>CM064057.1:55961332-58506332 GCA_032594955.1 Panicum miliaceum | reverse complement strand
TAGAAGGGTCTGCGCGTAAGATTCAAGGACCCAGTTGTAAAAGAAAGTTTCAAATCTAGATTCAAATTCAGTGAAATTGTAAAAATTCGTATAAAATCATAGAAAATTCAGAAAAATGCAAACTCGTCTGTTCTGGAATCCTTAGAAGAAACTCTACAACTTTTGTTACGAAAAGTTTCTCAGGTTCTCAACATATTTTGCTCTACATTAAATGGAAGCTTTAATGGACTTATTTTGTACCCACTGTTGTAAATCAGTACTGACCCTAAATTTTAGGCAGTAAGCTAGTTGCTTGATGTTTAGGACTGTGTAAAAAGATCAGGCCCAAATTCCATCTCTAGCTGCACTGTTTATTAAACTTAGTTTCTTACCATAAGTGGCTAAATATTTTTATCCCTGCAGTTAGGTTATGAATCACCTAATGAAACTTTTTCTATTCTGGTGTAATATCACCTAGATGCCAGAGAAAAATTGGGAGACTTTTTATCTCGCAGGAACCTATTTATTTGATTTATGTGCTAATAACATACCTTAAATCAAGAAAATAGTATCTTAGCTTGGACAATTCTCAAATTTTTACTAGGAGATACACAGTGGTTGGGGGTTCTGTGTAAAACGTTTCATGGACAGAAACCCTGTGTAGGGTCCTGTAAAAATAAATCCGTGAATAACCTAGGTATGTAATGTCACATTTACTATGCTCTAAAAACTGCATAATAAATCCTACAAAAATTACAGTAGCTCCTGCATGCTTAAGTGAAAGCTCTGTAAAAATCTTAGACTCAGTTGTTGCACCAATTGTTCTGTACAAAAAGAACAAAGATCTAACAGCAACTATGTAATATATTTTTCATAATTAATCTGCTACATGAAATTGTCTGAAAATTTTACAGTAAGCACATCTTTCCCTGATGTGCATAAATCCAAAGTTTCATGACCAGAAACTATCCACTGTAGTAATTACACTTAATTCGTGTCGTTTACCATCACCACTACTTAAACTTGTGCATTCATGTAGAATCGACGACTCTCGCCGACGGAACTTACGAGCTGGTGCCCGCGTCCGAGAGTGAGCAGCGTGAAGCTCAAGTAAATCTAACTGAAGCTCTTGAAGACCCGAGCCCAAGTTCGGAAGAGCCCCAAGCTAACTGCGAAGGCAAGCCCCAGAGCATAACCCATTCCTTTCCTAAATTATGCAACTCATTACTCTTTGCTTGTGCATTAAGTTATAGGAGTTGAATAAAAACTTAGTACGGGCTTCATCGAGACATCCTTATCGTCAAAGTAGCTTTCGCTATTTTATTTTCCGCTGCAACTTAAAAGAACTTAGTAGTTATGATCACTGAAGTACTTGGTTTCTAAACTCAAACTTGGTCTGTAATATTCACTTATGATAATGTTGTAATATTTGCTGGAATGTGGTATTCTCTGGGCTCATCGTCGCGTGAGCATTTGTATGTATGGCATTCGATCCGCTCTACCGTGGTTGTATCGGGAGGTTATACCCGACAGACCAGTGGAGTACTCCGTTTGAAGTGTAAGGTTAACCGAGATTGCCTTAATGGTGATGGTTAATACACTTGAGCCGGATTAATTCAGGTGGTTCTGCCACATCAGCCGATAAATATAACTTGAACGGCTTACCAGGCTGTGGTGGAACTAATACCGAAGGTGAAACTAGATACTGCTTGATATTCTCCAGTGCCTTGCGCTGTCCTTCTCCCCATACGAATTCCTGGTCGGGCTTTAATTTCAACAGAGGGGTAAAAGCCTGAATACGCCCTGACAGGTTGGATATGAATCTTCTGATGAAATTGACCTTGCCGATGAGGGACTGTAGTTCAGTTTTATTTTGTGGGGCCACTACTCTGTTGATGGCGTCTATGGTCTTGCGGTTGACTTCTATCCCGCGCTCATGGACCATAAATCCTAAGAATTGCCCGGCCGATACACCAAATCCACACTTGTTTGGGTTCATCTTCAACCCATGTTTCCTTGTGCACTCCAGTACTTCCTGTAAATCGGCCAGATGATCTTGGTGACCTTTTGACTTGACCACGACGTCATCTATATAAATTTCCACCGATGAACCAATGAGCTTGTGGAAGATGTAGTTCATGGCCCGTTGATATGTAGCGCCGGCGTTCTTCAACCCGAAAGTCATAACCACCCATTCAAACAAACCAAGATGACCTGGGCACCTGAAAGCCGTTTTCGAAATATCTTCCTCGGCCATTAATATCTAATTGTACCCGGCATTCCCATCCATGAAACTTATGACTTTGTGGCCTGCGGCGGCATCCACCAAGATATCGGCCGTCGGCATCGGATATCCATCCATCGGCGTAGCCTGATTTAAGTTCCTGAAATCGATGCACACACGTAATTTTCCATTCTTTTTGTATACAGGCACAATGTTAGAAATCCATTCGGCGTAGCGGCACTGCCAAATAAATCCTGCTTCAATCAACTTTGTAATCTCGGCCTTTATATCAGGTAGAATCTTGGGGTTACACCGTCGTGCAGGTTGCTGATATGGCCGATATCCTGATTTTATAGGTAACCGGTGTTCAACAATAGACCGGTCTAGTCCTGGCATCTCATGATATTCCCAAGCAAAGCAATCCTTGAACTCTTTTAATAAACTTATCAATTTACATTTGTACTCAGGATCCAAATTGGCACTAATGTACGTCGGCCTTGATTTGCTGCTATCTCCCAAATCTACCATCTCTAATAAATCGGCCGACGTAAACTCGTGCCCAAGCTTCCCATCTTCTCGGACGAGCTGATCCATTTATTCTGAATCTTCAGAGCCGACTGCTTGGATCGGCTATAGACCGAAATCGGACACTTTCAGGAAGTCAGTGTCCCAAGTCCTGCCAGATATACACTTGACGTGTTCGCAGCTCCACTGTTGCGTGTCGGCCGCTGCAACGCTGTAGACGGAATCGGCAGCGACTATCTTTGTGCTGTCGCTGACCCATTGCACAAGGTATTGATGCATTGTAGATGGGACACAGCAGTTTGCGTGTATCCAGTCGCGACCAAGCAGCATATTGTGGGACCCCTTGCCATTAATAACGAAAAAGGTGGTAGGGAGGGTCTTACTGCCGATGGTGAGGTCGACGCAGAGCGCTCCGCAGGCGGGTGACACGTTGCCTTCGAAATCCTTCAGCATCATGTCCGTCTTGGTGAGGTCTTCATCACCCTTGCCCAGCTTGCGAAACATGGCATACGGCATGATGTTAACTGCAGCGCCTCCATCTACCAGTAATCTGGTGACGGGTCTTCCGTTGACATAGCCTTTGAGAAACAGCGCTTTAAGATGCTGTCGTTTTTCCTCTTCTGGTTTCTCAAACGTAGCCGTCATCGGCTCCAATACTAGTTGTGCCATTTGTTCCTCTTCTGTTCTTGTTATTTTATCCCGATTGGGCGCCATGAACTCCATCGGCATTATGAACACCATATCAATTTCGGCTGCTGATTCTTGGTTGTTTGCTTCTTGATCGTGTTTCTTTGGGCGCCACACTCGAGACTTAACATTCCTTCTTTCTGGCACCTGTCTCTGTTCTTGTTCTTGATGCTCCCACTGGCGTAGGCATTGGATCCTTCGCTTCTGGGATCTGGATAGGCCATCGGGACACCACCTGGGATTTGCTGGTTTGGCCGATGATCTGGCGTGTTCCCAATCTGGTTCCCTTCCTAGGGGATCCTCGTCTGATACCCTGTCATCGGCCATCTCTTCCAGCCGATCGTGCGCGCTGATCCTGCCCCCCAGTCCATCCTGCTGGCCAATCTTGCTTTTTGACCAGCAGTACTGGTCAACTCTGCCCCCTAGCCGATCATGCACCGAAACGCGCTGTTCCTCCCGCCGATTTCTGCCGATCGGCTCTGATCCTCTGTCCCTAGAGTGTGGCCTCGGGCGATCGTTGCGGCTTAATCCGTTACACTCTGGACAGTTACCGGCAGACGGCAATCTAATGTCGTTTTCCCAGCAGTGGATGAAGAACGGACATTGCCAGTGATCTTCATGCCGGCGTGTTATCTCTTCTTGGTATCTTGCTTGTTCTTGCTGCTGCCGATACTTGCTGAGTAAGAAATGGGAGGTGACGGGCTTGCGTGGTCGTTCTGGCCCCCGCCTGTTCCTTCTGATTTCTTCCGTTGTGATCTGCCTCCTGGGATCGACAGCGCCGCCTCTTCTCGCCGATTCTGACGTCAGCACCTTGGTTTGACTTGAGTCTCCTCCAGCGTTAACCATGTTGGCCGGGAAGGGATGCTGATCTATCTTCATCGGTTTTGCCGATTTAGCTGGAGTTTCAAATTTAAGCCGCCCCTGCTCGATGGCCGATTGTATCTGCTGACGAAAAACTTTACATTCATTTGTATCATGAGAAGTAGCGTTGTGCCACTTGCAGTATTTCATCTTCTTAAGTTGATCGGCCGTAGGGATGGTGTGATGCTGGGACAGCTTAATCTGTCCTTCCTGAAGCAATAGATCAAAAATTTTATCGGCCTTTGACGTGTCAAAGCCGAATGTCTCTGGCTCCTTCTTGCCAAAAGGGCATGATATCGGTTTGTTCCCTTTGACCCATTCTGCCAGGCCGATTTCCTCTTCCGCATCTGATTCAGATCCTTCCAAGTATGCCACCTTCTTTTGGAAGTTCCTCTGCTGTTCAAATGGTCGGACCTCCTGTCCTGACAATCGGTGGACGATTTGGCTCAGGCTTTCAAACTCTTGGGCAACATATCTTTCTTTGATTTGTGGCAGGAGGCCTTGGAAGGCGATATCGGCCAACTGTGCGTCGGTCAGAGCCAAACTGTAGCATTTGTTCCTGATTTCTCTGAACCTCTGTATATATCCCATTACTGGTTCATCGCTCCTCTGCCTGAGGCTGGTCAAATCCGAGAGCTTCATCTCGTGTACTCCTGAGTAGAAGTACTTGTGGAATTGTTTCTCCAGATCGGCCCAAGTAACGATAGAATTTGGCGGTAAGGTGGTGAACCACTGGAAGGCCGATCCGGACAGAGACGATGAAAATAAACGCACCCTCAGAGCATCTTGCGTGGCAGCTTCTCCGCACTGGATGATGAATCGGTTGACATGCTCCACGGTGGATGTATCGTCCGTCCCTGAGAACTTGGTGAAATCAGGAACATTGTAGCGGTGTGGGAACGGCAGCAAGTCATAGGCCGATGGATATGGCGTCTTGTAGGTGTAAGTTTGAACTTTTGGCTTCAATCCAAACTGATCCTGGATCACTTCTGCTATTCTCGCCGTCCAGTCCACCTGCTGCTGATGAACAGCTGTTCGCGGCGCAGGCATGTGCTGAAGAGCTGGCACGACTGGGTGATGGATCGGTGAACTTTGCTGAGCGGCTGATAGTTGATGGCGAAGCGAGTCCGCACCCCCATCGTATGTCGTCGTTGGCGCCGCGCCTCTGAATGCTTCCAAAGTGCTTGCCCTCCTGCCGATTTCTGATGAGATCGGCTGATACTGGGGAACTGTCGGCCGGGCGGCCGATTGGTATGGCACCTGGATTGAATAACTTCCATACCCGTTCGCTGGCTCGGGAAAATATGTTGTCGCTGATGTTCCCCAAGGTGCTGAGCTTGTAGGCAGTGACTGCACAGAAGTAATCTGAACAGGTTGAAGCGGTGCCTGTGATGGGAGACATGGTGCACCGCTGTATCTTGGAGACGCCGGGGGCAATGGAGAGTTGTACCCCTCGCGTTGCATCAATATCGGCTGAGGAGCCGATTGGGACGTGTATGGTAAGCTTCTGGCTGGCAGAGTGGTTGGCGGGGCATATGCCGGTCCCTGATAGCCTTGGACTGCTCCGCTGGCCAGAGAGCTGACGACGGCGTTATACACCGTGTTGGTCATCACTGAGGATTGGTCGATGAATGCCTGATACACGGACTGTTGAATCATCTCTGACATCTTGCCCGAGTCCTCAGCAATGGTGATGTGGCGGGGAGCTAGAATAGGAGCTTTCTTGACCGCCTCCCCGCTTCTGGTACGACTGAACGACTAGAGGTACATCTTCTTGTAATCTTCTAGAAGTTTGGCCAATTCTTCCCTCTGGTCGTCCTTGAGATCCGCTTCTGTGACCTCAATGATGTTGCTGTCGGAGATTTCTGCGTTCTTCGACATATCAGATCTTGGATGGTCCCACCGGGCGTGCCAAAAGTGTGTTGGCGCTAAAATCGGCCGGATAGGAATCGGCCGATGGTCTTCAGCGTCGGACACACGACCCGGGAGAATCTGCTTAGCTCCTGTTCGGGTTATCGCCCTGGTGCGCTTCGCGCGGCGTGCCAGTCAATCTGACCTGTTGATTGACAAGGAAATAGAGTATTAAATTCCAGGCGCGTCGATCGGCTGGGATTCCGATCCGTCCTGAGGAGCGCGTCGGCGGCGAATCGGCCGATTTGCTGTAGAGATGACCGGCTATGGATCAGCCGATAATCGTATAGTAATGGTAGAGAAAACCACCGAAGCGATCTAAACAATTACTACAGAAGTAACACTTGAAATAGATCTCATCGGCTGTATGATGATAAATCGAAGAAGAACAATGACAAAGCCGATTACTCTGATCTCAAGCTGGATAACTGGTGATAATACTAGAATAATAGGTAAAACTTGCAATTCTAGTAAATATCGATAACTGGTGAATAAATCCAAACGAAACCACAGTGATGCGCCCGTAGTTAAAGCTCGGATATTACTCGGTAAGCGGAACCTACCAATTGGCCGGAGATCAAGTTGATGCAGCCCTGCCAATCCGTACGAACTCGTGGAAGAAGAAAATATTGGCAAAGTCGCCGACTTGAAAGTAAATTGCTGGAAAAGTAGAAGTATTGTTGTTGATTAATGTGTTGATATCTTTTTCAAGATCCTGACGACTCCTATTTATACCCTAAAGCTAGGACTCCTGGTCGATCACGACTTGTTACAACTTTATTTAAACTACTATATCTATAAGAACTTTAAAAGGAAACGGACACCCGCAGAATCTTCCGCCGCCGTTCCCTAATCCAATCAGGATTTCCTTCAGTTGCTCCCCGACCGACTCAGCATGCCCCCTTTGACCAACTTTTGACCAGGACCCTCTGAAATAGTCCCATCCTGCTGGCGTAGGCTGTATCACCAATCGGCCGATTTCCAACTGTTACCTCAATCGGCCGATTCCTTTCTGTTGCCTTCAGATCTGCTGCATCGGCCAATCTTCTCCTCCTGACGCCAATTCAACACGTGTCAAAATCTGGCGTCAACAGGTGGGAACTAACATCGCACCAGCGGAGGCCGGCGGGCGGCGACGCGGGGGGGGGGGGGGGATCCGACTTCCCGCTCGCGGAGGATGACGGCGGCGGCTGGAGGGGAGGCGTGCCTCTGCGGGAGATGGAACCGCAGGGGAGCCGAGCGGCGGCCGGAGATGGGGGCGCCAGGGAGGCCCGAGCGGCGGCTGGAGATTGGGGGTAGGGGGGAGCGCGGAGGGGAGAGGCGGGCGGGCGTGCCTAGGCGGACGTGCGGACCGTGCCCCTGAGCGTGAACGTGGGGTGGGTGCGGAGGGGAGGGGCAGGTGCAGAGTGTGCGCGGGTACGCGGGCGGGTAGGAAAATTTTCAGGTGAAAAAAAACTGAGCCAAATTTCAGGAACATTTTGGTTCTTTATACTATAGATATAGAAGTATATATTTATTGGCATTTGGGCTCCATTTATCTAAAACTTTCGGATAAAAGTATGTTATTTTTGTAGGAAAACAAGATTATGTAATCATTTAGACTCAATCTATAAGTTTAAGTCTCATTCGCAAGTATTTTTTTCTATATTTACTCTAATGCATGATAGTTTTTTCCCAAAATATAGCGATACAAAAAGAGGTTTATTTTAGGGTTCCATTTGCCTCAAACTTACACACATGCATGATAGTTTTTTCTCATGTATTATTTACCAAATTGCTGAAGAGACTGTTTTAATCCATTTAAATGAATTGTAGTTGTTCACTGATGGATAGGTCATGGATGTACGAAGCACAAAGGATGAAGGCCTATTTTCTGGAGAACTTAATAAATTCATTGAATTATCGGAAAAGCATGCAAGAAGTGAGAAGACAAAGATGATACATTGACCATGCAAAACCTGCAGGAATTTCCGAGTTTTTAGCGACGTGACTACAATAAGATCGCATGTGTTGGTGGGTGGTTTTGTAGATGACTACAAGATCTGGACGAAACGTGACGAGAAAGCACCACCACCTCTGATGCAAAATCCAGTCGATGAAATCATGCAAGACACCGAGTTTAATAGATTGTTTGATGCTTATGATGATTTTAGTAATGATGGCAGCGATGATGAAGATGTTGGTGGAGGCAATAGATATGGTGTTGATAGGGGGCCATCAATGGTGGCATTGATGATAGTAGTGATGATGATCTCAACGATGGTGATTTCCTAAGATATTTGTTGTGTCACAGCAAGATAGAGCTATTGGTTGGTAATGCAAAGGGGTTGGCAAACTTCAAGATGGTGAGAAAATCTGTAGAGGAAAATATATACGAGTGATCTAAAGGATGGCCAAAACATGTACCGTGCTACGTTTTATACTTGAGTTGTTGACTCTAAAGGCTAAGCATAGTCGGTCAGACAATAGTTTCAATGATCTCCTTCGTATGTTGGCTTGGTTGCTTCCAAACCCAAATAAAGTGCCGGCCAACACCTAACCAGCAAAGAAGCGTGTCAGTCCGTTCACGATGGGTGTGGAAAGAATGCATGCATGTAGGAATCATTGTATTTTGTATCATGCGGACACTTTCAAAGATTTGAACAAATGCCCTGTTTGTTCTCCAAGTTGATACAAAAACAATGCTGGTTATTGTGGTGGCGACATTGAAGGGCTAGTCGATGGGAATCAAAGGAAGAGGAAGGGTGCAAAGGATAATATTGCCTTTGTTGAGCCAGCAGACACTACTTTAGGCATTTCTGAGAAGCAGAGCAGAATTCCCGCCATGATTATGTGGTCTCTCCCAGTTTCCGATCGCCTGTGGCGTTTCTTCTCCAACCTAAATGATGCTCAACTGATGCGGTGTTGGGATTCAGATAAGTGCAAGAAGGGCGATAGAAAGCTCAGACATCCAGCTGATGCTCGCCAGTGGAAGAAGTTTGATGAGCAATATTATTTGGATTCGGATAAGCTTAAGAAGGGCGATGGAAATAAGTTTTCGACATTCAAATAATTGGATACTACTATTACTATTATATCATATGAATATATTCAAATAATTGGATATTAATATTATTATTATTTGATATGAATGATAGCTACTTGTTGGATTCTACTGCTGCTTTTGTGCTTCTGTACAAGGGGATAAGTGTTAGGATCACTAGCAACAGTTGGAAGATGAAGAAGCAGAATGTGACGACGAACGCGGCCAGGACCAAGGGCTCGCTCCAGTGCCTTTGGCGGAAGGACCCCGTGAAGTTGCGCCCCGGGTCACAGCAGAGCTCGTGCAGCTCGTGCCATATTGACCTGAGGTAGTTCCTCTCGAGGCTGTCGACGCTCAAAGACCAGTCCCTTGCACAGAGGTCAGGGAAGGTCATGATCACAGAAACACAAACCATGATTAACTCTAAATTTCGTAGCCGAGGCTGACATTGTAGCCGAGGACATCGAACAGCACGCAGCTATGGCGGCTGTTGGCACTAAAATCGGCCTGGAATCGGCCGATGGTCTTCAGCGTCGGACACACGACCCGGGAGAATCTGCTTAGCTCCTATTCGGGTTATTTGCCCTGGTGCGGTTCGCGCGGCGTGCCAGTCAATCTGACCTGTTGATTGACAAGGAAATAAGAGTATTAAATTCAGGGCGATCCGATCGGTTGGGGTTCCGATCTGTCCCTAAAAGCGCGTCAGCGAATCGGCCGATTTGCTAATGAAGATGATCGGCTATGGATCAGCCGATAATCACGTAATAATTGTAAAGAAAACTACTGGAGTGACTTAAACAATTATTACAGATGCAACACTTCAAATAGATCTAATCGGCTATACGATGATGAATGAGGAAGAGTGATGACAAAGCCGATAACTCCAATCTCAAGCTGGATAACTGGTGATAATACTAGAACAACAGGTAAAACTTGCAATTCTAGTAAATATCGATAACTGGTGAATAAATCCAAATGAAACCACAGCGATGCGCCCGTAGTTAAAGCTCGGATGTTACTCGGTAAGCGGAACCTACCAATTGGCCGGAGATCAAGTTGATGCAGCCCTGCCAATCCGTACGAACTCGTGAAAGAAGAAAAAGTATTGGCGAAGTCGCCGACTTGAAAGTAAAGTACTAGGAAAAAAGTAGAAGTGTTTTGTCGATTGATGTGTTGATATCATGCAAAGCCCTGGCGACTCCTATTTATACCCTAAAACCAGGACTCCTGGTCGATTACGACTTGTTACAACCTTATTTCAAACAGGAAAACTACTATATCTATAATATCTTTAAAAAAGAAACGAACTCCCGCAGAATCCTCCGCCGCCGTCTCCTAATCCAATCAGGACTTTTTCCAAGGCTTCTTGACCGAATCAGCATTGCTCCGTTGACCAACATCAGGCCACTTTTGATCGGGATCCTCTGTTGTGGTTCCAATCGGTTTGGCGCAAGTTGCCTTGCGAATCGGCCGATTCCCAACTGTAGCCTCAATCGGCCGATTCTTTACTGTAGCCTTTAGATCTGCTGCATCGGCCAACCTCTTCTCCTGACGCCGATTCAACACGTGTCAAAATCTGGCGTCAACACATGCCCCCCAGTTTCGGAGTAAAACATAATTTTTACTTCGAAACTCTTTCTTTAATCCTTTTCTCCGAAACGGGCGCACTAAAAATCTCCTTCCGTTCCGCGGTCTTCTACATAATGATTGCGATTTTCTCGGACCGGGCGCTCGAGACAACTGTTCCCCTGGAATTCGTGTATACGGCGCGGCAAAAATCCTGCCTTTGCCCTTTCTCTCTCGGATTGTCTTTAAGTACCGGCATTTTCCGCCTTCCATTCTTCACGAGCCTAGTAATCTTCTCCTGCGAACAACTGTTCATCTTCTTCTTGAGCCCTCTCAATCTCCAACTGCTCCCCCAGCGATCTCACCTGCAACCTACTCCAATCTTCCAATGGCGGCACCATCAGCAACTTCTCCAACCATGGAGGTTCCGTCGGCATCCCCCTCAGCGACGGCGGCCCGATCGGCGGCTCAACTGGCGGCCCCATCGGCGATGATGAGCTTCATCCCGGAGGTAATCATCTGAAATTTTCCCCTTTTGCTTTCCTACTGCTCCAGTATTTTCTGGATCCATTCTCAGTTTTTTCCCTTTTTTCCTCCTTTTTAGGCATTTAGGCACCAGATCACCATTCCTCTTTCAGAATCCTCCGATCTTATCTGCTTAGGCCCCATGGGGAATCCTGATCCAACTGACCTGATCAACCTAGAGACTCACAGAGTCCCGTTCAAGCAATCACCCATGGATTTAGGTCAGTGGGCAAGTGCCTTTAGGTCCTAGCCGAATGAGACCCCTGGCTGGAGAGAATGGTACCATAGAGTAGCCAAGTCTAGGAAAGTTCAGTGGGATGAACTGAAAATCGGCCAGTGCATAGACCTCTCTCTGTCTCAAATGGAGAAAAATGAGCCCTTGGTCATAGCAGCTTCTTATTTCTGGTCCGACGCACTTAATGCGTTCCTTTTTGGACATGGACCCATGACTCCAACTTTGGCCGATGTCCTGTTGTTGACCGGCCTTGACGTCTCTTCCTCTGATACCCCCTTTGACTATCTGATTAAACCATCACATTGCCTAGAAACCAAAGGAATCGGCGGATGGAAGGGGTACATCAATAGAAATATGAAGACTGGGACAGTTTTAGAGAGAGAGCATACTGCATTCCTGATGATGTGGCTGGAGAAGCACTTTTTCTGTGGCAGAGCAGTTGGACCTTCTTCTAACACCAAGCCTTAGCAGAAGCTCTGTCACTAGGATCGGCCGTTCCCCTTGGAAAACATCTGTTGGGATCGGCCTACCACATGATGCACCAAATCGGCACTAAGCTGTCAAAAGGGGAGCCGATTGGGAACCCTGGCGGTCCTTGGTGGTTTATTACCCTCTGACCAAAACTTTTCCCAAGATTGAGTCAGAGGAAAATCCAACCATCCGATGACGCTGCAGATCCTTTGGAGAGGCGGCATCGGCCTTCCCTGGCTGTCAGTTCACAGCTACCCGTACGGGTGAATAGTTCAGATGCTTCTACAATGGCCTCAGTGAAGAGACTGTCAGTTGGCATCCATATCGGGCAGTAGAGCGGATTTTCGAACTTCCCATCAGCTATGACTTCTCCACTCATACTTTTGACAGGGAGCTTATGGATATCCTGATTAAGCCAGGGATTTTGCCAGCCAAATTCTTCTCTGGAAAGGACTCTCCCACATATGAAATCTATAATCCATCGGCTGCAGCAAGGCAACTTGGTTTTGGTCAACTGCCGATTCGGGTTTACTTCGCCGGTCAAGCAAAATTCAGAGATGGACTGACTACAAGTCTTGACAACAATCGGCTGTGCGATCTAGTGCCAGATTCTAGCACCATTAACCTGAACAATTGGTCAGTGGCCCCTTTTTCCACTCAGCAATTTAAATTATGGTGGGCAGAATGGAAGCAATACCTTTTCTGCAAGTCTCCATCAACATATTGCAACATTCTGGACCCAGAAAACATCGACCCAAGTGCAGCGGTATGTCCTTCCTCCCAGCCGATTTCAATGTTGTCTCTTTCCATACTACCATCTTACCGTTAACTTATATTTATCTTCTTAGTCTGAAAGCCAAGTCCCTCCGATGCGGAGCTGAAGCGGCAGGCCGATAGAGAACGATCATCCATATACGCCATATCCACTCATCGGCTTTCACGCTCCAACCATCAAGGACATCGCTACTGGATGATTGAAACGAACACTGAAAAGGCCAACCTTGAAGACAACAAGCCGTCGAGTGCGTGCCCGCATCGGACCGACTGACCAATCGGCGGTAGTATCGGCTGAAACTCCGACTCCTCTATCCTTGCCGACTACCGAGATGGCCGATCCTCAAGTCACCGCAGAAGTCGGAGCAGCTGCGGCATCACTGCTAGTGGAAGCTGTTCAGGTAATCTTGCTCACTTCATATATCTTTAAGTGCTCCACTTATACTAAGTTTTTCTTTCTGTCAAGCTGCACAAGCCGCTCCAGTGCAGTCCCCACAGCAATCGGCCACATCCCAAGCGGAAGCCGAAACTCCAGCGACCCTTCTCATCGAGGTAGATAATCTCTTAACTCAACCTCTTGACATTCAAGAAACTCACGGACTTTGATGCAGGCCGATCTGGGAGCGTCGACTGTATTTCCTCAACAAACACCAGCGTCGACTGTATCCCCACAACAAACATCGGCCGGAAGACCAACAGAGGTATGGCAAATATCTCACATCATCCCATTCAATTATCCACAGTACACTTATAGAATCTATTTCCCATACCTTTTCAAGAAACTGGCCCAAGCAGAGCGTTGATAGTGGTCAAGTCCTCTTCCTCTGACGAGCCGATCATACCAGTTCCTGATACGAGGGAAACACTCCCATCGGCGCAAGTAAGAGAGATCCGTTTTAAGGAGGTAACAAAACTTATCACCGGAATCGGCCGATCCCCCTTTACTGCTTACTGATCTTTGTCTTTATTGTTTTGCAGGAACAAGATACCCCGAATAATAGCCTTTTCTCCTTCGCGGTTTCTTTGCCTGATGATGAAGAAGTCACTTCGCGCCAAGTTCCGTCGAGTTTAATTTCTGACGATGTCCACGCCAAGCTCGAGAGTATGCGGGTCCTCCTCCAAGATGATATCGGCCAATTGGTAGAAGATGCCTCGCCGATTCGGCAGCTTTTCAGTGACATCAAGGGCCAAATCCCGGAAGAAGTGACAGAAACTCTGCACCCTGCTGCGTTCATAGAGTGGATGCAGATTCCAGTGTCCAAGGCCCTGCGTCACATGGCCGATCGTGCCCGGCTAGCAAAGACCCGGGAGGAAGCTGATTCTTACAAGCACCGAGCTCAAGACGTACACCAACGGATCAACTTCCTCGAAAGTGCCCGCCCGGATATCGTCGGCACAATAGATCGCCTCAAACGGAGGAGAGTAGAGCTAGCCAAAGAGATGGAGCAAGTAACCAAAGACATAGCTGCTGAAGAAAAGAAGCTTCAAGAGCTCCCATCCGTCATCGCCGGGCTGAAACAAGAAAGACAAAACTTGGTCTGTGAAGCAATAAGACTTCATTGCCGTATGCCGGAAATACCTAGATCGGCCGACGACGACCAAAGAGTATTAGACTCGGCCGATCAGATTAGGCGACGAGCTATTGCTACTATAGATACCCTCCTTGGGTTGTAAAGGATCTTGTAAACATTTAATACTCCTTTAATGTTGATGTACCGATTTGGTCTTGGACCACTTCTTTTGACAGCTTTGCATTTATGAATGCTTTTACTCCGATAGGACGTGTCCCACTATCTTTTTACTCCCTTCTCTTTATAAGTACGAGATCCCACACCGTCTCCAGAGGTATATGCATTACCCATCTTCTCTCCCTCCAACAACTGGATCTTTATTCTCCCAAACTGAACAGCAAGATGTCCTCTTCGTCTTCTTCCTCTGTCAATCAGGTACGAACTCTCCTCTGCTTCACCCCTAGACATCTCAATCGCTCTGATGCTGGGTAGCTTTTCATCTCTGTTTAGTCAAAACGTCTCAGCCCCAGTCTGGAACGAGCGATCGAAGTTATGCATTCAGACGAACCACTATCGCAGGCAGATATAGATCTGATAAGAGCTCATTCTGAAGAACTTAAAGATCATGTTTCTGCTGTTGTCCAGAAGTATTGGGACCTTATAGACGCTCACTGCCTGGTCCGTAAGCGACTACCATCTGAAAAGAGTCCTCCACTCTCTCATCAAGTCGAGACTGAAGCCGCCATGGAGAATCTGGAGGAGAAGAAGACCCGCCTCCTGATAGAACTATGCCATCAAATTGAGACTGGAGCCACCGTGGAGAATCCGAAGGAGAATAGGACCCGCCTTCTGATAGAACTGAGCCGGATCGAGAGAGAAATCCAGAGCAAGCGTATTCAATAGATATATCGGTATTTTTATTCTAAGGGCGACTTGTATCATGTCGGCCATCTACTCTGTTGTTTTCATCGAATAATGAGCTGGTCAAACCGAATCACAATGTTTCTTTCTTAAGGCGATGTCATTTCCACATCGGCTGTGTGGACAAACGCCGATAGGGGTCGGCCATGTTGTCTTGATATATCTTACTGCAAGTTATGCATCTACCCAAATGCTTGGATAGTACCTCTTCAGATATCGTCCATTAAAGCTCTTGGGAATTCTTCCCCTTCAATAGTTTCCAGAATATATGCATTTCCAGGGGCACATCGGCCAATTCTGTACGGCCCTTCCAAAGTGGGTGACCATTTATCGAATTTGGGATCCTTTGACCCTATCGGCAGCACCAACTTCCATACCGAATCTCCCTGGGAGAATTGTTTAACTTTGACCTTTTTGTCATACCATCTGGCCACCCTTTTCTTGTTTTCTTCTATGCTAATCAGGGCCCTCAACCGCTGACCTGCCGAGTCATCGAGCTCATCCTTCATGAGGAAGGAATAGTCATCGGCCGTCAACTGATCTTGAAGCGATATACGCCTTGACCCCGTCCTTAATTCCCAAGGCAGGACTGCCTCATGACCATAAACCAGCTGATAAGGAGATATCTTAGTGGCTCCTTGGCAAGCCATCCTATAAGCCCACAGAGATTCAGCCAAAGACATGTGCCACTTTTTGGGTTGTTCCTCTATCTTCCTCTTGATCAACTTGATTATCCCCTTATTGGACGATTCGGCCTGGCCATTGGCTTGAGCATAGTATGGAGAAGAATTTAATAATTTAATCCCCATATCGGCGGTGAATTCTCGGAATTCTCCAGAGGTGAACATTGTTCCCTGATCAGTTGTGATAGTCTGGGGAATACCGAATCGATAGATAATATGGTTCTTAACGAACTCAATCATATCGGCCGATGTCACGTTCCTTAAAGGAACTGCCTCCACCCACTTAGTAAAATAATCGGTGGCCACTAATATGAACTTATGCCCTTTACTCGATGGAGGGTGAATCAGTCCGATGAGATCTATTCCCCAACCTCTGAACGGCCACGGCTTGATTACTGGATTCATAGCCGATGCTGGCGCGCGCTGTACATTGCCAAACTTCTGACAGTCTTGGCATCCTTTATAATATTTGAAACAATCCTCAAGAATCGTTGCCCAGTAATACCCATTGTTTCGGATCATCCATTTCATTTTGTGAGCCGATTGATGGGCTCCACATACGCCTTCATGGATTTCTCCCATCAGAACCTTTGCTTCTTCTATTCCCAGGCACTTGAGAAGAACTCCATCAATCGTCCGGTAAAATAAATCATCTTCAAGTAACACATATTTTGTGGCTTGAAAACGTACTCGCCGATCCACTTTCCTGGAGGGGTCCTTCAAGTAATCGGCGATTTCCCTTCGCCAGTCATCGGCCGTGAGCTCCAAAATCATAGCTCCCTGAATCGGCCGATATCTGGACGCATGTTGGGCCAGCCTGTTGGCCTCTTCATTATAATTTCTGGGGATATGCTCAATTATTGCAGACTTGAATTCCTTTAAAAGTTGAAGGCAATCTTCATAATAAATCCTCAAGATATCATCTTTGAACTCAGATCGCCCCGTTAACTGATCTATGATGAGCATGGAATCTCCAAAAATTTCGACTACATCAGCTTTGACTTCCCTTAATAATTGGATACCTTTTAGAACGGCTTGATATTCCGCCTGGTTATTCGTTGCGCATGCTTCTATCGGCAAAGAGAGATCATAACTTGCCCCCCGAGGCGATACAAGAACGATGTCGATTCCTGATCCGGCCCCACACAAAGAACCATCGAAGTATAGAGTCCATGGAACCGGTTCGACGACAGCAATTTCTGGTCCACAATGCTGAGCTACGAAATCGGCCATGACTTGACCCTTGACAGCTTTGGCCAATTCGTACCTTAAGTCGAATTCTGACAAAGCGAGGATCCATTTTCCAATCCGTCCTTTCAAAATCGGCAGTGATAGCATATACTTCACCACATCATCTTTGCATACCACTATGCATTCTGCCGATAACAAATAGTGCCTAAGCTTGGTACACGAGAAGTATAAACACAGGCACAGCCGCTCCACCGGGGAATATCTTGTTTCGGCGTCCAGGAGTCTTCTGCTGACATAATATACCACCCGTTCTTTCTTCGAACTCCTATACCAACGCCGGTCCAATAGCCTGTTCATCAGCCGATAAATATAATTTGAACGGCTTATCAGGCTGTGGCGGGACTAACACCAAAGGTGAAATCAGATATTGCTTGATATCTTCCAACGCTCTACGTTGTTCTTCTCCCCATACAAATTCATGATCGGGCTTTAATTTCAACAAAGGAGTAAAAGCTCAAATACGCCCTGACAGGTTGGATATGAATCTTCTGATAAAATTGACCTTGCCGATGAGGGACTGCAGTTCAGTTTTATTCTGTGGAGCCACAACTTTGTTGATGGAGTCTATGGTCTTCATGTTGACCTCTATCCCGCGCTCATGGACCATGAATCCTAAGAATTGCCCAGCCGATACGCCAAATGCACACTTGTTCGGGTTCATTTTCAACCCATCCTTCCTTGTGCACTCCAGTACTTCTCGTAAATCGGCCAGATGTTCTTGATGACCTTTTGACTTGACCACGACATCATCTATATAAATTTCTACCGATGTACCAATAAGCTTATGAAAGATATAGTTCATGGCCCGCTGATATGTAGCACCGGCGTTCTTTAACCCAAAGGTCATTACAACCCATTCGAATAAACCAAGGTGACCTGAACACCTGAAAGCCGTTTTCGAGATATCTTCTTCGGCCATTAATATCTGATTGTACCCGGCATTACCATCCATGAAACTGATGACTTTGTGTCCTGCGACAGCATCTATCAAGACATCGGCCATCGGCATTGGATATCCGTCCATTGGTGTGGCCTGATTTAGGTTCCTGAAGTCGATGCACACGCGCAGTTTTCCATTTTTCTTGTACACAGGCACAATATTAGAAATCCATTCGGCGTAGCGGCACTGCCGAATAAATCCTTCTTCAATCAATCTTGTGATCTCGGCCTTTATATCAGGTAGAATTTTGGGATTGCATCGTCGTGGAGGCTGCTGATATGGCCGATATCCTGATTTTATAGGTAATCGGTGTTCAACAATGGACCGGTCTAGACCAGGCATCTCATGGTATTCCCAAGCAAAGCAATCCTTGAATTCTTTTAATAAACTTATCAATTTACACTTGTATCCAGGACCCAAGCTAGCACTAATATACGTCGGCCTTGGCTTGCTACCATCTCCCAAATCCACCATTTCTAATGAATCGGCCGACGTAAACCCATGACCAAGCTTTCCATCTTCTCGGATGAACTGATCCATCTATTCTGAATTTTCAGAGCCGACTGCTTCGATCAGTTGTAGACCGAAATCGGACACCTTCAGGAAATCAGTGTCCCAAGTCCTGCCAGATATACACCTGACGTGTTCACAGCTCCATTGTTGCGTGTCGGCCGCTGCGACGCTGTAGGCGGAATCGGCGGTGACTATCTCTGTGCTGTCGCCGACCCATTGCACGAGGCATTGGTGCATTGTAGATGGGACACAACAATTCGCATGTATCCAATCGCGACCGAGCAGCATGTTGTAGGACCCCTTACCATTAATAACGAAAAAGGTAGTAGGAAGGGTCTTACTGCCGGTGGTGAGGTCGACGCAGAGCGCTCCACTGGCGGGAGACACGTTGCCCTCGAAGTCCTTGAGCATCATGTCCGTCTTGGTTAGGTCTTCATCACTTTTGCCCATCTTACGGAACATGGCATACAGCATGATGTTGACCGCGGCGCCTCCATCCACTAGTAGCCTGGTAACGGGTCGTCCGTTAACGTATCCTTTGAGGAACAATGCTTTGAGATGTTGCCGTTTATCGTCTTCTAGTTTCTCAAAGGTGGCCGTCATTGGTTCTAACACCAGTTGCACCATTTGCTCTTCCACTCTTGTCGCTTTGTCTCGATCGTCAGGCGCCATGAATTCCATCGGCAATATGAACACCATGTTGATGTCAGCTGCCGATTCTTGATTGTCTGCTTCCTGGCTGTTGTTTTTCTTGGGGCGCCAAACCCGAGACTTGACGTTTCTCTTCTCCGGCACCTGCCTCTGCTCTTCTTCTTGCTGCTCCCACTGGCGCAGGCGTTGGATCCTCCGTTTCTGGGATCTGGATAGGCCATCAGGGCACCACCTGGGGTTTACTGGTTTGGCCGATGATCTAGCGTGCTCCCAATCTGGTTCCCTTCCTAGGGGCTTTTCATCGGACACCCTGTCATCAGCCATCTCTTCCAGCCGATCGTGCACGCTGATTCTGCCCCCCAGTCCATCCTGTTGGTTGATCCTGCCTTTCGACCGGTGATACCGGTCAACTCTGCCCCCAAACCGATCATGCACTAAAAGGCGCTGTCCTTCTTGTACGCGCCGATTTGTGCTGATCGGCTCTGATCCTCTGTCTCTGGAGCGCGATCTTTTAAACGGGCGATCATTGCGGCTTAATCCGTTGCACTCAGGACAGTTATCGGCAATCGGAGGTTGTTCTCCCAGCAATGGATGAAGAACGGACACTGCCAGTGATCCTCGTGCCGGCGTATCATCTCATCGTGGTATCTTGATTGTTCCTGCTGCCGCCGATATTTGCTGAGCAAGAACTGGGAGGTGACGGGTCTGCGCGATCGTTCTGATCCTTCGCCCTTGTCTACAGCCCACCTTTTCCCTTTGACTTCAGCCGCCGTGACTTGCTTCCTGGGGTCTATGGCGCTGCTCCTTCTTGCCGATTCCGATATCAGCACCTTGGTTTGGAGTGAATTTCTTCTCGTGTCAACCATGTTGGCCGGGAAAGGATGTTGGTCCATCTTCATCGGCTTTGCCGATTTGGCCGGGGTTTCAAACTTGAGCCTCCCTTGCTCGATGGCCGATTGTATCTGCTGACGAAAGATCTTGCATTCATTCGTGTCATGAGATGTGGCGTTGTGCTACTTGCAGTACTTCATCTTCTTGAGCTGATCGGCCGAAGGGATGGTATGGTACTGAGATAGCTTGATCTGCCCTTCCTGGAGTAATAAGTCGAAAATCTTATCGGCTTTTGATGTGTCAAAGCCGAATGTCTCTGGTTCTTTCTTTCCGAAAGGGCACGATATTGGCTTTTTGCCTTTCACCCACTCTGCTAGGCCAATTTCTTCTTCTCCATCCGATTCAGACCCTTCTATATATCCCACCTTCTTCTGGAAATTCCTCCGTTGCTCAAACGGACGGACTTCCTTTCCTGCCAATCGGTGAACGATCTGGCTTAGGCTTTCAAATTCTTGCGAAGCATACCTTTCCTTGATTTGTGGCAGGAGGCCTTGGAAAGCGATATCGGCCAGCTGTGCATCGGTCAGAGCCAAACTGTAGCATTTGTTCATGACTTCTCTGAACCTCTGTATATATCCAGTTAGTGGTTCATCGCTCCTCTGCCTGAGGCTGGTCAAATCTGAAAGCTTCATCTCATGTACTCCTGCGTAGAAGTACTTATGGAACTGCTTCTCCAGATCGGCCCAAGTAACAATAGAATTTGGTGGCAAAGTGGTGAACCACGGAATGGCGGTGTCACGGTGGCCGGAAGCAGGAGCAGGGAACGTTGACTTGTTCCTATACAAACTAATCACGCATGGAGGCATGTAATTTACATCTACAAAATAGCACTCCAGGATATAATATACAATAGTACATGTACATCATCTTGATAACACGTTTATAGTTAATGAGAGATTATTAAAACACAACTAGACCCACGTTTGGTGAAGACAGCCCTTAATAATTACCACATGTTCTTGATAACATGATGAGTTGCGGGGAGTGCTCCTGCTGCTGATGGCCCCTTGTAGGCCTTATTAGGCCACACGGCGCCCGAATAGAGCCCGAAGTTTTTCTTGGGTGAAGCAGCTTTGCCACGCCCTCTATTTTTTGACATTGCATACGCCATGCAGGTCGTCGAGCTCGAGCCACCGCAATGACGTTTCATCTCCATCCCATAGCCAAATACGTCCATAAACGGCCGGCGAGGCACGCCTAGTATCATAGGCTTTGGAGACGTCGTGGTCGCCGATGTCCTGTCAATCTTCTTACCCCCGCATGCGTGCCAATGCAAGACGTCGCCCAGCTCCGGTGCCGGCGGCTGGTTGATGAAGTGCACGATGCTCGACATGAGCCTCCTGCTGGTGGCGCGCAATGGGCTGTAGAGGTGGAAGCCGTGGTCCTCGCCCTCCGACTCCACCAGCGTCGCCTCGCCGCCGCCAGTGCGCGCGTAATAGTCGTGGAAGCGGTTGAGGAGGTGGCACCCACGTTCCCGTAGGGTGTCCTTCTCGGCCACGGCCACCAGCACGCGCCGGCACTTCAGCGATGCGATCTCCTCGTCTGGAGGGTTGAGCCGAGGGTCATTGTTGCTTGCCTGACCTGCGGTCACGAACGGCCAGAGCCAGTCCACCCCATACGCCGGAAACACCGCAGCGCCATCCCAGACCTCCTCGGAAGGCAGCCGCTCGGCTCCCCAGAAGTAGGGATGTACGATGACCATTCCCTCGATGTCGACGCCCACGCCGCCGTCTCGGCTGGCCCGTACGGCTGTGTGGTAGGCGATGTTCCCGCCTGCGCTGTCACCGGCAAGAAACGTGCGTGCGGGGTCGGCGTAGTTGGCGAGCCATGGGTCGGTGAGGGACGCCACCCATTTGAGCGCAGACCATGCATCGTCGTAGGCCGCGGGTATGGGGTGCTCCGGCGCGAGGCGGTACTCCACTGAGACGACGAGCGCTCCGGCGCTCGCGGCGAGGGAGGTGGCGTAGCGGTGGTACGTCCGGCAGAAGGCACTCTCCGTGCAGAAGGAGCCACCGTGGATGTACACGACGAGAGGGAGCCTCCTGGTACCGGCAGCCATGGCGGCTCGGGAGGGGAGGAACAGCCGTGCCGACACACCGGTGCTGTGGTCGATGACCACATCTCTTGTTGCCACCCCGCGATTGGCTGTCGGGTTCTCCGACGCAGCCACGAGAGGACTCCTCAGCAACCGCTCGATTCGGCCATCCTTGTACCGTTTTAGGAACGGGGAGAAGTCAAAGTCGACTTCAGCGACAGCATCCATAGTGGTCTTTTGATTCAGTCTATCTGTGTTTGCAGCTCTTTGTTGTGCTGTGTTGTAGGCTTGTGGGGTTGCTGCTTGTGGCCTTCTTGGGCATTTATAGCCAGAACATTATTTCATTTCAGTCCATTTGGTACCATCATATTACAAAATTGGATCCATTTCGAAATGCTGACACACTTTAAATTAGGACACGGATTTGATTCGTTCTAGGTGAGGATCCAATCGATCAAGTGTGGCCGCATGTGGTGCAGTTAGGACTACACATGTCCTGAAGCTGCACGTTACCCATGAGCATCATATTTTATTGATCTGAGGCATGTGAAGCTGAAAACTTATATTTAATAAGAAGAGAAAGTTCTGCATCTCTATAATATAATGTACCCCAGCTCGCCAAAATCTGTCCATGCGTCTACCTCACTTTTTGTTGAAAAAATATTTTTTCATGCACAGGAATAACTATATATTATGATAGAAACTGTTACTATAGCAGGAAACCTGTTCACGGATAAGCTGTATGTGTAAATCCATTTCTATCAATGGTTCGTTCTCTTAAGAATGATCCACCTATTGAAATGCCTATTTCATTTTTAGAAATAGATCTATATACTATAATCCATACTAGAAAGAGGGGGTTTTTTAGATACAAATTCTCCCGAAAGGTAGCCACGCACCCCTTTCCCTTTATGATGGCCCTGCCGAACAGGGGAGGTTTCCAAAGTTTTGCAAGAAAAACACCCAGAGGAAAATGAATTCACTTCTTTACAACCTCTTTTATTTCGTTAACGAGTTTTCCTATGCTTTATTTGAAAGCAATAGTTCACAGTGCATCATCTTTTGGGGACAAGATTTTCAGAACAAAGCTCCATCAATCATACTGTTAATATTTACATCACGAGTTCCACACCTTAATGGATATACATGTAGTTGGATCATCATTAATTATTTACACCTGCTGGTTGCAAGAGATAGGCTTGACCGATTTAGATGACTAATAATGATTAGTGTATTGACTTATAGTTGTTGCACGTGTAGTACGTGGAGGGGTCAAAATTTGCAAGATGCATGCACTTCTGCGTCCAAGGTGTAACAGCACTTTATTTTGACCAAGCTCCTATAAGTGAAAAAAGTTCGGCACCTAACAAATAACGGACAAAATTTCAATTAGTATAGGAGCCATGTGCTGACCTGCTCGAACGCATGACGTGCAAGCATGTGGTGCAGTTAGGACTATACGTGTCCGGAAGCTGCGCGTTACCCATGAGCATCATATTTTATTGATATGATGAAGCACGTGAAGCTGAAAACTTAAAGTTAATAAGAAGAGAAGGCGATGGGAAATGCACAACTAACTGGGAAATTTTAAAAGTAGTAACAGACGTGGGAAATGCATCAGAACGCACACAACAGCAAGATGCTCCTGACACTATATATATTTCACTTCTTTGCAAACTCTTTTATTTTGTAAACGGTTTTCCCTGTACTTTTATTGAAAGCAATAGTTCACAGTGCATCCTCTTTTGAGGACAAGATTTTCAGAACAAAGTCGCATCAATCATACTGTTAATATTTATATCAGTAGATCCACACCTTAGTGGATATAGAAGTAGTTCGATCATCTTTTACACCTGCAACATAGGCTTGACCGATTAGAATATTGATTAATTAGCCAAACATTATTGGACGAAGACTATAGCTAGGGAAGACTTGACCATCGATGCTTGGTCTCATTGCATAATTAGTTGTTGCATGTGTACTACGTGGGAGGGACAGAGTTGGCCAGATGCATGCACTTCTCCGTACAAGGTGTAACAATACTTTGACCAAGCTGACCTTCTCAAACGCATGATGAGAGCTGACCTTCTCAAACGCATGGCGTGCAAGCGTGTGGTGCAGTTAGGACTATACGTGTCCGGAAGCTGCGCGTTACCCATAAGCATCATATTTTATTGATCCGAAGCATGTGAAGCTCAAAACTTAAACTTAATAAGAAGAGAAGGCGATGGGAAATGCACAACTAACTGAGAAATTTTAAAAGTAGTAACAGACGTGCATCAGAACGCACACAACAGCAAGATGCTCCTGACACTATATATAGTCCACGACCCATCTCCACTTATGCTCATCATCAGTCATCTCCCTTGATACTCCCGTAGTTAGAGAAGATGGTGGCAAGCACACTAGCCAAAATTGGTGAGATCCGGCGTGCGCAGCGTGCTGATGGCCCAGCAGCCATGCTCGGTATTGGCACTGCAAATCCAACAAACTACGTGCTTCAGGAGGAGTTCCCGGATTACTATTTTCGTGTCACAAACAAGGAGCACCTCACCGACCTCAAAGATACATTCAAGAAACTATGTAAGTAAGCATGTCAATACGTACTGGTTGTTATTACTCTGTTCTTTTTCTTCCAAATTGCAGGTCATTTCTTTTTTGCAAAGTTTGATTATTTAGAACTCCGGAAATTTTCAAATTTGATCTAGTCATGCATTAACGACGATCATTCTTCAAATAATTGAACTAATTATTAGGTCGGATCGCGGGGCTGGAGAAACGTTTCTTTCACCACACGGAGCAACTGCTCAACGCCAACCCAGCTTTCCTCCACGGGACGCCCTCGGCCCTGGACGCGCGGCTCGACATCGTCGCCAAGGCTGCTCCAGAGCTCGCCGCATCGGCTGCCGCCAAGGCCATCGCGAGATGGGGCCGCCCGGCCACCGACATCACCCACCTCATCGTCAGCACCAATTCCGAAGCCCGCTCACCAGGCGCGGACCTCGGGCTGGCCACACTCCTCGGCCTCCGCCCTGACGTCTGCCGGACCGTGCTCCAGCTCGACGGCTGCTCGGCCGGCTGCACCGCCCTTCGCCTAGCCAAGGACCACGCCGAGAACAACCGCGGCGCGCGCGTGCTCGTGGTCTGCGTCGAGCTCACCATCACCACCTTCCGGGCCCCCCACGAAGGGGACAGCTTCGGCACCCTCATCCCGCAGGCGCTGTTCGGTGACGGAGCGGGCGCGGTCATCGTCGGCTCCGACGCCGTGCACCCCGCCGAGCGCCCGCTCTTCGAGATGGTGTCCGCCTCGCAGGCCATGATACCTGGGTCGGAGAAGCAGCTCAACGTGCGGCTCGGGGAAGGCGGGGTCGACATCGACATCTCCTTCAACCTGCCGAGGTTCGTCGCGCAGAATCTTGAGCGCTGCCTGCTTGATGCGTCTGGGGCGCTCGGCGTCGAGTGGAAGTGGAACGACCTCTTTTGGGCGGTCCATCCGGGCAGTCGCGGGATTCTGGACCGCGTCGAGTCGGCTCTCGGGCTGGAGCCCAGGAAGCTGGCGTCGAGCCGAACTGTGGTGAGAGACTACGGGAATATGCTCTCCGCGACGGTGATATTCGTGCTTGAAGAGCTGCGCCGGCGAATGGACGAGGAAGGAGATGAGGCTGCAGAGTGGGGGATGATGGTGGGCTTTGGACCGGGATTCACTGTCGAGACCATGGTGCTGCACGCTACAAAGTACTAGCGGTTGGAAGTTGGAAATTGTACGAATAATTTGCATGTTTTAATTCAGAAATAAATACTAGTGATTGATTGGAAGTAATGAACTACTCACGCTAGACATGTGAGCGCTAGCAACTAACACTCTCTATCGCTAACCCCGTTGATTCCATCATCACAAGACATAAGTCGTATCACCACATGTTTTTAACAAGTTTTTCTATGCTTTTGTTGAAAGCCATAGTTCACGTACATCATCTTTTGGGGACATGATTTCTACAACAAGTCCCATCACAATGTTAGTATTTACATCACAAGTTCCACGCCTTAATAACGAATATAAAAAAGTTCGATCATCATTTACACATGCTCTTTCCATGAGATAGGCTTTGACCGATTTACTTAAGTAATGACTATTCCTCCGTTCGAAAATGTAGTTCGTTTGACTTTCTTGACCCCAAGTTTGACCGCTCCTCTTATTTAAAAATTTGTGCAAAATGTCACATCTTTTGTTGTGCCTTGCTTTATTAATAGAAGTTGTTCAAGAATGCTCTCTGTCGCTAATCCATCATCACAAGATACAAGTCATATTGAGACATGTTTTTAACAAGTTTCCCTATGCTTTGGTTGAATGCAATAGTTCACAGCACATCATCTTTTGGGGACATGATTCTCAGAATAAGTCCCATCACAATGATAGTATTTACATCACAAGTTCCACACCTTTTTTTATGTGATACAAGTTCCACACCTTTTTTTATGCGTTTAAAGTATAAAGCATGCTTATTGAAAGCCAATCCGTAAAGTAAAAGGTCATCCATGGGATGCGAAGAAACAAAGAACCAACGTCTCCAACGAGCAACGTACATGAATCAACATCTCCTTTTCATCCTCACGCACTGGAATTGGGCCCAATGGCGTAGCCAATACGTTCCCCTGAATAAAACCTGCAAAAACATTTTTGGTTGGCGCTTGTTAAACACAACATCGTTCCTAGAGAGCCAAATAACCCAGCACAAAGCCGATATGCCTGTCAATAAAAGTAGTTTTGGTTTATGACCCCCTTGTTATAACCAATGATTGAATAAATCATCAACATTCTTTGGTGGTGCTACGTGTATGTCAGGGGCTTTCTCTTGGACTTCTGGATTCAGACTCAGCTTCAAACTGGAAGATATGTAGAAAGTTTTTTGTGAGGTCGGTTTACTTACAAGGAAAAATACCGGACAAAGGTGAATATAAGAGTATGTTGGTCCTAAGAGAAGTCCCAGCAGTACGCACTAGAATAACCTTTGAACTCTTTACCTCCTCAGCCGCATCAAGTGCTGATTTTTTGCTGAACACCTGCTTTGAATGTGAATCCGAGTAAGGCATCAGATCGAGAAAGGAAATATAGAATGTTATCATAGAAGCTTTCTTTTTCATAGGTCAACTCTGAGATGAGGTATGCTGAAACACAGGTTTTTTGAATTTTTCCTGCACCAAAAGAAAAGAATCTAAAAATATCCGTTCGAAGGTGACTCAGGTCCACCAAAAACTAAGTGAATAGCACGCCAAAAAAATTTAGGATAGGCACAATCGAAAAAAAGGTGTTGGGTACTGTCTTCATAGTTACAGAAGCTACATTATTCATATATCACACTGTACAATAATCACATGAATATCCAACAGTCCATGAATGATCTCAGTTCAACAACGTTAGTGGAAGTCACCTTTGTCGCTTATAACATCTACCAGCAAGAATTGTGCAACATTTTCTCTAATAGCCAGGAGCTGTTGCTTCTCCAATTTGTCCTTGTCATCCCGCATGTCCTAGCAAGAAGTAGAGGGAGTCAAATGATGAGTGTATGTATTTATATGTATATATATAATATCATATTTGACTAAGGCTTACTTTTGCTCCTTTAAAAGATTTGAAAGTTGAAGTAAGCCGGATCATGTGGTATGCAACATAGAACCCGCATTCATTTCCAGATCCTTGCTGCATGCACTGCACAAGATGATATACTGTTAGGTCAAATATATTTGGTGAAATCATGAAAAGATAAAATGCGGGCGGTCTGAGATATACCGAAAATCGGTCACGTGTGTCAAATTGGTTTTTGGAAGACTGTTGGCAGCTCGAAAGGAGGCGAAACCACTGCATTAGGCGTTATAGATGTCGTTAGCTGCAAAATATGTGATGGTTCGCAAATGAGAAAATTGCAAATGTGGTAAGTCAGGGATATACCTATCGATAACTGCTTTGATGGCGGTGTAGTCTTGTTGTCCCAAAGTGTCGTCATCGTTGTGTGGTCTGTTAGAGTCCAAGTACCACACTTTTTCCCACTTTGGACAGATGACGACTAGGAAGTAGTGGGAGCCTGTGTGGTGCGCAACAAGCACACAACCGGTGTCAGACTTCAAGACCTTTGAGATGATAGAATGTACGTGGTCCGGGTCCTTAGCGATGACGAAGGGCGAGGATGGGCATGGGACAAGACGGTGGACGACGGCTCGACACCGATGTACGAAGACTTCACTGTCGAGTACGTCCACTTCAAGGGAGCTGGGGGAGTAGGCAGCTCCTTCCCACCGAGCGTGCCTACCCCAGTCCCCGAGTCTCCACCGACTCCAGCGCACGCTACTTCGGCAGCGACACGCTCTTGAGCCACGACTTCAACTGCAATGATCTCTTCGCCGACTCCACCACAGCCGGTGACTTTGACGATGCCTTTGCCCCCGTGGCACAGATGGAGTCCGTGCGACTCCTCCTTGCGCTGGCCGCCCAGGAGGGCTGGCGCGTTCATCACATGGATGTCAAGTCGGCGTTCCTTAACGGTGATTTGAAGGAGGAGGTTTACGTACACCAGCCACCGGGTTTCGCGATCCCCGGAAAGGAAGGCAAGGTGCTACGCCTGCGCAAGGCTCTCTACGGCTTGCGACAGGCACCGAGGGCATGGAATGCCAAGTTGGATTCCACGCTCAAGCGCGTCGTTGAGCTGGCTGGGCTCACCGACTGCAACCCAGCTCTCACTCGGATGGAGGAGAGGCTGAAGCTGAGCCGCGACAGCACGACGGAGGAGGTGGACGCTACGCAGTACCGGCGTCTTGTGGGGAGCCTTCGCTACCTTGCCCACACACGACTGGACTTGGCATTCTCCATCGGCTACGTTAGTCAGTTCATGCAGTGACCGACGACGGAGCACCAGCAGGCTATGAAGAGGATCATCCGCTACGTTGCGGGGACTCTCGACCACGGTCTCTACTACCCGAGGTGTCCTGGGGAGGCACACTTCGTCGGGTACAGCGACAGTGACCACGACGGCGACATCGACACCAGCAAGAGCACAAGCGGGATCCTCTTCTTCCTCGGCAAGTGCCTCGTTAGCAGGCAATCGGTCAAGCAGCAGGTGGTGGCCCTGTCCAGCTGCGAGGCTGAGTACATAGCGGCCTCCACCGCTTCGACTCACGCGCTCTGGCTCGCTCGACTGCTCGGTGATCTCCTCGGAAGAGACACTGAAGCGGTGGAACTCAGGGTGGACAGCAAGTCCACTCTGGCCCTGGCAAAGAACCCCGTTTTCCATGAACGGAGCAAGCACATCCGGTTGAGGTACCACTTCATCCGAGGCTGCTTGGAGGAAGGAAGCATCAAGGCGAGCTACATCAACACCAAGGACCAACTTGCGGACCTCCTCACCAAGCCCCTTGGGAGGATCAAGTTCCTTGAGCTTTATTCCCGGACCAGGATGGTCCAGCTTTCCCACAAGACGACGCACAAGACTTAGGGGGAGAATGCTGGGAATAAGTCCTTGTACTATAGTCTTCGTGGGACTCAGTCTTTGTAGCATCTAGAGGACAGCTCATGCGCTGTGGTCTTGCTGCCCCCAGGACACCATCTAGAGGACAGCATCTAGGCATCTTAGACCAGTTTGCATAAGCTTGGCTGCCTAGCCAGCTATAAATATATATCTCAACCCCTCGGGTTGGCATGGCATTGTGTGAGAAATAAACCAGAAAATTGCCCCAACACTCCTAGTGTCATCCTCTCGATGAGACTAACAATTCAGTTTCTAACAACAAGAACCCATTCACGCACAAGCAAAAGAAAAAATGGCTGTACCCATGCACAACGAAAACAAATGCTTGTCATCTCTTTTTTGGGACTAACTTATTTTAAGATTGCAAGGAAAACTCAGGCCCAAACCCAAACCCCAGTGCGAGGTCACTGCTATTTGTTTTATTAAGATTGCAAGGCAAAGTTCAAGAACAGCTAGGTTGCAAGAAAAAGTTTAAGAAGCATCTACCTTTTCCGTGGCGGATGGGATGAACAAGAAAATGCAGATCGCTAGGCCTCACCCCATCCACTGTCTCGGACTTTTCCAATCTGTCTAGCTCAGAATGAAAACTGCCAATGGCATTCAGCTCTTCTAAATTCTAACAACTACTTCTGATCTTCTAAATTCTAACAACTACGTACAGACTTCATCACAACTGCTCACACATTCTACTCTTTCACGTGGGTCAGTGAAATCACATGGAAACAACTTCTCTTCAGTTTACACGATGGACTCAGTGCTACAAATTAAACATGTCAAGAAACTATGCTAAGTTCTATTATTAGTGTTTTCACAGAGGCTGGAACATCCTACTACTTCGAGTGGATCCGACCATATATTTATACTTTATTTAAAAGGAAGACACAAGAAATAGATAAACTAATAACACTATAAACAATAGCACATAGCATGATACGACCGAGGGTTCTATAGAAGGTATCATATTTAAAATTTCTGTATAGGGATTGGGAATTCAAAGATTGCAGCACCCACACAGTAAGGTAGCTCTTACTGGCTGTAATCATGTAAGGAGGCATCAAAGCTCCAGGTTTATTTGCAAGTAATAATAAACAACGGTAAATTGCTTGTTAGGTGGTTGAATAAAAGGTATGCATGAGAAATAGCAACTCGGAGTCCAGAGACATGCTGACCTTTTCCTGCTGAATCTCTGATACAACACATGTGATGCCGACCAGTGACTTTGAGTTTGTCAAATGGACAATTAGGACGCTGCGCAAAAACCATAGCGATGTTGCGAGCATTCATCTTGTTGAACCTTTCATTTTCCACAACATCTGCCATCAGATTGATGTCCCATTCAAGTAGTGCTGCCTCCACAGGAGGTAGTGTACTCCCAAGGTGCCCACATTCTTCTTCAGTGTTGCAGTGCATCACTTGTTCTGGAGTTAACGAGTCCAGCACTCCACTTGGAAGTTCCCAAAACCATGCCTATAATTAGCACCCAACATTAATCATATTTGATGTACAAGATAAACTAAATGAAACCGAATATTAATTTACTGAGCTATAGTATGAGCATAGTGGTGGGTGTATTGATTCTTGGGTATGTCTGATATATAGCATTTAAAGGCTCTGTACATATTAAAATTACAGAAAATGACAGTGCTAGCCTATGTACACAAGAGTTTGCCATGTTAACAAAACAAAAGTAGTGCAAAATAAAAGAAGAAGGGAAAGCAATTGAACACACCTTTATCAGTCCAGTAAAGCAGTGCAAGTCAATACCATCTGGAACAACTCCCCTATTTAGTTGATCTCTCACATATAGTTCCTGGCTATTGTCTGCATGAGAACAATACAAACATCAAGTTGTCTTTGAATTCAGGCCAGCATCAATGACAAATTTTCAGATGAATTCACTTGAACAATGGACCAAAAATAAAAGAGAAGTAAATCAATTAAGGAGAACAGGTAATGTGAAAAGATGATACAACCCACCTGCATGTTGACAGAGCCTCAACCAACCTAGCTCTAGCTTCAGCCTCTTCCTTTCTCCACGGTAGCATCTCTGATTTAAATCCGTGAGACGAAACACTAAAATCGAAACCTAGGTAAGATAAAGAGGAGAGGGGAAGGGGGAAAAGGTCACCGTGAGGAGCTGCTGGAGATCCATGGCAAGGAGGATGGCAGACGCAACGGGGAGGATGGGGACAGGGAGCGACAAATCCGTAATCTCGCTCATGGAGGCCGGCGGCAGAGGGGTGGGAACTAACATCGCACCAGCGGAGGCCGGCGGGCGGCGACGCGGGGGGGAGGGGGGGGATCCGACATCCTGCTCGCGGAGGATGACGGCGGCGGCCGGAGGGGAGGCGTGCCTCTGCTGGAGCTGGAACCGCCGGGGAGCCGAGCGGCGGCCGGAGATGGGGCCGCATGCCAGGCACGAGCGGCGGCCGGAGATGGGGGCGCCAGGGAGGCCCGAGCGGCGGCTGGAGATTGGGGGAGGGGGGAGCGCGGAGGGGAGAGGCGGGCGGGCGTGCTTAGGCGGAGGTGCGGACCGTGCCCCTGAGCGTGAACGTGGGGTGCGTGCGGAGGGGAGGGGCAGGTGCGGAGTGGACGCGGGTACGCGGGCGGGTAGGAAAATTTTCAGGTGAAAAAAATTGAGCCAAATGCCATAAACATTTTGCAATTGCGAGTTTTGCCGAGGGAGTTGGCTGTCGACCGCGGAACGAAATTTTTGGTCATTTTTCGGTCCGCCAAATGGACCCGGTGTGAGAGGTAGGGGTTAGGTTTTAAGGTAAACTGTTATTTCAATTATTTTGGTTCTTTATAATATAGAAATATACATTTATTGGCATTTGGGCTCCATTTATCTCAAACTTTCGGATAAAATTATGTTATTTTTGTAGGAAAATAAGGTTATGTGATCATTTAGACTCAATCTGTAAGTTTAAGTCTCATTCGTAAGTATTTTTTTCTATATTTACTCTAATGCATGATAGTTTTTTCTTCAAAATATAGTGATACAATAATAGATTTATTTTAGGGTTCCATTTGCCTCAAACTTACACACATGCATGATAGTTTTTTTCTCATGTATTTATTTACCAAATTGCTGAAGAGACTGTTTTAATCCATTTAAATTAATTGTTGTTGTTCACTGATGGATAGGTCATGGATGTACGAAGCACAAAGGATGAAGGCCTATTTTCTGGAGAACTTAATAAATTTATTGAATTATCGGAAAAGTATGCAAGAAGTGAGAAGACAAAGATGATACATTGCCTATGCAAAACCTTGCAGGAATTTCCAAGTTTTTAGCGACGTGACTACAATAAGATCGCATGTGTTAGTGGGTGGTTTTGTAGATGACTACAAGATCTGGACGAAATATGACGAGAAAGCACGACCACCTCCGATGCAAAATCGAGTCGATGAAATCATGCAAGACACCGAGTTTAATAGATTGTTTGATGCTTATGATGATTTTAGTGATGATGGCGGCGATGATGAAGATGTTGGTGGAGGCAATAGATATGGTGTTGATAGGGGGCCATCAATGGTGGCATTAATGATAGTAGTCATGATGATCTTGACGACGGTGATTTCCTAAGATATTTATTGTGTCACAGCAAGATAGAGCTATTGGTTGGTAATGCAAAGGGGTTGGTAAACTTCAAGATGGTGAGAAAATTTGTAGAGGAAAATATATACGAGTGATCTAAAGGATGGACAAAACACTGTACCGTGCTTCATTTTATACTTGAGTTCTTGACTCTAAAGGCTAAGCATAGTCCGTCAGACAATAGTTTCAATGATCTTCTGCGTATGTTGGCTTGGTTGCTTCCAAAGCCAAATAAAGTGCCGGCCAACACTTAACGAGCAAAGAAGTGTGTCAGTCCGTTCACGATGGGCGTGGAAAGAATTCATGCATGTAGGAATCATTGTATTTTGTATCATGCGGACACTTTCAAAGATTTGAGCAAATGCCCTGTTTGTTCTGCAAGTTGATACAAAAACAATGTAACACTTGGAAGTTCGCCTATTTCCCATGATTCTGTAAATCCAATGTAACATTTGGTTTAAAACATAGAAGACTAAGCAGCAGTAGGCCTCTCTGCACCACGCTTTCGCTTTCTTCATAGTGTTGATGCCTTGATCTACTTTTCATCTTAAAAATTACATCTCCTCTTCCTCCAACAAAAACAGCAATGCATCTCTTGAACGCTGCACACATTTTCTTGGGAGAAAAGTGTCCCAAAATAATTTCCGCATTGACATGATGAATGTTTTATTTAGTGAAGTAAAAGAACTTTGCACTCAAATAAAGAATCTTGATAAATGAATGTCAACTTTAGTAACCTCAAAAGTTCAGAAATGAAACCAAAAAGTGCAGCCCGTAGTGTTCGTACCATCCATTATGAATTGCTGCAGCATACTTAATCATATCTGCTCATTCCTACAATTAGAGATGAACCGAAGATCAGAAAACTGAAGATGCATTTGTATTTGGAGATCATCCATCTTTGATTGACAGTGTAGTACAAATAATGTGTTGTAGTCATTCCATTTGGGCTGGTGATCAATTGGGTGTTCACCAAATCATCTTCTTGTAATGGTCTTTTCTGCGAAATGAATTCTTACCAATATTTTGATAATTATATAAGGCAACCAACACAGATTAATATAGGCAACCAAAGTAGCCAAAAGCATAATAATTCAGATGGCTTGTACATGGATAGGTTTTGCCAGCAAGTAACACTGTAAATGAGGTGTTACTGTTTGCTACTGGTTGAGGCCTACCCTCATCGTCCCAATCATCAGATACCAATTCAACTCGATGCCACCTCTGGCAATTCGGCCCTCTCATGTAGCAACCATGATGATAAAAGAAAAAACCACCCTAGTTTAAAACTGATGGCAATATTTGACATAATGTAAAAGTCCAGTCATAGTAATATATCTAATACTTATAGGAGAAAGTTTGAAAATCCTACATGCCTTTATAAAATTGGAACTCTCAGATTGGAAAACACTTCCAAAATGAATCCTATGTGACAACTGAGAAAGCAATTTTTGCCCGGAAAAGGATTAGAACAATTCAGTAAAATTAGAAGGAATAACAAACATAAGCTCAGAAAAGAAGATCAACAGGAAAGCCTGAAATGCATTTTAAATGTGGATACCAAGACTAATGATTAAAGCAATTGGTATAAAAGGAGATGCATCTGAATATATCATTCGAAAAATTTGGAAAATCAGTAAAGAGTAGAGGCAGTTCTTTTGACTCAAACAAAAACCTGCACCGAAGAGAGTTTGCACTATGCTTCCAATGTTATCACATTGTCGAAATTGCAAAAGCTAATCCGTAAAGCTGCAACAATGTTTAGCATAAATCAAATAACACACAAGACGTACATAGAACAGTGGCAGCAGGAAGCAACAAATCCCCCATTTGGCTGTAATAGAAAAAACATGTAGAAATTCAGAAAATAGGGAAATATTAATGAAGCATCCTCAACCAAAAGGATAGATGAGGGCAACTCCCAATCATCGCGGCAGTTGTCACTGGCACCCTCGCTAACCATTGCAGTATCTATCGAATGCCATCCTATCCCCTTGCTTCACGCAATATTTCACAACGGCATAATGTTCCACCCTCGGTCAACCCACCCACAAAATCCAATGGGACAATACAGGAGCAATACAAGAAGCAACAATTACCATAATTAAATAAGCAATTTCTTGGTTATGGTGTTAAATTTAACTCAAGTGGAACTGCTTAAAAATTAAATTTGACTCAAAGTGAGTGAAACCCCAAATTAGATAGCGGACAATATCAAATCAATCAAATTACAGCAAAGAATTATTTTTGTACAAAATATAATGTTGCACAGGTTTGCGGTCCAACTTTGATTGCTGGGAATTCTTTATCACAACCAGTAGGTTTGTTGGAACGGAGAAGCTAATAAGGTGGTAGATAATCAAGTTCCAAGGACTGCTTGATGATTACCATTGGTATGCTTTACTACGGTTTATGAAGAATGCTAAACATTAGTTGTTGAATTGGTAGGCTTTCGGCCATGTAAACCAATCTGATGTCTGACGTTGATTGCATGGAACAGGACTATGGGGCTTACCGTGCTAGGGGATGGAGATTTTGTCAAATAGCTTGCAAGCAGTGAAGGCAACGTGGTTGTGTCATCTGTCATGGACTTCTGTGTGTAGATGGAGGATTTCTGCGTGTAAATGGAGGGTTCACGAAGTAAACTTCATCTCAGCCGGGATAAAAGTTTGGGTGGATATAGGAAAGAAAAAACTGGTAGATTTATATGGGTAGAGATTACATACCATGCATAGACTAGTGGATACTATACTAGCTCTGTTGGTGAAATACCATCCATCATTTTTCCTCATCGTACACACCAATAACGTTAGTAAAAGGTAGTACATGGAGCTATATATAAGCTTGGAGCCTAGGACTGGGAAAAGAAACGCTTCTCACGTAAAAGTCCTTGATAGCTACAGTCGATTTTCCATTTTAGATAATGCACGCCCACGTGTCTAAGAAAGCTAAGCTTCAATCATATCCATCGACATTTTCACATTATTGTCTTGTCCAATGATCAAAGGTCGCGGCTTCCACACTTAGCAGGGATTTGGTTAAAAATATGGCAGTACGTACGCAGTGATATACATACTCGCTCTCCCGTACAGCAAGAATCAGACCAAATAAAAGCACTGAATTTTAGCTGCAAACGAAACTTCATTGAAACACCGGCACACAAGTGCGTGAGTACCGGCCCTTTATTACAACAAGAGCATAGAGATACCAGCGCTAGCGCGCTACCATGCACTGCACACAAACCGATCCATCACCGGCACGTGGAATAAACAAGAGCAAGCATACACGTCTAGAGGCGATGATCGATCAGCACACGTAGCCGGCGGGCAGATTCTTGCCGCAGGAGTTGAGGATGAGGCTGAGGTCGACGCCGAGGTTCAGGTTGATGCCGAGGAGGTTAACCTTTGCGGCAGTGCAGAGGCAGGCGGCGGCGTCGAGGTCGGCGAGCCCGTTGAGGAGGGAGCAGCACGGCTGCGTGGACGCCGAACCCACATTCACAGTGGCGTCGACGAGCTTCAGCAGGTCGGCGCACACGCCCAGCTGGAGCGTGTTGTAGGGGCATGACTGGCCGAACGCCCCCGGCGTGGCCACACCCAGCACCACCAGGCTCACGGCCAGGAACAGCACGAACTTCTTGGACGCCATTGCTAGCTAGCTCCTCGATCACAAGCTAACTCGCGATTGCTCTAGCTAAGGTGGTTAGAGCTCTTGATCAGCGAGTGATTAGGCTGCTTGTGATGCTTGATCACGCTGTTAGCAGGGGTACTTATAGTCAAGCCCGATCATTAGGGTTCATGTGAGCTTTGGGACGATCGAATATTTTAGCAACCTAGTGTTTGGCCAGATGGTGTATTTTAGCCACCTCGTGTAACAAGTGTTTAGCTCCTGGATTGGTTGGCCACCTCGTGTAACTAGTGTTTTCCCAGATGGTGTATCGAATATTTTTTTCTGTGCAGCTCCGGCGAGTCAGGTGCGCAAACGGCCAAGATCGCTGCACGGGCTGGCTAACACTAGCGCTTTGTTTTCGTATCATACTGGGTTGCTGCCTGGTTATTTTTGCCTGGGATCTTGGCGTATCGGACGGTGCGTGGCGTGCGCCGGTGTGGTGCCGGAGGACATTAGAGGTCAAGCACGTGGTGGTTAAGAATGGACTAGGAACGTTGACCTTCGAGGAGCCAAGTGGCCGCAGCAGCAGCGGATCCAAGTTAGCTCCACCTCAAGTTGACCTTACAGGGTGCCAGCAGGTCTCACATGCGCGGATCCAACTGGCCGGCGCGGCAACGCGTGTTACGAGGCCATGGCCGGCGCGGCCACGTGTTACGACTTGAGCTGTGTGATCTCTTTCTAGAAAAACTGGCCATGTGACTTGGTTCTAGGAAAAGAAAATCCAAACGTGGGAACCAATTCCAAAATAATAAGATTTGGATCTATATAAGGTATTCAAGCTAAGCCACACATACTGATCCATAGAAGGTACAGTATAGGAAATCAATGCTGAAATGCTTCGTTAGAAGAGGGATTCATTGATTTAATTTGGTGTCTTCCATTCCTTCTCTTTTCCTAGCCTGTACCCGAACACTGCTTTAATGTAAGTATGTGACACAGTAAATCAATAATACACTTTTTTCCACCACAGATCTTGACCAGCAAATAGAAATGCTGTGAGGAATTAACATGATGGAATTTGTTTTGGGAAAAAAAAGAAAAACACTATCTAGGAATTTGTTTTCTTATCAGCAAAAGATTGGACTCAATCCAAGTCCGTTCCTGATGGGGTGACTGATCTATCGAAGCTAAAGGAATAAATCAAACTAAAAAAAGTAACAATAGTCTTATGGAACGATAAGTGGCTTTTAGCATAAGAACAGACAAACTAAATATCGAACAACTTAGCGCCGATTGCATCTTTATTTTCTTTTATAAAATTAATGGGGCACAAATGTAATAGGACTATATATAGGTGAAGCTATGCTCTCAAATCGCATTGCCATGTGGATGGAAAAATTACTAATAATGATTTTTCTAAGTTTCTTTGAGTTCGTCGCCATTTTGGAAATCAGAGGGAGAATTCAAACCTTTCTTTCCCCAACAGTGCCAACAAAAGTAATAATCAAAATGAGCCTGAAAGCTCTCTCACATGGAAGATACTTTATTGCTCAAATTCTGATCTCGGTTTATATAAAATTTACGCCAAGCAGAAATTTCATCAAAATGAACACTGATTATAAACAACAGTTTGTCTGCCTGCTACTCAACATGCTCAACATGCTTATTGTCTGAAGAATCAAATCTGAGGCTAGGCTAAAGTATTGAAATTAATATTGGTCAGACATGGCAAAACAATGCGCTTCCAAACTTCTCAATATACTTGACTTTTAACTGCATTGGATAACACCAAAGTGAGCATATACATTACTGAATTGGGCTGCACCACTAATCACAAATAGCAGTCGATGTCCCTGAATTCAAGGAACGTGGAGGGGAACACAATCGTAACTCGTGCTTTCCTCGTTGGCTGAAGAGATGCAAATTAAGTGCCTCATTTGGCTTATTGTCGGTTGAAGTTAGAGGAGGCCGTCCCGGACGGCCTTGGCCGGCGCGGCAACGCGTGTTATGAGGCCTTGGCCGGCGCGGCCACGTGTTATGACTTGAGATGTGTGATTTCTTTCTAGAAAAACTGGTCATGTGACTTCGTTCTAGGAAGAGAAAATCCAAACGTGGGAAGCAATTCCAAAATAATAAGATATTCAAGCTAACCACACATATTGATCCATAGAAGGTACAGTATAGGAAATCAATGCTGAAATCCTTCATTAGAAGAGGGATTCATTGATTTAATTTGGTGTCTTCCTTTCCTTCTCTTTTCCTAGACTGTACCTGAACACTGCTTTTATGTAAGTATGTGACACAATAATACACTTTTTTCTACCACAGATCTTGACGAGCAAAATAATAAGATTTGGGTCCATATAACACTACTACACAAAACAGTTGTAGGGGTGGGTAAAATTGTATTTTTAGGGGCAGGTGCGGCACCCGTCCCTACTTTCGCAGCTAAAAATACCATTTTTAGGAGTAGGTAACGCGCCCGCCCCTAAAAATGATTTTTAGGGCCGGGTCGTGGCGTGACCCACCCCTAGAAATTAAAAAAATGGAAACAGCAAAACTAAAAAGAAAAAAAATTATTTTAGCCAACCATCCACCACCACTAGCCCTGTAGTGTCCAACTACGATTTTTTTGACGAAATATTCGCACTTGCACTGCCTATCTCCAGCCTCGTGCATACCTCATTACCACCACACTACACAGTCACTTGTGACTCCATAGGGTATGGCATTCTTTTATATTAACTCTAAAATTGGTTTGTAGGGGCGGGTGGTGCACCAACCGGCCCTAAATGTACTTTTCGATTTTATCCAAAAATTCATTTAAATCTTTACACAGCAAAACAAATAAAAAAATGAAACTTCTACACTATAGTTAGTGTGAAATATAGAAGCAAAAAAAATATGCCAAGTATATTTCAGTATATATATGAAGGTTAAGATTGTGTAAACCTCAAAGTATGACTTGAGTTATATGAGATACTATATACTTACAGCTATTAGAGAACTTATAATAATTTTTTCGAGCACTAAATAATCTTAAATGAAATAATTATCAACTATAAAGTTTTAGATCACGTCATTGTTTACAATTTTGATATAAAGTTTGACTTCATCCGAGATCATATGAAAAAGTTATGAATTTTTTTTGCTTGACACCATTTGTAGGGATAGGTGAGGCCATCACCCACCCCTAGAAATACCACCATTTTTAGGGACAGGTGATAGCGTCAGCCGCCTCTAGAAATGCTCCTTTTAGGGGCGGGTGACGCCATTAGCCGTCCCTGAAAATGGGGCTAATTTGTAGAGCCGGGTGATGGCGTCACCCACCCTAAAAATACATTTTCGGAGCGGGTCAAAAGCTAAAGTGACCCCACCATTTGGAGGAACGGGTTACATTTTGATTTGCCCCTAAAAAGAAAATAGAGCGTTGATGCAAATCGTTTTTGTAGTAGTGTAAGATATTCAAGCTAAGCCACACATACTGATCCATAGAAGGTACTGTCTAGGAAATCAATACTGAAATGCTTGGTTAGAAGAGGGATTCATTGATTTAATTTGGTGTCTTTCTTTCCTTCTCTTTTCTTAGACGGTACCTGAACACTGCTTTAATGTAAGTATGTGACACAATAATACACTCTTTTCCACCACAGATCTTGATCAGCAAATAGAAATGCTGTGAGGAATTAATCAAAATAAAATCACAAATGTGTCATCTGACTTGGGGCGGTTCGGGCAGGCCCGGCCGGCCCTCTCGTGCCTCGTGGCATGTCGGGTCGGGTCAAGACTCCTAGACATGCCACAACATCACCCCACTGGTAGGGGAAACCAGCACCAGATATTTTGACAAGCACATACCGGAACAGATGTCTTTTCTGAACAAATTTAATATCATGTGATTTTACAAATTTACCCTTTGCTGAATTAAAATATTTAAAATATATAGGTAGTGGTTCCAGCATATTTGGTAATGACCCACCAATTTGGTACTTTCCAGTACCGTTTTTCTAATACCTCCTATGTTTCAACGGTTCGATCTCGCTGGATGGACGGCTCCTATTTTTTTCAACCACCATAAAATTTCTCTTTTGTTTATTGGTTGAAATTGGGGGGGGGGGGGGGGAATTGAAATTAGATACTCAATTCTTTTACTGGAAGTCATGTGCCAATACTACAAGGACAAGGATTCCTGCATTAACAATGTATTTGATGAAAATGAAACATTGATTAAGCCATAAATCAACTATATGCTATATCAAGTTTGTTATGTCTTTATTAAATGTGTAGTACGGTCATAATTTCGTCCAGCGAACTCAGAATCAAGGGTTGTCAGTCTTGATGGAAACAGAACTCCAAATCCTACTCCTCAGGAATGAAAACGCGTAAATAGGGGGGCTTGGATTAATTTTTATCCAAAAAATCACATCCAAGTTCATAGCTAAAGGTGTTTATCAACAATCTATTAAATGAAAAATTTCCGACTGCCACCCCGGAAGATGGTCCGGGATTAGAAAGTCATAAAAAATGGAGAATTCCCAAATCCGTTGTCTTCCTATGGCAGAACCGCCTAAATTAATCCGGCTCAAGTGCACTAGCCATCGCCCATAATGACGAAATGGCTACCATGCACTATCGGGTAAATCCTGATGCGACCACTTAATATTTTGATCGAAACGAAGCATACACATAACTCGCACGAAGGCAAGTCGAGAGTTTACAACTTTCCACAACTTTTACAACATAGAGTTTGATACTTAAATATTACAAACCGAGTTCATAAAACAAGTTCAGAAACAAGTACTACAGAGTTCAACATAAAATATTTATTCAGAGTTCACAAGCAGCGGAAATAAAACACGTTCAACTAGCATCGATGCGGATACCACGATGAAGCCCGTACGTGGCATCACTCGGCAGTGTTCTCATTAGCCGGGGACGCATCCCATTCCACGGACCAATCAGGAGGCAAAGTACAAGGCCAAATCAAACCGGCTATCATATCCTCAAAAGGCATACCTGAAAACAAAGTCACAAACAAGGCTGAGTATAATAATACTCAGCAAGGCTTACCCGACTATTGGTATATACCTAGCTGACTTATAAACATGCATGGCTCTAAAGCTCTAGGTTTCATTTTGCTGAAAAGCAACAAAGAGTAAGTTCTTATTTTCAGATTTTAGCTTTCAAGATTCTAGTACAAATTAACCATTCTAAGTGAGCATCTATCTCTACTCAAGCATGGTAGATCATTACTCATCCAACAAGATTATTCATCATCATCATTCCACTTGTTACTCTATGTGGCAAAAGTATTAGGCAGTCTCATATACCGTGAGAAACGGACAATTCGAATCAAAATTTTAACCTTGCAAGGGAAACCTAACACACGTGCATGATGCACCGACGGGTCACACCAAGCAACCGTTCTCTTTTTCATTCTGGGTCGTGGATCAGGGTCACCATCCTCGACTACAGGTCCTAGCCCTGCACCCGCATGTTGCAAGCACGAGAACCTAGTTCTAGTATGGTGAAAGTAAAGTCCACTTGCCGGGCCGATCAGATAATTGGCTTAATGAGTACCATATTTTCGGCATGTGGCTAGTACGTTCAAACGCTTAACCACCACTACCACACACTATGGCCTTAGCATCTTTTACTATACAGACGGGGCCTCATTCAAGAGTATCGTACCATAGCCCCACCCGTCGACCTTATAGTTGCAGCGTGTAGTAAACATTCAACTCCTACAAATCTCGCGAGTGAGCGACAATCACTCGATTTCTACTGATCCTATTAGCATAGCATCTAATCGAACTCCAGTTCTAGTGCTCATCACATGGGTACCTAGGATCATGCATCTATGGTTTCAATCAATTCCTATAAACTTAAATGCACAAGTAAATAGGAACATAATTTGCATAAGTCAAAAATATTGGGATCATTCACCGGGGCTTGCCTTCTTGGGCTACGCTAGCCTTGGGCTTTTCCGAAACTTGGTTCGGGTCTTGAACAACTTCAGTTAGATTAGCTTGGGATTGGTGCTGTTCTTTCTCGGGCTACGGCACTAGCTCGTATGTTCCGTCGGCGAGTGCGGTCGCTTCTATATGAATGCATATGTTCAAGTTATTATAGTGATACAAATATTTGTTTCCTTCACGATTAAGTTGCAGTCCATAAAACATAGAAGTTTTTGTAAAGTTACTGAGTTAAGATTTCTTGGGCAATCGTTAATAGAGTACAACTTTAACTAACTAACTTCATTAAACAACAAAAGGGTTGTGCCATAAAGAAACCTTATTTTCTAAGAATAACATGGGTTAAACATAACTACTGATCTAGATGACTTCTGGTGATGAAACTTTTATGCAGAGCACAACATATACAGACAAAAGTACTATGGAAATTTCAAACAAAACTATGCAGTAGATTAATTATGAAAAATACATTAAACAGCTACAGCTAGAAATAAGATCTATTTATTCAGAGAAAACCATGACAGATATGAAGATAAAAATATTACTGAGTACTTATAATCTAATGGTGAGTCTACTGTAATTGTTCCAGATTTTTCCTAGACAATGTTCGGTAACAAATTAAGGCTTTAATCTAGATCTAACTCTACCAAGAACTATTTATACAGAGAGTTCCTCTTAGGTTCTGGATCTCAAATTTTTCCTATAGCTTTACAGAGACAAGAAGACATACTAGCAAAAAGATCAGTACTTTTCTGGCATAAGAACTACTGGTTTAGATTTTTCTTTGCTAGATATGTAATAAATGAAACAGCAAGTTCTATTGAAGCAAATAAGCTCAAAATTTGTGAACAGATTCTAATCAGTGTCCACAAGAGATCAGCAAAAACTTGCCTTAAAACTAGTAGTACAACTACATGAATTATATAGACATTGCAGATCTAACATATAACAAAAGAGGTTGAAACATCCAGTTTGGGTGGATCTAGTGCATGAAACTTTTCTGGGTAGCTACATTATCAGTCCAGAACCTACCATATGAATTTCAAACTTAGCACAGATCTACAACAGTGGGTACAAATAAAAGCTATTTAACCTTTCATTTAATCTAGAGCTAAAACTATTGCACAACTGATGATGTGTATGTAACAAAAATTGTAGAGTTTGTTCCACAGATTCCACAACAATTGGTTTACATGTTTACGATTTTTCTACAATTTGTTCTGCATTTTCAAATTTTCTTTTGGTTTTGAAATCAAGAACTGAAGTTTCTTTTACATCGGGGTCCCTGGAATCTTTCAAGCTACCCCTCAGAATTATTTCAATCAAAGCAATGTGGTCCTTGGCTCAAGGGGGCGGCGACGGCCGACTCAAAGCAGCTCGCCGGCGGCGAAGGCTAGGGTGGGAGGAGCATCAGGGGGTCGTGTGCTACCTTGTGGTGGCTTCGGTTGGGGTTGGGGCGGTCGGAGGCGGCCTGCCCGCGTGAACTGAGGCCGGCGGCAGGTGGTGCTTTGCGGCGGCAGCGCTCCGGCGGCGGCGGGGGCCACCATGTAAGAAAAACCCTATAGTGACGGGCATCATCTCCCTAAAGTGATGGGCAAAGTGCCCGTCACTTCTACCGCGTCACTATTTTGAACAGAAAGGTGACGGGTGTATGCCCGTCACCTATGTGACGCTATAGGTGATGAACTTCACTAGAGACCCGTCACCTTTCTTAATGATCAGGCCCCCCATATGAAGTCTACGCCCGTCACCTTTCTCATATACAGGTGACATCCTAACTCAACGCCCGTGACCTATTGTGGAGCATAAGTGATGGACGTAGAACATCACTTGTCACTTAGAATTTTTTAAGGTGACGGGCTATGCTTCAGCGTGCCGTCACCTTGTATATATTAAAGGTCCACATGATCCATTACAGAACATGATAAATTATACAGCTCCACATGATCCATTACACAACATGATAAATTATAAGAACTTGATAAATTTTACAGGTCCACATGATCCATTACACAACATGATAAATTATGAGAACTACATTATCCACTACACGACATGATTACATAAAAAGACTACACATGATCCATTACACGATATAATTACATAAAATAACTACATGATCCATTACACAACATGATTGCACAAAAGGACTGCATGGAAATACAAACTACTCATGAGACCTAACCGATGCCTCGTGAATCGCCGCGCGAACTCTCGCCACGGAACGGTCAATTTCTGGCATCCCCGACGCTTCGCGCCATGCATTATGTCGAGCCATCAACTGGCGGTCATCATCCATACCATGCAACTCGACATCAAATTCACGCTCAAATTGGCCAAGCGCGAGGCAATGGAATGAACCGATGAATACGACCACTAACAAGTCCAAGGCGCTCTTTAGGGCGGAACTCAAGCGAATAACCGGCGCGCTTCAAATTATTGCGTACCGATGCATGAGCAGACACCCAGCGCTCCAACCCATCATGTTGCAAAGTCATTTCTACGGATTAAACATTAACATTCCATTCGATGTCTAATACCAAGTACACACATTCATATCCATTCAAAAATAAACATTCAACTCAATATACCCATTTTCATCAACTAATACAAGTAAATCACATCTACACATGCAAATAAAAAAGTTATTTCTAAAATCTAAATATTTTGATACTCTTCAGTTTGATGTGAACACTCATCATTCCATGTCATATGGGATGCAATAATGGTTCAGAACATTTATTCAGGCCCTTTATGCAAAAACCATCGAAAAGAAAAAAATCCTTATTTAGGATATGCATATGTCGTCAACCTGGATCCTGCAGTGATGACACTATCATTCAGGGCCAACATAGATATCCGCAACACGGTGCGGTATACGGACGTGATGAAAGAGTACGGCCTTGGTCCTAATAAAGAAGTCCCCGGCTAAAAAGTTGAGGATTTCTTCATTGGGACCAAGACCATACTCCTTCATCACGTCCCTATACAGCACCTCATCACGGATATCGATGTTGGCCCCGAATGGCCGTATCAACACCGCAGGATCAAGGTTAGCAACATATATATATCCTAAACAAAGATTTTTTTTAACTTCGCGATGGTTTCAATGGGAGCCTAAATAAATACATCATTAGAGTATCAAAATAGAAAAACAGTCGACTCAATATACTCATTTTCATCAACTAATACAAGTAAATCACATTATTTACCATTTCAAAAAGCATCAAAACTGGGAGAGATATGTTTGCATTATAACAATCCATGAAGACCTCAACCTCGAAAGGCATAAGCTACTGTGTACTTGCCATGAACACCTCAGCCTCGTTGTGTGACATGTGCTTCATGCCTTTTGAGGCATAAGTGTTCATGTGCAAGTATATAGTAGCTTATAAGAACAATCTGCTTTAATTTGGATGTGCATGTGTATCGATCTCTCAATCTATCCTGTGAACACTCTCTCATATCATCATTTGCCAACAAATATCAGTAGGATTTTTTTAACTTCGCGATGGTTTCAAACATTCACATTTCTAGAATAAAAGTATCTAGATCTGTCTAGAAGCAATATCAAAGATTTTTTTAACTTCGTGGTGGAGAGGAACGGCGGGCGGGCACTTGGTGGCGCGACGAGGAGGCGTGACGGCGTGTCCTGCTCTGCTCCTTGCCTGCGGGCGGCGGCTCGGCGCCAGCGGGCGGGCACCTGGTGGCGCGACGAGGAGGTGTGATGGCTCGCCCCGCTCCCCTCCTTGCCTGCGGGCGGCGGCTCGGCGCTGGCGGGCGGGCACCTGGTGGCGCTACGAGGAGGCACGACGGCGTGCCCCGCTCCCCTCCTTGCCTGCGAGCGGCGGCTCGGCACTGGCGGGCGGGCACCTGGTGGCGTGACGGTGTGCCCCGCTCCCCTCCTTGCCTGCGGGCGGCGGCTCGGCACCGGCGGGCGGGCACCTGGTGGTGCGACAAGGAGGCGCGGCAGCGTGCCCCGCTCTCCTCCTTGCCTGCGGGCGGCGGCTCGGCGCCAACGGGCGGGCACCTGGTGGTGCGACGAGGAGGTGTGCCCAGCTCTCCTCCTTGCCTATGGGCGGGCACCTAGTGCCCAGCTCTCCTCCTTGCCTGGCGCGACGAGGAGCTGAGGAGGAGAGGAGTTGCGTACTAACCCCAGTTCTTGTTCTCTCCTCACACCCCTGCGCTCGCTCGCATTAGGTACAATGACGTGTTCCTGCTCAAGCTCCATGCGTTGCCGCTACATGGTGCTGGACTCGTCGTTGTCGTCGCCGTCGCCTTCTCCCTCCACTCGCCGCCATCGCCAGTGCCGGTTGTCGCCTCCTCCTGCTACGGCTCCAACCCCGGCTCCTGCGCCGACCCCAGCTCCGGCCCCAGCTCTTGCGCCGGCCCCTTCTCCGCCGCCGACTCTGGCCCCTGCTCCGGCGCCTGGTGATCCGGAGTTCGATCCAGACCACCATTTCAGCTACGGCGACGCCTGGGCGAGCGGCGTTGAGTTGAACGAATACCTCATCCATCCTGGGAAGCCGACGGTGCAGCCGCCACTGGTGGAGAACGTCGCCGGCTACGTCTACGCCATCTTCAGGGTGGCGGAAGTTATCAAGGACCTGCCATGAACTATGTATAACGTAGTTTGTATGTAGGTCCTTTGTATATATATCACAATATATATGAACTTCCGCCTCGTTATATATCTCGCATTGTTATATGAACTTCCGCCTCGTTATATGAACTTTCGGCTCATTATATATCTCGTTATATGAACTTCCGCGAATGTGACAAACTATATATCTTAAAATAATCCCCTTTGTTAGACAGGGCATACACATAGGTGACGAACTATAGACGTAATGTGTCACCTTTCAAGAATCATAGGTTAAGCGCATCAGAAGATGAGGTAATGCGCTAAGTAAAGGCCGTCACATTTACTTGAGGGGTACCCACGAGGGCATGGCCCGTCACCTATAACATGACTACGGGTGACGAGCGCTAAGTAAAGCCCGTCACCTGTAATATAGGTGACGGGCTTTATGAGCCGCGTCACTTTTGCACGGTCATAGGTGATGGGCCACTTTTTGCCAAGGGCCCTAGGAGAATAGAAAGGTGACGCACCTAATCTGTGCCCATCACTTTTCGAATACAGGTCACGCGCAAGAGCCACTCTTCACCTTTATGCTCGTCACTATAGGGCGGTTCTTACATAGTGGGCACGGGAACTGGCCGTTGAGCTTCAGTGAGGGGTGCGGCAGGTGGTGAGGGAGCGGTTTTGGTCCAATTGGGGGTGGAGTGCGGTTTTCCTCGGCGAGCTCGAGCTCGCCGGAGTTGGACGGAGGGGCGGCGATCAAAAGGGCGTGAGGCAGGGGCTTGCCCTCTCCTTTTATAGACGCGCGAGGAGGGTAACGAGCTGGCGTGCTGGCTAGGGGAGTGAGGCGAGCGGTGGCGTCCAAAACCGGGGGCAAGGATGAACAAGAAAATGCAGATCGCTAGGCCTCACCCCATCCATTGTCTCGGACTTTTCTAATCTGTCTAGCTCAGAATGAAAACTGCCAATGGCATTCAGCTCTTCTAAATTCTAACAACTACTTCTGATCTTCTAAATTCTAACAACTACGTACAGACTTCATCACAACTGCTCACACATTCTACTCTTTCACGTGGGTCAATGAAATCACATGGAAACAACTTCTCTTCAGTTTACACGATGGACTCAGTGCTACAAATTAAACATGTCAAGAAACTATGCTAAGTTCTATTATTAGTGTTTTCACAAAGGCTGGAACATCCTACTACTTCGAGTGGATCCGACCATATATTTATACTTTATTTAAAAGGAAGACACAAGAAATAGATAAACTAATAACACTATAAACAATAGCACATAGCATGATACGACCGAGGGTTCTATAGAAGGTATCATATTTGAAATTTCTGTATAGGGATTGGGAATTCAAAGATTGCAGCACCCACACAGTAAGGTAGCTCTTACTGGCTGTAATCATGTAAGGAGGTGTTGGCGCTAAAATCGGCCAGACAGGAATCGGCCGATGATCTTCAGCGTCGGACACATGACCCGGTAGAATCTGCTTAGCTCCTGTTCGGGTTATCGCTCTGGTGCGGTTCCCGCGGCGTGCCAGTCAATCTGACCTGTTGATTGACAAGGAAATAAAAGTATTAAATTCCAGGCGCTCCGATCGGCTGGGTTTCCGATCTGTCCTGAAGAGCGCGTTGGCGAATCGGCCGATTTGCTGTGAAGATGATCGGCTATGGATCAGCCGATAATCGCATAATTATTGCAAAGAAAACCGCTGGAGCGATCTAAACAATTATTACAGATACAACACTTGAAATAGATCTAATCGGCTATATGACAATGAACGGGAAAAAGCGATGATAGAGCCGATAGTTCTAATCTCAAGCTGGATAACTCGTGATAATACTAGAACAACAGGTAAAACCTATAATTCCTGTAAATATCGATAACTGATGAATAAATCCAAACGAAACCACAACGATGCGCCCGTAGTTAAAGCTCGGATATTACTCGGTAAGCGGAACCTACCAATTGGCCGGAGATCAAGTTGATGCAGCCCTGCCAATCCGTACAAACTCGTGAAAGAAGAAAAAGTATTGGCGAAGTCGCCGACTTGAAAGTAAATTGCTGGAAAAAGTAGAAGTATTGTTGTGATTGATGTGTTGATGTTTTGCAAAGCCCTGACGACTCCTATTTATACCCTAACACTAGGACTCCTGGTCGATTATGACTTGTTACAACCTTATTTAAAACAGGAAAACTACTATATCTATAATATCTCTAAAAAGGAAACGGACTCCCGCAGAATCTTCCGCCGCCATCTCCTAATCCAATCAGGACTTTTCCAATTGCTTCTTGACCGAATTAGTGTCACTCTGTTGACCAACTTTTGACCGGGACCCTCTGATGTAGCCCCTACCTGTTGGCGCAAGCTGTATCAACAATCAGCCGATTTCCAACTGTTACCTCAATCGGCCGATTCCTTACTGTAGCCTTCAGATCTGCCGCATCGGCCAATATTCTCCTCCTGACGCCGATTCAACACGTGTCAAAATCTGGCGTCAACACATGCCCCCCAGTTTCGGAGTAAAACATAACTTTTTCTTCGAAACTCTTTCTTTAATCCTTTTCTCCAAAACGGGCGCAGTAAAAATCTCCTTCCGTTCCGCGGTCTTCCGCATAATGATTGCAATTTCCTCGGACCGAGCGCGTGAAACGACCGCTCCCCTGGAATTCGTGTTGGCGCGGCAAAAATACCGCCTTTACCCTTGCTCTCCTGGATTATCCTTAAGTATTGGCATTCTCCACCTACTTTTCCCCACAAACCTAGCATCTTCTTCCAGCGAACCACTATTCAATTTCCTCCGAGCCCTCTCGACCTCCAGCCGTTCCCTCCGGCAATCTCACTCGCAATCTGCTTCAACTCCCCAATGGCGTCACCATCGGCGACCTCTCCAACCACGGAGGCTCTGTCGGCGATCCCCTCAGCGGTGGCGGCCCAATCGGCGGCTCCCCTGGCAGCCCCATCGGCAACGATGATCTTCATCCCGGAGGTAATCACTTGAAATTTTCCCCTTTTGTTTTTCTACTGCTCTAGTATTTTCCGGATCCTTTCTCAGTTTTTCCCCCTTTTCTTCCTCTTTTAGGCATTTAGACACCAGATCACCATCCCTCTTTCAGAATCCCCTGATCTTATCTGCTTAGGCCCCATGGGGAACCCCGATCCAACTGACCTGATCAATCTAGAAACTCACAGAGTCCCGTTCAAGCAATCACCCATGGACCTAGATCAGTGGGTAGGCGCCTTTAGGTCCTGGCCGAATGAAACCCCCGGCTGGAGAGAATGGTACCAAAGAATAGCCAGGTCTAGGAGAGTTCAGTGGGATGAACTAAAAATCGGCCAATGCATAGACCTCTCTCTGTCCCAGATGGAGAAAAATGAACCTTTGGTCATAGCAGCTTCTTACTTCTGGTCCGACGCACTCAATGCGTTTCATTTTGGACATGGACGCATGAATCCAACTCTGGCCGATGTCCTGTTGCTGACCGGCCTTGACATCTCCTCCGTCGATATCCCCTTTAACTATCTGATTAAGCCATCTCATCAGCTAGAAACCAAAGGAATCGGCGGATGGAAGGGGTACATCAGCAAAAATATGAAGACTAGGACAGTTTCAGAGAGAGAGCATACTGCATTCCTGATGATGTGGCTGGGGAAGCACTTTTTCTGTGGCAGAGCAGTTGGACCTTCTTCTAACACGCAAGCCTTAGCGGAAGCTCTGTCACTAGGATCGGACGTTCCCCTTGGAAAACATCTGTTGGGATCGGCCTACCACATGATGCACCAAATCGGCACTAAGCTGTCAAAAGGGGAGCTGATTGGGAACCCAGGCGGTCCTTGGTGGTTTATTACCCTCTGGCTCAACCTATATATGAGCAAGGTCTCCCAGCAGCGAGTAGATACCAAAACTTTTCCCAATATTGAGTCAGAGGAAAATCCAACCATCCGACGACGCTGCAGATCCTTTGGAGAGGCGGCATCGGCCTTCCCTGGCTGTCAGTTCATAGCTACCCGTACGGCTGAATATTTCAGATGCTTCTACAATGGCCTCAGTGAAGAGACTGTCAGTTGGCATCCGTATCGGCCAGTAGAGCGGATTTTCAAACTTCCCATCAGCTACGACTTCTCCACTCATACTTTTGACAGGGAGCTTATGGATATCCTGATTAAGCCAGGGATTTTGCCAGCCAACTTCTTCTCTGGAAAGGACTCTCCCACATATGAGTTCTATAATCCATTGGCTGCAGCAAGGCAACTTGGTTTTGGTCAACTGCCGATTCGGGTTTACTTCGCCGGTCAAGCAAAATTCAGAGATGGACTGACTACAAGTCATGACTACAATCGGCTGTGCGATCTAGTGCCAGATTCTAGCACCATTAACCTGAACAATTGGTCAGTGGCCCCTTTTGCCACTCAGCAATTTAAATTATGGTGGGCAGAATGGAAGCAATACCTTTTCTGCAAGTCTCCATCAACATATTGCAACATTCTAGACCCAGAAAACATCGACCCAAGTGCAGCGGTATGTCCTTCGTCCCAGCCGATTTCAATGCTATCTCCTTCCATACTTTCATCTTATCATTAACTTACATTTATCTTCTTAGTCTAAAAGCCAGGTCCCTCCGATGCGGAGCCGAAGCGGCAGGCCGATAGAGAACAACCATCCGTATACACCATATCCACTCATCGGCTTTCACGCTCCAACCATCAAGGACATTGCCACTGGCCGATTGAAACGAGCACCGAAGAGGCCAACCTCGAAGACAAGAAGCCGTCGAGTGCGAGCTCGCATCGGATCGGCTGACCAAATGGTGGTAGCATCGGCCGAGACTCCGATTCCTTTATCTTTGCCAGCTACCGAGATAGCCGATCCTCAAGTCACCGCCAAAGTCGGAGCAGCTGCGGCATCACTGCTAGTAGAAGCTGTTCAGGTAATCTTGCTTATTTCATATATTTTTTAAGTGCTCCACTAATGCTAACTTTCTCTTTCTGTCAGGCTGCACAAGCTGTTCCAACGCAGACCCCACAGCAATCGGCCACGTCCCAAGCGGAAGCCGAAGTTCCAGCAGCTCCTCCCGTCGAGGTAGATAATCTCTTACCACAATTTCTTGATATTCAGAGGACTTAACTGATCCTGATGCAGGCCGATTTGGTTATGCTGAAGGATCTGTTTTCCATGCCTTTTCAGGAAGCTGGTCCGAGCGAAGCATTAATAGTTGTTGAATCTTCTTCCTCTGACGAGCCGATTGTACCAGCCCCTGAGACGAGGGAGTCGCTCCCACCGGCACAAGCAAGAGAAATTCGTTTTAAGGAGGTAACAAACTTACCATTGGAATCGGCCGATTCCCCTTTACTGCTTGCTAATCCTTCTCTTTATTTCCCCACAGGAGCAACAAACCCCGAACAACAGTGTTTTCTCCTTTGCCGTCTCTTTGCCTGATGATGAGGAAATCGCTTCACGCCCAATTCCATCGAGCTTTGCTTCCGATGACGTCCGCGCCAAGCTCGGGAGCATGCGGATTCTCCTCCAAGACGATATCGGCCGATTAGTAGAAGATGCCGATTCGATGACTTTTCAATGACATCAAGGGTCGAATCCTGGAAGAAACAACAGAAAGCTTGGAGCGTGCTGCATATATAGAACACATGCAAACCCCGGTTTCCAGGTCCCTGCGCCATATGGCTGATCACGCCCAGCTGGCAAAAACCTGGGAAGAGGCCGACTCATACAAGCACCGGGCTCAGGAGGTACATCAACGGATCAATTTCCTCGAGAGCTGTCGCCCGGATGTCGTCGGCACGATAGATCGGCTCAAACGGAGGAGAGCAGAGCTGGCCAAGGAGATGGAGCAGATAACCAAAGACATAGCCGCTGAAGAAAAAAAGCTTCAAGAGCTCCCGTCCGTCGTCACTGGGCTGAAGCAAGAAAGGTAGAACTTGGCCCGTGAAGCGATAAGACTTCATCGCCATATGTCAGAAGTTCCCGGATCGGCCGATGATGACTGGAGAGTGCTAGATTCGGCCGATCAGATTAGGCAACGTGCTATCGCGGCCATAGATGCTTTCCTCGGGCTGTAAAGAATACTGTAAACATTTAATGCTCCTTTAATGTTACTGCGCCGATTTGCTCCTTTAATGTTACTGCGCTAACTTGATCTTGGACCACTTCTTTTGGCAGATTTGCATTTATGAATGCTTTTACTCCGATAGGACATGTCTCACCATCTATCCAGCTTCCCTTTCTTTATAAGTAGATCCTTGACCGTCTCCAGAGGCATACGCATTACTCGTCTTCTCTCTCTTCCACACTAGATCTTTATCCTCCCAAACCAAACAGCAAGATGTCTTCTTCGTCCTCTTCATCTTCTTCCTCCGTCAACCAGGTATGAACTTTCCTCTGCCTTTCCCCTAAGAATCTCAATCGCTCTGATGTTGGGTAGTCTCTTCATCTCTGTTTAGCCAAAACGTCTCAGCCCCGGTCTGGAATGAGTGATCGAAATCATGCATTCAGACGAACCACTGTCGCAGGCAGACAGAGATCTGATAAGTGCTCATGCTGAGGAACTCAGAGATCATGTTCCCGCTGTTGTCCAGGAGTATTGGGACCTTATAGATGCTCACTGCTTGGTCCGCAAACGACCACCCTCTGAGAAAAGTCCTCCACTCCCTCATCAAGTCAAGACTGAAACTGCCAGGGAGAGTCTGGAGGAGAAGAAGACCCGCCTCCTGATAGAACTTTGCGATCAAGCTGAGACTGGAGCCACTGTAGAGAATCCAAAGGAGAATAGGACCCGCCTTCTGATAGAACTGGGTCATGTTGAGAGAGAAATCCAGAACAGGCGTAATCAATAGATATATCGGTATTTTTGTTCTAAGGGCGACTTGTACCATGTCGGCCATGTACTGTGTCGTTTTCGTCCAATAATGTACTGGTCGAAACGAATCACAGTGTTTCTTTCTTCGGGCGATGTCATTTCAGCATCGGCTATGCAGACGAAAACCGATGGAAATCGGCCATGTTGTCTTGAGATATCTTACTGCAAGTTATGCATCTACCCAAATGCTTGGATAGTACCTTTTCAGATATCGTCCGTTTAAAGCTCTTGGGAACTCCTCCCCTTCAATAGTTTCCAGAATATATGCATTTCCAGGGGCACATCGGCCGATTCTGTACGGCCCTTCCCAAGTGGGTGACCATTTACCGAATTTGGGATCTTTAGACCCTATCGGCAGCACCAACTTCCATACCAAATCTCCCTGAGAGAATTGTTTAACTTTGACCTTTTTGTCATACCATCTGGCCACCCTTTTCTTGTTTTCTTCTATACTAATCAGGGCCCTTAACCGCAGACCTGCCGAGTCATCAAGCTTGTCCTTCATGAGGAAGGAATAATCATCGGCCGTCAACTGATCTTGAAGCGATATATGCCTTGACCCCGTCCTTAATTCCCAAGGCAAGACTGCCTCATGACCATAAACCAGCTGATAAGGAGATATCTTAGTGGCTCCGTGACAAGCCATCCTGTAAGCCCATAAAGATTCAGCCAAAGACATGTGCCACTTTTTTGGTTGTTCTTCTATTTTTCTTTTGATCAACTTGATTATCCCCTTATTGGACGATTCTGCCTGGCCATTGGCTTGAGCATAATATGGAGAAGAATTTAATAATTTAATTCCCATATCGGCCGCGAATTCCCCGAATTCTCCAGAGGTGAACATTGTTCCCTGGTCAGTTGTGATAGTCTGAGGAATACCGAATCGATAGATAATATGATTCTTAACGAACTCAACCATATCGGCCGATGTCACGTTCCTTAAAGGAACTGCCTCCACCCACTTAGTAAAATAATCTGTGGCTACCAATATGAACTTATGCCCTTTGCTCGATGGAGGGTGAATCTGTCCGATGAGATCTATTCCACAACCTTTGAACGGCCATGGCTTGATTACTGGATTCATAGCCGATGCAGGTGCACGCTGTACATTGCCAAACTTCTGACAATCTTGGCATCCTTTATAATATTTGAAACAATCCTCAAGAATTGTTGGCCAGTAATACCCATTATTTCTGATCATCCATTTCATTTTGTGAGCCGATTGATGGGCTCCACATACACCTTCATGAATTTTTCCCATTAGGACCTGTGCTTCTTCTGTTCCCAGGCATTTGAGAAGGACTCCATCAATCGTCCGGAAAAATAAATCATCTTCAAGTAACACATATTTTGTAGCTTGAAAACGTACTCGCCGATCCACTTTCCGGGAGGGATCTTTCAAGTAATCGGTGATTTCCTTTCGCCAGTCATCGGCTGCGAGCTCTAAAATCATAGCTCCCTGAATCGACTGATATCCGGATGCATGTTGGGCTAGCCTGTTGGCCTCTTCATTATAATTTCTAGGGATATGCTCAATTATTGCAGACTTGAATTCCTTTAAAACCTGAAGGCAATCTTCCTAATAAACCCTCAAGATATCATCTTTGCACTCAGACCGCCCCGTTAACTGATCCACAATGAGCATGGAATCTCCAAAAATTTCGACTGCATCGGCTTTGACTTCCCTTAATAATTGGATCCCTTTTAGAACAGCTCGATATTCCGCCTGATTATTGGTTGCGGATGCTTCTATCGGTAGAGAGAAATCATAACTTGCCCCCCGAGGCGATACAAGAACGATGCCGATTCCAGATCCGGCCCCACACGAAGAACCATCGAAGTATAGATACCATGGAGCCGGCTCGATGATAGCAATTTCTGGCCCACCATGCTGAGCTACGAAATCGGCCATAACTTGACCCTTGACAGCTTTGGCCGATTCGTACCTTAAGTCGAATTCTGACAGAGCCAAGATCCATTTTCCAATCCGCCCTTTCAAAATCGGCAATGATAGCATATATTTCACCACGTCATCTTTGCATATAACTATGCATTCTGCCGATAACAAATAGTGCCTGAGCTTGGTACACGAGAAGTATAAACACAAGCACAGCCGCTCCACCGGGGAATATCTTGTTTCGGCGTCCAGGAGTCTTCTGCTGACACAATATACCACCCGTTCTTTCCCTTCGAACTCCTGTACCAACGCCGATCCAATAGCCTGTTCATCAGCTGATAAACACAATTTGAACGGATTACCAGGCTGTGGCGGGACTAACACTGGAGGTGAAACCAGATATTGCTTAATATCTTCCAACGCTCTGCGTTGTTCTTCTCCCCATACAAATTCCTGATCAGGCTTTAATTTCAACAAAGGAGTAAAAGCTCGAATACGCCCTGACAGGTTGGATATGAATCTTCTGATAAAATTGACCTTGCCGATGAGGGATTGTAGCTCAGTTCTACTCTGTGGGGCCACAACTTTGTTGATGGCGTCTATGGTCTTCCGATTGACCTCTATCCCGTGCTCATGAACCATGAATCCCAAGAATTGCCCGGCCGATACACCAAATGCACACTTGTTCGGGTTCATCTTCAACCCATGCTTCCTTGTGCACTCCAGTACTTCCTGTAAATTAGGTCCATGGGTGATTGCTTGAACGGGACTCTGTGAGTCTCTAGACTGATCAGGTCAGTTGGATCGGGGTTCCCCATAGGGCCTAAGCAGATAAGGTCAGGGGATTCTGAGAGGGGGATGGTGATCCTGTGCCTAAGTGCCTAAAAAAGGGAGAAAAGGGGAAGGAACTGAGAAAAGATCCGGAAAGTACTGGAGCAGTGGAAAAGCAAAAGGGGAAAAAATTTCAAGTATTTACCTCTGGGATGAAGATCATCGTCGCCGATGGGGCTGCCAGAGGAGCCGCCGATTGGGCCGCCGCCGCTGAAGGGATCGCCGATAGAGCTTCCGTGGATGGAGCGGTCGCCGATGGTGACGCCATTGGAAGGTTGGAGCAGGTCGCGAATGAGATTGCCGAAGGGGGGCGTTTGGAGATCGAGAGAGTTCGGAGGAAGACGAATAGTGGTTCGCTGGAAGGAGGTGCTAGATTTGTGGGAAAGAGTAGGCGGAGAATGCCAATACTTAAGGAAAAACCGGGAGGGCAAGGGTAAAGACGGTATTCTTGCCGCGCCGTCTACACGAATTCCAGGGGAGCGGTCGTTTTGCACGCTCGATCCGAGGAAATTGCAATCATTGTGCGGAAGACCGCGGAACGGAAGGAGATTTTTACTGCGCCCGTTTCGGAGAAAAGGATTAAAGAAAGAGTTTCGAAGAAAAAGTTATGTTTTACTCCGAAACTGGGGGGCATGTGTTGACGCCAGATTTTGACACGTGTTGAATCGGCGTCAGGAGGAGAAGATTGGCCGATGCGGCAGATCTGAAGACTACAGTAAGGAATCGGCCGATTGAGGTAACAAATGGAAATCAGCCGATTGGTGATGCAGCTCGCGCCAACAGGATGGGACTACTTCGGAGGGTTCCGGGTAAAAGTTGGTCAACAGAGCGACGCTAAGTCGGTCAGGAAGCAATTGAGAAAAAAGTCCTGATTGGATTATGAGACGGCGGCACAAGATTCTGCAGGAGTCCGTTTTCTTTTTAAAAGATATTATTGATATAGTAGTTTTCCTATTTTTTTGTAACAAGTCGTAATCGACCAGGAGTCCTAGTTTTTAGGGTATAAATAGGAGTCGTCAGGGCTCTGCAAAAAAAAACACATCAATCAACAACAATACTTCTACTTTTTCCAGCAATTTACTTTCAAGTCGGCGACTTCGCCAATACTTTTCTTCTTTCACGAGTTCGTACGGATTGGCAGGGCTGCATCAACTTGATCTCCGGCCAATTGTTAGGTTCCGCTTATCGAGTAATATCTGAGCTTTGACTACGGGCGCATCGCTGTGGCTTCGTTTGGATTTATTCACCAGTTATCGATATTTACTAGAATTGCAAGTTTTACCTGTTGTTCTAGTATTATCACCAGTTATCCAGCTTGAGATCAGAGTAATCGGCTTCTATGGATCAGCCGATAATCGCGTAATAATTGCAAAGAAAACTGCCGGAGCGATCTAAACAATTATTACAGATACAACACTTGAAATAGATCTAATCGGCTATATGACAATGAACGGGAAAAAGCGATGATAGAGCCGATAGTTCTAATCTCAAGCTGGATAACTGGTGATAATACTAGAACAACAGGTAAAACCTATAATTCCTGTAAATATCGATAACTGATGAATAAATCCAAACGAAACCACAGCGATGCGCCCGTAGTTAAAGCTCGGATATTACTCGGTAAGCGGAACCTACCAATTGGCCGGAGATCAAGTTGATGCAGCCCTGCCAATCCGTACAAACTCGTGAAAGAAGAAAAAGTATTGGCGAAGTCGCCGACTTGAAAGTAAATTGCTGGAAAAAGTAGAAGTATTGTTGTTGATTGATGTGTTGATGTTTTGCAAAGCCCTGAGAACTCCTATTTATACCCTAAAACTAGGACTCCTGGTCGATTTGACTTGTTACAACCTGATTTAAAACAGGAAAACTACTATATCTATAATATCTCTAAAAAGGAAACGGACCCCCGCAGAATCTTCCACCGCCGTCTCCTAATCCAATCAGGACTTTTCCAATTGCTTCTTGACCGAATTAGCGTCGCTCTGTTGACCAACTTTTGACCGGGACCCTCTGATGTAGCCCCAACCTGTTGGCGCAAGCTGTATCACCAATCGGCCGATTTCCAACTGTTACCTCAATCGGCCGATTCCTTACTGTAGCCTTCAGATCTGCCGCATCGGCCAATCTTCTCCTCCTGACGCCGATTCAACACGTGTCAAAATTTGGCATCAATAGGAGGCATCAAAGCTCCAGGTTTATTTGCAAGTAATAATAAACAGCGGTAAATTGCTTGTTAGGTGGTTGAATAAAAGGTATGCATGAGAAATAGCAACTCGGAGTCCAGAGACATGCTGACCTTTTCCTGCTGAATCTCTGATACAACACATGTGATGCCGACCAGTGACTTTGAGTTTGTCAAATGGACAATTAGGACGCTGCGCTAAAACCATAGCGATATTGCGAGCATTCATCTTGTTGAACCTTTCATTTTCCACAACATCTGCCATCAGATTGATGTCCCATTCAAGAAGTGCTGCCTCCACATGAGGAAGTGTACTCGCAAGGTGCCCACATTCTTCTTCAGTGTTGCAGTGCATCACTTGTTCTGGAGTTAACGAGTCCAGTACTCCACTTGGAAGTTCCCAAAACCATGCCTATAATTAGCACCCAACATTAATCATATTTGATGTAAAAGATAAACTAAATGAAACCGAATATTAATTTACTGAGCTATAGTATGAGCATATTGGTGGGTGTATTGATTCTTGGGTATGTCTGATATATAGCATTTAAAGGCTCTGTACATATTAAAATTACAGGAAATGACAGTGCTAGCCTATGTACACAAGAGTTTGCCATGTTAACAAAACAAAAGTAGTCCAAAATAAAAGAAGAAGGGAAAGCAATTGAACACACCTTTATCAGTCCAGTAAAGCAGTGCAAGTCAATACCATCTGGAACAACTCCCCTGTTTAGTTGATCTCTCACATATAGCTCCTGGCTATTGTCTGCATGAGAACAATAGAAACATCAAGTTGTCTTTGAATTCAGGCCACCATCAATGACAAATTTTCAGATGAATTCACTTGAATAATGGACCAAAAATAAAAGAGAAGTAAATCAATTAAGGAGAACAGGTAATGTGAAAAGATGATAGAACTCACTTGCATGTTGACAGAGCCTCAACCAACCTAGCTCTAGCTTCAGCCTCTTCCTTTCTCCACGGTAGCATCTCTAATTTAAATCCGTGAGACGAAACACTAAAATCGAAACCTAGGTAAGATAAAGAGGAGAGGGGAAGGGGGAAAAGGTCACCGTGAGGAGCTGCTGGATATCCACGGCGAGGAGGATGGCAGACGCAATGGGGAGGATGGGGACAGGGAGCGACAAATCCGTAATCTCGCTCATGGAGGCCGGCGGCAGAGGGGTGGTGTTGGCGCTAAAATCGGCCGGATAGGAATCGGCCGATGGTCTTCAGCGTCGGACACACGACCCGGGAGAATCTGCTTAGCTCCTGTTCGGGTTATCGCCCTGGTGCGGTTCGCGCGGCGTGCCAGTCAATCTGACCTGTTGATTGACAAGGAAATAGAGTATTAAATTCCAGGCGCGTCGATCGGCTGGGATTCCGATCCGTCCTGAGGAGCGCATCGGCGGCGAATCGGCCGATTTGCTGTAGAGATGATCGGCTATGGATCAGTCGATAATCGTATAGTAATGGTAGAGAAAACCACCGGAGCGATCTAAACAATTACTACAGAAGTAACACTTGAAATAGATCTAATCGGCTGTATGATGATAAATCGAAGAAGAACAATGACGAAGCCGATTACTCTGATCTCAAGCTGGATAACTGGTGATAATACTAGAATAACAGGTAAAACTTGCAATTCTAGTAAATATCGATAACTGGTGAATAAATCCAAACGAAACCACAGTGATGCGCCCGTAGTTAAAGCTCGGATATTACTCGGTAAACGGAACCTACCAATTGGCCGGAGATCAAGTTGATGCAGCCCTGCCAATTCGTACGAACTCGTGGAAGAAGAAAATATTGGCGAAGTCGCCGACTTGAAAGTAAATTGCTGGAAAAGTAGAAGTATTGTTGTTGATTAATGTGTTGATATCTTTTTCAAGACCCTGACGACTCTTATTTATACCCTAAAGCTAGGACTCCTGGTCGATCACGACTTGTTACAACTTTATTTAAACTACTATATCTATAAGAACTTTAAAAGGAAACGGACTCCCACAGAATCTTCCGCCGCCGTTCCCTAATCCAATAAGGATTTCCTTCAGTTGCTCCCCGACCGACTCAGCATGCCCCCTTTGACCAACTTTTGACCAGGACCCTCTGAAATAGTCCCATCCTGGTGGCGTAGGCTGTATCACCAATCAGCCGATTTCCAACTGTTACCTCAATCGGCCGATTCCTTTTTGTAGCCTTCAGATCTGCCGCATCGGCCAATCTTCTCCTCCTGACGCCGATTCAACACGTGTCAAAATCTAGCGTCAACACATGCCCCCCAGTTTCGGAGTAAAATATAACTTTTTCTTCGAAACTCTTTCTTTAATCCCTTCCTCCGAAACGGGTGCAGTAAAATCTCCTTCTGTTCTGCGGCACAATGATTGCAATTTCCTCGAACCTAGCGCGCGAAATGACCGCTCCTCTGGAACTCGTGTAGACGGCGCGGTAAAAATACCATCTTTGCCCTCGCTTTCCTGATTTTTCTTAAGTACTGGCTTTCTCCGCCTATCCTTCCAATCTAGCATTCTTTTCCATCGCACCACTGTTCATCTTCCTCCAAGCTCTCTCGATCTCCAAGCGCTCCCCCCTTTCCGGCGATTTCATCCGCGGCCTGCTCCAACCCCCAATGGCGTCTCCATCGGCGACCATTCCATCTATAGAGGCTCCATCGGCTACTCCTTTGGTGGCGGCGGCCCAATCGGCGGCTTCCCCAGCGGTGTCATCGGCGACGATGGCCTCCATCCCAGAGGTAAATGCTCGAAATTTTTTCTTTTTCGCCTTTTTACTGCTTCAGTACTTTTCGGATCCTTTCTCAGTTTCTTCCCTTTTCCCCTTTTTTAGGCACTTAGGCACCGAATCACTATTCCTCTCTCAGAATCCCCTGACCTCATCTGTTTGGGCCCTATGGGGAACCCCGATCCAACGGACCTGATCAGTTTAGAAACCCATAGGATCCCTTTTAAGCAGTCCTCTATGACCCCGACCTTGGCCGATGTTCTGCTGCTGACCGGCCTCGATGTTTCCTCCGCCGATACCCCTTTCAATTACCTGTTCAAGCCATCTCATCGGCTGGAGACCAAAGGAATCGGCGGGTGGAAAGGATACATTAGTAAAAACATGAAGACCGGGACAGTCTCGCAGAGGGAGCACACTGCCTTCTTGATGATGTGGCTGGAGAAGCATTTCTTCTGTGGCAGAGCAGTCGGCCCCTCTTCTAACACTTAAGCTTTGGCAGAAGCTCTTTCACAAGGATCGGCCATCCCCCTTGGAAAACATTTGCTGGGATCGGCGTACCATCTGATGCACCAAATCGGCATCAAGTTGTCGAAGGGGGAGCCGATAGGGAATCCAGGTGGCCCTTGGTGGTTTATCACCCTCTGGCTCAATTTACACATGAGCAAGGTCTCTCAGCAGCGGATAGAGACAAAGACCTTTCCCAATATCGAGTCAGAGGAGAATCCATCGGTCCGTCACCGCTGCAGATCTTTTGGAGAAGCGGTATCGGCCTTTCCCGGCTGCCAATTCACTGCCACCCGTACAGCCGAATACTTCAGGTGCTTCTACAATGGCCTTAGTGAAGAGATGATCAGCTGGCACCCATATCAGGCAGTAGAGCCGATTTTTGAATTGCCCGTATGCTACGATTTCTCCACTCACACCATCGAGAGAGAGTTAATGGACGTCTTGATCAAGCCGGGGATTCTGCCGGCTAATTTCTTCTCAGGAAAAGATTCACCCACCTACGAGTTCTATAATCCATCGGCTGCGGCAAGGCAACTGGGTTTTGGCCAACTGCCGATTCGGGTTTACTTCGCCGGTCAGGCAAAATTCAGAGATGGACTGACCTCAAGCCTTGATTATAGCCGGCTGTGCGATCTGATACCCGATTCCAGTACCATTGACCTGAACAGTTGGTCAATTGCCTCTTTCGCCACCCAGCAGTTCAAATTATGGTGGGCAGAATGGAAGCAGCACCTTTTCTGTAAATCCCCATCGTCTTACTGCAACATTCTGGACCCAGAGAACATTGATCCAAATGCAACGGTATGTTCTTTTTCCTCAGCCGATTCCAATGTTCTTTTTCCTCAGCCGAAGCGGCCGGCCGATTGATAGCCATCACCAATACACGTCGTATCCGCTTATCGGCTTCCATGCTCCAACTGTCAGAGATATCTCCACCGGCCGATCAAAGCGAGCACCAAAAAGCCCAACATCAAAGATAACTAGCCGTCGGGTGCGAGCTCGCATTGGATCGGCCGATCAGACGGCAATAGCATCGGCTGAAGTCCCCCGCATCGGATCGGCCAGCCAGATGGCAGTGGTATCGGCCGAGACTTCCCGCATCGGATCGGCCGACCAAGTAGTGGTGACACCAGCCGAGACTCCAGGTCCTTTACCTCTGCCGGTTGTCGAGATGGCCGATCCCCAAGTCACTGCTGAAGTCGGGGCTGCTGCAGCATCACTATTAGTAGAAGCTGTTCAGGTAATCTTACTTATCTCATATATTCTTCAAATCTTCTACTGACATCAATTCTATTCCTCTGCCAGGCTGCACAAGTTATCCCACCGCAGTCTCCGCAACAATCGACCACGTCTCAAGTGGGAACCGAGACTCCAGCAGCTCCTGCCGCCGAGGTAAACGATGTCTTACCTTGAATCCTTAATACTTAGAAAACTTAACCAATTTTGATGCAGGCCGATTTGGGTATGCCGATTGTAACTCCACAACAGGCATCGGCCGGGAGACCCACAGAGGCATGGCAAATTTCTGTTACTATCTTATTTCAATTTCCCATAGCATTTTCACGGCAATCTTCTTTTATGTCTTTTTCAGGAAGCTGGTCCAAGCGGAGCGCTAATAACCATCGAATCTTCTTCTTCCGACGAACCAAATGCACCAGTCCCTGAGACAAGGGAAACACTTCCACCGGCGCAGGCAAGAGAGATTCGCTTCAAAGAGGTAACGGTCTTACCATTAGAATCGGCCGATTTCCTTTCACCGCTTGCTTACCCTTTATTTTATTTCCTTATAGGAGCAAGATACCCCCAACAATAGCATCTTCTCTTTTGCTGTCTCCTTGGCCGATGACGAAGAAATCGCTTCACACCCAATTCCATCGAGCTCCACCTCCGACGATGTCCGCTCCAAGCTCGAAAGCATTCGTACTCTCCTTCAAGATGACATCGGCCGATTAGTAGAAGATGCATCATCAATTCGACGACTTTTCAACGAGATCAAAGATCGAATCCCGGATGAAGTATCAGAAAATTTAGGGTATGCTGCCTATATAGAGGGCATGCAGATTCCGGTTTCCAGGGCGCTGTGACGTATGGCCGATCGTGCTCAGATGGCCAAAACTCAGGAGGAGGTCGACTCGTACAAGCACCAGACTCAGGAAGTGCACCACAGGATCAACTTCCTTGAAAATTGTCGTCCGGACATCGTCGGTGCAATAGATCGGCTGAAATGGAGGAGGGCAGAACTGGCCAAGGAGATGGAACAGATAACCAAAGAGATAGCCGCTGAAGAGAAGAAGCTCCAAGAACTCCCATCCATCATCAGCGAGCTGAAGCAAGAAAGGCAGCATCTGGCCCGTGAAACAATAAGGCTCCATCGCCGTGTGTCAGAAGTACCAGGATCGGCCAATGATGATCAGAGAATACTAGACTCGGCCGATCAAATTGGACGTCGAGCGATTGTAGCCATAGACGCTTTCCTTGGGTTGTAAAGAATATGTTAAACATTATTGCTCCTTCAATGTCACTGCGCCGATTTGGTTCTGAACTGCTCCTTCAGTCTGCTTTGCATTTATGTATGTATTTACTCTGATAGGACATGTCTCACCATCCATCTACCTTCTCTTCATTTACAAGCAGACCGTTCACCATCTCCAGAGGCACACGCATTACTTATCTCCTCTCCTTCTTTTACTGTCCCAAATTGAACGGCAAGATGTCTTCTTCGTCCTCCTCATCTTCTTCCTCTGTCAACCAGGTATGAATTCCCCCTCTGCCTTTCTCTTAAGCATCTCAATCGCTCCGATACTGGGTGATTCCTTTTATCTCTGTTTAGCCGAAACGTCTCAGCCCCGGTCTAGAACGAGCGATAGAAATCATGCATTCAGAAGAGCCACTATCACAGGCAGACAGAAATCTGATAAAAGCTCATGCTGAGGAACTTAGAGATCATGTCCCTGCCGCTGTCCAGGAATACTCGGACCTCATAGATGCTCATTTTTTAGTCCGCAAGCGACCATCTTCCGAAAAAAATTCTTCACTTCCTTGTAAAGCCAAAACTGAAGTCGCCATGGAAGATCTGGAAGAGGAGAAGACCCGCCTGCTGAAAGAACTCTGCGACCAAGCTGAAACTGGAGCCACTGCAGAGGACCCGAAAGAGAAAAGGCTCACCCTTATGATAAAACTGGGTCGCATCGAGAGAGAAATCCAGCGTAGGCGTAATCAGTAGACACACCAGTATTTTTATTCTAAGGGTGACTTGTACCATGTCGGCCATGTAATCTATAATTTCCATTCAATAATGAATTCCAATGTTTCCTTCACTAGATGTGTAGACAGAAACCGATAAGAAATCGGCCATGTTATCTTGACATATTTTGCTGCAAGTTATGTATCTACCCAAATGCTTGGATAGTACCTCTTCAGATATCGCCCGTTTAAAGCTCTTGGGAATTCCTCCCCTTCGACTGTCTCCAGAATATAGGCATTCCCAGGGGCGCATCGGCCGATTCTATATGGCCCTTCCCAAGTGGGTGACCATTTATCGAATTTGGGATCTTTAGATCCTATCGGCAGCACCAGCTTCCATACCAAATCTCCTTGAGAGAACTGTTTAACTTTGACTTTTTTGTCATATCATCTGGCCACCCTTTTCTTGTTTTCTTCTATACTAATCAGGGCTCTCAACCGTAAACCCACCGAATCGTCAAGTTCATCTTTCATAAGAAAGGAATAGTCATCGGCCGTTAACTGATCTTGTAACGATATACGTCTTGACCCTGTCCTTATCTCCCATGGCAAGACCGCCTCATGACCATAAACCAACTGATAAGGGGATATTTTAGTGGCTCCATGACAAGCCATCCTGTATGCCCATAAAGATTCAGCCAAAGACATATGCCACTTCTTGGGTTGCTCTTCTATCTTCCTCTTGATTAGCTTGATTATCCCTTTGTTAGACGACTCTGCTTGGCCATTAGCTTGAGCATAGTTTGGATAAGAGTTCAATAATTTAATCCCCATATCGGCGGCGAACTCTCCGAATTCTCCAGAAGTGAACATTGTCCCTTGATCAGTTGTGATGGTTTGAGGAATACCAAATCGATATATAATATGGCTTTTAACAAATTCAATCATATCGGCCGATGTCACGTTCCTTAAAGGAACTGCCTCCACCCACTAAGTAAAATAATCTGTAGCCACCAATATGAACTTATGCCCTTTGCTAGATGGAGGATGAATCTGTCCGATGAGATCTATTCCCCAACCTCTGAACGGTCACGGCTTAATTATTGGATTCATAGCCGATGCTAGCGCGCGCTGCACATTGCCAAACCTCTGAAAGTCTTGGCATCCTTTGTTGTACCTGAAACAATCTTCAAGGACAGTCGGCCAGTAATATCCATTGTTCCTGATCATCCATTTCATTTTGTGAGCCAATTGATGAGCTCCACACACGCCTTCATGGATTTCTCCCATCAGAACCTTTGCCTCTTCTTTTCCCAGGCATTTGAGAAGAACTCCATCAATCGTCCGATAAAATAAATCATCCTCAAGCAACACATATTTTGTAGCCTGAAAACGTGTTCGCCGATCCACCTCAAGTAATCGGCGATCTCCTTTCGCCAGTCATCGGCCGCGAGCTCTAGCGTCATCGCTCCCTGAAGCATGTTGGGCCAGTAGCATGTTGGGCCAGTCTGTTGGCTTCTTCATTATAATTCCTGGGGATATGCTCAATTATTGCAGACTTGAACTCTTTTAAAAGCTGAAGAGAATCCTCATAATAAATCCTCAAGATATCATCCTTGCACACAGATCGCCCCGTCAACGGATCCACAATGAGCATGGAATCCCCAAAAATTTCGACTCCATCAGCTCTGACTTCCCTTAATAATTGGATGCCTTTTAGAACAGCTCGATATTCCGCCTGGTTATTGGTTGCAGAGGCTTCTATCGGCAGAGAGAAATCATAGCTTGCCCCCCGAGGTGACACAAGAACAATGCCGATTCCTAATCCGACCCCACACGAAGAAGCATCAAAATATAGAGTCCATGGAACTGGTTCAACGGTGGCGATTTCTGGTCCACAATGCTGAACTACGAAATAGGCCATCACTTGACCTTTGACGGCTTTGGCCGATTCGTACCTTAAATCGAATTCTGACAAAGCCAGGATCCATTTTCCAATCCGCCCTTTCAAAATCGGCAATGATAGCATATATTTCACCACGTCATCCTTGCACACGACTATGCATTCTGCCGATAGCAAATAGTGCCTGAGCTTGGTACATGAAAAGTACAAGCACAAGCATAGTCGCTCCACCGAGGAATATCTTGTTTCGGCATCTAAAAGTCTTCTGCTGACGTAGTATACCACTCGTTCTTTCCCCTCAAACTCCTGTACCAACGCCGATCCAATAGCCTGTTCATCAGCTGTGACAACCCTGGTAAATTACATTTCTAAAATCAATGTCATTAGCCTAACCCTATGCTTAACCAACTAATAAAAGGGTGAAAAGAATTAGAACGAGTTAAGTTGAAATTCAAATTGAATTTGGGCACATTTGGATACTTTTGAATTTTTAAAATAACTTTCAAACCATAAGCCAAATGAGATGTTGCCTGAAACCAAACTTGTAGAACTTTTTATTCTGAACAACTTTCATGTTCAAAAGTTTTTGAAATTCAAATTAGAAAGAGGAGAAAATGCCCTGTTTGCACCCAGCCCCCTGAAACTTTTCAAATTCTTGCATTCAGGCCCCTCGCTCCTCCCTCTCTCTCCCCTCCCCGCCCGACAGTGCCGCCAGGTGGCCGGCGACGCCTGACCGGCGCGAGGCGCCAGGCCAGTGGCCGCCGCCCCTCTCCCCCACGCACGACTTTGCCCCCTCCCCACCGCCGCGCTGCCCAGTACGCGCCCAACCGCCGCGACGCGTCGTGCCGCCCCGACTCCCGTGCCCCGCCCATCGCTGCGCCTGCCTCCCGCCTGAGCCGCTGCTGCAGCTGCTTCCCCAATCCACGCGCAGTGCTATCTCCTCGCGCCCACGCCAAATCTCTGGCCGCCAGTCGTTCGCCTCCGCCCGCCGCACACCGCGCCGGTGCCCTGCTGCCGCCCGCCGTGGCCAGTGCCACGCCGTGCCGTGCCTCCGCCCCGCGCGTCACCTAGGCACCTCCACCGCCCCTCCTGCCCCTATAAAAGCCCCGCCCCCGGCCGCTCGCGCGAGCCACCGCACCCAGAGCACCTCGCCGCCGCCATTGCCGCCGCCGAGCGCCGCCCGCCCGTGGACAACCCTCCACAGCCGCCCCCTGCCCAAATTGAAGCGTCAGCCACCACTACATCATCCCCCTGAAGCTCGCCGACCTGCCCAACACCGCCCAGGACCACCGGAGCGCCGCCGCCCGCGCTGTCACCGCCGCCGCCGCCCCTGCTCACCGTGGACAGCTCGACTCCGACCTCCTCCGCCCAAGCCAAGCCCCTGAGCAGCTTCCCCACGCGCCACTGAAGCTTTCCGTCCGGTCCAGGCCGCCCCAAGCCCGCCATAGCACCGCCGTCGTCGCCTGCCGCCGCCGCCGCCTCTGCTCCAACGCCGGCGAGCCCTTCCCGGCCGTCCCCCACCCAAACAAGACCCCCACGAGGTAGCCCTCGCACCCCTGAACCTTCCCCGACCCTCACCCCTCGCCGCCGGCGAGCCCCTCGTCGGAATTTCGGCCGGCCGCCGTACCCGAGCCGCCCGAGGACCCAATTGCAAGAATTTAAATCTTTAGAAGGGTCTGCGCGTAAGATTCAAGGACCCAGTTGTAAAAGAAAGTTTCAAATCTAGATTCAAATTCAGTGAACTTGTAAAATTCGTATAAAATCGTAGAAAATTCAGAAAAATGCAAACTCGACTGTTCTGGAATCCTTAGAAGAAACTCTACTACTTTTGTTACGAAAAGTTTCTCAGGTTCTCAACATATTTTGCTCTACATTAAATGGAAACTTTAATGGACTTATTTTGTACCCACTGTTGTAAATCAGTGCTGACCCTAAATTTTGGGCAGTAAGCTAGTTGCTTGATGTTTAGGACTGTGTAAAAAGATCAAGCCCAAATTCCATCTCTAGCTGCATTGTTTATTAAACTTAGTTTCTTACCATAAGTGGCTAAATATTTTTATCCCTGCAGTTAGGTTTTGAATCACCTAATGAAACTTTTTCTATTCCGGTCTAATAGCACCTAGATGCCAGAGAAAAATTGGGAGACTTTTTATCTCGCAGGAACCTATTTATTTGATTTATGTGCTAATAACATACCTTAATCAAGAAAATAGTATCTTAGCTTGGACAATTCTCAAATTTTACTAGGAGATACACAGTGGTAGAGAGTTCGGTGTAAAAAGTTTCATGGACAAAAACCCTGTGTAGGGTCCTGTAAAAATAAATCCTTGAATAACCTAGGTGTGTAATGTCAAATTTACTACGCTCTAAAAACTGCATAATAAATCCTACAAAAATTACAGTAGCTCCTGCATGCTTAAATGAAAGCTCTGTAAAAATCTTAGACTCAGTTGTTCCACCAATTGTTCTGTACAAAAAGAACAAAGATCTAATAGCAACTATGTAATATATTTTTCATAATTAATCTGCTACATGAAATTGTCTGAAAATGTTACAGTAAGCACAGCTTTCCCTGATGTGCCTAAATCCAAAGTTTCATGACCAGAAACTATCCACTGTAGTAATTACACTTAATTCGTGTCGTTTACCATCACCACTACTTAAACTTGTGCATTCATGTAGAATCGACGACTCTCGCCGACGGAACTTACGAGCTGGTGCCCGCGTCCGAGAGTGAGCAGCGTGAAGCTCAAGTAAATCTAACTGAAGCTCTTGAAGACCCGAGCCCAAGTTCGGAAGAGCCCCAAGCTAACTGCGAAGGCAAGCCCCAGAGCATAACCCATTCCTTTCCTAAATTATGCAACTCATTACTCTTTGCTTGTGCATTAAGTTATAGGAGTTGAATGAAAACTTAGTTGCATGATGTTAGGAACCCATGCTTGAAAACTAGACGTAAGGATCGATAGAATGCTGTGCTAATAGGACTCCGGTAAAAGCCGAGTGATTTTCTGTCACTCGCGAGGAAATAGGAGTTGAATGTTTACTACACGCTGCCATCATAAGGACGCGGACGGGCTATGGAACGATGGTTACAATTGAGGCCCGTCTGTCTAGTGAAAAATGCTAAGGCCGCAGTGTGTGGTAGTGATGGTTAAGTCTTTGAACGTACTAAACACATGCCGAGATTATGGGAATCGGTAAGCTTAAGTACCTGATTGGTCCGGCAAGGGGACGGCATCCTACCCTTTGAACTTCGGTCCCATGTGCATATGGCGAGTGCAGAGAGTGGTCACGACCCGGCGCCGAACCGTGGCATGGGGCTCTTGTACTCTCGGAGGGTAGCCCCGATCCACGACCCGGAAAGAAAGGGGAAAAGTTGCACGTGTGACTCTAGGGAGTAACCACGTGACGTGTGTTTGGGTTTCCCTTGCAAGGTTAAGAAATTCGATTCGAATCGTCCGTTTCTCACGGGTATTGAGACTGCTTAACCCCCTTTACCCACAGAGTAAGAAGAGGAACAATGATGATGAATAAAGTTGTTGGATAAAATTTAATGCTTCACCATGTATGCTATTGGATAGCTGCTTATCTAGAATGGTTAATGAAACTAAAATCTTGAGCTAAAGGTTGAAAGTAAGGACCCACTCGTAGATGCTTTTCGGCAAAACAAACCCCTGAGCCAAAAAGCCTTGCATGTCTAGAGTCGGTGGAGTAGATTCCACTACGCGGGTAAGTCTTGCTGAGTATTAGTATACTCAGCCTTGCTTGTGGCTCGTTTTCAGGTGAGACCTTCGAAGATATGATTGCTAGCTTGACTTGGCCCTGCACTCTTCCCCCTGGTTGGTCGGTGGAATGGGATACGCCCCCGTCCAACGGAGATAATACCGAGTGATGTCTCGTACGGTCTTTATCGAGACATCCTTATCGTCGAAGTAGCTTTCGCTGTTTTATTTTCCGCTGCAACTTAAAAGAACTTAGTAGTTATGATCACTGAAGTACTTGGTTTCTAAACTCAAACTTGGTCTGTAATATTCACTTATGATAATGTTGTAATATTTGCTGGAATGTGGTATTCTCTGGGCTCATCGTCGCGTGAGCATTTGTATGTATGGCATTCGATCCGCTCTACCGTGGTTGTATCGGGAGGTTATACCTGACAGACCAGTGGATTACTCCGTTTGAAGTGTAAGGTTAACCGAGATTGCCTTAATGGTGATGGTTAATACACTTGAGCCGGATTAATTCAGGTGGTTCTGCCACAGCTGGTATCAGAGCCGTAGCTGATGCCACAGCTGGTAACAGCTGGCACCAGAGCCAAAATACATACGCCAGATAATGCGACAAGCCTTAAAAACTCGTTTACTAAAACTTGACTAGAAGGATGTGTTGCGAAATACGTTGGTACGTTAAGGATGGTGCCTAGTTCGTAAAGCCCTAAGGGATTATGGGAAAGGTTACTAGGTGGCTATCTAACTTATGAAATATTATCCACTGACTTCCAGCACATTACTTTCTGTCAAAACTTACTTTCATGTACAACCGACCTTAAATTCTGTAACGACGCACTCATCGCTAAGGTAAGAAGGTGAGAATCCTCAGCCAACTGAGAGAGCTTGGCCTTCCTGTCGGTGATGCGAACCGAACGCTGCCCTCAAGCAGTGGCTTACTTGAGGTGCTGCCAATATGCCAACTGTTAGTTGAACATATTGGGAGTAGAAGGTTTGGCGCAGGGTATGGCGATCGCTGTTCATACCCCCGTCTCATGACGGTACCCCCGTGAATACGCTATCTCGATAGCGTATGTTAACGTCGTCTGTACGGCGGAAATTGTACAGATATCGTTTCTATAAGTAAACGGTAATGAATACGGACGCTTTCATGAGTGCTGGCATGAAGGGTTCATGAAATATATGTGCTCTATCAATCTTCTGCAGGTACACTAACCGTTATTACGATAAGTTAAAGAACGGTTAGAAAATCTCGACTAGCTATTATAGTGAGAGGCGTATCATGTATGACACCGAAACTATCTTCGTAAGACCAAAAGTTATTTGGCAATTATTTTATTTTGTGAGGACGAATAGGACGTGCATGCATCATAACCATATATATCTGAAATTGAAACTATGATGCGTGAGAGTGGCAAGGTTCATGCGCCCACACGATTGACTTGCCTAAGGATTATCTAGCAAACCGGTCACTTTCCACCTTATCCGAAAAGATGAAATTATTAAGCTGAGAAAATGACCCTTTCGGAAGAAACTCAGGTTGAAAGTTTTTGTTCCAAAATCCGTATTCTACCTCCTGTCTAAATACGAAAAATTCTGGACATATGGGTAATGAGAAACAACAAAGACCTTGGTGTGTTGGTTTCTGTCCAAAATGAGCAGTTCAGCCACATAAATTTTTAGGCCCCCTTCCTACAGTTTTCTGCAAAAGAGTACAACACAAAACTTGTTCCAAATTTACCCAGGTAGCTGCTGTTAAAATTTGGTAATTTTTGGCCAGGTAGATTTTCCCCGGGTGCACAAAATATTGGCCCCCTGTTCACTGAAAATTTCTGGGTAGACAGAGAAGTGAGACCTTAAGGAAACAGCCATCTTAGAGCCTAATCCAGCCAAAGTGTTGAATACCAAACTTGTCCTAAATTCTGTGATCTAGGTTCTCCCAAAATTTCAGCCCTATTGGATCTTGCTAGTTTGAGTTATAGGCCAGATACTATAACTCGTTCTGCTGAAAAACAGCCAACCAGCGAAGCAAAGAGTGAATCGTTTGACCATCTTATCCGTCGATTTAGCATCTTGGCTGAATATCAAAGTTGTACATCCCTAAATTCCCTATCCACTGCCAAAATATGAGAAAATTTGGATGAACCTACCAGGAGTTATAAGATTCTTATGGCAGACAGTTTTATGCCCGTGATTCCATCCAGGACCTTTTGGAAGTCTACTATTCTGCGTTAGATTTTTTTTGAGTCATGAAAGCAACATGGATCACGTTGCTAATGAGGAACCTTCGCCTTTTCAGATGGTTGGAGCAACCCGTGGTAACCCGGATGGTTTTGGTGCTAGCGCAAGTGGATCACAACCACAGCCGCCGCCACCACCCAGCTTGGTTGAAGTAATGGCCGCTCAAACCGAGCTGCTGCAAGGACAGCAACACAACCAGCGGGGTGGGCAAAATATCCACCACCCCCAAACTGCAGGATATACGGATTTCCTAGGGACCCAGCCTCCCTTATTCCATAAGACAGAGGAACCCTTGGACGCAGACGCATGGATTCGCACCATCGAGTCCAAGTTCACACTACTTGTGGCCCCATGCTCAGAGGCCAACAAGGCCCGCTTTGCCGCGCAGTAGCTTCGCGGTACAGCTCGTCTGTGGTGGGACCACTATTTTGCTATGCTCCCCGCTGATCACATTGTCACCTGGGATGAATTCAAGACCGCATTCCGGGCACATCATATTCCCGAGGGTCTCATGGAGAGGAAGTTGAACGAGTTCCTGGCACTTACCCAGGGCACCTGCACCGTGCTGCAGTACGCCCAGGCGTTCAACAATCTATGCCAGTATGCGGGCTATCACGCTGATACGGATGCTAAGAAGCGTGACCGTTTCCGCAGAGGACTGAGTACCAAGCTCAAGGAGCGTCTGAACCTAGCCAGGGCTGACACCTACAACGAATTGGTCAATATGGCCATTACCCAGGAAGACTGTATCATGGCACACCGGGCAGAGAAGAAGAGAAAGGCACCCGCTGGACCATCAAGTGCTCAACCACCAAGGTACCGCATCGTGCAAGATGCCGCACCCACAGCTCCACCAAGGGCCCCTCAGCCAGGGAGATGGATTGCCAGACCCCCACAACAGCCAGGCATGGTACGACCCCCGATGCCTCCACAGAACGGTCCGAGGCCCACTCTTCAACAGTCTCTTCGACCTAGCCCCGCGAATCGTTGTTTCAAATGCGGGAGTTCCAACCACTTCGCACGGGAATGCCCTCAGTCTGGACTGCCCAACCTAGGTCAGGGATCCAACAAGAATAGGGGCAACAGACAGACCCTGCAAGTCAAGCAAGGACGGATTAACTTCACCACGCTTGTAGAGCTTCCAGAAGGAGCCCCAGTGATGTCGGGTACATTCTCTATCCATAACAAGCCTGCAGTTATATTATTTGATTCTGGTGCATCGTATAGTTTCATAAGTGCAAAATTCGGTGCAAAAGTAGGCTTGGATGTTTGTCACACAAAAGGGTCATATATGATATCAACACCGGGTGGTAAAATTGCTTCAAACCAAATGGTCAGACAAGTACCAGTCAAGTTGGGTAGTAAAACCATCGACACAGACCTTGTTCTTTTACCCCTTGACGGCATGGATATTATTTTGGGAATGAACTGGATGACTATGCATGGAGTCACACTGGACCTTTCTTCCCGAGCCGTTGAGATAAATTCACCTAGTCACGGAGCCACCACCCTTTACCTACCCTTCCTAGATTGCACGAATTCCTGTGCTTACAAGATGGAAAGACTTAAGCTAGAGGATATTCCTGTCGTCAACGAGTATGCCGATGTCTTTCCGGATGACTTACCAAGAATGCCACCGGATAGGGATATTGAGTTCATCATTGAACTACAACCAGGCACTGCACCTATATCCAAAAGACCATATAGGATGCCCCCTAAAGAATTGGCAGAGCTGAAAATTCAACTCCAAGAACTGCTGGACAAAGGTTTCATTCGCCCTAGCGCGTCACCTTGGGGATGTCCAGCCCTGTTCGTAAAGAAGAAGGATGACAGTTTGAGGTTATGCGTTGACTACCGACCTCTCAATGCGGTAACTATTAAAAATAAATACCCACTTCCCCGCATCGATGTACTCTTCGATCAATTAGCTGGAGCCAGAGTCTCCTCAAAAATTGATCTTCGTTCGGGATATCATCAGATCAAGATTCGCCCGTGCGATATTCCTAAGACTGCCTTCTCCACACGATATGGACTATATGAATTCCTGGTCATGTCCTTTGGACTCACCAATGCCCCTGCCTACTTCAGGTATCTCATGAATTCGGTATTCATGCCCGAACTTGACAAATTCGTCGTAGTATTCATCGACGACATCCTTATCTATTCCAAGGATGAGGAAGAGCATGCTAAGCACCTGCACATTGTTCTTCAGCGTCTAAGAGACCATCAGCTCTATGCTAAGTTTTCTAAGTGTGAATTCTGGTTGGATACTGTAAAGTTCTTGGGTCACACGATCTCCAGCGAAGGCATAGCTATTGACCCCGGCAAGGTACAAGAGGTGATGGATTGGAAACCCCCTACCTCTGTTCATCAGATTCGCAGTTTTCTCGGCTTAGCCGGTTACTACCGTCGCTTCATCCCGGATTTCTCTCGAATTGCTAAGCCCATGACTGAACTGTTAAAGAAGGAAGTAAAGTTTATATGGAATGAGAAATGTGAAGAAGCTTTCCACACTCTCAGAGAGCATCTGACTACTGCACCTGTGTTAGCTCAACCCGATAATACCAAGTCATTCGATGTGTATTGTGATGCATCGGGTACTGGTCTAGGATGTGTGCTTATGCAAGAGAATCGAGTGATTGCATATGCCTCACGAGCCCTTCGGCCCCACGAGCCGAATTATCCCACTCATGATCTTGAGCTTGCAGCTGTCATTCACGCTCTGAAAATATGGAGGCACTATCTCATGGGTACACAATGCAATATCTACACTGATCATAAGAGTCTCAAGTATATCTTCACACAAGCCGATCTGAATATGAGACAACGAAGATGGTTAGAATTAATCAAGGATTATGACCTTGAAGTGCACTATCACCCCGGCAAGGCTAACGTAGTCGCGGATGCACTAAGCCGCAAGTCCCATTGCCATTGTTTATCCATGGAGTCCTACCATGAGACATTGTGTGCAGAAATAAGGAAGCTTAACATGGAAATGGTTTCCCAAGGCACTCTAGATCACATCTCAGTTGAGCCCACTCTCCACGACCAAATCGTCATGGCACAACTACATGATGAAGGAATTAAGATCATCAAACAAAAACTCTCTCTAGGTGAGGAGAAGTATAAATGTTTCCGCCAGGACCATAAGGGAGTTCTATGGTTCGAAAGTCGTATAGTCGTTCCGAAGAATCATGAACTCCGCAAGCAAATTCTTGATGAGGCACATCTTTCCAAATTCTCTATCCATCCCGGCAGTAGCAAAATGTATCAGGACCTAAGGCAAAACTTCTGGTGGACTAGAATGAAAAGAGAAATTGCTACGTATGTCTCGGAATGTGACACGTGCCAGAGAGTAAAAGCTAGCCACTTGAAGGTAGCCGGTACACTTCAACCGTTACCTATACCATCATGGAAATGGGAAGACATAAGTATGGACTTCATCGTTGGACTACCAAACACTTCCCAAAAACATGATTCCATATGGGTTATCGTTGATAGACTCACAAAGACGGCACATTTTCTTCCGGTACACACCACCTATTCTACCAAGAAATATGCCAAGATTTACCTCGATCGTATTGTTTGCCTACATGGAATACCTAAGACAATTATTTCCGATCGTGGTCCTCAGTTTGTAGCACGCTTTTGGGAACAACTGCAAACGTCTCTTGGCACTAAACTGATTCGCAGCTCAGCATACCATCCTCAGACTGACGGACAAACGGAAAGAGTAAACCAAATTCTTGAAGACATGCTGAGAGCTTGCGTCATTCACTATGACAAGAATTGGGACAAATGCCTACCCCTAGCAGAGTTCTCGTACAGCAATAGCTATCAAACGAGTTTGAAAATGGCACCATTTGAGGCCCTGTACGGACGAAGGTGTCGAACTCCTTTGAGCTGGTCACAAACCGGAGAACGTAAAATAATTGGACCCGACCTGGTAATCGAGGCAGAGGAGAAAGTAAAAGTAATACAAGCAAATCTTAAAGCTGCACAAGCCCGACAAAAGAGCTATTCTGACAAAAGGAGAAAGCCCCTAAAGTTCGAAGTTGGCGATCATGTCTATCTTCGAGTTTCACCAACCAAGGGAGTGCAAAGAATTCGGAATCAAAGGCAAACTAGCTCCCCGTTATGTTGGTCCTTACGAAATCATTGAGAGCTGCGGACCCGTAGCCTACAAGCTACGACTACCCCCTCAGCTCACGGCTACCCATGATGTCTTCCACGTATCTCAACTCAAGAAGTGTATTCGAGTCCCTACCGAGATTGTGGAACAACAAGAAATTTTGGTAGAACCCGATCTCTCATATGTCGAACACCCAGTTAAAATTCTGGATCAAAAAGAAAGAGGGACCAGGAGGAAAGTGATTAAAATGTATAAAGTTCAATGGAATCATCACACTGAAGAAGAAGCCACCTGGGAAACCGAGAGCTACCTAAACCAAAATTTCCCTCGGTTTCTTATCCCAACCACTGGTACGTGCACTCCTGTCCACGCTAAGATTTACCGAATCTCGGGGCGAGATTCTTGTTAAGGGGGGAAGGCTGTGACAACCCTCGTAAATTACATTTCTAAAATCAATGTCATTAGCCTAACCCTATGCTTAACCAACTAATAAAAGGGTGAAAAGAATTAGAACGAGTTAAGTTGAAATTCAAATTGTATTTGGGCACATTTGGATACTTTTGAATTTTTAAATTAACTTTCAAACCATAAGCCAAATGAGATGTTGCCTGAAACCTGTGGCAGAACCACCTGAATTAATCCGGCTCAAGTGTATTAACCATCACCATTAAGGCATTCTCGGTTAACCTTACACTTCAAACGGAGTAATCCACTGGTCTGTCGGGTATAACCTCCCGATACAACCACGGTGAACGGATCGAGCGCCATACATACAAACGCTCATGCGACGATGAGCCCAGAGAATACCACATTCCAGCAAATATTACAACAGTAGTATAAGTGAATATTACAGACCAAGTTTTGAGTTTAGAAACCAAGTACTTCAATTATCATAAATAAATTCTTCAGAGTTTAAGTTGCAGCGGAAATAAACGACGGAAACTACTCGACGATACAGAATGTCTCGATGAAGCCCGTACGAGACATCACTCGGCCTTATCTCCGTTGGACGGGGGCGCATCCCATTCCACCGACCAACCAGGGGGAAGAGTGCAGGGCCAAGTCAAGCTAGCAATCAAATCTTCGAAGGTCTCACCTGAAATGAGCCACAAGCAAGGCTGAGTATACTAATACTCAGCAAGACTTACCCGAGTAGTGGAATCTACTCCACCGACTCTAGACATGCAAGGCTTTTTGGCTCAGGGGTTTGTTTTGCCGAAAAGCGTCTACAAGTGGGTCCTTGCTTTCAACTTTTTAGCTCAATATTCTAGTTGCATTAACCATTCTAGATAAGCAGCTATCTAAAAGCATACATGGTGAAGCATTTAATTTTCATCCAACCAGTTCATTCATCATCATTGTTCCTCTTCTTACTCTCTGGGTAAAAATGGTTAAGCAGTCTCAATAGCCGTGAGAAACGGACGATTCGAATCGAATTTCTTAACCTTACAAGGGAAACCTAAACACACGTCACGTGGCTACTCCCAGAGTCACACGTGCAACTTTTCCCCTTTCTTTCCGGGTTGTGGATCGAGGCTACCCTCCAAAAGTACAAGAGCCCCACGCCACGGTTCGGCGCCGGGTCGTGACCACTCTCTGCACTCGCCATATGCACATGGGACCGAAGTTCAAAGGGTAGGTTGCTGTCCACTTGCCGGGCCAATCAGGTACTTAAGCTTACCGATTCCCATAATCTCGGCATGTGTTTAGTACGTTCAAAGACTTAACCATCACTACCACACCCTGCGGCCTTAGCATTTTTCACTAGACAGACGGGCCTAAATCGTAACCATCGTTCCATAGCCCGTCCGTGTCCTTATGATTGCAGCGTGTAGTAGACATTCAACTCCTATTTTCTCGCGAGTGACAGGAAATCACTCGACTTTTACCGGAGTCCTATTAGCACAGCATTCTATCGAACCTTACGTCTAGTTTTCAAGCAAGGGTTCCTAACATCATGCAACTAAGTTTTCATTCAACTCCTATAAACTTAATGCTCAAGCAAAGAGTAATGAGTTGCATAATTTCAGAAAGAATGGGTTATGCTCCGGGGCTTGACTTCGCAGTTCGCTTGGGGCTCTTCCGAACTTGGGCTCGGGTCTTCAAGAGCTTCAGTTAGATTCGCTTGAGCTCCCCGCTGCTCACTCTCGGAAGCGGGCACCAGCTCGTAAGTTCCGTCGGCGAGAGTCGTCGATTCTACATGAATGCACAAGTTTAATTCATGGAAATGGCAATCGATACGATTTAAGAGTAATTACTACAATGGATAGTTTCTGGTCATGAACTTTTTGGTTTAGGCACATCAGGGAAAGATGTGCTTACTGTAAAACTTTTAGCCAATTTTATGTAACAGATTAATTATGAAAAATATATTACATAGTCGCTGTTAGATCCTTGTTCTTTTTGTACAGAACAACTGGTGCAACAACTGAGTCTAAGATTTTTACAGAGCTTTCACTTATGTATGCAGAAGCAACTGTAATTTGTGTAGGATTTATTATGCAGTATTCAGAGCATAGAAAATATGACATTACACACCTAGGTTATTCAAGGATTCATTTTTACAGGACCCTACACAGGGTTTTTGTCCATGGAACTTTTTACACAGAAACCTCTACCACATTATATCTCCTAGTGAAAATTTGAGAATTTTCCAAGCTATGATACTATTTTCTTGATTTAATGTATGTTATTAGCACATAAATCAAATAAGTAGGTTACTGTGAGATAAAAAGTCTCCAAATTTTTCTCTGGCTTCTAGGCACTAATACACTAGCGGGGATAAAATATTTTACTTAAACCTGGTATGAAACTAAGTTTAATAAACAGTAAAGCTAGAATTGGAATTTGGGCCTGATCTTTTTACACAATCCTAAACATCAAGCAACTAACTCACTGTCCAAAATTTAGGGTTAGCATTGTTCTAGAACAGTGGGTACAAAATAAGTCCATTAAAGCTTCCATTTAATGTAGAGCAAAATGGGTTGAGATTCAGAGACACTTTTTGTAACAAAAGTGGTAGAGTTTGTTCTAAGGATTCCAGAACAGTTGAGTTTTACACGAATGGGTTTTTTCTACCATTTTATACGAATTTTACAAGTTCACTGAATTTGAATCTAGATTTGAAACTTTCTTTTACAACTAGGTCCTTGAATCTTACGCGCAGACCCTTCTAAAGTTTTAAATTCTTGCAATTGGGTCCTCGGGCGGCTCGGGTACGGCGGCCGGCCGAAATTCCGGCGAGGGGCTCGCCGGCGGCGAGGGGTGAGGGTCGGGGAAGGTTCAGGGGTGCGAGGGCAACCTTGTGGGGGTGTTGTTCAGGTAGGGGACGGCCGGGAAGGGCTCGCCGGCGTTGGAGCAGAGGCGGCGGCGGCGCGGCACGCGTCGACGGCGGTGCTCCGGCGGGCTTGGGGCGGTGTGGTCCGGTCGGCGAGCTTCAGCGGCGCGTGGGGAAGCTGCTCAGGGGCTCGGCTTGGACGGAGGAGGTCGGGGTCGTGCTGTCCACGGCGAGCAGGGGCGGCGGCGGCGGCAGCAGCGCGGGCGGCGGCGCTCCGGTGGCTCTGGCGGCGTTGGGCGGGTCGGCGAGCTTCAGGGGGATGATGTAGTGGTGGCTGAAGCTTTAGTTCGGGCGGTGGGCGGCGGCGGAGGGCTGTCCACGGGCGGGCGGCGCTCGGCGGCGGCAATGGCGACGGCGAGGGCGTTCTGGGCGCTGGGGCTCGCGCGCGTGGCCGGGCGGGGCTTTTATAGGGGCCGGAGGGGGTGCGGAGGGGCCTGGGCAGCGCGCGGGGCAGAGACACGGCACGGCGCGCACTGGCCACGGCGGGCGGCAGCGGAACGCCGGTGCGGCGTGCGGCGTGCGGGCGCGGTGACTGGGCGGCCGGAGATATGGCGTGGGCGCGGTGGGATAGCGCTGGGCGAGGAGTGGTGGAGCAGCAGCGGCAGCGGCTCGGGCGGAGGGCGGGCGCGGCGACTGGCAGGGCGCGGGAGCCGGGGCGGCACGGCGGGGCGCGGCGACTGGGCGCGACGGGCGGCGGGGCTGGACGCGGCAGCGTCGCGTGCACGCGCGGGCGTTCTCTGGCCGCGCGGCGTGGGGGGGGGGGGGGGGGGGGGGCAAAGCCGGCCGTGGCGGGGTGGTGCGGCGGCCACTGGCTTGGCGCCTCGCGCCGGTCAGGCGTCGCCGGGCAAGGGCCTGGATGCGAGAATTTGGAAAACTTCAGGGGGCTGGGTGCAAACAGGGCGTTTTCTCCTCTTTCTGATTTGAATTTCAAAAACTTTTGAACATGAAAGTTGTTCAAAATAAAATGTTCTACAACTTTGGTTTCAGGCAAAAACTCATTTGGCTTATGATTTGAAAGTTAAATTTAAAAGTTCAAAAGTAACCAAATGTGCTCAAATTAAATTTGAATTCCAACTGAACTCGTTCTAATTCTTTCCACCCTTTCATTAGTTGGTTTAAGCATAGAGTTAGGCTAATGACATTGATTTTGGAAATGTAATTACCAGGGTTGTCACAAAACCAAACTTGTAGAACTTTTTATTCTGAACAACTTTCATGTTCAAAAGTTTTTGAAATTCAAATTAGAAAGAGGAGAAAACGCCCTGTTTGCACCCAGCCCCCTGAAACTTTTCAAATTCTTGCATTTAGGCCCCTCGCTCCTCCCTCTCTCTCCCCTCCCCGCCCGACAGCGCCGCCAGGTGGCCGGCGACGCCTGACCGGCGCGAGGCGCCAGGCCAGTGGCCGCCGCGCCTCTCCCCCACGCACGGCTTTGCCCCCTCCCCACCGCCGCGCTGCCCAGTACGCACCCGCGCGTGCGCACGCCGCTGCCGTGCCCGGCTCGCCGCCCGCCGCGCCCAACCGCCACGACGCGCCGTGCCGCCCCGACTCCCGCGCGCCGCCCGTCGCTGCGCCTACCTCCCGTCTGAGCCGCTGCTGCAGCTGCTTCCCCAATCCACGCGCCGCGCTATCTCCTCGCGCCCACGCCAAATCTCCGGCCGCCAGTCGTTCGCCTCCGCCCGCCACACGCCGCGCCGGCGCCCTGCTGCCGCCCGCCGTGGCCAGTGCCACGCCGTGCCGTGCCTCCACCCCGCACGTCGCCCAGGCACCTCCACCCCCCCTCCTGCCCCTATAAAAGCCCCGCCCCCGGCCGCCCGCGCGAGCCACCGCACCCAGAGCACCTCGCCGCCGCCATTGCCGCCTCCGAGCGCCGCCCGCCCGTGGACAGCCCTCCACAGCCGCCCCCTGCCCAAATTGAAGCGTCAGCCACCACTACATCATCCCCCTGAAGCTCGCCGACCTGCCCAACACCGCCCAGGACCACCGGAGCGCCGCCGCCCGTGCTGTCACCGCCGCCGCCGCCCCTGCTCACCGTGGACAGCTCGACTCCGACCTCCTCCGTCCAAGCCAAGCCCCTGAGCAGCTTCCCCACGCGCCACTGAAGCTTTCCATCCGGACCAGGCCGCCCCAAGCCCGCCGGAGCACCGCCGTCGACGCGTGCCGCCGCCGCCTCTGCTCCAACGCCGGCGAGCCCTTCCCGGCCGTCCCCCACCCGAACAAGACCCCCACGAGGTAGCCCTCGCACCCCTGAACCTTCCTCGACGCTCACCCCTCGCCGCCGGCGAGCCCCTCGCCGGAATTTCGGCCGGCCGCCGTACCTGAGCCGCCCGAGGACCCAATTGCAAGAATTTAAATCTTTAGAAGGGTCTGCGCGTAAGATTCAAGGACCCAGTTGTAAAAGAAAGTTTCAAATCTAGATTCAAATTCAGTGAAATTGTAAAAATTCGTATAAAATCATAGAAAATTCAGAAAAATGCAAACTCGTCTGTTCTGGAATCCTTAGAAGAAACTCTACAACTTTTGTTACGAAAAGTTTCTCAGGTTCTCAACATATTTTGCTCTACATTAAATGGAAGCTTTAATGGACTTATTTTGTACCCACTGTTGTAAATCAGTACTGACCCTAAATTTTAGGCAGTAAGCTAGTTGCTTGATGTTTAGGACTGTGTAAAAAGATCAGGCCCAAATTCCATCTCTAGCTGCACTGTTTATTAAACTTAGTTTCTTACCATAAGTGGCTAAATATTTTTATCCCTGCAGTTAGGTTATGAATCACCTAATGAAACTTTTTCTATTCTGGTGTAATATCACCTAGATGCCAGAGAAAAATTGGGAGACTTTTTATCTTGCAGGAACCTATTTATTTGATTTATGTGCTAATAACATACCTTAAATCAAGAAAATAGTATCTTAGCTTGGACAATTCTCAAATTTTTACTAGGAGATACACAGTGGTTGGGGGTTCTGTGTAAAACGTTTCATGGACAGAAACCCTGTGTAGGGTCCTGTAAAAATAAATCCGTGAATAACCTAGGTATGTAATGTCACATTTACTATGCTCTAAAAACTGCATAATAAATCCTACAAAAATTACAGTAGCTCCTGCATGCTTAAGTGAAAGCTCTGTAAAAATCTTAGACTCAGTTGTTGCACCAATTGTTCTGTACAAAAAGAACAAAGATCTAACACCAACTATGTAATATATTTTTCATAATTAATCTGCTACATGAAATTGTCTGAAAATTTTACAGTAAGCACATCTTTCCCTGATGTGCATAAATCCAAAGTTTCATGACCAGAAACTATCCACTGTAGTAATTACACTTAATTCGTGTCGTTTACCATCACCACTACTTAAACTTGTGCATTCATGTAGAATCGACGACTCTCGCCGACGGAACTTACGAGCTGGTGCCCGCGTCCGAGAGTGAGCAGCGTGAAGCTCAAGTAAATCTAACTGAAGCTCTTGAAGACCCGAGCCCAAGTTCGGAAGAGCCCCAAGCTAACTGCGAAGGCAAGCCCCAGAGCATAACCCATTCCTTTCCTAAATTATGCAACTCATTACTCTTTGCTTGTGCATTAAGTTATAGGAGTTGAATGAAAACTTAGTACGGGCTTCATCGAGACATCCTTATCGTCAAAGTAGCTTTCGCTATTTTATTTTCCGCTGCAACTTAAAAGAACTTAGTAGTTATGATCACTGAAGTACTTGGTTTCTAAACTCAAACTTGGTCTGTAATATTCACTTATGATAATGTTGTAATATTTGCTGGAATGTGGTATTCTCTGGGCTCATCGTCGCGTGAGCATTTGTATGTATGGCATTCGATCCGCTCTACCGTGGTTGTATCGGGAGGTTATACCCGACAGACCAGTGGAGTACTCCGTTTGAAGTGTAAGGTTAACCGAGATTGCCTTAATGGTGATGGTTAATACACTTGAGCCGGATTAATTCAGGTGGTTCTGCCACATCAGCCGATAAATATAACTTGAACGGCTTACCAGGCTGTGGTGGAACTAATACCGAAGGTGAAACTAGATACTGCTTGATATTCTCCAGTGCCTTGCGCTGTCCTTCTCCCCATACGAATTCCTGGTCGGGCTTTAATTTCAACAGAGGGGTAAAAGCCTGAATACGCCCTGACAGGTTGGATATGAATCTTCTGATGAAATTGACCTTGCCGATGAGGGACTGTAGTTCAGTTTTATTTTGTGGGGCCACTACTCTGTTGATGGCGTCTATGGTCTTGCGGTTGACTTCTATCCCGCGCTCATGGACCATAAATCCTAAGAATTGCCCGGCCGATACACCAAATCCACACTTGTTTGGGTTCATCTTCAACCCATGTTTCCTTGTGCACTCCAGTACTTCCTGTAAATCGGCCAGATGATCTTGGTGACCTTTTGACTTGACCACGACGTCATCTATATAAATTTCCACCGATGAACCAATGAGCTTGTGGAAGATGTAGTTCATGGCCCGTTGATATGTAGCGCCGGCGTTCTTCAACCCGAAAGTCATAACCACCCATTCAAACAAACCAAGATGACCTGGGCACCTGAAAGCCGTTTTCGAAATATCTTCCTCGGCCATTAATATCTGATTGTACCCGGCATTCCCATCCATGAAACTTATGACTTTGTGGCCTGCGGCGGCATCCACCAAGATATCGGCCGTCGGCATCGGATATCCATCCATCGGCGTAGCCTGATTTAAGTTCCTGAAATCGATGCACACACGTAATTTTCCATTCTTTTTGTATACAGGCACAATGTTAGAAATCCATTCGGCGTAGCGGCACTGCCGAATAAATCCTGCTTCAATCAACTTTGTAATCTCGGCCTTTATATCAGGTAGAATCTTGGGGTTACACCGTCGTGCAGGTTGCTGATATGGCCGATATCCTGATTTTATAGGTAACCGGTGTTCAACAATAGACCGGTCTAGTCCTGGCATCTCATGATATTCCCAAGCAAAGCAATCCTTGAACTCTTTTAATAAACTTATCAATTTACATTTGTACTCAGGATCCAAATTGGCACTAATGTACGTCGGCCTTGATTTGCTGCTATCTCCCAAATCTACCATCTCTAATAAATCGGCCGACGTAAACTCGTGCCCAAGCTTCCCATCTTCTCGGACGAGCTGATCCATTTATTCCGAATCTTCAGAGCCGACTGCTTGGATCGGCTGTAGACCGAAATCGGACACTTTCAGGAAGTCAGTGTCCCAAGTCCTGCCAGATATACACTTGACGTGTTCGCAGCTCCACTGTTGCGTGTCGGCCGCTGCAACGCTGTAGACGGAATCGGCAGCGACTATCTTTGTGCTGTCGCTGACCCATTGCACAAGGTATTGATGCATTGTAGATGGGACACAGCAGTTTGCGTGTATCCAGTCGCGACCAAGCAGCATATTGTGGGACCCCTTGCCATTAATAACGAAAAAGGTGGTAGGGAGGGTCTTACTGCCGATGGTGAGGTCGACGCAGAGCGCTCCGCAGGCGGGTGACACGTTGCCTTCGAAATCCTTCAGCATCATGTCCGTCTTGGTGAGGTCTTCATCACCCTTGCCCAGCTTGCGAAACATGGCATACGGCATGATGTTAACTGCAGCGCCTCCATCTACCAGTAATCTGGTGACGGGTCTTCCGTTGACATAGCCTTTGAGAAACAGCGCTTTAAGATGCTGTCGTTTTTCCTCTTCTGGTTTCTCAAACGTAGCCGTCATCGGCTCCAATACTAGTTGTGCCATTTGTTCCTCTTCTGTTCTTGTTATTTTATCCCGATTGGGCGCCATGAACTCCATCGGCATTATGAACACCATATCAATTTCGGCTGCTGATTCTTGGTTGTTTGCTTCTTGATCGTGTTTCTTTGGGCGCCACACTCGAGACTTAACATTCCTTCTTTCTGGCACCTGTCTCTGTTCTTGTTCTTGATGCTCCCACTGGCGTAGGCATTGGATCCTTCGCTTCTGGGATCTGGATAGGCCATCGGGACACCACCTGGGATTTGCTGGTTTGGCCGATGATCTGGCGTGTTCCCAATCTGGTTCCCTTCCTAGGGGATCCTCGTCTGATACCCTGTCATCGGCCATCTCTTCCAGCCGATCGTGCGCGCTGATCCTGCCCCCCAGTCCATCCTGCTGGCCAATCTTGCTTTTTGACCAGCAGTACTGGTCAACTCTGCCCCCTAGCCGGTCATGCACCGAAACGCGCTGTTCCTCCCGCCGATTTCTGCCGATCGGCTCTGATCCTCTGTCCCTAGAGTGTGGCCTCGGGCGATCGTTGCGGCTTAATCCGTTACACTCTGGACAGTTATCGGCAGACGGCAATCTAATGTCGTTTTCCCAGCAGTGGATGAAGAACGGACATTGCCAGTGATCTTCATGCCGGCATGTTATCTCTTCTTGGTATCTTGCTTGTTCTTGCTGCTGCCGATACTTGCTGAGTAAGAAATGGGAGGTGACGGGCTTGCGTGGTCGTTCTGGCCCCCGCCTGTTCCTTCTGATTTCTTCCGTCGTGATCTGCCTCCTGGGATCGACAGCGCCGCCTCTTCTCGCCGATTCTGACGTCAGCACCTTGGTTTGACTTGAGTCTCCTCCAGCGTTAACCATGTTGGCCGGGAAGGGATGCTGATCTATCTTCATCGGTTTTGCCGATTTAGCTGGAGTTTCAAATTTAAGCCGCCCCTGCTCGATGGCCGATTGTATCTGCTGACGAAAAACTTTACATTCATTTGTATCATGAGAAGTAGCGTTGTGCCACTTGCAGTATTTCATCTTCTTAAGTTGATCGGCCGTAGGGATGGTGTGATGCTGGGACAGCTTAATCTGTCCTTCCTGAAGCAATAGATCAAAAATTTTATCGGCCTTTGACGTGTCAAAGCCGAATGTCTCTGGCTCCTTCTTGCCAAAAGGGCATGATATCGGTTTGTTCCCTTTGACCCATTCTGCCAGGCCGATTTCCTCTTCCGCATCTGATTCAGATCCTTCCAAGTATGCCACCTTCTTTTGGAAGTTCCTCTGCTGTTCAAATGGTCGGACCTCCTGTCCTGACAATCGGTGGACGATTTGGCTCAGGCTTTCAAACTCTTGGGCAACATATCTTTCTTTGATTTGTTGCAGGAGGCCTTGGAAGGCGATATCGGCCAACTGTGCGTCGGTCAGAGCCAAACTGTAGCATTTGTTCCTGATTTCTCTGAACCTCTGTATATATCCCATTACTGGTTCATCGCTCCTCTGCCTGAGGCTGGTCAAATCCGAGAGCTTCATCTCGTGTACTCCTGAGTAGAAGTACTTGTGGAATTGTTTCTCCAGATCGGCCCAAGTAACGATAGAATTTGGCGGTAAGGTGGTGAACCACTGGAAGGCCGATCCGGACAGAGACGATGAAAATAAACGCACCCTCAGAGCATCTTGCGTGGCAGCTTCTCCGCACTGGATGATGAATCGGTTGACATGCTCCACGGTGGATGTATCGTCCGTCCCTGAGAACTTGGTGAAATCAGGAACATTGTAGCGGTGTGGGAACGGCAGCAAGTCATAGGCCGATGGATATGGCGTCTTGTAGGTGTAAGTTTGAACTTTTGGCTTCAATCCAAACTGATCCTGGATCACTTCTGCTATTCTCGCCGTCCAGTCCACCTGCTGCTGATGAACAGCTGTTCGCGGCGCAGGCATGTGCTGAAGAGCTGGCACGACTGGGTGATGGATCGGTGAACTTTGCTGAGCGGCTGATAGTTGATGGCGAAGCGAGTCCGCACCCCCATCGTATGTCGTCATTGGCGCCGCGCCTCTGAATGCTTCCAAAGTGCTTGCCCTCCTGCCAATTTCTGATGAGATCGGCTGATACTGGGGAACTGTCGGCCGGGCGGCCGATTGGTATGGCACCTGGATTGAATAACTTCCATACCCGTTCGCTGGCTCGGGAAAATACGTTGTCGCTGATGTTCCCCAAGGTGCTGAGCTTGTAGGCAGTGACTGCACAGAAGTAATCTGAACAGGTTGAAGCGGTGCCTGTGATGGGAGACATGGTGCACCGCTGTATCTTGGAGACGCCGGGGGCAATGGAGAGTTGTACCCCTCGCGTTGCATCAATATCGGCTGAGGAGCCGATTGGGACGTGTATGGTAAGCTTCTGGCTGGCAGAGTGGTTGGCGGGGCATATGCCGGTCCCTGATAGCCTTGGACTGCTCCGCTGGCCAGAGAGCTGACGACGGCGTTATACACCGTGTTGGTCATCACTGAGGATTGGTCGATGAATGCCTGATACACGGACTGTTGAATCATCTCTGACATCTTGCCCGAGTCCTCAGCAATGGTGATGTGGCGGGGAGCTAGAATAGGAGCTTTCTTGACCGCCTCCCCGCTTCTGGTACGACTGAACGACTAGAGGTACATCTTCTTGTAATCTTCTAGAAGTTTGGCCAATTCTTCCCTCTGGTCGTCCTTGAGATCCGCTTCTGTGACCTCAATGATGTTGCTGTCGGAGATTTCTGCGTTCTTCGACATATCAGATCTTGGATGGTCCCACCGGGCGTGCCAAAAGTGTGTTGGCGCTAAAATCGGCCGGATAGGAATCGGCCGATGGTCTTCAGCGTCGGACACACGACCCGGGAGAATCTGCTTAGCTCCTGTTCGGGTTATCGCCCTGGTGCGCTTCGCGCGGCGTGCCAGTCAATCTGACCTGTTGATTGACAAGGAAATAGAGTATTAAATTCCAGGCGCGTCGATCGGCTGGGATTCCGATCCGTCCTGAGGAGCGCGTCGGCGGCGAATCGGCCGATTTGCTGTAGAGATGATCGGCTATGGATCAGCCGATAATCGTATAGTAATGGTAGAGAAAACCACCGAAGCGATCTAAACAATTACTACAGAAGTAACACTTGAAATAGATCTCATCGGCTGTATGATGATAAATCGAAGAAGAACAATGACAAAGCCGATTACTCTGATCTCAAGCTGGATAACTGGTGATAATACTAGAATAATAGGTAAAACTTGCAATTCTAGTAAATATCGATAACTGGTGAATAAATCCAAACGAAACCACAGTGATGCGCCCGTAGTTAAAGCTCGGATATTACTCGGTAAGCGGAACCTACCAATTGGCCGGAGATCAAGTTGATGCAGCCCTGCCAATCCGTACGAACTCGTGGAAGAAGAAAATATTGGCGAAGTCGCCGACTTGAAACTAAATTGCTGGAAAAGTAGAAGTATTGTTGTTGATTAATGTGTTGATATCTTTTTCAAGATCCTGACGACTCCTATTTATACCCTAAAGCTAGGACTCCTGGTCGATCACGACTTGTTACAACTTTATTTAAACTACTATATCTATAAGAACTTTAAAAGGAAACGGACTCCCGCAGAATCTTCCGCCGCCGTTCCCTAATCCAATCAGGATTTCCTTCAGTTGCTCCCCGACCGACTCAGCATGCCCCCTTTGACCAACTTTTGACCAGGACCCTCTGAAATAGTCCCATCCTGCTGGCGTAGGCTGTATCACCAATCGGCCGATTTCCAACTGTTACCTCAATCGGCCGATTCCTTTCTGTTGCCTTCAGATCTGCTGCATCGGCCAATCTTCTCCTCCTGACGCCAATTCAACACGTGTCAAAATCTGGCGTCAACAGGTGGGAACTAACATCGCACCAGCGGAGGCCGGCGGGCGGCGACGCGGGGCGGGGGGGGGGGGGATCCGACTTCCCGCTCGCGGAGGATGACGGCGGCGGCTGGAGGGGAGGCGTGCCTCTGCGGGAGATGGAACCGCAGGGGAGCCGAGCGGCGGCCGGAGATGGGGGCGCCAGGGAGGCCCGAGCGGCGGCTGGAGATTGGGGGTAGGGGGGAGCGCGGAGGGGAGAGGCGGGCGGGCGTGCCTAGGCGGACGTGCGGACCGTGCCCCTGAGCGTGAACGTGGGGTGGGTGCGGAGGGGAGGGGCAGGTGCAGAGTGTGCGCGGGTACGCGGGCGGGTAGGAAAATTTTCAGGTGAAAAAAAACTGAGCCAAATTTCAGGAACATTTTGGTTCTTTATACTATAGATATAGAAGTATATATTTATTGGCATTTGGGCTCCATTTATCTAAAACTTTCGGATAAAAGTATGTTATTTTTGTAGGAAAACAAGATTATGTAATCATTTAGACTCAATCTATAAGTTTAAGTCTCATTCGCAAGTATTTTTTTCTATATTTACTCTAATGCATGATAGTTTTTCCCCAAAATATAGCGATACAAAAAGAGGTTTATTTTAGGGTTCCATTTGCCTCAAACTTACACACATGCATGATAGTTTTTTCTCATGTATTATTTACCAAATTGCTGAAGAGACTGTTTTAATCCATTTAAATGAATTGTAGTTGTTCACTGATGGATAGGTCATGGATGTACGAAGCACAAAGGATGAAGGCCTATTTTCTGGAGAACTTAATAAATTCATTGAATTATCGGAAAAGCATGCAAGAAGTGAGAAGACAAAGATGATACATTGACCATGCAAAACCTGCAGGAATTTCCGAGTTTTTAGCGACGTGACTACAATAAGATCGCATGTGTTGGTGGGTGGTTTTGTAGATGACTACAAGATCTGGACGAAACGTGACGAGAAAGCACCACCACCTCTGATGCAAAATCCAGTCGATGAAATCATGCAAGACACCGAGTTTAATAGATTGTTTGATGCTTATGATGATTTTAGTAATGATGGCAGCGATGATGAAGATGTTGGTGGAGGCAATAGATATGGTGTTGATAGGGGGCCATCAATGGTGGCATTGATGATAGTAGTGATGATGATCTCAACGATGGTGATTTCCTAAGATATTTGTTGTGTCACAGCAAGATAGAGCTATTGGTTGGTAATGCAAAGGGGTTGGCAAACTTCAAGATGGTGAGAAAATCTGTAGAGGAAAATATATACGAGTGATCTAAAGGATGGCCAAAACATGTACCGTGCTACGTTTTATACTTGAGTTGTTGACTCTAAAGGCTAAGCATAGTCGGTCAGACAATAGTTTCAATGATCTCCTTCGTATGTTGGCTTGGTTGCTTCCAAACCCAAATAAAGTGCCGGCCAACACCTAACCAGCAAAGAAGCGTGTCAGTCCGTTCACGATGGGTGTGGAAAGAATGCATGCATGTAGGAATCATTGTATTTTGTATCATGCGGACACTTTCAAAGATTTGAACAAATGCCCTGTTTGTTCTCCAAGTTGATACAAAAACAATGCTGGTTATTGTGGTGGCGACATTGAAGGGCTAGTCGATGGGAATCAAAGGAAGAGGAAGGGTGCAAAGGATAATATTGCCTTTGTTGAGCCAGCAGACACTACTTTAGGCATTTCTGAGAAGCAGAGCAGAATTCCCGCCATGATTATGTGGTCTCTCCCAGTTTCCGATCGCCTGTGGCGTTTCTTCTCCAACCTAAATGATGCTCAACTGATGCGGTGTTGGGATTCAGATAAGTGCAAGAAGGGCGATAGAAAGCTCAGACATCCAGCTGATGCTCGCCAGTGGAAGAAGTTTGATGAGCAATATTATTTGGATTCGGATAAGCTTAAGAAGGGCGATGGAAATAAGTTTTCGACATTCAAATAATTGGATACTACTATTACTATTATATCATATGAATATATTCAAATAATTGGATATTAATATTATTATTATTTGATATGAATGATAGCTACTTGTTGGATTCTACTGCTGCTTTGGTGCTTCTGTACAAGGGGATAAGTGTTAGGATCACTAGCAACAGTTGGAAGATGAAGAAGCAGAATGTGACGACGAACGCGGCCAGGACCAAGGGCTCGCTCCAGTGCCTTTGGCGGAAGGACCCCGTGAAGTTGCGCCCCGGGTCACAGCAGAGCTCGTGCAGCTCGTGCCATATTGACCTGAGGTAGTTCCTCTCGAGGCTGTCGACGCTCAAAGACCAGTCCCTTGCACAGAGGTCAGGGAAGGTCATGATCACAGAAACACAAACCATGATTAACTCTAAATTTCGTAGCCGAGGCTGACATTGTAGCCGAGGACATCGAACAGCACGCGGCTATGGCGGCTGTTGGCACTAAAATCGGCCTGGAATCGGCCGATGGTCTTCAGCGTCGGACACACGACCCAGGAGAATCTGCTTAGCTCCTGTTCGGGTTATTTGCCCTGGTGCGGTTCGCGCGGCGTGCCAGTCAATCTGACCTGTTGATTGACAAGGAAATAAGAGTATTAAATTCAGGGCGCTCCGATCGGTTGGGGTTCCGATCTGTCCCTAAAAGCGCGTCAGCGAATCGGCCGATTTGCTAATGAAGATGATCGGCTATGGATCAGCCGATAATCACGTAATAATTGTAAAGAAAACTACTGGAGTGACTTAAACAATTATTACAGATGCAACACTTCAAATAGATCTAATCGGCTATACGATGATGAATGAGGAAGAGTGATGACAAAGCCGATAACTCCAATCTCAAGCTGGATAACTGGTGATAATACTAGAACAACAGGTAAAACTTGCAATTCTAGTAAATATCGATAACTGGTGAATAAATCCAAATGAAACCACAGCGATGCGCCCGTAGTTAAAGCTCGGATGTTACTCGGTAAGCGGAACCTACCAATTGGCCGGAGATCAAGTTGATGCAGCCCTGCCAATCCGTACGAACTCGTGAAAGAAGAAAAAGTATTGGCGAAGTCGCCGACTTGAAAGTAAAGTACTAGGAAAAAAGTAGAAGTGTTTTGTCGATTGATGTGTTGATATCATGCAAAGCCCTGGCGACTCCTATTTATACCCTAAAACCAGGACTCCTGGTCGATTACGACTTGTTACAACCTTATTTCAAACAGGAAAACTACTATATCTATAATATCTTTAAAAAAGAAACGAACTCCCGCAGAATCCTCCGCCGCCGTCTCCTAATCCAATCAGGACTTTTTCCAAGGCTTCTTGACCGAATCAGCATTGCTCCGTTGACCAACATCAGGCCACTTTTGATCGGGATCCTCTGTTGTGGTTCCAATCGGTTTGGCGCAAGTTGCCTTGCGAATCGGCCGATTCCCAACTGTAGCCTCAATCGGCCGATTCTTTACTGTAGCCTTTAGATCTGCTGCATCGGCCAACCTCTTCTCCTGACGCCGATTCAACACGTGTCAAAATCTGGCGTCAACACATGCCCCCCAGTTTCGGAGTAAAACATAATTTTTACTTCGAAACTCTTTCTTTAATCCTTTTCTCCGAAACGGGCGCACTAAAAATCTCCTTCCGTTCCGCGGTCTTCTACATAATGATTGCGATTTTCTCGGACCGGGCGCTCGAGACAACTGTTCCCCTGGAATTCGTGTATACGGCGCGGCAAAAATCCTGCCTTTGCCCTTTCTCTCTCGGATTGTCTTTAAGTACCGGCATTTTCCGCCTTCCATTCTTCACGAGCCTAGTAATCTTCTCCTGCGAACAACTGTTCATCTTCTTCTTGAGCCCTCTCAATCTCCAACTGCTCCCCCAGCGATCTCACCTGCAACCTACTCCAATCTTCCAATGGTGGCACCATCAGCAACTTCTCCAACCATGGAGGTTCCGTCGGCATCCCCCTCAGCGACGGCGGCCCGATCGGCGGCTCAACTGGCGGCCCCATCGGCGACGATGAGCTTCATCCCGGAGGTAATCATCTGAAATTTTCCCCTTTTGCTTTCCTACTGCTCCAGTATTTTCTGGATCCATTCTCAGTTTTTTCCCTTTTTTCCTCCTTTTTAGGCATTTAGGCACCAGATCACCATTCCTCTTTCAGAATCCTCCGATCTTATCTGCTTAGGCCCCATGGGGAATCCTGATCCAACTGACCTGATCAACCTAGAGACTCACAGAGTCCCGTTCAAGCAATCACCCATGGATTTAGGTCAGTGGGCAAGTGCCTTTAGGTCCTAGCCGAATGAGACCCCTGGCTGGAGAGAATGGTACCATAGAGTAGCCAAGTCTAGGAAAGTTCAGTGGGATGAACTGAAAATCGGCCAATGCATAGACCTCTCTCTGTCTCAAATGGAGAAAAATGAGCCCTTGGTCATAGCAGCTTCTTATTTCTGGTCCGACGCACTTAATGCGTTCCTTTTTGGACATGGACCCATGACTCCAACTTTGGCCGATGTCCTGTTGTTGACCGGCCTTGACGTCTCTTCCTCTGATACCCCCTTTGACTATCTGATTAAACCATCACATTGCCTAGAAACCAAAGGAATCGGCGGATGGAAGGGGTACATCAACAGAAATATGAAGACTGGGACAGTTTTAGAGAGAGAGCATACTGCATTCCTGATGATGTGGCTGGAGAAGCACTTTTTCTGTGGCAGAGCAGTTGGACCTTCTTCTAACACACAAGCCTTAGCAGAAGCTCTGTCACTAGGATCGGCCGTTCCCCTTGGAAAACATCTGTTGGGATCGGCCTACCACATGATGCACCAAATCGGCACTAAGCTGTCAAAAGGGGAGCCGATTGGGAACCCTGGCGGTCCTTGGTGGTTTATTACCCTCTGACCAAAACTTTTCCCAAGATTGAGTCAGAGGAAAATCCAACCATCCGATGACGCTGCAGATCCTTTGGAGAGGCGGCATCGGCCTTCCCTGGCTGTCAGTTCACAGCTACCCGTACGGGTGAATAGTTCAGATGCTTCTACAATGGCCTCAGTGAAGAGACTGTCAGTTGGCATCCATATCGGGCAGTAGAGCGGATTTTTGAACTTCCCATCAGCTATGACTTCTCCACTCATACTTTTGACAGGGAGCTTATGGATATCCTGATTAAGCCAGGGATTTTGCCAGCCAAATTCTTCTCTGGAAAGGACTCTCCCACATATGAAATCTATAATCCATCGGCTGCAGCAAGGCAACTTGGTTTTGGTCAACTGCCGATTCGGGTTTACTTCGCCGGTCAAGCAAAATTCAGAGATGGACTGACTACAAGTCTTGACAACAATCGGCTGTGCGATCTAGTGCCAGATTCTAGCACCATTAACCTGAACAATTGGTCAGTGGCCCCTTTTTCCACTCAGCAATTTAAATTATGGTGGGCAGAATGGAAGCAATACCTTTTCTGCAAGTCTCCATCAACATATTGCAACATTCTGGACCCAGAAAACATCGACCCAAGTGCAGCGGTATGTCCTTCCTCCCAGCCGATTTCAATGCTGTCTCTTTCCATACTACCATCTTACCGTTAACTTATATTTATCTTCTTAGTCTGAAAGCCAAGTCCCTCCGATGCGGAGCTGAAGCGGCAGGCCGATAGAGAACGATCATCCATATACGCCATATCCACTCATCGGCTTTCACGCTCCAACCATCAAGGACATCGCTACTGGATGATTGAAACGAACACTGAAAAGGCCAACCTTGAAGACAACAAGCCGTCGAGTGCGTGCCCGCATCGGACCGACTGACCAATCGGCGGTAGTATCGGCTGAAACTCCGACTCCTCTATCCTTGCCGACTACCGAGATGGCCGATCCTCAAGTCACCGCAGAAGTCGGAGCAGCTGCGGCATCACTGCTAGTGGAAGCTGTTCAGGTAATCTTGCTCACTTCATATATCTTTAAGTGCTCCACTTATACTAACTTTTTCTTTCTGTCAAGCTGCACAAGCCGCTCCAGTGCAGTCCCCACAGCAATCGGCCACATCCCAAACGGAAGCCGAAACTCCAGCGACCCTTCTCATCGAGGTAGATAATCTCTTAACTCAACCTCTTGACATTCAAGAAACTCACGGACTTTGATGCAGGCCGATCTGGGAGCGTCGACTGTATTTCCTCAACAAACACCAGCGTCGACTGTATCCCCACAACAAACATCGGCCGGAAGACCAACAGAGGTATGGCAAATATCTCACATCATCCCATTCAATTATCCACAGTACACTTATAGAATCTATTTCCCATACCTTTTCAAGAAACTGGCCCAAGCAGAGCGTTGATAGTGGTCAAGTCCTCTTCCTCTGACGAGCCGATCATACCAGTTCCTGATACGAGGGAAACACTCCCATCGGCGCAAGTAAGAGAGATCCGTTTTAAGGAGGTAACAAAACTTATCACCGGAATCGGCCGATCCCCCTTTACTGCTTACTGATCTTTGTCTTTATTGTTTTGCAGGAACAAGATACCCCAAATAATAGCCTTTTCTCCTTCGCGGTTTCTTTGCCTGATGATGAAGAAGTCACTTCGCGCCAAGTTCCGTCGAGTTTAATTTCTGACGATGTCCACGCCAAGCTCGAGAGTATGCGGGTCCTCCTCCAAGATGATATCGGCCAATTGGTAGAAGATGCCTCGCCGATTCGGCAGCTTTTCAGTGACATCAAGGGCCAAATCCCGGAAGAAGTGACAGAAACTCTGCACCCTGCTGCGTTCATAGAGTGGATGCAGATTCCAGTGTCCAAGGCCCTGCGTCACATGGCCGATCGTGCCCGGCTAGCAAAGACCCGGGAGGAAGCTGATTCTTACAAGCACCGAGCTCAAGACGTACACCAACGGATCAACTTCCTCGAAAGTGCCCGCCCGGATATCGTCGGCACAATAGATCGCCTCAAACGGAGGAGAGTAGAGCTAGCCAAAGAGATGGAGCAAGTAACCAAAGACATAGCTGCTGAAGAAAAGAAGCTTCAAGAGCTCCCATCCGTCATCGCCGGGCTGAAACAAGAAAGACAAAACTTGGTCTGTGAAGCAATAAGACTTCATTGCCGTATGCCGGAAATACCTAGATCGGCCGACGACGACCAAAGAGTATTAGACTCGGCCGATCAGATTAGGCGACGAGCTATTGCTACTATAGATACCCTCCTTGGGTTGTAAAGGATCTTGTAAACATTTAATACTCCTTTAATGTTGATGTACCGATTTGGTCTTGGACCACTTCTTTTGACAGCTTTGCATTTATGAATGCTTTTACTCCGATAGGACGTGTCCCACTATCTTTTTACTCCCTTCTCTTTATAAGTACGAGATCCCACACCGTCTCCAGAGGTATATGCATTACCCATCTTCTCTCCCTCCAACAACTGGATCTTTATTCTCCCAAACCGAACAGCAAGATGTCCTCTTCGTCTTCTTCCTCTGTCAATCAGGTACGAACTCTCCTCTGCTTCACCCCTAGACATCTCAATCGCTCTGATGCTGGGTAGCTTTTCATCTCTGTTTAGTCAAAACGTCTCAGCCCCAGTCTGGAACGAGCGATCGAAGTTATGCATTCAGACGAACCACTATCGCAGGCAGATATAGATCTGATAAGAGCTCATTCTGAAGAACTTAAAGATCATGTTTCTGCTGTTGTCCAGAAGTATTGGGACCTTATAGACGCTCACTGCCTGGTCCGTAAGCGACTACCATCTGAAAAGAGTCCTCCACTCTCTCATCAAGTCGAGACTGAAGCCGCCATGGAGAATCTGGAGGAGAAGAAGACCCGCCTCCTGATAGAACTATGCCATCAAATTGAGACTGGAGCCACCGTGGAGAATCCGAAGGAGAATAGGACCCGCCTTCTGATAGAACTGAGCCGGATCGAGAGAGAAATCCAGAGCAAGCGTATTCAATAGATATATCGGTATTTTTATTCTAAGGGCGACTTGTATCATGTCGGCCATCTACTCTGTTGTTTTCATCGAATAATGAGCTGGTCAAACCGAATCACAATGTTTCTTTCTTAAGGCGATGTCATTTCCACATCGGCTGTGTGGACAAACGCCGATAGGGGTCGGCCATGTTGTCTTGATATATCTTACTGCAAGTTATGCATCTACCCAAATGCTTGGATAGTACCTCTTCAGATATCGTCCATTAAAGCTCTTGGGAATTCTTCCCCTTCAATAGTTTCCAGAATATATGCATTTCCAGGGGCACATCGGCCAATTCTGTACGGCCCTTCCAAAGTGGGTGACCATTTATCGAATTTGGGATCCTTTGACCCTATCGGCAGCACCAACTTCCATACCGAATCTCCCTGGGAGAATTGTTTAACTTTGACCTTTTTGTCATACCATCTGGCCACCCTTTTCTTGTTTTCTTCTATGCTAATCAGGGCCCTCAACCGCTGACCTGCCGAGTCATCGAGCTCATCCTTCATGAGGAAGGAATAGTCATCGGCCGTCAACTGATCTTGAAGCGATATACGCCTTGACCCCGTCCTTAATTCCCAAGGCAGGACTGCCTCATGACCATAAACCAGCTGACAAGGAGATATCTTAGTGGCTCCTTGGCAAGCCATCCTATAAGCCCACAGAGATTCAGCCAAAGACATGTGCCACTTTTTGGGTTGTTCCTCTATCTTCCTCTTGATCAACTTGATTATCCCCTTATTGGACGATTCGGCCTGGCCATTGGCTTGAGCATAGTATGGAGAAGAATTTAATAATTTAATCCCCATATCGGCGGTGAATTCTCGGAATTCTCCAGAGGTGAACATTGTTCCCTGATCAGTTGTGATAGTCTGGGGAATACCGAATCGATAGACAATATGGTTCTTAACGAACTCAATCATATCGGCCGATGTCACGTTCCTTAAAGGAACTGCCTCCACCCACTTAGTAAAATAATCGGTGGCCACTAATATGAACTTATGCCCTTTACTCGATGGAGGGTGAATCTGTCCGATGAGATCTATTCCCCAACCTCTGAACGGCCACGGCTTGATTACTGGATTCATAGCCGATGCTGGCGCGCGCTGTACATTGCCAAACTTCTGACAGTCTTGGCATCCTTTATAATATTTGAAACAATCCTCAAGAATCGTTGCCCAGTAATACCCATTGTTTCGGATCATCCATTTCATTTTGTGAGCCGATTGATGGGCTCCACATACGCCTTCATGGATTTCTCCCATCAGAACCTTTGCTTCTTCTATTCCCAGGCACTTGAGAAGAACTCCATCAATCGTCCGGTAAAATAAATCATCTTCAAGTAACACATATTTTGTGGCTTGAAAACGTACACGCCGATCCACTTTCCTGGAGGGGTCCTTCAAGTAATCGGCGATTTCCCTTCGCCAGTCATCGGCCGTGAGCTCCAAAATCATAGCTCCCTGAATCGGCCGATATCTGGACGCATGTTGGGCCAGCCTGTTGGCCTCTTCATTATAATTTCTGGGGATATGCTCAATTATTGCAGACTTGAATTCCTTTAAAAGTTGAAGGCAATCTTCATAATAAATCCTCAAGATATCATCTTTGAACTCAGATCGCCCCGTTAACTGATCTATGATGAGCATGGAATCTCCAAAAATTTCGACTACATCAGCTTTGACTTCCCTTAATAATTGGATACCTTTTAGAACGGCTTGATATTCCGCCTGGTTATTCGTTGCGGATGCTTCTATCGGCAAAGAGAGATCATAACTTGCCCCCCGAGGCGATACAAGAACGATGTCGATTCCTGATCCGGCCCCACACAAAGAACCATCGAAGTATAGAGTCCATGGAACCGGTTCGACGACAGCAATTTCTGGTCCACAATGCTGAGCTACGAAATCGGCCATGACTTGACCCTTGATAGCTTTGGCCAATTCGTACCTTAAGTCGAATTCTGACAAAGCGAGGATCCATTTTCCAATCCGTCCTTTCAAAATCGGCAGTGATAGCATATACTTCACCACATCATCTTTGCATACCACTATGCATTCTGCCGATAACAAATAGTGCCTGAGCTTGGTACACGAGAAGTATAAACACAGGCACAGCCGCTCCACCGGGGAATATCTTGTTTCGGCATCCAGGAGTCTTCTGCTGACATAATATACCACCCGTTCTTTCTTCGAACTCCTATACCAACGCCGGTCCAATAGCCTGTTCATCAGCCGATAAATATAATTTGAACGGCTTATCAGGCTGTGGCGGGACTAACACCAAAGGTGAAATCAGATATTGCTTGATATCTTCCAACGCTCTACGTTGTTCTTCTCCCCATACAAATTCCTGATCGGGCTTTAATTTCAACAAAGGAGTAAAAGCTCAAATACGCCCTGACAGGTTGGATATGAATCTTCTGATAAAATTGACCTTGCCGATGAGGGACTGCAGTTCAGTTTTATTCTGTGGAGCCACAACTTTGTTGATGGAGTCTATGGTCTTCATGTTGACCTCTATCCCGCGCTCATGGACCATGAATCCTAAGAATTGCCCAGCCGATACGCCAAATGCACACTTGTTCGGGTTCATTTTCAACTCATCCTTCCTTGTGCACTCCAGTACTTCTCGTAAATCGGCCAGATGTTCTTGCTGACCTTTTGACTTGACCACGACATCATCTATATAAATTTCTACCGATGTACCAATAAGCTTATGAAAGATATAGTTCATGGCCCGCTGATATGTAGCACCGGCGTTCTTTAACCCAAAGGTCATTACAACCCATTCGAATAAACCAAGGTGACCTGAACACCTGAAAGCCATTTTCGAGATATCTTCTTCGGCCATTAATATCTGATTGTACCCGGCATTACCATCCATGAAACTGATGACTTTGTGTCCTGCGATAGCATCTATCAAGACATCGGCCATCGGCATTGGATATCCGTCCATTGGTGTGGCCTGATTTAGGTTCCTGAAGTCGATGCACACGCGCAGTTTTCCATTTTTCTTGTACACAGGCACAATATTAGAAATCCATTCGGCGTAGCGGCACTGCCGAATAAATCCTTCTTCAATCAATCTTGTGATCTCGGCCTTTATATCAGGTAGAATTTTGGGATTGCATCGTCGTGGAGGCTGCTGATATGGCCGATATCCTGATTTTATAGGTAATCGGTGTTCAACAATGGACCGGTCTAGACCAGGCATCTCATGGTATTCCCAAGCAAAGCAATCCTTGAATTCTTTTAATAAACTTATCAATTTACACTTGTATCCAGGACCCAAGCTAGCACTAATATACGTCGGCCTTGGCTTGCTACCATCTCCCAAATCCACCATTTCTAATGAATCGGCCGACGTAAACCCATGACCAAGCTTTCCATCTTCTCGGATGAACTGATCCATCTATTCTGAATTTTCAGAGCCGACTGCTTCGATCAGTTGTAGACCGAAATCGGACACCTTCAGGAAATCAGTGTCCCAAGTCCTGCCAGATATACACCTGACGTGTTCACAGCTCCATTGTTGCGTGTCGGCCGCTGCGACGCTGTAGGCGGAATCGGCGGTGACTATCTCTGTGCTGTCGCCGACCCATTGCACGAGGCATTGGTGCATTGTAGATGGGACACAACAATTCGTATGTATCCAATCGCGACCGAGCAGCATGTTGTAGGACCCCTTACCATTAATAACGAAAAAGGTAGTAGGAAGGGTCTTACTGCCGGTGGTGAGGTCGACGCAGAGCGCTCCACTGGCGGGAGACACGTTGCCCTCGAAGTCCTTGAGCATCATGTCCGTCTTGGTTAGGTCTTCATCACTTTTGCCCATCTTACGGAACATGGCATACAGCATGATGTTGACCGCGGCGCCTCCATCCACTAGTAGCCTGGTAACGGGTCGTCCGTTAATGTATCCTTTGAGGAACAATGCTTTGAGATGTTGCCGTTTATCGTCTTCTAGTTTCTCAAAGGTGGCCGTCATTGGTTCTAACACCAGTTGCACCATTTGCTCTTCCACTCTTGTCGCTTTGTCTCGATCGTCAGGCGCCATGAATTCCATCGGCAATATGAACACCATGTTGATGTCAGCTGCCGATTCTTGATTGTCTGCTTCCTGGCTGTTGTTTTTCTTGGGGCGCCAAACCCGAGACTTGACGTTTCTCTTCTCCGGCACCTGCCTCTGCTCTTCTTCTTGCTGCTCCCACTGGCGCAGGCGTTGGATCCTCCGTTTCTGGGATCTGGATAGGCCATCAGGGCACCACCTGGGGTTTACTGGTTTGGCCGATGATCTAGCGTGCTCCCAATCTGGTTCCCTTCCTAGGGGCTTTTCATCGGACACCCTGTCATCAGCCATCTCTTCCAGCCGATCGTGCACGCTGATTCTGCCCCCCAGTCCATCCTGTTGGTTGATCCTGCCTTTCGACCGGTGATACCGGTCAACTCTGCCCCCAAACCGATCATGCACTAAAAGGCGCTGTCCTTCTTGTACGCGCCGATTTGTGCTGATCGGCTCTGATCCTCTGTCTCTGGAGCGCGATCTTTTAAACGGGCGATCATTGCGGCTTAATCCGTTGCACTCAGGACAGTTATCGGCAATCGGAGGTTGTTCTCCCAGCAATGGATGAAGAACGGACACTGCCAGTGATCCTCGTGCCGGCGTATCATCTCATCGTGGTATCTTGATTGTTCCTGCTGCCGCCGATATTTGCTGAGCAAGAACTGGGAGGTGACGGGTCTGCGCGATCGTTCTGATCCTTCGCCCTTGTCTACAGCCCACCTTTTCCCTTTGACTTCAGCCGCCGTGACTTGCTTCCTGGGGTCTATGGCGCTGCTCCTTCTTGCCGATTCCGATATCAGCACCTTGGTTTGGAGTGAATTTCTTCTCGTGTCAACCATGTTGGCCGGGAAAGGATGTTGGTCCATCTTCATCGGCTTTGCCGATTTGGCCGGGGTTTCAAACTTGAGCCTCCCTTGCTCGATGGCCGATTGTATCTGCTGACGAAAGATCTTGCATTCATTCGTGTCATGAGATGTGGCGTTGTGCTACTTGCAGTACTTCATCTTCTTGAGCTGATCGGCCGAAGGGATGGTATGGTACTGAGATAGCTTGATCTGCCCTTCCTGGAGTAATAAGTCGAAAATCTTATCGGCTTTTGATGTGTCAAAGCCGAATGTCTCTGGTTCTTTCTTTCCGAAAGGGCACGATATTGGCTTTTTGCCTTTCACCCACTCTGCTAGGCCAATTTCTTCTTCTCCATCCGATTCAGACCCTTCTATATATCCCACCTTCTTCTGGAAATTCCTCCGTTGCTCAAACGGACGGACTTCCTTTCCTGCCAATCGGTAAACGATCTGGCTTAGGCTTTCAAATTCTTGCGAAGCATACCTTTCCTTGATTTGTGGCAGGAGGCCTTGGAAAGCGATATCGGCCAGCTGTGCATCGGTCAGAGCCAAACTGTAGCATTTGTTCCTGACTTCTCTGAACCTCTGTATATATCCAGTTAGTGGTTCATCGCTCCTCTGCCTGAGGCTGGTCAAATCTGAAAGCTTCATCTCATGTACTCCTGCGTAGAAGTACTTATGGAACTGCTTCTCCAGATCGGCCCAAGTAACAATAAAATTTGGTGGCAAAGTGGTGAACCACGGAATGGCGGTGTCACGGTGGCCGGAAGCAGGAGCAGGGAACGTTGACTTGTTCCTATACAAACTAATCACGCATGGAGGCATGTAATTTACATCTACAAAATAGCACTCCAGGATATAATATACAATAGTACATGTACATCATCTTGATAACACGTTTATAGTTAATGAGAGATTATTAAAACACAACTAGACCCACGTTTGGTGAAGACAGCCCTTAATAATTACCACATGTTCTTGATAACATGATGAGTTGCGGGGAGTGCTCCTGCTGCTGATGGCCCCTTGTAGGCCTTATTAGGCCACACGGCGCCCGAATAGAGCCCGAAGTTTTTCTTGGGTGAAGCAGCTTTGCCACGCCCTCTATTTTTTGACATTGCATACGCCATGCAGGTCGTCGAGCTCGAGCCACCGCAATGACGTTTCATCTCCATCCCATAGCCAAATACGTCCATAAACGGCCGGCGAGGCACGCCTAGTATCATAGGCTTTGGAGACGTCGTGGTCGCCGATGTCCTGTCAATCTTCTTACCCCCGCATGCGTGCCAATGCAAGACGTCGCCCAGCTCCGGTGCCGGCGGCTGGTTGATGAAGTGCACGATGCTCGACATGAGCCTCCTGCTGGTGGCGCGCAATGGGCTGTAGAGGTGGAAGCCGTGGTCCTCGCCCTCCGACTCCACCAGCGTCGCCTCGCCGCCGCCAGTGCGCGCGTAATAGTCGTGGAAGCGGTTGAGGAGGTGGCACCCACGTTCCCGTAGGGTGTCCTTCTCGGCCACGGCCACCAGCACGCGCCGGCACTTCAGCGATGCGATCTCCTCGTCTGGAGGGTTGAGCCGAGGGTCATTGTTGCTTGCCTGACCTGCGGTCACGAACGGCCAGAGCCAGTCCACCCCATACGCCGGAAACACCGCAGCGCCATCCCAGACCTCCTCGGAAGGCAGCCGCTCGGCTCCCCAGAAGTAGGGATGTACGATGACCATTCCCTCGATGTCGACGCCCACGCCGCCGTCTCGGCTGGCCCGTACGGCTGTGTGGTAGGCGATGTTCCCGCCTGCGCTGTCACCGGCAAGAAACGTGCGTGCGGGGTCGGCGTAGTTGGCGAGCCATGGGTCGGTGAGGGACGCCACCCATTTGAGCGCAGACCATGCATCGTCGTAGGCCGCGGGTATGGGGTGCTCCGGCGCGAGGCGGTACTCCACTGAGACGACGAGCGCTCCGGCGCTCGCGGCGAGGGAGGTGGCGTAGCGGTGGTACGTCCGGCAGAAGGCACTCTCCGTGCAGAAGGAGCCACCGTGGATGTACACGACGAGAGGGAGCCTCCTGGTACCGGCAGCCATGGCGGCTCGGGAGGGGAGGAACAGCCGTGCCGACACACCGGTGCTGTGGTCGATGACCACATCTCTTGTTGCCACCCCGCGATTGGCTGTCGGGTTCTCCGACGCAGCCACGAGAGGACTCCTCAGCAACCGCTCGATTCGGCCATCCTTGTACCGTTTTAGGAACGGGGAGAAGTCAAAGTCGACTTCAGCGACAGCATCCATAGTGGTCTTTTGATTCAGTCTATCTGTGTTTGCAGCTCTTTGTTGTGCTGTGTTGTAGGCTTGTGGGGTTGCTGCTTGTGGCCTTCTTGGGCATTTATAGCCAGAACATTATTTCATTTCAGTCCATTTGGTACCATCATATTACAAAATTGGATCCATTTCGAAATGCTGACACACTTTAAATTAGGACACGGATTTGATTCGTTCTAGGTGAGGATCCAATCGATCAAGTGTGGCCGCATGTGGTGCAGTTAGGACTACACATGTCCTGAAGCTGCACGTTACCCATGAGCATCATATTTTATTGATCTGAGGCATGTGAAGCTGAAAACTTATATTTAATAAGAAGAGAAAGTTCTGCATCTCTATAATATAATGTACCCCAGCTCGCCAAAATCTGTCCATGCGTCTACCTCACTTTTTGTTGAAAAAATATTTTTTCATGCACAGGAATAACTATATATTATGATAGAAACTGTTACTATAGCAGGAAACCTGTTCACGGATAAGCTGTATGTGTAAATCCATTTCTATCAATGGTTCGTTCTCTTAAGAATGATCCACCTATTGAAATGCCTATTTCATTTTTAGAAATAGATCTATATACTATAATCCATACTAGAAAGAGGGGGTTTTTTAGATACAAATTCTCCCGAAAGGTAGCCACGCACCCCTTTCCCTTTATGATGGCCCTGCCGAACAGGGGAGGTTTCCAAAGTTTTGCAAGAAAAACACCCAGAGGAAAATGAATTCACTTCTTTACAACCTCTTTTATTTCGTTAACGAGTTTTCCTATGCTTTATTTGAAAGCAATAGTTCACAGTGCATCATCTTTTGGGGACAAGATTTTCAGAACAAAGCTCCATCAATCATACTGTTAATATTTACATCACGAGTTCCACACCTTAATGGATATACATGTAGTTGGATCATCATTAATTATTTACACCTGCTGGTTGCAAGAGATAGGCTTGACCGATTTAGATGACTAATAATGATTAGTGTATTGACTTATAGTTGTTGCACGTGTAGTACGTGGAGGGGTCAAAATTTGCAAGATGCATGCACTTCTGCGTCCAAGGTGTAACAGCACTTTATTTTGACCAAGCTCCTATAAGTGAAAAAAGTTCGGCACCTAACAAATAACGGACAAAATTTCAATTAGTATAGGAGCCATGTGCTGACCTGCTCGAACGCATGACGTGCAAGCATGTGGTGCAGTTAGGACTATACGTGTCCGGAAGCTGCGCGTTACCCATGAGCATCATATTTTATTGATATGATGAAGCACGTGAAGCTGAAAACTTAAAGTTAATAAGAAGAGAAGGCGATGGGAAATGCACAACTAACTGGGAAATTTTAAAAGTAGTAACAGACGTGGGAAATGCATCAGAACGCACACAACAGCAAGATGCTCCTGACACTATATATATTTCACTTCTTTGCAAACTCTTTTATTTTGTAAACGGTTTTCCCTGTACTTTTATTGAAAGCAATAGTTCACAGTGCATCCTCTTTTGAGGACAAGATTTTCAGAACAAAGTCGCATCAATCATACTGTTAATATTTATATCAGTAGATCCACACCTTAGTGGATATAGAAGTAGTTCGATCATCTTTTACACCTGCAACATAGGCTTGACCGATTAGAATATTGATTAATTAGCCAAACATTATTGGACGAAGACTATAGCTAGGGAAGACTTGACCATCGATGCTTGGTCTCATTGCATAATTAGTTGTTGCATGTGTACTACGTGGGAGGGACAGAGTTGGCCAGATGCATGCACTTCTCCGTACAAGGTGTAACAATACTTTGACCAAGCTGACCTTCTCAAACGCATGATGAGAGCTGACCTTCTCAAACGCATGGCGTGCAAGCGTGTGGTGCAGTTAGGACTATACGTGTCCGGAAGCTGCGCGTTACCCATAAGCATCATATTTTATTGATCCGAAGCATGTGAAGCTCAAAACTTAAACTTAATAAGAAGAGAAGGCGATGGGAAATGCACAACTAACTGAGAAATTTTAAAAGTAGTAACAGACGTGCATCAGAACGCACACAACAGCAAGATGCTCCTGACACTATATATAGTCCACGACCCATCTCCACTTATGCTCATCATCAGTCATCTCCCTTGATACTCCCGTAGTTAGAGAAGATGGTGGCAAGCACACTAGCCAAAATTGGTGAGATCCGGCGTGCGCAGCGTGCTGATGGCCCAGCAGCCATGCTCGGTATTGGCACTGCAAATCCAACAAACTACGTGCTTCAGGAGGAGTTCCCGGATTACTATTTTCGTGTCACAAACAAGGAGCACCTCACCGACCTCAAAGATACATTCAAGAAACTATGTAAGTAAGCATGTCAATACGTACTGGTTGTTATTACTCTGTTCTTTTTCTTCCAAATTGCAGGTCATTTCTTTTTTGCAAAGTTTGATTATTTAGAACTCCGGAAATTTTCAAATTTGATCTAGTCATGCATTAACGACGATCATTCTTCAAATAATTGAACTAATTATTAGGTCGGATCGCGGGGCTGGAGAAACGTTTCTTTCACCACACGGAGCAACTGCTCAACGCCAACCCAGCTTTCCTCCACGGGACGCCCTCGGCCCTGGACGCGCGGCTCGACATCGTCGCCAAGGCTGCTCCAGAGCTCGCCGCATCGGCTGCCGCCAAGGCCATCGCGAGATGGGGCCGCCCGGCCACCGACATCACCCACCTCATCGTCAGCACCAATTCCGAAGCCCGCTCACCAGGCGCGGACCTCGGGCTGGCCACACTCCTCGGCCTCCGCCCTGACGTCTGCCGGACCGTGCTCCAGCTCGACGGCTGCTCGGCCGGCTGCACCGCCCTTCGCCTAGCCAAGGACCACGCCGAGAACAACCGCGGCGCGCGCGTGCTCGTGGTCTGCGTCGAGCTCACCATCACCACCTTCCGGGCCCCCCACGAAGGGGACAGCTTCGGCACCCTCATCCCGCAGGCGCTGTTCGGTGACGGAGCGGGCGCGGTCATCGTCGGCTCCGACGCCGTGCACCCCGCCGAGCGCCCGCTCTTCGAGATGGTGTCCGCCTCGCAGGCCATGATACCTGGGTCGGAGAAGCAGCTCAACGTGCGGCTCGGGGAAGGCGGGGTCGACATCGACATCTCCTTCAACCTGCCGAGGTTCGTCGCGCAGAATCTTGAGCGCTGCCTGCTTGATGCGTCTGGGGCGCTCGGCGTCGAGTGGAAGTGGAACGACCTCTTTTGGGCGGTCCATCCGGGCAGTCGCGGGATTCTGGACCGCGTCGAGTCGGCTCTCGGGCTGGAGCCCAGGAAGCTGGCGTCGAGCCGAACTGTGGTGAGAGACTACGGGAATATGCTCTCCGCGACGGTGATATTCGTGCTTGAAGAGCTGCGCCGGCGAATGGACGAGGAAGGAGATGAGGCTGCAGAGTGGGGGATCATGGTGGGCTTTGGACCGGGATTCACTGTCGAGACCATGGTGCTGCACGCTACAAAGTACTAGCGGTTGGAAGTTGGAAATTGTACGAATAATTTGCATGTTTTAATTCAGAAATAAATACTAGTGATTGATTGGAAGTAATGAACTACTCACGCTAGACATGTGAGCGCTAGCAACTAACACTCTCTATCGCTAACCCCGTTGATTCCATCATCACAAGACATAAGTCGTATCACCACATGTTTTTAACAAGTTTTTCTATGCTTTTGTTGAAAGCCATAGTTCACGTACATCATCTTTTGGGGACATGATTTCTACAACAAGTCCCATCACAATGTTAGTATTTACATCACAAGTTCCACGCCTTAATAACGAATATAAAAAAGTTCGATCATCATTTACACATGCTCTTTCCATGAGATAGGCTTTGACCGATTTACTTAAGTAATGACTATTCCTCCGTTCGAAAATGTAGTTCGTTTGACTTTCTTGACCCCAAGTTTGACCGCTCCTCTGATTTAAAAATTTGTGCAAAATGTCACATCTTTTGTTGTGCCTTGCTTTATTAATAGAAGTTGTTCAAGAATGCTCTCTGTCGCTAATCCATCATCACAAGATACAAGTCATATTGAGACATGTTTTTAACAAGTTTCCCTATGCTTTGGTTGAATGCAATAGTTCACAGCACATCATCTTTTGGGGACATGATTCTCAGAATAAGTCCCATCACAATGATAGTATTTACATCACAAGTTCCACACCTTTTTTTATGTGATACAAGTTCCACACCTTTTTTTATGCGTTACAAGTTCCACACCTTAATAACAAATATAAAAGACTTTGATCAACATTTACCACTGCTCATTTACGTCGAGATGGAGCGGCACAACTTTCTGGAGATCGATGGCATGAAGGTATGTGCCCGCTAACTTTTGCTTTTCGTTCTGTCTGTAGTGCACAGGTTCCTACATAGGGGACTCATACTCAAACACGGCACTTTACAAATTGTTGTTACAATTCAGATTCCTGTGGGCGCAAGGAAACCGCTACTATGTCGAATTAAATTAGCAGAGATCACCTGTAATTTGCCCAATGCATCACTTCATCTGCCCGTGTCCAGGTTGCCAGTTTTTGGGGAGCTAAACAATTGCATCACCACCTGGGTTCATCATAGATTTGTCTACTAGTATTCATCTTTATCTGATCTTTTTGTGTCAGTACAGTAGTTTTGTGCTTGAATCTAAGTAATGCGTGCATCCGGATTGCTGATTGATTTGTATAATTAATGCTTAATTTTCCATGCCTTATTGCTCCTTGTATAATGTACAGAAATCACGTGGAGTTGCTTGTTTGCGAGCTACAGATGGTAACAGCTTTGAAGCCTTAATAATTAATAGACACTAGTTCTGGATAATTGATCAATGCATATGTCTAGTGAACTCTCACCTCTCTAGAAAGATTCAAGGTGGTCAATAGACAACTTCATGGTTTTGTATGGAAATGTAATAGAACCCTGATTTAGTATGTTTTCCATGAAAATAATTTGATGTTATTTAACTGAATTTTGCTTACTGCAACTCACAGAATATTGTTTAACTGAACAGATTAATAATTCATGTTATACATATGCACTCTTATGAATATGTATATGTGAACCTTCTGGGCACTGGTTCATTACATTTTATTTAGATAATGGAAAAGATTTCACCCTCCTCATCGAGGGGATCAGACCAACATTATTCAACATTGTGATAACCACACCATATTCTCACAAAGTGTTTAAAGTATAAAGCATGCTTACTGAAAGCCAATCCGTAAAGTAAAAGGTCATCCATGGGATGCGAAGAAACAAAGAACCGACGTCTCCAACAAGCAACGTACATGAATCAACATCTTCTTTTCATCCTCACGCACTGGAACTGGGCCCAATGGCGTAGCCAATACGTTCCCCTGAATAAAACCTGCAAAAACATTTTTGGTTGGCACTTGTTAAACACAACATCGTTCCTAGAGAGCCAAATAACCCAACACAAAGCCGATATGCCTGTCAGTAAAAGTAGTTTTGGTTTATGACCCCCTTATTTTAACCAATGATTGAATAAATCATCAACATCCTTTGGTGGTGCTACGTGTATGTCAGGGGCTTTCTCTTGGACTTCTGGCTTCAGACTCAGCTTCAAACTGGAAGATATGTAGAAAGTTTTTTGTGGGGTCGGTTTACTTACAAGGAAAAATACCGGACAAAGGTGAATATGAGAGTATGTTGGTCCTAAGAGAAGTCCCAGCCGTACGCACTAGAATAACCTTTGAACTCTTTACCTCCTCGGACGCATCAAGTGCTGATTTTTCGCTGAACACCTTCTTTGAATGTGAATCCGAGTAAGGCATCAGATCGAGGAAGGAAGTATAGAATGTTTTCATAGAAGCTTTCTTTTTCATAGGTCAACTCTGAGATGAGGTATGCTGAAACACAGGTTTTTTGAATTTTTCCTGCACCAAAAGAAAAGAATCTAAAAATATCCGTTGGAAGGTGACTCAGGTCCACCAAAAACTAAGTGAATAGCACGCCAAAAAAATTTAGGATAAGCACAATCGAAAAAAAGGTGTTGGATACTGTCTTCTTAGTTACAGAAGCTGCAAACTTTGCTTCCAATCCAATTTCACCTAGTTAAATTATCCTTTGTAAGTAACACACCCCTTTTCAAGTACCACATAAAGATTTTAAATTTTAAAGGTATCTTCGCATGCCAAATCTCTTGTGTAACCTTTATACCGCTATTAACAAGATTTTATACATGGAGTGTACTGTGAAGGAGCCATTAGCTAGTAGGGACCATGTGAAGGTATCCCTCCCCTCTTGTAAATTACGTTCAACAACTTATCCACTAAACGGAGCCATTCATGTAGTTTATCCCCCACTAAAGCTCTCCTAAAGGAGATATTAAGTGTTGTGGTGCTAAACACTTCCACTACCGTAGCATGTTGTCGGCGAACAATGTTAAACAGAGATGGGAATTGGGATTTCAATGTTTGGTTGGTCAGCCACATGTCTTCCCAAAACCTTATTTGTGAACCATCTTTAAGTGAAAAACGTCCCAAACAAAGAAACTTATCCTTCACCCACATTAGGCTTGTCCAAAAATACGAGTCTTCCGGTTTCTTGTTGAATTGCCCTAGAGTTTTATTCTTTAGATATTTATTCATTAGCAACTCTTGCCAAATGCCTCCTTCATTCCATTGTTTAAACAACCATTTACTAAGCAGACATTAATTTTGAATATCCAAATTTTGTATTCCTTGTCGACCTTGTTCTTTTGGTTGGCACGTCAAAGGCCATTACATTTAACTAACCTGTACTTTTTCATATGTTGGTTGTTTTGCTAAGAAAAACCTTGATCTATAATATTCAATTTTTCTTAAGGACTCCTCTCGGGACCTCAAAAAAAGATAGCATAAACATAGGTAAACTAGACAAAACGGAATTAATTAGCACCAACCTACCACCTATAGATAAAAGCTTGCCTTTCCAACCACTCAGTCTTTTCTCACATTTGCACCAAACATCAGAGAATCCTTTCATTCTTAGAGTTTGTTGTAAGAAATCCCATTTTATTTTATCATAGGCTTTCTCAAAATCAATTTTAAAAATAATCGCATCTTGTTTTTTTGCATGTTATTCGTATAAGGTCTCGTGAAGGACAATAGCCCCTTCCGTTATGTTTCTACCAGGTAAGAATGTTGTTTGTGATGGTCTTATAACCTTTTGAGCTACTTTTGCACTTCTATTCATGGCTACTTTTGTAAAAATTTTGAAACTAACATTCAACAAACAAATGGGTCTATATTGTTGAATTTGTTTCAAACCATTGCTTTTAGGTAGTAATATTATTGTCCCAAAGTTTAGGCTATGGACAGGCAGTGTACCATTATGAAAATCCTCGAATAAAGCCATCAAGTCATCTTTGATAACATGCCAAAAAACTTGATAGAACTCAGGGGGGAATCCATCTGGACCACCCGTGTGATAAAAAGATCATTAGAAAGCCCGTCACCTAGGATTTGGGAATAAGTGACGGGCCTAACACAAAGCCCGTCACCTAGGGTTCGAGCTTAAGTGACAGGTATAGAACAATACTCGTCACTCGGAATTTTTAAAGGTGACGGGCTATGCTTCTAGGTGCCGTCACCAGGTGTATATTAAAGGTGATCGGCTTTGGTTGTTGCCCGTCACCTTTGATTCTAGATCCCAGCAGTATCATTTTGTGCTTCCGGCTGCACCCTGGAGCACAGCTAGAATTTGGCAGCCATCTTGATCCTGCAAATTACACACACAGAATAGAGACTGCATGCATATTCAAATCACCATTCATATATCACACAGGTTACATCACGAACAACCACCAAGTCAGTCAGTCAGAAGGAACATTATTCATATATCACACTGTACAATAATCACATGAATATCCAACAGTCCATGAATGATCTCAGTTCAACAACGTTAGTGGAAGTCACCTTTGTCGCTTATAACATCTACCAGCAAGAATTGTGCAACCTTTTCTCTAATAGCAAGGAGCTGCTGCTTCTCCAATTTGTCCTTGTCATCCCGCATGTCCTAGCAAGAAGTAGAGGGAGTCAAATGATGAGTGTATGTATTTATATGTATATATATAATATCATATTTGACTAAGGCTTACTTTTACTCCTTTAAAAGATTTGAAAGTTGAAGTAAGCCTAATCATGTGGTATGCAACATAGAACCCGCATTCATTTCCAGATCCTTGCTACATGCACTGCACAAGATGATATACTGTTAGGTCAAATATATTTGGTGAAATCATGAAAAGATAGAATGCGGGCGGTCTGAGATATACCGAAAAATCGGTCACGTGTATCAAATTGGTTTTTGGAAGACTGTTGGCAGCTCGAAAGGAGGCGAAACCACTGCATTAGGTGTTATAGATGTCGTTAGCTGCAAAATATGTGACGGTTCGCAAATGAGAAAATTGCAAATGTGGTAAGTCAGAGATATACCTATCGATAATTGCCTTGATGGCGGTGTAGTCTCGCTGTCCCAAAGTGTCATCATCGTTGTGTGGTCTGTTAGAGTCCAAGTACCACACTTTTTCCCACTTTGGACAGATGACGACTAGGAAGTAGTGGGAGCCTGTGTGGTGCGCAACAAGCACACAACCGGTGTCAGACTTCAAGACCTTTGAGATGACAGAATGTATGTGGTCCGGGTCCTTAGCGATGACGAAGGGCGAGGATGGGCATGGGACAAGACAGTGGACGACAGCTCGACACCGACGTACGAAGACTTCACTGTCGAGTACGTCCACTTCGAGGGAGCTGGGGGAGTAGGCAGCTCCTCCTCACCGAGCGTGCCTACCCCAGTCCCCGAGTCTCCACCGACTCCGGCGCACGCTACTTCGGCAGCGGCACGCTCTTGAGCCACGACTTCGACTGCGATGAGCTCTTCGCCGACTCCACCACAGTCGGTGACCCCATGGACTCCAGCACCACCAGCTACCCCTCTGGGCACGCCTACTCCAACACCAGCCAGTGTCAAGCATAGCCCGGTGGAGTTTGGCACTCCTCTCTCCCACAACGAGGAGCGCATCGACGCGTACCACGACGGTGAGCCGTTGCTGTTCCGCACAATGGAAGACCTTCTCGGCGACCAGCCAGTGCCAGGACTGGTGCCTCACGACCTGGAGGCGCAGTTGCACCTTGCGTGCGACGAAGGCGAGCCTCGGTCCTTCGCAGACGCCGAGAGACACGCGGCATGGCGTGCCGCGATGCAGCCGGCGCCATCGTGAAGCACAAGGCCCGCTTGGTGGCACGAGGTTTCGTGCAGCAGGAGGGGATCGACTTTGACGATGCCTTCGCCCCCGTGGCACGGATGGAGTCCGTGTGACTCCTCCTTGCGTTGGCCGCCCAGGAGAGCTAGCGCGTTCATCACATTGACGTCAAGTTCGTGTGACTCCTCCTTGCGTTTAAGAAGCATCTACCTTTTCCGTGGCGGATGGGATGAACAAGAAAATGCAGATCGCTAGGCCTCACCCCATCCACTGTCTCGGACTCTTCCAATCTGTCTAGCTCAGAATGAAAACTGCCAATGGCATTCAGCTCTTCTAAATTCTAACAACTACTTCTGATCTTCTAAATTCTAACAACTACGTACAGACTTCATCACAACTGCTCACACATTCTACTCTTTCACGTGGGTCAGTGAAATCACATGGAAACAACTTCTCTTCAGTTTACACGATGGACTCAGTGCTACAAATTAAACATGTCAAGAAACTATGCTAAGTTCTATTATTAGTGTTTTCACAGAGGCTGGAACATCCTACTACTTCGAGTGGATCCGACCATATATTTATACTTTATTTAAAAGGAAGACACAAGAAATAGATAAACTAATAACACTATAAACAATAGCACATAGCATGATACGACCCAGGGTTCTATAGAAGGTATCATATTTGAAATTTCTGTATAGGGATTGGGAATTCAAAGATTGCAGCACCCGCACAGTAAGGTAGCTCTTACTGGCTGTAATCATGTAAGGAGGCATCAAAGCTCCAGGTTTATTTGCAAGTAATAATAAACAGCGGTAAATTGCTTGTTAGGTGGTTGAATAAAAGGTATGCATGAGAAATAGCAACTCGGAGTCCAGAGACATGCTGACCTTTTCCTGCTGAATCTCTGATACAACACATGTGATGCCGACCATGTGCGCCACAATTAGGACGCTGCGCTAAAACCATAGCGATATTGCGAGCATTCATCTTGTTGAACCTTTCATTTTCCACAACATCTGCCATCAGATTGATGTCCCATTCAAGAAGTGCTGCCTCCACATGAGGTAGTGTACTCGCAAGGTGCCCACATTCTTCTTCAGTGTTGCAGTGCATCACTTGTCTGGAGTTAACGAGTCCAGTACTCCACTTGGAAGTTCCCAAAACCATGCCTATAATTAGCACCCAACATTAATCATATTTGATGTAAAAGATAAACTAAATGAAACCGAATATTAATTTACTGAGCTATAGTATGAGCATATTGGTGGGTGTATTGATTCTTGGGTATGTCTGATATATAGCATTTAAAGGCTCTGTACATATTAAAATTACAGGAAATGACAGTGCTAGCCTATGTACACAAGAGTTTGCCATGTTAACAAAACAAAAGTAGTCCAAAATAAAAGAAGAAGGGAAAGCAATTGAACACACCTTTATCAGTCCAGTAAACCAGTGCAAGTCAATACCATCTGGAACAACTCCCCTGTTTAGTTGATCTCTCACATATAGTTCCTGGCTATTGTCTGCATGAGAACAATAGAAACATCAAGTTGTCTTTGAATTCAGGCCACCATCAATGACAAATTTTCAGATGAATTCACTTGAACAATGGACCAAAAATAAAAGAGAAGTAAATCAATTAAGGAGAACAGGTAATGTGAAAAGATGATACAACTTACCTGCATGTTGACAGAGCCTCAACCAACCTAGCTGTAGCTTCAGCCTCTTCCTTTCTCCACGGTAGCATCTCTGATTTAAATCCGTGAGACGAAACACTAAAATCGAAACCTAGGTAAGATAAAGAGGAGAGGGGAAGGGGGAAAAGGTCACCGTGAGGAGCTTCTGGAGATCCACGGCGAGGAGGATGGCAGACGCAACGGGGAGGACGGGGACAGGGAGCGACAAATCCGTAATCTCGCTCATGGAGGCCGGCGGCAGAGGGGTGGGAACTAACATCGCACCAGCGGAGGCCGGCGGGCGGCGACGCGGGGGGGGGGGGGGGGGGGGGGGGGGTGGTGATCCGACATCCCGCTCGCGGAGGATGACGGCGGCGGCCGGAGGGGAGGCGTGCCTCTGCGGGAGATGGAACCGCAGGGGAGCCGAGCGGCGGCCGGAGATGGGGGCGCCAGGGAGGCCCGAGCGGCGGCTGGAGATTGGGGGTAGGGGGGAGCGCGGAGGGGAGAGGCGGGCGGGCGTGCTTAGGCGGAGGTGCGGACCGTGCCCCTGAGCGTGAACGTGGGATGCGTGTGGAGGGGAGGGGCACGTGCGGAGTGGACGCGGGTACGCGGGCGGGTAGGAAAATTTTCAGGTGAAAAAAAACTGAGCCAAATGGCAGAAACATTTTGCAATTGCGAGTTTTGCCGAGGGAGTTGGCTGTCGACCGCGGAACGAAATTTTTGGTCATTTTTCGGTCTGCCAAATGGACCCGGTGTGAGAGGTAGGGGTTAGGTTTTAAGGTAAACTGCTATTTCAATTATTTTGGTTCTTTATACTATAGATATAGAAGTATATATTTATTGGCATTTGGGCTCCATTTATCTCAAACTTTCGGATAAAATTATGTTATTTTTTAGGAAAACAAGATTATATAATTATTTAGACTCAATCTATAAGTTTAAGTCTCATTCTGTAACACCCAAAAAATATAGGAAATAAAATTTTAAAAATACTTTATAAAAGCTACAAAATAAAATTATGCATGCATCTCTCTCTTTCTCTTCTCCCACTCTCTTTCAGCCCAGCCCAGAATCTCTCCTCTTTTCTTTCAGCCCGGCCCAAATCTCTCTCTCTTCTCCTTTTCCTTTTTTTTCTCTCCCCGCGGCCCAAAACCGCACACCCGGCCCAGCCCGCAGTGCTCTCCCTCTCTCACCGCCAGCTGGGTCCCACTTGTCAGTCTCTCCACCCCCCCACCTTCCTTTCTTCCACCTCCCGCTCTTCTCTTTCCTTTCCTGCCGCGACGCCAATACCGCCCACGCCGTCGCCGTCGCCGTCGCCCATCGCCCGTCGCCTGCGTCTCCGCCCCCTGCCTTTCCGCGACGCCCGCCTGCCATAATGCCGTGGCACGCGCTTCCCCGGGCGACCAGCCCCATTTCGCCGCGGAAATCACGGCCGCCATCCCCGGCTGCCGCGAGAGCCGCCGCCTCCCGTCCCCAAGTCGCTCCGCCCCGCTCCCTCGCCCTATAAAACTCGAGCCCGAGCACCAGCGCTCCCCTTCCACTCCGGTTTCACCGCACGCCCGACTACCCCGCTGCTCTACGCCGCCATTTTCCTAAGCCCGAGCCCGTCGTCGCCGCCGCGTCGTCGAGCCGCCATCTCGCCGCCTCTCCGTCGACTGCGACCGTCGCCGGAGCCCTGCCTTGGACCCAGCGCCATCGTCGTCCACTCCTTCCCCTCCGTGCCGTCACTCCACGCCGGCATTTCCTCACCGGAGCGAACATCTCCACCCGTGCCGCACCTCGTCGTCGACCCACCGTTTCGCCTCGACTCCACCGTCTTCAACCCTTGTAAGACTCTCGCGAGGAAGTCAGCACCACGCCGCTCCCATTTTCCCCCTCCCTCTCGCTCTCTTGGCCCCGCGATTGCTCGCCGGAGCTCTGTCTCCGCCCGCCACCGTGGTCCGCCGGTCTACAGCCGCCGCACGGCCATCCCGTGACCCCCACTACCATCGTCGAGCCGAAGCTCCCTCCCCGGCCTAATCCCGGCCTGAACCGAGCCCAAAGCACTGGATTCGGTGAGCTCCGGCGATCCTCCGCCGCCCCCGCTCATTGCCGGCGCCCAGCGCCGCCCGCCAAGCCGACCGAGTCGCCCCAACTACCCCCTACCGCTCGATCTGGATCCAAGGGCCAGATCGGATCTGAGCCGCGCCCGAGCTGCCAAGCCAAGCCTGAGCCGAGCAGCACAGCCACAGCCGGCGGATCATGATCCAACGGATCAGATCCACCTGACCCGAGCCAAACCCTAGTCGTCGCCAACTCTTTTGCGGAAAAGCCCGTAGGCTATCCAGAAATCCACCCGCGATCCAGTCCTGTTTAAAAGTAATTAGAATCAGGTCCTTTCTTTTCTGTTTAGGCCCCTGACTTGTCTAGAATTAGAACCCGCCGTCCAGGACCTCCAGCTTTGCACCCAGGTCCCTCTATTTAAGGTTTAATTATGTTTTAGCCCCTAGTTTCTTCAAATCTAGCCCCTGGAAGTTCAAAACTCTCACAGATAGGACCCTGTACTACTGTTTTAGCCATATCTTCATCGTTTCAACTCCGATTTCAACGATTCTTGAGCTCACGCGATCCTTGCATCATGAACTACAACTTTATCATCTTTATATTCTCTGTTTGTATTGTTTCTTATTTGTTTGTGTATGTTTGTTTTTGTGATCGTGTAGACGCGTGACGTTCGAACAAAACCAAGAGCAGGCTTACGACGAAGAGAACCAGCAGCTATTTGAAGAAGGCAAGTGGACTTCCCTTCCCTGCATGTTCTATTTTATCCCAACAATAGCATGATAATTCACTTTACTTTAATGTTGCTTTGCATAAACTTGATGGGTCACCTATGCTAAGGACATACCTAGTCTTTTACCCAAAGCCTTGAATCACCAGGGTTTACTATTCATGTTGGGTAGTCACGCTTAGTTGCAAACTTTGGGATTGGTGTTGGTTTACTCCTATGATAATGTTGATCACGTTTCATAATGTTGTTATACCTCGTTAAACTCAAGATCAACTTTGTTTAATGGGAACATGGAGAACCACCCAAGTGAACTGTGCATCCACAAAGTCACATGGCTCTGACCTTAGCCAATTAATTAGATGTGTAGTTAGCTGGTGGCCTTACCGAAAGGGCAAGGAGGGGGTCAGTGATAGGGATCATAGCCCGGTCCTCTTGGGGTAGCGGCCTTTGCTAAGGAGCTGACCATTAGGGAGGTTTATGGACCACACGGCTACTGAAACTCTAGCGGGCTGCCTAGCTTTTGACATGTCTTTGTAAAGGCTTCGTAGTGTACCCTCGCCACTCACCTCGGAAGTGTTTAAGGGCCTTGCAAACCCGGACGACTCAGGGAAACACGGTTTGTGGGGAAAGTGTACAACCTCTGCAGAGTGTAAACTTGTTATAACAGTCGTGCTCACGGTTAAGAGTGGCTTGGACCCTCACATGATAATGAAACTTGAAGATTAATTAAACCGTGGTTCTTGGTTTATATTTATGGTGTTGGTACCTTGATATTTTTGTTTAAGGGATGGTATAAACTTAAATCTAATTAATAGGTGCTTGCTAATAAAAACTTGACCAACTAAAAGTGCTCGCTGCTGTAAACCTTAGCCTATCCTTGATGGCCATGCATATTCTCCCCCACTTGCTGAGTACCAACCATAAGAGTACTCATCCTTGCCCAACTGCTGTTCAGAAGAGAACTTTGAAGATGAGGACTTCGACGACTTCGATGAGTTCTAGGCTTGCGTTCACCAGTCATCGCCTGTGGAAGACGGAGTTGTTGCAGTCTTCGTTTACGGTATATCGGTGTAACGTTTAAAGACCTTTGTGTCTCTTTTATACGGAGTGTAATATTGTTAAATACTTTATTTAATTACTTTTCGAACATTGTCTTAAATATATTACACTTGTCCGTTTATCATGTGTGTGTGAACATGATCCTAGCGCACACATGAGATGCATCTGGTTCTTTCTAGAATCGGTTATGACACATTCGCAAGTATTTTTTTCTATATTTACTCTAATGCATGATAGTTTTTTCCCCACAATATAGTGATACAATAATAGGTTTATTTTAGGGTTCCATTTGCCTCAAACTTACACACATGCATGATAGTTTTTTTCTCATGTATTTATTTACCAAATTGCTGAAGAGACTGTTTTAATCCATTTAAATTAATTGTTGCTATTAATTGATGGATAGGTCATAGATGTATGAAGCACAAAGGATGAAGGCCTATTTTCTGGAGAACTTAATAAATTCATTGAATTCTCGGAAAAGCATGCAAGAAGTGAGAAGACAAAGATGATACATTGCCCATGCAAAACCTGCAGGAATTTCCAACTTTTTAGCGACGTGACTACAATAAGATCGCATGTGTTGGTGGGTGGTTTTGTAGATGACTACAAGATCTGGACGAAACATGATGAGAAAGCACCACCACCTCCGATGCAAAATCCAGTCGATGAAATCATGCAAGACACCGAGTTTAATAGATTGTTTGATGCTTATGATGATTTTAGTGATGATGGCGGCGATGATGAAGATGTTGGTGGAGGCAATAGATATGGTGTTGATAGGGGGCCATCAATGGTGGCATTGATGATAGTAGTTGTTGACGCCAGATTTTGACACGTCTTGAATCGGCGTCAGGAGAAGAAGATTGGCCGATGCGGCAGATCTGGGAACTACAGTAAGGAATCGGCCGATCGGGGTAACAGTTGAAAATCGGCCGATTGGTGGCGCCGCCTATGCCAACAGGATAGGATTATTCCAGAAGATCCTAGTCAAAAGCTGGTCAACGCGGCATGCTAAGTCGGCCGGAAAGCAATTGAAGAGGTCCTGATTGGATTAGGAAACGGCGGCGGAAGATTCTGCGGGAGTCCGTTTCCTTTTTAAAGTCATTATAGATATAGTAGTTTTCCTGTTTTAAATAAGGTTGTAACAAGTCGTAATCGACCAGGAGTCCTAGTTTCAGGGTATACATAGGAGTCGCTAGGGTTTTGCAAAGAAGAACCAACATCAATCAACAAACACAACTTCTACTTTTTACCAGTACTTTACCTTTCAAGTCGGCGACTTCGCCAATATTTTCTTCTTTCACGAGTTCGTACGGATTGGAAGGGCTGCATCAACCTGATCTCCGGCCAATTGGTAGGTTCCGATTATCGAGTAATATCCGAGCTTTAACTACGGGCGCATCGCTGTGGTTTTGTTTGGATTTATTCACAAGTTATCGATATTTACTAGAATTGCAAGTTTTACCTGTTATTCTAGTATTATCACCAGTTATCCAGCTTGAGATCAGGGTAATCGGCTTCGTCATCGTTCTCCTTCGATTCATCGCCATATAGCCGATTAGATCTGTCTCAAGTGTTGCTTCTATAGTAATTATTTAGATTGCTCCAGCAGTTCTCTTTACAATTACTATACGATCATCGGCTGACTCATAGCCGATCATCTCTACAGCAAATCGGCCGATTTGCCGCCGACGCGCTCCTCAGGACAGATCGGAAATCCAGCCGATCGACGCGCCTGGAATTTAATACTCTATTTCCTTGTCAATCAACAGGTCAGATTGACTGGCACGCCGCGCGAACCGCACCAGGGCGATAACCCGAACAGGAGCTAAGCAGATTCTCCCGGGTCGTGTGTCCGACGCTGAAGATCCATCGGTCGATTCCTACCCGGCCGATTTTAGCGCCAACACACTTTTGGCACGCCCGGTGGGACCATCCAAGACCTGATATGTCGAACAACGTAGAAATCTCTGACAGCAACATCATTGGGGTCACAGAAGCTGATCTCAAGGACGACCAGAGGGAGGAATTGGCCAAATGTCTGGAAGATTATAAGAAGATGTACCTCCAATCGTTCAGTCGTACCAGAAGCGGGGAAGCAGTTAAGAAAGCTCCTATTCCAGCACCTCGCCACATCACCATTGCTGAAGACTCGGGCAAGATGTCAGAGATGATTCAGCAGTCCGTGTATCAAGCGTTCATTGACCAATCCTCGGTGATGAGCAACACGGTGTATAACGCCGTCGTCAACTCTCTGGCCAGCGGAGCCGCTCAAGGTTATCAGGAACCGGCATATGCCCCTCCAACTACCTTGCCGGCCAGAAGCTTACCGTACACATCCCAATCGGCTTCTCAGCCGATATTGACGCAGCGCGAAGGATACAGCTCTCCACCACTTCCGGCGTCTCCAAGATACAGCGGTGCACCATGTCTCCCATCGCGAGCGCCGCTTCAACCCGTTCAAATGGCTTCTGTGCAAACACTGCCTACAAGCTCAATGCCTTGGGGGGCATCAGCCACGACGTATTTCCCCGAGCCAGCGAACGGGCATGGCACTTATCCGTTTCAGGTGCCGTACCAATCGGCCGCCCGGCCGACGGTCTCCCAGGTGCCGTACCAATCGGCCGCCCGGCCGACGGTCTCCCAGTACCAGCCGATTTTACCAGAAATCAGCAGGGGGTCAAGCACTGTGGAGGCATTCAGAGGCATGGTGCCAGCAACGACGTACGAAGGGGGTGCGGACCCGTTTCGCCAGCAGTTATCGGCCGCCCAACAAACTTCGCCGATTCATCACCTGGCCGAACCAGCCCTTCAACACGTGCCCGCGCCGCGAACAACTCTTCATCAGCAGCAGGTGGACTGGACGGCAAGAATAGCAGAAGTAATCCAAGATCAGTTTGGGCTGAAGCCGAAAGTTCAAACTTATACTTACAAGACGCCGTATCCATCGGCCTATGACTCGTTGCCGTTCCCGCACCGTTACAAGGTTCCTGATTTCACCAAGTTCTCAGGGACGGATGACACATCCACTGTAGAGCACATCAACAGATTCATCATCCAGTGCGGAGAAGCTGCCACACAAGACGCACTGAGGGTACGGTTATTTTCATCATCTCTATCCGGATCGGCCTTCCAGTGGTTCACCACTTTACCGCCAAATTCTATCGTCACGTGGGCCGATCTGGAGAAACAATTCCATAAGTACTTCTATGCAGGGGTACACGAGATGAAGATTTCGGATCTAACCAGCCTCAGGCAGAGGAGCGATGAGCCGGTGACAGGGTATATACAGAGGTTCAGAGAAATCAAGAATAAGTGCTACAGTCTGGCTCTGACCGATGCATAGTTGGCCGATATCGCTTTCCAAGGTCTCTTGCCGCAAATCAGAGAGAGGTATGCCGCCCAAGAGTTTGAGAGCCTGAGTCAAATCGTCCACCGATTGTCAGGGCAGGAGATCCGACCACTTGAACAGCGGAGGAGCTTCCAGAAGAAAGTGGCGTACTTGGAGGGATCTGAATCTGACGCGGAGGAAGAAATCGGCCTGGCGGAATGGGTAAAAGGGAAAAAGCCAATATCCTGCCCCTTTGGCAAGAAGGAGCCAGAGACATTCGGCTTTGACACGTCCAAGGCCGATAAAATTTTTGATCTACTGCTTCAGGAGGGACAGATCAAGCTGTCGCAACATCACACCATCCCTACGGCCGATCAGCTGAAGAAGATGAAGTACTGCAAGTGGCACAACGCTACTTCGCATGACACCAATGAATGTAAAGTCTTCCGTCAGCAGATACAATCGGCCATTGAACAGGGGCGGCTCAGATTTGAGACTCCAACCAAATCGGCAATGCCGATGAAGATAGACCAGCACCCCTTCCCGGCCAACACGGTCAACGCTGGAGAAAAATCAAGTCAAACCAGGGTGCTGATGTCAGAATCGGCGAGAAAAGACAGCGTTGTCGACCCCAGGAGGCAGATCACGACGGAAGAAATCAGAAGGAACAGGCGAGGACCAGAACGACCACACAGGCCTGTCACCTCCCGATTTCTACTCAGTAAATATCGGCGGCAGCAAGAACAAGCACAACACCAGGAAGAGATGATACGCCGGCGTGAAGATCACTGGCAGTGTCCCTTCTTCATCCACTGCTGGGAGAACGACATCAGACTGCCCTCTGCCGATAACTGTCCGGAGTGCAACGGATCAAACCGCAACGGTCGCCCGAAGCCACACTCTAGGGATAGAGGATCAGAGCCGATCAACAGAAATCGGCGCGAAGAACGGCGCGTTTCGGTGCATGATCAGCTGGGGGGCAGAGTTGACCAGTACGGCAGGTCAAAAACCAAGATCGGCCAGCAAGATCGGCTGGGGGGCAGAGTTGACCAGTGCAACAGGTCAGAGGGCAAGATCGGCCAGCAAGATGGACTGGGGGGCAGAATCAGCACGGACGATCGGCTGGAAGAGATGACCGATGATAGGGTGTCAGACGAAGATCTCCTAGGAAGGGAACCAGATTGGAAACATGCTAAACCATCGGCCAAACCAGCGAACCCCAGGTGGTGTCCCGATGGCCTATCCAGATCCCAAAAGCGGAGAATCCAACGCCTACGCCAGTTAGAACATCAAGAAGGAGAACAAAGACATGTGCCAGAAAGAAGGAATGTGAAATCTCGAATTTGGCGCCCAAAGAAAAATGATTAGGAAGCAAACAGCCAAGAATCGGCGGCCGAAATCGATATGGTTTTCATACTGCCGATGGAGTTCATGGCGCCAAGCGATCGGGACAAAGTGACAAATACAGAGGAAGAGCAAATGGCACAACTGGTATTAGAGCCGATGACAGCTATGTTTGAGATGCCAGAGGAAGAAAAACGACAGCACCTCAAAGCGCTGTTTCTCAAGGGCTATGTCAACGGAAGACCCGTCACCAGACTACTAGTAGATGGAGGCGCGGCAGTCAACATCATGCCGTATGCCATGTTTCGCAAGCTGGGCAAGGGCGATGACGACCTCACCAAGACGGACATGATGCTGAAGGATTTCGAGGGCAACGTGTCGCCTGCCTGCGGGGCATTCTGCGTCGACCTCACCATCGGCAGTAAGACCCTCCCCACTACTTTCTTCGTCATTAATGGCAAAGGGTCCTATAATATGCTGCTTGGTCGCGACTGGATACATGCAAACTGCTGTGTCCCATCTACCATGCATCAATGCCTTGTGCAATGGGTCGGCGACAGTCCAGAGATAGTAGCTGCCGATTCTGTTTACAGCGTTGCAGCGGCCGACACACAACAGTGGAGCTGCTGCGAACACGTCAAATGTATATCTGGCAGGACTTGGGACACTAACTTCCTGAAAGTGTCCGATTTCGGTCTACAGCCGATCCAAGCAGTCGGCTCTGAGGATTCAGCTCGTTCGAAAGAATGAGAAGCTGAGGCATGGGTTCACGTCGGCCAATTCATTAGAGATGGGAGATTTAAGAGATAGCATCAGATCAAGGCCGACGTACGTTGGTACCGATGGGGATTCTGAGCACAAAAAGAAAATGTGTCGAGTTAACATGACCGATTTCTCATCGGTTTTCTGGCTACACATCCGGTGAAAGAGGTATTGGGATTCATTGTTAGGTGGAAAGTACAGATTACATGAAGCAGTTCAAAATCAAATCGGCGCGGTGGCATTAAGGAACAACAATGTTTAACATATTGTTTACAGCCCAAGGAAAGTATCTATGGCTACAATCGCTCGTCGTCTGATTTGATCGGCCGATTCTAATATCCTCTGATCACTTTCGGCCGATCCTGACACTTCTGACACGCGGCGACGGAGTCTTATTGCTTCACGAGCCAGATGTTGTCTTTTTTGCTTCAGCTCGCTGATCATGGTTTAAGAAGCATCTACCTTTTCCGTGGCGGATGGGATGAACAAGAAAATGCAGATCGCTAGGCCTCACCCCATCCACTGTCTCGGACTTTTCCAATCTGTCTAGCTCAGAATGAAAACTGCCAATGGCATTCAGCTCTTCTAAATTCTAACAACTACTTCTGATCTTCTAAATTCTAACAACTACGTACAGACTTCATCACAACTGCTCACACATTCTACTCTTTCACGTGGGTCAGTGAAATCACATGGAAACAACTTCTCTTCAGTTTACACGATGGACTCAGTGCTACAAATTAAACATGTCAAGAAACTATGCTAAGTTCTATTATTAGTGTTTTCACAAAGGCTGGAACATCCTACTACTTCGAGTGGATCCGACCATATATTTATACTTTATTTAAAAGGAAGACACAAGAAATAGATAAACTAATAACACTATAAACAATAGCACATAGCATGATACGACCGAGGGTTCTATAGAAGGTATCATATTTAAAATTTCTGTATAGGGATTGGGAATTCAAAGATTGCAGCACCCACACAGTAAGGTAGCTCTTACTGGCTGTAATCATGTAAGGAGGCATCAAAGCTCCAGGTTTATTTGCAAGTAATAATAAACAACGGTAAATTGCTTGTTAGGTGGTTGAATAAAAGGTATGCATGAGAAATAGCAACTCGGAGTCCAGAGACATGCTGACCTTTTCCTGCTGAATCTCTGATACAACACATGTGATGCCGACCAGTGACTTTGAGTTTGTCAAATGGACAATTAGGACGCTGCGCAAAAACCATAGCGATGTTGCGAGCATTCATCTTGTTGAACCTTTCATTTTCCACAACATCTGCCATCAGATTGATGTCCCATTCAAGTAGTGCTGCCTCCACAGGAGGTAGTGTACTCCCAAGGTGCCCACATTCTTCTTCAGTGTTGCAGTGCATCACTTGTTCTGGAGTTAACGAGTCCAGTACTCCACTTGGAAGTTCCCAAAACCATGCCTATAATTAGCACCCAACATTAATCATATTTGATGTACAAGATAAACTAAATGAAACCGAATATTAATTTACTGAGCTATAGTATGAGCATATTGGTGGGTGTATTGATTCTTGGGTATGTCTGATATATAGCATTTAAAGGCTCTGTACATATTAAAATTACAGAAAATGACAGTGCTAGCCTATGTACACAAGAGTTTGCCATGTTAACAAAACAAAAGTAGTGCAAAATAAAAGAAGAAGGGAAAGCAATTGAACACACCTTTATCAGTCCAGTAAAGCAGTGCAAGTCAATACCATCTGGAACAACTCCCCTATTTAGTTGATCTCTCACATATAGTTCCTGGCTATTGTCTGCATGAGAACAATACAAACATCAAGTTGTCTTTGAATTCAGGCCAGCATCAATGACAAATTTTCAGATGAATTCACTTGAACAATGGACCAAAAATAAAAGAGAAGTAAATCAATTAAGGAGAACAGGTAATGTGAAAAGATGATACAACCCACCTGCATGTTGACAGAGCCTCAACCAACCTAGCTCTAGCTTCAGCCTCTTCCTTTCTCCACGGTAGCATCTCTGATTTAAATCCGTGAGACGAAACACTAAAATCGAAACCTAGGTAAGATAAAGAGGAGAGGGGAAGGGGGAAACGGTCACCGTGAGGAGCTGCTGGAGATCCATGGCAAGGAGGATGGCAGACGCAACGGGGAGGATGGGGACAGGGAGCGACAAATCCGTAATCTCGCTCATGGAGGCCGGCGGCAGAGGGGTGGGAACTAACATCGCACCAGCGGAGGCCGGCGGGCGGCGACGCGGGGGGGAGGGGGGGATCCGACATCCTGCTCGCGGAGGATGACGGCGGCGGCCGGAGGGGAGGCGTGCCTCTGCTGGAGCTGGAACCGCCGGGGAGCCGAGCGGCGGCCGGAGATGGGGCCGCATGCCAGGCATGAGCGGCGGCCGGAGATGGGGGCGCCAGGGAGGCCCGAGCGGCGGCTGGAGATTGGGGGAGGGGGGAGCGCGGAGGGGAGAGGCGGGCGGGCGTGCTTAGGCGGAGGTGCGGACCGTGCCCCTGAGCGTGAACGTGGGGTGCGTGCGGAGGGGAGGGGCAGGTGCGGAGTGGACGCGGGTACGCGGGCGGGTAGGAAAATTTTCAGGTGAAAAAAATTGAGCCAAATGCCAGAAACATTTTGCAATTGCGAGTTTTGCCGAGGGAGTTGGCTGTCGACCGCGGAACGGAATTTTTGGTCATTTTTCGGTCCGCCAAATGGACCCGGTGTGAGAGGTAGGGGTTAGGTTTTAAGGTAAACTGCTATTTCAATTATTTTAGTTCTTTATAATATAGAAGTATACATTTATTGGCATTTGGGCTCCATTTATCTCAAACTTTCGGATAAAATTATGTTATTTTTGTAGGAAAATAAGGTTATGTGATCATTTAGACTCAATCTATAAGTTTAAGTCTCATTCATAAGTATTTTTTTCTATATTTACTCTAATGCATGATAGTTTTTTCTCCAAAATATAGTGATACAATAATAGGTTTATTTTAGGGTTCCATTTGCCTCAAACTTACACACATGCATGATAGTTTTTTTCTCATGTATTTATTTACCAAATTGCTGAAGAGACTGTTTTAATCCATTTAAATTAATTGTTGTTGTTCACTGATGGATAGGTCATGGATGTACGAAGCACAAAGGATGAAGGCCTATTTTCTGGAGAACTTAATAAATTTATTGAATTATCGGAAAAGTATGCAAGAAGTGAAAAGACAAAGATGATACATTGCCTATGCAAAACCTTGCAGGAATTTCCAAGTTTTTAGCGACGTGACTACAATAAGATCGCATGTGTTGGTGGGTGGTTTTGTAGATGACTACAAGATCTGGACGAAATATGACGAGAAAGCACGACCACCTCCGATGCAAAATCGAGTCGATGAAATCATGCAAGACACCGAGTTTAATAGATTGTTTGATGCTTATGATGATTTTAGTGATGATGGCGGCGATGATGAAGATGTTGGTGGAGGCAATAGATATGGTGTTGATAGGGGGCCATCAATGGTGGCATTGATGATAGTAGTCATGATGATCTTGGCGACGGTGATTTCCTAAGATATTTATTGTGTCACAGCAAGATAGAGCTATTGGTTGGTAATGCAAAGGGGTTGGTAAACTTCAAGATGGTGAGAAAATTTGTAGAGGAAAATATATACGAGTGATCTAAAGGATGGACAAAACACTGTACCGTGCTTCATTTTATACTTGAGTTCTTGACTCTAAAGGCTAAGCATAGTCCGTCAGACAATAGTTTCAATGATCTTCTGCGTATGTTGGCTTGGTTGCTTCCAAAGCCAAATAAAGTGCCGGCCAACACTTAACGAGCAAAGAAGCGTGTCAGTCCGTTCACGATGGGCGTGGAAAGAATTCATGCATGTAGGAATCATTGTATTTTGTATCATGCGGACACTTTCAAAGATTTGAGCAAATGCCCTGTTTGTTCTGCAAGTTGATACAAAAACAATGCTGGTTATTGTGGTGGCGACATTAAAGGGCTAGTCGATGGGAATCAAAGGAAGAGGAAGGGTGCAAGGGATAATATTGCCTCTGTTGAGCCAGCAGACACTACTTTAGGCATTTCTGAGAAGCAGAGTAGAATTTCCGCCATGATTATGTGGTCTCTCCCAGTTGCCGATCGCCTGAGGCGTTTCTTCTCCAACCCAAAAGATGCTGAACTGATGCGGTGTTGGGATTCGGATAAGCGCAAGAAGGGCGATGGAAAGCTCAGACATCCAGCTGATGCTCGCCAGTGGAAGAAGTTCGATGAGCAATATTATCTGGATTCGGATAAGCTTAAGAAGGGTGATGGAAATAAGTTTTCAATATTCAAATAATTGGATACTACTATTACTATTATTTCATATGAATATATTCAAATAATTGGATATTAATATTATTATTATTTGATATGAATGATCGCTACTTGTTGGATTCTACTGCTGCTTTTGTGCTTCTGTACAAGGGGATAAGTGTCAGGATCACTTGCAACAGTTGGAAGACGAAGAAGCAGAATGTGACGACGAACGCGGCCAGGACCAAGGGCTCGCTCGAGTGCCTTTGGCGGAAGGATCCCGTGAAGTTGCGCCCCGGGTCACAGCAGAGCTCGTGCAGCTCGTGCCATATTGACCTGAGGTAGTTCCTCTCGAGGCTGTCGACGCTCAAAGACCACTCCCTTGCACAGAGGTCAGGGAAGGTCATGATCACAGAAACACAAACCATGATTAACTCTAAATTTCGTAGTCTTCACCATCAGTAATGATCAGCCAACTAGAGGAGGTCATAAGGTCTACAACTGAGCATGCATGGTGGTTGGTGACTTACACTTGAAATAAATTAAACTACCCAACACAACACTGAACATTTCTATAGTGTAACGATACTTAAAACGATAGTTAATAAATGAATAAACTAAGAAGGCCACAAAGATAACATCTGCACCCTCCGCAGAACCAACTACACGTGCTTGGTTACAGGAAGATTCCAGGATCAAGGTGCCAACCTCAATGACCCCGCATCGTTGCCATCCAGCACCTACCTCCATATCGACATTGCTCAACCACAAGCATTGCTGTGAACCCCTAATGTCGGCAAACCCTAGCGAACCATGGCAGTAGAGGTGGTCGCAGGCCACCAACACCATGAGGAACAGGTTGCCATGGCAGTCGAGGTGGTCGCATCCGCGCGCGGCACGGAGCCGCGCCACAGAGCTGGCGGTCGACCGGGGGCTCCGGCAGCACGTGGCAGCCGCCGGTGATGGGTCCCGGATGACGAGGCTGACATTGTAGCCGAGGACATCGAAGAGGACGCGGCTATGGCGGCAGTCGATGACGGACCAGTCACCGTAACCTAGCACCGGCGTCGGGATGGGGAATGGCATGCCGGCGGGTTCGAAACAGGGCATGGTGATAGCGTATGGAGGCACGGAATGGCGGTGTCACGGTGGCCGGAAGCAGGAGCAGGGAACGTTGACTTGTTCCTATACAAACTAATCACGCATGGAGGCATGTAATTTACATCTACAAAATAGAACTCCAGGATATAATATACAATAGTACATGTACATCATCTTGATAACACGTTTATAGTTAATGAGAGATTATTAAAACACAACTAGACCCACGTTTGGTGAAGACAGCCCTTAATAATTACCACATGTTCTTGATAACATGATGAGTTGCGGGGAGTGCTCCTGCTGCTGATGGCCCCTTGTAGGCCTTATTAGGCCACACGGCGCCCGAATAGAGCCCGAAGTTTTTCTTGGGTGAAGCAGCTTTGCCACGCCCTCTATTTTTTGACATTGCATACGCCATGCAGGTCGTCGAGCTCGAGCCACCGCAATGACGTTTCATCTCCATCCCATAGCCAAATACGTCCATAAACGGCCGGCGAGGCACGCCTAGTATCATAGGCTTTGGAGACGTCGTGGTCGCCGATGTCCTGTCAATCTTCTTACCCCCGCATGCGTGCCAATGCAAGACGTCGCCCAGCTCCGGTGCCGGCGGCTGGTTGATGAAGTGCACGATGCTCGACATGAGCCTCCTGCTGGTGGCGCGCAATGGGCTGTAGAGGTGGAAGCCGTGGTCCTCGCCCTCCGACTCCACCAGCGTCGCCTCGCCGCCGCCAGTGCGCGCGTAATAGTCGTGGAAGCGGTTGAGGAGGTGGCACCCACGTTCCCGTAGGGTGTCCTTCTCGGCCACGGCCACCAGCACGCGCCGGCACTTCAGCGATGCGATCTCCTCGTCTGGAGGGTTGAGCCGAGGGTCATTGTTGCTTGCCTGACCTGCGGTCACGAACGGCCAGAGCCAGTCCACCCCATACGCCGGAAACACCGCAGCGCCATCCCAGACCTCCTCGGAAGGCAGCCGCTCGGCTCCCCAGAAGTAGGGATGTACGATGACCATTCCCTCGATGTCGACGCCCACGCCGCCGTCTCGGCTGGCCCGTACGGCTGTGTGGTAGGCGATGTTCCCGCCTGCGCTGTCACCGGCAAGAAACGTGCGTGCGGGGTCGGCGTAGTTGGCGAGCCATGGGTCGGTGAGGGACGCCACCCATTTGAGCGCAGACCATGCATCGTCGTAGGCCGCGGGTATGGGGTGCTCCGGCGCGAGGCGGTACTCCACTGAGACGACGAGCGCTCCGGCGCTCGCGGCGAGGGAGGTGGCGTAGCGGTGGTACGTCCGGCAGAAGGCACTCTCCGTGCAGAAGGAGCCACCGTGGATGTACACGACGAGAGGGAGCCTCCTGGTACCGGCAGCCATGGCGGCTCGGGAGGGGAGGAACAGCCGTGCCGACACACCGGTGCTGTGGTCGATGACCACATCTCTTGTTGCCACCCCGCGATTGGCTGTCGGGTTCTCCGACGCAGCCACGAGAGGACTCCTCAGCAACCGCTCGATTCGGCCATCCTTGTACCGTTTTAGGAACGGGGAGAAGTCAAAGTCGACTTCAGCGACAGCATCCATAGTGGTCTTTTGATTCAGTCTATCTGTGTTTGCAGCTCTTTGTTGTGCTGTGTTGTAGGCTTGTGGGGTTGCTGCTTGTGGCCTTCTTGGGCATTTATAGCCAGAACATTATTTCATTTCAGTCCATTTGGTACCATCATATTACAAAATTGGATCCATTTCGAAATGCTGACACACTTTAAATTAGGACACGGATTTGATTCGTTCTAGGTGAGGATCCAATCGATCAAGTGTGGCCGCATGTGGTGCAGTTAGGACTACACATGTCCTGAAGCTGCACGTTACCCATGAGCATCATATTTTATTGATCTGAGGCATGTGAAGCTGAAAACTTATATTTAATAAGAAGAGAAAGTTCTGCATCTCTATAATATAATGTACCCCAGCTCGCCAAAATCTGTCCATGCGTCTACCTCACTTTTTGTTGAAAAAATATTTTTTCATGCACAGGAATAACTATATATTATGATAGAAACTGTTACTATAGCAGGAAACCTGTTCACGGATAAGCTGTATGTGTAAATCCATTTCTATCAATGGTTCGTTCTCTTAAGAATGATCCACCTATTGAAATGCCTATTTCATTTTTAGAAATAGATCTATATACTATAATCCATACTAGAAAGAGGGGGTTTTTTAGATACAAATTCTCCCGAAAGGTAGCCACGCACCCCTTTCCCTTTATGATGGCCCTGCCGAACAGGGGAGGTTTCCAAAGTTTTGCAAGAAAAACACCCAGAGGAAAATGAATTCACTTCTTTACAACCTCTTTTATTTCGTTAACGAGTTTTCCTATGCTTTATTTGAAAGCAATAGTTCACAGTGCATCATCTTTTGGGGACAAGATTTTCAGAACAAAGCTCCATCAATCATACTGTTAATATTTACATCACGAGTTCCACACCTTAATGGATATACATGTAGTTGGATCATCATTAATTATTTACACCTGCTGGTTGCAAGAGATAGGCTTGACCGATTTAGATGACTAATAATGATTAGTGTATTGACTTATAGTTGTTGCACGTGTAGTACGTGGAGGGGTCAAAATTTGCAAGATGCATGCACTTCTGCGTCCAAGGTGTAACAGCACTTTATTTTGACCAAGCTCCTATAAGTGAAAAAAGTTCGGCACCTAACAAATAACGGACAAAATTTCAATTAGTATAGGAGCCATGTGCTGACCTGCTCGAACGCATGACGTGCAAGCATGTGGTGCAGTTAGGACTATACGTGTCCGGAAGCTGCGCGTTACCCATGAGCATCATATTTTATTGATATGATGAAGCACGTGAAGCTGAAAACTTAAAGTTAATAAGAAGAGAAGGCGATGGGAAATGCACAACTAACTGGGAAATTTTAAAAGTAGTAACAGACGTGGGAAATGCATCAGAACGCACACAACAGCAAGATGCTCCTGACACTATATATATTTCACTTCTTTGCAAACTCTTTTATTTTGTAAACGGTTTTCCCTGTACTTTTATTGAAAGCAATAGTTCACAGTGCATCCTCTTTTGAGGACAAGATTTTCAGAACAAAGTCGCATCAATCATACTGTTAATATTTATATCAGTAGATCCACACCTTAGTGGATATAGAAGTAGTTCGATCATCTTTTACACCTGCAACATAGGCTTGACCGATTAGAATATTGATTAATTAGCCAAACATTATTGGACGAAGACTATAGCTAGGGAAGACTTGACCATCGATGCTTGGTCTCATTGCATAATTAGTTGTTGCATGTGTACTACGTGGGAGGGACAGAGTTGGCCAGATGCATGCACTTCTCCGTACAAGGTGTAACAATACTTTGACCAAGCTGACCTTCTCAAACGCATGATGAGAGCTGACCTTCTCAAACGCATGGCGTGCAAGCGTGTGGTGCAGTTAGGACTATACGTGTCCGGAAGCTGCGCGTTACCCATAAGCATCATATTTTATTGATCCGAAGCATGTGAAGCTCAAAACTTAAACTTAATAAGAAGAGAAGGCGATGGGAAATGCACAACTAACTGAGAAATTTTAAAAGTAGTAACAGACGTGCATCAGAACGCACACAACAGCAAGATGCTCCTGACACTATATATAGTCCACGACCCATCTCCACTTATGCTCATCATCAGTCATCTCCCTTGATACTCCCGTAGTTAGAGAAGATGGTGGCAAGCACACTAGCCAAAATTGGTGAGATCCGGCGTGCGCAGCGTGCTGATGGCCCAGCAGCCATGCTCGGTATTGGCACTGCAAATCCAACAAACTACGTGCTTCAGGAGGAGTTCCCGGATTACTATTTTCGTGTCACAAACAAGGAGCACCTCACCGACCTCAAAGATACATTCAAGAAACTATGTAAGTAAGCATGTCAATACGTACTGGTTGTTATTACTCTGTTCTTTTTCTTCCAAATTGCAGGTCATTTCTTTTTTGCAAAGTTTGATTATTTAGAACTCCGGAAATTTTCAAATTTGATCTAGTCATGCATTAACGACGATCATTCTTCAAATAATTGAACTAATTATTAGGTCGGATCGCGGGGCTGGAGAAACGTTTCTTTCACCACACGGAGCAACTGCTCAACGCCAACCCAGCTTTCCTCCACGGGACGCCCTCGGCCCTGGACGCGCGGCTCGACATCGTCGCCAAGGCTGCTCCAGAGCTCGCCGCATCGGCTGCCGCCAAGGCCATCGCGAGATGGGGCCGCCAGGCCACCGACATCACCCACCTCATCGTCAGCACCAATTCCGAAGCCCGCTCACCAGGCGCGGACCTCGGGCTGGCCACACTCCTCGGCCTCCGCCCTGACGTCTGCCGGACCGTGCTCCAGCTCGACGGCTGCTCGGCCGGCTGCACCGCCCTTCGCCTAGCCAAGGACCACGCCGAGAACAACCGCGGCGCGCGCGTGCTCGTGGTCTGCGTCGAGCTCACCATCACCACCTTCCGGGCCCCCCACGAAGGGGACAGCTTCGGCACCCTCATCCCGCAGGCGCTGTTCGGTGACGGAGCGGGCGCGGTCATCGTCGGCTCCGACGCCGTGCACCCCGCCGAGCGCCCGCTCTTCGAGATGGTGTCCGCCTCGCAGGCCATGATACCTGGGTCGGAGAAGCAGCTCAACGTGCGGCTCGGGGAAGGCGGGGTCGACATCGACATCTCCTTCAACCTGCCGAGGTTCGTCGCGCAGAATCTTGAGCGCTGCCTGCTTGATGCGTCTGGGGCGCTCGGCGTCGAGTGGAAGTGGAACGACCTCTTTTGGGCGGTCCATCCGGGCAGTCGCGGGATTCTGGACCGCGTCGAGTCGGCTCTCGGGCTGGAGCCCAGGAAGCTGGCGTCGAGCCGAACTGTGGTGAGAGACTACGGGAATATGCTCTCCGCGACGGTGATATTCGTGCTTGAAGAGCTGCGCCGGCGAATGGACGAGGAAGGAGATGAGGCTGCAGAGTGGGGGATGATGGTGGGCTTTGGACCGGGATTCACTGTCGAGACCATGGTGCTGCACGCTACAAAGTACTAGCGGTTGGAAGTTGGAAATTGTACGAATAATTTGCATGTTTTAATTCAGAAATAAATACTAGTGATTGATTGGAAGTAATGAACTACTCACGCTAGACATGTGAGCGCTAGCAACTAACACTCTCTATCGCTAACCCCGTTGATTCCATCATCACAAGACATAAGTCGTATCACCACATGTTTTTAACAAGTTTTTCTATGCTTTTGTTGAAAGCCATAGTTCACGTACATCATCTTTTGGGGACATGATTTCTACAACAAGTCCCATCACAATGTTAGTATTTACATCACAAGTTCCACGCCTTAATAACGAATATAAAAAAGTTCGATCATCATTTACACATGCTCTTTCCATGAGATAGGCTTTGACCGATTTACTTAAGTAATGACTATTCCTCCGTTCGAAAATGTAGTTCGTTTGAATTTCTTGACCCCAAGTTTGACCGCTCCTCTTATTTAAAAATTTGTGCAAAATGTCACATCTTTTGTTGTGCCTTGCTTTATTAATAGAAGTTGTTCAAGAATGCTCTCTGTCGCTAATCCATCATCACAAGATACAAGTCATATTGAGACATGTTTTTAACAAGTTTCCCTATGCTTTGGTTGAATGCAATAGTTCACAGCACATCATCTTTTGGGGACATGATTCTCAGAATAAGTCCCATCACAATGATAGTATTTACATCACAAGTTCCACACCTTTTTTTATGTGATACAAGTTCCACACCTTTTTTTATGCGTTTAAAGTATAAAGCATGCTTATTGAAAGCCAATCCGTAAAGTAAAAGGTCATCCATGGGATGCGAAGAAACAAAGAACCAACGTCTCCAACGAGCAACGTACATGAATCAACATCTCCTTTTCATCCTCACGCACTGGAATTGGGCCCAATGGCGTAGCCAATACGTTCCCCTGAATAAAACCTGCAAAAACATTTTTGGTTGGCGCTTGTTAAACACAACATCGTTCCTAGAGAGCCAAATAACCCAGCACAAAGCCGATATGCCTGTCAATAAAAGTAGTTTTGGTTTATGACCCCCTTGTTTTAACCAATGATTGAATAAATCATCAACATTCTTTGGTGGTGCTACGTGTATGTCAGGGGCTTTCTCTTGGACTTCTGGATTCAGACTCAGCTTCAAACTGGAAGATATGTAGAAAGTTTTTTGTGGGGTCGGTTTACTTACAAGGAAAAATACCGGACAAAGGTGAATATGAGAGTATGTTGGTCCTAAGAGAAGTCCCAGCCGTACGCACTAGAATAACCTTTGAACTCTTTACCTCCTCGGACGCATCAAGTGCTGATTTTTCGCTGAACACCTTCTTTGAATGTGAATCCGAGTAAGGCATCAGATCGAGGAAGGAAGTATAGAATGTTTTCATAGAAGCTTTCTTTTTCATAGGTCAACTCTGAGATGAGGTATGCTGAAACACAGGTTTTTTGAATTTTTCCTGCACCAAAAGAAAAGAATCTAAAAATATCCGTTGGAAGGTGACTCAGGTCCACCAAAAACTAAGTGAATAGCACGCCAAAAAAATTTAGGATAAGCACAATCGAAAAAAAGGTGTTGGATACTGTCTTCTTAGTTACAGAAGCTGCAAACTTTGCTTCCAATCCAATTTCACCTAGTTAAATTATCCTTTGTAAGTAACACACCCCTTTTCAAGTACCACATAAAGATTTTAAATTTTAAAGGTATCTTCGCATGCCAAATCTCTTGTGTAACCTTTATACCGCTATTAACAAGATTTTATACATGGAGTGTACTGTGAAGGAGCCATTAGCTAGTAGGGACCATGTGAAGGTATCCCTCCCCTCTTGTAAATTACGTTCAACAACTTATCCACTAAACGGAGCCATTCATGTAGTTTATCCCCCACTAAAGCTCTCCTAAAGGAGATATTAAGTGTTGTGGTGCTAAACACTTCCACTACCGTAGCATGTTGTCGGCGAACAATGTTAAACAGAGATGGGAATTGGGATTTCAATGTTTGGTTGGTCAGCCACATGTCTTCCCAAAACCTTATTTGTGAACCATCTTTAAGTGAAAAACGTCCCAAACAAAGAAACTTATCCTTCACCCACATTAGGCTTGTCCAAAAATACGAGTCTTCCGGTTTCTTGTTGAATTGCCCTAGAGTTTTATTCTTTAGATATTTATTCATTAGCAACTCTTGCCAAATGCCTCCTTCATTCCATTGTTTAAACAACCATTTACTAAGCAGACATTAATTTTGAATATCCAAATTTTGTATTCCTTGTCGACCTTGTTCTTTTGGTTGGCACGTCAAAGGCCATTACATTTAACTAACCTGTACTTTTTCATATGTTGGTTGTTTTGCTAAGAAAAACCTTGATCTATAATATTCAATTTTTCTTAAGGACTCCTCTCGGGACCTCAAAAAAAGATAGCATAAACATAGGTAAACTAGACAAAACGGAATTAATTAGCACCAACCTACCACCTATAGATAAAAGCTTGCCTTTCCAACCACTCAGTCTTTTCTCACATTTGCACCAAACATCAGAGAATCCTTTCATTCTTAGAGTTTGTTGTAAGAAATCCCATTTCATTTTATCATAGGCTTTCTCAAAATCAATTTTAAAAATAATCGCATCTTGTTTTTTTGCATGTTATTCGTATAAGGTCTCGTGAAGGACAATAGCCCCTTCCGTTATGTTTCTACCAGGTAAGAATGTTGTTTGTGATGGTCTTATAACCTTTTGAGCTACTTTTGCACTTCTATTCATGGCTACTTTTGTAAAAATTTTGAAACTAACATTCAACAAACAAATGGGTCTATATTGTTGAATTTGTTTCAAACCATTGCTTTTAGGTAGTAATATTATTGTCCCAAAGTTTAGGCTATGGACAGGCAGTGTACCATTATGAAAATCCTCGAATAAAGCCATCAAGTCATCTTTGATAACATGCCAAAAAACTTGATAGAACTCAGGGGGGAATCCATCTGGACCACCCGTGTGATAAAAAGATCATTAGAAAGCCCGTCACCTAGGATTTGGGAATAAGTGACGGGCCTAACACAAAGCCCGTCACCTAGGGTTCGAGCTTAAGTGACAGGTATAGAACAATACTCGTCACTCGGAATTTTTAAAGGTGACGGGCTATGCTTCTAGGTGCCGTCACCAGGTGTATATTAAAGGTGATCGGCTTTGGTTGTTGCCCGTCACCTTTGATTCTAGATCCCAGCAGTATCATTTTGTGCTTCCGGCTGCACCCTGGAGCACAGCTAGAATTTGGCAGCCATCTTGATCCTGCAAATTACACACACAGAATAGAGACTGCATGCATATTCAAATCACCATTCATATATCACACAGGTTACATCACGAACAACCACCAAGTCAGTCAGTCAGAAGGAACATTATTCATATATCACACTGTACAATAATCACATGAATATCCAACAGTCCATGAATGATCTCAGTTCAACAACGTTAGTGGAAGTCACCTTTGTCGCTTATAACATCTACCAGCAAGAATTGTGCAACATTTTCTCTAATAGCCAGGAGCTGTTGCTTCTCCAATTTGTCCTTGTCATCCCGCATGTCCTAGCAAGAAGTAGAGGGAGTCAAATGATGAGTGTATGTATTTATATGTATATATATAATATCATATTTGACTAAGGCTTACTTTTGCTCCTTTAAAAGATTTGAAAGTTGAAGTAAGCCGGATCATGTGGTATGCAACATAGAACCCGCATTCATTTCCAGATCCTTGCTGCATGCACTGCACAAGATGATATACTGTTAGGTCAAATATATTTGGTGAAATCATGAAAAGATAAAATGCGGGCGGTCTGAGATATACCGAAAATCGGTCACGTGTGTCAAATTGGTTTTTGGAAGACTGTTGGCAGCTCGAAAGGAGGCGAAACCACTGCATTAGGCGTTATAGATGTCGTTAGCTGCAAAATATGTGATGGTTCGCAAATGAGAAAATTGCAAATGTGGTAAGTCAGGGATATACCTATCGATAACTGCTTTGATGGCGGTGTAGTCTTGTTGTCCCAAAGTGTCGTCATCGTTGTGTGGTCTGTTAGAGTCCAAGTACCACACTTTTTCCCACTTTGGACAGATGACGACTAGGAAGTAGTGGGAGCCTGTGTGGTGCGCAACAAGCACACAACCGGTGTCAGACTTCAAGACCTTTGAGATGATAGAATGTACGTGGTCCGGGTCCTTAGCGATGACGAAGGGCGAGGATGGGCATGGGACAAGACGGTGGACGACGGCTCGACACCGATGTACGAAGACTTCACTGTCGAGTACGTCCACTTCAAGGGAGCTGGGGGAGTAGGCAGCTCCTTCCCACCGAGCGTGCCTACCCCAGTCCCCGAGTCTCCACCGACTCCAGCGCACGCTACTTCGGCAGCGACACGCTCTTGAGCCACGACTTCAACTGCAATGATCTCTTCGCCGACTCCACCACAGCCGGTGACCCCATGGACTCCAGCACCACCAGCTACCCCTCTGGGCACGCCTACTCCAACACCAGCCAGTGTCAAGCATAGCCCGGTGGAGTTTGGCACTCCTCTCTCCCACAACGAGGAGCGCATCGACGCGTACCACGACGGTGAGCCGTTGCTGTTCCGCACAATGGAAGACCTTCTCGGCGACCAGCCAGTGCCAGGACTGGTGCCTCACGACCTGGAGGCGCAGTTGCACCTTGCGTGCGACGAAGGCGAGCCTCGGTCCTTCGCAGACGCCGAGAGACACGCGGCATGGCGTGCCGCGATGCAGCCGGCGCCATCGTGAAGCACAAGGCCCGCTTGGTGGCACGAGGTTTCGTGCAGCAGGAGGGGATCGACTTTGACGATGCCTTCGCCCCCGTGGCACGGATGGAGTCCGTGTGACTCCTCCTTGCGTTGGCCGCCCAGGAGAGCTAGCGCGTTCATCACATTGACGTCAAGTTCGTGTGACTCCTCCTTGCGTTTAAGAAGCATCTACCTTTTCCGTGGCGGATGGGATGAACAAGAAAATGCAGATCGCTAGGCCTCACCCCATCCACTGTCTCGGACTCTTCCAATCTGTCTAGCTCAGAATGAAAACTGCCAATGGCATTCAGCTCTTCTAAATTCTAACAACTACTTCTGATCTTCTAAATTCTAACAACTACGTACAGACTTCATCACAACTGCTCACACATTCTACTCTTTCACGTGGGTCAGTGAAATCACATGGAAACAACTTCTCTTCAGTTTACACGATGGACTCAGTGCTACAAATTAAACATGTCAAGAAACTATGCTAAGTTCTATTATTAGTGTTTTCACAGAGGCTGGAACATCCTACTACTTCGAGTGGATCCGACCATATATTTATACTTTATTTAAAAGGAAGACACAAGAAATAGATAAACTAATAACACTATAAACAATAGCACATAGCATGATACGACCCAGGGTTCTATAGAAGGTATCATATTTGAAATTTCTGTATAGGGATTGGGAATTCAAAGATTGCAGCACCCGCACAGTAAGGTAGCTCTTACTGGCTGTAATCATGTAAGGAGGCATCAAAGCTCCAGGTTTATTTGCAAGTAATAATAAACAGCGGTAAATGGCTTGTTAGGTGGTTGAATAAAAGGTATGCATGAGAAATAGCAACTCGGAGTCCAGAGACATGCTGACCTTTTCCTGCTGAATCTCTGATACAACACATGTGATGCCGACCATGTGCGCCACAATTAGGACGCTGCGCTAAAACCATAGCGATATTGCGAGCATTCATCTTGTTGAACCTTTCATTTTCCACAACATCTGCCATCAGATTGATGTCCCATTCAAGAAGTGCTGCCTCCACATGAGGTAGTGTACTCGCAAGGTGCCCACATTCTTCTTCAGTGTTGCAGTGCATCACTTGTCTGGAGTTAACGAGTCCAGTACTCCACTTGGAAGTTCCCAAAACCATGCCTATAATTAGCACCCAACATTAATCATATTTGATGTAAAAGATAAACTAAATGAAACCGAATATTAATTTACTGAGCTATAGTATGAGCATATTGGTGGGTGTATTGATTCTTGGGTATGTCTGATATATAGCATTTAAAGGCTCTGTACATATTAAAATTACAGGAAATGACAGTGCTAGCCTATGTACACAAGAGTTTGCCATGTTAACAAAACAAAAGTAGTCCAAAATAAAAGAAGAAGGGAAAGCAATTGAACACACCTTTATCAGTCCAGTAAACCAGTGCAAGTCAATACCATCTGGAACAACTCCCCTGTTTAGTTGATCTCTCACATATAGTTCCTGGCTATTGTCTGCATGAGAACAATAGAAACATCAAGTTGTCTTTGAATTCAGGCCACCATCAATGACAAATTTTCAGATGAATTCACTTGAACAATGGACCAAAAATAAAAGAGAAGTAAATCAATTAAGGAGAACAGGTAATGTGAAAAGATGATACAACTTACCTGCATGTTGACAGAGCCTCAACCAACCTAGCTGTAGCTTCAGCCTCTTCCTTTCTCCACGGTAGCATCTCTGATTTAAATCCGTGAGACGAAACACTAAAATCGAAACCTAGGTAAGATAAAGAGGAGAGGGGAAGGGGGAAAAGGTCACCGTGAGGAGCTTCTGGAGATCCACGGCGAGGAGGATGGCAGACGCAACGGGGAGGACGGGGACAGGGAGCGACAAATCCGTAATCTCGCTCATGGAGGCCGGCGGCAGAGGGGTGGGAACTAACATCGCACCAGCGGAGGCCGGCGGGCGGCGACGCGGGGGGGGGGGGGGGGGGGGGGGGGGGGGGGCGGGGTGGTGATCCGACATCCCGCTCGCGGAGGATGACGGCGGCGGCCGGAGGGGAGGCGTGCCTCTGCGGGAGATGGAACCGCAGGGGAGCCGAGCGGCGGCCGGAGATGGGGGCGCCAGGGAGGCCCGAGCGGCGGCTGGAGATTGGGGGTAGGGGGGAGCGCGGAGGGGAGAGGCGGGCGGGCGTGCTTAGGCGGAGGTGCGGACCGTGCCCCTGAGCGTGAACGTGGGATGCGTGTGGAGGGGAGGGGCACGTGCGGAGTGGACGCGGGTACGCGGGCGGGTAGGAAAATTTTCAGGTGAAAAAAAACTGAGCCAAATGGCAGAAACATTTTGCAATTGCGAGTTTTGCCGAGGGAGTTGGCTGTCGACCGCGGAACGAAATTTTTGGTCATTTTTCGGTCTGCCAAATGGACCCGGTGTGAGAGGTAGGGGTTAGGTTTTAAGGTAAACTGCTATTTCAATTATTTTGGTTCTTTATACTATAGATATAGAAGTATATATTTATTGGCATTTGGGCTCCATTTATCTCAAACTTTCGGATAAAATTATGTTATTTTTTAGGAAAACAAGATTATATAATTATTTAGACTCAATCTATAAGTTTAAGTCTCATTCTGTAACACCCAAAAAATATAGGAAATAAAATTTTAAAAATACTTTATAAAAGCTACAAAATAAAATTATGCATGCATCTCTCTCTTTCTCTTCTCCCACTCTCTTTCAGCCCAGCCCAGAATCTCTCCTCTTTTCTTTCAGCCCGGCCCAAATCTCTCTCTCTTCTCCTTTTCCTTTTTTTTCTCTCCCCGCGGCCCAAAACCGCACACCCGGCCCAGCCCGCAGTGCTCTCCCTCTCTCACCGCCAGCTGGGTCCCACTTGTCAGTCTCTCCACCCCCCCACCTTCCTTTCTTCCACCTCCCGCTCTTCTCTTTCCTTTCCTGCCGCGACGCCAATACCGCCCACGCCGTCGCCGTCGCCGTCGCCCATCGCCCGTCGCCTGCGTCTCCGCCCCCTGCCTTTCCGCGACGCCCGCCTGCCATAATGCCGTGGCACGCGCTTCCCCGGGCGACCAGCCCCATTTCGCCGCGGAAATCACGGCCGCCATCCCCGGCTGCCGCGAGAGCCGCCGCCTCCCGTCCCCAAGTCGCTCCGCCCCGCTCCCTCGCCCTATAAAACTCGAGCCCGAGCACCAGCGCTCCCCTTCCACTCCGGTTTCACCGCACGCCCGACTACCCCGCTGCTCTACGCCGCCATTTTCCTAAGCCCGAGCCCGTCGTCGCCGCCGCGTCGTCGAGCCGCCATCTCGCCGCCTCTCCGTCGACTGCGACCGTCGCCGGAGCCCTGCCTTGGACCCAGCGCCATCGTCGTCCACTCCTTCCCCTCCGTGCCGTCACTCCACGCCGGCATTTCCTCACCGGAGCGAACATCTCCACCCGTGCCGCACCTCGTCGTCGACCCACCGTTTCGCCTCGACTCCACCGTCTTCAACCCTTGTAAGACTCTCGCGAGGAAGTCAGCACCACGCCGCTCCCATTTTCCCCCTCCCTCTCGCTCTCTTGGCCCCGCGATTGCTCGCCGGAGCTCTGTCTCCGCCCGCCACCGTGGTCCGCCGGTCTACAGCCGCCGCACGGCCATCCCGTGACCCCCACTACCATCGTCGAGCCGAAGCTCCCTCCCCGGCCTAATCCCGGCCTGAACCGAGCCCAAAGCACTGGATTCGGTGAGCTCCGGCGATCCTCCGCCGCCCCCGCTCATTGCCGGCGCCCAGCGCCGCCCGCCAAGCCGACCGAGTCGCCCCAACTACCCCCTACCGCTCGATCTGGATCCAAGGGCCAGATCGGATCTGAGCCGCGCCCGAGCTGCCAAGCCAAGCCTGAGCCGAGCAGCACAGCCACAGCCGGCGGATCATGATCCAACGGATCAGATCCACCTGACCCGAGCCAAACCCTAGTCGTCGCCAACTCTTTTGCGGAAAAGCCCGTAGGCTATCCAGAAATCCACCCGCGATCCAGTCCTGTTTAAAAGTAATTAGAATCAGGTCCTTTCTTTTCTGTTTAGGCCCCTGACTTGTCTAGAATTAGAACCCGCCGTCCAGGACCTCCAGCTTTGCACCCAGGTCCCTCTATTTAAGGTTTAATTATGTTTTAGCCCCTAGTTTCTTCAAATCTAGCCCCTGGAAGTTCAAAACTCTCACAGATAGGACCCTGTACTACTGTTTTAGCCATATCTTCATCGTTTCAACTCCGATTTCAACGATTCTTGAGCTCACGCGATCCTTGCATCATGAACTACAACTTTATCATCTTTATATTCTCTGTTTGTATTGTTTCTTATTTGTTTGTGTATGTTTGTTTTTGTGATCGTGTAGACGCGTGACGTTCGAACAAAACCAAGAGCAGGCTTACGACGAAGAGAACCAGCAGCTATTTGAAGAAGGCAAGTGGACTTCCCTTCCCTGCATGTTCTATTTTATCCCAACAATAGCATGATAATTCACTTTACTTTAATGTTGCTTTGCATAAACTTGATGGGTCACCTATGCTAAGGACATACCTAGTCTTTTACCCAAAGCCTTGAATCACCAGGGTTTACTATTCATGTTGGGTAGTCACGCTTAGTTGCAAACTTTGGGATTGGTGTTGGTTTACTCCTATGATAATGTTGATCACGTTTCATAATGTTGTTATACCTCGTTAAACTCAAGATCAACTTTGTTTAATGGGAACATGGAGAACCACCCAAGTGAACTGTGCATCCACAAAGTCACATGGCTCTGACCTTAGCCAATTAATTAGATGTGTAGTTAGCTGGTGGCCTTACCGAAAGGGCAAGGAGGGGGTCAGTGATAGGGATCATAGCCCGATCCTCTTGGGGTAGCGGCCTTTGCTAAGGAGCTGACCATTAGGGAGGTTTATGGACCACACGGCTACTGAAACTCTAGCGGGCTGCCTAGCTTTTGACATGTCTTTGTAAAGGCTTCGTAGTGTACCCTCGCCACTCACCTCGGAAGTGTTTAAGGGCCTTGCAAACCCGGACGACTCAGGGAAACACGGTTTGTGGGGAAAGTGTACAACCTCTGCAGAGTGTAAACTTGTTATAACAGTCGTGCTCACGGTTAAGAGTGGCTTGGACCCTCACATGATAATGAAACTTGAAGATTAATTAAACCGTGGTTCTTGGTTTATATTTATGGTGTTGGTACCTTGATATTTTTGTTTAAGGGATGGTATAAACTTAAATCTAATTAATAGGTGCTTGCTAATAAAAACTTGACCAACTAAAAGTGCTCGCTGCTGTAAACCTTAGCCTATCCTTGATGGCCATGCATATTCTCCCCCACTTGCTGAGTACCAACCATAAGAGTACTCATCCTTGCCCAACTGCTGTTCAGAAGAGAACTTTGAAGATGAGGACTTCGACGACTTCGATGAGTTCTAGGCTTGCGTTCACCAGTCATCGCCTGTGGAAGACGGAGTTGTTGCAGTCTTCGTTTACGGTATATCGGTGTAACGTTTAAAGACCTTTGTGTCTCTTTTATACGGAGTGTAATATTGTTAAATACTTTATTTAATTACTTTTCGAACATTGTCTTAAATATATTACACTTGTCCGTTTATCATGTGTGTGTGAACATGATCCTAGCGCACACATGAGATGCATCTGGTTCTTTCTAGAATCGGTTATGACACATTCGCAAGTATTTTTTTCTATATTTACTCTAATGCATGATAGTTTTTTCCCCACAATATAGTGATACAATAATAGGTTTATTTTAGGGTTCCATTTGCCTCAAACTTACACACATGCATGATAGTTTTTTTCTCATGTATTTATTTACCAAATTGCTGAAGAGACTGTTTTAATCCATTTAAATTAATTGTTGCTATTAATTGATGGATAGGTCATAGATGTATGAAGCACAAAGGATGAAGGCCTATTTTCTGGAGAACTTAATAAATTCATTGAATTCTCGGAAAAGCATGCAAGAAGTGAGAAGACAAAGATGATACATTGCCCATGCAAAACCTGCAGGAATTTCCAACTTTTTAGCGACGTGACTACAATAAGATCGCATGTGTTGGTGGGTGGTTTTGTAGATGACTACAAGATCTGGACGAAACATGATGAGAAAGCACCACCACCTCCGATGCAAAATCCAGTCGATGAAATCATGCAAGACATCGAGTTTAATAGATTGTTTGATGCTTATGATGATTTTAGTGATGATGGCGGCGATGATGAAGATGTTGGTGGAGGCAATAGATATGGTGTTGATAGGGGGCCATCAATGGTGGCATTGATGATAGTAGTTGTTGACGCCAGATTTTGACACGTCTTGAATCGGCGTCAGGAGAAGAAGATTGGCCGATGCGGCAGATCTGGGAACTACAGTAAGGAATCGGCCGATCGGGGTAACAGTTGAAAATCGGCCGATTGGTGGCGCCGCCTATGCCAACAGGATAGGATTATTCCAGAAGATCCTAGTCATAAGCTGGTCAACGCGGCATGCTAAGTCGGCCGGAAAGCAATTGAAGAGGTCCTGATTGGATTAGGAAACGGCGGCGGAAGATTCTGCGGGAGTCCGTTTCCTTTTTAAAGTCATTATAGATATAGTAGTTTTCCTGTTTTAAATAAGGTTGTAACAAGTCGTAATCGACCAGGAGTCCTAGTTTCAGGGTATACATAGGAGTCGCTAGGGTTTTGCAAAGAAGAACCAACATCAATCAACAAACACAACTTCTACTTTTTACCAGTACTTTACCTTTCAAGTCGGCGACTTCGCCAATATTTTCTTCTTTCACGAGTTCGTACGGATTGGAAGGGCTGCATCAACCTGATCTCCGGCCAATTGGTAGGTTCCGATTATCGAGTAATATCCGAGCTTTAACTACGGGCGCATCGCTGTGGTTTTGTTTGGATTTATTCACAAGTTATCGATATTTACTAGAATTGCAAGTTTTACCTGTTATTCTAGTATTATCACCAGTTATCCAGCTTGAGATCAGGGTAATCGGCTTCGTCATCGTTCTCCTTCGATTCATCGCCATATAGCCGATTAGATCTGTCTCAAGTGTTGCTTCTATAGTAATTATTTAGATTGCTCCAGCAGTTCTCTTTACAATTACTATACGATCATCGGCTGACTCATAGCCGATCATCTCTACAGCAAATCGGCCGATTTGCCGCCGACGCGCTCCTCAGGACAGATCGGAAATCCAGCCGATCGACGCGCCTGGAATTTAATACTCTATTTCCTTGTCAATCAACAGGTCAGATTGACTGGCACGCCGCGCGAACCGCACCAGGGCGATAACCCGAACAGGAGCTAAGCAGATTCTCCCGGGTCGTGTGTCCGACGCTGAAGATCCATCGGTCGATTCCTACCCGGCCGATTTTAGCGCCAACACACTTTTGGCACGCCCGGTGGGACCATCCAAGACCTGATATGTCGAACAACGTAGAAATCTCTGACAGCAACATCATTGGGGTCACAGAAGCTGATCTCAAGGACGACCAGAGGGAGGAATTGGCCAAATGTCTGGAAGATTATAAGAAGATGTACCTCCAATCGTTCAGTCGTACCAGAAGCGGGGAAGCAGTTAAGAAAGCTCCTATTCCAGCACCTCGCCACATCACCATTGCTGAAGACTCGGGCAAGATGTCAGAGATGATTCAGCAGTCCGTGTATCAAGCGTTCATTGACCAATCCTCGGTGATGAGCAACACGGTGTATAACGCCGTCGTCAACTCTCTGGCCAGCGGAGCCGCTCAAGGTTATCAGGGACCGGCATATGCCCCTCCAACTACCTTGCCGGCTAGAAGCTTACCGTACACATCCCAATCGGCTTCTCAGCCGATATTGACGCAGCGCGAAGGATACAGCTCTCCACCACTTCCGGCGTCTCCAAGATACAGCGGTGCACCATGTCTCCCATCGCGAGCGCCGCTTCAACCCGTTCAAATGGCTTCTGTGCAAACACTGCCTACAAGCTCAATGCCTTGGGGGGCATCAGCCACGACGTATTTCCCCGAGCCAGCGAACGGGCATGGCACTTATCCGTTTCAGGTGCCGTACCAATCGGCCGCCCGGCCGACGGTCTCCCAGGTGCCGTACCAATCGGCCGCCCGGCCAACGGTCTCCCAGTACCAGCCGATTTTACCAGAAATCAGCAGGGGGTCAAGCACTGTGGAGGCATTCAGAGGCATGGTGCCAGCAACGACGTACGAAGGGGGTGCGGACCCGTTTCGCCAGCAGTTATCGGCCGCCCAACAAACTTCGCCGATTCATCACCTGGCCGAACCAGCCCTTCAACACGTGCCCGCGCCGCAAACAACTCTTCATCAGCAGCAGGTGGACTGGACGGCAAGAATAGCAGAAGTAATCCAAGATCAGTTTGGGCTGAAGCCGAAAGTTCAAACTTATACTTACAAGACGCCGTATCCATCGGCCTATGACTCGTTGCCGTTCCCGCACCGTTACAAGGTTCCTGATTTCACCAAGTTCTCAGGGACGGATGACACATCCACTGTAGAGCACATCAACAGATTCATCATCCAGTGCGGAGAAGCTGCCACACAAGACGCACTGAGGGTACGGTTATTTTCATCATCTCTATCCGGATCGGCCTTCCAGTGGTTCACCACTTTACCGCCAAATTCTATCGTCACGTGGGCCGATCTGGAGAAACAATTCCACAAGTACTTCTATGCAGGGGTACACGAGATGAAGATTTCGGATCTAACCAGCCTCAGGCAGAGGAGCGATGAGCCGGTGACAGGGTATATACAGAGGTTCAGAGAAATCAAGAATAAGTGCTACAGTCTGGCTCTGACCGATGCATAGTTGGCCGATATCGCTTTCCAAGGTCTCTTGCCGCAAATCAGAGAGAGGTATGCCGCCCAAGAGTTTGAGAGCCTGAGTCAAATCGTCCACCGATTGTCAGGGCAGGAGATCCGACCACTTGAACAGCGGAGGAGCTTCCAGAAGAAAGTGGCGTACTTGGAGGGATCTGAATCTGACGCGGAGGAAGAAATCGGCCTGGCGGAATGGGTAAAAGGGAAAAAGCCAATATCCTGCCCCTTTGGCAAGAAGGAGCCAGAGACATTCGGCTTTGACACGTCCAAGGCCGATAAAATTTTTGATCTACTGCTTCAGGAGGGACAGATCAAGCTGTCGCAACATCACACCATCCCTACGGCCGATCAGCTGAAGAAGATGAAGTACTGCAAGTGGCACAACGCTACTTCGCATGACACCAATGAATGTAAAGTCTTCCGTCAGCAGATACAATCGGCCATTGAACAGGGGCGGCTCAGATTTGAGACTCCAACCAAATCGGCAATGCCGATGAAGATAGACCAGCACCCCTTCCCGGCCAACACGGTCAACGCTGGAGAAAAATCAAGTCAAACCAGGGTGCTGACGTCAGAATCGGCGAGAAAAGACAGCGTTGTCGACCCCAGGAGGCAGATCACGACGGAAGAAATCAGAAGGAACAGGCGAGGACCAGAACGACCACACAGGCCTGTCACCTCCCGATTTCTACTCAGTAAATATCGGCGGCAGCAAGAACAAGCACAACACCAGGAAGAGATGATACGCCGGCGTGAAGATCACTGGCAGTGTCCCTTCTTCATCCACTGCTGGGAGAACGACATCAGACTGCCCTCTGCCGATAACTGTCCGGAGTGCAACGGATCAAACCGCAACGGTCGCCCGAAGCCACACTCTAGGGATAGAGGATCAGAGCCGATCAACAGAAATCGGCGCGAAGAACGGCGCGTTTCGGTGCATGATCAGCTGGGGGGCAGAGTTGACCAGTACGGCAGGTCAAAAACCAAGATCGGCCAGCAAGATCGGCTGGGGGGCAGAGTTGACCAGTGCAACAGGTCAGAGGGCAAGATCGGCCAGCAAGATGGACTGGGGGGCAGAATCAGCACGGACGATCGGCTGGAAGAGATGACCGATGATAGGGTGTCAGACGAAGATCTCCTAGGAAGGGAACCAGATTGGAAACACGCTAAACCATCGGCCAAACCAGCGAACCCCAGGTGGTGTCCCGATGGCCTATCCAGATCCCAAAAGCGGAGAATCCAACGCCTACGCCAGTTAGAACATCAAGAAGGAGAACAAAGACATGTGCCAGAAAGAAGGAATGTGAAATCTCGAATTTGGCGCCCAAAGAAAAATGATTAGGAAGCAAACAGCCAAGAATCGGCGGCCGAAATCGATATGGTTTTCATACTGCCGATGGAGTTCATGGCGCCAAGCGATCGGGACAAAGTGACAAATACAGAGGAAGAGCAAATGGCACAACTGGTATTAGAGCCGATGACAGCTATGTTTGAGATGCCAGAGGAAGAAAAACGACAGCACCTCAAAGCGCTGTTTCTCAAGGGCTATGTCAACGGAAGACCCGTCACCAGACTACTAGTAGATGGAGGCGCGGCAGTCAACATCATGCCGTATGCCATGTTTCGCAAGCTGGGCAAGGGCGATGACGACCTCACCAAGACGGACATGATGCTGAAGGATTTCGAGGGCAACGTGTCGCCTGCCTGCGGGGCATTCTGCGTCGACCTCACCATCGGCAGTAAGACCCTCCCCACTACTTTCTTCGTCATTAATGGCAAAGGGTCCTATAATATGCTGCTTGGTCGCGACTGGATACATGCAAACTGCTGTGTCCCATCTACCATGCATCAATGCCTTGTGCAATGGGTCGGCGACAGTCCAGAGATAGTAGCTGCCGATTCTGTTTACAGCGTTGCAGCGGCCGACACACAACAGTGGAGCTGCTGCGAACACGTCAAATGTATATCTGGCAGGACTTGGGACACTAACTTCCTGAAAGTGTCCGATTTCGGTCTACAGCCGATCCAAGCAGTCGGCTCTGAGGATTCAGCTCGTTCGAAAGAATGAGAAGCTGAGGCATGGGTTCACGTCGGCCAATTCATTAGAGATGGGAGATTTAAGAGATAGCATCAGATCAAGGCCGACGTACGTTGGTACCGATGGGGATTCTGAGCACAAAAAGAAAATGTGTCGAGTTAACATGACCGATTTCTCATCGGTTTTCTGGCTACACATCCGGTGAAAGAGGTATTGGGATTCATTGTTAGGTGGAAAGTACAGATTACATGAAGCAGTTCAAAATCAAATCGGCGCGGTGGCATTAAGGAACAACAATGTTTAACATATTGTTTACAGCCCAAGGAAAGTATCTATGGCTACAATCGCTCGTCGTCTGATTTGATCGGCCGATTCTAATATCCTCTGATCACTTTCGGCCGATCCTGACACTTCTGACACGCGGCGACGGAGTCTTATTGCTTCACGAGCCAGATGTTGTCTTTTTTGCTTCAGCTCGCTGATCATGGTTTAAGAAGCATCTACCTTTTCCGTGGCGGATGGGATGAACAAGAAAATGCAGATCGCTAGGCCTCACCCCATCCACTGTCTCGGACTTTTCCAATCTGTCTAGCTCAGAATGAAAACTGCCAATGGCATTCAGCTCTTCTAAATTCTAACAACTACTTCTGATCTTCTAAATTCTAACAACTACGTACAGACTTCATCACAACTGCTCACACATTCTACTCTTTCACGTGGGTCAGTGAAATCACATGGAAACAACTTCTCTTCAGTTTACACGATGGACTCAGTGCTACAAATTAAACATGTCAAGAAACTATGCTAAGTTCTATTATTAGTGTTTTCACAAAGGCTGGAACATCCTACTACTTCGAGTGGATCCGACCATATATTTATACTTTATTTAAAAGGAAGACACAAGAAATAGATAAACTAATAACACTATAAACAATAGCACATAGCATGATACGACCGAGGGTTCTATAGAAGGTATCATATTTAAAATTTCTGTATAGGGATTGGGAATTCAAAGATTGCAGCACCCACACAGTAAGGTAGCTCTTACTGGCTGTAATCATGTAAGGAGGCATCAAAGCTCCAGGTTTATTTGCAAGTAATAATAAACAACGGTAAATTGCTTGTTAGGTGGTTGAATAAAAGGTATGCATGAGAAATAGCAACTCGGAGTCCAGAGACATGCTGACCTTTTCCTGCTGAATCTCTGATACAACACATGTGATGCCGACCAGTGACTTTGAGTTTGTCAAATGGACAATTAGGACGCTGCGCAAAAACCATAGCGATGTTGCGAGCATTCATCTTGTTGAACCTTTCATTTTCCACAACATCTGCCATCAGATTGATGTCCCATTCAAGTAGTGCTGCCTCCACAGGAGGTAGTGTACTCCCAAGGTGCCCACATTCTTCTTCAGTGTTGCAGTGCATCACTTGTTCTGGAGTTAACGAGTCCAGTACTCCACTTGGAAGTTCCCAAAACCATGCCTATAATTAGCACCCAACATTAATCATATTTGATGTACAAGATAAACTAAATGAAACCGAATATTAATTTACTGAGCTATAGTATGAGCATATTGGTGGGTGTATTGATTCTTGGGTATGTCTGATATATAGCATTTAAAGGCTCTGTACATATTAAAATTACAGAAAATGACAGTGCTAGCCTATGTACACAAGAGTTTGCCATGTTAACAAAACAAAAGTAGTGCAAAATAAAAGAAGAAGGGAAAGCAATTGAACACACCTTTATCAGTCCAGTAAAGCAGTGCAAGTCAATACCATCTGGAACAACTCCCCTATTTAGTTGATCTCTCACATATAGTTCCTGGCTATTGTCTGCATGAGAACAATACAAACATCAAGTTGTCTTTGAATTCAGGCCAGCATCAATGACAAATTTTCAGATGAATTCACTTGAACAATGGACCAAAAATAAAAGAGAAGTAAATCAATTAAGGAGAACAGGTAATGTGAAAAGATGATACAACCCACCTGCATGTTGACAGAGCCTCAACCAACCTAGCTCTAGCTTCAGCCTCTTCCTTTCTCCACGGTAGCATCTCTGATTTAAATCCGTGAGACGAAACACTAAAATCGAAACCTAGGTAAGATAAAGAGGAGAGGGGAAGGGGGAAACGGTCACCGTGAGGAGCTGCTGGAGATCCATGGCAAGGAGGATGGCAGACGCAACGGGGAGGATGGGGACAGGGAGCGACAAATCCGTAATCTCGCTCATGGAGGCCGGCGGCAGAGGGGTGGGAACTAACATCGCACCAGCGGAGGCCGGCGGGCGGCGACGCGGGGGGGAGGGGGGGATCCGACATCCTGCTCGCGGAGGATGACGGCGGCGGCCGGAGGGGAGGCGTGCCTCTGCTGGAGCTGGAACCGCCGGGGAGCCGAGCGGCGGCCGGAGATGGGGCCGCATGCCAGGCATGAGCGGCGGCCGGAGATGGGGGCGCCAGGGAGGCCCGAGCGGCGGCTGGAGATTGGGGGAGGGGGGAGCGCGGAGGGGAGAGGCGGGCGGGCGTGCTTAGGCGGAGGTGCGGACCGTGCCCCTGAGCGTGAACGTGGGGTGCGTGCGGAGGGGAGGGGCAGGTGCGGAGTGGACGCGGGTACGCGGGCGGGTAGGAAAATTTTCAGGTGAAAAAAATTGAGCCAAATGCCAGAAACATTTTGCAATTGCGAGTTTTGCCGAGGGAGTTGGCTGTCGACCGCGGAACGGAATTTTTGGTCATTTTTCGGTCCGCCAAATGGACCCGGTGTGAGAGGTAGGGGTTAGGTTTTAAGGTAAACTGCTATTTCAATTATTTTAGTTCTTTATAATATAGAAGTATACATTTATTGGCATTTGGGCTCCATTTATCTCAAACTTTCGGATAAAATTATGTTATTTTTGTAGGAAAATAAGGTTATGTGATCATTTAGACTCAATCTATAAGTTTAAGTCTCATTCGTAAGTATTTTTTTCTATATTTACTCTAATGCATGATAGTTTTTTCTCCAAAATATAGTGATACAATAATAGGTTTATTTTAGGGTTCCATTTGCCTCAAACTTACACACATGCATGATAGTTTTTTTCTCATGTATTTATTTACCAAATTGCTGAAGAGACTGTTTTAATCCATTTAAATTAATTGTTGTTGTTCACTGATGGATAGGTCATGGATGTACGAAGCACAAAGGATGAAGGCCTATTTTCTGGAGAACTTAATAAATTTATTGAATTATCGGAAAAGTATGCAAGAAGTGAAAAGACAAAGATGATACATTGCCTATGCAAAACCTTGCAGGAATTTCCAAGTTTTTAGCGACGTGACTACAATAAGATCGCATGTGTTGGTGGGTGGTTTTGTAGATGACTACAAGATCTGGACGAAATATGACGAGAAAGCACGACCACCTCCGATGCAAAATCGAGTCGATGAAATCATGCAAGACACCGAGTTTAATAGATTGTTTGATGCTTATGATGATTTTAGTGATGATGGCGGCGATGATGAAGATGTTGGTGGAGGCAATAGATATGGTGTTGATAGGGGGCCATCAATGGTGGCATTGATGATAGTAGTCATGATGATCTTGGCGACGGTGATTTCCTAAGATATTTATTGTGTCACAGCAAGATAGAGCTATTGGTTGGTAATGCAAAGGGGTTGGTAAACTTCAAGATGGTGAGAAAATTTGTAGAGGAAAATATATACGAGTGATCTAAAGGATGGACAAAACACTGTACCGTGCTTCATTTTATACTTGAGTTCTTGACTCTAAAGGCTAAGCATAGTCCGTCAGACAATAGTTTCAATGATCTTCTGCGTATGTTGGCTTGGTTGCTTCCAAAGCCAAATAAAGTGCCGGCCAACACTTAACGAGCAAAGAAGCGTGTCAGTCCGTTCACGATGGGCGTGGAAAGAATTCATGCATGTAGGAATCATTGTATTTTGTATCATGCGGACACTTTCAAAGATTTGAGCAAATGCCCTGTTTGTTCTGCAAGTTGATACAAAAACAATGCTGGTTATTGTGGTGGCGACATTAAAGGGCTAGTCGATGGGAATCAAAGGAAGAGGAAGGGTGCAAGGGATAATATTGCCTCTGTTGAGCCAGCAGACACTACTTTAGGCATTTCTGAGAAGCAGAGTAGAATTTCCGCCATGATTATGTGGTCTCTCCCAGTTGCCGATCGCCTGAGGCGTTTCTTCTCCAACCCAAAAGATGCTGAACTGATGCGGTGTTGGGATTCGGATAAGCGCAAGAAGGGCGATGGAAAGCTCAGACATCCAGCTGATGCTCGCCAGTGGAAGAAGTTCGATGAGCAATATTATCTGGATTCGGATAAGCTTAAGAAGGGTGATGGAAATAAGTTTTCAATATTCAAATAATTGGATACTACTATTACTATTATTTCATATGAATATATTCAAATAATTGGATATTAATATTATTATTATTTGATATGAATGATCGCTACTTGTTGGATTCTACTGCTGCTTTTGTGCTTCTGTACAAGGGGATAAGTGTCAGGATCACTTGCAACAGTTGGAAGACGAAGAAGCAGAATGTGACGACGAACGCGGCCAGGACCAAGGGCTCGCTCGAGTGCCTTTGGCGGAAGGATCCCGTGAAGTTGCGCCCCGGGTCACAGCAGAGCTCGTGCAGCTCGTGCCATATTGACCTGAGGTAGTTCCTCTCGAGGCTGTCGACGCTCAAAGACCACTCCCTTGCACAGAGGTCAGGGAAGGTCATGATCACAGAAACACAAACCATGATTAACTCTAAATTTCGTAGTCTTCACCATCAGTAATGATCAGCCAACTAGAGGAGGTCATAAGGTCTACAACTGAGCATGCATGGTGGTTGGTGACTTACACTTGAAATAAATTAAACTACCCAACACAACACTGAACATTTCTATAGTGTAACGATACTTAAAACGATAGTTAATAAATGAATAAACTAAGAAGGCCACAAAGATAACATCTGCACCCTCCGCAGAACCAACTACACGTGCTTGGTTACAGGAAGATTCCAGGATCAAGGTGCCAACCTCAATGACCCCGCATCGTTGCCATCCAGCACCTACCTCCATATCGACATTGCTCAACCACAAGCATTGCTGTGAACCCCTAATGTCGGCAAACCCTAGCGAACCATGGCAGTAGAGGTGGTCGCAGGCCACCAACACCATGAGGAACAGGTTGCCATGGCAGTCGAGGTGGTCGCATCCGCGCGCGGCACGGAGCCGCGCCACAGAGCTGGCGGTCGACCGGGGGCTCCGGCAGCACGTGGCAGCCGCCGGTGATGGGTCCCGGATGACGAGGCTGACATTGTAGCCGAGGACATCGAAGAGGACGCGGCTATGGCGGCAGTCGATGACGGACCAGTCACCGTAACCTAGCACCGGCGTCGGGATGGGGAATGGCATGCCGGCGGGTTCGAAACAGGGCATGGTGATAGCGTATGGAGGCACGGAATGGCGGTGTCACGGTGGCCGGAAGCAGGAGCAGGGAACGTTGACTTGTTCCTATACAAACTAATCACGCATGGAGGCATGTAATTTACATCTACAAAATAGAACTCCAGGATATAATATACAATAGTACATGTACATCATCTTGATAACACGTTTATAGTTAATGAGAGATTATTAAAACACAACTAGACCCACGTTTGGTGAAGACAGCCCTTAATAATTACCACATGTTCTTGATAACATGATGAGTTGCGGGGAGTGCTCCTGCTGCTGATGGCCCCTTGTAGGCCTTATTAGGCCACACGGCGCCCGAATAGAGCCCGAAGTTTTTCTTGGGTGAAGCAGCTTTGCCACGCCCTCTATTTTTTGACATTGCATACGCCATGCAGGTCGTCGAGCTCGAGCCACCGCAATGACGTTTCATCTCCATCCCATAGCCAAATACGTCCATAAACGGCCGGCGAGGCACGCCTAGTATCATAGGCTTTGGAGACGTCGTGGTCGCCGATGTCCTGTCAATCTTCTTACCCCCGCATGCGTGCCAATGCAAGACGTCGCCCAGCTCCGGTGCCGGCGGCTGGTTGATGAAGTGCACGATGCTCGACATGAGCCTCCTGCTGGTGGCGCGCAATGGGCTGTAGAGGTGGAAGCCGTGGTCCTCGCCCTCCGACTCCACCAGCGTCGCCTCGCCGCCGCCAGTGCGCGCGTAATAGTCGTGGAAGCGGTTGAGGAGGTGGCACCCACGTTCCCGTAGGGTGTCCTTCTCGGCCACGGCCACCAGCACGCGCCGGCACTTCAGCGATGCGATCTCCTCGTCTGGAGGGTTGAGCCGAGGGTCATTGTTGCTTGCCTGACCTGCGGTCACGAACGGCCAGAGCCAGTCCACCCCATACGCCGGAAACACCGCAGCGCCATCCCAGACCTCCTCGGAAGGCAGCCGCTCGGCTCCCCAGAAGTAGGGATGTACGATGACCATTCCCTCGATGTCGACGCCCACGCCGCCGTCTCGGCTGGCCCGTACGGCTGTGTGGTAGGCGATGTTCCCGCCTGCGCTGTCACCGGCAAGAAACGTGCGTGCGGGGTCGGCGTAGTTGGCGAGCCATGGGTCGGTGAGGGACGCCACCCATTTGAGCGCAGACCATGCATCGTCGTAGGCCGCGGGTATGGGGTGCTCCGGCGCGAGGCGGTACTCCACTGAGACGACGAGCGCTCCGGCGCTCGCGGCGAGGGAGGTGGCGTAGCGGTGGTACGTCCGGCAGAAGGCACTCTCCGTGCAGAAGGAGCCACCGTGGATGTATACGACGAGAGGGAGCCTCCTGGTACCGGCAGCCATGGCGGCTCGGGAGGGGAGGAACAGCCGTGCCGACACACCGGTGCTGTGGTCGATGACCACATCTCTTGTTGCCACCCCGCGATTGGCTGTCGGGTTCTCCGACGCAGCCACGAGAGGACTCCTCAGCAACCGCTCGATTCGGCCATCCTTGTACCGTTTTAGGAACGGGGAGAAGTCAAAGTCGACTTCAGCGACAGCATCCATAGTGGTCTTTTGATTCAGTCTATCTGTGTTTGCAGCTCTTTGTTGTGCTGTGTTGTAGGCTTGTGGGGTTGCTGCTTGTGGCCTTCTTGGGCATTTATAGCCAGAACATTATTTCATTTCAGTCCATTTGGTACCATCATATTACAAAATTGGATCCATTTCGAAATGCTGACACACTTTAAATTAGGACACGGATTTGATTCGTTCTAGGTGAGGATCCAATCGATCAAGTGTGGCCGCATGTGGTGCAGTTAGGACTACACATGTCCTGAAGCTGCACGTTACCCATGAGCATCATATTTTATTGATCTGAGGCATGTGAAGCTGAAAACTTATATTTAATAAGAAGAGAAAGTTCTGCATCTCTATAATATAATGTACCCCAGCTCGCCAAAATCTGTCCATGCGTCTACCTCACTTTTTGTTGAAAAAATATTTTTTCATGCACAGGAATAACTATATATTATGATAGAAACTGTTACTATAGCAGGAAACCTGTTCACGGATAAGCTGTATGTGTAAATCCATTTCTATCAATGGTTCGTTCTCTTAAGAATGATCCACCTATTGAAATGCCTATTTCATTTTTAGAAATAGATCTATATACTATAATCCATACTAGAAAGAGGGGGTTTTTTAGATACAAATTCTCCCGAAAGGTAGCCACGCACCCCTTTCCCTTTATGATGGCCCTGCCGAACAGGGGAGGTTTCCAAAGTTTTGCAAGAAAAACACCCAGAGGAAAATGAATTCACTTCTTTACAACCTCTTTTATTTCGTTAACGAGTTTTCCTATGCTTTATTTGAAAGCAATAGTTCACAGTGCATCATCTTTTGGGGACAAGATTTTCAGAACAAAGCTCCATCAATCATACTGTTAATATTTACATCACGAGTTCCACACCTTAATGGATATACATGTAGTTGGATCATCATTAATTATTTACACCTGCTGGTTGCAAGAGATAGGCTTGACCGATTTAGATGACTAATAATGATTAGTGTATTGACTTATAGTTGTTGCACGTGTAGTACGTGGAGGGGTCAAAATTTGCAAGATGCATGCACTTCTGCGTCCAAGGTGTAACAGCACTTTATTTTGACCAAGCTCCTATAAGTGAAAAAAGTTCGGCACCTAACAAATAACGGACAAAATTTCAATTAGTATAGGAGCCATGTGCTGACCTGCTCGAACGCATGACGTGCAAGCATGTGGTGCAGTTAGGACTATACGTGTCCGGAAGCTGCGCGTTACCCATGAGCATCATATTTTATTGATATGATGAAGCACGTGAAGCTGAAAACTTAAAGTTAATAAGAAGAGAAGGCGATGGGAAATGCACAACTAACTGGGAAATTTTAAAAGTAGTAACAGACGTGGGAAATGCATCAGAACGCACACAACAGCAAGATGCTCCTGACACTATATATATTTCACTTCTTTGCAAACTCTTTTATTTTGTAAACGGTTTTCCCTGTACTTTTATTGAAAGCAATAGTTCACAGTGCATCCTCTTTTGAGGACAAGATTTTCAGAACAAAGTCGCATCAATCATACTGTTAATATTTATATCAGTAGATCCACACCTTAGTGGATATAGAAGTAGTTCGATCATCTTTTACACCTGCAACATAGGCTTGACCGATTAGAATATTGATTAATTAGCCAAACATTATTGGACGAAGACTATAGCTAGGGAAGACTTGACCATCGATGCTTGGTCTCATTGCATAATTAGTTGTTGCATGTGTACTACGTGGGAGGGACAGAGTTGGCCAGATGCATGCACTTCTCCGTACAAGGTGTAACAATACTTTGACCAAGCTGACCTTCTCAAACGCATGATGAGAGCTGACCTTCTCAAACGCATGGCGTGCAAGCGTGTGGTGCAGTTAGGACTATACGTGTCCGGAAGCTGCGCGTTACCCATAAGCATCATATTTTATTGATCCGAAGCATGTGAAGCTCAAAACTTAAACTTAATAAGAAGAGAAGGCGATGGGAAATGCACAACTAACTGAGAAATTTTAAAAGTAGTAACAGACGTGCATCAGAACGCACACAACAGCAAGATGCTCCTGACACTATATATAGTCCACGACCCATCTCCACTTATGCTCATCATCAGTCATCTCCCTTGATACTCCCGTAGTTAGAGAAGATGGTGGCAAGCACACTAGCCAAAATTGGTGAGATCCGGCGTGCGCAGCGTGCTGATGGCCCAGCAGCCATGCTCGGTATTGGCACTGCAAATCCAACAAACTACGTGCTTCAGGAGGAGTTCCCGGATTACTATTTTCGTGTCACAAACAAGGAGCACCTCACCGACCTCAAAGATACATTCAAGAAACTATGTAAGTAAGCATGTCAATACGTACTGGTTGTTATTACTCTGTTCTTTTTCTTCCAAATTGCAGGTCATTTCTTTTTTGCAAAGTTTGATTATTTAGAACTCCGGAAATTTTCAAATTTGATCTAGTCATGCATTAACGACGATCATTCTTCAAATAATTGAACTAATTATTAGGTCGGATCGCGGGGCTGGAGAAACGTTTCTTTCACCACACGGAGCAACTGCTCAACGCCAACCCAGCTTTCCTCCACGGGACGCCCTCGGCCCTGGACGCGCGGCTCGACATCGTCGCCAAGGCTGCTCCAGAGCTCGCCGCATCGGCTGCCGCCAAGGCCATCGCGAGATGGGGCCGCCCGGCCACCGACATCACCCACCTCATCGTCAGCACCAATTCCGAAGCCCGCTCACCAGGCGCGGACCTCGGGCTGGCCACACTCCTCGGCCTCCGCCCTGACGTCTGCCGGACCGTGCTCCAGCTCGACGGCTGCTCGGCCGGCTGCACCGCCCTTCGCCTAGCCAAGGACCACGCCGAGAACAACCGCGGCGCGCGCGTGCTCGTGGTCTGCGTCGAGCTCACCATCACCACCTTCCGGGCCCCCCACGAAGGGGACAGCTTCGGCACCCTCATCCCGCAGGCGCTGTTCGGTGACGGAGCGGGCGCGGTCATCGTCGGCTCCGACGCCGTGCACCCCGCCGAGCGCCCGCTCTTCGAGATGGTGTCCGCCTCGCAGGCCATGATACCTGGGTCGGAGAAGCAGCTCAACGTGCGGCTCGGGGAAGGCGGGGTCGACATCGACATCTCCTTCAACCTGCCGAGGTTCGTCGCGCAGAATCTTGAGCGCTGCCTGCTTGATGCGTCTGGGGCGCTCGGCGTCGAGTGGAAGTGGAACGACCTCTTTTGGGCGGTCCATCCGGGCAGTCGCGGGATTCTGGACCGCGTCGAGTCGGCTCTCGGGCTGGAGCCCAGGAAGCTGGCGTCGAGCCGAACTGTGGTGAGAGACTACGGGAATATGCTCTCCGCGACGGTGATATTCGTGCTTGAAGAGCTGCGCCGGCGAATGGACGAGGAAGGAGATGAGGCTGCAGAGTGGGGGATCATGGTGGGCTTTGGACCGGGATTCACTGTCGAGACCATGGTGCTGCACGCTACAAAGTACTAGCGGTTGGAAGTTGGAAATTGTACGAATAATTTGCATGTTTTAATTCAGAAATAAATACTAGTGATTGATTGGAAGTAATGAACTACTCACGCTAGACATGTGAGCGCTAGCAACTAACACTCTCTATCGCTAACCCCGTTGATTCCATCATCACAAGACATAAGTCGTATCACCACATGTTTTTAACAAGTTTTTCTATGCTTTTGTTGAAAGCCATAGTTCACGTACATCATCTTTTGGGGACATGATTTCTACAACAAGTCCCATCACAATGTTAGTATTTACATCACAAGTTCCACGCCTTAATAACGAATATAAAAAAGTTCGATCATCATTTACACATGCTCTTTCCATGAGATAGGCTTTGACCGATTTACTTAAGTAATGACTATTCCTCCGTTCGAAAATGTAGTTCGTTTGACTTTCTTGACCCCAAGTTTGACCGCTCCTCTGATTTAAAAATTTGTGCAAAATGTCACATCTTTTGTTGTGCCTTGCTTTATTAATAGAAGTTGTTCAAGAATGCTCTCTGTCGCTAATCCATCATCACAAGATACAAGTCATATTGAGACATGTTTTTAACAAGTTTCCCTATGCTTTGGTTGAATGCAATAGTTCACAGCACATCATCTTTTGGGGACATGATTCTCAGAATAAGTCCCATCACAATGATAGTATTTACATCACAAGTTCCACACCTTTTTTTATGTGATACAAGTTCCACACCTTTTTTTATGCGTTACAAGTTCCACACCTTAATAACAAATATAAAAGACTTTGATCAACATTTACCACTGCTCATTTACGTCGAGATGGAGCGGCACAACTTTCTGGAGATCGATGGCATGAAGGTATGTGCCCGCTAACTTTTGCTTTTCGTTCTGTCTGTAGTGCACAGGTTCCTACATAGGGGACTCATACTCAAACACGGCACTTTACAAATTGTTGTTACAATTCAGATTCCTGTGGGCGCAAGGAAACCGCTACTATGTCGAATTAAATTAGCAGAGATCACCTGTAATTTGCCCAATGCATCACTTCATCTGCCCGTGTCCAGGTTGCCAGTTTTTGGGGAGCTAAAGAATTGCATCACCACCTGGGTTCATCATAGATTTGTCTACTAGTATTCATCTTTATCTGATCTTTTTGTGTCAGTACAGTAGTTTTGTGCTTGAATCTAAGTAATGCGTGCATCTGGATTGCTGATTGATTTGTATAATTAATGCTTAATTTTCCATGCCTTATTGCTCCTTGTATAATGTACAGAAATCACGTGGAGTTGCTTGTTTGCGAGCTACAGATGGTAACAGCTTTGAAGCCTTAATAATTAATAGACACTAGTTCTGGATAATTGATCAATGCATATGTCTAGTGAACTCTCACCTCTCTAGCAAGATTCAAGGTGGTCAATAGACAACTTCATGGTTTTGTATGGAAATGTAATAGAACCCTGATTTAGTATGTTTTCCATGAAAATAATTTGATGTTATTTAACTGAATTTTGCTTACTGCAACTCACAGAATATTGTTTAACTGAACAGATTAATAATTCATGTTATACATATGCACTCTTATGAATATGTATATGTGAACCTTCTGGGCACTGGTTCATTACATTTTATTTAGATAATGGAAAAGATTTCACCCTCCTCATCGAGGGGATCAGACCAACATTATTCAACATTGTGATAACCACACCATATTCTCACAAAGTGTTTAAAGTATAAAGCATGCTTACTGAAAGCCAATCCGTAAAGTAAAAGGTCATCCATGGGATGCGAAGAAACAAAGAACCGACGTCTCCAACAAGCAACGTACATGAATCAACATCTTCTTTTCATCCTCACGCACTGGAACTGGGCCCAATGGCGTAGCCAATACGTTCCCCTGAATAAAACCTGCAAAAACATTTTTGGTTGGCACTTGTTAAACACAACATCGTTCCTAGAGAGCCAAATAACCCAACACAAAGCCGATATGCCTGTCAGTAAAAGTAGTTTTGGTTTATGACCCCCTTATTTTAACCAATGATTGAATAAATCATCAACATCCTTTGGTGGTGCTACGTGTATGTCAGGGGCTTTCTCTTGGACTTCTGGCTTCAGACTCAGCTTCAAACTGGAAGATATGTAGAAAGTTTTTTGTGGGGTCGGTTTACTTACAAGGAAAAATACCGGACAAAGGTGAATATGAGAGTATGTTGGTCCTAAGAGAAGTCCCAGCCGTACGCACTAGAATAACCTTTGAACTCTTTACCTCCTCGGACGCATCAAGTGCTGATTTTTCGCTGAACACCTTCTTTGAATGTGAATCCGAGTAAGGCATCAGATCGAGGAAGGAAGTATAGAATGTTTTCATAGAAGCTTTCTTTTTCATAGGTCAACTCTGAGATGAGGTATGCTGAAACACAGGTTTTTTGAATTTTTCCTGCACCAAAAGAAAAGAATCTAAAAATATCCGTTGGAAGGTGACTCAGGTCCACCAAAAACTAAGTGAATAGCACGCCAAAAAAATTTAGGATAAGCACAATCGAAAAAAAGGTGTTGGATACTGTCTTCTTAGTTACAGAAGCTGCAAACTTTGCTTCCAATCCAATTTCACCTAGTTAAATTATCCTTTGTAAGTAACACACCCCTTTTCAAGTACCACATAAAGATTTTAAATTTTAAAGGTATCTTCGCATGCCAAATCTCTTGTGTAACCTTTATACCGCTATTAACAAGATTTTATACATGGAGTGTACTGTGAAGGAGCCATTAGCTAGTAGGGACCATGTGAAGGTATCCCTCCCCTCTTGTAAATTACGTTCAACAACTTATCCACTAAACGGAGCCATTCATGTAGTTTATCCCCCACTAAAGCTCTCCTAAAGGAGATATTAAGTGTTGTGGTGCTAAACACTTCCACTACCGTAGCATGTTGTCGGCGAACAATGTTAAACAGAGATGGGAATTGGGATTTCAATGTTTGGTTGGTCAGCCACATGTCTTCCCAAAACCTTATTTGTGAACCATCTTTAAGTGAAAAACGTCCCAAACAAAGAAACTTATCCTTCACCCACATTAGGCTTGTCCAAAAATACGAGTCTTCCGGTTTCTTGTTGAATTGCCCTAGAGTTTTATTCTTTAGATATTTATTCATTAGCAACTCTTGCCAAATGCCTCCTTCATTCCATTGTTTAAACAACCATTTACTAAGCAGACATTAATTTTGAATATCCAAATTTTGTATTCCTTGTCGACCTTGTTCTTTTGGTTGGCACGTCAAAGGCCATTACATTTAACTAACCTGTACTTTTTCATATGTTGGTTGTTTTGCTAAGAAAAACCTTGATCTATAATATTCAATTTTTCTTAAGGACTCCTCTCGGGACCTCAAAAAAAGATAGCATAAACATAGGTAAACTAGACAAAACGGAATTAATTAGCACCAACCTACCACCTATAGATAAAAGCTTGCCTTTCCAACCACTCAGTCTTTTCTCACATTTGCACCAAACATCAGAGAATCCTTTCATTCTTAGAGTTTGTTGTAAGAAATCCCATTTCATTTTATCATAGGCTTTCTCAAAATCAATTTTAAAAATAATCGCATCTTGTTTTTTTGCATGTTATTCGTATAAGGTCTCGTGAAGGACAATAGCCCCTTCCGTTATGTTTCTACCAGGTAAGAATGTTGTTTGTGATGGTCTTATAACCTTTTGAGCTACTTTTGCACTTCTATTCATGGCTACTTTTGTAAAAATTTTGAAACTAACATTCAACAAACAAATGGGTCTATATTGTTGAATTTGTTTCAAACCATTGCTTTTAGGTAGTAATATTATTGTCCCAAAGTTTAGGCTATGGACAGGCAGTGTACCATTATGAAAATCCTCGAATAAAGCCATCAAGTCATCTTTGATAACATGCCAAAAAACTTGATAGAACTTAGGGGGGAATCCATCTGGACCACCCGTGTGATAAAAAGATCATTAGAAAGCCCGTCACCTAGGATTTGGGAATAAGTGACGGGCCTAACACAAAGCCCGTCACCTAGGGTTCGAGCTTAAGTGACAGGTATAGAACAATACTCGTCACTCGGAATTTTTAAAGGTGACGGGCTATGCTTCTAGGTGCCGTCACCAGGTGTATATTAAAGGTGATCGGCTTTGGTTGTTGCCCGTCACCTTTGATTCTAGATCCCAGCAGTATCATTTTGTGCTTCCGGCTGCACCCTGGAGCACAGCTAGAATTTGGCAGCCATCTTGATCCTGCAAATTACACACACAGAATAGAGACTGCATGCATATTCAAATCACCATTCATATATCACACAGGTTACATCACGAACAACCACCAAGTCAGTCAGTCAGAAGGAACATTATTCATATATCACACTGTACAATAATCACATGAATATCCAACAGTCCATGAATGATCTCAGTTCAACAACGTTAGTGGAAGTCACCTTTGTGGCTTATAACATCTACCAGCAAGAATTGTGCAACCTTTTCTCTAATAGCAAGGAGCTGCTGCTTCTCCAATTTGTCCTTGTCATCCCGCATGTCCTAGCAAGAAGTAGAGGGAGTCAAATGATGAGTGTATGTATTTATATGTATATATATAATATCATATTTGACTAAGGCTTACTTTTACTCCTTTAAAAGATTTGAAAGTTGAAGTAAGCCGGATCATGTGGTATGCAACATAGAACCCGCATTCATTTCCAGATCCTTGCTACATGCACTGCACAAGATGATATACTGTTAGGTCAAATATATTTGGTGAAATCATGAAAAGATAGAATGCGGGCGGTCTGAGATATACCGAAAAATCGGTCACGTGTATCAAATTGGTTTTTGGAAGACTGTTGGCAGCTCGAAAGGAGGCGAAACCACTGCATTAGGTGTTATAGATGTCGTTAGCTGCAAAATATGTGACGGTTCGCAAATGAGAAAATTGCAAATGTGGTAAGTCAGAGATATACCTATCGATAATTGCCTTGATGGCGGTGTAGTCTCGCTATCCCAAAGTGTCATCATCGTTGTGTGGTCTGTTAGAGTCCAAGTACCACACTTTTTCCCACTTTGGACAGATGACGACTAGGAAGTAGTGGGAGCCTGTGTGGTGCGCAACAAGCACACAACCGGTGTCAGACTTCAAGACCTTTGAGATGACAGAATGTATGTGGTCCGGGTCCTTAGCGATGACGAAGGGCGAGGATGGGCATGGGACAAGACAGTGGACGACAGCTCGACACCGACGTACGAAGACTTCACTGTCGAGTACGTCCACTTCGAGGGAGCTGGGGGAGTAGGCAGCTCCTCCTCACCGAGCGTGCCTACCCCAGTCCCCGAGTCTCCACCGACTCCGGCGCACGCTACTTCGGCAGCGGCACGCTCTTGAGCCACGACTTCGACTGCGATGAGCTCTTCGCCGACTCCACCACAGTCGGTGACCCCATGGACTCCAGCACCACCAGCTACCCCTCTGGGCACGCCTACTCCAACACCAGCCAGTGTCAAGCATAGCCCGGTGGAGTTTGGCACTCCTCTCTCCCACAACGAGGAGCGCATCGACGCGTACCACGACGGTGAGCCGTTGCTGTTCCGCACAATGGAAGACCTTCTCGGCGACCAGCCAGTGCCAGGACTGGTGCCTCACGACCTGGAGGCGCAGTTGCACCTTGCGTGCGACGAAGGCGAGCCTCGGTCCTTCGCAGACGCCGAGAGACACGCGGCATGGCGTGCCGCGATGCAGCCGGCGCCATCGTGAAGCACAAGGCTCGCTTGGTGGCACGAGGTTTCGTGCAGCAGGAGGGGATCGACTTTGACGATGCCTTCGCCCCCGTGGCACGGATGGAGTCCGTGTGACTCCTCCTTGCGTTGGCCGCCCAGGAGAGCTAGCGCGTTCATCACATTGACGTCAAGTTCGTGTGACTCCTCCTTGCGTTTAAGAAGCATCTACCTTTTCCGTGGCGGATGGGATGAACAAGAAAATGCAGATCGCTAGGCCTCACCCCATCCACTGTCTCGGACTCTTCCAATCTGTCTAGCTCAGAATGAAAACTGCCAATGGCATTCAGCTCTTCTAAATTCTAACAACTACTTCTGATCTTCTAAATTCTAACAACTACGTACAGACTTCATCACAACTGCTCACACATTCTACTCTTTCACGTGGGTCAGTGAAATCACATGGAAACAACTTCTCTTCAGTTTACACGATGGACTCAGTGCTACAAATTAAACATGTCAAGAAACTATGCTAAGTTCTATTATTAGTGTTTTCACAGAGGCTGGAACATCCTACTACTTCGAGTGGATCCGACCATATATTTATACTTTATTTAAAAGGAAGACACAAGAAATAGATAAACTAATAACACTATAAACAATAGCACATAGCATGATACGACCCAGGGTTCTATAGAAGGTATCATATTTGAAATTTCTGTATAGGGATTGGGAATTCAAAGATTGCAGCACCCGCACAGTAAGGTAGCTCTTACTGGCTGTAATCATGTAAGGAGGCATCAAAGCTCCAGGTTTATTTGCAAGTAATAATAAACAGCGGTAAATTGCTTGTTAGGTGGTTGAATAAAAGGTATGCATGAGAAATAGCAACTCGGAGTCCAGAGACATGCTGACCTTTTCCTGCTGAATCTCTGATACAACACATGTGATGCCGACCATGTGCGCCACAATTAGGACGCTGCGCTAAAACCATAGCGATATTGCGAGCATTCATCTTGTTGAACCTTTCATTTTCCACAACATCTGCCATCAGATTGATGTCCCATTCAAGAAGTGCTGCCTCCACATGAGGTAGTGTACTCGCAAGGTGCCCACATTCTTCTTCAGTGTTGCAGTGCATCACTTGTCTGGAGTTAACGAGTCCAGTACTCCACTTGGAAGTTCCCAAAACCATGCCTATAATTAGCACCCAACATTAATCATATTTGATGTAAAAGATAAACTAAATGAAACCGAATATTAATTTACTGAGCTATAGTATGAGCATATTGGTGGGTGTATTGATTCTTGGGTATGTCTGATATATAGCATTTAAAGGCTCTGTACATATTAAAATTACAGGAAATGACAGTGCTAGCCTATGTACACAAGAGTTTGCCATGTTAACAAAACAAAAGTAGTCCAAAATAAAAGAAGAAGGGAAAGCAATTGAACACACCTTTATCAGTCCAGTAAACCAGTGCAAGTCAATACCATCTGGAACAACTCCCCTGTTTAGTTGATCTCTCACATATAGTTCCTGGCTATTGTCTGCATGAGAACAATAGAAACATCAAGTTGTCTTTGAATTCAGGCCACCATCAATGACAAATTTTCAGATGAATTCACTTGAACAATGGACCAAAAATAAAAGAGAAGTAAATCAATTAAGGAGAACAGGTAATGTGAAAAGATGATACAACTTACCTGCATGTTGACAGAGCCTCAACCAACCTAGCTGTAGCTTCAGCCTCTTCCTTTCTCCACGGTAGCATCTCTGATTTAAATCCGTGAGACGAAACACTAAAATCGAAACCTAGGTAAGATAAAGAGGAGAGGGGAAGGGGGAAAAGGTCACCGTGAGGAGCTTCTGGAGATCCACGGCGAGGAGGATGGCAGACGCAACGGGGAGGACGGGGACAGGGAGCGACAAATCCGTAATCTCGCTCATGGAGGCCGGCGGCAGAGGGGTGGGAACTAACATCGCACCAGCGGAGGCCGGCGGGCGGCGACGCGGGGGGGGGGGGGGGGGGGGGGGTGGTGATCCGACATCCCGCTCGCGGAGGATGACGGCGGCGGCCGGAGGGGAGGCGTGCCTCTGCGGGAGATGGAACCGCAGGGGAGCCGAGCGGCGGCCGGAGATGGGGGCGCCAGGGAGGCCCGAGCGGCGGCTGGAGATTGGGGGTAGGGGGGAGCGCGGAGGGGAGAGGCGGGCGGGCGTGCTTAGGCGGAGGTGCGGACCGTGCCCCTGAGCGTGAACGTGGGATGCGTGTGGAGGGGAGGGGCACGTGCGGAGTGGACGCGGGTACGCGGGCGGGTAGGAAAATTTTCAGGTGAAAAAAAACTGAGCCAAATGGCAGAAACATTTTGCAATTGCGAGTTTTGCCGAGGGAGTTGGCTGTCGACCGCGGAACGAAATTTTTGGTCATTTTTCGGTCTGCCAAATGGACCCGGTGTGAGAGGTAGGGGTTAGGTTTTAAGGTAAACTGCTATTTCAATTATTTTGGTTCTTTATACTATAGATATAGAAGTATATATTTATTGGCATTTGGGCTCCATTTATCTCAAACTTTCGGATAAAATTATGTTATTTTTTAGGAAAACAAGATTATATAATTATTTAGACTCAATCTATAAGTTTAAGTCTCATTCTGTAACACCCAAAAAATATAGGAAATAAAATTTTAAAAATACTTTATAAAAGCTACAAAATAAAATTATGCATGCATCTCTCTCTTTCTCTTCTCCCACTCTCTTTCAGCCCAGCCCAGAATCTCTCCTCTTTTCTTTCAGCCCAGCCCAAATCTCTCTCTCTTCTCCTTTTCCTTTTTTTTCTCTCCCCGCGGCCCAAAACCGCACACCCGGCCCAGCCCGCAGTGCTCTCCCTCTCTCACCGCCAGCTGGGTCCCACTTGTCAGTCTCTCCACCCCCCCCCACCTTCCTTTCTTCCACCTCCCGCTCTTCTCTTTCCTTTCCTGCCGCGACGCCAATACCGCCCACGCCGTCGCCGTCGCCGTCGCCCATCGCCCGTCGCCTGCGTCTCCGCCCCCTGCCTTTCCGCGACGCCCGCCTGCCATAATGCCGTGGCACGCGCTTCCCCGGGCGACCAGCCCCATTTCGCCGCGGAAATCACGGCCGCCATCCCCGGCTGCCGCGAGAGCCGCCGCCTCCCGTCCCCAAGTCGCTCCGCCCCGCTCCCTCGCCCTATAAAACTCGAGCCCGAGCACCAGCGCTCCCCTTCCACTCCGGTTTCACCGCACGCCCGACTACCCCGCTGCTCTACGCCGCCATTTTCCTAAGCCCGAGCCCGTCGTCGCCGCCGCGTCGTCGAGCCGCCATCTCGCCGCCTCTCCGTCGACTGCGACCGTCGCCGGAGCCCTGCCTTGGACCCAGCGCCATCGTCGTCCACTCCTTCCCCTCCGTGCCGTCACTCCACGCCGGCATTTCCTCACCGGAGCGAACATCTCCACCCGTGCCGCACCTCGTCGTCGACCCACCGTTTCGCCTCGACTCCACCGTCTTCAACCCTTGTAAGACTCTCGCGAGGAAGTCAGCACCACGCCGCTCCCATTTTCCCCCTCCCTCTCGCTCTCTTGGCCCCGCGATTGCTCGCCGGAGCTCTGTCTCCGCCCGCCACCGTGGTCCGCCGGTCTACAGCCGCCGCACGGCCATCCCGTGACCCCCACTACCATCGTCGAGCCGAAGCTCCCTCCCCGGCCTAATCCCGGCCTGAACCGAGCCCAAAGCACTGGATTCGGTGAGCTCCGGCGATCCTCCGCCGCCCCCGCTCATTGCCGGCGCCCAGCGCCGCCGCCAAGCCGACCGAGTCGCCCCAACTACCCCCTACCGCTCGATCTGGATCCAAGGGCCAGATCGGATCTGAGCCGCGCCCGAGCTGCCAAGCCAAGCCTGAGCCGAGCAGCACAGCCACAGCCGGCGGATCATGATCCAACGGATCAGATCCACCTGACCCGAGCCAAACCCTAGTCGTCGCCAACTCTTTTGCGGAAAAGCCCGTAGGCTATCCAGAAATCCACCCGCGATCCAGTCCTGTTTAAAAGTAATTAGAATCAGGTCCTTTCTTTTCTGTTTAGGCCCCTGACTTGTCTAGAATTAGAACCCGCCGTCCAGGACCTCCAGCTTTGCACCCAGGTCCCTCTATTTAAGGTTTAATTATGTTTTAGCCCCTAGTTTCTTCAAATCTAGCCCCTGGAAGTTCAAAACTCTCACAGATAGGACCCTGTACTACTGTTTTAGCCATATCTTCATCGTTTCAACTCCGATTTCAACGATTCTTGAGCTCACGCGATCCTTGCATCATGAACTACAACTTTATCATCTTTATATTCTCTGTTTGTATTGTTTCTTATTTGTTTGGTTATGTTTGTTTTTGTGATCGTGTAGACGCGTGACGTTCGAACAAAACCAAGAGCAGGCTTACGACGAAGAGAACCAGCAGCTATTTGAAGAAGGCAAGTGGACTTCCCTTCCCTGCATGTTCTATTTTATCCCAACAATAGCATGATAATTCACTTTACTTTAATGTTGCTTTGCATAAACTTGATGGGTCACCTATGCTAAGGACATACCTAGTCTTTTACCCAAAGCCTTGAATCACCAGGGTTTACTATTCATGTTGGGTAGTCACGCTTAGTTGCAAACTTTGGGATTGGTGTTGGTTTACTCCTATGATAATGTTGATCACGTTTCATAATGTTGTTATACCTCGTTAAACTCAAGATCAACTTTGTTTAATGGGAACATGGAGAACCACCCAAGTGAACTGTGCATCCACAAAGTCACATGGCTCTGACCTTAGCCAATTAATTAGATGTGTAGTTAGCTGGTGGCCTTACCGAAAGGGCAAGGAGGGGGTCAGTGATAGGGATCATAGCCCGGTCCTCTTGGGGTAGCGGCCTTTGCTAAGGAGCTGACCATTAGGGAGGTTTATGGACCACACGGCTACTGAAACTCTAGCGGGCTGCCTAGCTTTTGACATGTCTTTGTAAAGGCTTCGTAGTGTACCCTCGCCACTCACCTCGGAAGTGTTTAAGGGCCTTGCAAACCCGGACGACTCAGGGAAACACGGTTTGTGGGGAAAGTGTACAACCTCTGCAGAGTGTAAACTTGTTATAACAGTCGTGCTCACGGTTAAGAGTGGCTTGGACCCTCACATGATAATGAAACTTGAAGATTAATTAAACCGTGGTTCTTGGTTTATATTTATGGTGTTGGTACCTTGATATTTTTGTTTAAGGGATGGTATAAACTTAAATCTAATTAATAGGTGCTTGCTAATAAAAACTTGACCAACTAAAAGTGCTCGCTGCTGTAAACCTTAGCCTATCCTTGATGGCCATGCATATTCTCCCCCACTTGCTGAGTACCAACCATAAGAGTACTCATCCTTGCCCAACTGCTGTTCAGAAGAGAACTTTGAAGATGAGGACTTCGACGACTTCGATGAGTTCTAGGCTTGCGTTCACCAGTCATCGCCTGTGGAAGACGGAGTTGTTGCAGTCTTTGTTTACGGTATATCGGTGTAACGTTTAAAGACCTTTGTGTCTCTTTTATACGGAGTGTAATATTGTTAAATACTTTATTTAATTACTTTTCGAACATTGTCTTAAATATATTACACTTGTCCGTTTATCATGTGTGTGTGAACATGATCCTAGCGCACACATGAGATGCATCTGGTTCTTTCTAGAATCGGTTATGACACATTCGCAAGTATTTTTTTCTATATTTACTCTAATGCATGATAGTTTTTTCCCCACAATATAGTGATACAATAATAGGTTTATTTTAGGGTTCCATTTGCCTCAAACTTACACACATGCATGATAGTTTTTTTCTCATGTATTTATTTACCAAATTGCTGAAGAGACTGTTTTAATCCATTTAAATTAATTGTTGCTATTAATTGATGGATAGGTCATAGATGTATGAAGCACAAAGGATGAAGGCCTATTTTCTGGAGAACTTAATAAATTCATTGAATTCTCGGAAAAGCATGCAAGAAGTGAGAAGACAAAGATGATACATTGCCCATGCAAAACCTGCAGGAATTTCCAACTTTTTAGCGACGTGACTACAATAAGATCGCATGTGTTGGTGGGTGGTTTTGTAGATGACTACAAGATCTGGACGAAACATGATGAGAAAGCACCACCACCTCCGATGCAAAATCCAGTCGATGAAATCATGCAAGACACCGAGTTTAATAGATTGTTTGATGCTTATGATGATTTTAGTGATGATGGCGGCGATGATGAAGATGTTGGTGGAGGCAATAGATATGGTGTTGATAGGGGGCCATCAATGGTGGCATTGATGATAGTAGTTGTTGACGCCAGATTTTGACACGTCTTGAATCGGCGTCAGGAGGAGAAGATTGGCCGATGCGGCAGATCTGGGAACTACAGTAAGGAATCGGCCGATCGGGGTAACAGTTGAAAATCGGCCGATTGGTGGCGCCGCCTATGCCAACAGGATAGGATTATTCCAGAAGATCCTAGTCAAAAGCTGGTCAACGCGGCATGCTAAGTCGGCCGGAAAGCAATTGAAGAGGTCCTGATTGGATTAGGAAACGGCGGCGGAAGATTCTGCGGGAGTCCGTTTCCTTTTTAAAGTCATTATAGATATAGTAGTTTTCCTGTTTTAAATAAGGTTGTAACAAGTCGTAATCGACCAGGAGTCCTAGTTTCAGGGTATACATAGGAGTCGCTAGGGTTTTGCAAAGAAGAACCAACATCAATCAACAAACACAACTTCTACTTTTTACCAGTACTTTACCTTTCAAGTCGGCGACTTCGCCAATATTTTCTTCTTTCACGAGTTCGTACGGATTGGAAGGGCTGCATCAACCTGATCTCCGGCCAATTGGTAGGTTCCGATTATCGAGTAATATCCGAGCTTTAACTACGGGCGCATCGCTGTGGTTTTGTTTGGATTTATTCACAAGTTATCGATATTTACTAGAATTGCAAGTTTTACCTGTTATTCTAGTATTATCACCAGTTATCCAGCTTGAGATCAGGGTAATCGGCTTCGTCATCGTTCTCCTTCGATTCATCGCCATATAGCCGATTAGATCTGTCTCAAGTGTTGCTTCTATAGTAATTATTTAGATTGCTCCAGCAGTTCTCTTTACAATTACTATACGATCATCGGCTGACTCATAGCCGATCATCTCTACAGCAAATCGGCCGATTTGCCGCCGACGCGCTCCTCAGGACAGATCGGAAATCCAGCCGATCGACGCGCCTGGAATTTAATACTCTATTTCCTTGTCAATCAACAGGTCAGATTGACTGGCACGCCGCGCGAACCGCACCAGGGCGATAACCCGAACAGGAGCTAAGCAGATTCTCCCGGGTCGTGTGTCCGACGCTGAAGATCCATCGGTCGATTCCTACCCGGCCGATTTTAGCGCCAACACACTTTTGGCACGCCCGGTGGGACCATCCAAGACCTGGTATGTCGAACAACGTAGAAATCTCTGACAGCAACATCATTGGGGTCACAGAAGCTGATCTCAAGGACGACCAGAGGGAGGAATTGGCCAAATGTCTGGAAGATTATAAGAAGATGTACCTCCAATCGTTCAGTCGTACCAGAAGCGGGGAAGCAGTTAAGAAAGCTCCTATTCCAGCACCTCGCCACATCACCATTGCTGAAGACTCGGGCAAGATGTCAGAGATGATTCAGCAGTCCGTGTATCAAGCGTTCATTGACCAATCCTCGGTGATGAGCAACACGGTGTATAACGCCGTCGTCAACTCTCTGGCCAGCGGAGCCGCTCAAGGTTATCAGGGACCGGCATATGCCCCTCCAACTACCTTGCCGGCCAGAAGCTTACCGTACACATCCCAATCGGCTTCTCAGCCGATATTGACGCAGCGCGAAGGATACAGCTCTCCACCACTTCCGGCGTCTCCAAGATACAGCGGTGCACCATGTCTCCCATCGCGAGCGCCGCTTCAACCCGTTCAAATGGCTTCTGTGCAAACACTGCCTACAAGCTCAATGCCTTGGGGGGCATCAGCCACGACGTATTTCCCCGAGCCAGCGAACGGGCATGGCACTTATCCGTTTCAGGTGCCGTACCAATCGGCCGCCCGGCCGACGGTCTCCCAGGTGCCGTACCAATCGGCCGCCCGGCCGACGGTCTCCCAGTACCAGCCGATTTTACCAGAAATCAGCAGGGGGTCAATCACTGTGGAGGCATTCAGAGGCATGGTGCCAGCAACGACGTACGAAGGGGGTGCGGACCCGTTTCGCCAGCAGTTATCGGCCGCCCAACAAACTTCGCCGATTCATCACCTGGCCGAACCAGCCCTTCAACACGTGCCCGCGCCGCGAACAACTCTTCATCAGCAGCAGGTGGACTGGACGGCAAGAATAGCAGAAGTAATCCAAGATCAGTTTGGGCTGAAGCCGAAAGTTCAAACTTATACTTACAAGACGCCGTATCCATCGGCCTATGACTCGTTGCCGTTCCCGCACCGTTACAAGGTTCCTGATTTCACCAAGTTCTCAGGGACGGATGACACATCCACTGTAGAGCACATCAACAGATTCATCATCCAGTGCGGAGAAGCTGCCACACAAGACGCACTGAGGGTACGGTTATTTTCATCATCTCTATCCGGATCGGCCTTCCAGTGGTTCACCACTTTACCGCCAAATTCTATCGTCACGTGGGCCGATCTGGAGAAACAATTCCACAAGTACTTCTATGCAGGGGTACACGAGATGAAGATTTCGGATCTAACCAGCCTCAGGCAGAGGAGCGATGAGCCGGTGACAGGGTATATACAGAGGTTCAGAGAAATCAAGAATAAGTGCTACAGTCTGGCTCTGACCGATGCATAGTTGGCCGATATCGCTTTCCAAGGTCTCTTGCCGCAAATCAGAGAGAGGTATGCCGCCCAAGAGTTTGAGAGCCTGAGTCAAATCGTCCACCGATTGTCAGGGCAGGAGATCCGACCACTTGAACAGCGGAGGAGCTTCCAGAAGAAAGTGGCGTACTTGGAGGGATCTGAATCTGACGCGGAGGAAGAAATCGGCCTGGCGGAATGGGTAAAAGGGAAAAAGCCAATATCCTGCCCCTTTGGCAAGAAGGAGCCAGAGACATTCGGCTTTGACACGTCCAAGGCCGATAAAATTTTTGATCTACTGCTTCAGGAGGGACAGATCAAGCTGTCGCAACATCACACCATCCCTACGGCCGATCAGCTGAAGAAGATGAAGTACTGCAAGTGGCACAACGCTACTTCGCATGACACCAATGAATGTAAAGTCTTCCGTCAGCAGATACAATCGGCCATTGAACAGGGGCGGCTCAGATTTGAGACTCCAACCAAATCGGCAATGCCGATGAAGATAGACCAGCACCCCTTCCCGGCCAACACGGTCAACGCTGGAGAAAAATCAAGTCAAACCAGGGTGCTGACGTCAGAATCGGCGAGAAAAGACAGCGTTGTCGACCCCAGGAGGCAGATCACGACGGAAGAAATCAGAAGGAACAGGCGAGGACCAGAACGACCACACAGGCCTGTCACCTCCCGATTTCTACTCAGTAAATATCGGCGGCAGCAAGAACAAGCACAACACCAGGAAGAGATGATACGCCGGCATGAAGATCACTGGCAGTGTCCCTTCTTCATCCACTGCTGGGAGAACGACATCAGACTGCCCTCTGCCGATAACTGTCCGGAGTGCAACGGATCAAACCGCAACGGTCGCCCGAAGCCACACTCTAGGGATAGAGGATCAGAGCCGATCAACAGAAATCGGCGCGAAGAACGGCGCGTTTCGGTGCATGATCAGCTGGGGGGCAGAGTTGACCAGTACGGCAGGTCAAAAACCAAGATCGGCCAGCAAGATCGGCTGGGGGGCAGAGTTGACCAGTGCAACAGGTCAGAGGGCAAGATCGGCCAGCAAGATGGACTGGGGGGCAGAATCAGCACGGACGATCGGCTGGAAGAGATGACCGATGATAGGGTGTCAGACGAAGATCTCCTAGGAAGGGAACCAGATTGGAAACACGCTAAACCATCGGCCAAACCAGCGAACCCCAGGTGGTGTCCCGATGGCCTATCCAGATCCCAAAAGCGGAGAATCCAACGCCTACGCCAGTTAGAACATCAAGAAGGAGAACAAAGACATGTGCCAGAAAGAAGGAATGTGAAATCTCGAATTTGGCGCCCAAAGAAAAATGATCAGGAAGCAAACAGCCAAGAATCGGCGGCCGAAATCGATATGGTTTTCATACTGCCGATGGAGTTCATGGCGCCAAGCGATCGGGACAAAGTGACAAATACAGAGGAAGAGCAAATGGCACAACTGGTATTAGAGCCGATGACAGCTATGTTTGAGATGAAAGAGGAAGAAAAACGACAGCACCTCAAAGCGCTGTTTCTCAAGGGCTATGCCAACGGAAGACCCGTCACCAGACTACTAGTAGATGGAGGCGCGGCAGTCAACATCATGCCGTATGCCATGTTTCGCAAGCTGGGCAAGGGCGATGACGACCTCACCAAGACGGACATGATGCTGAAGGATTTCGAGGGCAACGTGTCGCCTGCCCGCGGGGCATTCTGCGTCGACCTCACCATCGGCAGTAAGACCCTCCCCACTACTTTCTTCGTCATTAATGGCAAAGGGTCCTATAATATGCTGCTTGGTCGCGACTGGATACATGCAAACTGCTGTGTCCCATCTACCATGCATCAATGCCTTGTGCAATGGGTCGGCGACAGTCCAGAGATAGTAGCTGCCGATTCTGTTTACAGCGTTGCAGCGGCCGACACACAACAGTGGAGCTGCTGCGAACACGTCAAATGTATATCTGGCAGGACTTGGGACACTAACTTCCTGAAAGTGTCCGATTTCGGTCTACAGCCGATCCAAGCAGTCGGCTCTGAGGATTCAGCTCGTTCGAAAGAATGAGAAGCTGAGGCATGGGTTCACGTCGGCCAATTCATTAGAGATGGGAGATTTAAGAGATAGCATCAGATCAAGGCCGACGTACGTTGGTACCGATGGGGATTCTGAGCACAAAAAGAAAATGTGTCGAGTTAACATGACCGATTTCTCATCGGTTTTCTGGCTACACATCCGGTGAAAGAGGTATTGGGATTCATTGTTAGGTGGAAAGTACAGATTACATGAAGCAGTTCAAAATCAAATCGGCGCGGTGGCATTAAGGAACAACAATGTTTAACATATTGTTTACAGCCCAAGGAAAGTATCTATGGCTACAATCGCTCGTCGTCTGATTTGATCGGCCGATTCTAATATCCTCTGATCACTTTCGGCCGATCCTGACACTTCTGACACGCGGCGACGGAGTCTTATTGCTTCACGAGCCAGATGTTGTCTTTTTTGCTTCAGCTCGCTGATCATGGTTTAAGAAGCATCTACCTTTTCCGTGGCGGATGGGATGAACAAGAAAATGCAGATCGCTAGGCCTCACCCCATCCACTGTCTCGGACTTTTCCAATCTGTCTAGCTCAGAATGAAAACTGCCAATGGCATTCAGCTCTTCTAAATTCTAACAACTACTTCTGATCTTCTAAATTCTAACAACTACGTACAGACTTCATCACAACTGCTCACACATTCTACTCTTTCACGTGGGTCAGTGAAATCACATGGAAACAACTTCTCTTCAGTTTACACGATGGACTCAGTGCTACAAATTAAACATGTCAAGAAACTATGCTAAGTTCTATTATTAGTGTTTTCACAAAGGCTGGAACATCCTACTACTTCGAGTGGATCCGACCATATATTTATACTTTATTTAAAAGGAAGACACAAGAAATAGATAAACTAATAACACTATAAACAATAGCACATAGCATGATACGACCGAGGGTTCTATAGAAGGTATCATATTTAAAATTTCTGTATAGGGATTGGGAATTCAAAGATTGCAGCACCCACACAGTAAGGTAGCTCTTACTGGCTGTAATCATGTAAGGAGGCATCAAAGCTCCAGGTTTATTTGCAAGTAATAATAAACAACGGTAAATTGCTTGTTAGGTGGTTGAATAAAAGGTATGCATGAGAAATAGCAACTCGGAGTCCAGAGACATGCTGACCTTTTCCTGCTGAATCTCTGATACAACACATGTGATGCCGACCAGTGACTTTGAGTTTGTCAAATGGACAATTAGGACGCTGCGCAAAAACCGTAGCGATGTTGCGAGCATTCATCTTGTTGAACCTTTCATTTTCCACAACATCTGCCATCAGATTGATGTCCCATTCAAGTAGTGCTGCCTCCACAGGAGGTAGTGTACTCCCAAGGTGCCCACATTCTTCTTCAGTGTTGCAGTGCATCACTTGTTCTGGAGTTAACGAGTCCAGTACTCCACTTGGAAGTTCCCAAAACCATGCCTATAATTAGCACCCAACATTAATCATATTTGATGTACAAGATAAACTAAATGAAACCGAATATTAATTTACTGAGCTATAGTATGAGCATATTGGTGGGTGTATTGATTCTTGGGTATGTCTGATATATAGCATTTAAAGGCTCTGTACATATTAAAATTACAGAAAATGACAGTGCTAGCCTATGTACACAAGAGTTTGCCATGTTAACAAAACAAAAGTAGTGCAAAATAAAAGAAGAAGGGAAAGCAATTGAACACACCTTTATCAGTCCAGTAAAGCAGTGCAAGTCAATACCATCTGGAACAACTCCCCTATTTAGTTGATCTCTCACATATAGTTCCTGGCTATTGTCTGCATGAGAACAATACAAACATCAAGTTGTCTTTGAATTCAGGCCAGCATCAATGACAAATTTTCAGATGAATTCACTTGAACAATGGACCAAAAATAAAAGAGAAGTAAATCAATTAAGGAGAACAGGTAATGTGAAAAGATGATACAACCCACCTGCATGTTGACAGAGCCTCAACCAACCTAGCTCTAGCTTCAGCCTCTTCCTTTCTCCACGGTAGCATCTCTGATTTAAATCCGTGAGACGAAACACTAAAATCGAAACCTAGGTAAGATAAAGAGGAGAGGGGAAGGGGGAAACGGTCACCGTGAGGAGCTGCTGGAGATCCATGGCAAGGAGGATGGCAGACGCAACGGGGAGGATGGGGACAGGGAGCGACAAATCCGTAATCTCGCTCATGGAGGCCGGCGGCAGAGGGGTGGGAACTAACATCGCACCAGCGGAGGCCGGCGGGCGGCGACGCGGGGGGGAGGGGGGGGATCCGACATCCTGCTCGCGGAGGATGACGGCGGCGGCCGGAGGGGAGGCGTGCCTCTGCTGGAGCTGGAACCGCCGGGGAGCCGAGCGGCGGCCGGAGATGGGGCCGCATGCCAGGCATGAGCGGCGGCCGGAGATGGGGGCGCCAGGGAGGCCCGAGCGGCGGCTGGAGATTGGGGGAGGGGGGAGCGCGGAGGGGAGAGGCGGGCGGGCGTGCTTAGGCGGAGGTGCGGACCGTGCCCCTGAGCGTGAACGTGGGGTGCGTGCGGAGGGGAGGGGCAGGTGCGGAGTGGACGCGGGTACGCGGGCGGGTAGGAAAATTTTCAGGTGAAAAAAATTGAGCCAAATGCCAGAAACATTTTGCAATTGCGAGTTTTGCCGAGGGAGTTGGCTGTCGACCGCGGAACGGAATTTTTGGTCATTTTTCGGTCCGCCAAATGGACCCGGTGTGAGAGGTAGGGGTTAGGTTTTAAGGTAAACTGCTATTTCAATTATTTTAGTTCTTTATAATATAGAAGTATACATTTATTGGCATTTGGGCTCCATTTATCTCAAACTTTCGGATAAAATTATGTTATTTTTGTAGGAAAATAAGGTTATGTGATCATTTAGACTCAATCTATAAGTTTAAGTCTCATTCGTAAGTATTTTTTTCTATATTTACTCTAATGCATGATAGTTTTTTCTCCAAAATATAGTGATACAATAATAGGTTTATTTTAGGGTTCCATTTGCCTCAAACTTACACACATGCATGATAGTTTTTTTCTCATGTATTTATTTACCAAATTGCTGAAGAGACTGTTTTAATCCATTTAAATTAATTGTTGTTGTTCACTGATGGATAGGTCATGGATGTACGAAGCACAAAGGATGAAGGCCTATTTTCTGGAGAACTTAATAAATTTATTGAATTATCGGAAAAGTATGCAAGAAGTGAAAAGACAAAGATGATACATTGCCTATGCAAAACCTTGCAGGAATTTCCAACTTTTTAGCGACGTGACTACAATAAGATCGCATGTGTTGGTGGGTGGTTTTGTAGATGACTACAAGATCTGGACGAAATATGACGAGAAAGCACGACCACCTCCGATGCAAAATCGAGTCGATGAAATCATGCAAGACACCGAGTTTAATAGATTGTTTGATGCTTATGATGATTTTAGTGATGATGGCGGCGATGATGAAGATGTTGGTGGAGGCAATAGATATGGTGTTGATAGGGGGCCATCAATGGTGGCATTGATGATAGTAGTCATGATGATCTTGGCGACGGTGATTTCCTAAGATATTTATTGTGTCACAGCAAGATAGAGCTATTGGTTGGTAATGCAAAGGGGTTGGTAAACTTCAAGATGGTTTGAAAATTTGTAGAGGAAAATATATACGAGTGATCTAAAGGATGGACAAAACACTGTACCGTGCTTCATTTTATACTTGAGTTCTTGACTCTAAAGGCTAAGCATAGTCCGTCAGACAATAGTTTCAATGATCTTCTGCGTATGTTGGCTTGGTTGCTTCCAAAGCCAAATAAAGTGCCGGCCAACACTTAACGAGCAAAGAAGCGTGTCAGTCCGTTCACGATGGGCGTGGAAAGAATTCATGCATGTAGGAATCATTGTATTTTGTATCATGCGGACACTTTCAAAGATTTGAGCAAATGCCCTGTTTGTTCTGCAAGTTGATACAAAAACAATGCTGGTTATTGTGGTGGCGACATTAAAGGGCTAGTCGATGGGAATCAAAGGAAGAGGAAGGGTGCAAGGGATAATATTGCCTCTGTTGAGCCAGCAGACACTACTTTAGGCATTTCTGAGAAGCAGAGTAGAATTTCCGCCATGATTATGTGGTCTCTCCCAGTTGCCGATCGCCTGAGGCGTTTCTTCTCCAACCCAAAAGATGCTGAACTGATGCGGTGTTGGGATTCGGATAAGCGCAAGAAGGGCGATGGAAAGCTCAGACATCCAGCTGATGCTCGCCAGTGGAAGAAGTTCGATGAGCAATATTATCTGGATTCGGATAAGCTTAAGAAGGGTGATGGAAATAAGTTTTCAATATTCAAATAATTGGATACTACTATTACTATTATTTCATATGAATATATTCAAATAATTGGATATTAATATTATTATTATTTGATATGAATGATCGCTACTTGTTGGATTCTACTGCTGTTTTTGTGCTTCTGTACAAGGGGATAAGTGTCAGGATCACTTGCAACAGTTGGAAGACGAAGAAGCAGAATGTGACGACGAACGCGGCCAGGACCAAGGGCTCGCTCGAGTGCCTTTGGCGGAAGGATCCCGTGAAGTTGCGCCCCGGGTCACAGCAGAGCTCGTGCAGCTCGTGCCATATTGACCTGAGGTAGTTCCTCTCGAGGCTGTCGACGCTCAAAGACCACTCCCTTGCACAGAGGTCAGGGAAGGTCATGATCACAGAAACACAAACCATGATTAACTCTAAATTTCGTAGTCTTCACCATCAGTAATGATCAGCCAACTAGAGGAGGTCATAAGGTCTACAACTGAGCATGCATGGTGGTTGGTGACTTACACTTGAAATAAATTAAACTACCCAACACAACACTGAACATTTCTATAGTGTAACGATACTTAAAACGATAGTTAATAAATGAATAAACTAAGAAGGCCACAAAGATAACATCTGCACCCTCCGCAGAACCAACTACACGTGCTTGGTTACAGGAAGATTCCAGGATCAAGGTGCCAACCTCAATGACCCCGCATCGTTGCCATCCAGCACCTACCTCCATATCGACATTGCTCAACCACAAGCATTGCTGTGAACCCCTAATGTCGGCAAACCCTAGCGAACCATGGCAGTAGAGGTGGTCGCAGGCCACCAACACCATGAGGAACAGGTTGCCATGGCAGTCGAGGTGGTCGCATCCGCGCGCGGCACGGAGCCGCGCCACAGAGCTGGCGGTCGACCGGGGGCTCCGGCAGCACGTGGCAGCCGCCGGTGATGGGTCCCGGATGACGAGGCTGACATTGTAGCCGAGGACATCGAAGAGGACGCGGCTATGGCGGCAGTCGATGACGGACCAGTCACCGTAACCTAGCACCGGCGTCGGGATGGGGAATGGCATGCCGGCGGGTTCGAAACAGGGCATGGTGATAGCGTATGGAGGCACGGAATGGCGGTGTCACGGTGGCCGGAAGCAGGAGCAGGGAACGTTGACTTGTTCCTATACAAACTAATCACGCATGGAGGCATGTAATTTACATCTACAAAATAGCACTCCAGGATATAATATACAATAGTACATGTACATCATCTTGATAACACGTTTATAGTTAATGAGAGATTATTAAAACACAACTAGACCCACGTTTGGTGAAGACAGCCCTTAATAATTACCACATGTTCTTGATAACATGATGAGTTGCGGGGAGTGCTCCTGCTGCTGATGGCCCCTTGTAGGCCTTATTAGGCCACACGGCGCCCGAATAGAGCCCGAAGTTTTTCTTGGGTGAAGCAGCTTTGCCACGCCCTCTATTTTTTGACATTGCATACGCCATGCAGGTCGTCGAGCTCGAGCCACCGCAATGACGTTTCATCTCCATCCCATAGCCAAATACGTCCATAAACGGCCGGCGAGGCACGCCTAGTATCATAGGCTTTGGAGACGTCGTGGTCGCCGATGTCCTGTCAATCTTCTTACCCCCGCATGCGTGCCAATGCAAGACGTCGCCCAGCTCCGGTGCCGGCGGCTGGTTGATGAAGTGCACGATGCTCGACATGAGCCTCCTGCTGGTGGCGCGCAATGGGCTGTAGAGGTGGAAGCCGTGGTCCTCGCCCTCCGACTCCACCAGCGTCGCCTCGCCGCCGCCAGTGCGCGCGTAATAGTCGTGGAAGCGGTTGAGGAGGTGGCACCCACGTTCCCGTAGGGTGTCCTTCTCGGCCACGGCCACCAGCACGCGCCGGCACTTCAGCGATGCGATCTCCTCGTCTGGAGGGTTGAGCCGAGGGTCATTGTTGCTTGCCTGACCTGCGGTCACGAACGGCCAGAGCCAGTCCACCCCATACGCCGGAAACACCGCAGCGCCATCCCAGACCTCCTCGGAAGGCAGCCGCTCGGCTCCCCAGAAGTAGGGATGTACGATGACCATTCCCTCGATGTCGACGCCCACGCCGCCGTCTCGGCTGGCCCGTACGGCTGTGTGGTAGGCGATGTTCCCGCCTGCGCTGTCACCGGCAAGAAACGTGCGTGCGGGGTCGGCGTAGTTGGCGAGCCATGGGTCGGTGAGGGACGCCACCCATTTGAGCGCAGACCATGCATCGTCGTAGGCCGCGGGTATGGGGTGCTCCGGCGCGAGGCGGTACTCCACTGAGACGACGAGCGCTCCGGCGCTCGCGGCGAGGGAGGTGGCGTAGCGGTGGTACGTCCGGCAGAAGGCACTCTCCGTGCAGAAGGAGCCACCGTGGATGTACACGACGAGAGGGAGCCTCCTGGTACCGGCAGCCATGGCGGCTCGGGAGGGGAGGAACAGCCGTGCCGACACACCGGTGCTGTGGTCGATGACCACATCTCTTGTTGCCACCCCGCGATTGGCTGTCGGGTTCTCCGACGCAGCCACGAGAGGACTCCTCAGCAACCGCTCGATTCGGCCATCCTTGTACCGTTTTAGGAACGGGGAGAAGTCAAAGTCGACTTCAGCGACAGCATCCATAGTGGTCTTTTGATTCAGTCTATCTGTGTTTGCAGCTCTTTGTTGTGCTGTGTTGTAGGCTTGTGGGGTTGCTGCTTGTGGCCTTCTTGGGCATTTATAGCCAGAACATTATTTCATTTCAGTCCATTTGGTACCATCATATTACAAAATTGGATCCATTTCGAAATGCTGACACACTTTAAATTAGGACACGGATTTGATTCGTTCTAGGTGAGGATCCAATCGATCAAGTGTGGCCGCATGTGGTGCAGTTAGGACTACACATGTCCTGAAGCTGCACGTTACCCATGAGCATCATATTTTATTGATCTGAGGCATGTGAAGCTGAAAACTTATATTTAATAAGAAGAGAAAGTTCTGCATCTCTATAATATAATGTACCCCAGCTCGCCAAAATCTGTCCATGCGTCTACCTCACTTTTTGTTGAAAAAATATTTTTTCATGCACAGGAATAACTATATATTATGATAGAAACTGTTACTATAGCAGGAAACCTGTTCACGGATAAGCTGTATGTGTAAATCCATTTCTATCAATGGTTCGTTCTCTTAAGAATGATCCACCTATTGAAATGCCTATTTCATTTTTAGAAATAGATCTATATACTATAATCCATACTAGAAAGAGGGGGTTTTTTAGATACAAATTCTCCCGAAAGGTAGCCACGCACCCCTTTCCCTTTATGATGGCCCTGCCGAACAGGGGAGGTTTCCAAAGTTTTGCAAGAAAAACACCCAGAGGAAAATGAATTCACTTCTTTACAACCTCTTTTATTTCGTTAACGAGTTTTCCTATGCTTTATTTGAAAGCAATAGTTCACAGTGCATCATCTTTTGGGGACAAGATTTTCAGAACAAAGCTCCATCAATCATACTGTTAATATTTACATCACGAGTTCCACACCTTAATGGATATACATGTAGTTGGATCATCATTAATTATTTACACCTGCTGGTTGCAAGAGATAGGCTTGACCGATTTAGATGACTAATAATGATTAGTGTATTGACTTATAGTTGTTGCACGTGTAGTACGTGGAGGGGTCAAAATTTGCAAGATGCATGCACTTCTGCGTCCAAGGTGTAACAGCACTTTATTTTGACCAAGCTCCTATAAGTGAAAAAAGTTCGGCACCTAACAAATAACGGACAAAATTTCAATTAGTATAGGAGCCATGTGCTGACCTGCTCGAACGCATGACGTGCAAGCATGTGGTGCAGTTAGGACTATACGTGTCCGGAAGCTGCGCGTTACCCATGAGCATCATATTTTATTGATATGATGAAGCACGTGAAGCTGAAAACTTAAAGTTAATAAGAAGAGAAGGCGATGGGAAATGCACAACTAACTGGGAAATTTTAAAAGTAGTAACAGACGTGGGAAATGCATCAGAACGCACACAACAGCAAGATGCTCCTGACACTATATATATTTCACTTCTTTGCAAACTCTTTTATTTTGTAAACGGTTTTCCCTGTACTTTTATTGAAAGCAATAGTTCACAGTGCATCCTCTTTTGAGGACAAGATTTTCAGAACAAAGTCGCATCAATCATACTGTTAATATTTATATCAGTAGATCCACACCTTAGTGGATATAGAAGTAGTTCGATCATCTTTTACACCTGCAACATAGGCTTGACCGATTAGAATATTGATTAATTAGCCAAACATTATTGGACGAAGACTATAGCTAGGGAAGACTTGACCATCGATGCTTGGTCTCATTGCATAATTAGTTGTTGCATGTGTACTACGTGGGAGGGACAGAGTTGGCCAGATGCATGCACTTCTCCGTACAAGGTGTAACAATACTTTGACCAAGCTGACCTTCTCAAACGCATGATGAGAGCTGACCTTCTCAAACGCATGGCGTGCAAGCGTGTGGTGCAGTTAGGACTATACGTGTCCGGAAGCTGCGCGTTACCCATAAGCATCATATTTTATTGATCCGAAGCATGTGAAGCTCAAAACTTAAACTTAATAAGAAGAGAAGGCGATGGGAAATGCACAACTAACTGAGAAATTTTAAAAGTAGTAACAGACGTGCATCAGAACGCACACAACAGCAAGATGCTCCTGACACTATATATAGTCCACGACCCATCTCCACTTATGCTCATCATCAGTCATCTCCCTTGATACTCCCGTAGTTAGAGAAGATGGTGGCAAGCACACTAGCCAAAATTGGTGAGATCCGGCGTGCGCAGCGTGCTGATGGCCCAGCAGCCATGCTCGGTATTGGCACTGCAAATCCAACAAACTACGTGCTTCAGGAGGAGTTCCCGGATTACTATTTTCGTGTCACAAACAAGGAGCACCTCACCGACCTCAAAGATACATTCAAGAAACTATGTAAGTAAGCATGTCAATACGTACTGGTTGTTATTACTCTGTTCTTTTTCTTCCAAATTGCAGGTCATTTCTTTTTTGCAAAGTTTGATTATTTAGAACTCCGGAAATTTTCAAATTTGATCTAGTCATGCATTAACGACGATCATTCTTCAAATAATTGAACTAATTATTAGGTCGGATCGCGGGGCTGGAGAAACGTTTCTTTCACCACACGGAGCAACTGCTCAACGCCAACCCAGCTTTCCTCCACGGGACGCCCTCGGCCCTGGACGCGCGGCTCGACATCGTCGCCAAGGCTGCTCCAGAGCTCGCCGCATCGGCTGCCGCCAAGGCCATCGCGAGATGGGGCCGCCCGGCCACCGACATCACCCACCTCATCGTCAGCACCAATTCCGAAGCCCGCTCACCAGGCGCGGACCTCGGGCTGGCCACACTCCTCGGCCTCCGCCCTGACGTCTGCCGGACCGTGCTCCAGCTCGACGGCTGCTCGGCCGGCTGCACCGCCCTTCGCCTAGCCAAGGACCACGCCGAGAACAACCGCGGCGCGCGCGTGCTCGTGGTCTGCGTCGAGCTCACCATCACCACCTTCCGGGCCCCCCACGAAGGGGACAGCTTCGGCACCCTCATCCCGCAGGCGCTGTTCGGTGACGGAGCGGGCGCGGTCATCGTCGGCTCCGACGCCGTGCACCCCGCCGAGCGCCCGCTCTTCGAGATGGTGTCCGCCTCGCAGGCCATGATACCTGGGTCGGAGAAGCAGCTCAACGTGCGGCTCGGGGAAGGCGGGGTCGACATCGACATCTCCTTCAACCTGCCGAGGTTCGTCGCGCAGAATCTTGAGCGCTGCCTGCTTGATGCGTCTGGGGCGCTCGGCGTCGAGTGGAAGTGGAACGACCTCTTTTGGGCGGTCCATCCGGGCAGTCGCGGGATTCTGGACCGCGTCGAGTCGGCTCTCGGGCTGGAGCCCAGGAAGCTGGCGTCGAGCCGAACTGTGGTGAGAGACTACGGGAATATGCTCTCCGCGACGGTGATATTCGTGCTTGAAGAGCTGCGCCGGCGAATGGACGAGGAAGGAGATGAGGCTGCAGAGTGGGGGATCATGGTGGGCTTTGGACCGGGATTCACTGTCGAGACCATGGTGCTGCACGCTACAAAGTACTAGCGGTTGGAAGTTGGAAATTGTACGAATAATTTGCATGTTTTAATTCAGAAATAAATACTAGTGATTGATTGGAAGTAATGAACTACTCACGCTAGACATGTGAGCGCTAGCAACTAACACTCTCTATCGCTAACCCCGTTGATTCCATCATCACAAGACATAAGTCGTATCACCACATGTTTTTAACAAGTTTTTCTATGCTTTTGTTGAAAGCCATAGTTCACGTACATCATCTTTTGGGGACATGATTTCTACAACAAGTCCCATCACAATGTTAGTATTTACATCACAAGTTCCACGCCTTAATAACGAATATAAAAAAGTTCGATCATCATTTACACATGCTCTTTCCATGAGATAGGCTTTGACCGATTTACTTAAGTAATGACTATTCCTCCGTTCGAAAATGTAGTTCGTTTGACTTTCTTGACCCCAAGTTTGACCGCTCCTCTTATTTAAAAATTTGTGCAAAATGTCACATCTTTTGTTGTGCCTTGCTTTATTAATAGAAGTTGTTCAAGAATGCTCTCTGTCGCTAATCCATCATCACAAGATACAAGTCATATTGAGACATGTTTTTAACAAGTTTCCCTATGCTTTGGTTGAATGCAATAGTTCACAGCACATCATCTTTTGGGGACATGATTCTCAGAATAAGTCCCATCACAATGATAGTATTTACATCACAAGTTCCACACCTTTTTTATGTGATACAAGTTCCACACCTTTTTTTATGCGTTACAAGTTCCACACCTTAATAACAAATATAAAAGACTTTGATCATCATTTGCACCTGCTCATTTACGTCGAGATGGAGCGGCACACCTGCTAACTTTTGCCTTTCGTCCTGTCTGTAGTGCATAGGTTCCTGCATAGGGGACTCATACTCAAACACGGCACGTTCTAATCCGTAAAGTAAAAGGTCATCCATGGGATACGAAGAAACAAAGAACCAACGTCTGCAACAAGCAACGTACATGAATCAACATCTCCTCATCCTCACACACTGGAACTGGGCCTAATGGCGTAGCCAATACGTTTCCCTGAATAAAACCTGCAAAAACATTTTTGGTTGGCGCTTGTTAAACACAACATCGTTCCTAGAGAGCCAAATAAGCCAACACAAAGCCGATATGCCTGTCAATAAAAGTAGTTTTGGTTTATGACCCCCTTGTTTTAACCAATGATTGAATAAATCATCAACATCCTTTGGTGGTGCTATGTGTATGTCGGGGGCTTTCTCTTGGACTTCTGGATTCAGACTCAGCTTCAAACTGGAAGATATGTAGAAAGTTTTTTGTGAGGTCGGTTTACTTACAAGGAAAAATACCGGACAAAGGTGAATATAAGAGTATGTTGGTCCTAAGAGAAGTCCCAGCAGTACGCACTAGAATAACCTTTGAACTCTTTACCTCCTCAGCCGCATCAAGTGCTGATTTTTTGCTGAACGCCTTCTTTGAATGTGAATCCGAGTAAGGCATCAGATCGAGGAAGGAAATATAGAATGTTTTCATAGAAGCTTTTTTTTCATAGGTCAACTCTGAGATGAGGTATGCTGAAACACAGGTTTTTTGAATTTTGCCTGCACCAAAAGAAAAGAATCTAAAAATATCCGTTCGAAGGTGACTGAGGTCCACCAAAAACTAAGTGAATAGCACGCCAAAAAAATTAAGGATAAGCACAATCGAAAAAAAGGTGTTGGATACTGTGTTCTTAGTTACAGAAGCTACAAACTTTGCTTCCAATCCAATTTCACCTAGCTAAATTATCCTTTGTAAGTAACACACCCCTTTTCAAGTACCACATAAAGACTTTAAATTTTAAAGGTATCTTCGCATGCCAAATCGCGTCGAGTGGAAGTGGAACGACCTCTTTTGGGCGGTCCATCCGGGCAGTCGCGGGATTCTGGACCGCGTCGAGTCGGCTCTCGGGCTGGAGCCCAGGAAGCTGGCGTCGAGCCGAACTGTGGTGAGAGACTACGGGAATATGCTCTCCGCGACGGTGATATTCGTGCTTGAAGAGCTGCGCCGGCGAATGGACGAGGAAGGAGATGAGGCTGCAGAGTGGGGGATGATGGTGGGCTTTGGACCGGGATTCACTGTCGAGACCATGGTGCTGCACGCTACAAAGTACTAGCGGTTGGAAGTTGGAAATTGTACGAATAATTTGCATGTTTTAATTCAGAAATAAATAAAGTGAACATTTTACTCGTGAGTGATTGATTGGAAGTAATGAACTACTCACGCTAGACATGTGAGCGCTAGCAACTAACACTCTCTATCGCTAACCCCGTCGATTCCGTCATCACAAATTTTTTGACGGTCAACTCTGAGATGAGGTATGCTGAAACACAGGTTTTTTGAATTTTGCCTGCACCAAAAGAAAAGAATCTAAAAATATCGGTTCGAAGGTGACTCAGGTCCACCAAAAACTAAGTGAATAGGACGCCAAAAGAATTTAGGATAAGCACAATCGAAAAAAAGGTGTTGGATTCTGTCTTCTTAGTTACAGAAGCTGCAAACTTTGCTTCCAATCCAATTTCACCTAGCTAAATTATCCTTTTTAGTAACACACCCCTTTTCAAGTACCACATAAAGATTTTGAATTTTAAAGGTATCTTCGCATGCCAAATCTCTTGTGTAACCTTTATACCGCTATTAACAAGATTTTATACATGGAGGGTACTGTGAAGGAGCCATTAGCTAGTAGGGACCATGTGAAGGTATCCCTCCCCTCTTGTATATTACGTTCAACAACTTATCCACTAAACGGAGCCATTCATGTAGTTTATCCCCCACTAAAGCTCTCCTAAAGGAGATATTAAGTGGTGTGGTGCTAAACACTTCCACTACCGTAGCATGTTATCGCCGAACAATGTTAAACAGAGATGGGAATTGGGATTTCAATGTTTGGTTGGTCAGCCATGTCTTCCCAAAATCTTATTTGTGAACCATCTTTAAGTGAAAAACGTCCCAAACAAAGAAACTTATCCTTCACCCACATTAGGCTTGTCCAAAAATACGAGTCTTCCAGTTTCTTGTTGAATTGCCCTAGAGTTTTATTCTTTAGATATTTATTCATTAGCAACTCTTGCCAAATGCCTCCTTCATTGCATAGTTTAAACAACCATTTACTAAGCAGACATTAATTTTGAATATCCAAATTTTGTATTCCTTGTCGACCTTGTTCTTTCGGTTGGCACGTCAAAGGCCACTTAACTAACCTGTACTTTTTCTTATGTTGGTCGTTTTGCTAAGAAAAACCTTGATCTATAATATTTAATTTTTCTTAAGGACTCCTCTCGGGACCTCAAAAAAAGATAGCATAAACATAGATAAACTAGATAAAACGGAATTAATTAGCACCAACCTACCACCTATAGATAAAAGCTTGCCTTTCCAACCACTCAGTCTTTCCTCGATCCTATCCTCAATTATTTTCCGGTCCTTGTTACTAAGCTTTCTAAAATGCATCGGAATTCCTAGATAGCGAAAGGGATATGAGCTAGGTACAACCCCTTTCATTCACCTTTATTCCCACATTCCCTCCTTTGTAAACGCTTCTATCCATTTGCACCAAACATCAGAGAATCCTTTCATTCTTAGAGTTTTTTGTAAGAAATCCCATTTCACTTTATCATAGGCTTCCTCAAAATCAATTTTAAAAATAATCCCATCTTGTTTTTTTGCATGTTATTCGCATAAGGTCTCTTGAAGGACAATAGCCCCTTCCATTATGTTTCTACCAGGTAAGAATGTTGTTTGTGATGGTCTTATAACCTTTTGGGCTACTTTTGCACTTCTATTCATGGCTACTTTTGTAAAAATTTTGAAACTAACATTCAACAAACAAATAGGTCTATATTGTTGAATTTGTTTCAAACCATTGCTTTTAGGTAGTAATATTATTGTCCCAAAGTTTAGGCTATGGAGAGGCAGTGTACCATTATGAAAATCGTCGAATAAAGCCATCAAGTCATGTTTGATAACATGCCAAAAAACTTGATAGAACTCAGGGGGGAATCGATCTGGACCACCCGTGTGATAAAAAGATCATCAGAAATTGGTTACCAGAGTAGTTTATGAATAAAAAGTTCACCTATGTATTTATCCTCAGGATATGGTATTATGAAGTAGTAGACAAGATATGTGAGCGAAGCATGGACTTTTAATGACACCTACATGTATAAGTTTCTTTGTAACACTTAACTTGTTACAATATTTTGTGTTACTATGATATTTATATATACATTTTACACATTCCAAATATGTGTTACAATATTGACCATCATTGTAACACTTTGATGTAACATTAATTTTGTGGTACTATAATTATTTTCTCTAACACACACTATGTAAGAAAAGCCCTATAGTGACGGGCATCATCTCCCTAAAGTGAGGGGCATAGAGCCCATCACTTGTACTGCATCACTATTTTGAACAGGAAGGTGACGGGTGTCTGCTCGTCTCCTATGTGACGTAATAGGTGACGGACTTCACTAGAGAACCGTCACCTTTCTTGGTGAGCAGGCCCCCCCGTATGAAGTCTACGCCCGTCACCTTTGTCCAATACAGGTGACGCCCTAACACAAAGCCCGTCACCTATGATTCGAGAATAAGTGACGGGCCTAACACAAAGCCCGTCACCTAGGGTTCGAGCTTAAGTGACGGGTATAGAACAATACTCGTCACTCGAAATTTTTAAAGGTGACGGGCTATGCTTCGAGGTGCCGTCACCAGGTGTATATTAAAGGTGACCGGCTTTGGTTGTTGCCCGTCACCTTTGATTCTAGATCCCAGCAGTATCATTTTGTGCTTCCGGCTGCATCCTGGAGCACAGCTAGGATTTGGCAGCCATCTTGATCCTGCAAATTAAACACACAGAATAGAGACTGCATGCATATTCAAATCACCATTCATATGTCACACAGGTTACATCACGAACAACCACCAAGTCAGTCGGTCAAAAGCAACATTATTTATATATCACACCGTACAATAATCACATGAATATCCAACGGTCCATGAATGATCTCAGTTCAACAACGTTAGTGGAATTCACCTTGGTCGCTTATAACATCTACCAGCAAGAATTGTGCAACCTTTTCTCTAATAGCTAGAGCTGCTGCTTCTCCAATATGTCCTTGTCATCCTGCATGTCCTAGCAAGAAGTAGAGGGAGTCAAATGATGAGTGTATGTAGTTATATGTATATATATAATATCATATTTGACTAAGGCTTACTTTTACTCTAAAAGATTTGAAAGTTGAAGTAAGCCGGATCATATGGTATGCAACATAGAACCCGCATTCATTTCCATATCCTTGCTGCATGCACTGCACAAGATGATATACTGTTAGGTCAAATATATTTGGTGAAATCATGAAAAGATAGAATACGGGCGGTCAGAGATATACCGAAAAATCGGTCACGTGTGTCAAATTGGTTTTTGGAAGACTGTTGGCAGCTCGAAAGGAGGCGAAACCACTGCATTAGGCGTTATAGATGTCGTTAGCTGCAAAATATGTGACGGTTCGCAAATGAGAAAATTGCAAATGTGGTAAGTCAGAGATATACCTATCGATAACTGCCTTGATGGCGGTGTAGTCTCGTTGTCCCAAAGTGTCGTCATCGTTGTGTGGTCTGTTAGAGTCCAAGTACCACACTTTTTCCCACTTTGGACAGATGACGACTAGGAAGTAGTGGGAGCCTGTGTGGTGCGCAACAAGCAAACAACCGGTGTTAGACTTCAAGACCTTTGAGATGACAGAATGTACGTGGTCCGGGTCCTTAGCGATGACGAAGGGCGAGGATGGGCATGGGACAAGATGGTGGATGACAGCTCGACACCGACATACGAAGACTTCACTATCGAGTACGTCCACTTCGATGGAGCTGGGGGAGTAGGCAGCTCCTCCTCACCGAGCGTGCCTACCCCAGTCCCCGAGTCTCCACTAACTCCGGCGCACGCTAGTTCGGCAGCGCCACGCTCTTGAGCCACGACTTCGACTGCGATGATCTCTTCGCCGACTCCACCATAGCCGGCGACCCCACGGACTCTAGCACCACCAGCTACCCCTCCGGGCACGCCTACTCCAACACCAGCCCGTGTCAAGCATAACCCGGTGGAGTTTGCCACTCCTTTCTCCCATGACGAGGAGCGCATCGACGCGTACCATGACGGCGAGCCGTTGCGGTTCCGCACAATGGAAGACCTTCTCGGCGACCAGCCGGTGCCAGGACTGGTGCCTCACGACCTGGAGGCGCAGTTGCACCTTGCGTGCGACGACGGCGAGCCTCGGTCCTTCGCAGAAGCCGAGAGACACGCGGCATGGCGTGCCGCGATGCAGTTGGAGATTGGACGCGGTTGAGAAGAACCGCACTTGGGAGCTTGCTGACCTTCCTCGCGGTCACCGCGCGATCACCCTTAAGTGGGTGTTCAAGCCGCAGAGGGACGAAGCCGGCACCATCGTGAAGCACAAGGCCCTCTTGGTGGCACGAGGTTTCATGCAGCAAGAGGGGATCGACTTTGACATCGCCCCCGTAGCACAGATGGAGTCCGTGTGACTCCTCCTTGCGTTGGCCGCCCAGGAGGGCTGGCGCGTTCATCACATGGACGTCAAGTCGGCGTTCCTTAACGACGATTTGAAAGAGGAGGTCTACGTACACCAGCCGCCGGGTTTCGTGATCCCCGGCAAGGAAGGCAAGGTGCTACGCCTGCGCAAGGCTCTCTACGGCTTGCGGAAGGCACCGAGGGCATGGAATGCCAAGTTGGATTCCACGCTCAACGGGATGGGCTTCGAGCAAATCGCGCACGAGGCAGGGCAATGGAGGAAATGCCCTGCTGGTGGGTGTCTATGTCGACGACTTGGTGATCACCGGCACCAAGGATGCGGAGGTGGTGGTGTTCAAGGAAGAGATGAAGGCCACCTTCCAGATGAGTGACCTGGGACCTCTCTCCTTCTACCTAGGGATCGAGGTGCACCAGGATGACTCTGGGATCACGCTTCGACAGACCACCTACGCCAAGCGCGTCGTTGAGCTGGCTGGGCTCACCGACTGCAACCCGGCTCTCACTCCGATGGAGGAGAGGCTGAAGCTGAGCCGCGACAGCACGGCGGAGGAGGTGGACGCTACGCAGTACCAGCGTCTTGTTGGGAGCCTTCCCTACCTCGCCCACACACGACCGGACTTGGCATTCTCCGTCGGCTATGTTAGTCGGTTCATGCAGCGACCGACGACGGAGCACCAGCAGGCTGTGAAGAGCTGTGAAGAGGATCATCCGCTACGTTGCACGGACTCTCGACCACGGTCTCTACTACCCGAGGTGTCCTGGGAGGCACACTTCGTCGGGTACAGCGACAGCGACCACGCCGGCAACATCGACACCAGCAAGAGCACAAGCGGGATCCTCTTCTTCCTCGGCAAGTGCCTCGTTAGCTGGCAATCGGTCAAGCAGCAGATGGTGGCCCTGTCCAGCTGCGAGGCTGAGTACATAGCGGCCTCCACCGCTTGGACTCAGGCGCTCTAGCTCGCTCGACTGCTCGATGATCTTCTTGGAAGAGACACTGAAGCGGTGGAACTCAGGGTGGATAGCAAGTCCACTCTGGCCCTGGCAAAGAACCCCATTTTCCATGAACGGAGCAAGCACATCCGGTTGAGGTACCACATCATCCGAGGCTGCTTAGAGGAAGGAAGCATCAAGGCGAGCTACATCAACACCAAGGACCCACTTGCGGACCTGCTCACCAAGCCCCTTGGGAGGATCAAGTTCCTTGAGCTTTGTTCCCGGACCGGGATGGTCCAGATTTCCCACAAAGACGACGCAAAAGACTTAGGGGGAGAATGCTGGGAATAAGTCCTTGTACTATAGTCTTCGTGGGTCTTAGTCTTTGTAGCATCTATAGGGCAGCTCATGCGTTGTGGTCTTGCTGCCCCTAGGACAGCATCTAGAGGACACCATCTAGAGGACAACATCTTAGACCAGAGGACAACATCTTAGCTTTAGCTGTTAGGACAACATCTAGGCATCTTAGACCAGTTTGCATAAGCTTGGCTGCCCAGCCAGCTATAAATATATAACCCCAACCCCTCGGGTTGGCATGGCATTGTGTGAGAAATAAACGAAAATTGCCCCAACTCTCCTAGCGTCGTCCTCTCGATAAGAGTAACAATTCAGTTTCTAACAACAAGAACCCATTCACGCACAAGCAAAAGAAAAAATGGCTGTACCCATGCACAAGGAAAACAAATGCTTGTCATCTCTTTTTTGGGACTAACTTATTTTAAGATTGCAAGGAAAAGTCAGGCCCAAACCCAAACCCCAGTGCGAGGTCACTGCTATTTGTTTTATTAAGATTGCAAGGCAAAGTTCAAGAACAGCTAGGTTGCAAGAAAAAGTTTAAGAAGCATCTACCTTTTCCGTGGCGGATGGGATGAACAAGAAAATGCAGATCGCTAGGCCTCACCCCATCCACTGTCTCGGAGACAGAATGAAAACTGCCAATGGCATTCAGCTCTTCTAAATTCTAACAACTACTTCTGATCTTCTGAATTCTAACAACTACGTACAGACTTCATCACAACTGCTCACACATTCTACTCTTTCACGTGGGTCAATGAAATCACATGGAAACAACTTCTCTTCAGTTTACACGATGGACTCAGTGCTACAAATTAAACATGTCAAGAAACTATGCTAAGTTCTATTATTAGTGTTTTCACAAAGGCTGGAACATCCTACTACTTCGAGTGGATCCGACCACATATTTATACTTTATTTAAAAGGAAGACACAAGAAATAGATAAACTAATAACACTATAAACAATAGCACATAGCATGATACGACCGAGGGTTCTATAGAAGGTATCGTATTTGAAATTTCTGTATAGGGATTGCGAATTCAAAGATTGCAGCACCCACACAGTAAGGTAGCTCTTACTGGTTGTAATCATGTAAGGAGGCATCAAAGCTCCAGGTTTATTTGCAAGTAATAATAAACAACGGTAAATGGCTTGTTAGGTGGTTGAATAAAAGGTATGCATGAGAAATAGCAACTCGGAGTCCAGAGACATGCTGACCTTTTCCTGCTGAATCTCTGATACACCGCATGGGATGCCGACCAGTGACTTTGAGTTTGTCAAATGGACAATTAGGACGCTGCGCTAAAACCATAGCGATATTGCGAGCATTCATCTTGTTGAACCTTTCATTTTCCACAACATCTGCCATCAGATTGATGTCCCATTCAAGTAGTGCTGCCTCCACAGGAGGTAGTGTACTCGCAAGGTGCCCACATTCTTCTTCAGTGTTCCAGTGCATCACTTGTTCTGGAGTTAACGAGTCCAGTACTCCACTTGGAAGTTCCCAAAACCATGCCTATAATTAGCACCCAACATTAATCATATTTGATGTACAAGATAAACTAAATGAAACCGAATATTAATTTACTGAGCTATAGTATGAGCATATTGGTGGGTGTATTGATTCTTGGGTATGTCTGATATATAGCATTTAAAGGCTCTGTACATATTAAAATTACATAAAATGACAGTGCTAGCCTATGTACACAAGAGTTTGCCATGTTAACAAAACAAAAGTAGTGCAAAATAAAAGAAGAAGGGAAAGCAATTGAACACACCTTTATCAGTCCAGTAAAGCAGTGCAAGTCAATACCATCTGGAACAACTCCCCTGTTTAGTTGATCTCTCACATATAGTTCCTGGCTAGTGTCTGCATGAGAACAATAGAAACATCAAGTTGTCTTTGAATTCAGGCCAGCATCAATGACAAATTTTCAGATGAATTCACTTGAACAATGGACCAAAAATAAAAGAGAAGTAAATCAATTAAGGAGAACAGGTAATGTGAAAAGATGATACAACTCACCTGCATGTTGACAGAGCCTCAACCAACCTAGCTCTAGCTTCAGCCTCTTCCTTTCTCCACGGTAGCATCTCTGATTTAAATCCGTGAGACGAAGCACTAAAATCGAAACCTAGGTAAGATAAAGAGGAGAGGGGAAGGGGGAAAAGGTCACCGTGAGGAGCTGCCGGATATCCACGGCGAGGAGGATGGCAGACGCAACGGGGAGGACGGGGGCAGGGAGCGACAAATCCGTAATCTCGCTCATGGAGGCCGGCGGCAGAGGGGTGGGAACTAACATCGCACCAGCGGAGGCCGGCGGGGGGGATCCGACATCCCACTCGCAGAGGATGACGGCGATGGCCGGAGGGGAGGCTTGCCTCTGCGGGAGATGGAACCGCAGGGGAGCCGAGCGGCGGCCGGAGATGGGGCCGCATGCCAGGCACGAGCGGCGGCCGGAGATGGGGGCGCCAGGGAGGCCCGAGCGGCGGCTGGAGATTGGGGGTAGGGGGGAGCGCGGAGGGGAGAGGCGGGCGGGCGTGCTTAGGCGGAGGTGCGGACCGTGCCCCTGAGCGTGAACGTGGGATGCGTGTGGAGGGGAGGGGCACGTGCGGAGTGGACGCGGGTACGCGGGCGGCTAGGAAAATTTTCAGGTGAAAAAAAACTGAGCCAAATGGCAGAAACATTTTGCAATTGCGAGTTTTGCCGAGGGAGTTGGCTGTCGACCGCGGAACGAAATTTTTGGTCATTTTTCGGTCTGCCAAATGGACCCGGTGTGAGAGGTAGGGGTTAGGTTTTAAGATAAACTGCTATTTCAATTATTTTGGTTCTTTATACTATAGATATAGAAGTATATATTTATTGGCATTTGGGCTCCATTTATCTCAAACTTTCGGATAAAATTATGTTATTTTTGTAGGAAAATAAGATTATGTAATCATTTAGACTCAATCTATAAGTTTAAGTCTCATTCTGTAACACCCCAAAAATATAGGAAATAAAATTTTAAAAACATTTTTTAAAAACCACAAAATAAAATTATGCATGCGTCTCTCTCTCTTTCTCTTCTCCCACTCTCTTTCAGCCCAGCCCAGAATCCCTCCTCTTTTCTTTCAACCCAGCCCAAACCTCTCTCTCTTCTCCTTTTCTGTTTTTTTCTCTCCCCGCGGACCAAAACCGCACAGCCGGCCTAGCCTGCAGTGCTCTCCCTCTCTCACCGCCAGCTGGGTCCCACTTGTCAGTCTCTCCCCCCCCCCCACCTTCCTTTCTTCCTCCTCCCGCTCTTCTCTTTCCTTTCCTGCCGCGACGCCAATCCCGCCCGCGCCGTCGCCGTCGCCGTCGCCCATCGCCCGCGTCTCCGCCCCCTTCCTTTCCGCGACGCCCGCCTGCCATAATGTCGTGGCACGCGCTTCCCCGGGCGACTAGCCCCATTTCGCCGCGGAAATCACGGCCACCATCCCCGGCCGCCGCAAGAGCGGCCGCCTCCTGTTCCCCAGTCGCTCCACCCCGCTCCCTCGCCCTATAAAACTCGAGCCCGAGCGCCAGCGCTCCCCTTCCACTCCGGTTTCACCGCACGCCCGACTACCCCGCTACTCTGCGCCGCCATTTTCCTAAGCCCGAGCCCATCGTCGCCGCCGCGTCGTCGAGCCGCCGTCTCGCCGCCTCTCCGTCGACTGCGACCATCGCCGGAGCCCCGCCTTGGACCCAGTGCCGTCGTCGTCCACTCCTTCCCCTCCGTGCCATCGCTCCACGCCGGCATTTCCTCGCCCGAGCGAACATCTCCTCCCGTGCCGCACTTCATCGTCGACCCACCGTTTCGCCTCGACTCCGCCGTCTTCAACCCTTGCAAGACTCTCGCGAGGAAGTAAGCACCACGCTGCTCCCATTTTCCCCCTCCCTCTCGCTCTCTTGGACCCGCGATTGCTCGCCGGAGCTCTATCTCCGCCCGCCACCGTGGTCCGCCGGTCTACGGCTGCCGCACGGCCATCCCGTGAACCCAACTACCTTCGTCTTGCCGCCCTCTCCCTCTCTGGCCTAATCCCGGCCTGAACCGAGCACCAGAGCACTGGATTCGGTGAACTCCGGCGATCCTCCGTCACCCCGGCCAAGCTGACCGAGCCGCCCCAACTACCCCCCGCCGCCCGATCTGGATCCAAGGGCCAGATCGGATCTGAGCCGCGCCCGAGCTGCCAAGCCAAGCCTGAGCCGAGCCGCACAGCCACAGCCGTCGGATCATGATCCAACGGATCAGATCCACCTGACCCGAGCCAAACCCTAGCCGTCGCCAACTCTTTTGCGGAAAAGCCCTTAGGCTATCCAGAAATCCACCTGCTGTCCAGTCCTGTTTAAAAGTAATTAGAATCAGGTCCTTTCATTTCTGTTTAGGCCCCTGACTTTTCTCGAATTAGAACCCGCCGTCCAGGACCTCCAGTTTTGCACCCACGTCCCTCTGTTTAAGGTTTAATTATGTTTTAGCCCCTGGTTTCTTCAAATCTAGCCCTTGGAAGTTCAAAACTCTCACAGATAGGACCCTGTACTACTGTTTTAGCCATATCTTCATCGTTTCAACTCCGATTTCAACGATTCTTGCCCTCACGCGATCCTTGCATCATTAACTACAACTTTATCATCTTTATATTCTTTGTTTATACTGTTTCTTTTTTGTTTGTGTATGCTTTTTTGTGTGATCGTGTAGACGACGTGACGTTCGAACAAAACCAAGAGCAAGCTTACTACGAAGAGAACCAGCAGCTATTTGAAGAAGGCAAGTGGACTTCCCTTCCCTGCATGTTCTATTTTATCCCAACAATAGCATGATAATTCACTTTACTTTAATGTTGCTTTGCATAAACTTGATGGGTCACCTATGCTAAGGACATACCTAGTCTTTTACTCAAAGCCTTGAATCACCGGGGTTTACTATTCATGTTGGGTAGTCACGCTTAGTTGCAAACTTTGGGATTGGTGTTGGTTTACTCCTATGATAATGTTGATCACGTTTCATAATGTTGTTATACCTCGTAAAACTCAAGATCAACTTTGTTTAATGGGAACATGGAGAACCACCCAAGTGAACAGTGCAACCACAAAGTCCATTGGCTCTGACCTTAGCCAATTAATTAGATGTGTAGTTAGCTGGTGGCCTTACCAAAAGGGCAAGGAGGGGGTCAGTGATAGGGATCATAGCCCGGTCCTCTTGGGGTAGCGGCCTTTGCTAAGGAGCTGACCATTAGGGAGGTTTATGGACCACACGGCTACTGAAACTCTAGCCGGCTGCCTAGCTCTCGACATGTCTTTGTAAAGGCTTCGTAGTGTACCCTCGCCACTCACCTCGGAAGTGTTTAAGGGCCTTGCAAACCCGGGCGACTCAGGGGAACACGGTTTGTGGGGAAAGTGTACAACCTCTGCAGAGTGTAAAACTGTTATAACAGCCGTGCTCACGGTTAAGAGTGGCTTGGACCCTCATCTGATAATGAAACTTGAAGATTAATTAAATTGTGGTTCTTGGTTTATGTTTATGTTGTTGTACCTTGATGTTTGTGTTTGAGGGATGGTATAAACTTAAATCTAGTTAATAGGTGCTTGCTAATAAAAACTTGACCAACAAAAAGTGCTCGCTGCTGTAAACCTTAGCCTATCCTTGTTGACCTTGCATATTCTCCCCCACTTGCTGAGTACCAACCATAAGAGTACTCATCCTTGCCCAACTGCTATTCAGAAGAGAACTTTGAAGAGGAGGACTTCGACGACTTCGAGGAGTTCTAGGCTTGCGTTCACCAGTCATCGCCTGTGGAAGATGGAGTTGTTGCAGACTTCGTTTAGGGTATATCGGTGTAACGTTTAAAGACTTTTGTGTCTCTTTTATACGGAGTGTAATATTGTTAAATACTTTATTTAGTTACTTTTCGAACATTGTCCTTGATATATTACACTTGTCAATCTATCATGTGTGTGTGAACATGATCCTGGCGCATACATGAGATGCATCTTGTTCTTTCTAGAATCGGGTGTGACACATTCGCAAGTATTTTTTTCTATATTTACTCTAATGCATGATAGTTTTTTCCCCAAAATATAGTGATACAATAATAGGTTTATTTTAGGGTTCCATTTGCCTCAAACTTACACACATGCATGATAGTTTTTTTCTCATGTATTTATTTACCAAATTGCTGAAGAGACTGTTTTAATCCATTTAAATTAATTGTTGCTGTTCACTGATGGATAGGTCATGGATGTATGAAGCACAAAGGATGAAGGCCTATTTTCTGGAGAACTTAATAAATTTATTGAATTATCGGAAAAGTATGCAAGAAGTGAGAAGACAAAATATGATACATTGCCCATGCAAAACCTGCAGGAATTTCCAAGTTTTTAGCGACGTGACTACAATAAGATCGCATGTGTTGGTGGGTGGTTTTGTAGATGACTACAAGATCTGGACGAAACATGACGAGAAAGCACCACCACCTCCGATGCAAAATCCAGTCGATGAAATCATGCAAGACACCGAGTTTAATAGATTGTTTGATGCTTATGATAATTTTAGTGATGATGGCAGCGATGATGAAGATGTTGGTGGAGGCAATAGATATGGTGTTGATAGGGGGCCATCAATGGTGGCATTGATCATAGTAGTGATGATGATCTTGACGACGGTGATTTCCTAAGATATTTATTGTGTCACAGCAAGATAGAGCTATTGGTTGGTAATGCAAAGGGGTTGGCAAACATACTAAATCAGGGTTCTATTAAATTTCCATACAAAGCCATGAAGTTGTCTATTGACCACCTTGAATCTTGCTAGAGAGGTGAGAGTTCACTAGACATATGCATTGATCAATTATCCAGAACTAGTGTCTATTAATTATTAAAGCTTCAAACAAGCAACTCCACGTGATTTCTGTATATTATAGAAGGAGCAATAAGGCATCGAAAATTAAGCATTAATTATACAAATCAATCAGCAATCCAGATGCACGCATTACTTAGATTCAAGCACAAAACTACTGTACTGACACAAAAAGATCAGATAAAGATGAATACTAGTAGACAAATCTATGATGAACCCAGGTGGTGATGCAATTCTTTAGCTCCCCAAAAACTGGCAACCTGGACACGGGCAGATGAAGTGATGCATTGGGCAAATTACAGGTGATCTCTGCTAATTTAATTAGACATAGTAGCGGTTTCTTTGCGCCCACAGGAATCTGAATTGGGCCAACAATCTGGAACGTGCCGTGTTTGAGTATGAGTCCCCTATGCAGGAACCTATGCACTACAGACAGAACGAAAGGCAAAAGTTAGCAGGTGTGCCGCTCCATCTCGACGTAAATGAGCAGGTGCAAATGATGATCAAAGTCTTTTATATTTGTTATTAAGGTGTGGAACTTGTAACGCATAAAAAAAGGTGTGGAACTTGTATCACATAAAAAAGGTGTGGAACTTGTGATGTAAATACTATCATTGTGATGGGACTTATTCTGAGAATCATGTCCCCAAAAGATGATGTGCTGTGAACTATTGCATTCAACCAAAGCATAGGGAAACTTGTTAAAAACATGTCTCAATATGACTTGTATCTTGTGATGATGGATTAGCGACAGATAGCATTCTTGAACAACTTCTATTAATAAAGCAAGGCACAACAAAAGATGTGACATTTTGCACAAATTTTTAAATAAGAGGAGCGGTCAAACTTGGGGTCAAGAAAGTCAAACGAACTACATTTTCGAACGGAGGAATAGTCATTACTTAAGTAAATCGGTCAAAGCCTATCTCATGGAAAGAGCATGTGTAAATGATGATCGAACTTTTTTATATTCGTTATTAAGGCGTGGAACTTGTGATGTAAATACTAACATTGTGATGGGACTTGTTGTAGAAATCATGTCCCCAAAAGATGATGTACGTGAACTATGGCTTTCAACAAAAGCATAGAAAAACTTGTTAAAAACATGTCGTGATACGACTTATGTCTTGTGATGACGGAATCAACGGGGTTAGCGATAGAGAGTGTTAGTTGCTAGCGCTCACATGTCTAGCGTGAGTAGTTCATTACTTCCAATCAATCACTAGTATTTATTTCTGAATTAAAACATGCAAATTATTCGTACAATTTCCAACTTCCAACCGCTAGTACTTTGTAGCGTGCAGCACCATGGTCTCGACAGTGAATCCCGGTCCAAAGCCCACCATCATCCCCCACTCTGCAGCCTCATCTCCTTCCTCGTCCATTCGCCGGCGCAGCTCTTCAAGCACGAATATCACCGTCGCGGAGAGCATATTCCCGTAGTCTCTCACCACAGTTCGGCTCGACGCCAGCTTCCTGGGCTCCAGCCCGAGAGCCGACTCGACGCGGTCCAGAATCCCGCGACTGCCCGGATGGACCGCCCAAAAGAGGTCGTTCCACTTCCACTCGACGCCGAGCGCCCCAGACGCATCAAGCAGGCAGCGCTCGAGATTCTGCGCGACGAACCTCGGCAGGTTGAAGGAGATGTCGATGTCGACCCCGCCTTCCCCGAGCCGCACGTTGAGCTGCTTCTCCGACACAAGCAGCTCAATGGACTGAAATGAAATAATGAACTGAAATGTAATATGATGGTACCTAATGGACTGAAACGAAATAATGTTCTAGCTATAAATACCCAACAAGGCCACAAGCAGCAACCCCACACGCACAACAAAGAGCTGCAAACACAGATAGGCTGAATCAAAAGACCACTATGGATGTTGTCGTGGAAGTCGACTTTGACTTCCCCCCTTCATAAAACGGTACAAGGATGGCCGAATCGAGCGGTTGCTGAGGAGTCCTCTCGTGGCTGCGTCGGAGAACCCGACAGCCAACCGCGGGGTGGCAACGAGAGATGTGGTTATTGACCATGGCACCGATGTGTCGGCACGGCTGTTCCTCCCCTCCCGAGCCACCATGGCCGCCGGCAGCAGGAGGCTCCCCCTCATCATGTACATCCACCGCGGCTCCTGCACGGAGAGCGCCTTCTGTTGGACGTACCACCGCTACGCCACCCCCCTTACCACCGCTACGGGCTCTTTTCGGGCTCCGTGTGGCCTAATAAGGCCTACAAGGGGCCATCAGCAGCAGGAGCACTCCCCGCAACTCATCATGTTATCAAGAAGATGTGGTAATTATTAAGGGCTGTCTTCACCAAACGTGGGTCTAGTTGTGTTTTAATAATCTCTCATTAAGTATAAACATGTTATCAAGATCATGTACATGTACTATTGTATATTATATCCTAGAGTGTTATTTTGTAGATGAAATTACATGCCTCCATGCGTGATTAGCTTGTATAGGAACAAGTCAACATTCCCTGCTCCTGCTTCCGGCCACCGTGACACCGCCATTCCGTGCCTCCATACGCTATCACCGTGCCCTGCTTCGAACCCGCCGCCATGCCATCCCCCATCCCCCATCCCCCAGCTGGCGCTAGGTTACGGTGACCGGTCCGTCATCGACTGCCGTCATAGCCGCGTGCTCTTCGATGTCCTCGGCTACAATGTCAGCCTTGTCGTCCAGGACCCATGACCGGCGGCCGCCACGTGCTGCCGGAGACCCCGGTCGACCGCCAGCTCTATGGCACGGCTCTGTGCCCCGCGCGGATGCGACCACCTCAACTGCCATGGCAGCTCGTTCCTCATGGTGTTGGTGGATCATTCTTAAGTGAACGAACCATTGATAGAAATGGATTTACACATACAGCTTATCCGTGAACAGGTTTCCTGCTATAGTAACAGTTTCTATCATAATATATAGTTATTCCTGTGCATGAAAAAATATTTTTTCAACAAAAAGTGAGGTAGACGCATGGACAGATTTGGCGAGCTGGGGTACATTATATTATAGAGATGCAGACCTTTCTCTTCTTATTAAATATAAGTTTTCAGCTTCACATGCTTCAGATCAATAAAATATGATGCTCATGTGTAACGTGCAGCTTCAGGACATGTTCTAGCTATAAATACCCGAAGGCCACAAGCAGCAACCCCACAAGCCTACAACACAGCACAACAAAGAGCTGCAAACACAGATAGACTGAATGAAAAGACCACTATGGATGTTGTCGCTGAAGTCGACTTTGACTTCTCCCTGTTCCTAAAATGGTACAAGGATGGCCGAATCGAGCGGTTGCTGAGGAGTCCTCTCGTGACTGCGTCGGAGAACCCGACAGCCAACCGCGGGGTGGCAACAAGAGATGTGGTCATCAACCACAGCACCGGTGTGTCGGCACGGCTGTTCCTCCCCTCCCGAGCCGCCATGGCTGCCGGTAGAAGGAGGCTCCCTCTCGTCGTGTACATCCACGGTGGCTCCTTCTGCACGGAGAGTGCCTTCTGCCGGACGTACCACCACTACGCCACCTCCCTCGCCGCGAGCGCCGGAGCGCTCGTCGTCTCGGTGGAGTACCGCCTCGCGCCGGAGCACCCCATACCCGCGGCCTACGACGATGCATGGTCTGCGCTCAAATGGGTGGCGTCCCACGCTGACCCATGGCTCACCGACTACGCCGACCCCGCACACACGTTTCTTGCCGGTGACAGCGCAGGCGGGAACATCGCCTACCACATAGCCGTACGGGCCAGCCGAGACGGCGGCATGGGCGTAGACATCGAGGGGATGGTCATCGTACATCCCTACTTCTGGGGAGCCGAGCGGCTGCCTTCCGAGGAGGTCTGGGATGGCGCTGCGGTGTTTCCGGCGTATGGGGTGGACTGGCTCTGGCCGTTCGTGACCGCGGGTCAGGCCAGCAACGATGACCCTCAGCTCAACCCTCCGGACGAGGAGATCGCGTCGCTGAAGTGCCAGCGCGTCCTGGTGGCCGTGGCCGAGAAGGACACCCTACCGGAACGTGGGTGTCACCTCCTCAACCGCTTCCACGACTATTACGCGCGCACTGGCGGCGGCGAGGTGACGCTGGTGGAGTCGGAGGGCGAGGACCACGGCTTCCACCTCTACAGCCCATTGCGCGCCACCAGCAGGAGGCTCATGTCGAGCATCGTGCACTTCATCAACCAGCCGCCGGCACCGGAGCTGGGCGACGTCTTGCATTGGCACGCATGCGGGGGTAAGAAGATTGACAGGACATCGGCGACCACGACGTCTCCAAAGCCTATGATACTAGGCGTGCCTCTCCGGCCATTTATGGACGTATTTGGCTATGGGATGGAGATGAAAAGTCATTGCGGGGTGGCTCGAGCTCGACGACCTGCATGGCGTATGCAATGTCAAAAAATAGAGGGCGTGGCAAAGCTGCTTCACCCAAGAAAAACTTCGGGCTCTTTTCGGGTGCCGTGTGGCCTAATAAGGCCTACAAGGGGCCATCAGCAGCAGGAGCACTCCCCGCAACTCATCATGTTATCAAGAAGATGTGGTAATTATTAAGGGCTGTCTTCACCAAACGTGGGTCTAGTTGTGTTTTAATAATCTCTCATTAACTATAAACGTGTTATCAAGATGATGTACATGTACTATTGTATATTATATCCTGGAGTGCTATTTTGTAGATGAAATTACATGCCTCCATGCGTGATTAGTTTGTATAGGAATAAGTCAACGTTCCCTGCTCCTGCTTCCGGCCACTGTGACACCGCCATTCCGTGCCTCCATACGCTATCACCATGCCCTGCTTCGAACCCACCGGCATGCCATTCCCCATCCCGAAGCCGGTGCTAGGTTACGGTGACTGGTCCGTCATCGACTGCCGCCATAGCCGCGTGCTCTTCGATGTCCTCAGCTACAATGTCAGCCTCATCATCCGGGACCCATCACCGGCGGCTGCCACGTGCTGCCGGAGCCCCTGGTCGACTGCCAGCTCTATGGCGCGGCTCGGTGCCGCGCGCGGATGCGACCACCTCGACTGCCATGGCAACTTGTTCCTCATGGTGTTGGTGGCCTGCGACCACCTCTACTGCCATGGTTCGCTAGGGTTTGCCGACATTAGGGGTTCACAGCTATGCTTGTGGTTGAGGAATGTCGATATGGAGGTAGGTGCTGGATGGCAACGATGCGGGGTCATTGAGGTTGGCACCTTGATCCTGGAAGCTCTTCTTAAGCTTATCCGAATCCAGATAATATTGCTCATCGAACTTCTTCCACTGGCGAGTATCAGCTGGATGTCTGAGCTTTCCATCGCCCTTCTTGCGCTTATCCGAATCCCAACACCGCATCAGTTCAGCATCTTTTCGGTTGGAGAAGAAACGCCTCAGGCGATCGGCAACTGGGAGAATCCACATGATCATGGCGGTAATTCTGCTCTGCTTCTCAGAAATGCCTAAAGTAGTGTCTGCTGGCTCAACAGAGGCAATATTATCCCTTGCACCCTTCCTTTTCTTTTGAATCCCATCAACTAGCCCTTCAATGTCGCCACCATAATAACCAGCATTGTTTTTATATCAACTTGCAGAACAAACAGGGCTTTTGTTCAAATCTTTGAAAGTGTCCACATGATACAAAATACAATGATTCCTACATGCATGAATTCTTTCCACACCCATCGTGAACGGACTGACACGCTTCTTTGCTCATTAGATGTTGGCCGGTACTTTATTTGGCTTTGGAAGCAACCAAGCCAACATACGCAGGAGATCATTGAAACTATTGTCTGACCGACTATGCTTAGCCTTTAGAGTCAACAACTCAAGTATAAAACAAAGCACGGTACAGTGTTTTGGCCATCCTTTAGATCACTCGTATATATTTTCCTCTACAGATTTTCTCACCATCTCGAAGTTTGCCAACCCCTTTGCATTACCAACCAATAGCTCTATCTTGCTGTGACACAATAAATATCTTAGGAAATCACCGTCGTCAAGATCATGATCACTACTATCATCAATGCCACCATTGATGGCCCCCTATCAACACCATATCTATTGCCTACACCAACATCTTCATCATCGCCGCCATCGTCACTAAAATCCTCATAAGCATCAAACAATCTATTAAACTCGGTGTCTTGCATGATTTCATCGACTGGATTTTGCATCGGAGGTGGTGGTGCTTTCTCATCATGTTTCGTCCAGATCTTGTAGTCATCTACAAAACCACCCACCAGCACATGCGATCTTATTGTAGTCACATCGCTAAAAACTCAGAAATTCCTACAGGTTTTGCATGGGCAATGTATCATCTTTGTCTTCTCACTTCTTGCATGCTTTTCCGATAATTCAATGAATTTATTAAGTTCTCCAGAAAATAGGTCTTAATCCTTTGTGCTCCGTACATCCATGACCTATCCATCAGTGAACAACAACAATTAATTTAAATGGATTAAAACAGTATCTTCAGCAATTTGGTAAATAAATACATGAGAAAAAAACTATCATGCATGTGTGTAAGTTTGAGGCAAATGAAACCCTAAAATAAACCTATTATTGTATCACTATATTTTGGGGAAAAAACTATCATGCATTAGAGTAAATATAGAAAAAAAATACTTGCGAATGAGACTTAAACTTATAGATTGAGTCTAAATTCTTATATAATGTTGTTTTCCTTCAAAAATAACATAATTTTATCCGAAAGTTTGATGCAAATGGAGTCCAAATGCCCATAAATATATACTTCTATATAAACCAAAATAATTGAAATAGCAGTTTACCTTAAAACCTAACCCCTACCTCCCACACCGGGACCATTTGGTAGACCGAAAAATGACCAAAAATTTCGTTCCCGCGGTCGACAGCCAACTCCCTCGGCAAAACTTGCAATTGCAACATGTTTCTGCCATTTGACTCAGTTTTTTTTCACCTGAAAATTTTCCTACCCGCCAGCGTACCCGCGTCCACTCCGCACCTACCCCTCCCCTCTGCACGCACCCCACGTTCACGCTCAGGGGCACAGTCCGCACCTCCACCTAAGCACGCCCTCCCGCCTCTCCCCTCCACGCTCCCCCCTGCCCCCAATCTCCAGTGGCCGCTCAGGCCTCCCTGGCGCCCCCATCTCCGCGAGCAGGATATCGGATCCTCCCCCCCCCCCCCCCCCCCCCACACGTCGCCGCCCGCCGGCCTCCGCTGGTGTGATGTTAGTTCCCACCCCTCTGCTGCCATCCTCCATGAGCGAGATTACGGATTTGTCGCTCCCTGTCCCCGTCCTCCCCATTGCGTCTGCCATCCTCCTCGCCGTGGATCTCCAGCAGCTCCTCACGGTGACCTTTTCCCCCTTCCCCTCTCCTCTTTATCTTACCTAGGTTTCCATTTTAGTGTTTCATCTCACGGATTTAAATCAGAGATGCTACCGTGGAGAAAGGAAGAGGCTGAAGTTAGAGCTAGGTTGGTTGAGGCTCTGTCAACATGCAGGTGAGTTGTATCATCTTTTCACATTACCTATTCTCCTTAATTGATTTACTTCTCTTTTATTTTTGGTCCATTTTCAAGTGAATTCATCTGAAAATTTGTCATTGATGCTGGCCTGAATTCAAAGACAACTTGATGTTTGTATTGTTCTCATGCAGACAATAGCCAGGAACTATATGTGAGAGATCAACTAAACAGGGGAGTTGTTCCAGATGGTATTGACTTGCACTGCTTTACTGGACTGATAAAGGTGTGTTCAATTGCTTTCCCTTCTTCTTTTATTTTGCACTACTTTTGTTTTGTTAACATGGCAAACTCTTGTGTACATAGGCTAGCACTGTCATTTTCTGTAATTTTAATATGTACAGAGCCTTTAAATGCTATATATCAGACATACCCAAGAATCAATACACCCACCAATATGCTCATACTATAGCTCAGTAAATTAATATTCGGTTTCATTTAGTTTATCTTGTACATCAAATATGATTAATGTTGGGTGCTAATTATAGGCATGGTTTTGGGAACTTCCAAGTGGAGTACTGGACTCGTTAACTCCAGAACAAGTGATGCACTGGAACACTGAAGAAGAATGTGGGCACCTTGCGAGTACACTACCTCCTGTGGAGGCAGCACTACTTGAATGGGACATCAATCTGATGGCAGATGTTGTGGAAAATGAAAGGTTCAACAAGATGAATGCCCGCAACATCGCTATGGTTTTTGCGCAGCGTCCTAATTGTCCATTTGACAAACTCAAAGTCACTGGTCGGCATCACATGTGCTGTACCTACCGGAAGCAGCAAGTTTGCCGAGTGCCCCAGGCACTCGGCGAAGGCCCAAATACACTCGGCAAAGGGTTTGCCGAGTGTAACACTCGGCGAACCATACTCGGCAAAATTTCACTTGGCAAACAGTGGGTTTGCCGAGTGTCGATCGTCGGGCACTCGGCAAACCCTTTGCCGAGTGTCATACAACACTCGGCAAAATATAACACTCGGCACAAAGGCGATAACGGTTTCTGACGGTAACGGCTGCTTTGCCGAGTGTCAGACGGCAGACACTCGGCAAAAAGAAAATCTTTGCCGAGTGTATTTATATACGGCACTCGGTGAAGGTACACGGTTTGCCGAGTGTCTTCCACGTGGCACTCGGCAAAGAGGCCAATCCCGCAAAATTTTACGACGCCTTTGCCGAGTGCCTTCCACGTGGCACTCGGCAAAGACGTCGACCTGACAGAAAATGTATCTGTCCCCCTACGAAAAAAACAGAAATTTGACATATAAAGGACCCCTCTCAAAAAACAATCACAGAAGCACAGGCATATAAATTACACCACAGGCATATAAATTGCACCACAAGTATCACAAGCACACAAATAACATTCACAAGTTCTCGTTGAAACAAGTTATTCAACGGTACTTTTGCCGAGTGTTTTTTTTACACACTCGGCAAAATACACTAATATTTCATATTTTACATAACTTTTTGCAATACACTTGGGCAAAATCGTGTCACCATCACTCAAGAATGGTTAAATTATTTTTCTACTGATAATGTTCTATTATTTCATGCAGTTATAGCGCAAATTGCATTTATGTCTACTAAAAATCTATAATTGCATTTAATCAAAAAAAATAGTAATCGCATCCGAAAAATTTCCAAATTTTGACACGAACCAATCTGTGTTGTATGTTGCCCATACAAATAGATTTGAAGCCAAACCTTAACTCAAGTGTCACTTGGACTCCAAATCTTATTGTGTCCTCTCTAACTTCTATGAATCCTTCCAGGAGATGAGTCGGTTTCTAAGCATCATATGTCAGAAATTGGGCAAAACCTTCTCAATTTTTTACCACAGCCTCCACACATAATATCATGACATCTTGACAAATCTTGTGATTTTCAGATTTCGTTTGCTTTTTTTAGAATTTAACAACCATTGAACTACACGTTCGTGGTCGTATTTTTTAAAAACAATGTTCAAAATTTCTTTTCATTTCCTGGTTGAGACCTCAATCCGGACTACATAATATGGATATAATTTTTTCACTGATTATAATCCATCATTTCATGTACCTGCAGTTAAAATTTGACATGAATAAAAAAATTCCTATTAATGCAATTATTTCATTAAAAATAGCAAACAAACCACAAAATATACCAACTTTTATTATGGATTACAAAATCTCATACGTGGGGAGTAGAAAAAGTCTGGAGGCCAGGGGACGAATTTTTTTTTTGTTTGCCGAGTGTCCGGGGTGAGGCACTCGGCGAACTTCTTGAATTGCCGAGTGTGGGCGGGTGGCACTCGGCGAACGGCCATTCTTTGCCGAGTGTCGGCCTCCAACACTCGGCAAAGGACTAACGGCCGGTCCAGTCCGGTGACGGACGGTGCACGTGCGATGCACGCGCCGTTTATTTACCGAGTGTCGGATCTTTGCCGAGTGTTTTTGAGCGGTTTGCCGAGTGTCGTATTTATGGCACTCGGCAAACGATCTTATTGCCGAGTGTGTTATGTTTGCCGAGTGCCCGGTTGAAAACACTTGGCAAAGAGGCTGTTTGCCGAGTGCCCGAAAGAAAGCACTCGGCAAAATTTTTACACTCGGCGAATTTTCTGTTTCCGGTAGTGTGTATCAGAGATTCAGCAGGAAAAGGTCAGCATGTCTCTGGACTCCGAGTTGCTATTTCTCATGCATACCTTTTATTCAACCACCTAACAAGCAATTTACCATTGTTTATTATTACTTGCAAATAAACCTGGAGCTTTGATGCCTCCTTACATGATTACAGCCAGTAAGAGCTACCTTACTGTGTGGGTGCTGCAATCTTTGAATTCCCAATCCCTATACAGAAATTTCAAATATGATACCTTCTATAGAACCCTCGGTCGTATCATGCTATGTGCTATTGTTTATAGTGTTATTAGTTTATCTATTTCTTGTGCCTTCCTTTTAAATAAAGTATAAATATATGGTCGGATCCACTCGAAGTAGTAGGATGTTCCAGCCTTTGTGAAAACACTAATAATAGAACTTAGCATAGTTTCTTGACATGTTTAATTTGTAGCACTGAGTCCATCGCGTAAACTGAAGAGAAGTTGTTTCCATGTGATTTCATTGACCCACGTGAAAGAGTAGAATGTGTGAGCAGTTGTGATGAAGTCTGTACGTAGTTGTTAGAATTTAGAAGAGCTGAATGCCATTGGCAGTTTTCATTCTGATCTAGACAGATTGGAAAAGTCCGAGACAGGTGATGGGGTGAGGCCTAGCAATCTGCATTTTCTTGTTCATCCCATCCGCCACGGAAAAGGTAGATGCTTCTTAAACTTTTTCTTGCAACCTATCTGTTCTTGAACTTTTCCTTGCAATCTTAATAAAATAAATAGCAGTGACCTCGCACTGGGGTTTGGGTTTGGGCCTGACTTTTCCTTGCAATCTTAAAATAAGTTAGTCCCAAAAAAGTGATGACAAGCATTTGTTTTCCTTGTGCATGGGTACAGCCATTTTTTCTTTTGCTCTTGCGTGAATGGGTTCTTGTTGGGTGTGTGCAGGCCTGCAGGGAGGACATGACGACATCAGGATAGTTTCGAGTCGGTCACTTTCTAGGAAAAAAAACAACAGTACAGTATCTGATCTTTGCCTTCAAACCATTGTTTTTCCCAGGATATCTCTCACCATGTGATGCAAGTTGATGGAAACCTGTCGACCATGCTTGGTCCTTCTTTTTGCAAGCTGAGTGCAATGATAGCATATGACATTAGACAATCTTATGAGGAGTGGTACCCCAGTGGAAGTGATCTCGATAAAATGGAAGTAAGCACTTTCTTCTTTTTAAGAGTATGGAGAGGTAGTCCGGTGCAGTGCTTTTGATAGTTCACCATTAACGCAAGTCAAATATTAGCATTATAGTATTCTTGTGAAGTAAATGGTGGTAGCATCTATTAAATGGTTTAGTAATCGTTTAAAATTTGGTACCCTGGTAATTTCTATTACATCTTTTTACTGTAGTTTCAGCATATGTGTATGTCTGCATTTGTGATGATTTGATTTTCTTGGCATCCAAGTATCCAACTGGTATTAAGAAGGCGAAATGCTGTAATTGACAGAGAGAGAAATGTGTTTTTTTAGTACCAAGAATTCGTTCTAGAAAAGTCTCTCTTTATATGCTCATGGTCATGGACAACAGACTGGTTCCCTGTTCTTTTCAGCACAGTGTTCTGTTGCAAGATACAGTGCTATTCCTCATAGAAACCATAATGCATTCTTTGTAGTAATGCAAGATGTAACAGTAATAATAAATACATGACACTTTATGTCTGAAAGAAAATTCAGTCATAAAGGAATCAGTTGGGTATGGAACCAATTTGAATTGATCACTATTAGTGAATGCAAAATATGTGCAAATCAATGTAAAAATCTTGCTCTTATGCTATAACTTGCATCATGTAATTAAACATGACAAAGGGGACATGACAAGATCCATTATCCTTTTTTATAGAAATTCAAAATGTTTACTTTGCAGCATGGCTAGCATTTCTTAAGTGATCTATAGAATTGTGAATACGTTCATGCTTATCGGTGTCAAGCGGTAATGGGAAAACACTTAAATTATTGTGTGCCAAATGAGAGGTTTTTAGTTGAACAAAGTTTTATGCTAGCCAAGTACATGGTATATATGCGTATTCTTTGTTTGTTGCCTTCTGAACATTTTGCGATGGATTCACAGTCCTCTGTAGTAACTGGAGTTATCAGCCTTGCACTGAACTTTTCAATCTATTCTTCTGAAATTGTTTAAGGTAACTTGACAAGATACCTCAGATTATCAAAGCAGCTCAATATTTTACTTAATGGGAAGTGTTATCTCAACAGGTGAGCCAAGCCAGTATTATAAAATTCCATGCTATAGGTTCAGATTTTTGACACAATTGCTTGGCAGGTTGGCCTATGGACAATCTAGGGGGAATAAGTCCCAAATTGTTATCTGTTCCTCCGCAGACTGCATCCAATTAGCGTCTCATTCTTTGACACAGTTAATTAATCTCTGATTCGAATTAGAACAATAAATGGCTAAGAGTGGTGATCCAGTGACAGTTACATTAGGATCTCAAACACGGGTTGCAATATCAGGGAACACTTTGTGAGTCCAAGAGATCTGACAATAACTTGTTTCTGTGCCTTCACTAGCAGGAATTTGCCGCCATCTGGGATCAATTAAATACTTCTTAATAGAATTTAACCAAGCATAGCCTGATGCATATCAGTTTAGATTTCTTAAAGGTTATGTGATGATGACTCTGTTGTGGTTTTCAGGTGCCTCATTCTCTTCGATTCTCTTTTCTTCGAGAGGATACACCTTGATGCAGGGACTATTCCCAAGATCATTTTTGTACACTATGTAATGCTTAACAGTTGAGACCGATTTGGAGTTTGGAACACATTGCTTGAGTGATTCACAGTTTTATCAACTTTCTGAACCTTTTCTTTTACTGATGGATCAGTGAGCAAATCTGATTTTCTGAATTTTTCCTTGCTTGCTTAGTTCGATTAAGGTGTCTTTCTACCAGCTAAATTATTGTTTGTGGTAGATCTAAAGTTGTATTTAGCTACCAGCTAAATTATGCTACCATCAATCTAAACGGACATCTCAAGTTCTTTGATTTTGGTAGAATGGAGTATTTAGCTAAAGGATAGATATCATGATGTATTATACTCTGTACTCCATTTTGATGAGTTAAAGAGTCAAATTGATATATATGCAGGTGGTGGCTCTGATCGAATGCGTGCCTGGGCTGGGAGCTTCAATTTTGGTCTTCAAGTCTGTGGGCGTATTTTCATCAAGATCTCGTATAAAGCTGAATGGTCATATGCTCATAGTTGAGTATTTCATCAAATTTTGCAAAAAGATAATCATAAATTCATTGTTACAGTCTTACATCATGTCTGTAAATCCAAAAAAATCTGTCAAATTGTTTGATTCATTCAGTATGAACTTTGGTTATTTAATGTCTGTATTATTACAATTTTTTGGATGTAAGCATATTTTTTATGGTGTATTATGGTTAAAGCTAGGGGTGCTTCTGTGAAATGTTTTGCTAATGTAGGGCATTTACGTAAAATGCTTCTGAACAGTAGTGAAGGCGAATGTGAAATTGCCTGTAGAGAAGTTACGGGGCGTTTTGGACGACACCAGGCGACCAAAAACTTCTAAGATGCACACCTTTTGAGGCATTTTTCCACAACGCCAGGGATGATATTTCCCTTCACCGATTCTCTTAGTGTTTTTAAAAGTGCCTTAGAACAGCTTCCTAGGCGTTTTTTGGGTCTTTGAAGGCGTTTTGAAACGCGACCAAACGAGGTACCTGCTGTAGTGGATGACGCCAACGACCCGGGCGTGAGGGCTGAAGCCGCTGGAGAATGCGAGGAAAAAGCAGGCTAATGCTGCTCGAGAACACAAGGAACAAGCTCCCCGGCCCGAGGAATTACTCGCAGGAGGCGTAGCGGAAGCTCTTTGCCAGCTGCGGTGAAATCATGGCGAAATATATAGTTTCTATAAAATGCTTGTTGCAGCTAAAATTTAGTGTAACTATCTTTTCACAATATTGTTCTTCGAACACGTGCATGCCACACGTGCACCCTACTAGTGTACTAAATAAAAAACTGAAAACCAAACCTATTATTGTACAACTAAATAATGGGAAAAAATTATCATGCACTTGTGCAGATATAGAAAAAACAAAATCTTCCTCTCTCTCCTAAATGGATCTAGAAACTTAATTACTTAGGAATGAGTCTAAAATATGTAGATTGAGCCCAAATGATTTCATAACCTTGTTCTCCTACTAAAATAGCACAACTTTATCCAAAAGTTTAAGAAAAATAGAGCCCCAAATGGCAAATCCACATCATGGAGATCTAGATCTAATAGAGGAAAATAGAGCTCCATTTGAGCCTTAAAACTAACAAAAAAGCATACAAAAGATATGAGATTAGCATCAACTTACCTCCTAGAGCCCTGAACTCAAAGGAAATCAAGTTTAAAATCTTCCCTCCCCATATTTCTTTTCTCTGATTTTCGGGTAGCACCTCCCCCGAGCAAACAGTGTGTTGCCAGGGAGGAGGAAGAAGGGGTGCCTAGGTTTTTATCGGCCATTTGTAAGGGCAGGTTGGGGGTGACCCACCCCTGGAAATGCATTTTCGGGGCTGCTCACCCCCGACCCAACCCTTGAAATGACCCCCCATTTGTAGGGGCGGGTGGGGGGTGACCTGCCCCTACAAATGGGACACCCGCCCCTACAAATGGGGGGTCATTTCTAGGGCGGGTGGGGTCAGCCGCCCCAAAAATGCATTTCCAGGGGCGGCTCAGCTGCTACAGTACTCCAGCTCTATTTGTAGCAATGGGTCACATTTTGAGCCGTCCCTGAAAAAAAATTGGGGCGTTGATACAAATTGTTTTTGTAGTAGTGTCACCAAATGTGGGTCTAGTTGTGTTTTAATAATCTCTCATTAATTATTATTAATAGGTTATCAATATAATGTACATGTACTATTGTATACTATATCAATATTGTATACTATATCAATAAATAAAGGTGAAGGATTGTATTTGTATTGGGTTTGCTACAATAATGCTCCAAAGTGACAACGGACCCTTGATCGGGATAGATTTTAACACATAGTACCTCTTAGAAGGTACTATGAGAAACAAAGTTTTATAATTTTTTTGTTTTGTGACATAGATAAGATAAATAAGAAAAACTGTTTTGGATTAGATGTTAATTCCATGCTCCTGGAGTGTTATTTTGTGGATGAAATTGCATGCCTCCATGCATATTAGTTTGTATCAGAACAAGTCAACGTTCCCCGCTCATGCTTCCCGCCACCGTGCCACTGCCATTCCTTGCCTCCATGCGCCATCACCGTGCCCCGCTTCGTCCCCGCCGCCGCGCTATCCCCCTTCCCCGATCGAAAACATTTGTTGATTAGATGTTAATTGCATGCTCCTGGAGTGTTTTTTAAATGAAATTGCATGCCTCTCAACTTGAGTGATTAGTTTGTATTGGAACAAGTCAACTTGATGTATTAGGGCCCATTTGGATGCTGCATGATTTTCCAAATCCAGAATCTAGAATCTTCAATAGCTCCCAAATAGGCCAGATTTTACTCTAGATTCCAGAAATAAGATTTTGGGATTGTGAAAATCCCAGAAAATTCAGCCCGGGTTCTTCCAGCAGATTTTGGTTGCTGAAGTTATCGTTTTGCCCATCATGACTCCAAAAACATAGGCTTAGTCTGCCATCTCTCTTCACCCCTTTCTCCTCCCCGGCTGGCCCCTGCTCAATTAACCCACCCCAAATTCTTGCCGACCATCAACGCCCGTCTGCGCACGTGGCCGCCCAGGAATCCCGCCATCCCACCTAGGTGGTGGGCGTCCCCGCCAAGTCGCCGCCCATCCCCGCCCGGGTGGGTGTCCCTGCACAGGCACTGCTGCTCCTCACCCATAGTTGGTATGGCCCAGCGGTACACGGCCGGTCTCGCCAGATGGAAAGCACGTCCGGGTCTGGACCGTCGCCAGGGCAGTGGCAGCGCCTTCATGAACGCCTTGACTAGCGATCTCGCGGACGCGGTTTGGGACATCCCGGAGCCGATCCATGAGCAGGGTGCCTCGGGCATTCACCTTGTTGGCGACACTATTCGCCGCCAATTGGAGGGAGTGGAGTTGAGCCTCCAAGGCTAGAAAGGCAAAGAAAAGAGAGGGGTGAAGGTAAGCACATCAGCTGAGAATATAAAGATTGGTTCAGGAAAATACATGCAACCCTGGCATCAGAAGTGATTAGCTGCGCAAGGATGACGGCGACTTCATCATTGCCGGGAGTCGCCGTGGGACGGGGGTTATTGGAGTAACCCATAGCAGGAGTGCTTGGCGTGGGCCTCGATGAAGTACGGGCGTGATAAACACCGCTGGTCATCGATATGGCCCTAAAATGATAGAAGAAGCGGGATTAGTTTGGGGTCAAAAAGATGCAAGGCCAAAAGACACTTACCCTTGTTGGTGAAGACGGGAACGCAGGCGCTGAGTAGGCCTGGTGGAATTCTCTGCAGGGCGTTTGTTATCGGCCATGGCGAAAAGTACTAAGGATGGAGATAGATGAGAAGGAAAGCTGAAGGGAGACGAAGAACAGAGTCAGGATTTCGTCTTTGTACTCTGCTATACTTCCCGATTTATAGCAATGATCAGAGAAGTCCAGAAGCCAGACAGCTGTAGTTAAAAGGGAAGTGGAGAAGTCGGAGACGTGTTCCAGTCACCATCCCGAAAATCGAGGGGACGTGGAGTTACTTGACAAGATAAGGTGGCTAATGGGTGGCCGACCGTACTCTCCACCAGAGGTGTAATTGTGAGGAGAGCCGAAGGGTCAAAGGTTAAACAGTGTTTGCCCATCGGCTACATGCTTTGTGCCAATGAGTTGCCGGGAATTGAATTGTTGCATGTAAAATGAAGAGCCCTGATGGCTTAGAAAGAGGCAGGAGAGAGACTTTGACTGGGAATTTCGGAACAAAGCATTATTATTCCAAAATTGGGGCGCATGTGTTGACACCAATTTTTGCACAACTAGTCAAAGTTTGGGTCAAAGGTTCCAAGGCTTGGTGTTGGCACAGGTGGCCGTTTCTCGAGGAAGGAAGCCGATGGAATCAGGTAATCGCTGATGTCGATGATGAAAAGAGGAAGATGGTACTGGTGGGACAGCATCGTAGCTTATGGGCCGAGGATGGACTGATGAATGATGTCAACAAGTTATCTTAGAGTTTTTGTGGAGTTGTAGTATATTTAAAAATTTTTGTTTTCTTTATTGTCAAATAATGAAAGTCGTGATCGACTAAAAGTCTTAGCTTACTGCATTCGTGCGTGTATAACAAAGACATCCAATGATCAATACACAAACCCTTTTTTCACTTTTTCCTTCTTTTCCTTTTCGGCGGCTTCGCCCTAGTTGCATTAGATTTTTTTTACGAGTTCTTTCTTGCTCGCGGGGCTACATCGACTTCGATCTCTAGCTTGCTGGTAAGTTCCGTGTTGAACAACGCAGATAGGCTCAAGGTTGACGGCGCATTGCTTCTTCCTCTATCCTGTTTTGTTCAAGTTATCGAGCAGATTGGATCTCAATCTGGTCAGTTCACCAAGTTATCGATACCGGATGTAGCACTGGTCCGATCTTCCGATAGGTATTGGTAGGTTCGATTGGTGGAGACTCGACGTTGGCGATCCGGGCTTCTAATCAGATACGATTTGAAGTCCTGCAACCATTACACCGCTGCTCCGTTGGTTATCAACCAAGCACAACTTGATTGACCTCACCGAGAAGGCTATCCTGCAAGCGAATCGAAGAACACAAGCAAGAGAGGGTAAACATGCAATCTGAAATTGCTGATGTGTATGAAGCAAATCACGAGATGGGGTTCGAGTTCGGGCGTTGTAGCTTCTCCAGCTCGTGCTCAATCTGTGTACTCAACACACACTGCACAAGAATAGACTTGTAACCCGCAGCAGCAGTCATAGGATCAATGGCCTCTTCTTCTTCGCTCTCCAAATGTGCACTATGGTTAGCAACAAGAGCCAAAGCATCCTCAACATCACTAGCACTTACATACCCTCCATCATTAGTAGCAATGAACGCACGACGACTTGGGCAATCCTTCATGATGTGTCCCATGCCCTTGCAGCGGTGGCACACGATGTTGGTGGAGCGGCTCGATGAAGAACTAGTGGAAACAACCTTCTTCTGTTGTTGGGGCTGCACAGAAGACACATTACTCACCTTGGAGGTAGGTGTAGTAGCAGCAGCAGCAGGTGGCGTTGTCGCTGGTGGCGTAGCAACAGGCGCCTTAGGCTTGTCGACGTTCAAGCGTGGCGGAAAGGATCTTCCAGTGGTGGATCTGAAAGTCTGTTGATGTCGTCCCAGTACTTCTTGTTCAGCCTTGAGAGCAAGATGATACAATTGGCCGAACCTGGTCCAATATTTATAATCAAGTATATCATGTATGTCACGATGCAAACCACCAAAAAATCTAGCACAAAGATTGTCATCATCCGCATGTATGTTACAATATGCTAAACCAATGATTAGCTCCTGATAATATTCCTCTACCCCCTTATCTCCCTGAGTTAAAGTTTGCAACTTTAAACACAAATCACGTTGATAATAAGGAGGAACAAAGCGAGATTTCATACGTTGTTTTAAAGCATTCCAAGTTTGAGGTAGGGCATTGATATTGTTAGTGCAAAGACCATTCCACCAAAATAGAGCAAAACTAGTAAACTCACTAAACTCACTAGTAGTAAGTCTAACTCTATGCTCAGCAGGAACTAAATGAGAATTAAACTTTTGTTCAATAGCAAGTTCCCAATCTAAATAAGCCTTTGGATCAGCAGTACCAGTAAAAGGAATCATGATAAACTTAGCTTTAGCAAAAGTATCATTATTATTACCACAATTATGATTTCCTCTCATACCTCGACGATTACGCCAAAGACGATCAGCATCAGCATCAACATCATTGTCCTCATCGTTCTCAATAGGAGGCAGTTGTTGTTCAACATGTTCAACCTGGGTGACCAGAGCGTTGATAGTCTTCATCAATACCAGCTTGTTCTTGTTAGATTAATCTGCTTAGTCTAGCTTATTTCTTGCTATTATCACCAAGTTATGGATATTTGCTAGATTTGACAGGGTTAGATTCATTTAATCTTATTTTTATTTAGCTTTTATCACAATTTATCCAACCTAGATCTAAATACCATCAGCCAGCGCACAGCCCATCTGTTGCACATTGTTAGGCCGATAGAGTTCGGATCTAAGTGTTGCTTACCAAGGCTTCGCTAACCCGCTTAGCGTTGCCTCCACTGCACAATCCTCTAAGTCTTTGGCCGATTGATCTACTGCTATATCGGACTTCTAGCCGATACGCCCTGCGGAACGATTTGGAATCTCAGCCGATATGTTCTGAGTATTTAACGTTTTCCTGTCCCTTGTCGATTGCAGGTCAAATTGACTGGCACGCTCTGCACTACCACGCAGCTGAATTTAACTCTGCATAGGAGCGAAGCAGATCTCCCAGGTCCTCGCGTGTGATCAAGGCCGATCGTTGGCTTTTTGTGTCAACATCACCATATCCATAAACCCGTCACGTAGTAACCATCACAGTTCGAATTTGAACACAGGTGGACCAGTACTAGTAGATGGGTCTCCTGTATTTAAGAACAACAGCATATGATCTGATATCTCTCGGGTCAAGGCTTGGACAGTTGTACGTGGAAACTTGGAATCCCAATCCGTGCAAGCCAATACTCTATCTAATTTTTTAAAGATCTGGTTTTGCCGACTGTTGCACCAAGTAAATTGCCTACCGGTCATAGCTAGTTCTCTATAATTAAATGCATCAATAATCGCATTAAATAGGAATGGCCACCTATCATTATAATTCGAGTTATTCTTTTTTTTTGTCCTCGGATGATATTGAAGCCACCACGTAAATAATAGGTAAGGTTTTCTTAGTACATAGTTGAACCAACTCAGTTAAAAAGGCCGCCTTAAACTCATCTTGTGCAGCCCCATATATTGAAACTAGATTCCATTGAAAACCATCTTACTTGTTTCTAATTTTAAATTTGACAAAGTACTCTCCTTCCTCTACCTCCCCCACGTCAAAAGTTCCTAAATTAATTCCAACAAGCATGGCCACCAGAACAACCCCTGAGAGGCTTAGTATGCCACAAAAACTCATTCCCGGCACATAAGTTTTTGAGAAACGAGTCTGAGAAGGCATTCCTCCCTGTCTTTGATAAAGCCATAAAGTCTATCACTTTTTTTTAGTTAATTCTATAGGAACTGATATTTCTTTTTTGTCCCCCAAACCATTAGAATTCCAAAAAATTCCTTTCATTTGCGCTTGATATTCAAACCGTGTGTTTAACTCCTTTTTTTTATCCCTTTTCTGCCTTCAATTTGGATGCCTTTTCCACTGAGTCAACATCCGCTGTCGCTGCACTTCTCTTGCTACTGCGAGTAGGAGCAGCGTAGGAATTGGCTGGGAGGTTCTTTGGCTTAGTTTGCTGCTGGCTTTTCTTCCCATTTTCATCAACACCAGCCACAAGTGGCTCGGCCAACAAGGACTCATCCGGACCAGTAATTGATAAGGCCACCACTTGTTTGAATGTCCCTGTCGTATTCTGTTTGTGGACTGCCTGACCAGCCCCAGTTTGGGAACTTCCAACCTGAGTATTCATCTTACTGTTGCTGCTCGCATTGCTTTCCTTTCCTGCTTTATTTTCTTTACCCTCATCATTTCCCTCTAAGTTGCCACCATTATCCTCACCACCATGTCATGTTGGGTCAATATACCAACAATCGAGATGTCCCCATAAAACTAATCTGTATGCTGGGACCTTTGTAACTCGCTTGAGCGAGCTTGAGCCGCCAGCGTAAACCTTGACACTCTTGTACGCTTTGTTTCTTGAAATAAAACGGGAAACCTTTTCTAAAATATAAAACATAAATATATGGCCATAGCAAAAAAAAAACCCTTATAAAGGTGAAGTGTTTGTTACTTTGCTGCCGGCTGAAAAAAAGGTTGTGAGTTGGGCGCATGATCTCGATTAATTGTAGCCTTACTTCAGTCCTACAACTAATTATTACTTGCGCACATGTTTGTTCTTCAAGCTTGCATAATTGAGCGAAGGTGAAAATTTCATCATAGGTGTCAAGTGTACAAAGGGTGGAAAATTTGACGGAGGATTTCTAGTTCTATGTAGTGCCATATCATCGTTTCATCACCTTAATCAGTTCTCGATAACCCAGTTTGTTGTTGGTAAGCTTCACTTTCAACGTCTCTGTTCACTGCGAAGCCTGATTTTTGTTGATATTCTAGTGGTGAATTAAAATAACTGGAAAAAGGTAAAAAAAAAATTGGAAGCGAAACGTCACCGCACTAGTTGACTCTTGCTCTCTGCCTCTGGCTCTCCGATCCCGCCAATCCGCGATTCCCTGCCACCATGTCGCCGCCGCGCCTGCCGCCGGAGCTGGCCGACGACGCCGTCGCCGAGATCCTCCTCCGCCTACCTCCTGACGACCCCGCGCACCTCGTCCGCGCTGCCCTCGTCCGCAGGCCCTGGCGCCGCGTCCTCGCCGACCCCGCCTTCCGCCGCCGCTACCGCGCGTTCCACCGGGCGCCGCCCCTGCTGGGCTTCCTCAGCAACGTCTACGAGGACTCCATCTCCATCTTCGTCTCCACCACTTCCTTCCACCCGCGCGGCGCCCACGGCTTCCCCGGCGGCATTGCGGTGGACTGCCGCCACGGCCGGGCTCTCCTCCTCGACTACACCTCCTTGCTACGGGAGGGACGCGTCGGCGTTAACATTCTGATGAGCGCAGCAGCTCCTGCCTCCCTCTACGGCGCTGTTCGATGTTCCTCAAGATTTGTGCCGCCTCACCAGCCGCCGCCGCCGCCGCCGCCGCTGCCGCCATCGCCATCCAGGGGTGGTTGGTGGGGGGGAGGGGCGGTCTCCGGCGAGGTCGCCGGCGGCCGAGGTGGTGGAGGGAGGCGGCAGAGCTTAGGGATTCGGGTTCCAGGGGACCATGGCCCGCCGGGCTTAGAGGAGACGACGGCGGCGGCGGCGGCGGCGGCGGTTCGTCCGGCGGCGTGGGCGAGGGGGCTAGGTAGCGCCCCCGGCCGGGCGGGGTCGGGCAGCCGGTGGCCGGCGGCGGTGCCAGAGCCGGCGGCAGGTGAAGGGTGGGCACCTGACGCAACGGCATCCTCGTCTGGGATCCCTCGACGGGGGACCGGAGGGTGATGCGCAACCCCGACGTCCCGCTGCTGCACTGCAGCTCCGCGGTGTTACTCTGCGCCGCGGATGGCTGCGCCCACCTCGACTGCCATGGGGATCGTCTTTGTCGGCAGCGACTCCCACCACCACTTCGGGACCGTCACGAAGGCGTGCGTGTACGCATCGCACACCGGTGCTTGGAGCGCGCCGGCCACCATTTCGCTCGGCAGGGATGACATCATCCGGCGGAGGCGCAGCCTCCTCATCGGCGAAGCGCTCTACTTCTTCCGCGAGCAGGGCATTCTGCGGTTTGACACATCGCCTCTCGGCGATTGATCTGCCGGCGTGGTATAACTTCGACATGATGCTCATGGAAGCAGAGGGCGGCTGGCTGGGGCTTGCCGGCCTGAGGGGTAGCAATCTCTATCTGTGGTGCAGAGAGGGGAGCCCTGATGGAGTTGACAGATGGGCACAGAGCAGGGTCATCATGCTAGATACTCTGACCACCTCGGAACCATATTACCATCCGTTGTATCAGCCAATTCTGATGGGCTATGCAGAGGGCACCGACATCATTTTCATCAGCACCGGTATCGGCAACTACATGCTTGATCTCAAGTCAATGCGAGTCAAGAAGATCGATGAGGTGAACAGCTACGACGCTATCTTCCCTTACATGAGCTTCAGTATTCCAGGCTGATGGAATTGATGTGTGGGGAAATTTCTGGAATTCTTGAGTCTTTGCTTGCAATACATGGGCTGGGCCCCTCAAGATGGGTGGACGATAGATATCTATCATTCCCATCTTGCTACATGCTACATCACACTCTTTTACTCCTAATCCCTTAGTTAAGTAGTCTGCTATTTGACCTCCTGAGTTTACATGACCCAATTATAGTATACCACCATCTATCTTCTCCTTAATAAAGAAGCAATCTATCTCCACATGTTTTGTTCTGTCATGTTGAACTGGATTATTAGCTATGTTAATAGCTGACTTGCTATCACACCAAAGCTTGAGGGGGCCTTTTCTTAGCACCATTAATTCTGAAAGGAGGCTTCTTACCCACAACATCTAACTGATAACAAGTAACATCGCTCTGTACTCTGCTTCAGTAGTTAAGCGAGATACAACTAATTTTGTTTTTTGCTCCTTCATGATACTAAGATTCCTCCAACAAAAACACAGTACCCAAAAGTTGATCTCCTATCATCAAGACAACTTGCCCAATCAGCATCACACTAACCTTCTACATTTAGATGACCATGGCTCTTGAACATGAGACCTTTTCCGGGGCTGTTCTTTAAATATTGTAGTATATGATAAACAGGGTCCAAATGCCCACTTCTTGGATTGTGCATATAACAGCTCACAACACTAACTGCATAAGAAATATCAGGTCTCGTATGACATAAGTATATGAGTCTTCCCACAAGCCTCTGTGATACGTCATGGGGTCCCGATCTTCACGATGTAGGATCTTATTCTTGATAACTAGCTGTAGAACAGCCGGATAACTTGCTGCAAGCAGCGATAACTAGGGCAACCTGGCAAATAAAACTCGAAGCCAACCACACTCTCAAAGAACCAACCAACACAGCCTACAATCAATCTAGGCAAACCTTGAAGGCAGTAGGAGCACCAATTGGGAGCGGATGAAGCCGCCGCTTCTGCAATCCCGCGAAGGAAATCACAAGAGCAAAGAGGTAGAGATCACTCTCAATATTTGTTAGCACACAGCTGAACAAAGGGGTTCTGTATTTCGATTATCAAAAGTCTCTATTTGCTATGAAGCAATGACATATTTATACTAGGAACAACCCTCCTAGATGGGTTTAAGCACGAAATGGAAATGAAAAGGCAGAGTATGTGAAAAGGCCTCCTCGAACTGAGTTCCCGAAGTGGTCTCGCGAGGCTGTTGGTCTGCTGCGCAGTCTTCGGTAATCTGGCAATAACTCCATCTTGGGAAGTCCAAATGACATGAGGTTGGTTGCGTTGGAATTTTAACTTGATAAGCTTTCACACAATGTGCAGCATGCACCACGAAACATTGTACAGTGGTACAGTTTTGCATGGGAAGTTGAACGTCTGGCAGACTGTTGACCTTCTGATCAGTCATCACTAAAACTAGTCTACTCTCACAATGGAGTTACCAAACTAGTCGAAACTGGTGTCATTAGAAACTAGACTTAATAAGCTTTCCAAATTGTCCTCATGGACCTTTATAGCTTTAGAGAATCAAAAGTTATGACTGATTCTTTCAGACTGTTCTATAGGACTAGTCAGGTTCGAGTGTGGTCCTTCTCTGTAATCTTCTCCTTCTATATTCTTGTCATCCTCCTTGGTGAATCTGAGCAATAACAATGTGCACAATTTAGGCAGTATATAATTCTCATTAATATTAAAATTAATTTCACAAAGTAGCGCGTTCACCTCTTGCTGTAGTTTCTTAGCTCGGCTACGTGTAATTGGTCCATCAAAGACTTGGGCTGGTGTCGATATAGGTGGTACTTGAGTTGGTGTAGCTTGAATTGGAGGTTGTAACATGTTGCCTGATGGTGTGGTTTTCATGATCATATCACTCTGGTAGGTCTCTTTATTCACTGGATCGCCAGATTCAGCACATAACTTGTGGTTTGGATCAATAGGTGTTGACGAAGGCCGAAACCCAAGCATACCTGTCTCACTAAGTAGGTCTAATACGTACTTCCTCTGTGAGAGAAGTATACCTTTTGGAGATCGAGCAATCTCAGTGCTAAGGAAGTACCTAAGTTGACCAAGATACTTCACCTTGAATTCCAGACTTAGATTTTTGTTCAAGCGATTAATCTCTTCTTCTTTGTCACCTGAGATGATGATATCATCCCCATATACAGCCAAGACTACAATTCGTCGTCCAAAGTGTCGATTGAATATAGTGTGATCTCCCTTACATTGTTTGTATCCCATGCCACACAATGCACGTCTAAACCTATCAAACCATGCTCATGGAGACTGCTTGAGACCATACAGAGATTTCTTCAATCTACAAATCTTCCAACTGCCTCTGGTTTAGTGAAACCCGGAGGAATCTCCATATACACCTCCTCTTGAAGATCGCCATGCAAGAAAGCATTATTTACATCCAATTGATTCAAGGGCCAACCAAAATTTGCAGCACAGGATATCAATGTTCTTACGGTACTCATCTTTGCTACCGGTGCAAATGTTTCATCATAATCAATCCCATATGTCTAGTTGTACCTTCTTGCAACCAATCTTGCTTTATATCGTTCCACTTTCCCTTCAGCATTTTGCTTGACTGTGAAGACCCACTTGCAACTAACAGCTTTCTTTCCAACAGGTAGTTTTCCCTTCAGCATTTTGCTTGACTGTGAAGACCCACTTGCAACTAACAGCTTTCTTTCCAACAGGTAGTTTCACAAGATCCCATGTTCTGTTCTTTTCAAGGGCTCTTAGCTCCTCCAACATAGCCTCATGCCATTTAGGATTCTGCTTTGCTTCTTTCCAGTCCTTAGGGATCACTATAGACTGTAATGATGCAACAAATGCTCTGTATGCAAGAGACGGTGATGCATAAGAGACATAGTTACTGATGTCATGCTCAAATCCATACCTTGGTGGAGGCATACCAGCCTTAGCTCGTGGTTCTTTCTGTAATGCAATGGGCAAATCATCCAAACCAGATTCTTCAATCTTAGTCGAAGAAGTTGGTGACACATCAACAATCTCTTGAGGGGTTGCTGATTCAGGAGTTATTCCTGGAACCTCTTGAGATGTACGCGTCCTCCTCATATACACTCTCAATGGGCCCTTATATCGTGGGTCATCACCTACAGAACTGTCCTCTTGACAATGAGTTTGATCCAAATCACTCGTCATTGTCTCTATTCTTGGTTGAGGAATAGAGCTTGTAATCACTGCTTTCGTTCTCCTTTGATTTTGCTCAATCGGACTACTTATGACACCACGGTTCTCCCCCTCTTGATTATCCTGATTTATGCTCAGATCACCAAGTTCAAACAAGGAGCTTAAATCAGTCTTCTCACCATAATAGGGTTATGATTCCCTAAATATCACATCCATACTTACAAAGAGACGATGTTCCGTGGGACACCAACACTTGTACCCCTTTTGACTTGATGAATAATCCATAAATATGCATTTGACTGCTCTAGGATCCAACTTTCCAACAGAAGGCCTATGATCCCTAACAAAGCAAGTACACCCAAATACCTTCGGTGGAACAATAAATTCATTAACTCCTCTTAGCATCTCATAAGGGGTTTTCCAACCAAACAATCTGGAAGGCATGCGATTAATCAAATATACAGCTGTCATCACTGCCTCACTCCATAAAATTTTTGGCACATTCCTAGTATACAGGAGTGAACGCGCAACTTCCAAAATATGGCGGTTCTTTCTTTCAGCTACTCCATTTTTTGGAGGAGCATATGGACAAGTTGTTTTGTTGCAATATCCCCTGAGCTGGTAGAAAATTACCAAACTCATTATTCACATACTCTGTTCCATTATCTGTCCTTAATACCTTAATCTAACCATCATATTGATTCCTGATGAGTGAGCAAAAATCTTGAAAACATTTAAGCACTTCACTCTTGTGTTTCGTGAGGTATATCCAAGTCACACGTGAATAGCAATCAATAAAAGTAACAAAATACCTCTTTCCACTGACCGAGATAATTGGGCAAGTCCACACATCAAAGTGAGTAAGCATAAAAGGAAATAGACTTCTAGGTCCTCTGCTTACATATGTTGCTCTTGTATGCTTCCCATACTCACATGCATCACATACAAGTTTCCTCTTAACTGCCTTACTCATCATCTCTGGAAACACTTTAGCCATAGTGTCAAATGATAAGTGGCCCAGTCGACAATGTTGAAGCGTCACTCTTGCTTCATCTTAATTCATAGCTGCTATCGAAGCAGCATCTATAAGCCTGCCATCCTCTTTTCGATCAAAGTACCGCAATCCGCCATGCCTAACACTGATCCCAATTTCCTTTCCTATCCTTCTTTCTTGAATAATGCAATGCTCTCGATTGAACGTAAATCGACAATCTATTTGATCAACCAGAGCAGTCAATGATAACAAATTTACAGGAAATGATGGAACATGTAGAACTGATGTCAAATTAATTGATGGTGTGCAATTAACAGTACCAATACCTTTGATGGGTGAACATGTTCCGTCAGCAGTTTGGATGGTCTATGTGTGGATGGATATTGTTTATATGTCAAAAACTCATTTTGAGCACCTGTGACATGTTTGGAAGCTCCAGAATCCAATATCCATTCAGAATGAGGGATTCCCATACATGAAAGTGCTTTACCATGAATACCTTCTAACTTGATGTTATTTGACATCACTTCCACCTTATTTTCCAATTCTGAATTCGCCATAGCTTGCTTGGTACAGGATGGCATCTCCTGTGTCCTCATAATGAGCAAGCTGACCAATTTCTCTAGTCTAACCAATTTCTCAAGAATTTGTTCAATTCTTTGATTTTCCCCCATTTTATTCTTTCCAAACAGAATAGCACACGGACAATTTAAGTTAGGCAGACAGCTGCCTTCCTACTCCCCCTGTCTCCTTCACGCAGCTCACCAGCACAACACTGACGTACACTAGGCACACTAGCAGCACCTGCACCAATTCCTTTCTATTTTGCAGCTTCTTCTTGCACGCACGCGCACCAGCAGGCTAATAGCCCTTCCTTCCCCTTGCTTCTCCCAATCAGTTCAGCACTCACCCGTCACTAGAGAGCTCCAGTTACAATACCGTCGCTGCTCCTCCACAAACCTTGAACTCCCCTGCGCTGGGCGCAGATCCACACCTTCCTCTTCTATCTGGCGCAGCCCTGCAGCAGCACCTCCACCACTCGAAGCCTCAGCTCGAGCTCGAGCTCCTCACCGCCTTCCGCACCACCTCCACGGGCGCGTCTCACCCGATTCTGCACAGCAGCAACGCTTCTTCTCCAACGCCCCCTTGGAGCCGCTCCTCCAGTGCCGAAAGCACTGCTGTTTTCGATCTCCTCGTGTCAAGCTTCGCCGGCGGCGGCCGCCAGCAGATCGGGGAGCCGTGGCCATCGCCATGTCTACCGGCTCTGACACCATGATGGAATTGATGTGTGGGGAAATTTCTGGAGTTGCTGAGTCTTTGCTTACAATAGATTATACATATACGCAATACATGGGCTGGGCTAGATACTACATACACATATGGCCCAACACAGGCAATTAGGTACGCCTACATGAACACCTGTCACTCTTTTGGATGGCATAATCCTGTTACAATCCATGCGGATGGGATGCTCACATATATAGATTGTCATGCTGGGATAATTGGCACACCCAAACAAGGCCTAAAGGTTTATGTGTGATTGCTTAACTGCAATAGCATTATCCAGTCCTACCGTTAAGTAGTCTTACAGTTAGCGAATCAAGAATGTTAAGCATTTTGGCTGGGTGTAAATAATAGTGCATTTTGGTTAGCGACATAGACAAAAATACCAGTGATGATCCTGTACGTAAAAAAAAAGAGTATACCGATATGACATCGACCATTGGAATCTTGTGCAAAGTGCACCTAATTTTGGTTGGATTCAACTTTTTATTTATGTTTGAAATTTGCAAAATATGCCCAAGGACTGGAAGTTTCCATATAGTTAACTTAGTGGTTTCAAGTACCTGATATGCGGCCCTCGTGGGTATAATTTCTTCATCTGGTACATGATATATTATTCTCAATTTTGATGCCAATATGATGCACAAGTACCGACCCCATTCTTGTAACCCCGTTCGGAGGTATACTTGTATTAAATATGATAACAATTGAGCTACAGTATGGTTTTTATCTTTCCAGATCTTGTTAAAGGCAGACTGTCGTCACCACCATGAAGACGCAATGATTGATCAATATTCAACATGAGTCCTGCTACTGATGGCTGCTTGAGGAGCTGGTGATTAAGTTATTTTGTCTCCATAATTCCAGATTTAGTGTCAATAAGTTGGGCATCGGGATCAATTACTATGTCTTGTGTTCAGTAGGGTAGTTTAAGTAAGAAGCCTTTTCACAGTCCGTGGAAGTGCCAGTTTTTACCTAGATATCATGATCACTTATTAGTATGTCTCTTCTCACAATATTTTCATGATATTGGCCCAAGACTTATGCCTGGTTTACTTCTGTGCTAATTTTTGTGAATACTCACTTCATGTTTGGCAAGCTTACCTAGAATCAACATACTGAATCTTCTCATCTTGTCGAACATTGAATCATCCAGTCAATTCTGATTTTATTTCTGAGTTTGTCCAAGTAGTACTTTCAGTCTTTTATGGCAATAATAATGTCAAAGATGTTCAAGGAAAATTTAATCATATTATGAGTAAAAATATTACTTGCTAGGGAGATAATATTAATGGAAATATTAACAAGTGATCTAATGTGCTTAAGAAAACTGTAGGTTTGAGATTGTCCAATTTTAATAGAAATATCAACTTGAGTCTATATTGCTGGCATCTTGCAGAGCTGATGCTTTGACTGTTTTGTTTTATCTTCAACAGTAATAAAATAGTAGTTATCTTGTGGAGCTGACACTTGCTTGACATAACCATGAGAGTGAAATGGTTGTGGTTGCAGTGATTAAACCAATTACGGCATGAATCAGTCTCTTGGTGGAAACTTCTGAAGTCTGAAGAGGCTCGAGCATGGTTCAGCGCCTTGTCTAACACTATGGCACCGAGCAGTTTCCGTTTTCAGATAATATAAAATGGTTGTGGTTGCAGCGATTGATCAATCTTCGCCCCTGTACTTAATTTATGTTGCTACACAATTCTCTTGCATATCCTTGAAAAGAATCTCATGAATGTGTCATATTGGGCCACCGTGATTGCATCTTGCTAAACTCATTGATGCTCTGTAGTGTACTGTTTTCTGTTGGGCACTTCGGATAACAGGCATCATTGTCACTGAATTCCAGTCCAATTGCTTGTGGTCGTGATTCTTAGTTCATGTTTGCACTTGTCACGGCCATGCCCAGTTGAGCAAGGTTCTCCAAGTCTGCTGCGTCTGATGATTCTGGTGGAGTTTCTGGTCATGCTTGATGAAGAACATTTACCAGTTCATCTACAACAGTTACAAACCCCTTACGGTAGCAGTTCACTAGTCCTCTGTACGAGCATGCCCAGGGTCTCCCTCTCGACGAGAACCTGACGATCCAGGCGGCGGCCACTTTGATGCCGCACGAGTCAACATGAACGCCGTCGGGTTCGGATCACCGCCGCGTACACCGGCCTTGATCATGTCGCCGTCACGTGCCCAAGCCAATCGTCGTCCCGCTCCCCGCAGCGAATCGTGCACCCAACCAGCAGCGACATGGAGTTCACCGATGGGATCCTCCTCTGCATCCCGCCGGATGAGTCCGCGCACCTCGTCCGCGCCGCCCTCTTCTGCAAACCCTGCAGGCGCCACATCCTCAACTGTCGAGGCTTCCTCCGTCACTACGGCAGGTTCCACCGGCCGCCACCACTGGTCGTTTGGGACCCCATCACCGGCAGTCAGGAGCAACCGCGGATGGCTGCGACCACCTCGACTGCCACGGCGTGGTCGGTTTCTCGTGCTCTTTGTGGGGACCGATGAGCGTGTAGGCAAGGCATGAGCTGTCCCTGATCAGCATGCCAAAAGAGTTGAACGCCATTCGCATGAAGCCAGAGGACAGACAGCGACCTCATGACGTCCAGGCTCGGCGGCGCCGGGGCTGACGCCGAGGACCAGAAGGCGGGGGCGTGGGCGAGCCAACTCCAGCGCTGGTCACGCTCTGCTTCATGAGCCGCTTCGCACAGTCGCACGCATCCAAAGACCTGTCATCTCAAGGCATGATACGCCGGCACGCCGTCTTCTATGCCAGCGTCGGGTTGTTGCTGCGCCTCTATGCTGGAGCCCAGTTGACTGCACGCCGCAAGGGCAAGGCATCACTACGGGATACCCCAAGTTTGCCGAGTGTCATGATGTTTGCGAAGAGTAATTTATCGGACACTCAGCAAAGGAATAATTAGCGGAGCGTTGGCACTAAAACACACAGCAAACCCAAAACACTCGGCAAATGCCCCAAATTTGCCGAGTGTCAACACACGGCAAACCCAAACACTCGGCAAAGCTGGAGCTATTTGCCGAGTGTTTCACCATGGCACTTGGCAAACTTGACGTCTGTTTTCGCTTCGCTGTTTCCTCGCCGTCTAGTACACTTGTTTTTGCTGAGAGTCTTCGTCGCACTCGGCAAATTGTTTGCCGAGTGCCCGATAAAAAATACCCACCAAAGATCTCTTTGCCGAGTTTTTTTTTTACCGAGTGCTATTTGCCGAGTGTGGCACTCAGTAGTGCATGTACAGGGTATCAACCTTCACCTCTGCAAAAATAATAATGTATACCCACATCTGTCATCTTAAAATCACATGTACAACATAAACCATGCCATGAAGGGATCATATCATCATCCATCAATATGCCCACAGATTACGCCACCACCTCCAGCATCAAGGTATTAATCTTAACATCTTCAAATTGTTTTTTTTAAAAAAAGACACTACAGAACGAACATTTACGGTGCAACCAGCTTACATCAACTTACAACCAACAACACTGATACCAGACACGTTTATCTCGTCTTAGCATACAACACTACAACAGTACTTATCCATACCAACTTACATTCAACAACACTGGTACCAGATAAGATTACTTTGTCTCTGCATACAACAGTACTTTTTATTTGGTATTTGGGGGGAATCAGGAGAGCCTTTTCTATTCCCCATGCCTATTTGTCGATGGTCGGAAATACTAGGTATCGATGTTAACATCGTCGTCCTCAGTTGCTTCATCATCAAAGGTTGAGCTGTTTCCATTGGCAGGTTCCATCTGCTTGGCGCCGGATTTTGGGGACTTGACGTTGGACCTGTTCTTTATTGCTGGCGTTTTGCCCTTCTCAGACTGCTGCAACTCAAGCCCCTTCACGGACAGCCGCCTGCTTTGAGACTGGCCCTTCCGCTGGGTCTTCAACAGCAGAGTTGTTCACTGCCAGAGGAATAAAACCAAGAACATTATTGACTGAATAAAACAGTTAGCATTAAACTGAAACTAATATTTGAAACAACATGGAATCCTCAGGTTTTCAAGATTCTATCCCTGCCCACAAGTGCTCTGGTGCTAGTAATGCAACTCACTTTACTTTGAATATGCTGTAGCCTCTAGTTTTGTTGGTGAATCATCATCGCTTCACGACATGCATATGCAGTTTTGTGATTTTCTATGACCAAAACTAGACCAAATTGAGTCAATTTTTTCATCGTGGTGGGTGCACAACTTAGTTTTTTTATATGAATACAAAACGAATCACACTGCTAGCAGAGACTATTTGGAAAACAAATCATAAGTGCAAGGACTACATTGCATAGAATCAAAGCAACTGACACAAGAAATTGCAACAACGAATACCTTCCATTGGGCTTGACACCAGAGGAATAGCTTGACCACCCTGTACAGCATCATCCATTGAGGATGGGGAACCAGAATGGTTGCTATCCTCCAACTTTGATGAGCTTCCAAGGCATTTCTCTGGCTGCTAATCAGGAACATCCGGGGAAGGAATTGCTGGTAAGAAGACAATCTCATCCACAGAATCCTCCACATCACTGAACATTGCATTCCTCTCAAATGTCTCAATATCAACATCAGAATCCTCATCTATTGCTACTTCCTCATCCTCCATAGGGGATTTAGAGAGAAAATGCTCAAGTTGTATACCCATGAATATGAATAACAGTTAAAAGACAATAAGAGAAATTTTATTCACCTCTTCTTCACGTGGGTTCAGGTCAAACTCATCCTCCCATTCAACATACTCTTCATTTTCTTCTAATTCTTCAAAATCAGGAGCAAACGCACTCCAGTTCTCTACATGCTCCTTAGCCCAAATGTACACAAGGCCTGATACAGATACTGTAGCAATCGTAGGCTCAGCAGGATGCCAGGCAAGATCGATGATGGCTTCCTTTGGTCCTTCAAGGATCTTTACAAGGGGCCCTGCTTGGTCCCATATTTGCAACTTGTGCTCACCCTTATTTGCAGAAGCGCCAACCATCCACTGACCATTACCACTGAAACATGGTGTCTTCCAATGTGTCCTTGTGATGGAATCTGAAAGTTCACAGTAATGAATAAGGCAGCTTGTGCCATTTACTTTTAACTTATCATAGTGACTTTCACAGTCAATACTGTTGTTGCTTATGTTTCTAATCTTCTCTCCAGAACCTTTAGCAGGCAGAATATTCTTGTAGACTCTAATGACCCGATCATTAGAATTTGTCAGCAGATATTGACCATCCCGGCTTAAAACAATATCCTTAACAACAGCTCCACCAGGGATGGGAATTACTGCATGTACCTGGATGCTTTTTGAATCTACGATTAAAATTTCTCCCTGGGAGTTGCCCACATATATCAGATCCCCATGCTTATCAAATGCAGCGGCTGTTGGTGTAAAAGGTGGGGTACCATCCGCAAATCTACGGGCATTAGCTGCAGGTGGGTTACTGTTCCCAGATACAGAAACAGGGAGATCTGTGGTACTTCCGGTATCCAAATCAACAAGAAGAGGTGCAGAAGACAGAGGGCATGCCAAACAAATAGATGGGGTTGGAGAACCAGGTTGAAGACTGGCACGCAATGGAGTCTTCTGAAGTATTACTCGGGCAATCTTTTTCCCAGATGACACGTCCCAAAGTGTCAATGACTTGTCAGTAGCAGAGGCAAGCAAACGGTGGCCATACTTGGACCAGGAGACGCTTGTTATAGATGCAGTGCAATCTTTATCACGAAATTCTCTTGCAAGCCCTTTTGTTTCGAAGTCCCAGATAACACAGCTACCATTTGAGCATCCAGCTGGAAATATGTAATAGACATTGTTATTGACCAGTGAAAACAATTTCAAGGTGAAAGATATTCTAGACCATCCAAAGATTTAACGGTGCATTTCAAAAAATAATGATGATGTCTATATCACAAGTTTTTGCAGGCATGCAGCACCAACTTCATATGGAATTAAGATTACTCTAATGAAGTGAAACCTGCTGAAATGAACCACATAAAACTAAAGACACATAAAAAGTACAAGGTTCCTTTGCTAATTTAACACAGATTCAGGCAATCCAATTGGTCTTACCGGTAAAACAGAAAGGAAATTGCAATTCCAGACTAGAAGAAATTTTGATCCTTGTTAACCACAACAAACTCAACACCAGTCAAGAAGTATAAAAGAAACCAGCATGGTTTATATGAACTAAGAAAATAATTAAACAAAACACTTGAATTTACTTGAAGACTAACAAGCTCAAATTATTACCAGCGAGAAGCGTCCCGGTACAGTTAAATGCGATACATTTCATTGCACCATGATGCAAGAACTCCTCAATTATGTCAGGAAATTCCGCCTCATATGAATCTACAAGAATACAGAGAATAGAGCAATTCAATATATCAGAGATATTTTCTTCATGTTTCTTGTCAACATAGAAATCAAAGAACACAATATAAGTATTTTCCAGATATATAATTAACTTCCTTCTCTGATAGAATGAAAGAAAAAAATAGTTCTGCACATCGAAAGACCGTGCTGTTTAGAATTAAGTGAAAAAATATCGATCCAACTGTTAGAATCGAAACTCTTACTCTCATCGAGAGGATGACACTAGGAGTTGGGGCAATTTTCTGGTTTTCTTCTCACACAATGCCATACCAACCCGAGGGGTTGGGGTTACATATTTATAGCTGGCCAAGACAGCCAAGCATATGCCAAGATGCTAGTCTAAGATGCTAGTCTAAAAGCTAGTGATGCTTAGTCTAAGATGCTGTCCTAGATGCTGTCCTAAAAGCTAGTCTAAGATGCTGTCCTAGATGCTGTCCTAAAAGCTAGTCTAAGATGCTAAATGCTGTCCTAATAGATGCTGTCCTGGTTGGGGCAGCAAGACCACCATGCCGAGGACCACAAAGACCAACAGTACAAAGACTTATCCCATCATTCTCCCCCTAAGTCTTGTGCGTCGTCTTGTGGGAAAGTTGGACCATCCCGGTCCGGGAACAAAGCTCAAGAAACTTGATCCTCCGAAGGGGTTTGGTGAGCAGATCCGCAAGCTGGTCCTTGGTGTTGATGTAGCTCGCCTTGATGCTCCCTTCCTCCAAGCAGCCTCGGATGAAGTGGTACCTCACCCGGATGTGCTTGCTCCGTTCATGAAAAACGGGGTTCCTTGCCAGGGCCAGAGCGGACTTGCTGTCCACCCTGAGTTCCACCGCTTCAGTGGCTCTTCCGAGAAGATCACCGAGCAGTCGAGCGAGCCAGAGCGCCTGAGTCGAAGCGGTGGAGGCTGCTATGTACTCAGCCTCGCAGCTGGACAGGGCCACCACCTGCTGCTTGACCGATTGCCAGCTAACGAGGCACTTGCCGAGGAAGAAGAGGATCCCGCTTGTGCTCTTGCTGGTGTCGATGTCGCCGGCGTGGTCGCTGTCGCTGTACCCGACGAAGTGTGCCTCCCCAGGACACCTCGGGTAGTAGAGACCGTGGTCGAGAGTCCCCGCAACGTAGCGGATGATCCTCTTCACAGCCTGCTGGTGCTCCGTCGTCGGTCGCTGCATGAATCGACTAACGTAGCCGACGGAGAATGCCAAGTCCGGCCGTGTGTGGGCGAGGTAGCGAAGGCTCCCCACAAGACGCCGGTACTGCGTAGCGTCCACCTCCTCCGCTGTGCTGTCGCGGCTCAGCTTCAGCCTCTCCTCCATCGGAGTGAGAGCTGGGTTGCAGTCGGTGAGCCCAGCCAGCTCAATAACGCGCTTGGCGTAGGCGGTCTGTCGAAGCGTGATCCCAGAGTCATCCTGGTGCACCTCGATCCCTAGGTAGAAGGAGAGAGGTCCCAGGTCACTCATCTGGAAGGTGGCCTTCATCTCTTCCTTGAACACCACCACCTCCGCATCCTTGGTGCCGGTGATCACCAAGTCGTCGACATAGACACCCACCAGCAGGGCATTTCCTCCATTGCCCCGCCGGTAGATGGCCGCCTCGTGCGGGCTTTGCTCGAAGCCCATCCCCTTGAGCGTGGAATCCAACTTGGCATTCCATGCCCTCGGTGCCTGCCGCAAGCCGTAGAGAGCCTTGCGCAGGCGTAGCACCTTGCCTTCCTTGCCGGGGATCGCGAAACCCGGCGGCTGGTGTACGTAGACCTCCTCCTTCAAATCGCCGTTAAGGAACGCCGACTTGACGTCCATGTGATGAACGCGCCAGCCCTTCTGGGCGGCTAGCGCAAGGAGGAGTCGCACGGATTCCATCCGTGCCACAGGGGCGAAGGCATCGTCGAAGTCGATCCCCTCCTGCTGCACGAAACCTCGTGCCACCAAGCGGGCCTTGTGCTTCACGATGGCGCCGGCTTCGTCCCTCTTCAGCTTGAACACCCACTTAAGGGTGATCGCGCGGTGACCGCGAGGAAGGTCAGCAAGCTCCCAAGTGCGGTTCTTCTCAACCGCGTCCATCTCCAACTGCATCGCGGCACGCCATGCCGCGTGTCTCTCGGCTTCTGCGAAGGACCGAGGCTCGCCGTCGTCGCACGCAAGGTGCAACTGCGCCTCCAGGTCATGAGGCACCAGTCCTGGCACCGGCTGGTCGCCGAGAAGGTCTTCCATTGTGCGGTACCGCAACGGCTCGCCGTCGTGGTACGCGTCGATGCGCTCCTCGTCGTGGGAGAGAGGAGTGGCAAACTCCACTGGGCTATGCTCGGCACGGGCTGGTGTTGGAGTAGGCGTGCCCGGAGGGGTAGCTGGTGGTGCTGGAGGCCGTGGGGTCGCCGGCTGTGGTGGAATCGGCGAAGAGCTCATCGCAGTCGAAGTAGTGGCTCGAGAGCGTGCCACTGCCGAAGTAGCGGGCGCCGGAGTCGGTGGAGACTCGGGGACTGGGGTAGGCACGCTCGGTGAGGAGGAGCTGCCTACTCCCCCAGCTCCCTCGAAGTGGACGTACTCGACAGTGAAGTCTTCGTACGTCGGTGTCGAGCCGTCGTCCACAGTCTTGTCCCATGCCCATCCTCGCCCTTTGTCGAACACTACGTCGCGCGCCGTGCGCACACGCTGTGTCTCCGGGTCGAGAATGCGGTAGGCCTTCGAGCCCTCCGCGTAGCCGATGAACACCCCTAGAGTGCTCCTGTCGTCGAGCTTGCCGATGTGGCCAAGCTCCTTGGCGAACGCGAGGCAGCCGAAAACCCGCAGGTGGGAGACCGCCGGCTTGCGCCCATGCCAAGCCTCGTACGGTGTTCTGCCATCGAGGGCCTTGGTGGGCGAGCGGTTGAGGATGTTGACAGCAGTCACCACCGCCTCTCCCCAGAAGACAGTCGGCATCCCCCTCTGTTTGAGGAGGGCCCGAACCATCCCCACAACCGTCTGGTTGCGCCGCTCGACGACACCATTCTGCTGCGGGCTGTACGGCGCGGAGTAGTGGCGCTGAATGCCCTCATCAACGCAGTACGACGCGAATTCAGCCGCCGTGAATTCGCCGCCGTTGTCGGTGCGCAGCACGCGTAGCTTGCGGCCGCACTCCACCTCCGCAGCAGCCTGCACGCACCTGATGGCGTCCGCAGCCTCTCCCTTGCTGCCGAGGACCATCACCCACATGTAGCGGGAGAGGTCGTCGACGAGCAGCAGGAAGTAACGTCGTCCTCCCGGTGTGGCCGGTGTCACCGGGCCACACAAGTCCCCGTGCACGAGCTCGAGCCGCTCCTTGGCTCGGAAGCTCGTCTGCTGGGGAAAGGGGAGTCGCCTCTGCTTCGTCATCACACAGACGTCGCAGAACTGCTCCACGTGGTCGAGGCATGGCAGGCCTCGCACCATCTCCGTGGCACTGAGCCGCTTCAGGGCCTCGAAGTGAAGGTGCCCGAAGCGCTCGTGCCACTGCCACGCTTCGTCATCCCGGCGAGCGGCGAGGCAGAGAGGTTGTGCCACCTGCAGCTTAAGGATGTAGAGTCGATTCGCGCCTCTGATTACCTTGGCAAGAAGGCGACGATGGCGATCCCAAATTCGCATGACTCCGTCCTCGATCGTTACGCGCGAACCGTTCTCATCCATCTGTCCCAAGCTGATGATAGAGTTCCTCAACGCGGGGATGTAGTAGACTCCGGTGAGCAGCCTGTGCTCACCAGACCCGGTGGTGAAGATGATGGAGCCGACACCCTTGATCTCTACGCCGGAGGCGTCCCCAAACTTGACGGAGCCTCGGATGCTGGAGTCAAGCTCGGAGAAGAACTCCTGCCGACCGGTCATGTGATGGGTGGCACCGGTGTCGAGGCACCACCCATCAATCTTGTCGTTGTTGGAGGCGTCGCCGAGAAAGGCGTGTGCCCTTGACTCGTCAAGGTGGAGGAGAGCTGCTGCGGCCGATGCCGCTGGAGGTAGCTCGATGCTTGCGTGTGCCAGAAGGAGAGCCGACTCCTCCTCCTCCACCTGTGCGACGTGGGCCTGGCCGCGTCTTGGCTGTCAACAGTTCCTGGCCCAATGACCAACCCCGCCGCAGTTACGGCAGGTGTCGTCTCGTGCCGGCTTGCGTGCGCCGGCGGCGTCGCCCTGGGCGCCTCCACGAGCGCCACCCTCGGTACGTCCTCGCGCCCCGGCCTGGGCGCCTCCGCGCGCCTTGCGCGGCTTGCCGCGCTTGCGGCCGCCTGTCGAGGAACAGGACTCCCCCTTCCTCCCACCACCTTGGGATGCCTCCCACTGCTCTTGAGTGAGATGGAGTTTCCCGCCAATGGTGATAGGCCCCGAGAGAGGCTGTGGCTCATCGCTGTCGACGACCTTGAGGCGACCTATTGCCTCCTCGATCGTCATCGTAGAGAGGTCGAGCAGAGACTCGATCGAGCGAGCGATCTGCCTGTACTTCTCGGGGACGCAGCGAAAGAGCTTCTCAATAGCTCTCTCCTCGTCGTAGGTGTCGTCGCCGTACTGCACCATCTTCTGCAGCAGAGTGTTGAGACGGAGAGCAAAGTCATCAATGTCCTCACCTGGCTTGAAGGCCAGGTTCTCCCACTCCTTGCGAAGTGCCTGCAGTGTGGACTTGCGGGCGCGGTCGCTGCCGATGCGTGCCGCAGCGATGGCATCCCAGGCGTCCTTGGCGGTCCGCTTCTTGGAAAGCGTGAATTGCATCTCGGTCGGGACTGCAGCGATGAGAGCATCCAGCGCCCGTCGATCTTCATCGAAGTCGACATCGCCGTACCGGACTGCGTCCCACATGTGCCGCACCTGGAGCCTCACCCTCATGACCGCGGCCCACTCGACGTAGTTGGTCTTGGTGAGGGTAGGCCACCCACCACCGGGACCAAGGTCCCTGACCACCGCCTGGACGCCATGGTAGCCATGGCACCGATTTGGGGAGGGAGAGCCGCGCCGCCTGTGAGGGCTGCGCTCTTCGTCGACCCGGCCGCCGTTGCCGGGAGCACCGCCGTCGTGCGCGCCCCCGCCTGGGGCTCCGCCGGCGCGTCCGCGCCTGTCTGGGCTGCCACCGCCGCGCCCGCCCCCGCCTGGAGCGCCGCCGGCGCGTCCGCGCCCATCTGGGCCGTCGCCACCACCCCCGTGGGGGTGCGCAGCTGCCCACAGCCTCGTCCGCTCGTGAGCTGTTTCCCTTGCCAGCCCGAGGTCCACGTCGGTGCCGCCGTCGGCGGAGGCAGAGCTACCGGAGCTACTGCCGCGCAGAACCTCGAGCTCCGCCGCCGCCGCATCTGCCGCTGCCGCTGCCTCCACCTCCGCCCTTGCTGCTGCCAGCTCCGCCGCTGCCAGCCTTGCCACCCTTGCCGCCGTCGCTGCAGTTGCTGCCGCCGCTCGCTCGCGCTCCTCTGCCGCGGCGACCTCGGCCTCCTGCCGGTGCCGCGCGCTCGAGGCGACCGAGCGCTGAGACTGCCCTTCGGACATGGCGTGCTAATGGGGGGCTGCTGCGTGGGGAGGAGGTTGCCTCAGACGAGCTGCTGTTGCTGCTTGTCTGTGCAGGGGAGGAGAGGTGAGCAGAAACAGCAGGTGTTGTTACTGCTGGCTGAGAGCGAAAGGAGACGTGGGAGGGAGAGGAACATGAGATGTTCAGGCTGCAGGAAAGAACGGCTCTGATACCAGTTGTTAGAATCGAAACTCTTACTCTCATCGAGAGGATGACACTAGGAGTTGGGGCAATTTTCTGGTTTTCTTCTCACACAATGCCATACCAACCCGAGGGGTTGGGGTTACATATTTATAGCTGGCCAAGACAGCCAAGCATATGCCAAGATGCTAGTCTAAGATGCTAGTCTAAAAGCTAGTGATGCTTAGTCTAAGATGCTGTCCTAGATGCTGTCCTAAAAGCTAGTCTAAGATGCTGTCCTAGATGCTGTCCTAAAAGCTAGTCTAAGATGCTAAATGCTGTCCTAATAGATGCTGTCCTGGTTGGGGCAGCAAGACCACCATGCCGAGGACCACAAAGACCAACAGTACAAAGACTTATCCCATCACCAACGACCATCTTCCCCATTGCAGTGGTTCTCTATCTTTCTGCCTACAGCAGCTCTACGTCCCGGGCACACACCGCCGCACCCCCAACACCTGCATCTGAAGCCTCTGCATCACAGCCCACCTCTACTCTAAGCCACAGAACAAGGGTTGCCTCCATCTGAAGCTGCCACGCCCAAGCTCAGCTTCCCCTGGTGCCCAGGTCACCGCCGCATGGCGCACCACACCAAAATTTTGGAGCTTGTCTTCCCCAGATCGAAAGGATCTCCTCTTTCCCAAATTGCCTCCCTCAGTTAACTGCAGCAAAGCAAACTCCACCTTGCCCAAATCACCGTCATGCTGCAGATCTGCACTGGATTGAACTTCTCCCAACCCTGAATAGAGCAAACAACAAGCTAGCAATTGCACGCAGAGCATGCCATAACTCCGCCAAACAAGCAAATCGCAACAGTAGGGAACGGATTTGATTGGAAAAACAACGCAGATCTGGTTTTGTTTGCTCCGTAGCCAAGAAAAGAAGGAACTAATGCAAGACCAGATGGATCTGCACTTCTGGTGCCAGAAGAGGGGAAGAGGGGCAGCGATAAGAAGAGACGGATCGGAGCGGGCATGGCGCGGTTCCGAGACAAACCTTTGGATTCGCATGGCGGCGGTGACCCTGGCATGTTGCAGCGCCGTCTATTGGCAAAAGCACAGCCAGCACGAGGAGGCACTCAGTCTATTGTCACTCAAAATAAAATAGCAGGGTGGGTTGATGGAAAAGGAAACAGGTCGGCATATCTTTAAATAGCCCGAAATTTCGGTGGTATTATTAAGATACACCAAGGCTTATAAGGTATATTTATTTATTTTTAAAACTGCGATATCTCAAGGGTAATCCTGAAATATCGCAGCTGAGACGGATAAAGCCGGGGTTCGAGGAAACTCCCCCGAACCCCGGCTTTTGCCATCATGAGAAATAAATATTTTCAAGGCGAGAAGGGGAGTCGAAGTCCGGACCTACAGTCCGGATCTCTGATGCGCTACCGCTGCGCTATCTCCTCACTCCTCACTTCCTTGAAATACCGCGTTTTAGACAATACAGAGTATAGTGATTACTAGCCGTTGCGATGGATCCTTGAAATGACAAGTAATAAACTAGAACCTAGCAAACCTTTCATGTCCCAGCGTTCAGAACTCAGATTCCCCAAAATTAAGCACTCGTGTTACCACTTACTCTACCAGCAAATTCTTGGGGCAAGACATGAACTCAAATCACCTAAAAGAGAAGGAATTCATGGCCGAGACAAGCCAGCCTGCATAATCCCCTCACTGCCCCCCCCCCCCCCCCCCCCCCCCTAAATTCCTAACATCCCGCCTCGAATCTGCGAAGAACGACGCCAATCCGCGAAGCAGCAGACCGGATTCCCCCAGATTAGACGGGATCGTCGAGGCGGCAGAATCCGACCGGACCCCCACGAGAATCGGGCGAGGACTCACCGAGTATGGGCGAGCTCATGGCATCCCGCAGCTGCCGACGCCTCGCACGTGACGTGCCCTCGCAGACGACGGCGGGGGTCAAAGGAGAGGGACCAGTCAACGTGTCAAAATTTTCCTCCGGCCCAACTTATAAGATTTTATACAATTGCCATCCGGCCCAACTTATAAGGTTTTATACAATTTTGCCCATATTAAAAAAAAAAGAAATGTTCGGTCCATTTTTTACATGAATAAACATCGAGGAAACATGTTCAGGTTGTTTACGGTTCTTGTCAAACATTTTTTTAATCTATACTTCAAAAACATATACATCCCTCACACTAAATATAATAAAATCTTACATTTTAAAGATACATACACCCTTCATACTAAAATGTGGGGCCGCATGTACCAACAGTGACACCTCGAACTCGACAGGATCTCCTATTGCGAGTTCAACACCAATTTTAATCCGTCCAGCACCAAGCCACCAATCCAATGCAACCCAAACCCAAACCGGTGTGATCCCGCTGCCCGTGTCAAACCGAACCAGAAGCGGGCGAGCCGGCGCGGGGCGACAAGATGGCCGAGGAGGAGAGCTCGATCACCGCCGCCCAGCGCCCCGCCTTCTTGACCTCCACGTCCCAGGTCCTGCAGCTGGATAGCGACGACCTCCTCACCGAGATCCTCCTCCGCCTCGCGCTGCGCCATGCTTCGCTCCCGCGCGCCGCGCTCGTCTGCAGGCGCTGGGCGCCGCCTCGTCGCCGAGCCGGCCTTCCTCCGCCGCTTCCGCGCCCGGATGCCCCCGCCCCCGCTGCTCGGCTTCCTCACCGACAACTGCGGGGAGCTCGTCTTCACCCCGGTTCACCAACCGCCGGGTGGCCACCGCACCGTGCGCTTCTCCCCGCCACGGCGCGCCGGCGGGGACCGCTGGACCCTCCTCGGCTGCCGCCACGGCCTCGCGCTGCTCGCCAACAGGTCGCGGAGCGAGGCCGTCGTCTGGGACCCCGCCTGGCCCGCCACCGGCCTCCAGCGCAGTGTGCCGTACCCGCGGGAGCTCGCGCACGATGGGTTCTACGGCCTCGTCTGCGATGGCGCGGTGGCGTTTGCCGCCGCCGGCGGCGGTGCCGTGCGCGGCGTGGACTGCCGCTTCAGCCTGGTCCTGGTGTGCGCCAACAACGACTGCACGCGGGCGTCGGCGTGCCTCTACGAATCGGAGCCCGGGACATGGGGAAGCGTCACCTCCACGGCGATCACGAGCATGGTTCGATCGGTGACCCCCAGCTCCAGCGTCATGGTCGGCAATGCGTTCTACTGGCTGCTCTGGCCGATGGTACTCGTATTCGACATGGATAGCCAGAGCCTAGCTGCAACGCAGAGGCCTGAAGCCTGTGAAACCGGCGGTGATGTTACGAGCTTCGAGATCTCACGGACGCAAGACGGTGAGCTTGGCCTTGCGGTTTTGTCGAAGCTGCGCCTCAGATTGTGGGCGAGGAAGGTCGATTCTCGTGGTCATCATGCATGGTAGTACTGCCGAATGGGTGCTGAAGAAAACTATCAAATTGGACCAGCTTCTTCCGCTGATGAGGCCGTCGGCGGTGAACTGGTGGGAGCTCTCTATGAATGTGATACTAGGTTCTGATGAGGATAATAACAATATGATTTTTGGAGTGCCTTCTTTCGGTGTCTTCATGATCCACCTTGAGTCAAATCAGTTTACCTATCTTTTCGAAAGAAGTATGCATACTGATGCTACTTATCCATATACAAGTTTCTATTAGTGCATTTGCATAAGTGCAGAAGCCAATTGTTTCTTTTTGTTATGCTTTTTGTTTCTGCGCTACCTCTTCTGATGTTCCTTCTGTTAAAATTATAATCTATGGTGTGTCATATGGTTGATCTTAAATTATTCAACAAATAGCACTATGTTTAAACAGTTTTGTAAGAGCCTTTTCGAACTGCCATTAACTTTTACCTGATTAAAACTGAATAAATAGTGCTTAGTATTACCGCTTAAACAGTATAGTTCTATTTCCATCTATGCAGACAGTCATGCTCTTTTCTTCACTGGACTTTCTAGTTTTGACTATATAGGCTCGCTGAGAAATTACTAGAATATATAAGTGCCGTCTTGATAACTTTATTCTCATCATCTGAGAAGTGTAAAGATGATCTTGAACCTTCAATGCTAGATTACTGCTTATGATTGCTCCAAGTAATTTTCCCTGTCGTACTTCGTGTAGATTTGGTTTCTTTTTCCCTACTATCAAAATACCTTATTAGTGACGGCTGTAGACCAGCATTAGTGACGGATGTAATCCACGTCACAAAATTTTCGTCACTGATGTGAACCACATCGGTGACGCGGAAAAAGCCGTCACTAATGACTCACAAAGGTGACGGCTGTAGAATTTACACGTCACTAATGACATACAAAGGTGACGGCCATAGAGTTTACACGTCACTAATGACAAAGAAGGTGACAGCTGTAGAAGTTACAAGTCACTAATGATAAAGAAAGGTGACGGCTGTAGGAGTTACGCGTCACTAATGAGAATATATCGGTGACGCATCTTTACCAACACGCGTCACCAATGTTGAATTAAAAAAACAAAAAAAAGATAGGACATAAAATATATCTTATGTACATCACAAATAAACATGATTTATCCATCATATACATCACATGTAAACAGATTTCATCCATTATACACTTTACATAAAGTGAGATCAACTAGTTCTGGACTACTACAAGTTCGGGCAGCAAGCAGTAGCAAGCAATGGACTGACTGAATGTATCTACAAAAGGATGTACAGAGCATTGCTATCCACATGAACCAATAAACAACATCAGATAACACCATCACTCTGATTTTTAGAAGTCCAAATAAAAGGAAAAAAATCCCCAGAATGGTCCTTCTGATTTCTTAGCAAGTGCATTGTGCAGCCTCTTCCTGCAGATAGATGAAGCACCGGAAGTTAGATGGTGTCCCACATCAACAAGTAGATTACCAGGAGCTATAGAGTGATTTATTTAAGGCATCAATATTGTAGTGATCTTCTATACTGATATGCTTTTCAATGGTTATAAAAAGGATGCATCTGAATCATTATGATGATTTGGAGTAATTATTTTTCATGGCCAATAGATGATGCCTACAAGATTGAATCAATTAAGGTACCTGTCTTTGTCGCCGGCGATGCAAAATACTGAAGATCCAAGCCATATTATAGCATGGCAGCAGAAACCCAGCAGCTCGCAGCAAGAAAAGCTGCAAAGGCTCAAGTCAACACAAAGCAACAACCAAACCACAAAATACCAGAAGGAAAAAGGAATGCCACAACACTCAGAATGATACATCAGTTCAGCTAATGGAGGGCAATAAAATCAGCAATTGCTGCATAGTACTTACAATAAGTGCAGCAGAACGGCAGAATGCAGCACCACTTGCATCTGTATGCAGGCTTGTATTCCTACAAGTTATCATCAAGCCTGGAAGGAATCAGCAAACAAGAAAGAAAGATCTACAAATGTACAAAGGGAGGGCCAATCTTGTTCACTGATGATTTTATAGCACAGATAAAGCAGCATGGAAATAAAACATATTTGTTAAAGTGGAGCTGAGGAAAATTACTAACGGAGGGACAAAGAAATGCATAGGTGAAAGAAAGGAGCGGCTAGGCATGGGAGATTCGTGGAATGGGCTTACCATGATTGAGTGGCCGATGAGGCTATTCAGCATGTCCAATTTGTGAGCACCCTACACAAATAAATGGATCACAAAAGATGAGATCAGGGCAAACGAGTTGCAGGCTAGTAGCAGAGCATATTATATTTCAGTAAAGCAAAACAGCTATGAAAAATGAAAAATGTTGTCATAACATAACAGCTCCTTGCATTCAAGCCTACAGAACATGTGTGTATCAGAACTGTTTCATCATATCTTCTACGAATGAAAACTAGTAGTTCCTTGAGTGCTTCTATTTTTCCTTGATAATAGTAAATCATGTATCTGGATTAACTAATTTTCCTCTGTGAAATTTGCATAGCACAAGCAATTGGCAGTTAGATACACTTGCTAGCTACATTGTAATGCTTGTTGAATGTATGATTTGGGAGAAAGTACTATAATCTAGCTAATGAATTCACAAAGTCAATTTTCAGTTTGCTTCCTTCCTCTGGCCTCAGCTTTACACATCAGAAACAGGCACATGACTACATGGATCTTGCAACATACCTGATGGCTTTACTGCACTAGTACTCTACTTATCTGCTAGACACCTGGATCAGCAGAGGAATCCACCCTGCACGTACGCAAGTTTCAGGAATCACAAGATTTCCACATACATCAGAATCACAAGATTGAGGCGGGCAAGGATGAGCTGCGGCTGGGCGGTGACGCGGCAGAGGCAGGGGAAGCTGCCGCCGAGGTCGACGGAGGAGATGACCGGCTCGCAGCAGGGCGTCATAGGCATGTCGGGCATGCAGAAGAGCGTGATCTGGGAGCTTACCTGTTCTGGACGAAAGAACAAGAGGTGTCCAATTCCACATCTAATGTTATATGAGCATCTCTGCAGCAACACTACCAACATCACCTATGCCCTGTAAAGCATATGACCATTAATCATACTGAAACCGCACGCTAACATACTGAAACTGCACGCTCGGATCCAGAAACAATAGATCCATTTTGCATTTAACCCAATCCAACCACTACCGAACACATAAAACCCACACGTTTGGATTGTCCTCTCTCCAATCCGAGTCAAATAGCTTGGCACAACCAAATCCCACCCACGCGACATAGAATGAGATCGGATTCGAGAGAGAGAGAGAGGTGCCTGGGAGGACAGACCTTGGCGATGTTGAGGGGCTTGATGATTCATGTAGGATTCATGTACAAGCGCTGGGCGTGGAGCGGTGCTCACTTTGAGGAGCTTGAACAGGTTCTCTGCTTCGTCGGGCGGCGCCTGCAGGCGTTCCCCGACCTCCCTGAGCCGGTCCTCTAGCTGCCGCAGCTCCTTCTCTACCTCGCCGTTGTCAATCTCCTGTGTCGACCTAGGTAAGATAAAGAGGAGAGGGAAAGAGGGAAAAGGTCACCGGCAGCGGCGGCAGGGTGGGAACCAGAGTCGCACCCACGGAGGCCGGCGGCGGCGGGGTGGGAACCAGCGTCGCACCCGCGGTGGCCGGCGGCGGCGGTGTGGGATCCAATGTCCTGCTCGCGGAGGGTTGAAGGCGGCGAGGTGGGATCCGGCGTCCCGCTCGCGGAGAAAGGCAGCGGCGCCTGGGCACGGATCCGGTCAGGGAGGACCGGATGAGGGAGGAGGGCGGCGGGTCGGCGGCGTTTGTCAGGCGGCGGCGGCGGCGGCGCGCAGGAAGGAGAAGCAGAGGGGGCGGCGTAGGAACGAGAAGCGAAGGGATTAGGGTTGAGAGAGAGGAGCAGCCCTTGGGGCAAGGAGGCGCGGCAGGGGCCCTGTTTTGGGCCGGATGAAAGGCCGTGGTGGCCCAGGCCCAGAATCCGCCTACCTCATCCGCGCCTCCAAGCACTACACCAATCCAGATTTACCTTGGCGGCCTTGTCGGTCGAAATTCAGCCGCCGAGAAATATAACATTTCCTTCGCGGTAACAACGAACAGCCAAAAAAATAAAATTTTTTGGCTATTTTTATGAGCCGCTAAGAAAAATGTGCTTTTTCTTGGCTGTTTTCACGTGCCACCGAGGAAATGGTGCTTTTTCTTGGCTGTTTGGCCCAGCCGCCAAGGAAAATATGTTTTTCCTTGGCTGTTTGGCAGAGCCATCAAGAAAACAGTGTGTTTCCTTGGCTGTTTCAGTTAGCCGCCAAGAAAACGGTGTGTTTCCTTGGCAGTTTCACTGAGCCGCCAAGAAAATAGTGCATCCTTAATTGTTTTTATGAGCAGTCAAGTAAATTTTAGTATATTCAAATTGGACAAGCAAATTGCTTATTATGTTAGGATTATTCTAAATTACCTAGCAAATTGCAATACGATCAATACACTTTATCATCCATTACGCTTGTTGTACATTCATTATTCTAGGGAGAGATATTTGTGAAATATGGTGTACTATATCTAGTATATTTGTTGACATTAGGATGCAATAATATGTTTACTATAGGTGTTTAATTTTTTATTAAAATAAAGCACCCTTAAATAGTACGCATGGGTTATCTTGCAAATTTTCATCCAACATCTTTGTGATTGTGATACAAGGACTTCCAAGTGCATATATAATCATGTAGTCCTTATATTTATATGATATGCATTTGCATATATACATACCAAAAGTCTTTTATAGATGTTCGCCAATCTAGGTGTGATATTTACTCCTCAACTTGATGCAACACTTACATGTGCTATCATGTCTCCTTGATCGCAAACCTTAAGTTCATATGCATCTCCTCTACTCGCCACCCTCCGTCCCCATGCATGTCACTGCCTCCACCCTATGGTCGCACGGCCGCCACATCTCCGCGTATCTAATTATCGACTTAGGTGCGGTGAAGGGTCTCTCCGACTAATAAAAATTGCTTCATTGCTTCTATCAAATAACATGTCCTATGCATGCATCTTCATCTGGGTACATTTTCAATTGCAGACAATGTATTCTGATTTTGGAAAAGAACCACCTCCAGAGCTGATGCGGCGTCTAGAAAGTCTTGATGCACGTTGTCAACGGGCTACAGATTTTATTGAATGATTGTAGAATTCATACTTTTAATTTTGAGGATATTTCTTGTAGAGAATTAATACTGTTTGGTGGCAGAATGCCAATATGAGTTGCAACAGTGAAAAGTTGGCTTCTTTTTGATTAGAAATGTCAGCTTTAGTTTTAAGTTTATGGTAAGGTAGCCAAGATCAGTTTATCTTGGCTGATTCCTCTCAGTTTTGCTTGGCAAATACTTCTGATTCTTTTGTTTTAGCTCCTTAAGCATTGACTGTTGTTTGCAAAGATCAACAATCTGCTAGGTTCATCTTCCTGTTTCTTAACAGTTGATATTCTTTCTACTGCTAGGCTGAGTTGACAAAAACTATAGCATGCCTAGATTTATTTCACTTACTATTTTTTCCTCCAATATCCAACCGTTATGAGTTAGCAGGAAAAATATATAGTATCTGATCCAATATCTGTTAGGGGCATTAATCCTTTTGTCTTAATTAGCTTCTTGGCTAGGAATTATTTGTGTTGGTGCACATGGTACAACTTTTTTGCACATCATCATGGAGACTTTACTGATCTTGCAGGCTGTTGATCCTGCTAGACATCAAGACTAAGACGAAGGATGGTCTGAAGTTACGTCTGGATCTTGTGAACCAGAACATCAGAACCGAACTTCATCCGACCCCAGCGGCACAGAGCGGGAAAGTGGACCTTCCGGGCGCGAGCTACAACCTCACGACAGATGAGAAGAGGGTCGTGTGCCAGTGGCTTAGGGTTATGAAGGTGCTGAACGGTTTCTCTTCCAACATCAAGAGTCTGGTCTCGATGAAGGACCTCACACTAACTAGCTTCAATGCACATGACTCCCACGTCATGCTCACGGTGTTCCTCCCAATTGTTATCAGGGCTATCGGTCCAGAATACGTGAAGATGGTCATCACACGCCTTGGTTACTTCTTCAACTGGATCACACAAAAGGTCATCGATGAAGCTGAGCTGCCAGGCATGAAACAATTCATCGCAAAGACTCTTTGCCAGCTCAAGATGCTTCCCACCATCTTTCTTCGATATTATTCCACACCTGATGACACACATGGTTGATCAGGACCTTGGGCCTGTATACTTGCACCAGATGTGGACATACGAGAGGTTTATGTCGACCCTGAACAGATACGTCCATAAGCGTCCATAACTGTGCTTACCCAGTGGAGATGGCAATGGCAACGAAAATGCTGGCGGCCTAGACAGCAGTCCTCGACATAGCCCGCCTCCCGACACACCGCCTCCAAGTGGTCCAAAGGGCACCGGGCAATGTCCTCCTGCGCCGAAGAAGACTACAGAAGAACATGAGGCCAAACCCGCCCACCTCACTATAGAGGAATGGGCCGCGTACAACATAACAAAAGACTTCAAGTACACAACAGCGTTCGATAGGTGTATATATATATATATATATATATATATATATATATATAATGGCAATCAAACGTAGTCAACAGAGATGATGCTAACAGACTTTTCCACTCCTCCTTGTCTTAATTACAGGCCAGGAACACCGCCATCCGTTTGGCCCCTTACTCCAGATTGCCCTGACAACTTCGAGAATGGCAAGTTCATGTTGCCCTTGGGCCAGCTCGTCCAGGAGGAACCGTGGGAGGTTCGGATGTTCCATCTCTGGTATATGCATGCTGCGAAGTTGGGAATGAGGGATTTCGTTGTCAGGGCCCCCAAGGAGTACTTCCACTTGGAAGATGATTGTCTTTTCACCGTTGACTTCCATGACATGCACAGGCTGCTGTGGCGCAATGACCTCGACGTCGCACAAGTGACCCTTTTTGCCATGTAAGTGATTACACCTCTACGTAGCTGAATGTACATTCATTACGATCAAACTAACAATGCCATGACGACGACTTTGTGCTTGCAGGGTGCAATCATATGTATGGAAGGAACTAAACAAAGATATTATTTATCTATCTCCTATGCATATTACCTATCTCCTATGTATCCTTGCCGCCCACCAATTCGGGTAAGTTAAAACGTTACTTGCAATAGATATTGGGTTCACCGCTTTTCATGTATGTTTCAAGATTTGAGATCCCGTTTCAATTGTGTAGCTTGGGCGTCATGGGTCATTGGATTGTATTTATAATCTATCCTCAGGATGGAAAGGCTGTCATATTCGACTCCTTGCGGTCTACGAACAAAGATGGGTGCAAGGATTTTGAAAATTGTCTACGATAGTAAGTGATGACACATTCTTTAATGCACTCAAAATACATATCAAATTTGTTGTTGACACTACTAGTGGTTGGCATACAACGCTTATAACAAATACGCGGAAGACCCTGAATGCTATGATCGAGGTCCGAGAAGATGAAGCAGAAGTATGGCACAAAATTACGCGTGAGGCAACAATTCCCGGTACATATGAACAATCGTATGTGCTACTACATCGTGCATGCTATTTATGTCTCCTAATGACTATATTACATATATCATGCATGCAGTGCACCAAGCAACCTGTAGGCACCGTCTTGTGTGGATACTATGCTTGTGCGTATCTCAGGGCTTGCGGAAGTTACAGCCACAGCTGGCGGCAGCTCAAAAAATCTCAACACTAGTGGCAAAAAGCAAGGGTGGACAATGCAAGCATCACTCAAATAGTAGCTGATATTTGTAAGTTTGTCGCGCATGAATGTTGTCATGTTGGGGGAAAATTCTTTTATGCCGAGAGCGAGCTAGGAACGGATGACAAGTTCGTGAAGTTGCACAACTAGAGAACCGACCTTGACATGAACGACTACAAGTTGCCGGACATCTTATAAACTTATTTTGTGAACTATGTGAACATTAATGTAATTAAAATGAACTTATTAGTCTGTGATGATCGTGGAACGATAAGGGCGACACATGAATGAATGTAATATATGTGGTTATCCTTCATATGCGTGTTCTCTGATTTCTATGTATTTTCAAATTCGAAATAAATTTGCTTTTTTTATTCAGAAAAACCTTAACACAGAGGCAGACGTTTAATAATAAACCGCCTATGTTAATGCCTTAACCGAGGCGGTTGAGTTATAGTGGCCGCCTTGGTTAATATATTAACCAAGGCGGTTTAGTTACAATGCCCGCCTCGGTTAAGGCCACGATTAACCGTGACCATGGCTCCGAGGCGGTTTGGCTTGCCCGCCTCGGTAAAGCCATTTTGCCCGCCTCCATTAAGATTCCTGTAGTAGTGGGAGCTTGCCGGTGGAAGTCCTCTCGGCCGCGATGAAGGCGGCGGCGAGCGCACCCCTCCCCTCCATTGCCTCTCCCACAAACTCCTCCGCCCCTCTCCTTTTCCCCTGCCGGAGTTGGGGTCGAAGCTGGTGGCTGCTGCCGTTCCCACTCCGCTGGCGTCCAGATCCGCCCCCGGCAAGCCCGGATCCAACGCTTCCCGGCCCGTTGGGGCCCGCCCCTTGCGGCTCCGCTTGGGGGGGGGGCGGGTCAAAGTTTGTGGGAGGTGCCTGTTCTACGGCGATGCCGAGCTCGGGTACGCTCGGACTCGGGCACTTGAGAGGCCTGTGCGAGCGCGGGGGGCACAGCTGCGCGGCGCCGCTCGGCCGTGTGCAGGTGCACCTGGTGCCCACTCCTCCATGGCGACTTCGGTGAGCGGCAGACCTCCCCTTCGTGCTATCCCCTATGGCCGGTTCCGGCCTCCCGGGGGTCTGATCTGCCATCAACAGGGAGATCCACAGCGGTCACCGTCCTTCACGCCACTACAACCGTCGTCCCTCCATGCCGTTGCGACGCCCTGCTAGTTTCGTTCAGGGGCGGCTTTGCGGCGACCGGCGTGGCTGGGTGCGGTGGTGCTCTGCTACTCGCGCGAGCTATTGAGGGCTCACTGAGCAGGATGCAATTGTCGCATTCACACCAGCCGTGTAGGGTGCCAAGTCTGGTTCACCGGTGCCTTCTTGGTGGTAGCGAGGTACATGACTTTCTTGGAGCTTTCTAGGTGAAAACCCTGCTTGGCTAATGTCGGTGTCGACGGCAATGGCGCCCTCGTGCATCATCTTCCTCCTTGGAGGTGTTGTCCAAGAACTCCTTGCAACCATGCTACGTCTGGATCTCTCGGTGAAAACCCAACCTATTCTGGGTGGGTGATGGCGCCATCTACGATGTCGCTACCTTTCTGAAGGCGTCACTTGGAAATCATCCACCTCCCAACTAGAGCCACCAACAGTGATTGAGCTCTTTCCTATGATATTTGCACAAGCTGCTGGCTAAGTGGTTGCTGCTAAGGTCCTCCCTTCGTCACCATCCAGGATCCTTGATTCCCTCATCTCACCAAATGCCGGGTTAGCGAGACCGTGATCCCCTCTCTTGGATCTCCTCATTCTCCTATCACCAGTCCTCCCTCCTTTGAGGTTTCCTCCCCTTAAAGGGCGTCAGAGGGCGTCAATTGGATCTTGGATGCGCTTCAAAGATGATGAAATCAGAACTGTGTCAAAATCGACTCGGTGCTTTACAGTTGCCTGTGGAATGGATTTTGTCGAAGGAAAGTCCCTTGGAAGTATCATTGGTCGGCGAACAACAACATGCTTTGTCATAGGAGTTAGGAGTAACAAATCTGCGGTATCTAAATGTGTTTCTTGTAATCTCTTCCTCTCCTCTTTTGTACTCTCTTGGCCTTCCAAGGTCACACATTTACTTGGTGCCATGCACCTTCCATCACCGGTTTGCCGGCATCTATAGAAGTTTATTCAGGTGGGGACTTATCGTCCCCCCGGTGTTTCCCCTCAAAAAAACCCCATGCTTGTTTAGTTATCTACTAATTCCAGATCCTAGTAGTGCCAGTTAATAACAAAGCCATCTGTGTTGCTTTGCTCACATCGACCACATAGCCATGTAATCGCACAAGAATGCTAAAGACGATTCAAGCATCCGAATCAACCCCACACATCTCAATGCCGAGGGAGACGATTAGAATCCAGCAGGATGAGTAAATTAGTAGCGAGCGTGTGGTACTGAATGAGGAAGTTGGGCAGCCGGCAGCGCGCCTCTCATCCCCCACAGCCAGCCAACCCGCTTCGCGGCAAGCCGGCGTCTTCTCCTTCTCCGGCCGGTGGTGGTAGCACTCTTCCTCCTCGTCGACTCGCAGTCGCCGCCGCAGTACGACAAAAAGAATCATTCATTTTTAGGTGTTGTTGCTAAGAGCTTACTGGTGTGTCAAATCGAATTGCATGCGTACAAAAATGTGTTTACTTCCATGACACATCTTACTAGCTGGATAACCGAACGAGAGCCGTAAGATTTGCACAGCTTGCTTTGTGGTACGCTGCCACACTGGGATTGATGCTTGACAGGTCGTTCAAGAATCCTATAACTATAGATGCAGTCATAGAAAATACTGAATGGAACTCTTCATACGCGTGGAACCCATCTCAATTGCAAGGAGAACGGATACCAAAGTCGTTTTTAAACATACGTGGTGGTTAACTTTTGATAAATGTTGAACCCCTCATTTTGTTCAAAATTTTATACTATATACTAAAAAAATATTAATTATGCTTAGCGTATTTTTAGTAATAAAGTAAGTCATGACAAATAAATGATAATTATATATTTTTAAATATACAATTAATGAAACATTGTGTCAAAAATCAATGACGACACACATTTAAAAAGAGAGGCAATACTTATTTTTGTTTTCTCCTTAGAACCTTGAAGTTTTCAAAAAATTTCCAAGTGAATTCTGGAAATAACCATCTGAATTCAAAAGCTCATTAAATTATTTCTGCACATAAATCTGGTTGAAAATTCCTTTTAGACCGTACCCAACCCGAATCGGGGTCCAACCCGGACCCGAAAACCACTATATTTGGCCCGCCTACAAAGCCAAACCCGTCCCCTGCTTTTTGTTCCTTTATCCTCCAAAGACAAAGAGCGAAGCACCCGTGTACCTGAGAAGCTAGGGCCGCCGGAGCATACCGATCGCCGCCACCGTCGCCGCCGGAGATGGAGAACGTCGGTCGCTGCCGCCCCGTTCCCCGCCAGAGAGACTCACGCCGCTGCCGGATAAGGTGATGATTCCCTAAACCTAATCGTGACCCAATTTTTTTCCCCTTTCAAGTTGAGGAACTTCTGAAAAGTTCTAGAGAAATCCTTTGAATTGAGTTGATGTGTTTTGATCAGCCAGGGAATTCCGAGTCAATTTCGTTTGATCTGTCCAAAATTTCTAGCTTACATGTTCCTTCTTCCGAGTTGATCTGTTTTGATAGGCCTGGGAATTCCGAGTCAATTTTGTTTAATCTTTTGAAAACTTCGATTTTAACTTTTCCTTGTTAAAATGGATGTTGAAAACGGTTGTTGTGTTTGAGAAGGCGAGGAAGAGGGAAGCGTCTCTTCAAAGTTAGGAGATTTGCTAGTCATCAATCTCACTAACCAGCAACCGTTGATTTTCAGGGTCATGGAGGTGCTGCAGCTCACGACCTGGAGGCCCAAAGATTTGGGCACCAGCCCCCATCATCCTGGAGAACCTGGATGGCTCCTTCTCTTGCATTCCTCACTGCCGCAATCTAACAGTAGCTCAGAGTGTGGAGCTCTTGAAGGACGCCCTCCCTCACTGTCTGCCCTCCTGCAGTTGAGTGGCAACTCCTGTTCAGTGGACCTGGTTAATGCTTACTTCAATGGGGCTTTACCTCCGCCTGCACCTGCTCGGTAAGATCTAATTAAATCCCTCAGTAATATGTACATTATTGGTTCGCAGCTTTTGCCTCATTCTGACCGCAAACTTACTTGCATGCCTGAAATGGAGTGTATATATATTTGATCCTGTCATTGGACATTGAGACTCTTGTGGGAAATCACAAATCAGTTAATTGGATCCTTTATTTCTGTTTAGTCTTGTTTGATTACCACACACACTGAGCCTGCGGCCCTGTGCTACGGTTAAGGCATGAGACTGCGTTGCTACTGATATAATTCTTCCTTCCCCTTGAAGCCCCCGACCTTTATTGTATGCCTAGTACCCCTCCGATCACAAGTACATGTTCTTTTGTTTTGGACATTCATGCACCATGTCACCATTACGGAGTATCAACATATCTTCAGATGTTTTGATGTATATGAAAAAAATAGTGCAAGTTTCTCTGGAAAACTGCTTCCATGATATCATTGTTTTATCAGGTTTTAGTAATACATTACAATAGAAATCACTCGTCAAAGCTACATTTTGGAGATTACGCTATGGTGAAACGACATGTAATTTTTGCCAGAGTAATAGAATAGAGTAGAATGCATACGCTAGTTTCTGTTGTAAAGGTACATATGCCTAGTAAGGCATCTCATTTTATTGCAAATATGCTTATTATTGTTTCGCAAGAGTACATTGTATAATGCACCAGGTATTACAACATTAATAGAAGGACAAACCACATTAGTAGCTTCTATAGTTTTAATGAATTTGTTACGCTATCTTCTACGATGATGAGAGAAGTGCAGCGAAGCAGACTTAGCCCAAGCATCTGAGATCTACTTATGTGTGGAGTGCTGCTATACCCACTTCAGCAGACGTGTGGATTCCTCTTATTAGTAATGTCAACTCTAATGGCAAGTATTTAAACTTGTGCAGACTAAATTGTTATGTGCAAATAAAACTTGTGAAGTTCCAGTTTTCCTTGAAAGTTGTCCACTGCTAGCTCTTGCTTATGTCATACGTCGATTGTTACATGCACTTTACTCTTTTATCCTATTTAAGAAGGAAGGCACAATGATTGGACCATGGATATCACATAGTATACTGTTATATATCCAAATAAATTTTATAAGTGCTGGTTTCCTTGAAGGTCATTCATTGCTATCACTTGTGTCATTATGCTGAGATTTCTATACATTTTACTGTTCTGATATTTAAAAAGCATGGTACAGTAATTGCACCATGGATATCATATATGCATACCCTAAGATTATTGCTTTCAAATATCTTTGAATGGTCGAGTTACATGCTTTCATATCTGTCTACTGATAATGTGTTCTTGACGCTGATGCTTGATAATTATTGGTATTTTAACCCGTTTCATGTCTAACTATCCATGTTACTTGGAGTTTGAATTTGACAATGTTCTATATATGTGTTTTTGGATGCAGGGAAGTGGATTCTAACACAAAAAATCGCCATGTTCTCTTTGCCAGTCCTAAAGGTATTCATGATCAGTCCATGAAATATGCAAAGGGTGCATTGGAGAATTACAACAAAAGGAAGAAGGTATGTGTGCAATTTATTTACTCGTTCTAGAAAAGGAAATACTGTCTATCTTGGATTGTAAATTGCATTCATGACCTTTCTTGATTTTGTTCTGCCCAGATCAAGTTCGAGCTCACGGGTGTCATGCCTGTCAATAGCATGCCTGAGTCATGCTGTCAAGGGCGTCGGGCCCTAGGGTAGCTGGACCTCGGCTACGGAGTTCGTAGCCGCCGGCCGTCTTCTCCGGCGAGGGTGAGTTCCCTGCCACAGGCTTGAGAGGTTTGAGAGAGAGAGATGTATTCAGAAACTATGATATTGCTTGTCCCCCTTTGAGTTCACGTACTTATATATATATAGCCTTGGATGCAAACCGACTAGACTAATATTCCCTAATCCGACTTGGACTCTTCCTAATTATAGCAAAACCCGACTCAATCTTTCTATACTTAGCCACGCGTCGTCCTTGCGGACTCCCCTGCTCATCCAGAGGCTGCAGCCTGGGCACCGACGTCGCCCGTCCGGATTCTTGCGCGCGCAGCGCGCTCTGCCGCACGACGGACGTCGCGGGCCCTATGGCGCCTCACGTACTGGCGCCCGTACATGACATCTCTCCCCCCCTCGAGAGACAGCTTGTCCTCGAGCTGGAATGTTGGAAACTTGGCGAGGAACGCATCAAGATCTTCCCATGTCGCGGAAGCAGCTGTCTCGCCTTTCCACTGGATCAAGACTTGGCGTACACCACGGGCCAAGCGGGTCCGGACAGCACGCGCAGGCTCTGGAGCCACGGCGCCATGGTGGAGGACTGGCAGTGGTGGAGGAGCCGTTGGTGGAGGCCCGTGGAACTTCTTCAGGACACCGACATGGAACACATCGTGAATGCGAGCTCCGGCCGGCAAGTCGAGGCGAACAGCGACGTTGTTGATGAGCTCGGTGATGCGATACGGCCCGTAGTATCTGGGCTTCAATTTGCCGGTGCTAGAGACGGGCAGAGATGCGACAGGGCGGTGTCGGAGGCGAAGAAGGACCCAATCGCCCACCGCGTAGGAGACGTCGCGGTGCGTCCGGTCGTAATGGTGCTTCTGGACCTGCTGCGCCTGTTCGAGGCGATGACGTACATCCGCCAAAAACTCGTCGCGGTCGGCGATGGTGCGGGCAACAGCCGCCACCCTGGTGTTCCCCGGCTCATAGGATCGGATTGACGGAGGGTCACGCCCGTAGACAACCCGGAACGGAGTGTCCTGGAGAGAGCTTTGGTAGGCGGTGTTGAAGACGTACTCCGCCCACGGAAGCCACTGAAGCCATTGGCGCGGCCGGTCGCCAGTGAGGCAGCGCAGGTACATGGTGATGACGCGGTTGGCCGCCTCGGACTGCCCGTCGGACTGTGGGTGGAATGCCGATGTCATGTGCAGCTTGGTGCCCATCAACCGCATCAGCTCGCGCCAGAACTTGGAGGTGAAAACTGGGTCGCGATCTGACACCATGGACTGCGGCACCCCATGGAGACGGACGATGTCGGTGAAGAAGGTCTGTGCCACGGACTCAGCCGAGTAGGGGTGGGACAGCGCGATGAAGTGGCCGTACTTGCTGAATCGATCCACCACGGTCAGGATGACCGACTTGCCGCGAACGCGCGGAAGTGCTTCAATGAAATCAAGCGCCACATCCGTCCAGACCCCCTGTGGCACAGGTAGAGGAAGTAGCAGCCCCGCCGGTTGTAAATGCTCGAACTTATAGCGCTGGCAAGTGGCGCATCCCCTGACAAAATCCTGCACAACTTGTTTCATATTAGGAAAATGGAAGTCCCGGCGTAGTCGATGCAGTGTGCGCTGAACTCCCTCATGGCCTTCAGTATGGACGGCCTCCAAGATCTCATGTAGTAACGGAGAGGCCGGCGGGATGTACAAGCGGCCCGCGTACTGCAGCATGCCGTCAACGATAGCCCAAGGGTCGGTGCGTATGCCCGCGATCACGTCATCGCGGATGGCGATGATGGCCGGTTCCGCGAGTTGGGCGTGGCGAAGACGGTCGACGAAGTCGAACCGGGGTGCTGAGAGAGCCAGAATGGCGCCCTCCTCCGGAGTGTCACGGCGGGAGAGAGCGTCCGCCACCACGTTCGTCGTCCCGGGCTTATATTCGACGGTAAAGTCGAAGCCCAAGAGCTTGCCCACCCAATGGTGCTGCGGGATCGTCGCCAACCGCTGATCAAGCAGATACTTGAGGCTGTAGTGGTCCGTCTTGACGAGGAAGGGGCGCCCCCACAGGTACGGCCGCCAGTGCCGGACTGCATGGACAAGGCCGATGAGCTCACGCTCGTAAGCGGCCAGTGCACGGTGGCGAGGAGCGATGGCCCGGCTGAAGAATGCGATTGGGTGACTGGTCTGGACCAGCACCGCCCCAAAGCCATGGGACGAGGCGTCGCACTCGACTATGAACAGCTTGGAGAAGTCCGGCATTGCGAGGACGGGGGCCGAAGTGACCGCGGCTTTGAGAGCTTCGAATGCCGCGGTAGCTGCCTCGGTCCAAGCGAAACCGTCCTTTTTGAGGAGGGCGGTGAGCGGAGCGGCCACCGTGCCGTAGTTGTGGACGAACTTGCGGTAATAACCCGCCAAGCCGAGGAACCCACGCACCGCACGCACCGAGCGCGGAGTGGGCCAGTCGCGGATGGCCTGCACCTTGGTCGGATCCATGGCAACGCCGTCCTTGGAGATGGTGTGGCCGAGGTAGGAGACCGACGCCGCGCCGAACGCACACTTTGTGCGGTTGAGGAAGAGCTGGCGGTGACGAAGCTCAGAGAGAACGGCGCGGAGGTGCCGAAGGTGGTCTACCCATGTCGCACTGTAGATCAAAATATCGTCAAAAAACACAAGGACGAAACGGCGAAGAAACGGCCGCAGGACGTCATTCATCAATGCCTGAAACGTCGCCGGGGCGTTGCAAAGCCCAAATGGCATCACCAGGAACTCGTATAACCCATCATGGGTGCGGAACGCCGTCATATGCACGTCATCGGGACGCATCCGCACCTGATGGTACCCCGACCGCAAGTCAAGCTTGGAGAAGAAGTGGGCGCCGTGTAGCTCGTCGAGGAGCTCGTCGACGACGGGAATCGGGAACGCGTCCTTGATGGTGAGCGCGTTCAAGGCACGGTAGTCGACGCAGAAACGCCACGATCCGTTCGGCTTCTTGACGAGGAGGACCGGTGAGGAGAACGCCGAATTGCTGCGGCGGATGATGCCTTGCTCCAGCATCGACGCACATTGACGCTCCAACTCGTCTTTGTGCGCCGCAGGGTACTGATACGGCCGGACCGCCACCGGCGTTGCGCCCGGCTTGAGGGTGATGCGGTGGTCGTGGGCGCGCCTCGGAGGAAGGCCCTGGGGCTCGGTGAAGACGACCCCAAAAACCCCCAGCAGCGCGTCCAGCAGGGGCTCCCCAGCGGGCGTGGCGTTGTTGGCGATCATGGGACTCGCCGTTGTGGCGCCTAAGGACGGAGGCGTGGGCGCCGGAACGCCAGACCAGCAGACGGAACGCCCCTGGTGCTGGAACTGTAGGGTGCGTGCCGCGACATCCCAGATGATGGGGCCCAAGGTGGCGAGCCACTGTGTCCCGAGGACGAGGTCGAAGCCCGCCAACGGCATGACGTAAAGGTCGACGTGGAACGTCACGCCGTCGATGGTGATGGAGGCGTCGCGGAGGACCCCCGGGCAGGCGATCCGCTCGCCGTTAGCCACCCGAGCCGTAAGCCGGGGTTGGGATCGAACGGACAGCCCGGAGCGGCGTGCTGCATCTTCGCCGATGAAGTTGTGGGTGGAACCTGTGTCGAGCAGCGCGACGAGGGTAGTGGCGCCGATCTCGGTATGGACTTGCATCGTGTCGCAGCCCGGTAAGCCTGCCACCGCATGCAGGGAGAAAACTGGGGCTTCCAGGGCCGGATCGATGTCCTCCTTGTCAGCGTCGGAGAGCTCGACTCCCCCGATGAAGAATAGGCGCCGACAGACGCGGTTGTGACCTCGGAAATACTTCTCGTCGCAATTAAAACACAGCCCAAGGCGGCGTCGTTCGTCTTGTTCCGTGACCGTGAGGCGTTTCACTGGGGCCCCTTCTGCGCGGCCCTGTAGTTGCGCAGTCTTGTCAGCAGGGGCGGGCAGGGCCGGCCGTGGAGCTGGTGGTGTCAGCAGGCCGCGCGGAGCAGCCCGGGCAGGGGCCGGTGTCGGCCTGTCGAGCTCCATCAACTCCACTTGACGTGCTAGGCTCATGGCGGCCGCGAGCGACTGCGGGTTATGAATCCGCACCGCGTGGCTCAGCGGTGGAAGGAGTCCTCCAGTGAAGAGCTGTACACGCTGGGCTTCATCCAGTGGCCTGGAAGCGATTCTGGTACTCTTCAACGGAGCCCGTGCGCCTGCACTCAGAGAGCTCGAACAGCGGCGCTGAGCGTAGGGGCGGTCCAAAGCGCAGGTGGAGGAGTTCCTTGAAGCAGCTCCACCGGGGAGTGCCCTCGTCCGCCTGGAGTTGGATGTACCATAATAGGGCGACGTCCTCCAGATTATACGAAGCCATCCAGACTTTCTCCTCCTCCATGATGCGTTGCTGATGGAAGTACGACTCGCATCGATTGACGAAAATCAGCGGATTGGTCTTGCCATCGTAACGTGGAAAATCCAGCTTTTGAAATCGCGGCGGCCGGTCGTTGTGGTGCTGTCCATCACCGCCCGGTCCCGGACCCCACGACGAGGAGGACTTTTCTTTGTCCTTCTTCAGCGTCGCGACTTCAGCCTGCAGGGAGGTGATCGTGCTGGCGAGGCCCGCGATCAGCTTGGCGAGGTCGGCGTTGGAAGGGTCCGCCATGAGGGTTGGCGGCGCAACGGCTGGAGATGAGGTTGGCGCGGCGGCTGGTGGTGGTGTAGCGGGTGCAGATGGAGCAGGCGCAGCGACTAGGGCTGGTGCGGCTATATGTGGACCAGCGTAGCGGGAAGAGGAGGATCGTGACCGTGATACCAGGTTGTCAAGGGCGTCGGGCCCTAGGGTAGCTGGACCTTGGCTATGGAGTTCGTAGCCGCCGGCCGTCTTCTCCGGCGAGGGTGAGTTCCCTGCCGCAGGCTTGAGAGGTTTGAGAGAGAGAGATGTATTCAGAAACTATGATATTGCTTGTCCCCCTTTGAGTTCACGTACATATATATATATATAGCCTTGGATGCAAACCGACTAGACTAATATTCCCTAATCCGACTTGGACTCTTCCTAATTATAGCAAAAACCGACTCAATCTTTCTATACTTAGCCACGCGTCGTCCTTGCGGACTCCCCTGCTCATCCAGAGGCTGCAGCCTGGGCACCGACGTCGCCCGTCCGGATTCTTGCGCGCGCAGCGCGCTCTGCCGCACGACGGACGTCGCGGGCCCTATGGCGCCTCACGTACTGGCGCCCGTACATGACACATGCAATTTTTACACACATGTTAACTTCACCGCAAAGTCCAGCAAGCAGGGTTCGCAAGAACAGTCTTTTTTTTTTGCAGAGCTTCAGCTCTGTAGCAGAAGGCGGGCTTCAAGTGGCTTCCTTGTGACTTGCTGTGAGCCACTGGGTCCTGATTATACTGGTGAGTCATCCTTCATATCAACATCTTTGGTTTTTTTTATGAAAGAATTGGCTCCTCTAAACTCTAAAGCATGAAGTTAGATAATTGACAAGTATGGCAACTAAATCTAAAATGGACATGCAGCACAACCCTAAATTCAAATAGAACATGTAGGATGTTTAGCACAGTTAGAATATGTGATGTTTGTGGGTAGATTTTTCATGATTACAGAGTCTGGATTTTGGTTGATCTAGGATAATCTTCTCATAGATGATATTAGAGAAGCATGATTTTTCAGTGAATACATTATGGCACCCAAACGTTGGAAATCTCAGCCACGATGTCTCTTCAGTATTCTCACAAGAGGTGATTGGTGTTTGGAAGCTCTTATTTTTGCTTGTGGGTTGGAACTTGTGGTGATTTAGCTGCATTTTATACTTACTGCTGCTGCTATTTAAAGACTGTTTAATTATTTGTCTGGTGAACATTGGTAATAACCATATTGTTCAACTTGGTCGTCATCCCTTTTATTACTCTACAGCACATGTTCATAACAGATGCCCTATCATGTTATAAGAATGAAGTGTACGTGGTTTGATGTTTGTTTTTCTCATGTTCCAACCGACAAGCATTTCTTAGGGATTTCTCATGATTTTTGTTTTTGTTTGAAACATGAACATTGGTCCATCATTACTGAGAAATAAGGATTTTGTCCATCCCACTAAAATCTTAGGGATGGTCTCCTCACGAGCATGGGTTGATCCCTAAAGTATCATACCAGACACATCCTTAATGCATAGCTGCCTTGTTTAAACTTATTCATTCTTGCTTCATCTTTATTTCTTAGAATATTTTCTCACTTAGTAACCTCCTTCACGGCTTCACCTACTCCCGTTCCAATGTGACTCACACTGTTACAAATATGAGTGCTAAGCACTTACTGTTCATGGTAACTAATATATATAGAAGATTTGCATATTTTTTAACTTACGATTCTTAGCCCTGCGATTGATAAGGTTGGATTGTGTCTTGCATTGCATGTAGGTAGTTGGCTTTTTGTTAGTGCTCTCGTAATTAGGAAAAAGTTCCCTTTGGCTCTTGTCATTATGGCACATCATGATTCATGAATGTGATGAGCATCTGAAGAAATGTAAACTCTGACCTCTTCAAATAATGCCAGAAACCCCTAGATAAACTTAAACTGGTCTGTTGTGTTAGTGGTGTACACCACCACAATATGCGGTTCAATCCATCCATATGATTTCACATTTATGGTTTGGGCTCATGTTCTGAACAAGCTGTTTTGTTTGTTTGTTGCAGTTGGGCACAAAGGGCTTCAGCTCGATGGCTCGGCGGTGAGGAAGAACATTGATTTCACGCGCTGCTTCGCCTGTAGCCCGAGGATTTTGCATCCCAAGGTTGAGAATTACATCGCTGGGCATTGCAACATCCCCTGCATTTATGACAGCCCATACTGAAGAGGGTATATACATATCCTTGTTCTGTTTTGTCGTAAAAGTGAGGACGTCTGTGAAGAAGTGCACCTGGAACAATGCTGAGGAATGTATGGGCTCTCGCAGCGTTGGAACTGGTGTAGCTCAGTACTTGTAAGAGATTGTTGTCGAAAAAGCATCATCACTGCATGTCCCTCTCCTTTTATGCTACTCCATATGTATTGTAATCTGATGTACCAGGGAATGCTATTTACCATCCAGCTGACTTGACGGTGAAGCAGAGCCAAAAAAAGAACTACGGCAGTATTTTGTCGGAACCAATAGGTAATTGTTCTTTTTTTTTATTTCATTATTCCATAAATTGGTATTTTGTGGAACTATGGGGAGCTTAGGGCGCGATTGGTTTCTTGCACGGGCTCAGCCTGCCCCGCACTAGTGAGCCACACCCTCCCTGGTCAGGCTGACATCGTGCAAAAGGGTGTTGTTTGGTTGTCTGCATCCTAGCAGCATGACCAAGGAGAGCAGCTAATTGGTTGCCTTGCCATGGCTCTGGCTTTTGCATTGCTGCCCTCTACACCCATGCAGCTCGTGCGCACGCAGCTTCCATCACAACTTTATTGTTGAATTGAACAGGAAAGTACAGATCCAATTTTCAAACAACATAAGGTTATCTCAAAATAGTAGGGAGATCTTCGCATCTTCCATTGGGAAGAAAAAACGATACAGATAGTATACATCTTGATCCAAACACAGCACAACACAACCTTTCACCTTGGCTGGTAAGTCAAACACAAGTTCTACGCCTTCTCTTTGCAAATCTCTGGGTTTTTAACCTACAGTCAGCATTGGGAACACTTGTCATTTCAGAGTTTATCTTCTGCACACCAAAGCATGCACAACCATGTGCAGAGATCCAGAGCATTCCATAATCCGTCAGCTCTGGCTCACTGACGAAATGGTTGGTCGCCTGTGATCTTACCATTTCAGTCATCTCCTGTATGCTACCATCACATGCATAACTCTCTTGCAGGCCTTCCTGCACAAGATGAAGGACAACCGCAGCTACTAGCTCCAGAGGTAGTCTGTCCACATCATCAACCAATCTGATCAAGCTATACTCTTGTGCTGAAATATAGCATCGGAAATCGGCATACATGACTGGCTCTGGTAGTATGTGTGATAACTCTGACGAGCTAGGTCAAAATCCCTCCCCTTTTGCTTTGCAACATACTGGATCCTGGCAAAAAATATCACTGTATCGGATATACTGTGGTTGAATTCCAATTAACGAAGGAGCATATGAATTGGAGATGTCCAGTAAATTACGTAGTAGACTGAGTTGTCCCGTTGCAGATTCAGTGACAAGCTTGAAATGAAAATGCCAATGATAGCAAGCATTTAACAGCAATCCCCACTATATCTGTGCTTTCTGACAGTCGTAGCATCAATGCTAGAGTGAACAGCCTCTACACCACGCCCTTCAGAACACATTGGCCATACATAACAATGATGTACTTGGGTTCCTTGCATCCTTTTGTATCCAAGGGTCTTCCCTTCAAGTAGTTGCCTAACGAGAGGGTTGCAAAAGGTGTAGTGCCGGAGTGAACAGCCGGACTCCACATCTCTTACAAACTTGCCGGCACAATCTGCAAACCATTCAAATCTTTGAACATCGGAGCAACGCAAACACAATGACTCATCCTTCTCCAGACCGAAGAGAGATAAGGACAGACTTCTACCATGACTAATCCGTTCAATCTCTGTCTTCTTGATGTGACTGCCACTTGTGTTTGTCAAGCAGATTTGTTGCCTCCGTGTAGGCATGTTTGATCACCTTCCTGCGATGAAGCAGTGAGATATCTGTGATTGGCAGCTTCACGGACATCTCAAGAGCAAACTCCAATTCAGCAAGCGCCATCTCTAATCTCTCAAAAATACGCCCTTTGGATTCCTTGTCCTCGCGCTTTCCTAACACGAAAGAAGAGACTCTGCTCACGACCTCCTGACAAACAGCTGAACCCACCATTTCTGCCATGAGGAGCCTGAATATGCAGTCTCTTTGGGAAGCTGATTAACTTCTGTATTCTGATCAACGAAAGAAGGTAAATAACAACAAAGTTAGTGACCCCACACAAAAGGGCAATGCAATAGAAGTAACTAAGTTACTGATAAATTGAATCCTTACCTTGGTGATTTCTGCACCACCGTGCAGAACTAACAGATTGCTGGTCCCAGCGTCCTGGAACAAAATGTCAGGTTCAGGAACAGATCAGAGAAGGTGTGCCGATTCTTATCGATTTTAATGAACTGCATACAAGCATGTAGGCGTCTTTAAATGATTGCAATAATGGCATGCGAGGGAAAGTTCCCGACATGTCTGATTCAGCTGGAAAACTTCACAACCTGTAAACACGTTGCTTACTTCCTCTTATTTTAATCTTTAGATTAGTTCCTGTCAAACTTTGTGAGTTGCACCTCACCAAGCATTGGGATTTTATTGAAGCTCATTCACAGCTGTGACAAGAATGACTATAAAGTTGTGTTTACATCCTTATCAAGTGCTTGTACTAACAATGTTTCATCATCATCGTTGTTGTGCACCGGCCTGCCTGGCAGCCGCCGCCGCCAGTGGGAGTGAGGCCCGTGGGCTAATAGTTGATATCCTTCATGTACAATTTGTGAACGTTTATTTGTATCCGACCGGCCTCTAAGCGAGCTACTACCATTACTACTGATTGAGAATTCTATAAATGTACTCCTTTTACCATTACTACTATTTGAGAAATAAATCTACTATGTGGCGTGCGCAACATACCAAAGTCAGTTTGTAATTTTTCAATTGGTTTCATTGTCAATTTCTTATTCTTTTAAGCTACCTCCATGCATGCTATGATCTAAGCTATCCTACTCATATTTTCAAGTGGTGCATATGATTTTCACATTATCATATTGTGCACTCACATTTGTGGAAAGCTTAGCTCATGTCATGCTAGTTTTATGATTTTATGATACACCTTAGTAAACTCTCAATTGGTATCTTCATTGATATCATATCTTTGGGTCATAATTCATGAAACTAACTCCCTAGGCTACTAACTTTTCCTATGAGCTACATTGCTTTGCTAGATCCTTTTAGGTGTGTTAGACACCTTTTTAGGTGATTTGATTTCAAAGGGGGAGAGATGTCAAAGCAAGTAAGCATTGTGTGAAGGTGAAAGGGGGAGAAATGGTGAATCAAAGCACACATGCCTAGAAAAATGGAATCAAGGCAAACATCGGGGAGAAGCACGGTTTCAAGTGTTTTGAAAGATTTTAAGTGGTTTGCCATAGAAGGGAGAAGTCAAAAAGGGGGAGAAATCATGGACTTAGGGGGAGGCCAAAATTCAAGTTGGATGGTGGTAAGCATCAAAGCAAGTGTAAGTGGTTCAATTTTGTCAATTCTTGCAAATTTATGCTTGCTTTGATTATGTTGTCATCAATCACCAAAAAGGGGGAGATTGTAAGGAAAATAGCCCCATTAGACTATATTGTGATTTTGGTGATTGAGTAACAACATGGTCAATGGGACTAACGGGTTTGTGAGCTCAATTTTGTAGGATTTTTAGGTTCCATGGATGGAGTTCAAATCATCTCCAAGATAGTTCAAATCGTCTCCAAGACACCAAAGTATAGTAAAAATACAAAGAATATATTTTGAGGGTCCAAATGATCTCAACGACGACTTGGACAAGTGGCAGAAACAGTCAACGGGTCGGTTGAACCGACGACATCAAATATGAATGGGTCGGTCCAATAGAAGATGCAACGACGGTCAAGGGCAGAAGTTTTCAGTAGGACCGGTTGAACCGACGCTAAGAAGAAAGAGGCGTCGGTGCATTGATAGTTGCATCAGAAGGTTTTGGAGCTTCGACTCAAGAAACATCTTCAGGACCTATTGAACCAACGCCAAGTGAAAAGAGGCGTCTGTGCATTGTTAGGTGCATCAGAAGGTTATGGAGAAGCTGGCTCAGAAACATCTTCAGGACCGGTTGAACCGACATTCCGTCGGTGCATGCGTCGGTGCAATGACGCAAGCAAGATTCAAGTGTTAGATGTCCAACGGCTTGCTCGAAGATGTGTGCGACCGGTTAAACCGACGCTATGAGCAGAAAAGGCAAAATGGCTAGTAACGGTTACTTTGAGTTGGTGGCCTATATATATGCCTCACCCCGGGTTATTTGAGGGTGCTGGAGCTCGGGAGAAACATTGTAGAACACCTCCAAGCCACCCAAGAGCATATTGATCACATCCTTAGGTTAACACAAGCTTTGTGAGACTTAGTGCTAGGTTTAGCTCTTGTAAGAGTGAGTGAAGCAAGGTGTGAGCCTTGTGTGCTAGTTCTAGAAGTGAACCACAAGTTGTATCTCGGTGCGCTGGCCCCTTGGAGCTTTGGTGGCTCACCGGCAAGTCTTCGACCCTCCGTCTTGGTGTGGAGTGGCGACGACGGCTTTGTGTGGGGGGGACGTGGAGACCCCCATCCTTCGTGGAGAAGCTCTTTAGTGGAAAGCGGGATCAAGGTGACCGTGGTGACTTGACATAGGCTTAGTGACAAGTCAAGAAGAGTCCCGGAAGAGACTTGGTTGCCGGGAAGCAATACTCTTTATGAGTGCTTCAACAACATGGATGTAGGAGTGACTTTGTGCCTAACCGAACCACGGGATAAATCCTCGCGTCAAGAGTTTGTTTCCTCTCATCCCCTCTTTTAAGCTTTCGCATTTATTACTTGCAATCTTTGTGTGCCTTTACTTTCATAGAGTAGCATCTTGATAGGATTGGCTATAGGTTGCAAAACTCTTTGGGATGAGAGTTTCACACTAAGAGAACCATAGTTGCACATCTAGATAGCATGATCTAGTTTAAGTTTTGTGCAAATTAGTTGGAGCTATAGGTTAAGGTTTTAAGTTTGCCTAATTCACCCCTCCCCCTTTTAGGCTACGAGCACCGATTTCTTTCATATAATCTAACTATTAAGCTGTGAGCTATTTGGCAATCTAGATTACTGGTAATCTGGTTATTATCTGCAGTGCTCTTGCTTCTACTGCTGCTCGCTGTGCTTCTGCTCCCGTTCAAGTACGTACTGTACTGAATTCTATGTTGAGTCTGTGCTGTGCCGTCTTTTTTCTTGACCCAATTTGGGATATGCTCTATGGAATGGCCCTTCTTGACCCAATTCGGGATATGCTCTATGGTGGCCACGTTAGACTTCAATTGTGACTGTATATATTTGTCTTAGCAAAACTAAACTTTATAGAAATAAGCAAATTAAGTTGATGTAAAAAATTTGGGAAAATCAAATCATCTGTCTGCTTGCTCTTATTTGGCCATTCCAAAGCTCACACACCAAAATTCAAACCTTGTAAACCTTTAGGTTGCACGGAGAAAATGGTAATTCTACTAGTAATTGTCGTTCTTGAACAAAGATGGTTCAGTCTTTTTAGGAACACCATTGGAACTAAAAACATTAAAATTTTTGTGTTTCATCTTCAAAAACATATATTGTGATCTTTGCATGGTGTTTTCCAATTTGTTCTTGCAACATATTGCCACTGCCAGCAGACACGTTAATCACTAGTCATCTGAACTCTAGTAGTTCCTGAGCTAATTTATGGGACTATCAAGCTGAGTTTGCTGCTGTTGGTGTCCTGCAAGTAACGCATTGAAATGTTTATTATTTGTTTGTGTAACTTGATTGTGAAAGTTAAGACATATGGACTCGTCATGCTGGTACCTGGCCAGTTCACAAAGCCACTAGGCTGAATCTGCTTGCAGGGCTGATGCTTTGGAATTTTAGAATTATGTTGGGTAGTTTCCTTCATGATAGTGTAAGACATCATGTGCAGTTATGGACCTTATGCTCTTCCTTTCTTATGGTTGTGACTGACAGGTCCCCACTTTGAGCTGTTGATATATTGTGGTTGTGTGTTGAGCGGAAAATGAATCTGAGTTCTTCAGTTTAGTTTTCATTTCTGGAAAGATGATAACAGTTTATGGCTTTGTGCCTTTTTATGGATAAATGTGGAATAAAATGCTCAAATATTATTTCAATTTCTGTGCACATTATTTGTTGCCTATCAAACTGTACACAATTTTAATCTTCATTTTTGTTGGACCACGGGATCTTTTGTGTGCTCCTTTTGTTTCTAGAATATTAGAATGCATCTGCAGACTGTAGCTTGTATTTTGTTCAAGATGTAGAAGAAATTGCCTCCTAAATTCCTTAGAAAAAAAGGGCACCATAGGTTGCACACGTTGGCAGTGCATGAGGCCTGCAAATTCTGATCCGATGACTTGACCAATGCAATACTACGAATTGCTGTTGTTTAGCACAATTGATTGTTGACAGCATCACGTCTCATTGAGTTATGGTCATGTTCGACTGACAGTTATATTGGGTGAAAGTGCTCAGGTTTTAGTTCAGTCAGTCACATACTGTTTTACACGTAATGTGGCAGTGATACTACTCCACTCTGTTTGTAGTACTCTGTTCGTTGCTTGGTTTCCTCTGAAAGGAAATCAACTATTCCAAGCTTCCAGCTTGTCCCAGAATTAGCTCCTATAAATCAATTAACCAGCATTTTGAACTGTGAAGTAGCTGTTTTTGACAGGAAATGGTAGGAGCACTACCCTTCTTTAGCTATCAGAAAAAGAAATTACAGAGTTCATTGGTTGCTGGAGTAGCCATCATGAGAATTCTATGAGCTATGTCTGGTTAGTAGAGCAATACTTCTCGCAAGAAAAAATATCTGGTCTATGCTGTGAGCTTAAAAACTATGTTCCTCTCTTTCTAGGCATTTAACTGTGTGGTCCTTCATAGATTATCGGTTTAACTCTCACACACCAAGGAGTCGGCAGCACGATCAGCACTAGCCCATCATAGCTTGCTTAATCAGGATTGCAAAATCAAAAAAGCATTCCATGACGATTACTCCAGACGGTGTGCTTAGGTCTGTCTTGTACAGCTGACACTCCCGAGAGATGCTTCATATTCGATATGATGAACAACTCGTCGCGTTTAAGCAAAGTATTGCAAATAATATAGTAACGTGATAGCAGTTGGTGAACATCTATGCAGATGACTACCTGGTGAGTAGAAGACTGAAAACAGTTTTATTTATAATATAGGATGATCCAAAACTCAAACATCATAGTTGTTTACCATCTGAGAGCTTCAAACTTTAGTCTCTGTACTATCCTTTTTGACAAAAAAAAACTCTCTTATTTACACAAGCTCGGCAGAATCATGCCATCGAGGTTTTTTAGAAGAAAAGCAGTTTACCTTATATCAAGCACTGTATTATGATTCATGACGTTGTCAAAGTGGCAAACTAATTCTAGGTAACTTCTCTTCTAGAGCCTCCTCTTTAATTTGCACTTCTTTGGATCCTGCCATTGCTTTTGTGTGCACCTGAACACTCTTTCGGTGCTAGGCTTTTGTACAACAAAACGCCAACACCATGGTTTGACACCCAGAGCATGTTGTAATCCGTCATCTCTAGCTAACGTAAGAAATGACTGATTGCCTTTGAGGTTGCCACAACACCTGCTTGTTGTAAGCTAACACGACAAAGTTCTTCATTATGTCCAACTAACTCCATTACGTAACTCTCCTGAGGCTGCAGCTTTTCATCCACAAGATGAGGTGCAATGTAAACTGACACCTTCAACAGAAGTGGCCTCCAATCAGATGACCTAGGCAAGCTGTGCTCTAGTGCTGAAATGTAGGAATAGCATTCAGTACGGAAATAAATAACTTGCTCTGGGTACATGTGTGACATCTCTGACGAAACAATGTTGTTAGCACAAGGCCCCTGCCCATTTTCTTTGCAACATACTGGATCCTGGCGATGCAGTTGAGTTTCTTTGATATGCCGCTCCTTGATGGCAACACGCGGTGGCGCATACGACCGGGTGATGTCTTGTAAATAGGCCAGAAGGGCGAGTTCCCCAATTGCAGGTTCTTACACAAGCTTGAACTGAGATGTCAGAAACTGCAAGCATTTAACAGCAATACCAATTATGTCTGTGCTTCCCGATAGTCGTAGGATCAACAAAATAAGGAAATCTTTCTCTGCTGCTGTGTGATCCCTGTAACAATATTCTAGAGTTGCCTCTACGCTGCGCTCTTCAAAGCACGTGGGCCATATATAAAGATCTTGTTGCCAGTGTCCTTGCACCGTTTGGTATGTGAGAGTTTTCCCTTCAAGGAGATGCCTGGTAAGAGGGTTGCAGAAGGTGTAGTGCCGGAGTGAACAGCCGGATTCCACATCTCTTACAAACTGTCCTGCACAATCTGCAAACCATTCAAATCGTCTAACATCATCCCTGTTTAAGCCAGCAAAACATGAGGTTACCAAATTCTTTGCAGGAGGAATCCACCGTCTGAAAGGAAGGTGCTCATAGCCTAGGAGAGGGAGAGGGTGAATTAGGCAAACTTAAAACCTTAACCTACGGCTCAATCTAATTTGCACAAAACATAGCTAAAACATGCTAACTAGATGTGCAACTATATTTCTCCTAGTGTGAAACCCTCATCCCAAAAGATTTTTGCAACCTATAGGCTATAGTCAATCCTAGCAAGATACTACAGCACTTAAGATTTGCAATATGAAATGCGGCAGCTTAAAAGTAGGGGATGAAGGGAAGCAAACTCTCGACACGAAGATTTATCCCGTGGTTCGGTTAGGCAAAAAGCCACTCCTACATCAACGTTGTTGAAGCACTCACAAAGAGTATTGCTTCCCGGCAACAAAGTCTCTTCTGGGACTCTTCTTGACTCGCCACCAAGGCTATGTTACCACGGTCACCTTGATCCCACTTTCCACTAAGGAGCTTCTCCACCAAGGAAGGGGGTCTCCACGTCCCCTGCACAAAGCCGTCATCACCGCTCCACACCAACTGGAGGGTCGAAGACTTGCCAACGAGCAACTAATGCTCCAAGGGGCCGGCGCTCTAAGATACACTTGTGGTTCACTTCTTGAACTAGCACACAAGGCACACGCCTTGCTCTCTCACTCTCTCAAGAGCTAATCCTAGCACTAACTGTCACAAAGCTTGTGCTAAATCTAAAGATGTGATCAATATGCTCTTGGGTGGCTTGGAGGTGTTCTTCTGTGTTTCTAGAGTTTCTCCCAAGCTCCAGCAACCTCAAATGACCTGGGGTGAGGCATATATATAGCCCACAAACTCAATAGAGCCGTTACATACTGTTATCCAGAAAAGTACGTAGGCGTCGGATGATCCGGTCATAGGCGTCGGTTCATCCGATCACACTAACTCTGCCTTCCAGTCGTTGAACTTCAACATCTCTTTTCTTCTGGTGTCATTGCACCGACGCTTCATCCGATGCTCGTTGGTTCATCCGATGCTGAATCCGGACACTCAACATGCTCTCTGGAGGAATTGCTCCGACTTTATTCGGATGATCCGACGCTTCATCCGGTCATGTGTCGGTTCATCCGATCGTGTAGGATCTTCTCAGCCCTTCAGTTTCCAAACTCTCTGATGCAATTGTTAATGCACCGACGCCTCTTTTCTCCTATCATCGGTTCAACCGGTCCTATTGAAAACTTCTTCCTTTGACCGTTATTGTATTCTCTATTGCACCGACCCGTTGAATCCTTCCATTCTTTCTGCCACTTATCCAAACTGTCGCTGTGTCCATTGTATCTTGACAGCGATTTGGACCATCTTGGAGATGGTTTGGACTTCATCCATGAGACCTAGAAATTCTACAATCTTAAGCTCACAAACTTGTTAGTCCCATTGATCATGTTGCCACTCAATCACCAAAATCATAATATGGCCTAATGAGGCCATTTTCCTTACACCGTCGTTTGCGCTTTACCCCTTGCCTAATGTCTTGATCTTTTTGCAGTGCCTGCCGCCTGTGCTTGTCGAGCAGATCTGTGCCGTTGATGTAGGCAAGCTTCAAAACCTTTCTGTGTTGAAGCAGGGAGATGTCCGTGATTGTCGGGTTCGCCGTCCTCTCAAGAGAGAACTGCAACTCAGAGAGGGCCATCTCTAGCCTCTCAAGACTGTGACTTTCAGATTCCTTCTCCTCATGCTTACCCAGCACAAATGAGACGGCTCTGCTTACAGTCTCCTCAACAAAAGCTTAAACCACTATTTCTGCCATGAAGTCACTGTGGTGAGTTGATCTGCCTGCTGAGGAAATAAAACAACAGGAGCTATTTAAACGCACACAAGAGAGAAATAATATACGGAGCGAATGTTTTGGTAACATAGTTGACGGGATGCAGAGTCCTTACATTAAATCTTCTCTTTCTTCAGCAACGTGCCAAAACCAACTTCGGATTCCAGTCTCTTGGAAGTGATGAGCTTTTGGCCAAATGACGAATGGATCAGGGGAGCTGATTCTAATTCCACTGGTAAGTGAATTTGCTGTATACAAGTATATATAGGAGGGCATCTTGAGCTCAGTGCAGTTCATTTGTGAAATGATCGAGGCCCAAGAGGAGGGGAGGGGAGGGTGAATTGGGACTTTTTCAAATTCTATCGAATCCTTAACCAACACTAGTGTTGCCCAATCTACAAGTCCATGATTCCTAGCAAGAGGCTCACACTAGCAAGTATTGTCCTAGTCAAGAAAGCATACTAACATGTGATCATCCTAGTTAAACAAACAAGCAAGCTAGCAAAGATTGCAAAAAGTAAACCAATGTAAAAGCTTGAATGTAAAAGAGGGACACGAGACAACCGGATTTTTTCCCGTGGTATCGAGGAGTTGATGCTCCCCCCTAATCCATGATGGAGCACCCACTAAGGGTATTGCTCCCTTGCATCACCAAGAACACAAGTGCTTCACTAAGAATGCTCCTTCTCCATCTCCGGAGTGGCGAGCTTCACAACTGCGCACAAAGCTTTTCTTCTTGGGACTCCCACAAACTCCAAGAGCTCATCAAGAGCCAACGATCACCAAAACCGTCTAGGTGCCGTCAAACACCAAGAGTAACAAGCTCTCAAGACTTCACTTGACCTACACTAAGTTGGACCTAAGCTTAAGCACACTTGCTACTCTAAAAAAATGACTTCTTCTTGATTGCATCAACTCTCAAAGCTCGAACTATTCTTCTTTTGACTTCAAGTGTTTTTCTTCAGCTCAAGAGTGGCCTCAAGTATTCAAAATGGCAAAGGCAGTCCATGAGACACGAGGGAGGGGTTGAAGGCTGACATTGAAGTCACACTGCTCATTTGGAGGCTGACACTGCTTGTTTTGCTTGCATCATTACAGCGACGCTTCATCCGATCGACCGGCGGATGCACCGACACACGTGTTTTGCTTGTCAAATGAAGGCACTTCTGTGGAGCCAAAAACATGCTCTCTGGAGCCATTACTCCGACTTTAAGATGGATAGTCCAGCGCTATAGGGCTTTCCTTGAGCTCACTGAAATTGCACTGACGCTTTAGAAGTTGTGGGTGTCGGATCATCCGGTCGCAATTGGGTTTTTCTGTCTTGATTGTGTTACCTCACCAGAATTGCTCCGACGCCTTAAAAGTCCTTGGTGTCGGTTCATCCGGTCCTTTGTAATTTTCAGGCTCTTGATCATTTGACTTGGGGTTTGAATTTTCTTCGAGTTTCTTCTGCTTCCAAGTGTTCATATGACTTCTTTGAATTGTCTTGGACTGAGATTGAGCAAGTGTTCATAATTTCTAGGCCAACTCTAACTAGGTCAAGCTATTAACTTAAGAACCCCCCTTAATAGTACGGTCAAAGACTAAAAGCTATAAAACCTATACTAAATCAAGTGTCCTTCATCTCCTTGTGACACTTGATACTAGAAAGGTCCTTAATCTTGCATTTCAAGTCCTTGGCTCGCATATCAATAAGAATTGAGGGGTCTCCTTTCATATTTCATGTGTGATATATCCGATAATTAATAATTCCTTCAAAACACACGTTAGTCACACACGGTTGTCATCAACACCGAAACTTACCAAATGCATCTATCGGCCTAGATGCGCTTCAATCTCCCCCTTTTTGAAAGAGCTTAACAACAACACATGCAAGAAAAGATAAGCAACGAACTGAACAAGCACGCATTACTGAAAGCAAATCCACATGTAAGGACATGTCAACACGAGATCATACACAAGAACCAAACGGCATGTCCATACAACAAAAGCCAAGAAAGATCCAATTCACGCCAACAACCTCCCTGCTCTCCATATCTCTACTCCCCGTATCTATCTCCCCCTTTGGCAACAAAGCACCAAATAGGAAGGCGAAAGCTAAGGTACTAAGGAGAAGATGGAGCTGGAGTGGCAGACGGGGCACACAAGAAGCGGTCGGGGTCGTTGTCGTTGTCGTCTGAGTCGTCGGAGGGAGTGGCTGTAGAAGTATCCTCGACCGGCGTAGTTGACGGAGCAGCTGAAGTGGAAGGAGCTGAAGACACTACTGGCTCCGTGGTGACTGTGGAGTCTACCGGAGAAGGACGGAAGACCTCAGGACGGATAGGCTGGATAGGTGGAGGTGTCGTGTCGAAGCTAAGAGTAGTGACAGGAAGAGTGCTCTGCTATAGCTCTTGGAAGAACTGCTGCTGCTCTAAGTACTAGGCACGCTGCTGCTCTGTCATCTGACTCTGCGAAATTGGTGCGTGTACTGGAGCTGCAAACACCCCGGTCTGAAGAAGTGGAGACATCGGGAACGAGGCGAAGGGTGTCTGCACGAAACCACCAGCAGGAGGAGGTGGAGCTGTCGGGTCATACTGCATCTACTGGAGTGTCGGAGGCTGAGGCTGGGGCAAACCATTGTGCTGATAGATACTCCCAAAGCAGCCAAAAGAACGTGAACATCCGCTGCTGCATCTGCTGCTTCTAAAGGAGCTGCTGCCTCATAGCATCCTACTGCTGCCTCATCTCTTAAAACATAATCATCTGAGCCTCCTACATACGAGCCTGCTCAGCCTAGAGTCGGTCCTACCTCTCGTTCGAATGACGCTGCTTCTCAGTAAGTGCTTGTGGGCCATGGCTTTTTAGCCCGATATGTTAGTGGCTGCTGGAAACTGCCATGTCCCAACTTTCTTCCTTGAGAAGCCAAACCACACCGGTGCCTTTTTGCCTTCATCCCTCAAACTATAGCATCAAAGCTGGGGTTTTCCTCCATTGCCGCCTGCATCGCCTTCTTCAACCTCCCATCGCCACCCGCATCCTTCTCGGCCACCTTCATTGCGACGATGGCGAGCCGCAAATAGGCGTGTGATGCACAAGATGAGTTGTCGCAAAGTCCAGTGAGCTCTAGGCCATCGGTGAGGCGACGCATCCCATCATCCACCATGGGGAGCAGCCCTCCAGTCATCAAGGCGCCGCCCGCCGTGCTTGTCAACGACGCGTCCGACAAGCTCGAGGTAGAAGACATGCCATCGGGCTTTGAACTCGCCGCCGCCTGCAGGAACAAAGGGGATGATGCAGCATCGCCAGTCATCGATGCGTCGCCCGCCATGGTTGATGCGGACGTCAAGATCAAAGGTGCCGCCACCTCATCAGCATCACACAACAATGACTCGGTGAGTCAGACCCTTCTAGTAGATAAAAATTTACTTTTGTTAGATTGACATTTAATTTTCTATTGCAATCAGACTGCAACTAAATGTAGAAAGGTTCAGTCTATATTTTGGTACATTAATGATAGAAGCATATAATCATATACTCCCTCCGTCCCGAAATAGAGCTATCTTAAGCGTTCAAAATTTGTTCGAAATATAACAATCTCGTGTTATATAGGGGCCACCATTCATCCGTCGGCGCTGGCCACGCCGGAGCCGCCACATCTTCACCGATGGTTCGCCCACCGAGTCTGAGCCAGAAGTGCAGTTCAACTGGCTAGACATGCCAGCAAGCTCTGAAGCAATCGATATCGCCGGCCCTAACGGGAAGAAGGTGAGCAATGCTACCAGAACATTGGGGTTCACAGTTTGAGATAAGTAATGATAGATGAAGATATTATGTGCACAAGGATATGTATAATATAAATGCAATGGAGTAAAATGTGCTATATAGAAATATTTAACTGTCATGGATATGTTCTATGTAATTGCATTGTGACCCTGTTTTGCTTGTAATAATGAAGCATGCAGGAGAGATGTATAACATTGTTTTCCTAAGAATGGCATGTTCAATGATCATCAGTCTTGTCAGCAATGACGACGGTGATGTTCCTACCCTATCTAATAAACATGTGATTTTACTACCCTTTAAGTACGTACTGCAATTAGTATGAACAATGCAGTTTATCTTTTCCATACGCACTAACTGATCGAACCCCTTCTAAAATATCGGATCCGAAACAAGGCCGATGAGCTTCGCGTTGCTGTCAAGCGGAAGCTGATCGACCAAGAGTGGTACACCGACAGCGACAACAAAAACGACGAAGACTGAATTGGCTAGTCTTTTAGCTTTGATCTTTTGCTTTAATTTTGTGTAGTGGACAACCAGATGTGTATGGCGGTAGTGTGGTATGTTAAGAACAAGTAGCTAGACGTGTATGTATGCTATGTTAATTATGCTAACTTATATATGCTCTCGTGTCATTTGCTGTTTGAATTGGTTTATAGTGTGATCAGTTTGGTCCCTTATGGAAGACTATTTATATAGTTGAGGAAAATTGAGAAAGTTTGTTGTATTTTTTTAGGGTATTAATCATATTGGCCACAAGGTCCCTGGACGAAAATATTTGACTAGCGAAGTGGCTGCCTCTGTTCGAACCCGTGCAGCAGCATCAATGTTGCTTCCTTTTTATGGCTCCTTCGGCACACCTATTTTCACAGCGGGCCTTTTTCTCTTCCTGGGCCGTATTGAGTGGATCTTAGTTCCTCACTCAAACCTAGGCCAGATGGCCCGACTTTGAAACAGGCCCAGGCCTTATTACTTGCCCCGAACACATACACGTGGACGGTCGGGTCCCACCTCTGCAGTAGATCCCGCGTTCACATATTTGACCCACAACCCTGACACGTGGGCCTTCGGGTCCCACTCAGCACACGTTTCTACCTGCTAGATATGCTGGATCTGTCAACCGGCCCACGGATACACGTGTTAGCCACGTCAGCCAGCTGGGCCTTCCTTTTTATGGCTCCTTCGGCACACCTATTTTCACAGTGGGCCTTTTTCTCTTCCAGGACCGGATCGAGTGGATCCTGGTACCTCACTCAAACCTGGGCCAGATGGCCCAACTTTGAAACAGGCCCAGGCCTTATTAGCTGGCCTCACACACGTCCACGTGGACGGCCTGGTCCCACCTCTGCAGTGAATCCTGCGTTCACATATTTGATCCACAACCCTGACACGTGGCCCTTCGTGTCCCACTCAGCACACGTGGCTGCCTGGTAGACATGCTGGACGTGTCAACCGGGACCCACAGATACACGTGTTAGCCACGTCGGCCAGCTGGGCCCGCACACGTACACGTGGCCGGCCGAGTCCCACCTCCGCAGTGGACCCCGCGTTAACATATTTGACCCACTACCCTTACACGTGGGCCTCCGGGTACATGTGTTAGCCACGTCGGCCTGCTGGGCCCACCCTCGTACACGTGGACGCGCGGGTCACACCTCTACAGTGGAGCCGAGTCGACATAGATACTTGGACTTGATGGCGCACCCTTTTTGTGATGATACGACATGTTGTTCTGTGACGCGCGTTTTACTTTTGTCAAAGATCAGTAGAGGCTGAGAGTTGCCGCCGATGAAATGTGACGAAACTCGGGCTTTGTCATAAAAGGGAGCATGTTGTGTGATGATGTTGGAAATATCACGCGGAATTTCGTCACGGATGCTTCGACTTCTATCAGTGCATGGAGCAGTGCTTCATCTATGATGTAAACTAAACTAGATATGTAGCGCTGCTTCATCCATGATATAATAAGAATTATTATAGGTGTTAGTTATACTTCTGTTAAATTAATTATCAACATAATGCTTCATGGGCAAGTACAGAATATTTTAAATTTCAGTGCTGAGATCTAATGTTTTCTTCAGCGAGATTAAGTTGAATTTCCTTGGTTTTTTTTGATTCATTAGTGCTAGTTTGAGTGAATTCCAGGAGTAGAGGACAATCCATATAAATCCAAGCTTAGCCAAATAATCATTAGCATATCATGGATCCAACCCCTACATTGATGTGGATTGGGTGGGAGAAGGGGATCCACCCAATCCCTTCCTGGATTGGTTCTCCGGTGGGTTGAACCCACGTATTGCCAAATGAAGCTTAGGTGGGATGGCGGGATTCGTGGGCGGCCACGTGCACAGACGAGCGTTGAAGGTCGGCAAGGATTTGGAGCGGGTTGGAGCAGGGGCCAGCGAGGGAGGGGAAGGGGGCGAAGAGATAGATGGCAGACTAAGCGTAAATTTCTGGAATCGTGATGGGCAAAACGGTAACTTCAGCAACTAAATTCTGCTGGAAGAACCCGGGCTGCATTTTCCGGGATTTGCACAATCCCAAAATCTTGCTTGTGGAACCTAGAGTAAAATCTAGCCTATTTGGGAGCTATTGAAGATTCTAGATTCTGGATTTGGAAAATCTTGCAGCATCCAAACAGGCCCTCATACATTAAGTTGACTTGTTCCAATACAAACTAATTAATCAGGCATGGAGGTATGCAATTTCATCTAAAAAACACTCCAGGAGCATGCAATTAACATCTAATCAAAAAACATTTTTGCCTAGGGGATGGGGGATGGCGCAGTGGCGGGGACAAAGCGGGGCACGGTGACGGCGCACGGAGGCACGGAATGGAGGTGGCACGGTGGCCGCAAGCTGGAGCGGGGAACGTTGACTTGTTCCGATACAAACTAATCACGCACGGAGGCATCCAATTTCATCCACAAAATAACACTCCAGGAGCATGCAATTAACATAATCCAAAACGGTTTTTTATATTTATTGTATCTATCTCACGAAAATAAAAATGTATAATACACAACAAGACCCACATTTGGTGAAGACAGCCCTTAATTATATTGATATAATGTACAATAGTACATGTACATTATCTTGATAACCCGTTAATAATTAATGAGAGATTATTAAAACATAACTAGACCCACATATGGTGAAGACAGCCCTTAATTATTGCCACATGTTCTTGATAACATGATGAGTTCCGGGGAGTGTTGCTGCTGCCGCTGGCCCCTTGTAGGCCTTATTAGGCCACACGGCGCCCGAAAAGAGCCCGTAGTTTTTCTTGGGTGAAGCAGCTTTGCCACGTCCTCTATTTTTCGACATTGCATACGCCATGCAGGTCGTCGAGCTTGAGCAACCGTAATGACGTTTCATCTCCATCCCATAGCCAAATACGTCCATAAACGGCCGGCGAGGCACGCCTAGTATCATAGGCTTTGGAGCCGTCGTGGTCGCAGATGTCCTGTCAATCTTCTTACCCCCGCATGCGTGCCAATGCAAGTGGTCGTCCAGCTCCGGCGCTGGCGGCTGGTTGATGAAGTTCACGATGCTTGACATGAGCCTCCTGCTGGTGGCGCGCAGCGGGCTGTAGAGGTGGAAGCCATGGTCCTCGCCCTCCGACTCCACCAGCGTCGCCTCGCCGCCGCCACTGCGCGCGTAGTTGTCGTGGAAGCGGTTGAGGAGGCGGCACCCACGTTCCCGTAGGGTGTCCTTCTCGGCCACGGCCACCAGGACGCGCCGGCACTTCAGCGATGCGATCTCCTCGTCCGGAGGGTTGAGCCGAGGGTCATCGTTGCTGGCCTGACCCGCGGTCACGAACGGCCAGAGCCAGTCCACCCCATACGCCGGAAACACCGCAGCGCCATCCCAGACCTCCTCGGAAGGCAGCCGCTCGGCTCCCCAGAAGTAGGGATGTATGATGACCATCCCCTCGATGTCGACGCCCACGCCGCCATCTCGGCTGGCCCGTACGGCTGTGTGGTAGGCGATGTTCCCGCCTGCGCTGTCACCGGCAAGAAACATGCGTGCGGGGTCGGCGTGGTTGGCGAGCCATGGGTCGGCGAGGGACGCCACCCATTTGAGCGCAGACCATGCATCGTCGTAGGCCGCGGGTATGGGGTGCTCCGGCGCGAGGCGGTACTCCACCGAGACGACGAGCGCTCCGGCGCTCGCGGCGAGGGAGGTGGCGTAGCGGTGGTACGTTCGGCAGAAGGCACTCTCCGTGCAGAAGGAGCCACCGTGGATGTACACGATGAGAGGGAGCCTCCTGGTACCGGCAGCCATGGCGGCTCGGGAGGGGAGGAACAGCCGTGCCGACACACCGGTGCCATGGTCGATAACCACATCTCTCGTTGCCACCCCGCGGTTGGCTGTCGGGTTCTCCGACGCAGCCACGAGAGGACTCCTCAGCAACCGCTCGATTCGGCCATTCTTGTACCGTTTTAGGAACGGGGAGAAGTCAAAGTCGACTTCAGCGACAACACCCATAGTGGTGTATTGATTCAGTCTATCTCTGTTTGCAGCTCTATGTTGTGCTGTGTTGTAGGCTTGTGGGATTGCTGCTTGTGGCCTTCTTGGGCATTTATAGCCAGAACATTATTTCATTTCAGTCCATTAGGTACAATCATATTACAAAATTGGATCCATTTTGAAATCCTGACACACTTTAAATTAGGCACGGATTTGATTCGTTCTAGGTGAGGATCCGATCGATCAAGTGTTGAGCCGTTGTCCATCAAAGCAACATGCACATGCCCTGATGAGAGCTGACCTTCTTAAACGCATGACGTGTTGAACAGGGGAGGTTTCCAAAGTTTTGCATGAAAAACACCCAGAGGAAAATGAATTCACTTCTTTACAACCTCTTATTTTGTTAACGAGTTTCCCTATGCTTCATTTGAAAGCAATAGTTCACAGTGCATCATCTTTTGGGGACAAGATTTTCAGAACAATGTCCCATCAATCATACTGTTAATATTTACATCACGAGTTCCACACCTTAATGGATATAGAAGTAGTTGGATCATCATTAATTATTTACACCTGCTGGTTGCAACAGATAGGCTTGACCGATTTAGTTGACTAATAATTATTAGTGTATTGATTTATATATATTGACTTATAGTTGTTGCATGTGTAGTACGTGGAGGGGTCAAAATTGGCAAGATGCATGCACTTCTCCGTCCAATACGTTTCAAAGTTCGGCACCTAACAAATAAAGGACAAGATTTGAATTAGTATAGGAGCCATATGTTGATTAAATTAATCAGGACACGGATTTAATTTGATTCGTTCGAGCTGGGGATCCCATCGATCCACCGACCATATGTGTTGAGCCGTCGTGGTCAATCAAAAGCAACATGCACGTGCCCTGATGAGAGCTGACCTTCTCAAACGTATGACGTGCAGCATCATGCATGTGGTGACGTTAGGACTATATATATATTACTAACTGAGAAATTTTAAAAGTAGTAATAGACGTGGGAAATGCATCAGAACGCACACAACAGCATGTGTAGAACGTGGAGGGGACAAAGTTGGCCAGATGCTGTTTTAGCCGCCTTTAAAAATCATTTTGGTAGTCATGCAACCCATCGACCATGTGTTGAGCCATGGTCAATCAAAAGCAAAATGCACAACTAGCCCTGATGAGAGCTGACCTTCACGAACGGATGACGTGCAGCAGAATGTGGTGCCTATCATATTGCATCATATTTTATTGATCTGAATCATGTGAAGCTCAAATCTTAAATTTAATAAGAAGAGAAGGTTCTGCATGTCTATAATGCACCGCAGCTCGCCAAATCTTTTTTCTTGCGTCTACCTCACTTGATGTTGAAAAAATAATTTTTCTTGCATAGGAATAACGATATATTATGATAGAAACTGTTACTACTGCAGGAAACCTGTTCATACACTGGACATACACGTACATACAGCGCACCCACATGATGCATGTGTGTAATTAACTAATATATAAAGGTTTAACTTAATTAAATTAATTAACATTACTAACTACACTTATAATGATACTTAAGGCTGTTGAAGTGGAGGTTACAATTATCAGTTGTTTAATAAGACTCAAGGAAAAATTTGGATGAAACCCGTTCATACACTGGACATACCACTACTGGAGAATCTCACATATGTATCGGGCGGGAACCCCCGGTTAGTACCGTTTTCTCGCCCGGTACAGCTCAGGCGGTACTAATCCGCCAGCAATTTAGTACCGGGCGCAAGGACCGGTACTAAATGGCACATTTAATATCGGCTGGTAACACCGGCTAGTACTAAGCCGCTCGCCACGCAAGGCGTCAGGAGCGGCTGTTTAGTATGGCTGATGTCACCAGCCGGTACTAAATTCTTTGCTTTTTTATTTATTTAAATATGGTTGTTTTCATTTACTTTTTGATTTTAATTCAAATTCGTATTCGTATCCATAGCCGTTTGTGTAGCTAGCATTCATATTTATACTTGTATGTATGTATAGTGTTTTGCTATAATGCACCTGGCTGCATTTTGTATAGAGACTGCACCCATCTTCTCAGGGCGCGATTGGTTTCTTGCACGGGCTCAGCCTGCCCCGCACTAGTGAGCCACACCCTCCCTGGTCAGGCTGACATCGTGCAAAAGGGTGTTGTTTGGTTGTCTGCATCCTAGCAGCATGACCAAGGAGAGCAGCTAATTGGTTGCCTTGCCATGGCTCTGGCTTTTGCATTGCTGCTCTCTACACCCATGCAGCTCGTGCGCACGCAGCTTCCATCACAACTTTATTGTTGAATTGAACAGGAAAGTACAGATCCAATTTTCAAATAACATAAGGTTATCTCAAAATAGTAGGGAGATCTTCGCATCTTCCATTGGGAAGAAAAAACGATACAGATAGTATACATCTTGATCCAAACACAGCACAACACAACCTTTCACCTTGGCTGGTAAGTCAAACACAAGTTCTACGCCTTCTCTTTGCAAATCTCTGGGTTTTTAACCTACAGTCAGCATTGGGAACACTTGTCATTTCAGAGTTTATCTTCTGCACACCAAAGCATGCACAACCATGTGCAGAGATCCAGAGCATTCCATAATCCGTCAGCTCTGGCTCACTGACGAAATGGTTGGTCGCCTGTGATCTTACCATTTCAGTCATCTCCTGTATGCTACCATCCCTACGCTGTTCTTTGAATCCAGTGACCTCACATGCATAACTCTCTTGCAGGCCTTCCTGCACAAGATGAGGGACAACCGCAGCTACTAGCTCCAGAGGTAGTCTGTCCACATCATCAACCAATCTGATCAAGCTATACTCTTGTGCTGAAATATAGCATCGGAAATCGGCATACATGACTGGCTCTGGTAGTATGTGTGATAACTCTGACGAGCTAGGTCAAAGTCCCTCCCGTTTTGCTTTGCAACATACTGGATCCTGGCAAAAAATATCACTGTATCGGATATACTGTGGTTGAATTCCGATTAACGAAGGAGCATATGAATTGGAGATGTCCAGTAAATTACGTAGTAGACTGAGTTGTCCCGTTGCAGATTCAGTGACAAGCTTGAAATGAAAATGCCAATGATAGCAAGCATTTAACAGCAATCCCCACTATATCTGTGCTTTCTGACAGTCGTAGCATCAATGCTAGAGTGAACAGCCTCTACACCACGCCCTTCAGAACACATTGGCCATACATAACAATGATGTACTTGGGTTCCTTGCATCCTTTTGTATCCAAGGGTCTTCCCTTCAAGTAGTTGCCTAACGAGAGGGTTGCAAAAGGTGTAGTGCCGGAGTGAACAGCCGGACTCCACATCTCTTACAAACTTGCCGGCACAATCTGCAAACCATTCAAATCTTTGAACATCGGAGCAACGCAAACACAATGACTCATCCTTCTCCAGACCGAAGAGAGATAAGGACAGACTTCTACCATGACTAATCCGTTCAATCTCTGTCTTCTTGATGTGACTGCCACTTGTGTTTGTCAAGCAGATTTGTTGCCTCCGTGTAGGCATGTTTGATCACCTTCCTGCGATGAAGCAGTGAGATATCTGTGATTGGCAGCTTCACGGACATCTCAAGAGCAAACTCCAATTCAGCGAGCGCCATCTCTAATCTCTCAAAAATACGCCCTTTGGATTCCTTGTCCTCGCGCTTTCCTAACACGAAAGAAGAGACTCTGCTCACGACCTCCTGACAAACAGCTGAACCCACCATTTCTGCCATGAGGAGCCTGAATATGCAGTCTCTTTGGGAAGCTGATTAACTTCTGTATTCTGATCAACGAAAGAAGGTAAATAACAACAAAGTTAGTGACCCCACACAAAAGGGCAATGCAATAGAAGTAACTAAGTTACTGATAAATTGAATCCTTACATTGGTGATTTCTGCACCACCGTGCAGAACTAACAGATTGCTGGTCCCAGCGTCCTGGAACAAAATGTCAGGTTCAGGAACAGATCAGAGAAGGTGTGCCGATTCTTATCGATTTTAATGAACTGCATACAAGCATGTAGGCGTCTTTAAATGATTGCAATAATGGCATGCGAGGGAAAGTTCCCGACATGTCTGATTCAGCTGGAAAACTTCACAACCTGTAAACACGTTGCTTACTTCCTCTTATTTTAATCTTTAGATTAGTTCCTGTCAAACTTTGTGAGTTGCACCTCACCAAGCATTGGAATTTTATTGAAGCTCATTCACAGCTGTGACAAGAATGACTATAAAGTTGTGTTTACATCCTTATCAAGTGCTTGTACTAACAATGTTTCATCATCATCGTTGTTGTGCACCGGCCTGCCTGGCAGCCGCCGCCGCCAGTGGGAGTGAGGCCCGTGGGCTAATAGTTGATATCCTTCATGTACAATTTGTGAACGTTTATTTGTATCCGACCGGCCTCTAAGCGAGCTACTACCATTACTACTGATTGAGAATTCTATAAATGTACTCCTTTTACCATTACTACTATTTGAGAAATAAATCTACTATGTGGCGTGCGCAACATACCAATGCAACTAGCTGATTGCCAAAGTCAGCTTGTAATTTCCATCCTATATGATATTTGTCGACCATTGTCCAACACTTTTACAACGTTCTACGGGTCATCCAACAGACGAGCAACCTGTGCGTAAGCCTGAACCTCAGTGTGAACTAACACCTCTATGAGTGTGCTTAGAGTAATTCATGTGCTTTAATGCATTTTGAGTCATGCTCTATTGAACTTAAATTTCCATATCTAAGTTCATAAGCTATGTGCTCATACATTAGCTCACCTTGGCATACCAAGTGCTCAACATCCATCCACATTCAAGTGGTATACTCAAGGTGTAACTAATTCCCCCGGAGGTATGCAAGGCTTAAATTTTTCAACTGGTGAATCAAAGCACACGTGCCTGGAAAAATGGAATCAAGGCAAACATCGGGGAGAAGCACGGTTTCAAGTGTTTTGAAAGATTTTAAGTGGTTTGCCATAGAAGGGAGAAGTCAAAAAGGGGGAGAAATCATGGACTTAGGGGGAGGCCAAAATTCAAGTTGGATGGTGGTAAGCATCAAAGCAAGTGTAAGTGGTTCAATTTTGTCAATTCTTGTAAATTTTTGCTTGCTTTGATTATGTTGTCATCAATCACCAAATAGGAGGAGATTGTAAGGAAAATAGCCCCATTAGACGATATTGTGATTTTGGTGATTGAGTGACAATATGGTCAATGGGACTAATGGGTTTGTGAGCTCAAGTTTGTAGTATTTTTAGGTTCCATGGATGGATTTCAAACCATCTCCAAGATAGTTGAAATAGTCTCCAAGACACCAAAGTATAGTAAAAATACAGAGAATATATTTTGAGGGTCCAAATGATCTCAACGACGACTTGGACAAGTGGCAGAAACAGTCAACGGGTCGGTTGAACCGACGACATCAAATATGAATGGGTCGGTCCAATAGAAGATGCAACGACGGTCAAGGGCAGAAGTTTTCAGTAGGACCGGTTGAACCGACGCTAAGAAGAAAGAGGCGTCGGTGCATTGATAGTTGCATCAGAAGGTTTTGGAGCTTCGACTCAAGAAACATCTTCAGGACCTATTGAACCAACGCCAAGTGAAAAGAGGCGTCTGTGCATTGTTAGGTGCATCAGAAGGTTATGGAGAAGCTGGCTCAGAAACATCTTCAGGACCGGTTGAACCGACACCCCGTCGGTGCATACGTCGGTGCAATGACGCAAGCAAGATTCAAGTGTTAGATGTCCAACGGCTTGCTCGAAGATGTGTGCGGCCGGTTGAACAGACGCATGTCGTCGGTTGAACCGACGCTATGCGCAGAAAAGGCAAAATGGCTAGTAACGGTTACTTCGAGTTGGTGGCCTATATATATGCCTCACCCCGGGTCATTTGAGGGTGCTGGAGCTCGGGAGAAACATTGTAGAACACCTCCAAGCCACCCAAGAGCATATTGATCACATCCTTAGATTAACACAAGCTTTGTGAGACTTAGTGCTAGGTTTAGCTCTTGTAAGAGTGAGTGAAGCAAGGTGTGAGCCTTGTGTGCTGGTTCTAGAAGTGAACCACAAGTTGTAGCTCGGTGCGCTGGCCCCTTGGAGCTTTGGTGGCTCACCGGCAAATCTTCGACCCTCCGTCTTGGTGTGAAGTGGCGATGACGGCTTTGTGCGGGGGGACGTGGAGACCCCCATCCTTCGTGGAGAAGCTCTTTAGTGGAAAGCGGGATCAAGGTGACCGTGGTGACTTGATATAGGCTTAGTGGCAAGTCAAGAAGAGTCCCGGAAGAGACTTGGTTGCCGGGAAGCAATACTCTTTATGAGTGCTTCAACAACATGGATGTAGGAGTGACTTTGTGCCTAACCGAACCACGGGATAAATCCTCGCGTCAAGAGTTTGTTTCCTCTCATCCCCTCTTTTAAGCTTTCGCATTTATTACTTGCAATCTTTGTGTGCCTTTACTTTCATAGAGTAGCATCTTGATAGGATTGGCTATAGGTTGCAAAACTCTTTGGGATGAGAGTTTCACACTAAGAGAACCATAGTTGCACATCTAGATAGCATGATCTAGTTTAAGTTTTGTGCAAATTAGTTGGAGCTATAGGTTAAGGTTTTAAGTTTGCCTAATTCACCCCTCCCCCTTTTAGGCTACGAGCACCGATTTCTTTCATATAATCTAACTATTAAGCTGTGAGCTATTTGGCAATCTAGATTACTGGTAATCTGGTTATTATCTGCAGTGCTCTTGCTTCTACTGCTGCTCGCTGTGCTTCTGCTCCCGTTCAAGTACGTACTGTACTGAATTCTATGTTGAGTCTGTGCTGTGCCGTCTTTTTTCTTGACCCAATTTGGGATATGCTCTATGGAATGGCCCTTCTTGACCCAATTCGGGATATGCTCTATGGTGGCCACGTTAGACTTCAATTGTGACTGTATATATTTGTCTTAGCAAAACTAAACTTTATAGAAATAAGCAAATTAAGTTGATGTAAAAAATTTGGGAAAATCAAATCATCTGTCTGCTTGCTCTTATTTGGCCATTCCAAAGCTCACACACCAAAATTCAAACCTTGTAAACCTTTAGGTTGCACGGAGAAAATGGTAATTCTACTAGTAATTGTCGTTCTTGAACAAAGATGGTTCAGTCTTTTTAGGAACACCATTGGAACTAAAAACATTAAAATTTTTGTGTTTCATCTTCAAAAACATATATTGTGATCTTTGCATGGTGTTTTCCAATTTGTTCTTGCAACATATTGCCACTGCCAGCAGACACGTTAATCACTAGTCATCTGAACTCTAGTAGTTCCTGAGCTAATTTATGGGACTATCAAGCTGAGTTTGCTGCTGTTGGTGTCCTGCAAGTAACGCATTGAAATGTTTATTATTTGTTTGTGTAACTTGATTGTGAAAGTTAAGACATATGGACTCGTCATGCTGGTACCTGGCCAGTTCACAAAGCCACTAGGCTGAATCTGCTTGCAGGGCTGATGCTTTGGAATTTTAGAATTATGTTGGGTAGTTTCCTTCATGATAGTGTAAGACATCATGTGCAGTTATGGACCTTATGCTCTTCCTTTCTTATGGTTGTGACTGACAGGTCCCCACTTTGAGCTGTTGATATATTGTGGTTGTGTGTTGAGCGGAAAATGAATCTGAGTTCTTCAGTTTAGTTTTCATTTCTGGAAAGATGATAACAGTTTATGGCTTTGTGCCTTTTTATGGATAAATGTGGAATAAAATGCTCAAATATTATTTCAATTTCTGTGCACATTATTTGTTGCCTATCAAACTGTACACAATTTTAATCTTCATTTTTGTTGGACCACGGGATCTTTTGTGTGCTCCTTTTGTTTCTAGAATATTAGAATGCATCTGCAGACTGTAGCTTGTATTTTGTTCAAGATGTAGAAGAAATTGCCTCCTAAATTCCTTAGAAAAAAAGGGCACCATAGGTTGCACACGTTGGCAGTGCATGAGGCCTGCAAATTCTGATCCGATGACTTGACCAATGCAATACTACGAATTGCTGTTGTTTAGCACAATTGATTGTTGACAGCATCACGTCTCATTGAGTTATGGTCATGTTCGACTGACAGTTATATTGGGTGAAAGTGCTCAGGTTTTAGTTCAGTCAGTCACATACTGTTTTACACGTAATGTGGCAGTGATACTACTCCACTCTGTTTGTAGTACTCTGTTCGTTGCTTGGTTTCCTCTGAAAGGAAATCAACTATTCCAAGCTTCCAGCTTGTCCCAGAATTAGCTCCTATAAATCAATTAACCAGCATTTTGAACTGTGAAGTAGCTGTTTTTGACAGGAAATGGTAGGAGCACTACCCTTCTTTAGCTATCAGAAAAAGAAATTACAGAGTTCATTGGTTGCTGGAGTAGCCATCATGAGAATTCTATGAGCTATGTCTGGTTAGTAGAGCAATACTTCTCGCAAGAAAAAATATCTGGTCTATGCTGTGAGCTTAAAAACTATGTTCCTCTCTTTCTAGGCATTTAACTGTGTGGTCCTTCATAGATTATCGGTTTAACTCTCACACACCAAGGAGTCGGCAGCACGATCAGCACTAGCCCATCATAGCTTGCTTAATCAGGATTGCAAAATCAAAAAAGCATTCCATGACGATTACTCCAGACGGTGTGCTTAGGTCTGTCTTGTACAGCTGACACTCCCGAGAGATGCTTCATATTCGATATGATGAACAACTCGTCGCGTTTAAGCAAAGTATTGCAAATAATATAGTAACGTGATAGCAGTTGGTGAACATCTATGCAGATGACTACCTGGTGAGTAGAAGACTGAAAACAGTTTTATTTATAATATAGGATGATCCAAAACTCAAACATCATAGTTGTTTACCATCTGAGAGCTTCAAACTTTAGTCTCTGTACTATCCTTTTTGACAAAAAAAAACTCTCTTATTTACACAAGCTCGGCAGAATCATGCCATCGAGGTTTTTTAGAAGAAAAGCAGTTTACCTTATATCAAGCACTGTATTATGATTCATGACGTTGTCAAAGTGGCAAACTAATTCTAGGTAACTTCTCTTCTAGAGCCTCCTCTTTAATTTGCACTTCTTTGGATCCTGCCATTGCTTTTGTGTGCACCTGAACACTCTTTCGGTGCTAGGCTTTTGTACAACAAAACGCCAACACCATGGTTTGACACCCAGAGCATGTTGTAATCCGTCATCTCTAGCTAACGTAAGAAATGACTGATTGCCTTTGAGGTTGCCACAACACCTGCTTGTTGTAAGCTAACACGACAAAGTTCTTCATTATGTCCAACTAACTCCATTACGTAACTCTCCTGAGGCTGCAGCTTTTCATCCACAAGATGAGGTGCAATGTAAACTGACACCTTCAACAGAAGTGGCCTCCAATCAGATGACCTAGGCAAGCTGTGCTCTAGTGCTGAAATGTAGGAATAGCATTCAGTACGGAAATAAATAACTTGCTCTGGGTACATGTGTGACATCTCTGACGAAACAATGTTGTTAGCACAAGGCCCCTGACCATTTTCTTTGCAACATACTGGAGCCTGGCGATGCAGTTGAGTTTCTTTGATATGCCGCTCCTTGATGGCAACACGCGGTGGCGCATACGACCGGGTGATGTCTTGTAAATAGGCCAGAAGGGTGAGTTCCCCAATTGCAGGTTCTTACACAAGCTTGAACTGAGATGTCAGAAACTGCAAGCATTTAACAGCAATACCAATTATGTCTGTGCTTCCCGATAGTCGTAGGATCAACAAAATAAGGAAATCTTTCTCTGCTGCTGTGTGATCCCTGTAACAATATGCTAGAGTTGCCTCTACGCTGCGCTCTTCAAAGCACGTGGGCCATATATAAAGATCTTGTTGCCAGTGTCCTTGCACCGTTTGGTATGTGAGAGTTTTCCCTTCAAGGGTTGCAGAAGGTGTAGTGCCGGAGTGAACAGCCGGATTCCACATCTCTTACAAACTGTCCTGCACAATCTGCAAACCATTCAAATCGTCTAACATCATCCCTGTTTAAGCCAGCAAAACATGAGGTTACCAAATTCTTTGCAGGAGGAATCCACTGTCTGAAAGGAATCGGTGCTCATAGCCTAAGAGGAGGAGGGGGTGAATTAGGCAAACTTAAAACCTTAACCTACGGCTCAATCTAATTTGCACAAACATAAGCTAAAACATGCTAACTAGATGTGCAACTACGTTTCTCCTAGTGTGAAACCCTCATCCCAAATGATTTTTGCAACCTATAGGCTATAGTCAATCCTAGCAAGATACTACACTAAGAATGTAAAGGCACTTAAGATTTGCAATATGAAATGCGGCAGCTTAAAGGTACCGGATGAAGGGAAGCAAAATCTCAACACGAAGATTTATCCCGTGGTTCGGTTAGGCACAAAGCCACTCCTACATCAACGTTGTTGAAGCACTCACAAAGAGTATTACTTCCCGACAACCAAGTCTCTTCTGGGACTCTTCTTGACTCGCCACCAAGGCTATGTTACCACGGTCACCTTGATCCCACTTTCCACTAAGGAGCTTCTCCACCAAGGAAGGGGGTCTCCACGTCCCCTGCACAAAGCCGTCATCACCGCTCCACACCAACTGGAGGGTCGAAGACTTGCCGGCGAGCAACCAATGCTCCAAGGGGCCGGTGCTCTAAGATACGCTTGTGGTTCACTTGTTGAACTAGCACACAAGGCACACGCCTTGCTCTCTCACTCTCTCAAGAGCTAATCCTAGCACTAACTGTCACAAAGCTTGTGCTAAATATAAAGATGTGATGAATATGCTCTTGGGTGGCTTGGAGGTGTTCTTCTGTGTTTCTAGGGTTTCTCCCAAGCTCCAGCAACCTCAAATGACCTGGGGTTAGGCGTCGGTTCATCTGATCACACTAACTCTGCCTTCCAGCCGTTGAACTTCAACGTCTCTTTTCTTCCGGTGTCATTGCACCGACGCTTCATCCGACGCTCGTTGGTTAATCCGATGCTGAATCAGGACACTCAACATGCTCTCTGGAGGAATTGCTCCGACTTTTAATCGGATGATATGACGCTTCATCCGGTCATGTGTCGGTTCATCCGATCGTGTAGGATCTTCTCAGCCCTTCAGTTTCCAAACTCTCTGATGCAATTGTTAATGCACCGACGCCTCTTTTCTCTTATCATCGGTTCAACCGGTCCTATTGAAAACTTCTTCCTTTGACCGTTATTGCATTCTCTATTGCACCGACCCGTTGAATCCTTCCATTCTTTCTGCCACTTATCCAAACTGTCGTTGTGTCCATTGTATCTTGACAGCGATTTGGACCATCTTGGAGATGGTTTGGACTTCATCCATGAGACCTAGAAATTCTACAATCTTGAGCTCACAAACTTGTTAGTCCCATTGATCATGTTGGCACTCAATCACCAAAATCATAATATGGCCTAATGGGGCCATTTTCCTTACACCATTGTTTGCGCTTTACCCCTTGCCTAATGTCTTGATCTTTTTGCAGTGCCTGCCGCCTGTGCTTGTCGAGCAGATCTGCGCCGTTGATGTAGGCAAGCTTCAAAACCTTTCTGCGTTGAAGCAGGGAGATGTCCGTGATTGTCAGGTTCGCCGTCCTCTCAAGAGAGAACTGCAACTCAGAGAGGGCCTTCTCTAGCCTCTCAAGACTGTGACTTTCAGATTCCTTCTTCTCATGCTTACCCAGCACAAATGAGACGGCTCTGCTTACAGTCTCCTCAACAAAAGCTGAAACCACTATTTCTGCCATGAAGTCACTGTGGTGAGTTGATCTGCCTGCTGAGGAAATAAAACAACAGGAGCTATTTAAACGCACACAAGAGAGAAATAATATACGGAGCGAATGTTTAGGTAACATAGTTGACGGGATGCAGAGTCCTTACATTAAATCTTCTCTTTCTTCAGCAACGTGCCAAAACCAACTTCGGATTCCAGTCTCTTGGAAGTGATGGGCTTTTGGCCAAATGACGAATGGATCAGGGGAGCTGATTCTAATTCCACTGGTAAGTGAATTTGCTGTATACAAGTATAAATAGGAGGGCATCTTGAGCTCAGTGCAGTTCATTTGTGAAATGATCGAGGCCCAGGAGGGGGCGAGGGGAGGGTGAATTGGGACTTTTTCAAATTCTATCGAATCCTTAACCAACACTATTGTTGCCCAATCTACAAGTCCATGATTCCAAGCAAGAGGCTCACACTAGCAAGTATTGTCCTAGTCAAGAAAGCATACTAACATGTGATCACACTAAGGGTATTGCTCCGTTGCATCACCAAGAACACAAGTGCTTCACTAAGAATGCTCCTTCTCCATCTCCGGAGTGGCGAGCTTCACAACTTCGCACAAAGCTTTTCTTCTTGGGACTCCCACAAACTCCAAGAGCTCACCAAGAGCCAACGATCACCAAAACCGTCTAGGTGCCGTCAAACACCAAGAGTAACAAGCTCTCAAGATTTCACTTGACCTACACTAAGTTGGACCTAAGCTTAAGCACACTTGCTACTCTAAAAGAATGACTTCTTCTTGATTGCATCAACTCTCAAAGCTCGAACTATTCTTCTTTTGACTTCAAGTGTTTTTCTTCAGCTCAAGAGTGGCCTCAAGTATTCAAAATGGCAAAGGCAGTCCATGAGACCCGAGGGAGGGCTTGAAGGCTGACATTGAAGTCACACTGCTCGTTTGGAGGCTGACACTGCTTGTTTTGCTTGTCAAATGAAGGCACTTCTGTGGAGCCAAAAACATGCTCTCTGGAGCCATTACTCCGACTTTAAGATGGATAGTCCAGCGCTATAGGGCTTTCCTTGAGCTCACTGAAATTGCACTGACGCTTTAGAAGTTGAGGGTGTCGGATCATCCGGTCGCAATTGGGTTTTTCTGTCTTGATCGTGTTACCTCACCAGAATTGCTCCGCCGCCTTAAAAGTCCTTGGTGTTGGTTCATCCGGTGCTATGTAATTTTCAGGCTCTTGATCATTTGACTTGGGGTTTGAATTTTCTTCGAGTTTCTTCTGCTTCCAAGTGTTCATATGACTTCTTTGAATTGTCTTGGACTGAGATTGAGCAAGTGTTCATAATTTCTAGGCCAACTCTAACTAGGTCAAGCTACTAACTTAAGAACCCCCCTTAATAGTACGGTCAAAGACTAAAAGCTATAAAACCTATACTAAATCAAGTGTCCTTCATCTCCTTGTGACACTTGATACTAGAAAGGTCCTTAATCTTGCATTTCAAGTCCTTGGCTCGCATATCAATAAGAATTGAGGGGTCTCCTTTCATATTTCATGTGTGATATATCCGATAATTAATAATTCCTTCAAAACACACGTTAGTCACACACGGTTGTCATCAACACCGAAACTTACCAAATGCATCTATCGGCCTAGATGCGCTTCAATCTCCCCCTTTTTGAAAGCGCTTAACAACAACACACGCAAGATAAGATAAGCAACGAACTGAACAAGCATGCATTACTGAAAGTAAATCCACATGTAAGGACATGTCAACACGAGATCATACACAAGAACCAAACGGCATGTTCATACAACAAAAGCCATGAAAGATCCAAATCACGCCAACAACCTCCCTGCTCTCCATATCTCTACTCCCCCTATCTATCTCCCCGTTTGGCATCAAAGCACCAAATAGGAAGGTGAAAGCGAAGGTACTAAGGAGAAGATGGAGCTGGAGTGGCAGACGGGGCACACAAGAAGCGGTCGGGGTCGTTGTCGTCGTCGTCTGAGTCGTCGGAGGGAGTGGCTGTAGAAGTATCCTCGACCGGCGTAGTCGACGGAGCAGCTGAAGTGGAAGGAGCTGAAGACACTACTGGCTCCGTGGTGACTGTGGAGTCTACCGGAGAAGGACGGAAGACCTCAGGACGGATAGGCTAGATAGGTGGAGGTGTCGTGTCGAAGCTAAGAGTAGTGACAGGAAGAGTGCTCTGCTATAGCTCTTGGAAGAACTGCTGCTGCTGTAAGTACTAGGCACGTTGTTGTTCTGTCATCTGACTCTGCGAAACTGGTGCCTGTACTGGAGCTGCAAACACCCCGGTCTGAAGAAGTGGAGACATCGGGAACGAGGCCAATGGTGTCTGCACTAAACCACCAGCAGGAGGAGGTGGAGCTGTCAGGTCATACTGCATCTACTGGAGTGTCGGAGGCTGAGGCTGGGGCAAACCATTGTGCTGATAGATACTCCCAAAGCAGCCAAAAGAACGTGAACATCCGCTGCTGCATCTAATGCTGCTAAGGAGCCGCTGCCTCATAGCATAATACTGCTGCCTCATCTCTTAAAACATAATCATCTGAGCCTCCTGCATATGAGCCTGCTCAGCCTAGAGTCGGTCCTACCTCTCGTTCGAATGATGCTGCTCCTCAGTAAGTGCTTGTGGGCCATGGCTTTTTAGCCCGATATGTTAGTGGCTGCTGGGTGGAAACAACTACCGTGTCCCAACTTTCTTCCTTGAGAAGCCGAACCACAACAGTGCCTTTTTGCCTTCATCCCTCAAACTATAGCATCAAAGCTGGGGTTTTCCTCCATCGCCGCCTGCATCGCCTTCTTCAACCTCCCATCGCCACCCGCATCCTTCTCGGCCACCTTCATTGCGATGATGGCGAGCCGCAAACAGGCGTGTGATGCACTAGATGAGTTGTCGCAAAGTCCAGTGAGCTCTAGGCCATCGGTGAGGCGACGCATCCCATCATCCACCATGGGGAGCAGCCCTCGAGTCATCAAGGCGCCGCCCGCCGTGCTCGTCAACGACGCGACCGACAAGCTCGAGGTAGAAGACAGGCCATCGGGCTTTGAACTCGCCGCCGCCTGCAGGAACAAAGGGGATGATGCAGCATCGCCAGTCATCGATGCATCGCCCGCCATGGTTGACGCAGACGCCAAGCTCAAAGGTGCTGCCACCTCATCAGCATCACACAACAATGACTTGGTTAGTCAGACCCTTCTAGTAGATAAAGAATTACTTTTGTTAGATTGACATTTAATTTTCTATTGCAATTAGACTGCAACTAAATGTAGAAAGGTTCAGTCTATATTTTGGTACATTAATGATAGAAGCATATAATCATATACTCCCTCCGTCCCGAAATAGAGCTATCTTAAGCGTTCAAACTTTGTCCAAAATATAACAATCTCATGTTATATAGGGGCCACCATTCATCCGTCGGCGCTGGTGCCGCCGGAGCCGCCACATCTTCACCGATGGTTCGCCCACCAAGTCTGAGCCAGAAGTGCAGTTCAACTGGCTAGACATGCCAGCAAGCTCTGAAGCAATCGATATCGCCGGCCCTAACGGGAAGAAGGTGAGCAATGCTACCAGAACATTAGGGTTCACAGTTTGAGATAAGTAATGATAGATGAAGATATTATGTGGACAAGGATATGTATAATATAAATGCAATGGAGTAAAATGTGCTATATAGAAATATTTAACTGTCGTGGATATGTTCTATGTAATTGCATTGTGACCCTGTTTTGCTTGTAATAATGAAGCATGCAGGAGAGATGTATAACATTGTTTTCCTAAGAATGGCATGTTCAATGATCATCAGTCTTGTCAGCAATGACAACGGAGATGTTCCTACCCTATCTAATAAACATATGATTTTACTACCCTTTAAGTACGTACTGCAATTAGTATGAACAATGCAGTTTATCTTTTCCACACACACTAACTGATCGAACCCCTTCTAAAATATCGGATCCGAAACAAGGCCAATGAGCTTCGCGTTGCTGTCAAGCGGAAGCTGATCGACCAAGAGTGGTACACCGACAGCGACAACGAAAACGACGAAGACTGAATTGGCTAGTCTTTTAGCTTTGATCTTTTGCTTTAATTTTGTGTAGTGGACAACCAGATGTGTATGGCGGTAGTGTGGTATGTTAAGAACAAGTAGCTAGATGTGTATGTATGCTATGTTAATTATGCTAACTTATATATGCTCTCGTGTCATTTGCTGTTTGAATTGGTTTATAGTGTGATCAGTTTGGTCCCTTATGGAAGACTATTTATATAGTTGAGGAAAATTGAGAAAGTTTGTTGTATTTTTTTAGGGTATTAATCATATTGGCCACAAGGTCCCTGGACGAAAATATTTGACTAGCGAAGTGGCTGCCTCTGTTCGAACCCGTGCAGCAGCATCAATGTTGCTTCCTTTTTATGGCTCCTTCGGCACACCTATTTTCACAGCGGGCCTTTTTCTCTTCCTGGGCCGTATTGAGTGGATCTTAGTTCCTCACTCAAACCTAGGCCAGATGGCCCGACTTTGAAACAGGCCCAGGCCTTATTACTTGCCCCGAACACATACACGTGGACGGTCGGGTCCCACCTCTGCAGTAGATCCCGCGTTCACATATTTGACCCACAACCCTGACACGTGGGCCTTCGGGTCCCACTCAGCACACGTTTCTACCTGCTAGATATGCTGGATCTGTCAACCGGCCCACGGATACACGTGTTAGCCACGTCAGCCAGCTGGGCCTTCCTTTTTATGGCTCCTTCGGCACACCTATTTTCACAGTGGGCCTTTTTCTCTTCCAGGACCGGATCGAGTGGATCCTGGTACCTCACTCAAACCTGGGCCAGATGGCCCAACTTTGAAACAGGCCCAGGCCTTATTAGCTGGCCTCACACACGTCCACGTGGACGGCCTGGTCCCACCTCTGCAGTGAATCCTGCGTTCACATATTTGATCCACAACCCTGACACGTGGCCCTTCGTGTCCCACTCAGCACACGTGGCTGCCTGGTAGACATGCTGGACGTGTCAACCGGGACCCACAGATACACGTGTTAGCCACGTCGGCCAGCTGGGCCCGCACACGTACACGTGGCCGGCCGAGTCCCACCTCCGCAGTGGACCCCGCGTTAACATATTTGACCCACTACCCTTACACGTGGGCCTCCGGGTACATGTGTTAGCCACGTCGGCCTGCTGGGCCCACCCTCGTACACGTGGACGCGCGGGTCACACCTCTACAGTGGAGCCGAGTCGACATAGATACTTGGACTTGATGGCGCACCCTTTTTGTGATGATACGACATGTTGTTCTGTGACGCGCGTTTTACTTTTGTCAAAGATCAGTAGAGGCTGAGAGTTGCCGCCGATGAAATGTGACGAAACTCGGGCTTTGTCATAAAAGGGAGCATGTTGTGTGATGATGTTGGAAATATCACGCGGAATTTCGTCACGGATGCTTCGACTTCTATCAGTGCATGGAGCAGTGCTTCATCTATGATGTAAACTAAACTAGATATGTAGCGCTGCTTCATCCATGATATAATAAGAATTATTATAGGTGTTAGTTATACTTCTGTTAAATTAATTATCAACATAATGCTTCATGGGCAAGTACAGAATATTTTAAATTTCAGTGCTGAGATCTAATGTTTTCTTCAGCGAGATTAAGTTGAATTTCCTTGGTTTTTTTTGATTCATTAGTGCTAGTTTGAGTGAATTCCAGGAGTAGAGGACAATCCATATAAATCCAAGCTTAGCCAAATAATCATTAGCATATCATGGATCCAACCCCTACATTGATGTGGATTGGGTGGGAGAAGGGGATCCACCCAATCCCTTCCTGGATTGGTTCTCCGGTGGGTTGAACCCACGTATTGCCAAATGAAGCTTAGGTGGGATGGCGGGATTCGTGGGCGGCCACGTGCACAGACGAGCGTTGAAGGTCGGCAAGGATTTGGAGCGGGTTGGAGCAGGGGCCAGCGAGGGAGGGGAAGGGGGCGAAGAGATAGATGGCAGACTAAGCGTAAATTTCTGGAATCGTGATGGGCAAAACGGTAACTTCAGCAACTAAATTCTGCTGGAAGAACCCGGGCTGCATTTTCCGGGATTTGCACAATCCCAAAATCTTGCTTGTGGAACCTAGAGTAAAATCTAGCCTATTTGGGAGCTATTGAAGATTCTAGATTCTGGATTTGGAAAATCTTGCAGCATCCAAACAGGCCCTCATACATTAAGTTGACTTGTTCCAATACAAACTAATTAATCAGGCATGGAGGTATGCAATTTCATCTAAAAAACACTCCAGGAGCATGCAATTAACATCTAATCAAAAAACATTTTTGCCTAGGGGATGGGGGATGGCGCAGTGGCGGGGACAAAGCGGGGCACGGTGACGGCGCACGGAGGCACGGAATGGAGGTGGCACGGTGGCCGCAAGCTGGAGCGGGGAACGTTGACTTGTTCCGATACAAACTAATCACGCACGGAGGCATCCAATTTCATCCACAAAATAACACTCCAGGAGCATGCAATTAACATAATCCAAAACGGTTTTTTATATTTATTGTATCTATCTCACGAAAATAAAAATGTATAATACACAACAAGACCCACATTTGGTGAAGACAGCCCTTAATTATATTGATATAATGTACAATAGTACATGTACATTATCTTGATAACCCGTTAATAATTAATGAGAGATTATTAAAACATAACTAGACCCACATATGGTGAAGACAGCCCTTAATTATTGCCACATGTTCTTGATAACATGATGAGTTCCGGGGAGTGTTGCTGCTGCCGCTGGCCCCTTGTAGGCCTTATTAGGCCACACGGCGCCCGAAAAGAGCCCGTAGTTTTTCTTGGGTGAAGCAGCTTTGCCACGTCCTCTATTTTTCGACATTGCATACGCCATGCAGGTCGTCGAGCTTGAGCAACCGTAATGACGTTTCATCTCCATCCCATAGCCAAATACGTCCATAAACGGCCGGCGAGGCACGCCTAGTATCATAGGCTTTGGAGCCGTCGTGGTCGCAGATGTCCTGTCAATCTTCTTACCCCCGCATGCGTGCCAATGCAAGTGGTCGTCCAGCTCCGGCGCTGGCGGCTGGTTGATGAAGTTCACGATGCTTGACATGAGCCTCCTGCTGGTGGCGCGCAGCGGGCTGTAGAGGTGGAAGCCATGGTCCTCGCCCTCCGACTCCACCAGCGTCGCCTCGCCGCCGCCACTGCGCGCGTAGTTGTCATGGAAGCGGTTGAGGAGGCGGCACCCACGTTCCCGTAGGGTGTCCTTCTCGGCCACGGCCACCAGGACGCGCCGGCACTTCAGCGATGCGATCTCCTCGTCCGGAGGGTTGAGCCGAGGGTCATCGTTGCTGGCCTGACCCGCGGTCACGAACGGCCAGAGCCAGTCCACCCCATACGCCGGAAACACCGCAGCGCCATCCCAGACCTCCTCGGAAGGCAGCCGCTCGGCTCCCCAGAAGTAGGGATGTATGATGACCATCCCCTCGATGTCGACGCCCACGCCGCCATCTCGGCTGGCCCGTACGGCTGTGTGGTAGGCGATGTTCCCGCCTGCGCTGTCACCGGCAAGAAACATGCGTGCGGGGTCGGCGTGGTTGGCGAGCCATGGGTCGGCGAGGGACGCCACCCATTTGAGCGCAGACCATGCATCGTCGTAGGCCGCGGGTATGGGGTGCTCCGGCGCGAGGCGGTACTCCACCGAGATGACGAGCGCTCCGGCGCTCGCGGCGAGGGAGGTGGCGTAGCGGTGGTACGTTCGGCAGAAGGCACTCTCCGTGCAGAAGGAGCCACCGTGGATGTACACGATGAGAGGGAGCCTCCTGGTACCGGCAGCCATGGCGGCTCGGGAGGGGAGGAACAGCCGTGCCGACACACCGGTGCCATGGTCGATAACCACATCTCTCGTTGCCACCCCGCGGTTGGCTGTCGGGTTCTCCGACGCAGCCACGAGAGGACTCCTCAGCAACCGCTCGATTCGGCCATTCTTGTACCGTTTTAGGAACGGGGAGAAGTCAAAGTCGACTTCAGCGACAACACCCATAGTGGTGTATTGATTCAGTCTATCTCTGTTTGCAGCTCTATGTTGTGCTGTGTTGTAGGCTTGTGGGATTGCTGCTTGTGGCCTTCTTGGGCATTTATAGCCAGAACATTATTTCATTTCAGTCCATTAGGTACAATCATATTACAAAATTGGATCCATTTTGAAATCCTGACACACTTTAAATTAGGCACGGATTTGATTCGTTCTAGGTGAGGATCCGATCGATCAAGTGTTGAGCCGTTGTCCATCAAAGCAACATGCACATGCCCTGATGAGAGCTGACCTTCTTAAACGCATGACGTGTTGAACAGGGGAGGTTTCCAAAGTTTTGCATGAAAAACACCCAGAGGAAAATGAATTCACTTCTTTACAACCTCTTATTTTGTTAACGAGTTTCCCTATGCTTCATTTGAAAGCAATAGTTCACAGTGCATCATCTTTTGGGGACAAGATTTTCAGAACAATGTCCCATCAATCATACTGTTAATATTTACATCACGAGTTCCACACCTTAATGGATATAGAAGTAGTTGGATCATCATTAATTATTTACACCTGCTGGTTGCAAGAGATAGGCTTGACCGATTTAGTTGACTAATAATTATTAGTGTATTGATTTATATATATTGACTTATAGTTGTTGCATGTGTAGTACGTGGAGGGGTCAAAATTGGCAAGATGCATGCACTTCTCCGTCCAATACGTTTCAAAGTTCGGCACCTAACAAATAAAGGACAAGATTTGAATTAGTATAGGAGCCATATGTTGATTAAATTAATCAGGACACGGATTTAATTTGATTCGTTCGAGCTGGGGATCCCATCGATCCACCGACCATATGTGTTGAGCCGTCGTGGTCAATCAAAAGCAACATGCACGTGCCCTGATGAGAGCTGACCTTCTCAAACGTATGACGTGCAGCATCATGCATGTGGTGACGTTAGGACTATATATATATTACTAACTGAGAAATTTTAAAAGTAGTAATAGACGTGGGAAATGCATCAGAACGCACACAACAGCATGTGTAGAACGTGGAGGGGACAAAGTTGGCCAGATGCTGTTTTAGCCGCCTTTAAAAATCATTTTGGTAGTCATGCAACCCATCGACCATGTGTTGAGCCATGGTCAATCAAAAGCAAAATGCACAACTAGCCCTGATGAGAGCTGACCTTCACGAACGGATGACGTGCAGCAGAATGTGGTGCCTATCATATTGCATCATATTTTATTGATCTGAATCATGTGAAGCTCAAATCTTAAATTTAATAAGAAGAGAAGGTTCTGCATGTCTATAATGCACCGCAGCTCGCCAAATCTTTTTTCTTGCGTCTACCTCACTTGATGTTGAAAAAATAATTTTTCTTGCATAGGAATAACTATATATTATGATAGAAACTGTTACTACTGCAGGAAACCTGTTCATACACTGGACATACACGTACATACAGCGCACCCACATGATGCATGTGTGTAATTAACTAATATATAAAGGTTTAACTTAATTAAATTAATTAACATTACTAACTACACTTATAATGATACTTAAGGCTGTTGAAGTGGAGGTTACAATTATCAGTTGTTTAATAAGACTCAAGGAAAAACTTGCATGAAACCCGTTCATACACTGGACATACCACTACTGGAGAATCTCACATATGTATCGGGCGGGAACCCCCGGTTAGTACCGTTTTCTCGCCCGGTACAGCTCAGGCGGTACTAATCCGCCAGCAATTTAGTACCGGGCGCAAGGACCGGTACTAAATGGCACATTTAATATCGGCTGGTAACACCGGCTAGTACTAAGCCGCTCGCCACGCAAGGCGTCAGGAGCGGCTGTTTAGTATGACTGATGTCACCAGCCGATACTAAATTCTTTACTTTTTTATTTATTTAAATATGGTTGTTTTCATTTACTTTTTGATTTTAATTCAAATTCGTATTCGTATCCATAGCCGTTTGTGTAGCTAGCATTCATATTTATACTTGTATGTATGTATAGTGTTTTGCTATAATGCACCTGGGTGCATTTTGTATAGAGACTGCACCCATCTTCTCAGGGCGCGACTGGTTTCTTGCACGGGCTCAGCCTGCCCCGCACTAGTGAGCCGCACCCTCCCTGGTCAGGCTGACATCGTGCAAAAGGGTGTTGTTTGGTTGTCTGCATCCTAGCAGCATGACCAAGGAGAGCAGCTAATTGGTTGCCTTGCCATGGCTCTGGCTTTTGCATTGCTGCCCTCTACACCCATGCAGCTCGTGCGCACGCAGCTTCCATCACAACTTTATTGTTGAATTGAACAGGAAAGTACAGATCCAATTTTCAAACAACATAAGGTTATCTCAAAATAGTAGGGAGATCTTCGCATCTTCCATTGGGAAGAAAAAACGATACAGATAGTATACATCTTGATCCAAACACAGCACAACACAACCTTTCACCTTGGCTGGTAAGTCAAACACAAGTTCTACGCCTTCTCTTTGCAAATCTCTGGGTTTTTAACCTACAGTCAGCATTGGGAACACTTGTCATTTCAGAGTTTATCTTCTGCACACCAAAGCATGCACAACCATGTGCAGAGATCCAGAGCATTCCATAATCCGTCAGCTCTGGCTCACTGACGAAATGGTTGGTCGCCTGTGATCTTACCATTTCAGTCATCTCCTGTATGCTACCATCACATGCATAACTCTCTTGCAGGCCTTCCTGCACAAGATGAAGGACAACCGCAGCTACTAGCTCCAGAGTTAGTCTGTCCACATCATCAACCAATCTGATCAAGCTATACTCTTGTGCTGAAATATAGCATCGGAAATCGGCATACATGACTGGCTCTGGTAGTATGTGTGATAACTCTGACGAGCTAGGTCAAAATCCCTCCCCTTTTGCTTTGCAACATACTGGATCCTGGCAAAAAATATCACTGTATCGGATATACTGTGGTTGAATTCCAATTAACGAAGGAGCATATGAATTGGAGATGTCCAGTAAATTACGTAGTAGACTGAGTTGTCCCGTTGCAGATTCAGTGACAAGCTTGAAATGAAAATGCCAATGATAGCAAGCATTTAACAGCAATCCCCACTATATCTGTGCTTTCTGACAGTCGTAGCATCAATGCTAGAGTGAACAGCCTCTACACCACGCCCTTCAGAACACATTGGCCATACATAACAATGATGTACTTGGGTTCCTTGCATCCTTTTGTATCCAAGGGTCTTCCCTTCAAGTAGTTGCCTAACGAGAGGGTTGCAAAAGGTGTAGTGCCGGAGTGAACAGCCGGACTCCACATCTCTTACAAACTTGCCGGCACAATCTGCAAACCATTCAAATCTTTGAACATCGGAGCAACGCAAACACAATGACTCATCCTTCTCCAGACCGAAGAGAGATAAGGACAGACTTCTACCATGACTAATCCGTTCAATCTCTGTCTTCTTGATGTGACTGCCACTTGTGTTTGTCAAGCAGATTTGTTGCCTCCGTGTAGGCATGTTTGATCACCTTCCTGCGATGAAGCAGTGAGATATCTGTGATTGGCAGCTTCACGGACATCTCAAGAGCAAACTCCAATTCAGCGAGCGCCATCTCTAATCTCTCAAAAATACGCCCTTTGGATTCCTTGTCCTCGCGCTTTCCTAACACGAAAGAAGAGACTCTGCTCACGACCTCCTGACAAACAGCTGAACCCACCATTTCTGCCATGAGGAGCCTGAATATGCAGTCTCTTTGGGAAGCTGATTAACTTCTGTATTCTGATCAACGAAAGAAGGTAAATAACAACAAAGTTAGTGACCCCACACAAAAGGGCAATGCAATAGAAGTAACTAAGTTACTGATAAATTGAATCCTTACCTTGGTGATTTCTGCACCACCGTGCAGAACTAACAGATTGCTGGTCCCAGCGTCCTGGAACAAAATGTCAGGTTCAGGAACAGATCAGAGAAGGTGTGCCGATTCTTATCGATTTTAATGAACTGCATACAAGCATGTAGGCGTCTTTAAATGATTGCAATAATGGCATGCGAGGGAAAGTTCCCGACATGTCTGATTCAGCTGGAAAACTTCACAACCTGTAAACACGTTGCTTACTTCCTCTTATTTTAATCTTTAGATTAGTTCCTGTCAAACTTTGTGAGTTGCACCTCACCAAGCATTGGAATTTTATTGAAGCTCATTCACAGCTGTGACAAGAATGACTATAAAGTTGTGTTTACATCCTTATCAAGTGCTTGTACTAACAATGTTTCATCATCATCGTTGTTGTGCACCGGCCTGCCTGGCAGCCGCCGCCGCCAGTGGGAGTGAGGCCCGTGGGCTAATAGTTGATATCCTTCATGTACAATTTGTGAACGTTTATTTGTATCCGACCGGCCTCTAAGCGAGCTACTACCATTACTACTGATTGAGAATTCTATAAATGTACTCCTTTTACCATTACTACTATTTGAGAAATAAATCTACTATGTGGCGTGCGCAACATACCAATGCAACTAGCTGATTGCCAAAGTCAGTTTGTAATTTCCATCCTATATGATATTTGTCGACCATTGTCCAACACTTGTACAACGTTCTACGGGTCATCCAACAGACGAGCAACCTGTGCGTAAGCCTGAACCTCAGTGTGAACTAACACCTCTATGAGTGTGCTTAGAGTAATTCATGTGCTTTAATGCATTTTGAGTCATGCTCTATTGAACTTAAATTTCCATATCTAAGTTCATAAGCTATGTGCTCATACATTAGCTCACCTTGGCATACCAAGTGCTCAACATCCATCCACATTCAAGTGGTATACTCAAGGTGTAACTAATTCCCCCGGAGGTATGCAAGGCTTAAATTTTTCAATTGGTTTCATTGTCAATTTCTTATTCTTTTAAGCTACCTCCATGCATGCTATGATCTAAGCTATCCTACTCATATTTTCAAGTGGTGCATATGATTTTCACATTATCATATTGTGCACTCACATTTGTGGAAAGCTTAGCTCATGTCATGCTAGTTTTATGATTTTATGAAACACCTTAGTAAACTCTCAATTGGTATCTTCATTGATATCATATCTTTGGGTCATAATTCATGAAACTAACTCCCTAGGCTACTAACATGATTACGGATGTTGATGACAGGGACGTCATCCACTACTTCCACCAAGGGCTGCACAACATCGAGCTATGGCGCAAGATGTTTGAGAGCAACCCCAAAACTGTCTCCGAGACGATGGTTGTCGTCAACAAGCACGCTGACATGGAGGATGCTTAGAAGGCGCACCGCCACCACAAGGACCGGCGCTACCCTGACGACCGGCCCAAGCAGCGACACGGCGATCGCCAACGGCCCGACGGCCGACCGCCTCGCCACAACTCCGGCAAGCACAACGACCGACCCGAGTCGTCCAAGCAACAGGATCATAAGCGCGGCCTCGACAACACCGTCGCAGTCGCGGATCGACCCTGACAGTGCACCTCCGTCAACCAGGACGAGCTGGATCGACTCCTCGATGGCAAGTGCCCATGGCACGACTCCAACCATACGGCGCGTGAGTGTCATGCACTCCGCAACAGTGTGGCCCAGGACGATCCCAAGCGTCCCCGCTACAATGACCGCAATAGACCCAGCAGTTCCAAAGCCCCCAAGGGTCGAGGACGCCGCAACGACTCGCCCAGGCGAGATCAAGACGACCAAGGTGACAAGTCCTCTGCGGACTTCCAGCAGGCGAGCCGGGTCGTCAACTTCATCTATGGAGGCTCCAGGGCCCCAAGGTCCTGGCGCCGTCTCAAGCTTGACCAGCGCGAGGTCAACTCTGTCTTCTAGCATCCGGTGGAACCTTTGCGCTGGTCCGAGGTGGCGATCACCTTCGATCGGCGCGACCACTGGATACATCTACCCAGCCTTGGTTCTTATCCACTCGTGGTCAGTACGGTGGTCAGCCAGGTGCTCTTCTCCAAGGTGCTCGTCGACGGAGGCAGCGGCCTCAACATCATCTTCTTCAAGACATTGGAGAGCATGGGCTATGACATGACCTCCTTGGTTCCGACCCAGGAGGCCTTTTACGGTATTATCCCCGGCTCAGATTCGACTCCGGTCGGCCAAGTCACCCTCCAGTCACCTTCGGCACACGAGAGAATTACAGGACGGAGTACATCCACTTCGAGGTGGCCTCCTTCGAGATGTCGTACCACGCCATCCTGGGGAGGCTCGCCCTTGCCAGGTTCATGTCCATTCCACACCACATGTATCTTGTCCTCAAGATGCCCGCTCCCAATGGCGTGATCTCCATCTACGGCGACCTGCAGACCTCCCACTTCTGTGAGACCGAGAACATCAACATCTCGAACGCACTTGAGAGGAACAAGAACGCCGTCATGATCGCTGAGTCAGCAAAGGAGATGCCTCCAGAGGATATCCCCATGCCAACAAACGACTCGGCCACCGAGTCACAACTACAGCCCAGCTGCGCAACGAAGACCATCCTCCTTAGGGAGAACGACCCGGACAAGACCGCCCTCATTCGGGCGGACCTCGACAAGGCATAGGAAGACGCTCACCTCCTTCCTCCATGCCAATTGGGACATTTTGCATGGAAGCCCTCTGACATGCTAGGCGTTCCGAGGGAGGAGGCTAAGCACTCCTTGGATCTGGACGAAAAGGCACGCCCCATCAAGCAGCAACTTCGGCGCTTCGCTCAAGATCGGAAGGAGGCTATTAGGGTAGAAGTTACTCGGCTCCTAGCCGCAGGATTTCTTCGTCAAGTCACACACCCCGAATGGCTGGCAAACCCAGTCCTTGTAAAAAAGCAAAATGGTGAATGAAGAGTGTGTGTTGACTATACGGATCTCAACAAGCACTGCCCTAAAGACCCCTTCCCTCTTCCTCGCATCGACCAGGTCGTTGACTCTACGGCCGAGTGCGTCCTCGTCTCTTTTCTTGATTGCTACTCCAGGTACCATCAAATCACCCTCAAGGAGTCGGATCAGGAAAAGACATCGTTCATTACGCCCTTCGCACCATGACGTTCAGCCTCGAGAACGCGGGTACCACGTACCAGAAGGCCATCCAGAGATGCCTCCAGGGGCAGATTGGCCGCAATGTTGAAGCATATGTCGAGGACGTCGTCATAAGAACCAGGTCCTATGATCAGTTCATAGCTGACCTAGTCGAAACATTTGAAAATCTTAGGAAATTCAAATGGAAATTAAACCCACACAAGTGTGTTTTCGGTGTCCCCTCAGGAAAACTACTTGGCTTCATAGTCAGTAACCGAGGCATCAAAGCAAACCCCACCAAGGTCAACGTCATCATGAGAATGAAGCCCTCTCGGTGCAAGAAAGACGTGATGAAGTTGACCGGGTGCATGGCGGCGCTTAGCCGATTCATTAGTCGACTCGGCGACAAGGGACTCCCCTTCTTCAAGTTACTCCGCAAGGAAGATAAGTTCGTTTGGAACAACGACACCACCAGAGCCTTCCAGGAGCTCAAGGAATTCCTCACGAACCAACCGATCCTCACGGCTCCAGAGCCGGATGAGGAGCTTCTCCTCTACATCGCCGCTACCACTCATGTGGTAAGCACTGTCCTGGTCGTCGAGCGAGACGAGCTGGGCCACGTCTACAAGGAGCAATGAACCGTTTACTTCGTCCGCGAGGTACTCGGCGAGTCCAAGGTGCGCTACCCACAAGTTCAGAAGCTCTTGTATGCAGTCCTCGTCACGTCCAGGAAGCTCCGGCATTACTTCCAGGCACACAACGTCCAAGTCATTTCCTCATTTCCACTCGGCGATATCCTCCACAACCAGGCTGCCAACGGCCGAGTCATCAAGTGGTCAGTCGAGCTGGGCGTGCTCAGTCTGCACTTCTCCCCTCGGTCCACAATCATGTCCGAGGACCTGGCTGACTTTGTGGCCGAGTGGATGGAGATACAAGATCCACCTCCCGAGGAACGACCCGAGCATTGGAAAATGTATTTCGACGGCGCCCTCAACCTTGATGGAGCCGGTGCGGGAGTTCTGCTCATCTCCCCAAAAGGCGAACAACTCAAGTATGTCCTCAAATTACTGTTCAAAGCAAATAACAACGCTGCTGAGTATGAAGCCCTCATCCACGGTCTCCGGATCGCTGCTTCGCTCAGCATCAAGTGCCTCCTTGCCTACGGTGACTCCAAAGTCATCATCCAGCAAGTCAATAAAGATTGGGATTGCGCCAAGGAGAAGATGGATGCCTACTGCAAGGAGATACGGAAACTAGAAGCCAGCTTCTACGGGTTGGAATTCCACCACGTCATCAGACACTACAACATTGCGGTCAACGTCCTCTCCAAGCTCGGGTCCAGCTACTCTCTGATCTCGGCCGGAGTCTTCGTCCAGGCTTTGAGGCGGCCCACGGTCGAGGTTGAGGAGCCACCACCCACCAAGCCAGACTTGGTGCCCGCCCAAGGCCAAGAGGTGTTGGTGATCGACTCCGACTGGTGCTCTCCCATCATCGACTTCCTCGTCAACAACAAGTCCTCGCCTGACAGAAAAGAACACGAGAAGCTCTCACGCTGAGCTGCTAGCTATGTTGTCATCGGCACCAATCTATTCAAGCACTCGGCCTCCTCAGGGACGCCGTCCAAGTGCATCGCTCAAAGCGAAGGAGTGGCTTTACTCCACAAGATCCACTCGGGCATCTGTGGCAACCACGCAGGCGCCTCAACCATAGTGGGCATGGCATTCAGATCCGGCTTCTACTGGCCTACTACTCTCGCCGATGCCCATGACATTGTAAATAGGTGCTCAGGTTGCCAATTCTTCGCCAAACAGCAGCACGTTCCGGCCCAGGCTTTGCGAACGATCCCTCGTTCTTGGCTATTCGCCTGCTGGGACCTTGACTCGGTTGGACCTCTCAAGACAGCAGTAGGTGGCTGCAACCACATATTCGTCACCATTGACAAGTTCACCAAGTGGATCGAAGTCAAACCAGTCGTGGCAACCACGGCACTCAAGGCGGTCGAATTCATCCAGGAGATCTCCCATAGGTTCGGTGTGCCTAACAGGATCATCACCGACCTGGGAACATCATTCACAGGTAGCGCATTTTGGGACCACTGCCTGGAAAACTGCATCGACGTCTACTACGCCTCCGTGGCTCACCCAAGGTGCAACGGCCAGGTCGAGCGCGCTAATGGCATGATCCTCCAAGGGCTCAAGGCGCGACTCTTCGAGAAGTTTGGTCCAAAGTGGATCCAAGAAATGCCGCAGGTCGTTTGGGGCCTACACACCCAGAAGAGCGGCGCCACCGGCTACTCGCCCTTCTTCCTGGTTTATGGCTCGGAGGCTGTCCACCCGAGTTACATAACTGTTGGCGCTAAAATCGGCCAGGAATCGACCGATAGTCTTCAGCGTCGGACACACGACCCGGGAGCGGTTCGCGCGGTGTGCCAGTCAATCTGACCTGTTGATTGACAAGGAAAATAAGAGTATTAAATTCTGGGCGTCCCGATCGGCTGGGGTTCCGATCTGTCCCTGGGAGCGCGTCGGCGAATCGGCCGATTTGCTATGAAGATGACTGGCTATGGATCAGCCGATAATCATGTAATAATTGCAAAGAAAACTGGTGGAGCGACTTAAACAATTATTACAGATGCAATCACTTGAAATAGATCTAATCGGCTATATGACGATGAATGAGGAAACACGATGATAAAGCCGATAATTCTAATCTCAAGCTGGATTACTGGTGATAATACTAGAACAACAGGTAAAACTTGTAATTCTAGTAAGTATCGATAACTAGTGAATAAATCCAAACGAAACCACAGCGATGCGCCCGAGGTTAAAGCTCAGATGTTATTCGATAAGCAGAACCTACCAATTGGCCGAAGATCAAGTTGATGTAGCTCTGCCAATCCGTACGAACTCGTGAAAAAAGTAGAAGTCGCCGACTTGAAAGTAAAGAACTAGGAAAAAGTAGAAGTGTTTTGTTGATTGATGTGTTGATATCTCACAAAGCCCTGGCGACTCTTATTTATACCCTAAAACCAGGACTCCTGGTCGATTATGACTTGTTACAATCTTATTAAAAACTGCTATATCTATAATATTCTTATAAAGGAAACGGACTCCCGCAGAATCTTCTGCTGCCGTCTCTTAATCCAATCAGGACTCTTTTCTTTTGCCTCTTGACCGAATCAGCATTGTTCCGTTGACCAACATTAGGCCACTTTTAACCGGGATCCTCTATTGTGGTCCCGATCTCGTTGGCGCAAGTTGCATCGCCAATCGGTCGATTCCCAACTGTAACCTCAATCGGCCAATTCTTTACTGTAGCCTTTAGATCTGCTGCATCGGCCAATCTCTTCTCCTGACGCCGATTCAACACGTGTCAAAATCTGGCGTCAGCACATGCCCCCCAGTTTCAGAGTAAAACATAATTTTTACTTCGAAACTCTTTTCTTTAATCTTTTTCTCCGAAACGGGCGCAGTAAAAATCTCCTTCCATTTCGTGGTCTTCTGCATAATGATTGCAATTTCCTTGGACTGAGTGCTCGAGACAACTGTTGCCCTGGAATTCAGGTATTCTCTACTGTTCAAGTATTCTCTAGGCCCATTCTCAGTTTTCTCCCTTTTCCCTTCTTTTTAGGCATTTAGGCACCAGATCACTATCCCTCTTTCCGAATCCTCCGAACTCGTCTGCTTAAGCCCCATGGAAAATCCAGGTCCAACAGACTTGATCAACCTAGAGACTCACAGAATCCCGTTCAAGCAATCGCCCACGGATTTAGGTCAGTGGGCAGGTGCCTTTAGGTCTTGGCCGAATGAGACCCCTGGCTGGAGAGAATGGTACCATAGAGTAGCCAGGTCTAGGAGAGTTCAGTGGGATGAACTGAAAATCGGCCAATGCATTGACCTCTCTCTATCCCAGATGGAGAAGAACGAGCCCTTAGTAATAGCAGCTTCTTACTTCTGGTCCGACGCACTCAATGCGTTCCTTTTTGGACATGGACCCATGACTCCAACTTTGGCCGATGTCCTGTTGTTGACCGGCCTTGATATCTCCTATTCTGACACCCCCTTCGATTATCTGATCAAACCATCTCATCGGCTAGAAACCAAAGGAATCGGCGGGTGGAAGGGTACATCAGCAAGAATATGAGGACCGGGACAGTTTCAGAGAGAGAACACACGGCGTTCCTGATGATGTGGCTTGAGAAACATTTTTTCTGTGGCAGAGCAGTTGGGCCTTCTTCTAATACCCAAGCCCTAGGAGAAGCTCTGTCACTAGGATTGGTCGTTCCCCTTGGAAAGCATCTGTTGGGATCGGCCTACCACATGATGCACCAAATCGGCACTAGACTGTCAAAAGGGGAGCTGATCGGCAATCCTGGTGGCCCCTGGTGGTTTATCACACTCTGGCTTAATCTATAATTGAGCAAGGTCTCCCAGCAACAAATAGAGACCAAGACTTTTCCCAACATTGAGTCAGAGGAAAACCCCACCATCAGACGACGCTGTACATCCTTCGGAGAAGCGGCATCGGCCTTCCCTGGCTATCAATTCACCGCCACTCGAACGGCCGAATACTTCAGATGCTTTTACAACGGCTTCAGTGAAGAGACTGTCAGTTGGTATCCATATCAGACAGTAGGGCTGATTTTCGAGCTTCATGTCTGCTACGACTCGTCCACTCACAGTTTTGATAGTGAACTTATGGATACCCTGATTAAGCCAGGGATTTTACCGGCCAACTTCTTCTCTGGGAAGGATTCTCCCACATGTGAATTTTATAATCCATCGGCCGCAGCAAGGCAATTGGGCTTTGGTCAACTGCCGATTCAGATCTACTTTGCCGGGAAAGCAAAATTCAGAGATGAACTGACCAAGAGCCTTGACTATAGTCGGCTGTGCAACTTAGTGCCAGACTCCAGCACTATCAACCTGGACAACTGGACGGTGGCCCCTTTTGTCGTTCAACAATTCAAACTGTGGTGGGCAGAGTGGAAGCAACACCTCTTCTGCATATCCCCATCAACATATTGCAACATTCTGGACCCAGATACTGTCTCTTTCCATACTACCCTCTTACCGTCAACTTGTATTTATCTCTTCAGTCTGAAAGTTAAGTCCCTCCGATGCGGAGCCGAAGTGGTAGGCCGATAGAGAGCGATGGTCCATATACGTCATATCCACTCATCGTCTATCACGCTCCAACCATCAAGGACATCGCTAGCGGCCGTTTGTAACGAACACCGAAAAGGCCAACCTTGAAGACAACAAGCCGTCGAGTGCGTGCCCGCATCGGACCGACTGACCAATCGGCGGTAGTATCGGTTTAAACTTCAACTCCTCCATCCTTGCCGACTACCTAGATGGCCGATCCCCAAATTGCCGCAAGAGTCAGATCGGCCGCGGCATCGCTGCTGGTGGAAGCCGTTCAGGTAACCTCGCATACCTCACATATCTTTAAGTACTCTATCAATATTAACTTCCTCCTTCTGCCAGGCTGCACAAGCCGCTCCAATGCAGTCCCCACCGCAATCGGCCACATCCCAAGTGGAAGCCGACACTCCAGTGACCCTTCTCATCGAGGTAGATAATCTCTTAACTCAATTTCTCGACATTCAGAAGACTTAACTGATTCTGATGCAGGCCGATTTGGGTGCATAGACTGTACCCCCACAACAAACATCGGCCGGAAAACCAACAGAGGTACGGCAAATATCTCATATCATCCTATTCAATTATCCATAGTATACTCATAGGATCTGTTTTTCATACCTTTTCAGGAAGCTGGTCCAAGCAGAGCATTAATAGTTGTTGAGTTTTCTTCTTCTGACGAGCCGATCGTACCGGTTCCTGAGACGAGGGAGGCACTCCCATCGGCGCAAGCAAGAGAGATCCGCTTCAAGGAGGTAATAGACTTATCACCGGAATCGGCCGATTCCCTTTTACTGCTTGCTAATCCTTGTCTTTATTCTTCCGCAGGAACAAGACACTCCAAATAATAGCCTTTTCTCCTTCGCGGTTTCTCTGCCTGATGATGAAGAAGTTGCCTCGCGCCAAGTTCCGCCGAGCTCAATTTCTGAGGATGTTCGCGCCAAGCTCGAGAGCATGCGGATTCTCCTCCAAGATGACATCGGCCGATTGGTGGAAGATGCTTCGCCGATTTGACGGCTTCTTAGTGACATCAAGGGCCGAATTCCGGAGGAAACAACAGAAACTTTGGAGCCTGCTGCGTATATAGAATCAATACAAACCTCAGTTTTCAGGGCCTTGCGTCACATGGCCGATCGTGCCCAGCTAGCAAAGATCCGGGAGGAAGCCGATTCCTACAAGCACCGATCCCAAGAGGTACACCAACGGATCAACTTCCTCGAGGGTTCTCGCCCGGATATCGTGGGCACGATAGATCGCCTTAAACGGAGGAGAGCAGAGCTAGCCAAAGAGATGGAGCAAGTAACCAAAGACATAGCTGCTGAAGAAAAGAAGCTTCAAGAGCTCCCATTCGTTATCACCGGGCTGAAATAAGAAAGGCAGAACCTGGCCTGTGAAGCGATAAGACTTCGTCGCCATATGCCAGAAGTTCCCGGATCGGCCGACGATGACCAAAGAGTATTAGACTCGGCCGATCAGATTAGGCAACGAGCTATCACGGCCATAGATGCCCTCCTTGGGTTGTAAAGAATGTTGTAAACATTTAATGCTCCTTCAATATTAATGCGCCGATTTGATCCTGGACCACTTCCTTTGGCAGATTTGCATTTATTAATGCTTTTACTCCGATAGGACGTGTCCCACTATCTTTTTACCTCCTTCTCTTTATAAGTACGAGATCCCACACCGTCTCCAGAGGCATATGCATTACCCATCTTCTCTCCCTCCAACAACTGGATCTTTATTCTCCCAAACTGAACATCAAGATGTCTTCTTCATCTTCTTCCTCTGTCAATCAGGCATGAACTCTCCTCTTTTTCTCCCCTTGACATCTCCTCTGATGTTGGGTAGCTTTTCATCTCTGTTTAGTCAAAACATCTCAGTCCCAATCTAGAACGAGCAATCAAAGTTATGCATTCAGACGAACCACTGTCGTAGGCAAACATAGATCTGATAAGAGCTCATTCTGAAGAACTTAAAGATCATGTTCCTGCTGTTGTCCAGAAGTATTGGGACCTTATAGACGCTCACTGCCCCAAGCGACTGCCATCTGAAAAGAGTCCTCCACTCCCTCATCAAATCGAGACTGAAGCCGCCATGGAGAATCTGGAGGAGAAGAAGACCCGCCTCCTGATAGAACTATGCCATCAAGTTGAGACTGAAGCCACCATGGAGAATCTGAAGGAGAATAGGACCCGCCTTCTGATAGAACTGGGCCGAATCGAGAGAGAAATCAAGAGCAAGCGTAATCAATAGATATATCGGTATTTTTATTCTAAGGGCGACTTGTACCATGTCGGCCATGTACTCTGTTGTTTTCATCGAATAATGAATTGGTCAGACCAAACGGAAAATATTTTCCTCCTCAAGACGATGTCATTTCTACATCGGCTATATAGACAAAAGCCGATAGGAGTCAGCCATGTTGTCTTGATATATCTTACTGCAAGTTATGCATCTACCCAAATGCTTGGATAGTACCTCTTCAGATATCGTCCATTTAAAGCTCTTGGGAATTCTTCCCCTTCGATAGTTTCCAGAATATATGCATTTCCCGGGGCACATCGGCCGATTCTATACGGCCCTTCCCAAGTGGGTGACCATTTACCGAATTTGGGATCCTTAGACCCTATTGGCAGCACCAACTTCCATACCAAATCTCCCTGGGAGAATTGTTTAACTTTGACCTTTTTGTCATACCATCTGGCCACCCTTTTCTTGTTTTCTTCTATGCTAATCAGGGACCTCAACCGCTGACCCGCCGAGTCATCGAGCTCACCCTTCATGAGGAAGGAATAGTCATCGGCCATCAACTGATCTTGAAGTTATATACGCCTTGACCCCGTTCTTAATTCCCAAGGCAAGACTGCTTCGTGACAATATACCAGCTGATAAGGAGATATCTTAGTGGCTCCGTGGCAAGCCATCCTATAAGCCCATAGAGATTCAGCAAGAGATGTGTGCCACTTTTTGGGTTGCTCCTCTATCTTCCTCTTGATCAACTTGATTATCCCCTTATTGGACGATTCGGCCTGGCCATTGGCTTGAGCATAGTATGGAGAAGAATTTAATAATTTAATCCCCATATCGGCGGCGAATTCTCCAAACTCTCTAGACGTAAACATTGCCCCTTGGTCAGTCGTGATAGTCTGAGGAATACCGAATCGATAAACAATATGGTTCTTAACGAATTCGATCATATCGGCCGATGTCACTGTTGACGCCAGATTTTGACACGTGTTGAATCGGTGTCAGGAGAAGAGATTGGCCGATGCAGCAGATCTAAAGGCTACAGTAAAGAATCGGCTGATTGAGGCTACAGTTGGGAATCGGCCGATTGGCAATGCAACTTGCGCCAAACAGATTGGAAGCACAATAGAGGATCCCGGTCAAAAGTGGCCTGATGTTGGTCAACGGAGCAATGCTGATTCGGTCAAGAAGCAATAGAAAAAATCCTGATTGGATTAAGAGACGGCGGCGGAAGATTCTACGGAAGTCCGTTTCCTTTTTAAAGATATTATAGATATAGTAGTTTTTCTGTTTGAAATAAGGTTGTAACAAGTCGTAATCGACCAGGAGTCCTGGTTTTAGGGTATAAATAAGAGTCGCTAGGGCTTTGCATGTTATCAACACATCAATCAAAAATCACTTCTACTTTTTCCTAGTACTTTACTTTCAAGTCGGCGACTTCGCCAATACTTTTTCATCTTTCACGAGTTCGTACGGATTGGCAGGGCTGAATCAACCTGATCTTCGGCCAATTGGTAGGTTCCGCTTTTCGAGTAACATCCGAGCTTTAACTACGGGCGCATCGCTGTGGTTTCGTTTAGATTTATTCACCAGTTATCGATATTTACTGGAATTATAGGTTTTACCTGTTGTTCTAGTATTATCACCAGTTATCCAGCTTGAGATTAGAGTGATCGGCTTTATCATCGCTTTTCCTCGATTTATCGTCATACAGCCGATTAGATCTATTTCAAATGTTGCATCTGTAATAGTTGTTTAAGTCGCTCCAGCAGTCTTCTTTGCAATTATTACGTGGTTATCGGCTGATCCATAGATGATTATCTTCGTAGCAAATCGGCCGATTCGCCGACGCGCTCTCAGGGACAGATCGGAAACCCCGCGAATCGGGACGCCCTGAATTTAATACTTTTATTTCCTTGTCAATCAACAGGTCAGATTGACTGGCACGCCGCGCAAACCGCACCAGGGCAAATAACCCGAACAGGAGCTAAGCAGATTCTCCCGGGTCGTGTGTCCGACGCTGAAGACCATCGGCCGATTTTAGCGCCAACAGTCACATTCCTTAAAGGAACTGCCTCCACCCACTTAGTAAAATAATCGGTGGCTACCAATATGAACTTATGCCCTTTGCTCGATGGAGGGTGAATCTGTCCGATGAGATCTATTCCCCAACTTCTGAACGGCCACGACTTGATTACTGGATTCATAGCCGAAGCCGGCGCGCGCTGTACATTGCCAAACTTCTGACAGTCTTGGCATCCTTTATAATACTTGAAACAATCCTCAAGAATCGTTGGCCAATAATACCCATTGTTTCTGATCGTCCATTTAATCTTGTGAGCCGATTGATGGGCTCCACATACGCCTTCATGAATTTCCCCCATCAGAACCTTTGCTTCTTCTGTTCCCAGGCACTTGAGAAGAACCCCATCAATAGTCCGGTAAAATAAATCATCTTCAAGTAACACATATTTTGTGGCCGGGAAACGCACTCGCCGATCCACTTTCTGGGACGGGTCCCTCAAGTAATTGGCGATCTCCTTTCGCCAATCATCGGCCGTGAGCTCCAAAATCATAGCTCCTTGAATCGGCCGATATCCGGATGCATGCTGGGCCAACCTGTTAGCCTCCTCATTATAATTTCTGGGGATGTGCTCAATTATTGCAGACTTGAATTCCTTTAACAGCTGGAGGCAATCTTCATAATAAATCCTCAAGATATCATCTTTGCATTCAGATTTCCCCGTTAACTGATCTACGATGAGCATGGAATCTCCAAAAATTTCGACTGCATCAGCTTTGACTTCCCTTAATAATTGGATACCTTTTAGGACGACTCGATATTCCGCCTGGTTATTGGTTGCGGATGCTTCTATCGGCAGAGAGAAATCATAACTTGCCCCCCGAGGTGATACAAGAACAATGTCGATTCCTGATCCGGCCCCACACGAAGAACCATCAAAGTACAGAGTCCATGGAACCGGTTCAACGACAGCAACTTCCGGTCCACAATGTTGGGCTACGAAATCGGCCATGACTTGACCCTTGACAGCTTTGGCCAATTCGTACCTTAAGTCAAATTCTGACAGAGCCAGGATCCATTTTCCAATCCGTCCTTTCAAAATCGGCAGTGACAGCATATATTTCACCACATCATCTTTGCATACCACTATGCACTCTGCCGATAACAAATAGTGCCTGAGCTTGGTACACGAGCAGTATAAACACAGGCACAGCCGTTCCACCGGGGAATATCTTGTTTCGGCGTCCAGGAGTCTTCTGCTGACATAATATACCACTTGTTCTTTCCCTTCGAACTCCTGTACCAACGCCGATCCAATAGCTTGTTCATCAGCCAATAAGTATAATTTGAACGGCTTACCAGGCTGTGGCGGGACTAACACCGGAGGTGAAATCAGATATTGCTTGATATCTTCTAACACTCTGCGTTGTTCTTCTCCCCACACGAATTCCTGGTCGGGCTTCAATTTCAACAACGGAGTAAAAGCTCGAATACGCCCGGACAGGTTGGATATGAATCTTCTGATAAAATTGACCTTGCCGATGAGGGATTGCAGCTTAGTTTTATTTTGTGCGGCCACAACTTTGTTGATGGTGTCTATGGTCTTCCGGTTAACCTCTATCCCGCGCTCATGGACCATGAATCCTAAAAATTGCCCGGCCGATACGCCAAACGCACACTTGTTCGGGTTCATTTTCAACCCATGCTTCCTTGTGCATTGCAGTACTTCTTGTAAATCGGCCAGATGTTCCTGATGACCTTTTGACTTGACCACAACATCATCTATGTAAATTTCCACCGATGTACCAATGAGCTTGTGAAAGATATAGTTCATGGCCCACTGATATGTAGCACCAGCGTTCTTTAACCCAAAGGTCATTACAACCCACTCGAATAGACCAAGGTGACCTGGACACCTGAAAGCCGTTTTCGAGATATCTTCTTCGGCCATTAATATTTGATTGTACCCGGCATTACCATCCATGAAACTGATAACTTTGTATCCTGCGGCAGCATCTATCAAGACATCGGCCGTCGGCATTGGATATCCGTCCATTGGTGTAGCCTGATTCAGGTTCCTGAAGTCGATGCACACGCGCAGTTTTCCGTTTTTCTTATACACGGGCACAATATTAGAAATCCATTCGGCGTAGCGGCATTGCCGAATAAATCCTGCTTCAATTAACTTTGTGATCTCGGCCTTTATATCAGATAGAATCTTGGGGTTGCACCGTCGTGCGGGTTGCTGATATGACCGATATCCTGATTTTATAGGTAACCGGTGTTCAACAATGGACCGGTCTAGATCAGGCATCTCATGGTATTCCCAAGCAAAGCAATCCTTAAATTCTTTTAATAAACTTATCAATTTACACTGATATCCAGGATCCAAGTTAGCACTAATATACGTCGGCTTTGATTTGCTACTGTCTCCCAAATCGATCATCTCCAATGAATCGGACGAGCTGATCCATCTATTTTAAATCTTCAGAGCCGACTGCTTGGATCGGCTGTAGACCGAAATCGGACACCTTCAGGAAATCAGTGTCCCAAGTCCGACCAGATACACACCTGACGTGCTCACAGCTCCACTGTTGCGTGTCGGCCGCCGCGACGCTGTAGGCGGAATCGGCGATGACTATCTCTGTACTGTCACCGACCCATTGCACTAGGCACTGGTGCATTGTAGATGGGACACAACAATTCGCACGTATCTAGTCGCGACCGAGCAACATGTTGTAGGACCCCTTACCATTAATAACAAAAAAGGTAGTAGGAAGGGTCTTACTGCCGATGGTGAGGTCGACGCAGAGTGCTCCACGGGCGGGAGACACGTTGCCCTTGAAGTCCTTGAGCATCATGTCCGTCTTAGTCAGGTCTTCATCGCTTTTGCCTAATTTGCGGAACATGGCATACGGCATGATGTTGACTGCGGCGCCTCCATCTACTAGTAGTCTGGTAACGGGTCATTCGTTAACGTATCCTTTGAGAAACAATGCCTTGAGATGTTGCCGTTTATCGTCTTCTAGTTTCTCAAAGGTGGCCGTCATCGGCTCTAACACCAATTGCGCCATCTGCTCTTCCACCCTTGTCGCTTTGTCTCGATCGGCAGGCGCCATGAACTCCATCAGCAATATGAACACCATGTTGATATCAGCTGCCGATTCTTGATTGTCTGCTTCCTTGCTGTTGTTTTTCTTGGGGCGCCAGACCCGAGACTTGATGTTTCTCCTTTCCGACACCTGCTTCTGCTCTTCTTCCTGTTGCTCCCACTGGCACAGGTGTTGGATCCTCCGTTTCTGACCATCAAGGCACCACCTGGGGTTTACTGGTTTGGCTGATGATCTGGCGTGCTCCCAATCTGGTTCCCTTCCTAGGGGATTTTCATCTGACACCCTATCATCAGCCATCTCTTCCAGCCGATCGTGTACGCTGATTCTGCCCCCCAGTCGATCCTGTTGATTGATCCTGCCTTTCGACCGGTGATACCGGTCAACTCTGCCCCCCAGCCGATCATGCACTGAAGGGCGCTGTCCTTCTTGTTCGCACCAATTTCTGCTGATCGGCTCTGATCCTCTGTCTCTGGAGCGTGATCTTTTAAACGGGTGATCGTTGCGGCTTAATCCGTTGCACTCAGGACAGTTATCGGCTGACGGCAATCGGAGGTCGTTCTACCAGCAATGGATGAAGAACGGACATTGCCAGTGATCCTCGTGCCGGCGTATCATCTCGTCGTGGTATCTTGACCGTTCCTGCTGCCGCCGATATTTGCTGAGCAAGAATTGGGAGGTGATGGGTCTGCGCGATCATTCTGATCCTTCGCCCTTGTCTTCAGCCCGCCTTTTCCCTTTGACCTCATCCGCCGTGACCTGCTTCCGGGGATCTACGGCGCCGCTCCTTCTTGCCGATTCCGACGTCAGCACCTTGGTTTGAAATGAATTTCTTCCCATGTCAACCATGTTGGCCGGGAAAGGATGCTGGTCTATCTTCATCGGCTTTGCCGGTTTGGCCGGGGTTTCAAACTTGAGCCTTCCCTGCTCGATGGCCGATTGTATCTGCTGACGAAAGATCTTGCATTCATTCATGTCATGAGACGTGGCGTTGTGCCACTTGCAGTACTTCATCTTTTTAAGCTGATCGGCCGAAGGGATGGTGTGGTACTGAGATAGCTTGATCTGCCCTTCCTGAAGTAGTAAGTCAAAAATCTTATCGGCCTTCGTCCTATCAAAGCCGAATGTCTCTGGTTCTTTCTTTTCGAAAGGGCACGATATTGGCTTCTTGCCTTTCACCCATTCTGCTAGGCCGATTTCTTCCTCTCCCTCTGATTTAGATCCTTCTAGATATGCCACCTTCTTCTGGAAATTCCTCTGCTGCTCAAACGGACGGACTTCCTGACCTGCCAATCGGTGAACGATCTGGCTTAAGCTTTCAAATTCCTGTGAGGCATACCTTTCCTTGATTTGTGGCAAGAGGCCTTGGAAAGCGATATCGGCCAACTGGGCATCGGTCAGAGCCAGACTGTAGCATTTGTTCCTGATTTCTCTGAACCTTTGTATGTATCAAGTCACAGGTTCGTCGCTCCTCTGCCTGAGGCTGGTCAAATCTGAGAGTTTCATCTCATGTACTCCTGCGTAGAAGTACTTATGGAACTGCTTCTCCAGATCGGCCCAAGTAACAATGGAATTAGGTGGCAAAGTAGTGAACCACTGGAAGGCCGATCCAGACAGAGACGATGAAAACGGACGCACCCTCAGAGCATCTTGCATGGCGGCTTCCCCGCACTGGATGATGAATCTGTTAATGTGCTCCATGGTGGATGTGTCGTCCAGCCCCGAAAACTTGGTGAAATCGGGCACCTTGTACCGGTGTGGAAACGGCAGCAAGTCATAGGTAGATGGATATGGCGTCTTGTATGTGTAAGTCTGTACTTTCGGCTTCAAGCCGAATTGGTCCTGAATTACCTCTGCAATTCTTGCTGTCCAGTCCACCTGCTGCTGATGAACGGCCGTTCGAGGTGCCAGCATATGTTGGAGGACTGGCGGTGGTACGGCCGGGTGATGGATCGAAGCATGCGGCGAATTCTGTTGCGTCATGGCCGTCTGAGCAGTTGACAGTTGATGGCAAAGTGAATCCGCTGCCCCGTTGTACATCGTCATCGGCGGTGTGCTTTGGAGTGCCTCTACAGTGCCTGCCCCCATGCCGATTTCTTACGGGACTGGCTGATACTGAGGGACCGTCGGCCGGACGGCCGATTGGAACGGCGCCTGGATTGGATAGCTCCCATGTCCAGTTGATAGATCAGGAAAAGCCGTCGTCGCCGATGCCCCCCAGGGTACTGAGTTTGTGGGCAACGATTGCACAGAAGCAATCTGGACAGGCTGAAGCGGTCCTTGCGATGGGAAGCATGGTGCACCGCTGTACCTTCAAGACGCTGGAGGCAACGGGGTGTTGTATCCCTCGCGTTATGTCGATGTCGGCTGAGGAGCCGATTGGGAGGTGCGTGGTGAGCTTCTGGCTGGAAGTGCAATCGGCGGGGCATACGCTGGCCCCTGATATCCTTGAATTGCTCTGCTGGCTAGAGAGCTAATGACGGCGTTATACACCCTATTGGTCATCACCAAGGATTGGTCGATGAACGCCTGGTAGACGAACTGTTGGATCATATCGGACATCTTGCCCGAATCCTCAGCAATGGTGTTTTGGCGGAGAACAGGAAGAGGAGCCTTTTTAACTGCTTCCCCGCTTCTGGTTCGACTGAATGACTGCAGATACATCTTTTTGTAATCTTCCAGATGTTTAGCCAATTCTTCCTTCTGGTCATCCTTGAGATCCGCTTCTGTGACCTCAATGATGTTTCTTTCGGAAACTTCTGCGTTCTTCGACACGTTGGATCTTGAAGTTGGTCCCACCGGGCGTGCCAAAAGTGTGTTGGCGCTAAAATCGGCCAGGAATCGGCCGATGGTCTTCAGCGTCAGACACACGACCCGGGAAAATCTGCTTAGCTCCTGTTCGGGTTATTTGCCCTGGTGCGGTTCGCGCGGCGTGCCAGTCAATCTGACCTGTTGATTGATAAGGAAATAAGAGTATTAAATTCAGGGCTTTCCGATCGGCTGGGGTTCCGATCTGCACCTAAGAGCGCGTTGGCGGATCGGCCGATTTGCTATGAAGATGATCGGCTATGGATCAGCCAATAATCACGTAATAATTGCAAAGAAAGCTGCTGGCGCGACTTAAACAATTATTACAGATGCAAGACTTGAAATAGATCTAATCGGCTATACGACGATGAACGAGGAAAAGCGATGATAAAGCCGATAACTCCAATCTCAAGCTGGATAACCTGTGATAATACTAGAACAACAGGTAAAACCTATAATTCTAGTAAATATCGATAACTGGTGAATAAATCCAAATGAAACCATAGCGATGTGCCCGTAGTTAAAGCTCAGATGTTACTTGATAAGCGGAACCTACCAATTGGTTGGAGATCAAGTTGATGCAGCCCTGCCAATCCGTAAGGACTCGTGAAAGAAGAGAAAGTATTGGCGAAGTCGCCGACTTGAAAGTAAAGTACTAGGAAAAAGTAGAAGTGTTTTGTTGATTGATGTGTTGATATCTTACAAAGCCCTGGCGACTCCTATTTATACCCTAAAACCAGGACTCCTGGTCGATTAGGACTTGTTACAATCTTATTTTATACAGAAAACTACTATATCTATAATATCTTTAAAAAGGAAACGGACTCCCGCAGAATCCTCCGCCTGCGTCTCCTAATCCAATCAGGACTTTTTCCATTGCTTCTTGACCAAATCAGCATCGCTCCGTTTCCCAACATCAGACCATTTCTGACCGGGATCCTCTGTCGTGGTTCCAATCTGTTTGCGCAAGTTGCATTGCCAATCGGCCGATTCCCAACTGTAACCTTAATCGGCTGATTCTTTACTGTAGCCTTTAGATCTGCCGCATCGGCCAATTTCTTCTCCTGACGCTGATTCAACACGTGTCAAAATCTTGCGTCAACACCTGTTGATTGATAAGGAAAATAAGAGTATTAAATTCCGGGCGTCCCGATCGGCTGGGGTTCCGATCTGTCCCTGGGAGCGCGTCGGCGAATCGGCCGATTTGCTATGAAGATGACCGGCTATGGATCAGCCGATAATCATGTAATAATTGCAAAGAAAACTGCTGGAGCGACTTAAACAATTATTACAGATGTAATCACTTGAAATAGATCTAATCGGCTATATGACGATGAACGAGGAAACGTGATGATAAAGCCGATAATTCTAATCTCGAGCTGGATAACTGGTGATAATACTAGAACAACAGGTAAAACTTGTAATTCTAGTAAATATCGATAACTAGTGAATAAATCCAAACGAAACCACAGCGATGCGCCCGAGGTTAAAGCTCAGATGTTATTCGATAAGCGGAACCTACCAATTGGCCGGAGATCAAGTTGATACAGCCCTGCCAATCCGTAAGAACTCGTGAAAGAAGAAAAAAATATTGGCAAAGTTGCCGACTTGAAAGTAAAGAACTAGGAAAAAGTAGAAGTGTTTTGTTGATTGATGTGTTGATATCTCACAAAGCCCTGGCGTCTCCTATTTATACCCTAAAACCAGGACTCCTAGTCGATTAGGACTTGTTACAATCTTATTAAAAACTGCTATATCTATAATATTCTTATAAAGGAAACGGACTCCCGCAGAATCTTCTGCCGCCGTCTCTTAATCCAATCAGGACTCTTTTCTTTTGCCTCTTGACCGAATCAGCATTGTTCCGTTGACCAACATTAGGCCACTTTTAACCGGGATCCTCTGTTGTGGTCCCAATCTCGTTGGCGCAAGTTGCATCGCCAATCGGCATTTTTCCCAACTGTAACCTCAATCGGCCGATTCTTTACTGTAGCCTTTAGATCTGCTGCATCGGCCAATCTCTTCTCCTGACGCTGATTCAACATGTGTCAAAATCTGGCGTCAACAATAACCTTCGGGGCTCTGCGCATCCAGAACTACGAGGAAGGAGAAGCAGAAACAACTCAGCTCCACGACATCGACCTCGTCGAGGAGCACCGAGTCTTAGCCGCTCTCCAGCACGCACACTATGAACAGCAGCTCCGGCGCTATCACGACAGGAACGTGCAGGAGAGGGACTTCAACATAGGCGATATGGTCCTACGTCGCATCCAGTCTACCACCAGTGCACACAAGTTATCTTCCCCATGGGAAGGCCCCTTCATCGTCAGCGGAGTCGTTGCCCCCAGCACCTATCGACTACAAAGAGAAGATAGCACGGATGTGGGTAGCCCATGGAACATCGAGCACCTTTGACGCTTCTACCCCTGAGAGGAGCTCGCAGCTATGTACCCCAACCTTTCTGAGTAATAATAAAAGCATCGCTTTCTTATAAGTTTTGCGCATCTTCTCTCTTTTCGCGGTTGTAAAACGACCTGGTACACCCCTCTCCGACTCGTCCAGTACGCTCGGAGGCTGTGACTCGGCCATGCTGACTCGCACCAGTATCGTTCGCGTTTAAGACTAACCTAGCTTAGTGGTTATCTGAGCTTAAAACCAGTGTGTCCTGGAACCACTCTACGTCACCTAAGCCTATCACGTGCCTGATGACCCGCTCTCTACACAATAGGAAAAGGCACACCACAGTGCTGGCATCCTAACCACTCGGCCAAACCAGAAAACTACTTGGCTAGGGACATAACATAAAACAAAACAGCATTTATTTACATGCAAAATAAATATTGTTTTTCGGCCAACACTTGGCCCATAGATGTTCCAGATCTACTAATAAACTTTTATATGTCGACTTGGCTCATGATACGCTTTGCGAGGGGCTCGACGGCAGCGAGATGCGCTTCCCACTCAGCTTCAGTGCAGTCCTTCGTGACTCCCTCCCCCATTGGATCCAGATCCACCTCAGGGCTGTTGGACTTCATGAGGGCCATTGCGAATTGCACCGAGTCCTTCGCAATCTTCCTAACGAAGGCCATGAGGTACTCCCGTGCACGGTCCAGCCCCTGCGTCGCCGCCTCCACCAGGGCAACCCCCTCCAGCTCGAAGGCCACCAGCACGGCATCGGCTTTGGCCATCAGCTGGTCGAGGTCTGTTCGAGCACCGGCCAGCTGGGATTCTAGTTCTGCAAAACAACTCGTATCAGTATGAGCGACTTGGCAAACAGGTAACTCCCAACGACTGGATTCAAGTACCTTCGCAGCGCTGCTTCTCCAGGTGAAGCTTCTGCTTCGTGCGAGACTCCCGGCCTTCAGCGCCCTCGCGCAGCCGATGCAGCTCCTCATTCGCTGACACGACGACCTTGAGCTCCTGGGCCATCGTCTCGCTGGCCTCCTTCAGCTCTGCACAGTCCCTGGCGTCAGCCCCTTGCGGCAAGTCGGAGAGTCAGAAACTAAAAACAAGCAAGTATCAAACCTTTTATCTTGGCCGCCTGCTTCCTCGAGGCCTCCGAGTGGTGGAGCTTCAGCGCCCGTAGCTCCTCCTCCAGATGGACAACTCGGCCCGCCGACCCGTCCCCCGCCTCGAGCTGGCTCACAGCTAGCCGACTCAGGTCGGCCAACACCTGCACAGATATGACGTATCATACAACTATGACCAGGCAGCCAGGTACTGAGCTACAACGACTAACCTTGGTGGCCTCGACCACGCGCTGGGTGGCCTCCGCCAGCGCCTCCTTCGTCACCATCGCGTCCTCCCAAGGCGCCTCCTATTCAGCCTACTTTTGGGCGTCACCAATCCGGTGCTCCACGTTCGTGTCGGTAGGGTCCTCCACGGTCCCTCCCTTCACCCCGCCCGCTGGCTCGGTCTCCAGGGACATGACGTCGATCTCCTTGGGCAGCTCCGACGCTGCCACCTCTCCTGCGGCCAGAGTAGCCGCCCCCTCGATCAGTCAAGGGCGAACTGTCGGCCGCTCCGATGGGGGCACATCCCCCTTGGCCACCACAGCCATAGTGGCCTCACTGGTGGACTCCGCCGCCTTTCGCTTCTCGCCGCTAAGTGATGCCCTCCAAAAGCCAACTCGTCGACTCAGAAGATGAACTCAGCATGACAAGGAGAAGTGCAGAAGATCAAGTAACTTACCTCCCAGGCCGTTGCACACTGAAGCTCAGCTTTAGCGGCACGGCGGAGGGCAACGACTGTGCCACCCGAGCGGGCTACCTCGCTGGCCGCCCTCGCTCCTCCTCCTGGTCCTCTTCCTCCGGCTTGGGGGTGGCAAGGCCGGCCTTCTTCGCCGCGGCCTCCACCTCTGCCTTGCTCGCGCTCGGAGGAGTCGAGCTCCTCCCCCGCGGTGCCACACTGCCACTTGGTGGTGGAGCCGGCGCCAGCCGCCGGCCCCGAAACTTCGACAACATCGTCCGACTCACTCCCGATGGAGGAGTCGGATGAAAAATTAGCAGCACCCGCCGCTGGCAATGCCAGCCCGGCGGGCGGATCAACAGCCTTGCCCTGCTGCCCCTCCGGCAGAGGCGTAGGGCACCAGAATGACACAACTTTTTCCTGCAAAAACCGAGTGGTGTTACAACCCAACGGGTGACTCGGCAGTAAAACGACTTGGCAAGAAATGACTCAAGGCTAAAACCACTCGGCAAGATGCAGAATAACTCAGCGAACAGGTTACATACCTCGGTGGTGGGCCGCTTGAGGCAGTGCCACTTTGGCTAGCCCTTGTCGCGGACCTCCCCGCTCACGATGAGCGTGACCCACCTGTGAGCCTCGGCACGCGAGACCTTGCGGTTCTGCACGCGAGTCGGGTTGTCGTGCCCTGAGTACTCGTACCCGAGGTGGACCCGCTCCTGGATTGGCTGGGTCAGCCACTTCGCGAATGACAGTGCCACCACGGCGTCGGTCAGCTTCTCGGCCTTGAGCTTCTCCAGCTCGGCCAGCAGCACCTCCACCATCTCCTCGTCGGTGGGCTTATCCTCCCACCTGGCATTAAGCACCGGCGGGAGACCGGTGCACGGCGGGAGGACAGGGGCGGGGTTCAGCACTACGAACCACTCCTCCGCCCACTTCTTGTTGGTGTCCTTGAAGGTGGCCTCCAGGTACCTCCCGCCCTGGCGGAGCAAGAAGGCGGCCCCACCGACCACATTAGGCGTCCCCTTCTTCGGGTACACCCGCAGATGGTACAACGCCCTCCAAAGGTTGAAGTGGGGCGCGATCCCCAAGAACCCCTCGCACAGGTGAATGAAGGTGGCGATCTGCGCGATGGAGTTGGGCTTGATGTGCGCCACCTCCAGCCCGTAGTAGTGAAGGAGCCCCCGGAAGAACGGCCCTGACGGGAGGCCGAATCCCTTCTCGTAGAAGGACCGGAAGACCACTGTCTCCGTCCGGTCCTCCGAGGGGAACGCCTCCCGGTGCAGCTCCGCCACCCCGAGATCGATTTCTCGGGCAGCCGCCCCTGATCCACCAACGCCTCAATGTCGGCGTCGGTCATGGTGCTCAGGGACCACGCTAGCTCCGGCACTATCGCCTCGGTGGCAATGTTTGAGGCCGCGGGTGGTGGCGAAGAAAGGAGGTGGCGGATCGTTTGGAGGACGAGTGCTTTAGAAGGGGCTAGAGGGGATCGAGAAGGCTCGTAGGCGAAAGAGACGAGAAGGCGTAAAAGGATAAGGATGTGCCGAGCCGATCACTTTTATAACAGCCGCAACCCTAGCGGGCCGTTCGGCTTCTCTCCCCTGTTTTTCATAATTCGAAAATTGGAGCGTCCTTCCTTCTCCCCGAGGTGGAGGATGAAACGGTAACAAGCAGTTTGACAGGCAGTAAAAGGGAAGGCGACCCCCGAGGACAGGCGGTGCAATGGATAAAATCTGAACGGATCCCTGGATTTTCGGATTGGATTAAATCTGACTATTGGATTGGAATATTCCTTTCCGCCAGGAGGTATCTTATAACTCGACGTGCCTCCACGACTCCGCCAGCGACCCTGCTGAGAGGCTGGGCGCTACTATATGACACGGCGCGTCTCTGTGACTCCGCCAGCGACCCTGCTCGGGGGCTGGACGCCACTATATGACTCGGTGCATCTCCGTGACTCCACCAGCGACCCTGATCGGGGGCTGGGCGCCACTATGTGAATCGGCGCGTCTCCACGACTCTGCCAGCGACCCTGCTCAGGGGCTGGGCGCCACTATGTAAATCGGCGCATCTCCGCAACTAAGCCAGCGACCCTGCTCGGGGGCTGGGCGCCACTATATGACTCGATGCGTCTCCATGACTCCGCTAGCAACCCTGCTCGGGGGCTGGGCACCACAAATGACTTGGTGCGTCTCCGTGACTCCGCCAGCGACCCTGCTCGGGGGCTGGGCGCCACAATGTGAATCGGCGCGTCTCCGTGACCGCTAGCGACCCTGCTCGGGGGCTGGGCACCACTATGTGAATCGGCTCGTCTCCGTGACTCCGCCAGCAACCCTGCTCGTGGGCTTGGCGCTACTATATGACTCGGTGCGTCTTCGTGACTCCGCCAGTGATCCTGCTCGGGGGCTGGGCGCCGTTACATGACTTTGCGTGTCTTTATGACTCGATTGGTTGATCAGACTGAAAGCCAAGCGCTTTAAGTTGACTGCTATTAAAAGGCTAAAGAAGTTGTTTTCCTTTTGACCTTCGAAACGCTTCTGCGAAACCTTCCGAGGCTCGGGGGCTACACCCAACGGGTGTGCCCAGGGGCGCATCCCATTGAAGAAGAAGAACCAAGGCAGGAGTCTATTGAAGTCAAGTTGCGACAAGGGCCTGAAGACATAAACAATGCTGAATGATCACCGATTGGCCACATTGCTCGGTCAGGCTCGATTCGGCGACTCGGCGTTCGGGGGCTTGATGGAGGTAGGCCCAGGTACCTTCTTGCCGAGTGGACACAGCTATCCGGCATACAGGCACTCAGCTGGACGGCGGGGCAGGATCCCCTGGGGTCAGGATCTGGGTCGAAATGGATAGACATGAACTTGTATATCTTAACCGATCGGATTCCTTGTAACAAACCTGAGCAGATTTATCCTAACTTGTAACCCATGGCTGCTTGGATATATAAGGGGGTCGTGAGGCCACCCATAGGCAATTCAACTCAACCCATCTCCGCTCATAAACCAAACCCTAATACAAATCCCCGAAGACAGGAGGTAGGGTGTTACGCTCCGTGCGGCCCGAACCTTTCAAATCCTCTGCGTCTTTGTGTTACCATCAAGTTCACGGGCTCTCTCCGATCCACCCCGCCAACAAATCTACTGCTTGGGGCTACCCTTGGCAGACTTGCCAGAGTGCAAATCCGACAGATGGGCTGTGGGCTCTCATCATCATAGGATTTCACAGTCTCACATTTCCCTCAACATCGTAGGATGCCACACATCTCTACCACAATAAAAAGAACGAATTTGAATAATTTTGGGTGCAACCTTTGACCCGGACGATCTGCCTGGGTCTGCCAAATACAATCCTCAGCCATCCAATTGCCCCGCTGGATGCTCGCATCCACATCCGATTCCTCTCCCGCCCCACACGCCTCCCACATTCGATCCCTAACATACCCCCCCCCCCCACTACCAATCCGCCGTGGTGCAACGCTACCGCGCTACTCCCGTGCTTGACCTGCCCGCAGGCAGTGCCGACGTGATGCCCAACACCGCAACACCGTCCCCTCTGAGGATTCCAAACGCGCGCGATACCAAATCTGCGGCAAGCTGCCATCCCTGCCACGGATGCCCCACACGCGGCGTGCGCGACTCTGGATGCACTACCATGACTACAACTATCCTCGCTGCTCCCATCAGCCCGCGCCACAGGCGACTTCTCACGATCCGCTTCGTCATCACAAAATTGCAGGAGTGCAAAACGTCCTCCCTTTCGTATGTTCAACGACATGGCATTGTTTTGCCATGTCTGACCAATATTAATTTCAATACTTTAGCCTAGCTTCAGATTTGATTATTCAGACAATAGGCATGTTGAGCATGTTGAGTAGCAGGCAGACAAACTGTTGTTTATTATCAGTGTTCATTTGATAAAAATTCTGCTTGGCATAAATTTTATATAACCGAGGTCAGAATTTGAGCAATAAAGTATCTTCCATGTGAGAGAGCTTTTAGGCTCATTTTGATTATCACTTGTGTTGGCACTTTTGGGGAAGGGAAGCAGTAAGAAAATCCCTATAGTGACGGGCATCATCTCCCTAAAGTGACGGGCAATGCGTCACTGTTTTGAATAGAAAGGTGACGGGTGTCTGCTCGTCACTTATGTGACGCAATAGGTGACAGACTTCACTAGAGAACTGTCACCTTTTTTGTGACCAGGCCCCCTTTATGAAGCCTACGCACGTCACCTATGTCCAATATAGGTGACGAGCCTAACACATAGCCCGTCACCTATGGTGGAGCATAAGTGATGGGCGTAGAACAACACTTGTCACTGGAATTTTTAAAGGTGACGGGCTGTGCTTCTAGGTGCCATCACCTTGTGTATATTAAAGGTGACCGGCTGTGGTTGTTGCCCGTCACCACTGATACTAGATCCCAACAAGATCATTTTGGCTTCCTTGCTGCATCCTGGAGCACAACTAGGATTTGGCAGCCATTTTGATCCTGCAAACACACAGAATAGAGACTATATACTCCATATTTTAGTCACCATTCATATATCACACAGGTTACATCAGAAACAACCAAAAAGTGTGACAAACTATAGCATCTTTCCACAACAAACTGTACAATAATCACATGAATCCAACAGTCAGTAAGAAGTTCAACATGAATCCAACAGTCATGCAATGTAATCCAACACATTCATATCCATTCTAAAATAAACATTCAACTCAATATACCCACTTTCATCAACTAATACAAGTAAGTAAATCACATTATTTAGCATTTCAAAAGGCAACAGAACTGGGAGAGATATGTTTGGATTTCAACAATCCATAAAGACCTCAGCCTCAAAAGGCATAAGCTAATGTATCTTTGCCATAAACACCTTAGTCTCGGTGGGTGGCATATGCTTCATGCCTTTTGAGGCTGAAGTTTTTATGTGCAAGTACACAATAGCTTATAAGAACAATCTTCTTTAATTTGTACTCTCGTATCGATCTCTCAATCTATTCTGGTGAACACTGAAGTGGAGGTTGACATGAATGTTATTTGGTAAAGGTGGCAATGAGTGCTTCACTCTCCTATATCATCATTTGCCAAAAAATATCAGTAGTATTTTAATTAACTTCGCGATGGTTTCAAACATTCACATTTCACTAATAAATCCATATATATACATACTCATGTTGCAAAAATAAAAACATTCAACTCAATATACTCATTTTTATCAACTAATACAAGTAAATGATATTATTTAGCATTTCAAAAGACATCAGAACTGGGAAAGATATGTTTGGATTATAACAATCCATGAAGACCTCAGCCTCAAAAGGCATAAGCTATTATATACTTGCCATAAACACCTCAGCCTCGCATTGTGGCATGTGCTTCATGCCTTTTGAGGCTGAGGTTTTTATGTGCAAGTACACAATAGCCATGAACTATGTATAACATAGTTTGTATGTAGGTCCTTTGTATAGATATCACAATATATATGAACTTCCGCCTCGCTCGTTATATATATATCTCGCATTGTCTGTTACGTTTGTGGGTGCACGTCTGCTCGATGAACATCTTGGTTAATTGGTTGTTGTTTTTCTGCTAAACTTCTGTTGAGCACATCTCAGGCACTGGTGTTGTCGTCCCTGGCTAACATTCTATGTTGTAAACGTTTGGTCTTCGGTTATTACATAAGACAGGATATCCCGCATTGTTACTCGAACTCTAAAACAATGTCTCGCATTGTTACTCGCACTGTTATATGAACTTCCGGATCGTTATGTGACAAACTATATATCTCGAAATAATCCCTTAATTTGTTAGATAGGGCATACACATAGGTGACGAACTATAGACGTAATGTGTCACCTTTCAAGGACCATAGGTTAAGCGCATCAGAGGACGAGGTGACGTGCTAAGTAAAGGCCGTCACATTTACTTGAGGGGTACCCATGAGGGCACGGCCCGTCACCTATAACGTGACTATGGGTGACGGGCGACAAGTAAAGCCCGCCACCTATAATATATTTGACGGGCTTCATAAGCCGCGTCACTTTTGCACTGTCATAGGTGATGGGCCACTTTTTGCCGGGGGCCCTAGGAGAATAGAAAGGTGACGCACCAAATCTGTGCCCGTCACTTTTCGAATACTGGTGACGCGCAACAACCACTCGTCACCTTTATGCGCGTCACTATAGGGCGGTTCTTACGAAGTGTGAGGTGGAGGTTGACATGAATGTTATTTGGCAAAGGTGGCAATGAGTGCTTCACACATTTGGCAAAGGTGGCGATGGTTTCACACATTCACATTCCACTACTAAATCCACATATATACATACTCATGTTGCAAAAATAAAAACATTCAACTCAATATACTCATTTTCATCAACTAATACAAGTAAATCACAATATTTAGCATTTCAAAAGGCATCGGAACTGGGAGAGATATGTTTGGATTATAACAATCCACGAACACCTCAGCCTCGAAAGGCGTAAGCTATTGTATACTTGCCATAAATAGCACAACCTCGCAGTGTGGCATGTGCTTCATGCCTTTTGAGGCTGAGGTTTTTATGTGTAAGTACACAATAGCTTATAAGAACAATCTGCTTTAATTTGTACTCTCGTATCGCTCTCTCAATCTATCCTGGTGAACACTGAGGTGGAGGTTGACATGAATGTTATTTGGCAAAGGTGGCAATGAGTGCTTCACTCTCCCATATTATCATTTGCCAACAGATATCACGAGGATTTTTTTAACTTCGCAATGGTTTCAAACATTCACATTTCACTAATAAATCCACATATATACATACTCATGTTGCAAAAATAAAAACATTCAACTCAATATACTCATTTTCATCAACTAATACAAGTAAATCACAATATTTAGCATTTCAAAAGGCATCGGAACTGGGAGAGATATGTTTGAATTATAACAATCTATGAAGACCTCAGCCTCAAAAGGCATAAACTATTGTATACTTGCCATAAACACCTCACCCTCGTAGTGTGGCATGTGCTTCATGCCTTTTGAGGCTGAGGTTTTTATGTGCAAGTACACTACTGGAAACCGAAATTTCCCTATGGGCCGGGTAATTTTTTTGATGGTACCACAAAGGCTGACAGATAAATGCAAATTTTCTTGTCGGTTTCCTGCACTCATTGGAAAATTGCAATTTCCTTGTCGGTTTTTATGGAACTCACACGGAAATACTAATTTCTTTGTCGGTTTATGTGCAACTCATAGGGAAATTGCGCCATCCGGAGTGAGGTGAAGAACATGAATGGTTCATCTTTTTCTTTTTAATCTAGAATTAGAATTTATAAGTGGTATTTATCTCTCAGATGAACTCCAAATTGGATCATTCTTTTTCCTAAATTTTTCTAAAATCAATATCTTTCATTAAATGAGATTTATTTATATGCTTATTTCTATTTTTTTGTATTTTTTTCATATGGCTTGTTTTCTTCAACTTTAACAAAGATTATAAAAATAGGTATTTTGCATAACAATTGCTAATATAACTTCATATTTTCCAATATTACGATAAATATATGATTGTGTCAAAATTTTAGGTGCATATGAGTTTAAAAATATTATGAGGTATGCAAATCTCAAAGTTTACCTTGAGTTATAAGAACTATAGAAGAGATGTATCATTTTGTGAACAATATATGATCTCACTTTAGTATAATTAAGTAGATTTTTTATGGCAAGTTTATGGACCAAAAATATTTTGCCACATCAATTTTAGAATTTTCTGACCATATTTAAATATTATTGTAATTATGATATTGTCATTTGGAGATAGAACTTTAAATTTTGTCTAACAAATATTTGAAATTTTCATTTGTTTTTGGACATGAACTATAATGGTGTTGGCGCTAAAATCGGCCAGACAGGAATCGGCCGATGGTCTTCAGCGTCGGACACACGACCCGGGAGAATCTGCTTAGCTCCTGTTCGGGTTATCGCCCTGGTACGGTTCGCGCGGCGTGCCAGTCAATCTGACCTGTTGATTGACAAGGAAATAAAGTATTAAATTCCAGGCGCTCCGATCGGCTGGAGTTCCGATCTGTCCTGAGGAGCGCGTCGGCGGTGAATTGGCCGATTTGCTGTAGAGATGATCGGCTATGGATCAGCCGATAATCGTGTAGTAATTGTATAGAAAACTGCTGGAGCGATCTAAACAATTACTACAGAGGCAACACTTGAAACAGATCTAATCAGCTGTGAGATGATAAATCGAAAAAGAACGATGACAAAGCCGATTACTCTGATCTCAAGCTGGATAACTGGTGATAATACTAGAATAACAGGTAAAACTTGCAATTCTAGTAAATATCGATAACTGGTGAATAAATCCAAACGAAACCACAGCGATGCGCCCGTAGTTAAAGCTCGGATATTATTCGATAAGCGGAACCTACCAATTGGCTGGAGATCAAGTTGATGCAGCCCTGCCAATCCGTACGAAATCGTGAAAGAAGAAAAGTATTGGCGAAGTCGCCGATTTGAAAGTAAATTGCTGAAAAAGTAGAAGTATTATTGTTGATTGATGTGTTGATCCCTTGCAAGACCCTGACGACTCCGATTTATACCCTAAGACTAGGACTCCTGGTCGATCATGACTTGTTACAACCTTATTTAAAAAATGGGAAAACTACTATATTTATAATAACTTTTAAAGGAAACGGACTCCCGCAGAATCTTCCGCCGCCGTCCCCCTAATCCAATCAGGACTCTTTTCAATTGCTCCTTGACCGACTTAGCGTTGCCCTGTCGACCAACTTTTGACCAGGACTCTCCGAAATAGTCCCATGCTGTTGGCGCAAGCTGTATCACCAATCGGCCGATTTCCAACTGTTACCTCAATCGGCCAATTCCTTATTGTAGCCTTTAGATCTGCCGCATCGGCCAACCTTCTCTTCCCGACGCCGATTTAACACGTGTCAAAATCTGGCGTCAACACATGCCCCCCAGTTTCGGAGTAAAACATAACTTTTTCTTCGAAACTCTTTCTTTAATCCTTTCCTCCGAAACGGGCGCAGTAAAAATCTCCTTCCGTTCCGCGGCACAATGATTGAAACTTCCTCGGACCGAGCGTGCGAAATGACCGCTCCCCTGGAATTCGTGTAGACGGCGCGGCAAGAATACCGTCTTTGCCCTTGCTCTCCCGGTTTTCCTCAAGTACTGGTTCTCTCCGCCTACTCTTCCCCACAATTCTAGCATTCTCTTCCAGCGAACCACTGTTCGTCTTCCTCCAAGCTCTCTCGATCCCCAAACGCTTCCCCCCTTCCGGCGATCCCATCCGCGACCTGCTCCAACCCTCCAATGGCGTCACCATCGGCGACCGTTCCATCCACGGATGCTCCATCGGCGATCCCTTCAGTGGCGGCGGCTCAATCGGCGGCTCCTCTGGCAACCCCATCGGTGACGATGATCTCCATCCCAGAGGTAAATGTTTGAAATTTTTCCCCTTTTGTTTCTCTATTGCTTCAGATCTTTTCTCGATTTCTTCCCCTTTTCTCCCTTTTTAGGCACTTAGGCACCGAATCACCATCCCCCTCTTAGAATCCCCTGACCTTATCTGCTTAGGCCCTATGGGGAACCCCGATCCAACTAACCTGATCAGTCTAGAGACTCACAGGGTCCCTTTCAAGTAATCGCCCATGAACCTAGATCAGTGGGTAGGTACCTTTAGATCCTGGCCAAATGAAACCCCCGGCTGGAGAGAATGGTACCAGAGAATAGCCAGATCTAGGAAGGTTCAGTGGGAGGAACAAAATATCGGCCAGTGCATAGACCTATCTCTATCTCAGATGGAAAGAAATGAACCTCTGGTCATGGCAGCTTCTTATTTTTGGTCCGATGCACTCAATGCATTCCTTTTTGGACATGGACCCATGACCCCGACTTTGGCCGATGTTCTGTTGTTGACCGGCCTTGATGTCTCCTCCGCCGATATCCCTTTTAACTATCTGTTTAAGCCATCACATCGGCTAGAGACCAAAGGAATCGGCGGGTGGAAGGGGTATATTAGCAAAAATATGAAGACCGGGACAGTTTCAGAGAGGGAGCACACTGCTTTTCTGATGATGTGGCTAGAAAAGCACTTTTTCTATGGCAGAGCAGTTGGACCCTCTTCAAACACCCAAGCTTTAGCGGAGGCTTTGTCACAAGGATCAGCCATCCCCCTTGGAAAACATTTGCTGGGATCGGCCTATCACCTGATGCACCAAATCGGCACCAAGCTGTCGAAGGTGGAGCCGATTGGGAACCCTGGCGGTCCCTGGTGGTTCATCACCCTCTGGCTCAATTTATACATGAGCAAGGTCTCTCAGCAACGGATAGAGACCAAAACTTTCCCTAACATCGAGTCAGAGGAGAATCCATCCGTCCGACGACGCTGCAGATCCTTTGGAGAAGCGGCATCGGCCTTCCTCGGCTGCCAGTTTACTGCTACCCGCACAGCTGAGTACTTCAGATGCCTTTATAATGGCCTTAGTTAAGAGACCGTCAGCTGTCATCCGTATCAAGCAGTGGAGCCGATTTTCGAATTACCCATAAGCTACGACAGGGAGCTTATGGATGTCTTGATCAAGCCAGGGGTTCTGCCAGCCAATTTCTTCTCAGGAAAGGACTCTCCCACCTATGAGTTCTACAATCCATCGGCCGCAGCAAGGCAACTGGGTTTTGGCCAACTGCCGATTCGGGTCTACTTCGCTGGTCAAGCGAAATTCAGAGATGTGCTGACCTCAAATCTTGACTACAATTGGCTGTGCGATCTAGTGCCAGATTCTAGCACTATTGACCTGAATAATTGGCCAGTTGCCTCTTTTGCCACCCAGCAATTTAAATTATGGTGGGCAGGATGGAAGCAATACCTTTTCTGCAAGTCTCCATCAGCTTATTGCAACATTCTGGATCCAGAAAATATCGATCCAAACGCAGCGCTATGTCCTTTCTCTCAGCCGATTCCAATGCTATTCCTTTCCATACTTTCATCTTGTTATTAACCCACATTCATCTTCTCAGTCTGAAAGCCAGGTCCCTCCGATGCGGAGCTGAAGCGGCAGGCCGATAGATAGTCACCATCCATATACGCCATATCCACTTATCGGTTTCCATGCTCCAACTATCAAGGATATCTCTACTGGCCGATCGAAACGAGCACCGAAAAGGCCAACCTCGAAGATAACTAGCCATCGGGTGCGAGCCCGCATCGGATCGGCCGATCAGACGGTGATAGCATCAGCTGAGACTCCCCGTATCGGATCGGCTGACTAGACGGCGGTGGCATCGGCCAAGACTCCAATTCCTTTACCCTTGCCGGTTGCCGAGATAGCCGATCCTCAAGTCACCGCCGACGTCGGGGCAGCTGCGGCATCACTACTAGTAGAAGCTCTTCAGGTAATCTTACTTATCTCATATATTCTTCAAATCTTCCACTGACATTAACTCTCTCCCTCTGCCAGGCTGCACAAGCTATTCCACCGCAGTCTCCGCAGCAATCGGCTACGTCCCAAGTGGAAGCTGAAGCTCCAGCAGCTCCTCCCGTCGAGGTAAATGATCTCTTACCTTGATCTCTTAATTTTCAGAGAACTTAACCGATCCTGATGCAGGCCGATTTGGGTATGCTGGCTATAACCCCACAACAAACATCGGCCGGAAGATCAACAGAGGCATGGCAAATTTCTCACACCATCTTATTTCACTTTCCTATAGCATACTTACAGGATCTGTTTTCCATGTCTTTTTAGGAAGCTGGTCCAAGCGGAGCACTGATAATCGTTGAATCTTCTTCTTCCGACGAGCCAACTGCACCAGCCCCTTAGACAAGGGAGACGCTTCCACCGGCGCAGGCAAGAGAAATTCGTTTTAACGAGGTAACAAACTTACCATTGGAATCGGCTGATTCCCCTTTACTGCTTGCCAACCCTTCTCTTTATTTCCTCACAGGAGCAAGACACCCCTAACAACAGCATCTTCTCCTTTGCCGTCTCCTTGCCTGATGATGAGGAAAATGCTTCACACCCAATTTCGTCGAGCTCTGCCTCCGATGATGTCCGCGCCAAGCTCGAAAGCATGAGTATTCTCCTTCAAGACGACATCGGCCGATTGGTAGAAGATGCTTCGCCGATTCGACGACTTTTCAACGATATCAAGGGTCGAATCCCGGAAGAAACATCAGAAAACTTAGCGCATGCTGCTTATATAGAGCATATGCATATTCCGGTTTCCAAGGCGCTGCGCCACATGGCCGATCGTGACCAGATGGCAAAAACCCGGGAAGAGGCCGATTCATACAAGCACTGGACTCAAGAGGTACACCAAAAGATCAACTTCCTCGAAAGCTGCCGTCCGGACATCATCGGCACGATAGATCGGCTCAAACGGAGAAGAGCAGAGCTGGCCAAGGAGATGGAGCAGATAACTAAAGAGATAGCCGCTGAAGAAAAGAAACTTCAAGAACTCCTATCCATCATCAGTGAGCTGAAGCAAGAGAGGCAGCACTTGGCCCGTGAAACGATAAGGCTTCATCGTCGTGTGTCAGAAGTCCCAGGATCGGCCGATGATGACCAGAGAGTACTAGACTCGGCCGATCAAATTAAGTGACAAGCTATTGCGGCCATAGATGCTTTCCTTAGGCTGTAAAGAATACTGTAAACATTTATTGCTCCTTCAATGCTACTGCGCCGATTTGATCTTGAACTTGTTTCTTTAGTCAGCTTTGCATTTATGTACACTTTTACTCTGATAGGACGTGTCTCACCATCCATCTACCTCTCTTTCCTTTATAAGTAGACCCTTCACCGTCTCCAGAGGCACACGCATTACTTATCTTCTCTTTCTCACTTTACCGTCCCAAACTGAACAGCAAGATGTCTTCCTCGTCCTCTTCATCTTCTTCCTCTATCAACCAGGTATGAACTCTCCTCTGCCTTTCCCCTAAGCGTCTCAATCACTCCAATGTTGGGTAATCTCTTTTATCTCTGTCTAGCCAAAACGTCTCAGCCCTGGTCTAGAACGAGCGATTGAAATCATGCATTCAGACGAACCACTGTCACAGGCAGACAAAGATCTGATAAGAGCTCATGCTGAGGAACTCAGAGATCATGTTCCCGCTGTTGTCCAAGAATGTTGGGACCTTATAGATGCTCATTGTTTGGTCCGAAAGCGACCATCTTCTGAAAAAAGTCCTCCACTTCCTTGTAAAGTTAAGACCGAAGTTGCCATGGAGGATTTGGAGGAGAAGAAGACCCGCCTCCTGATAGAACTTTGCGACCAAGCTGAGACTGGAGCCAATGCAGAGGACCCGAAGGAGAAAAGGTTCCACCTTATGATAGAGCTAGGTCGCGTTGAGAGAGAAATCCAGCGTAGGCGTAATCAATAGACGTATCGGTATTTTTATTCTAAGGGCGACTTGTACCATGTCGGCCATGTACTCTGTCATTTTCATCCAATAATGAACCAGTCAAAATGAATCCCAATGTTTTTTCTTCAGGCGACGTCATCTCTGCATCAGATATGTAGACGAAAACCGATGAAAAATCGGCCATATTATCTTGATATATTTTACTGCAAGTTATGCATCTACCCAAATGCTTGGATAGTACCTCTTCAGATATTGTCCATTTAAAGCTCTTGGGAATTCCTCCCCTTCAATTGTTTCCAGAATATATGCATTTCCAGGGGCACATCGGCCGATTCTGAATGGCCCTTCCCAAGTGGGTGACCATTTACCGAATTTGGGATCTTTGGATCCTATCGGCACCACCAACTTCCACACTAAATCTCCCTGAGAGAATTGCTTAACTTTGACCTTTTTGTCATACCATCTGGCCACCCTTTTCTTGTTCTCTTCTATATTAATCAGAGCTCTCAACCGTAATCCTGCCGAATCATCAAGTTCGTCCTTCATGAGGAAGGAATAGTCATCGGTCGTCAACTGATCTTGAAACGATATACGTGTTGACCCTGTCCTTACTTCCCAAGGCAAGACTGCCTCATGACCATAAACCAGCTGATAAGGGGATATCTTAGTGGCTCCGTGACAAGCCATCCTATAAGCCCATAAAGATTCAGCCAAAGACATATGCCACTTTTTGGGTTGTTCTTCTATCTTCCTCTTGATTAGTTTGATTATCCCCTTATTAGACGATTCTGCTTGGCCATTGGCTTGAGCATAATATGGAGAAGAATTTAATAATTTAATCCCCATATCGGCGGCGTACTCTCCGAATTCTCCAGAAGTAAACATTGTTCCTTGGTCAGTTGTGATGGTTTGAGGAATACCAAATCGATAGATAATATGGCTTTTAACAAATTCAATCATATCGGCCGATGTCACGTTCCTTAAAAGAACTGCCTCCACCCACTTAGTAAAATAATCTGTAGCTACCAATATGAACTTATGTCCTTTGCTCGATGGAGGATGAATCTGTCCGATTTGATCTATTCCCCAACCTCTGAATGGCCAAGGCTTAATTATTGGATTCATAACCGATGCTGGTGCGCGCTGTACATTGCCAAACTTCTGACAATCTTGGCATCCTTTGTAATACTTGAAACAATCTTCAAGAATAGTTGGCCAATAATACCCATTGTTCCGGATCATCCATTTCATTTTGTGAGCCGATTGATGAGCTCCACACACGCCCTCATGGATTTCTCCCATCAGAACCTTTGCCTCTTCTGTTCCCAGGCACTTGAGAAGAACTCCATCAATCGTCCGGTAAAATAAATGATCCTCAAGTAACACATATTTTGTAGCTTGAAAACGTATTCGCCGATCCACTTTTTGGGATGGATCTTTCAAGTAATCGGCGATTTCCTTTCGCTAGTCATCAGCCATGAGCTCTATCATCATCGCTCCGTGAATCGGCCGATACCCGGAGGCATGTTGGGCCAGCCTGTTGGCCTCTTCATTATAATTTCTGGGGATATGCTCAATTATTGAAGACTTGAACTCTTTTAAAAGCTCAAGGCAATCTTCATAATAAATCCTCAAGATATCATCCTTGCACTCAGATCGCCCCGTTAATTGATCCACAATGAGCATGGAATCTCCAAAAATTTCGACTGCATCAGCTTTGACTTCCCTTAATAACTGGATGCCCTTCAGAACGGCTCGATATTCCGTCTGATTATTAGTTGCGGAAGCTTCTATCGGCAGAGAGAAATTATAACTTGCCCCCCGAGGCGACACAAGAACAATGCCGATTCCTGATCCGACCCCACACGAAGAACCATCAAAATATAGAGCCCATGGAACCGGTTCAACGGCGGCAATTTCTGGTCCACAATGCTGAGCTACGAAATCGGCCATTACTTGACCTTTGATAGCTTTGGCCGATTCGTACCTTAAGTCGAATTCTGACAGAGCCAGGATCCATTTTCCAATCCGCCCTTTCAAAATCGGCAATGATAGCATATACTTCACCACATCATCCTTGCATACAACTATGCATTCTGCCGATAGCAAATAGTGCCTGAGCTTGGTACACGAGAAGTATAAACACAAGCACAGCCGCTCCACCGGGGAATATCTTGTTTCGGCGTCTAGGAGTCTTCTGCTGACGTAATATACCACTCGTTCTTTCCCTTCAAACTCCAGGCTGTGGTGGGACCAACACCGGAGGTGAAACTAGATATTGCTTAATATCTTCCAATGCTTTGCGTTGTTCTTCTCCCCATATAAATTCTTGATCGGGCTTTAATTTCAACAGAGGAGTAAAAGCCCGGATACGCCCTGACAGGTTGGATATGAACCTTCTGATAAAATTGACCTTGCCGATGAGGGACTGTAGCTCAGTTTTATTTTGTGGGGCCACAATTTTGTTGATGGCGTCTATGGTCTTCCGGTTGATTTCTATCCCGCGCTCATGAACCATGAATCCCAAGAATTGCCCAGCCGATACACCAAATGCACACTTGTTTGGGTTCATCTTCAACCCATGCTTCCTTGTGCACTCAAGTACTTCTTGTAAATCGGCCAGATGTTCTTGGTGACCTTTTGATTTGACCACGACGTCATCTATATAAATCTCCATCGATGTACCAATAAGCTTGTGGAAGATATAGTTCATTTCCCTCTGATATGTGGCACCGGCGTTCTTTAACCCAAAGGTCATCACAACCCATTCAAATAAACCAAGATGACCTGGACACCTGAAAGCCATTTTTGAAATATCTTCTTCGGCCATTAATATCTGATTGTACCCTGCATTACCATCCATGAAACTTATGACCTTGTGTCCCGCGGTAGCATCTATCAAGATATCGGCCGTTGGCATCGGATATCCATCCATTGGCGTGGCCTGATTTAAGTTCCTGAAATCGATGCACACGCGCAACTTTCCATTCTTTTTATACACGGGCACAATATTAGAAATCCATTCGGCGTAGCGGCACTGCCGAATAAATCCTGCTTCAATTAACTTTGTGATTTCGGCCTTTATATCAGGTAGAATCTTGGGGTTGCACCGTCGTGCAGGTTGCTGATATGGCCGATATCCTGATTTTATAGGTAACCGGTGTTCAACAATGGACCGGTCTAGACCTGGCATCTCATGGTATTCCCAAGCAAAGCAATCCTTGAATTCTTTCAATAAACTTATCAGTTTACACTTATACTCAGGATCCAAATTAGCACTAATATACGTCGGCCTTGATTTGCTGCTATCTCCCAAATCTACCATCTCCAATAAATCGGCCGACGTAAATCCATGCCCAAGCTTCCCGTCTTCTCGGACGAGCTGATCCATCTATTCTGAATCTTCAGAGTCGACTGCTTGGATTGGCTGTAGACCGAAATCGGACACTTTCAGGAAGTCAGTGTCCCAAGTCCTGCCAGATATACATTTGACGTGCTCGCAGCTCCACTGTTGCGTGTCAGCCGCTGCAACGCTGTAGGCGGAATTGGCAGTGACTATCTCTGTGCTGTCGCCGACCCATTGCACGAGGCATTGATGTATTGTAGATGGGACACAGCAGGGTCTTACTGCCGATGGTGAGGTCGACGCAGAGCGCTCCACGGGTGGGAGACACATTGCCTTCAAAATCCTTCAGCATCATATCCGTCTTGGTGAGGTCTTCATGGCCCTTGCCTAGCTTGCGGAACATGGCATACGGCATGATGTTAACTGCGGCACCTCCATCTACTAGTAATCTGGTGACGGGTCGTCCGTTAACATAGCCTTTGAGAAACAGCGCCTTAAGATGTTGCCGTTTTTCTTCTAGTTTCTCAAAAGTAGCCGTCATCGGCTCTAACACCAGTTGTGCCATCTGTTCTTCCATTCTTGTTGCTTTGTCTCGATCGTCAGGCGCCATGAATTCCATCGGCAATATGAACACCATGTTGATTTCGGCTGCCGATTCTTGATTGTCTGCTTCTTGACCGTTTTTCTTTGGGCGCCACACCCGAGACTTAACATTTCTTTTCTCTGGCACCTGCCTCTGTTCTTCCTCTTGATGCTCCCACTGGCGTAGGCGTTGGATCCTCCATTTCTGGGATCTGGATAGGCCATCGGGACACTACCTGGGATTTACTGGTTTGGCCGATGATCTGGCGTGTTCCCAATCTGGTTCTCTTCCTAGGGGATTTTCATCTGACACCCTATCATCAGCCATCTCTTCCAGCCGATCATGCACGTTGATCCTGCACCCCAGTCCATCCTGTCGGTTGATCCTGCCTTTTGACCGGTGGTACTGGTCAATTCTACCCCCTAGCCAATCATGCACTGAAATGCGCTGTTCCTCTCGTCCGCGCCGATTTCTGCTGATCGGCTCTGATCCTCTTTCCCTAGAGTGTGGCCTCGGGCGATCATTGCAACTCAATCCATTGCATTCAGGACAGTTATCGGCTGACGGCAGTCGGATGTTGTTCTCCTAGCAATGGATGAAGAACGGACATTGCCAGTGATCTTCATGCCGACGTATCATCTTGTTGTGGTATCTTGATTGTTCTTGCTGCTGCCGATATTTGCTGAGCAAGAACTAGGAGGTGACGGGTTTGCGTGGTTGTTCTGGCCCCCGCCTGTTCCTTTTGATCTCTTCCGCCTTAATCTGCCTCCTGGGATCAACGGCGCCGCCCCTTCTTGCCGATTCTGACGTCAGCACCTTGGTTTGACGTGAATTTCTTCCCGTGTCAACCATGTTAGCCGGGAAGGGATGCTGATCTATCTTCATCGGTTTTGCCGATTTAGCTGGGATTTCAAATTTGAGCCGCCCCTGTTCGATGGCCGATTGTATCTGCTGGCGGAAGACTTTGCAGTCATTCGTATCATGAGACGTGGCGTTGTGCCACTTGCAGTACTTCATCTTTTTGAGTTGATCGGCCGTAGGGATGGTATGATACTGAGAAAGTTTAATCTGCCCTTCCTGGAGTAATAAGTCGAAAATTTTATCGGCTTTTGATGTGTCAAAGCCGAATGTTTCTGGCTCTTTCTTTCTGAAAGGGCATTGTATTGGTTTTTTGCCTTTCACCCACTCTGCCAGGCCGATTTCCTCCTCCGCATCAGATTCAGATCCTTCTAGGTACGCCACCTTCTTCTGGAAATTCCTTCGCTGTTCAAACGGACTGACTTCCTGTCCTGCCAATCGGTGAACGATCTGACTTAGGCTTTCGAACTCTTGCGAAGCATACCTTTCCTTGATTTGTGGCAGGAGGCCTTGGAAAGCGATATCGGCCAGCTGTGCATCGGTCAAAGCCAGACTGTAGCATTTGTTCCTGACCTCTCTGAACCTCTGTATATATCCAGTTACTGGTTCATCGCTCCTTTGCCTGAGGCTGGTCAGATCTGAGAGCTTCATCTCATGTACTCCTGCGTAGAAGTATTTGTGGAACTGTTTCTCCAGATCGGCCCAAGTAACAATAGAATTTGGCGGCAAAGTGGTAAACCACTGGAAGGTCGATCCGGAGAGAGACGATGAAAATAGCCGCACCCTCAGAGCATCTTGCGTGGCGGCTTCTCCGCACTGAATGATGAATCTGTTGACGTGCTCAACGGTGGATGTGTCATCCAGCCCCGAAAACTTGGTGAAATCAGGTACCTGGTAGCGGTGTGGGAACGGCAGCAAGTCATAGGCCGATGGGTATGGCGTCTTGTATGTGTAGGTCCGCACTTTCGGCTTCAACACAAACTGGTCCTGAATCACCTCTGCTATTCTTGCCGTCCAGTCCACCTGCTGCTGATGAATGACCGTTCGCGGTGCCGGCACATGTTGAAGGGCTGATGGTGGTACAGCTGGGTGATGAATCGAAGCATGCGGCGAATTTTGCTGATCAGCTGACAGTTGATGGTGAAGTGAATCCGCCGCCCCGTTGTACGTCATCATCGGCGCCGTGCTTCTGAGTGATTCTTCAGCGCCTGCCCCCCTGTCGATTTCTGATAATGTTGGCTGATATTGAGGGACCGTCGGCCGGACGGCCGATTGGTGCGGCGCCTGGATTGGATAGCTCCTATATCCGATTGTTGGCTCAGGAAAAACTGTTGTCGCCGACGTCCACCAAGGTACTGAGCTTGTGGGCAGCGATTGCACAGAAGCAATCTGGACAGGTTGAAGCGGTGTCTGTGATGGGAAACATGGTGCACCGCTGTATCTTGGAGACGCTGGAGACAACGGAGTGTTGTACCCCTCGCGTTGCGTTAATATCGGCTGAGAAGCCGATTGGGACGCGCCTGGTAAGCTCCTGGCTGGCAGCGTAATTGGTGGGGTATACGCTGGCCCCTGATAGCCTTGAACTGCTCCGCTGGCCAGAGAGCTGATGACGGCGTTGTACACCGTGTTGGTCATCACAGAGGACTGATCGATGAACGCCTGGTAGACGGACTATTGAATCATATCGGACATCTTGCCCGAGTCCTCAGCAATGGTGATGTGGCGAGGAATTGGGATAGGAGCTTCCTTGACAGCTTCGCCGCTTCTGGTACGACCGAACGACTGCAAATACATCTTCTTGTATTCTTCCAGATGTTTGGCTAATTCTTCCCTCTGGTCGTCCTTGAGATCCGCTTCTGTGACCTCAATGATGTTGCTATCGGAGATTTCTGCGTTCTTCGACATGTCAGATCTTGAATTGGTCCCACTGGGCGTGCCAAAAGTGTGTTGGCGCTAAAATCGGCCAGACAGGAATCGGCTGATGGTCTTCAACGTCGGACACACGACCCGGGAGAATCTGCTTAGCTCCTGTTCGGGTTATCGCCCTGGTACGGTTCGCGTGGTGTGCCAGTCAATCTGACCTGTTGATTGACAAGGAAATAAAGTATTAAATTCTAGGCGCTCCGATCGGCTGGAGTTCCGATCTGTCCTGAGGAGCGCGTCGGCGGCGAATCGGCCGATTTGCTTTAGAGACGATCGGCTATGGATCAGCCGATAATCGTGTAGTAATTGTAAAGAAAACTACTGGAGCGATCTAAACAATTACTACAGAGGCAACACTTGAAATAGATCTAATCGGCTGTGAGATGATAAATCGAAAAAGAACGATCACGAATCCGATTACTTTGATCTCAAGCTGGATAACTGGTGATAATACTAGAATAACAGGTAAAACTTGCAATTCTAGTAAATATCGATAACTGGTGAATAAATCCAAACGAAACCACAGCGATGCGCCCGTAGTTAAAGCTCGGATATTATTCGATAAGAGAAACCTACCAATTGGCCGGAGATCAAGTTGATGCAGCCCTGCCAATCTGTACGAACTCGTGAAAGAAGAAAAGTATTGGCGAAGTCGCCGATTTGAAAGTAAATTGCTGAAAAAGTAGAAGTATTGTTGTTGATTGATGTGTTGACCCCTTGCAAGACCCTGACGACTCCTATTTATACCCTAAGACTAGGACTCCTGGTCGATCACGACTTGTTACAACCTTATTTAAAAAACGGGAAAACTACTATATCTATAATAACTTTTAAAGGAAACGGACTCCCGCAGAATCTTCCGCCGCCGTCCCCCTAATCCAATCAGGACTCTTTTCAATTGCTCCTTGACCGACTTAGCATTGCCCTGTCGACCAACTTTTGACCAGGACTCTTCGAAATAGTCCCATGCTGTTGGCGCAAGCTGTATCACCAATCGGCCGATTTCCAACAGTTACCTCAATTGGCCGATTCCTTACTGTAGCCTGTAGATCTGCCGCATCGGCCAACCTTCTCTTCCCGACGCCGATTTAACACGTGTCAAAATCTGGCGTCAACAAATGGAAAAGAAGTCCTTAAACTATATTTTTGTAATTTTTTAAATACTATTTGACATACATGTAGTTCAAATTGTAATTACTTTCAATAAACATGTAGAAAATCATTTAAACTATTGAAAATAGTTAAGAAGTTCTAAAATTATTGAAACTTCTACAAGCCAACTTATATGCAGTCTAATATATGTGAAAAATGTATCGGTACATATAAAATTATTATTGTTATGTGCCACTTAACAAAGATGCCTTAATTAGTTTGAAATAAAAATAAATACCTAAATGGGCCAAAATATCTGAGTCTGGGCGTTTTCCGTGTATACACAAGGCCCAAGTTTTTCTATCCATCCATCACTGATCCGACGGTCTAGATCGTTTCTCATTACTTATAAAATCACATCCACCCACTAGAAACCCTAGCGGACTACGGTCCATCTCCCTCCCCCTCCCCCTCCACCCCCATCCCCTCCCCCTCCCCCTCCTCAGATCCACATGCCTCACCCTCTCCTCTGAAGCCTATCCAGATCCTCAGCAAGAGGCGAGAGGCGAGTGAGCGGAGGCCTCGCAGGCGGGCGGCGGCTCGGCCGCGCACGCCGCGCCGGGGCTACGCGAGGTGCAGGCGGAAGGGCAGACAGCGGCCTGCAGGCGCAGCTAGGCGTCGGCGCGCGGCTCTTCCTCCGCAAGGTGCGGGCTGATGGGAAGGCAGCGGCCTGCGGGCGCATCTCAGCAGATGCTGTTGCGGCGGCGGCGGCGGCGTCCACATCTAGCACGCCCGCAAGCCGCGGCTGGCGTGCACACGTCCGTGAATACATTGAAATCAGGTGAGCACATACGTCCTATTTGCCCCAATCCATCCATATGTAACAATGCCAATGCCAATGTTTTCATTCTTTCATGCCAATGTCGTAAATCCTAAGTTATGGGTATATTGCTTGCGGCTAGAGACTAAACCGAAATGGATGATGAAGAAGCCTCTATTATGCTGTAAGCCGTTTGAGTTACAAACAATGTATATTATTTAGTCAGCTGAACATTTAATGTGTAAAGGACGCCCTCAAGTGGTCTATTTTTCTTTCATTTTGAGTGGCATATGTTTAATTTGTACTTAACCTTTAGCTCATATAATTTCATTCAGCACAGATACATGCTGCTCAGCTATCAGGCCTTCACGATGATGCCCATAGATATCCTAATCTCGGATAAGAAATTGTATTCGTATACAGGAAATATATTGGATAGAAGGTCGTTTGGAGGTGGCACTGACCTGACACCATTGTATATCGCTGAAGAGGCTGTCAATCACTAACATTCTGTATGTGAATAGCTCCTTCTCCACTTGTTCAGAAGATAAATATAAATCCAGCTATGCTATATTTTTTTGACCAAAAGCAACTTGTCCGAGGCTGTTGTGCTTGACTTACATTTATTTTGTCCCTGCATGCTTGTTGGATATCTCATTTATGCTCTATTATTGGACCCTTTCAGGTTCAGAAACAAATGTGTGATGAATTTGTTCCTAGCTTTTGTCCTAGATTCAAAAAAAATGCACGGTGATTACTTCTCAAGGTTAGTTCATTCAGCTGTTCATTTTATGTTCGTGACTATTGTAATAGTTTTCATTTCAATTTTGCTCTCACTGGCAAATGGAAAATCTCATGATTGAGTTTGTCTAGAATCTGAAAAATGATATTATATTTGTCTTCTTATTCAGTACTGTGCACTAAATAGCTATCATGCTCGTCTGGTCCAGATTGTCAAGGAGATGATTATTTATGTTTGACTGCAGCATCATGGAGTGAAATATTTTTCCGATGATCTTAATCACTATGATCAGAAAAGTCTTCTTCAATATTTTTGATTCTTTGTAGCATCATGAGTGAGTGAAATATTTTTGAAACAGGACCTGATGATCTCTTTTGCTTTGTAGGATGGATATACTGCATAGTCTAAGCATGGCTATTAACACAAACATGGATCGACAACAACCAGAAAACATGATGGCATCTAACTTTTATCTTTAGAACACATGGCAATTCACTGCCTTTTCTTTTGAACAGCATAGGCATGGTAGAACAATGATGACATCTGAGTAGAATGATCATGGACTTTCAAGGGGCAAAGACATATGTATATTGCCCCATGTTATAAACTTTGTAATCTGGTTGAATATTCTAGTGATTGAGCTATATATATAATGATATATTGAGGTTGAATGTCTATTTAAAATTATATTACTGCTTAAAATTCTACTATTTTTGAGGGCAATAAAGAGATGTCGGTTCCAACTGTCTTAGTGAAACCTCAATTTCCCTGATGGGACGCTGTCAGGAAAGAGGCTAATTTCCCTGATGGTAAGTGGAAAATTTCCATGAGGGTTGTAGCACACAGGAAATAAATTAACCTGACGGTTCCTGATAATTTTTAAACCTGACGAGACAATATTACCCTGTGAGTTTACCGTCAGAAAAATACCGACAGGAAAATAATTTCTGTCGGGAAACCGACAGGCAATTTTATTTTCTCTGTCATTTTATCCCTGTTGGGATTTGCCTGTCGGTTTTCCGACAGAAATTATTTTTCTGACGGTTTTTAGCTATTTTTTTGACGATTCTCGGTACACAGGAAAATTTCCGTTTCTGGTAGTGGTACACAATAGCTTATAAAAATAATCTACTTTAATCTGTACTCTAATATCGATCTCTCGATCTATCCTGGTGAACATTAAGGTGGAGGTTGACATGAATGTTATTTGGCAAAGGTGGCAATGACTGCTTCACTCTCCTATATCATCATTTGCCAACAAATATAAGGAGGATTTTTTTAACTTTGCGATGATTTCAAACATTCACATTTCACTAATAAATCCACTTATATACATAATCATGTTGCAAAAATAAAAATATTAAACTCAATATACTCATTTTCATCAACTAATACAAGTAAATCACATTATTTAGCTTTTCAAAAGGCATCAGAACTGGGAGAGATATGTTTGGATTATAACAATCCACGAACACCTCAGCCTCAAAAGGCATAAGCTACTATATACTTGCCATAAATACCTCAGCCTCGCAGTATGGCATGTGCTTCATGCCTTTTGAGGCTGAGCTTTTTATGTGCAAGTACACAGTAGCCTATAAGAACAATCTGCTTTAATTTGTACTCTCGTATCGATCTCTCAATCTTTCCTGGTGAACACTAAGGTGGAGGTTGACATTAATGTTATTTAGCAAAGGTGGCATTGAGTGCTTCACTGTCCTATATCATCATTTGCCAACAAATATCAGTATGATTTTTTTAACTTCACTATGTTTTTAAACATTCACATTTCACTAATAAATCCACGTATATACATACTCATGTTGCAAAAATTAAAACATTCAACTCAATATACTCATTTTCATCAACTAATACAAATAAATCACATTATTTAGCTTTTCAAAAGGCATCAGAACTGGGAGAGATATGTTTGGATTATAACAATCCATGAACACCTCAGCCTCGAAAGGCATAAGCTACTGTATTCTTGCCATAAACACCTCAGCCTCGCTGTGTGGCATGTGCTTCATGCCTTTTGAGGCAAAGGTGTTCATGTGCAAGTACACGATAGCCTATAAGAACAATCTGTTTTAATTTGTACTCTTGTATCGATCTCTTAATCTATCCTAGTGAACACTGAGGTGGAGGTTGACATGGATGTTATTTGGCAAAGGTGGTAATGTGTGCTTCACTCTCCATATCAGTAGTATTTCCAGCTTTGCTAGTTTTGTGATGTTTATTCAATTAAGGAAAAGTATCTAGATCTGTCTAGAAGCAATATCAAATACTGACAGCGGCGGAGAGGAACGGCGGGTGGGCACCTGGTGGCGCGATGAGGAGGCGCGATGGCGTGCCCCGCTCTCCTCCTTGCCTTCGGGCGGCCGCTCGGTGCCAGCAGGCGGGCACCTGGTGGTGTGACAAAGAGGCGCCAGCGTGCCCCGCTCTCCTCCTTGCCTGCGGGCGGCAGCTCCGCGCCGGCGGGCGGGCATCTGGTGGCGCTACGAGGAGGCGTGACGGCGTGCCCCGCTGTCCTCCTTGCCTGCAGGCGGCGGCTCGACGCCGGTGAGCGGACGCCTGCTGGCGCGACGAGGACGCGAGGAGGTGGGCACTAACCTAGGGTTTCAAATGGATAAGGTAAAGAACTAAGTTAAAAAGGTGCCTTCAAATGGGAGAAAAGGGAAATAGGTGACGGGCAACAAATGTGTGGTCCGTCACCTGTGACATCAATTAGACTTGTCACCTACGTCATGAATATAGGTGACGGGCAACATATGACGCCCGTCACCTATGAGTCATTGTTTATTTTGAAACGAAAGAGAAAGATGACGCGCGATATATGTTGCCAGTCACTTATGTCACATGAGATTGCATGCTGGGAATATTCAAAGACGCGGCTACTGGGAATCTCGACCGCTGGTACCCTCTCTCTATGCACGCGCGCGCCATCTCGGCAACCGCGCGCCGTTTCGCATTACATTACTGAGAATCGCAACCCCGCTACCCTCTTTGTGCACCACTGCACGCGCGCGCCATCTCGGCAACCACGCGCCGTTTCGCATTCCCATGATCTCTGGCCGTCGCCATTATATACTGCGAGGCCGGCTGCTCTCCTCACACCCCTGCTCTCGCTCGCATTAGGTACAATGACGATGTCACATCACTTGTGTTGGCATTTTTAGGGAAACGAAGGTTTGAATTCTCACTCTAATTTCAAAAATGGCGACCGACTCAAAGAAACGTAGTCAAATCATTATTATTATTTTTTCCATCCACATGGCAATGCGATTTGAGTCCCATTAATTTGATAAAAGAAAATAAAGAGGCAATCGACGCTAAGTTGTTCCTTACTTGGATTTTGATACTGAGTTTGTCTGTTCTTATGCTAAAAGCTACTTATCGTTCCATATGACTATTGTTAGTTTTTTTAGTTTGATTTATTCCTTTAGCTTCGATAGATCAGTCACCCCCCATCAGGAACGGACTTGGATTGAGTCCAATCAGTTGCTGATAAGAAAACAAATTCCTACATAGTCTTTTTCTTTCTTTCCCAAAACAAATTCCATCATGTTAATTGCTCACAGCATTTCTATTTGCTGGTCAAGATCTGTGGTGGAAAAAAAGTGTATTATTGTGTCACATACTTACATTAAAGCAGTGTTCAGGTACAGGCTAGGAAAAGAAAAGGAAAGGAAGACACCAAATTAAATCAATGAATCCCTCTTCTAACGAAGCATTTCAGCATTGATTTCCTATACTGTACCTTCTATGGATCAATATATGTGGCTTAGCTCTAATATCTTATATGGATCCAAATCTTATTATATTGGAATTGCTTCCCACGTTAGGATTTTCTTTTCCTAGAACGAAGTCACATGGCCAGTTTTTCTAGAAAGAAATCACACAGCTCAAGTCGTAACACGTGGCTGCGCTGGGCCAGGTGGGCTGTGGGTTGTCCATGTAATCCGATGGGCTGTGGGCTGCTATCATCATAGGATGTCAGTCTCACGTTTCTCTCAACATCATAGGATGCCACACATCTGTACCACAATAAAAAGAACGAATTTGAATATGTTTTGGTGCAACCTTCGACTCGGACGACCCGCGTGGGTCTGCCAAATGCGATCCTTAGCCATCCAATTGCCCCTCTGGATGCTCGCATCCACATCCATCCGGGACGGCCTCCTCTGACTTCAACCGACAATAAGCCAGATCAAGCGCTTAATTTGCATCTCTTCAAACAACGAGGGAAATGTCAGACCGTGTGAGAGCATGTGAGACGTGCTGGCACCCTGTAAGGTCAACTTGAGGTGGAGCTAACTTGGATCCGCTGCTGCTGCGGCCGCCACGGAACCTGCTTGGTGTTGCTGCTCTTGGAGTTTAGCAGGAGACCCGGAGGAACTGAAAGAGCTGCAAATCACGTCCTAGATTGGCATTCTCATTGGATGGAGATACTCAAATCAAGGTATACAAATCGATCGCATCTGGATGGACTGGAAGTGGTTCAATATTGCCGTAGTTTATGCAACCAATAATCATCCACATCCACTTGGCTCCTCGAAGGTCAACGTTCCTAGTCCATTCTTAACCACCATTTGCTTGACCTCTAATGTCCTCCCGCACCACCCGCGCACGCCACGCACCGTACGATACGCCAAGATCCTCAACTACTGCAGCAAGAGCCTGCCTGCCGGCTTCGTGAGCTGATCGATCATTGCTTCTACACGTGTATGCTTGCTCTTGTTTACTCCACCGCTCTGTTATCTGATTTGGATTTTCTCTACCTGATCTCTCTATGCTTTTGTTGTAATAAAGGGCCGGTACTCACGCACTTGTGTGCCGGTGTTTCAATGAAGTTTCGTTTGCAGCTAAAATTCAGTGGAAAATGTCAAGATTTTTACTTTGGGGATGCCCGTACCTTGTAGATTCAGTGGAAGAAAAGTGGTATTGTCATCCCGCCCCTTGGTCAGTCCTCATGAGATACACAGTTGACAACGACATAGGGCAACACACACAGTATATATATATATATATATATATATATATATACACAAGCCGGTGTGTTGAATACTGTTCAACACACCGGTCTATTTAGCTCCCTGGGAGCTGAATATTATTCAGCACCTATGGTGGAGCCTCCACCGGTGCGCAAAATTACTCCATTTTCATGCGCGATAGTAAAAGTCAAATCCAACATGTATTATGCATGTGTTTTAATGCTCTTTTGATTTGCTGGCTTCGCAGGGTATTTTGAGCATGTGTGACACGATTGGATTTACATTGCATGCATGGGTCATCGTTTGGTGCATAAAAAGATATCTACTTTGATGTCGCAGTAGTAAAAATCATAATTCTATAATTCTTCAGCAAATCCATCTCGCGTCCGTAAAAATAAATTGCACATCCTAGTTTTATCGAATCTATGTCCAGATGACACATGCAAATTAAACATCTCTTCTACCTTGATCATAGAGTCCATAGAGTTCATGATCTTGTAAATATTGCCAAGCTGCTACAGTTTCCTATCTTCAACGCCGCAGAGGACGAGCTGACGCGTCGGAATGGTGAGGCGACCATAAAAATCATTTGCAAACATAAGAAAATAATAACCTTAAGACTGCATGATTCATAAGAAAATAATTAACTATTATAAAGCACAAAAAATACTATTCTATATTATGAAAAATACTACTCTACTATAGCTCATGTGTTTGGATTGCGTCCGTAGGGCATCTGGCCTGCAATCACGGGCTTGAAATCAAAGAGGGATTCAAGGAGTTAGCACTTGCATGTGACATGCTACGCTGAGCAAGTTTTGGAGAGAAATACACGCATGCATGTGTGTAGTTGGGAGACACAACCTTGCATGCATGGAAACTGAAACATGATTTTAGGATTACATGATTATTAACATCTCAGCACCGTCTACTGCTAGCAAGGGAGGAATTTTAGGCCGATGCACGATTGTTTTTTAGCGTTTATCACAAGTTATCTATCTTAAATCTACTACGTTCATCGGCTTCTTATCGTGATCTCATCGCTAAAGCCGATCGAGTTTGGATCTAGGTGTTGCTCACGTGTAATTAAGCAATTAATAGCACATAACCTGCTAAATCGGCTGTCTCTTAGCCAATTGCTTCATTACCCGTATAATCTGCCCAGTTGATACTCTAGTGGAATGATTCAGCCCCTAACCGATACGTTCTAGAATTTAACGTTTACCCTCCCTTTTATCAATTGCAGATCAAATTAACTGGCACGCCTAGCACCTTCACAGTATCAATTGGGTTTTGTACTACGGAGTGAAGCGGATCTCCCATGCCCTAGCATACGTACACGTAAAGATCCGATCAGTGGATTTTTGCGTCAACATTCAGAGGCTGCAGATAATCCTGGCAATTTCTTAATTGAACGCTTGACGCAGCATCCTAGGCCTGGTAGGCTGTGGGTTGTCCATGTAATCCGATGGGCTGTGGGCTGTGAGTGATATTAGGGAGAAACTGCGAAGCAGATATATGTTTGCTGCCCGTGAACTTAACGAAGTGGAAAAGCTCGACGAAATGCAGCGGACGTACGGCTGTCATCTAGCTGGGAGGCTAGGAGCTAGCTGTGCGCACTACTGTACTGTAGAGCTAGTGTACAACTGCGGCCGGCCTCATTATATCAGTGTGTGCACAATCATGCATGTCACTCACGGGTCGCGGCCACACCGTACCGTGGATTCGAGATACATACATGTATGTGGTGCATTATTGTGACGGAACTCGCTCATGCATGCTCCAGCCTTTGGCAAGTTGTGGTCGTCGTACGTGGCTCACCTAAAGCTTGTGCTGCCGGTGCGCCAATGAAAATTTAACTGTAGATCGATGGCGTCCTTTGGCATGATCACCGTGGTAATATCTAGTGACTAGTAGTAACAACCAGTTCACACGCTAACTAACGCCACCGTGAAAAGAAAAGGGAACTAACTCAGAATCAGTGTACCTGTGATGTGATTACCGTACGTGATGTGTAGTAGTTACCGTCATGGCTTTGGCCGGATACATGCATGCATGCATTATTGTAATGGGTATGACCGACGACGCATGCCTTTGCTTCTGGCTTTATTTTTCGCTTCATTCTACTGTTGAAGGCTGACTCATCAGCTCTCCAGCCGGCGGTAGCGGCTTAGCTTTTGGGTACATAAAGCAACCGAACACTACTAAAAAAAGACTTATAGTACTGGGTGGGAAGGTCCTTTAGCACCGGTTTGCTCAATCGGTATTGCGAAACCGAGATTAAAAATCTAAGCCTTAGGCACCGGTTAAAACACTCGGCGTGGATGGCCCAACTCGTACTTCTGCCCGCTCTGTGAACGGAACCTGGAGGATGGCCCTGCATCTAGTAACTGAATGCCCCTATTCCAAGCAGGTATGGTCCTCCATTTCGGACTGGACACACTGTGCTATTCTCTCCCCTTCAACTAGACGGCCGACATCGACCTGCATTCCTGGTTCTGCTCTCTCTTCAACGCTTCAAACCAGCAAAATAAGGGACTGGCTCGCTGATTTTGCTAACACTTTGGGCCGCAAGTACATTGGAACCATCTAATAGGCGGTCTCATGCAATGACACATCATCTTGAGATGACTAAATAGACAACCTCTACAATAAGTTATCATCTTTATTATCTTGTAGTAGTACCATATCCCTTCATTTGTGGAATTAAAAAGAATATATTATTAGTAGTATGACAACAACAACTCGTACATTGGTGAGTAAGCGGTCTTATAGTCCTTAATTTTAGACTATGAGGCGGTTGCTTCGCGAAACAACCGCCTTGTTCTCTCTCCTCCCTCTCTCTCCTCCACATCATCAAAAATCTTACGTGAATCTGCATAAGACAACCTATAAGACCGCTGATGTGTAGCAATATACTTGCCATTATGGTGAGAACGAAACAACATAATCTTCATACATGAGGAGGTGCTGGTTCCCCGTTTCATCTCTCTACCGAAGGAAGAGGTTAGGTTGTGGGCGTTCGCAGGGGCCAAGCACCTCGGCTATCTTGTTGATCCTTTAGTGCGTGAATAATCACTTCACCTCTAGCTCGGGCCTTCCAAGTACTCTATCTTGGAAGGGAGATGTATTTGGCGCCTCTGGCGCCTTGTAAACTCTCTTCTCCTTATTAAATAATTAATAATTCTCCTTATTAATGAATTAATAATGAATGCTAGACAAGTTGTCCAGGTCTTTCAAAACAAAACGTCCGGTACCAAAGTACCTTCATTTAAAAAATTATATTAATTCTGGAAAGAGGTGCGGCAGGACACGACAAGATCATTAACGATGTGCAGGAACCGGTGGCGGCAGGAGGCTAGACACCAACGACGTGCAGGAACCAGTGGCGGCAGGACACGGCAAGATCATCCATGTTCCATTGTGATCGACCACATCTATTTCTGTTGGGGACCGATGAACTCTGGTGGCAGCAGGATAGTTCAGGTGGCCATGGATGATGGATGGCGATGGTGGCACCCTCGGCGGCAGGAGGCTGATTGCTGATTCCAAAAGAAAAAACAATACGAACGGACATGGGGGGTGGGGGTTTGAATATAGAGAGCCAGGATTTAATACCGAGTCTGTTGGATAACCCATCTTATTTTGGTGGTTTCTATTTTTACTAAGAAGGTAAAATCTGTAAATTTAGCTAATAATTTTTAGGTCGATACAGTCTTAGCACCAGTAGCAATAATGATATGGTAAAATAAAATATGATAAATAAATAATAGGCCATGAGTATCCTGATGAGCATGAATGGCTCATCAGCAAGGCCGCCGGCCGCGCGAGCCAGGGCGCCGCAGGCGAGGCCGCCGCACGGGCCCGCGGTGGTACGAGCAATGCGGCGAGCAGCGGCGGGAGGCGTGAAACAGGGGCAGGGGGGAGCAGCGAGCGGGCGGGACGAGGTGGGCATGCAGTGGCCCAATTTGGCCGGCGGCAAGCAGCAGGGAGGGGACGAAGAAGAGAAGAGGAGGAAGATGAAGATGCTGATGTGCGGGGTCTGCTCGTCAGTGAGTGAGAGAGAGAGTTGAGTAGTTTGACCCTGAATAGCACCAGGGATAAAATAGTCATTACATATTACTTTTAACACCGTTATCTTGTCAAACTAACGGAAGGGCTAAAAATCTAAACGAAATTTTTTTAAGGCTAGATAACTATGTTCAAGTAAAAGAGGCCAACAAACTAAACTCAACCTTTTTTAAGGGCCAAGAAACCAATTTACTCTAACAGAAAGCCGATCAAAAATCTCACCGAAAGACTAGAACTAGTCACTACCAAAATAAACTAAAGCTTATTTAACTAAGCATGCAAAGACTAGCGACGAGAACTAATCAACCCAATCCAATTAAGCATGCAATCAACTAAAAGCAATTAGCAAGAGCAAGTACAGAAGCACTGGTCTAAATATGTGATCAATCAGGGAGTAAAGAAGCTAGTGCAAAAGGAAAAATACAAATCGAACCTTGAAATCTCCTGCTTTGTGCTGCTTGCCGGTGCTCGGGCCGCGAGCTGCTGCATGGCAGGCAGCCCCACGCACACGCACCACCTCCACCTGGCAGCCCAAGAGTGGCTGCTGGGCTGCTTACGTGCTGCTCTTGCCCGCAGCTGGGCTGCTACCCCCGCCGCACTGCACAACTCGGGTATCTTTAATTGGTAGTAGACCCCACACTCCCATATCTGGTCTAAATAAGTTCAATTAAGCTTGAAAGCCGCCGCACCACGGCCTGGCGCACGTGCGCCCGGCCTGCTAACGCTTGGCCCACGGCCTGCTACTGGCCGCCGCGTGAGGCCTGGCCGTGGTCGTTCCCTTTCCCTTTCCCTTCCGATCGATTACGGCGGCGCCGTCACGTTATCACATCACACCTCTGGCCATCGCACCTCGCCCTCCACGCATGGCTCGCATCTCGCCGTCCGATTGCGTTCTTCTCCACGCCAATGGCTTCCCCGGCACCTTGCTCCATCGGAACGCCACCACCGCCATGTCCTTCACCAGTCGAGGTTGCTGCATCGACGCGACCTTAAGCTGCCCCGAGCGTTCGCTGCTCCCCACGATCCTCTTCGTGGAATGCTCCGGCGTCGACTTCGTCAACGAGCCCCCACGCATCATCCGCGCGGCGGAAGACACCGTCCTCTTCCGCGTCCTCGTCGGCCCTCGGCCAGACGTCTCGCGGTGCAAGTACGAATACTACATCTACCGGGTCGGGGACGAGCCGACGCTTCAGCTGCTGCCGCCCCCGCCTGACACCTTCATCGCCGAGGATGCAGGCCTCCTCCTCCATGGGGACAACGACTTCATGGTGGCCTCCTTGGTCTCTACGGACAAATTTGACTTGCACGAGCTCCACCGCTTCGACTCCAGGACTGGGGCGTGGAGCCAAGTGGTGGTGCGATTGGTGGTGCCGCAGGTCTCGTTCCCCTTCAGGATCACCAGGAACTCAAGCCGGCTTGGCTACCATCTCACGTCCGCCGTGATCACCATCGGAGGCGAAGGTGGAAGGATGGGCTGGGTCGATCTCTGGCGTGGCATCCTCATCTGTGACGTGCTCGACTCGGAGCCTGAGCTCCGTGGCGTGCCCCTGCCGTTGCCGATGGACCTGCTGACATGCAACAATGGTCTGGGAGAAGAAATAGGAGGCTACGCAAACCCCATCCGCGGGATCGCCGTCGTCGACCAATGCCTCAGGTTTGTTCATTTGGAAGCCACCGTCTCCAGGACTACTACTGATAGCAGCGGCGACAGTGACGAAGAAACGACAGCAACCTTTCCTGACCCGGTGATGTCTGACTGGGTGATCCATACATGGAGCAACTCCAAGATGACTGCCTCCTGGGAGGACTGGGTCGTGGACTGCAAGGCCACAGCATCGCACACCACGATCCCCAGCAAGGTCAAGTCAAAGATGCTCAACTCCGGATTGCTGTCACCTGAAGATCAAGGAGCAAATCCAGTGCGAGCCTTGGGGAACCTCTGGGTGTCCACCCAGCTCCTGGCACTGATGATGGTGTCGTTAACCTGCTGGCCAGACTCAAATTCGAGGACCCCAAGGCATTCATCATCGCTCTTGACACCAGGGAGAATGCTCTGCTAGGCTCAGCCGAGTTCGCCACTGAAAGGAAACGCGGTGCTGACATCATGTATTTCCCAAGTAACATCTCAAAGTATATCGACCCAAAGGCTAGGGTTCTTCCTATCTCCAAAGGTACGGCTCTAGTTAAGTATTGCAGCTGCAAATTAAATCCTGCTTACAAGATATGGGAGTGTGGGTCTACAAATTAAAGATGAACTCTAAATTAAATAGAATACTTGATCACTGAGCCATGGCCTGTGTCAGTCCACGGCATATATATTTCAGTTGTTAGCTTGCATTGATTCGATATGCCTGTAGTTTCTTTTTGAGTTTTTCCACCTACTTGGCTGTTGATAATTTTCCACTGTAATTAGTTGCTTTGGTTTCTATTGCAAGATTTGCGGGAGGAAAGGGTACAAATAAACATGACCAGGATCATCGCATCAGCTGGGATGTTAGTGGATATGGCCAGAGGATTGGGGATTGGGTGTAGGTATAGTTAAAACGGGATTCGGTGCTAGAGTTAATTAAAACCCGCCTGTGGCACATTGCCTAACCGGTGAAATCCTTCACCCTGCACCCACCGGTGAATTTTTGCACCCGTACCCATCCTGGTGAGGTTTGAGTTGGATTAGCATCCTTGCCTGTTAGTTAGAACAGATAGAGCACCTTGTATTTCAAACACCCATGGGTGATGAAACCGCAGCACACAGTACCTGAAAAGCTTGCAGGTAGGCTTTTATGTCCGCATCCGTGAGACGTGAGTGAAATTTTACACCTACTAGCGTGTGTTCTGTTGCCATCCCTACATAGTCAGATCCTTTTGTTGGTGTTTTGTTACAAAATGGGGGCACTGAAAGTTTTTCTATTATTATTATAACGTAAATAGTCGACCAGAGTTTTACTAGCAGATGCGATGAGGCCAAGGCAAAGCATAAGCATCATCAAGTATTAAACTATTTATGTTGTCTCACTAGATGCTGTTACAGGTGTTGAAGATAACTACGAGGAGTCAAGTCTGCATGAAGGCACTGAGAATGTTGAGTTTCCGACTGAAAAGTTAATTTACTCTGGCTTAAAGTTTGGTGATGCATCAGTTGGTAGCTAGAGGTGAATGTGAGCTCGTTTGTGATAAAATCCAGGTCTTTACAGTGTTAGATCTGGTCCCATGCATAATCTCATGTCGATTGTGACATGAGTACATATCTGCTATATTGGTCTTAGACAGTACTTGGACCCTGTTTGTTTACCCCTAAAGATTATATAATCTAACTATTAAGCTGTGAGCTATTTGGCAATCTAGATTACTGGTAATCTGGTTATTATCTGCAGTGCCCTTGCTTGTACCGCTGCTCGCTGTGCTTCTGCTCCCGTTCAAGTACGTACTGTACTGAATTCTATGTTGAGTCTGTGGTGTGCCGTCTTTTTTCTTGACCCAATTTGGGATATGCTCTATGGAATGGCCCTTCTTGACCCAATTCGGGATATGCTCTATGGAATGACCAGGCCTAATCAAAAAATTATAGGAAGTTTTGCTCAAGAGACATGGCGGCCACGTTAGACTTCAATTGTGACTGTATATATTTGTCTTGGCAAAACTAAACTTTATAGAAATAAACAAATTAAGTTGCTGTAAAAAATTTTGGAAAATCAAATCTTCTCTCTGCTTGCTCTTATTTGGAGGAACATCATTGGAACTAAAAACATTCAAATTTTTGAGGAACATCTTCAAAAACATATATTGTGATGTTTGCATGGTGTTTTCCAATTTGTGCTTGCAACATATTGCCACTGCCAGCAGACACGTTAATCACTAATCATCTGAACTCTAGTATTTCCTGAGCTAATTTATGGGACTATCAAGCTGAGTTTGCTGCTGTTGGTGTCCTGCAGAGTAACGCATTGAAATGTTTATTATTTGGTTATGTAAGTTGATTGTGATAGTTAAGACATATGGACTGGTCATGCTGGTACCTGGCCAGTTCACAAAGCCACTAGGCTGAATCTGCTTGCAGGGCTGATGCTTTGGAATTTTAGAATTATGTTGGGTAGTTTCCTTCATGATAGTGTAAGACATCATGTGCAGTTATGGATCTTATGCTCCTCCTCTCTTAGGTTGTGACTGACAGGTCCCCACTTTGAGCTTTGATGTATTGTGGTTGTGTGTTGAGCGAAAAATGAATCTGAGTTCTTCAGTTTAGTTTTCATTTCTGGAAAGATGATAACAGTTCATGGCTTTGTGCCTTTTTATGGATAAATGTGGAATAAAAATGCTCAAACATTATTTCAGTTTTTGTGCACATTATTTGTTGCCTATCATACTGTATACAATTTTAATCTTCATTTTTGTTGGACCACGGGAGCTTTTGTGTGCTCCTTTTGTTTCTAGAATATTAGAATTCATCTGCAGACTGTAGCTTGTATTTTGTTCAAGATGTAGAAGAAATTGCATCCTATATTCCATAGAAACGAAAGGGCACCATAGGTTGCACACGTTGGCAGTGCATTAGGCCTGCAAATCCGATGACTTGACCAATGCAATACTACGAATTGCTGTTGTTTAGCACAATTGATTGTTGACAGCATCACGTCTCATTGAGTTATGGTCATGTTCGACTGACAGTTATATTGGGTGAAAGTGCTCAGGTTTTAGTTCAGTCAGTCACATACTGTTTTACGCGTAATGTGGCAGTGATATTACTCCACTCTCTGTTTGTAGTACTCTGTTCGTTGCTTGGTTTCCTCTGAAAGGAAATCAACTACTCCAAGCTTCCAGCTTGTCCCAGAATTAGCTCCTATAAATCAATTAACCAGCATTTTGAACTGTGAAGTAGCTGTTTTTGACAGGAAATGGTAGGAGCACTACCCTTCTTTAGCTATCAGAAAAAGAAACTACAGAGTTCATTGGTTGCTGGAGTAGCCATCATGAGAATTCTATGAGCTATGTCTGGTTAGTAGAGAAATACTTATAGCAAGAAAAAAAATCTGGTCTTTGCTGTGAGCTTAAAAACTATGTTCCTCTCTTTCTAGGCATTTAACTGTGTGGTCCTTGCTAGATTATCGGTCAGGTTGCAGGCGGGGCGGGTTGTTAAACGAGCCTATTTAGCCACCCCGCAAAATTGCAGTTTGTGGCAGATGCGGTCCAACTGCTATTTCTTTGTGGCCCTACGTTAAACAGCCTGTCAAGCCCACGGACGAGAGGGTACACGTCCATGAGGACCCGCAAGAACCCGCGACCTCCTCGTCCCACGTCTCTTCCACTCCTGAAACCTCCTTATTGATATCTTCCTTTACAAACCAAGGAGTGCTGTATATATAGCAGTAGAGCAGAATCATATGAACGACAGAGGAAAGTTCCCATGATGCCCCAAAAGTGTGTTAGAAATGCAAATGTTAGTAACTTTTCCTTAGTTGGAGAATTCTGGGAAGGTCACAAGCCATTGCATTGGTCAAGGTCACTCACTCACTCCAATGGCCTTTATCTAATCAAGTTCTGTGCCCAACCTACCTAATACCTATCAACCACTCCATCTTTAACTGATTACCAGTACAACTAGAAAATAGTTTAAATCCTTGTTGGATCTTGTTCTCATGTTACCGGAGCTGCGCTCCTTACACAAAGAGATGTGTTACCTATCTAATTTGTGCTTTTCGAATCATGAATGTTCAGTTTTTTATCTAACATTGTGGTTTCCGTGTTTCTACCACATTCTCCTCTTCCAGATTTCCAACCATTCAAGGAAAAAAATATTCTTCTCTTCTTTTAGCTGTTTCTAGTTTCAAATATGAGCATAGGGCATCATAACTCGAAGTATTGTGCTCTCGCTCTCAATAAATCAGATTAACGCATTTTCCATGTCAAGTACTGACGCATGTATCCCAAATCTCATACACAAAACCTTGACATATCGTTACAATCATTGATGCGGACATCTCGCCTGCCGTAATTCCTACTAAAAATATCGAAGGAGCATGCTCTTAGTAAATCAGATTATTGATACATTTTTCCATGCTACAACGAGGGCAAGCAAAGCAAAGAAGCCGAAAGAGGATAGGCATTAACATTCGCCTCTACTTTATCATTCAGAAATTATCTTAGAATTAAAAAACCTTACAGTAGCATCAATTTGTCAAACAGTAGTAGGGCATCTGCATGTTACATTGAGCAAGAGGAGAAATGACACTGTAGACAGCAGGACATGATTGTGACCTCCCATGATTGTACTTCTACCGCTTTCGCAGACAGTAGTACTTCTACCGCTTTCTCTTCCCTGAATTGCGGGTGTTGTACCTGCCCCTGGTTTTGAGCACGGTCGTTACCATGTCGACGCTTGGCCTTTTGACTAAAAAGCCTGCAGCACCATGTCTGGGGCGCCAGTACACCGCACACTTGGTCACCTCCGGCTGATGGATGGGACAGTCGATTGCCTCTGATCTTATTGCCGTATCAAAGGTTTGCTGGATGCTATTATATGTACGTTCTTCTTCTTTACCCTCCATCACCTCAAATATGCAGTTCCCTTGCGGGACGCAATGGCGCAAGAAATGAGGTACGAACAGAAGTATGAGCTCAAGATGTTGTCCCCGATGCCGATCCAGCATGCCGTGTTCATCTGATCCAGTGCTCGGTAACCTGTACTCTAGCACCGGGACATAACATTCGAAACCAAAAAAGATAGTTTCCTCTGGGAATATGTGTGATAGCTCTGATGAGATGCTGCGGACAACACCAGGCTCCCGGCCATTTGCTTGACAGCAGCATAGCGGATCCGAGCGGAAAAATCTAGTGTCATCAGGATAGCACTCTTGAATAATGTCAACCCAGGGACAGAACTGAGTATAAGAACATGACATGTCCTGTAAATTATGTAGCTGGGTGAGTTCTCCCATTGCATCTTCAGCTGTAACATTGAGCAGTGACGCAGATGACTGCAAGCAATCGATAGTGGCGCCGACTATATCTGTACTTTCTGAAAATCGTAGCACCAACTTTATGCTAAAACTTTTATCTAGCCTCTTGGGATCAAAATATCTGTAGCGTATGTGCGCCTCTACGCCCCGGCCTTCCAAAACCGAAGGCCATATATCAAAATAGATCTGCTTGCTTCCTTTCATCCTTTGATACACGACAGTTTTCCCTTCAAAAACTTGCCTGACAAATGGATAGCGGAAGGTGTCACGGGGAAGTGGGCAGCCAGACTCCACGTCTGTTACGAACTTGTCAGCACAATCCGCATACCATTCAAACGTCTGGGCAATGGAGGAACTCAGCTGATCCTTGTCTAAGCCAAGCAGAGAAGAGATGGACAAATTTGCAGCACTAGCAATCCTTTGAAGGGAGGAGGAGGAGGAACTCCTTATCAGCACTTGCCCGGCCTCTTCGTGGCCTTCCAGCGCCTGCAGTGTTGGAGTAATCCAGTCGTGTCAGTAGAGTAGTGCGTATCTGTTAGCGTTGAGTCAGAGTCAGATGCAGTTGGTTAAGTGTCCGAGTCTGTTGCTGTTTTTCAGGTCAGTTAGGCAGATAGACCTGTGCAGTGCAGGCTTATCTATTTGTAATATTTTTTTCTCGAACACGCAGGAGAACTGCGCATCGTTATAGTAATAGATACAAGAACGGTCCGAAATACAATGCGGAGTCCACGGCTTGGATTAGTCTATTTGTAATAATTCAGAAATATAAATAAAAGCATAATAGAGTCAGGAAACGCTGCATTGCAGTACCATTCTTTGTGTTGTTCAGTGCAAGTGTCCAGCTCATCAAAGTTGAGAGTAGAGCAGCAGAGGCTTACATGCAGCTTGTGCTTGTTGAGAAACTCAGTGCCCTCGACGTAGGCTCTCTTGATAATCTTCCGGCGACGAAGCAGAGAAGCATATGTGATTGGCATTTTCCCAGTCCTCTCAAGGGCAAACTCCAGTCGAGAGAGTGCCATCTCGAGCCTTGCGATGATGTGTGCTCTGGACACCTTGTCATCGAGCTTGTTGCTTGAGATGTACGAGGACACTCTGCTCACACATTCCTGAGCAAGGGCCGAGGACAGCGCCATCAGGTCACTATTGGGGGGAACTGAGGCTGATGCTGGTCTACCTGTGTGCCAAGGATACAAGATATATAACAACGGCTAACTTGACGCAGACATGTGAGGAAGATGAAGTCCTAATTAAGGTTACTGATACAATCGGCACCTGATTTGCGACTCGTCGTCACCACTTGTTCTGGTCCGGTCCGGTGATTACAATGTACGTGGCGGAAGCTACGAAGCTCTCTTTGCAATGTAGGTATGCAACACTGCAAACCGGAAGCCCTGCATTGTCTGTTCCTTGTTAGAAACTATCAACCCATGCATCTAGGGGAACAGTTAGGACCAGCCAGAAGATGCTGCACGGTCACAAGTGTTGTCAGAGTTGTGCAATCTATCTATATCTTACTTTGACCTAGTCACCTAGCCAGATATATATTTTTCAGTCAATAATAAAGTTGGGTTTGCTAATTAATTTCTTCGGCCACCAAGCTCTTCAGTCTTCACATTGGACAACAGTTAGAAGACAAGAACGCCACGTGTTGAGACCTGGTTAGTGGGGACGCCTAGAAAACGCCGGTGCCAACACTGAATTATGTACTGTTTTATGAATGAAACGTCGCATATATAGAAAAAAAAAGCAATCTGAATATCTGAATCGAACTATACTCCAAAACCTGAATGCGGAGGTGACTAATTCACTACTGAACGATCAGGTAAACGGGGCATCAGATGCGCACCTCGAGCGCGTGACCCCAGCGGAGCAATAGCAGGAAGACCCGCCCTAGATTCCATATTTTGGGTCTAAAACCGGCCCACATGTAAGGTTCAATTGGATTTGTTGCCGGAACAATTTTTTGTTGCTGGTACCATTGTTACTGTTTCAGCAACAAAAAAAATTATTTTAGCAACAGAAAAAATAATTATTTCACCTTATATGATGATTTAACTGCCAATCATACACGTGACTCCTAACATTTGTTCAGAGCGGCGTGCTCATCTCCGTGGACTGTCCATCACCCGTGCTGCCGTTTTGCCTCTCCGGCCGGTACTCCTCATCGTCATCCTCTCCGCACGCGACAGTACCTGCATGCGGCGGTAAAACTGGCGCTTGTCGGCTTCATCGTCGATCCCCGGTCGTGTTGTCCTCGCCCGTCGTCATCGATGATGGGACGGGGCCTGACCTGCTTACTAGGCCTTTACGGTCAATTGGTGCTAGGATGCTGGGCTTCGTTGAACTAATTCCACAGAGGGCCCGTGAAGGCCTAGAGATAGGGAGAGACACCACCGGTCACAACGTGGCTGAAGGTGGGTGGTCCAAAGTTCCATTCATCGGCTGGGATTTCTTTTTTTTTTTCTTTTTTGAGACATGCTTGGACGAGCGTTCGCTGCAACTTGCTACTGGCGAACGAAAGTTGGAAACAGTTAGCAACGCGCGTGCATACAGATCAGCTAGCAGCGCGTGTGTTTCCCGCTTCCGTGTTCCCCTTTCAAGCTTCATTGAATTGTTTTTGCGCATCCGTACGAACCAGCTGGTTAGCAACGATACTTTGAACTTAGCATAAAAGTGATTTTAGCGTATATTTTTTCTCTTTCCAGGATAGCGGATGAGTAGGGTAGAGTACATGGGCGGGGAGTTTGTTTCTACATCTATATGAAGGCAAAAGCAGCATAGAGAAAATATACTGCTCATCCATATAATTAAATGAAAACCCAATGGATAAGAAATCGTAGCTCAGTGCGTGATCTCTGTAACATTCTTTTACATCAGAAATACAAAAATACTTTGGAAAAGATCATCAGCCATGTGCATACACAATGATGAATGAAAAAGTTTTATACATATCCTTCTAAATATAATTCAGAAATACGGGTAGATCTCTCTATATTCTCAAGTTTCAAGCTAAAAATACAAAACTCAACATTGAATATAAAAAGCTTTTGTCATACTTAACTAGAACTTTCTACATCCTAGATTTCAATTCACCAATTCAAAGGATCAGATAAAAAATTTAAAAACTTTCAAACCGTGTACACAAAACTTTTCTTTATACTTTGATTTCATGCATTCAAAACTTCACATTCGAATACTTAAAACTTTCAAACCATGCGTACATAACTTTTTCTAAACTTACAGCATGGAGATGACAACTTCGTATTCGTAGTTCAGGATATATAACCAATTCAAAGGTCCATACACAAAATTTAAAAACTTTCAAACCGTGTACACAAAACTATTTTTTATACCTAACTTTGATTTCATACATTCAGAACTTCACATTCAAATACTAAAAATTTTCAAACCATGCGTACATAACTTTTTCTAAACTTACAACATGGAGATGATAACTTTGTATTTGTAGTTTAGGATATATAACCAATTCAAAGGTCCATACACAAATTTTAAAAACTTTCAAACCGTGTACACAAACTATTCTTTATACCTAACTTTGATTCCATACATTCAAAATTTCACATTCAAATACTAAAAACTTTCAAACCATGCGTACATAATTTTTTTCTAAACTTACAACATGGAGATGATAAGTTTCTATTTCGCAGTTCAAGATATATAGAAATATAGGAGTAAAATGTTTCTGAGAAGTCCACCATAAGAGTTGCATATTCAAAATACTTTATTATTGAACTGAAAAACTTTATCCCATATCAAATCTTCTTACATCTCCATATCTTACCTTTGTACAATGTTTTAAAAATATTTCCAATCATATATTGAAAAAGTTTCTGCATTCTCAACTTTTTTATTAAACAAACTTTGGAACCTAGTAAATTACCTCCTCCACGATCAGTTTGAAAATGATAGCATAGTAAATACTAGTTCCATTGTAAATCACCTACAATAATAATATAGAACATAATTAGTATCAAAATTTAGGAAGAAAAGAGATATCAAAAAACATATATGGAAGTAGAACTCTGTGTATTCCTCCCAACATGCAAATTACATATTAAAAACTCATAATGGAATCATGAGAAACTTTTGTCTCACGTATCAAAACTCATAATGGAATCATGAAAAACTTTTGGCTCACATACGATCATCATTAAGCATCGCTCAAACTTAATTATAAGAATTGTTGATAATATATCTTGATAAATTATATACCAATATGAAAAGTCTTCTTTCAGAGCTATCAATGAGCCTTGGTCTGACCTGTACAAATAGGGAGTTTAGTAAGCTTCTTGTTAATGTGGACATATCATGGTCACAACTCACAAATTAAATGCACCATGGTTTAGTAAGAAAAGAACCTATTGTGCAAATACCTTGGCAAATTGCCAAAAATACCAGCAACTCAAATCATTGGTTTCTTTTCTGATGGAGAGTGCTAGGCACAGCAAGGTAGTATCTTCAAACAATAGTATTCATAAATATTATGCTGTCACATCTTCAAATAATTTACTCATTACTCCTAGATACAGAACTTTGTACTCTCAAAGAAGGAACTTTTTAACTAAAAACTTTGCATTATGAAGTTAGGAACTTTGTACCAGCCTATTATAAACTTTTTACCCTCATATCTAAAACTTTTTAACTAAAAACTTTGCATTCTGAAGTTGGAAACTTTATACCAGCCTAATATAAACTTTTTACTCTCATATCTAAAACATTTAACATATATATAGAAAATTTCTGTATCTAAACTCCCATATTGCAGACTAAAACTTTTCTACTAGAATATTGCAAACTTCCGAATTACAAATATAGAACTTTCGTCTAGCATTCAAATTATAGATAAACTAAAGAATTTTTGCCCCAACACAAACTTTAAGCCAGAAAATCTAAAAAAATTGAGGTTCAGCTATTGATGAAATAATATATCTGTATGATTGGAGAAGGACACTGTGTTTAGTCGAAAAAGATAATTTAGGTCTGTATTGCTGTTGTTTATCCTATTGGGATAATGTTATAAAACAATTATTATGGCAATGATATTACTAGTTCAGGTGCTAAAGTGCACTAATTCCAAGTGAGAAAAATAATATATCTCTATGATTGGCAAAGGAAATTGTATTTAGTCTCATATACGAATCTGGATGACCCAGCAAGGATACAATTTCGACCTTACTAGCTAGTTGAATTGAGACATGGATACAATGTGGCCTTACTAGCTTGTTGCTTTGAGGACTAGTCAGATGCAAGGTTAAGCTTTCATGCAAAAAGTTAAAAGAGCTGAGAAAGGACCATCTGAGCATTTCCAACTACTAGTAGCCTGCCCCATTGACTCATTGAGATGCTGGCTAGCTATGCATGTCTGGTCACTCTGCATTATAGGTATAAATAGCATGGTGGACTGAATTAATGTAGCCAAGTGCTCTAGCAAAAGGTCCTCCCAAAAACATATTGTTGACGCCAGATTTTGACACGTGTTGAATCGGCGTCAGGGAAGAAGGAGATTGGCCGATGCGGCAGACTTAAAGGCTACAATTGGGAATCGGCCGATTGACGCTACAGTTAGGAATCGGCCAATTGGCGCTGCAGTGTTTCGGGCGATTGGCGAATGGAGTTGGTGGGGGTCGGCCGATTGAAAGGCTGGAGCGTTTGGGCCAATATGGACTTGCGCCAACAAATAGGGGATGAAGCCAATGGAATCCCAAGAGGGGATGTTGAGTCAAGATGACAGAGGATCCCAGTCAAAGATGACCTGACATTGGTCAAAGAGCGACGCCGACTCGGTCGAGGAGCAATGGAAGGAGTTCGGATTAAACTAGGAGATGGCAGCAGAAGATCCTGCGGAAGCCCGTTTTCTTTAGGAGAGTCCTATAGATATAGTAGTTTTTATTTAAATCAAGTTTGTAACGGATCGTGACAGATCAGGAGTCTTAGTCCTAGGGTATAAATAGAAGCAGTCAGGGTTTTGTGCGATATACACATCAATCAATACAAATAATCTACTTTTTCATCGTACTTTACTTTCAAGTCGGCGACTTCGCCAATACGTTTTTTTCTTTCACGAGTTCGTACGGGTTGGCAGGGCTGCATCGACACAATCTCCGGCCAATTGGTAGGTTCCATTTATCGAATAATATCTAAGCTTTAACTTCGGGCGCATCGCCGTTGTTTTGTTTAGAGTTATTCACCAGTTATCGATATTTACTAGAATTATAGGTTTTACCTATTGTTCTAGTTTTATCACCAGTTATCCAGCTTGAGATCGAACTGTTGGCTTTATCATTATTTTTTCTTATTTATCATCATATAGCCGATTAGATCCATTTCGAGTGTTGTATCTAGGGCGATTGTTTAAGTTGCTCCAGTAGTTTCTTTGCAATCGCTACGTGATTATCGGCTGATCTATAGTCGGTCATCTTCATAGCAAATCGGCCGATTCGCTGATACGCTTTTCGGGACAAATCGGAACTTTAGCCGATCGAGACCCTGGAATTTAATATGTTTTTTTCCTTGTCAATTAACAGGTCAAATTGACTGGCATGCCGCGCGAACCGCACCAGGGCGATCACTCGAACAGGAGTTAAGCAGATTCTCCCGGGTCGTGTGTTCGACGCTGAAGGTCATCGGCCGATTTCCGGCCGATTTTTAGCGCCAACACACTTTTGGCACGCCCAGTGGGACCACCTCAATATCCAACATGTCAAAGACCGCCGAAATCTCTGAAAACAACATCATTGAGGCTTTGGAGGCAGATCTCAAGGACAACCAGAAAGAAGAACTGGCAAGACACCTAGAAGACTACAAGAAGGTATACCTGCAATCTTTCAGTCGTACCAGAAGCGGGAAGACCGTCAAGAAAGCTCCTCTTCCAACTCCCCGCCAGATCACCATCGCTGAGGACTCGGGCAAGATGTCCGATATGATTCAACAGTCCGTTTATCAGGCTTTCATCGACCAATCCTCAATGATGACCAACACGGTATATAATGCCGTCATCAGTTCTCTGGTCAGCGGAGTAGCTCAGGGATATCAGGGCCAGCATACGCCCCACCTATTGTAGCTCCAGTCAGAAGCTTACCAAGCACGTCTCACTCGGCTCCTCAGCCGATATCAACACAACACGGAGGATACAACACTTCATTGCCTTCAATGCCTCCAGGATATAACGATGCGCCATGCTTTCGATCACAAGCGCCGCCTTAGCCTGCCCAGATTTCTTCCATGCAATCACTGCCCTCAAACTCAGTACCTTGGGGGGCACCAGCAACGGCGGCTGTTCTGAACCAGTCAGCCGGTCATGGAGGCTCTCCGATCCAGGCACCGTTCCAATCGGCTGTCCGGCCGACGGTCCCTCAATATCAACCGGCCACGTCAGAAATCGGCAGGGGGATAGATGCTGCGGAAACACTCAGAAGCGCGGCGCCGATGATGCTGTACGATGGGACGGCAGATTCGCTATGCCACCAGCTATCAACCGCTCAGCCGGCCACGCTGCCGCAAAATCCGCCACATGCTTTGATCCATCACCTGGCCGTCCCACCGCCGATCCATCAACATGTGCCGATCCCCAACCATTGTTCATTAGCAGCAAGTGGATTGGACAGCAAGGATAGCGGAGGTGATTCAAGACCAATTCGGGTTGAAGCCGAAGGTACAAACCTATACGTACAAAACACCATACCCACCTGCCTACGATCTACTGCCGTTTCCCCATCGGTACAAAGTTCCTGACTTCACCAAGTTTTCGGGGCTGGATGACACCTCAACTGTGGAGCACGTGAATAGATTCATCATCTAGTGCGAGGAGGCTGCCACACAAGATGCTCTGCGGGTGTGTCTATTCTCGTCTTCTCTATTTGGGTCGGCTTTTCAGTGGTTCACTACGCTACCACCCAATTCCATCGTTACTTGGGCCAATCTGGAGAAGCAATTCCACAAGTACTTCTACGCGGGAGTCCACGAGATGAAGCTTTCAGATCTGACCAGCCTCAGGCAGAGGAGCGACGAACCAGTAACTAATTATGTAGAGAGGTTCAGAGAGGTCAGAAACAAATGCTATACCTTAGCCCTGACCGATGCTCAGCTGGCTGATATCGCCTTCCAAGGTCTCATGCCGCACATCAAGGAGAGGTACGCCTCACAGGAGTTTGAAAGTTTAAGTCAGATTGTTCACCGATTGGCCGGTCAAGAAGTACGTCTGTTTGATCAGCGGAGGAATTTTTAGAAAAAGGTGGCGTATTTAGAGGGATCTAAATTTTAAGAGGAAGAGGAAATCGGCCTAGGAGAATGGGTAAAGGGAAGAAGCCGATATCATGCCCTTTCAGGAAGAAAGAACCAGAAGCGTTCGGTTTTGACACGTCAAAGGCCGACAAAATTTTCGACTTCTCCAAGAGGGGCAGATCAAGCTCTCACCTTACCACACCATTCCGTCAGCCGAACAGCTCAAAAAGATAAAATATTGCAAGTGGCACAATGCCACGTCTCACGGCACAAATGAGTGCAAAATCTTCCGTCAGCAGATACAGTCGGCCATTGAGCAAGGCAGACTCAAATTCGAAGTCCCGGCGAAGCCAGTAAAGCCGATGAAAATTGATCAGCATCCTTTCCCTGCTAACATGGTTGACACGGGAAAAAACTCGCTTCAAACCAAGGTGCTGACGTCGGAATCGGCTAAAAGAAGCGGCGCCGTGGACCCCAGAAATCAGGCTACGATGGACGATGTCAAAGGGAAAAGATGGGTTGAAGACAAGGGCGAAGGATCAGAGTGATCACGTAGACCCGTCACCTCCCAATTCTTACTCAACAAATATCAGCAGCAGCAGGAAAGGTCGAGACACCGTGAAGAGATGATACACCGACACGAAGATCATTGGCGATGCCCGTTCTTCATCCACTGCTGGGAAAATAACCTCAGATTACCATCAGCTGATAATTGCCCTGAGTGCAGCGGACCATATCGCAACGATCGCCCGCTCAAGAGGTCGCGCTCCAGAGATAAAGGAACAGAGCCGATCAGCAGAAACTGGCGCGAACAAGAGGGTCAGCGCCTTTCGGTGCATGATCGGCTGGGGGCAGAGTTGACCGGTATGATCAGCTAAGGGGCAGGCTCGAACAATATGCTCAGCCGGGGGGCAGGATCGACCGGCACAAGCGACTGGGGGGCAGAGCCAGCGCACACGATCGGCTAGAAGAAATGGCCGACGCTAGGGTGTTAGATGAGAACCCCCTAGGATGGGAACCAGACTAGGAGCGTGCCAAACCGTCGGCCAAACCGGTGAACCCTAGGTGGTGCCCTGATGGACTGTCTAAATCCCAAAAATGAAGGATCCAACGTCTGCGCCAATGGGAACAACAAGAGGAAGAGTAGAGGCAGATGGTGGATAAGAAAGACGATAGGTCTCGAGTCTGGCACCCCAAAAGAAACAACAATGAGGAGGGCGACAATCAAGAATCGGCAGCTGATGTCAGCATGGTGTTCATCTTGCCGATGGAGTTCATGGCGCCCGCCGATCGAGACGACGCAACAAGGATGGAGGAGCAGATGGCACAATTGGTTTTGGAAATGACACGGGGCCTCATACTTATAGAAGGAAGAGGGTGAACGAATGGTAGGATGCGTCCCATCGGAATAAAAGGGTTAATAAATGAAAAGCTGCCGAAGAGGACGGTCCAAGTTTGAATCCGCACGTCAACGGTAAGAGGACATTAAATGTTTATAGAACATTCAGTACTTTTATAGTTCACCCGAGGAGGGCATCAATAGCCGCAATCGCTCGTTGCCTAACTTGATCGGCCGAGTCTAAGGTTCTCTGGTCGTCATCAGCCGATCCAGGGACTTCTGGCATTTGAAGATGGATTTTTATTGCTGCCTCTCCTGCTTCAGCTCGGCAATGACGGATGGGAGGTCTTGGAGTCTTTTCTCTTCAGCAGCTATGGCCTTGGTCACCTGCTCCATCTCCTTGGCTAGCTCTGCCCTTCGCCGTTTAAGGCGGTCTATGGCACCAACGATATCTGGACGAGAGCTTTCAAGGAAGCTGATTCGTCGATGCACCTCTTGAGCTCGATGTTTGTAGGAGTCTTCCTCCTCGCGGGCTTTCGCTAGTTTGGCGCGATCGGCCATACGGCGCAAGGCCCTGAACACTGGAATCTGCATTGACTCTATGTATGCGGCAGGTACCAGAGCCTCTTTCGCTTCCTCTGGAACTCGGCCTCTGATTTCACTAAGAAGTTGCCGAATCGGCGAGGCGTCTTCCACTAGTCGGCCGATGTTGTCTTGGAGGAGGGTCTGTATGCTCTCAAGCTTGGCACGGACGTCATCAGGGATCGAGCTCAGTGTGACTTGGCGCAAGGCAACCTCTTCATCGTCAAAAAGTGCAACCGCAAAAGAAAAAAGACTGTTGTTGGGAGTGTCCTGCTCCTGCGAAAGAATAAAACTAATAATAATAAAAATACGGATTAGTCGATGGTAAGGGGAAATCGGTTGATTTGGGTGACAAGTTCCTTACCTCTTTGAAACGGATTTCTTCTGCTTGCGCCAGCGGGAGTGCCACCCTCATCTCGGGAACTGGCGCGATTGGCTCATCGGAAGAAGAAGATTCGATGACTATCGGTGCCCTGCTCGGGCCAGCCTCCTAGAAAGGTATGGGAAGCGGATTTTATAAGTATAATGCAAGTGATTAAGTCTGATGATATATAATGACTGTCGTACCTCTGTGAGTCGTCCAGCCGATGGTTGTTGGAAAGGTACAATCGATGCACCCAGGGTAGCCTGCATCAAAAATCAGTTAGTTTTTGGTTAAGTATCAAAATATTGAGTTAAGAGACTCTCTACCTTGGTGGGAGGAATTGCTGGCGTTCCGGTTTCCGCCTGGGATGTAACCGATTGTTGCAGAGATTGCACTGGGGCGATTTGCGCAGCCTGACAGAAAGAAGAAGTTAATATCGACAGAATACTTAGAAGGATGTGAGGTATGTGAAATTACCTGAACAGCTTCTACTAGCAATGATGCAGCAGCCGCTCCAGCTTCTGTAGCAGCCTGGGGATCGACTTCCTCAATAATCGGCAGAGTCGGCGCAGCTAAAGGTTCAGCCGATGTCGCCGCCGACTGATCAGCCGGTTCTATACGGGCACGTACTCGACGGCTCGTCCTCTTTAAAGAGGGTTTCTTTGGCGTTTGTTTCAATCGGCCGGTGGTGATGTCTTCGATGGTTGGGGCGTGGTAGCCGATGAGTGGGAATGGTGTGTATGGGCGGCTATTCTCTATCGGCCTACCACTTTGGCTCCGCGTCGGAGGAAGTCGACTTTCAGACTAAAACGGGAAATAAGAGTTAGCGGCAAATTTGTAGCATAAAAAGGAATAGCATCGAAATCGGCTGAGAAAAGGGCAGTACCGCTGCGTTTTGGTCGATGTTGTCAGGATCCAGATCATTGCAATATGTTGAAGGAGATACACAAAAGAGATGCTGCTTCCATTCTGCCCACCATAACTTGAATTGTTGGACAGCAAAAGGAGCCACTATCCAATTGTTTAGATCAATGGTACTGGAGTCCAGCACTAAATTGCACAACCGACTGTAGTCAAGGCCCTTAGTGAGCTCATCTCGGAATTTTGCGCGGCCGGCAAAATAAACTTGAATCGGCAGTTGACCAAGGCCAAACTGCCGTGCTGCAACTGATGGGTTGTAAAATTCATAAGTTGGGGAGTCTTTCCCAGAGAAGAAGTTCACCGGTAAGATCCCTGGTTTGATCAAGGCGTCCATGAGATCATTATCAAAGGAGTTGGACGTCGAATCATAGCAGAAGGGAAGCTCAAAAAGTGCCTCTGTTCTCTGGTATGGGTACCAACTGGTGGTTTTTTCACTAAAGCTGTTGTAAAAATATCTGAAATACTCGGCTGTCTGGGTGGCGGTGAACTGGCAACCGAGGAATGCTGATGCCGCTTCGCCGAAAGAGGTGCACCATCGTTGTACTGTGGGGTTCTCCTCTGACTCGATGTTGGGGAATGTCTTGGTCTCTATCTGCTGCTGGGAGATTTTGCTCATGTATAAGTTGAGCCAGAGGGTGATAAACCACCAGGATCCACCAGGGTTACCAATCGGCTCTCCCTTTGACAGTTTGACGCTGATCTGCTGCATCATGTGGTAGGCCGATCCTAGCAGATGCTTCCCGAGAGGGATGGCGGATCCTCTTGACAGGGCTTCGGCCAGAGCTTATGTGTTGGAAGAAGGGCCAACCGCTCTGCCGTAGAAGAGGTGCTTCTCTAGCCACATCATCAAGAACGCTGAATGTTCTCTCTCCAAAATCGTCCCGGTCCTCATGTTTCTGTTGATATACCCTTTCCACCCGCCGATTCCTTTCGTCTCTAGTCGATGGGTCGGCTTGATCAGATAATTAAAGGGTGTATCGGGGGAGGAAATGTCGAGGCCGGTCAGCATCAGGACATCGGCCAGAGTTGGGGTCATGGGTCTGTGCCCAAAGAGAAACGCGTTGAGCGCGTCAGACCAGAAATATGAGGCTGCTATTACCAGGGGTTCATTCTTCTCCATTTGGGACAAAGAGAGATTGATGCACTGGCCAATTTTTAATTCATCCCATTGAATTCTCTTAGAGTTGACCATTCTTTGGTACCACTCTTTCCAGCCAGGGGTTTCATTCGGCCAAGATCTAAAAGTGCCTAACCACTGACCCAAATCCATAGGTGATTGCTTGAAAGGGATTCTATGGGTTTCTAAGTTAATCAGATCAATCGGGTCTGGATTCCCCATAGGGCCTAAGCAGATGAGACCAGGAGCTTCGGAAAGGGGAATAGTGATTTGGTGTCTAACTGCCTAAAAAAGGTAAAAAGGGAGGAACTAAGAATAGATCTAAAAGATGCATGGGCGGTAAAAAGTAAAAGGGGAAAGTTTCGGATGTTTACCTCTGGGATGAAGCTCATTGTCACCGATGGAATCGCTGACGGAACCGCCGTCGCCGATGGAGTTGCTGGCAGAGCCTCCGTAGTTGGTGGAGTTGCTGATGGTGCCGCCGTTGAAGGAATGAAGTGGAATGTAGATGAAAGAAGGATCGCCGGAGAATGCGGTTGAAAGCCAAAAGGGCGCTGGGAGAAGATAGAAAGTGATTCGTCGGGGAGGAAATTACTGAGCTCGAGGAGAAGAAGCGACAGAGAACGCCAGTATTTAAAGACGGTCCGAGAGAGGAGGGGTAAAGGTGGGATTTTTACCGTGCCGTCTACACGAATTCCGGGGGAACAGTTGTCTCAGGCGCTCAGTTCGAAAAGATTGCAATCATCATGTAGAAGACCGCGAAATAGAAGGAGATTTTTGTCGCATTTGTTTTGGAGGAGAGATTAAAAAAGAATTTCGAAGTAAAAGTCATGTTTTACTCCGAAACTGGGGGGCATGTGTTGACGCCAGATTTTGACACGTGTTGAATCGGCGTCAGGGAAGGAGGAGATTGGCCGATGCGGCAGACTTAAAGGCTACAATTGGGAATCGGCCGATTGACGCTAGAGTTAGGAATCGACCGATTGGCGCTGCAGTGTTTTGGGCGATTGGCGAATGGAGTTGGTGGGGGTCGGCCGATTGAAAGGCTCGGGCGTTTGGGCCAATATGGGCTTGCGCCAACAGATAGGGGATGAAGCCAATGGAATCCCAAGAGGGGATGTTGAGTCAAGATGACAGAGGATCCCAGTCAAAGATGACCTGACATTGGTCAAAGAGCGACGCCGACTCGGTCGAGGAGCAATGGAAGGAGTTTGGATTGGACTAGGAGATGGCAGCAGAAGATCCTGCGGAAGCCCGTTTCCTTTAGGAGAGTCTTATAGATATAGTAGTTTTTATTTAAATCAAGTTTGTAACGGATCGTGACAGATCAGGAGTCTTAGTCCTAGGGTATAAATAGAAGCAGTCCGGGTTTTGTGAGATATACACATCACTCAATACAAACAATCTACTTTTTCATCGTACTTTACTTTCAAATCGGCGACTTCGCCAATATGTTTTTTTTCTTTCACGAGTTCGTACGGGTTGGCAGGGATGCATCGACACGATCTCCGGCCAATTGGTAGGTTCCGTTTATCGAATAATATCTAAGCTTTAACTTCAGGCGCATCACCGTTGTTTCATTTAGAGTTATTCACTAGTTATCGATATTTACTAGAATTATAGGTTTTACCTATTGTTCTAGTTTTATCACCAGTTATCCAGCTTGAGATCGAACTGTCGGCTCTATCATTATTTTTTCTTATTTATCATCATATAGCTGATTAGATCTATTTCGAGTGTTGTATCTGTGGCGATTGTTTAAGTTGATCCAGTAGTTTCTTTGCAATCGCTACGTGATTATCGGCTGATCTATAGCCGGTCATCTTCATAGCAAATCGGCCGATTCGCTGATACGCTTTTTGGGACAGATCGGAACTTTAGCCGACCGAGACCCCGGAATTTAATACGTTTCTTTCCTTTTCAATCAACAGGTCAGATTGACTGGCACGCCGCGCGAACCGCACCAGTGCGATCACCCGAACAGGAGTTAAGCAGATTCTCTCGGGTCTTGCGTCCGACGCTGAAGGTCATCGGCCGATTTTTAGCGCCAACACGTATAAAATTGCATTGGATCATACATGGAGGCATTAGCAAAAAAAAAAAGAGGCCGTGATGTCTTATCCCGATTAACTCATATAACAAATTGAAGCTGAATATACATTAGTAACTAATATATTCGATTATGTATGCTAGACGATGATTATACATTTCACATTAACAAATACAAAAAATATATTATACATTTCATCTTTCTTACTACATGGCAAAGCCTCATAAACAGAAATTATGTAGGCATAGATTGAAAGATGAACTCACCTAGCGGAAAATTGGTGTTGCTCAGCCTTGAACGCTCACACCACCAGCAGTGAAAAAAAAGTATGTGATAAACCAATGCACATGGGAGATCAATACGATCAGAACAAATAAAAAACACCCCACCACCCACCCTGCGAAAAGATTGCATACAAACCTTGCTCTGAGATTTGCAGGTCCTGCTCCTACTCCTGCTCCTGCTCCCGCAGCCTGGGACAAACTCGCGGCATTATGAATCGACAAAACAGAAATCATGTGAGGCATATGAAAATTAGAGATTCGAGACGAGCCCTATCGACTGGCGGATGCCGAGCTCGATGATCTCTCGATCCCCCTTCTCTTCAAGCCTCCGCTAGGTCTTCCTGATTGAAATCCGTGTCAATGTAGCCGGATAGCAGTTCTGCTTCTTCATCGTCGAGGAAGACGATTCCCCAAATCCCCCTCCACCTTCAACAAGGACGACGAGGGTGAACTCCGATGGATCCGCTGACAACACGTCGATCTATTTGTAGCGAGAGGCGGCAAGCCGGCGAGGTCGATGCGGCGGGGCGGCGACGTCGAAGCAGCGAGGTGTCGAGGATGAAGCGGCTGGGCGGCGATGTCGAAGCAGCTGGGCGGCAAGCTTGAAGCGGCGGAGCGGCGGGCTTGATGCGGTGGCTCAAACACGTATCCGTCGGCGCAGATGAATTCACGGCTGAGGAGGATCGTCGGCAAGATCGACGAGGCCGTGGCAGCGATTCGGAACATCGAGCTACTAAAACCTGCGTACGCCCACCACGTATGCCTATTGGTGAACGTATACATCACCAGTAAAGCAACATTTGTCCAACCTTATTTCTGGTGGGTTCAGTGTTTGGGAATTGGGATCATTTCAAGCAGGTCATCACATTATATTTATCGAGCATTGCTATGTTATGTTGCGCCTGTTATTCTCACAATTATTCTCATGAACCAGTTTACCTGCATGCGGGCCTACTAGGCAAGCACAAGATTTCAGTATCCTAAGGCCCTCCACGGTGTGTGCCTTGAGTGATGCCCAAAGAGGAGAGAGAAGATTTGGGCATCACTCCACACAGGTGGTGCTAACTCGAAGTGGTGCCCAAAAAACAAGCAGCAAGGCATCTACATTCACCGGTGCCCAAACAATAAACAAATGTAAATTTACTGTAGCAACAGTAGCTAGTTGAAACCTGACTCTGACTCCCTGCTTTCAGCCAACGACTACATTCAACGGTCACTAGAATTTTACCGTTGGTTCATCTAGACCAAAGTGCTATATATACAGAGACCATATACATGAGCATACAAATCTATTGCTCTCATATTGTTGTCATGGAGAACACCTCCTCTTCTTTCTCAAATCTCTTGAATTCTGCAATCGCAAGGTGAGCCAAAAAATTAAATTAGTCAACAGCAGCAAATTAGCCAGCAGCAGAAATTTTCCTACTCTGCCAGCAAGTAAACCATCCTACTCTACCAGCAAGCAACACCAGTTTCTCCTTAAAGGGTGGCAATGGAATCAAATTTTCCCTTGGAAACACCTGAAGATTGTGATAGTTTTCTACGCATTGTGCAAACTCTTAGTTCCTGGTCTTCTTATTTTTGCCAAAGAAGTGATGCATTTGGGAAGGTGGGCTTTTCACCCTTGCATAAATGCATTGTTGCCATGCGGATGTTAGCATATGGAACACCGGCTGATTTGTGGGACGAAAATCTACGAATTGCTGAAACCACAATTATTGAGTGCATGAGTAACTTCTGTAGAGGTTTAATTGAGTGCTTTGGTCCTACATACCTAAGAAAACCAACTAGACAAGACATCGACAGATTACTTCATATAGGATCTGCTCGTGGGTTTCCAGGCATGTTGGGAAGTGTAGATTGCATGCATTGGCAATGGAGAAATTGTCCGGTGGCATGGAAGGGGCAGTATACCCGTGGAGATCAGGCTGGACCTACTGTTATGCTGGAAGCTGTTGCCTCACACGACCTTTGGATATGGCAATGCATTTTTTGGTGTTGCCGGGTCAAACAATGACATCAATGTCCTTAATAGATCCCCTCTGTTCACTGAGATAGTACAAGGGAGAGCTCCAGATGTTCAATTTACAGTCAATGGCAACAAGTACAACATGGGATACTACCTAGCATATGGTATTTATCCAGAGTGGGCAACATTTGTGAAAACAATCCATTTGCCTCAATGCAGAAAAGACAAACTGTTTGCAGAACGTCAAGAGGGAGCAAGAAAAGATGTGGAGCATGCATTTGGTGTTTTGCAAGCTCGCTTTGCCATTCTGTGAAGCCCGGCTCGCATGTGGCAAGTGCAATCACTCGCTGAGATTATGTATGCATGTATTATATTACACAACATGATTGTGGAGGATGAAAGGGATACTTTTACAGTTCGCTATGATGGTGACTACGAGTATGACTATGTGTTGACGCCAGATTTTGACACGTGTTGAATCGGCATTAAGGAAGAGAAGAGACCGGCCGATGCAGCGGATTTAAAGCCTACAGTTGGGAATCGGCCGATTGAGGCTACAGTTGGGGATCGGCCGATTAGCGATGCAGCTTCCGCCAACAGATAGGGGGATGAAACCATTGGAAACCCAACAGAGGATCCCAGTCAAAAGTGGCCTGATGTTGGTCAAAAGAACGATGCCGACTCGATCGCGAAGCAATGGAAAGAATCCGGATTAGACTAGAAGATGGCGGCAGAAGATTCTGCGGGAGCCCGTTTCCTTTAGGAAAATATTATAGATATAGTAGTTTTCTATTTAAATCAAGTTTGTAACGGATCGTAATCGATCAGGAGTCCTAGTCCTAGGGTATAAATAGGAGCCGTCAGGGTTTTGTTGAAGATACATCAATCAATCAACAAAACAATCTACTTTTTCATCGCATTTTACTTTCAAGTCGGCGACTTCGCCAATACTTCTTTTTCTTTCACGAGTTCGTACGGATTGGCAGGGCTGCATCGACACGATCTCCGGCCAATTGGTAGGTTTCGCCTATCGAATAACATCTAAGCTTTAACTTCGGGCGCATCGCTGTTGTTTCGTTTAGATTTATTCACCAGTTATCGATATTTACCAGAATTATAGGTTTTACCTATTGTTCTAGTTTTATCACCAGTTATCCAGCTTGAGATCGAAACTATAGGCTTTATCACTGCTTTCCCTCGTTCATTATCATACAGCTGATTAGATCTATTTCAAGTGTTGCATCGGTAATAATTCTTAGCAATTGTTACATGATTATCGGCTGATCCATAGCCGGTCATCTTCATAGCAAATCGGTCGATTCGCTGATACGCTTTTCGAGACAGATCCGAACCTCAGCCGATCGGAACGCCTTGAATTTAATACGTTTATTTCCTTGTCAATCAACAGGTCAGATTGACTGGCACACCGCGCGAACCGCACCAGGGCAATCACCCGAATAGGAGTTAAGCAGATTCTCCCGGATCGTGTGTCCGACGCTGAAGGACATTGGCCGATTCCTGGACGATTTTTAGCGCCAACACACTTTTGGCACGCCCGGTGGGACCATCTCAAGATCCAATATGTTAAAGACCACCGAAGTCTCTGAGAACAACATCATTGAGGTCACGGAAGTAGATCTCAAGGACGACCAGAAAGAGGAACTGGCAAAACATCTAGAAGACTACAAAAGGATGTATCTGCAATCTTTCAGTCGTACCAGAAGCGGGGAGGCAATCAAGAAAGCTCCTCTTCCAGTCCTCCGCCACATCACCATCGCTAAGGATTCGGGCAAGATGTCCGATATGATTCAACAGTCTGTCTATCAGGCTTTCATCGACCAATCCTCAGTAATGACCAACACGGTGTATAACGCTGTCATCAGTTCTCTGGTCAGCGGAGTAGCTCAAGGATATCAGGGGCCAGCATACGCCCCACCTATTGTACCTCCAGCCAGAAGCTTGCCAGGCACGTCCCACTCGGCTCCTTAGCCGATGTCGACGCAACACGAAGGGTATAACACTTCGTTGCCTTCAATGCCTCTGGGGTATAATGGTGCACCATGTTTTCGATCGCAAGCGCCGCTTCAGCCTGTCCAGATCACTTCTGTGCAATCGCTGCCCTCAAACTTAGTACCTTGGGGGGCACCAGCAACGGCGGCTTTTCCCGATCAATCAACCGGACATGGGAGCTATCCGATCCAGGCGTCGTTCCATTCGGCCGTTCGGACGACGGTCCCTCAGTATCAACCAACCACGTCAGAAATCGGCAGGGGGGCAGATGCCGCAGAAGCACTCAGAATCACGGCGCCGATGACGATGTACGATGGGGCGGCAGATTCGCTTCGCCATCAGCTGTCAGCTGCCTAGACGGCCATGATGCAACAGAATCCGCCACACGCTTCCATCCATCACCCGGTTGTACCGCCGCCGATCCACCAGCATATGCCGGCGCCCCGACCAGCTGTTCATCAGCAGCAAGTGGATTGGACAGCGAGAATAGCGGAGGTAATTCAGGACCAATTCGGGTTGAAGCCGAAAGTACAAACTTATACGTACAAGACGCCATACCCATCGGCCTACGATCTACTGCCATTTCCCTATCGGTAAAAAGTGCCTGACTTCACCAAATTCTCGGGGTTGGACGACACGTCAACCGTGGAGCACATAAACAGATTCATCATCCAGTGCGGGGAAGCCGCCACACAAGATGCTCTGCGGGTGCGTCTGTTCTCGTCGTCTCTGTCTGGATCGGCCTTCCAGTGGTTCACTACCTTACCACCCAATTCCATCGTTACTTGGGCCGATCTAGAAAAACAATTCCATAAGTACTTCTACGCGGGAGTTCACGAGATGAAGCTTTCAGATTTGACCAGCCTCAGGCAAAGGAGCGATGAACCAGTAACTGGCTACATACAGAGGTTCAGAGAGGTCAGAAACAAATGCTATACCCTAGCCCTGACCGATGCCCAGTTGGCCGATATCGCCTTCCAAGGCCTCTTGCCACATATCAAGGAGAGGTACGCCTCACAAGAATTTGAAAGCTTAAGTCAGATCGTTCACCGATTGGCCGGTCAGGAAATACGTCTGTTTGATCAACGGAGGAATTTCCAGAAAAAGGTGGCATATTTGGAAGGGTCTGAATCTGAGGAAGAAGAAGAAATCGGCCTAGCAGAATCGGTCAAAGGGAAGAAGCCGATATCGTGCCCTTTTGGGAAGAAAGAACCAGAGGCGTTCGGTTTTGACACGTCAAAGGCCGATAAAATCTTCGACTTACTTCTCCAAGAGGGGCAGATCAAGTTCTCACCTTACCATACCATTCCCTCGGCCGATCAGCTCAAAAAGATGAAGTATTGCAAATGGCACAACGCTACATCTCATAACACAAATGAGTGCAAGATCTTCCGTCAGCAGATACAGTCGGCCATTGAGCAAGGCAGACTCAAGTTCGAAGTTCCGGCAAAGCCGGTAAAGCCGATGAAGATTGACCAGCATCCTTTCCCTACTAAGATGGTTGACACGGGAAAAAACTCACTCCAAACCAAGGTGCTGACGTCGGAATCGGCTAGAAGAAGCGGCGCCGTGGACCCTAGAAAACAGGTTACGATAAATGATGTCAAAGGGAAAAGACAGGCTGAAGACGAGGGCGAAGGATCAGAATGATCACGTAGACCCGTCACTTCCCAATTCTTACTCAGCAAATATCAGCGGCAGCAGGAACGGTCGAGGCACCACGATGAGATGATACGCCGACACGAAGATCAATGGCGATGTCCGTTCTTCATCCATTGCTGGGAAAATGACCTCAGATTGCCATCAGCCGATAATTGCCCTGAGTGCAGCGGATCAAGTCGCAACGACCGCCCGTTCAAAAGATCGCGCTCCAGAGATAGAGGATCAGAGCCGATCAGCAGAAACTGGCGCGAACAAGAAAGTCGGCGCCTTTCAGTACATGATCGGCTGGGGGGCAGAGTTGACCGGTATGACCGGTCGAAGGGCCGGATCATCCAGCAGAAGCGACCGGGGGGGCAGAACCAGCGTACACGATCGGCTGGAAGAAATGGCTGATGCTAGGGTGTCAGATGAAAACCCTCTAGGAAGGGAACCAGACTGGGAGCACGCCAAACCGTCGGCCAGACCAGTAAACCCCAGGTGGTGCCCTGATGGACTGTCTAAATCTCAAAAATGAAGAATCCAATGCCTACCTGCGCCAATGGGAACAACAAGAGGAAGAGCAGAGGTAGGTGCTGGATAAGAAAAACGACAGGTCTCGGGTCTGGCGCCCTAAGAGAAATAACAACAAGGAGGGCGACAATCAAGAATCGGCAGCTGATGCCAACATGGTGTACATATTGCCGATAGAGTTCATGGCGCCCGCCGATCACGATAAAGCGACAAGGATGGGGGAGCAGATGGCGCAGTTGGTTTTGGAGCCGATGACAGCCACCTTTGAGAAACCAGAAGACGAAAAACGGCAACATCTCAAGGCACTATTTCTCAAAGGACACGATAACGGACGACCCGTTACCAGGCTACTAGTGAACGGAGGCGCCGCAGTCAATATCATGCCATATGCCATGTTCCGGAAGTTAGGCGACCTAACCAAGACGGACTTGATGCTCAAAGACTTCGAAGGCAACGTGTCTCCCGCCCGCAGAGCACTCTGCGTCGACCTCACCATCGGCAGTAAGACCCTTCCCACTAACTTCTTTATTATTAATGGTAAGGGGTCCTACAACATGTTGCTCGGTCGCGATTGGATACACGCAAATTGCTGCGTCCCGTCTACAATGCACCAATGCCTTGTACAGTGGGTCGGTGACAGTACAGAGATAGTCACCGCAAATTCCACCTAAGTGTTGCGGCGGCCGACACGCAGCAATGGAGTTGTGAACACATCAAGTGTATATCTGGTAGAACTTGGGACACTGATTTCCTAAAAGTGTCCGATTTTGGTCTACAGCCGATCCAAGCAGTCGGCTCTGAAGATTCAGATTAGATGGATCAGTTTGTCCGAGAAGACGGGAAGCTTGGGCATGGATTTACGTCGGCCGATTCATTGGAGATGGTGGATTTAGGAGATGGTAGCAAGCCAAGGCCGACGTATATTAGTGCTAGCTTGGATCCTGGATACAAGTGTAAATTGACAAGTTTATTAAAAGAATTCAAAGATTGCTTTGCTTGGGAATACCATGAGATGCCTGGTCTAGACCAGTCCATTGTTGAACACCGGTTGCCTATAAAATCAGGATATCGGCCATATCAGCAGCCTGCAAGACGGTGCAACCCCAAAATTCTACCTGATATAAAGGCCGAGATCACAAGATTGATTGAAGCAGGATTTATTCGGCAGTGCCGTTACGCCGAATGGATTTCTAATATTGTACCCGTATATAAGAAGAACGGAAAGTTGCGCGTATGCATCGACTTCAGGAACCTAAATCAGGCTACACCAATGGACGGGTATCCGATGCCGACAGCTATGTCTTGATAGATGCTGCCGCAGGACATAAAGTCATCAGTTTCATGGATGGTAATGCTGGGTACAATCAAATATTAATGGCTGAAGAAGATATTTCGAAGACGGCTTTCAGGTGTCCGGGCCACCTCGGTCTATTCGAGTGGGTTGTAATGGCCTTTGGGTTAAGGAACGCCGGTGCTACATACCAGCGGGCTATGAATTATATCTTTCACAAGCTCATTGGTGTATCGGTGGAAATTTACATCGACGATGTTGTGGTCAAGTCGAAAGGTCATCAGGAACATCTGGCCGATTTACAAGAGGTGTTGGAGTGCACAAGGAAGCATGGGTTGAAAATGAACCCGAACAAGTGTGCATTCGGCGTGTCGGCCGGGCAATTCTTAGGATTCATGGTCCATGAGCGCGGGATAGAGGTTAACCGGAAGACCATAGCTGCCATCAATAAGGTTGTAGCCCCGCAGAATAAAACTAAGCTGCAGTCCCTCATCGGCAAGGTCAATTTTATTAGAAGATTTATATCCAACTTGTCCGGGCGTATTCAAGCTTTCACTCCTTTGTTGAAATTGAAGCCCGATCAGGAATTCGTGTGGGGAGAAGAACAACGCAAAGCGTTAGAAGATATCAAGCAATATCTAATTTCACCACCGATGTTGGTCCCGCCACAGCCCGGTAAGCCGTTCAAATTATACCTATCGGCTGACGAACAGGCTATCGAATCGGCGCTGGTACAGGAGTTCGAAGGAAAAGAACGGGTGGTATATTATGTTAGCAGAAGACTCATGGACGCCGAAACAAGATATTCCCCGGTGGAACGGTTGTGCCTGTGTCTATATTTCTCGTGTACCAAGCTCAGGCACTATTTGTTATCGGCAGAGTGCATAGTCGTATGCAAGGACGATGTGGTAAAATATATGCTATCACTGCCAATTTTGAAAGGACGGTTTCGAAAATGGATCCTGGCTCTGTCAAAGTTTGACTTAAGGTACGAATCGGCCAAGGCTCTCAAGGGTCAAGTTATGGCCGATTTCGTGGCTCAGCATTGTGGACCGGAAATAGCTGTCATTGAACCGGTTCCATGGACTCTATATTTCGATGGTTCTTCGTGTGGAGCCGGATCGGGGATCGGCATCGTTCTTGTATCGCCTTGGGGGGCAAGCTATGATTTCTCTCTACCGATAGAAGCATCCGCAACCAACAACCAGGCGGAATACCGAGCCATCCTAAAAGGTATCCAATTGTTGAGGGAAGTCAAAGCTGATGCGGTCGAGATTTTTGGAGATTCCATACTCATCGTAGATCAATTAACGGGGAAATCTGAATGCAAAGATGATATCTTAAGGATTTACTATGAAGATTGCCTCCAGCTGTTAAAGGAATTCAAGTCTGCGGTAATCGAGCACATTCCCAGAAATTACAATGAAGAGGCCAATAGGCTTGCCCAACACGCGTCCGAATATCGGCCAATTCAAGGGGCTATGATTCTGGAACCCGCGGCCGACGATTGGCGAAAGGAGATTGCCGATTACTTGAAGGATCCGTCCCAGAAGGTGGATCGACGAGTGCGTTTTCAGGCCACGAAATATGTGTTACTCGAAGACGATTTGTTTTATCGGACAATTGATGGGGTTCTTCTCAAATGCCTGGGAACGGAAGAAGCAAAGGTCCTGATGGGGGAAATCCATGAGGGTGTATGCGGAGCCCATCAATCGGCTCACAAGATGAAGTGGATGATTAGAAACAATGGGTATTATTGGCCGATGATTCTCGAAGATTGTTTCAAATATTATAAAGGTTGCCAAGACTGTCAGAAGTTTGGCAATGTGCAGCGCGCGCCAGCTTCGGCTACGAATCCGGTAATCAGGCCGTGGCCGTTCAGAGGTTGGGGAATAGATCTCATCGGGCAGATTCACCCTCCATCAAGCAAAGGGCACAAGTTTATATTAGTAGCCACTGATTATTTTACCAAATGGGTGGAGGCTGTTTCGTTAAAGACCATGACATCGGCCAATATGATCGATTTTGTTAAGAACCACATTGTTTATCGGTTCGGTATTCCTCAGACTATCACAACTGATCAAGGAACGATATTCACCTCAGGGGAGTTCGGAGAATTCGCCGCCGATATGGGGATTAAACTGTTGAATTCTTCTCCGTACTATGCTCAAGCCAATGGCCAGGCCGAATCATCCAATAAGGGGATAATCAAGTTGATCAAGAGGAAGATAGAGAAACAACCCAAGAAGTGGCACATGTCTTTAGCTGAATCTCTATGGGCTTATAGGATGGCTTGCCACGGGGCCACTAAGATATCTCCTTATCAGCTGGTATATTGTCACGAAGCAGTCTTGCCTTGGGAATTAAGGACGGGGTCAAGGCGTATATATGGATGACTCCTTTCAGTTGGCGGTCGCCTGGAACAGTTAGCGTCTATATGGTCCCAGACTTTCTGGACGTCAGCAGGAACATGACCTTTGAGTTCTTCAAAATGAGCTTTTATCAGATCTATATCCGCCTGCGACAATGGTTCGTCTGAATGTATAACTTCAATCGCTCGTTCCAGACTGGGACTAAGGCGTTTCGGCTAAAGAAGGAGCAAACAATTACCCAGTGTCAGAGCGATTGAGATGTCAAGGGAGGAAATAGAAGAAGGTTCGTACCTGGTTGACAGAGAAAGAGGAAGATGAAGAAGACATCTTGATGTCTAGCCTGGGAGGACAAAGATCAAATTATTGGAGGGGGAGAAGATGGGTAATACAGACGCCTTTGGAAACGATATGGGATCTCAAGGGAGTAAAGAGATGGTAGGATGCGTCCCATCGGAGTAAAAGCGTTAATAAATGAAAAGCTGCCGAAGAAGACGGTCCAAGTTTGAATTTGTGCGTCAACATTAAGAGGGCATTAAATGTTTACAGGATTTTTTTACAAGTCACCCAAGGAGGGCATCAATAGTCGCAATCGCTCGTTACCTAATTTGATCGGCCGAGTCTAACACTCTTTGGTCATCATCAGCCGATCCGGGGACTTCTGGCATATGACGATGAATTTTTATTGCTTCACGGGCCAGGTTATGTCTTTCTTGCTTCAGCTCGGCGATGACAGATGGAAGGTCTTGGAGTCTCTTTTCTTCAGCAGCGATGGCCTTGGTCACCTGCTCCATCTCTTTGGCTAGCTCTGCCCTTCGCTGTTTGAGGCGATCTATGGCGCCGACGATATCTGGACGAGAGTTCTCAAGGAAGTTGATTCGCTGATGCACCTCTTGGGCTCGGTGTTTGTAAGCGTCTTCTTCCTCGCGGGCTTTCGCTAGCTTGGCGCGATCGGCCATATGGTGCAAGGCCCTAAACACTGAAGTCTGCATTAACTCTATATATGCAGCAGGATCCAGAGCCTCTGTCGCTTCCTCTGGAATTCGGCCTCTGATTTCATTAAGAAATCGCCGAATCGATGAGGCATCTCCCACTAATCGGCCGATATCGTCTTGGAGGAGGGTCCGCATACTCTCGAGCTTGGCACGGACGTCATCAGGAGTTGAGCTCGATGTAACTTGGTGTGAAGCGACCTCTTCATCGTCAGAAAGGGGAACCGCGAAAGAGAAAAGACTGTTATTGGGAGTGTCTTGCTCCTACGAAAGAATATAAAAAAGTAAAACTATAGATTAGCAGACAGTAAGGGGGAATCGGCCGATTTGGGTGATAAGTTCCTTACCTCTTTGAAACGGATTTCCCTTGCTTGCGCCGGCGCAAGTGCCACCCTCGTCTTGGGAACCGGCGCGATCGGCTCATCAGAAGAAGAAGACTCGATGACTATCAGTGCCCTGCTCGGGCCAGCCTCCAGAAAAGGTATGGGAAGCAGATTTTATGAGTATACTGCGAATATTTAAGTCTGATGATATGAGATGCCTGCCATACCTCTGTGAGTCTTCCGGCCGATGTTTGTTGGGGAGGTACAATCGACGCACCCAGATTGGCCTGCATCACAAATCGGTTAGTTTTTTGTTGAGGATCAAGAAATTGAGTTAAGAAACTCTACCTCGGTGAGGGAAATCGCTGGCGTTTCGGCTTCCGCGTGGGACGTAGCCAATTGCTGCGGAGATTGCGCTTGGGCAATTCGTGCAGCCCGGCAGAAGGAAGAGGTTAATATTGATAGAATACTTAAAAGTATGTGAAGTATGCGGAGTTACCTGAACAGCTTCTACCAGCAATGATGCAGCGGCCGCTCCAACTTCTGTAGCAGTCTGGAGATTGACCTCCTCGGTAATCGGCAAAGTTGGCGCAGTTGGAGTTTCAGCCGATGCCACCGCCGATTGATCAGCCGGTTCTTCGGGCACGTACTCGGCGGCTTGTCTTCTTTAAAGTAGGCCTTTTCGGTGTTTGCTTCCATCGGCCGCTGGTGATGTCTTTGATGGTCGGGGCGTGATGGCCGATAAGTGGGAATGGTGTGTATGGGCGATTGCTCTCTATCGGCCTACCACTTCGGCTCCGCGTCGGGGTATGTTGACTTTCGGACTGAAAAGGGAAATACAAGTTAGTGGCAAGATTGTAGCATGGAAAGGGACAATGTTGAAATCGGCTGGGAGAAAGGAAATACCACTGCATTTGAGTCGATGTTGTCTGGGTCCAGACTATTGCAATATGTTGAGGGAGACGAACAGAAGAGATGCTGCTTCCATTCTGCCCACCATAATTTGAATTGTTGGACGGCAAAGGGAGCCACCATCCAGTTGTATAAATCGATGGTACTGGAGTCTGGCATCAGCTTGCACAGCCGACTGTAGTCGAGGCTCTTGGTGAGTTCATCTCGGAATTTTGCACGGCCGGCAAAATAGACATGAATCGGCAGCTGACCAAAGCCGAATTGCCTTGCTGCGACTGATGGATTGTAAAATTCATAGGTTGGGAAGTCTTTTCCAGAAAAGAAGTTTGCCGGTAAAATCCCTGGCTTAATCAAAATATCCATAAGATCACCATCAAAAGAGTTGGATGATGAATCATAACAGACGGGAAGCTCAAAAATCGGCTCTGTCATCTGATACGGATACCAGCTGGTGGTCTCTTCACTGAAGCCGTTGTAAAAACATCTGAAGTATTTGGCCGTTCGGGTGGCAGTGAACTGACAACCAGGGAAGACTGATGCTGCTTCTCCAAAAGAGGTGCACCGTCGTCGTATGGTGGGATTCTCCTCTAACTCGATATTGGGAAATGTTTTGGTCTCTATCTGCTGCTGGGAGACCTTGCTCATGTACAGGTTAAGCCAGAGGGTGATGAACCACCAAGGACCACCAGGATTACCAATCGGCTCCCCTTTTGATAATTTGACGCCGATTTGGTGCATCATATGGTAGGCCGATCCTAACAGATGCTTCCCAAGGGGGATGGCGGATCCTATTGACAGGGCTTCTGCCAGAGCTTGTGTATTGAAGGAAGGGCCAACTGCTCTGCCACAAAAGAAATGCTTCTCTAGCCACATCATTAAGAACGTTGTATGTTCTCTCTCTGAAATCGTCTCGGTCCTCATGTTTTTGCTGATATACCCCTTCTACCCACCGATTCCTTTTGTCTCTAGCCGATGGGTTGGTTTGGTCAGATAATCAAAGGGTGTATCAGGGGAGGAGATGTCAAGGCCGGTCAGCATCAGGACATCGGCCAGGGTTGGAGTCATAGGTCCGTGCCCAAAGAGAAACGCGTTGAGCGCGTCGGACCAGAAATAAGAGGCCACTATTACTAAGGGTTCATTTTTCTCCATTTGGGACAAAGAGAGATTGATGTACTGGCCGATTATTAACTCATCCCACTGAACTCTTGGAGTTGGCTAATCTTTGGTACCATTCTTTCCAGCCAGGGGTTTCATTCGGCCAAGATCTAAAAGCGCCTGCCCACTGACCCAAATCCATAGGTGATTGCTTGAAAGGAATTCTATGGGTTTCTAAGTTGATCAAATCAGTTGGGTCTGAATCCCCATTGGACCTAAGCAGATGAGACCAGAGGCTTTAGAAAGAGGAATAGTGATTTGGTGCCTAAATGCCTAAAAAAGGGGAAAAGGGAGAAAACTGAGAATGGGTCTAAAAACTGCCTAAGCAGTAAAAAGTAAAAGAGAAAAGTTTCGGATGATTACCTCCGGAATGAAACTCATCGTTGCCGATGGAGTCGCCGATGGGACCGCCGTCGCTGAGGGAGTTGCTGGCGGAACCTCCGCGGTTGGTGGAGTTGCTGATGGCGCCGCCATTGGAGGGATGAAGCAGATTGCAGACGTGAGAAAGATTGCCGGAGGATACGGTTGGAGACTGAGAGGGCGCTGGGAGGAGATGAACAGTGATTCGCTGGGGAGGAGATTACTGGGCTTGTGGGGAAGGAGCGGCGGAGAACGCCGGTACTTAAAGAAAGTCCGAGAGAGAAAAGAAAGGGTAAAGGCGGGATTTTTGCCGCGTCGTCTACATGAATTCCAGGGGAATAATTGTCTCAAGCGCCCGATTTGAGAAGATTGCAATCATCATGTAGAAGACCGCGAAACGGAGGGAGATTTTTGCTGCGTTTGTTTCGGAGGAAAGATTAAAAAAAAGAGTTTCAAAGTAAATGTCATGTTTTACTCCGAAACTGGAGGGCATGTGTTGATGCCAGATTTTGACACGTGTTGAATCAGCGTCAGGAAGAGAAGAGACCGGCCGATACGGCAGATTTAAAGGCTACAGTTGGGAATCGGCCGATTGAGGCTACAGTTGGGGATCGGCCGATTCGCGATGCAGCTTGCACCAACAGATAGGGGGATGAAGCCATTGGAATCCCAACAGAGGATCCCAGACAAAAGTGGCCTGATGTTGGTCAAAAGAACGATGCCGACTCGGTCGCGAAGCAATGGAAAGAATCCGGATTAGACTAGGAGATGGCGGCAGAAGATTCTGCGGGAGCTCATTTCCTTTAGAAAAATATTATAAATATAATAGTTTTTTATTTAAATCAAGTTTCTAACGGATCGTAATCGATCAGGAGTCCTGGTCCTAGGGTATAAATAGTAGCCGTCAGGGTTTTGTAGAAGATACATCAATCAATCAACAAAACAATCTACTTTTTCATCGCATTTTACTTTCAAGTCAGCGACTTCGCCAATACTTCTTTTTCTTTCACGAGTTCGTACGGATTGGCAGGGCTGCATCGACACGATCTCCGGCAAATTGGTAGGTTCCGCTTATCGAATAACATCTAAGCTTTAACTTCGGGCGCATCGCCGTTGTTTCGTTTAGATTTATTCACCAGTTATCGATATTTACCAGAATTATAGGTTTTACCTATTGTTCTAGTTTTATCACCAGTTATCCAGCTCGAGATCGAAACTATCGGCTTTATCACTGCTTTCCCTCGTTCATTATCATACAGCCAATTAGATCTATTTTAAGTGTTGCATCGGTAATAATTCTTAGCAATTGTTACATGATTATCAGCTGATCCATAGCCGGTCATCTTCATAGCAAATCGGCCGATTCGCTGATACGCTTTTCGAGACAGATCGGAACCTCAGCCGATCAGAACGCTCGGAATTTAATACGTTTATTTCCTTGTCAATCAACAGGTCAGATTGACTGGCACGCCACGCGAACCGCACCAGGGCAATCACCCGAACAGGAGTTAAGCAGATTCTCCCGGGTCGTGTGTCCGACGCTTAAGGACATCGACCGATTCCTGGCCGATTTTTAGCGCCAATACTATGACAATGGTACCTCCACACCACTGTTAAATTATGGACATGGGCCAATTCATGGGTTTGCTAGAGCTCTAGAGATAGAAGAAGATATTCGGAATCGAGATATGCATCGCCGTCTCAAAGCAGACTTGGTTGAACATATATTTCAACATTTTGGAGGTGGTCAAGCATAGAATTATTTAGTTCCTCAATAATATGTGTGGACTGTTAATGTGTGCTCTCTATTATTATTGCCGGGCATGTCGTTTTGAAATGTACCACTTTAGTTTTTACTTCATATCATTAATCACAAGCATGTCGTGTTGTGTTCTATCAAGACTCCAACTAGCCAAGTATTACTAGTAGTCCATCGGAATCTCAAGCCAAATTCGATAAAAAAAAAAAACTGAACACTGAAGACTGAAACTAGGCTGAAACAGAGTAACTAACCTTGATGTAGTCCCAGAGGAAGCAGGACGGCATGATGAGCGGCGGTCGCACGAAGGTGAGCCTGACGAGCCGTCGCACCTCCTCCGGCCGGCGCGGCACGAGCAGCGCCGCTGCCTCCCCGACCCCGGCCACCGGGAACAGCCCCTCCGCCAGGTCCTTCTCCTCGAGGCACGCCCCGGCGCAGATCATGGCCACCCTCTCGACCGCCTCCGGGAACATGGCCGCCATCCGGTAGCCCACGAAGCCGCCGTAGCTGACCCCGGCCAGCCCGAACCTGGGGACCCCGATGGCGTCCACCGCCTTGATCGTTGACGGTCCGCGCGGCCGCCTGCTCGACGGCGCCGCCGTTCTTCGCGCGGCCGTCTGCTCGACGGCGCCCGTCGGCGACCATTCTTCGTGCGACCGTCTACAACTTCCACATGCAGGCACGGTCCGTTCAAAGTGGAATCATTCATTTGAATTTGAAAAAGCCGATGGCTACTGGAAGGTCAGCGTGATGATTTCGCTGGCATGTTTCTTGCTCCTCTGTTCTGTGGGCGCATATCATGCAAAGAAACATGAAAGCAAGACCACCCAGGTTTTAAGATTCTTTCTCTGGCATGTTCTTCCAGTATTCTGAATATCAACGTAGGCCCAAAAAAAATGCTAAGTCAATGAGGCATCTGGTGTTTTCCTTGCCTTCTCCAACTGATATATAGTGCAATTGCTATGGGTTACTCGGCTTACAAAATTTACCAGAAGTGAAATACTCTTACAAAATACTACGCCATCCTCCTCCTAAAAAGGAAGACAAAGGCTTCTATAGCATAACCAATAATCAAGTAATTAATGAATCTATAGACATGGTGGACTCCGTTAATATGCACAGCCAAATGTACTTGCAACAGAACCAATGCAAAATTCTTTGTTCAGGACATGATTCCTAGCTCCTATATATGTCGTCATTATCTCTTCTGGAAGTTGAGCTTCATGATGGCAAAGCCGAACAGCGCAGCAAAGAGAACTGTGAACCCCACGACCACAGCGGCCACCAACCCCAGCCAGCTGTGCTTGAAGTCGAAATAGTCCTCGACGAACACCTTCACAGTCCTGCCATCGTCCATCGGTGTCACCATGTCACCGAACTGTGACACAACCAGCCCATACAGTGTCCACGCCACGGGGCATATCCAGCAGAACCACCTCCACCAAATCGGTACTTTCTGAACATAGCGTAAAGCAAGAACGGGAATAAGCTGTGGAAACAGTTGCGAAACAGGATTAAGAACAGTGGTATGACGAGGGCTTACAGGTCGCGGGATGATGAACCCGGAGAAAAGGTTCCACATAGAATAGAATGCTGAGGACACGATCGAGGCGATATGGTAGTTTGGTGTCATGCCAACGGCCATCATGCCGTAGAATGTGAAGTAGAGCAGTGTGAAGTACCCAAAAAAGAGGTACCAGAAGAACTTGGCAGCTGTCCACTCGAAGCCGATCATAGAGTACACTATGACACCGTATAGGATATCCTGACCCAGTGCGTATGGGAGCTCGATGACAACCTGCCAGGACACGAGTTAATCAGTGGCCTGCTCTCTATAATATGGGGCAACCAGCAGCAGAAAAAGACCCATATGGAATTTATTTCCAGGAGAACCATTCACCTGTCCAAATGCATATGGGAAAGCTGAGTACATGCCCGCAGCTCTTTCACGGTAAAAGACAGTCCGCTCCACAGCCACCACAGGCTGAACTGAGGTACAGTTCATGACACCGATGAACAGCACCGCAGCGTACATTGATCCCATGGCGTTTAACAAGTCTTGTGTCGTTTTCCTGGATTAAGAAGCAAATGTCAACAAAATTTTGAAGGTCGCCACTTGTAAGCCAAAAGCAATGGTACAATTCGGCATGACTTACACTTTGCTGCCAAGGTCCCAAAAGATGGTGCCGAGGAGGAGAGCAATGATGGTAGTGAAAAAGAACCTAACGGTATTGTAAGGAGGGTTCCTCCAGTATGACAGGTTCTGCTTCCACAGGCAAGCCATGCATTGTGTGATGGAAGACTGCGCGTACTTGCTAGGGAAATGCAAGTCACTTGAACCTGGCGCTGGTTGGCTTAGTTCCTTTATCAAGGCCTTGTTCCTCCTGTAAAACATAACAAGCAACCCATCATCTACTGAAGAAAATGTCTTGAGAAGGAAGGCTGATAATCATGAAAAGCATCCAACTGATAATCATGAAAAGCAACCAACTGGTACTTCGTTCTGCCGGATAACTTTAGTATGGTAAGTTACAAAATATTGGCCTACCATAATTATACTTTAGTTGCTTATAGCGTTTTTTCCTACTTATTACTCTCAAAGATGAATTCATGAACAGACTAGTGGATTGGAATTTACTTACTGGAAGAGTTCAGATTTCTTGTACATCTCACTGAAATCAACACCTAGAATCTGTTCCTGAGAGACTGCAGTGACTTCCAGCATCCATGTTGCCGGATTGTAACCATCTTTAATTTTGCTGACCCCTTGAATCCCCTGGATAATATAAAACCACATGATCTTCTCAGTAACTTTAAAGAATTTCAATAGATGGGTATTAGGATTCCTGTAATATCATTTTACCTCGAAATACTTGATAAGCTCTGAAGAATGATGGCCAAGTGGACCAGCATAGATCTCTTCTCCACCACGCTTCATCAGGAAAAGCTGCAAGCATTAATCAAACATTTTAGACCTTGCAAGTTGCAACATAGTTCAAGGGTGGAAGAGCAACCACAGTCCACAGTAAAACAAGTATGACCAATCTAGCAAAGGTAACCAATGAGTAGAGAGTAGTTGGAAGAATATCCTATGGGAAACCTCGCTCACCTCATCGAATGCTTCAAATATGTCAATGCTAGGCTGATGTATCGTGCAGACCACAGTCCTACCAGTATCGACAGTGTTCCTCACTGTCCGCATCACAATTGCAGCTGCCCGGGCATCAAGCCCCGAGGTTGGCTCATCCATGAAGATGATTGACGGATTTGCAACAAGTTCCACAGCAATGGTAAGCCTTTTCCTCTGCTCAGTTGACAGACCATTCACTCCAGGGAGTCCAACCAAAGCATCCCTCAACGGTTTGAGCTCCACAAGCTCCATCACCTCTTCAATGAAGATCTGCACACATAAAGATAAGCAACTATCTACCGAGTAATATCCACTGAAGGTGGAAATGACAACAGTTTTCTGGAACTGACCTTTCTTTTGTTTGAATCAACATCCTTGGGAAGCCGGAGCCACGCTGAGAAAAGCAGTGACTCATAGACTGTCACCTGCGGCGAATGGATATCATTTTGTTCACAGTATCCTGATACGCGTGCGAAGGTCTCTTGTTTCTTTGGGTATCCTGAAATGCTGATGTCTCCTTCAATGTATCCACCTGTCTTTCTCCCGGCCAACACGTCCATCAAAGTAGTTTTTCCTGCGCCACTGACGCCCATTAGTGCGGTCAGCACACCAGGCCTAAAAGACCCACTGACACCTTTGAGGAGCTCCAGACGATCTTCTTGTACACCTTGTGCTTTCATTTCCTGAATCAATTTCACAACCAAGGTTACAAAGTAGTGATTAATTACCTTTGTTGATAGTGTGAAAGAAACAGGTTTCTATATTTCACCTGTGGCATGTCAACAGAGTATCTCATGTTATCAAAGGTGAGTGAAAGCGGGACAAATGGGAGTATCATTCCCCGTTTAGTCAGGGCAGAATCATCTTCCGCGATTGCTGGATCAGTTTCAATGTTGATTCCTGTTGATCGATGATTGCTTGCTGATGCCAGGTGATTGCCATCCAGAACCTCGCCTTTCATGTTGGCATGCTTCTCCTTCAGCTCCTCTTCAGATACTGATGGCCGAGAGTCGCCATATGCTGAAAAATAACAAGATAAACCATTCGCAGGTTCAGATATTGTGAAATCCAACGACAATAAGTGAACAATCAGTTTGGGAGTTACTCACGTTTGAGGTATGTAAGGGCAAGAGTGAAGAGAGCATTGAAGAGTATGGTGAACCCAATCATTGCACCAAAGCCAATCCAGTACCACTTTGCTTCTGTGAATACTCCACGGAACTTGAGGCTTTGCACACCTAGGGTCTCGTTGGAGGCAGTGCTATTCAATATTTTGTCCCAGCTGTGCCCCAACATCTCATTCACCGAAATGGCATTCTGCGCATACATCATTGGGGAGATCCAGTACCCCCAGATCCACCATTTCTTTATTTTTTCTGCAAGACGAAATACAAAGAAATATTGGTTTATGAAGAAGCTACATTGCAAAGAATTACAAAGAGAGAGAAATACGAGTTCTTACCTCTTACTAGAATAAATCCTCCCAACACCATGATAACCAGCAACATGAATGATGCAAAGACATTAGCAACAATCATGCTCCTCGCTGCCCCACCAATAAAGCGAAAGAGTGCCGCTGCCATCTGATTGACTGCTAACAGAATCAGATACTGTTTGAAGAACCTGAGGGCAACTACTACTGTTAGAACATTCTCAATACATTACCAGAGTAATAAGAATGGGTAAGGATACACATTTAAACAATCGGCAAATCTCACCTGCCGACATTTGGGTCGAAGCCAATGACATAGTATGTCAAGAATACATAACCTGCGACCTCGATAAATGTGATGGGTATCTTGAGGATCCATGAGGGTATAGTGTAGGACCATGCAGGAAAGAAAAGGAGATCCCTCTGCTTGAAGAATACAGGCAGCTTGAAGACAGTGAGTGCCATCTCAGAGAAGCCATTGAACATGATCAAAAGCACGCCAAAGAAGAGTGCGCCCATGTAGAGGCCCCCATCGATCACTGTGTCACGCTTCATCTTCGTACGGAAGAAGAGAGTCATTGAAAGGATTGACATCAACATCAGCTGTAATGCCAAATAACCAAGGATTCAGTCATGTTTCAGTTATTTTTACTTACATGCCAATCAATCATACTGTTTGGAACTTTGGGGTGGTGAGTTACCTGGAAGGTTCTGAACACGTAGACGAAAGAGTTCCTCTTCATGAGAAGGATCTCACGGTCTATGTTTGCCTTCAGCAGCTCCGTGCCACTCACGCCATATCTTGTGGTGGTTAGTGCGGCTGGGTGGCTTTTGCTCTTGTCGAATGGGACAGCAAGCTCATTTTCTATAGCTCTCCCTGTGTGGAATGACTTGAATGCCATTGCGAATTCCTTCACCGTCACAAACCTGTAGGGCTCATCACGCCGTGCCCAGTACTGTTTCTGATCTTTTTTCGAAGTCACCTGCTCAGAATTTCAAATGGAGATATGGTAACAAGAACATTGTGCATCAGGTGTATACTGAAATAAGGTGGCACAGTACATACTTCTTGCAAGAAGTCAGCAACACCCTTCCTCTCAGGGCATCTGAAACCCATGGACTCAAAAAACTCGATAACTTCTTCTCGAGGGCCCTGGTACACAACCTGGCCGTCTGAGAGCAGAATAATGTCATCGAACAGGTTATATGTCTCAGGCGCTGGTTGAAGCAAGGAGATGACTGCTGTGCCACCGAGGATGTGGATGGACTGCCTGAGTGAGTTCACAATCTGGAAGGTAGTGGAGCTATCAAGCCCAGTGGAGATCTCGTCCATAAAAAGCGCCCTGGCTGGACCAACCAGCATCTCACCTACAGGAAACATCCAAATGATATCATTCTGAATTCAGAAAGCACTTCAGCAAAGCAAATGCTCTTGAGCTGAAATCGTTATAAAAGAATGTTTGTTTACCAGTTGTCACACGCTTTCGTTGTCCACCAGATATGCCCCTGAGCATTTCATCCCCTACCATCGTGTCCGCGCATACCTCTAGTCCTAATATCTGCAGCAAGTAATATGTACGTACGTAATTACGACATTGAGTAATTCAATCTAGAATTGCTCAAGGTTCAGGCTGAAAGTTGCACATACCTTCAGGATATAGTCAGTGACCACACTGGCCTCTTGCCCACCCATTGCAGATGCCTAATTAAATTAAGCAGGAAAAATAATAGTCAGATTTGATTAGGATTCGTTAAATATTCATGAAAATATAATCAAAAGATGGAAAATGTACTGGATTTAGTCAGGGTGCGCTTGCCTTCATGAATGCATCAATATCAGGATCAGGTTTGATATTGGCCGCCTTCTCTCGCCTCGACAGCTCAGTCAGCATATCTAACAACATAAAAGGAAAGAAGCAAAACATGATAAGCTTATCAGCGAAACCATGCAAATTAAATCCTACATAGTAGGCAAGCAGCACAAATGAATATGCATGTGCTGACGTGAATATATAGTTGCTCAGATTCGTACCAAAGCGGGAGCCAACACCCTGGCAACGTGCTGAGAACGCAAGAGTTTCCCTCACAGTCATCTCCCCGATGTGGAGGTCATGCTGGCTGATGTACGCGGCCGTCCTCTCTGGAACAAACTCTGTCATCTCGTGCCCATTGTAGGTCACTTTGCCACTAACCTGCAGAGTGACGACTCGTCACATTAGGCACTGTACATGCATTTCGGTAATCCGTACACTGATTGCATTGAAGCAGTTGCCGACCAAATTAAAGGTGCTCTGTTTCTAATCTTGGCTGCCCATTTTTTGGCACAACTTGAGAACAAAAGAGATTTTGATGAAATGCAGGTAATGAGCGAATACAGATTGGGTTCTGGGAGTCGTAATTATTGCATAGTATAACTGCAATAAGGCACTCGATTTTCCACTACCTTGAGGTCTTTGTGAAGCCTTCCAGCCAACGCGAGCAGCAAAGTGGTCTTCCCTGATCCGGGTGGGCCTAACAGAAGGGTCATCCTGCACCCAACGTAAAGAACGTGAGGTTGACTGGTGGAAGAAGCGAAGAAATTGAAGATAATCCCCAGAGTCCCAGCAGATTACTAGTCCATCCAGTACGTACCTGCGAGGCTTGATGATTCCGCTGACGTCGTGGAGGATGGGCATGGTCCGCTTCCTGCTGGGCAGCAAGTGCAGCGCGTTCGCCGCTTCCTGAGTCGAAGAGGCGCATTAAAAATCAATCAGCACCATTCAGTGGCAGGCGCATATGCAGGCGGAATCTCACAACGCACGCACGAACGGACCTCGACCGTGTTGACGATGGAGTTGAGGACGGTGGGGAGGCCGCTGCTGCCGACGCGCACCTCGGCCTCCGCCTCGAGGTTCTGGAACCGCACCTCGATCGTGGGCATGTCGATCCCGACCCTGCAAGCATCAATCAATGAAAGGCCGCGCGCGCGCGCAAATCGTCAAACACCCGGCGGGAGCGGAGAGTGCGGCGGCTCATCAGGAACGAGCGGATACAGTACCTGTCGACGCGGTCCCTGAGCTTGAGCAGGAAGCGCTCGTTGTCCTCGTCGGCGACGCGCACGAGCCGCTCCAACAGCGCACGGCGCTGCTGCGGGTCGAGGTTGAACACGTCGACGTCGACGAGCCCCTTCCCGCCCGCCTCGGCGCCGTCGCCCAGCGGGAGCATGGCGCGGCGGACGCGGTCGTAGGTGGGCAGCTTCTCGAGCGCGGCCCACCGCAGCGCCTCCTCGTCGTCGTCCTCCCGGGACGAGCGCGAGAACACGTCGTCCCCGCGCCGCCATATGGAGCCGCTGTTCCCCAGCCGCATGCTCGCCACCTTCTGGATCTCCCCCGCCGCGTCCATCCCCGTATTCCCTCCTTCTCCGCGGCCGCCGCCTCCTACAGTCCTACTCCGCTACCAATCCCGCCCCAGCGCCGAGCGGTCACCGCGCGATTCCGGCGCCCGGCGGTGCGTGTGTTCTTTCGGGGGTGCGTGCGCTCGCTTGCCCCGTTTCGCGGTGGAGTGCTGAGGCTGAGAGAGCATAGGAGGGGGGTGGGGTTTTTGTAGCCCAGGGGCGATGCGTTGGAACGGAACGGTTTCAAAGGGGTTGGCTCGCGCAGTCGCCGCGGTGTATGTGGGGCCCAGCCGACCCCAAGACCGGGAGTCGCCCCCCACGCGGTCGCTGCTTGTGCAGGCCTGCTGGGTGTGCTGGCCGCCTGCCGCTCGCTTCTAGAAGGCGCGCTGTTCTCGCATGGGAATGGGATGGGGTTGGATTCACTAATAATTCAGCGGGGAGGACTTAAATTAAGCAGGCCTCTTCCATATGCTCTCACGTGCATCTACAATCAAAGTCGAATGGGAATACCATCGTTTGCTTCTCATTTACCTTTTATGTATCCTTCAAATGGAATTCTATTAGAAATATAGTCGTGTGTTCGGTGTTAAGATAGCGCGTTCACGAGGATGGAACCTCTTCAATTGGTAGGCATTTGTCCTAAAATCTAACCTCGCTCCATGTCTGTATTCACGTCTCCTTGCTCATATAAAATGCACTATGCTCACATAAATACTCAACGAGCGCGAATAATAATCCAGGAGCTAGCATATGCTCACATCAATCAATTATTCTCAAATATGTGATGTTAGGACAAGCTAGCTAGTTCATTTTTAAACTAATTAGCTTGTCCCAAACATTATATATATATTTAAGAATGAAAGGAGTATATTATAATTTTAAACAGAGGGATCGTAGTAGTACGCCGGCCTTGAATTATATAACCCATTAGTAGGTTGGCAAGAACCTAGCACGGTACTGGTCGTGCTTTGATGACCTTTATTGCCCTGTTACCATTCTAATTCTTAATCCTTTGGTCCATTTTAACTATATATATATATATATTGATTGATTGATACCGCTGTTCACGGAGAACAGATTTGTGAGTAAACAACAGAAAAAGTTATTGTCCGCATTGGAGGATCCCCTGTTGCCTTTCCGGCAAGCAAAACGTGTGAAGGAGGAGACGAAGCTTGGGCGGGTCAAACTGAAATCATAAGAAGGTTGGCAACCACGTGTTGACATCAGCGCCACGAACTGTACTTTATTAAGGAGCACTGTTTAATTAGTTTCTAACCACGCGCATAGCGTTAGCGATGTGTCACGTTTTAGCCGCGGCCAGGTCAACCCAAACTATTGTACTACTAGTATAAAAAAGTATAGAGTTTGAGTTATTTTCGAAGCTACTCCACTGGAGGAGCCGGAGCCGAAGCTGTTAATTTTCTCTCCTTGTTGCCCGTCCAATGGGCGATGGCTTTTATGGTTGGCCGTTTTTTGCCTCTCAACGGAGTAGTAGCTATCCTTCTAAACCTAAAAGTCGCGAAGAACTGAATGGACCCTGAAATTGAACGTTGAGCACGAACGAGATCCGTCATTATGGATGATGTGCGCGGGCATCGCCACTGTCGAGTCCGAAGCTTCCACGACACAGTAGAGCTAGGTACCACGTGCCTGCTACGCGCGTGTGTGTATGCATATATATATATATATATATATAGACCCAATTGCATTTGTAGCAGTTTAGTACTAGGAGGCTGCTGACACGTTTAGCTCGCTGGAAAACACTGATGACTGCTTTGTTGTCCTTCTTGCCCAGCAAGCACGCACGCATTTCCGGCCGAGGCTGTCATGTGTCCTGTTATTATATTCCTGCCGTCTCGTGATGATGAGCTTTAATTTGGCACCGCTTCTTCGGCTCGGAGGCTGCTGCATGAGTTGACATAACAGAACGGAACATCCGTGCCCGCCATCGTCTTGATTTTCTTTATATAAATATAAATATTAGAAGAAAATTAGCATTCGTGATTCATGTGTGCGCTAACTAACATTTGCTTGACCCCGTTTTTCGTTCCTCGCGCGCTGGATGGGAACGACGACTAACGAGGGAGAGGTCGCATATACAGTATATACGTGAAAAGAGAGTGGTGCGCGCGCACATGCATCTTCACCGCGACAGGACAATATACTCCAGCTAGCTAGGTTCGTATTCATATTTGGGGACTCATATTTTGTCTCTCTCAAATCAGAGTCGTCGCCCAAAAGGCTAAAACTAGCCACGTGCGTAGTGCAATCCTTCTAGAAGTTGCAAGATCGAACGCGTGCTCAAAACGAATCTTAAGCTTTTCTTAAAGAGTTATTAGACCTTGAGTCAAGAATAAATTAAATCTATTCAAACGGACGTGGGGATCGATGCCCGGACTAATCCAAGACTTCTCGTATCAGTAAATTAATTAGGGGCCCAATTAATTAAAGATGAGCGCTAGCTTTCAGCAGCAGTTCAGACAGTACACACGCAACACGCAACATATATATATAGCGAAGCTACGGCACGACGGCTCGACGGCTGCGTGCCGGCCCGGGCATGCACGACGTCCGGCGGCGGCGGCGCCCGAGCAGGGAGGCGGCGACGGGCGCGGTGAGGCTGCCGCCCGCGCGACGGGAAGGCGTCGGGCGCATGGAGGCCGCACGGCGGGGACGCCATCGGGCGCGGCGAGGCCGCGCGGCGGCGGCTGGCAGCCAGGACGACGACGGCCATGTTCCCTGCGGCCCATCGGGGCCGACGAGCACGCATCCATCAGTTAGGTATTACCAGCTGTTTAGTTACGACTTTGCAACTATAGACGTCGTCATGGCGGGAAAAATACTACTGTACTGGACTACATACGTTGCATTGTTTTGTTTCCATGATCTCAAATTCTCAAATCCTCAAAAAAAAAACAGTGATGAACAATGGACTAACTGCGTCAGGCAAGAGCGGTTCTGGACTTCTTCTGCTGGGGCTCATTTAGTTTCCTTTTAAGAAAAAGAAAGCATCTCCGGCCTCTGCAGCCGTGCATACAGCCACGGACTCATTTAGTTAGGTATAAAGAGGCGGAGATGCCACTACACAAGAGACGCACAGAAATTTTTTATGGTTGGATCCGTCCTTGTGTGGAGTGTTTTATCTAGTCCAAATTGCAATCAGTCAGGTGAGGCGGCTAGAGTTAATTGGTTTGCACAACGCCACTTCCAAACATGTCAGTAATTTAATACCGATGGCGATGGGTCTTTCTGCGCGAATTCATCGAATAACGCAGCAGGTTTTTTTTTCGAAACAAAGTACACCAATTGGTATATATTACTAGTAGTTGGAGATGTATGCAGAAGGATAGATAATTTCAAAGAGGAACATGCATCCATAGTTGGTCTGTTACTATGCATTATGCGTTGAGAATGCTGCGCACTGCGTAGGGCTAATGAAGGCACCCACTTCCTTCATCTGCAATGTCGTTATTTGCAGATGATTGAAACCCCCTAATCCCTATTATTGAGAATAGTTGAGCTTGCATCTTAAGAAAAATAGTGAGGCGGGTACAAGATGCTTGCTTGGCAGCCGTGGGGAATATTTTGCTTTCCGCGTGTATGTGCATGACTCTTAGAATGAGCACTTGTGGAGTAGTTGTGGTAGCAAGGGGCGTCTGCATTCGTCGTCCAGGTTCCGTTCACTGTCCGGGTCTGATATTATTAATCACGGTGGAATCTGATTAGGTCATCAAGTGGTTGAATCCGATCCAATCCAGCCTGGTTGCCTGCACTAGTGCGCTTAGCCAGAAAAAAAGAGGAAAACATGATTGAGTTTTGGACTTTTTTTTCCTTGCTTTTGTGCTCGCGCGGTTGGTCTGTTTAATACTTTATTCCTGGAGATAAAAGTTGGGGTCCGTTAATTCCCGCCGAGCAGTTCTAGTAACTTTATTTGTTCCCGGCGTTATTGGTTTAATGCCGCGAGGTCGTGTTAGATCAATCTTAATGCAAATGCAGCCCATGTTGAAGTACCGGTCGACGTAACTTTTATCCATTTTCATATTAATTTTTTATTTTTTATCATTTTTATTATTTTATTTTATTTTTTCTCTTCTATTATTTTTTCTATCTTTTCCTTTTTGTATTCCTCATTTAATTTAATTTTTATTATAATTTCACTTTTTTTACTTTACCTTGCTTCTATTTTATTTTTTATCTTTTTTTTATTTTTGATTTTGTTTTTAATTTTTTGTACTTTTGATGGAGTGCACCTAAGTTCAGAGATTGAGGACTCCGTCACTTGGAAATGGACACCGGATGGCACACGTATTTCTACACGGTTAGCATATCGGGCTCAGTTCCTTTCAGGGCTTCAAGACGGACATTATCTGGCGTGTGCAAAGTGTTTGCATGGAATTCTCATTCAGAACAAAATACTAATTGCATGACTCGGGAGAGAAGGCCTGTTCTCCTGCTGCGCAATCGGATCGGATGAGCTTCCTGTAATCGATTGGATTTGACGTGCTCCCTCTTCTCTATTCTCCCTTGCATGTGATGGTTTCAGTAAATTGTATATCTCTCCCCATCAATTTAAAAACCATCAATTTAAGTTTTTAGGTTGAATTGGTTGGCGGATGCACTCAATAGTATCAGGGCCAGAGATCTCGAATTCAAATCCTGGCGGACGCGATTAAATAAAATAATTGCAGCCAACTCCTATTTTCACATTTGATGTTTGAGAGAGTCTGCACATGAGGTGGTGTTGAATGTATAAGTAAATTGCACATCTCTCCCTATCAGTTTAATATTTTGGGTTGAATTGGTTGGTGCATGGAACTCAAAAGTTCCAAATCGTACCAAGACACAACAGTCATCTTCTACCTAATGCTAAATTAAATTAAAGAGGAAGAAGATGCCCATCCAAGCGAGGATAAGTATCTTTTTGTTCACACAGGCTTAAGCTATTACGCCGTTAGTGCATTGGATCCGAATGGTTATAGCAGCTGGGATTTCGATCGAGACACATGGGTCGGTCACATGACGAGAGAACCAAACAAAATTGTAAGGGCACATGAAAAACTTTATGCAGAAACTAATTGCATCCGTTTTGCACATTAAACTGATCCATTTTAGTTGTGCAATAAGATCTAGATCCGCACAACACTTAAAACAATTCTAATCCGACAAAAATTTTAAAGGCTTTTCTTAACGTGCACGTTAGACATAAGAATAGCCCTGATACCAAATGTTGATTCTGCTAATTAACTTAATTAGTACCTAATTACAGAATCCTTAGACTAAATATGATATCAATCTACTAATGCGGAAAATGGTGGGTAGGTGATTCTTATACCAGTGTTAGCAGCCATTGATGCTCCCTATATAGACGATGTAGTGGTACGTGTCAGTGTAGATGAGGCAGTGGCGTAGCAGTGACCTTCAGGGCGCCAACACCACTGTCCTGGGCGAGGGCAAGAGCTTCAGCTCTTCTCCAATGCTCTCAATAATCAGACTTGCAAATGGCTAGGGTTTCTAGAGGTGAGAGAAATGCAAGCCACGACCTTCAGTTTCACCCTTTGGCACCGAAACAGAGGCACCTTCAAAAGGGGACCGTACTCCCATTCCGGTATCTCGTTCATATAAAGAGAGAGAGTAGCTACTGTAGCAGTTGACCGATCCTAAAAAATGCATTTCTAGGGGCGGGTGATGGCATCACCCGTCCGTAGAAATGGCCACCATTTTTGGGGGTGCGTGACGCCATCACCGCCCCTAAAAATGTTTTTCAGGGGTGGGTGACGCCATCACCCGGCCCTAGAAATGCCTTTTAGGGGCGGGCAATGGTGTCACACGCTCCTAAAAATAATTTTCAAGGGCGGGTGATGACATAACCCGCCCCTACAAATGGTGTCACGTAAAAAAAATTCATAACTTTTTCATATGATCTCGGATGAAGACAAACTTTATTCAAATGGTAGAGCTTGATGAGATCTAAAATTTTTTAGTTGATAACTTTTTGATTTGAGGTCATTTAATAGTCCAAAAAATTATTATAAATTCTCTAGTTTCAAAATCTGCAAGTTTTGATTTGTTTCAAACAACCTCGGATGTAGAGTAGTTCCATATCAAAGTTGTATGGTAAGATCTAAAATTTTATAGTTTATATATTATTCATTTAACAACGTTTAGTATCACAAGATCATTTACTAGTTTTGCCCTACATATGCCTATGACTATATAGTATCTCATACAACTTAAGTTATATTTTCAAGTTTTGACAATCTTAACCATTATAAACACTGAAATATATTTGGTATATTTTTTCCAGTATCTTTAGCTCACAATAACCGTAGTATAGAAGTTTCACTTTTTTATTTGTTCTTGTATATTTCAATATTTAATAAATTTTTGGAATAAATGGATTTCAGAGTAAATATAAAAGAATAGCATATCTCATAGAGTAACAATTGACTGTGTGGTATGGCGGAGATAAAGGTACGTGTCGTGAGGCTTCAGGTAAGCGATTCGAACCCCGGTTTACGCAAGTGTGCATATTTCGTCAAAAAAATTATAACTTGGTAGTAGAGGGCTTGTGGTGGTGGCTGGTTAGTTGGGATATTTTTTTTCTTTTTTATTTTTCTATTTTCTATTTTGATTAAGTTTTATTTTTTGGAAATTGATTTGTAGGAGTGGGTTGATTTCTAGGGACGGTACCGTACCCGCCCCTAAAAATATGTTTTTACCCGCCCCTAAAATTCTTTTTTTAGTAAGCTGATCAGAAATGTATGATGCCTTTTAGTATCGCAATGGATACACAGTGCCGTAGTTGTTGAGTTTCATACTAGAAAAAAAATCGTGTTTATAGGTGGGTGACAGCATACGTGTTTCCAATAGCTTTAGTCGGTCTCTAGAAATAAGCGCTTATTTCCCCATTAAATTCTCTAATCGTATTTAGCGGTTCAAACACTTTTCTTATTGTTTTATTGCTTAACTATGAAGATCACATGCCTAATAAAAATTTCCAATGGAGAGAACAAAGAGATGAGAAAGATGTCAGTAGTCGACTGGCTAGATGGACCATTGGGTGGTGTATATTAACTAGTGGGGCTTATCTTGTTAGGCCTAGCAGTCGTGGGGCTGAAAATGGAAATATTTTTATCTTACTTTCCTTTTATCAAAATTCAAATACTATGATTCTTGTTTTCATTCCAGAATTCCAAATGCCTATGTCATATTTTATTTTCTATTCTTTTGTTTTGCCATGACCATCACATGCCATTGCTCTGTTTTTTTTTTTACATTCCTCCGTTTTCTATTCTTTCGTTCTAAATAGGCCTGTAAATCTAGTATCCCTTGGTTGATGTGGTCGCTGCTACATATAACTTGCGAAGCTACAACGATTATGTTTAACTTCATAAATCGATTACCTCTTTGGGCTGATTTTCGCTCCGCTGAAACTAACAAGTTGTCCTAGTGTGGTTATTCCAACAAAAGTGCACAAGAACATTAACCAGTTTCAGTCACAGTATTAATGTCACACTTCCATGTATTACAAAATTCAAGTACTACTGGTACAATATGATAAAATACTCCTGATAGAGAGCGAAAGCTTATTCATCACGCAGATAGTTCTAAGGCAAAAATATACGAAACGAGGTACGTAATACACACTACCACTCATCATCACTTGCATCAAGACAAGCACATGTTGCGGACGCTCTTGCAAACAAGACCTGAGGATCTTCTGTAGCTCAACAACTTGTAGATGAAGGCTATGCATGCAGTTGAAGATATCGTATCGGGCTACTAAGATTTCCAAGAGGACAATGGCGGTGTCTCGGAATCCTTCCAGGTGTAGGCCATCTGAGGATACCGGTCACCCAAGACTTCACCTGCGGCAGCGTACGACGCGAGTTCGGCCATCTCATCTGGTGTCAGCTTCACAGAAAGTGCCCCCACATTTTGGTTGAAATTCTCGATTTTTGTTGTGCCTGGAATGGGGCAAACATCGTTTCCTTGATGATGAACCCAAGCCAATGCTAGTTGTGACGGTGTGCAACCTTTTCTTGCGGCCATTGCGCTGACACGTTCGAATATCTGAGCGTTCTTATCGAGGTTCTCTGGTTGAAACCGAGGCAGATACTGCAGAAGTATTAAATTCTTATTAGGAAGAGGCAACATACTGTATTTTGACCATTTGTATACATCAAAGTGATGAGCAAAATCCATAAATATATCTAAGATATAGTAAATAGTAAAGACACATGGTTTAGAATGAAGAAAAAATCTTCGAAAAAAATGTATGAAATACCCCCTAGTCCGATAAAAAGTAAAACCACAGCATAATCAATGTTCCATAGGTACCAGTGTCAGTTCACCTTGCGGAAATCCTGCTCGGACAGCGATTCAACCAGTTTTGCCCCACTGGACAAGAACCCCCTGCCTAGTGGACTGTAAGCCACAATTCCAATTCCAAGTTCCCTGAAATTTACACAGAAAGCACATAATTCAGAAAATAAAGTTTCCTACTTATTAGTTACTGGATAACCCTTGGGTTCCATTTTTTATAGAAGTACCTGCAAGTGGGAATTACATCTTCTTCTGCATCTCTACACCATAATGACCATTCCAGTTGAACTGCAGTAATAGGATGGACTGCATGAGCTCTTCTAATTGTTGACGCAGATGCTTCAGATAATCCAATGTACTTTATCTTTCCTTCTTCAACTAGCTTCTTGAGTTCACCCATCTAGCATTGAGAAAAATGACTCAGTAATCTTTCTCTTAAAAGAGAAGTTCATGATTTAAGGTGCAGTGCAGATTATAGGAACAAGAACTGCTTTTGCGTAAAAACAGTAACCTGCAATGACTTAGAAATTTCATATTTCATTTTCGCAGGGCCACTGATCGATAAATAAGCATCTCAGATACGTACTCCTAAGACCTATTTTCTGATGTATTTTTCTCATTCTAGGCACGGAGTCTTTCTTTAACTGTCAGAGCAATCACTCTCAGGTCCTGTCTAGAACTTTCCCTCCCATTTCCTTTCAGCCTCTCCATTTAATTTTTGCGTTCACATCCACCATCCCAGATTCCCAAGTTACCAAAAAATAAAGAGAAACAAATGGAGACTCACCGTGACCTCGATGGGCACCTTCTTGTCGATGCGGTGCTGGTAGTAGAGGTCGACGCAGTCCACGCCGAGCCGCTTGAGGCTGCCCTCGCACGCCGCACGCACGTACGCCGGGTCCCCACGGATGTCGACGTTGCCGTGGGCTAAATTATTGACGCCGAACTTGGTGGCCAGCTCCACCTTCTCCCTCACCCCGCCCTGCAGCGCCTTGCCGAGGAGGATCTCATTGGTGTGCGGGCCATAGACGTCGGAGGTGTCGAGGAGGGTGACGCCAGCGGCGACGGCGTGGTGGATGAGCTTGATCATGTCGGGCTCGGGCTTGGGCGGGCCGTAGAAGGCGGACATGCTCATGCAGCCGAGGCCCTGCGCCGAGACCTCCAGGCCCTGGGAGCCCAGCTTGATGCGGGGAACCGACGATACGGCAGCGGCGGCAGCCATGGCCGGCAAGGTGGTGCAAGATGCTTGGAGCTGCAGCTAGTTGGAGTTGGAGTGTGATCCACCGATCTGTGTGGCCTTAGGGTTAGTAGCTACTCCAGCTATATATATATAGTCTGGGAGTGCTCAGCTCGCAGGTCAGTGGACAGTGAGCGAGGTTACTTATCGTGTCACTGTATGCATGTGTGAGAAAGTTATTATCTGAATTGGAGGGATCCCCTGTTGCCTTTCCGGCAAGCAAACCGTGTGAAAGAGGAGAAGAAGCCTCCGCGGGTCAAACTAAAATCATAAAAAGGTTGGCAACCACGTGTTGACACATCAGCGCCAATCACTCGAGGACGAACTGTACTTGGTTATTAATAATCCCCTGATGACCTCGCGCTTGGTGCTGTCATCAGTGACGGCAGCCGAACACTGTTTAATTAATTAGTTTCTAACCACGCGCATAGCGTTAAATGCATAGCGTTAACGATGTATCACGTTTTAACCATAAATCATAATTGAAATTCTAAATCTAATAGGTATTAAGTATTAGCCCTATAATTGACCATACTATTATAATTCATGATCAATTAATTCATACACAATTGTAGTTTGTCAGACCCGAGGCACCGGGGCTGCACGCACGGCGTAGAACGTTCTAGAGTAAGGGGTGGGGCAGATCCCATACCTTATCCATATATAAAGTACTCGTAAGCTAGTACAACCAGTCGGTATAGAAGGAAACTACCCGAAAGTATTCGGTTAGAACTCCTAAGCTCGTACCAGACTAGGATTTCCATGTAATCCTGCGCCCCCGGGATATACAAGGGCGGGCAGGGACCCCTCCAAAACATACCTCATAACCTCCAAGGAAATACAAACCAACAGGACGTAGGGTATTACGCATACTGCAGCCCGAACCTGTCTAAAAGCTTCGTGTTCTTTACAGCATCGAGTTCCTGATCTCGGCGACACCCTACCTACAACCTACCACCTCGGGGTATCCTCGGTGGGCTTGCCGGTAAAACACCGACATAGTTCTTAATCAATTCCATATATCCTAAAATTCTATGGAATTTCATATATAATAAATAAAACCTAATAAATTCCATAATACATGTATTATTTGATATACTAATAAAACATAATAATTTCTATAAAACATTACAAAACCTATATATTTTACAAGTACTAATAAACCTAATCAATTCCATAACCTAAAATTACAAAAACCAAAAATTTCGCATGCACGCACGCACATAACGCAATGCTACGGGCGCGCCCAGCACTCACGCGGTGGTTTCAAAGTTTTGCAAGAAAAAACACCCAAAGGAAAATGAATTCACTTCTTTACAACCACTTTTATTTTGTTAATGAGTTTCCCTATGCTTTTATTGAAAGCAGTAGTTCACAGTGCATCATATTTTGGGGGCAAGATTTTCAGAACAAAGTCGCATCGATCATACTGTTAATATTTACATCACGAGTTCCACACCTTAATGGATATAGAAGTAGTTTGATCATCATTTACACCTGCTCGTTGCAAGAGATAGGCTTGACCGATTTAGTTGACTGATTAGTATATTGATTAATTAGCCAAACATTATTGGATGAAGACTAGCTAGGGAAGACTTGACGATCGATGCTTTGTCTCATTGCATAATTAGTTGTTGCATCTGTAGTACGTGGAGGGGACAAAGTTGGCCAGATGCATGCACTTCTCCGTACAAGGTGTAACAATACTTTCACCAAGATCCTACACGTGACAATGTTCGGCTCCTAACAAAGGACAAGACTTGAATTAGTATAGTTGTGTCATCATTGAGCAGGTACCCCAACGGAGCACTAGGAAATGGCCCCGTTCATACATACTGGACATACCAGGTACAGTGCATCCTCATGATGCATGTGCGTGACTACGAATGAAACAAATTACCAACATATATTGAACGAAAGGACCAGCTGTTTGCGTGTAACTAATATATAAAGGTTTAACTTAATTAAATTAATTAACATTACTAACTACACTAAAATCATACTAAAGGTTGCTGCGAAAGGACGCCTGTAGCCTAGTGGTTACAAGAGACTCAGTAGCACCTGAGGTTCTGGGTTTCACTCCCTGTGTAAGCGAATTTTCTAGGATTTAACGGTACTGTGCTTTCAGTGGTAGGCGACGTTCCCGTCGACAGCGAGACGCCTGTGGTGACTTTGTCAATCTCGAGGATTTGCCGGCTCAATCTCTCGGAGGTGCTCATAGGGGTAGGGTTGCGTGCGTGTATTCATAGGGGTGAGTGTGCGTGCGTGTTGTGAGCGTCTGCGTCTGTACTGTGTTTCTCAGATAAAAAGATACTAAAGGTTGTTGAAGTGGAGTTTACAACGATTAGTTGCTTAATAATATTCTAAGGAGAAACATGCAGGAAACCTATTCATACACTGGACATACACTGATACACGTATGTACAGTGCACCCACATGATGCATGTGCGTGACTATGCATGGAACGAAATGACCAACAGAGACATTGAACGAAAGGACCAGCTGTTTGCGTGTAATATAAAGGTTTAACTTAATTAAATTAATTAATATTACTAACTACACCATAATGATACTCAAGTTTGTCAAAGTGGAGGTTACAATGATTAGTTGCTTAATAATACTCAAGGAAAAACTTGTAGGAAACCAGTTCATACACTATGTACAGTGCATCCACATGATGTATGTTGCAATTTGCATATAGCAGATGGTTTTTAAATCTAGTCATCTATAAACTAAACTGCATGGTGAGAAATCCATCGGCTCTAAGGCTCATTGGGTACAATTTTTTATAAAAAAACTGCATTTTATTAGCTGTTTGTCCAAAGTGGTTGTCCGCTTCAACAGCTGTAGCAGCGAAGGAGCGCTAAATAAGAATTTTGGCTGTCCATACATGGATGGACGGAGATCGTATATAATACATGCCATGTGTTGGCTGTCCATACATGGATTAGTTCTAGGAGGGATCCGATCGACCATGTGTTGAGCCGTTGTCAACCAAACGCATCTTGCACAAGCCCTGATGAGAGCTGACCTCCTCAAACGCATGACGTGCAGCAGCATGTGGTGCCATTAGGACTATATGTGTCCTGAAGCTGCATGTTACACAAGGGCATCTTATTACCATCATGCACAAGCCCCGATGAGAGCTGACCTTCTCAAACGCATTGAGCCGTTGTCAACCAAACGCATCTTGCACAAGCCCTGATGAGAGCTGACCTCCTCAAACGCATGACGTGCAGCAGCATGTGGTGCCATTAGGACTATATGTGTCCTGAAGCTGCATGTTACACAAGGGCATCTTATTACCATCATGCACAAGCCCCGATGAGAGCTGACCTTCTCAAACGCATTGAGCCGTTGTCAACTAAACGCATCTTGCACAAGCCCTGATGAGAGTAGGGATGAAAACGATCGGTAACCGTCGGGAAAAGGTCTTAACCGTTCCCGCTTCGGTATTTTTTTGCCGGGAAAGGAAACGGGAACGGGAAGGCCGGACGGGAAAACGAAACCGGTAATACGGGATATCGGGAACGGAATAATTCGAACGGGAACGTGTCGATTACGATCGGGAAGCGGTAACATAAAACGGGAATATCAATATACGTAACCACTTTAAACAATGAGCTCGACGTAACAATAGCAACGATATGCACACAATGAAACAAGTTGACAAGTAGCAACTAGCAATGAGTGCCAGATTCCCAGACTCCGAGTACCCAGCAATGAGTTCCAAGAGACGGTATTCCACTGCGGCATTCCATCGAACACGCGGCGAGCATCGCTGAGGCAGCCACATTTCGCGTACATGTCGACCAACGCGCTGGCGGGGATGACGCTGTCGGCGAGGCCAGACTTGATGGCAAACGACTGCAGCTGGGCGCCGAGCGCGGGGCGGCGCGCCGCGGCGGCGGATCGGAGCGCGGAGCTGAGGGCGAAGGTGCTGGCCGCGAGGCCCCGCGCGTGCATGGCCCGGAGCAGGCGCCATGCGTCCGGGTGCGCGCCAGCAGAGACGTGCGCGGCGAGGAGGGAGTTCCAGGAGACCGCGTCTGGGAGGGGGATCTCGTCGAACACCCGGCGCGCGGTGGCGAGGCTGGAGCCGAAGCCGGAGTACGCGGTGAGGAGCTGGTTCCAGGGCGTGGGGAAGGAGATGCCGGACTTGAGGAGGGCCGCGTGGGACTTGGCCGCCGCAAGGGTGAGGTGGCGATGGTGGCGGCGCGGGTGTCGGGCGGGCCGGGGGCGCGGGCGCCTGGGCGCGGCCGGCGCGAGGAGGAGTTGGGGAGGAGGGGCGCGAGGAGGAGCTGGGGAGGAGCTGAGGAGAAATACGGGAACCTCCCGCGGGAACGTTCCCGGTAATATACGGGAACCGCGAATTCGGTCGGAAAATAGGTCTAACCGCTTTCGTTCCCGTTCCCGCCGTATTTTCCCTTTTTTTCCCGTTTTCCCATTTTTTCTGTCTAAACGGTATTCAATCGGTTTACACGGTATACGGTCGCGGTCGGTACAGGATTTTCCCATTCCCGCTTTCATCCCTAGATGAGAGCTGACCTCCTCAAACGCATGACGTGCAGCAGCATGTGGTGCCATTAGGACTATATGTGTCCTGAAGCTGCATGCTACACAAGAGCATCTTATTACCATCATGCACAAGCCCCGATGAGAGCTGACCTTCTCAAACGCATGACGTGCAGCAGCATGTGGTGCCGTTAGGACTATATATATTACTAACTGAGAAATTTTAGATGTAGTAATAGACGTGGGAAATACATCGGAACGCACACAACAGCAAGATGCTCCTGACACTATATATATCCCACGACCCATCTCCACTTATGCTCACCTATATGCTCATCATCAGTCATCTCCCTTGATACTTGCCTTCTACAACTACTATACTCCCGTAGTTAGAGACGATGGTGGCAAGCACACTAGCCACAATTCGGGAACGTTGACTTGTTCCGATACAAACTACTCACGCATGGAGGCATACAATTTCATCTACAAAATAACATTCCACGAGCATGCAATTAACATCTAATCCAAAAAAGTTTTTTATATTTATCCTATTGTCTCACAAAACATAGAATATATAAAACTATATTTCTCGTACTACCTTCTAAGAGGTAATGTGTGTTAAAATCTATCCAAAATATGGGTCCATAGCCATTTTGGAGCATTATTATTGTAGGAAACCCAATACAAATACAATCCTTCACCTTTATTTATTGATATAATATACAATAGTACATGTACATTATCTTGATAACACGAATGAGAGATTATTAAAACACAACTAGAGCCACATTTGGTGAAGACAGCCTTAATTATTCGGGAAAGCTAAATCATGCCTGGGTATTTTTATTCTCTCTCACACCCATTTTTCTATCCTCTCTCCATCTCCGGCAAGATCTCCCGCGAGGTTAGGGTCCGGGGTTGGGGTTTGGTCTCCGGCGGTCTCCATTACCTGGCTTAGAGGATAGCCGGGGGTGGCAGGCCGGCCCGGTGGAGGTTGCGGGCACGGGGGCGGTAAGGCCGGTGGGGAAGGCTGAGCGGCGGCGGGGGCGGCAGCATGGGAGGAGGGAGCGGGAGGTGGAAGAAGGTTGAGGGAGGAAGATGAAAAGTGAAAGGAGATTTACCATCAGATCTTGATCCAACGGTGAAAAAATTCGGGTGTGAGGAAGGAAAAAATACCATGGTGTGATATAGACAGCCCCAATAATTTATTATTGGATTTTTGGCTCCTTTACTCAATGCATTTTCATTTGGATGGCTGAACCCTGATGCATCAACATGAAGCAATGAAGCTATTGTTTCAATTTTGAGAAGTTGAAGTTTGACGTCGTCCCTTTTGTAAACCAAGGCTCTTAAGCTCTTCACTTGTGCATCTTTTACTGTTTTCAAAATAGGAATTTTGGTACTGAGCATATATCATGTTTTCTTAGAAAAAGGAGATGTTCTGACCTCTACATCCAAACACAGTCAAAGTTTTACACATCAGCTTACAATTACTACTACAAAAATGATTAGCAGGAACATCCAATTCTTTTTCAAAGGACGAGTGAAAAGGTAACTCGTTCATATAAAGAGAGAGAGTAGCTACTGTAGCAGTTGACCGCTCCTAAAAAATGTATTTCTAGGGGATGGCATCACCCATCCCTAGAAATGGCCACAATTTTTGGGGGTGCGTGACACCATCACCGCCCCTAAAAATGCTTTTCAGGGGTGGGTGACGCCATCACCCGCCCCTAGAAATGCCTTTTAGGGGCGGGCAATGGTGTCACACGCCCCTAAAAATAATTTTCAAGGGCGGGTGATGACATAACCCGCCCCTACAAATGGTGCCACGTAAAAAAAATTCATAACTTTTTCATATGATCTCGGATGAAGACAAACTTTATTCAAATGGTAGAGCTTGATGAGATCTAAAATTTTTTAGTTGATAACTTTTTGATTTGAGGTCATTTAATAGTCCAAAAAATTATTATAAATTCTCTAGTTTCAAAATCTGCAAGTTTTGATTTGTTTTCAAACAACCTCGGATGTAGAGTAGTTCCATATCAAAGTTGTATGGTAAGATCTAAAATTTTATAGTTTATATATTATTCATTTAACAACGTTTAGTATCACAAGATCATTTACTAGTTTTGCCCTACATATGCCTATGACTATATAGTATCTCATACAACTTAAGTTATATTTTCAAGTTTTGACAATCTTAACCATTATAAACACTGAAATATATTTGGTATATTTTTTCCAGTATCTTTAGCTCACAATAACCGTAGTATAGAAGTTTCACTTTTTTATTTGTTCTTGTATATTTCAATATTTAATAAATTTTTGGAATAAATGGATTTCAGAGTAAATATAAAAGAATAGCATATCTCATAGAGTAACAATTGACTGTGTGGTATGGCGGAGATAAAGGTACGCGTCGTGAGGCTTCAGGTAAGCGATTCGAACCCCGGTTTACGCAAGTGTGCATATTTCGTCAAAAAAATTATAACTTGGTAGTAGAGGGCTTGTGGTGGTGGCTGGTTAGTTGGGATATTTTTTTTCTTTTTTATTTTTCTATTTTCTATTTTGATTAAGTTTTATTTTTTGGAAATTGATTTGTAGGAGTGGGTTGATTTCTAGGGACGGTACCGTACCCGCCCCTAAAAATATGTTTTTACCCGCCCCTAAAATTCTTTTTTTAGTAAGCTGATCAGAAATGTATGATGCCTTTTAGTATCGCAATGGATACACAGTGCCGTAGTTGTTGAGTTTCATACTAGAAAAAAAATCGTGTTTATAGGTAGGTGACAGCATACGTGTTTCCAATAGCTTTAGTCGGTCTCTAGAAATAAGCGCTTATTTCCCCATTAAATTCTCTAATCGTATTTAGCGGTTCAAACACTTTTCTTATTGTTTTATTGCTTAACTATGAAGATCACATGCCTAATAAAAATTTCCAATGGAGAGAACAAAGAGATGAGAAAGATGTCAGTAGTCGACTGGCTAGATGGACCATTGGGTGGTGTATATTAACTAGTGGGGCTTATCTTGTTAGGCCTAGCAGTCGTGGGGCTGAAAATGGAAATATTTTTATCTTACTTTCCTTTTATCAAAATTCAAATACTATGATTCTTGTTTTCATTCCAGAATTCCAAATGCCTATGTCATATTTTATTTTCTATTCTTTTGTTTTGCCATGACCATCACATGCCATTGCTCTGTTTTTTTTTTTACATTCCTCCGTTTTCTATTCTTTCGTTCTAAATAGGCCTGTAAATCTAGTATCCCTTGGTTGATGTGGTCGCTGCTACATATAACTTGCGAAGCTACAACGATTATGTTTAACTTCATAAATCGATTACCTCTTTGGGCTGATTTTCGCTCCGCTGAAACTAACAAGTTGTCCTAGTGTGGTTATTCCAACAAAAGTGCACAAGAACATTAACCAGTTTCAGTCACAGTATTAATGTCACACTTCCATGTATTACAAAATTCAAGTACTACTGGTACAATATGATAAAATACTCCTGATAGAGAGCGAAAGCTTATTCATCACGCAGATAGTTCTAAGGCAAAAATATACGAAACGAGGTACGTAATACACACTACCACTCATCATCACTTGCATCAAGACAAGCACATGTTGCGGACGCTCTTGCAAACAAGACCTGAGGATCTTCTGTAGCTCAACAACTTGTAGATGAAGGCTATGCATGCAGTTGAAGATATCGTATCGGGCTACTAAGATTTCCAAGAGGACAATGGCGGTGTCTCGGAATCCTTCCAGGTGTAGGCCATCTGAGGATACCGGTCACCCAAGACTTCACCTGCGGCAGCGTACGACGCGAGTTCGGCCATCTCATCTGGTGTCAGCTTCACAGAAAGTGCCCCCACATTTTGGTTGAAATTCTCGATTTTTGTTGTGCCTGGAATGGGGCAAACATCGTTTCCTTGATGATGAACCCAAGCCAATGCTAGTTGTGACGGTGTGCAACCTTTTCTTGCGGCCATTGCGCTGACACGTTCGAATATCTGAGCGTTCTTATCGAGGTTCTCTGGTTGAAACCGAGGCAGATACTGCAGAAGTATTAAATTCTTATTAGGAAGAGGCAACATACTGTATTTTGACCATTTGTATACATCAAAGTGATGAGCAAAATCCATAAATATATCTAAGATATAGTAAATAGTAAAGACACATGGTTTAGAATGAAGAAAAAATCTTCGAAAAAAATGTATGAAATACCCCCTAGTCCGATAAAAAGTAAAACCACAGCATAATCAATGTTCCATAGGTACCAGTGTCAGTTCACCTTGCGGAAATCCTGCTCGGACAGCGATTCAACCAGTTTTGCCCCACTGGACAAGAACCCCCTGCCTAGTGGACTGTAAGCCACAATTCCAATTCCAAGTTCCCTGAAATTTACACAGAAAGCACATAATTCAGAAAATAAAGTTTCCTACTTATTAGTTACTGGATAACCCTTGGGTTCCATTTTTTATAGAAGTACCTGCAAGTGGGAATTACATCTTCTTCTGCATCTCTACACCATAATGACCATTCCAGTTGAACTGCAGTAATAGGATGGACTGCATGAGCTCTTCTAATTGTTGACGCAGATGCTTCAGATAATCCAATGTACTTTATCTTTCCTTCTTCAACTAGCTTCTTGAGTTCACCCATCTAGCATTGAGAAAAATGACTCAGTAATCTTTCTCTTAAAAGAGAAGTTCATGATTTAAGGTGCAGTGCAGATTATAGGAACAAGAACTGCTTTTGCGTAAAAACAGTAACCTGCAATGACTTAGAAATTTCATATTTCATTTTCGCAGGGCCACTGATCGATAAATAAGCATCTCAGATACGTACTCCTAAGACCTATTTTCTGATGTATTTTTCTCATTCTAGGCACGGAGTCTTTCTTTAACTGTCAGAGCAATCACTCTCAGGTCCTGTCTAGAACTTTCCCTCCCATTTCCTTTCAGCCTCTCCATTTAATTTTTGCGTTCACATCCACCATCCCAGATTCCCAAGTTACCAAAAAATAAAGAGAAACAAATGGAGACTCACCGTGACCTCGATGGGCACCTTCTTGTCGATGCGGTGCTGGTAGTAGAGGTCGACGCAGTCCACGCCGAGCCGCTTGAGGCTGCCCTCGCACGCCGCACGCACGTACGCCGGGTCCCCACGGATGTCGACGTTGCCGTGGGCTAAATTATTGACGCCGAACTTGGTGGCCAGCTCCACCTTCTCCCTCACCCCGCCCTGCAGCGCCTTGCCGAGGAGGATCTCATTGGTGTGCGGGCCATAGACGTCGGAGGTGTCGAGGAGGGTGACGCCAGCGGCGACGGCGTGGTGGATGAGCTTGATCATGTCGGGCTCGGGCTTGGGCGGGCCGTAGAAGGCGGACATGCTCATGCAGCCGAGGCCCTGCGCCGAGACCTCCAGGCCCTGGGAGCCCAGCTTGATGCGGGGAACCGACGATACGGCAGCGGCGGCAGCCATGGCCGGCAAGGTGGTGCAAGATGCTTGGAGCTGCAGCTAGTTGGAGTTGGAGTGTGATCCACCGATCTGTGTGGCCTTAGGGTTAGTAGCTACTCCAGCTATATATATATAGTCTGGGAGTGCTCAGCTCGCAGGTCAGTGGACAGTGAGCGAGGTTACTTATCGTGTCACTGTATGCATGTGTGAGAAAGTTATTATCTGAATTGGAGGGATCCCCTGTTGCCTTTCCGGCAAGCAAACCGTGTGAAAGAGGAGAAGAAGCCTCCGCGGGTCAAACTAAAATCATAAAAAGGTTGGCAACCACGTGTTGACACATCAGCGCCAATCACTCGAGGACGAACTGTACTTGGTTATTAATAATCCCCTGATGACCTCGCGCTTGGTGCTGTCATCAGTGACGGCAGCCGAACACTGTTTAATTAATTAGTTTCTAACCACGCGCATAGCGTTAAATGCATAGCGTTAACGATGTATCACGTTTTAACCATAAATCATAATTGAAATTCTAAATCTAATAGGTATTAAGTATTAGCCCTATAATTGACCATACTATTATAATTCATGATCAATTAATTCATACACAATTGTAGTTTGTCAGACCCGAGGCACCGGGGCTGCACGCATGGCGTAGAACGTTCTAGAGTAAGGGGTGGAGCAGATCCCATACCTTATCCATATATAAAGTACTCGTAAGCTAGTACAACCAGTCGGTATAGAAGGAAACTACCCGAAAGTATTCGGTTAGAACTCCTAAGCTCGTACCAGACTAGGATTTCCATGTAATCCTGCGCCCCCGGGATATACAAGGGCGGGCAGGGACCCCTCCAAAACATACCTCATAACCTCCAAGGAAATACAAACCAACAGGACGTAGGGTATTACGCATACTGCAGCCCGAACCTGTCTAAAAGCTTCGTGTTCTTTACAGCATCGAGTTCCTGATCTCGGCGACACCCTACCTACAACCTACCACCTCGGGGGTATCCTCGGTGGGCTTGCCGGTAAAACACCGACATAGTTCTTAATCAATTCCATATATCCTAAAATTCTATGGAATTTCATATATAATAAATAAAACCTAATAAATTCCATAATACATGTATTATTTGATATACTAATAAAACATAATAATTTCTATAAAACATTACAAAACCTATATATTTTACAAGTACTAATAAACCTAATCAATTCCATAACCTAAAATTACAAAAACCAAAAATTTCGCATGCACGCACGCACATAACGCAATGCTACGGGCGCGCCCAGCACTCACGCGGTGGTTTCAAAGTTTTGCAAGAAAAAACACCCAAAGGAAAATGAATTCACTTCTTTACAACCACTTTTATTTTGTTAATGAGTTTCCCTATGCTTTTATTGAAAGCAGTAGTTCACAGTGCATCATATTTTGGGGGCAAGATTTTCAGAACAAAGTCGCATCGATCATACTGTTAATATTTACATCACGAGTTCCACACCTTAATGGATATAGAAGTAGTTTGATCATCATTTACACCTGCTCGTTGCAAGAGATAGGCTTGACCGATTTAGTTGACTGATTAGTATATTGATTAATTAGCCAAACATTATTGGATGAAGACTAGCTAGGGAAGACTTGACGATCGATGCTTTGTCTCATTGCATAATTAGTTGTTGCATCTGTAGTACGTGGAGGGGACAAAGTTGGCCAGATGCATGCACTTCTCCGTACAAGGTGTAACAATACTTTCACCAAGATCCTACACGTGACAATGTTCGGCTCCTAACAAAGGACAAGACTTGAATTAGTATAGTTGTGTCATCATTGAGCAGGTACCCCAACGGAGCACTAGGAAATGGCCCCGTTCATACATACTGGACATACCAGGTACAGTGCATCCTCATGATGCATGTGCGTGACTACGAATGAAACAAATTACCAACATATATTGAACGAAAGGACCAGCTGTTTGCGTGTAACTAATATATAAAGGTTTAACTTAATTAAATTAATTAACATTACTAACTACACTAAAATCATACTAAAGGTTGCTGCGAAAGGACGCCTGTAGCCTAGTGGTTACAAGAGACTCAGTAGCACCTGAGGTTCTGGGTTTCACTCCCTGTGTAAGCGAATTTTCTAGGATTTAACGGTACTGTGCTTTCAGTGGTAGGCGACGTTCCCGTCGACAGCGAGACGCCTGTGGTGACTTTGTCAATCTCGAGGATTTGCCGGCTCAATCTCTCGGAGGTGCTCATAGGGGTAGGGTTGCGTGCGTGTATTCATAGGGGTGAGTGTGCGTGCGTGTTGTGAGCGTCTGCGTCTGTACTGTGTTTCTCAGATAAAAAGATACTAAAGGTTGTTGAAGTGGAGTTTACAACGATTAGTTGCTTAATAATATTCTAAGGAGAAACATGCAGGAAACCTATTCATACACTGGACATACACTGATACACGTATGTACAGTGCACCCACATGATGCATGTGCGTGACTATGCATGGAACGAAATGACCAACAGAGACATTGAACGAAAGGACCAGCTGTTTGCGTGTAATATAAAGGTTTAACTTAATTAAATTAATTAATATTACTAACTACACCATAATGATACTCAAGTTTGTCAAAGTGGAGGTTACAATGATTAGTTGCTTAATAATACTCAAGGAAAAACTTGTAGGAAACCAGTTCATACACTATGTACAGTGCATCCACATGATGTATGTTGCAATTTGCATATAGCAGATGGTTTTTAAATCTAGTCATCTATAAACTAAACTGCATGGTGAGAAATCCATCGGCTCTAAGGCTCATTGGGTACAATTTTTTATAAAAAAACTGCATTTTATTAGCTGTTTGTCCAAAGTGGTTGTCCGCTTCAACAGCTGTAGCAGCGAAGGAGCGCTAAATAAGAATTTTGGCTGTCCATACATGGATGGACGGAGATCGTATATAATACATGCCATGTGTTGGCTGTCCATACATGGATTAGTTCTAGGAGGGATCCGATCGACCATGTGTTGAGCCGTTGTCAACCAAACGCATCTTGCACAAGCCCTGATGAGAGCTGACCTCCTCAAACGCATGACGTGCAGCAGCATGTGGTGCCATTAGGACTATATGTGTCCTGAAGCTGCATGTTACACAAGGGCATCTTATTACCATCATGCACAAGCCCCGATGAGAGCTGACCTTCTCAAACGCATTGAGCCGTTGTCAACCAAACGCATCTTGCACAAGCCCTGATGAGAGCTGACCTCCTCAAACGCATGACGTGCAGCAGCATGTGGTGCCATTAGGACTATATGTGTCCTGAAGCTGCATGTTACACAAGGGCATCTTATTACCATCATGCACAAGCCCCGATGAGAGCTGACCTTCTCAAACGCATTGAGCCGTTGTCAACTAAACGCATCTTGCACAAGCCCTGATGAGAGTAGGGATGAAAACGATCGGTAACCGTCGGGAAAAGGTCTTAACCGTTCCCGCTTCGGTATTTTTTTGCCGGGAAAGGAAACGGGAACGGGAAGGCCGGACGGGAAAACGAAACCGGTAATACGGGATATCGGGAACGGAATAATTCGAACGGGAACGTGTCGATTACGATCGGGAAGCGGTAACATAAAACGGGAATATCAATATACGTAACCACTTTAAACAATGAGCTCGACGTAACAATAGCAACGATATGCACACAATGAAACAAGTTGACAAGTAGCAACTAGCAATGAGTGCCAGATTCCCAGACTCCGAGTACCCAGCAATGAGTTCCAAGAGACGGTATTCCACTGCGGCATTCCATCGAACACGCGGCGAGCATCGCTGAGGCAGCCACATTTCGCGTACATGTCGACCAACGCGCTGGCGGGGATGACGCTGTCGGCGAGGCCAGACTTGATGGCAAACGACTGCAGCTGGGCGCCGAGCGCGGGGCGGCGCGCCGCGGCGGCGGATCGGAGCGCGGAGCTGAGGGCGAAGGTGCTGGCCGCGAGGCCCCGCGCGTGCATGGCCCGGAGCAGGCGCCATGCGTCCGGGTGCGCGCCAGCAGAGACGTGCGCGGCGAGGAGGGAGTTCCAGGAGACCGCGTCTGGGAGGGGGATCTCGTCGAACACCCGGCGCGCGGTGGCGAGGCTGGAGCCGAAGCCGGAGTACGCGGTGAGGAGCTGGTTCCAGGGCGTGGGGAAGGAGATGCCGGACTTGAGGAGGGCCGCGTGGGACTTGGCCGCCGCAAGGGTGAGGTGGCGATGGTGGCGGCGCGGGTGTCGGGCGGGCCGGGGGCGCGGGCGCCTGGGCGCGGCCGGCGCGAGGAGGAGTTGGGGAGGAGGGGCGCGAGGAGGAGCTGGGGAGGAGCTGAGGAGAAATACGGGAACCTCCCGCGGGAACGTTCCCGGTAATATACGGGAACCGCGAATTCGGTCGGAAAATAGGTCTAACCGCTTTCGTTCCCGTTCCCGCCGTATTTTCCCTTTTTTTCCCGTTTTCCCATTTTTTCTGTCTAAACGGTATTCAATCGGTTTACACGGTATACGGTCGCGGTCGGTACAGGATTTTCCCATTCCCGCTTTCATCCCTAGATGAGAGCTGACCTCCTCAAACGCATGACGTGCAGCAGCATGTGGTGCCATTAGGACTATATGTGTCCTGAAGCTGCATGCTACACAAGAGCATCTTATTACCATCATGCACAAGCCCCGATGAGAGCTGACCTTCTCAAACGCATGACGTGCAGCAGCATGTGGTGCCGTTAGGACTATATATATTACTAACTGAGAAATTTTAGATGTAGTAATAGACGTGGGAAATACATCGGAACGCACACAACAGCAAGATGCTCCTGACACTATATATATCCCACGACCCATCTCCACTTATGCTCACCTATATGCTCATCATCAGTCATCTCCCTTGATACTTGCCTTCTACAACTACTATACTCCCGTAGTTAGAGACGATGGTGGCAAGCACACTAGCCACAATTCGGGAACGTTGACTTGTTCCGATACAAACTACTCACGCATGGAGGCATACAATTTCATCTACAAAATAACATTCCACGAGCATGCAATTAACATCTAATCCAAAAAAGTTTTTTATATTTATCCTATTGTCTCACAAAACATAGAATATATAAAACTATATTTCTCGTACTACCTTCTAAGAGGTAATGTGTGTTAAAATCTATCCAAAATATGGGTCCATAGCCATTTTGGAGCATTATTATTGTAGGAAACCCAATACAAATACAATCCTTCACCTTTATTTATTGATATAATATACAATAGTACATGTACATTATCTTGATAACACGAATGAGAGATTATTAAAACACAACTAGAGCCACATTTGGTGAAGACAGCCTTAATTATTCGGGAAAGCTAAATCATGCCTGGGTATTTTTATTCTCTCTCACACCCATTTTTCTATCCTCTCTCCATCTCCGGCAAGATCTCCCGCGAGGTTAGGGTCCGGGGTTGGGGTTTGGTCTCCGGCGGTCTCCATTACCTGGCTTAGAGGATAGCCGGGGGTGGCAGGCCGGCCCGGTGGAGGTTGCGGGCACGGGGGCGGTAAGGCCGGTGGGGAAGGCTGAGCGGCGGCGGGGGCGGCAGCATGGGAGGAGGGAGCGGGAGGTGGAAGAAGGTTGAGGGAGGAAGATGAAAAGTGAAAGGAGATTTACCATCAGATCTTGATCCAACGGTGAAAAAATTCGGGTGTGAGGAAGGAAAAAATACCATGGTGTGATATAGACAGCCCCAATAATTTATTATTGGATTTTTGGCTCCTTTACTCAATGCATTTTCATTTGGATGGCTGAACCCTGATGCATCAACATGAAGCAATGAAGCTATTGTTTCAATTTTGAGAAGTTGAAGTTTGACGTCGTCCCTTTTGTAAACCAAGGCTCTTAAGCTCTTCACTTGTGCATCTTTTACTGTTTTCAAAATAGGAATTTTGGTACTGAGCATATATCATGTTTTCTTAGAAAAAGGAGATGTTCTGACCTCTACATCCAAACACAGTCAAAGTTTTACACATCAGCTTACAATTACTACTACAAAAATGATTAGCAGGAACATCCAATTCTTTTTCAAAGGACGAGTGAAAAGGTAACTCGTTCATATAAAGAGAGAGAGTAGCTACTGTAGCAGTTGACCGCTCCTAAAAAATGTATTTCTAGGGGATGGCATCACCCATCCCTAGAAATGGCCACAATTTTTGGGGGTGCGTGACACCATCACCGCCCCTAAAAATGCTTTTCAGGGGTGGGTGACGCCATCACCCGCCCCTAGAAATGCCTTTTAGGGGCGGGCAATGGTGTCACACGCCCCTAAAAATAATTTTCAAGGGCGGGTGATGACATAACCCGCCCCTACAAATGGTGCCACGTAAAAAAAATTCATAACTTTTTCATATGATCTCGGATGAAGACAAACTTTATTCAAATGGTAGAGCTTGATGAGATCTAAAATTTTTTAGTTGATAACTTTTTGATTTGAGGTCATTTAATAGTCCAAAAAATTATTATAAATTCTCTAGTTTCAAAATCTGCAAGTTTTGATTTGTTTTCAAACAACCTCGGATGTAGAGTAGTTCCATATCAAAGTTGTATGGTAAGATCTAAAATTTTATAGTTTATATATTATTCATTTAACAACGTTTAGTATCACAAGATCATTTACTAGTTTTGCCCTACATATGCCTATGACTATATAGTATCTCATACAACTTAAGTTATATTTTCAAGTTTTGACAATCTTAACCATTATAAACACTGAAATATATTTGGTATATTTTTTCCAGTATCTTTAGCTCACAATAACCGTAGTATAGAAGTTTCACTTTTTTATTTGTTCTTGTATATTTCAATATTTAATAAATTTTTGGAATAAATGGATTTCAGAGTAAATATAAAAGAATAGCATATCTCATAGAGTAACAATTGACTGTGTGGTATGGCGGAGATAAAGGTACGTGTCGTGAGGCTTCAGGTAAGCGATTCGAACCCCGGTTTACGCAAGTGTGCATATTTCGTCAAAAAAATTATAACTTGGTAGTAGAGGGCTTGTGGTGGTGGCTGGTTAGTTGGGATATTTTTTTTCTTTTTTATTTTTCTATTTTCTATTTTGATTAAGTTTTATTTTTTGGAAATTGATTTGTAGGAGTGGGTTGATTTCTAGGGACGGTACCGTACCCGCCCCTAAAAATATGTTTTTACCCGCCCCTAAAATTCTTTTTTTAGTAAGCTGATCAGAAATGTATGATGCCTTTTAGTATCGCAATGGATACACAGTGCCGTAGTTGTTGAGTTTCATACTAGAAAAAAAATCGTGTTTATAGGTAGGTGACAGCATACGTGTTTCCAATAGCTTTAGTCGGTCTCTAGAAATAAGCGCTTATTTCCCCATTAAATTCTCTAATCGTATTTAGCGGTTCAAACACTTTTCTTATTGTTTTATTGCTTAACTATGAAGATCACATGCCTAATAAAAATTTCCAATGGAGAGAACAAAGAGATGAGAAAGATGTCAGTAGTCGACTGGCTAGATGGACCATTGGGTGGTGTATATTAACTAGTGGGGCTTATCTTGTTAGGCCTAGCAGTCGTGGGGCTGAAAATGGAAATATTTTTATCTTACTTTCCTTTTATCAAAATTCAAATACTATGATTCTTGTTTTCATTCCAGAATTCCAAATGCCTATGTCATATTTTATTTTCTATTCTTTTGTTTTGCCATGACCATCACATGCCATTGCTCTGTTTTTTTTTTTACATTCCTCCGTTTTCTATTCTTTCGTTCTAAATAGGCCTGTAAATCTAGTATCCCTTGGTTGATGTGGTCGCTGCTACATATAACTTGCGAAGCTACAACGATTATGTTTAACTTCATAAATCGATTACCTCTTTGGGCTGATTTTCGCTCCGCTGAAACTAACAAGTTGTCCTAGTGTGGTTATTCCAACAAAAGTGCACAAGAACATTAACCAGTTTCAGTCACAGTATTAATGTCACACTTCCATGTATTACAAAATTCAAGTACTACTGGTACAATATGATAAAATACTCCTGATAGAGAGCGAAAGCTTATTCATCACGCAGATAGTTCTAAGGCAAAAATATACGAAACGAGGTACGTAATACACACTACCACTCATCATCACTTGCATCAAGACAAGCACATGTTGCGGACGCTCTTGCAAACAAGACCTGAGGATCTTCTGTAGCTCAACAACTTGTAGATGAAGGCTATGCATGCAGTTGAAGATATCGTATCGGGCTACTAAGATTTCCAAGAGGACAATGGCGGTGTCTCGGAATCCTTCCAGGTGTAGGCCATCTGAGGATACCGGTCACCCAAGACTTCACCTGCGGCAGCGTACGACGCGAGTTCGGCCATCTCATCTGGTGTCAGCTTCACAGAAAGTGCCCCCACATTTTGGTTGAAATTCTCGATTTTTGTTGTGCCTGGAATGGGGCAAACATCGTTTCCTTGATGATGAACCCAAGCCAATGCTAGTTGTGACGGTGTGCAACCTTTTCTTGCGGCCATTGCGCTGACACGTTCGAATATCTGAGCGTTCTTATCGAGGTTCTCTGGTTGAAACCGAGGCAGATACTGCAGAAGTATTAAATTCTTATTAGGAAGAGGCAACATACTGTATTTTGACCATTTGTATACATCAAAGTGATGAGCAAAATCCATAAATATATCTAAGATATAGTAAATAGTAAAGACACATGGTTTAGAATGAAGAAAAAATCTTCGAAAAAAATGTATGAAATACCCCCTAGTCCGATAAAAAGTAAAACCACAGCATAATCAATGTTCCATAGGTACCAGTGTCAGTTCACCTTGCGGAAATCCTGCTCGGACAGCGATTCAACCAGTTTTGCCCCACTGGACAAGAACCCCCTGCCTAGTGGACTGTAAGCCACAATTCCAATTCCAAGTTCCCTGAAATTTACACAGAAAGCACATAATTCAGAAAATAAAGTTTCCTACTTATTAGTTACTGGATAACCCTTGGGTTCCATTTTTTATAGAAGTACCTGCAAGTGGGAATTACATCTTCTTCTGCATCTCTACACCATAATGACCATTCCAGTTGAACTGCAGTAATAGGATGGACTGCATGAGCTCTTCTAATTGTTGACGCAGATGCTTCAGATAATCCAATGTACTTTATCTTTCCTTCTTCAACTAGCTTCTTGAGTTCACCCATCTAGCATTGAGAAAAATGACTCAGTAATCTTTCTCTTAAAAGAGAAGTTCATGATTTAAGGTGCAGTGCAGATTATAGGAACAAGAACTGCTTTTGCGTAAAAACAGTAACCTGCAATGACTTAGAAATTTCATATTTCATTTTCGCAGGGCCACTGATCGATAAATAAGCATCTCAGATACGTACTCCTAAGACCTATTTTCTGATGTATTTTTCTCATTCTAGGCACGGAGTCTTTCTTTAACTGTCAGAGCAATCACTCTCAGGTCCTGTCTAGAACTTTCCCTCCCATTTCCTTTCAGCCTCTCCATTTAATTTTTGCGTTCACATCCACCATCCCAGATTCCCAAGTTACCAAAAAATAAAGAGAAACAAATGGAGACTCACCGTGACCTCGATGGGCACCTTCTTGTCGATGCGGTGCTGGTAGTAGAGGTCGACGCAGTCCACGCCGAGCCGCTTGAGGCTGCCCTCGCACGCCGCACGCACGTACGCCGGGTCCCCACGGATGTCGACGTTGCCGTGGGCTAAATTATTGACGCCGAACTTGGTGGCCAGCTCCACCTTCTCCCTCACCCCGCCCTGCAGCGCCTTGCCGAGGAGGATCTCATTGGTGTGCGGGCCATAGACGTCGGAGGTGTCGAGGAGGGTGACGCCAGCGGCGACGGCGTGGTGGATGAGCTTGATCATGTCGGGCTCGGGCTTGGGCGGGCCGTAGAAGGCGGACATGCTCATGCAGCCGAGGCCCTGCGCCGAGACCTCCAGGCCCTGGGAGCCCAGCTTGATGCGGGGAACCGACGATACGGCAGCGGCGGCAGCCATGGCCGGCAAGGTGGTGCAAGATGCTTGGAGCTGCAGCTAGTTGGAGTTGGAGTGTGATCCACCGATCTGTGTGGCCTTAGGGTTAGTAGCTACTCCAGCTATATATATATAGTCTGGGAGTGCTCAGCTCGCAGGTCAGTGGACAGTGAGCGAGGTTACTTATCGTGTCACTGTATGCATGTGTGAGAAAGTTATTATCTGAATTGGAGGGATCCCCTGTTGCCTTTCCGGCAAGCAAACCGTGTGAAAGAGGAGAAGAAGCCTCCGCGGGTCAAACTAAAATCATAAAAAGGTTGGCAACCACGTGTTGACACATCAGCGCCAATCACTCGAGGACGAACTGTACTTGGTTATTAATAATCCCCTGATGACCTCGCGCTTGGTGCTGTCATCAGTGACGGCAGCCGAACACTGTTTAATTAATTAGTTTCTAACCACGCGCATAGCGTTAAATGCATAGCGTTAACGATGTATCACGTTTTAACCATAAATCATAATTGAAATTCTAAATCTAATAGGTATTAAGTATTAGCCCTATAATTGACCATACTATTATAATTCATGATCAATTAATTCATACACAATTGTAGTTTGTCAGACCCGAGGCACCGGGGCTGCACGCATGGCGTAGAACGTTCTAGAGTAAGGGGTGGAGCAGATCCCATACCTTATCCATATATAAAGTACTCGTAAGCTAGTACAACCAGTCGGTATAGAAGGAAACTACCCGAAAGTATTCGGTTAGAACTCCTAAGCTCGTACCAGACTAGGATTTCCATGTAATCCTGCGCCCCCGGGATATACAAGGGCGGGCAGGGACCCCTCCAAAACATACCTCATAACCTCCAAGGAAATACAAACCAACAGGACGTAGGGTATTACGCATACTGCAGCCCGAACCTGTCTAAAAGCTTCGTGTTCTTTACAGCATCGAGTTCCTGATCTCGGCGACACCCTACCTACAACCTACCACCTCGGGGGTATCCTCGGTGGGCTTGCCGGTAAAACACCGACATAGTTCTTAATCAATTCCATATATCCTAAAATTCTATGGAATTTCATATATAATAAATAAAACCTAATAAATTCCATAATACATGTATTATTTGATATACTAATAAAACATAATAATTTCTATAAAACATTACAAAACCTATATATTTTACAAGTACTAATAAACCTAATCAATTCCATAACCTAAAATTACAAAAACCAAAAATTTCGCATGCACGCACGCACATAACGCAATGCTACGGGCGCGCCCAGCACTCACGCGGTGGTTTCAAAGTTTTGCAAGAAAAAACACCCAAAGGAAAATGAATTCACTTCTTTACAACCACTTTTATTTTGTTAATGAGTTTCCCTATGCTTTTATTGAAAGCAGTAGTTCACAGTGCATCATATTTTGGGGGCAAGATTTTCAGAACAAAGTCGCATCGATCATACTGTTAATATTTACATCACGAGTTCCACACCTTAATGGATATAGAAGTAGTTTGATCATCATTTACACCTGCTCGTTGCAAGAGATAGGCTTGACCGATTTAGTTGACTGATTAGTATATTGATTAATTAGCCAAACATTATTGGATGAAGACTAGCTAGGGAAGACTTGACGATCGATGCTTTGTCTCATTGCATAATTAGTTGTTGCATCTGTAGTACGTGGAGGGGACAAAGTTGGCCAGATGCATGCACTTCTCCGTACAAGGTGTAACAATACTTTCACCAAGATCCTACACGTGACAATGTTCGGCTCCTAACAAAGGACAAGACTTGAATTAGTATAGTTGTGTCATCATTGAGCAGGTACCCCAACGGAGCACTAGGAAATGGCCCCGTTCATACATACTGGACATACCAGGTACAGTGCATCCTCATGATGCATGTGCGTGACTACGAATGAAACAAATTACCAACATATATTGAACGAAAGGACCAGCTGTTTGCGTGTAACTAATATATAAAGGTTTAACTTAATTAAATTAATTAACATTACTAACTACACTAAAATCATACTAAAGGTTGCTGCGAAAGGACGCCTGTAGCCTAGTGGTTACAAGAGACTCAGTAGCACCTGAGGTTCTGGGTTTCACTCCCTGTGTAAGCGAATTTTCTAGGATTTAACGGTACTGTGCTTTCAGTGGTAGGCGACGTTCCCGTCGACAGCGAGACGCCTGTGGTGACTTTGTCAATCTCGAGGATTTGCCGGCTCAATCTCTCGGAGGTGCTCATAGGGGTAGGGTTGCGTGCGTGTATTCATAGGGGTGAGTGTGCGTGCGTGTTGTGAGCGTCTGCGTCTGTACTGTGTTTCTCAGATAAAAAGATACTAAAGGTTGTTGAAGTGGAGTTTACAACGATTAGTTGCTTAATAATATTCTAAGGAGAAACATGCAGGAAACCTATTCATACACTGGACATACACTGATACACGTATGTACAGTGCACCCACATGATGCATGTGCGTGACTATGCATGGAACGAAATGACCAACAGAGACATTGAACGAAAGGACCAGCTGTTTGCGTGTAATATAAAGGTTTAACTTAATTAAATTAATTAATATTACTAACTACACCATAATGATACTCAAGTTTGTCAAAGTGGAGGTTACAATGATTAGTTGCTTAATAATACTCAAGGAAAAACTTGTAGGAAACCAGTTCATACACTATGTACAGTGCATCCACATGATGTATGTTGCAATTTGCATATAGCAGATGGTTTTTAAATCTAGTCATCTATAAACTAAACTGCATGGTGAGAAATCCATCGGCTCTAAGGCTCATTGGGTACAATTTTTTATAAAAAAACTGCATTTTATTAGCTGTTTGTCCAAAGTGGTTGTCCGCTTCAACAGCTGTAGCAGCGAAGGAGCGCTAAATAAGAATTTTGGCTGTCCATACATGGATGGACGGAGATCGTATATAATACATGCCATGTGTTGGCTGTCCATACATGGATTAGTTCTAGGAGGGATCCGATCGACCATGTGTTGAGCCGTTGTCAACCAAACGCATCTTGCACAAGCCCTGATGAGAGCTGACCTCCTCAAACGCATGACGTGCAGCAGCATGTGGTGCCATTAGGACTATATGTGTCCTGAAGCTGCATGTTACACAAGGGCATCTTATTACCATCATGCACAAGCCCCGATGAGAGCTGACCTTCTCAAACGCATGACGTGCAGCAGCATGTGGTGCCGTTAGGACTATATATATTACTAACTGAGAAATTCTAGATGTAGTAATAGACGTGGGAAATACATCGGAACGCACACAACAGCAAGATGCTCCTGACACTATATATATCCCACGACCCATCTCCACTTATGCTCACCTATATGCTCATCATCAGTCATCTCCCTTGATACTTGCCTTCTACAACTACTATACTCCCGTAGTTAGAGACGATGGTGGCAAGCACACTAGCCACAATTCGTGAGATCCGGCGTGCGCAGCGTGCGGATGGCCCAGCAGCCATGCTCGGTATTGGCACCGCAAATCCAACAAACTACGTGCTCCAGGAGGACTTCCCCGATTACTATTTTCGTGTCACAAACAAGGAGCACCTCACCGACCTCAAAGATACATTCAAGAAACTATGTAAGTAAGCATGTCAATACGTACTGGTTGTTATTACCCTGTCCTTTTTCTTCCAAATTGCAGGTCATTTCTTTTTTGCAAAGTTTGATTATTTAGAACTCCAGAAAATTTGCAAATTTGATCTAGTGATGCATTATCGATGATCATTCTTCAAATAATTGAACTAATTATTAGGTCGGATCGCGGGGCTGGAGAAACGTTTCTTTCACCACACGGAGCAACTGCTCAACGCCAACCCAGCTTTCCTCCAGGGGACGCCCTCGGCCCTGGACGCGCGGCTCGACATAGTCGCCAAGGCTGCTCCAGAGCTCGCCGCGTCGGCTGCCGCCAAGGCCATCGCGAGATGGGGCCGCCCGGCCACCGACATCACCCACCTCATCGTCAGCACCAACTCCGAAGCCCGCTCACCAGGTGCCGACCTCGGGCTGGCCACACTCCTCGGCCTCCGCCCCGACGTCTGCCGGACCGTGCTCCAGCTCGACGGCTGCTCGGCCGGCTGCACCGCCCTTCGCCTGGCCAAGGACCACGCCGAGAACAACCGCGGCGCGCGCGTGCTCGTGGTCTGCGTCGAGCTCACCATCACCACCTTTCGAGCCCCCCACGAAGGGGACAGCTTCGGCACCCTCATCCCCCAGGCGCTGTTCGGTGACGGCGCGGGCGCGGTCGTCGTCGGCGCCGACGCCGTGCACCCCACCGAGCGCCCGCTCTTCGAGATGGTGTCTGCCTCGCAGGCCCTAATACCTGGGTCGGAGAAGCAGCTCAACGTGCGGCTCGGGGAAGGCGGCGTCGACATCGACATTTCCTTCAACCTGCCGAAGTTCGTCGCGCAGAATCTCGAGCGCTGCCTGCTTGATGCGTCTGGGGCGCTTGGCGTCGAGTGGAAGTGGAACGACCTCTTTTGGGCAGTCCATCCGGGCAGTCGTGGGATTCTGGATCGCATCGAGACGGCTCTCGGGCTGGAGCCCAGGAAGCTGGCGTCGAGCCGAACTGTGGTGAGAGACTACGGGAACATGCTCTCCGCGACGGTGATATTCGTGCTTGAAGAGCTGCGCCGGCGGATGGACGAGGAAGCAGATGAGACTGCAGAGTGGGGGATGATGGTGGGCTTTGGACCGGGATTCACTGTCGAGACCATGGTGCTGCACGCTACAAAGAACTAGCTGTTGAAATTTGGAAATTGTACGAATAATCCGCATGTTTTAATTCAGAAATAAATAAAGTGAACATTTTACTCGTGAGTGATTGATTGGAAGTACTGAACTACTCACACTAGACATGTGCATCTAGTGAGTAGTACTAGAAACGTAAACTCGAGAGTTGCATGTTTGCTATTTTTTTGTATTAAACACATTTAATAAAAAATAGTGAAATTTGTAACCTAAACCTATTTTAACATCTGGAACATAAAAGAAAATATAAAAACCACATTTCAGTTTATATAATAGTTTAAAGTGTGGAAACCATAATGTAAGTCCTGAATTGTATGAGATAGTGAGTGGGTTAGCTATACGTTGCGGTTTTCATACTAACTATTATATACACTAAAATATAGTTTTGACATTTTATTTGAGTTGCACAGGTCAAAATAGGCATACGACACAAATTTCATTATTTTTTATATGTTGTGCTATTTTTTCTAAATTAAATAAATTTTCAGTATAAAAAATTATTTGTAGGGGCGGTGGGGGTCTCACCTGCCCCTACAGATGATTTTCAAATCAAGTCCAGAAAATTATTTAATTCAAAAAATAGTAAAACATATCAAAAAATATGAAATTTGTAATCTAAGCCTATTTTGACATGTGGAACGTAAAAAAAATATTAAAATTATATTTCAGTATATATAATAGTTCAAAGTGTGGAAACCACGATGTAAACCTTGAATTGTATGAGATAGTAGTGCAAATGTACCCCCGCTTCAAACGCGCCCCGTCTCGCCGTGAGCACAGGAGGCTTAGGACGACCGGTCGTGGCTAAGGACAAAGAGCACCAAGAACGTGGTGCCCTGCGCAGCCCCGTAGAGCGGCCGGACGAGGCGTGCGGCGGCGGCGGCGGCGAGCCCCAGGATGACGACGACGTTGCGGAGCATGTAGCTCATGGAGGGCCAGGTGTCCTTGACTCAGCAGTGCTTGGGGAGCAATGCTTGGGGATGGCCACGCGGATCTCCGCCAGCCTAAATGGCTGCGGCGCCCCGGGGTCGAAGACCCAGCCCGTGGCTGCCCGGCGCCCCCCCCCCCCCCCCCCCCCCCCGGTGCAGCGTTGCGCGTGGGTGCAGAGACGCGGATCGCCCAGTCGCGATGGATAGGCTGCGGCCTCGGGCCAGTATGGCAGCGCCGCGGCAGAGAGCACGGCGGGGGGTCCCGGCGCCGCAATGGCGTCCCGGCCGGCACGTAGGCGGAGCATCACGAGGCTACAGCACTCGGAGAGTACGAGCCAGGCCATTGCTGGTTGCGGCGAGCCGGGGCACGGGCGGAATGGCGGCAGCAAACGGCGCGCGTGCGGGAGCTGGCGAGGCGCGTGCGGCGGCCAGGCAGGAGCCGAGCAGCGGGATTTCAGTGGTCTGGCGGACACTCCGGCGGTCGAGGATGGGGGAGAGATGAGATAGGGGTGGGAGGTTGAAGACGAGGGTATTTTGATCTAAATTATTTCGTAAACACACTAAAAGTATATGTAATAGCATATTTCAGCTTTCGCTAGAATTATAATGGTAGTGACATAGTTTCTTAAATAGTAATGGTGTATTTTAAATACGGAAAAGTTACAACGGCACATACCTAATTAACCTTATATAATAAAATGGCAGAGCATGTGCTGCCTTTCTGTAAGATGCGCCGAGCATCTGTTGATTTCCTCAATTTTGTTTGGTTCGACCGATCCATGTGTCTCGATCGAAATCCCAGCTGCTAACCATTGGGATCCAATGCACTAACGGCGTAACTGGTGGGAATAGCTTAAGGCTGTGTGACCAAACTGATTCTTATCCCCGCTTTGATATCGGCATCTTCTTCCTCTTTAATTTAATTTAGCATTAGGTAGAAGATGATTGTTGTGTCTTAGTAAGATTGGAACTTTTGAGTCGGCTGCAATTATTTTATTTAATAATTGCATCCGTCAGAATTTGATCTTGAGATCTCTGGCCCTGGTACCATATTTAGTTGCATCCCTTGATACAATATTTAGTTGCATCCATCAACCAAATAAACCTAAAAGGTTAAATTGATGGAGAGGTGGCCAGTTCACTAAAACTATCACATGCAAGGGAGAATAGAGAAGAGGGAGCACGTCACATCACGGAGGAGTTGGCGGATGAGCTCCTTGTCTTTCGAACCGGTGGAATCGCTAGAAAAACTCATGTGGGGCGGAGCAGGATGAAAGAGGCTACAGGCCTCATCATCGCTGGAAAATGGACAAATGCTTAGCCTGTAAAGAAGAGAACTGCAAGAAAAGGCAGATCTTTTACCCTCGACGGTGTGGACGCAACATGTCGAAGCCGATTGGAAGGGCCCTCTCTTGCGCTTGTGGCCGGCCATGGATTTGATCTGTGAAGAAAGGAGAGTTGGAAGACGACAAGGTGACTGGTTTGGTGAGGAAGGTTCGTTTTACCCAGGGTTTCATTTATGAAGGTCATTCTTCATAAAAAAGAAATATTGTTGGAGTCGAGGACAAGACAGATATGAGGTCTCTGTCTTTCGAACTGGTGGAATCGCTAGAAGAACTCATTGGGGGCGGAGCAGGATGAAAGAGGCTACATGCCTCATCATCGCTGGAAAATGGACAAATGCTTAGCCTGCAAAGAAGAGAAGTGCAAGAAAAGGCAGATCTTTTACCCTCGACAGCGTGGACGAACATGTGGAAGCCGATTGGAAGGGCCCTCCCCTGCGAGCTTGTGGCCGGCCATGGATCTAATCTATGAAGAAAGGAGAGTTGGAAGACGACAAGGTGACTGGTTTTGTGAGGAAGGTTCGTTTTACCCAGGGTTTTATTTATGAAGGTAGAGGGGGTAAAATTACTATGCTGGAGGCAAAGTGTCAAGATAGGCTTGCTAGTAAGTTCCGTGTCGAACAATGCAGATAGGCTCAAGGTTGACGGCGCATCGCTTCTTCCTCTATCCTGCTTTGTTCAAGTTATCGAGCAGATTGGATCTCGGTCCGGTCCGTTCAACAATTTATCGATATCAGCTTGTTCTTGTTAAATCGATCTAGCTTGTTCTTGCTATTATCACCAATTTATCGATATCTGCTAGATTTGACAGGGTTAGATTTATTTAATTTTGTTTTCATTTAGCTTTGATCACAATTCATCCAACCTAGATCTAAATACCATCGGTCGGTGTACAGTTCGTCTGTTGCTCGTTGCTTGGTCGATAGGGTTCGGATCTAGGTGTTGTTCGCCTAGGCTTCGCTAACTTGCTTAGCGCTGCCTCCACCATACAATCGGCTATGTCTTAGGCCGATTGATCTACTGTTGTATCGAACTTTTTGCCGATATCCCCCATGGAATGATTTGGAATCGCAGCCGATACGTTCGGAGTATTTAACTGTTTTCTGTCCCTTATCAACTGGAGGTCAAATTGACTGGCACGCCCCGCGCCACCGCGCAGCTGAGTTGGACTCTGCACAGGAGCGAAGTAGATCTCCCTGGTCCTCGCGTATGATCAGCGCTGAAGGCCGATCGTCAGTTTTTTGCATCAACAAGCATTGATCAATTATCCAGAGCTAGTGTCTATTAACTATTAAGGCTTCAGAGTTGTTACCATCTGTAGCTCACAAATAAGCAACTCCACGTGATTTCGGTACATTATACAAGGAGCAATAAGGCACAGAAAATTAAGCATTAATTATACAAATCAATCAGCAATAATCCAGATGCACGCATTACTTAGATTCAAGCACAAAACTACTGTACTGGTACAAACAGATCGGATAAAGATGAATACTAGTAGACAAATCGATGATGAACCCAGGTGGTGATGCAATTGTTTAGCTCCCCAAAAACTGGCAACCTGGACACTGGCAGATGAAGTGATGCATTGGGCAAATTAGACATAGTAGCGGTTTCTTTGCGCCCACAGGAATCTGAATTGTGCCAACAATGTGGAAAGTGCCGTGTCTGAGTATGAGTCCCCTATGCAGGAACCTGTGCACTACAGAAAATCTTTGCCGAGTGTATTTTACATATGGCACTCGGCAAAGAGGCCAATCCCGCAAAAATTTTATGACGCCTTTGCCGAGTGTTTTGGCAAAGCACTCGGCAAAGACGTCGACCTAACAGAAAATAGCCTCTTTGCCGAGTGTTAACACTCGGCAAATAGCCTCACTTCTGTGGTTGTTAACACTCGGCAAAGTATCTGTCCCCCTACTGACAAAACAGAAATTTTACGTATAAAGGACCCCTCTCAAAAAACAACCACAGAAGCACATGCATATAAATTGCACCACAAGCATCACAAGCACACAAATAACATTCACAAGTTCTCATCGAAACAAGTAATTCACAGGTTTTGCAATAGAAACATATCTAGTTCACAAGTCACTAAGGAGGATGAGGAGGCTGAGGAGGATGTGCAGGTGGCCACTGCCCTAAGAAGAATCTGCATTGGACGCCGCCGATTGATTCTGCACAAAGTTATAGAGATTGCATTAGTCACTTTTCTAGTGTAAGTCTGTAGTGCCTGTAGTTTCTAGTTTAACTCTAGATTGATTCTAAGGTTGAGAGTGACTCATAGGAGTAGCTGTAGGAGGTGGTCGAGGTGACGGGAATAGGTTCGGTGGCATAGGTGGTGGAGTCTGACCTAAACTGTGAAAGACACTCTGCATGTATTGGAACATCTGCTCCGTCCTCTGCCTTTCTAGCTGCCGATCCGCCTCGATCCTCGCCTCTAGTTCCTCCCGGCGCTTCCGTTCTACCTCCACCTGGGCCTACAATATTTCATCCCAATGTCTTATTGCCAAGCAAAAGATATGTACAAAATGAATGAAAAATTAAAGAAACAGGAATAACCTGCAGAGCCTGCATCTGTAACTGTGCAGCGGTAGGCCGTGCCCGTATCGCGGGGCTCGAGTCCGTGCTCCTTGCTCGGATCTGGGAGAGGGTGGGAGTACTGGCAGTGTCGATCACGCTATCTCCAATCCAATACCTGCCATGCTTCTTCTCGCCTCCCACCCTCATCACAATTTCAGGATCAATATCCTGAGAGCTCGGATCGAACTCTGGCCCATGAACCTCCCTCGCCATTGCTGTGTACGCGGTGACGCGGCTGTGGATGCTGGGATGGCTGTATGCCTCGGGCGGGTCCTCCGGGTTGAAGTCGATGTCTGCCGTGGCCTTGCCCTTTTTGGACATAACCCATGCCTTGAACCGGGAGCACTCCTGGTCTTCATGTGATGACGTCTGCGGCAAAAATATAAAAGGATTACAAAATATGCAATATTATGTGTATTATGTGTGAGAATAAAGAAACGAATTCACGTACCCATTTTTCCTTGTATTCATCAAGGCTCAGGCTGCCTTGATGGTGTGCTGCATATGGCATCTGCAGACGCCGCTCCCGGCAAGCAACGTGGTTCTCCAACCACCCGGGCTGCAACCACACGTCCACCATTTGTTCCCAGCACCAGGTAAAGGATCGGCACCACCACGGAGGCACCTACATCATCAAGTGTGTGACATGTAACAAAAGAAGTGAAGCGTAATTAATCTCAGAAATAGTAAATATTAACTTTCTGTACGTACCATCATGAATTCTTCCTTGGTCAGGTTCATTGTCCTGGCCTCTTCTTTTTTGACCCTCATCCTTCTGTATTCAGCATAGAAGTCGATGATGGCCTGAACCCGCGCCTCGTAGTGCATGTCCTTAACGAGCTTCTTGGCGGCTTGTTCAATGATGGAGGCCGCCCTAGCCTCGAATCCCTCCTGGCATCTATAAAAGTCCTGCGTATAGACACATTGCAAACAAGTATTTTTTCAAGAATGTCTAGCGAAGCTGGTGTATTAAGCAATCTAGTGCTTCGAATACTTACCCACAGCTCGGCCTTCACCCGCTCCGCCTTGTTCGCAAATTGCCTGTGGTCACGATCACCGACGTCGGCGACGGCGACGTAGTGGTCCCACGTGTAGGTCGGCTTCTCCTGTCCGGCGAAGACCACTAGACCGGGGAAGTGTAGCCTACACAAAAGACCAATGATGCCGTTGACCTTGCGGTTGTGGGCACCCCCACTGAGCTTAGTCCAACTCCTGCACAAGTGATTAATATAGATTATTAGTTTCTATTGTAAATTTCAACGTATCAAAAGTCCGGTGCGGCGCGGCGGCGGGGCGGCGGGGCGGGGGGGGCGGCGGGGCGCGGCGGCGGCGCGGCGCGGCGGCGGGGCGGGGCGCCGGGGCGGCGGGGCGGGGCGGCGGGGCGGGGCGGCGGCGGGGCGGCTTTTGGATAGAGGCCGGGCCGCGCGCGGCGGTTCGGCTAAAAACGTAAGTCTAGTTCTTTGCCGAGTGCCCGCGATCTGGCACTCGGCAAAGTAAAGATTCAATTTTTTAAAATCTATTGGCGCACGAAATTCGACCTGCCAGGTACATTGCCGAGTGCCTGCGATCTGGCACTCGGCAAATCTTCTTTCTTTGTCGAGTGCCTGTGAAAAACACTCGGCAAAATACACTAATATTTCATTTTTTACAGAACTTTTTCTAATATACTTGAGCAAAATCGTGTCACCATCACTCAACAATGGTTAAATTATTTTTCTACTGATAATATTCTATTATTTCATGCAGTTATAGCGCAAATTGCATTTATATGTACTAAAAATCTATAATTGCATTTAATCAATAAAAAATAGTAAATGCATCCGAAAAATTTCCAAATTTTGACACGAACCAATCTGTGTTGTATGTTGCCTATAAAAAAGATTTGAAGCCAAACCTTAACTCAAGTGTCACTTGGACTCCAAATCTTATTGTGTCCTCTCTAACTTCTATGAATCCTTCAGGAGATGAGTCCGCTTCTAAGCATCATATATCAGAAATTGGGCGAAACCTTGTCAATTTTTTACCACAGCCTCCACACATAATATCATGACATCTTGACAAATCTTGTGATTTTCAGATTTCGTTTGGTTTTTTTATAATTTAACAACCATTCAACCACACGTTCGTGGTCGTGTTTTTAAAAAACAATGTTCAAAATTTCTTTTCATTTCCTGGTTGAGACCTCAATCCGGACTCCATAATATGGATATAATTTTTCCACCGATTATAATCCATCATTTCATGTACCTGCAGTTAAAATCTGACATGAATAAAAAAATTCCTATTAATGCAATCATTTCATTAAAAATAGCAAACAGACCACAAAATATACCAACTTTTATTATGGATTACAAAATCTCCTACGTGGGGAGTAGAAAAAGTGTGGAGGTCAGGGGACGAATTTTTTTTTTTTGTTCGCCGAGTGCAAAACGAAACACTCGGCGAAGTCTTGTGTTTGCCGAGTGTCGAGCGTGAGGCACTCGGCGAAGTAATATGTTTGCCGAGTGTCTTGGAGAGGCACTCGGCGAACGGCCTCTTTGCCGAGTGTCGGCATCCAACACTCGGCAAAGGACTAACGGCCGGCCCAGTCCGGTGACGGACGGTGCACGTGCGATGCACGCGCCGTTTATTTACCGAGTGTCGGACGTTTGCCGAGTGTCTATGAGCGGTTTGCCGAGTGTCTTATTGATGGCACTCGGCAAACGACCTTATTGCCGAATGTAATATCTTTGCCGAGTGCCCCGTTGAATACACTCGGCAAATACGCTGTTTGCCGAGTGCCCGAAAGAAAGCACTCGGCAAAAGTTTTACACTCGGCGAATTTGCTGTTTCCGGTAGTGAAAGTTGTGCCGCTCCATCTCGACGTAAATGAGTAGGTGTAAATGATGATCAAAGTCTTATATTTGTTATTAAGGTGTGGAACTTGTTTTGCATTAAAAAAATTGTGGAAGTTGTATCACATAAAAAAAGTGTGGAACTCGTGATGTAAATACTATCATTGTGATGGGACTTATTCTGAGAATCATGTCCCCAAAAGTAGATGTGTTGTGAATTATTTGAAAAGAATCGGTACTCGTATCCTAAAAGGCGAGGGGGTGAATTAGGCAAACTTAAAACCGTAACCTATGGCTCAATCTAGTTTGCACAAAACATAAACTACAATATGCTATCTAGATGTGCAACTACGGTTCTTCTAGTGAGAAACTCCCATCCCAAATGAGTTTTGCAACCTATAGCCAATTCTAGCAATATACTACTCTAAAAATGTAAAGGCACACAAGTTGCAAGTATAAATTGTGGAAGCTTAAAAGGTAGGGATGAGAGGAAGCAAACTCTTAATGCAAGAATTTATCCCATGGTTCGAGTAGGAACAAAGCCACTCCTACTCCACGTTGTTGAAGCACCCACAAAGAGTATTGCTTCCTAGCAACCAAGTCTCTTCCGGGACTCTTCTTGACTCACCACCAAGACTATTCCAAGTCACCACAGTCATCTTGATCCCGCTTTTCACTAAGGAGCTTCTCCACCAAGGAAGGGGGTCTCGATGTCCTTGCACAAAGCCGTCGTCGCCGCTCCACACCAAACAGGAGGGTTGATGACTTGCTGGCGAGCCACGAAAGCTCTAAGGGGCCGGCACACCGAGATACAATTGTTATTCCCTCTAGAACAAGTCACAAGGCAACTAAACCTTGCACACTTACTCAATCTTGAGCTAGCCTAGTACTTTAACTCACAAAGCTTGTGCTAAATCTATGGATGTGATCAATATGCTCTTGGATGGCTTGGAGAGCTTCAATATTTCTAGGGCTTCTCTCGGATTCCAGCAACCTCAAATGACCTGAGGTAAGGTCTTATATAGACTACAGAATCTTAATTAGCCATTACGTGCTTTTACCTTGAAAAGTACGTAAGTGTCGGTTAAACTGATCCCAACCGTCGGTTTAACCGGTCACTCTAACCCTGCATGCTAGCCGTTGAACTCCAACGTCTCTTTTCTTGCTGATGTCAATACAAGGACGCATGCACCAACGCTTTCAACTTGACCATCGGTTCAACCGGTCATTAGGATTTCGCTTGGAAACCCTTATGAAGATACTGAGTAATGCACTGACGAATTCACCAACGCTTTCTATCCTCGCATCGTCGGTTCAATCGGTGCCTCTAGCACTTCTCCACATGGTCGCAATGCATTCTCCTCATTGCACCGACGCTTTGTATCCTTATACCGTCGATTTAACCTACGTAGGTGTCGGTTTAACCTGCGCTTGGGTCGGTTTCATGATGCTTCGTATTTTGATCATAACTCTCTGCTCCAAACTCCGATTTTGATGATCTTGGACTCTATGAAAAGCTTGTAAGATGCTCTACGAGTTTCTCTAGAAGTACACCTCATCAGAACACATTTTGAGAACTGGTTAAATGCCAAAAACCGACGCTGCGTCGGTTGATCCGGTCACCTCTTTCCTCTCTTTGCTGTCTTTGTGTTTTGATCGTAATATTTTACTCGGAACTCCGATTTTGATGTTCTTGGACTGTGTGGAAAGCTTGTGAAATGCTCTATACGAATCTCCAGAGATTTAACCCATTTGATCAGTTAAAATATAAATATCCATGGGACACTTCCAATTCATTCCTCTCATTGTCCCGATTTTGGAGGTTTTCTTTATGTTGCATCTTTAGAACATATAAAACCCTACAAATATTCATTCTTGACACACATATTAGTCCCAATGACTATGTTGTCACTCAATCACCAAATTCATAATTATGGCCTTATGGGCCATGTTTCTTAAACTATTGCATTCAACCAAAGCATAGGAAAACTTGTTAAAAACATGTCTCAATATGACCCTTATCTTGTGATGATGGATTAGCGATAGAGAGAATTCTTGATGAAGTTTTATTAATAAAGCAGGCACAACAAAAGAAGTGATACGCACAAATTTTTAAAAAAGATGAGCGGTCAAACTTGGGGTCAAAAAAGTCAAACGAATTACATTGTGGAACGGAGGGAGTAGTCATTAGTTAACTAAATCGGTCAAAGCCTATCTCATGCAAAGAGCATGTGTAAATGATGATTGAACTTTTTTATATTCATTATTAAGGTGTGGAAGTTGTGATGTAAATATTAACATTGTGATGGGACTTATTCTAAAAATCATGTCCCCAAAAGATGATGTACGTGAACTATGGCTTTCAACAAAAGCATAGGAAAACTTGTTAACATGTCGCACTACTAGAGGATGGGGTATTAACGACCTAAGACTAACGACCACCTACAATATGTGGTCGTCGGATGCAATTTGATGTCCATCCTAGCGGTAAGCTGGACACCCGACGACGAGAAAAGAAGCGGTCGTTATTGAACAGGCTAATATGGTCGCTAATCGCACAGCCTAACAGTTCCTCTTCCTTCTTATCCGTGCGAAATAGATCGATCTATTCTTAACGCCCTTTCTCCTCTTCATATCTTCCCCATGCCTCTCTAGAAAAATAACTTCCCTGTTCTCATCCGATTTGATTCTGATTATCCATCCGATCCGTTGTAGATATTTCCCTGGCAAAACATGCAGATCCGTGCGCCTCCTGATGCCTGTCTCCTCCCATTATTCCCCTCCACTGATCTGTATCTATTGACGTATTGCACTCTTCTACGATCAATCACATATTCACATGCCTGCACAGTCCGTTCCGAACAACAGGATGACAAGGTAAGGTTTCACTTCATAGTTGGCCAACGGCAGATTTGGATTTGTAGGTATCAATTAATCCCCTGAGGTTAGGGTTCGAATTTGTATTGGATTTCCACTGGTTAAGAAACTGGACAGGATAACAGCAAAAACAGTAGAAGAAATCACGTGGTTTGCCTTCTCTTATCTATATATTGGTTTCTGAATGAAAAGGCTAGCTACTTTTTGTCAGGTAACTGAATCATGTAATTTACGCTTGCTTCCAGTAGCAATGACAAATAGTTTTATTTTTCTCAGATGATATAGGCTCAGAAGTTATTGTTCCCCATCTGTATTGTCTCGTGGGTTACTAATTGCATATCTATTCTCAGACATCAGGGTTCCGGTTGGGGCCTTCAGAAACATTCTTGCTTATGAAACGATTTATTTGTACTACCATCTGGAAATATAGATTTTTTTCTTTTCATCATTTACAGGTATTACGTATGTCCTGCAGTCAGGAACCAGGGTGCAGAACTGCAGATGCATTGTTGAAAGGGTGCATTATTGAAAGGAATTTGAAATGTGAGACTCCAGCATTAACAAAAGAGATGGAACTCCATCTTATATTACTCTTTTCATTATTTGTGGTTAGTATACTTATGTTCTGCTGCCACGAACCAGGATGGAGATGCCTTGTGGAGAGATTGTGATGAGGGTAAGTATGCTGGAAGGAGATGCATGCCACGTAGTCAAGCATATCGGTTCCCTCTGGATCATATATTTGTGTCTTTTTTTCTATGGTAAGTTGAATTTATTTGCTCTTAACGCTAGCAGAATTATTCCAAAGCATATCTGTATACATGTTTGTGAAGCATGAGTAATACAATTATTAAGGCAGCACCTACATCTTTTTGGTGTGAGTTAGAGAATAGCTGAATGCGAGTTGTCCTTTCTTTGAGTCAAGGATAAAGATTGCTTCACTCAGGCAGTTTAATTTTCTCTTGTCAAGTGTAGCATGTGTTTCCTAAAACTTGCTGCAGTACTAATTAGGCAACTTCATATGAACTATAAATCTCACTTTTATTTGTTCAATAATTGCTGTTGTTGGTTTTAATATTTTCCATGCATAAACAAAATTTGTAGTTGTAAAATATGATTGTAGTAATGTAAGTATATATATCTCAGTACAAATCTTATTTTTGATATACAATTATTTTCCTCCTGTCATATATAGATCGGAGTCAACTTACAATACTGATCAATTTTCATCGGCTTTACTAGCTTCGTCGGGACTTCGAATTTGAGTCTGCCTTGCTTAATGGCCGATTGTATCTGCTAACGGAAGATTTTTTGCACTCGTTTGTGTCGTGAGACGTGGCATTGTGCCACTTGCAATATTTCATCCTTTTGAGCTGCTCAGCCGACGGAATGGTGTGGTAAGGTGAGAGCTTGATCTGCCCCTCTTGGAGAAGTATGTCGAAGATTTTGTCGGCCTTTGACGTGTCAAAACCGAATGCTTCTGGTTCTTTCTTCCTGAAAGGGCATGATATCAGCTTCTTCCCTTTGACCTATTCTGCTAGGCCGATTTCCGCTTCCTCTTCAGATTCAGATCCCTCTAAATACGCCACCTTTTTCTGAAAATTCCTCCGCTGATCAAACGGACGTACTTCTTGACCGGCCAATCGGTGAACGATCTGACTTAAACTTTCAAACTCCTGTGAAGCGTACTTCTCCTTGATGTGTGGCAGGAGACCTTGGAAGGCGATATCGGCCAGCTGAGCGTCAGTCAGGGCTAGGGTATAGCATTTGTTTCTGACCTCTCTGAACCTCTATACGTAATTAGTTACTGGTTCGTCGCTCCTCTGCCTAAGACTGGTCAGATCTGAAAGCTTCATCTCGTGGACTCCCGCGTAGAAGTACTTGTGGCATTGCTTCTCCAGATCGGCCCAAGTAACGATGGAATTGGGTGGTAGCGTAGTGAACCACTGGAAAGCCGACCCACCCAGATAGAGAGGACGAGAACAGACGCACCCGCAGAGCATCTTGTGTGGCGGCCTTCCCGCACTGGATGATGAATCTATTTACGTGCTCCATGGTTGAGGTGTCATCCAGCCCCGAAAACTTGGTGAAATCAGGAACTTTGTACCGATGGGGAAACGGCAGTAGATCGTAGGCGGGTGGGTATGGTGTTTTGTACGTATAGGTTTGTAACTTCGGCTTCAACCCGAATTGGTCTTGCTGTCCAATCCACTTGCTGCTGGTTGGGGGATCGGCACATGTTGATGGATCGGCGGTGGGACGACCGGGTGATGGATCAAAGCATGTGGCGGATTTTGCGGTAGCATGGCCGGCTGAGCGGTTGACAGCTGGTGGCGTAGCGAATCTACCGTCCCATCATACAGCATCATCGGCGCCGCACTTCTAAGTGTTCCCGCAGCATCTACCCCCCTGCCGATTTCTGACGTGGCCGGTTGATATTGAGGGACCGTCGGCCGGATAGCCGATTGGAATGGTGCCTGGATCAGAGAGCCTCCATGACCGTCTGATTGGTCCAGAACAGTCGCCATTGCTGGTGCCCCCCAAGGCATTGAGTTTGAGGGCAGTGATTGCACGGAAGAAATCTGGGCAGGCTGAGGCGGCGCTTGTGATTGAAATCATGGCGCACCGTTGTATTCTGGAGGCATTGAAGGCAATGAAGTGTTGTATCCTCCGTGTTGTGTTGATATCGGCTGAGGAGCCGAGTGAGACGTGCCTGGTAAGCTTCTGACTGGAGTTACAATAGGCGGGGCATATGCTGGCCCCTGATATCCCTGAGCTACTCCGCTGACCAGAGAACTGATGACAGCATTGTATACCGTGTTGGTCATCACTAAGGATTGGTCGATGAAAGCCTGATAAACGGACTGTTGAATCATATCGGACATCTTGCCCGAGTCCTCAGCGATGGTGATCTGGCGGGGAGTTGGAAGAGGAGCTTTCTTGACAGTCTCCTCGCTTCTGGTACGACTGAAAGATTGAGGTATACCTTCTTGTAGTCTTCTAGGTGTCTTGCCAGTTCTTCTTTCTGGTCGTCCTTGAGATCTGCCTCCGTAACCTCGATGACATTGTCTCCAGAGATTTCGGCAGCCTTTGACATGTTGGATATTGAGGTGGTCCCACTGGGCGTGCCAAAGGTGTGTTGGCGCTAAAAATCGGTGGATGATCTTCAGCGTCGGACACACAACCCGGGAGAATCTGCTTAACTCCTGTTCGGGTGATCGCCCTGGTGCGGTTCGCACGGCGTGCCAGTCAATCTGACCTGTTGATTGACAAGGAAAGAAACGTATTAAATTCCGGGGGTCTCGATCGGCTAAAGTTCTGATCTGTCCTGAAAAGCGTATCAGCGAATCGGCCGATATGCTATGAAGATGACCGGCTATAGATCAACCGATAATCACGTAGCGATTGCAAAGAAACTACTGGAGCAACTTAAACAAGCACCACAGATGCAACACTCAAAATAGATCTAATCGGCTATATGATGATAAATAAGAAAAAATAATGATAAAACCGACAGTTCGATCTCAAGCTGGATAACTGGTGATAAAACTAGAACAATAGGTAAAACCTATAATTCTAGTAAATATCGATAACTGGTGAATAAATCTAAACGAAACAACGGCGATGCGCCCGAAGTTAAAGCTTAGATATTATTCGATAAAGGGAACCTACCAATCGGCCGGAGATCGTGTCGATGCAGCCCTGTCAACCCGTACGAACTCGTAAAAGGAAAAGATGTATTGGCGAAGTCGCTGACTTGAAAGTAAAGTACGATGAAAAAGTAGATTGTTTGTATTGATTGATGTATGTCTATTTTACAAAACCCTGACTGCTTCTATTTATACCCTAGAACTAAGACTCCTGATCTATTACGATCCGTTACAAACTTGACTTAAATATAAACTACTATATCTATAAGACTCTCCTAAAGGAAACGGGCTCCCGCAGGATCTTCTGCTGCCATCTCCTAGTCCAATCCGATCTCCTTCCATTGCTTCTCGACCGAGTCGGCGTCGCTCTTTGACCAACGTCATGTCATCTTTGACTGGGATCCTCTATCATCTTGACTCAACATCCCCTCTTGGGATTCCATTGGCTTCATCTCCTATCTGTTGGCGCGCGCAAGCCCATATTGGCCCAAACGCTCCAGCCTTTCAATCGGCCGACCCCCACCAACTCGATTCGCCAATTACCCAAAACACTGCAGCACCAATAGGCCGATTCCTAACTGTAGCGCCAATCGGTCGATTCCCAATTGTAGCCTTTAAGTCTGCCGCATCGGCCAATCTCCTCCTTCCCTGACGCCGATTCAAAACGTGTCAAAATCTGGCGTCAACATCTTTATATTTAACAGGGTTAGATTCGTTTAATCTTGTTTTTATTTAGTTCTTACCACAATTTATCCAACCTAGATCTAAATACCATCAGCCGACGCGCAGCTTGCCTGTAGCTCATCGCCAGGCCGATCGGGTTCGGATCTAGGTGTTGTCTATCGAGGCTTCACTAAGCCGCTTGGCGCTGCCTTATCTGCACAATCGGCCGGAGCTTTGGCCGATTGATCTATTGCCGCATCAGACGCTTGGCCGATGCCCATGGCTAAACAATTCAAAACACCAGCCGATATGTTCTGGTAATTTAACGTTTTACCTGTTCCTTGTCAATTGTAGGTCAAATTGACTGGCATGCCCTGCACCTCCACGCAGCCGATTTGGACGCCACGCAGGAGCGAAGCAATAGGCTCTCGGGTCCTCGCGTGTGCCGGCGTTGAAGGCCGACCCACGACTTGTTGCATCAACACGCTTTTGGCACGCCTGGTGGGACATGACAACAACACCACGATGATCAAGAACAACGGGATGAACGATGATGAGTTCCTGGTGCGTACAATGGATGATCTTGATGAAGAACAGAGGCGACAAGTTGAAGAGATCAGGAAGCAAACCCGAGAAATCTACCTCAAGTCATTTGTCATCACCGAAGAAGGGAAAGTCGAACAAAGTTCACCAGTTTCGGTGCCAAGAAACATTACCATTGCTGAAGACTCATTGGAAGTTCAGGAGATGTTCAATCAATCTATGAGTCAGGCGATAACCAATCAATCTAGTGTATTACTCAATTCGGTGCAAAACGCCATCCAGAAGATCCTTGCCAATGTCATACCATCACAGAGCATCGGCAATTTTTCACCAACAATTATGCAACGAGGGTTATACAGTCGATGAATATTGTATCTCCATCGGCTGCAATATTTACGCCTACTACTATAGTTAGTACTTCATCATCAGGCGGAAGGGAACATTGCAAAGCCACAAGAGTTATCTCTAAGAAGCCAGAAGTGCCTAAAGAATTCCTGCAATACCTTAGTCCGGAGATGGTTATTCGGTATCAAGAATCCAAGGTCTCTTCAGCAGGAATTCCACCAGTTACATCGGCGTGATAGGAAGAAAGGTCGATGGATCTATTGAGGTTCATGACTCTTCAGGTTTCAAATGTCGTGGCACATCAGTCGAAAGGTAGTTGGCCCAGCAGAATAGCCGATATAGCAGGAGAATTCAGCTCAGAAAATGTTGAGATAACTTGGTCACGTCAGAAGCCATATCCTCAAGCGTATGATCAAATTCCTTTGCTGCATCAATTCAAATTGCCGAACTTCGTTAAATTTTCTTAGCAGGGAGATATGTCAACTGTAGAGCACATCAACAAGTTTTTAATTCAGTGTGGTGAAGTAGCAGTGAATGACGCGTTTAAGATTCGCCTGTTTTCATCACTACTAGAAATCGGTGCATCCGTAACGAAATTCCGCGTAAAGTTTCCAACTTCATCACAAAACATGCCCCTTTTATGACGAACCCGGAGTTTCGTCACATTTCATCGGCGGCAGCCCTCAGCCCCTACTCAACTGTGATGAAAGTAAAACGAGCATCACAGAATAGCATGTCGTATAGTCACAGAAAGGGTGCACCATCAATTCCAAGTATTTGTGTCAACTCGGGTCCACTGTAGAGGTGTGACCCGGGCGTCCAGGTGTACGATGGCGGATCCAGTTGGCCGACGTGGCTAATAGGTGTACATGGAGGCCCACGTGTCAGGGTTGAGGGTCAAATATGTGAATGCGGGGTCCACGTGTACGTGTGCGGACCCAGCTGGCCGACGTGGCTAAAAAAGTATCTGTGGGTCTCGGTTGACAGGTCCAGCATGTCTACTAGGCAGCCACATGTGCTGAGTGGGACCCGAAGACCCACGTGTCAGGGTTGTGGGTCAAATATGTGAACGCGGGGTCCACTACCGAGGTGGGACTAGACCGTCCACGTGTACGTGTGCGGGCCCAGCTAGCCGATGTGGATAACACGTGTATCTGTGGGTCCCGGTTGACAGGTCTAGCATGTCTACCAGGCAGCCACGTGTTAGGGTTACGGGTCAAATATGTGAACGCGCGGTCCACTGTAGAGGTGGGACCAGGCCATCCACGTGTACGTGTGCGGGCCCATCTGGCCGACGTGGATAACATGTGTATCTGTGGGTCCCGGTTGACAGGTCTAGCATGTCTACCAGGCAGCCACGTGTGCTGGGTTCGACCCGAAGGACCACGTGTCAGGATTGTGGGTCAAATATGTGAACGCGGGGTCCACTGCAGAGGTGGGACCAGGCCATCCACGTGTACGTGTGCGGGCCCAGCTGGCCGACGTGGCTAACACATGTACCTGTGGGTCCCGGTTGACAGGTCCAGCATGTCTGCTAGGCAGCCACGTGTGCTAGGTGGGACCCGAAGGCCCATGTGTCAGGGTTGTGGGTCAAATATGTGAACTCAGGGTCCATTGCAGAGGTGGGACCAGGCCGTCCACGTGTACGTGTGCGGGGCTAGCTAATACGGCCTGGGCCTGTTTCAAAGTCGGGCCATCTGGCCCAGGTTTGAGTGTGGAACCAGGATCCACTCGATCCGGCCCAGGAAGAGAAAAAGGCCCGCTGTGAAAAAGGGAAGGCCCAAATGGTTGCTGCTCCCGCGCACTTTCCCGAGACGGTTGCCATCCCCAAGAGGGGAATTAAAGAAATATCGAACTTCTGCCTTCCCCTTGATCTACTATAGGCCTACTCCCTTCACCATTGCACTCTCGCCCTCCTTCCAAAAGACCCTCGTCCCTTCGCCTACGTCTATGGCGCATGCGAGATCCCTCACCGACCTTCCAGAAGAGATCCAAATCTACGCCACCACCCACGTCGCGGCATCATCCAGCTTCCCCATGGTCGATCTCCGTCGCCTTAGGGGGGCTTGCTCTGTCATGCGAGACAGGGTGTGTGGCGCGCCGCTGGTGCGACGCAGCCTGAACCTGAGGTAGGCACTGCGGTAGTTGGATGACGCGGAGACTCGCAAGCGACTGATCGCGAACAGCTACATCGCGGGCAACCTGGAGGCGCGCTTCGTCAAGGGGATGAGGGTCGTGTTCTGAGGTACGGCGGGGCTCTTCATGCGCTGCTGGACGAGCTAAATCAGGCTGCCCGCGGGGGCCACAGGCCGGTGGCGTACATGCTCGCTATGCTCCTATGGCGAGCAAATAGAGGTCGTCGCTGGGCTTTGCGACAACTCATCTTGTGCATCACGCGCCTGTTTGCAGCTCGCCATTGTCGCAATGAAGGTGGGCGAGAAGGATGCGGGCGGCGATGGGAGGTTGAAGAAGGCAATGCGGGCGGCGATTGAAGGGAAACCCACATTTGATGGGACAGTTTGGGGGAAGAAGGCAAAAGGGCACCGGTGCGGTTCAGCTTCTCAAGGAAGAAAGTGGGGACTCGGCAGTTGTTTCCAGCCAGCAGCCACTGACATATCGGGCCAACAAGCCATGGCCCACAAGCAAGTAACGAGACGCGCCGACCAAAGGCACGCCTTCCCCTCGCGTGGGCCGACGCAATGACCAAGAGGCGCCTTCTCCTCGGGTGTCTTCTGTGAAATTGACATGCGGGTCCCACCTGTCCGGGCCCGGCGCACCTCCCGGGACGCGGCGCCGCCTGAACCTCCTGTCGACGAGGGAGGCAATGGAGAAAAACCCCGAGGCAAAGGGGTGGTTCCACCCAACAGCCACTGACATATCAGGCCAACAAGCAATGGCCCACAAGAAAGTGACGCGACACATTGACTATGCCGCTGCATCCGGCCAAGGAAGAGGAAAAGGCCCGCTGGATCTTCCCCGATCTTCTTCCTCTCCTATCGCTGGAAAGGCTGTGACGGTTCCCGTACCGCGCACCTTCCCAACGAGCTGGCAATCCCCCCGAGACACGGCATCATCTGAACTTCCTAGCAAGTGGCAACGCATTCAAGTGGCAACGCATTCAAGATCTCGACCAAGAACTCAAACTGTAGCTCAGCTCGCCCCCCCTCCAACGCTAGGGCTCGCCGCCGTCCACGCGCCGCTCTACCTATCTACCGCTCCGGCTCGCCGTCTTCCACACGCCGCTACTCCTATCCCGCTCACCGGCTCGCCGCCATCCACGTGCCACAGCTCCATCCACGCCCTCGGGCGTGACCTTGTCTCGCGCTCCTGCTTCCGCGACGTCGTTGACGCCGCCGGCACTCATGGCGGCAAGGCAGCCTTGGTTATCGTTGATGGCAGATCTCCCTACCGATGTGGCCATTCAAATCGCAGGCCACCTCGCTGCGACCTCGGAGTGGCCAATGGACGACCTCTGCGCGCTTCGAGCGACCTGCCACCGCATGCACCTCGTGTGCCGCAACCCTGAAGTCGGCCGGCGCATCAACATAGCAGGGTTGACCGACATGGCGTGGCACACCCCCGATGCCTACCACACCTTTGTTGCTCGCCTGGCTCAACTCGGCAATCTGGAGGCCAGCTTCATTCATGGGGTGAATGTCGTCTTCCGTGGACCTGTGATCACGCCCTTGGCAGTCCTCGACGAGAATATTGAGTGCGTCGCCGCGAGCGGCCATGAAGTGGCGGCCTATGTGGCCGCCTTCCTCCTGTACATGGCCAATGGTGGCGCTGGCGTCGACGCTACTGCTAGGCAGTACATGAGACAGGCGGCCATGGTCGTGGACAACATATGGATGCGGCTGGCGGGGGTCCGCGACGACATGTTCAGGGAGTGTTTCAGGATTCACCGGAGGGCCGCGCATGTGGTCTGGAGAAGGTGGCGGCGCAGGTCCATTCGCGTGGCGCCGGCACCGCCGCGAGCCAATCATCCGTGCGCAGGCGAGGATTGCGGAGTGGATCTAGAAAGGTCATGGAGACAGTATTGCAGCGAGGATTGCCGGATGCGTGGTAAAATGAAGTGGTTCTTGTGGCTAATCTTGTGGCCAGTGTAAATATATATGTATGATTAATGAACATCTTATGCTACTTTAATTAGTACTGAAAACTTGCCATTGCTTCAGGCATTGCCAATGGAAAAAAAACCCGATTTTGATGGGACGGATTGGGGGAAATACGCCGCGTGTCCTCAAGGAAGAAATTGGGGACACACGGCAGTTTTTTCCATCGAACAGCCACTGACATATGTGGCCCACAAATCATGGCCCACCTGTCGGCGAGAACACATCGACTAGATATTTCATTTATATAAATTGAGGTATGACATGGATGACATCGACAAACTCCACTCGCCACTCTCCACTCTCAATCTTTTTGAGCAAAAATCTCACGGGTGAGCACATTGTGCAATCCCTTGGCACGAAGACAGTTGCCATTCCCGCGCGACTTCCCGCTCCGTCTCGCCGACGCCCACGCGCCCAGCATTTCGGGACGTCATCAACGACGCCGGCACACTAATGGAGGCGAGGCGGCGGCACCAGTCGTCGCTGGCAGAGCACCCGATCGACTTGGCCATTAAGGTCGCGGGCCGCCTCGCGGCCATTGGACAACCTCCACGCGCTTCGGGCCACCTACCGCCGCATGCTCCGCGTGTGCGGGGACCCGAAGTCAGCCGGCGCGTTGCACTAGGGCGGTTCACCGACGACATGTCATTGGACGACCTCGTTGGCTTGGTCGCCTGACCAAAGTCGGCAACCCGGAGGTGTGCTTCCTAATCGGGATGGAAGTCGCGTTTCGTAAAGGCACGCCCTTGGCCCCGGTATGCACAGACGAGCTCCAACGCGACGCCGAGTTCGGGCACAATCTGGCAGCCTATGTGGCCGCCATCCTCCTCTACAGGGCCAATGACGGCACCGCGAGCGACGACGCTGTGAGGCGGTACATAAGACAAGTCGAGGGCGAGGAAGAAGCGGTGGCGGCAGTGGCAGCGGGCCGCGGGGATGGCGGACCTCAGTTTCGCAATGATGGGTGTTTGCGGTGGCGCGAGGAGAGCACGGAGCGCATCTAGCGAACGCATTGGGGCAAGATCTTGGACCCGTCGGAGCCGGCGGTGGCGGTGCCGCGCGACAATTTTCCGTGCGCAGGTGGCATGTGTGGCGGTCCTGTCAATCCATGGGAGCCTCAAGGTTTGACCAAGTATTGCAGTGAGGACTGTAGGATTCAAGGTGAAGCCGAAATTCTCCACAGGGGATTTCGCTCCTAATAGGTTGCTAGGACTGGCTGCTCATGCGCCTCTGATTTTGGTTGCTTTTGTATTCGTTTAGCTCTAGAGTGAGCGAGTGTAGTACTCCTAGGGGGTATTGCTTTTCTCTTGCTTTTGCTTCAGAAGGTCCTTGTTGCAATATAAATACAAGTATGGTTAATGAAGATCTTATGTAAACCGTTCACATTGTCGTTATTGTCACTACAATACTCCAAGATAATGTCATCTTCATCCTCATCTTATGCCTGACCGGCAGTCCTGTCTCTTACAATGATTGTGTCTACTGCATCATGCTCTTTCTGGTGCACATCCTCAGCCTCTGCATCACCTTCACGCACTGCACGCTCCGTATCAGAAAAGTAATCATCTTGAAGTACGTCAGCATCCATTTCAGGCATGTTATACATGCCCCTCTGCTCAATTTTCTGCACAACTTGCCAATCTTTGCCTAAATCATTATCCTGCAAATAAAATATCTTGGTGGCTTGTGTCACGAAAATAAAAGGATCAGACTCGTACCAAAATGAATTGATGTTAATGGACTTGAAATATCCATCATCTCTAATGCCTACAGTCTTGCCCCTTTGATTGTACCAATCGCATCGAAATAGAACAACTGTCAGACGGTATTGCAGATTAGAGTTGTATTGCAACTCAATTACCTCTTCGAGTACACCATAAAATTCAATTTCTTTGCCTCTATCTGCCCCTTTGGTCATGACACCACTATTTTATGTCTTTTGGTTTTTTCACGGTCAGCAGTGCTGTAGCATAATTCATTGACAGTGCAAGCTGAACATATCTTGACTCAGAGATCAGGAGAACGAGATAGTGCAACCAATCCATCGCTGACCTGATTAGGATCCTGTCTAAGCAACTTCTTAATCTACAGCCAAGCGTATAAGTAGTTGAGTCTAGTGTGATGTCAGTGACTTCCAAAATGATAGCATGTCATTAATTAACATACATGATCCTCAAACCATTTAGCAAATTCTTTTGGTTGCCTTTTCTAGACATCGATATCACGTACCCCTTGTTGCAGCAAAAGTTCCTTGTGCATGATGTATGACAAAGCTTAAACATTATTAGGAATCAACAGCGGTCAACATATACATAATATACATAAGGACAGAGTAGAACATATATGTACTTCACATAAGGCTCAACTTCTTCACAGTTATTCAGTACAAACCAAATTAGTTTGTCCATGAGATTGTCAGTCGAGCACCATGCATGAATACAGAGATGTCACCATCTAATAGCCCTTCAAATTCAGGACCTGGGACGACATCGTCGGTGTACATAGAACAAAATGCCAAGACTTCACTTTCTATGTAGGCTTCAGGAATTGATCCTTCAGGCCTAGCCCTATTCCTTACAAAATTCTTCAATGTGCCAAGTCGCCGTTCAATCGGATACATCCATCCATATTGTACAGGGCCTCTAAGCAGTGCCTCATCAGGTAGATGGACTACCAAGTGCACCATCACATCAAAGAAGGCAGGAGGAAAGATCTTCTCAAGCTTGCATAGGATCAGTGGGATCTCTTTTTTTAGGAGTTGCACAATTGCTGTCCTAAGATTTCTAGTACACAGCTTCTGAAAGAAGTTCCCAAGCTCTGCAACTGCTTCATATACATCAGGATGCACGAGGCCTCTTAAGCCAGCAGGTATGATTCATTGTAGAAGGACATGGCAAGAATGAGTTTTCATCCGGTCTTGGAGCTTTGAACCAATCAGGAGCAATGTATCTTCCTAGGTTAGATGCATATCCTTCTGGAAACTTGACACCTTTGAGGAAGTTACAAAATGCACTTCGTTGTGCAGGTTTCAACACATAGGAAGGATATGGAGTTTTTACCATGTTACCATCCTGGTAAGGGTGCAAATGAGATCTTATGCTCATATCGGCCAAATCTAGCCTAGCATTCAGTGTGTCCTTTGTCTTCCCCTCCAGTTTCAGCAATGTGCCAAGGAGGTTGTCACATATATTCTTCTCTATGTGCATCACATCAAGATTGTGGGGCAGCAGCAGGAATTTCCAATATGGCAGCTTCCACCACCCAGCTTTGCGGTTGTAAATTACTCGCTCTCCATCCTCTCCACTCTTTCTCTTTTTTGGTGCATTATTACATAAACCTGGGCTGACATTGCTGACCCTTTCTAGTAGCTCGGTGACCTCTTCTGGAGTGAACTTTCCAGGTGCCTCTTGCGTCTCTGTCTTCCCATCGAATAAAAATCTGTTTCTCCACCAAGAATGTGTGATGTCAAGGTAACGACGGTGACCAATGTAGCATAAATTTTTCCTTATTGGCCATGACAATGGGTTTTTGTCACAATGAATACATGCAAAATAACCTTTTGTAGTTCGACCTGACATGGTGCTTAATGTTGGATAGTCATTTATGCTCCAAAGCACAGCTGCTCGCAGATTTAACTTTAAACGACTGGCAGCATTGTATGTACTGACACCACTCCAGAGCTGAAGAAGTTCTTCTATAAGAGGCTCCAAGAATAAATCAAAATCCTTTCCTGGTGATTTTGGACCTGGGATCAGTAAAGACATGAAGCAGTTCGAAGGATTGGCACATTGCCATGGTGGAAGATTTAAGGGCATAACAAGCACTGGCCACATGCTATATGTCGTGCTAAAGTTGCCAAATGGATTGAAACCGTCAGTAGCAATGGCAAGTCTCTGGTTCCTTGCATCATCTGCAAACTCTGGATACTTGGCGTCGAGGTGACTCCATGCCATCCCATCAGCTGGATGGCTCATTCCCGCTTCATCTTGTGCCACTGGATGTCCTTAGTTGTTCATCTTGAAGCAAACATCCTCTTCAACCTTGGGATTAGTGGGAAATGCCTAAAAACCTTATGAGGAACACGCCTGCAGCCATCCTTGTCCTCCCATATAGATTCATTGCATTTTGGGCAGACATTCAATTTGGCATAATCATTCCTGAACAACACACAGTTATTATAGCACACATGGAACGTGTCGTATCCAAGGCCCAGTTCACGAAGATACTTCCTTGCCTCATCATGTGTAGACGGTAATGCGGACCAAGGGAATGATAAGGACATCAGCTTCAATATTCCGTTGAATGCTATATTGTTGATTCGATAGCGCGACTTGATACGAAGCAGCCTCACAACAAAGGAGAATCTTGAGTGCCTAGATCCTGGGCAAAGGGTCCGCTTCAAATCTTGGAGCACTCTCGTAAATTTTGGCTGATGTCCATCCTCCTCCGCAGCTGTGTACAATTCTGATATCATCTCCAGGTCTGGCATTTCTTCATTATCATTATTTGCTTCCTCAACCACATCAATCCCATCATAATGGTCAAATTCATCCTCTTGAAAGTCAATCCCATAGTCATATTCATGTCCATGCACCTGCTTTGAAGACTCATCAACAGGCGCAGCATTTGCAGCTTCCCCATGATGAGTCCACCTTGTATATGTAGCTGACAACCCAAATAGAAGAAGGTGGTTATGGACCTCATGCTGACACAATTCATACAGATTTAGACATCGGGAGCATGGGCAATGTATATTGCTCTGTTCAGTGAATCGTTACTTAAGAAATTCCATGAATTGCTCGACTCCATGGATGTAAGAAGGTGTGAATTTTCTCACACTAGATATCCATGTTCTGTCCATCGATATTGAAAGTTCCTAAACAAGGAAGGTAGTGCTAAAACAAGCATTCGACATGTGTGCAAGACGAAATTCAACACTAGCAGGCCAAACTATAATCATGTTGGACAAATTGATGGTCGCGGTAATGGGTACTTACTTCCAATAGGCCGGATTGGTACCGCCGGATTGAGGAGGACTCCGCGACGCACGGCTGCACAGCGAACGTACGGACTAGCGGCGGCAAGGAAAGGGGAAGCACGGGGATGTCTCCGCCCAAGGCACGGGGGACACCAAGACACCTCCCCGGCATCGTCAATCAGGATCCGCCAGCCGCCACCGCCGGCGCAGCCGTCGAGTAGGAATAGGGGGGTTTGGATTGGGTTTGGACGACCAACAAGCGAGTGGCTGATGGGGACGACCATGTACGTCAACCAAACGACCATTCATTGACTGAGAATCTTGGCCATTGCATTACGATCCAACGGTTCAGAATCCTCCGAGATGCTCAATTTGAACTACATCTACCACCAATAAGATTTAAAAATACAAAAAAATATATTTTGGGACATATATACTATTATAGCCTAAGTCTGAGACATGGAAACAAAATTCAACTGTTTCATATGGATAATTCAAACTCCTAAGTCTAAGGTAGTACCAAAAAAATAATATCAAAGGTTTGTCAAGAAATTCTACAAACTAACACAACATCACATTTTAGGACCATAAGCGTGATGAAAAAAATTCAAATAGTTTTACCAAAGCCGGGGCACACATTGTTCACAAATGAATACATCTCTCACATAATTTCCTAGAACTTAACTCAAACATTCAAGTTTGCATAGCTCACAATACGTTTCACATCATATACGCCTCAAATTTTGACACAAACACATATTGACCTTACAATAAGAGAATGTGAAGTTATATTTGCAATTCTCATGCAATATCATTTTGCTTTTTTTTCCTACTTTGGTGTATAAAACTATGTGCTAGGTAAATGATCTAAGAAATAGAAACTAACTAGAATACAGACACCACTAAACGATAGAGTGTGATTTTAGATGAAACTAGGAAAAAGAATCATCAATTTCGGAGTACATATGAGGGAGAAATACTAGTTACAAGTTTTAATTCCAGATTGAAAAGAGAAAGATGGACTATTTACAAGCTCTTATGCGTCTCAGCCAATCAGGCTGCTCCTGGTCAGTGCATCACATCGCTTGCTTGTGGGCCCCATATGTTAGTGGTTGTAGGGTGGAAACAATTGTCGTGTCCTTAATTTCTTCGTTGACCCGCCGAACCGACGCGTGGTCCGCGCGTCGCGTCACTTGCTTGTGGGCCAAGGCTTGTTGGGACGATATGTCAGTGGCTGTTGAGTAGAAACAACTGCCATGTCCCAGCTTTCTTCTTTGAGAAGCCGAACCACCCCTCTGCCTTCATCCTTGAGGACACACGGTGCATTTCCCCCAATCTGTCCCATCAAAATTGGGGTTTTTCTCCCATCGGCGCAAGTTACAGTACTTCCCCCAATGCTTGGTTTTTTCTCAATCGCCGCCCGCATCGCCGACATGTGGGGTCCATGGGTCAGAGAGGACATGCTGGCCTTTGGTTCACTGAGGACATATGGGTCAACCAAACGACCATTCGTTGACTGGGGATCATGGCCATTGCGTTAGGATCCAACGCCTCAGAATCCTCCAAGACGCGCACGACTGGGGAAGCTCTGTTCTCCTTTAATTTGCTTAGCGATGGCACATCTGACTATATTAGAGATGACACACATGTAAAAGATTTGCAAAAAAATCTATTCACAACTCCATCATGTTCGCCATGCAAACTAAGACACAAACATCAAATAATAGAAATTAGCTCCCGTGTGAACGTAGCACACGTGCGATCCACAACGATGACACGGCGAGGCATCTCTTGCTTCTTTCTTCGCTCCAGACGCAGCTTGGGGCGCGTCTCGATCACATCCTGCTGACGGTGTTCGTTACCGGGCCATTCATGCGCCGCGTCTAGAGGTCGAACTCATGACGGATGCAGAATATCAATAGAAAGAGAGTGACACAGAGCAACGATTGGATCGAGCTTCATTTTAGATTCACTTTACAAAAAGAATCAAGTCATTTCGATGTTGTACGAGCGAGAAAGACAATAAATGGGCACGGCATTCATAACGCATTCTAAGAAGACTGACATGTGGGGTCCATACGTCAGAGGGGACACCACGCTCCGAAATTTTCACCTGGCACCAACTCTGCCGCCGAAGCCGAAAACTTTTCGCTCGAAATGTCCCTTGTAACCCTCAAGCAAAAGCCACACCGCTCCAGCGGTAACAAAACTCTAAAGGGTATTTGTGACAATCTCGCTCGCGCGCCCCATATCCTCTGCCCTTTTTTAAGTTTTCGATCCATTCTCCACCTCTGCACCGGCACTCGACCCCTTTTCTCCACGGGAGACCACCGCGCTGGAGCTTCAACCCCATCAACAACGCTGAGCGCACCGGAGCTGCTTCCCCGTCGGACGCTACCGCCGCACCGGATCTGTTTCCCCGTCCGCCGCTACCGCCGCACCAGAGCTGCTTCCCCATCCGCTGCTACCGCCGCACCGGAGCTGCTTCCCCGTCCGCCGCTACCGCCGCACCGGAGCTGCTTCCACTTCGGCCACTACCGCCGCACGAGATCTGCTTCCCCGTCCGCAACTACCGCAGCACCGGATCTCCTACCCCTTCGACAACGCCCGCCAACGTCGACGACGACCGCAACATCGTAGCAGCCGCACCATCTTCAACGCGTAGCTACCTCGATGATTCACAATGGTCGAAACCCAAGGCCAAGCAGCAAGAGGTATGAAAATTCATCTACCTGCTATGTCATTCTAGGTAGGGACATGGTTCGGGATTGCAGATTCTAGTGGCTCTGCATTCTACTTCCAACTTACAAGCATAAATATGTAATCAACCTAGCTCCCTAACACTTCAAATCTGTTTCACACATGTTAGAACCTACACAAGCGTAGAACCTACACAAGCATAGAATAGATTGTCTGCTATAAAAGCATCTCTTAATCCATATGGCAGACGCGGTATAAGTTGAAGCAGAAATACTTTTTTGGCATCGCTGCAAATGAGATCCGCACAACCTCTCATGTCCCCAGCATGACTGATGCACAGTGGTGCCGACTTGTTGACAAGTGGTCAAGTGCACACCGCAAGGTAATTTCTCTTAGTGTGCTTTCCTGTCTCCAACATGACTGATGCACAGCGGTGTAAACTTATGATGGAGACTAACACATACATCTCATGTAGGAGGTTTCTGAGAAGAACAAGCTAAACCGGGGTAGAGTCTTGTTACATTCAGCAACAGGATCACGCTGCTACGCTGCACAGTTGCATTCATATGCAAGTGTCAACACGCTTCTAATGTAACCTCTTCATTCTTCTGCTTCCCATTATTGTTGCACTTTCGTCTGTCTCTCGTGGCAAGTCCCATTATTCTTTAAGTTTGATTCATGCATTTGGTACATCATCAGCACCAGAACAAGAGCAACAATGCCAAACCCACTGAAGTCACCGAGGATGTAGAGCTCCAAGTTGATGAAGATGTCAAACCCATGGAAGTGGATGCCGTGTTAGCCTTCAAGGTCTGCCATACCAACAACAAGAACAGTTTGAGTGTCGCGGCTAGAGATGCAGTTGTACGTCCCCGTACATTCCTTCAGCAAGAGTTTTATCCTTCTTTGTCCAACACTTTATACATGCCACATCATATATTGTTAACGTGCATGGCTGCCTGTATTTCTGAGGTTTGTTAACATTTTTTAGTACCAGTTATCCAATCTGCTTTGCTCCCAGTTTGTTTAATGTTCCTTTTTCTAGATTGTTTATCCAATATAATCAGTAGGCTAATAGTTCATCTTTACCTTTTGTAGATGTTAATGGAAACTATGCAGGCAGACACTGTTGCTGATGGCCAGTCAAGATTGCCTAGTGCTGAGGTTGTTTCCAAGGCCCTCCAGGCCAGCTCCAACAGCACTTTCTTGAAGAATGCTGGTATAGCCACTCCCTCCTCGAAGTCGTGGCATCGGTCATCTTCTGAAGCTTTGCTTCGTGAAGAACTTGATGCTCAAAGATAGGGTTCAACTGTTCTACATGAACGAGTGGAAGAACTCCAGAGAAACAATGATGATCTACTGAGGAAGAGTGATGCACTACAGAGGGAGACTGAAGCAGCACATGAAGCGCTAGAGAGAACCCAAAGGCAATATGAGGAGCTGAAGAAGCAACAGGAAGATAGCCATCGCCTCCTTTCGCAGTTCATCCAGGCCCAAAGCAACCTTGGTACCTCTCTTCAGCTTTGGACCTATGTGTGTGGAACTGTAGTGACCCTGGACATTCCCATTTATATCGTAATGTGATTCTGAACAGTGCCCCGCTAATTGTGGTCATGTAATGAAACTATTTGTGGAACAATTCTGATGTATAATGTATAATGGTTCTATGATGAAATAGTTTTGTGACGAAAATGGTGCTGTGTCGAAAATGGTTCTGTGACAAAAATGGTTCTGTCACGAAAATGGTGTTGTGACGAAATGGATCCATATAGGACCGCCACGTGCCGCAACAGGAAAATAATACGTGGACAAATAGGGCAGCGACGCGTGGCAGAATAGGAAAATGGCACGTGGGTCAGCCAGGAACAGCCACGTGGACAGCTAGGGCACCGACACGTGGAAGAACCTGGAAACGAAACGTGGGCCAGCCAGGAAAGGACATGTGGACAAACAGGAGAAGGACAATTAGCACAAGCGCGGAAGGACACATGGGCAAATAGGAAGCCGAAACTTGGCGTAACGTGGAAAGGACACGTGGCCATCCTTAAAACCGACACGTTGGTGAACAGGAGAAGGCCACGTGCACGAGCAGCACAACAACATGTGCACACATAGGAAAGAGGCACATGGCTGAATCGGTCGAGGCACATGGCCAAGCTGCAGGGCGACACGCGCACAAACGAGAAGAGGACACGTGGCTCCGTCTAGTAATGAACCGTGGCAACATCCTGGAATGGCACGTGTCGACCTGACGCGAGGACACATGGCTGCCCGCAGAGTGACACGTGGGCGGACCAAATAGTGACACGTGGGCCGCCTGAATAGTGACTCGTGGCGTCGTGCAAGGTCGTCACGTGTCGGTCCCCCTTTGCGGCACGTGACACCTGACACGTCACTTGACAGCGTGGATGACACGTCAATAGCCACCGTGGATATTGCCATGTCAGCTGCCAGCATGGATGACACGTCAACCGGAAACGTGGACGGCGCCATGTCAGCTGCCAGCGTGGGCTGGAACACGTGGAATCAGCTTTTCGTGACGTTTTGCAACTCGTCACAGAAGCAAAATATGCTTCTGTGACGAACGTTTCTTCGTCACAGAAAAAAACAGTTCCGTGACATTTTTTGGAAGTTCGTCATGGTAGACCTAACAAGACGCGGCTACGAAGACGAACGCAAATTCATCACAAATTCGTCACGGAAATCCATCTGTAACGTATTTCACGTTTACAATGACGAAATCCATTCATCACGGATGCCTTGATTTCCAGTAGTGCACGCTCAGTCCAGTTCTTGTCAGCTTGATTCTTCATACGCTGACGAGCACGCAAAAGATGCTGGCGGATCAAATCAGACATCAATTGATGTTCTTGAACCCACTCAGCCACATCTTGCACCTCAATGGCAGAAGAAGAATCAATACCCAGAGTGCGAGGAGAATAGCCATAGAGAGCCTCGAATGGAGAACGGCCCAAAGACGAATGACAGCTAGTATTGCACCAATACTCAGCCAGTGGTAACCATGACAGCCAGCGGGACGAGCAAGAGTGCACAAAACAACGCAAAAACGTTTCCATGCATTGATTGACTCTCTCGGTCTGCCCATCCGTTTGAGGATTATAAGCTGTACTCATCTTCAACTTGACATCAGCCAATTGAAAGAGCTCCTTCCAAAATTTGCTGCAAAACACACTTCCTCGGTCAGAAACAATGGAAGCTGGCATGTCATGGAGCCTGTACACATTGTCCAGAAATAGCTTAGCCACTGATGAAGCAGAAAAAGGGTGACGTAAGGCAATGAAATGACTGAACTTAGTGAAACGATCCACAACCACCAAAATGGCATTCTTGTGGCCAGAAGTAGGCAACCCTTCCACAAAGTCCATGGACAAATCTTGCCTAGCAGCTCGAGGTACTGGCAGTGGTTGTAGCAGCCCAGGACTTTTGGAGCGATCAGGCTTGGCTTGCTGACACACTGGACAAGAGGACACAAACGAGTGGACATCCTTCTTCATACCAGACCAAGCAAACAACTGTTTAAGTCTTCTATATGTAACAGGCACCCCTGAATGCCCACCCACAGCTGAACTGTGCAAAGCTTGAAGAGTTTTAAGCTGCAGAACTTTGTTAGAGCCAACCCAAACTCTATTTTTGAACCTAAGAACACCATCAGACAGAGTGAAAGAAGGAACAGCTTTAGCATCCAAGGCTAGCTGAGTTAGTAACTCTTTAGCATGGTTGTCCAGTAAATAGCCTTCCTGCAATTCAAGAGCCCATTCAGGATAAGCAGAACTAACAGAAAACAACTGCTCAGGGTGAGATCTTCTTGACAATGCATCAGCCACCCGGTTTGCAGATCCCATTTTGTATACAACTTTATACTGCAGGCCCAGAAGTTTAGTGAAAACTCGCTGTTGCCAAGCAGTGTTCAGTCTTTGCTCATTGAGATGGATTAGACTTTTCTGATCAGTGAATATGATGAATTCAGCCAATGGAAGGTAATGTCTCCAATGTTCCACAGCAATCAATATGGCTAGATACTCCTTCTCATAAGTAGACAACCGTTGAGTCTTAACCCCTAAGGGCTTGCTAATATAAGCCAAAGGGTGGCCTGACTGCAACAAAACAGCACCAACTCCAGTGCCACAAGCATCTGTTTCTATACAGAATTGCTTAGAAAAATAAGGAACAGCCAAGACTGGAGCAGAGCTAAGAGCTTGTTTAAGGGTTAGAAATGCCCCATCATGATCGTGGGTCCAAACAAACAGAGCTGATTTCTTGAACAAATTAGTCAGTGGTCTGGCCAGAATAGCAAATTTTTTAACAAATCTCCTGTAGTAACCAGCCAGCCCTAGAAAACTTCTGAGTTCCTTCATATTGCCAGGTTTGGGCCTGCCCATGATTGCAGAAATCTTTCTGGGGTTAGTGGAAACACCCTGTCCACTAATAACATGGCCTAAATAAGAAATCTCTTGTTTAGCAAAAGAACACTTGGTAGACTTAACCTTCCAACCATCAGCAGCCAACAATTCCAAAACTTGCTTCAAATGAACAATATGCTCCTCAAATGTAGAACTGTAGACCAAAATATCATCAAAGAACACTAGAACACACTTTCTCAACAATGGTGCCAAAGTAGTGTTCATTGCTCCCGGAAAAAGTACTAGGAGCACCACTGAGACCAAATACCATAACTTTGAACTCAAATTGGCCATGATGTGTAGAGAAGGCTGTTTTAAATTCTTCCCCCTCCTTGAGTCTGATCTGATGATAACCAGAAGCGAAATCCAGAGTAGAAGACCACTTAGCCGTAGCTAATTCATCCATCAGTTGTTCAAAGACTGGTATTGGAAACTTGTTCTTGAGAGTCAAGGCATTCAAATATCTATAATCAACACAAAATCTCCATGACCCATCTTTTTTCATAACCAGCAGGATAGGAGAAGAGAATTCACAAATGCTTGGCTGAATAATACCCTTGGATAACATCTCAGCCACTTGCTTCTCAGTTTCATCTTTCAAGGAAGGAGGGTATCTGTATGCCCTGATATGTACAGGCTTAGCACCTTGAACCAGAGGGATAGTATGGTCACAAGCTCTAGCTGTAGGTAATTCAGAAATTGGAGCAAACACAGTAGCATACTCAGCCAAAAGAGCCACAATTTGTGGAGGACAGGCAGAAGACTGCTCACTGGTTTCATCAGCATCCAAAATAGAGCAGATCTAGATCACAAGACTTTCAGGTGATTGAGCACACTCTCCTTGCAGGAAGGCAGAAGCACCTTCATAAGGCAAAATCATCCACTTGTGCTTCCAATGCACCTGCATGGGGCTAAATGACTCCAACCAGTCTATTCCCACCACCAAATCATAAGAACTCAAAGGCAAAATTCTCAAATCAGACTGAAACATATATCCATTAGAAGACCACAAGGCATTTGGAATATAAGAATCACACACAAGAATTCCTCCATTAGTTACTTGCACAGAAATACTTTTGGTCAATGTTGCAGCACCTGATAGCTTAGCAGCAATAGTGGAACTGAGAAAAGTATGAGAACTGCCAGAATCTATAAGGATAGAGATAACCTCATTCTGGATAACACCCTGCAACTTCATGGTTCTTGGACCTTCCTTACCATTCACACCATCTTTTGAAATGGCCATAAACTAAGCAGCACGGATACGGATACGCGTATCGGTATCGGAAGGATACGGATACGCCGATACGTCAATTTCTCAAACAACCCGATACGCGGATACGTTTTAGTTATTTTTTTAATAAATAGATAATATCATAACAATGCATAATAAATTGCAAAATAGATGTTCAAGTTCAACATAGAGACATTTAAGGTCTATTACACTCAGAAAAATATGATAGCAGGTTCTAATTTAGGAAATTAATAAAATATAGTAGCAAACTAGCAATATAGTACTATAGTAGGATAGGACAGCATCAAGCTTCTTGCTCGTTTTCCTCATTCTCCTCCACACTTTCAATCTCAAGATCACCCAATCCAAATGATACAGCCTGCAACTCAGGCTCATCAATGGAGAGGTCAGCAACTTCAAGAAGACCTACTCCACTAAGGGAATCAAAAGAATCTCCTTCAACATCCCACATCCTTGTCTCTCCTGTCTTGTATGCATCAGTTCTTCTTGACAAATGCCTCAGATTTGAGTGCACAAAGACCAAATCTTCAGCCCGTTCAGGAGTTAATGCATTTCTCTTAACACTATGGATGAAGCTATATGTGCTCCAATTTCTTTCACAGCAAGAAGAAGAGGCCGGTTGGCTCAGCAATTTTAAGGCCAAACTCATCAATAGAGGCACAGATTGTCCATGATTTGTCCACCAAGTCATTGGGGAAACAGCCCATCTATCATGTATAGAATCAGGATCATTGAATTCTTCTGAACAACTAGAAAACCTTGAGTATTCTTCCTTTACTTTAGCCAACTCTTCCGGCATGCGAAAGAACTTCTTGAAGCAAGTCATCCTCATTTGTGATACCTCCTTATCCTTGTGGGGAGGTAGTCGGCCAACACCTTCTTCAAGCCACTTGTTGCTGTAAAATATGCATTTGCCAAATTAGCATTTCAATTAAGAACATGAGCAACTAATTTACTATAGTGTGTAGTGTTACCTTGGATTGAGTGAATGAGCCAAACAATGCAGTGGATTATTGCCTTTTGTCCACCTAGCAATCAAAATATCATGAATAACAGAGTAGAGGTCTGAATCCTCATTTGGTTCCTTCCCTTCATATAAATATATCTCTTTCTTCACTTTCTCAATCATTGAATCCCACATCTCATAGACTAAGTGAAGACATGGGGTGTCGGTGTCCGCAATGCGTATCATATCATAGATAGGAGTAGTGATCCTAAGAATGTAATCTACATTCCCCCACCAAACATCACTTAGTATTTTTTCCTTCACATGTTGGGCAGTTGAAGCATCATCTTTGTATATGCTCCATTTGTCACTAATCACCATGTGTTGGAGAGCTACTTTTACCTCAACAAATCGTTTTAGCATACACACAACCGATGCAAATCTTGTTTCAGCAATAGAAATCAACTTCAAATGGCTAAACTCATTAAACATGGAAAGACGCATGCTATGATTCATTATGAAATTCTTGATCATAGTTGCCTCAACTTTAACATTGTGTATAAATTCTAGTTGTCCCCAAATATGCATATCCTCATCAGTAGGTGTCCTTGGCAATTTAGGTTCACATATATTTTTCATTGCAAGGTTGAGAGTATGCACTACACAAGGTGTCCAAAATATGCTATCATATTCAGCTTCAATTAAAAGACCCGCACCTTTGCAGTTTGCAGCATTATCTGTGATGATTTGTACCACATTTTGTCGACCTACTTCATCAATAATAGCCCTCAACTTCTCAGCAATATATTCTTTTGACTTATATTCTCCATCACAATTGTCAGCCCTCAAAAACATTGGAGCTTTCTCAGAAACAGCAATGAAGTTGATGATTGGCCTCCTCTGAGGATCTGACCAACCGTCACTGCAGATTGTGACCCCTTTCTCTGGCCATGTGCTCTTTGTGCTCTCCAATAGAGTCTCTATGTGCCTTCTTTCTTGCTTCAGGAGTGACTCCCTAGCCCTGTTATACCCAGGGATTGTGTAGCCTTGCAAATTCCGGCTACAAGCAAATGCAAAAGCTTCTCTAAAATATGGGTTTCTCAGAAAGTTGAAAGATATCCCTCCAGAATACATTGCTCTAACAATTAAAGCATCCAAGTGCTTGCGGTCTTGCAATGCCCAAGATTTTTCCAACATAGAAGCAGGTCCCCTCTTGTTCTTCTTGTTGTAATTGCTTGTAGAAGGAGCTACAGGCAAAGCAACGGTGCGTGTCTTTGCTCTTTCCATCTCCTTGCACCTTTCCACTTCCCTCCTCATCTCACTCAACATTTCATACGAAACCTTCGGACACTTGCTAATCCCCTTCCCTGATTTCTGCAGCAAATGAGCTTCAACTCTAGTGTAGCTACTGCTTTTTTCCATGGGACAATAGTTACATCTCCAAAGAGCATTTCCTCCACCAGCTTTAGGCCTCTCTATAATGGTGACATGATCCCACAACGGAGCCTTAATATCAGTTGTTTCTCTGGATCCCACACTACCACTAGCAGCAGTACCACTACCGCTGCCTGCACTACTCAAATTTGGAGATGCCATTCTGCATAAAATAATTTGCACAACACCTAATCAGGTTCTGGAATGGTTAATTACGCTGAGACACAAGTGATCCAATTACAAAGGTGGAAAAGTTCCATGGGCATCAATGCACACAACTCACTCAAAAAACAATGAAATATAAACAGTATAGCAAGAACTACTCGCTAAAGCTTGTCTTTTCTTCTTGTTACCAGATTACCAGTGTCTACAGACCCCACCCTGGCACAACAGCACAAGATGCAAATCATGGGCATCCTAAAATCTCCATTAAGCCCAGCTCAAACAACACCAGGTAACCAACCATAAAGGAGGGATCTCTGCTAACAAAACATCTACCTTGTACTAACCACACATGAACCAAGCTATGTATCACATTCAGTATTCAGTATTGCATAATGCATAGACAGAATTCTCTAATTAAGCATGTATGAAGCATGTACTGCTCCGTGCGGCTCTCTATTTAGACAAACCAATTTAGAGTAAGGTAGTGAATAATTAGATGGGTTGCAGAAGCATGTACTGCTCAATCAATTGAATATAGAAAGTAAATTGCTAGAGGGGATTCAAACAACAACCAGATCAGATTTGCAAGGATTCAACACCAGGCACCCGTCTATTCTATTGAGTAAGACCCGCCGATTCACCCAAAGACCAGATCACTATCAAGAGGGGCTGACCAGCTGAGGAAGAGCTGTTTACCTGGTCCTTGGTTCTTGATGGTTGGCGGGTGGTCGCCTGCTCTATCCTCTAGAGGTCTGCACCAGCGGAAGCCAGGGCGTGACGCACGATTGCTGGTGCTCCCTCACCACGCCGCGCCGCCGCCTAGTTTAGGGTTAGTGCGCCGGCTTATTGAGCGGGGCCGTGTCCAGATGCCGGCCGGCTGGAGGCGCCCTCGCCCTAGCGGCTGGGCCGGCCAAAGGGAGGCGTCGAGGCGGGAGGCGGCGGACGGCGGGCGGCGGCGCGTCGGGAGGCGGAGGATGGAGGCGGCTGTGCGGGAGGCGGAGGATGGAGGCGTCTGCGCGTCTATGCGGCGGCGCGTCTGTGAGTATGCACGGGATTTCTTGGGCCGGATGGGCCGTATCAGGCCGGATACGTGTCTATTCTTTTGTTTCCGGCCCATTTACCACAGGATACGTGGATACGGCCCGGATACGTATCCAGCACGTATCCGGCGCGTATCCGTGTCGGATACGTATCCGACACGGGATACGTACCTTTGCAGACGTATCCGTGTTTCACAGGCCATAAACACCTGATCTTCCAACTGCCCCTGGGACACAACATCATCAGAAGCTTCCTGAGAGTTGACGAGCTCAAACATCTCTTGTAAGACATGAAACCGCACAGTAGTAGGACACTTGTGATCTCGGCTCCAATGTTCTGCACAACGCTGACAAAGGACACTAGCACGACGATATGTTCTCAAGGTAGATAACTTCTCTTCAACAGTTTTGCCAGATTCCACCACTTTCTTTTGATCAGGAGATACCAATGGAGGAAGCTTGTCCATCTTTGGAGGGGCTGGTAAAGGAAGAGCGCCTTTGAGGGCACTCTTGGAAGAAAATGTTGCGTCAGGCCGCTTGAATTCCCGGCGGCTACACGACGCCAGAGCCTCCTCCTGCAACAACGCGAGAGAACAAGCAGTATCCAAGTCTCTGGGGCGTTGCACTAGTATGACAGAAATAAATCATCCCTTAATCCATCAATAAAACGCATGGTAAAGAAAAGTGGGTCAGTTGCATGTTCATAAGCTGAAAGGTTATCTATCAACTCATAGAATTGCTGCACATATTCAGTGACCGAGCCAGTTTGTTTGACATGAAACAGCTGCCTGATAGCTGTCTCATGCTGCTCCCTACCAAACCTATCCATAAGTAACTGAGAAAATTCAGACCAAGAACATGTCTGAAGTTTCCTCTCAACAGATTGCAGTCAACGCCCAGCGGCCCCATCAAAATGCATCGTCGCCACCATGATCGAAGCAGACGGATCAACGACAAACATCTAGAAATACTTTTCACAACACGACAACTACAGATGCAGATTCTCCCCCACGAAACAAGGAAAATTCAGTTTCGGTAGTTTACCCAGAGATGAAGTCGACTGCCCTCCCGACCCCGCACGATTCAGACTGGTATCAAAGGAACGGAAGGGAGGTTTGGGAGGAGGGACAGCGTACGCACCCTTGACCGGGGGATGAATCACGGCTATAACAAACCCATGACCATCCTCCCGGTTACTTGCATCGACGCAGTGCCCATCGGGCCCGTCGGCTTTGATTCCGGCAGATGGGCGCGCGGAAGCCGGATGTGGCGGAGGTGAAGATTCCTGCAGCCATCGATGACTGCTCGAAGGCGACTCGATCGAAATGCTTGTTGAGCTTCTTCACCTCCAATTTGATGTCATCAACGGTAGCTTCAATCTCAGGCCGCCACTCGTCGAAGGAAGCCGCCGCCCGCTCCAGAACAGCGACACGGCCATCCTGGATCTCACAGGCCGCTTCGAGCTTCTGCTCCAGGATCGCGTCCCGATCCAAGAGCCTCTGATCCCACTCGAGATCCAATTCCGCAAAGCGCGTAGTGAGCTCGTCGGAGATGCGCTTCGCCACCTCATCAAGCAGGAGCTTCGACTCGGGATTCATGGCACCAAGGCGGCACTGGAATTGAGTGTAGTGGTCGTGAGGCGGATCCAGCATGACGGCAGCAACCAGCGATCGAGAGTGGACAGGAATTACGAGATACGATTGCGCCCCCAAATGGAATCGGCCAAATCGCAGAGCTCTACCAAATCCGGTTACCCAATCAGCCGAGAAGTGCAAATTTGAGCGGAGAAAAAGCCAGGAACGAAGAATCTGATACCAATTGATAACAACACAGAAGAAGGATAACAATAGAACAGAAGAGAAGGAGTAGCTCGGAGGAATTGGAATTAAGAGGACAGATTAGAGATACAAGTTCTTGTTCAATTCTTTCATGCCTCTCCTCTCAGTTCTCTTCCCTTTTAACTCTCTCTCGCACCCAATCAGCGCACGTTCTCCTTAGCTGCGGACCCAGTCTGGGCCGACAAGTCGTGAATTGGGCCGACGCTCCCTTCCGCCACGACGAGGGCCCATTACTGCACTTGGCTCATTTCCATCAGAGACAACATCGTCAGGAACAGACATGCTAACAATATGCGACTAAATTTGCTGATTTGAGAATGCGAATAAAGGATTGATGCTGGCACTTAGTTGGTTTTTATTACCCCCTTGAGAAAATTGGTTATTATTACTAATCTTTGCTAAAAAACTACAAAATTTGGCGCATACAGTGAACTTTGCCATGAAGAGTTTATGCCCGTGCCAGTGAGGAGCGTTGACTGCAAGTGCTAGGCAAGTCAAATTTTTGTGGCAGGCTCCATTAATTCCCCCGTACGAGTTCCGCACCAGCCTCGGCGGTCTCCTCCTCGCGTCCCTAGGAGGAGGAGCCCGGGGTGGCGAGGAGGCCGCGTCGATGCCCGGGGTGGCGAGGAGGCCGCGTCGGTGGGCAAGGGGAAGCCCAACCGCAGGGTGAGGCAGCGGCCGGGGGTAAAGTTCGCCGAGGAAATCTAGGACCCGCCTAAGAATGGTGTGCACGTGTGGCTCAGCACCTACAACAGCCCCGAGGATGCCGCCGTAGCGTGGCCACTTTTACGGCGCACAATACTACCATTTAGTAGTATGTAGTATAGAAAAGATATAACCATCCATTAGAAGAGATAAAATTATCATCAGTAGTTTAATACAAATTAAGAAGAAATTTTTATTTTTTTTTTGCATTTTAGCCCCCCTCCCCGTGGTGCATCTGGCGTCGATCGTATCCGCCGCTGCTCATCCTCGTCGAGGTCACCTAGACCGCTCACCTGTTCCCTTCCCGGCTGCCGCCCGTCCTCGTAGCCACCGGCCGGAAGATCGGGACCGTGGGCGACGCCGGCAACTCATTCTTGCGCCTCCATGGGCCTCGGCTTCCCATGCTTTGTGCGTTACCGCTGGCGCCGCCAGTGCCATCGGCCTCCTGGTTGTGGGCATCCTCAGCGCGGCTGAGGGTGGTAAGCCGCGACGAGCGACGGATGCGCAGGTTGGCGCTGCCGGATCCAGTGAACCTTGTGGACTTCGCTTCACCTTCCAATTATCCAAAATGTGCTCTCTGTCATGTTATTCACTCATATTTCTAATCTTTCTTCTCTGCATGTACATCTGTGCACTGATTGCATGGTAACTACTTTGTTTCGGGCTTGTGCCCAGTACCCACTACAGCACTTTGGTGCCTCCCTTTGCATTTTCACAAATTGGTACCACTACTACAAAAACGATACGTAGGTATGGATAAAACGGCATTTGTAGGGGCGGATGCCGCACCCGCCTCTGTTTCTCGCTGCTAAAAATACCTGTTTGTAGGGGAGACCGATTTCTAGGGACGGGTCATGCCCTAACCCGCTCCTAGAAATCGATTTTCTGAGGTGGGTCACCCCATGACCCACCTCTGGAAATGGCATTTCCAGAGGAGTTAGTGATCCGCCCCTAAAAATTGTTTCCAGGGGCGGATTAGGGTATCATCCGCCCCTGAAAACATCCTACCTGTCTGAAATTTTATTGATTTGAATTTAAATTTTCCAAATTTGTTTCCCGCCACCTTTTAAAGTTTTGTTTCCCGTCAATTTTGACCTATCAAGCTAGTGCGCCATCGAATGTCATAGTAATCGATATGGAATGTGTTTCATGAATATAAATAATTGCATATACAAAATTAAATTATAAAGTAATAAAGCATATATACATCATTACAGTGCATCATTAGAGTACATCATTAAATGTGCTGCTTGAATACATGTTTTTCCACTATTTTCTAACACTACTTGAGGCGGCATGGTGTTGCTGGTTCGCCCAGTCACGAAGACCAGTATATTTAGGGTTCGTTGCTAATTCGTGGTCCTTTTAAAAAAAATTGTCGTTTTCATGGATCACTTCATGCATAATGAAACGACATAAATCGGCTATTACTGCTAGGAGTTGTTTCTCATGAAGTTGTTGGTTGTACTTTCTTGGATGAATAGGCAATTAATGAATCCACGAAAAGATTAAGAAAATGTTAGATACGAAAAAATATACATCTATCCCTAATAAAGAGTAGTTCCTTGCACGTTCAGGATCTGTTATGTATCTCCCTTGCACCCTCGTATGCTCGCACATGTAATACTCGCAGTACACAGAATCTACAGGTTGCTTGTGGCACAGGAAGTTTGTACGTATATTCAATGTTTCCCCTCTATCGGGGGATGAGCACCTCTTTTTTTAATGTAATATGTGTAAGCCCTGTTTAAAAGGGAAAGAAAGGAGAAGTTAGTTTATAAATATTTACGTTTATGGAAACAATAGCATGATGTACATGTGGAAGAAAATAAATTTTCTAACATTAATTGTGAGGATGAATAAGAATTCACTGTATCAACTCTTTGGTACATCTAAGGAGTCCAATACGAGGAGCGCACCAAGCTTTGGCTGTATTACAAAAGCAATCGAGTGGGTCCTACAAAAATATTACATGCAATTTTTAGCCATGAATCGGAGCAAGCGTATATTGTAACAAAAGTTTGAAATTAGATTTACCCCATGTGGTATGGCGCATATATGTATCGACCTCGTCTTCCCATTTTGTCATCATAGCCCCTATGTAGACTGCAACCTTCATCATGGCCTCTTTGTGAGCTGCTATTCGTTTCTTATGCTTTTCATGGAGCGTTGCAAACCCAGCTAGCATGTCATCATCGTCCGCCCACTTACTTGGCCCGGCGTGCCTGCTCTTGCACATAGCTGTAGAATCGAGATATCTCGTCCTTTCACCTAAACTAATAGCATCATTTGTTTACAAATAGCACAAGAGTCTAACCATTTTGATGTCTAGTTGGCCGAGGCGAAACATGTTGTGGATGTCTTGAAAATTAAATATGACATCCAAGATGTCTCTACCTTGAAGTCCGAATACTTGCAGATGGTATGGAGCGCATAGGTTACGGAGCCCAAGCCTACATGCCCTCAGATACCAATTATGCATCCTCTACATTTCACTTGGAACCACTGTGACAACCCATTCGGGTAGAAGTGGTTTACTGTACACAGTTCTTTTAGGACAATCCAGTGAATCTCGAAGTGTATCAACCCCAACATCCTGTTCGAAGTCCATGTCAATGCGGGGCAAGGAATAGCCTCGTCGTCTACTGGAACCAGAATTGGATTCATCCTTTGACTTTGACTTTGATTTTAACTTAGACTTGGACTTGTCCTTTTTGTTTGCCGCATGCCATAACTCAGCAATCTCTTTCCCTTCCGGATGCTTCCCGTAAGCCCATATCACTCGCGAAGGAAGAAGCGAAACCGGCGCTTAGGGACGAGGAACCGCCTCCCCCTCATGCGAGGAAGAAGCTAAACCGGCGCCAATGGCGTGGCCGGGCGGGAGGGCGTTGCAGCGCAGGTGATTCACCGTCACGTCGGCTTACGAGCGGCGTCCGGGTGGGGGGGGGCGGCGGGAGAACGAAGTCGATGTCGTATGCGAATCTCTGCGGCCACGCGTCGATGCCGACGTCGGAGTTGGAAGGGGCGCCACGGCGTGTAGCCGGGAAGACGTTGCCTCCATTCCAAGTCCTTGCGGGCGTGGTTGACGGCAGCGGTGGGGGAGGCGGCAGTAGCGTCGTCGGAGGTGCCAGGATCGATGACGGCAGCGGTGGCAACTCCAGCAGTGTCCTCGCGCGTCCTACGAACATGGCCGGGCCAGGAGTCAGGCAGACGCCAATGGCGAACTGCAGCGAGGATGGGCGTGGTGACAAGCGAGGCTCTGGGCGCCAGCCACCACTTCGTCCAGCGCGAATGTCGTTGGAGCAGCGAGGATGGATGCAGCGGTCGGTGATGTTCCGGAGGACACGACGGATGGCGCCCTGGAGCATGTAGCGGCGGAGGCCGCCGGCTTGGTTGCCACGGTGGATGGCGGACTCCACCGCCTCAGTGATGGAGTCGACCATGCGTTCATGGAAGGAGCAGGATGGGCCATCGTGTACCTTGGAAGAACGGCGACTCCGGTGAACTCCTTATCTGGTGTCCCCCTTCTCCTGTCTCGATTCTGGTGGACTCCTTCTCTGGTGTTTGCTCTTCTTCTCCTCTCGCTCAGTTGGTTAGAACAGAGTGCTGATAACGTATTAAAAGTAAAAATGAAAATGGATGTGATGGAATGAGAATGATCGATTGATTCTGTTGTTGAACGATTTATGTACATATACCAGCCCAAAGGGCATGGTGTTGATTGGTAAAGGTGTCTCTACGGGGAACAACGGTGTCTGTACCTGAACCGCCATTAGCGGTTGCTGATGATGGGATTATCTAATTGATCACTAATTATCTAATCTTAACAGTAAAGGACCATCCTAGTAGTAGCGTTATTTTTGTTTGCTATGCTACTAACATAATGGGATTTGTGAAGTAGCATTAGCATGTTCGTATTTTGCATGTTGTCATTTACAAAAGAAATTGAATTCTTGAATTATCATGTGCAGTTAAACTTGAAATAACACTGTAACTCTGATAGTGGTATTCTTTGAATACCTATAGGCTGGTACTATGTTTTCAGATACAGGATGCAAATAGACTTGGCATCAATTATGCTCCTGCCATGGTTGGATTTGATTGTTGAAGTGGCCGATGCCTTCCAATTTTTGTTGGAATTGATATCAATATTGATCTATCGTGGAGGTATGTTGTGGCATGACAATTACATTTTTGAAAGTTTGAACCTTTCATCCCTTTTTGTCGTGATTTACCTGACCTATCAAATGATTAGTGATGATATCTTATTAAAATGTTAAATTTTCAGTTAAAGACTCTGATAAGTTATGGTGACTGTAAATACACATCCTGGTATTTGACGTGTATGCTTGCCCGTGTTCCAGAAAAGTCTGAACAAGATGGATATCAAAACACTAGCTGCCCATAATTGCAATTATTCATTTACTCATACATTATTATTCCATTTTAGAGGGAACAATGGAACACTGTCGTTTTAACATAAATAATGTTGCAGGGACAACATAAGCGCATTATGGAAAAAGAAAAGGACTATCGTCCAAGGACAAGGCTTATCTCTCAATAGTTGTGCCCGGTGTTATGTTTTTGTTATCAAGAGCTTCATTTACTGCTCAAACCTGCCATGTTTGGGTTCAAAGATAAACCTCCTGCTAACCTCCGAAGTACAGAGTTAATAACATTTAAACCCCTATTTCTATATCTTTAAACCTCAAACACTTAATTGTTTTAGCTCCGTTCATATTGAAATAGGTTCGTATCGATCTAAGCTACGAGATAGTGGTGACGTCTAGCATGGTACATATTTTTAGAATTTAATTTGAATATTAATTGAATTAATATATAATTTAATGTATTTTAAAATTAAAAGCTAAATAGATTTTTTAAATCACGTGCGACACACACGCATGTGCATCTATGCTAGTATAAAAAAAGTTCACACAAAACACGTGTCAGCAGGAGTCTTACTAATATGTCACGTTGTCTTGTTCCAATGAAAACTAATCACGCATGGAGGAATGCAATTCCATCTACAAATCACTCTAGGCTCCTGCAATTAAGATCTAATCCAAAAATGTTTTGCTAGCTATATTTATCCTATCTCACAAAACAAAAATACATAAAATTATATTTCTCCTACTACATGCTAAGAGGTAATATGTGTTAAAATTAAAATCTATGCAGATCAAGGGGACATCATTTTGGAGTATTGTAGCAAACCCAATACATATACAATCCTTCACCTTTATTTATTGATAAAATATCCAATAGTACAAGTACACTATATTGATTGATATCTCGTTTACGATAGATTATTAAAACAAAACTAGACCCAAATTTAGTGAAGACAGCCCTTAATTATTACCACATGTTTCGGAGCATATATACAGCTCTTTCATGCTCTAGAAGTTCTTGATAACATGATGAGTCCCAGGAAGTGCTGCTGCCGCTGCTGGCCCCCTTTTGTAGGCCTTCTTAGGCCACACTGGGCCCGAAAAGAGCCCATAGTTGTTCTTGGATGCAGCAGCTTTGCCGCGTCCTCCAATTGTTGATGCCATGCAGGTCGTCGGGCTCGAGCCACTGCAACGATGTTTCATATCCATCCCATAGCCACATACATCACTAAACGGCCGGCGAGGCTTTGGAGTTGGAGCCGTCGTCATCGTCGACGACGTCGTGCTAATCTTGTTACCGTCCAATGCATGCCAAAGCAAGCCGCCGTCAAGCTCCTCCGGCGGCGCCCGCGGCTGGTTGATGAACCGCACGATGCTCTCCATGAGCCTCCTGCTGGTGGCGCGCAGCGGGCTGTAGAGGTGGAAGACATGGTCCTCGCCCTCCGACTCCACCAACATCGCCTCGCAGCCGTAGTCGCGCATGCAGGCGAACAGGCGGCACCCACATTCCCGCAGGGTGTCCCTCTCCGCCACGGCCACCAAGACACGCTGGCACGTCAACGACGCGATCTCCTCGTCAGGAGGGTTGAGCCGGGGGTCGTCGTTGCCGGCCCGCCCCGTCACGAACGGCCAGAGCAAGTCCACTCCGTCCACTGGGAACACCCCGGCACCATCCTGGACCGCCTCAGAAGGCAGCCGCTCGGCTCCCTAGAAGTAGGGATGCACGATGATTGTGCCCTCGATGCCGACACCTTCCCTGCTGGCCTGCACCGCCGTGTGGTAGACGATGTTCCCACTGGCGCTGTCGCCGGCAAGGAACGTGTGCCTGAGGTCCGCGTAGTCAACGAGCCAGGGGTCGGCGAGGGACGCCACCCACCGGAGCGCGGACCATGCGTCATCGTAGCCCGTGGGGATGGGGTGCTCCGGGGCGAAGCGGTACTCCACCGACACGACGAGCGCCCCGGCGTTAGTGGTGAGGGAGGTGGCGTAGCCGTGGTATGTCCGGCAGAAGGCGCTTTCCGTGCAAAAAGAGCCGCCGTGGATGTACACGACGAGGGGCAGCCTCCTGCCGGATATGGCCGCTCGGGAGGGGAGGAACAGGCGTGCCGACATGCCAGTGCCGTGGTCGATGACGACGTCCTTCGTTCCCACCCCGCGGTTGGCCGTCAGGTTCTCCGATGCAGCTACGAACGGACTTTTCAGCAACCTCTCGATACGGCCGTCCTTGTACAGTTTTAGAAACGGGGAGAGATCAAGGTCGACTTCATCGACAACATCCACAAAGTACTTGTTTGCCTGCATAGTGGTCTTTTAATTCAGTCTGTCTATGTGTTTGCAGCTCTTTGTTGTGTCGTAGGCTTGTGGTAGCTGCTTGTGGCCTGGTTGGGCTTTTATAGATACAACATTATTTCATTTCAGTACGTTAGGTACCGTCATATTACATATTGGATCCATTTTCAAATGCTGATACATTTTAATTTGAGGGAAGAAAAAAATTATAAGTTGGTCTTTTTAATTCTCTTAGCTTTGGCCGGATGCAAAATTCGACCTCCTATCCTATGTATCATGATATGTAATAATAACGATAGACTATTTATAAGTTGCATACAATGACTAATTCAGACAACAATCTTAAATTGATGGGAAATAACCCTCTCACTTGGAGGCTTTGTTTTACATGTAACATACTAGAAGCTAAATTTGTCGCTAGAAAAAAGTGGAAAATTCACTTATACTAAAGCTAAAGAACTTAGAATATAGTGCTTTATAACTTTATTTCATCTTGTTGACAATTTATTATTGGATTTTCATCTCCTTTACTTAATGCATTTTCATTTGGATGGCTGAACCTTGATGCATGAACAAGAAGCAGTGCAACTATTGCTTCAATTATGAGAAGTTGAAGTTTGCTGTCGTCCATTAACATATCCTTCTTGTTTGCCAAGGCTCTTACGCTCTTCACTGGTGCATCTTTTTCTGTTTTCTAACCATTAACATAACATGTATGATGCCTTTCAGTATTGCAATGGATACACAGTGCAGTGGTTTTTGTGTTACATACTAGAACAAAAAATCATTTTTACAGGTGGGTGATAATGTGTTTCCACATAGGTTAGGCTGGCTGGTCTCTGGAAATTGGCGATTATTTCCCCATATGCAAAATAATTAAGTTGTAAGGGGATCCATTTCTATCGATGGTTCGTCCACTTAAGAATAATCCACCTGTTGAAATGCCTATTTTATTTGTAGAATAGATCTATATACTATAATCCATTCTACAAAAGAGGGACTTTTTAGATACAAATTCTACCCAAAATAGCCACCCTTTTCCTCTTATGATGGCCCCGTTGAACTGGGGAATTAGTTTCCAAAGTTTTGCAGGAAAAACACCCAAAGGAAAATGAATTCATCAGTTCTGACAACCTCTTTTATTTTGTTAATGAGTTTTCATATGCTTTTATTGAAAGCAATAGTTCACAGTGCATCATCTTTGGGGACAAGATTTTCAGAACAAAGTCCCGTCATACTGTTTATTTTTTCCGAGGGTCCTCAAGGTGGGGGGAGAGCACCCCCCAGCCACCTGAATTTTGATTAATGGGCTTCTTGCAAGGCAAAAGATTACAACTAGGATCTTCAGCAAGTTTTAGGAAAACTAGGGTGGCCTAAAAATTTCTATATAACACTTACATATTAGAAAAGACCGAACACCAGGCGTCACGAGTTGCATGTGCACGATCTCATTGCATGCATAATTAATTGTTGCATGCATGTGTACGTGGTGGAGGGGAAAAGGTGTGACAATACTTTGACCAAGCTCCTATACGTGACAAAGTTCGGCACCTAACAAAGGACAAGATTTGAATTAGTATAAGTGCTAACGTCATCATTGAGGTACACCAACGGAGCACCAGCTAGGAAATAACTTGTTCATACATGCTGGACATACCCGTAGGTACAGTGCATCCTCATGATGCATGTGCGTGACTATGAATGAAACAAATGGCCAATAGAGACATTGAACGAAAGGACCAGCTGTTGCGTGTAACTAATATATAAAGGTTTAACTTAATTAAAGTAATTAACATTACTAAAACAGAGATTAGCCAAAAAGACTAGCTAAATTTACTGATTTAGCTACTCTCAAAACTAGATTTGACAAACAAATAATAGAGTACTCCAACAGACTCTGTATAGATAGCAAGTGAGGTAGGATATCTAAAAATAGAGAGTGAATGAGGTGGGATGAATAGCTAAATTTATCTTTACAAAATGATATGGCTAATCTCTTGGAGATGCTCACTATAGTATAATGATACTCAAGGTTGTTGAAGTGGAGTTCACAACGATTAGTTTCTTAATAATACTCAAGGAAAAACTTGCAGGAAACCTGTTCGTACACAGGACATACACTGATACACGTATGTACAGTGCACCCACATGATGCATGTGCGTGACTATGCACGGAACGAAATGACCAACATAGATATTGAACGAAAGGACCAGCTGTTTGCGTGTAACTAATATATAAAAGGTTTAACTTAATTAAATTAATCAACATTACTAACTACACCATAATGATACTCAAGGTTGTCAAAGTGGAGGTTACAATGATTAGTTGCTTAATAATACTTAAGAAAAAATTAGGACGGATTTTGGCTGTCCATGCATGGATGGACGGAGATCGTATATAATACGTGCCATGTGTTGATTAAATTAGGACACGGATTTGATGTGTTCGACCATTTGTTGAGCAGTTGTCAATCAAAAGCAACATGCACATGCCCTGACACACACACACAACAGCAAGATGCTCCTGACACTATATATATTCCACGACCCATCTCCACTATATATATTCCACGACCCATCTCCACAACAGCAAGATGCTCATCAGTCATCTCCCTTTATACTTGCCTTCTACAACTACTATACTCCCATAGTTAGAGACGATGGTGGCAAGCACGCTAGCCAAAATTCGTGAGATCCAGCATGCGCAGCGTGCTGATGGCCCAGCAGCCATGCTCGGTTTTGGCACCGCAAATCCAACAAACTACGTGCTTCAAGAGGAGTTCCCCGATTACTATTTTCGTATCACAAACAAGGAGCACCTCACCGACCTCAAAGATACATTCAAGAAACTATGTAAGTAAGCATGTCAATACGTACTGGTCGTTATTACTCTGTTCTTTTTCTTCCAAATTGCAGGTCATTTCTTTTTTGCAAAGTTTGATTATTTAGAACTCCGGAAAATTTGCAAATTTAATCTAGTAATGCATTAGCAACGATCATTCTTCAAATAATTGAACTAATTATTAGGTCGGATCGCGTGGCTGGCGAAAGTTTCTTTCACCACACGGAGCAACTGCTCAACGCTAACCCAGCTTTCCTCCACGGGACGCCCTCGGCCCTGGACGCGCGGCTCGACATCGTCGCCAAGGCTGCTCCAGAGCTCGCCGCGTCGGCTGCCGCCAAGGCCATCGCGAGATGGGGCCGCCCGGCCACCGACATCACCCACCTCATCGTCAGCACCAACTTCGAAGCCCGCTCACCAGGCGCGGACCTCGGGCTGGCCACACTCCTCGGCCTCCGCCCCGACGTCTGCCGGACCGTGCTCCAGCTCGACGGCTGCTCGGCCGGCTGCGCCGCCCTTCGCCAGGCCAAGGACCACGCTGAGAACAACCGCGGCGCGCGCGTGCTCGTGGTCTGCGTCGAGCTCACCATCACCTCCTTCCGGGGCCCCCACGAAGGGGACAGCTTCGGCACCCTCACCCCGCAGGCGCTGTTCGGCGACGGCGCGGGCGCGGTCGTCGTCGGCGCCGACGCCGTGCACCCCGCCGAGCGCCCGCTCTTCGAGATGGTGTCCGCCTCGCAGGCCCTGATACCTGGGTCGGAGAAGCAGCTCAACGTGCGGCTCGGGGAAGGCGGGGTCGACATCGACATCTCCTTCAACCTGCCGAGGTTCGTCGCGCAGAATCTTGAGCGCTGCCTGCTTGATGCGTCTGGGGCGCTCGGCGTCGAGTGGAAGTGGAACGACCTCTTTTGGGCGGTCCATCCGGGCAGTCGCGGGATTCTGGACCGCGTCGAGTCGGCTCTCGGGCTGGAGCCCAGGAAGCTGGCGTCGAGCCGAACTGTGGTGAGAGACTACGGGAATATGCTCTCCGCGACGGTGATATTCGTGCTTGAAGAGCTGCGCCGGCGAATGGACGAGGAAGGAGATGAGGCTGCAGAGTGGGGGATGATGGTGGGCTTTGGACCGGGATTCACTGTCGAGACCATGGTGCTGCACGCTACAAAGTACTAGCGGTTGGAAGTTGGAAATTGTACGAATAATCCGCATGTTTTAATTCAGAAATAAATAAAGTGAACATTTTACTCGTGACTCGTGAGTGATTGATTGGAAGTAATGAACTACTCACACTAGAGATGTGAGCGCATGTTTTAATGCACAGAACGAATAAGCTGCTTGTAGAAATTCATTTTGACAGGTGGTTCGCATAAGGAACCACCTATAGAAATGCATATTCTGCTTTTCAATATGGATTTTAATAGTCAGTTCATTGAAAGACCTAAGTCAGGTAGAATGCGTTTTATCCAAAGTTCCTGCCTGTGCTGTGTATTTTACCCCAAAACGTATCCAAATTTGAAGGCATATTCATCAAGATAATATCCAGTAATAATCAAACAGAAAAGGATCCATGCTCTCTATCGCTAACCCGTCAATCCCGTCATCACAAGACATAAATCATATCACGACATGTTTTTAACAAGTTATACTATGCTTTAATTTTGTTGAAAGCAATATATAGTTCAAAGTACATCATCTTTTGGGGACATGATTTTCAGGATAAGTTCCATCACAATGTAAGTGAGTGAGCTTTTCTTTTTTTTTCAGAGTTAACATGGAATGGTACATGCAAACACCGGAGCAACCTTTTGATGGTAAAAATCTACAATACCATCTTTCTGTGGTATGTTTCTAAAGATTGGATTTTTAATGATATGAATCCAACTAAAACATTAATCTAGAAAAAGAAAACAATACATACGTCATCTTATCGTCTAAAGTAACTTAAAGAGTACATATCTAATACAATTAATAAATAGATAAATTCAAAGTTAATTAGCAGCTTACAAAATAGTTAATCTCGAATACAAATAATAAAAATAAATAGATAATTATGTAATAGAAAAGGATAGAATGAACTCTTCCTTAGTATGAAAATAAAAGGGAAAATTGATAGACATAAATCGATGCAATCTACCTATTATCACGATCACAAGGTTACAAAAGGAGGAGCTCGCATTGTATAAGGCTTCCACTTCTATATATGATGATGTCACCCACATCGTTGGCCATCGCGTGAAGAGGTACTATAGATACAACCTCTGCCATAGCAAACACATCCTTCAACAAAGTCTACTGTTTTATTTGGTAGAGCTCCATCTAATTCCGATTCTCTATAGGAGTTGATTCTCTGAGAGGTAATTGTATGGCTAAAAGTGGTTCTCTTTGATGCTCTAGCATAAACTCTTAAAATCAGGATGGAAAATCACTTCACAGAATCAGGAGAAGCTACTTTTTTAAGCTCACAGTCTCTTGTTCATTTCACAGAATCAGCAGAGAATCACTTCTCTTTGAAAAATTATTTGATAGAGCTGCTGCTGGATTCAGCAGAGAATCAGCTTTGAGAGCTCCGCCAAGTCCACCCATGCTCTTGGCGCCACACCACCTATTGAAGACGTAATGCTGCCACGGCTACAAGTCACCGCCAATACCAGATTAAATAGAGAAGTACAATATAACTAGCCTAGACAGGTGATGAGGACATCACCATACTGGACATGCACGAGCCGGCCTCATCAACGAGCTACAAGTCGTTGCCAATTTGGACTGAGTTCGGTTCGGATTCAGCCGACAGCCCTGCACCGAAACGGCGATATCTCCCTCATACGGTGTCCAAATGAGGTGATCTTGGATGCGTTGGAAATCTGACAACGAGATGCTTCTTTTGGTTCTGGTTTCAGATCCAGAAGGTTCATAGATCATTCTGTATGACCTCGACAAGGTGCTGCATCACCTGTTTTTGGGCCTTTTCAGGCTTTTTATCGTGTCGAGCCTTAAGCCCATGTTGTGGGCGCCCCCCTCGCCCCCTGGTTGCTCCCAACCCTCGAACGTCCCCTTTGTTGTTATAAACTCAGTAGCCGCCGCACATTAGGTTTCGGGTTTTGTTTAGTCAAGTTTTCCATTGAGAAACAGATCTTGTTCATTGTAACTGTGACATCAAGTCCTTTTGCTGTGAATTCAGAGCCCCTATTTTTGTTCTTCACCACTGTGGCGATTAGTCCTTTTGTGATTCGAACTCGAACCCCATCTCATGATTTGCTTCATACACATCTGCAATTTCAGATTGCGTGTTTACCCTCTCTTGCTAGTGTTCTTCGATTCGTTTGCAGGATAGCCTTCTCAGCGAGGTCAATCAAGTTGTACTTAATTGATAACCAAGGAGCAGCGGTGTAACGGTTGCAGAACTTTGAATCGTATCTGATTAGAAGTCCGGATCACCAACGTCGAGTCTCTACCAATCGAATCTACCAATACCTATCGGAAGATCGGACCAGTGCTACATCACCAGGCATAATAATTTGGTTGAGTGGGGTCAAGGTCGATCGTTCTGCTTTGAATTCTGTCTATGTATGTTTGCAGCTAGCTCTTTGTTTGTGTTGCGGTGGGCTTGTGGTTGATAGTTGCTTGTGGGGTTTATATTGTTTAGATTAAGAAAAAATCTGGTCTTGAACAATCACAAAGTAACTGTCTACGACCATAAAGTCAGAAGATACATAAGTACTTAGACTCCAAGTCTCAAACTGAGGAACACAAATAAGAAAGAAAGAAAGAGACTAATAAAGAAAGCTAAAGACCAAGCGAAAAAATAAAAACTAAACTTCGATCTTCTTTCATGTCTTTGTATCGTCTACTTCTCTTGTCCACTTAGAGATAGTTGATGATGGGTTACGACCAGGGCACCACAAGACTCAACAACTCTATGGCGACGCTCCAAACGGAGAAACGACGCTAAAATCGCTGCCGCTGCCGGAACCAACTTGGTAGTTCAAGGTTTTCACCTAGAGAAGAAGACGGCAAGATCCTTCCAACGACGCCTTTAAGAAGGGAATGATGCACAACCACCACCGCCGTCGATCAATACAGAATCGAGTATAGCTTTCGCGCATCTGCCACGAGCCCATCTAGCAGCACCGACTGCTCAGATGATGCGCGCTCCCACTAGTAGTGGTTGTATGCTGCCATCCATGGGTAGAGGAGGTGACGAGGCACCAGATCCGGCCTGGCAGGGGATGGATCTAGCCATCGACATCCTGCAGAACCGTCGCCGACCTCCGGAGCCCGCCCGGCCATGGATTGCCGCGGGAACGCCGCTACGCAGCAGATCCGGCGACCTCACCGCGCTGCTGGCCACCGAGAACTGCGCCGCTGGCAGCCGGAGCCCCCGCCACGGGGAGCCGCGCCGTAGGACGCCGGCCGTCGGGCCTCCGCCACGGGGAGCCCCGCCACAGGCCACGGCTCCACCGTCAACAGCCACCGCCGTCGCCCGTACAGCTGCCGGGCCACCCACGAAACGCGATCCAAATCTAGAGGAGGGGGGGGAGGGGGGGGGAAGGTGTGGAGCTGCTCGCCGCGGCCGCCTTGCTGGAACCTTGTTTCATTCCAGTAGGTACCATCGTATTACAAAATGGATCCATTATATTTTTGAAATGGTGACGCAGTTGTGGCGGTCCGGTACCTCGAGCTGACACAAGCAATTAAATAAAATATATCATTGCTTGCTCATATTCTATATCTGAGGAGGCCTGTGGAATCTCCATATATATGACATAGAGTATTGAAGTATAAGCGGATTTTGTCTATTTTTAAATAGTGACATACTTGTGGTAGTCCGGCACCTCGAGCCGTCGAGTGAGTTCCAAACCTAACACTAGAAATTAAATAAAATAATTGTTAATATATCATTGCTTGCTCCTATTCTATATCTGCTATTGATTCATTCCTGAGGCTATTTCAAAGGGTGAGTTTTATAGGGTTTCATTCTCATTAATTAGCGTACCATATAGGATATCTCGATGACATGGCATCAAATTTAAGAAGAGAGAGAGAAAACCAATTTCATCTATGAGTACAGAGATACCACCAACTTTTTGATATGAGTCATAAAACTAAATGCTATTGGGAGCCTATAAAATCATACCATAAAATTATGCATTGGAGAAGTAGTTTCAAACACCATTTTATTTATTTGTTACTTACGGACTATCTTGGAAACATCAATATGATTGGTCTCGCTGTACATGTTCTTCCAGAAAATTCCCGGTCCAGAAATGTTTCGCTGGCTACTACTATATATATCAGAGACTACTTGTTGATTGGGACTTGTCGAGGCCTGCGTAGATGGACCGGCAAAAGGGTACACGTCTACACGCATGTAGACGCGTGACAAAAGATCTTGGCGCTACGCGTGGTGCCATGGATTGCACACCTTCGTGATGCTTGATGTTTGGCGCGCGCCACGTTACTCATCAGATCGACAGCTTTACCTACGTTAGCTGTCTTGTGCAGGCCATATTAATGTATATAGGGAAACAAAAGACACATTTTTCTTGGTTCGCAGAGCTCTCACCAAATGCATAGCGTGGCATCATAAAGAACCACCAGACGGTGGGCAATAGTGTGGCTACCAATATATACTGCTCCTCCATGCATGCATGCCTCCTTTTTTTAATTTGCCCACGCCTCCGTGCCGTGGCACATTGACTATTTGAGTCCTTCCATTGAAAGACGGAACATGATGTGTCATACGGAGTATATGCAACGAGACTATACGGGGTGGATCGATAGTATATTTTGATATTTTCTAGTAGTGTATTAGTATCGGGTCCAATTGCTATCAGAATATTTGTTGTGGTTCAAAGGGTTCAGGATACTTTAGTACTGGTTGATGTTACCATCATTTCTAAAGTACAGTTAAAAAGGAAGTGTTGTTTAGGTGAGATGGTAATAAGGGTACACGCGAGGCAAGAGGTTCCGAGTTCGAATACTCGCATCGCACGTGCGTGTATTTCGCGTGACAAAATCAGGTGAGTTGTAACTTGTGATTTGCCACGTCGCGCATGTGCGGACCTCTTTCCCGTGTCTGAAATTTTTTAAATTTTTTTGAACGTGTGACGTTTTAGTACCGGATGGAAACAACACCCAATACTAAAGGATGCTTTTAGTATCGCATTTACCCGGTGTTAATGCCCAAGACTACTTTTAGTCTCGACTACACAATACCGGTTGCATAACTCGTACTAATGCCCTATTCACCCGGTACTGATCAGCCTTTCTCGAGCAGTGGAGTAAGCATGGGCCGGTCTAGACTTGTGTGCAACAAGAGGATGATTACAATTGAACAAATAATCACTGCTGTCTAAGAATGGTATGCCAATTAGTGCTGTTGTAATCAGTTATTAAGTCGACCAGCATGGCAAGTGAATCCATAGTTACAATAATAACTACTCCATCAAAATTGTTATTCCAATACATCCATGTACTACTCCGAAAGGAATCGGTGCTCGTAGCCTTGGGGTGAATTAGGCAACTTAAAAATTTCACCTAAGTCTGCATCTAGTTTGCACAAAATATAAACTAGAATATTCTATCTAGATGTGCAACTATGGTTCGTCTAGTGCTCTCTACCCACCCAACAAGAGTTTTGCAGACTACAGCCACCCTAGCAAGATACTACTCTAGATAAGTAAAGGCACACAAGTTGCAAGTTAGAATTGAGGAAACATAAAGGAATAGGTTAGAAAAATTGAAAACTGCACGCCAATTTTTCTCATGGTATCGGTGGGCTAAAGCCATCCATAGTCCATGTTGGGGCTCCACCAAGAATATGCACCGTTCTTATAATGCCAAGTCTCTTCTGATCAAGAGCTTAGTTTCACCACTAAACTTTCGCCAAGTAGATGAGGATCTTGCCACAAAGGTAATACTCACCACCCGTTGCACCGGTCACCTTGTTGTCGTTTTCATTACGGAGTTTCACACGAACGAGGGGTCTCCTTAACCCCAAAACACGGTCGTTGTCACCACTCCAAACTAAGACTCCAAGGGGCTGGCACACCAAGATTACAGCGGTGGTTCATCCTAAAACCAAACACAAGGTAGCAACATCTTGCTCTCTCATACTCTCTAGGCCTAACCTAGCACTAACAATCTGAAAGCATGTGCTAAAATATATGGATGTGATAAATGAGCACTATGGTGCTTTGGATATCTTCTTCGATGTGTATGAGCTTCATTCCTCTGGACTCTGGACTCCAACAACCTCAAATGAGCAAGTAGAGGTCGTATAAATAGCCCAACAACTTCAAAAATCTGTTGCTCCAATAGCTAGAAAAAGTGCAGTAGTACCGGATGAACCCATACTCTACTATGTACCCTGTTATCAGCCACATAGCTGTTGGTATCTTTCTCCCCAAGGTCACTTTTGCTAGCATCGTTGCACTGACGCTTCATCCGACGCCTGTCGGTTCATCCGGTGCTAAAGAGATTTCTTCCAAAACCTTCTGTCGCTTGATATGCTCTCTGCGTGATCAAACCACATTTGCACCGACGCCTTCTTGGGTAGCACCGACGCATTCATATATATATATATATATATATATATACACGAATGGACATATGAATACGAGAAAGAAAGCTTTTAACAACTTCCAATATAATTATATTTGTAGCAACTTTCAGACGCATTACTAATAACTGTGAGAGAAGAATTTCTACCTCTAAAGCTATACTCGGTGGCCATCTTCATTTTACAATTTCCATGACCGCTACTGCATCTAGAGTGAAACGAAACCATGAATAAAACAACTCCTACAATGAAAGGTGTTATGTGAAAACAAATATGATATTGGCGATGGATCCATATCCAATCCATTTTCACCCCTAGGTACGGAGGTTCCATACTTGTTCGCTAAGGATATACTCCTCAAGAGAGCGCGGCCGCGCAGATCCATCATTATATGCTAATAGATCAATTAATTAATCTATCTCCAACACTCCCCTTATTCAATTGCTCCCTGCCTCCTTCATCCCCTTCAGTTATAACAATTCCTCCAAGAGAAAACATATAGGAAAAATAATATGAGAAATAACTATGATAAATTATTGCTACATTTATTCATGTGAGATAGAAAAGAACAAATATGTCTCAAGTTACCATCCCTACAAACCTAGAAAAAACAGATGATATGATATATATGACCTTTAAATTTGTTAATATTTGCCGCCTCAAAAACTTTGAAGGAGAAACCCTTATGGACAAAAGAAAATAGTACCATATGATGTCTGAACCAAGTTATGAATCTAATGGACAATATCGGCAATTCCTGAAAATCCATAAGTAGTCTCATACTCAATAGAGCTGCTGCTGTTGCTGCATGAGGAGAAAATGTTCAATTCATTGGACGATTGACTAATTTCTCTATACCAAGGCGTGCAACGTTGACACACAGACTGCAATTTTCTCTTACTCGCATAATGTGGGGGACGAGTGTGCCTGCATGTTTGTTAATGTCTAGTTTTGTACTATGTTTCATAAAAAAATATATACAACAAGTCTTTATGTTTATTCTTAAATGGGGTAAATCTTCCGAGAATTGTACCACATCATTAGCAAATAAAACCATTATGACGAGCGCCAAATTTCCTCTAAGCAGGGCCGTAGAGTGGCCAGTGCAACCTATGGGGTTGTCCAGGGCCTCCAGAAATTAGGGGGCCCCAAATCTCCATTTCGTACAAATTTACAAAGCTTAATTAACAGAAAATAAAAAAAAGACTTAACAAGTACTTCCTCCATCCTAAATTATTAGTCGTTTTAGTTTTTGTTATGCATCTGGATATATATTATATCTATATGTATAGTAAAATTTATATATTTAGAAAAGCCAGTCGACTAATAATTTGAAGCAACAGCAATGCAAGTTAGCAAGTTTGAAGGCCCATGAAAATAACTAGAATCAGGAATCCGCAAGTTTGAAGCTTTGCTCGCTGGTTCAGCTTCTCTCTCATTGGATTCTTGAATCAAACCTGTGGCTCTTCCTATTGCCCGCTACTAAACGCTAGGGCTTCTGTATATTGAAGAGTTTCGTAATTAAGTGAAAGTATGATCTTTCACATTCAAAATTTATAATCTTTCAAGTATACAATATAACCATGATACACAGCCCTCGAATTAAGATTCCAGTAGAAACGTGAACATATACAGCTAGAGAAATAAAATTATACATGACTGACTTTAATTTGCATTACTTAAACAAGTGCTAAATTACATAATTTTTTCTTGATGTATGCTGCTAGCACTTTGTAGCATGCAGCACCATTGTCTCAACCGTGAATCCCGGTCCAAAGGCCACCATCATCCCCCACTCAGCCTCATCTCTTCCTTCCTCGTCCATTCGCCGGTGCAGCTCTTCGAGCACGAAGATCACCGTCGCGGAGAGCATGTTCCCGTAGTCTCTCAAGACAGTTCGGCTCGCCGCCAGCTTCCTGGGCTCTAGCCCGAGAGCCGAGTCGATGTGGTCCAAGATCCCACGGCTGCCCGGATGGACCGCCCAAAAGAGGTCGTTCCACTTCCACTCGACGCCATTGACGGCGAGCGGCCTAAACGCATCAAGCAGGCAGTGCTCGAGATTCTGCGCGGTGAACCTCGGCAGGTTGAATGAGATATCACCGTCGATCCCGCCTTCCCCGAGCCGCATGTTGAGCAACTGCTCCGACCCAGGTATCAGGGCCTGCGAGGCGTACACCATCTCGAAGAGCGGGCGCTCGACGGGGGGCATGGCGTCGGCGCCGACGACCGCGCCTGCCCCGTCGCCGAACAGCGCTTGCGGGATGAGGGTGTCGAAGTTGTCCCCTTCGTGGAGGCCGCGAAAGGAGGTGATGGTGAGCTCGACACAGGCCACGAGCACGCGTGCGCCGCGGTTGTTCTCAGCGAGATCCTTGGCCAGGCGCAGGGCGGCGCAGCCGGCCGAGCAGCCGTTGAGCTGGAGCACGGTGCGGCAGACGTCGGGTCGGAGGCCGAGGAGCATGGCCAGCCCGAGGTCCGCGCCTGGGGAGCGGGCTTCGGAGCTGGTGCTGACGATGAGGTGGGTGATGTCGGTGGCCGGGCGGCCCCACCTCGCATGGCATTGGCAGCGGCCGACGCGGCGAGCACTGGAGCAGCCTTTGCGACGATGTCGAGGTGCGCATCCAGGGCTGAGGGCGTCCCGTGGAGGAAAGCCGGGTTGGCGTTGAGCAGTTGCTCCGTGTGGTGAAAGAAACGTCTCTCCAGCCCACTATCCGACCTAATAATTAGTTCAAGTATTGGAAGGACGATCGTCATCAAGTCAGGATATACATGTTTGTTATTCTTTCGTTCTTCAGAACGTTTTAGTTTTTTTTTCCTAAATCGAATTTTTCTAACTTTAGCCAAGTTTACAATAACAACAACTATCAAAACATATTTAATGAAGCGAAAGAGCTTGTAGCCTAGTGACTAGAAGAGCCTCAGTAGCATCTGAGATCCTGGGTTCGAGGGAGCGAATTTTTTAGGATTTAACGGCGTTATGCTTTCAGTGGTAGGCGACGTTTCCGTCTTGAGGATTTGCCCGCTCAGTCTCTCGGAGGTGCTCATAGGGGTAAGGTTGCGTGCGTGTATTCATAGAGATAAGTGTGTGTGCGTGTTTGTGAGCGTCTGCGTCTGTACTGTGTTTCTCAAAAAAACATATTTAATGAAAATACTTTGATATTATGGATACTGATGCATTACTGTAAAGTTAGTTAACAAAGTTAAAGTTAAAGAAATTTAATTTAGGACAAAACTAAAGTAAACTAGAATAATTTGTAATTAATAACCTAACAAGATTTTTTTTTTAAATTGACAGCTTACATACATAGTTTACTGAATGTGTCTTTGAGGTCGGTGAGGTGCTCCTTCTTTGTGATGCGGAAGTAGTAGTCAGGGAACTCATCTTGAAGCACGTAGTATGCTGGATTTGCGGTGCCAATACCAAGCATGGCCGCCGGGCCATCGGCACGCTGCGCACGGCGAATCTCATGGACCGCGGCCAATGTGCTTGCCATGGTGTTGGACTATGGCATACAGTGGGTATCAAGAGAGACTATATATATTGCCAAGAGGATCCAATTATTATTATTATTATTTTGAAAGGAGGATTGAATTAAAAGCATGCATCTAACCGCCTAATTATTGCCATCCTATTTCGGTTAGTTGGAGCTGAATTGTTATTGCTATCCAATTTCGGTTGGAGCTGAATTATTATAGCGATATATATTTTATCAGATACAGGAGTAAAGCATTCATCCATGCAACCAACAAAAGACTTTACTTTTCAGGGGTCACTATATCCATTCGCGGTTTCCTTATCCATAAAACAAGCTGCGATTCTACGGAGCCCCATTCGAGAGAAAAAAAACATCCATATATGCAACGCGTAGTCATATGCGCCTTTCACAAATCTATCGGTACTTTTAAAATTTTCTTGACGATTTCTCGAAATAAGCGGTGTGTAAAATATTTGTTTTAGTTTAATAGAAGAATAATAAAGAGTAAACTGCACCCTATGTCCTCGCAAATTCAACCAGATCCCCAAACTTCCAAACTACATATCTACCATCCCAAACTTGCTAATAGCTTCACGTGAGATTTAAATTACCGTTACTTGTGTTAAACCTCCTGTGTGGCTGCTAACTGTTCTTCTTCCCCTCTGTCTCCTCTCTCTCCTATACCATGGCCGATCCCCCAACGCCGGCGTTATGAACTGTCACCGCACCAGAGGGGCTGAACGTGCGCACGAGCTTGTGCGGCAGCCACGGCGTCCAGACGAGCCCAGTAGAAGCGACAGAGGCTCAGTAGCACTTGATGTCCTAGTTCGACTCTCTGTAGAAGCAAATTTTCTAGAATTTAACGACGTTGTGCTTCTAGTGGTAGGCGATGTTCCCGTCGACAGTGAGGCATCTATAGTGACTTCGTCAATCTTGAAATTTTACCGGCTCAGTCTCTCGAAGGTGCTTATAGAGGTAGAATTTGTGTACGTGTATTCATAGGGGTGAGCGTGCGTGCGTGTTGTGAGCGTTTACGTTGTATTCAGTTTCTCAAAAAAAAAACCGAATATGTACATACGTTTCCCCTCCACGCATGCACGCGGTCTAGCTGTACATTAAAATTAAGCGATATATGCTGAGACCAAGCATCGATCTTCCTATCTTCCCTCTAGCCTTCCTAATTTAAAATAACTTTTTAGAAAAAATATATTTTTCATCCCTCAAATATTATAAAAATATGACATTCATCCCTCATATTTTATTTAGTGCGAATCAACCCCTAAACTAACTAAATAGGTGAATTTATCATCCTCATCTTACTAATAATTGCTTAGCCATATCTAATGTTAAGTTAATCGTTGTTATAATGGTTTGGTGTGAATCAGTTCTATCAATTTTTCCGATAAAATTTTTATGGTACCCAATTTAGAGGATTTGCTAGATTTTTTTTAGACTTTATATCTTCAACTCGGCATATTACATTGCTAAGCAAAGATTAGTCAGATGTGTGTGGCATAAACCATTATTAGATGGTATTAAACCATTGTTAAATTAAGATGGGGGTAATAAATGTACCATTTTAGTTAGTTAAGAGGTTGATTTGGACCAAATAAAATATAAAGGATGAATGTCACACTTTTGTAATACTTGAGGGATGAAAAATACACTTTTTTTTTAATTATGTGAAACACAAAATAATCTAGTGCACTATGTATCCATTGTAATATTATTGAAATGCACCACACACACACGGTATGAGCTCAGCTCCCTACCGGAATAAAGTGCACAAGTGAAGATGAAGAACTTAAGAGCTTGCGGTACGTAGAAGATACGTGAGACCCACCTCCGACGACGTTAAACTGGCTTTTGAGTCTAGAGTCCTGTTTGGGAGGGCTCCTCCCCGCTTCGATTCCACCTGATAAAATACTGTTTATTGGAGCTATTTTTTTCTCTTCTCTCTCCTCCCTCTCACAGAATAGGAGGAGCCCTCTCAAACGGGACCTAAAGCATTGTTATTTTTTAAAAAATAATATAAACAATGTAGGTGGCCCTACGGGATCCGCCTGCTATGAACATGTTAGCTATATGGTACTGTTCAGGGACCCACCTTCAGTGGGGCCGACTTATTAGTGGGTCTTGTGAGGCACATCTGTGTTGTGGGACCCCACCTGTCAACTGGTACGTGAATAGTTAATCGTGGGACCCGTAAATATTATCAGGACCTCTAAAATTACTTCAAAATTTGGAGCTTTACTGTATTCTAAATTTGTCTATTCTAATACCACGGAAATCTCGTACCTCACTCTTTGCAGACAAATTTATATATAGCACGTACTTTACCACAAAATGCAAGCATCTCGTACCTCGCTCTTAGAAGCTACTTCGTTAGAGTGTGTCAAGTTATGCAGATCACACAAATCAAAATCGTTAGCATTATTATTGCATTGGATTGTAACTTCATTATTAAGTTACTAGTGTATATGTTCGATTATATAAGTAAATTGTTTAATTTTTACCATGTGCTTAACTTTTTGGGTTAAATTGGTCGGCAACGCAACTTATTATGTGAAAAGGTGGACAATTTATTTATACTTCATTACTCCTCTCACCTCACTTGAAAGCTCCCTTAAGCCTTTGAAGTGAAATAATAGCAATGGAAACAATTATGTTTTGTCACTGTGCATGCCAATAGGATTTAAACTAGAGACCTCTTGCCTTGATACCGAAAAGTTTTGCCAAAAATCCAAAACTTGAATGTTGAATTGGTTGGCATATTCGATTCAATATGATACAAGGGCCTCGAGTTTATCGTACCTAGTACAACTAAATAAAAAATTATTTATTTCCACATATGAGGCATGATAGAGCATGCATGCACATAGCTAGCACATGAGTGAATTTTCCATTTTTTCCAAACTGCTAAAGTTTTTGGGTTAAACCAGTTGGTACATGTGCAGCTCAGTAGATCTCAAATTAGAAACATAGGTAGCGCAGTCAAATAAAACAATTGTTGCTCACTCTTACTCTTATATGAGAGGGTGTACTAAATAAAGTATAATCGAATTGTCATCGATTCCCAATGTCCAGTGAAAATCCAAAACATCTCCTTTCCCATCAATTTTAAGTTTTGGGGTTAAACTAGTCGGCATACAGCTCAATATATAGTGTGTTCATATTACAGAACATAGGAAGTCAAGTTATGCAGGAGGCGCTGCCCAAGCTAAGAGAATTAACAAGACCAGCACTGCATGCAAGACTACGAGAGGCATGAGCAGATATTTTGTTCCCTAAAAGTGTGTCACCATTCTTAAATTAAAGTGGATCCATTTTATAATATGATGATACCTAACGGACTGAAATGAAATAATGTTCCTGCTATAAGAACCCAACAATTCCTTATGCTCCAGGAGCCCACAACACAACAAAAGAGCTGCAAACATAGATAGACTGAATTAAGAGCAACCTCGCCACCACACCATGCATGCAAACGAGAACCCAGCTCTGAATGCTGTCGGCACCGACGTTGAGGTTGACCTCTCCCCGTTCCTGCTAGGGTACAAGGACGGCCGTGTCAAGCGGTTGCTGAAAAGTTCTTTCGTGGCTGCGGCGGAGAACCCGACAGCCAACCGCGGGGTGGCGACGAGGGATGTCGTCGTCGACCACAGCACCGGCGTGTCGGCACGCCTTTTCCTCCCCACCCGAACCGCCATGGCCGGCAGGAGGCTCCCCATCGTTGTGTACATCCACGGCGGCTCCTTCTGCACGGAGAGCGCCTTCTGCCGAACGTACCACTGCTACGCCACCTCCCTTGCCGCGAGCGCCGAGGCGATTGTCGTCTCGGTGGAGTACCGGCTCGCACCGGAGCACCCCATCCCCACGGCCTACGACGACGCGTGGTCCGCGCTTCGGTGGGTGGCGTCCCTCACCGACCCCTGGCTCGCCAACTACGCGGACCCCAGGCGCACGTTCCTCGCCGGCGACAGTGCAGGCGGCAACATTGCTTACCACACGACGGTGCGGGCTAGCCGAGATGGTGGCATGGGTGTCGACATCGAGGGGATGATCATCGTGCAGCCCTACTTCTGGGGCGTCGAGCGGCTGCCTTCCGAGGCGGTCTGGGACGGCGCAGCGGTGCTCCCAGCGCACAGGGTGGACTGGCTCTGGCCGTTCGTGACGGCGGGGCAGGCTGGCAACGAGGACCCCCGGCTCAACCCTCCCGACGAGGAGATCGCGTCGCTAACATGCCGGCGTGTTCTGGTGGCTGTGGCGGAGAAGGACACCCTACGGGAGCGCGGGTGCCGCCTGTTCGCCCGCATCCGCGACTACTACGCGCACACCGGCGGCGAGGCGACGCTGGTGGAGTCGGAGGGCGAGGACCACGGCTTCCATCTCTACAGCCCGCTGCGCGCCACCAGCAGGAGGCTCATGGAGAGCATCGTGCGCTTCATTAACCAGCCGCCGGCGCCGGAGCTGGACGGCGGCTTGCTTTGGCACGCAATAATGGACGGTAAGAGGATTAGCAGGTCGTCGACGATGACGACTCCCGAGCTTATCATACTAGGCGTGCCTAGCAGGCCGTTCAGGGACATTTTTGGCTACGGGATGGACATGAAACATCACTGCAGTGGATCGAGCTTGACGACCTGCATGGCATATGGTACATCAAAAATCGGAGGAGGACGTGGCAAAGCTGCATCATCCAAGAAAGCAAACTATGGGCTGTTTACCGGCCCAGTGAGGCCTAATAAGGCCTGCAAGGGGCCAGCAGCGGCACCACTTCCCGGTGGCACTCAAGCTATCAAGAACTTTTTCTAGCCCATTTCAAAAAAAAAAAAAAAACTTCTAGCCATGTGTGCGTGCGTGCGTGCGTGTGTTAACTATTAAGGGTTTCTCTTCTGCAAATGTGGGTCTGATGGTGTTTCTAATAATTTCTCGATATTAATGTATTACCAAGGTAATAATATAATTGTACTATTGTATGGTAATAAATAAAAGTGAAGAATTATATTTGTATCACTAGCTCCTTCATTTTAGAATTTTGGTGCTGTTAGAACCTCCACAAATTTTATATTTTCTTATTAGAACTACCTCCAAAATAATCCAATGTCCACCCCTACAACCCAGCCCACGTGCTCCTTCGCAACTCGCGCACGCTCTCCTCCAGTGTGGCCCAATCTCATGCAGTCCAAGTTCTGTCTTTAGGCCCAGCATTTCATTCCCACCAGTAAATGGTTTTGTTTTATTGGCCCAAATGATTGTGCACTCTTCCTCACAATTCCTATCCATTTCTCGTAACATTTGAGTTTTACAGTTTTTCTTTTGGGTTCAAGGTTGCACGCATAGTCGTTTCAAAAAATAAAAAAAAGTTGCACGCATAGCAGAAACTGAATAACACACTATCTTGAAGAGACATGGAATTCGAATAATCTTCAAGCAAAAGATTTTGGAAAATCAATGTATTTTCCAACATTAAAACGAACTTCATCCAGGTGTTGTGCCATCACATGAATCTCTTGTTTATTACTGGCTTGCTGCAGCAAGTTAGACTCGAGAGTGATGTTGGCACAGTGCGTGAAAACGTGCATGAATGATTGTGTTAATTAGAGCATCTCCAGCGGATTACTCATCAGCATCTTCAGCAAATTACCCATCTAATACCTATATATTTTCTCTCTCTATTATCAATAACACTTTTGTTAGTTTTGTTACTCAATGCTACAGCAGATTGCTCAATAGATAAAGTGAAGGAACGAATTCCCTACATTTGAGCAAGAGGGAGGTGTGTTTTGCCGACCGCAATGGGTTTGGTAATCTGCCGGAGCACCTCCCATTACCAAAAGGATAATTTTTTGGTATTGGGGACATATGAGTAATCTGCTGGAGATGCTTAATATATTTTCTCTCTCTATTGCCAATAATATTTTTGTTAGTTTTGGTAGTCAATGTTATAGCAGATTACTCAATAGATAGGGTTGGGGGGATCCCCTACATTTGAGCAAGAGGAATGTTTGTTTTAGCTACCACCAAATTTTCTTTTTATTGGTGATAGAATTGGTAATCTGTTGAACACCTTTCATTACTAAAATAATAATTTTTTGGTATTGAGAAATGAGATGAGTAATGCGTTGCAGATGCTCCGATACAGCTGCTACCTGGTCTCATGCGCATGTGATCGATCGTGTGATCCGGAAACAGACACGTAGGCTCGTGCAGTGTACGTGTGTCAGTGACGATAGGCAGTCATCTGCCCATTGTGTTTACTCGCTTAACATCTCGAGAAAGAGCTGTCTCTTGCTTGTGATCCAGCTCAGGTAGGCCGCCGTAGCAGCAAACGTGGACATGTTGTCGCATCATGGACCATAACCTGATGCATGCCACGCCAACAGATTTTTTTTTTTCATCCTCTTGTGTAGTGTATGTGGACCTGAAATAGTTTTTATTTCCTTTTCCTCTGCAACCTTTTTTTTTTGTGAGGACACCCTGCAACCTGATGAAAGTGAGGTGAAGCTTTTGGCTGCATGCGTCGATGGATGATTGGGGTTGTTGCCGGGCCGGGCCCAGTCGCCCAGGCCCAAACGAATGCAAGTTGCCCATGGGCCAGCCCGGTGTCTCGTCCGTGCAATTTAATTTGTTCTTTCCAAAATCAGCCGAGCGATTCAGTCAGGTGCGCCAATAAAGATCCTGCCTCTCCCCACCACCAATACTCCTGCCAAATTACAATGTCTCGTCTTGTTTTCTTAATCCATTTTTTCATCAGATCTGAGACACTTCTAGGTGTCCCTTTAAAAAAAATGCAGTGTCTCGCCTGAGCTTTCAAGTGGGATGAGCTGGTGGTCCTTGTGAGACTGTGCCTGACGAGCTGAAATGACAGAGACAAAAACCCACCACAAGCAGCGATTTCCTTCACCTGAAACATCATCAATACTCTAAAATTGTTCTCATCATAACAAATAATAAAAAAAAGGGAGATAAAAAAACAGTAAAATATTAAAAATGGTAAGAAAATCAATTGGCAACAATTCAAGTCGTGATTTTGCAAAGTCGATCTTAGCGATGGCAATTTTACAAAGCCCAACGTTAATTTGCAACGTGATGTAGAAATCTATGTTAATTACGCAACCCCTTCCAATCTTAACCACGTAGGATGGGAATAATTAACGCTCTGTGATCAAGGGGATGGACCATCGCATCGCTCTTAGTCATGGCACCACATGCTATAGCATGGTGGACCGTCAGCAAGCAGTTAGACATAGGCAAGGTGTGGTGGTAGCAGCTTTGACGTCGCATCACGTCACGTGCGATTTGTTTTTCCTTCTCCCCCCCCTGCAAGTCTGCAACGGCAACCTGATGAAAGTGAAGCGTTTGCATCGGCAGGTTTCCTTTTCTTTATGGTTCGGTTTCCTTTGTCGTCTTCTCATTTATGGATGGGCTGGTAGCTGGGGGGGGGGGGGGGGGGCGCCGCCGGGCCGGCCTGAGGGACCCAGGCCACCGAACGAATGCGCAAGTTGCCACCCGATGGGCCCATGGGCCTCGCCCGAGCTTGGACTACTTTTTCGATCCTTCTGGTTTCGTCCGATCTAATAGTATTCTGTGAGAGAGAATAAGCCGAAAAAAATTAGCTGGTGCTGGTGCTGCTGGCCAACAGCACAGAGTGATTAATATTACCCTCCTCTTCCTTGCACTTAAATTAAACGCGGTGAGTACGAAGCATGCACGCAAGGGCGACGTGGCCAGCGAGCTAGCCGCACGCTAAACGCAGGCCGTTGGGCCCAGCGGGGAAAGGGCCTGCATGCACGCCGCTAGCCACATTAACGTGTTGGGCCCAGGCGGAACAGTCTGTTTTTTTTTCCTTTGTCCCGCGGGGTCAACAATTATTCGGCGCGTGTTTCCCGTTCTTCAGCCTCTCCTGAATTAAAATGTCTTGTCACGGATTATTATGTACTCCTACTTGGGGGTGCATGTGATCCGGGTGCAGACACGTAGGCTCGAGCAGAGCTCCGAGGGTCTATTTGGTTTCAAGTGTTAACGCAGTCAGAAATCGTAAAAGGTACTAAACTTTATCACTAATTTATTCAAATATAAGTGCTAATGGATAGATTAAACATTGGGCGGGCACGTTCGCCTTCTCCTGGATTAAATGTCTTGTCACGCGCGGATTATGTATACTGTAGCATGCATGCGTCTTTAATTAATCATTCGGTGACACAGTATATCTTAATGATGTGTCACCTAAACATACAGATACGGTGACGACATAGCGTTGGAGTTGCAGACGGGTGAGGAGAAATGATGGAACTCAGTTCACATGGTTTCCAGCACGGTAAAACTCTTCCATGCGTACATCCGTTAATTAAGGTGTCTGTCTAAAAAAGGCAGAAATGGAACCTGCACTTTAGAGGTCGTTTCACTCAAGATGTCACTACACTCTGCAGTATGCATGTGTTGGAACGCACCCGGCAGCACATGGCGGCTTAATTTTATTTCCTTTAATTTGCCGGGTTTGTTTGCCCCCTCCTGCATCCTGTACCTCATGAAAGTGATGCACTGAAGCCTGCCTGTGTGTCGGGCCACATGCGCTTCTGAAGGATGGCGCTCCGCAGAGGTGAAGGACAATCGGGCGCAAGTGATGGCGAGGAGGTTACTTCACCACTGAAAGCCAAGGAACCAAGCGATGTGCAAGGTAATGAGCCGGTTAACACAAATACTAATCGGCAGCTGTTCCAAAGCAGAAAGGAGGAAGGCCGTAGGGTGGCAAAGAAAAGGAAATCAAAGGGCTCAGGCCCCAGCCCCTCCCTAACTCCGGATCTCAACTTACCAGTGCCAGAGACGGTGGCTGTAGTCCCTGCTGGCCTAGTGTCCTCGATGGTGCACCGGCTTGGTGGGGGCGCGGAGGCGTCAGGGGGTCATGCTGCTTCGGATGAGTTAACGAAGAAGCAGAAAAGAAACACTACTCACACATCTGCAAAATCGGCGGCGGCTGCGAGTGTCAGCCCCCGCCGGGCACAATGAAAATCCTTTGTCTGAACTGCCGGGGTGTGGGGCAACCCGAGGCAGTTCGTGAGATTCGTAGCCTGTGTGAGCTACATCGCCCGGTGGTGGTTTTTTGTCAGAAACTCGTCTGTTTTTTGATAATGTGGATGGGCTGAAACGCTACCTTGGCTTTCCTAATGGCCTGGGAGTAGGCAGTTATGGAAAAGGTGGAGGGCTAGCGCTTCTCTGGACAGCGGAGTTTGGGATCAAGCTTGGTAGCTATGATAAAATCCATATGGATGTAGTGATACTGGATCCGGTCTCCCAGCAGGAGAAATGGCGCTTCACAGGTTTCTACGGTGAGGCAAGAAAGGAACGGCGGTACAGGAGCTGGGACTGTCTCAAGTTTCTGAAAGGCCGCATGGACCTGCCTTGGTTGTGTGAAGGAGATTTTAATGAAGTTCTTGAGGCTCATGAACAGTTTGGTGGGAGGATCAGGCCAGAACGTCAGATGGATGGTTTTCGGGAGGCGGTCAGTTTTTGTGGTTTCACAGACCTGGGATTTATCGGCCTCCCGTACACTTGGGATAACCGACAGCAAGGAGATCGCAACATGAAGGTCAGGATTGATAGAGGCTTCGCTAATGCAGATTTTCTGGACCTATACAATGAGGTAAAGGTCTGGCATGTGCAAATGACCGAATCAGACCACTGCTGCCTGGTGGTGGAATGCAACAATAGGAATCAGCAAGCGAGACGAAGGAAGAAACATTTTCGGTATGAGCACATGTGGCGAAGGGACCCCTCCTATCTGGATATTATACGGAACACGTGGGATACTACTGGAAGTGTAGGCTCACTGGTTCAAGTGAATGCCCAGCTGGGCCGAGTGCAAAGTTCACTGCAACAGTGGGAGACAGACACCTTCGGATCGGTGCGCAAATCTCTTGGTGCGCTGCGCAGGGAGCTTGAACAGGTGCGCAGGGAGGCCATCCACTCAGGTCAGCTGGTGAATCGAGATAAATCAGCGGTCTTCTTCAGTAGCAACTGTGATGACAAAATGAAGGAAGAAATCAGAGCTGGCCTTGATATTCAGAACGAAGCCCTAGCTGAAAAGTATTTGGGTCTGCCTACAGCTATTGGGCGTTCAACGAAAGAAACTTTTGAATATATTCCGACCAGGATTAAAGGGGCGGCTGGTAGCTGGAGTGGCCGGGAGGCTACCTGTGCAGGGAGGGAAGTTCTTCTGAAATCGATTGCCCAGGCTATCCCGACATATTCTATGAGCTGTTTCCAATTGCCGGTTGATACACGTGACAAAATGAGAACTGCCGTTGCAAACTACTGGTGGGGCAGTTCGACGGATAATCGTCATATTCATTGGATGCGATGGGACCGTCTAACGGAGCCCAAATGGAAGGGAGGGATGGGATTCAGGAACATGCGACATTTCAACTTGGCTATGCTGGGCAAACAGGGCTGGAGGTTGATGACCGGGCCTGATTCCTTATGTGCCCGTGTTCTCAAGGGTCGCTATTTCCATGATTCCGGGTTTAGCATGCTAGTCATACATGGCGAGCAATTTTGGCTGGGCGAGGTGCTAGCCCAGGGACTGATTAAACGGATTGGTGATGGAAGTTTGACAAATATTTGGCGGGATAGATGGCTACCGCAACATTTTAACGGTAGACCAATTACTCCTTGTGCTGATCAGACTGTGTCCCAAGTGGCTGACCTGATTACAGCAAGCGGACAGTGGAATGAGAACCTTGTCCGTCAGGTTTTCTTCCCTGTGGACGCTGAGGCTATTTTGAGGACTCCTGTCAGAGGACGCGGTGAGGACATTTGGGAATGGGAACCGGAGAAACGTGGAATGTATACTGTCCGATCAGCGCACAGGTTGCTGGGAAGGCAACGGTGGCACCAGGAATATAAACAACCAAGCTCCTCGTCTGATGATAATGTTCCACCGAAGGTACAAGGTTTCTGGTGGAGGGTCTTACATGGTTCCCTGCCGACCAGACTGGTTTTGTTTAGGAGACACATTGACCATCGTCACTCTGTTCGGCTGGTTCAATAGTATTCTGTGAGAGAGAATAAGCCGAAAGAAGCCGGCTGGTGCTGGTGCTGCTGACCAGCAGAACAAAGTGTGTGTGGAGCTGAGGAGGAATCCATCGGACACGTCTTAATTGAATGCACAGTAGCGAAGGAGTTTTGGAAGCAGACGAAAGAACTGATAGGAGTTAAGCTGCCGGACTTGCATCCACACTCTTGGGCAGGTGATCTCCTAACTAATTTATGCTCACAAAAGGATAGATCAATTATAATCTGCGGTATGTGGTTCTTGTGGACGTCAAGAAATAAGCGACGACATGGTGAGGTACCATTGCCGATACAGAAATCTGTGGAATGGATCAAGGATACTACTTTCGATCTCTGGCATATCCTTCCATCCATGCAAGCAAGATAAAGAGCCAAAGCAACAGACCCAGCGGAAAGCTCCAGGGGAGCAGTGGGTTAAATGCAATGTTGATGGTAGTTTTTTTGAGTCATCCAGACAAGGAAGCACCGGAGTGGTAATCCGTGACCATGCTGGGGCTCTTTGGGGGGCGCAAGCTAAGTGGCATGAGAATTGTGCTGATGCACTTATGATGGAGGCAATTGCGTGCAAGGAAGGCTTAGAATTTGCCAAGCAATGTGGTGTGCAAAGAGTTCATCTTGAAACCGATTGCTTGGAGTTTGTCCGATTGTGGAAGTTGGAAGGGATGCAAAGATCGATGATCACGCCAGTGATGCTAGAAGTGAAAGATCTTAGTCTTTCTTTTCAGGATTTTGCTATTTCTCATGTTGGTAGGAATTGTAATAGGGTAGCTCATGGAGTTGCCAGGCAGGTCTCTGGTACGAGTAGGTTTGGGGTGTGGCTTCGCGAAGCTCCAACCACCGCACGAGAGCTGCTTGAGCAGGATTGTAATTACATTACTTGATGAATGGAGCTGCCTTTCCCTAAAAAAAAAAGCCTGCCTGTTTGTCTGCATGCTTGCATTGGCAGCTTATGGTTTACTACAGCGCTAGCTCCGGTCTGTCGTCTTCTCCTTTGATGGATTGCCTGCGGCGTGCCCCTCTCTCTGCTTTCCAGGCTGGGGGTGGGGGTGGCGCCGCCGTGGCGGGCCGGCCGGGGACCCAGCCACCCCATGGGCCATGGGCCATATGGGCCAGCCCGGTGTCTCGTCCGTTCACCATGGCATGGACTGTTCGATCCCTCCAGATCTGCCGCCAATCGATTCAGGTGCCCGATTTAGATCACGCCGCTTCTCTCCCCTGTCACATGTCACACCATCACTACTGCTACCAAATCTTGCAAATGCAACATCAAAAAAAAAAATCTTGCAAATGCTCTACTGGCTACCAGAGAGACTTCCAACGCCAAGCATTGCCATTATGTATGTTGCTGCTGTGCAAAAACTGGCACTGTGTTCATCTTACAGAATGGGAAACAAAATGCTATAATATACTCCTATATATAGGCTATCCCCCCGTATGCATGCTATCCATCCTTGGAGTTAAAATGCCAAGGGTCTGTCATCATGCATACTACTGTTTTTTTTTTAGGAACCCTATTACTGAAATTTCACCGCAAGCATTGCCATTGTTCTGTATCTCCTAGTACTCAATATGCATGACTTCGGCTTTATTCATATTTCTTCAGCATCGATCGCAGTCTGCGATGCACCTGATACACTATTGGCCCAGCCCGGCGTCTCGTCCGTGCTTGGACTTTTCGATGCCTCCAAATCTACCGCGCCGAGCAGATCATCAGGTGCCTACCCGGTTCAGATCGCACGCTCCGATCCTGCCCCGTCACTACCACCCCAATATTGCGGTGTCGTCTCTACTCATATGTCAAATTAAATGAGATTGTGGCGTAAGTATGTATGGCTGAAAGAGGTCTGTTTTCTCTTTCTTTTCTGGGGGACGATCGATTTTGCACCTGGCTGCTAGAAGGGGAAGGGCCTGCCGCTGCGGGGGAAAAAAAATCGCTTCGTTGATTAAAAAACGGCACTGCCTGTCTGTAGCAACGGGCTGGTCTGAATCCTGATATGATTCAATCGTTCTGGCATACATTCAGATTACGCTGCTTAGGGAAGTCAATGCAGGAGTCCCTCACCAAGCAATGGCTCCACCAGCACCTGTTGGATCCTTAATGAGTGTGCCATTATTAGAAGAACTTTTATTTTAATAAAAATCGGATATGTACTACTCCCTCCATCCGAAATTACATTTCGTGTACATCCAGATGCATAGCAAAATATATGCATCTAGAAAAACTAAAATGAATTGTAATTTGGGATGGGGGAGTAATAACAAAGATATCAGTATAATAAATCTTGTGGATGATTGGAGGTTACAACCTGCAAACGGTGCTGCTGGTTCATTATCAGTGGGTGCCAATGCAATGTGCCATTATTTGGGTACAGTTAGATATATGCAGCATTAATTAAGACGGGACCCTGTTTGATAAGAAGGAAAAAGAACTTTTCTTATTAATACTGTGGCCTGTGGGAGTAGCATTTCTGCGGTGGTTGAACTGAACACGTACGCCAATCATATACAGTAGTGTGTGGAGCTAAATAATCCGCAGAATCGGCGTCTCTCTCTCTCTCAAAAAAAAAACGAAGAATCATGCCGGCACCAGATACGTACGTATTTGTTCCCGTACATACACTGTATGCATATTTGGTAGATCGACCTGTAGTCCTGTAGACAGTACAGCGCAAGGTCTCTGGAGTATTTTTTGAAGGGTAGGTCTCTGGAGTATATAGCCCAAATTAAGATTCCTCAATAATAATCAAAATATATACCACAAGAAGCATTGGAATAATGTAGTGCACTGTACGTGCGTATCAATATCACTGCAGCGCCGTGCGGTGCGGGCATGCATGCGGCACGGTATACTGGCAGGAGTCGTCGGCGGTCGTGGTCGTGGGTATTCATTCCAACAAGTCAATGATACATTCGGCCGGCCGGCCGGCAGGCAGGTGAGAATGCAAGATCATCTACGCATGGTGATGGCCGGAGATTCCTGGGGCCAGCGAGCCAGTGTCGACGTACGTATACAGGCGTCTGTGCAAAAATAAAGAGAGAGAGTAGGTGATCGAAAATGGAGTAGTACGTAAATCCAATATATACGCAATATACGGAGTATGCATGAGGCTCGTTAGATGAAATAAATCCTGGTGGGACGGACCGGACCCACCATGCAGAGGCACCCGGCGGCCCCTGCTGCTGCGCGACCACGCGAGCACGTGAGGCCTCGGCCAGCCCAGCTCTCGGGGCCGGCGACGCAAGGAGCTTCCAGTTTCTTCCCTTCCTTTCCCTTCGCTACAGGACAGAGCGGCGGCGGAAGGCGAAAGCTCGGCTCCGGCCTGTTTCCGGCGCTTCCCCCTCCCCTCTGGAGGCCTTGTCGGCGCCGGAGGGTGAGGGGAAGCCAGATCTACCGGGTGTTTGTATATATTTAGTCCTAGTTAACTAGTATGGAGGTTCGTCATGGTGATGTAGGTTTCTTCCTTGTCGGTGTTGGCTTCTACGACGACAGCGAGGTAAAGCTTTTGTGCCTTCTTTCCGTCTCTGTTGGTTGTGCGGAGGGTTGCGCCGCGGGTTGCTTCCTTTTAGCGGCCGGCGAGTACCTTTCGAGCGATGCGGATGGCGGCGTGGGGAGGTGTGTTGTCTGCCAATTTGTAAAATTGGGTTGGTTTTCTCTTCCCATCTCTTCTGGTGGTTTACTTCCTCTTCGTGGTGACTCGTCGTCCGGTGAGTTGGCGTCGTCGGTGCTTGAAGCGCTAGATCCCTTGCTCTTTGGCGATGTGATGGTCGTCGGCCATCTTGCTCCGCCTGTTCGTTCAACGGATATAAAACGCGTCGGTGTCTCCGATGTGCTGCTCATGGTGCCTCTAGAAGCTTCTTTTCCTTCGTCGGGAAGGTGGTCGGCTTCATGGCGATGGCTCCGATCGTCGGCGACGAGGATGATCGGGAGAAATTTGCAAGGACCTGGATGTAATTTGTTTTTCTTTCAGGGATGTCTTTGTAAGATGGGTTGTAAACTATCGGTTTCCATGTGAACGAAACACCCGGTTTCTCGGGGAAAAAAAATGCAGCTGCTGCACGCTAACACGGACGGGTGGGCCCACTGGGGAAGAGGCCGTGGAGGCGCGCGCGCGCGCATGCACGCCGCCACGTACGTGGGGACGGCGCCGACGTGTCGCGGGCCCCGTGCGGCGGGACGGCGGCCCGGCCCGGCTGCACAATTATTGGGCACATGCTCCGCGCGCGTCCTCCTTCCCCTTCCTTGGGCCTCTCTCTTGTATCTCTCTCTCTCTCCTCCTGGATTAAATGTCTTGTCACGGATTACTGTAGCAGGCCACGGTACTAGTAGTCCCGCGCGGATACAGCTAGCTGCTGCCTGGGCCCTGCTATACCTGCAGGCAAAGTATGTATGTCCACAGAGAGAGAGAGTAGCATCGTGCTTTGTGGTAGTAACTAAACAAATCGTTGCTTAGTTCAACAATAAATTAACAAACGTCAAATATTATGATACGGGAGATAGTACTAATTTGCAGACGTTGATGCTATACGGTAGTAGTAGTATAGTGTACAGTACGCGCGGGCATGCATGCATGCACGCGCATGGCGTGCATCGTAGTTCACCCGCATTCAATCGTCCTTGTTGCGCACCATCTGCGCCCTAGGTTCGGCCCGGGACAAGACAAACGTTCCGCTCTGAATTCTGGTGTCAGCAGCAGCAGCAGCACCACGGCAAACAGTACCAGCAGCGAAGTAGTATTAAAGGACGAGCAGGAGCAGGAACAATATCCGGAGCGCCGAATGCGGTGCACCGGGCTATAGATAAGTTCATTGTCGTGACCCGCTCAGCATTCGGTACGTACGTACGTGACCATATATATTTTGTGCACCGGAACCATGCGTTCTTGCCATGATATGTATACACGTTCCGTTGGCGACGAGATAGACGATACTGATGATGAACCAGAGCAGGCCACTGCACTCTACAGGTACGCGCGTACATGCATCATGTGCACGCCGTTGCTCGTCGGTGTTGGACTGTTGGTGCACTCTCGTTGTCCGCATATATATATGCACGCACACAGGGGCGACGAGGGTCAAGTGAAGATTTAAAGCTATTTAATGGAGCAATTATTAGAGGATTATAGAGTTGCTAAGAATATGATAAGAAGGTGCACCAGGGTTTTCTAACATCTAGCTTCGCCCCTGCACGCACATGCATGCACGATGGGGGGCTGCTGCTCTAGCTAGGGTTCGTTCGCTCGTCCGGGCCGGGAGACGACAGATCTCATCGTGACTCGTGACGGACGATGCGTCGTCGTCGCGTAGTCCCAGTTATCCAATACCGCGGCCGGCATGCGCGCACCGGAGAACAGCACTAGTATCTGTATCTGATAAGGTCCAAGCTGAGCAGCAGCAACGGAGACGATATCCGGATGACGGAAAAAGTTGCAGAAAATGTTCGTGGGGGTTGCATGCAGGCAGGCAAATAATCACCTGTTGGTCTTTCCTGTAGCATTTTTTTTAATCCATGTGAATTCTTCACGACTTGTATTTAGTTGTTACTATTATAATTTAGCATGGCAAGTATATTGATCTAGCCTAATAGGGTGGTCTCATGCCTTGCCACGTCATCTTGAGACGATGTACCCAGCAGGCAATATATACAATAGGTTGTCTTATAAGTTGTCTCATAATAAATACATAATTCCATAATTTGTGTATAAAAAAAAGAAAAATTGTGAGTTGCATGGCAGCAGCAACTTGTACAATGGTGAGAAAATAATCTCATAGTCCTAAATTTTAGACTATGATATGGTTGTCTCACGAAACAATCATCTTATTCTCTCTCATCTCTCTCTCCATCACCTAATTAAAAATTCTACGTGGACTTGCATGAGACGACCTGAGACTGGTAGTAGCTAGTGGTAGGGCTACGACTCCTCCTAAAATGGCTACAACTATGATACCTCTGGTGAAGCTGCGTTTTTGGTAGAGCTGAAGCCGTTTTTAAAAAAATATTTAGCAAAACAGTTTCGGTCATCCAGTACCAGGGTAGACTTTTAGGTACCGTTTTGAAAATAGCCTTTTAGCTGAGTTTTACAGAAAGCATGTGTGAAGCCATTACAAACGGGCTCGTACTCAGTTCGTGCTTGCTGCGCACCAGCTGCGACCTAAGGGTCGGCCTGGGACAAGACAAACGTTCATTCTGATGTCAGCAGCAGGAGGACTAGTCGTCCGTAGCAGTACCGGCAAAGTCTTGAAGGACGAGACAATATCCGGGGCGCCGAATCCGGTGCACCAGGGCTGCATCGATCTAGATAGGTTCATTGTCGTTATCCGCTCGATCAGCATTCAGTACGTGGTACGTCGGTACGTGACCATACATATTTTGTGCACCGGAACCATGCCTTGTTGACGTATACACGTATGTTCCGTTGGAAAAGGCCGGGTTCTTCTCAAAAGAAAAAAAAGGCCGGGTTGACGACGAGATATATAGACACTGCTGGTGAACCGGAGCAGGACACGTTCGCACCTACATGTGCGCGCCGTTGCTCGTCGGTGTTGGCGCACTCTCTGCCGCTCGTCGTGTCCGCATATGCATGCACGCGCGATGATGGTACGTCGTCGTCGCGTAGTCCAATGTTATCCAACACCGCGGCACGACGACCGTGCGACTGCCTGCGAGGGCCACCATTGGGCATTTGGGTGTCCACGTGATGTCCATTGATCACCGAGCACTAAAGCTTGCTGCTTCACCCGGGAATTCATTCGTGGTACCTTAGCTTTTTTTCCCCCCCTTTCAGCAAGAGATCGATCGTATTATTACGTGATATTTCGCGCTCACGGTCGGAAAAAGTGCACGACGCAACAAGTCAACCAGTATCGAGCTGCAAAGGTGCGCGCTCAAGTTACACTGTGCGACAGCGACCGATCTCGTGTCTGTCACATGCATGGACCGGTGCATGGGAATTCCAATTTGATGTGTACATATATATACTGCTGGCCGCTGCAGTTCAAATCAAACCCCCCTGCCTTTAATTGGGCGCCCGTGTGCCGCTACGTACACTGCGGAGCCCATACGCCCGCCTACGTATATCTATCCTATCCACCACGGCACGTACACTCACTCCTCCGTAGGGATGGAGCAGTAATAAATAGAATAATAAACCGGTATTAAAGAAAGCGGAACCGAAAAATCCCCGAGTCCACGCGGGTCAGCCGGGCGCGCGCCCTGGCCCCAGCGACACGCCAGCCTGTCATGCTCCCCCTTCCCTAGGACTAGTAGTAGTACACGACAAGACCCCCTCCCCCCTCAGGCCACGCCTATAAATCGCCCGCCCCTGCCTCCATCCCCATCGCCATCTCACCTCATTCCCCTCCTCCTTCCTTCAGATCATCAGACCATCACACGACGCCACCGTCGCCGGCGGCAGCAACACGAAGTCACCAACTCTCTCCTCAGAACCGAACCGGATCGCGTGCCGGGACCAATTACCGCCAATGGGGCTGTGCCTGTCGAGCGGCGCGGTGGGCGAGGCCGCGCGGGCGGCGGCGCCCAGGGACACGGCGCTGGTGCTGCTGCCGTCCGGGGAGCTGCGCGAGTACCCGCGCCCGGCCACGGCCGCGCGGGTGCTGGAGGACGCCTCCGCCGACGACGGCGGGTGGTTCCTGTGCGACGCGGACCGGATGGGGTTCGAGGGCCCCGTGGCGGCCGTGGGCGCGTCCGAGGCGCTCCGCGCGGGGCAGATATACTTCGTGCTCCCGGCCGCGGCGCGCCGCCGCGGGCTCGGACGCGAGGAGGTCGCCGCGCTCGCCGTCAGGGCCTCCGCCGCGCTCTCTAGGGCCGCCGCCGCCGGATCGGGCGCGGCCGGGAGGCGGAGGCGCGGCGCCGTGGCGCCCCTCGTCTTCGCGCCGCCGGAGGAGCAGGATGAGCAGCAGGAGCAGGAGGCCGAGCGGACCCTGTCGTACAAGGCGGCGCCGCAGCGGAAGCGGCGGCCGGCCGCGGCGCGCCCCGGGAGGCGGCTCGAGCGGTTCGCCTCGGACCTCACGGCGATCCCCGAGTGCGAGACGGCCAGTGAGTAGGGACCTGGACGGCGTGATCAGATAGATCGCTGGACGAATCGAAACTGGACTCCCCGTGCCGGCTGCCGATCCCAATTTGCCGTGCTCCGACCAACCGTTGCGAACGCTCCGGAAGCAGAGGACAGCCATGGACGAAAGAGCCAAACCCAGCTGTTCGGCTGGTCTAAAAGCTGGTTGGTTTCGACTGGTTCAATAGTATTTTATAAGAAAGAATAAGCTGAAAGAAGTCGGCTGGTGCTGGTGCTGTCAGATAGCAGCATGTAATTACATTCATCAATTATGGTTGGGAATCGAGTGAGACACGACAGGCCCCTTTGCCTTTGGCTGGCGTATTCAGGCGAGACGTCCGATGACCATGGCCCAGGCTGCTTCTTTTTCTTTGTTTCCGAAGACCAGTAAATACAAGTGGTTGCTAGATGTATCGTGTAGTATGTATATACGCAGATGGTACGTACATGACCTGACGGGCCGGGATGCATCATCATCTGACGGCGGGAGCAAAATTAGTTAACAAGCCTAGCGCTAGCGGGGAGCAGCTTCTTTCCCTGTCCGGCAACGGGGAGCTTCTTCTTTCCCTAGCCTGCCGGACGAAGTTGTATACACGTATAATAAGCAGGCGTAGATTTCAGAGACGTGGTCGGTTTCGTGGCGGAGCTGGGATGTGCCTGCAGCCGAGCGGAACCGGCCAGGCCAGTGTCGTCGACGTCTCGTCGTCCAGAGCCGTCGTCCGCTCAGGGGAAATGGCGTCCAGCTCACTTGCCTGTGGCTTGTTTGCGCACGGCGGGCGTTGGTTCGCGCACGAACGCCAGGCCGAGGATGGACCGTCGCTTGCTGTGCCGTTGCGGCCGCGCGCGCGCGCCCATCCTAGGTAGACGCTACTGCAGGGAGAAGAAGAGAGGAGTCAACCATCAGCTCGATCGATCGCTAGGCCGGGCCACCTGCAAGCGCAAGCCAAGAGGCGTGGCGAACCTGCCTACCCGCCCGCAGTCCACCATCGCTGTCGCTGGCCTTGGATGCATCCGTCAACTGCGAAGCACCTGCTGTACGCTTCAGGCCGCCGCCGGCAGTTCACCTTGAGGGGTGCTCCTATGTAGGGTGCGGCGAACAGACCACGGGCGCGCTCCATATCCTTCGTCCCACCCACGCTCACGGGCTACCTAGAGGCAGGCAGCTACCACCGCCGACGTAGCTACCGGCAACAGCTGGGGAGGAGGAGGAGCAGGGCGCTAGCTACCTCATTTACATAATACTACTCCCAGCTGTATGTAAATAGGAAAAGCATATTCCGGCATAAAGTTGTAGATGCCCGTCGCCGCCGTTCTCTTGTGCAGGTCTGAATACGCCCGGGAAAATTTTTACTGATCTTTTCCTGGCATCTTTATTGGCGATCTCTCGAGCTGTTAGTTGCTCACTTCATCCGTAGGCGTCCGCAGCCAGTGGCGAAACCAGAAAATATTTGGCACGGTTTTACTTAGAAGACAGTGGTGAAGCCGGTGAGAAAAACATGTCAAATAGCCCAGAGGTGTACAGGTAGTACGTTGTGGTGCACTGGCGCCCACGTGCAGGAGCTGCGCGTCGACCGTCCGGAGGGCGGCTCCCTGCGGTCGACCGCAAAACCAGTATGGGGAAATGAAACCACCAATGCGCTTAAGTAGTAGGGCAGTGCAGTCAGATAAAGATTTCACCCGCCAATACTGATGAACAAGAAGGGGGCGATTCCAACATGGGCATGGCATGGTACACAGCTTCAGCATCTTGATGACCATAACGTTCATCATCAAACCCGGAAAGAAGAAAACTGATCCATGCACGCCATTTTACAAAAAAAACAAGTCACACACACACACACACACACAATTCCTACAGACAGCCTCTCAGGGGCGAGCTACATCCTAAATATTCACATTCACCCGGTTTCAGCCCAGCCCGTAGCTCGCGTCCGGGGACGCCAGGTCGGCGCCGAAGGGGACCTCCACCCTCTCCTTCACGACGCAGTGGGCCCTGCCGTCCTCAAGCACCATCACTTTACCTGGGGGGCAGCGGTGAGGGCTCTGCCCTTCTTTGCCCATCGCCGCTGTACCGAACAGCCCCGCGATGTCCAGCTTGATGCTGTTCGCCCCGATCACCGGCTCGTAGCCAGCAGCCTTCATGATGGACACGGCGCCGGCCACCATGACCGCCGTTTTAGCCACCCACCAGATAAAGGACCCGACCCCTCCTAGCAGACCGCGGTTTGGTGTGCCGGTGTTTCTGTTCTCTGTCCCATTCATTCTTGTACCGTCCTGCGTCGCTCCGTCAGAATCCAATCCGTTATGGAAGCGCTTGGGCTTGGAGACGTAGTTCAGAGGGTACAGGTCGTCGAGCACGAAGGAATTGGTGACATGGTTTGAGTAAGGAGGCAGGATGAGGCCATCATCATGCTCGATTTTCTCGCCAGCAAAAGCAGCAGCCTCGTGGATTACCTCACGGTCCTGCCCCTTGTATTCTTTGAGCTTGCTAAGCAGGGATCTCCGACTGCGGTCGATCTGGCTCAAGATTGTTTCCCGTTCATATCTTTGCTGGTGCTGGAGGTCCTGGCAGTGGCATTTAAGATGTTAAGATTGTAGTAGGCCCTATTTAGAAACAATGTAGCAACACCAACAGTTCAACGTGACAGAGCCGTAGAGAGCATATTGTCGACTCTTTTGGGAACAGGCAACAACATAACTATTGAGCTGTCAAGTATAACCCACACAGGCAGTAACTTACTGACATGAGGTGCCCAAAAGAAACTCTCTTGGTAAGATTATATTAAATTTGACCAAAAGTGGCATTTAAGGTGTTAAGATTGTAATATATGTTAATTTATAAACAGTCTCTCAACAGAACCAGTTCAATGCGATAGGACAGTAGAGAGCATATCATCACTCTTTTAGTAACAGGCAACAGCATAATTATCTTACTGTCAATTATAACCCACACAGCCTGTAACTTAGTGGCGTGAGGTGCCCAAAAGACAGTCTCGCTTGGTGAGATAAGCAGCGCAGTAATTAAAATAGGCGTTGCATTGAATTAGCCAAACAGTAAACTTGCTCTAAATTTCATAAACAATTGGTCAACAAGTGATGCTAGTGATTAAAGCATGCGTTACATTTCTACGCCTTTTCTATATTTTGCCGAAATGTGTTTCCTATTTGTGAAAGAGAACAATTCAAGGGATCATCCAACTAGCAAGGTTGAGAAAAAAAAAACTCAGCTGAATCTCACAGTTTGATGGAGAATTCATCACCAAAGCTACAAGGGCACTAACCCACTGACGCACTGTGACAGCAAAAACAGCTTGAACCTATGTTTGGTACCTGCTCATCCGGTGTTGAGCAGCCATTTCTACCTATATTTGGCACCCGCATAATCCTTGCTAACAGGAAGCAATACGCAGCATCCCGAGGCAACAGGCAGTGCCCCATTTCTAATTTGATTATCCCTCCACAAACCATCAATGAGGACTAAATCGGACCCGGTTCACCCAGGGCAGTCAATCAAAATGTAGGAACAGAGATGATAAATCCAAGCAAATCATCACCAGTCTGCTAGGTAGGCAGTGCAAGCTAACGAGGAACGGGAATCACCTAATCCATGATTAAAAAAATGATTTGCTTCCGAACAGCTAACAGGGATCTACCAAATCACTCACGAGTTACCATATAAGCCATCAACCGCAGTACGAAACGGAGTGGTTGGTTAATCGACAGACCTGCAGGGCGGCGAGCTGCCGCTCGAGCGACTCGAGCGCGTCGCTGATGCCGACCAGGCTCTCCACCTCCTCCTGCTCTTCCTCCTCCTCCTCGTCCCCCTCATCCCCCACCGCGCCCAACCGCTTCACCGGCTCCTCGGGCCGGGCCGCGGCGGCGCACGCGGATATCCTGGAGCGGAGATCCGAGGCGCGGGCGAGGACGAGGCCAATCTCCTCCCCATCCATGTCCGCCGCCGCCGCTACTGCCGACACAGGGATCCCTGATAAAACCCTAGCAAAACCGAAGCTAGCAGCAGCGGCGGGCCAGTGGTGGTCAGCTCCGCGCCTCCGCCTTCGTCGCGACTCGCCTCTTCGTCGGCTGATGGCCGTGTGCGTGGCTGTGGAGGCGCCGAGGCGTATCCGCAGCCAGGTGGGGCCCGCGCAATCCCAGCCGTCAGATCCGTAGCGCTGCTGCTGTTTTTCTGGGCTTCTTTAGCTTTGGGCCTGTGAGCCCGCTTAAGGGACAAGCAAGCTGGGCCAGAGGCAACAGAATTCATCATGTATGGGCGATGGGTCGTCAATTCTCGGCGGCCCATAAAGATCTTTGCGATCTCTTATTTTCTCGTCTCTTTTTTCCCTAGGACCTTTGCTTTCTCAAGTGACTAACAAAGTCTATGGTTTAGGCTAACAGTTTTTTTTTAGATAAAAAAAATAGATTTTTTTTTTTGAATATACAGGAGAGCTGCGTATTTTTGTATTAAGTAGAAAACATAGGATAACAGACTTTAAATGTAGAAATAGACTTATTTGTTTAGCGCTCGTTTGACCACTTTATATTGCAATATTTTTACAAGATCTATAAACTGCAAGATTATAAACAACTTTTTCTAAAGACAAATCTCTATATAGTTGCTATATACATGTGAGACTTACGTTTCTAAACTGAGTCCTTTAAAGTAAATCGACAGGCAACTTTTTTTAAAAAAAAGTTTCAGCGATACTCTTTCGCAAACCAACTTCACAGTAAAAAATGCTTCCATGTGTATTCCAAAATTGCTCATGACTTTTCAAAATATACAGAGTCCTAGACTCCTAGTGTGTGCAAGTAATGTCAGACTGGCAACGCAGTAGTAAAGGTTCGTGGCGCCTCATGAACTCAAAAGCATAGTTTGCCCCTGCTATTTTTTCATCTTTTTTTTTTTCATTTTTGTGTTGCTATCTACAAATTCCCTTTACAGCGGGCGCACATCACACACTGCGCAGCTTCTCCCTCTCTCACACACTCAAGATAATAATACCCATTTCCTACAAGATCATGGATGCAACAATCATGCTAGAATCAAATCTATGAACACACCACCACCACCTAACAATCACTGTTTAATCAGCTTCACTCGATCGATGCAGTTAACGAGCAGCGGCGGCAGCAACGCCGGCGAGTAGCGTGCAGGCAGATCAGCTGAGGTGCGGGAATGCGAGGTCCTTGGCGAGCAGGTACCGGAAGCTCTGCCGGTGGGGCACCCACTCGACGACCTTGCCGGCGGACCTTCCGCCCCGGCACCGCTGCACCGCCGTCCGCAGGCTCTCCGGGAGGCTCCGCTGCACGGCGTCGACGAGGCGCTCCGGCGAGAGCTTGGCGTCCCGGGCGTAGGCCTCCACCAGCTTGGGCAGCAGCACCCGGTGCTCCTTCCACACCCCCACCGTCGCCCGGATGTACTCCTCCCGCGCCGCCTCCAGCTGCTGCGACAGCCGCTTCGGGAAATACACCCGGACCTGCATGGACAAGCACAAGCTGTGTCAAAGGAATGGCAGGCAATCATGTCTCGAGTACTTTGATGAACATTCTTGCATGGTGCTACTGTGGATGCATACTCGACTACATACAGGCCCATACCAAGGAAACAAAAGCAGATACTTGTCAAGCTCCTTTTATCATTGTGTTCATCCATGGCAAGGTTTCAGTTCACTTCTCCATGCAGCTTTACCACTTTCATTCAGAAACATCTCTAGACTACCTTTTCTTTAAGAAAAATGGCATACTACACTCCACTAGGTGACTGTTACCATGCTGAATTATGTTTGAGAGTTCCCAGGAATACAATGTCTAGTACTGAACTACCAATCCATGGTTTCATGGCTTTGCGTTCGATTTTGTCAGCCGAAAGCATGCAGGTTCAGACTTGAGAGAGAGAGGGGCGTGTTCTCACCGCGGGATCGGAGTGGCTCCCCGAGCAAAGCGCAAAGCGCAATAGGGGCTCCGACTGATGAACGGCGAAGGCCTGCCACTCCCCGCTCCCCGCTCTGCTCCCCCGGCTTTTGATCCTTGGGTGCAGCAAAGTCCGCAGCCACTGCGCGCATCAAAAGGACCACAATCAGATGGATGTCCAAAACATTCTCATCGTGTTTTCGGGAGCGTTTCGCGTTGTGCTCGTCGCTGCATGTTCTTTGACCCAATGATGATGTGGCGGCCAACACTTACATGTCCGGGGCAGTGCGTGCTGCAACCGAGAACCAGGCCCTGGATGACCGCCGCGTTGATGGTGCGCCCGGCGATCTTGCATTCGGCCTGCAGGGGAACATTCTGTCAGTCGTTGCTCAGTTGCCCGGTTCTGAAGGAATTGTTTGTCTTCTTCGAGACGGTTTCGGCGATCGATGGGGAGTGACTAGTGAGGTTGTGCTTTACCTTGACAAGCAGTGATGTCTTCTTCAGATGGTTCTGTGGAACGCCGTACTTGAGGTAGGCCTGTGGGAGTTAGTGCCATGGATGATCATTAGCATTCAGAGATAGCATGAGTAGACAGAACAGTACTAATTAGTACTAGTAATGTGAGGAACATTACATGCATCAGCAACGCATTGTGTATGTTGATCCAGAAAGCGAGCTTCTCCTCGTTCGTCATCCGCCGCAGATCAACAGTCTCCAACCGATAAAGAATCAACCTGAAACTCCAAATGTGCAGTTGAACAGATGTTACAGGGCTGAACACAAGAACTGAACATGTTTCATCCATTTTTTTGAGGTTCCAAAACCGTAAGGAGAACTCACCTGTAAGTTTGGAGCAAATCTTCAGCTTCTCTGAGCCTTTGCCGGTCGCGGGAGATCGACGGGACCTCAACCATGGAGTTGTACGGCCCACTGAACTCCTTCAGGCCCTCAACACGGAAGGGGTTGATCAGCCGGGAGTCGAGCGTGGCTTCCCTGCTGCAGTTGGGGCTCCACATGTCCCCGAGGTACTGCGGAGATACCACGCTCGCCGAGGAGAGCGAGGAGGAAGGCGACGACGACGGCCGGTGGTGAACCAGAGGAGGATCGGCGAGCTTGCAGAACACCCCTGCCATGCACCTAACCATCTCCTCTGAAAGGTTGTTGGGAGTTTCAGGGATGTGGTCGGCCACGTTAGTACCCAGGTAGTCAGCCAAGCTTACCACTCCTGATGTTGCAGTCTCCCCTTCCTGTTCATGAACACAACCACAATAAACGAACTCAGAATTGATTTCAAACACAGTTAAAAAAAGAATTTATTTGAAATTCAACAGAAACAACCTAATTTTCTAACAAGTAGTAGAGCATGTTATGGACTCTTACAGTAATTGAAAACTGAATAAATTTCAGCATTCCTAAAAGTAACAAATTCTTTGTGACTAAACAATCACCTCCAAGAATGAGAAAGGTTGAGAGTGGCACGATCGAAGAGCCCTCGCGAGACTGTCCTCTGTGGGTGATATCCTGGACGAACACACTCCCCGGAACGACAGCGCAGACTGGCTTCGGAGGCCAGGATCAAAGTCTGTAGTCCTCCTGGGGCACGTCGACGGCGAGGAATCATCCACTGCGCCATTCCTCCCCTTGCTGAGTGGAGGGCAGCTGTAATGGAGCATTGGGTCATCTCCTTTCCTGATAGGAGCCTTCGCCTTCGGCGTCTCATCGAGCTGCGCAGACCTTGAGCTCACCGACAGCTTCGGTGCCTCCCGGTTAGCATCTGAAGGCTGCAATGTGGGCGATTGCTGTTGCTGCTGCTGCTCAAATGCTTTCCTGTAGAGTGTTAGCAGGTACTGCTCCAAGTGCTTGATCTCCAGCTCCAATGTGGCAACCTCCCTTATCAGCTGAGTTGCCGGCTGATTTGAAAAAAGAAAGGAGAACGTCAGTTAGAGTTCGTGAACATGCTGCCATTCCTGAGTTGGGAGCAGATTAAACAGGAACTGGTTAGGTAATTAGGTAAAAAAAAGGAGCACCTTTAGCATCGGGCTCTCATTTTGGAGAGTGATAGGAGCAGGATCAGGCCCCAGCGCTTTCTCCAGTGCGCCGCGCACCACCTGCTGATCCTTGAGGTGCATCTCCAGTTGCAGAATCTGCATGTGCGCATCATGTCAGACAGAGAAACAAAACATCGAACAGCTGGGGATTCACCATGTTATCTGCAATCCTTGTAGTATATTTTGACACAATTTATCTTTTTGGGTATTTTTTTGGAAAAAAATTCTTCTGCGAGTTCAGCACTGGACAAGAAAAGAGTACAGGAAAGAACAGTCCGTTGGTTCCTGAGTACAAGTACAGAACAAAAAGATCAATGAAGAACAGCTGCAGATTTCAGGTCCTTGCCTCTTTCTTCAGGGAGTTCTGCGCCTCGCTCCTTGGCTGAATTCCCTTCTTGGCTTCACATTTCTGGTGAGAGTTTGAATTTTTACCTTGCTGGAAGAACACACACGAGAAAACCACCGGAATTTCTCAGATTTCAGTAAGAAGAAGATGAAATCAGAGATACAGAAGAGATAAAAAGCACAAAGAAAATTAACATTTTTTCTTTCAAAAATTAAGAACTTACCAGCTTAGTTTGATTGGATGATTTCTGTGAAGACCGCAGAGCACCCTTAGCATCTTTGTCCTCCAAGTCACTGCCATTACGCAACCAACAGAAGAAATTCCTCATGAACATCTCATAAAGATGATAAAACCGAAGAAATCTGCAGAACCAAGCTTGTGCATCCAACCTCTTGGATCGCTTGAGCCTTGCTGAAGGATTGGAGGGCTTCGCTACTCTGGGGAAGGGCGCGTGCGCTTTCTTCTCCAGTGCCGCCATGTCCGTTCTTCAGAATTCAGACACCGTGTGAAACCAATCAAGAACTGGGAAGACATGGAAGAACCAAACCAATCAAGAACTGAGACCGAGAAACTAAGGTTGTTGTGCAGAGAGATAAACATGCAAATTGCAGGATACAAAACAAAAGAACTCACACAATTTGCTGGACCTGGCCTCACAACTGGCTCAAGCAGAGGAGAGAGAGAGACAATGAGAGGGAGGGAGGGAGAGAAAGAAGAGGGAGGGAGCTCCCAGTGATGCAAGCAGAGAGCAGAATGGTGCCGTCAGAAGGCAGAAGCCACACTAGACTCCAACAAGCCTTGCACTGTGTATATCCACCACCAGCCAATGTGGCATCTACCACCACCAACTACTCCCAGGTCAAAGACCTAACCCAGTGGACATTGCAAGAGGAAAAGCCCCTTTAGCTTCACCTCCAACTGCAGAAACCCCCAATGAATCTCACACACAACAGCAGCCCTCCTTGTGTTTAGTATGTGTGTGTGCCTACCTCCAAAAGGCCATTGACCATGACACCTCACATAAAAGAATTTGCAAAAGGCAGCCTTTTGCCTTGTTTTTATCCTTGTTGTGAGCAGTAGATGTTGCCGTTTTAACTACTACCACTGCACCTCTTGGGCCAAGGTCAGAAAAATTTATTCCTGCCTGGCTCTGGTTCTTGAATCTTGCTTGATTCACGGCACAGCTATGGAGTCGAAAACTAGGGAAAGTTTGCGACTTTCTAAACCAGGGTTTGGTTATTGCTGTGTCGGTTTTTCCTCTCTCACTTCAGTGACCCTGATAGAATACTAGTTTCAGGTACTGTGGTCTGAGACAGGTGAGAGGTTATAGCAATTGATAAATGCAAAATCATTGTCTGCTGCTAATGCAGCCAAGGTTTCCTGCCAAATGCCAACGCAAACGTCAGGGTTACTCTCTCTACCCTGCCAAACTATCTGCAAGATTTCGCCCCCTTTTCTGGCAGCAAACTTTCTGCGAGTCTTCAAGTTTTCATCCATAGAATAGTACGCATCACTGTATGGACACGTCAAATGCAAGCCAGAAACATTAGTTAAAGTGGAATATTCAAATCATGTCGGTGCTTATCCTGGTAATCCTGGTAAGCAGAAGTTGATCTGCTAGGTTTCCAGATGTGACAGCATGGGCTCATTCAAAATACCTGTGGTACAGGAGCATTTGCTCGCTCTCTCTCAGATGGGGATCTTCGTGACAGCGACGGGCAGGTGAACAATATGAATGCAAGAGATATGCTAGTACTGCATCATTTACAGCAACTCACAGTGATAAGATCTTTGACTGGGCAGTAGCATACCCCTGGAAATTTCTCTCATCAGCTCAATAATATTCATAAGGAGTTTTTTTAGGAAAAATATCCATGTGATATTTTAAATTGCAAATTCTACTCATAAACGCACTGCAATATTTTTCCTTTACAAAAGTTTCCACACTCTCTATTAGTTTTGGGGAATTTTTATATCACCCGGATTAAAGAAAAAATGTATGCACTAGCATATATGATCAGTATATCCCCACTCTCCTTTTTTCCTTTTCAAAGCATATATGTACCCCAAAGATCCTACTCCAACAGCAGACTAGTGGCATAAAAGCCTCCATCAAGAACAATAAATAAAATAAATAGATATATAACAAACAAATAAATAAAGGGATTCGAAACATGATATGAATTTGGTGGGCCCCACATACACCAAGGGATGAACCAGCTATTAGAGACAACACCCTGTTTTGTCCGAAGAATGTTTAAACCTTCTTGAGGCATACAAACCTAAAAGAATGGAAGGGGGTGGCCTCAAAAGTGGAGAAAGTGGGGATAAAAGGGGTCTGTGGCTGTGCCCCAAGGAAAACAAACCTTGCTCTGCTTGGGTGCTTCCTCTTGTTTTGAGCTGAAAACCACTAGCATGTCTCTCTACTCTCTCTAGTGCCTTCTCAAAAGGAAACCCCAAGGCAACCAAGTATCACTTGTCCTCTGCCCTAAGGGAGCTTCTTGTTTGTCACAGGAATAATCCTTGTTCTGGGAGGGTGCCTCTGCATGTCTCATTTGGTATGCAAGGCGTGGGGCTCTTTGCATTTGAAGCATGGGCATGGAAAAAGCTGAGGAGGCAACAGAGAAGAAGACAACAAAAATTTAAAGTGCTAGGTCTAGATGAACCTTGTTCTGCTCTAATTGTTGCTTACTTGCTTGGCCTAAGCCTGGCCTTATCAGGATTAGGGTTAACCCATCAAGTCAAAGATATATATGAGTCTGAACTAAGGTCTTTCAAAAAAAAATATATGAGTCTGAACTAATCATCTCAATCTAATTGTAATCCATGCATGTGCATCACAAATCAAAATTCTCACATGATCTGAACTGTTTCAGAGTCCTTGTTGATTCTATTCTATCATCTCTTTTTTTTTGCAAAAAGAAAAAAGAAAAAAAAAACATGGTGCGCGCACTCCATTATTTTCCCGGTTTGAAAAAATGAAAAAAAAAGATAAACCGGGTAGGACCAGTTCGACAGAATGAACCCAAAAGCTCCAGTTAGCATTCACGTTGCCGGTTATGTCTTGAGCATGCAGCGTCGTCCTTTAATTGCCCTAATGATCATAAGATGACGCGAAATTTATATACATTTAATCTGTCCAACATCAACAACCACTGCAAGATAACAAGATTGACAGACAGCAAGACAGCCGGACATGCTCGCAGTCTGATGAGGCTTGGAATCTGGGCGATTTATAAAATCTCCAACGCTGCAAATCTCACCTGGATCTTCTCAGATCTGAGCTATGTATGTTTATATCACCACAAAAAGGGATAAACTACGAGTCGGCTTGTTAAGTTTCTTGGTCAGATAGATGATCTTTGATTGATTATTTTTCTTTTCAGGAAACTGACTGATGATGTAAAATACTGACTTGATTTCAGTGACTAACATAAGAACAACTGACCTGACATGCATCTTGCCTGAACTTTGAGGTAGTTTTGTTATTCTGAACAATAGTGACAGACTAACTCCCATGCAGTAACACTTAATGCTGAAGAACTGATACGTTACTTAGCTCGTTCATGATCCTATCTAAAAATGTGCCAAGTCCAAGTGTGCAATGTTTAGTCGCTCCAAGGTCTCCTCCTAGGTTATTACGCCGTTCTCTTCTTGTTTATTGCAAGGTCAAAGGACAGGAGAATCCAATGTCTTCTACCGAAGTCCACAGTGATTCCATCTAAGCAAAGTTCGTACGTAGAGCTAGTAACCTCTGCTGGCAGCACTTCTTTTGAATCCCTTTTGAACCAAGTTATTTTTTAATCCTCAACCGACAAATGAAAAAGGAGATGCCTTTTGTCCACTTTGCAGTGGCAGTTGTTATGGATGGGGTTCAATAACAAGAGGAAATAATAAGCCACTAATGGGATATCCCTTTACTTATTAAAAGGTTGAACATATAATACTTGTAACGTAGTCCTAATTAACACTTTGCTCTACCTATAACAAAGTAGAAGGTCACTATTACGTATTATTTTCTTAAAATTGCTTTAGCTAGGTCGAACTTGCTGCAAAGTAGTCCTAATAATAAGACTATATTTGGCTGTGATGATAATACATTTAATTTCATGCATGCGCCAACCAGTTCACCTTACAAAAAAAAACCTTACAAGTAAGGAGGATCAGGCAGAAGCCTGCAGGCCAGCTTGAAGGAGCGCCACGAAAGCATCTCGTTTGCAAACACAGAGGAGGTAAACATACTTGCATACAAAACATATTTCACCGGGACTCGTGCGCCACAGTGTGCATGCATGCACGTAAAAGCACAAAAGGTCAATGATACGTGCGCCCTAAACTTTTTTTCTTTTTGGGTGCACACACACAGAGAGGGCTACATCAAAGAACTCGAAGGGTAACAAAAATCAAAACGAAAAGGCCAGGCAACAAAAGCCAAACAAAAGGGGATCACCAAGTTGCAAAAGGGCGGCAAACAAAAGGGCTTCAGTTTATTAGCACACGCAGCAGGAAAGAAAAATTTGTGAAAACAGGTGAAAAGGAGAAGCAATACGAGGAAAAAAGGCCGGGTTTTGCAATCATCTTTTCACCAAAAGATGAGACAGATATATGCTACAATATTAATAGAAGATAGATCAGGTTGGAGTTGGGTGCAGCATTATTATTCGTCGTTCAGTGCATAATTTGTTTGTAAATGTGCATCAGTTAACTAAGCATGGATTACAAACTCACTTGAATTTTAAGAAATGAATACAACCATCCATATATGTTTGATGGAAAAGTTAAGCTCGTTGGTGTGTAGTGTTTGGACTTTGGCGTTGGATATAATATAATGTGGCAGTGCAGAATTTAGCAGGAAATGTTTCTCATATGTCAATAAGCACGATAGAGTAGTAGATTACTACAATCCTATTTAAAATTGTATATAGGAGTTTAAATAAATTAAATAAATGCATGCAAGCTTTCCACCTTTAATTTAGCCATGTTCGTCTGATTAAACTTGGTGGTTGTTGCATCAAGCTTGTGTCGATGATCTATGCTCAATCAGCAATCTCTCAACCACTGAAAATTTCAACACTGCATATTGGGGCTTGGGTGGTAAGCAAAAGCCACTTGCACCGATTTTGTGAGCGTGCGTAAAGTTGCACTACTGCCATATCTTGCCACTTCAAAACTTGGTCACAAACTCACAATGAAGTGTTCAGACAATGAGACAAGCCCACCAGCTGATGTGTGCGTGAGGCCTCGTGTACACTGCCATGCATCATCAAGATCCAAGTCCTTTTTTATTTCAAATTCAGGAGTTTATTTTGCTTAACAAAAAAATGCATAATTCCTCTTATCCAGATTCAAGTCGATACTGTACAGACAGCTAAGTTTGAAAAATACCTGTGAAGTTTCACTGAAGCTTGCCTGTCGCCACCAGATTCCGTTGCGAGAATTGCAGTGGCAGCTAGGGCCGCTGAGGTAACTGCGTGTAGGGTCAAAAGAGAGTGGCGTGCCACACGACTCATCAGCCATCAGCACCGTTGCTTTGCTTTCCCCCATACCATAGATGTATCTTTCAGCAAAAGCTCATGGAACTGGTGGGCGTCTTTGCGGTCAAGTACTAAGAGAACTAGCAAAGGCCCCCTTGGCCCTTGGGGGTCATCATCCTCACTAGTCACTCATCTACTGCAACACCTTTGCTTTTGGTCGATGCTCACCCAAATGTTGACATTATGGTACAAGACATGCACGTCTACTACCTTTCAGTTCGCTAGCTTGCAGTGATTTGACCACGCAAGACGTAAAAATAAAGCACTCATCCAAGACAAGAACAATGTGAAGCAGATGGCTTTGCTTGTGGACGGTGGTGAAAACCTTCAGCTCCCTACTACACACAGGATTCAGTGCTCACTACTCAGACAGTGTACTGTACCTGTAGCCATTGCCTTCCCAGCTGAAGCATCTTACTACCTGCACTGTTTGTAGCTATGCATCTTAAATTTCACTTTGAATATTAATTTCTGTTTTTTGAGAGTTTTGAATTTCAATTTCGAAACGCTGCTTAGACGACCATACTGAGACACTGACGAAGCCGCTGCCATGCCGATCCTGCAGGCAGCCTGCACCAATGCAGAGAGGGAGACCCCTGCGTGCCATTGCCAGGGGATTCACTGCAATTCATGGCGCCCTCACCAAACCTCCTGGACGGAACGGAGGGATTCAATGCCCGCATTGCAGGCGGAATCGCGACAGAATTCAATGCGAATTCTTGGGACGAGGGAGCCTCTGAAAGCCTGAACCGCTTGCACAGGAGATTCAGAAAAGGCCAACGCAAAGTGCCGGACACTGCACACCTAGGCGACACTGGTCGGTCCCAACTGTTGACGGCAGCAGCTAGGACGCTAGCTACTGTGTGTACAGTGCAAGCATATGTACGGATGCAGTGTATTTGTACCCCACCTAATCTCAGAGCATGGTGACATTGCCATTGATGAGCACTGGATGGAGTGTAGTTGCTGTTCTTTGGGATGTGTAGTGTAGCTGCTGTTCTTTCTTTTTTTTTGTGTGTGTGTGTCAAGCAAATAGTTGCTGTTCCTTGGGACATAGGCATCTCCAGTAGTTCAGCAGCCGAGAAATTTGCTGTATTGACACTTCAAACAATTGGCTTCGCATATTTGACATCGGAAACATTTGCTTCGCAATTTTGACGCCTGAAACGTTAGGTTGCTTGATTTTGTGACATCCTTCTCTTTTTAACTATTTTCTTTTGCTTTCATTATTTTAGCCTATCAAATGACACGTGCCCTTGCTATGTATGCTGAACTTATTTTAAGGTTCAAATGCAGTTAACTTCTAAGATTTTTTGTGAACTATATGTGTGAACTATTCAACCTATTTGGTTGAGATGCGTGAACATGAACTATATGTATACTTATTGCTTGAACCCTGACGGGATGTATATGGCTATGAACTAGTGCCATTTTGCTTTGCAACAATATATTGTGGCATGCCACTTGGTGTGGCTGCAAAGTTCATGTGAAAACATGTTATGAAATGCTATTCAACCGAAGCAAAAGGAAGGTAGCATGTCTTGTATAGTTAAGAGGCTAAGACTATCATTTCAGGTGTCCAACATAGCAAAAAGAAAAGAGAACCGATATAAAAAGGTGAAAATGTCAGGAAATCAAGCAACCTTATGTTTTAGGTGTCAAATGTGCGAAGCAAACGTTTCAGATGTTAAATGTGCGAAACCGCATGTTAGGGATGTCAATAGAGCAAATTTCTCATGTCAATTGTGATACCGGGCGGAGAACAGAGGCAGAAGTTGAGAGACGAAGCAACAACAGCAACACATTTTTCATGCTATATATTATTTTCCCCCTCTCAGGGCTCGGAACAACCAACCGCCCAGCACACAATGTCCAACACAACATATAGGTATCAAAACCAACATTTTCAAGGAAGAAGGAAGAAAGGATCACGGTTTATTGTGTGCACGGATCGACGCCCGTGCGACATGATGAGGAGCTGGAGCTTTCTCGTTGATTAGAATCTGTTCTGGAAAGTCCACTCGTATTGATTTGAACTGATAGCGCTGCATGACGTCAAAGAAAAGAATAAGTGGACTGACATAATTATCACAAATTATTGTACATCAGCAATTAATAAATCATACAAGTCATTTCATCTAGCAATTAATAATGTTTGTCTGAGGTGAGGTGATGTAGTTTGACTGGAAGTAGAATATCATGTTATCAAAGGTGTACCTTGTCTTTCCATGATGCATCAAGAATTTTGTAGTATGGTTCGAATAATACCACTCGATCACCCTCTTTAATCTGTAGCAGAGAAGACCTCAATTAGCATGGTACAACAGCTATTATAAAAGAAAAGGATGCGATAGTCTCAAAATGTATTTGCTAAATTATAAACTAATCTTGCAACACAAAAATTCAATATACAAATAAGTTGACCATTATCAATGATTCTTAGACTGGAAATGAACTTTAATCACACTGATCATCTTTACTGCAGCAAAGGCTTGATTGGTGGATGGTAATCATGGTCATTAGTCACCCCCTCCCACCTCCCCTTCCACCTCATAGGTAATAGGGCTGGATATGCCTTTAGTTCTAAACATTTCACTAAAATAGACCAGTTCTTGATAACAAACAATTAACTGAAAAGCTACATCGCTTTTGTCAAGACGTTACACAACCATAATGAAACAAAGATTAAACAAAAGACAACAATAGGGATAATCAAGGAACACGGTGCACATTTTTTTACTACATGAGCATTCACCAGAGTTCTGAGGTCTTACTGCATCATTCCGTAGCCCGTAGACTGAAAGTATAAAATAAGTCTGATCCAAGTCACATGTTAAATAATACCTGAAAAATGTTAAAGATAATAATATACATTACGAACAATATGAGATAACAGGAGGAAGAATCAAGATACAATAGCATTTCTAGTAGGCACACTGTAAACGAACAAAAATCTGCATACATCTTTACTCATCTGCATGATTATGTTGTACTTAGCTTATGATAACCAGGTCATCAAATAAATAGAAACAAGGTTATAGAAAAATATTACAAGATACTTAATTGACTGTTTCGCATCTTTTCCTTGCTGGCTCCGAAGTCCAACAAGGAAGTTTATAGTAAAACCATTCTCAACTATTACTTCGCATATATCCATTGGTACACACTATATTCATTGTAATAATGAAATGCAGTCAGGACACAGGCAACCAAGAATCATATATTCGGACCAGGAAATTTAAGGTGGTTAAATATTTCCAAAATAAAAAAGGAAAAGTGTAATGAAAATTGAAATGAAGTAAATGTTTACATCAATACTTTGTGCAAATGCAAATCTCATTGCATTTTTACCAAAAATTCCTGATGCCTAATGCTTAGGACAGTTCAATGAGCTCAAAATCGTTACAAAAATGCTTGATGCATCACTGAGTAAGCATCCCAATCTTGAAAACATACGGAAAAAACATCGATCAACAGAGAACCTAGTAACCTACACATTCCACCAACGAGCTAGGCACTGTTCCTACCCATAGAACAAATACAAACTACTAGATATTATGTTAATTGCAATTTTAATATACCAGTTATCTTTGCGATTTGGCTACCTTAATCCCAACTCAAAAACAGTTTATAGCAGGTAAACTGCATGTACTAAGCTGTTTATAGCTCAAAAGAACTGCTTCAACTGAGGCATGCACAGTATTATCATAACAGTCTTAAAAAAAGAATTAGATCAAAAGTCAATTTCACTTTTATTTCTTCCATGTTATTTAAAACCTCATCAACTACATGTTTAACAAGTAGGTGCTTGGATGTTGGACCAACAACAAAAAAGCCTTTTAGTCCCAAGCAAGTTGGGGTAGGCATGTTGTAACAGAATTCCAATTTCTTTTTTTATTAACAGTTATCATATCCTTGAACTGCCTTCATCTTCTATCAATTGTTAACAGTTATTGCACGGCGCATTATTGAAGTGTAAACATAAATGTTTCCAGCTATTTAAAATATACAAATGCCCTAAGGACAGGAATCAGAAGGGCGAAAAAAACATGGGATGATAAAGCATGCATAACTAGCTTACTGAAAATTTAGTATAATTCAACTTACAGTGGAGCAACATTGTCATGTCTTATCAAAAGAACAACTTTTCCCAAAACAGCAACTGCTTTGTTCAAACCCTCTGATAGAATGCTTATGGTGGCTTTCTTGTGCGATGAATTCACTGTGACATTATAAAGGTATACAACATAAACAAGAATTTAACAATAGTACTCGTATTTTTTGAAAAGAAAATATAGAACTTCAATATTTGCAGTGTGTTACAATGGACACTACTCAAGGACGACACCAATGATGCTAATCTTTTGGATCGTAATTGTCCCTGTGGAAGAATATTATTATAAGTTAGCAATTTTCCCATAAAATAGAAAAACTATGATTTTCAGTAGAACAATGCTGTGTTGTTTTAGTCAATGCATTCTCATCAAAACACCAATTCGAGCAAATGCAAAATGAATAGTAAATTGATTCAGCACATCTGTCATAAATACATGGGTAAGATATCACGGCACATGTCTCAGAAAAAAAAAACTCTATAGATTACTTATTCCACGAACAACTTCATTGATGCAGTAGCGTTCAACATTAATTCATCACATGAACAAATTAAGTTTTTAAGAAGATAACCAACTACTAGACCACAAGAAATGGCCATACGATATATACATGTGACACTGTTATCAAACAAATATGAAATTCAACTTTTAAAGAAACAGAAAATGTTAAGTTTGCATCACTATTCACAACAGTTGCAGAAAAAGAGTAATCTCATTTAAGCTTCCAGTATTGATAAATATGCATAACCATTAAGTAGCAGCCATTCTGTGAATGCGATACAGGATAAGTTATGTCAACTCTGCAATCTAAATAACATAGTTATATACTGGGTAATTTCTATAGTTTACATACCTTCATTGCATTCTCTAGCTTATCAAGGAGACTGATGATCTTCTGAACTTCTCTATCAGCACCGAGGTCAGGGTCTTTTAAAGCTGCAGCTTCGAATCCACGAAGGGCCCTTTCATAATTCTCCAAATATTTGTTGGCCTAAGAGGACCAGGGTTCAAAAAATCACATGCAAATAATTATTGCACTTAGTTGTTGTTTAGAAATTGTTAAAAGTTATAAAAAGGTTAAAAATAGACCTAAAAGTATCTTGTTTCCAAATCTAAACCCTTTCACCACAACACTGTAACTGGCGCTGCAGGACAATATTGCCACACCGAGATGAAAATTGTGGTGTGGCAAGGATTAGCCTTAGGCCACCCCAGGCATGGTACCTTACCACACCATGAAAAGTGCATGCAAGCACTAACTTGCCATGCTACCGGGTAGCGTGGCCAAAAGGTACATATAATTGAGCTTACTTAAAAATGAAAGGGATCAAAATTATATAAAAAAGATAATTTAAGTTACTTTAGAAGATGTTGAATTGTCTGGGACACTCACTGTGGCACAATTATAGTAGAGGTCTGGATTCAAACTCATAGTTTTATCCTTCTCCTGCACATAAAATAAACTCAACAATATCAATATATGATATGAGTCACACAGAAAACAACTAGAAATCTATATAAGAAAGGTTACATGTCATATTCTCAATAATTTTAACCGGAGAACAATAGCAAAAAGTACAAATACCAACTTACAGCATTTTGATATGCTTTCACCGAATGATGAAGCTTAGTGTGGTCCCAGGCTCCTCCCACAAAGAAGCTAGTGAGATAAGCATTACCCATATTGTCTGCAGTTAAAAGGACATATGAACAGCCTTTCTTCAAGGAATATTTGCTTTTATGCTGCTGATTGAATTGCGCTTCCGGTATGTGCCACTGCTTAGCCAAATGAACTTTGGCAAATTTCAGGGGTATGATAACATATTGCATCTTTAACTCCCAAATGGTAGCATGTATATGGAACCCAATAAGGCACGGATCTTGGTTATGCATCCATACAACTCGAAACTGGGGCATAACAGGTAGTGATCCCATCATGCAAGAAAATGAACCAAACCAGGTACTGATCCATTGTGCAAGATCCATGGTACCTGATACTCTAATTACATCATACAATCAATGCAACTATTTTCCAGTGCAATGTTGTAAAAAGAAAGAATGCAGCGATGTTAAATACTACAGACTGCAGATGTGGATATGAATTTCTAATCGATAAATGTGAACTATGTAAAAAATAGAACTTCTGCAACTACACAAGGTAAAGAACTCTTACACCATGAATTGCCATCTTTAATGTCCAGCATAACAGCTTCTTTTGCATGCTTAATGCTCTCTTCCACTAAAAGCACCTGGTCTTCACTACCTGAAAATGATAGCACGAAAAATGAGACAAGTAACTGAGAAATCTTCAGTTGAAACAAACGATCTTTTTTAGTACGATAGTAGGTGCAAAATTAATACTGGCGATGTATTATTAATAGCAGCAGCTCAGCACTAAAGTATACATGAGAACTTGTTTCTGCGGCAGTTTTCTTCAATACTCTCAAAGCATATTAGGCAACAGAGATGCAGCAAAAACAAGAAGTTCCATGTGCTTAGATAGAAATGATAAGTGAAAGCATGATTAATTCAACATTATGTTTATGATTTGACATAATCGGTAATTAGATATAGAGGAAGTACTAATATTATAAAGGTACATGCTCACCTTGAGCCATACTTCTCTCAAGCATGGAGAGCTGGCACAGTATTTTCTTATCTGAACCCTGCCCAATAAAACCATGCTGGAGAATTCAGAAATATAGAAAAGGATACTTGGAACTACTTCCAGGTTAATATTTTACCTTGCTTAGTGCTAATGAAAAGCAATTCTTTGCTGCAGGAAGATCTCCCTTCTTCCAAATGCAGTTACCCAAACATAACCATGCATCTACAAGAGATGGATTCAGCTTTACCTAATATGTACAGTAGCAAAAGCAAAACATTAATTTCTTATATGAGGAATTGTATAAAGAGTTGTTTAGTCTCTGCTACATACTGCTTTGGATAAATGATCTTCAGCCTCCTTATGATAGTCAGGAAAGACATCCAGTATTTTTCCCCTCAAAAACTCAAAAACACCACGCTGTTGTGGAGATTTCTTTTGTTCTGAAAGTAAAAAAAAATGATTTAGGAGTGTGTCATGAAATAATTCCAAAAGGCAGAGGGCATCATAGGTCAGGCCGCATCAAGAACAAAATTGCTAAAGCACATGGATACAGCAAGGAACAGAAACCCTGATGCTGCTTGCATTATATCAAAATGAGCTTGGAAATAGAAATGTTAAGGCACATTTACATTACATATAGGGACCGACGATGATGCTACTATTTATTGAAACATTCAAGGACATCAGCAGATTCAACACAATACAAAAAAAAAATGCATATGTTCGGAACACAAAAGGAGGAGCATTAGTTTCACTACTTTCTCCATATGTTGGGACAACCAGTTTTCTGTAGCACACTAGCTCCCAGGTATAGCCATTGAATCCAGTAAGATTTGCTGGCCATCGTGACATGGCACGGCCCATCCTATAGTTTGAACTAGTTCCAGACACTTTAACAGTGATATTTGCTGGCCATGAAAAATCAAGAATTCAAGCATGGCGATCAACAGCACACTTGGCTTCTGCGCGAGTAAACGAATTAGGCATCTCCAAATTCCATCTCATCGGACTAGCATCGTCGAATTGGGGGCAGGGAACCACACGGATTGCAGAATGTGCAGCTACCACCGAGTGGCCAGTGCTAGTCTGCTAGACTGCTAGTAATCGAATTGGGATCAGTGGCGAGCAGCGGGCACCGGCCTCCACGTCACTACTACCCGGTGTGCTAGTAACCGAATCAGCTGCAGCAAACATTGGATTATGGATGCCGGCGGTTGGGAAGGCGCGTACCGGGCGGGAGGGCGTCGAGGAGGGCGAGGGCGGCGTCGGCGCGGGCGCGGAGTGCGGCGGCCTTCTTGGCAGGGTCCTGGGGGAAGAAGGTGTCCCGGAGGCGGTACAGCTCATCCGCCGCGTCCGCCGCCAGCTCCAGAGGCGTCCTGCTCCTTTCCTCCGGGCCGGAGCCCGCGCAGGCGCCGGTCGGCGGCTTCTCGGCCGACATGGGATCCAAGCCAGGAGAGCGAGGGCGGCGAGGGGAGCGGGAAGGCGTCGCTGGAACGGAGATCCAGCACGCGCGGCGAGCAGCACGGCGGCGCTGGAGCAGGCGACAGGAGATGACGGGGGGGTTGGGGAATGGGGCCAAAACCCCGAGCAGTGCTCAAGGTAATCTCAACCGTTGAAATTATCAACTCTTCATGCAGAAAAGCCCATAAGCTGGTGTTCAAGTCCTTTTCAGTTCAAATTTAGTTGTTTCATTGGTTTACAAAAAAAAAGAGAGATTTCTATCCAGATTCAAGTCGACGTACACGCTGTTAGATACTTATTTGCCAAATAAATTTGGTAGAAATAATAAATTTAACTGAAATACGATGCAGTTGTTTACAACTGAAATATTTGGTAGAAATCTGTTAAATTTCAGTTGCAGAGAGGGAGATCCCTGCGTGCTTCACCATCGCCAGGCGATTCACTGCATCGTATCGAAGCTCTGCACACCTACTGCATCGTAGCTCTGGTTGATCCACATCTTGGAAGAGCACCTCGGTGAAATCTTAAAACTAGAAGTCATGGCTCAGTCACAAGTTACATTTTCTTCATCTGAGTTCACAAGGAAGGTCACTCAACTCACAAACACTAGCAGTAAAATCACAGCAGATTGATTTCTGTACCAAGAAATCAGGCAGTTTTCTCACCCAAAAGCATTACAACACAAGCACAACCAACACAAGATTAACCTCAGTTAAAAGATGACCACTAGTGATCCTACACTATACTCCTCTCTTCTCCAGCGTCTTCCTCCTAATTGAAACTAAGTCTCTCCTACTACCTTGTAAGAAAACCATTCTTACTAACTTCTTGCAACCTTGTAAAGTGCAACTTGCAAGCTGCAGACAGCATCACACGCTGTTATTCCCAGCAGTATCAATCAGCCGATCAGTGCCGCCCCGACGAGCTCCCCGGCTGCTCGGCATACGGCCTGACGAAGGTCCTCCTCCACCAGACCTCGAACGCCCTCTGCAGGTTCGGGCACCCGTCCCCGGCCTTCAGGAACCGGCCCAGCCACGCGAGCAGCACGGCCTGCTGGTCCTCCAGCGGCAGCGTCAGGATGGTCTGCCCGACGCCGTCCTCCACCACCGTGCGGTCGAACCACCGGCACCCGTGCTGCAGCCACCTGTAGTCGTCCATCAGCGGCTGCAGCCACACGTCCAGCAGCCGCCGCCGGGTCTCCTTCGACGGCAGCGCCTCGCCTTTCCCGACGGCCACCAGCAGCCTCGCGCTGACGCAGCTCACCAGGTGCCGGTGCATCACCGGGATCTTGGGGTGGAGCTCGGCCAGCTCCGCCTGGCTGGCCCAGATGACTGTCAACTCATCAGCTGCGTGCCTGTCCGATAGGATCTCAGCTAGCCAGAGGAGGTTATCAGCCTCCAGACTGATCTTTCTGAACATCTGCTCTTTGTCGTCTGAAGATTGTTCGGCAAGCACCTCCGCTTCGGTAGCTTGGCGAAACAATGCCAGCAAGGAATCCAGGCAGTTCTGGAAACAACTGTACAAGGTCGTGACACAGGAGGAGTCTGCTGAAGAACCATTGCTGGTGCTGATGTTGTTGTTCTCCTTGAAAAGCTTCAGGACCAGAGATTTCATCTCGCGACGGCCTCTGTCCTCGCTGCTCTTCAGCACCAAGTCAATGATATGCGCAAGAGTGTCGTTCGGCGGATTTGTTAGGACGTCAGATGTCACCCTCTTCAGCAAGGGGTCAGCTCTGTGATCCTCGTCGTGCAGTTGTCGTATGGATGACACGACGTTTTCTTCCTCGTCGCCGACCCAAGGAACTGCTTCCAGGTAATCTAGGCATGACATGATGCATGTGCGGAAGCCTAGTGATTCTGCGACCTGTAAACAAAACAAATCATGAAAATTCAGACACTAAACATGAAAGGAATAAGAAAGTTAAGAAGTCAAAATTGCTTTACAAATCTCGTTAATTGTTTCTAAGTAGCCATTTTCAGATAATCATGCTACAGATTACATTCAGAGAACTTGTTTCGCTGCCATTAATTCCATAAGGAAAATGCATGGCAGCCTGCCTAAATTTAGACTGACCAGCCTACCTAAATTGAGAATGACCAACTAACAATCGACAGAATTTCTATCAATAACATCTAAAATATGCAATGTCTGTCAGATTCATACAAAAAGGGGGTCCAAAATGCAATAGGATGAAATGGACATCAAGATAAAATCAACGGCATCCAATCAGAAATCAGAATTCACATTTTGCAAGAATAGAGTTTCACTCAACTATGTCTGAATTAGTGAATTTCAGTTGGCACAGGGGCATATTTTCTGCTGGTTTGGGGTTATTCAGAATGCACCTAAAGTTCAACATTTTTAATACAAATACAATTTTGTAAAAGAAAATATAACTTTTAGCTGAAGAACCTAGGTAATACAGAAAATACCCAAATATTGCAAAATAATATACTGTGTGACCATATGGCCATGTGGCAAACTAAATTGTCGAAATAAATAGTGCTTAATTGAAGACAGAAGCATTACCTGAAGCTAAACCCCCTTTTCTAAGTAATAGAAACACATGCCAACTATTTTTCTTTTCCATCCAAAACAAACAAATTGCTTTAAAATTCCAAATCCAAATTAGGCTGCAATTTAAACACCCCTAATTAGATGAGGAGTTGGTGACATATCAGTCCAAACTAGCAGTTGTTTTCATCTAGTATGGTTCATGTATGCTTCAATATTTGTGAATAATATGCAAAGAGACAGATTATATAGCATACAAACAAATTGGCAAATCAAGCAACCATCACAGGAAAAACCTTCAAGATTCGCAGAACTCGTGGAACATTTTGCCTGATCAGCCTCTGCTTGACATCCTTGCAGTACATCAACCCAACAGTCTCAACATAAATCTCCACATCCTCACAATCCGGCACCTCAATGCATGACACCGGAGACTGCCTCGAGATTCTATCGGCGAAAAAGGTACTGTGTTCAGCAAGGATGTTCTTGTGAGCAATCATCTTCACAGCAACCCCTTCCTTGCCATACAGCACCACCTTCAGATCACTCGAATTGAGCTGCCCAAAGCCAACCGAAATCTTATGTTGCTTTGGTCGCTTCTCGTGTGCCAGTGCAGGTGCTACCTTTGGTGGATCAGGGGCAGCAATAGCATCTGCTGGAGGGCATATTTTCTCATCTGAATTGGTTCTAGACCTAGTAGGAGTGGATTGTGCTCTCTTCTCTGAAGAAATGGTCGGCGCCCTCTGAACCGAGGACGCCTTTGATGGAGCAGGGGATGCTCCCCCTCTGGGTCTGCCCTGCTGGTTTGGGCTCTTTGCTGTCTTCTGAAGCGCGGCCTGTGATGGGCAACACCAGAATCCTTCCGGTGTGATGGCAATGGGGACATTTCTGATCCTTGGTGGCTGGCCATCAAGTCTTCCAATCTTGAATTCTGCCATGCCTATCTTATGAACAAGCCTGTATCTTCAGATATGGCAAACTGAAACCACTTTTAGCTTTTGTGAGGTTTAGTTGTGATTTGCGAATGGTGCTTGTCTGCACACCTGAAACACAAGAATTGAACTGTTTAGTTCACATTTCACACAGACCACTGAATCGGAATATTTAGTCAATAATCATAACTAAGAAACAAGAGCATGGCACTATTTAGTTGTCGTTTATGAATGGCGGTTACGTGTACACCTAAAACACAAGAACTGAACTACTTAGTTCAGATTCGACACGAACCACTGAATAGGGATATGCAGCCAAGAATCCTAGCAACAAGAAAGGTATGGCAGTATCCACGTCCTACCTACCTATGAAATAGAGCTTGGACAATGAACATCAAACCTCAACTCATGCCTAAAACAGAGCACAGAAGACTCGGCTGCATATTGGAAAGGAAAATGCACATTCCGCAAGAATGAATCTTTAGCTAGCGTGGCGCTCATTCACGTCAGAGTCTCCAACCTCTGAGCAAGCAAACTGAAGAATCATTTCGCCATCCCCACCGTTGCAAGCCACCAAACTTAAACAGGGGCACCGGGGAAAACATCAAAAAATTCTAAATCCACAAGAGCAGGATCAAGGAAGAACATAGCGCATGCTATCCCTCTTCAGCTCCCCCATCACACACACAAATATCCAATCTCCCATGAAATTGACTCGAAACTGAACCCACAACACCACAGAAAGCAAAGACGACAAGCAGTAAGATCGAGCTGAATTACCTCACTCGCCGCACAAATCAATCACAATCAGGAAGAAGGAAAATGCTTCGCTCACAGCCACACCATTCCTCACCCCCTGACTCCCAGAGTTGGCAACGGGCGGGGAAGAAAGAAGAGAAGGCGAGGAGCATAAAGGCTACCCGTCAATCCATCTCCATCTCCATCTGCATCTCCTTTTCCCCATCAGTAATCAGTAGTGTCCTCCCTTTAGCCCGCTAGCACACCGCGCCTGCCATCATGCCTCCCTCCCCCTCTCCTCCTCCGGCCCTCCCCCTTCAAGATCTCTTTTTTAAGCTTTCTTTCGCCCCCCTCTGCTTGGCCCCTTCCTTCCTCCTCACACTCACAGTGACTGGTTTTCAGCTTTCACCCCGTTGTGCGTTGCAGCAGCCAGCAGCTACTGGTCGGCCTGCTGCTGCGTCGCCATCGTAGCAGCAGCCAGCAGGGGAGAAGAGCTCGAACAAACGCGACTGTGGAAGCAGCGACGGCGGCGAGTACTGGGGGCCTGGGGCGTGTCGCTTCCGGCGTTTTGCTCCCTTGATTGGGTTCAGGGTAACTCGAGATGCCCTCTCACTCTCATCAATCAACTACGGCGACTGCCTCCCTGTCTGGCCTGAGCTAACTAGGATTCGCCTGTCACCGGCCACGCCGCTAGCTGCCGGTGCTGGCAAAAGTTTTTTACTGCAACTTTTAGCTTTCTCGCCATCAGATCCTAGTTTACCGTGCTGATGCGCGGGTCCCGCGTGTCAGCGTGCTGTTACTACCTGCCATTGATAGCACGGTGGTGTGCGTGCAGCGTGCAGGGGTCGGTTTCTCGAATCTGGAGGTGCCTTTGACTGCTGCCGGAAAGGTTGAAATTTCTTTTATTTTACGCCCCAAATGACACATTGGATTAGGACCCATTTAAAAGGGTAGAATTTCAAACTTGTGTTTGGATCTTCAGAAACAAAATTTGTGCTTGGAAAAGCTGTGACTGTGAGCAGCAACAATGCCCACTACCAAACACTAGCAACCGGACACTGGAACGGATACCAAATGCTCTAAACTTCTTCGGACTCGGAGAAGAGAAAAGCAAGCGCTTGTAGGTGCTCGTTTGCCATCTTCTGGCTTCGGACACTTGATTATCGATGCATGGACTATTGCCGCTCGGTTTCAGATTCAAGCCAATGCTTTCTTTTTAGAAAAAAAGAAAAAAGGATCTAGCCAATGCTTTCTTTTTTGGAAAAAGAAAGGATCACCCTTCAAAAAAAAGAAAAAAAAAGGATCAAGCCAATGTTTCCTTTTCGTTCTTAGTTCTACGTGCACTCGTGATTGAAGGAGTATTCTCTCCCTAAAAAATGAGCTCCTCAATTTCAAACTTGGGACCGGTCTCTAAAATTGAGAAATCCTAGGTGAGATATTAAGCTTGGGCGTGCGTGGTTTATCGCCATAGGGTCGTCTCCGGTTAACAAAACACAACTTGCGTATTATATTGTGTTTTGCCTTGAGCAAATCGGCGTGCTTGTCCCTAAGCAAGTCATTACACATAGTTATGCGTAGTTTATGCGTGTATGCTACCTCAGTTCAAAATCAGCATTATCGCTTTCGGTCTAGGTTGTCGCCACACAATCTAGTGGGAGCACTGATATATGATCGTTGGAGATCCAAGGTTGACACTAATGCTTAGGGAGACCATCACCACAAGCCAAAGGGAATTTCTCTCTCTCTCTCTCTCGGGCAATGTACAAATACAGTATCTTTTTTTAAAAAAAAACCTTTGGACAAGTAGTATGATCTTAAGTTCTCTCAGTTTAATTTGTCAAAATGAAATTCTAAGCAGGTCCGGCCATAATGCAGCGATGGGGTTTCTCTTCTATCTTCTCCTTCCCTTGAAACAGAAGCGATGAGGTTATTTTGCCTTTAAGCCTTGTGGCCTTCTTCATCACATTATAGGAGGGTGCGCGTCAGCACACAACGAGGGATTAGCGTACAAGAGTGTACTTATACACGTAGGCTCTTTGACCAGAAGAGTTTCCTGCCTTTCTTGTCGACTTGAGCTGTGTTCAACTTTAACACCTTTCCAGTCTCCGCCGGACTGAAGGACACGAAATAAATAAAGTTGATGGATTTTATTCCCGTGTCTCCTTTCTCTCAAGAAAAGTTGGTGGTTGAAATGGTGTGCCGAAATGGGACTAGCTTTTCTTTGCTTAGGACGCTGGCGATGCTGCTTCGAATTTTTTTGACCGAGAGGACGGGCCCTGGCCCACAACGAGGTGAGTAGGTGACGAAATGCTGTCGGTTTGGTGAGATGTGTTGGAGCACATGCTGAAAGGCACAAGGACTGGTACGGTGGCCAGTACAAAACCATAGTCGGAGGCCCCCGTTGAAGGTAAACATCATACTTCATATACCAATTAGTACAAAGATGAATTTTAGTGTATTGTTAAAAGATGTTAGCGCTAGATACTTATATACATCTAGATACGATGTTCATCGGTGAAAACAATGGTATACCGATAAATCAAAATTATAGCATGTAAACTTTATAGGATAACCATTTCAATAGATTATTTTAAATATTTTTCTCATAACATCTCTTAACGCGGAGTCACGTTGTACGACTTGGACTTGGTGGTCGCCTCTGGTGACTAGCTACACGACCGTCTCTGGTGTGCCTAAGAATCCAAGAGGGTAAAATACGTTCAATTAAAGTATACGACACCTGTGGGCATCAAATCCATTGTCGTCTAGTCCGGTTAGGATACCTGGCTTTCACCCAGGCGACCCGGGTTCAAATCCCGGCAATGGAATGATATTATTTTTTTTGCCTTTTTAATTTTTGAACCTTCGCTCTGTCCCTTGGCTGATCCGTTCAGGAGCTCTCAGTTACGTCTGATCACCAGATGAATCGAAAATTTGTGTAATTTGAACATCAGGACCGTGCCCTATCAATCTGCGAGAGCAACTTGTGTAAAATTTTTTAGTGTATTTTCATTAATGAAACAGTGAAAAATAAGCCAGGGGACGCCGTCTACTTGAATTCCCAAACGGTGGCGAACTAGCGATGAATATGCGAGGTTATTATTGTACCAACTGCACTACAGCAAGTAGCGAGTACCAGCCAAGCAAACAATCTTAAACGTACGTGGGTACTAGCAATCACTCGGAATAATCAGGTTCACGAAAGAACTGGGACTATGTACTTGTTGATAAGAATTCAACAGTTAAACTGTTGAAGTATGCCGATTGAGCTATCACCGTCCACGTAAACATTCCCGCATAAAGCTTTTGATCGAGGCAAACTATCCAGCCATTTCAATTTACAGAAGCTAAGCGTAACCACCCAAAATCCAGTCCCGTGATGGTTGCAAGGTGAAACTAATCATAACCCTACGGTCTTCCGGAGGAAACCGCGGTAGCTCCAGGAGTGCATCTGAATTGGCTTGCCATGCGCTCCACGGTCAATGTCGCCTCCAGTGGAGGAGGAATTTCCCCCAAACTCCATTCAGCCCTCTTCTCATCTTGTTAGCAGCTCAATGTCAGCTCCGACTTCAGCAATCTTCGAGTCCATAGAAGCTTTTGCGCTGCTTGCAACGCTCTTAACATCAAGGTCGAGAGCAAGGGACTTCACAAGGCCCTTTTGCATCTAAGGTTGAGTTAGGTCAAGGGCACCACGTGCCAAAGCATGGAAAATTTAGAAAGAAAAAAAAAAGATAATGCAAAGCTTTGGAATCAAATCACAGAGCATGAAACGATGCAGTAATAGAATGTTGAAAAAGGATACAAGGGAACCAATTGCAACGAGTGCCCGGTATTTGGAGTCAAAATCTTGAGCGTCATCTTCTGCAATCTGTAAATTCAAGTAAGAAAAGTAAGAGATGGGAGTTCTCTGAAAATAGCAATGGCTGGATGTAGTAGGGTGGAAAACTTACTTCAAGGGCAGCAGAAAGAATTTGCGCCTGACTCTGTTCATCCTTTGATTCAATCGAAAGAACAGCATAGCTGCAGAAAATGTTGGGAAGATCAGCATTCTCAAATGCTATTGTTCCTTAATGTTATGAAAGCAAATTTGCAATGCATAAACAGGTACAGTTCAACTTGAGACTTACTTCAGCAAAAGTGTGGCATACGCCAAGTGTGCATTCTTGCTAAACGAAGACTTGCAGTTGGTCACGGAATCGATGATCTGAAATTAGGGGGAAAAATTGTCAGTCCCCAAAAAGCAAGCCTAAATAACAGGCTAATGTGTGTTATGCTCTAATCAACCGGGTCGTCACTGTTTAGTACCAAAAAAAACATTCAAGAGTTAAGTAATTTAAACCAGAGGCTACTAGCATGCACAATGGATAAAGAGAATTCCAGGGAAAAGTAATTATTTAACTTGAGGACTGACCTCAGCACAGTGGATCCTCAACCATTGGTGCAAGCACGAGCTGTCAAATAAGTTTGTCACAGCTTTAAGGATTGTAAGCAAATTTGCTGGTTGCACAGGTGGTGCTACAGCTTTAAGGAAGGTCTCCATAAGTACATCTGACACAACACAAGGAGCGAAGCTTCATTCAGTACCAAACAATAATGTTTGATTTCCATGTCGGTTACAGTCAGTTCCAGTGATAAAGAGAGAAGGTATAGACAATTAAACAATTTAAGCTTGCACGAAAATTCAGATGTAACAGAATGGGGGTTAGCAGAAAGAGCATTATCCGAAACCCCACCGTTTCCAGTTTCAATGGTCTTGAGAACTAAAGCAGCTCCATCAGGATGCAACACGAACATTCTCAGAAAATCAATAACTGCAAGATAGACAGACACCTTTCAGTTGGACTGAAAACCTTTGCCATCAGAAAAACTTAAACATTTTAACCCAAGAACATAACATACTAGTTTTCAGCTCCATGCAGAATGTAACTAGCAGGTTCTAACAATCATTCAGGTCGCTACAAACATCGAGCAAGAGTTTCTAATACATAGATCTTGTTTTGCTCTGATTACAGTGAAAATTCAGTTGGGTAACCGAAGTAATCACTATGATGCTAACTAATTTTATGGGGCAAAGAGGGTATATACCTGGAAACATCATTTTTGCTGGCCAAGACATCAATATCTTTACCAACAATGCCATGTCAGCATCTGCAAGCTTGCTTGTATGATAAAATGATGTTTCTTTCAATACTTTCACTATGGCGGGTAATCTTGACATCTCAGTCTCAGATAGAGATAACTGTTTCTGTTCCTGAACATACATATGTTGAAAATTAAATCGTGAAAAGGACAACTTCCTCCATTCCAAATTGTAGGTCATTTTGGCAAATCTAAACACGTAGTTTTTGATATGCACCTAGATAAATATTACGACTAGATACATAGCAAAAACTATGTATCTAGATTTGCTGAAACGACCTACAATTTGGACGGAGGGAGTATAAATTAAATCTCTAATGAACTTTTTTTTCAAGGATGATGATTCTAAACAACACAATTGGTACAAGACTGTCATTTAAAAGTACACACCAGGGCCAAATTTAAAAGATTTGAGCTAGATCACCCATAGTCAAGTGGGAAAAAACCTATTATAGATAATGTGTTCCTAAAGGTGTTTTAAACTTCACAAAATTAGTTTAGCCTGCAACATACTAAAGAGTAAAGAGCAAGTCACTAAGTCTATTTAGCTGGTTACTTAAAGTGAATAGATATGATATTCATGCTTCATCACACGCTTGCCACATTAGCCTTCTTTCCTAATCAGCTTGCCACAACAAATGCATGTTTGGGATTTGGAACAAACTTTAATCAGCTCCCTTCATTCAGGTTATTTACTTATGTGTTGTTCGCATTATCTCAAAAAAAAAATGCAACCCATGCCCTCTCCCTTTCAACATAATTCTATACATTATTTCTCAGCGCAGGTTAGTTGTGCAGCTTGAGATATAAACAAGCCAATTAATGCGAAAACTCAATAACACAAGACCTAAATCATGGATCTAATAACAAAACAACATATTCTAGCTTCTGAAAAGAAATATTCAGATGTTAAATTTTAGAAGCAACAAAAAGCCACCATGTAACAAGCTTTTAGATACCGAGTCAGATGAAAGTGCGGCGTTGAATTCTGTAACTTTCTTTAGGATTCCGTCGAACTGAGCCGTCTCAAATGACAGCATTCCACTCTGCAAATTGAATAAGCCAATTCTGGTTTAAGTTGTAAAAAGGCTATAATACAACTCATATATGTTTAATGGCTGCTTGTTTCTGGTAAAAGTAAAATTAAATAAAGGGCATCATCAACTATACAAAGATCGTATAGATGATTCAAACAGAGTGTTGATCAATACTGCTTTTACTGTTTTGTAAAAGGCTTTGTTTGACTTAGCAAGAAAATTTGATCAATAGTTCCACATTTTTTACTAACATCATCAATATAATTGGAAGTTCTATCAGTCTTTCAGTTCCTGTAACACATGTATGGTTGTAATACCTGCACTGAAAACTTATAATGTTTTTACTCTTGAAGTGTGTAGGCACCTTATATAAAACCGAGGAAATAAGTATCCACCACAGCCAAGGGATGCAGAGGGGCCAATTAATATAGCACAATGGTACCATAAATTGATTAAATTCATGTGCACTTGCAAGTAAGCTTCATCAATACGACTTAGTTTTACAATCAGGTGCATTCAACTGAGTCTCAAGTCCAAGTATCAGTGTTGTTTATAACAAATGTGCAATTGCTAAGGTCAATAGTACCTTGGGTATGTGCTTGAAAATTTGTTTTGGAGCATTACCTGCAAAACAAGTATGTATAAGGTATGATTCAGCATGTACCCAATACAGCATAAGGGGGGACAGAACCAGATCAATTTACAGGCATCAAGATTGAATATGCGTACCATTTGATGAAGACGGTTGCCCACCAGGTACATATGCGTTACCTGATACATAATTAAACTCAGTTGTCAGGAGCAGGCAGCAACAATAAACAGCAAATATGACAGTAGCTAAAAAGACATGCTTACCCCCAGTATAGGGATCCCGAAAAGATGGATCCGGAACAAAGTTATTCTGGCCAGAATTCTGCAGTATAAATTCTACCACCTGTTGGCGATATGTCAAGGGCAGATTTTCTTTCAGGAGCCACTTGTCTGCGACTGCGTATGGATCGTCTGCAAGAAAATGAACATGAGTGTAGCAGATACATAACGTAACACGAGTATAAAAAGTTAAATACTCTCAAAATGTAAGACGTAGAAAGATTCCATAATTTATCTAGAACCAATAGCTTCAAAGATTACACATAATATAGAAAGTTACATAAGACAACTTGAAAGTTGCATCAGGATCAAGTATATGAATCATATACAAGTTGGTTTACTCTAGAACCAATAGCAGAGAAAATCACAGAAATAGAAATACATGGGTGATACCTGAACGATTATAGGGTAGTTTTCGTATAGGTTCTCCATCTCCAATATCAACATTAAAAACTGCAAAAATTTCAGAATATCGTAAGAAAACCAAATTTCAGAATATCGTAAGAAAACCAAAGGTTAGCGCAAAACATCCAATGAAACCCAACTTACCAAAATCATACCGAACACCATCATGAACCTGGCCTTGTGCAGCGTCCCCAGGTCCGTCCACTACTTCACCAATCTAGCAATTTGATTGGGAAAAGTATATAGATAAACTCAAAATGATGGTTATACAATAAAGCATGCAGTGCCAGGTCAAGGAAAGACAGCTACCACTATATCTTTATGTGATAAAGCAAGCCCAAATAATTTAGAAACTCAAAATCCATTATCCTGGCGTAGGATTATGATGTCAAAGTATCAGTTATCAATTATATCATATTTTAGGTTATAATTAAGACATAGGCTAGAGACTGAATTATGCCTTGGAGATGGATCGAACATCTAGCAGCCTGCTAGTTAAACAACTCTACCAAAATCAAGTAGCAAAATTGCCTTTTGAGCTATTGCATTGTTTCTCAACTTTACGGATTCTATTAAGTGATCAGGGCAAAAACTTAGGTAAATATAATGGAGAGACAAAAAAGTCTAAAGCACAAAGGGTCTACTTTGTCCCATTTGAACTCTGCTGAATTCCATGAATAAGCAACACCATTGTCCCCTTCTCTAACAATCAATGTCTGGCCATCAGAATTCCCTGCTTGAGCAAAACATTATAAAATTGAAGTTTAGAACAGATATAATATTGAAACACACAATAAACTACGGAATTTGAGCTACTTCAGCTTAAACACCACAATATTGCCTTTCTCACTACTACATATTTTTACATACTAAACAATGATCAAGGCAACAGTTTATAAGAAGGCTCTGAACATTTACAGAAGATAGATTTTGAAATACAATAAAGAATGTTCACATTGTATTTTGAAATACATGCAGATTGTGGAATGGCCCATTTGAAGCCAAGCAGTCTATATTTAGCATTGGGTCATTACATAAATGTGTCAATAGTATCAGGATAAAAAAAAGTGATATATAACCTGGAACTTGCAGTGCCTCAACCCCTGGTAGATCTGTCAACTTTAGTCCACCAACTGTCTTTCTGTTAAGGCAAGGAAAAGGCATATTATGTATGAGTGATTCCAGGATTCCAATTTCAGGATTTCAGAAAACAGCAAGAAGACAGGCCAAAGTCAAAACAGACAAGTTTCAATTTTCAGAAAATAGCAAAACAATATTGTATCATTAACAGTACACAGAACAAGGTAGGTTGGTATCAACATAACAGATACTCTAATCTACAAAAAATTACAAATTTTGCAGAAAATAAAGATATGAAACAGGAGATGCTAACCTGCTGAGCGTGTATTGAGAAATAAGATCTGTATAAGCTGCAAGTTCCTCATCACTGCAGAACCTGTTAGTATCAGTCGTCCATATCCTCACAGTACCATCAGAACAAGCAGTTACAATATCTCCATTTTCCAAGAATTTAGCATCCCATATGCAGCCCGGGTGTTCAATGCTTTGAACACAAACTCCGTCTGCAATATTTTACTTGAAAAATCAGACAAAAGTACATGAAGCACTTTCTGGACTATACACATTTGGTTTGTACCAATAAGATTTTCCTTTTCTACTGCACAAGTTCAGCAGGTAAGTACAGTTTCAGAATACTGGACATATTAAGAGGGAAGTATTAAACATTGAGTTAGACATAACTTCGCATTTCTTTAGCCAAGATAGTATGCAGAACGGATTCTGCCCTGATTTAGTCAGGTTTATAAAGTTGCTCAGAGAATCAAGTTCAACATAAGAAATGCCAATGCATTTAGAATACAAAATTACATCACCTTTCCATATCTTCAAAAAGCGATCCTCACTGCCACTAGCAATTAGACCTGAAGAATGTGCATCCACAGAATATACAAGAGAAGAATGCCCAATCATCTCCAGCAGGGGCTGACCTGTCAATGCCCATAATTTGATAGTGCTGCAAGAAACAAAAATATCATGTGTGAACAAATAGCAACCAAGGACAGTAAAGTAGAAGAAACAAAATGAGTCAAATGACGCATAAAATTGAAAAGATAAGAGCGCAAAGCACAAAAGGTTGCGTCAGAAACGTTTTCAGCAAGCCCAAGGAAACATTCTGATGAGAAACTTTTCCCTTCTCTCTTATCAAAAGGTGCATCTACGCGTAGATGAAGAAGGAACTTTTATGGGCATTCTCCTTCACTCACCTGTCGTGTGAGGCAGAAAGAATTCCTAGACCTGGCATTGCTGCTAAACATCTAACAGTATCTGCAAGTGACGTAACATTAGGTCAGGTTTGAGTGATTACATCAAAGAAACAACACAAAAAGAAGATTATACAAAAAAAATACTGCATGCTATATAATGAATAGTAGGATTTATTAGATTGACAAATGATGTTAATCTTTTATGCTAAGAATAACACACAGAGCTTATACATCAGTGCAAGTGTGCAAGCAGAATTTACAGGTGCCTTACTGAAAGTCACACGATATACTAAAATAAAGGACAATGTAAGCTCGATTCACCAAGATGGCAGATACGGTTTCACACACAAACTAAATAAGTGCTTTCTGCAGTAGGAATAAAGAAAAATGAACAAAAAATTAAACCTGCATGTCCGGAGAATGTCTGTATACATGTCCTTCCTTTCCACAGCTTAATGGTGGAATCACTTGAACCTATAAAAATGTTCATAAAATTATCAGGGATTCATCCAAGGAAACTCTGATAAGCATTGAGAACAAGTTAGCTTTTAGAGTGCCCCAAGCACTGTGTTTAAAATTTAGATGAGCCAATAACTCCAATGAAAACATTATGTCGTCTCTACTCAATAAAACAGAGGTTTTAAATAGTTAGTGCAGCCAGAATTTTAAAACTGAAGTGCTCACAGTGATTACAAACTAAGCAAATTCCACTTCCAATATATTTTTGGTCCCAAAGTTACAGTGCTTCACAAAATATCATTTGTCAAAATGCCAGATATAACAAAAAAAAATTGACACCATATCAACAGGTTAAAAGATAGAAGCAGCCTATGCATAGAACACAATAAAATGAAAATGTGAAAAAACAATACAGCAGAAGCTTTACCAGTAAAGAGTTCTCCTGTGGGCAGCTTTAGAACAGTTTGCACTGCAACCTTGTGTGCTTCCCAAACCTCTACAGCATTGCCATTTCTCCACCGTCTTACAGTACTGCACGTAGAATGGGTATGTCAGTAAAATAGGATATTAGCACTATAAAAGGAAAAAACGGTATCATCGATTAGGGCATCCTTCCAGTAGAACAAACACTTCAAGCACAAAGTACACCAAAGGTACTCTGATAATGAAGAGATACAGAATAACAGAATATGGCTTTCATATATTTCATACAATAACAGGTTCAAGCATGATGAGAAGTATTGTTTACGGTCACGTCATGAAAAATTCAGTACCTCTTAAATAAATAGCACACAGCCGGAATTGAAATCGGAACAAAAAGCACTCAAAGAAGAGATACCATAAGGACAAGAAGCGTTAAGACTATGCTTGTCTAAGAAAGTTTACCAATCCATGGAAGAAGAGATGATATCACCGTTAGTGTCTACAGCTAGTCCAGTGACTTGTGAATTGTGCCCTTTCATTCTCTCAACAACTTCTCCTTTATGCAAATCCCAGAGGAAAACAAACGTATCCATTCCACCAGAAACAATTCCTCCTTCAGAAAAGCGGTCCGAAGGACGGATCCAAGCCAATGGGCCCACAAAACTTGAATGTCCTGCAAGCGTCTTAGAGAGAACATATTCACTCTTCTTTTCTGGGTTCCGTGTCCAGAATTTCACGGTCCCATCTCTTGATGATGTTGCGATCCCAGCATCACCACATACACAAATGCCACGAACCTGTAGAAGAATGAACATGATAAGCCAACCACGAAACCAGTGTCGACACAAAATGTATAATCCAAAGAACGTTTTGACAACAATAAGGGTGATCACAGTGAGACAATTGAACTATACAGTGTTGAATAATCTGATCTGATGATTTAAGGATGAACCTTAAATCAGCAGAAACTACAAGAGCATGGTGGAATTGCACTTAGAGCAGAGGAAAGGAAATCCTTTGTTCTCTGTTTTGATTACATATACTAAGCGCAAATGCATTGAAATTAATGAACTGGCATTCATAGAATCACCAACCTACTTGCAATTGCCAAGCAAAAAACAGCTCAAACTACAGTGATCTGATCACTGATCACCCACCAAGTAACCAACCCACCAGGTTACTCCTACGCAAAACCTCCCTAAATCCACTGCCACAGACTGAACCTATACGAAGAATCCGGAAGTAAATTACATCCCGCCAATGCACTCGCACTCGAAATCCATCTCTCCCGGAAACGCACAAACGGACCGAGACAGGGCAAGCCAAAACCCACGGACGCAACGAAGCTAGATCGAATCGCTGGAGAAACCCACGGCGAGCCAACAAATCCAAGCCCACGGCTTCCTCCGAGCGCGAGAACCGAACCCCCACAGGCGAGGGTTCGGGCTCCGGAGCGGGCGGATCGAAACCGAGGGTATCGCCGCAAGCTTGGAGAGGAAGCAAACTGAGACGGGGCAGGTGGTGGGAGAGGAGGGGGAGCGGAGGCTTACGTCGTCGGCGTGGCCGTGCAGCTGGACGCCAAGGCGGTACTCGGCCATGGCGCCGTCGTACGGGCGCGGCGGAGCGGGCGAGGGCGAGGAGGTAGGCGACGAGTTGTTGGAGTTGGGACTTGTTGGGGACTCACGTGAGCAGGCGAGCAGCTTCTTTCTTGTTCACTTTTTTTTTTTGCCGTGGCCTTCTGCATTTTATAAAGGCTGCTGGGCCGTGGAAAGCAAGTACGGGCCGTATGATGGTATATGGATTTTTTTTGTGGGCAGAAGATGGTGAGTGGGCTTTATTTCAAAAAACAAAGATGGTGAGTGGGCTCACTGTCAAAGCCCAGGGCGGAACGGTCCGAATGCGAGCTCGATAACTTCGAGTCTAATCTCAAAAAAAAAAACTTCGAGTCTTTGACGGAAGAAAACAATGTCAGCAGCAATGAAAGCAATCAACGGCGTCCAAAAAAAGGCGTCATTCTCAAAAGAAAAGAAAAAACAATCGGCCACAAAAAACAGCCGAACCGGCACGTGTCGCTAATTCAGCTAGTGAAATATTCTACACCTTAGGTGTGTGTACCCATATATTATTCTACATCTTAGGTGTAGCAGTTTATTCTACACCAATAGCTAAACTGCCCAGAATTACTGAACAATTGTTCAGTAATTCAGTAACCGGCGAGGTATTACTGAACTATGTTCAATAATTTGGTAAATTTAGTTCAATAATTTGATGATTATTTTTGCTAGTTGAACAAGGATGATGTAGAACAACATTCTACACCTTAGGTGTAGTAGTTTATTCTACACCAATAACTACACATACCAAAAGACTAGTAACCAGTATAACTATTAGCACTTGTTAAAAGTCCACCCTTCTTTTCTTCATATCCTGGAAATCAGTAATTATATCTTCATAGTTGTAGTCTCTTGCTATTTATCCTTCTACGTGTACTACCAAACTATTGACAAGAAATTCATCTTCCATCTTGTTCCGCAATCTTGTCTTAGTGATCTTCAAGATAGAAAAAGCACACTCAGCACTAGCTGTTGAAACTGGGAGAGTAAGAAGCAACCAAAGCAATCTATCAATCATGTTCAAATTCATATGACGTCCAATGGCAACAAAGCATCAGAATAGCTCAGTTATGGTTGCAATATTTTTCAGCTCTTCACTGTCGAAGCATCAACAACAAAATGCTTCAACTGGTACTCTAATCTTAACCTTTCTTGTTGGTTGAAATCTCCAGGAGGGTAGTACTGCTTAACCATTTTGCATATCTCACTAGCACTGAAGGATGCAAATCTATTTTTTGGTATCAATATAACACTGATGGACAAAAGACCCATCACCTTCTCATTGAACTTCAAGTTTAATTCAGCCAGCTGAGTCTCAATTGTTGCCCGAAATATCTCCACTCCAAAATAACGGTCATTGGTAAAATGATCTGGTTGACGACGAGCACGACCACCACGTATAATGTGTGTTCCTTCCATATCTGGAATCTCAATTTTATGACCCACACAGAACTCGACAACCTTACAAATAAAAGTTTCCCATCCATCATCTGATCTCATTTCTTCAAGTAGAACTTTTATGGATTGCACAAAACGAATAGCAATTACTATGTCCTTCTGTAAAGCTTGACCTAGTTGTTCTGCGATCTCCAATATTTCTCTCATCATCAGCAGGACAAATACAAACTCAAAAGATGTCATGTAATTGAAATCCGTATCTCCATGATTTGCACCAGCTAATGAAATCAGCAGCTAAATTTTGTAGAACCGAACTCACAGGATTGAACATATCCATAAGGCTAGTAACAGAACCTAAGTGTGAACTCCACATGGTCTCTCCTGGACATTTCAAAGAGCATATCTGATTTGCTCCTTGTCCTGTCTCAAGCTCATCAATAGCTAGCAAGTGTGCAAGTTCATCTATATGAGCTTCATGGAGCTCATCATGATGCTTTCATGATGAGTCAACTGTGTTTACAATAAAGACCAATTTATGAAAAAAATAGGTAACAGGAATCACATCCTTTGATGCAACAACAAGAGCAAGTTGTAAACAATGGGCATAGATGATGCAACCTAACGAACCGATGGCACCAACAGCTGCTCGAACAGCCACCTGTAACAAATGATTTCGCCCAACCACACGATTTGGTCGATGCCTAACCTGAACCACGCAAGGTAGAGGCAATGCTCTTGCAAATCACAAGGAAACACAAGAACAAATGGTAGAGAAAACAACCAATCCTCAAGGGGGCGGCTATGGCACAACCTTAAGGACAAGAGCACTTGGCTTCTCTATTTACTAAGTTCAATTCGTGGTTAGGGTTTTCACTAGGTGTGCAAATGATATTTATAATAGGAATATCCCTCCTAGTTGGGCTGAAGGCCTTACAAACAAGCCCATCTCGAAAATACAAGAGTTGGAACACTTCACGGGATGTTCAGATTGGACTAGTCCGAACTACATGGTTCCAGAACAGTCTTCACGAAAATGGGCATAACCATCTCCATACAGCTTCAATGGATGTGTCGTTTGTTGCATTTGAAAGTAGACTTGATTAGCTTTCCATCCATGTATAATACTTGGGGCAGAACCTAACAGAATGATACAGAATTCACCGTGAAGTGGGAAGTCAGATCAGACCGGTCCGAACTATGCGGTTCTGGAACATTCTTCACCAAAATGGGCATAACTCTCTGCCTACAGCTTCAATGGATGTTCTGTTTGTTGCATATGAAAGTAGACTTCAAGATGCTACCAACAGTATAAGATACTCATGGTGAAACCTTTTAGATTAGTAAAATTCTTGCCTTGAACTTCTGTCACAAAATCTGGTGCCATCACAAGGACTGCAACTTGCTCTCTATCACTTGGACAGACTTCCCACAAGAAATGCACTTCTATTAGGCAGTAAACAATTTTTAGTAGTGGCATGTTCACATTCATTAAGTACTAGATTCACCTTATATTGTAGTAGTTGTGCTCTTGCTCGAGTCAACGGCCCCTTGTAGACATCATTATCTTATACATCATGTGGGATGTCCTCATAAGTAGCAATGAACATAATATGCATAAGGACATTCTCTGGGAAGAAGTGCTTGTAATCCATTTAACTCCCCCTTCATATTGCTGGCACCATCATAACATTGGCCTCGAAGGTTCTGCACATCAAAGGCATAGCTGGACAGTAGATTAGACAATTCCTTTTTCAGTGTCCATGCTTTGGTGTTCTTCACATGTATCAAGTCAAAGAACTGTTCTTATACAATACCATCATTATCCACAAACCTGAAAACAACTACCATTTGCTCTCTTTTTGCAACATCACATGTTTCATCCACAAGAATAGAGAACTTTGTATCCCCGATTTCCTCACGGATATGCTTCCTGACTTTCATTGCAAAAATACTCAAGATTTCCTTTTGAATATCAGGTGACGTGTATTTGGCAAATTGTGGAGCATTCTCTAAGACTACACTTGCAATTTCAGGATTAAATTCAGCAAGAAGTTTTAATAGTTCAACAAAGTTGCCTCTGTTCTTTGACTGAGGTGTCTTATCATGATCTCTAAAAGAACAAGATTGAAATGTTAACCACCTGACGGCTGCAATTGATATTCTTAGTCGTAGACGGTTTCTTTCTTTCTCCAGATTGCTTACGACCTCCACAATATTATCTATATGATTTGGCTGATTCAACAAATTACGACATTGTACCACTGCATTGTTATGTGTCGAGCAAGGATTAGATCCTATATGAACCAAGAATGCACAATTTTTGTCATTATTAACTTTCTTGTAGTTGTCAAAACCTTGTGTTGCGAAGACATCAAAGCCACTTCGTTTCTTTATATTTTTGCTAGACACGAAGCAAAGTAGACAATATGCGCGACCACTGCTCTCTGAGTACTCCAACCAAGATGGAAAATCACTGAACCAACTATACTGAAAATGGTGTCTGTGTCCTTGTGGCCCAAAGCCCTTATATTTGTCCAGTTTGGGTTGCATTGGACCTAACTTCAAATATGCCCGGCGTACTTCATCTTACTGATTACTTGGATACTCCTAAATTTGTGGACGTAATGTTGGATCACGCTATAGGAATTCAATTCCCTGAAATACATTAGGTTCACATCCATCTACTTGTTCTTCATCTTGCCTTTGTTCTAAATCAATTGAGTTGCCAGGAACTGAAGGTTGCTCAACAATTGGGTCATCCCTTTTCCTTTTGAAAAATGAATCAATGGGTTTCTGTTTACCCATTTGTACCTACCAAATTGCAGATCGATAGTCAACAGATCTATAGAGTTTGAAAATTTGAAGAGAAGAAGAAGAAGAAGAAGAAGAAGAAGAAGAAGAAGAAGAAGAAGAAGAAGAAGAAGAAGGTGAAGAAACAAAAGCAAAGGTACCTAATGGAGCGACGGATGAGAGTGTGGGGGCGGGGCACCGGTGCCCAGTCCGCCGGCATCCGCCAGCGACCGGCGGGGCGATTCGAAGATGTGGCAGCAAGCAGGCACCTATTCTGCCCCTCTAAGAGAGACGAATCAACGAGTCAACTACGATGACAGGACTGACTACAGGCAATGCTGGCTCTAATTGGCCCCATCGTATTTGGTCCATGCTTAGTTGGGTTGGTTGCTCGTGGAATTCTGGGCCGAATTAGAGAGGCACTTGCACTTGGACTGCATTCTCTGCTCTTTTGTTCAAAAATTTTTGCATACCAAGGGGGCGCGGAGCCCTCTATGGCCCCTACAGGGCTCCACCAGTGCATGTAAAGACCACAGGACTATGGGGTTGCAGGAGACCACAGGCTGGCTCTGCAGAACCTCTTAGTGTCTCATCATGGTTTCTCCGTGAATGGGGAAGATATCATTTACTTGGTGGCCAGGAAGAAATATAAGAACTCGGGGAGTTGGATTCTTGCTGTTGATACGGAGAATGCCAAAGTACAAGCTGTGGAGGAGTTTGGTGATGATCAAAGTCAGGTTGATTTATCTATCATATATGATCCTAGTATAATTTCCAAGTATATGATGAAGAATTGAGGATAACAATCTCATACAATGCAGACCACATGTCCATACGAAAAGTTGCTTTCATTTTTTGCCCATCCCTTCAGGGGTGCATCTAGGACCCAGGCTGGGGGGAGCTGCAGCCCGAGTCCATCTCATATTCTTTCTTGTAGTATATGTATGCGTTATTAGCTAGCTAGCCCAAGAAATATGATCCCAACTATAGAAAAGCAAAACTAAGGAAGCCAGTTCTAGCTCGAGACAGATGTTCACTTCTTCAGCCGGGCCATGCACCAGTTTTGGGTCCGGCCCTACATCCCTTCCTTGTTATCACTATCTTAGCTCCCTCATCTTCGTTAGACTAGGTGACAAAACGCGTCATAGGGTATGCTCCATTGAGAGCTTGTATGTTTTGTCAGACCGGGCATTTGCTGGCTCTGCTGGCCGCTCTGATGCGCTGAAAGAGCACCAATCAGTGTGATCTGGGCACCGTGTGCCATGTAGATTAGGACCCATTGCTTTAAAATCACTTGAATGATTAATCAGAAAAGGAAGTACCTTAATAGCGATCGGGTGCATCAATTCAATTTTATTGGCTAACTGGGCGATCAGTTTATTAAGCTTTGGTTAGTGAGTAATCGACCTTGTATAGTTAAGGGACTGGCTGTTGGTGCTTTTATTTTACACTTATTTTGTTATTTTTATTCATGTTGTTGATCACTTATTCTTATCTCATACATGACCAGTCCAGCTATTTAATTTTTTTATTGATTTATTCATATGTTGGAGGCTTTCGCTTCTCAATTTCAAGCAAAGAAACTCAAGACAAACGAGTAGTGACATGTTTTTATGGACAGAGGGAGCATATGTGAAAATATATCAAGATAAGAGTAAGTATGACAGTGGAAATGCAACTAATCTAAATTTTACTGCCTACTCCAATAACGTTTACATGTTCTAAAGGATTTTCTAGTACCTAGTTGAGATTATGTTTACTTTGTACCCTGATAGATTTACAGAATTGTTCATGAACTTGATCAAATTATTGTTCCCTCTGAAAAATGAAGATATATTTTATGTGTTGCTTACTTGAGCAAGTATTCATGTTATTTAATTATACGTTATAACAGGTGGTAAGGATGTTATGTAATGATGATGAAGCCAGTGTTGTGGAGAATAACAACTGATTGGAGCCTTGGAGGCAGCATGAGGGTTACTCCACTAGCGCATGTGGCCAGGGCTGTTTTAATAATCTTAGTGTTAGGCCTGGAGGACTTGCTTGTAGATTTGTGCTTGGCTTTTTAAATCGAACCAACTAAGTTCCTCCAGGATCATAGCTCCTCCACCATGATCCTTCGTATTGTGGCCGGCCGGCTGCGCGCCCTCGCACGCCCACGGCCTCCACCAGCACAGCTTCATCCCGCTCCCTCACCAGCATAGGAGCGTCAGCCCAATCAAGGGAAGCAAGACGACAGTTCGGGGAAATCCTTGGCTCTAGATATCGGGAACGGAGAGAGCACGAACAATAATAATTTGGTAAAAAAAAAGTAGTAAGCAGCTAGTTGATGTGATCTCTTCTGCTTGATACCACCTACTGAGCTTTTAGGGCAATGGTCCTACAAAAGAAAAAAATAAACATATTTGTTGGTGCTGCTTAGACCAGAGAACTTCATATTCTATTTATACCTAATTTCTTCCTATTGTTATGGAACCGGATAATATACATGATTGATCGTTCGTGCGCTAAAACTGCCAGGACTTGGAGGAACAACAGACACAGACAATACATACTCATACATTCCTTCAGATGGACCATGCTAGTTACCGTTAAAAATAACAATGCATACTTGAGAAGGTTCTAGAATAATTTGAAAATAGTAAGAGGGAGGAGTTGTCATGCTTCATGGAAAGGTAGGAATTTTCTAGAATGAAATATTTAACATGATTGGATAAGGATGAGCAAATTCTAAAGATAGATATTTTATAAAGAAGAGTGTGAAAGTTGCCACATGGCAAGACAACAACATACATGAGCACCTATAAATAGAGGTGCTCCCCTTCCCTCTTGCCACACCATGTTATAAGATTGTCTTAAGTAGGAGGTGGTATGGTAGTCATCTGTCTTTAAGAAACAAACTGTAGAAAGAAAAAAAATGAAATACCTATTTAGAACCCAACATGTGGCAACCATAATACCTTCACAGCTTGAGCAATTCCCAATATGTTTACCACGAACTCATGAAGAGTTCCAAGGTAAAGGACCCATCCCAGCAGCAACCTTCTCTATTTCTCTTCAGGATGAAATTGAGATAGCCAAGTGCAGCCTTCCTCCCACAATATATTGGTGCACAAACTTTCCTTCCACCAAAATCAAAGAGTTCCCAAATTTTGTACATATCATTATTCACCGCAAATTGTCTAAAAGATTGGACACCTTAACAAAGCGCAATTGATATAAATTAATCTAGAATAAATCTAGGAGTCAGTATTTGTTTTAGATAGAGAACAAACATATTCAGAGCAGGTAGATTGCTAATTCTAATTCTTGTTTCCTTGTACACCTCTGCTAGCTTTGTTTTAAACTCATCGTGTTCCAAAAGAAACTTGTAGCTACAAGAATCTTAAGCTATCATAAATCCTGATAAAAAGAGGGTTCAGAAGATAGTTCAATCCACAAAGGATATGTAATAAAGTTCTAAAGAACATTGAAATGGCTATAAATCCTGACAAAGAAAAGATTCAAAAGGTAGTTCAATCAAAATAGGATTATGAAAACAATTTAAAAAATATTGAAATGGCTAATACCTAGGCATGTTATTGCATATATATTTTGCAGTCTCTGCATCATACTTCTCCAGGCCTTTAAAATCGATCTCAACTAGAAGGACCTGTAGTAATCCAAGGCCTTCACTTGTCCCTTTTTTAAACCTAAAACACATAGAATAAGAATAGTGAAAAACCTTAGTTTAAAGAACACATACAATCCGGTGTGAACACAGAATCTGGTATGGAACACATAGTACCCATAGAATCTAATAGACAAATATTCTCTCATTGCTTTATTGATTTATTGCACACAAATTGTATCATATCTAGCTATCCATAAGAGAAAGCAATATACAGTAGGCAATCAATATATCTAGGAAGGAATGCCTATGCAATCAATCAATCGAAGCAGATTTCTCTCTTACCACTAATGTCAAAAAAATAAGTGTGCCAAAAAAAGGTGCTTACTCTGTCAAAAAATGCATAAAACTTTTAGATATTTCATCATCTCTTTCTTCTTCTGTTTCCCATGTCATCTCTTTCTTCTTCTGTTTCCCATGCTCCACCTCCTGGTGTTCATGTTGCTGTTTAAGTTTGTCTTGTTCTTTGCTTGATGGTTTTGACACTTCACTACAAGTTATCCAATGACAATTTTTGATGTAAGCTTTAGATTTAAATTGAACTGAATTCAAGGAATTGGAAATTAAGGTTAATTCACCATGAGCAAAAAAGAACACATACAAATCTTTCATTTTATCTTCTTCAGTTTTCTTCGCCTTGGATGGATGTGTTGTCCTTTACCTCTATTTCTACATTTTTTAAACCTTTTGGCTTTTTTGTATCCAATAAGAATTCTATATTTAAGCTTCAGTTTCAAATTGAATTGAATTCAAGTAACTAAAAACCTTAGTAGCTTATTCACCATGAGCACACAAAAAACACTTACAGTGTTTCCGTTGTGTCATGTTCAATAGTCTTTTCGTGAATTCTAAGAGCATTCAATTCATTATCAATCTGCAGATTAATTGGTGTAAAATCATTTGCCAACAACCTCCCTTCATCATTAGCCTTCAATAGAGAGCATAAAAAATTAGTATAAAATAAACGTAACCAGATCACATATTGATGTGGTCTAGGTTGCATGCATGTATTGTGTGTGTGCACCTTGTGTAGTCAAGCAGACAACAAGTGAATTTCAAGTAGCAAGTTCGACCAAAAGTTCAGGCACAATAAGTGATTCAACTTGAACATAACATACCTCTTCCAATACTTTTCATATGCCCACTGCTAGAATCCTTAGCATTAGTACCGGACGGGAATCTCGGTTAGTACCGGTTTTACGTCCGGTCGGTACCAGTGCGCTTTCATTTAGTAGCGGTCAGGTTGCCTAGATACATCGGCTTGGCTTGCCATTCGTGGCCTCTGCATGGAATACTACCGATGAAATGGTATAGGTAAGTATCCTTTCTGGACTTCATGGACCGAAGAAAAACTGGGGAGTTCGGCCAGTAGTAGCAGGAAACAGGAAGTGGCCTCAAAATCACGTCCAAAAGAAATTCTAGTCCATGTAAGCCAACGATAAAAGTGAAATTTTCATCATGCCGTGTTTACACTTGCATTACGCAAAGCAACAGTAACACCCAAACCAATTAGAACATGGACAGGAGAGGTCCAGAAACAATTCCAGGACAAATTACAGAAGGCAGCTGCAGATTTCAGCAGCCTCCAAAAACATCATCAAGAAAAAAAAGAGAGAGGAAAGAATCGAGTATACTATGAACAACGCGGATACGAATACAGTAGTGTCCCGTTCGTCACAACTTCACAAGGGCCTGCGGCTTCCTTGCATCAGAGCTGTCGCCGTCGCATGCGCGCCGTAGAAGAACAAGAACCGTCAGGCGGCGAGCGCGGCCACCCTGCCCCTCCGCGCGGCCCCGACGGCGCAGCTGCGGCTCCTGGGGAACACGAGGGGCCCGCCGAAGTCGCACGGCCGGTCCTCGTCGATCCGCGCCATGGCCACGCTCTGGCTCCGCGGCACGGCCGCCGGGTGCGCCGCGGCGGCGGCCTCGGCCGCCCTCCGCTGCGACGCGGCGCGGATGAGCTCCCGCAGGTCCTCGTCCCCGGCGTCCGAGGAGCGCCGGGACGACGCGAAGCTGTCGACGCGGAACCCCGGCGCCCCGGCGAAGGACGGGTAGCCGAAGGCGGCGGCGTCGCCGGGGAGGTGGCCCGCGCACCCCGTGAGGCTGCGCACGTACAGGTCCCGCGCCGCGCACAGCGCCCGCCGCGGCGCCCGCCACAGCCAGCGCACGTGCTGGAGGTGCTTGCCCGCGCCGCCGCCCCGGCTCATGGCGACCAGACCAGCTGCTGCTCCTGCCTCGATGGCTCGATCGATCGGCCCTCTCGCAAGCCGATCACCGTGGCTTCTGCTCCCCTTTGTTCTTGGCAATGGCTAGTTGGCACCCTGGCAAGCAGGCAAGGGCGGTTAATCAGCAGCAGCGATTAACAGGGAGATGGACGACGGGTGATGCGAGGAGGAGGCTTATATAGATGGCACACACTGGACGGTCTCTGTGTTTGTTAACTTGCTCTCTCTTTTCTTTCTCTCTCTTCCCTGATGAAGAATTGGTGGGAAAAGAGGGGATTGCCGGAGAATTAAAGGTGCGGCACGCTATTGCTGACCGTTTCTTCTTTGCTGCAATGCAATACTTATCTTATCAGATGACCCTGCCGTGATGCCACTATCCAGCGTTAGTGAGATTATGGGGCATGGTGGAGACAGGGACGGGGAAGCTGCTGCTTTGGTCAGATGACGTTCGAGGAATGGCAGTATGTTGGCGGGATTGGTGAAGCGTGCAGTGCTCCTGTTTGCTTTTTCTTTTTTGGAAGAAAAAAAAAGACAAGATATTGCTCTCTTTCTTGTCTGCTCGGTCTTATCTGCTTGCACCTTTAGCTGTCCCAATGACTGGGCCTGTCTGAATTCTGAAACGGGGGTTTGAGGAAAAGGCTGGGGATGTCGGATTCATGAGACGATTTTGAGTGGGTTCTGGTGGTACTTTTTCTCTGCAATAGATTTTCTGGTGGTAGTTGATCCCCGGTTTCAGGTAGCCAGTTTGGTAGAAGCCACCTGCAAAACCCGCAGCACAGATCATATGCCGTCGTGTGATATAACCCCCGCACTCACGCACTCCCTTGCGCCACGCGTCCGATCGCCGCTATAATGATGCCGCGCCAAATAAGAATTTTGTGGTGCCACTCTACTACAGTACTACTAGTACCCGGGACCCCAGCGGGCATTGCGTCTAGTCCTGCTCCATCTCGCAGGCCATGAACTTGAGGTGATCTTGACCCATTATTGTCCATTACTACAAGCTGTGGATTTTTCTGCGGTTGGGTCTGAAACTAACAGCAAACGCTAGCTCGGGATTGGACTTCTAGGTTATCCAGCCCGATCGAGGTCTCTCTCTCCTTTGCTTGCTTGCTTGTTTCTACAGCCGTCGGCGCACGTTGCTGTCGAATAATAATGTCAAAGGCGTGCGCTCTGTTCGGCTGGTCTAAAAGCCGGCTGGTTCGGTTGTTTTAACAGTGTTCTGTGAGAGAGAATAAATCGAAAGAAACCGGCTGGTATTGGTGCTGCTGGCCAGCAGAATAGAGTAGCAGATGTAGCGTACGGCAGAGACCTAAAGGAAGAAGCATGCAGGCGATTGATTAGACGATTCGTCGTTATGGTAAAAAAAAAATACGATAGATTCGTCGTCATACCCTCCACCGGAATTCTGAATTCAGATAGTCGCGACCACATGGTCTGAACTTTTGTGACCAAGCACACGGCAGCATCGTGTACAACGTGCCGGTCTCTGTTCGTCGTAGGTACGCGATCCGATGAACCGGCTGGAAGGAGGCGGCGGCCTTCCTCCTGCCGGTCAGCGGGGCGGCAGAGCACGAGGAGCGCGCGGAAACTTCTCTCTGCACCGCCCATACGGCTTGGACCAACTTTCATGTTGACTTACGTTTATATATATACCTATATATACGTCACACACTATGTATGCATGCATGTGTGTGTGTGTGGGCACACACACAGTGCACGAGACGTGCTGACGATCGACGACTAGTTTGCTGTTGAGTGTATTAGAGCAAGCCTAAAAGGTTCTGTTTAGTTTCCAAAAATTTTCCAGCGTTACAGTAACTTTGAGCGTTTGACCACTAATTAGGAGTATTAAATATGGATAAATGATAAAATCTATTCCATAATCCCCGGACGAAATTGCGAGACGAATCTTTTAAGTCTAATTGGACCATAATTAGATAATATCGTGCTACAGTAAACAACCTCTAATAACAGATTAATTAGCTTAATAAATTCGTCTCACAATTTTTCGTCCATCCGTGTAATTAGTTTTATAATTATATCATATTTAGTCCTTCTAATCTTGGGTTGAAAATTGCTACAGCGAATTTCGTCCAAAATTTTTCAACAACTAAACACGCCCTAGATTTCGCCTGCTGCCGGCGGGGAACACGTCATATCATCTAGTTGTGACGAGCACGTCACCGATATTTAATGTACAGCTGTGACGTGGACGTTTCGAACCGGGAGAGCGCCCACTACAGTGCATTTCGACCGCATTTTGTCGGCGTCTCGCGGAACGTCCGTTCTTTTCTCTCTCGCTTTCTCTCCCTCACACGTCGGATTTTGCCGGCCTCTTCGCCACCTGTAATACTTGCTCCTATGGCACTCCCGACCCTCCAACTCAGCTGGTTTCTATAGCATTAAATATGTTACCACATAAGCAAAAAGCTAAGGTGGCAGAGAAGTTAATGAGGAGAGAGAAAAAAATATGAAGAAATCGGATCTCATGTAAGAAACTATATCTACATGAAAACCAAGATAAAAGAAAAGGGGATGGGGGGAGAAAAAAGAGAGAAGAAATATGATTGAATAATAATTTATTTTGAAAAGAGATGTAGTTTTTATATGTGATGTCTACTTAGTAGTGTGTTGATTGGTTGGACTGCCCTTGCCACCCGTATGGTTGATCGGAGCTGCTCCGGCGCGTGCCAGGTGGCTGGCCATCAAGCTATAGCTAGCTCTGACACGAGTAGTATACGAGGTGTTCGGTGCTGCCTTTGTTTCCGTGTGTCCTTGGTCGTTTCTGCTTGGTCTCATCTGCTCGCGCTTTTTTTAAGGGAACAGGAGGGGTGCGCCCCACTGAGATTTTATTAATAAGAAGGTAAAAAATACATTACAGAAAGAAAAGAGTAAAACAGTTTTTAGCTGTTGTCAGTTTGCGCTTTTAGCTGTTGTCAGTTTGCTGATCCGTGGCCGACGAGCATGTCGTTTCTGAATTACTCCTATGAAACGTCCGGGCCGCCTGATTGGTAAAAGGCCGAGCATGTCGGATTCCTGGTGGGAGGGATCGATCGATCGACTGGTTTCTCTTGGAATTTAGCTTAGCGGCTGATCCAGGCGTTGGTTCATCAGCAGCAGCTTGGCATGCTCATCATCCCAAGCCGTGACAAGGCGATCCTGCTCCGTCCGTGTGGCTGAGCCGCCGTCGGTTTCAGGGGCTCACCATCACTCGGTCATCACATCACATCACATATATAACTTTTGTTAATCCCTAGCACTAGCTAGCAGTCTCGAGCAGCTGAGATTACTCCATATGGCGCGCGCGCATATTGAGATTTAAACTTTGCAATCTTTAATCAATAATTTAACTATTAATTTTATTTTTAGAATATAAATTTTATATGATTAGATTCATAATCAAATATATTTGACTGCACCGACTGGGTGACACGTAAGTACGTGCCCGGCTGGGGTCCCGTGTTGGTTTCGATTGGATAAAAAAGTAAACAAATTATAACATAAATTATGACATGGATGACCGACGGAGAATTGGAGATGTTTGCGGCTTAAATAAATAAAAAAAATGATCCAAGCTAAGAATGATACGAAGAGGTAGCAAATTAATATACTTTTCAGGTGCACGTGTTTCATTTAGTAGGGACAAAAATAAAACAAAAGATCGATGCTAGTGTTACAAAACCAACAGGTCAAGGAAGGGAAAAAAAGGCTAGCAACAAAATAGAAAACCAATGTGGTTAGTTGTGGAATACAGATAGATTGATTGGTACGGCAGTTGGAAATTGATTGATTGGTCAAGCTAAACCATCCGGATAACTGTAGCACGCGGCCGGCTTCAGTTTCCGCCTGCACACAGCTCGTTCTACACATTGATCAATGCCATCCTGCTAATGACCGGGATGGTCAGGACACGCGGCCTAATGACCCTGTTTGGAAAAATAGCTAAGGATTATTTTAAAGACTAAAATTTATGCCAAAAAAATAGCCTTTCATTGAAATAGCTCTTGAGGTGTTTAGCTTTTAGCTTTAGCTTTTAAAGTACTTTTTCAATCATTTGACTACCACTTTAACAAGAGAGAGAAAGAGAAAATCAGTGGACCCCACCCAAAATAGTTTCAAATAGCATCTCTTGGAGGGGATAGTTTTTTGAGGTGGGCTATTTGCAAATAGCCCAGAAATAACCTCTTGTTTGGCTCCTCTAGGACTATTTGAGCTATTTGAGTGGGGCTAAAAAATAACCCAAGAATTCAAATAGGATCAATATACTAATAATAAGCCCTCGACTTTGGACCGGGGACCTAACTAATAAACATGCTCAGCGTGCGACAAGTGTGCGTGTGTATGTGTGTGTGTGTGTATATAATATAAGATAACTAATCATGCACGCGATAATTAATTAAGTAGCGGCCGGCTGTGCTAATACTAATTAAGTAACACCCGAATGCGGAATTGAATGTCAAAGGATCGGAGAACGGAATGGGAGCGTGCGCGACCAACCGTGTGGTGTGGTTGGACGTTGGAGAAGGGTAGCGTACGTACGTGGTCAAGCAGGCTACGCTAATACTCGATCATACCTCTCGATCGGTCAAAAGATGGTGCGTTCAACTCTGACAAAATGGAAGATAATCTTATTTGTTGTCTATTACTTTCACTCGAGATCAGAGCTGGGCTTCGTCCCTCGTTTGGATGGGCCGAAAATCCGTATGTTTAAGCTTTCCTTCTGGATCGAGGCCGTCCAAGCCGGCCCATACTACGAATGAAACCCGGCCTGTGCAGCGGTGGTGCTGCTGGCTTGTTGCCGACGCAGCAGGAACTTTGCGCAAGAGTCCACCGGCAATTACAAACTGATGACACATAATTATTGGAGAACTGAAGACAGGCCCAGCATCACAAAAACCCTCGCTCGTTTTGTTCATGCGTCACTCTTACTATTACTGATCAAAACACCAGCACCACTCATGATTCATCTCACCACCACTAGTAATCAAGCACCCGCAGCTCCGATCCATCACAAGCAAAGCAAACCTCCGGTAGTCTACTAGTAGTACTCCGTACTAGCTAGCTAATTAAGTTACTGATCGATGCGATCACCCACGGCACCATCGCCGCCGGCTAGCGTGCTCAGCAGGTGGCGACGCAGCGGCTGGCGCAGTCGAAGCTGCACCCGCCGCCTCCCCCGCCGCCGCCGCCGTTCTTGCCCTTGTAGCTGAAGGACCTGAAGCAGCGGGCCGGGCAGGTGAGGCGCTTCCCGCGGCAGGGCCCCTGCTCCGCGCACACCATCGAGGGCGGCACCGGGGCCCCGCGCCGGTACCCGACCCCGACCCCGACCCCGACCCCGACCCCGCCCTCGCCCCACCCGCCGAAGAACCCGGCGCCCGGCCCCGGGCCCCCGCCGCCGAACCAGCCGGGGTTGGGCCGGCCCTGGCCGGCGGCCCACGAGGCCAGGGGCGCCGCCGACAGCGCTAGGAGGCCGAGGAGCACGGCGACGCCGGTCTTGGTCGGGGACATGGTGGCGGTACGGTGCGCGCTGCTGGTGGGTTGGGGTCACCAAGGAATTTGGCGAGTCGAGGGGGATGCTTGTGAGCTAGTGGTAGCTGCCTGCGAGTGCGAGCGCTGCTACTTATGGCGACGGCCGGGGACGCGACGCGAGGAGCAAGAAGACGGCAAGTGGGGTGCGTGGTGGCGAGGGGGGAGGGGAGGCGTTGGGGAAAGTGGAGGCGACTGGTGGGGCGGTGCGGCCTGCAGCGTGGCGACTCGACCGGCGATGTTCGAGTGCGGTCTAGCTGACGAGCAGGGGAAGCAGCTGTGTGTGGCGCCATCAACAGTTGACAGCTGAAAGCATGGAGGCGATGGGCGCGGCGAAACCATTGACCACACTGCAAGCTCTCGCTGCCACGATTTGTTTACTGTGCAAATAAATGGTCGAGCTGTTCACAACTTGGGGTTTATGTATCTTAGAACCCTAGTAAGTAAATCTCATTCAGCTCAGCTCGAGGCGCTGCTGCATCTGCAAGCTCATCGTCATCGTCCTTAATTGCGACGTGGTGCGTGCAGGCGCGATCGGCGAGCGTGTCGCGGAGTATTTGCGGGTTTTTCTGACTCGCCGACCACCGGCAGGCTGCCGGCTCGGGAGTCCAAAACTAGAGGCTGCGCCGTGCAGCGGACACGCTGCCTGCCTCTGGCCGTGTGCGTACGGCCGGTTCCACCGCTGGCCGCTGCCGCCGCGTCGTCGGCGTCCCCGCCACCGGCGGGGGCGCGCGCGCGCGCCGCGAGCGCTTTTCCTCTGACGACTCCTCGATCTCCTTGTTGCATGTACTATATACTGCGCCTGCTGCAGTTGACTTTACCGCATCAGATCGTCCCTGACGCTTAATTTTACTGCGGACAACCAAATTGGGTACCTCTAAGCTTTCATGATTATTCAGAATCGATCAGTCCGGGATAAACAGTCCAGCGTTCATTTACCAGCAATGCAAAGACCAAAGCCTATAACCATAGGGCAAAAAATGAAAAAAGAAAGAAAAAGAACAGAGCATATATAGGGATATCTTTCAGTTATTCCTTTCTTCTCTTGGACGGCAAACGGATAGAAAGTCAAGCTTGCCTGCAAAATGTTTATATGAACAAGAAACGATTCTCGGATAATGCCAAAACCAGAGCAAGTTGGATTACGATACGGCGGCGACCGCACAGGCAAGGCCGGCAGGCAGAGAAGTAAACATCCACTTGACTGGCCATCGCCCGAGCATCGATGCCGTGGGCAGGCGGCTCTCCCTGCCGCCACGTGCACTGCCGCCGCCGCCGCCGCCGCCGCCGCCATGCGTCGATCTCGAGGAGGACGGCGACGAATCCATTCTCTACTGGTTGACCGGGAGAGCCCTCGCTTGCATTGCCGCAACCGCCGCTGCCGGTATGGCAATGGCATGACTATCCGGAGTCACCCCCTTGCACGTATCCGTCAGGCCGGAGGGTCGACAGCCGGCCCGGCGGCCGGCGGCGATGACCATCAAACAGGACTGATGCGAGATTTACTGTATTTCAGATGGTCTCAAACGTAACGAACAGGAGTGATGGGCTGATTCCGTTTCAAAAAAAAAGGACTGATGGGCTGAAACCTGAAACTGCCTGGGCTCCTTTTAAGCCTCGTCTTTTTTCGAATCCAGCAACACGGCCCGCCCGACGACAGAAACATATACGGCCCATTTTGGAAGCCCACGCGCCAACTGCTGCCGCCCTCCAATACACACTTATTATTTCGTGTATTTAAAATTACTCGACAATTCAAAATAGTTGATCCAACGGATTTAGATCCGATTCAACAATTTCACGTAAAAAACTGAGCTAGTATAGTTAACATTTTGAATTCACCATATATATATAATTCAAACACTTAATTTGGTAATCCATGGGACCTAATTCAAAGTTTTGGATCAAACTAGTACAATATTTAGTTTCTCAAAAAAAACTAGTACAATATTTTATACAAAACAAGGTTACAGTAGTATATCTAAAATGTTGCCATCTAAAACATAGTAAAACATACTCATACTAGATCCCATTGTGTTGGATTGGTTCTTAGCAACATATTGGTTTAAAATTAACTTAAAACTGAATTCATAGTTTGAGAGGAAACACACGTTCAAATTTTGAAAACCAAAAGGCACACCCACTAGGACGGGACGAACCGTGGAGCGACATGCGTGGTCATGGTGCTGCTCCTACTGCTATGCTAGGATGATTATGCTCCTGTTGCAGCGATCCCAACCATCCAAAGACTCGGGATAAATCTCAAACATCAGAAGCCACATGAGCTCTTTTCTTAAAGAGGAATAAAAGATGAATAGGATTTATGGAAACACTCTTACGGTTATTCTCCATGATAAAACTTAGAGCCTCCATTGAATCGTAAGAAGGATTCAAAATAATGGCCATGGTTCTAAAATAAATTCTACCAAAAAGTGATTCCATTCCGCTATGTCCTTTAAAAAAAGTTCAGTAATACAATTTCCTTCAAGAAAAAAAATATAAAAAAGCACCTTGTATGTCAAAGTTCAAGGTTCTCCCATGAGGCCATAAGTAATGTTGTAAAAAGACACCTTAGTGAGCACACATTTAACTAATAACTTTGTCCGTTTCTGCTAATGTGGTGCTAAAAAAAGGCTAAGGTATTTGACTCGAACATATTCAAGCATTAGGTTTATGATTATTCATCATGTTATTGTTAAAAAATTAGCATATAGCAAAATTTAGTGGGGCAACATTCAAGCTCTCATCGAGGGTTCCTTTTGTCGAATCCACAAAAAAAATGACTTGAGTATACTTTAAAGAAAAACCAAAGTTCGATAAAAAAGACTACATTGGTGGCTGGCTTCATTTTTACAAAAAAATAATTATTAGCTTCGTTTTTACAACAAAATGTTTTGCATTTTTTGCAATACAAACTCAAAATCCAAGTCAGATAACGGAGGTCTTTTGTTTGCAATTAAAAAAAGAAACAGAAAAACACACGCCAGGTGCTCCTGGCGGCCCAGCGACTCCTCTCACCGAGTTCCCCATCCGCGCCCACCTCCGGCCACCACCATGTACCGCCGCCGCGTCCTCGCCTTCGCCCGCCGCCGTCGCCGCTGGCTCCTGTGGGCTGGCGCTGCCGCGGGGTGCTACCTGATCTACCGCCACCCGGCCGTGGTGTCCCGCCGCCGCCGCCTCGCGCGCATCGCCTCTGCGTTGGCCTCCCTCGCGGACGCCGCCGCCGCCGTGGCGTCCGACCTCGCGGCCTTCATCCGCTCCGACTCCGACGCGGTTCCGCAGACCCTGAAGCAGATCTCCAAGCTCACCGCCTCGCCCGAGGCCTCCGCGTCCGCGTCCGCGCTGTCCGGGGCGCTCGCCGCCGGCGTGCTCCGCGGCTACTACGCCGCCACCCCGGACTCCGGTGCCTCCGCGGGAGGCGAAGTGGCGCTATCGGACCGCGTGCTGGACAGGGTGCTCTCCCCCGACGGGGAGCGCCTCGCGTCCGCCGTCGCCGGCAGCTTCGGGCGCCACCTCGTGCTCGCCTTCTACTCGGCCCCGTCGCAGCCTTCGACAACGGACGCCTCTCCAGAGACCTGGGTTGATGCCCTCACCTCACGGAGGTGCCAGAGGGCGATCCGCAGCTGGGTCGAGGTCTTCACGGCCACTGCCGTGGGCGTCTTCATAGACAAGACCATCCACATCAACACCTACGACCAGCTCTTCGCCGCCGCCACCAACCCCGCCTACGGTGCCAGGCTTCAAGAGCTTTTCGTTGCACTCTGCAGCGCCTCCGTCGAGACATTGGTGAAGACATCCCATGGTGTCCTGTCCAGTGCCAACAGTACCGGTGGAGATGCTAATGCCAGTGCCAACTCCGGCAGCAATGGTGGGGTTGGAGAAGGGTGGGTCGAGACCGTGTCAAGTGCTCTGGCAGTGCCGAGCAACCGCAAGCTCGTTCTGGATTTGACGGGCAGGGCGACATTTGAGGCAGTGCGGTCGTTCCTTGAGTTTGTGCTGTGGAAACTGCATTCTGGGGCGAGGGCTGGAGGCGATGCCACAATTGCGGCTGGATTGCGTGCCTTGAGGCATATGAGTGATAGGTCCATGGTAATTGCCACGATCTGCATAGCATTGTGCTTGCATGTCTTGAATAGCACATGGCTCTTGGTGCCAGCTTGAGCTTGTGGATATGCCTTAGTTTTGATTGATGGTTGTATTTTTAGTCGCATTGTCTGTATGATTGTGTGCGACTAATAGAGTACAGTATACGGAAGCTGTAAATTCAAAGTGGTGGAAATGTGAAATTAGAAAGAAATTTGCTTGGAAATGGTTCCAAGCTTCCTTGTGCAATAATGCTGACCATGCATTCAGTTAAAAGAAAATTAATCTGTGATATAACTTTTCTCCTAACATGCTAATAGTTTTGGCGAGTTATATATTTTTTTTATAAAAGTAACTGTGATTTGGCACTGATTGTTCTGATGATGAACAGGGGGTTGTGTCCTTCCACTAATTATCAGTTAGCTTTATGCATTTCATAGCTACATGCTGCTGTGGGTTGCAGAGTCAAAGTAACCTACCACTACCAGAGCTTCTATATCTTCGCTTGCAAATTGGTTAGAAGATCTCTTTTCACACAATGCTATTGTTTCCATGCTTTTTTACTTGTATTCTTTCTTTTTGATAGGTTGCCTTTGAGTCATATTGGTAAAGTTTTTCCATTTACTTATCTTACTTGTACTGAGGTACAGCGGCATAGCTGTTTAGCTTGCTGAGAAGTAGCTGTTAGTGTTTAGGGGATTCTCAATGAATTGTTCTGTTTGATCAAAATTAAATTATCTGATCTGCTAGACAAGTTGGGCAGCGGGAGGCCTTTGAATTACTTCCACTCCGCATACCAGTGTCCAGTTTGTAATCACTCTGAACGTTGGTTGGGAGCTCAAGAGGGTTGTGTCCAATAAGGTATACTCAATATAAGTTTCTTTTATGATAAATTGATCAAGAGACTCATCTGTGATCGTAGACTAGTGGACATTTTCTTAAAAAAACATTTAACTGAATTGTTGATGATACGGTCAGAGTGAGCAAGTGTCAGCTAGATGTAGAGCAACAGTACATAATGGCATGAAGGTTGAGATGTTGATTTGTGTTGGTAGTCACACCTAATTCATTGTGTCATCTGGTTTATTTGATTCCCCATATATACTGATGGGGACGCAAACACGCTGAAGCGTGTATCATCTCCAGAGTTTGGTTATTTGGGTATAGCACTACAATTTGTCTACTTGTACTGTTATTCATTATTCCAATTTTCGCTCTTAGCATGTCACGATATTGATATGCACCTTACTGACAAAGTTTTTCATGTATTTACTTTAGTCTGTATTGTATTGCTGATAGACATGGAATCAATACGTAAGAAACTTTATGTACCATGTCTCAAGGAATCGATTTATTTTGTTTCATCAAATCCTTGCTGGTGCAGAGCTGTATTTCTTCTCTGGGCAACTTGGTAGATAGCCTTCAGAGATCAAACATTCTTTTGTCCATACCAGACCTGCGTGCAGTTCGTTAGTACTGTTTGACAATCTAGTCTCTGATTTATGGCATCTGACTCTTCACAATTTCTGTAAACATGTCTCCGTTGAATTTCAAAGGAGGGTACGTATAAGATTCTGCTGATGTGCTGTTCATATGATGTTTCTAGCTTTGCTGCTGGGTTCATCTGGGGCAGCATCAATTAGATTGCCGAACCTGTGGTGTTTTCAAATTGTATTGTCCAAGTGCATTAAATTCCATAGTTGAGAAACTGATCCTTTGAAAATCTCAGTGGCTGCAGGTCTCTAAGAAACTCTCAGGTTGAGGGTTGGAAGCAAATATGGTACGTCGGCATCACTGTGTCAAATTCGGAGTACCTCTGAACCCTCTCAATCTCAGGTGTGAACACAGACCTTGGATGTCACTCTCTGCCTATTTTTCTTACACGTTTCAAGACCAGCCTCTCTCTTGAACACTCAGATATGTACGGAATCAAGAGGCTAGCTACAGGTAACAAAGTTCCAGAACCGAAGACCTTTTGTTTCTTCATGGAGAATTGTAGTCTACTGGCCTACCTTTCATGATTAAAGATTGTTTGACCTGACTGTCTCTCTCTAACCTTTCATGAATTAGGATGCCTCATCTACAATCTGATCTGAGGGAAGCTCTTCTGTAACTAACATACAGACTGCGATGATCCACGTCAGTCAGTGTGCTGGTCAGAGCCTCAGAGGGAGGGAAGATGCACGCAGCTCGTGACCAATCTTCCATCTGCGTGCACTCCTGAACAGCTCTGGAAAGAGATGTGCAGGTCCAGAAAGCGCACGCTGCCATGGCACGCACGGATTGGCGGTCAACTCTGCCGTCTCCATCACCCCAGTTAATCTGATGGCTCCATGTATCATATATCCTCATGCAGATTATGCTTGCAACCCGATCTGTCACCGATGAGGAGAACCAACACGATACATGTCAGCGTCGACACACTGACTGCTCAAGAAGGGCACGTCAGTACAAGAGACTGAGGACACGAACGGCTGTTAGCTCCAGTCAGCTGCTTAACCAGTAAGCATCTGTATTACGAGATGCCTGACGGCGCATAAAGTACTGAAGAGAACGGCATCTATCAAGTGTTCTTCTAGAGGACGTCATGCTCATCTGATGCATATCCATCCATAAGCAGGTACGGTGTCGTCAACTTCCTGCTTATAAAACTGATGATCTGACCCTCGCCGGAAGACATTTATATGAGCAAGGTCAATGCTCACTTTGTCATGGTGTCCGATAAGATTCGGACAAAATCTTGTGGCTGCTGTTTGACCTGTTGCATCTGTCAGGAAGTCATCGCTGGACATGCCTGCTCCGGCATCCGGAATACATACTGCCGATGCATCGATCAGCAGGTTTTCTTTACTTGCTATTTGTTTTGAACTGTGTGATGTCACGCCTCTACGAGAGACTTGTTTACGTGCGCTGATCAACTAATTTTTATTTCTTTTGAAGGCCGGGAAAGAAGTTCAGGAATCGAGGATTCGTCAGAGCACAAATAGCTGAGCAGGCGGAAGAAATTCAGGATCTTTTGAGAAGAGTTTCGGTTGTACAAACCATGGCCGGTGGCCGCCAAAATGGAAATTGGCAGAGATTAGCAGAAGTCTGAACGAGGGATTTTTTGTTCACGTCCCAAATCTTGAAAGAATGGAACTGATTCATGTGAAATTCATGCGTTCTGAAGTTTCCTGATGTGAAAGTTCTCTGATTCAGGACATACACAGAGGACAGGACAAATCAAAACATGGAGGTCGGATCGCAATGGCATGGAAGCCTGCGGTTCAAACTCTTTATCCAAGGCAAACATGTAACGCGCCATGCACTGAATGCACACGAACAGATCGGAGAGAACATGACTGCCACGAACACATGCATGCATAGAAGTTACTGCTATGATGATATGATCACTGCTACTAGGAAACTACTAGTTGTGATGCTCCTGGGTGTATATGTAGTCGGTGTGCGCCGCCAGCGTGCGCCTCATCATGCACTCGTCCTCGTCGTTCGCCCCCTCGCACCCGCGCTCCCCCGCTGCCGTCGATCCCTGGAGACAACCAGACGTCATCGATCGACGGGAGACAACCACATGAGAAGACCGTCGCCGCCGTCGTTACGCGCGTACCTGGTCAAGAGAAGAGGCGCCGGCCGCCGCCGGGTCGGTCCGGCTGGCGGTGGCCACGGAGGCCGACACCGCCGCCAGGAGGAGGACCGCAAGCGCCGCCGCGAGCACCATCACCTTCGCCGCCGCCCTCGCCATGGACGCGAACTGAAATCGACGCCGAGGACCGCGGTCGGTCTTGCCGTTCTTGGAGGGCCGAGGCGAGAGAGCCGTGCGCGTCGGTTCCGGGGCAGAAATGGTGGGCGCGGAACGGACGGAGGGGTGGGGGACCGGTATTTGTAGGGGGGGCGGGCCGGGGGCGGAGACGAGACGACCGACGACGACGAACCGTTTCGCATGCGGTCGCACGTCGCGTGGCGCTCGAATTGTCTGCCAGAGTGTGGCGCCGCCACAGTTGCTGTGGCTGGTAGTGGCGGGCATCCAAACATGCCCTTATTACATAGGGTTTCTTTGGAACCCCTACCGGGAAGGTCAGCGCCGACTAGCGCATTGAGTGCTCTTTAGTAGTATTCGCAACAACCTGTGGCATGTCTAGTTGACCAATTTGCTTGGCAGCCCTTCCATTGCTATATATATAGTTGTCGACAACCACTGCCTCACTGGTATTATGGCTAGTTTAGTGGTGCGGCGGGTATATGTGTGGTGTACAGTGCAGACAGATCTTTGAGATTAACGAAATCCATCTTTAAGATTGACAAAATCCCTGTAGATGCATGCACAGACACGTCGTTGTGGACGAGCAGATCACCTACCAATGAAAGAATAGCACTGGTTAGATTCTAGAATAAATTTATAAAAATACAAACACTCTTGTCGAATGGAGGACTCGCATACACGTGAGCAGGTTCCATTGTAAAGAAAACAATAGTGGCAAGACTTCATCGAAGTGGAGTGACGGTTTTTTCTTTTTTTTAAAAAAAAATACCTATGAATATGATAGTTTGTAGTATGCATGTGTTCCATTACCCTGTCACGAGTACGAACCAACGGTGCTTCCAATCGCAACGAACAGATTCGCTTGCAGTCATGTTCAGATGGGCCGCACTATCAGTGAGACGGTATTAAAATGCGACTTCAATTCTTTTAGCATTCGTCGATGGGCAGATTTAACTATATTATGCCTTCAAACACCAGAGTTGTATACGGCATTACAGACGGATAGTCGAAACACAACCCATACCAATACTAGCATACCCAGGCAAAGCAACCCGCTCTGCACGGACTAACAGTAGTCTCGCGTAGCTGCAGTTGTTGCTGAACTTGACCACAAACAAAATGCAGCAACACAACAGCAGAGCTCGTGTCAGTGCGCAGCTCACGAGGGCTATTTACATGGCCTAATCTAGTACTGCAGGCGCAAACGCCCAGTTCAAACAGCCACGCATCCAAAACATCGCCTGATTAGCGCGGTCTAGGAGCACCTCACCGTCAGGCAGATAACCGCGGCGTAAGGCGAGCAAAAGATGCACCAAGAACCAAATCGCAGTGCCGTCTTTGCCAACTCCTCAGCTGGTGAGCGAGGAGAGCATGCCGCCGCCGCTCTTTGTCGGCACGATGACCTCCCACCCAGGGCCCTTCAGAGGGATCAGAGGCGTCGCGTCGGGAGCACCAGGTGGGCCGGAGAGGTCGCTCCGGTTCATCAGCTTCAAGAGGTCCTCGTCGCTGATGTCGGTCTGTATCAGCTTGTCTTCATCGGCCTGCTCGTCCCTCAGCAGCGCCAGCAGCTCGGCCTCCTGCATTCCCACGATGAAAGAAAGCACATCAGTGAAGAAAAACCTTTCCAGTCAACCAACATTCATTGTCGTGTATTTTTTTTTATTTTCTTAGTGTTTGCACTCTTAAGAAACAACTGATTTGCTACTCTCTATTATGCTTGGCCCAGCTTGGGATGCATCCAGCTATTACATCTAAGGCATTAGGCTTCGTTCTGTCTTGTTCAAACTGTCCCTTGCCGATCACCACATGCTCTAGCTTCAACTTCCCAAAAGCTCTCTTAATGATCCGTCCCTGCAAACATGAGAAGATGAGTAAATCTATACACTAAGAAATATTTAGCCAGCAATATGCCTGAAGGTGACTGATCATCCAACCACACCTCAACAGAATGTGAAGTAGCCAGCCTATATACATGCACCGGGCGTGTTTGGCCAATCCGGTGGCATCGATCCATAGCCTGCAAATCCATCTGAGGATTCTGGAGGGTAAAGCAAAAGTTTATTGCGTTAGAACAATCATGAGTAACAGAATGCATATACAGCAAATAACAGGGAGAACAGCTACACATATTTTAATGAGACTTTTTAGCATATGGATATTATGTCTAATGGATTATCAATGAGAATTACCCAGTCGCTGTCATAGAGGATACAGGTATCAGCAGAAGTAAGGTTGATGCCAAGTCCACCAGCCCTTGTGCTCAGGAGGAAGATATTCATACTGCTATTCAAGTCATTGAATTCTGCTATCTGCCATAGAAAATAGAAACAAACTTGTGAGGAAACAGCAGTAAAAGACAATTATCAAATACTTAATGGAGGAAGATTCTTTCCCTCACTGAAGATGTGCAAAAGTGTTGGAAAGCATCTTTTAGTTTTTAGAAACATTGTTTACCATAAACGCTCCAAGTAATGTGCTTCAAAGTGCATACATCAGTACTGTGCACAAATCATGACATAAATAGACTTGACAGTTGCAGGGGGCAAAGAATTGATAGAGGGACAGAATAAACAATTTTCTGGTGGGACATGATAACTCCACAATACAACTTTGATAAAAACGCAGACAGTAACACGGAGTGTGTATTACAAGATATCCTGATCCCCCAAAAATGCAATTTTGAGAGCTTTAAGTTGTATATTCAGAAACTGCAATCTAAAAAATGCCTTCAGCAGCTTGCAATTAAGATGTAACTGAGCATATGTTATCCGACCAACTGCCAAATTGTTGTCCATGCAAACAATTATGAAAGTAACAGACTAACAGTCATTCCCTAAAAGCCTGAATTATACAGCCAAGCAGGGTTCAACTTCCTGTCATGTAGATGTTGTAAAGCAACATACTGTCAGACTACCACATTACCTGCCTCCTCCTTTCTTCCAATTTAACGCTACCATCAATTCGGCAAACATCAAGGCCTTTTGAATCTAGGTAATACTCAATAATGTCCAACACTTTTGTCCATTGTGAAAATACTAGAACCTACAAACAGAACTGCAGTTGAGATAAAGATAAAAATAGCAGACTTGAGCTAGCGTGTATATGTATGACAAAAGGACTAGATAACCATATATGATATACCTTATGCTTTTGTGCGAGCAGGAAATTTAGCAACCTGTCAAAAAGTTGGAATTTGCCACATTGTTCCAGAATCTTTTCAACAGGTGGATATAATCCTGCAAGAGACAAAAAGAAAAATCCACAGTACAAAGAAGTCAGCAAACAAGCACATAAAGGCATTAGATAACAAAAGGCACTGGCCAATATTGGGCAAACCTGTAGATTCAAACGGAGATTCCAAGAGATCAGGATGGTTGCAATTCTTCCTCAGTTGAATTACTAGATTATGCAACCTTGACTTTATGCCAGGCCTCTTCAATACTACAGTGTGACAAAAATGGGTCAATTTTGGTTACTTAGGAACATACTGGTGTACTGGACTGCAAGTCTACAGAGATATATGTACATTATTATGCCAGCATACCAATATCTGATTCCTCATGCAAGTAGTTGTCAAATGTTTTTTCAACCAAGTGATCCTGGATCTGCTTCTGATGTTCAGTCATGTTGGCATAAATGATTATCTCTTTCTTTCGTGGAAGCATCTGTTCTACATCCTCCTTCATCCGCCTTAGAAGGAATGGACGCAAAATGGCATGAAGCTTTGAAACAACATGAACCCTTCTCTTCTCTTCAGTTTCTTCTTGTTTTTCTTCATTCCCTTTCCCAGAAAAATCAAACCTTGAAAGAAGATAGTTGTCAGCACGACACAGGCAAGGTAAATAAAATAATGCATGGAATATTTAACAGAAAATACCCATGTGTTATGGTGCCCAATCTATATAGCATTTTAGAAAGTAAACAGAGTATAAAAGAGCAAACAATAAAATATAATTCCCTGCTAATTTTCGACAGATATTTAAGAAATATGACATCCTGATACCCATCTACAATTTAAGTCAGCAAAGTACTTATTTTCTATTCCACATACTTGCATTTCAGCTAGAGCATGCATATAACCTGAAAACTTCACATTTAACTAGGACAAGGAAGGACCTGGTGCAATGAACAGTGCAGCAGCTTCATAATACACAGCCACAGGAGTGTTTGTTTCAAGAGCAGCACTTGTATCATTGTGCAATTACATAATTTATGGATGCAATACATGGTGGTGGAACGACTTTATTAATTTTAACATATTCCTTTGGACAGGCATGCCAAATTATCAAGACATGGAGAGGATATGTACCATGGGAGCAAACCTAGATAAAATCTGGCCCAATGCTAAATTGGAAGGGTTTTACTAACTTATGATTAAGACCTATACAATACATTTATGCATCAAGATGGCAATTGGTCACTGATAAACACAACTATTGCCCTTAGTGTACTGTATTGTATTTGCATTTTAGTGCTGAAAGTTGCCACTAAAATCGAAGTACATAAATATAAGATTGAAAGGTACAAAAATGAAAGGCTAGGTGACTTATACCATGACTCAAATTCCTGATGTGATGAGAATATATCAGGCAAAATGAAGTTCAATAGTGACCACAGCTCTGCTAGATTATTCTGCAGGGGTGTCCCAGTCAAAAGGAGCTTATTATCCATTGGGATGCGCTTTATCTCCCTCAATAATTTACACTTAGAATTTTTCAACCGATGCCCCTGGAGAATAAAGCATGGAACTGACACATAAATACACAAAGGGGAGAAAATCAACAAATGGGCAATAATTTAGGGATTAGGCTCTTTACATCACCTCATCCACAACAACATACTTCCACTTATGTACAGCAAGAAATTTAGCATCTGACATGGCCATCTCGTATGAAGTCACAACTATTGGAAAATCAGGGCCAACAGTTTTGGGCATAAATTTTCTTCTTATCTCTGCCCGGGCCACCTTATCTCCATGATAAATGACACTAGCCAGAGATGGGGTAAACCTGAAATCAAGTGTTGTGACATTAGAACATCAATGATGTTGATTGTGAACAGATATCTTGGATAGTTACCTTGAGATTTCATTCACCCAGTTTGAGAGAGTGGACAGAGGAGCGATTATCAAGTATGGACCATGTAAGCCTTTCCCTTTCAGATGAGCAAGAAATCCAATTGTCTGGATAGTTTTCCCAAGTCCCATTTGATCAGCCAGTATCCCATTTAGCCCATTCGTCCACAATGATATAAGCCACTTCACACCCTTTATCTGGTATGACTTCAACTTCCCACCAGTCAATAATGGCACAAGATTGTCCTGCTCCTTTTCCCACCTTTCTTCTTCCGAAAGAGTACAATCTTCCGCAAGGCGATCTTCGCGAGATCTTGTAAGCATGGCTGCCACTGCCGTCTTAGCCTTCTTCTGAACAATCATGTATTTTTGTTTGTCAGAACTAATAAAAGACTAACACAAGGTATCCATTAATAACAATTATTTGTCAATCTTTTCGCCTTACATATTATCTTAGTTATTATCCTCAAAAATATTTGAATAAGTTTCATAATCATATATCCATTTGATTAGTAGATGCCACCAGCTCCAAACAACTGAAACAAACCATAGAGCAGTATCCTCATATCGTGATCCTTACTGAGGAATGCAACTGCATCCATGCAGCACCCATCCTTGAACAACCTTTTCAACTATACCTTTTGAGTTTGTTAACTACAACAGAACGACGCTTCAACTAAAATGATAACAGCACACCACAATCCTAAGCATAAGTTCAGCAGTAGTAGATGCTTCAATTAGTGGAATCAAGGTAAGCAGACTGACCCCATGACCCAAAGACAGTGGAACAACACATACTAACAAACTACGAAAGATGAGTATTATATGAAACCTGCACTCACATCATTATATTGTGGCTTTCCTTTCCTCTTTCGGCCACGTCCTTTCTTCTTCTCTTCTACCTGTGACTCTTCAGCTTGAGTTTCAACACTTTCCTGATTAGCAACCAGACAACATCACCGTCATCAGCAAAAAGAAGCAAATCGCTACACAAATGAGAGCATACAAAGAGTCTAACACACAATGAGATTTTCATACATCAGCGATTTTATCCATATTCTCAAGTAGAAACTCCGAAAAGAGTTGCGTCTTCGTTAGCAGATCATCTAACTTGCTATACCGTGCCTCAGGATCAAAAGCAAGTCCTGCAGCTTCTTCCCTCTTCCTGGCTTCCTCCTCTTCCTCTGCCTGAAGCCTGGCCTCCTCAAGCTGCTCTTCTTCCTTTTTCATCACTTCCGTGATGAGGGATGCATCACCATTCTTGGCCTCCAGGTCAATTGGTATAGATAAACTTGCATCGACGAAATCATCAGCTTTCTCCTCCTTAACGACAGGGAGCGAGTCACCACTGTTGGCCTCAAACTTGACAGGCAGAGACAAGCTTGCATCCACAAAACCACCGGCTCTCCCCTCCTCTTGCTTAATTGGCTCAGTGGCAGGGGAAGGTCCCCAATTGTTTGTAGGGATGGAGTTAGCGTTGGACAAGGAAAGCGTACCCATTCTCAGCAGCCTCTTGTTCTTGGAAAACTTGGAATTGATCGCTCACAGTAGGCAACAGACCTGCCAGAACAAGTAAGTTGTAGGCTCAGTTTGGTTCCCGGAAATAAATTCGATGCAGGGAATTAAGAAAGCAGATCCGTTTCATCAATTAGAAATTCATCATTAATCCAACTCCATTCCAGTTCCAAGGGCACACCAAATGCGCTAATCTAATCTGCTTGCACATGCCAGCACAGGAGACAAATAGATTTCGCAATGTCCTGTGACTCTCACTCTCTTCACTAATAAGCACAAAAACTAAAAGATAAGCCTACCATGTGTCCATGTTTGAAGCAACTACAAGATAACCAAATGTTTTCCCCACCAAACAGAACGGTTTTAACTAAAACTGAGGGACACGCAAACGGAAACACACAACAGGAGATTCCGGCAATAGAAAAGGAAAGCATGCGTTCACAGTACCTCGCCTATAAACGTGACCTGTGCTACTCCCCCACGGCCCACCCCAACCTTCGGTTCACCGAAGACTAAATCCTTTTTCGCCCGCCAATACGCAGCAAATTCACACAGGATTCGTCGGTCCCACCAAACGTGGGAACAATGCGATACTGGTCATCGAGATTACGGGGGTTAGGGTTTGGAGAAATGGGGGGCCCTGTTCCACGGGTTCCGAGGGAGGGCGAGAGAAATCAGAAATGGCAGGGGGCGCCGGAGAGAGCGCGGCGGAGCGTACCTCACATATGCCGTTGCCTCGTCGCCGCCCTCACGCGTGGAGGGGGAGCCGACAGAGCGAGAGACGGTCGGGGAACGGAACGAAATGGGGGGCCTAGGGTTTCACGGCGCGCGGGCGGGAGGTTCAGAATTGGGCGGGAGGGGGAAGGCGGGAGGCCGGCGCGCCGCCCGCCATAACGGCTGCAAAGGAGCTGGGCCTCGTGCGGCCTCAGCAGGGGGTTATGGAGGCCCATTCTATCCAGCCCGGCGAGGCGAACTGGGCCCATAGAAATTGAGGCCTAGCACGCGTCTGGGCCAGACATTGGGAGCAGGAGGACGTGACGGTCCAACAACTCCCTCTGCTCTGCTCTCAAGGGGGAAAAAGGAAAAAGAAAAAAAATTAAAAAAGTCGCACTGCAGACCTGGCCGACGACGGGCCGGCCGGTGATCGGTCGCCGGAGCATGCTTTGCCTCGTTGCAGACAGAGCCCACGCCTGATCTGGAAGCCTCCCTGACCCGTCGTCGTCGCCAGGGTACTGCAAAGAGACCCGCTGGGGGGAAGAAAGGAGGAGGAAGATGGAGCTGGAGCCATGGAGGATCCAGTCCAGCCGATGGGTCGCCGACGAGCGACGACCTCCGGGGAGCGCAGCGCCACACGTAGAGTACATGGACTGGCCCTCCTGATCGGCTTTCGCCGGGCAGCGCGCCCCAGCCACCAGTCGCGTGTCGACATCCACGCGCCTTTCTCCGCTCGCCACCCGGCGTCAGGAAAAAGGATGGATGGCAACGGGGGAAAAGATTCAGTGAGCTAGGATTAGGAACGGAAAGCAGCAGCTGCAGAAAAGGTAGCAGATCGTTTTGCATCGGAGAACCTTCCATGCATGCTGCTCCTGCTAGTGGTGTTCTGCTCGACGGTGAGCGATGGTGATGATCGACATCGAGAGGCTGCATTGGCGACCGGCCGGGCACTCCATGTGCGAGTGTCCACTGCCTGAAACTCTGTAATCCGCCTTTGATCGGACTGTCACCCTCCAAGGGACTGTAGCAAACTCCAGCTGAGCCCTGCCTGCAACAGGAAATTAATAGATTGCAAAAGCACGCGAGGTCAATCGATCTCCAGAATTCCGGAAGTTAGATTGCTGAACGTTCAGGAACTACTGTACTATTTAGTATGGAGTAGACTAAGATAAAACATCCAAGCTTGGATTCTTTTTTTCTTGCAGAACACGCTTGGGCACGTGTTTTCTCCTTACAAGGAACTTTTTTTAATCGAGGACATTCCCCATTTCCATTACAAGAACGGAAATACTGGTAGTTCGTACAGCAAAAGAGGGGGAGGTAGAGAGAGATGGGGGAGAGAGGGTAACCAGAAGTAGTTTGCTGGGAGGGGACTCTCTCCTTATAAGGAACTGCATCTATTTTACTCTGAAATAATTAGAACAGCATCTATTTTACTCTGAAATCGGTGTATGTTGGTGCTATTTACAAGTATACATTTTCATATCTGCATATACAAAGACGGCAAAGAGAGTGGGACTTGATACTGCAAACTGCATCATGGGGTGACCACTCTCTGATGGCGATACAATCCTACTGTAAGGAGAAGAGTTCTTTTCGCCAGTGCACTTGGATGTTTTGGATCATATCTTTCGGCGCTAGGTTCAGTTGCCCTGCTGATCGAAGCTTACCTAGCTTCGGAGTGCCTTCATGCATGCACCCAAATGACGATCGAAATAGACAATCCCCCAAAGAACCAATTACAAATTTACAAATATCCCCAACTCGTTTGAGGAAAGGTATTCTCGCACCTAACATGCTCAAATAATTCCAAGCTCTTTTTTTTACAGTAATCAAGGGACTAGTTTTAGTTGACGAGCAGAATAATTAAAGATCCTTTGGAGATCGCGCGCCTCTCGCCTTGCTTCCTGTCTCTTTGTAAGGCCTCCTCCATCGGTCTAGCTTAGAGCTAGCGGAGGCTGTGCTGGTATCTGACGTGGAGCAGAGAGAACGCAAAAGGAGTAAGTACTAGCTAGCGTCCCTGCCACCGCTTATCTCGAACGTTGCCCGAGGCAATTCTCTCTCGGCTCACGGAGAAAGAAGCTCTGGAATCATTACTCCACGTATTATACTCATTCTCTCTCCACCATGTAAGCTGGCGACTTCGCTAGTGCCGCTGCTAGCTGTAGCCTACTTCTTAGCCCACTCATACAATGGTTAGCCTTTCATCATTAAATATATAGCCCATTTACATCTTTCACAAAGTTTCTTGGTTTTTGTGTCGAAGTTGGCTTACAACACAACTCTCCTCTCTTTGCTCTTCTCCCTCCTCCACCTCAGCATTTAGCCTTCTTATAGCCTACCATAATACCTGCTCTAAGATTAGTCTCAGTGCACAGTTTTATGGCACTGTTACCTAGATTGAGAACTAGATAACTGTGCTAGATGAGTTTCATGGTGATAAAACTCCCCTCACATCCTATAAATTTTTTTCCTTCTCTCTTCTTACCGTGTCAGCAAAATTAATGATATTTAATATCATGAAACTCATGAAATCTCCATCGAGAGTGGACTAAGATCAGCGTCAGCGGCGTACTCCTCACCAAACTTAGCAGGTCGGCTCGTCCAGGTGGCGGCCGCCCGAGCTCTCCTGCTCGGTGCCATGGCGCCATCAGGCAACAGGCACGCGGGGTACTGGCGCTTTTGAGCAGCGCACCGGACTCCGCCAAGCGTCGAGCGCTAGACGAAAGCAAAAACCTCTCCACTCAGATTGGTCGGTCTCTCGCGGTCGCGGTCGCGATTGCGTTTGGCGAGGAGAATCAAATCACAGACTCGAGAATCGAGAGCGGCGTCAGTGTCACCTGACTCACCTCGCCTATAAATTTTGGAAGCTCGGCGCCTTCGTCCTCCCTGCATCGCAAACAATGCAGCATCGTCTACGCGTCCTCGCACACAATGCTGTCCCTGGACGAGGCCATGCAGCTCGACTTCGCCGGCGCGCTGCCGGACATGGACGTCGGCTCCGGCTTCGGTTTCGAGTTCGATCTCGATCTCGATTTCGATACGACGACGTCTGGTGCGGGTTTCGGATTCGATTTTGATACGTTGGAGTGCGGTGCGGCTGCTGCTGCCGCCACTGGCACGTCGCCGGCGGCGGTGGACGCGTCGACGACGAACGCGGGGAGCGGCGTCGACGGCGAGGACGAGGAGCGGCTGCGGCGGCTGAAGCGGAAGATATCGAAACGGGAGTCGGCGCGGCGGTCGCGCGCGCGGCGTCGGCAGCGGGCGGAGGAGCTCGAGCGCGCCGCGGAGGCGCTTCGGGCCCAGGGGCGCGCGCTGGCGGCGGGGCGGGACGCCGCGGCGGCGCGCGCGCTCGCCGTGCGGCTCGACAACGCGCGGCTCGGCGCGGAGGCCGGCGCGCTGCGGCGCCGGCTCCGCGAGGCGCGGGGGCAGGCCGTCCTGCTGCTCGCGCTGGCGCGCGCCCGCCGGGCCGCGGCGGGGATGATGACGTCGTGACGCCGGACCGGAGACACTGAAGGAGTTTTTGATTTTGGCTTTGTGGAGAGGACAGAGCATGCGTGATCGTGTCCTGTCTGTATTGTGCGGTGCCTGCAGCGTTGTGCTACCTGTGTTTTGAAGGTGTCAGTGTCACTGTCAGCTACCTCTACGGTGGTCACATAAGTTTTTCTTTTCTTTTCAATTTCTTCAGTCAACGCCACTTCCCCTTTGTCTCAGCAAGCAGACACATGAATCGAGGCCAATTCTCTCGCGCCGTTGAAGAAGGTTTGCTCCATGCCTTGCCTCCATCTCCATGGCACAACTTCTCCTTGGCGGTTTCGTACGTGACGTGGCCTTTGGTCAGGAGCTCGTGCCACAACTTCTCCTTGGCGGCGTGCGCGTGCAATTCGGCCATGGGCTTTGGTCCGTACGGACACCCAAATTTCCTCCCAACCTAGTAAGCCCGATCCATCTATTGCTCATGGGCCGCGGCCCACGGCAAAAGCTAGGGTTTCCCTTCCGCGCCGCCCACCCCGCACTATATAAGGACCCCGCGCCGCGCCTCCATGCCCAGCCTCATCGAACGGCTTCCCCTGAACCGCCGCCGCTCTCCATGTCCGCGTCTTCGATCCGATCAGCGCTTGTTCTCCTCCACCGGTTCCCGAGCTTCGTTTCGTTCTTGCTTTTTGCGGTTCCTCTTCCCCTCTCTCGCTGGTTGTTCTCGCGTGCGTGATTGTGGCGTTGATTTGGTTTTGGGGGAGCGCTGTCCCAATGGCCGGCCGCTGCTTCTCTCTCGGCGGATCCCGGTCTCTTTCTCGAAGCGAAGCTCCCGAGACGCAACCCGGTGGCGCTTTAGAGCCCCCATCCGTTGATACGCAGTCGGATGAGGGGTTACGCTCGCCTCTAAATTTGATGATTTCTCTCCGCCCAGCGGATCTGCTCAGTGATTTGTTTTTTTTTCTTGTTGGTTTGACCTGATTCTTTCCTGCTGAGAGAGATCTGAGTTGAGAAGAAAAAGGAATGGTGATTGTGTTTTGCTGGTGCGGTGATTATAAAACATTCCTCGTCCTGACGGGAGATCCCCCGTGATCGACTCCTATACACCCATAGAATCTGAGCACCCAGCATACAATCTCCCCATTCCACCGAGAGCGGCTGTTCTTGATTTTGTTTTTTCTATTTCCTTTTGCATTTATTATTAATGAGTTTAACTGTTTTTGGATAATGTCGCCCCGTTCTTTCATTCGTTGATGAGCGAATTTCAGCCTCGTTAGTGGAACACGTGAGGCGCAAGTTCCAACTATAATTAAAAGTGTCAACGAACAGTTCTGTCGGTCACTGTGATTTAATTAATGCACTGAAATTTTCGTACGATAGGTCCGAACCAAAAACGCTATGCGGCGTTGCCGCGTATACTTGACCTGGGCTACTGTAAAATTTGTTATTTGCCTATTTGATGGGAGGATTTCAAAATTTGATGTTTGCTTATTTGATGGAAGGGTTGGATTTCTTACGTGGAATAGTAATGGATAGGGCCTTGTTGCTAACGGCAGCTTTAGAGCAGCTCAAGCGTAGTAATTTTGAGGGTGCTCCAGAGCGCCACGCAAATATTCCTTCCCCCCTGCTGCACGGTAGAGGTGTGTGCTTCCCAGCACCATCTTATCTCTGCTGCTACATTTTGCACCCGGTGCTCGGCGGGAAGGAAATGGCATGAGATGAAGAAACTAGGCAGGCAGGAAATAATATTTTTTTTCCGAGAAAGTACTTCCATGACTGGGCTATACGCTGGAGAGAATTGTTCTACATAGTATCCACATGAGCAAAGCCTCCTAAATTATACGCTGGAGCTGCTCTTAGTGTTTGAAATAGAAGGCAGCGTTAGCAAAATTTGATCCAGTGTATTGATCCTTTGCATCCCCAATTGTGGGACCTACTAAACATTATTTCCTCTCTTCTCAACACTTAGATTCTCTATTTCTTTATTTAGACCCCAAGGTGCCCAAGTAAGCCAACATCTGCACTCCACCATCTTAGCACACACATTGGAGCTGACCTAAGTGCTACAAGATCTATCCTTGAATTTCTTCATGGAACAATGATAATGTAACTCAGAGCTATGAATATGTTAGTTTTATTTGTTTAATTAATGAATTGCTACTTATAAAAAAATGAAATGCTTCGTAAAAAAATGAAAATAATTGGAAATAATGAAAGGATAACTTTGTATGTCTTTTCAGTTAAAGATGTGTCGTAACAGGCCACCAAAAGTTCCGCAACAGATTGACATCAGATCATTTTGCCAGGATTGTGAGGTGATTAGTTTAATATGTTTGGATCTAGTTTGACGTTACACTAGTGCATAGCGCGCGCAAGGGCGCGCGGATAAGCCTAGAATTCGAAAGCAAATGTAATAGAAGCAGAAATAAAGGAATTTGAAAGCATTTGCAATAGAAGCAGAAATAAAGGAGTAGTGGGTCATATATATACAAACTTCTAGTTTGGTTGAGAGAGTAGAGGTACGCTGAGTTTATACATTTTGTATAGAATTTTGGCTCTGCGGGCAACAACTTGATTTGCGTGGGTGTAAACGATTTAATGGTGATAAGAAATGCCTAATTTACATTCTGTGGGGATGGATTGCATATTCTCGGTGTAAGCATCCACTTTGCATATGCCGGTATTCTTGTCAAAATTAGCTGTTTTGATACCGCAGTATGGAAGGAGTGGTTTTACACACTCGTGGAAAAACAGCTGTGGTGGTATACCTTTAATATGAAGTGATATAGATGTGTTCCATTCTGCAGTTTCAGAACGGTATCTGTTTGTCCATTGCAACAGTTCGAATCTGAAAGTTGGGCCTTCTATAGTTCCCTGTGCTAATGCAGTTTCTTTTTGAGTTACATTGGGGAAGTACATGATGAAATCTGGTGGAAAGTATGATATGTCTACTGGTTTGGCTGAGGAGCCACATTTTTTTCAACAGCTAAGTAAATATCTTCTGTGGAAGGGGCAGAAATTAGTGGTGAGGTAGGTTTGACGATCAGTGCATTTTGCAGTCTTTGTTCTTCGTTGTAAACTGTTTCAGTCATGCTAACAATAGAAGCTTGTTGGTTATGACCTGTGGTCTGTTGCAGAGAATATAAGGTATCAGTAAATGCTAGTTGCTGGTATAAAATGTTGAAGAATGTCTTTACCATATTGTGGCGTTTTTTGGAGTACCTCTATCCGCTAGCTAGCTGTTAAACTTGGGTGTTTTCAGTAAGCTGTAAAAATGGTTAGATAGATTAAAAATGGACAAGAACAACAACAATTGATCATAATGACTTGAAACAGCTTGACAAAAAACAAAACAACTTGACAATAGTAGTCCAGAAGAAGCCAACAACAGCTGACTCAAGATGATGGATTTGTCCATTTTGCAACGTATCACTGTTGAGCACCACATTAGAGATTAGTGAGTCCTCGCTAGCGACAACAATTCGCCACGATCTGAAAAGATGCCAAGTATAAAACTTAACCAGCTGTCCAAATCCGAATTTACAATTTGATGAGCCATATTTAGTAATAGTTCCAAAGGCTAGTGATGCCAAAAAGTAACACAATATTCTTAAAGAAAATGTAACACAATGTAACACAAGGCAACAGTACAATACTAGATCAACAAGTTTGCTTAAATATTTAGCAATCTCCATTTTTGGCCTAGCAGCTATTTCATGCTTCATCAACTACACCAACTATTCAATCAATCAACTTGATCTTGCTTCCCTTGAACTAATAGCACAATGTTTCAGGCATCAAACGATGGTATAGATGAAAAGTAAACATTAAATGGTGGTATGGATGAAATTATTCTGAAGAATAAAAATTCTCGAGGCACAGAAGATTCTGAATGTATAACTGCTGAATTGGAGTGTCTTTTGGAGAGGTTATGTGAATGGGAGTGTGGTAGTTTTGTACTTTGGATGGCCGGCGCAGCTAGAACTATTAGGTGAGCTATGGATTTTAAACTCTATCATTTTATCAATGAACTAAACAGGGTAAACCTATTTTCTATAAAAATAAACAATACCTGAGTTCTGAATTCACAAATGATCATAGAAACAAGTGGTGTTTTTTATGATTATAATAGCACACTCTTAATATCATTTTCCAAAGTTTTGGGTAAACTATCCAAATTTCACACCAGCTAGAAGTTTTCCAATCAATTTACAAATGATAAACGTTTTAAGGTGGAACTAAATTGCAACTCGGATACTTGTTATGTCCAAAAAGTCTGACAGTGCTGCTTGGCAGCCCTTTTAAAGATGACAATAGCAATGGAAGTCATATTAAAATTTCAGGAAACGGAAACAACATAGATTAAACATAATTTTAGTCCAAAGTAGCTGAATCGAGTATTAACCAAACAGTGACTTAGATATTTCTGACATACTAAACTGAAATACAACTTTTAGACAGTACGAGTAAGATGAGTTCAACAGTACAATCCCAATTGATCATAGTGTCTTGCTCAATAACAATGTGCCATGATCTGCAAAGATACTATGCACAAAACTCTTAACTAATTGTCGAACTCAACATTCCACGCTGATGAACTATGTGCTAGTACAGACTGAATTTGAAATGTCAACATCAACTATGCCGGAAAATAACTGAACGTTGCTTAAAGAAAATAACTCATTATTCCATTGCTCGGTCATGCTTCTTGACAAGCCAAATTTCATAACCAAAATATGTTCTGTTTTCAGTGTCATACATTCAGTTTTCTTTAGCAAATATTCTTTACGTTATGACATTGTTCACAAACAACAACCAACTAATTAAGCAAACATGTGGCAGCTGTAAGGAAAATGAAGGATAATAGATGCTAAGCAAGGGTCTCCTAGTACAATACTGTACCTGGAGTGTAGAAGCTCATGTAGGGTAGGACGCTAAAGTAGACTTCGGCCTCGTCAACCTCCCTCACCCGCCCTGACTTGAGCTCTATAGTGAACAAACCAACACCTGTGCTTATGAAGATGACACCTACACCCTCTGCGAAGCCAACCACAATTGCCTCGCCATCAGAATCGGCACCGGGTATAATTGTCTCCAGCTCGATGACCCTGCATTGTACCCATTCTGCAGCTCCTTCTAAATTGACCTTCCTTGACCACAAATAGAGGCTGGAGCCCTCAATGCAGGCAAACCCCAGTGAACCATCCTCCATCGCCATTAGGGCAATGTAGAATGTGTCTGTTATCGGCGGTTTAATCATGGATAAGCAATTCTGGCCCCACTCGTACTTGATGATTGTGTTATCCAACCGAATTGTGAAGTAAATTGCATCTCCGACAAGGGTGCCTCGCCTAGGCTGGAGATAGGGAGTGCGGTAGCCGGGCCTCACCACATTTCCATCTCGCATATGCTGGACGTAGTCATCACTGCGACTGTCAAGGGATACTGGCACGCTCCAAGCACCGTCTCCGACGAGTACACGCTCGCAAATATGTTATCCTTGTAGTCGTGGGTGGCGACGAAGACGACGCGGAAGGGGCCGCCGTGGCAGTCGAGGTGGTTGCAGCCGTCGGCAGCACAGAACACCGCGGCGGAGTAGATGAGCCAATCGATGTCCGGGCCGAGCAGGCCGTGCTTGTCGCCCGTGACGGGGTCCCAGACGAGGAGGTCCATGGTCGGGTCCTCCAGCATGTGGACGAGGACGCGGCCGTGGCGGCAGTCGAGGGGGCGCGTGCGGCGGCCGTCGGAGCCCGGGTGGGGGAAGTCGGGCAGCGACGTGGTGGAGGCGAAGCGCGGGGCGGGGTCTCCTTCGAGGACTTGGCGCCTGTGGAGGAGGCCGAGGAGGGGAGGGGCTCCGTGGAAGACGCGGTACCGGCGGCGGAAGGCGGGGGCGCAGAGGACGCAGAGCCACGGCTTGCAGACGAGGGCGGAGCGGAAGAGATGCTCGGGCTCGTCGGGGGGGAGGCGGAGAAGGATCTCGCCTACGAGATCATCCATCAGCTCCGGCGGCGGCGGCGCCATGGTGCGGTCGTGCTCGCCGGATGCGGGTGTGTTTGGGTTGGATGTGGAAAGGGAAGGGAACGACGCGTGTCAGCGAGACAGGCCCTGCCTATAGTTGGCCATCTGGGCCAGGCTAAACGGGCGGCCCGAAACCCGTGCCGTGCTGGGCTGGGCGGCCCGTTTGATCATCTATAGCCCTGCCCGTCCACTGGAGTGCTAGACTGCTACTGGGTTGGACGCGACCAAGGCCACATTGACCTGTGTCAAGCGGGCTCGCTTAACAAAATTTACTTGAAAAATGACTAGTGGCTGCAAAATTTTGTGGCGAAGAAACAAAATTTTTTGGGTGGTGTCACGTAATGAAGGTAAATTTTATGTGAATTTCATGTGATAATAAGTGGAGTAAATTCTTAGGGGGCAGGTGTGGCAATAGATAAAACAAATTATCTACCGATGCAAACAAAAAAAATCCTTACACAAGTCCTCCGAATGAACAGATAATAAACCATTGATTAACTTTTGCTACCTACCTACCTTCGTACGTTACATGTTAAACTTACCAAGTTAGTCCAGTCTCATCGTACAATTATCAAAACTGTGAACTAGATAACCGAGCTAGAGGAGTGTCATCACCATGACATTCTTCTCACATTCCATAAAATTTCTCCTCCTCTCTCTCCTGCCGTGTCAGCAAATTTAATGCTCATGACACTACCATGATACTCCTATTGAGATTTAACTCTGTAACCGACAAGTTACGACCCGTTTGCATGGGCTACAAGTGAGGGACTAAAAATTAGCTCTACTCCTAGGTGCGATAATAAGCTAAATATGCACCAATTAGGGCTAATGGGATCTAAACATCAATTAATCACTGCATGTACAAATTAGCCTACAATTATCTTATATTTATTTCTTCTATTTGGTACCTAAATACGAGGACTAAACATTAGCTACGGGTTTCAGACAGAATTACATTGCATCCATATATAATCTCGACTTTTCATTTAGTTGTGTTAGACACTTAGACTTCACCGTGTTTATATAATAGGAACACCACCTTTTTTTTGCGAGGAAAAGAGAGCTTTTATTACTCAGAATACAGTCCTGAGCAATTAATTACTCTACAACAGCTGGAGCTGCGAAACGCCAAACCGCCGAATGCCGCGTCCGCCGTGCCAACTGCGCGAGCTCATGTGCAACACCATTGCTCTCTTTTCGTGTGGATCGCCTTCCACTCCTGGAGCTGATCGCCCCATTCTACCACCTCATCCAGAATGAAACCGAGCTGTGACCTGTTCGGTTCTCGTTGCTGCAGTGCACTTACGATGGATGCACAATCTGATTCCAGAATCAGTCTCTGTCCGCACCATTCTGCTGCAAGCTTCATACCTTCTCGACAGGCCAAAGCTTCTACCTCCTCAGCGTCGGTACCCTTGGAGATATACTTTCATGCTGTCAGATTGACTCCTCCTTGGTCATCTGATCACTACTCCTATGCCTCCCTGCCCGGATTTCGCATCAAAACTGCCATCCACATTTATCTTCCACCAGCCCGCAGGCAGCTTCGTCCAAGGAGATGGTTCCGGCCTGGGCTCTTCCTGCCTTTTGGGGATTAGAGAGTCAGCAACCGGCTCTTTGCCCCTACTACTAAATCGAGCTCTTTCGTTGTCGGATCTCACACAACTCAGTCCAGTATTTTCCAAGAAAACGGGCTGAACGTTCCACTGATGGCTTCTCTGTCGTGTGCGTTAGAGTATTGCGGATGTGCCATGTAATAGGAACACCACCTAGAATCAAAGCAGACATGAACTGTGACAATCATGCATCACTGGCATTGGAGAGAACTCAGAGAAAACAATTGATCGATCCAGGAATAAAAAGGAAGTATAGAACTTACCATCAACCGAAATAAAAATTCCAGAAAGATTCGGATCTACAAGATTTTAGTGGGGAAAACTATCTTTTTTTTTTCCAAAACACAGCACATTGTATTTCCAATTCATGCCCGCAAAAGAGTAATAACTGCATCGGCCATTCTCCACGAGCATATGATTTTTTTTTCTTCCTGAATTTCTTCTGCTAGAAATTTCACGCTAGCTAGCTAAGCTACTGCTTCCCGCCGGTGGACGCCGAGCTCTAAGTCGCCGGCGCAGGCGGGCCTTCTTCCGCCTCTGGCGTCTGGACCCCCGGCCCGATGTCAATGCCAAAGAGAAGTACTCTGCCCGCCGCAGGCGGCCTAGGTGCAGGCTCGGGGGTTCTCTCCGCCGCCGGCCGCGCCGCTTTGACCGACGACGGCGCCCGCTTGAGGTGGTCCGCGGCGGCTTCCGCGGGAGGTGGCAGGGGCTGGGCGACGACACGCTTCTTCTTCTTGGGCACGATCGGCGGGCCGTTCCAGTGCTTCCTCTTGTGGCCGCCGAGCTGCACCCCCGTGCGGAACTCCGCGCCGCACTGGTCGCACACGTGCGGCCTCTCCGGCGGGGGGTTGCGGCGGCCCGCCGGGGAGGCGCCGTCCCCGGCGGCAAGCTCCCTGTTCTTGTGGCCGACCATGTGGCCGCCGAGCCCCTGGTGGCTCTCGAACCACATGCCGCACTTCTTGCACGTGTACCCGTTCGGGTTCTGCCGTCCTGCTCCCGCCGGCGCTACGGGCGGCGGCTGGTGGTGGACGGCGGGAGCGGCTTGCTCCCCTGCTGCTGCTGCTGCAGCAGCAGCAGCCGGCGGCGGCGCGACGGGCTGATGGCGGACGACGGCTTCTGTGGGCGGACTGGCCTCCATGGTGTCACCGCGCACCGGCAGCACCCTGCTGCTCTGGCTGGAAAGACTGGCTCTTGCGGACTCCATAGGCACGGGCGACAGATTAGTGGGCGTCGCGAACGCCAGCGGCACCGGCTGCACAAAAACCTTGGGCTCCGCAGGCCCCACAGTGCCCATGGGTTGGTCCGGCTCCGGCTCGGCACTCGGGGTCGGAGAGGCAGCCGCACCCGAGCAGCCCCGCGCGACGGAGGACGGGCACGGGCTGGCGTCGCCGTAGTCCGGCGGGACGACGGCGCCGGTTTCGCTGCCGCCGCTGGTGGTCTCGTCGGTCTCGATCGGGGAGTGACTGTTGTAGTACTCCTCAGTGTCCGTCTCCGAGTGGCACCCGGCGTCGACCTCGCCTTCCTCCAGCTCGTCGTCGTCGTCTAGATCCGCGTGGCACCGGCGGCCGCACCGCCACCGGTCTTCGGCGGAGCCTGACGCCATCACGGGCACAGTCGCTGAAGCAGCTCGGGTACCTGCCGGCTGATCTCTGGTGCGCAGCGCACGACTTGAGACACGACGAGACGAGATCGTTCGTTCCACACTTCCACTTCCCTGAGCGGAGGTCAGGCCCGCCCCTTTTATTGCCGGCAGTCACCTGCGCTCCTCGGACGGGTCGGCGGCCGGCAAGGACTTGGTAGTCCGAGACCGAGACGACGACTACCACCTGTGAGCCCCAGACTCCCAGTCGTCCTACTCGAAGAGTCGCAGTCCTGCACTTGGACAGCAGACACAACCTGGCACTCCGAGTCCGATCCGGAAACAAGACGCAGCTGCAAGCTCCACGGTGGACGCAAGTAGCAGTTCACGAGCTGTTCCTCCCAAGTTCAAAATCTATGCCGATCAAATGCTCAACCACACAAAATTTAAGCCAACATGAACCTAAGATGTCAGGATTGAACTACAGAATCAACACGATGAGGCCCACTCGTGATTTTCCTCACCGCCGAAAATCGGAACCGGCAGCGTTAGGTCCAACACTTGAGATCACAAAATCCACATGTATGCCCAGCATCCTCTAAACAAAAAGGTACAAGTGCCCAACAGAAATTAAACCACTTCAAATCATCAGTTCATTTAGACATGCCCAATCTATTCAATTCAAGATTGACTTGTCATGCATCAAGTGAACATTAATCATAAAGGGAGGAATGTGAACAAAGCACCAAAATAAGGTGTTTATAATCACTAGCTATGTTATTACTTCAAAATGTCGAAAAAAAGAAACTGATACTGCTACTTGAGAATCATTTTTTAAGACATGAAATTGAACGTCATATTAATTTTTTTTTCTGCAAAGGAAAACTGGCAGAATACACAGCTTTAGTCCCATAAGCTGAATCAAGCACTAACAAAACATTCGCTGAAATATGCCTGGTATACTAGACTGCAATATGATTTTCTTACAACATGATCCGGATCTACTTGAAAAGAACAACGAAAATTGACCATAATGTGTCAGTCATATTTCAGTTAATCATGTCAATGTACTGCAATTGGCACCCCAAGCTTTTTGTTTCAAGATTGAGCTCCACACCTATCCAAGACACAGCGTTCTTCGGTTTCTTCACTATTCGAAGAGGCACATATACCATATTTCATAACAAAAGATGATAGTTCAGGTGGCCATGTCATACAGAACTCAACAATAGCTCAACTAAGCCACAAAGCAAGCAAGCAGGACATTTCACAATCAAGATCAGGATCAATTCACCAAGAACCAAACTAGACATTATGGAATGATACTTTTGGAGTAACTTGTCCAAACTGAACTAAAACTGAACCACAGTAATTTGGTTTCAAAAAAAGCAGTGCATATTCAGTTCCCAGCAGCCACACCACGCATTGACTGAAAAATGACAGGATAGTAAGCTGAAACATACTTATCTTGTCTGCGAGAAACTGAATCTTAGTTTTTTAGTCTTGTTCACGGAGAATTCAATGGGCAGAACCTAACTAAGATAACCACTACTACTCCCACCAAAAATTCCTCATGAGAAAACAAAGAACTGGAAACTAGAAAGCACCAGCTCAGCAAGACAGTGGATTTGAACTGCTCAACGGAATACAAAACGCTGAAGAAGCATCTGCACTGCAAAATGGTGGATCTGTCCGCATTCCATTTGCCAGGTTATATCCCTGAATGGCTTTTAGAAGATCACTGAGTCCCCACAGGTGATGCCAGTGTGCCTCTAGCACATGCTGAAAATAAAAACAACAAAACTTATTAACCATGCTATAAATCAGAAATTAAACATCCATTAGCTAAACAAGCAAGATACTAAGCCTTAAGGTTTACAGAGTTGTGTCTTAGGTGTGATCTTCAGACTGGCCACATAAGGGCGAAAACTGGACGATAGATCAGCAATCTCCTAGGTATGGATTCAATGTCTAGATTATAGATAGTTATCAATGTCTTTCCTATGTCTCTAAATCTAAATGCAATGTAACTTATCTAAACATTTCATATCTCCTTCTGTCATAAAAAGAAATACGACTACACTGCAGTGAGCACTGACCAATTTTGAAGTAGTATAAAGCTTGTAACCATGTTATGGATCAGCAAATAAAACTTACTTGAGCTAGAAGACTAACATACTAATTCTGAAGGTCTACATTGTGTTTACGTTGTGATTTTCAGATTCGTCATACAAGGATTAGACAGGACACAACAGACCAACGACCTCCTAGTTGTGCATTCATTTTCTCGATGACATATATATCACTGTCAGCATCTTTCTTGTTTCCCTAAATCTAAATCAAGCATTACTTATCTAATCAATTTGAGTTACAATCAGGCCCTAATAGATGTATTACTATAGGCCTGACTAACGGTCACACATCACAATTGACTGACCAAACAAACACGGAGAAGTGCGAGAAGTTGTACCAGCTGCGGTGTAGAAGCTCACGTAGGGAAAGACAGGGTTGAGGTTGCCCATCTCGCACACCTTCCTCGCCAGCAGCGACTTGAGTGTGATGGTGAAGGTGCCATCATCTGTGCTCATGGAAATGACATTGGCGTCTTGGGCAAATCCACTCAAAGCTGGGGTCTTGAGACTGCCAGCCGGGAGCAGCGGCTCGAGATCAATGAACTTCAGGTGCGCCCATCTGGCATCTCCGTCAGGACCTGTCTCAGTTGACCACAGGCCGATACAGTGACCATGCAAAGTGGCCAATCCAAGCCCACCATTCTCGGCCGTCATGACAATGGTGCTGCTGCCGAGAAAATTGGCAGGTGGCGGCTTGATCACCGACAGGCCACGCCCGCCAAGAACATGGTACCGCAGGATGCCGGAGTTACCGAAGAAGTGGAGGGCGCCCCCCACAAGCGCGGCGGACTGATCTTGGAGGCTGCATCCGTGATCGAGGTGTATATAGGTGGAGTGTACGCTCCGCGCACCGGCCACGGACGAGTAGATGCAGGCGTGCGCGTCTACAAAGATGTTGCCCTGCAGGCCCACGCAGGCCAGGAGGAACGGCCCCCCGCTACAGCCGCTGTGGTCGCATCCAGCGCCAGCGGCGCAGAGCACCGCGTGGTTGGTGTAGACGTCGGGCACCTCGTCGCGGATCCGGCGCTCGCGGCCGGTGATGGGGTCCCAGACGACGAACTCCATGGAGCCGTAGTCGTACATGAGGGCGCGGCCGTGGCGGCAGTCGAGCACGTAGCAGGCCGGGCTGAACGGCTAGGTGGGGACGAAGCGGGCGAGGCCGCGGTCCTCCGGGTTGCGGAGAAAGCCGAGCGCGAGGGCCGTCCCGTGGAAGGCGCGGTAGCGGCGGAGGAAGGCGGGGTCGGAGAGGGTGCGGAGCCAGGGGTTGCGCACGGCGGAGGCGCGGACGAGTCCCGCGGGATCGGACGGCGGTCGGCGGAGGAGGGTCTCGGCGACGGCGCCATGGACGCTCGCGGTCGGCGGAGCGAAAGCCGGAAAGGGCAGAAAAGCCGAAGCAAGAAGAGGGAGTGGTGGGTCCAGCCGTCCAGACAAGTGGTACTAGCACGATTTTGAGTTTTTTCTTTTCTGAAAAGAAAATTTGCTCACAGAATTAGGTTAAGATTTCGTTTGGAACTTATAATTGATCTGTGTCTGGAGTACAATTTTTCTTGAAGCTTGCTGAGAATATTGGAACTTAATTGATCCGTGTTTGGTTGCGTGCACCGGTACCAGAGCCTGACTGGCCGGATGCCACCCAAACAATATAATCTCTTTACTAAGCCATGCATGCTACGTGCACACAAGTAACCAAACAACGTAACTTTGCATGTAGTCAGCTTTGGCTCGTGTGAGCTTGGTTCGCTGATGCGATTGAGGCCAACAAGCTCATACAGGCCCTTTATTCGATTTATGAACCACAATATAATGTAACTGGATTTATTTATTGACGTCCAGGCTCAAGCGTAACCGGATCCGTATATCCTATTTCAACAACTATGTAGAGGGACAGAGAAAAATATGAGCAAACTTGATTTAAAATGCATTAAACCAACTTTTGAATGATCTAATGTGCCCTTTGAAGGCTACCCTGATCCGATCTTCAAAAATTGTCATTGCATTTTGCTTTTATGTTTTCAGTTATCACCTGTATTATCTAATCGCCAGCCTTTGGATGTGATCTTTACATGCTGTCCCTTTCTATTCTCTATTTACTTTCCATGTTTCAGAGCATAGAAATGGCTTGAAAGATGGTTTAGAGAATAGGATACTTGAATTGGATGCCTTTATCCATGTGTTGGTGTTAAGGGGTTATCCAACACTAGCATACCTATGTACAAAACCTGAAGATACTTGCTGATATTCCTGTCTATCTCATAATTATATTGGCACCAAGAGTCATTCACATCTATTCATTTCAAGACTTGATCCAGTTGTTCCTTCCATGAACCTGAATCATTCTGCAGAGGAAAGAGCTTACTGACAGGACCCCGCTTAAGAGATTGGGTTCCGTTGAAGACATGGCTGCGGCTGCCGCGTTCCTGGCATCTGACGATGCCTCGTTCATTACAGCCGAAACCATGCATTCTTGTTGCTGGAGGGATGCAGTCTAGATTGTAACTGGCTGGAATCTATATTGGTATGGCCAATAATCTGTACTAGTACCCCATGCCACTATAGGCCAGTGCACTTAGATGGTAGCAACTATACTGAATAATTCGATGCGAAGCTCTAGGTCGTGCTATAGGTTTGCTACTGTTCGTTAAGGTGGATTGCAATGTGGCGTAGCAAAGACAGAGGCACTCTGCAGATGTATTTTCTAGAATTTCTACATGCAAAAGAATTAATGGAGCAACATAGCTCCCGCAGCCTATCTGAAAGCGGTGGTCTACGCTCTGAGTCTCTGACTGACAGAGAAACATTATGCCATGCGCATAAACTGTACTAGTAGAATATAAACATTTCAGCACTAAATATGAAAACGAAAATGTTGTCCTCGTTCCAGACCATAAAGGAAAATGAAACTGAAACACTCAGTTTTGATTTTAAAGTTTAAAAGCCCCCACAATTTATCTTCAGTCCCTGAGTGGACTTTCTAATAACCGTTCCAACGAGATAACTGTAACCGAAGACCAAAGGTTATCTGTAAAACTAGACAAGAAAGGCATAACCGCATAAGGCCCACAATTCATCAGGGTGTCTTGCACAATCATCAGCTGAACTGTCCAGTTCCAGGTGCTATAATGCTTGGGCTCAGTAGTGTTTAATTTGTCTCCGCGGGCAATTGCAATTTGCTCCTGGTAAAATCTGAAAAGCGCCATGCATACAAGTTTTTTTAAAAGAAAAGAAAAGCAACATGCATACAAGTTAAAAAAAATCGTTTTATAGCTCAGATTTGTAGCTTTTTAAGGTGAAACAATTTGGGAGGGTACAAAAAGGACACAGAGGAGAGCCGGACAACATGAAAACAAAGAGGCCACAAAGAAAAAAAAGGTAGTGATTTGTCAGTGGAATTCCAAAGGTTCATAAGACTAGGTCCTCTAGCTAATTTGAGCTGCAGACCTAGACTGGCCAAAGAGGAGATATCAGAATATTAGATGGACATCTTGCGGCCAATTTTTAAAAACAAATAATTCTTGTACTTTTGGACGATGCACATCTTGACTAGCATATACTAGGTATCATCCATTTCCATTCAACTAAATACTTGGGCAACAGAACAACGACAATCCAGAAGCTATAGAGTGCAAAACCATATGTAAAAAATAAACAAAGTGCTGGCAACGTATACGTACCTGGAATGTAAAAGCTCATGAAGGGGAGGACACGAATGAAGTACCTAGGCATGGTTACCTTCTTCACCTGCCCTGATTTGAGCTCAAGCATGAAGGTGCTAGCATCTGCTCTCAACACGACAACACCTACGCCCTCAGCGGAATCTATGACACGAGCTCGGCGGTTGGGATCGTCCTGATCAATAGGGAGTAGTTTCTCAAGCGCAAAGACTCTACATTGTACCCATCTTGCGACTCCCTCTGGATTCACCTTCCTCGACAACAAGTGGAGGGTCGAGCCGTTAACGCCGGCGAGCCCCAGCGAACCGTCCTCCATTGGCATGAGGACAACGGCCTGGACGTTCAGGCCGCCTTCCAATCTGACTAGGCAACGTTTTCGCAGATCGAACTTGAGAATTGCGGCCTCATCATTATCGTCGAGTCCGAGCAAGAAGTGGATTTCGTCTCCAACAATGGCCGCCCGTCTCGTCTCGACCATGAAACACAGAGGTCGGCGCGCTCCACGCGGCAGCCTCGGATGAGTACACCCACGCGCTAGCCACCGTGCTGGTGGTGTCGCCGACTAAGACCACGTGGAAGGGCCCTCCGTGACAGTCGCCGTGGTCGCAGCCGGCCGCGGCGCAGAGGACCGCGCCGGAGTAGGAAGAGAGCCTGCCGTCAGGTTTCGGAAACAGCTTGCGGTCGCCGGTGATGGGGTCCCAGACAGCAAGGACAAGACCCCTCCCTCGTGCCATTACCATGTCGAGGAGGACGCGGCCGTGGCGGCAGTCGAGAGCCCGGCACATGACGTCCGGCTGGAGGAAAGGGATGCGTGCTGCGGTGGGAACGAACCGGGTACTTTCGTCGCGTACGCCGGTGTAGAGGTTGTGCATGAAGCCGAGCAGCGGGGGCGTTCGGTGGAACTCGCGGTAAAGGCGGGGGAAGGCGGGGTCGGAGAGGACGCGGCGCCAAGGTTTGCAGACGAGGGAGGCGCCGAGGAGGCAGGCGGGGTCGCCCGGTGGGAGGCGGAGGAGGATCTCGGCGACGGCGTCGTCGATTAACTCGGGCGGCGGCGCCATGGTTTTGCTGCCGGTGGTGGGAGGCGATCGGGAAGTTCTTTGGAGCTTGGACTTTTATTTATTTTCTGCTGCTTTTTTTATTGGAATTTTTCTTCTGCTGCTGCCGATTGCAAGTTTCGAGCGGGCCCTTTGGCCTTCAGCCCAACCTGCAGAAAGCCCATTGCGAAATGGGTCCCCAATAGAAGAAGAGAGAAGCCGGACTTTCTCGGTTTGGGCCTGACACGCAACGGGCCCATCTCCGCTTCTTCTTCCTGTGCCGCCATCTCCCTCCCACGCATCCCCGCTGCTGCCGGCGCCGTCGTCCCCGCACCCGCCCAGCCGCCACCACCCTCCATCCAATGGAGCGCCATCCCGACTGGCTGCTCCTCAACACCACGGCCGTAGCCGGTCGCAACCACAACGCTACCACCGCCACAGACCGCACCAGGAACGGGAAGACCATCGAGGTCTCCCTCTCCCCGGAGCACCCGCCGCATCCCTCCACCCTGTTCGTGGACAGCTCGGACATGAACGCGTGCATGGCCCCCACGATCGTCCGCGCGGTGGAGGACCTCCTTCTCCTCTCCGTCAACCTGGGATCCTGGCACCTCGCCCTCTCGACCCTCGACCGCGACTACTTCATCTACCGGGCTCACCCCAGCCGCCCCCCGTCGCTCCAGCGGCTGCCGCACCCCAACACCTTCTTCCACGACAACGACGTCGGCGTCCTCCCTCGCCCGGACGGCCAGTACACCTTCGCCGTGCTGCTCCCGGCTCCCACGATCTCTCTAGACCACTACAAGCTCCACATGTTCCACTCCCAGATCCGGAGCTGGAGCTGCACCACCGTGTCCGTGGAGGCGCCGCAGCAGCCGTTCCCGGTGAAGATCCCCAGACGCTCGTCCCAGCTCCATCAACACCTCACATCCACCATGATAACCATCGGAGGTGAAGGTGGCACCATGGGCTGGGTCGATCTCTGGCGAGGTATCGTCTTCTGCGACGTGCTGGAGCACATGCCATCCCTCCGCGGCGTGCCTTTTCCCCTGCCGTTGAAGGAGCTGGGCTATGACTACGGGAAGGGCACTGCATTCGGACCTGGATGGCAACACCGTGGCATCACCTTCGTCAGAGACAAGGCCTGCTGCCTCAAGCTTGTTCACTTGGAGATCGATGCGACGCGGCTTCCTTTTCCTTTCAGGGCCCTGAAACAGGGGCTTTCCCTTTCAGAGTGGATGACTGGGGGCTCACCACATGGAGCAACAAAGAGATGACCAACTCCTACGAGGATTGGCATCAGGACTGCAGGGTCCAAGCTTCTGACATGACAATCGACAACCCAGCGGTTTCCCAGGCGCTGGAGTCTGGACTGCTCATGCAGAGACCACAAGACCACAGGCTGGCTTTGCAGAACTTGTAATGTCTCAGCCTGCTTTCTCCGTGAACGGGAAAGATGTCATTTACTTGGTGGCAAGGAAGAAATATAAGCACCCGGAGAGTTGGATTCTTGCTGTTGATATGGAGAATGCCAAAGTACAAGCTGTAGAGAAGTTTGCTGATCCAAGTCAGCTTGATTTATCTGTTATACATCAACCTAGTATAATTTCCAAGTATATGATGATGAATCCAGAGACTACCCCAGGTAATTAGTTTCTTGTATTATTGCTTCAAATGCCTGGCTCTGCAACATCTTCCATATGACTTCCATCTACTTGTGTTTTAATTCATTTTCCATTATAATTAACAACATAACGATGTGTGCTTGGTTACCTATTTGTTTTTGATGCCGTCTCAGTGCACAGTTTTATGGCACAATTATCTAGATTGAGAACTAGGTAACTGTGCTAGATGAGTTTCATGGTGATGAAACTCCCTTCTCGCCATGTCAGCAAAATTGATGATGTAGTATAAAATTTAATGTCATGAAACTCCCAATGAAACTCCCGCCGTCGTCCTCGAACAACCGATCGAAGTCGTCATCGAACGGCCCCAAGAAGTCATCCAGCGGATATTCTTCGAGCGCCGCCATGTCCACCTGCCACGGCTCGTTCTCGTCGTCGGCCGTCTCCGCACTATAATAGTGTAATTATAATGATCCATTATAATTACACTATTGTGATGCGCACTAAGGGTCTGTTTGGTAGGGTTCCGGCTCCTCCAAAACAGCTCCGGCTCCGGCTCCTCTGGTGGAGCTAGAGCCACTTTGGAAAACGTTTGACAAAACGGCTTCATCCTGTTTCTATGAATGGATTAAAGAGGTGAAATGTCTAGTATCCCTTAGCTATTTGAGATGTTTGCGTTCTGACTTTTGTGTTTGCTATGAGTTTAAAATTTTAAGTCATGTGAAAATAAATAAATAAATAAATTGAAAGGACCTTTGATGTTGCCTAGAGGAAGGGTGAATAGGCGAATCTGCAACTTAAAATACTTTTAAACCTGCCAGTAACACAACTATCCGGAGACTTTGGATATGTGTCTGGACACTCCGGATGTTTGGTTCGGAGTCTCCGGAATTCACGTCCGGACTCTCCGGATATGAAACTACAAGTGCAGAAATGTTAAATCAAGGTAAAAAATTAGATCAAGGTACCAGGAGTTCTTATGAGATGACACTTGACAGCTAGTTCGAGCTAAACACTTGTAAATGAGTAGATCGAGATAAACATAGAAAGGAGCTAGCACAAGCAACAAGTAGTGAAATCAACAAATCAAGAACAAGTGACACAATGATTTGTTTTACCGACATTCAGATCCCTCCACGGGTTCCTACATCTCCGTTGGGTGCTTCCAAAGAAGCCGGGTCGCTCTCAACCCTTTTCCCACTTCACTTCTTGATTTCTTCCCCTGCGGAGGTGAAATCACACCTTCACAAACTTCCCGCGGCACACCACAATCCTTGGATGCTCACCGGGCAACTCCTTGCCGTCTAGGGGATTGGATCCCCAAGAGTAACAAATGCCACGAAGATTTCTCGCTATGAACTTGGGTGCTCAAGAATGGATTTGCTCACTTTTACTCAATCTTTCTTCTCAATCTCTCTCTCAACCCCAACTCACTTCTCTTCTCAAATCTCTTGCGAATCTAGAGCGGGGAGAGCTTCTTAGGACTGTGGATATGTGTATTTTGTGTGGGAACTCGGCAGCCACAAATGGGAGAAGGTGAGGGGTATAAACACCCATCCCCAAAAACTAGCCGTTGGGCTGTTAAGTTCCGGAATGTCCGGAAAATTATCCGGAGACTCCGGACCTAAAAACTAGCCATTAGGTTCAAAACAGGTTCGGATACTCTGGGTATATGTCCGGATATTCCGGATAAAGTTAGCATTTCCTTTTTCTCAAAAATCTTCGGAGTTTCCGGATATTCCTCCGGAGTTTCCGGATGTCCTTTAGACAACCTAGGTAACCTTAGAGAAAAAGCCATAACTTTTTACTTCGGACTCCGAATTCAATGATCTTGGACTCTATGGAAAGCTTATTCAGAGCTCTACCCATTCTAACTGAAATCAATGTCTAAGACCATCAGGTGCATGTGTTTTGACAAGTATTTCTCTCATGTTAGCCTTGAAAGGTTAGGTTGAGCACTGAGTCATAAGCAAAGATATCAACATCGCGCGTCCCTCTTGATAGTACGATATTACTTATACTCAAGATAAAATAATAAACACAATATCATCCTCTTGAGCTTGAATACTTTCATCATGCCGCTTTTCTTCAATATCACACTTTGAGGGTTTGCAAACATTTTATTTGCCTCTTTCTTAAGCATTATCCTTCTTGAGCTAGTGCCTTGAGTTTCTGCATCATATATGATTAATAATCAACTTGACATCCTCAAGGCACTCAAATCCATATGATTCAACAATGATTGATGCTTAGCAACTTGTGACTATCCATGGCCTTGACTGGTCCATAAATGCTAGGACTAACTTGCTTCTTCACCCTAGCATAGGTTCATCTGTGCCAAGTCCTTTGCTTGCCCTTCTCCCTCGCTTAGTACCTTGTAGCCAAGTTCTTACTAACCCATAACCATGTTGCCATCTTCAATCACATGTAGCCTTGCATCACAATATATACTCATTGAATTCCATTCCTTCAACAAATTTATCCATATAGCAACTTTATGGTCCATCAACCATGGAGCTTCACTTTTAGGGTTGGTTGCACAATTTCTATTGATCATCTATTTTGATTTATTTATTTTTACGTTGCCATCTGCTTCATTGCTATGAGTATGGCTTTCTAATATGTGGCTGGTGATCGGACACTATCTTTTATTGCACCTTAGTTAAAAATAGTACAAAACTGGTCGTCTAATTGTTAGATTATATTTGGTAGATTAGGATATGTAATTCCAGACTGCCATGTGTATCGGGGAGGTGCCTTAACCTCCCACCCCCAATCTCTGTACCCTATGTATACCGCCTAAGGGCTCAATGTAATCTATTCCACACATTATACATAATCTTACATGGTATCACGAGTCTAGGTTCTAACCCTAGGCCTCTGGCTTCCGCTGCCCTTGCGCCGCCCTCGAGAAGATCGATCTCCGCTGGGGGCAGCGTCCTCATAGGATCTACGTGTGGATCCCTCTGATCCGCCGTGGTCACGCAGACCTAAATGGACCTACCTCCCGTGGTGATTCGATCTCGTCGGGCTACCTCGGTGCCACTTCCCATCGCCGTCTCTCCCGACGCATCTGGCCCAACGCCGCCCCTCCCTCCTTCTGCGCCGCTGTTACCGCTACCTCGTGCACGACCACGTGGCTGTGGAGGAAGCACGAGGGGGTGCTAGGCTGCCGCGCCATTGGAGCCGCTGGGATCCAGCTGGACCGCCACGCCGTCGGTCGATGACGGCGCCCTCCATTGGGATTTGCCACTAGGATAGGCTTCAGCGGGGCCTCCCCACACCGCCCCTTCCTCCACACTCCTCCACCGCGTTGTTCTCCGCCCAGCGTTGCTGGCGGCCCGTGGGGGTTCCACCCATCTCGCGCCCCTAGCCCCTCGCCGCCGGGCACCTCCCGACCCACACGCAAGCTCCACCACTCCCCGCAGGTGCCCTGCCGCCGACTTGAGTGTGGGCCGTGCATCAGCGGAGGGTGCACGCTGCCTCGAAGGAGTTGAGGAGTGGCGGCGGCGGCCCTTCTCTCTACTCTCCCCTAATTTTTTTTCTTGTGTTGATTGGGGAAGAAATAAGGGAGGGGGAGGAAAATTGCTAGGGGGCACCCGAGATTGTACCCATGGTCTATTTGCTGCCGTTTCTTCTTTTTTTTTTATCAGGGATCGGATTGCGTCGCCTTGCCCGCCGCATCGTCGTCGACACTCCCGAGAATGAGGTTGTTGTAGCGCGCCCTTAGGCTACAGCATCGACGCTCGTGGTCAAGCCATCATCGCCAGTGTTTCTCCGACGCTTGTGGTCAAGCCATCATCGTCAGTGTTGCCGCCTTTTCAGGCGGTGGCGCCACCCGCTGCCGGTCCTCGTCAAGTTGGCACTCGGTCCGAGTCCGTGCATACTATCGTTCTCATGCGGATGCCGCCGCCGATGTTGCTGAAGGAAGACGCCCGAGCGCTCTTCAGCTGCCTTATTTACCATCGACATTCGCCGTTCACCGTCCTACTGTTGTCATTGGCAAGAAGCTGCTGATTTTATGTAGTCGCATGCCTCTGTTGACGCTTCGGATCTACGCCCTCCTCCACGGCTTCAACCACGTCCACCTCAACCTTGGCTACTTCAGCACTAAAGGGCTATCATCTGCATGAGTTGCTCCAGTTGAAGCATTCACTACTACGAAAAAGGTTTTTAGGGGCGGGTAAAAATGTATTTTTAGGGATGGGTGCGGTACCCGCCTCTGCATTGTTTTCAATAGATGACATTGGCACAATCCAAATGGTTTTTCTCTGTTTTGCTTGGTTGATTGCAACTAATTAGTCAAGAACAGCTTTGTTTATCAGCTATCTCGGATATTTTCTGAATTCCCAGGAGCCTGAAAATTCACTAGTTGAGCCTGTATGAATGCAAAATTATGCTCTGTTCTTGGCAGAAAAAAAATCAATATGACGTTCGGTGTTGGTTTCATGTCTTCGAAATTATTCTCAAGTAGTAGTATCACTTTTTTGACATTTTGAAGTAATAAAATAGATAGTGGTTATAAGCACCTGCTTTAGATGCTTTGTTGACATTGCTGTCTTTTTTGTATTAAATGTTCATTTGATGCATGGACAGGCAATCTTGAATGGACAGGTTTGGCATATTATTTTTTTCCGCTGATAGATGAATCCATGTGATAGTTTTCTCTGCCTTGATTGAGGCATATACTTGGAATCGAAAGTGTTGGAGTTCTGCGTCAGCTTTTGCGCATTACGTTGTTCAGATACTGAAATAAGTGAAGAATACCCTGAATAGGAACTGAAAACTTGCAGACAAGAATTATATGCTGGGTTCTGGTGGTATAAAGGTTGGCAGCTAACGGATGTTGCGATAATCATCCATGTAACTCTTTATTTTGTTGACAAAGATATTGCATAGAGGTAGTTCAATGCCCGTGCATTACTGAACCATGTTACTTGTGCCTTTCTCATAGCTCAGAATTGGGCATGCATTGGCATCTTTGCTCCTGCCCAACTGATGATTTGAAGTGGTTTATTTTCTTATGGGCAATTCTACCTTACCTTTGGTTAGAGGATGTTGGGCACAGTGAGTAAGAAATACAAGTGCAGTTAAATTGTTAAGATCCAGACATGTTAGTTAAATTGTTAAGATCCAGACATCTTAGTTGTGAAATAGAGTGATGGTCATATCGCGTTGATTCAGCAGTTATTAAAACTTAAAATCCTGACATCTTAGTTCATGCCGTACTAAATCTTGCTGTTGGGCTCTTGGTCGTCATAGACTCTGAACTTAGGTGAAGTAGCTCGTGCACTAAGCCACTGGTGAATATTTATCAGTAGAGTCGCAGTCAGCCAAAAGGAAACAGAGGTAGAGTCGCATATCAAACAATGCCAGCACCATGACGAACTGGTGGTAGAACACTAGCATCATCACTCGACTGATCGCTGAAGTGGCAACCTGTGCAAGGAACCTGAACATCAAATTTCAAGCAGCAATAGCTCCTGATCAAGTGCAATCCTCACATATGAGTTTCAGGGGATGTTTGGATCCATAGGGACTTATTTTAGTCCTCTCCTTTAACACCGATTAGGTGGACTAAATAAGAGCTAATTGCAAAACTAATTGCAGAAGTCACAGCTAATTATTGAGACGAATCCATTAAGACTAATTAGTTCATAATTAACACATATTTACTGTAGCACAATATTATTAAATTATAATTTAATTAGATTTAATGAATTTATCTTGATAATTAGCTTCTATTTATGGAATTGGTTTTATAATTAGACTATATTTAATAATTCTAATAGGTGTCCAAACATCGAATACGATGGGACTAAACTTTCAGCCCTTTAAACAAACATACCCTCAGCCTGTCCGTCGCCACGAGCAGATGCGCGTACGTCCCATCCCCGGCAGGAGTCGGTGTACACGAAGCAGAGCACCACGCCGGCGGCAGGCATGGTGACCGGGGACGGACCAATCCCATCTTCGGGGAAGGGTGACTGGAAATCAGCCGGAGATGCTCTGCGGGCGCCAGTCGAGCGAGGGGAGTACAGTTACAGAAAACAAAGCACGCGGGGAACCAGGGGTTACTTTGTAAAACGTACAGGGAGGGGCTTTTATGTAAACACACATCCGGATCGATCTAACACATTCTAGGGGTTCTTTTTTGCCAAAAAAATTCATTCGGATCGCGATCCAGGGCCGCACCATGGCGCCGCCGCCGCCGGAACTGATGCCCGAGCTCGTCGGCGAGATCCTCCTCCGCCTCCCTCCCGACGAGCCCGCGAACCTCCTCCGCGCGGCCCTCGTCTGCAAGCCCTGGCTCCGCACCCTCTGCGACCCCTCCTTCCGCCGCCGATACGGCGCCTTCCACCGGACGCCGCCCCTGCTCGGCCTCCTCCACAGGCTCATGGTCATCCAGGGGGATCCCCCCCCCAGCGCCTCGCCCCCACCACGCCGGCGCCCCTTTCCCCCTACCCCGACCGGCGCCGCACGCGCCCCCTCGACTGCCGCCACGGCCGCGTCCTCCTCCACGTGGCGGACAGGGGCTGGCATCTCATCGTCTGGGACCCCGTCACGGGCGCCCAGCACCGCCAGCCGGAGGCCGGCATCCCGTGGCTCATCTACTCCGGCGCGGTGTTCTGCGCGGTGGCTGCCTGCGACCACCTCGACTGCCACGGCGGCCCCTTCCGAGTGGTCTTCATCGCCACCGACGAAGACGACGATCTCGTTAAGGCGAGCGTCTACTCATCGGAGACGGGTGCGTGGAGCATCAAAGTATCTCTTGACAGTCACTCTGAACCCTACGCAAAGCATATGCGAGATGCAATGGCTGGTGGATACAGGTACTACACGCCCTATTTGCAGCCTAGGCGAGGTACTTCACACTGCGGCACGGCAATGCAATCGTCAAGTATGACTGGACCAGGAATTGCTTATCTATGATTAATCTGCCATCACCGAGTGTGTTAAACACTCGTATTGCCCTCATGGTGATGGAGGACATGTCACTGGGGTTTGCCGGCATTCTGGGCTCCAGTCTTTATTTGTGGACAAGGAAGGTGAATTCAGAAGGAGCAGCAGAATGGGTACAGTGCAGGGTCATCGAGCTGGAGACAATTATTCCTGTTGCCAATTCTGATGACAAGCCATTAGTGGTTTGTTCCGCAGAGGGTGTGGGTGTCATCTTTGTTAGCACAGGTGTTGGCTTGTTCACTATAGAGCTCAGTTCAGGGAAGGTGAGGAAGGTTGACGAGCCTGGGGTCTACTTTAGTGTCTTCCCTATATGAGCTTCTGCACTCCAGGTATTGCTTGTCTGTTGTCCTGCATTTTCTTTACAGCTTCTGCATGTTTGTTTAGTTAGTTTGTTATGGTTTGTAAACAATCAGCCATAATGTAAGTAATGTTTGTTACTTATCTACATGTATAGAGATTGCCAATTACAATTTTTGTGTATATGAATATATGGCATTGGATAACAGAACATAAATTTTTGCTATGATATTTGATTTATTAAAGACCACGACATGCATTGGTCAAATTGCTAAATATGCTTACAAACCTGTTGATCTGGTATTATCCTGTTATCGTGCTTCAGGCTTTCCTGTAAATTTCTTTTGTTATTTCTGGCATAGATGAAGCTGACATATCAAGCTCAATCTTGTGCCAGCGATAACTGCTCACTAAAGTGGAATGCTGAGTTGGAGTTGGTTATGGTTTTGTGCATGGTTTTTCAGATCATGGCACATTGTTATCGCTGTCAAGGACTAAATGATCTTGATCTCTGAGTCTGCTGCTGTTGGTTTCTGTCAGAACTGCTACTATCAATTAGTTTATTTTCTGTTGAGCAGTTTACATACAATTGATCCAAGTCATTATGATCAATTTTAGTTGTTTTGTCGAGTTCATCCTGATCAAAATTCAAAAAGTTGTATATCTCGACTCAGCTACTTAGAATTAAATCTATGTGTGGTTTCACCACCCCAAACATTTATAATTTGTAGACAGATTGAAGGACATCTTCTAACAGGTGTTGAACTCAGATGTTTTACACTTTTTACTAAACTCTTGGAAAAATTATGTCAGGGTCATGCTGCCATAACGTAAAAGGCACCTCTTGTTTTTCCGGTCATTTGTGAGTTCTGGACTAAAATCTGGTTATTCTTCTTCCTTTAAAACTTGTGCTATTATATGGACCGGTCCATGGGATCATGGCCAACAGCATCATTACCCCTGGAACAAAATTTCTCCTTTTCACTAGAGGTGTTGATTGGTCTAATAGTTGATGTAGTTGATGAAGCATGAAGTGGCTCTATAATGGAGGTTGCTAAATATCTAAATAACCTTGTTGATATAATATCCTTCTACCTTGCTTCGCATATTCTTTAAAAATATTTTGTTATTTTCTGGCAAAGGTGCAGCTCAGCTCATCGTATTGTAAATTTTGAGTTGGAACTAGTTCTAGTATATGGTCCATCATTTTGTAAATTGAATTGGGCTGGTTGGTTATGAGTTTGTGCTTTGTATCTTTTCAGATCACTGTAGATTGTCATCGCTAGCAAGGATTGACTGATCTCGGAGGTGCGCTGAGTAATACAACCTTGCAACATGGAAGAATCCACCATCTTGAGTCTGCTGCTGTTGGTTTCTTTCGGAGCTGCTACTATCAAAAAGTTTATTTCTATGAGCACTTCAAGTTGAAGATTCAAGTATGAACAATTGTGGTTGTCTTTGACAAACTATCCTGACCATATCATTCAAAAATTGTGTCTTGGTTTAATATGTCAGGCATGTTTCAGTCGCTCTTTTGTTAATGCTTGACTCAGTTACATGGAACTAAAACTATGTGGAGCTTCTGTCGTTTTCCTTTCTTGAAGAAATGAATATAACAGTGTTGGGTTCATGTCTTTAAGAGAGTTGCTGAGTCGCAGTTTCAGACTTTTGTTTTTATTCAATTAGGCGGTCATGTTTGCTTTGTTTCCAGGGATGGGCCAGTTGTCCCATGCCGTAATGTTTGCCAATGATCCTCTTCAGGCAGAGACGATGACATTTGGCATGGGTACAAATATTCTAGTCATTATTTTGTTTCAGCATAAAACTTATGCCATTTGTGAATAGATTGGACATTCTTTAACAGGTATGGAATCAGATGTTTTATTAGTAGTAAAAACTTAAAAAAGTCTTTCTCAAAGAGACACGAACTGCATCAAGACATAGGCTGCATTCATCCTTTGTTTGTGCACGAGGAAGGTGAACAGTGCAGATGTTGGCGAATTCATTTTGAGCTCAAGCTAGGACAGGTGAGGAAGGTAGACTAGCCTGGGGTATACTATAGTGCCTTAGTCCTTGCCCTCCATGAGCTTTTACACCCCTGGTACTGTACTAGCCCTTTCTTATTTGTTACCCTGCATCTTATAGCTTCTATTTGTTTCTGGTTTGTTAATGATTGATATACTGTATAATCATTTAACTGTTATTTTCACACAGAGATTGCCACTGCCAGAATACATTTTTGTGTGCTAAAGCAAAACTGAATACACAGCATTGGAAACGACCTTAATTTGTGCTCAGATTTGAAAATGTTTACAGACCACACGTCGGGTGGGATTGCGAAATATGCACACAAACTTGCATAGCAGGCTCACATCAAGCTCTGTTTGTAAACCTTTGAAATCAGTAATACTAGTACATAACTCACATTTGGTGGAAACGGTGATCTGGAAAGTTGGTTATGGATTATGTGCATGATATCTTTTCATATTACTGTACGTTGTCATCGCTAGTAAGGATTCACTGTTCTTCGAGCTGCTGCTCAACATGAAGACCTGAGCCTGATGAATCCATCATCCTGATTCGGTGATTCCTGAGCTTGCAACTGTTTCTTTCTTTCTTGTGGTTATCTTTGCGAATTATCCTAACCACCATTGGAAAATCCTACCCGAGTTTAATACGTCAGGCATATTTCCGTTACTGTTCGGTTAATGCTTAACTCAGGTACAAGGAACTTAAAATCGTGAGGAATCTCTGTTTCACTTTCCAGAAAAATTTATGTGGCTTCATTTCTTCAAATAGGGTTGACATTTTGGGCATACAATTGTCAAATGTACTAGTATTATGAATGCAATGGACCTGGAAATCTTTTTTTTTGTTACCTTTTTTCATTGCCACCCGGATAAATATTTCGCGAGCAAGTGCCAGAAAGAGCAGGTTGATTTGGAATTCATGTTTGCCTGTCTGGTTGCTTATACATTTGTTTTTCTGAGTCCGATCCCGATAAGATAACTGCAGTGAAGCCGGACGCCCGGATGGCTTAATGGGCCGATTTCTGACGCGCGCGTGCCAAACCCGGCCGAAGTTCCGCAAATGATTAGCTGGGGCTGCAATTAAGCCCGTCTGGAATCCAGCCCAACGAGAGAGAGCCTCCCTCCTCCAGGCTGGCTGCTGGCTGTCGCCCGGCCGGGGCCCACTGTCAAAACGGAGCGACCACGTCACCGGGTCGTCCCACCCGAGGAGCGTGAAGACCCAGGCCGCGCACGCCGCGGTCAACGGACGCGTCCCTCTCCTCTCCACCCCAACCCCTAAAACACTCGTCGAGTCCACCACGCGTCCTGGTCCGTGTCCGCCCCGGCGGGCGGCCTAATCCCCAGATCCGACGGCCCGCCCGCCCGCTCCGTCCGATCCGGGCCGTCCGCCCCCACGCTAAACCCCTCTCGCGAACAAATGAAATTTAACTCGGCTCGCGCACACGTCCGCGGCCGCCCCCGCACACCGCCAGCAAGCCACCCTGTCCCACGCGCCCCTCCCCTCCGCGCTCCAAAACCCTAGCTCCTCCTCGGCGATGGCGGCGGCTGCGACGGCGACCGCGCAGGGGGGCGCCGCTGGCCCGGCGGCGGGCGAGGAGGAGGCCGGCGAGAGCCGCAAGCTCTTCGTGGGCGGCATCCCGTCCGCGGCGCAGGAGGCCGAGCTGCGGGCGCACTTCGCCCGCTTCGGGGAGGTGCGCTCCGCCATCGTGATGCGGGACAGGGAGACGCGCCACGGCCGCGGGTTCGGCTTCGTCGAGTTCGAGGACGAGGCCGCGGCCGCCGCCGCGCTCGGCGACGGGGACAAGCCCAGGCACTTCATCTGCGGCCGGATGGTGAGCTCGCGCGCGCCCCCGATCTGCGCCTGCTGCGGGTTGCTGGTAGATAGAGGTTTCGATTTCGCGTGCTTGGTCGGTTATATTACGCGTGGATTTAGTAGTGTGTGCTTATGACGCTGGTAGATTGTCACATGAGCTCCCACGTTGCTGAATCTGGGACACAATTCGTGTACAGGGTCATGCTTTGGAAAACTAGGTGGATGTTGGTAGGTGTCGCCGTCTGGCTGACGTAGAATTATGTCATGTAGGCTGACCGTTTCGCATAATTGCTTTGTTTTTGCTGCCAACTGGCTTGCTGTGATAACGTCTCCGCTTTGATGTGGATTGTGCCATTAATTGCAGATGATTGCTGGTTGTTTTGTATAGGTGGATGTTAAGAGGGCCAGGACAAGAGCTCCACGGAACCAGGGTGAGCACAACTCTCAGCCTCAGCAGCCTGAAAACAGAGGCAACAACGTGAGCTATGATTCGAAGAAGGTCTTCATTGGCGGCTTGCGGGATAATATCACCGAGGAGGAGTTCAAGGCTTACTTTGAGACTTTTGGCACTGTAACGGATGTTGTGGTGATTTATGACAGCTTGACAAGCCGCTCGAGGGGGTTCGGTTTCGTCACCTTTGATTCCGAGGAAGCAGTGGGAAAGGTGATGCAACAAAGCTTTCATAACCTGAACGGAACCAAGGTTGAGGCCAAGATTGCTATCCCCAAGGATGAGCAGTATTATCGTAATGGTCGGGGCCGTGGTGGTGCACGACCCTTTGGCGGGAGGGGCCCTGCTGGCTATGAAGGTTCTGGATACCAACCATACAATGCTAGATTTGGTCTCTACAATGGCTACATGCCACAACCTGTAACTGCACAGCCCTACTTTCCTGCACCCTATTTTGCTGTGGGAGGCTATCCGTATGGCAGTGGATACCCAAGCCAAGGTGTGATGACAAATGTTCCTGGAATGGTGTCTAGGTGGTTTCCTCCAGCTTATGGAACATTTCCTCAAATGTATCCAGGGTTTAACTTTGTATACAGAGCTGGTTATGGGGGTGCAGCTACTTCTTTTCAGCAAGGAATTAACGGCGGAAGTGATAACAAAAAGGATCAAATCAATGTAGATATGCAGCAAGTTGACAGCACCTCTAGCGTTGCAACAATGTTGGAACATATGAAGCTAGGTTCGCAATGACTTTATGGTGCGTGTATTCTGATACCCTACTAGTTAAAATGTTATCACCGTTTACTGCTTGGATTTTACTGCGCTGTTCCTATTTTATTATGATGGCCATCAGGCATGACTTCAAACTGATAGGATGTACAAGTCTTCCCTTAAACCAGCGGTAGTCTGCCAATTTCTTGATAGTATTTTTTTCATTTGACTTTGCAAGTTTGCATTAATGAATTGAAACTGGGGCTGTTATCCTGATTCTGCAATTCTTCAAATTAAGTTTTATCATGGTGATTTCTAGCAATGTATCTGGGCACACTAAATGGTTACTGTATATTACACTTCATGCTGTTTATTCAGTTAGGAATAACGAAATGATCATGGACATGCACAGTTTAGTGTTTATTTTTCGATATTTGAGAGATCGGTTGGCAGTTGGCACAGGAGTGAATTAGATTTATCAATTCACAAAAAGATAGTTCCTTCACTATCTGGGCATGCGTTAGAGATGGAAATGGATGAATGTGGTTCAAGGTGTCCTGAAACAGATGGAATGTCCAGTTTATGCATCATACTGTTTTTGCTATCCGAGTCCTGTAAATCCTTAAACTGCATGGAAGTAAAACAGAATGTTTTGTTTTGCCATTTGTTACATTTAGTGAGGTATGCATACCACTTCTGGAGTCTGGACATCTACAAATTTGATTGGATTAAATTAGCGATGCTTTTTTCTTAATACAGAGGGTACCCTAGTTAGACATGGATGTCGATTCTGATTATAACTCACCAGATTTTGAATATATTGGACTGGTGCACTGAACATGTGAACGATGAAGTGAATGTGTTATAGGCAGTTCTGTTGTACTTTGTTTTGCAAAATTGTGTCCTGTTGCAAGTTGACTGAATTGACTGTGGGAAGCTGAAGCTTGAGCTAGGGTTATTTTTCTTTAGGGGATCTGATTGTTTCTCCAGATAGGCAGAATTAGGTTCATAGTACATAACTATGTAAGGCTAGAAGCTTGAACGCACCATGTTGGTTCCCTTGTTGCTTTGTATGGATAGCTTGTCAAATGACATACAAACGAAAGAGTTTTGTGCATTCATCTCATTAGATTTTCATTTCTTATCTTTTTAACTGGACCAATCATTATCGAGGGAACCTTAGACCAACACAAATATGTAAGTGTCTGTTACTGAAACTGTGTGCTTGGAAATACAAAGAATTTGGAGGAATGCCAATTTATGATTATTGTCATTCAATTAATATTAGTTCACCAATTGATTTTTTTTTGGATTGCCGAAGTTTTGAATGCCATGCTATCTGTTTGTTTTGTTGCCATTACATAATTTTTTTGGGGGATCCTATAGCCAGTATTTGCACAATAGGATGGTAGCTTTTTGAACTGCATGTATGGCTAAAAAAATGTTTGCTCATTTCCTTGTTTAGTGACACTAGGAAGGTCACTGATTTGATGAATGGACCTTTGACCAATGAGTTTATGACATGTGGCCCTAGGGCCCAGAGGTCAGCTTTACCTTATTGGTTGATTTCCATTTAATATATTGTGCATGCCTGTAGTTGTCTTGTCATGGTTCCTTTTGTTTATAATCTAGTACACAAAAAGTATGTGGTTCGTCAGGGATTCATTTACCATTTTTCCGACTTCGATGAACTTGAATTCAAAGCCCTGATGTAACACATTAGCTTGGACATTTCATCTGATCTTCTCGATGCACCCAATATGCTAAAATGTCACCCTTGTTAGTGAGCACAACTCACTGCATCCTTTTGTAGATTTGGTTTTGATGAATTAGATTCCGAATGCTATCATGTTGTTGAGCGCTCTTAAATAAATTTACTGACTGGTCTTCTTATGTGAGTCAGGACTATTACTTCTACTTTGATGACACTGGAGTACAACAATTGTTTGGGAACCCGCAACTGTGAAGACTTGAGCTGAGATTCTTTGGTAGACAAGTATATCATTGGAGTTCATCAACTTACCCTCCATTCCTTTTCTTTCTACTGCCTGTAAACTGAAAGCACGCAAGCTTCTGGCTGTTGACCTCACCCCCTCTCTCTTGTACCAATGTTTAAATTCTTTCATCATTTAATGTATCTGAATCAGACTATTCAACCCTAATCGCCTGTGCAATCCCGTTTGTTTCCATCTCATCGGATCATTGGTTTGCTGCCTGTATTAGCAGTGTGTCACCAGAGCCAGAACCGTCTCCTGCGAGTTCTGGTGAAATGATCTTGTGTATATATCACATTGGTTGTTTGCAATCGAATCGGCGAATCTGGTTGATTTACATGTGCATCTATGTGGTTGTGGTGGATACCCAGCAGATGGACACACTGAAGTTCCAGATGTGCAAAAGAGGTGTCTTTCTTCTGCACACCTCTCACCCGTTTCTTTGATGTGCGAAGAGTGAGAGGGGCTGAAGGCTGCTGGTAGGGGTGCTGTTGGCATGTGAAGGCCCACAGAAGAATGCCACAAACAAAAGATGTACACCCACAAGGCAACCAGGGGAGTGAGGAATGACCCCTTGTCATTCTTGTCGCCTCAGCCCTCGCTCGTCCTCATGCGTCGTGTGCTGCATGGAATCGAGGAGAGCCCAAGGCCGGCCGGCCAGGCCCTCTCAAGTTCCTATCATACCATGCCATGGTCGATGCCCCATGGTAGGTAGATAGGATAGGGTAGGATTAGATGTGTGATGGATAGATGGATGGATGCTTTAAGATTGAAAGGATGATGTGAGGGATGCTTGATGGATGTTTGACACTATAATGGCCTGCTGGGTGTTGCCTTGTTTGAGGTGACACCATGATATTTAGTGTGCCGCACAGCTTGATTCTGATTGATTGCAACTTTGGAGACTCCCTTTTGGTCACTAGCCAGTAGCCACGCACAATGTTTTTTTTTCTTTTGGGGCATGCCTATCCTAGTGGTTTTCTCGCAGAGGTGAAGCTTCTTTGGAGGAGGCAGGCAGGGTAGCTTGGGCACAAGCTGCAAACAGGGGATGATGGCCACAAGCCCCTCATCAGACCTCTGGAGTATCTATCATCACCCCAAAGGTTAATATTCCCTCTTCTTTTGATGTCCAGTTTGGTAGGGTAAGTTTTGTGGAAAAAGATGCAGGGAGGAGGGGGCAATGTTTTGTTTTGCATGCTCTCCATGCAGGGCAGCCCCATGAGGTCTTTTTGCAGAAGGTGTAGGGTTTTAGAGCAATGGCAAATGTGCTCGCCTTTGCTTTCTGGTGAGCAAATAAAGTGCAGCCATTAGCTTAGGCAATGAGTGTTACTATGCACTAACACCAGGCCTTTTGTGCATTTTGAGAATGCAAGAAAGCTGTGCTGACTCTGTTTTAGTAGGATCATGTGCATTCAGGCCTGAAAGATAGGAGATCACCTTGTACTAACCGAAATAAGCATGCAGAATGTATACGACATGCCTAGAACAAAGTAGAGGGTTATTATTTCTCAAGTTTAATTATTACCGAACTTCAAATCCCACGGTCAAAGAACCTTTTGTGTGTATCATTGAAAATCCTGAGGGAGATGGTCCTGAAAGATTTCAGCGGCAGGCATCAGCACTTGTCAGAGCACAAATGAAAGTCTACTCTTACCAGAGCAACTTTAGCTATCAACAAATTTTCATCACGAATTTTGCTTTTCTGAAAAGCTCTTATTACAGATTAAAGATACCGGCAATACGGTCAGTACCCTGGAGCATGGTATTGATGCAAATCATGATTTTTATAGGGCCACTTCTCTCTTTAGCAAACTTTACTAGCTTTTTGCAGGCTGTGGAGTTAAAAACTTTATCAAGTAATTAATTAATATATATGCAAACAAATGATCAGTCAAGGTTTATATATATAATATGTAGATAGGATAAGTTTCTCACTGCTGGAGATAAGGACTCATCATAGGAGAAGGATCAGGTTGGTGGAGACCAGGTCTCTCCTGGTTTCAGATTGTGTGATAATAAATAGTATAGTATAGCAGCTATAGGATGGTCATCGAATGAGCCATGCATGCTACGTTTTCCAGCGAAATATCATGCATGTGTGCATGCATAGATGCATAACAGTGGTGGCCTGCCACTCTTATCACCATCAGCGGCAGCATCTTTTGAGCAGTATATATACACAGGTTTTGTCCTCAGCTAGAAACTCTGGGTGTGCACAGTCTGCTACCAATTAATTGACAAATGTACAAGGCAGCCTACTGTTTCTCCTTGGCAGCTTCAGGCACTGTTATTTCCTATTTCTCCCTCTCTTTTTTGCAGTGTTCATTCAGTACAAATACTTGAACAACTTGAGCTGCTCAGCTCCTCTTTCTTTGACATTTGAATTCCGTTTGACCATGTGATGGATGATGCAGTACTACTACTACTACTACCAATATATATTTTCTCACTGAAATAAATAAACAAATAAATGGTATAAAGATTTGATGGAAGCAGGAATTGTAGTAACTCTGCAATACAATGGCTGTTGGTTCACTCATCAACATATATAGATGATGCAAGGCTAATTTAACTTTAAGACAGCAAATGGCCATGCACAAAATGACAGGCAGAATGGAAGAACTGCCATCAAATCGACCGAGCAGCTTTATGGGGACGATGGAATATTTGACGCAAGAATTTTTTGTGGGGTTGTTGTATATCCTTGGTTGAGAGTGCTTTCCGGGGTGCAGAGAATGAACAAGGCCTAGTGGCATGGGAACTAGCTTGTCATCGGTATCCTGCCGTAGGCCATGGCATGCCGACTTCTTCCTTGCACTTTTTACTCTGATTCTCTTGTGCAAGAGGAGAGAGATAGAAAGCAGCAAATTAGTGAGGCGAGAGAGAAACAAAATTAGCAAAAGAGGCATGCAGCATAAGGAAACAAAGTGAATTATTTTCTTCAGCCTTGCATTGCATGCAGGCTGCAGCCATGGGTGGGGGGCCCTAAATAAGCAGGCCTCTCTTTCTCTCTCTACCACTTTTGCATTCTGCATCCATCTCTCTCCTCTCTCTCTCCCTCCCTCTGGTGCCTCAGCTGGTCTGATGCATGCCTGGGCTGGGCTGCTGCCATCTTTTATCAGAGTGGGGAATGTGGAGGCATGCATCGCACAGTGCCGGCCTGCAGCTGGTTAGTATGTGTTTGTGTGTGTCGATGATCCAGCTTTGCGAAGAAGAGCAGCAGCGGCCAGAGAACCCCACGCACCACATGCCGTTTTGCTCTCTCCTCCTACCGACGACGATCGATGCAGATGGTGAGAGCAGATAGACGTTCAGATGAGACGACGGATCCATCTTTTTTTTTGCCAGAATTAGGGCTCTTAGGCGTGTCCATTTTTGCTTAGCTCTATAGCTAAAGAAGATAACCCCGGCCCCTCGCATTGCTTGTTCAGGAGCACCAGCCACTAGGATGCTGCCACCTGGACGTACCCTGAAGGCTACACTAGCTTAGCTTGCTACATCATCAGTCTCTAGCTTGTCATGCGTTGCCTCCTCGTCCCCCTCATGGGGTGACACTGTCTGCACGTACTGTCCATCTATCACTTAGCTTATTTATTTGTTTAATCGTTGGTCATTGTGGGTCATTTGTTTTATTGACTTTGGGGGTTTTCTTTGTTTTCCCCCTCTTGTTGAGAAATTGTGTTGGCCTAAAACTCATCATCTTTAACTCCTCCAAAGTTTCAAAGGAATGAAAATGGGATGCAAATGAACAATAATAACCCAAAGCTCCCCACTATTGGATACCGACTTGCATTCTAGTAGGGATATCACTATTTTCCGCCTTTGACTATACTTAAAACTGTTCTTCCATGAACTCATCTGTCTCCTCAATATAAAAAATTATTCTTCAGTAATGGAAGGTGCTCCAGCAGATTACCAATTCCATCGCTAATACCAAATTTTTTTTGATGATCGCCAAAACACCCCTCTCTCTTGCTCAAATATAGGGGATTCCTCCCTCCACCCTATCCATTGATGAAAAGGTATGCATATTATAAAAATATTTTCCATGATGAATCTTAGTTAGCAATATAAATAATTAATCTTATGTTGTCAATTTATATAAATTCCATACATTCAAAGTCAAAAGGTTAAAAAAAGCTTGACTTTGTATAAATCTTGACAGACTTATATTTCAGATAGGAGGAAGTATATGTTCATCAGCATTTCAGCTACATATGCAGCGCATGCCTCATTATTAGTTGGTCCAAAAAAGCTGCTGCTGTAGCACATACATGATGCATGCACTACTGGAATCCCGTAGTGATGTGGTCCTCGACCATGGGTTACATTGTTAGCTTGTTAATGACTGGCATTAGGGATCGATGATTTCCCAAGTGATCGATGATGCATTAGGGAGGACGTACTAGCAGGCGCTCGCACGAATTGAATGGGGCGAGTCTTATTCCTTATAGCCTCTCTGCCTGCCTGCCTGTCTGGATGCACGCATGGACCACATGCACATACATGCAAATAATTCACTACTGATCGAGGGGCCTGTGCATGGCGAGCTGCCGCGACTACTACCACACCTCTGAACCTCTTATCGTCTCAGGCAAGGCCCCAATCCGATATACATGTCACACATGCATGCATCATGCATAAAAAAAATTAATTTTTCACACATGAACATGCATCTATATATCTGATGAGCTCTTCTCTCTCTCTCTCTCTCTCGCAGATGGCCATACATATGCACGGCAGAAACTGCAGTGGTAGCCCTGAGAGAGAGCCTAGCTAGCTATAACATCAGCATGTAGCCTATATAGCATGTGCGTGTGTGTGTGGTCTGGTGATCGAGCTCTGAAGAAGCGTGCACCCATGCATAGAATACAAAGGACACCGTTGGGCACCACACACCTCCGATCCCTTGCTCGAGATGGCGACCACTCATCATCAGATCAGCTAGTACGTTGAGCTAAGACACGAGTGGTACACGTAGCAAACGGACACGGCAGAAGTCGCAGCGACCTCAGCTCATTCAGTTTTCTGTTGCCACCGCGCCAGGACAGTCTCTGTTGATTCTCTTGTGATCCGATCAGACATTTTCAGACACAGCTCAGCACGGTGTCTGTATATGGCGCCCTAATTATTTAGTGATCCATGTTTTTTTCTGCATAATAACTTGTACTAAAAGTGGATGTTGCATGGGTTATATACTTATATATATATATATATATATAGTTATATATATACACACATCATCTACACACATATATATCTTAGTAATTGAATCGTGTTCAGTTCCCTGTTCTTGTGCAAGTTTTCAATGTGCATGCATGGTCGCCTGACATGAGACATAAAGAGATCACCCGATCGAAGAGAGAGGAAGAGGGGTACACTTCTCTTTGGGCAGTCACCCGAGCAACATTTTCTAACAGCTGTTTTGCAGTCACGTATAGTAGCTATCGGAGCCCTCTTTCGGTACACTTCTCTTTGGGCAGCATGTACGACCGTACCCACACACACACACACTACTGCGGCGTTCTTGGTCGCTTGCATTGCTTCCACACAACCCTAGCTACCTTAGCATGTATGTCCCTACATACACACACAGCCAGAGAGAGAGAGAGAGAGAGAGAGAGATGAATCTTAGCTTAGATTTTGTTTGGATCTTGTGCGCCCATCCATCCATCCACTCGTGAAGGGACAATGAAAACCACAGGGTTCCTGCAGGGGGGCGCGCAGGCATCTTTAAATGCGGTCAGGCCACAGCAACGACACAGCGTGCACTGGCACTGCGATTACAGAACCATGCAGCTGTTTGCATTGTAGCCTATTGCTAGGGCTCATCCCAAAAGCCGACCGCCCACATATACCATGCATCTCTATATCCTCCTCCTTTAAAGTACAGGAGAAATGGTTGTTGATTGATTGAACCCTAATTAACAATGATATTATATTAGCTAGTAGTGAACTTTGGTACACTTCAATCTTTTCTTGGTTCCATCATTCAATCTTGATGTTTTGGGGACCTAAATAAACCTCTAAATATTACTCTTTTATTTCACAGTAAAACTAACTAAGCATACCGTTATTAGACTGTTGCATGATGAAGGATTACTTAAAAATTAACAATATAGTAGCAAAGAGAAACAGATTCACAGTACATTTGGAATCTGTCAGAGTTTAATTAGGTATCTATAGTAAGTTTTATTTTCTCTTGATTGTTCATTGCCAGCGGTCTCTAGTGCGTGGTCGACTGACTTGTGTAGCTTTTGCTCTTTTGCCTATGTCAGGCCATATATGGAACGCATGCATGAAACCACAGCTATGACTGCTGAGCGATAGAGGCAAACTGAGATCACACAGGGACTTATTTTTTTTCTGGGTACGAATGCGTCTCTCTTTTGTTTTCCCTGATCCATTGCTTGCTCATTTTTGCAGGTGCTCAACTGTTCAGCAGCACTCTGATGAGCATGAGCCTCAACCCTGCAGCTAGCTATATCTGCTAGCTGCATGCTAGGCGCTCATCTCCTCGTGATCGATCTGGGCAGCTCGTAGTTGCCGAATGTTTCGCGCCTTTTGAGTTTGTCTTTTGGTTGGCAATATACAGTAACACCAATAATCTTATTAAGTTTGGTCGATGATGCATTACATCTATCTGAACACAACCAAAATCATCGTAACATGCATTGGTGTGCAGGCTAACTATATAACAGTATAACACTACTTCAGTTTGACTACTCCCTCCGTTCAGAAATGTAGGTCGTTTCGAATTTTCTAGATTCATATATTTTGCTATGCACCTAAACATCCATTATATCTAGAGCAAATACTATGAATACAAAAACCAAATTAAGGGCCAATGGTTTTTCAGATGAAAAATACTATGGAGGGAGTAGTAAGTATTTCATCTAAAATACTATGGAGGGAGTAGTAACTAAAAGAGCAACCAAATTTTCCAATGGTTTTTATTTGCAAGTGGCCAATGTTTTTCTAAAGGTCTCTAATTTATATATTTGATAAAACAGAACATGTAGAAATTAAAATGACTTTGTTGGTAATTTATGTTATTGGTGTTTTGCTAATAAAATGAACTGTTGGGAAAGATACAATTTGAAAGTACTAGACCACTCCGAGAGTTACTGAATTTATCGGTCACTCGTAAATAACTGTCGGCATATACGTTTCACGATATATAATTTCCTCTTAAAGTTCAAACTAGATAAGGCCAACGGCCTTTATTTGGATGGACGAACACAGTGTGTGAACGTGACTAGCTTAGTGTAGCTGCATCTATCCGATCCTAGCAGCGTGAGGAGAAGGTGATGAATGGTTCTTTGTCTTACAATTGAACGCTGAAGAGGGAATGCTGCAAAATGCGTTCCAAAAGCGAGACAAGGTGAGGCCTGATAGGTCGGAAAGTTGAGCCGCATGCTTGCCAAACCAGAAGCTTCTACAGTCACTGATGCTCTACTTAACTCGTTTCAAAAGGAAAGTTTGGTCTGCTTATCCCCAAAAAAAACTGCAGCGCAGCATGCAGAGCTTAGCAATAATGAAGAGTGTACGAGCGAATCATCAATCGGGAATAGAGTAAACTAACTGACCAGATCACATGCTGTCTCACTGTCTGGCACTTGGATCAATCATGATACGAAGAACTCGCAGTTCAAGTTTACATCTTGATCATGCGATTAGACTACTTCATGTTTTATTATTAGGAAAAGCGCGAGCTTTGGACGAACCAGACAGAGTTTAGGCAATCAACTGGCGGCTGGATTCCTGCCTGGTCAAGCGACCATGATGATAGTTCAAATCCTAACACGCATCTTTACTAATAGTTTATTTGAGAAGCTTGTTCCAGTAAAAGCTACGCAAGATGCAGTCATTAACATGGCACTTTAATTTCACTAGCAATATAATATCTTAAATAGGAATAATTGTGTATCATGAAAGTATTTAATTTTTATGACGTGTCTAGCAGCGACATCAATCTTTTATTATCAATCGATGTTATATATATCATCGACTATATATGGTCAAAGCTTAAAAGTTTGGCCAACAGCAATCCTAGATTTTTTTTATTCCAAAAAGGAACAGCAATCCTAGATGGACTAATCACCGACTTAACCCATGCATGGCTCGTTTCAAAATAGATTTTTTTTTTTGCAAGTTGTAATTATGGTTCTCAGCCAAAGTAATACCCCCCCTAATGTAAGGCCCTACTTTGGCAGGATCTCTGCTTGCGCAGCATATGGACTTTCGAGAGAGAGAAAATAGGTGGAAAACAGCTTCTTCTTCTTCTTCTTTCAATCACATCATGCTTAGAACGAAGCTGTTGCAAAATCCTGTTCTTTGATCCTTCTTTTTGCAAACATGACCTAACCTACATGTATCACCAAACAATCATTTTTTTTCATGTATGACTTGATGTTTTTCATATTAGAATATTATTTCCCCAACATTCCCACCCCTTTCAACTATATATTTTAAACTCCATCACATGATGGAATGTAAATGTGCCTTTAGTTAGGTGTACATGATAGAGAATGAAGAGATACCCTCTCTCTCTCTCTCTCTCTCTCTCATGCACGAATTGTCTCATCACATGTGATAGATATAGATGGCGTGTGGGGCCATGGCTACATACATGCAGCATATGCATGGCAATCTACTAGCTACGTGACACAAAGGCGCGCATATTATGGCACCCAATGCAAGTCCTAAGAAAGCCAGACATGCACACATAAGGAGATCGATAGTCCTTTTCGACCGGGATTTCTTTCGGGTTTTTTATTGGACGAATGTATGGAGCTATAGGACTTGTCTGCGTACCTGCAGCTGCCTCGCTTTTGTAGTTTACTGTTGTCCATATCCTGTCTCTCTTCGGGTTACACATGCATGCACTACTGTTGTTTAAATTATCATGCATGGTCTACGGTTATCCGATCCAAATGTGACGTCCCTACATGGTGGACCTAGAAATAAACTTAAAGTGATTTTTTACTCAATGTTTGAATTTTTACTTTTTGTATTATTGGTACTCTTAAGTAGTGATTGGCCACAGTAGTGTCATCAGTTGCCTAACATTGACAGCTTAAGGTCGGATTTTTTTGTGTTGTTTTACATAGTCACGCTCGACTCCAAGTTATGGCTTTGATGCTGGTAAATATAAAACAGCCGTCGTGAAAGTCTTGGAGGTTTAACTTTTAACTGCACACATTCTGCTAGTGAACTTAGTAAAAATTTGGACAAGTGACTCAGTGGGCCGGGTACACCTTGACCAACTGAGCAAATTCCTCTCTTTTTCTAGGGGGACTTTTGACCATTAAATTCCTGGGAAACCTGGCGGGTTTTAGGCTGCATATAACTGAACATACATGTATGTATGTCTGTTTTGACCTTGTGTACCACATTCTACAATGACATGTCATTCCTAGCTATAATATTCGTCATAATTATTAATAACCAAAATAAGTAGAAGAAGTATTCTAAACTACCCTCTTCAAGTCCAATGCCCATACAGATAGTAGTCTCTGCCGGTCTGCCCTGTGCATAAATGCAAGGGAATAAATCAAAACTGCAAAGTTTCTTTAAGCCCCCTGCACTGCATCCCCTGCATGAAAGGGACTGGAGCATGGGGAAAAAGAGTGGCATTCTTTTGGAGCTTGCTGTGCTGCTGCTCCTGCTGCTACCATCCCAATACTCAGAGGTATCTTGGTTGCTTTCCTTTTCAATGGTCATGCATTGGCCATATATATATATATATATTATCTGTGTGGTGTGGTGGTTGTGTTCAGACCTGAATGTGATGTGTACAATGCTGCTGCTCACCTTCACTTGTTCCCATGGGAAGAGAGAGTGAGAGACCCCCCAACTCCCCAAGAGGAATGGAGGAAAAAAGTGCATGCATGGGCTGTAGCTGCTGTCCATTTGCCATCATTACCTTAATCAAAGTTGAGTCATGATATGGGTGCATGGAGTGGATCCCTAGTTCCCTTTTCATTATGACGCCAATCTTGGATCGTTTGTGACATGCTGACACTTGAGTCAGGTGATGGTGTTGTGTGTTGCTGCATGGAGCAGGACTTGTGTGGTTGGGGGTTCCAGGATCAGACATGCTGTTGATATGCCAACATGGTTGGGTTCATAGTACCTCTGTATTTTGCATGCATCTGTGTTTTTTTTTAAAAAAAGGCAAGAAGTCAAAATGCCAAATCCTGTATGCATTTGGGTGGGTTGCCACAAACAATGGTCCAAGATAGATTCTCATGGAGAATCTTCAGGGTTTAGCCTCTGAAGCACTTATAATTCTACCTAGCTAGAGACCTCCTTACGTAATCATGGGTGATAGAATATCTGTCTTAGGATGTTTCCCCCTGCATATGCAGTTGTACATGCCATTACTTGAAGTCTTAACTAGGGTACTTCAGCCAGCTCAAGTTCAAACTTATAAAAAATATAAAAAGGGAAAGGAGGATTTGTTAGGCCATGCATGCATACTCAAGTCCCCCCCTTTGACAAAACTGAAGAAACAAAACAACAAAATAGGCACTTTCTACAGCAACACCAAGCTCTTTGGGAAAAAGGAGCCCATCTCCATGCATGCATCCCAAGAGCATCATACCATATATGCAGCCAGTTTTTCATCAAAAAAAGATTGCAGCCATTGTTCCTCTTGATTTGGGGCTGGTGCTCTGCCCTCAGCCATGGCAAAAGTCCAAGGGAGCTGCTGGGGGCCAGCTGAGACTGGCCACCTGCCAGGAAGTAGCCAAGCATGCTTAAAGGGGATGGTGAAATAGTACTGGTACCTCCCAATTAGCAACAGCCTTCCATCTCTCCCTCTCTCTCTTCTTTCTCTCTCTTCCCGTGGCCCCTTCTTCCCTGCATCATTCATGAGAACATGCTATTGACCGACATCTCTCTTTTTTGTCTGCAGCTGTTGACTACCCAAAATTCAAAAGAAAACAATCTATCTAGAATCTATCAGCTCCAAGCTAGCATAGTGCTTGCATGCATGGTTTGCAAGGTGCATCTCAACACTGCACTCTCTTTTTCGAACCATACGCCGCACTTCATCACTCCGATACATATATGCATGACTCTCTAATAATACTGTAATGCACTGTAGCAGTGCTTGGTGTTGGAGTGTACGTGTACCATCATGCGCCATCATGAATTGGTAGATACGCCAAGAAGCTTCTTTATGTTGCAATAAAAAAAATACAAAAGTATGTGACATACAGTTAGTTGGCCATGCTCCGATGTTTGTATTGCCATTATTCTACATGAATTATATATATATATATACATAAAAGAATGGTGCATGTCTTTAACTGCAGCAATGCAAGTAGAGGACAGAATGGTATATGCACAATTATTGAAGCGCATATGAAAGTCAAGGGCTACTTTTTTTGAAAATAGAAGTCAAGGGCTAGTTAGAAACACATATAAAAACCACTAGAGTTCACAGCAGTTTAATTTAGTTTTGAAGCAAGCCAAGATTTATGCTGTGTATTGAAACAGCTCTTCTGTGCAAGTGACACTGTAACTGCAGCAGTAGTGTATCCATTGGTACATACATACATGCAGCTATAAATGTGTGTGGTGCGGAGACAACTAACTATACAATCCTCCCGAAATAAAAAGGAGGCAACGACTATACAATAGATCCGATGCTTTCAATGTGTCAGGTATAGAAGTGGGCTGGTTGTACGTATATCACTGTACGATCATGAATCCCCCGTTGTACCTATACTCCAGGCCTCTCTGTGTACATGAACATGCATGCGTGACCACCTTCTACTTGCACTGCATGCTGCCATGAGAGATCGACATCAAGGAACAGTTGACTCTAGCTCACACACCATGCCATTGCCATGGCCTCTCTCTCTCTCTCTCTCTCTCTCTCTCTCTCTCTCTCTCTCTCTCTCTACTGTATACTGTAGTTAGTTGTAGACAGTTACCCTGGTAAGAAGTGTGTAGAGAGCAGCAGCTGCAGTGACTAGCAGCAAGAGAGGCAATGTAATGCCTGTACAAGTTATAAATTTCACACATGTGGATTGCTTTTTCAGAAAAAATAAAGTCGAGCAGTGTGCTTTGAATTGGATCCTGAGGCCTCATCAGCTCCTCAGCAGATCACTTGGCATTGAGGAGGCCCTGCACACAGTGCCACAACTGTTCAGAAGTGACCGCTTGTGCAGTGAGTATTTCTTGCCTAGTACAACAAAAGTGGCTCTACTAAATACCTACATCCTACCACTATACACAGCAACGCTAGCTACTGCAGGCACCAATGGCGACAAAGGTGGTGATGCGAACCAGCATATTCCTTCTTTCATCTTTTGCTTTTGAAGAAAAGGAAGAATCGTACTCCTTCATCAGTTGCTAATGTATCATATATTTTTTTTATTTTGACGTAAGAATGTTTTATGTTTTAGACATCCATATGTTTTCCAAAGGCAATGCTGATAACTGCATTCTTCATTTGGTTTTAAATGAAACCGGTAATAAAGATTGTAAATTTATGTACACCATGATAATATTTTGTGATAAATTTAATTATACTAATTACTCATGAGCAACCCAAATATTTTTCCTGCAAAAAAAATCAATGCTCAAAAGTTAGGGAGCATTAAGCAAATATATTGAAGAGGACATTATTATACATTTACAGACAGATATATTGAAGAGAGGTTTTCTTGATCTTTACTTTTTTGCAAGGACAACATTGTAGAGACCAGAGAGAGAGAGAGTAGCTACACAAATCCCTATGAGCTGAGGCATGTGTCAAGGGAATGTTATCTATCCAAGTCCAAGGCTCCAAGCATTTCTCCCTCCCTCCCTCCCTCCCTCTCTTGCCTCCCTTTTTTTTTGGTTGGATGTTGTGCGTAAATGTGGGAGCAAGTCATTCCTTTTGCTGGAGCTGGAGAGACTGCTTCTTTAAAGCCACGCGCACACTCGCAACGCAAGCACAAGCACGCTTAGCTTGCCCACTTCTTCTCCACTTCACACTCCGCCGCTTGCTTCACCTAGCTAGCTAGTAGCCTCGATCGAACGAAGCTCTCCACCCTCCCGGCAATGGCGGGGCGCGTCGTTGCACCGCGTGCTCCCCAATGATTGCTCCTCCCCGATCGCCATTGCCGCAAGCTTGACCCGATCCTCAACAAGCTCCCGTTAGTTGCCTTTGTTTTATTTCTGCTACACCTAGCTTAGCTTCACGGTGCACACGATGACCAACAATAGCAGCAACGGCACGAACGCGGCCGCGAGCGGGTGGCTAGGCTTCTCGCTGTCGCCTCACATGGCCTCCGCCATGGACGACCACCACCACCACCACCACCACGTTCAGCAGCAGCAGCACGGCCTCTTCTTCCCTTCCGTCACTGCCGCCGCCGCGGCGGCGGCCGCCTACGGCCTCGGCGCCGGCGACGCCGTGGCCACCAGCGCGTCGCCGTACTACACGCCGCAGCTCGCGTCCATGCCGCTCAAGTCCGACGGCTCCCTCTGCATCATGGAGGCGCTCCGGCGAAGCGATCAAGACCACCACGGTATGCGCCGCCGATCAATTTATTTCTTGGTGTCTCGGATTCGTGGATCATGTGTGGGTGTGTGATGATAATGAATCCATCGATTGACCGATCGGCAGGGCCGAAGCTCGAGGACTTCCTGGGCGCGGCGGCGCAGTCGCAGGCCATGGCGCTGAGCCTGGACAACGCCGCCTCCAGCTTCTACTACTACGGCGGCGCCGGCGCCGGCGGGGGCCACCACCACGGGTCGTCGTTCCTGCAGCCGTGCGCCGACCTGTACGGCGGGCCCTCGGCGGCCTCGCTCGTGGCCGACGACGAGGCCGCGGCCGCCGCCACGGCGATGGCGAGCTGGGTGGCCGCGCGCGCCAGCGTGGCGGCCGAGAGCGGCGTGCTGTCCGCCGCCGCCGCGGGGCAGCACCAGCACCACCACGCTCTGGCCCTGTCCATGAGCTCCGGGTCGCTGTCGAGCTGCGTGACCGCGCACCCCGGCGAGTACGGCATGGTGGCCGGCGCCGCCGCCGCGATGGACGGCGGGCGGAAGCGCGGCGGCGCGGCCGGCGGGCAGAAGCAGCCCGTGCACCACCGCAAGTCCATCGACACGTTCGGGCAGAGGACGTCGCAGTACCGCGGCGTCACGAGGTACACATCGCGCTCTCCCCTCGTCCCGTCTCGTCTCATCCCCCTGCACGTACACCTACACCCTACCCTGATGACTAAGCACGCACGTTTACCGTGTGGTTAATTGCAATCACCTGTTAATTAACGAAACTACTCGTGACAAACTAAATGGCATTATATTCGCTCATCGCATTGTTAGCTAGTACTGGTTATTATTAGTTTCATGCTAATGAACGTTTTCCGATAACAATAACGACGCTCACAAACACGCACGCACGCCGTCACATTGACGACGCACGAACTTCCCCCTACCCCGCGTCTACAAATAAACCGCTGAAAGCACTCGCGTAGTTTGCGTGCCAACTAATCCGACGAGTCGATGAAATTAAGCAGGCATAGGTGGACGGGGAGGTACGAGGCGCACCTGTGGGACAACAGCTGCAAGAAGGAAGGCCAGACCAGGAAGGGCAGGCAAGGTATGTCGTAACCGCAACCAACCAAACCCTAAGAGATGAGACAGATAATTAACTCCAACCGCACCGTCATTAGCGTGCTAATCACAGTGCTTAGCAGCGTCATTAACTAGTAATAGTCGCTAATCAGAAGCTGGTGTGTGTGTGTTTGTCTCTGGTGAACCAAACGGCTCTGGCTGGGGACCGGAACGGACCGGAATATTTTCCACTGGGTACGGCTGCATGAATTTGCCTGTCACGCTGCAGTTTATCTCGGTAAGCACTCTTTGCTGCGCTGAGCACCTCTGCGTGTCGCAGCAAGCGCACGGTAAAAAAAAAAGAAAAAGAGTTACTGCTTGTTGGGCGAGGTAAAAACTTCTCGGGTGCTGGGCGTGTGTGGCTGTGCTAGGCGGGTACGACATGGAGGAGAAGGCGGCGAGAGCCTACGACCTGGCGGCGCTCAAGTACTGGGGCCCCTCCACGCACATCAACTTCCCGGTAATTCTTCACAAGCCAGCTCCTGGTCTTTTTTTTTACCTTGACAGCTAGCCATGGTAACTGTGCTTTGAAAGAAAAAAAAAACTAAGTGTGGTTGGGTGATAATGCAGCTGGAGGATTACCAGGAGGAGCTGGAGGAGATGAAGAACATGACGCGGCAGGAGTACGTGGCACACCTCAGGAGGTACTGTACTGTACGCTCGTGTCCCTCGACCATACTGTACATCAGATCGTCTGAACATTCAGTTTGACCTAGCGACCAAGCAGCTGCTACCTAGTGTGAGATCATTATCTGAACAAACTGATGGGCATTTGGGTGCAGGAAGAGCAGCGGTTTCTCACGGGGCGCGTCCATGTACCGTGGTGTCACAAGGTCTGAAACTCTGAATCCTTTACACACCTGCACACACTGATGAACAATCCATGTCGATCGATTGATCTACCGCATTCAGAAAAAGAAACTGTTCATATGTTTGTGTTGTTGTGGTGGATGCAAATGCAGGCACCACCAGCACGGGCGGTGGCAGGCGCGCATCGGCCGCGTCTCCGGCAACAAGGACCTCTACCTCGGCACCTTCAGTATGCAACAACCTCCCTTCCTACTGCTCTCCATCATCTCTGCATCTGCATCTGCATCCTCCTCATTCATTCGTTCAGTTGTGCAAAGCAGCAAAGGTCCTGTGTAGTTTCTGCAATCTGCATCCATTTCCAGACGACGCCGTCTGCAGAGAGTGGGAGCATGCAGAGCTGCGAGCAGTAGGCCAGCAGCTCGATCCATGGCGACGGATGGAGAGCATGAGCTCATGCAGGGCGAGGCAGAGGCTGTCATGGCCCGAGGGTACAAGGCGGAGCCCTGTCTGTCGCCATCATCATTTTCATCTGCACATGCGTGCTCTGCTCTAGTGTGTAGTGAGTGTAGCCCAGGCCAGCAACCTCTGATGAGGATGAGTCGCTCGTATGGGAACGCCAAGCTTTAGCCCCCAATCATGTCTTCCCCTGCCAAAGAATGTCTTCCTGCTTTACTCCTCTCATTTCCTTCTGCATGCCTGATGCCTCTCACCCTCTCTCTCTCTCTCTCTCTAGACTTGCATTGTGCTTGCTTTGTGGCATGGTATGGCCCTCTGCCCTGCATCAGCATGTGTGATTCCTAGAGAGAGAGAGAGAGAGGTAGAGAGAGATGTGAAAGTCTTTTGCATAAGGCTGACATGCTCCTTGTTTTTACACTGTCGCGGATCGCACGCGCTGGAGAGGCCCTAGCTTAGCTTTTGACCGCCATCAGCATGCCGCGCCCATCATGCCGATTCTCCTGTTCAGACAGATCATTCCTCCATGCATGCTGCTGCTGCAGGCACGCAGGAGGAGGCGGCGGAGGCGTACGACATCGCCGCCATCAAGTTCCGGGGCCTCAACGCCGTCACCAACTTCGACATCACGCGCTACGACGTCGACAAGATCATGGCCAGCAACACGCTGCTCCCGGGCGAGCTCGCGCGCCGCAATAAGGACGACGAGGCCCCGGCCGTCGCCGACGGTGGCGTCACGGCCGCGGCGCTGGTGCAGGCCGGGAACGGCGGCAGCGCCGCCGCGGACACGTGGAAGGTGGCCGCGGAGCACGGCCACGTCGTCCACCACCACCACGACGTGCTGTCCGGCGCGGAGGCCTTCTCCGTGCTGCACGACCTGGTGACCGCCGCGGACGGCGGCGGCGGCCACCACAGCGCTGCCGGCGCCGCGCAGCACATGCCCATGTCCAGCGCGTCGTCGCTGGTGACCAGCCTCGGCAACTCCCGCGAGGCCAGCCCCGACCGCGGCGGAGGCCTCTCCATGCTCTTCTCCAAGCCGCCGCCGGCGCAGCAGCAGGCGGCCAGCAAGCCGATGAGCCCGCTCATGCCGCTGGGCTCCTGGGCGTCGCCGGCGTCGGCCAGGGCCGCCGCCTCCGTGTCCATCGCGCACATGCCCGTCTTCGCCGCCTGGACCGACGCCTGATCCGCCCACGACGGCTTCCACCATGCGCGCATCATGCACCTCTTCCCCCGGTTGCCACGTCACCGTTCCTCGTGCACGCGCGCGTCCGACGACCGGCTGCTTGTCGCCGGCCGGTCGTCCGGTCTTGTTCACTTAGTTAAATTAGGTTCTTAGCTAGTTAGACGGTTGGCATAGCAGGTAGCCATGGGGATCGGAGATTGGTTAGTCAAGGTAGGTTATCGAGCGAGGTTACCGACAGAGAATGCACGGCGCGGCCTCTGCTGTTTCCTTCTTCTCCGGCTCCGTCGACGGCGACGGGGTCGGAGGAGAAGGGGTTTTGTAATATGGAGGCCGGAGATCTCGTGCATCTCCTCCAAAATATATATATTTCCAAAAACTAATCCACTAATGTGATAGCCTCTCACAGCTGATTGGTCAACACTGTCTCCTTTCGTATTCATATCTCTGCCACCCCCTTCGAAATGTGGGTCACTCAGGATGCAATGCAAGTTCCTCCCAAATCAACAACTGAACCTGCTGTGGATTGCCCTGACGTCATGACACCACCACCACAAGAATCCATCCCACACCAGCGTTCCTCCCCTGACGGCCAGACCCTTGCCGTGGCCGTGATCGCGCGTGACTGACCAGTGACCATTCCAAACATGCTCCACCGATTCACCCTTAGGGGAAGGGTGACTGGAAATCAGCCGGAGAAGCAGCGGAAGGCCGTTTGCCGCACCCAGGCAGCGGGGGGAATCGTGCGAGTGGAGGAAAGCACACCGGAAACCAGGGGCTATTTTGTAAAAAGTACAGGGGCTTTTGTGTAAATAACCGGATCACGATCGCGATCCAAACGGCGATGGCGAGCTGCCGGGCTCCATGCCTCCTCCATCCTGCCACCCTCACCCAGCGCGAGCACGGAAGAGCTCGGGGCGGAACTCGCTCCGCATCCACTGCGTCGCCCGCCGCCGCCGCCCAGAGCGCCCGCGCGTCTCGCCGGCCGGCAGAGATGGTGGTCCAGGAGCCGCGCGCGTGCGGCAGCGAGCGAGGACGCGCCCGCGACGGAAGGCGAGCCGGCGGAGGCCAGCCTTTGACGCGACGTCGAGTCCGCAGATGAGTAGTGATCGATCGAATTGGCTGGCGGCGCTCCGGTCCGGCGGCTTTGAGCGAGCGACCTCGCTTAACTTGCTGGAAGCTGTGGAGTGGCGTACGCGCTCCCAGGCATCTCTCCTTCACGTTCAATTTGATTGGGCGCCTGCCTGATCCCTGATCTGCCTGCACCGCGTGCACGGCCGGGACAAAATTGAAATCTGAACACGAGCTGAGAACATGCTATCTGGTATGGTTGAGCTGAAGAAATGTAGCGGAACTTGGAAGAGTCTCCAGCACATGCATGGAGCATCCAGATTGGCCGTCCTGTAATGCATGGTCGCCGCCGCCGCCGCCGCCGCCCGTCCGCAGATCCGGCGGACCGGAGCCCGCCGCAGCAGCACGTCCGCGCCCGCGTGCCGCGTGCGTGTGGATTTTGGATAAACGGCTTTCGAAAGGAGATGGACCCGTTGAACGAATGGGCTAAAACCTTTTCGGTTTATATAACATGGGGCTAGGCGAGGATCATGAGCCCGATAAATGTATTGTAACACCAAATATTTTTTATCAATATATCACAAAAATGGGCAGTGTTTGCAAATTTGAAAGAAAAAAAATCATCCCTCTAATGGGCGTTAACGAAAAATATAGGACAATCTTTGAAAACAAATATAGGACAATCATGAAAATAGCTTATATCTTTGCTCCCAACCTTCGAAACACCATGAAACTACCCATAATGTTCCGTAATTTGTAGCAACACAAAAACTACAGCTAAAATGGTGGTTTGTACATACATTGAGAAAAAGGACCAAAATTTGTCTCCTTTTCTCCCTCTTTGCACAAGTATTTTTTTCGCGCTGAAAATTGTGGAGTGGTTGAACACAAAAACCACCTTACACAACCAAATTTTCTGTGAATTTCCCATGAACATTTGGTTGCTATTTAAAAGGTTGACATAAAAAAAGCTACTTGCCATTAATTAAAAAAATAATTTTATATACCGAGACTCAGACCTTGTTTAGTTAGTTTCCCGTGTAGTTTTTGAAATGGAATCTTTTCACATTTGAAGTATTAAACATAGACTAATTAAAAAACTAATTACAGATTCCGTCCGTAAATCGCGTGACAAATCTAATGAGCCTAATTAGTCCGTCATTAGCATATATTTACTGTAGCAATTTATTGTCTACTCACGGCCTAATTAGGTTTATTAAATTCGTCTCGCGATTTACAGTCCATTTGTGTGATGCGATTTTTTTTTCGACTATATTTAATACACCATAAATCATGTGTCCAAATATTAAGGTGATTGATGTATAAAAATTTTGACGGTAACAAAAGGCCTCACTCGAGAAGCGGTACATCAGCAGTAGTACATAGCACACGAGCAATTGCACGAGGGAAGAAGAATTCAACAGTGAATGCATCAATCCTGTACCGGCCGCGAACCAACCAACAACCTGACGCGTTCATGTGACGCGGATGATCTCAGCCGATCGCCACCACAGCTGTCCCCTGTCCTTCCGGCCCTGCACATCATGGATCCAGGGCTCCGTTCAGAGCTGCAACCACTCACCCGGCCCATTCATGGCGTCACTCACCCGCAGCTCGTGGCCAGCATCATCGTCTACCTCCCGTGCATTGCAATCGCATCATAGCAATGGCGACGCGTGCAGGCGACGCTCTCAGCAAACAACCGCCGTGTAATCTAACTGAGCATCAGCAGCTTCATCCTCCATACAAAAGAATCGAGATGCTAACCCCCGAGCAGCTACGAGAATTTACAAGCCAGGAAGAGATCAGAGACGGAGAGCTATATCTACATATCCTAAGAGAATCCAGAGGACTAATCCCAAACCTGAACAAAGCTACAGCTACCACACCCAACCATCCATCATCTCCATCTACGTCACCACCTAATGATTTTATTTCACGTCCTCGCCGATGAGGTCGAGGCCGACCATCAGGAACGAGACGCCCTGGAACAGCAGGAAGTAGAAGTGCATCCCCTGCTTCGACAGCAGGCTCCGGGCGGCGGCCGTCAGCAGCAGCAGCGACAGCGCCAGCTCCTTCTTGTATATCCGGTTGTACTTCTGCTGCTTCTTCTTCTCCGCCGGAGCCGGCGGTTTCTTCGCTTCGGCGGCGACCGGCGTCGCAGAGCGCTGCTGCTGCTGCTTCCGGTGCTCTTTATTGGGCGCCAGCACGACGAGGTCGCCCTCCGAGGACCGGCCGGACTTCTTGGTCACCACCCACTCGTAGGCGCTGCCGAGCTGGAACAGGCCGGAGACCATGGCGTTGAACTTGGTCACGGACATGGTGTTCTCGAAGAGGAGGTAGGGGATGATGAAGGGGAAGGATCTGGGAGATGGGAGGATGTTGAGGAACGACATCAGGGCCGGGATGTAGCAGACCACCCAGTCCGGGAGCTCGGCTTCCGGCACGAACATTGTCAGTGGCAGGATGATGCAGAAGAGCGTGAAGGAGTAGAAGGGCAGGATGAGCTTGCGGAGCAGAAAGAAGAGGAAGATCAGGTTGGCCTTCTTCCAGAACGCAATCTACAACCGGAGAAAATTGGCAAAATTAGGACAAAGATGAACTAGATGACCAAGTCTGTCGACAAATTGGATGACAATATTTCACCAGCTAGATGGCAATTTTTTTGTCATAAACTAATCTGTAAAAGTTCTATGCCATAAAGAACTAGTAGCATAGTATATCTATGGGAGAGTAAAATTGAACAGAACAATTTTAGGAGCTTGGTGACTCTATGGAGCAGGAATGGAGCGATCGGAAATACCTTGCATCTGATGATGTCTGGCAAGCACAGCCTGAACAGCTGCATTGGGCCTGAATGCCACCGATGTTGTTGCTTTCTGTAAGCCTCATATGACTCCGGTAACTCACATTGGCACTGCACAGAGATCAAATAAACTTATTAACACTCGTACTTCAGAGTAAACAATATGATAGTAACATTGTGGTAATGCCATCTGCAAGCAATTCGGCATGCTACGGTACCTCCACATCGTTCAGGAAGATGAACCTCCAGCCCTTCAGATGCGCCCGGACCGCAATGTCCATGTCTTCCACTGTCGTCCGCTCCATCCAGCCCCCTGAATCCTCCAAAGCTTTGATCCTCCACACCCCAGCTGTGCCATTGAACCCAAAGAAGTTGATGAACATGCCGTTCACCTGTTGTTCCACCTCAAAGTGGAAGCAGAGGTTGATGTTCTGCAGCCGCGTCAACAGGTTCTCATCCTTGTTCACAAATGACCATCTCGCTTGCACCAGCCCCAATTCCTCATTGTCCTGCAACCAACCAATGCGGTATATCACAATCATCAGGATGCTAATGATTCACAGAATTCAAATGATTTAAGTACTGAATTCACCTCAGGGTACCTTGAAATGTGGCACGGTGCGCTTCAAGAAGTCAGGGTAAGGCTGGAAATCAGCATCGAAGATCGCCACATACTCATAGTCCTTGACATAGCTGCAGCTCATTGCCGACTTGAGGTTACCGGCCTTATACCCTTCCCTGAGCACGCGGTGGCGGTACACGATGCGCGCACCATGCTGCTGCCACTTCTCCACCTCCTCTCTGATCAATGCCTGTGTGATCGGGTCATCGGAGTCGTCCAGTACCTGCACCATGAAATTGGACCTTGGCCAATCCAAATTGCAGACCGCCGCAACTGACTGTTGGTACACCTGAATGGAACAGAGCAATGAACAGCGTGATAAAAAAATTGGATCTTTTGTGGGTTGAAAAATTGGAATTTAGGCGCAATTGCAAGTGGAAAAATGCTGCATTGTCACCTCCTTCTCGTTGCACATTGGTATCTGGACGAGCACCATGGGGTAGTAGCCGGCGTCGGGGTCCTCGGCGTCGGGCAATGCCGGTGAGACGGGCTTGGGCTTGAGGCGCTTGAGGTGGATGTAGAAGCAGCCGAGGCTCTGGACGAGTCGGTCGGCGCTCTGGACGAGGAAGAGCACGACGCAGGCGTCGGCGAGGAGCTGGAGCGGCGGGGCGACGTAGGCGGCGCGGAAGCGCACCCACGCCGCGTGGAGCGCGGCGAAGGACACGGCGGCGGGGGCGGCGAGGCGCCGGCCGTTGGTGTGGGCGGCGAGCTCGACGGCGAGGAGGAACAAGGACAGCAGGAGGAACGCCCGGATGAAGGCGTAGAACCGGCGGGAATGCCGCGGCGGCGCGGGCGCGGGCGCCTCGTCCTCGCCTTCGGCGTCGGCGTCCGTGCGGCCGGCCGCGACGCGGCGCCGCGCGGCGCCCCCGAGCGCGACGGCCGCGGAGGCGAGCCACGCGAGGCAGCCCGCGGCGCGGTGCGCCTTAAGGAGCAGCACCCAGGTGATCTGCTTGGCGTTCTTGCCCCTCCTCCGGCGCCTCCGCCCGCCGGCACCGGCCAAGAAGCCGGCGCCCTCGTCGTCGCCGTCGCCGTCGATCTCGGAGATGGACCAGTTGGGGTTCTCCATCTTGACGACGACCGGCGTGCCGTCGCGGTAGGCGTCGCCGCCGGCGAGGACGGCCCTGCCGCCCCAGAAGCCGCTCCACGGCGCCATCGACGGCCGGCCCGAGAACCCGGCTCCCGCCTGTGTCCCAAAATAGCAAGCCGAGCAGGCGAGCACAGTGAGTGGCACACACAGAGAGGCTCTCTCTATTCCTGGGGCTCCCCTTCTTTTGAGCTCGCCCAGCTCCAACACCGATCTCCGTGCAATGCAAGCTTCACACACAACTGCAAATGCAATGAGAATGCGAGGAAGGAGATGGAGACGACAGACGAGGCGGCTTCACACTAGGTAGTGAGAAGTGAAGAACCGAAGATGAGATGGGGAAGAAAGAGGAGGCGGCTGCAGACAGAGACAGGCCTACAGGGCAAGGAACAGCTAGCTCAAGTGCTCAGCACGTCTGAGAGAGAGAGAGGAGGGAGAGGACAAGGATTTATGGCGATGGCGTCTGCCATTTCTTTTGGAGCAATTGCGTTGGCGCCTGCCATTGTTTTTGTTTAGCGTGTGCATGGTCAAGTGAAGTCTATCCACATGATTCTGGAGCTAATTGAGTGAAATCTATAGGATTTAAGCGGTTCCGGCCGCAGAAAACATCTATCTACTATCTTAATATAATAATAAGACACCATATTGATCGTGAGGATCTAAAAATTTTCACGTTAATCGAAAAAAAAGAAGAATATCCTGTTAGATTTTATGAAGATCTAACGGTTTAGACTAGCCTAAAAAAATCCATATCTACTACAATTAATTTTATAATTTATAAATTAGCACATTAATTCATAGATATTGATAAGATAAAAATATGATAACAATACTGAGATACAACTCTAACTCAGGGGCGCGGAGGACTTAATTAGTATGGCAAGGTTGCCACGATACCTCGTAAATATTACCCTTTGCTGCAGCTTCAAGCTGGCCGCCATGGCTGCCTGTCTGAGCTGCAAACGGCTGAGCGAGACGGCTGCGAACTGTTATCACTTATGAGGCTGAGAGACAAGAGAAGGTGACGCGGTTGTGACGGGTAGGGTGAGCTGGGTCTTGCTTGTGAATTCCAAATTTACTGATTCCGCCTACCATTTCTTGGCTCTTTTTCCTACTCTGGCAGTTTACCAAAATTTTTCATCTCAACTGCGTACTACCCCTGGTGGCCGCGATACACCAAGTACCAACCGTTGCTCCTGAGATCGCTCGCGGGTGCATGCGCGGGGCGCAGCGCCGCCCGGCGCGTGTCGCGCGGCCAAGAGGAGCTCAACAGGTAGCCCACCCGCCGCGAGCGCCCAGCGCCCCGACCGCCGGCGAGGCCAGGCCGCGGCCGCCGGGCCCCGCGCCGGCCGCCGGACCGGTGGCCGGTGGGCATGCACACTGCACCTGTGCGCATTGCGCTCCGTCGTCCATCCCTTGGGCTTGGCGAATCGCCCCTGCGATTTCCCTGGCGAAGGCTGCAGGCTCCTTTTTTTTCTTCTTTCTGGCTCGGTCCTCCGCTCGCCCTGACGCGTCACGCACGTCCTACAGCTGTCGCCGTAGCCGCCCCGTGCTTCGTCCATCTGGTGCTACCGCGTCCCAGTCAGTCAGAAGAGCACTGTATGTTGTAGCTACTCTACTCTACTCTGCTGCAGAGATTGTAGCAATGTAGCTGCGGTTGCCCGTTGGACAAAATGGTGCCCTCGAGCCTGCAGTCCATACAAGTTTTTTTTTTTTACTCCAGATGCAAGCTACTAATCTGCCCGTGCATCTAGTAACTTTTTAATTGCAAGATCGAGAGGAGAACATTATAGTTGCGTGTGACGAATGGCTGGTGGTATCAGACCTATTCAGAAATTTCAGATGTTTGTGAACATGGCCCATCTGCAATCTGAACCTGATGACCAAAACTAGGCAAACGCTGAGGATGGTGCAATGGATGCAGCACGTGCCATGCTACCTCTCTGAGCAGGAAGACTGTACAAATAAATAGAAAAAAAAGTGGCACCAGTGAACAGTGAACAGTGGATCATAATGTCCTCCTGAAGTGTCATTTCCAAAATTCAACTGGTAGGCAGCTAGCAGAGATTTTCCTCTCTTTTTTCAGAAAAAAAATGAAGACAGATGAGATTTTTTTTACTAGGAGAAGGATATGAAACCATGTCACTACTTTCACTTTCACTTAGAGAATGGTACGTGCCAGTAGTACAAGTTATGTTCTGTTTAGTTACCAAAAATTTTCCAGCACTACAGTAACTTCGAACGTTTAACCACTAATTAGTAGTATTAGATGTGGATAATTGACAAAACTCATTCCATAACCCCCAAGTGAAATTAAGAGATGAATCTTTTAAACCTATTTGGACCATGATTAGATAATGTCGTGCTACAGTAAATAAGCTCTAATGATGGATTAATTAACCTTAATAGATTCGTCTCGCGATTTTCCGTACATCCGTGTAATTAGTTTTATAATTAATTTATATTTAATACTCGTAATTAGTGTTGAAAAAGTTGCTAAATTTTTTTAGCATTTTGGCAACTAAACGGCCCTTAGTCAGTGTTACAGTGTAATAAGAAGAGACGAGCAGTCCAAGAGAATGTCGATCGTTGGGTCCGTACAAGCTCTGCACACGGATCGAGCTCTTCACTTTATAGATTTGATGAACACGCCGGAAGCCAACGACAACAAGACATTTGATGCATAGGTTTCATCAATAATCTTAGCGCCTCAAGGGTACGAACGTACTAGATTCATTCAACCCTCGTTTTGCAAAAAAACAAAAGGGAGTTCAAGTACAAGGACTCTCCGATGACGTCAGCCTATGCAGGATGTCTCAACGGATGGAATTTTTTTTGTGCCATTTTATGTTTGTCAACCGAAATCGAGGTTGATGTCTTGGATTGTTTCCAGTAACCAATGCAAACTGATCATCCTCTGGTTGGAGTTTAAACTAAGCTATGGTGCTGTTAGTACCTGCTAACAGAATGCTGCTACTCTTTGGTTCCTGCACAATGTGACCGTTGCCAGCCAGTGCTCCAAGCAATTTTGGATGGCACGGTCTACCTTCTTATGCTTTGCTTTCACTTGTTCAAAAAGAAGATGGTGCAGAAGCTCCGGTAAAAAAACTCAGAGTAAAAACTCTACGGTGAGAAATATAATCCTAACATGTATGTGCAAAAGAATTCATAAAGTAGAAATATAATGGCAAGAAAAAGGAACAAAATATGGAGAAAAGGACCTTCAATTCGTCAGGGATCCGTGTCCGTATCCACACCAAGCCGTGTGCAGTGTACATCAGCTTCAGTGCTTAACCACCAACAGTGTCACTGCAGTATGTCACAGCCTCACACTCACAGGCCACAGCAGCAGGTAGCCGTTCTAGAACCTGACATCCATGGATGATGGATGGCAGAACATGCACACAGGAGATGGTGGATAAACACTTTTTTCGGCTCGTCTAAAAGTCGGCTGGTTTCAACTGCTTCAATAATATTCTGTGAGAGAGAATAAGTCGAAACCGGCTGGTGCTGGTGCTGGTGCTGCTGGCCCAGCGAAACAGAGTGAAAGTGGATGATTGTCGGTGATAAGTTGAAGCTACCATCTGTCACCTTTAGTTAGATTCGCTCTCACCGCAACCATTTCGGCCCCGTGCTGGATTCAGATCGTCAGTCCTGTGTGCTTCTTTGCTACATTTGCCAATGGCTTGCTTTGGGAGGGACAGACAAACAGCATCTCCTGAAAACAGCATGCATCTTCAGACGAAGATCAGCTTCGCCTGCCCAGCTGAAGATCTAGACGACCAAGCCGGAAATGCATGGCAAGATGAAGGTCCGTGCCCACCCCATGGCAGTGTAGGATTCACAAGCAAGTTATTTCATAGCAAAAAATTACTTTTTTTTCCTTTGTCAGGTAAGTCGTGCCACGGCTTGTACCGTTGAGGCACTTGCATTTTCCATTTATGCATAGCACAAAATTGAAGTGAAATGCATCCTATCAGCCTATCAAAGACGGTCCATGTAGTACCATAACTCAACAAATTTAAGTAAATTAAGCTGTTCCGCAGAATTTAGCAATCGTGAGTAAGGGTTGCTTTCTTGTCTGAAACTCTGAATAGTGTCTGAACTCTGAAATAGTGACCATGGATAGGTTCTCCTTAACCCTTCCCGTCATGATGATAAATTCGAGTCGTCAAGCATCATGGCAATTGAGGCACATTGTGCCAAGCAATAACAAATGCGCCAGTATAATCTTATTGATACATATTGCAACCAGGAACCGGAACATGAATAAATAGAAAAAAGAAAAGGTCAGCAAAGTCACTCATCCTGTTGAGCGCCACACTGAAGTTGTGTCTTCTACCAGTGGGAACCACTCTATTCTACATGGTTTTATTAGTGATTATCAAGGAAAACAACAATGCTTTCATCAACTTGTCTGAGGCATACGGTTTATACTCTTGATATTGTTTGTCTCGCGTCAAATGACATATATACAGCGCTCCCTCCCTCCACCCCCAAAAACTGTGGACGCAATCAGCAGCTTCCATTTCGCCGTTCTGATTTTATTGCTTCATAAGAATCCATAACCTCTTTGAATTTTGCCTCAGCGACCTCTGCAGAAAAGAATAAAAGAACAAAAAGAAGAGGCAGCTATTGAGCACAGATTCAAATGATGGAGATGGACATATGTTAGCTTTATTTACATAAGGGGGCTGGGAAGAAACAAGAAACAGCATTTACCTTTGTTATTTTGGTTTTGGTCTGGATGATACTCCATTGCTTTTCTCCTGAAAGCATTCTGAAATGCAACCATAAAGCAAGTAAGAAAGTCAGATTGATGATTACCAGAACGCTTCAACTATCAGACATGAAAGAAAACATAAAACACATGCAACCCCAATTTTCAGCCGACTAATGGGGACAATCAAGAATTTAGGCAGGAGAATGTCTCCTTGTGCAGCCATGCCTTGCTTTGCATACTTGACTAATCTATTCCTGGATACAGAGTGCAAAATTTATTCTACTAATTTAGTGATCCAGCACATAAGAAGGTGCTACTGAGTGAGTCTCAAATTTTTAAACGCCTAAAACATATTTAGTTGAACACCTCTCCCTGAGTCCTCTAGCTCATAGAGTCATAGGTACCATTTCAGCATTGCAGAGAGTAACTGTAAAAATAAATCTTTAAAATGTGCGACTTCTAACTCTCTTTCATGTTTGGAGCTGTCCCAACAGAAAACCAGAGAGTCTGTACAACAGACTATAACAGAACACATTGCACTCTTTGCAGCTATAATATTCATCAGACACAAAATAACCAGGTACAAGAAGGCACCTTGATTTCAGCATCTGAAAATGGCTCTGATCTTGACCTGTGAAATGAAAAGAAACAACTCCCGTTACGGGCAATCATAATGATATCATTTACTTATCATCTCTATTCTCTACTGTAATTACTTAAGTGTAGCAGTACATATTAGTACATAGTCTTTATACATTTGGCCCATAAGGCCCATGGCTCAGGTAGAATGTTGTAAATGTTACATATATACACCAAACGAAAAATATAGATATTATCTACAAATGTGCAATACAACACTTACATCTACATTAAGGCATGGTAACATCAATTTTAGGGCAACAGAAATGTGACTTAATGTATGTGAAAAGACATAGAACAGTTGGTTAATTATCTCTACAAAGCAGAGTGATTCTTTACTTTTAGCACAGTGCAATCATAAGGTACAAGGTTACTAAAAACTGCATTAATGCATGTCCACACGTAAGTGCATGCCGGTGCCTCTTTGCTAACATTCTTGACTGCTATCGGTAGTACAGATGGATAAGGGGGCCAAGAATGATATTGAATTATTGATTGACAACAAACTAGGCCAGCATCACGTGCAGCTCAGAAATAAATGGAATGTTCATTGACATGAACGGGTGTTGCTACATACCTGTCAAGACCCAAAATAGAATAGTGACGTGACATTGCATAACTCATAGTTTCCCTGGGCATCGACCTGAAATTTGTCCTTTGATTGGCATAAAATGCTTCTGCATCCCAGTACCACTCATCTCTTTGACTATGCTGATAATAGTTGGGATTATGGCTTTCCCAAGTTCGATAGTCCCGACATTTACTTCTCTCCTTTTTAAATACATCTTGCATGCGACGTATGCGTTCCTACAGAAATCACTACTGTTGGCTGAGGATTAGCTGAAACAAACCATCAGTATGCAAATACAATGAAAAACATATGACTAACATAGTGACATTTGTAAGATGGCTCTTTACTTGAGATTTCTCAAGCACATATTCTCATATCAAAATTTCTACTGACATACTAATTCTGAATAGGATAAAAAGAACTCGGGGAGATTTACTCTTGCTTTCCACCAGGCAACATATATCATTGATGACGTTAGCTGCTTTATCACTATCTTTTACTAAGTCAATAAGCCACACAAAGTGATGTTTTCTGGGAAGTTCATCTCGAAGTCAAGAAGCAACTGAATAATGACAAAACAGTTCTAAACTTCACGGTGAATAGTCTAGTAGCATCACTTTCAGTATACAAACGTTTAAAATGCATTTCTTATCTCTTGTATGTGAGAAGGGAACTGACCACTCTTTCCCTTTGATCCTCGCTCCTTTCGCGCATCCTCTGGTAATATTGTTCCCAGGCTTCACCTGACCGATTTGGCCTTTGAGTTCGAGGTATATCTTCCCAGTACACATATGGTTCCGACCTACTAAGCTTCAAGCAAACGAAAAAGATTTTAGCAATTCCCCACAAACGCACATATGGCCTCTGGCAATGATGCTTTAACAATAATTGCTAGAAATGACGTGCTTTTTTGTACCTGAGTGTAGAACCATCTGACCGTCCGGCGAAGTTGACCGACCTACAAATTCGTAGGTAAGCCAATGTATAACGCACACGGAAGAAAATGGACAAGCAAAACAGCTCAAGTCGAGGAGAACGGCTCGGCGCAACCACAGTACAGAGACGCGGCAAAGTGGCCTTACGAGGCCTAGAATTTTACAGATGGATCGAGATTCGGGAGGCCGCACGGCCGCAGCTCGAGTAATGTATCCACGAACCCGTGGCGAGGGAGAAGCTGGGCACGGGGAGCAGCAGACTTACGGCCGCGGTGGTGGCGGTGGCGCCGACGAGCGCGAAGAGGATGATGGCGGAGGGGAAGGAGCCGGAGTCCCCCTCCTCCCCCGGCGCCCCGGGGCGCCACGAGCTCGCCTGGTGCTCTCCGTCGCGGCGGCCGGCCATGGCTTCGCGGCCGTGCGCACTGGATTGGGGATCTGGAGCTGCCGTGACGCCGGCGAGACGACCGGAGAGAGTGAAGGGACGGAGGCTGCAAGTGGGCCCAGAAGAACATTTCTTCTTTTGGTCCGGACGAACTAATGGGCCGTGGTGGCTTTGATTGCTTTTGCGGGCCCAAGAGAAAGAAGAAGAAGAAGGGCCGCGTGAAAGAAGGTTGCAGCCCACCGTTTTTGCTCAACAGATATCCACGTGTGGCCCACTCTATAGTCATCTGGCATATCATTTCGAACGAGGAATTGTTTTGATTTTTCTTTGAAAGGATGGAATGTTTTGATCAACGTAGAAATTTTGTAAGAAGTAACAAACGTGTCCACGTGTATAAACAACGGACCATCAGCAGATAGCTAAAACTTATGAAGTAATAAGGGTGAGGTATTTGCATATATTTTTCTAACCTTTTCATTTCAAAATACACGTGTGTACCCATCCTTATGAGCACTTACAAGGGTTCAGACCGACGTATCTTAAGATTGACTCGCCTATGTATATGATTTAATTTGGTGAAGAAAGGAGTCGAAAACATACTTCCCTTTTTATGGTGATGTTATGCAGGCTGATCGAGCTTTATGCATATATATATGTATCTGCATTTCAACTTCGAAGGGTTGACTAATAATGAAAGAGACCCACGGTCCAAACCAGCGTAGGTAGGCAGGCATAAAGCTTAACATACAGAGGTATTTGAACTCTTGAAACATTTGGTTTTCTGTCGTGTTTCTTCTAGTTACACGTATGCTTCTTTCGATGATTTTTTTTTGGATACAGATCGAAGAGTCAACTTTTTTGAAGGAACTTCTTTCGATGATTTTTTTTGGATATACATCGAAGGGCCTAGCTAGTTGGCTAGTTGCTTGGTATTACGTACATGACGGATCACGTATTCATCGAGTTTTTCCTTGCGCAAGTTGCAACTGCATGCATTTTATTCATCGACGATCCCGTGTTCACGTATACGCCTACCGTCCTCTCTGTTTCCCATGGTGCACGAGTATTTTTTTTTTACGAATGAGCATGATATGATATTGTGCCTATTTCATCGATAAATATGGGATTGCACGAGTAACTTCGCGGTGAGAGCAGCTCCAGCAACAACCTCTACTTCAGAATCCCTACTTTCTGAGGGGCTGTTTGGTTTCAGGATTAAAAGTTTTAGTCCCGTCACATCGGATGTTTGAACACCCATCAGAAGTATTAAATGTAGGCTAATTATAAAACCAATTGCATAAATGGAGGCTAATTGTTAAGACGAATCCATTAAACCTAATTAGAATGTTGTGCTACAGTAAACATGCGCTAATCATGAACTAATTAGGCTTAATGGGTTCGTCTCGACAATTAGCCGCGATTTCTGCAATTAGTTTTGCAATTAGCCCTTATTTAGTCCACCTAATTGGTGTTAAAAGAGAGGACTAAAATAAGTCCCTATAGATCCAAACATAGCCTGAGTAGTGAGTAGGGGTTTTTCACTACTTTCTGGGTCTCAGTTTATTGCCCCTAATGACTCCAGCAAGACTCCAGCAAGGGTCTTACTTTTCAGCCCTTACCTCGTTTTCTTCCTATTTCCAGATACCCTCTATGTATATTCTTCACATCACACCACTGCAATTCAAATGCAAATATTTATAAAGCATAGTGATGAATCCTATTCAAACTAATGATTTTAAAAACAAAATTCAAATTCAAAAATTTAATAGAAAAATATCAGCAAGCATGATCCAATACTACCGCATATTCCAAAAACTTGTAAATGCAAGCCATCAACTTGTCAATCACGAAGACAATGGAGACACTTCATTTGACGTAGTTCAAAGACAACCAACAAGGCAACATAGAAAATAGGACAACTTGGTTTGGCCGAAATATTCAAATGAATATCCATTTAATCCTAGTGTTGTATAGGATCATGAAAGGATCGAGGTACAAGAAGGGGGTTGAATATCCACTTGAACTAGGTGAAGGAGCCTTGCACTTGTTCTTTTTCTTTGACTTGTGATCACTCTTGACTTTGAGTGCAAGATCTTTCTTAGCTTGTGATGGCTCAAGTTCATCCAAGAGAAATATTTCATGTGATCGGATCTTCCCAATCACATAGGCAAGATCCTTCTTATAGAGAATAGATACGATAATATTGTACTTGGGCTTGATGAGTGAGTGAAGAATCTTCCGAATGATGTCACTGTCGGTCATAGAAGAAATTTCAAGTGCATTAATATCCTCAATAATCACATTCAATCTAGAGAACATTTGCTCAACAAGCTCATTAGGAAGCATTTTGAAATCATTTAGCTTGTCCTTAAGCAATTGATATTTCTCTTCACGGAGTTTTTTGGAACCAACATACATGGTTTCAAGCTCACTCCACACCTCATTGGCCGTGTCCTTGCTACACACACGAGCAAAGACCTCTTCACTAACGGCCTTAAATATGACATTCTTAGCTCTAGAATTCCACTTAACCTGTTCTTCACTAGGCACGTTTGGCATAGGTTTCTCGGTGATCTCCCAAGCATGAGAAGATTGAGCATCAAGATAACTCGCCATGCGAGCTTTCCAATAGCCATAGTTTCTACCATCAAAATTAGGTGGTCCACTCCCCGATGGGGCCATTTCTCTAGGATTTTAAGCCTATAAAAGAGAGTCTAAGCTTTGATACCAATTGAAAGGATCGAGTCCCAAGAAGGGGGGTTAAATTGGGACTTTTTCGAATTCTATCGAGTCCTTAACCTATACTAATGTTGCCCAATCTACAAGTTTTGAACCTAGTAACTAGAGCACACTAAATTGAGCGGCCTTAGGTAGGATAGCACACTAACATGCTCATGATTCCTAGTTGCACGATCACACTAGCAAGAATTGATCTAGTCAAGAGAGCAGAGCATACTAGCATATGATCATCCTAGTTGTACAAACAAACAAACATGAAAGGATAGCAATAAGAAGAGCAATGTAAATACTTGAATGTAAAAGCGAGACACGAGACAACCCAATTTTTTTTTGTGGTATCGAGTAGTTGACGCTCCCCCCTAATTCATATTGGAGCACCCACTAAGGGTATGCCTCCCTTGCATCACCAAGAACGCAAGTGCTTCACTAAGAATGCTCCTTCTCCATCTCCGGAACGGCGAGCTTCACACCGTGTGCAACTTTTTCTTCTTGGGGCTCCCACAAACTCTAAGAGCTCACCAAGAGCCACCAATCACCAAGACCGTCTATATGCCGTCAAACACCAAGAGTGACTTCACTTGACCTAACTAAGTTGGCCCTAAGCTCAATACTTGCTCCATTATTTATTTCTACTATTTCCGTGAATTCAATGTTAACATCAGTACAACACGAGAGTTTCAGGCCTTACCTGCCACCTCCCTCTACCTATGACACCTTGGGCCCCACTCGTCATCCCTAACCTCCAGCAGGCACGGCAAGAGGGGGTGCAGCTGCTTGCACCGATGGAGGCATGAAGAACTTGACGCCTCCCGACAGGAGCAAGCATGGAGGAGCAGAGATTCTTAGCTTGGTAGGTGCTTCATATAAAAAGGAGAAGGAAGTGGGAGGTGGCTTATATATTGGGTGCTGCTTCCTGCTAATTTGCTCTAACGGAACGAGAAAGCAATCAGCAGCTATGGACTTGGATTTGGTGAGGTAGGTGCTGATTTTCTCTAGTGGCTTTCGATTGAAGACGGGGTTACGGTGGACAAAATAGGGAGGAAGGGAAAATAGGCCTTGCAGCTTTTGCATCTCGGTAGGAAAAATAGAAAGGGAGGAGAGAGGAAAAGATACCGGTGCTTAGGGGAATAACCAGAGAGGAGTTTTGGTGCCGCTTGCTGCCTGCTCGCTCGCCGAGAGGAGGGAGCCACCTCGGCCATGGGCCACGGCGGACATGTGCTTGGGAGGGCGACGATGCGTGGAGTTAGCCATGGCGGCCGTGCTGCAAGGGAGAGAGAATTGGGCCGTGCTGCAGGCGAGTGCTCTCGGCATTTTTTCTTATCAGCAGTTAACGGCAAGTTCACAGAGATTATACAAATCAACAACGGAGGAGCAACTTTCAATGCTATTTTTCTAAAGTTGAATCTTTTGATTGTTCTTTTTTCTAAAGTCTGAATCTTTCAATGGTATGAATCTAAATTTCTCTTATCTAAACTACTCAAATAAGCAAACAAAAGAGAAAATAACTCACGAAACATAAATTAAATGGTTGCACCGTCGGCATCACCTCCACTACCACCACAACGGTGGTGTCAATGGTGGCCTGCCTACCTGGCGTCAGCCTGGCATGGACGTACATAACGGAGGGGTACTCGCCGGCAACGACGAGGCAGCGCGGTGAGGTTGAGGTCGGGTCATCGATGCGAATGGGCGGTGACGTAGCGCGGGAGGCTCGGGACCCGCGGATCGATGTGCGCGGGAGGGGTAGCTCTCTTCCTCATTGGTGGGTGGCGTGGTGTGAGGTCAGGTCGGCGGTGGGTGGCGCAGTGAGGTCTAGGATTCCGACAAGGGAGGAGTTGATAGCAGAGGGGAGCGGTGGAGGGGAATGGCGGAGGGGAGCACGCAAGGACCGTCACGCAGGAGAGAGGAAGGGCTGCCGCGTGGGTGGGAGGGAGGAAAAGCGGTTCAGGAGGGTCCTGTCGTGCCGGAGGTCGGGGAAATCGCCGAGTAGAACCTCCCTAGCTACCTGTGGGAGAAGGGGATGAGGAGAAGGGGATGAGGGGTGAATCTAGGAGCCTCCCTAGTCTCCCTAGTCTAGGGACTCGAATAGTTTTTTTTTCCGTCCTGGATCTCTACACCTTGAATAGAGGAAATATTAATAGAGATTTTGTTGGAGTCTGAGCTCAGTAGTCAAGTCGCATGATTAGCCCGTCTAGCCCGTCTTGTAAGTTTTGTTTCCTACTATCAATGTCGACCTGCCGTTCCTATCGGGGATCGCATATCATCCATGGAATTCTTGCCATATCGAAGCTTCGCTGTCATTGACTGACCACAACAACCATTACTTATCTCTTTCCACAGTTTACTAGAAATATATCTTTGACAAGTCACCGAGGCCGATCTCGTTGCTTCGGTACAAATACCCCCGGCTACTCTACTCGCCGCAACCCATGCATATCACACACAGACGAGTGCAAATCTCTCAAACCTAGCTCAAATAAAGCTTCATTTTGTCCAATTATTATTAGCTTGCAATGGACTTCTCATCAGCAGGTAAGCTCGCGTGTTTAGCTCTGGCGCTCGCCATGGCGGCCGTCGTCACGCCGTGCGCCGCCCAGAACTCGGCGCAGGACTTCGTGGACTTGCACAACGCGGCGCGCGCGGGCGTGGGCGTCGGCCCGGTCTCGTGGGACGACAGCGTGGCCGCCTTCGCGCAGAGCTACGCGGCGCAGCGCGCCGGCGACTGCGCCCTCCAGCACTCCGGCGGCGGAGACAACCACTACGGGGAGAACATCTTCGCGGGCCCCGCCGGCAAGGACTGGACCGCGTCGGACGCCGTCGGCCTGTGGGTGGCGGAGAAGCAGTACTACGACCACGCCAGCAACAGCTGCGCGGCGGGGCAGACGTGCGGGCACTACACGCAGGTGGTGTGGCGCGACTCCACCGCCATCGGATGCGCACGCGCCGTCTGCAACGACGGCGGCGTCTTCATCACCTGCAACTACAACCCGGCGGGCAACGTCGTCGGGAAGAGCCCTTACTAGTTAGGGTCGCACTGCTAGCTGCTCCCAGTTCCAGTTCATCGTAGTATACGCGTATATATACATGCATTCAGCAGGTGCATACTGTATGTGACATGATAACAAAATAAATAAACCATGTCAACAATAAAATCATGTGCTTTCGCTTATCTGTTGTATAGAGCTACTTAATTTTTTTCTTACTAGCGACCGGACGTCCGATAGTAATTTTCCCATCGGATGCTCCGTTGCAACATCGAAATAAGACATATGCAACATCAAAAATATATAGGAGCAACATTAAAATTATGCGAAAAACTAATTAAATCGTTTGAGTTTCGGATACGAAAATTGCCGTCGCAACATGAACACTATGTTTCATCCAACATTCACTATGAAATATGCGGAAATAATAGTTGTGACATTCAAGATCAACTATTGAAATATATGTCGGAGCGTCCGATTTTTTTCCCCAGTCCGGACATACGTATCTTAGCATTTCTGAAATTTTTTTTGGAGGGGTGTATAGAGCTACTTGATGGGCCGAGAGGCCGTGAGCTGAGAAGAAAGGTAGGATGCGCAGGCCTAATCTTTTAGAGGAAATTATTTCCTTAGCCCTAAATAAAGTTGTGCTTAGTTTCTTGGTCCTTTTTCTCTTACACTTGGCTATTTAGCCACAAAACGAGTTTTGTTTAGTTTTTTAGCCCTTCCGTCACCTGCAGTTAGGTCTAATGTCTAATTATATTCAAACACATCAATTCAATTAGATTTTTAACTAAGAAAATGATAATATGAAGGAATTTTACGTGAACTTTTTGTATTTTAATACCACTACTAAAGTAGTTTCTAGGTATTTATAAATTTATTTTCAGTTTAAATCATAGAAAATCGTAGGAACATGCTAAAATAGTGAAAAAAATCACAGGAGTCATATTTAAGCATGCTGGATCCAGCAAAAATTACCAACATACCATTTGAGCTACGGAAAAGTAGATATTGTATTAATAGATCTTAGCACTTCCGTCACCTGCAGTTATCTATAAATAGCAATATCTACTTTCAGTAGCTCAAATGGCATGTTGGTAATTTTTTCTAGATCCAGCATGCTTAGATATGACTCCAGTAAATTTTTCACTATTTTAGCATGTTCACGATTTTCTATGATTTAAAACTGAAAATAGATTTATAAATGCCTAGAAATTATTTTACTAGTGGAAAAAAATACCGAAAATTCATGAAAAATTTCTTTATGCTGTCATTTTCTTGACTAAAAACCTAAACTGATGTGTTTGAATATAATTAAACTGTAGACCTAGCTACAGGTGACGGAATGGCTAAGAAACTAAACAAAACTCATTTTGTGGCCAAATAACCAAGTTCAAAAGAAAAAGGATCAAGAAACTAAGCACAATTTTTTTAGGGTCAAGGAAATAATTTTCTCAATCTTATACTGCCTTGCCGGGCCGTGCGTGCCCGCTGGCCCTTTTAGTGAAAGGGCGCTGAGGCTAAAAATGGGCCTAGGAGAACAGATCGATGAGCCAACGTTTTATAGTTGAAGAGGAAATTGATTTAGTGGGCTATGCGGGCCTTTATTGTGCAATGCTGAGGTTGTTGGGGTGCTGCTAATGCTAGCTGCCCATGTTTGATCTACGGTGATACACCGACTCATACGACCTATTTCCAGACTGTTAATGAGATGAAATGTGTTAAGTAGCGGCGCTGCGGATCCCTAATCTTGTTCCTTTCCCTTCCCACAGGAGATGAGGCGTAGGGAAGATGTAGAAGATCTCACCTGTATCCTTCCCAATAGCACATAAAGATTGACACATATATGAGATATAATGTAGATGAATTTATTCTCTCTTATTATTGATCACACATACATGTTCCTATATATAGTTATGATCCTCTTCAGGAACAGTTTTGGTATGAGCCCATAATTATCACTTAATTATTAACATGATATCAACAAAATGAATGGTGTCAGAACAACCCAATAAATCTTTAATTGAGGCCAGGTTTGTGGTCAATAGTAATAACCGAGACCAACAACGGTTTATGTGCTCTTAAAAACAGGAGAAGTCTACGCACTATGCAGTTTGGGTTCGTGCCGTCGTTTCATGAGGCTAGCAGTATAATTTATGATTGCAACCCTTTCTGTCACGTGGTAAAAGAACTATCCTAAGCCCGGCCCATACTCCGTTGGATTGCTGGTCCGCCATTGATGTTGTGTATACCTTTCGAGCTAGGAACGGATTGTAAGCAATACCGTACATGTCCACGTGTACAAGAAAAAACAGCAGATTGCTAAGACTTTTGAACTGCGGTGATGCATTCAACTATATTCCTAAATACGTTGAAATTTTTCTAGGGAAATAATAAAAAAAAACTTATTTTGGTTGATGAGAAAGGAAGAGAGAAGCATGCCCCTTCACATGTCGACGTTATCTTGCTCACGAGTCGTGCAATCGAGCTTTATCTGTATGTCCACATGTCAGTCGCGCGTAACATTCACGAGATTTGGAATTCTTCAGAAACCCTTGGGGCTGCACTGAAGGTTAGTTGGCAAATGAAAGGGACCCAAAATCGAGATTATTCGATCAGCAGAAACTTGCTGAGAGGCGTACTGAACTCTTTAACCATTTTAATCTTTGCATTGCCAGCAGTTTCTTACTTGCTTGTACGCATGCAAGTTTGTGATCAATTTTGGGCCACGCAAGTCTCGTCGCAACCGAGCAAGACGTATGTGTGTCACGGGACGGTTAATGGCTAAACGTAAGCAGCTGCCAGGTCATTAACGTTCGTAATCAAGGCAATCGTGACGAGTTTTTTTTCCTCTCACAAATCACAATTGCACCTGCTATTCTCGATCTGCATCCATCGATAGGTAGATCACTGCACGCCTAACCGTCCTCCGTTTCCCATTGGTACACGAGTAACTAACTTTTCGTTAGCGTCAGATCTGCTTGGTTTTTTTTATTTTTTTTCGATTTATTCCCTCTCACAGAATACTATTGAACCAGCCGAAACCAGCTGAAATCCAGCGTGCCGACATAACACACACACTTTGAGATAGTGAACATCGCTAGCCTTCTCTATATATTGGCAGTTGGAAATGCCATCCCCCATTCATATATAATCTTAGTGGCTAGTTCAAATAAAAGTCTACTTTCTGTCATTCTTTCCAAATTTGGTCATACTTGTGCACACGATCATGCATTGAAAAATGTCAAGATATTATACTGCTGTACGTAAATCGCAACATCTATCAAAACCCTTCTCGAAACTGATCAGCTCCGGCTATTGTATCCAACCCGCCGCGATTGGCGGGGACAAAATTTAAGCTAACTGCCGGGCCGGTCGTGATTTCTTCCAAGGTCGCCGGTGACTTCTGCAGCCACTGAACATGCCATATCATAGTATTTCTTCATTCGTTCCCCATTGTTTAATTTCAACCTTCAACGCACCAACAAAATTTATTTATTTGGGCCATATTTTACTTCGACGACGATGTATTGTATTGTCTACTCTTTGTAATAATCTTATGGAACCCTAATAATATATATATATATATATATATATAATCTTTTTGGCCAAGTCCGAAGGCATGGATCAGTCATGGCCGGCCGGCCGATACCAGATGAAGTAAACCTTCCAAGTCATTGTCAAGTTAATCCAAATTAGTCCCGCCGATCCTATCGGAAAGGCGATCGCTTCCATGGAATTCTTTCCCCTCTTGGAAATCTTTTAAGCGCCAGCATTGACTGTGGATCACCATTTATTTTACCAGCTCGTAGCAGCATGGTATCTTGGAGAGATCTCCGCCTTCTCCCCGCTACCAGGCTACCAGCACTATAAGTACCCCGGCCACTCGCCTCAGCTCATGCATTGATTGATCACAACGGCAACAAGCTATCTAGCTAGTCACAGGAGCTTATCATAATAAGCTCGGCAATGGCGTCGAAGCTGGCGTGCCTAGCCCTGGCGGCCTTCGCGGCCGCCGCCGCCGTGCTCGCCACGCCGTGCGCGGCGCAGGACTCGCCGCAGGACTTCGTGGACCCGCACAACGCGGCGCGGGCCGACGTCGGCGTGGGCGCCGTGTCCTGGGACGACACCGTGGCGGCCTACGCGCAGAGCTACGCGGCGCAGCGCCGGGGCGACTGCGCGCTCGTGCACTCCGGCGGGCCCTACGGCGAGAACATCTTCTGGGGCTCCGCCGGCGCCGACTGGTCGGCGTCCGACGCCGTCGCGTCGTGGGTGTCCGAGAAGCAGTGGTACGATCACGGCAGCAACAGCTGCTCGGCGCCGGAGGGCCGGTCGTGCGGCCACTACACGCAGGTGGTGTGGCGCGACTCCACCGCCATCGGCTGCGCCCGCGTCGTCTGCGACAACGGCGGCGGCGTCTTCATCACCTGCAACTACAACCCGCCGGGCAACGTCGTCGGCCAGAGCCCGTACTAGCTAGGCTCGTGCCGTACACGTGCGTGCCGCCTGTATGAATACATGCATGTATACGGGGTCGAAACGAATAAATTGTGTCAGCTGCATATATATATGCATACGATGTGACGAATAATATTGTGATACATAATCAACAATAAAATCATGTGATTTTTCTTTAGAAACGTTTATGATCTTATCGAATCCCATATCGTGATGATCAGTTTTCTTGTCATCTGAGTTCTGCACTTATCGGCCAACAGAACTCGCTGAAGTAGTCATTTGCAGTTGACAATAAACAGTTTGAACTACTACCTCCGCTCTTAAAAATATGATACCATTAATTTTTCCCGTTTATTGACTTCTCATCTTTTCTATAAATATTTATATAAATAGATAAATTTACAAGTCAAACTTAGATCTAGTGACTTATTTAAGTTTGCATAACTATTTGAGAGTAAATAAATTTTGTTGGTCAACATTTAAGAAAAAAAAGGTAAATGGTGGCATCCATGTAAGTACGGAGAGAGTATATATTTCTGCACAGGAACTGAACGATTTATAAATTCCATGTGAAATTCTTATGCTGCAAATGCTTCTCATGAGAGTGTGATAATAAGAAATCGTATTGTTTGTTTCAAGGCATATCTTGTCCATATGTAGGCTAAATACATATTGAAAGAATGAAGGCAACATTTAATACCAGGATCGATCGGATATATTGCAAGAGCCATTTTACCGTTCTTTTAAGGTACCAAGAGGTGTCACCTAAATATAATTCTAGCACCTAGTTATCAAATTTCGGTACCTCCCTAAGCATAATTATGTGGTACAGTACCTCTCAAACATAATTTATCTTTGTTTGAAGAATGCAATTCTGCGTTTGAAAAAATTCCCACAAAGAGTACAATTCTAGAAATTGGATCTCAACTACCTGCCAAGTTTAGTGGTCAGATTTAATTTGCATGTCAAAACTACCGTATGTGGCAAACAAATAAGGGTATGAGAGTCTTTTCACGCCACAACTATCTAACTAAAAAAACTAGAATTGCACTCTTCATGAGATAGAGAGAGTATGTAATAAAATTTGAAAGTGGTAGAGGGTTTCAGGTACGTATAAGATTCAAATCAAGTTAAACTGAAGTCGTTCAACATGATATCACCATTTTTACACGTGTCTCCCGTGACTGGACTTGTGGAATCGACGATGAAATTAACATCCATTAGTTATTCAGCTTCACCCATGCGCGTTTTAGTTTTTTATCTCACGATTGACTACTCGAACTGGGCTGGTGCAGCATCGCGTGACCGCGGCGCCTGCCGGCGGGCCAAAGGGGCGCGATGGCTATCTATCACTGGTGTGATAAACTTCAAAACCATCACTTGAAGGTCCGCTTCTCTGTTATTGGGATGTATTCGGTTCAACAGTTGTTTTATCCTCTCAGCTGAAAAAGCTGTTGGGCTGCAGGTTCGTTTATTTGGCTTAATAGTGGTTAGTTCGTTGAGGCCCATTTTAATGTTTTGGTTCGTAGAGGCTCACGTACTGTAGCAGCTGTGATTCTTTTCTCCAATTAAAATTATATGTTGTGTTTTTACCTTGTTTTTTATTTATTGTATTTTTTATTTATTTTCTATTACGTGTAGGTATTTTCTGTTTTTCTATTTTCTTTTGACTTTCTTATTTGCGTATAAAAATATTTTTTAAGGTGTAGGTGTATTTATGTTCATGTAAAACTATTTATCTATGTGTGACTAATTTGTTCACAATGCTAAATTATTTGTTCGTTGGTAGATTAAATTATTCTGTGATGTTGACTTATTTGTCCGTAATATTTATTTCTCAAATGTTCGCGATGTGTAATATTTTGTTCATCGTATATTATTATTTGTTCATTACGTTTAAATTTTTATTCTAAAAAATAATTATTTGTTCGTGTTATTAAAAAAATTTTGTTCCCAGGAACCGAAATTCATTATTGAGTATTAAAAAATATTTTTTTAAAAAATATCGGACAAATATAGGCAAGTGTGGTCTTATTTTGAATATTTTATCATAAGTAAGATAACGGTGCAATCAGAATTTAATTTGGATGCTCAGTTTAATAGTTATAATTTTTTTTAAAAAAATTTGCATGCATGTGGGTGATGTCATGGTTTGTTGTCCTCTCCTATATGTATGCATGTGTAATCTATCCTCTTTTATTATTAATAGGCCTCGGTCCACGGGAACAGTCCGATAAGGAGAGAATTAATTTTTTTTAATTAATAGTTTGTAAATTATCATTATAAGTGATAGCTAACCGCACTTTGCCGGAGGTGACAATGCCGAAATTTTATAGGTCACGCGGTTGGGTGCGGTTGCGTCGCAGAAGGCCTCCGACGTCCACGCGCAAAAGTTGAACGGCCCAGCACACCAAGAGAGCTAATCCAGCCTGACGGACATGCAAATACTCCTAGAATTTCGTGTACACATTGATTCAAACAAAAAAAAAATCAATGATCCAAATTAAATTCTAGTTTCACCAGTATATTTCTTATAACGAAATTTTCAAAACTAGACCACCCTTAACTATATTTGGACGAATTTTATTTCTAAAATAGTTTTATTCTGTTCTAATAAAATAATTTGTTCCAATAGTATGATTGGATCCAACTGAATAAATTCTAATATTTGTTCCAATGATCCGGTTGGATGCAACAAATTCAAAAAAATTTCTAATTTGTTCCATTGTAACAAAATGTTACATTTGTTCCAATAGAAAACTTTTGTTCTCATCGCAGATGTAACAAAAAGTTTCAGTCCCAATTATATTTTTTTTCCAGCTCTAGTTTGCGACGCAACAAAATTTTTAATTTCAGGGTCGGTGGGGAGCGGGTGGCCGGCGGTCCGAGAAGAACGGAACATTTGGCCCAACAAACCGGCAGCAGACGTTTCTGCGATCGAAAGTAACGCGAGCTGCTAATCAGATCCCGCGCATCCTGATTTCACGTGTTAACTGAATGTGTCTCCTGGGCCCAACCTTAATTTATAATTGTTCGTCTCCCCCAAAATCCCTTTCTGCGATGCTTCATATGGCAGTTCTGTTACCCCTAGTGGGACCCGTGAGATAATGCGGGAAATATTAGGAGTCACACATGTAAGTGACAGTTAAACCATTACATAAAGCTAAAACATTTTTTATACGTTGCTGGAATAATTGTTCCAGCTTTAATAAAAAAATATTTCACGTAAAAAAATGTGTTCCACAAGAAAATCATCTAAGTATGATTTTATTTTGAAGATTTCGTCGCAAGAAACACCGTGGTGCAGTCGTATTTTAATTTGAATATACGGTGTTGAAAATAATGATCGTGTGATATCTTGACTGCCAGTCACACGTGTGACCCCTAATAGCTCCAGACAATGCGCCGATCTGAATTAGCATGGGACAATGGAGCTCCCGTGACCATGGAACTTTACTGGATTAGCATGCTAGACCTTACAAGGTCGAAGACTAAACTTTGGGCTAAGATTCATGGTCAGCCCACTTAGAGACGGTGAACATCGCCGGCCTTCTCTGTTCGGCAATCCTATATATCTTTTGGAAGATTTTTTATTCCTCATCTTCTAATATTTGAGATTCGTGCAAAATCTATATTCGTTGGATTGTTTCCACCTAAAACCCTAACACAATGCCTCCCGTCCTCCCCTGCCTCCTCCATTTGGGCCGCCGCCCCTCGACCTCGCCGTGCTATCGCCGCCCCGACGTGCCGCCCCTGCAGCCTTGCCGCGCCGCCGCCGCCCCGGCACCCACCACTGCGGCCTCTCCGCGCGCACTGCCGCCCCTGTGGCCTCGCCGCGCGCCACTGCCGCCCTGGGGCGCCTGCCCTCACCGCCGCCCCTGCGGCCTCGCCGCGCGCCGCCACCGAGAAGAAGATGTGGCAATCGATTTTGAAAAAATATATTTATCTTGGTTCTGATGAATGTTGAATCTATTCTTTTAAGATGTTGAAATAGTCTGTAAAAAATGTTGAAGGTAATATTTTTCAATATGTTCATATATGTGTTTTTGAAAATGTTGAATCTACTATTTTGAAATGTTGATTGATTTTTCATAAACTGTTGAATTCAATTTTTTGAATTATTGAATTTAGATCTCTAATTTGGGCCCTTGTGTACTGTTTTTATTGTAACTGGGTCTTAGATGGCTTATCCACCTCTCGGAAGCTGTATAGGAGCCCCCTTCTCTGTTCTCTTTGCCTGACCTGACGAAGCGATGCGCACTCGGCTCTGAACAAAGCTGCAGCTAGCGCAGCACTTGCAGTCACCATTAAATTCGTTACAAAAACAAACACACATCACAGTCAGGCACGGACAGTACGATTGTACGTGTAACAAGCTGCATCACAGTTCTTCAGTAATCTGGAGCCTTGACAATATTACAGACTTACAGGACATCATCAAACTGACTTGAACAATTCAAGACTAAGATTTTTCTTTATTTAAAATTAGGCAGGAGCGCTGCCAATGCATTTAAGAAGGAAGGAAGCGAGTTCAACAAGAACGTTTGAGAAACTGAATGCGACATCTCACTCGAATGGACACCATGTGTAGACAACAGCACACAACGCATCTCTATCAAATAACCCATGTTAGAACAAACACGTCTTAAAACTCAATCTTAACAGGATCTAACATCTAAAATATGAGCACAACCTATAGAATAAAACTGAATAACGAAGAAGGGTTTCAGATCTCGACCGCCAATCATTGTAGGGGCCGCTGAGGACGACATCTCGGCGGTGGGTTTTGTCGGGGACGAAAACAGATCCGCCGTAGTCGTTCCCGTAGATGTTCCCGACGTAGACGTAGTAGTCGATCTCGCCGGGTACCGTCTTCCTTCCGGCCTATACCGGCACTGTCCGGTGTTGGACGGCAAGCGGAGGCGGTGACCTTCAGGTGGCTCCAGCGCCGCCGTGGATCGAGACGGCTGTAGTGGGCGGCTAGGGTTTTGCGTCTGATTAGGTTAATCACAAAAACGCCGGGTCCCACTATTTATTATGGCGCTGAGCGACCTGGGGCCACAACCACGAGTTGGGCTTGGGCCTCCGATCAAGGCGCGTAACGGGCTTATTTCTTTTGGGCCTTTCTGACCACCCAAAAGTTCCAACATTCTCCCCTTTGGTCTAAAAGCCTAAAAACTGACGCCAATCTTAGAGTGGAGTTATATAAAGAAATAATGTATCACAACAGTGTATAATCCTATTGTGATACAATTATCCACAATGCATTAAACCACTTATCATAATGGGAGGTGGTTGTCTTATGACCCTTTTAAGTCCAAGATCACAGGCTATCCAACAGTCCCATGCCGGCAATTAGCTCACGAAATTGATTGGGAGGTAAGCCTTTCGTTAATGGATCCGCGAGCATTTCCTTAGTACTTATATGCTCTAATTTAACAGTACGATCTTGGACTCTATCTTTCACAACATAAAATTTAATGTCAATGTGTTTGGCACCACCACTTGACTTGTTGTTACTAGCATAGAAAACTGCGGCTTTATTATCGCAGTATAACTTTAGTGGTTTGCTTATGCTGTCTACCACTCTTAATCCGGGTATAAATCCTTTGAGCCACACAGCTTGCCCTACGGCCTCATAACATGCCACAAACTCAGCCTACATGGTTGATGCTGCAGTAAGTGATTGTATGGAGCTTCTCCATGATATTGCTCCATTCGCAAGTGTGAAGATATAACCTGATGTCGACCTTTTAGTGTCAACACAGCCTGCGAAGTCGGCGTCTGAATAGCCAACTACTTCTAAATTCTCAGTTTTCTTATATGTGAGCATGTGATGTTTAGTGCCCTGCAAATAACGCAAGACCTTCTTGACCGCTTTCCAGTGATCCATTCCTGGGTTAGACTGATATCTACCAAGCATCCCGGTAATAAAAGCTAAGTCAGGGCGTGTACATACTTGTGCGTACATAATGCTTCCAACAGCTGAAGCATATGGAATCGAACTCATTTGATCAATTTCTAACTGATTCCTGGGACTTTGAAACTGCCCAAACTTATCGCCCTTAACCACTGGAGCAGCTGTGCCTGAACATTGATGCATATTATATCTTTTAAGAACCTTCTCTATATAAGCCTTTTGAGAGAGTCCTAATGCACCCTTGGATCTGTCTCGATGTATCACAATGCCCAGTACATAAGAGGCATCACCGAGATCCTTCATATCAAAATTCGATGAGAGAAAACCTTTTGTCTCATGCAGCAAGTTCTTATCGCTGCTTGCTAATAGGATGTCATCCACGTATAAAATTAGGATGATGAAAGAGCTCCCCTTGATCTTAATATATATACAATTATCCACTATATTTTCAACGAAGCCCAGTTTCTTAATTACTTCATCAAACTTTAGGTACCATTGTCTGGACGCCTGTTTCAACCCATAAATGGATTTCTTTAGTCTGCATCCCAACTGTTCTTTGCCTTCCACAACGAAACCTTCTGGTTGCACCATGTATATATTCTCATGCAAATCACCATTTAAGAACGCAGTCTTAATGTCCATCTAATGCAACTCGAGATCGAAATGAGCTACCAGAGCCATAACGATTCTAAACGAGTCTTTCTTCGAGACGGGCGAGAAGGTCTCAGTATAATCAATTCCCTCTCGTTGTGTGAAGCCCTTAGCCACAAGCCTTGCTTTGAAACGTTCAATCTTCCCTTTGGAGTCATACTTAGTTTTGTAGACCCATTTACAGCCCACCTTCTTAGCTCCATCAGGAATCTCTACTAAGTCCCATACCTTATTTATACTCATAGATTTCAGCTCTTCTTCCATAGCCTCAATCCACTTGTGGGAGTGCTCACTATTCATAGCCTCCTTGAACGAGTTTGGATCATCAACCTTCCCCATGTCATGTGCTTCTCCACTCATGTACACATAATCGTTGGAGATAGTAGTTTTCCTCTCTCGTGTTGATCTTCTCAGAGGTTGTGGCTGCTCCCTTGGAACAGGCTCAGCAATAGCTTCTTGCTGTGCCTCTGATGTCCCAGCGGCGGTCTGATCCTGTACTTCCTCAACAGGTTCTGCCACAGTTTAATTTTGATGCTCATCAGCCACATTCTCATGCTCACTTATGACAGGCGCTTGTTCCACATTTACTTCTGGGAAATCAACTGTCTGGGCTGGTGGTGTATTCTGAAAATTAGGCAAAATAGGTACGTAATAATCACGAGTCAGCGGTGTAGAATCATAAGTCCGCATTTCCTCGAGATCGATTTGCCTAGTCTCAGTGCATCCATTTTCCTCTAAGAATACTGCATGTCTCGTCTCAACAAACTTAGTGGTACCCTTAGGATAATAAAATCAATATCCCTTTGATCTGTCTGGGTATCCAATGAAATAGCAGCTCTCTGTCTTAGAATCTAATTTTCCAAGGGATGGATTAAATAATTTCACTTCAGGCGCACAACCCCAGACATGAAAATATTTAATGCTGGGTTTCCTACCAGTCCAAAGCTCATAAGGCGTCTTAGAGACTGACTTACTAGGAACGCGATTATTTATATGCGCGACAGTTTTCAACGCTTCCATCCATAAACTCACTGGCAGTGTGGAGTTGCTTAGCATACTGCGCACCATATCCATTAGAGTGCGATTTCTTCTTTCTGCCACACCATTTTGCTGAGGTTCACCAGGAGTTGAGTACTGTGCTACTATTCCATTTTCTTGAAGGAATCTAGCAAAAGGACCTGGGATTTGTCCATATGTGGTATGTCTCCCATAATATTCACCACCTCTATCTTACCGTACCACTTTAATCTTTAACTGATGCCGATTTTCTACTTCAGCTTTAAAGATTTTGAACTTATCAAGTGCCTCGGATTTCTCTCTTATGAGGTAAATATATCCATAACGGGAGTAATCATCAGTCAATGTTATAAAATAACCAAAACCATCCACCGACTTAACGTTAAATGGGCCGCAGATGTCAGTGTGAATTAATTCTAATATTACTGAACTGCGCTTAGCTCCATCCTTCTTAATTTGTTTTGTAAATTTCCCCTTAATACATTCAACGCATTGGTCTAAGTCAGAGAAGTCTAATCTTGGGAGTATCTCTTCTCTAATGAGACGCTCCATTCTTCCCTTCGAAATGTGGCCTAAACGTGAATGCCACAATTTCGATGAAGTCTCATTACCTCTCTTGCGTTTGTGACTAACTTCGCTTACATTCATCACAGAGACATTAGTATGGGACAGTAAGTAAAGATCATTGTGTAAAGGTGCTCGATAAATAATGTCACCATTCAAACTTATTACACATTTTCTGTCACCAAAAGTGCATGAATAACCATCTAAATCTAATTTAGAAACAGAAATCAAGTTTCTCTCAATGGACGGAACATAAAGGACATCAGCTAAGTGAAGAATAAAGCCACCACTAAGTTCTAATTGGAGAGCTCCAATGGCCTCCACGTTGGCTTCAACGCCATTTGCGACTCTTAACCTTCGAGTCCCCTTTCTTATAGTCCGCACGCCAGACAATCCCTGTGAGGAATTTGTGACATGAATGGTGGCACCAGAATCAATCCACCAAGTACTTAATGGGAAATATGCATAAAAGGACTCATCGACTATAGAAATGATGTCGTTATTACCTTTTCTGTCACACCACGCCTTAAACTTGGGGCAGTCTTTCCTCTCATGGCCCTCATTGTCGCAGTGGTAGCAGATAAGCTTCTTAGGAGTAGACGGATCATTCTGCTGAGGAGCTTCACAAGGTTTCTTACCCTTCTTAGGCTTATTGGGGCGGGATGCCCTCTTATTTCCTCCCCTGTGTCCCTCATGTCTTACGACGTTGGCAAAGTCGGGGTTCTGAGAGCGCAGCCGTTCTTCCTCTTGAGCACATTTAGACACAAGCATGGTGATGTCCCACTTCTGATCGCTTGCATTATAGTTTATCTTAAATGGCTCAAAGACTGATGGAAGTGACATCATGACGTGGTGAAGCAGCGCTGCATCATTAAGGGGACAGTCGAGGTCTCGAAGCTTATCCCTCATGTTGACCATGCCCATAATGTGCTTTCTTACACTGCCTTGCCCATTATACTTAGCTTTCACGAGCTGAGATAAGAGAGTGCTAGCATTGGCCTTGTCAGACCCCTTAAAGTAGCTCTCAATCTTATCCATGAAGTCCTTTGCATTCTTAGGCTCTTTGTCAAGAGCTCCCCTGATGGAAGGGTTAATGGTCATGTTCATGAGACTTAAGGCCACTCTGTTAGAATGCTCCCAGCGCTCTTTTTCTTTCTCATAAGCAGCAGTGCGTGCAGCAAGGGTAGTATCCTCAGTCCCTTGTGACACTGGTGCAACAGGAGTGGGCAGCCTCAGGGAATGATCCTTATCCATCGTCAGCAGAATGAAACCAATCTCAGTTTTCCACTTGACGAAGTTATCCCCTCCCAACTAAGAAACACCATTGATATATGTCATGATGCTGGAGGGGGTTGCTTCTGTTTATAAAAATAAAGTTTAATCAGTAACGACAACAAAATAATAAAAGTAATCAGCGTTGGCCAGATTAAAATATTGAATAAACAATTTGCATCACCGTTGGGCAGAAGCAAATAAACTTAGTATCTTATGAATTAATTTTGCATCACCGTTGGGCAGAAACAAAATAGCTTAATGACTTAGCGTAATTAACGCAGCGGAAAACTTAATTTTGCATGACCGTTGGGCAGAAGCAAAATAAAATTAAATTAAACTAAGCATCTTAAAAGCAAATAATTAAATCAACGTCAGTCAGAAATTAATTAAATGCTCAAAATAAACTAAGCAATTCTGAATAAAATTCACGTTGGTTTCATTTACTCAGAATAGCAACTCATAATTTTCTAGTAATTTTCAGCGTAATAATCCTTAATTTAAAATTTGTTAATGCTTAATAGGGAAATATGCTGAAAATAAACTCAGAAAATAAATAAAACTGAATTTAAAAGAGGCCTTAAACTTATTGGGCTAAAAACCGAAAACCAACGGCTGGGCCGCCATTTCGGCCCAGCCGTGCGTGCCGCTCACCCCTACCGCGTGGGCCCGCGGCCCAACAGCGGACGGGCGGGCCGTAGAGGCGGCCCAGCCGCGCGCGCGGTTGGCTCCCCCGGTCTGGCCCAAAAAAACCCGGCCCTAAACGGGTGCCGGCCTGCACCTCCCTAGGCTCAATCGTGACCGTCCATGTGAATTACCCTAGATCTGACCGTCAGCAGTGATTTTTGGGGGTATAAGAGGCCGGTCACTCCCTCAAACCCTAACCCTAATCCATTTCTCCCTTTCTTCTTCTTTCCTCAAGCCGCCGGCTAAGGGCGCCACCGGCTTGGCCGCCAGCTGCTCCTCATGGCGCCGCCGCGCCTGTGCCGCGCCGCCGCCCCTCAGGGCGCCGCCGCGCCTGGGCCGCGCTGCCGCGCCTGGGGGCCGGCCGCGCCTCGAGCGGCCGCGTCTCGGGTCGCGCCGGCTCTAGCCCGCGCTGCTCATGGCGCCGCCGTCGCGCAGGTGCGCCGCCGCGCCTCTGGGTCGCATGGCGTTGTCTCCAGTGGCGGCCGTGGGTGGCTTCCCCGCCTTAGGCCACCGTGCCTCGCTCATGGCACCGCCGCCGCGCTTATGGCGGAGCGCCGTCTTGGCGGGCCGCGGCGGCGTGCCGTCTCCGGCGCCTTCACGGCGGCCATGGAGGCGGCCCGCTGCCGCGGTCCGCCATGGCCGCGCCTAATTTTTTTTTCTGTCTTATGCCGCGGGTGCTACATGCCCCGCGCAATCTTATGCGAAGATCGCCATGCGAGTGCCCGAGAAGTACGTTTAAATCTAGCGGAAAATCGGGCACCGCTGTGGGATTTCTATGCTTATTCCGGGGTTTTGGAGGGATTTTCGGGTGGGATTTCTTTCGATCTAATGCTTTCTTATACTTCTTATGGTTTCTGCCTCTCGGATCTGACTTTATTCATGCGAAAATAAACTCAGAATTAACAGATCTAAACTGAACATGAATAAAACCGAGAACTAAACGTGAAACATCCAACCAAGATCTAAAACTGAGTAGATCTATAGGTTCTTAAGGCTCACAGTTAGGTGCTTAGGCGAAAGATACCAAATGTTAGAACAAACACGTCTTAAAACTTAATCTTAACAGGATCTAACACCTAAAATATGAGCACAACCTATAGAATAAAACTGAATAATGAAGAAGGGTTTCAGATCTCGACCGCCAGTCATTGTAGGGGCCGCTGAGGACGACATCTCGGCGGTGGGTTTTGTCGGGGACGAAAACAGATCCGCCGTAGTCGTTCCCGTAGATGTTCCCGACGTAGACGTAGTAGTCGATCTCGCCGGGTACCGTCTTCCTTCCGGCCTATACCGGCACTGTCCGGTGTTGGACGGCAAGCGGAGGCGGTGACCTTCAGGTGGCTCCAGCGCCGCAGTGGATCGGGACAGCTGTAGTGGGCGGCTAGGGTTTTGCGTCCGATTAGGTTAATCACAAAAATACTGGGTCCCACTATTTATTATGGCGCTGAGCGATCTGGGGCCACAACCACGAGTTGGGCTTGGGCCTCCGATCAAGGCGCGTAACGGGCTTATTTCTTTTGGGCCTTTCTGACCACCCAAAAGTTCCAACAACCCAAAGCAAAGAGGATACATACGGTAGGCCCAAATTAAAAACAAATTAAGATGGCACAACTTAACAGAGCAAGTCCAACCACGGACGGAGGACTCCAGTTAAACGGTACCAGCAGAAGTACTAGAAGCAGCACCGTCTTCTTCATCCGGCCTGTTGATGATCCCAGCATGGAAGAGCATCGCCCAGAGCAGCGTTATGAGCTCGCCACCCCTGGCAATGGCCTCCGAGTGCCCTTTCAGGTTCTCTGATGGTGCGATGTACAGGATCATCTCGGACCAGAAGTCGGCCAGCAACTTCCACGTTGTTTCCTCGTCGTTGATCGTCTCCACCAGCTGCTTTCCGAGCTTCACGCCATTCTTGAGCACCTCATGCTTGGAGTTTGCACCTAGAAGTTGAACCAGCTGCTGGCACTCATCCTCCGGCGTCGACGACCCTGCCATAGGGTGCCCGGCAGCGAGGGCACGCTCTGCGTCCTTCTTTACAGCCTTGTACAAGCTCTTGCTCCATGCATTGTTGTCAGGGAGCAGCTCCGGGCACCAGGTCACCAGGTATGCACAGTACCGTGACAGGTGAGTGGCAGCAATCTTATTATCAGAATTGAGGTTTGGTGAAGAATCTTGCTCTTGATCATGTCCATACGGGTGCTTCACCTCAAGGATGCATGTGGCAATATGCCATACGAGTAGTGTATCAGATGTACCTTTGCCATGGCAGGCCCAGATGAAGCTTTCGCCAACTTGGCTTCGTTGCAGAGATTCCACACCATTGCTCAAGCTTCCATCTATTATCTTAATACAATAGTGTTAAAAGAAGTTACCACGTTCGTCTAGATAATCTAGAAATTCTCACGTTAATCAGAAAAAGAGAAAAAATGCACCGTTTGATTTTATGAAGATCTAATAGTCTATATTATTTGAAAGAATTTATATATTATATAAAAATCTATATTGAATAAAAGTTGGTATTTTCTATTAGACTTGGACTCTATTGTTTTTCCGATGTTAAAAGGTGTACAGGTACATAGGACTCCATCTTTCCGTAGGTATGTATACCAAAAGATGCCTTTCTAGAAACAAATAATGAATTCCCTAATCGAGAGAGAGAGAGAGAGAGAGAGAGTACAGTACAACAAGCAAAAGGAAATATCAAAGGTACAAACGCATGAGATAGTTCTTTTCAGCTGGTATAAGTTTAACACGTGCAAAGTAAAAAAAAAAGGCCATACGACCCAGAATGCAATCCGAAGTTCACCTCTCTATGAGTCGTGACAGATTTGGAAATAAAATAATGTTTCAAAAACAAACTCAAATACCTAATAGGATACAAACTGATATACTCACAAGCCTATGTAAAAAAATTTCTACGTGCATTGCGGCACAAAAACTTAACAATCCTACTGCATGCTACTCGCCGCCATAATCAACTCTCATCAAATAATTCGCGAGATGGTCTGATCGAAGAAAAGATTGTAAAGCATGAGCCTACGTCTATTACTGAAGCTAAAAGTTGTCTTCCACGAGGATATATTTGCCACTATGTTCAAAAGGGTCTAGAAATTCTCACGTTAATCGAAAAATAATAAGAATAGACACTGTTGAAATCTAACGGTGTGGACTAGCGTAAAGAGTCAATGTCCAATACGCCATGTCAAATACGATTAATAAATACCTATATTCATAATTTAAAAGCAAAGAAGATTTGTAGTTGATCTCTATGCATGATCTGTTTTGTGAAAAACAATAGCTATAATAAGTAGTGAAAAGTAGTGAAAAAGAAGAAACTGCCTTCCATATTTTCTTTTGATGAAACAAGAGGTTTGTTTTTGCTAGGAAAGCAATATACAACCGCATATGATGAAGCGTGGCTACTAGACAGTAACAAATAAAGAATATATGCACAATCATAAAAAAATAGAAGAGAAGAGCGGATTAATTAAGAAGTGATTTGATCTAGAAAGAGATGAGAGAGTGCTCTACTTGGAGAGTGCAAAAATAACCAGTGCATGTAGATTAGGGATAAGATAATAAGAGTTCGGTTGTTCAACCATGTTGAGCAACACAATCCAACCTGGCCACTAGGTCGGGTATCATCCTGCCCGAGCACTTTTGGTTCCGCTGAGGCATGATCATCGCTACAGGCAAGTAGCAACGAGAAGCAGCGAAACGTTAATATCTTGCTGTGGACATCAGAAATGCACCCTCGATTACTACGGTGTAGTGAGGCAGAACTCCTTAGAAATTGAAGTTGAAAAAAAACATTAGAAAGGAGAGGAATATACCTTGCTTGCGCAACAACAAATTTGTTGATGTCAGCATATGGGCTATGGAAAAGATGCAACAACTTGAAGAAAAAGGATATATAGAGGAGCAGCAATCAAAGACAGGAGAGATTTGAATATGATCAAAACTAAAGAGGATGCATCCATTACACGTTAAGGTTTGGATTCAAACTTCAAAAATAAATTTAATGATCTTTGAAGTATACATTGAGCCACTCACATAGATCTCTTCTTAACAAAAAACTAAGGATAATTTGTCACCGTAACTAAAATTTTCAAATAAAAATATACACTACCAGGTCAAATATAAAAAGTAATATATGTTCCTTTTATATTAACTTTAGTAAAAGCTTTATATTACTTTTAATATATACTAAACATATATTTCTAAATGAGATATTTCAAAACATATGCCCCATGATGGGATGATGGAAAAAACATAGATGGTGTCTTCGTCTAGGATGTCATCAGTAAAAAAATTACAATAACATGGCAAACATAACTATTTTCATAAATTTCTTTTTGAGTAAAGTACAAACGTTACTCCTTATATTTTAAATTATTGGTCACTTTAGTTTTGTTCTAAGTCAAACTTCTCTAATTTTAATCAAATTTATAAAACAATTATCACAATTTTCATGAACAAAATATTACATATACTATCATTATATAATTTATGGTGAAACTAATTTAGTAGCGTAGGCATTGATCTTTTTGAAACAAAGTGAGTAGCATAATAAACTAGCTACCGGCACTATTTGCGCGGGACATCTTGCTAGTTGATGATACTTGTTAGTGCATTGATGATGCAAAACTTCACAGCCGCTGGCATCTTGACCTTTTTCCTGTGATCTGGCAAAGGAAGAAGATGCCTCACAAGAGCTAGTGGGCTTGTTCTCGACGAAAGTACCAGTACTGAGCACTGGCTCATTTTTTTCATCCCACTGCTTCATTATTAACTTGCATCTACATCGTAATGAAAGGCTAACCCATTTCTTCTTGCCCGGGGAAGAATGTTGCGAAGAGGCGCGGTTTACATGGCGGCAGATAAGGGTTACTTTGGTCCAGTTGGAGCAAATGTAGGAAGCCATGTCCTTGAACTCAGCTGCCACCGCTAACACAAGAACCAAAAGTAGTGGCACCAAGTGGTGGTACCGCCGTCCTAACCAAGCCTTGATGAATACACCATATTGCACATTGAATGCCTGGCACCCAAAAGTAAGTAGTGTGCTTGCCTGGAAATGAGAAGAGACTGTACATGACCCGCCATATAAACAAGATGCAGTAGCCTATGGTCAGGAGAGAGAGAAAGATACTTATGATGGGAAGGGAACGATTTGAGTAGGATATTGGAAGGGATGAGTAATAGTAATCATGAACAAAAGAAAGCTCATCTGCAATCAGCCCAAATACCCTGTCATGTTCGCCAACCTTTAGGAACAAGCTCCGGAAAAAGGTGAGGGTCCCCATAGAGCCAGCATTAGTGAGGTTGCATCTTGCAAATCGACTCCGCGGCAACTTGAACAATGCAAACGACAGGCATAGATCTTTGAGTTGTGGCGTTGCGATCGGTACCTTGCTATCCAACTGCCAAACTTTGTCAATGGTCACCAAGCCAATGTTGTCGATCGATGTTGTCCTTGAATCATCCTTAATTGAATACCCACGAGGCTGCATCTCCACTTGTTTTTCCTCTTCTCTCATAAGCAGGGGTGGAGGAGGAGGATGTGCTTCCTCACCTATCGGTGCTTCCACATGTTGGTTCGATTTGTGTGCTTGTAGCTTTTGCATGTGGACAAAAACAAGTCCCGGGTTGCATCCAAGTGCAAAGGAGCGGCGTGCCTTCTGAAATGCATAATATTTGAGCACTATTTTGGAGCAGAGAAGAGAAAAAGGTATGAAGATGAAAAGATCGATAATCTCATCGAGACCCAGGTAAAGGGTCCAGACCCCCTGCACAAGTAGTTCGAAAGGGGGGCCTTTGCTTTGACCTTCTCTGTCATCAACAGCAACTAATGTGCTAGTGCTGATCATGACGATCTGAACAAGGAACGCCCACAATATGAGAACCATCGAGTGACCGAGCGCATGGCATGTAGCGACCAACGCATGACTTGACTTGGAGTTAATGATGATATTAGGGGAGGGGCCAACAGTGGAGCTCGAGATGACAGAGGAGATGATGGGCAAGAAGAGTGTGGTGGCTCCGAGGAAGATGAAGCGGGTGATGGGGTGGTGGCGGTACCGCTGGCCGTAGGCGCCTATCCCAACTATGACTCCAGCCAGGATAGATTCAGTTAGTAGCAGCGCGTTGACTCGCCATATCTCCCCTCTCATGCTGTCGTCGAAGGTTGTCCTGCCATTGACGGGGCAGACCATCCGAGAGGAGCATTCATGGATTGCACCGGCGGAGCAGTTGAGGGCGGGATTCCCTCCTACCATGCTTCAGCTGATCTGATTGCCAAATTTCAAGTCGTTAGCACCACATTGATCAAATTACTCACAGTACTTTAGCAGAAAATCAAGCATGAACAATTAAACAAGCCATAATAATAAGCCTACCAGTGCTAGCTGTATGGCCTGACTACTAATTGAGATTAAAGGAAATTCCTTATTTGACACCGATAAAATGACTCATCCCTTTCTTGATCATCAAAAAGTTTTCCTTCCTTATTTAACACTCAATTCAATTTTCATCACAAAATGGTACTGCCGTCAATTCCGTTAGTCAGCCCATGAGCCGATGGATTGCTCTGCAGATGGATCGGCGGCTGGCTCTGCTCTGCAGATGGATTGGCAGCTAGCTCTTGAGGGAGCCAGCAAGCGCCAGCCCTGCTATATATTTTCTCAGATAAGCGACAACGCTCAGAATCGCACCACCATTCATCTTGTCCCTCTTATCATCCTTACTGGCATCAACGGAGTTTTTTGACGGGAACTACGGCGGACCCATTAGGGTCAGCCTGAACTCAATTATCAAAAACCAAGCCCCACCACGGGTCCTCATCACCACGGCCTACAGTCAGCTTGAACAGGGGAGAATGGGAGAGAGGTGTTCGGGTGGTGAGGGTATTTTTGTCCAGTCGGAAAAAATCAGCATGTCTGCTGTGTGTGTTTCACGGCAAAGGCTAACGGAATTGATGATAGTGTCATTTTGCAGATAAAAATTGAGCTGAGTGTCAAATAAGTAAGGAGAATTTTTTAAAGATAAAAAAGAAACAAGTCATTTTATCATCGGTATCAAACAAGAAATTTTCTTGAGATTACTGAGCACCAAGTTCTTTACTTATACTACTAGTACTAATCAGTTAGGCCCAGAAAATTTAAGAATGAACTTACCAAGGTGGAGAGCTACCTCCAGGTGAGTGGGTGACCAACGATGACTGTGTAATCCGGCCGGCTGCCCACTGGGAATGCTTCCGCCTGCATGCGTGGTGCTATATACTGAGCGGAAGTGCCAACTGCCAAGTGAGGTGAGCGTTTCCACCAGTTTTCCTTCCACAATTCTACATCTGGTTTTTCTCCTTGTGCTTGCTTTGGTCAGTCGCGTCCTCTATATCATTATTGCTTCCTTGGTCCGACATGTCAAGCTTATAACGGAAAACATAATTCATTAAAAAAAAGTATGCCCTGAAGACGGATATGATACTAACAAAAGCTAGACATGTTCCTTTTCTTTAGTGCTTCCATGCATTCCACGCCATGGTTAAGTAGTTTTTATGCCTTTTGTTTTGCGCCTGCTTTAGATCTTTCGAGGATGATTGGCCTGATCTGAAGGCTTAGAATATGTTCCTTGCTTGAGACAGTCACTGGCTATATATCATCACTAAGTACAGAACACCACATCCATTTTTGATATTTGGCTCGATCATATTTGGATCCGGGACTAATCTAGGCATTAGTTTCGGATCCAATAGCTAAGGGGGCGTGGGGGATCTTTAGTCCTGGTTGGAGCAACCAATTGAAACTAAAAGTCCTGAATTTTTACCAACTAGGATAAAATGTAGAGCCTTTTAGTCCCTATTGGATGCTCCAACTTGGACTAAAAGGTCCTTTAGCTCTAGTTAGAGCCTCCAATCGGGATTAAAAGAAACAATTCTACTTGTGGTTACATGTACTGTGTAGGTGGAGTATTAAGAGGTCCCTGGTTCAAGTCCCACGGGCCGCAAGAGTTGATTCTGCTTGCTAATTATTTTTTTTTTTTTGATCCTGCAGATTGTTGCAACCGGACCGGTTGGAAACTGGTATTAAAGAGATTTTCCAATCGAGACTGTTGGCAGTTTCTATACTATTGCATGGATGCTTTATGATATGATTACAGCATCGCTAACCACAATCTATCAGGTAGTAGGGCTGGGACAAAACCTCATAGAACACAATACTTTTTAGTTTTCTTTATATTTACTTCTCTTCTGGCATCAGACAATAAGCAATATAATTTTGAACTCTTAACGAAGGAGGAGGAGGAGGTAAGAAAGAATCGAGACCCATGGGACCCGACCCCCTCTCCCTCCACTACTTTTTTGCAATTTAATCCTGTTTTGTAAATTTTTTACATTCGGACCCTCAGCGGAAGGATTTGCGAAAATGAACTCTTAGCACAACGCCAAAAGTCATGGCACCGCTGTATAACAGCACGGAGCCGTGGCATTTGGCGTCGTGCTTTTCCACATGGATGCCTATGTGGCGAGGACCACGAGTGCGGCGTCAAAGATCACGACGTCGTACTATAAGCTATATTTTTGGTTGATGTTTTGAAACATGGATGTAGCTCCATGGTTCAAGTGCATCTTTAGGAGTGGGAGATGGGAGATGCTTAGTTCAATTCCTGGTGGGAGCATGCTTTTGTTCTTTTCTCATTTATTTAGCTCACTCATAGCAAGCATCTTCTTATTCTTTTCTTATTTAGCTCACTCATAACTTGCATTTATTGAAATATAAATGGCAAAAACTAATGTAAAAACTTAGGGTGTTACAAGCACTTAGGGTGCATCTAAATTTTCAATAAAAATATGAATGGATAAAGCATGCAAGTATCTACCATCATGCAAACTTTGTGATGCGATTGACTGTACAATGAGATAAAAACAGAAGAGAAATCAGACTATGAATAGTAGCGGGCTACGGGTCTGAAATAAACAGTTGCAACCCGCACTATTGACACTGATTTATTTTGTTTTTGTTGCATCTTGTACAAGTTTCCGTTGCATCTTAATTTTTGCATAAAGCTAGAATGTGACATGAACTATCCATTTATATTTTATTAGAATTTTTTTGAGTAACGTAGATGCATAAATTTAAAATGGTAACACGGTAACACTGTGGATGTTCTCTTGTTCAGTGACCACTGACCAGATCGCTACAATCTTTCGCACAGATGAGGGAGACGAACTGACGTCGCGACCTAGGCGCTGGGGCTGTGGGGGCGGTTATGCCACCACGCAGTTACGGCTCCTTTTCAGACCTTTGGCTGCATCTGTGTGCTATTATGATCTTCCTTTTAGCATGTGGGTTTCTCTTTTCTTTTAACTTCGATTTTGGTCTTTTTCTTTTCTTTTCTTTTCTTTTCCTGCTTGGCTGCTTTCCATTACATGGCGTGCTTTTTTTCAACGGTTTGCAGTTCATTAAATTTGAATTGTCACGTGCCATGCAAAAAGCTAGCCTCATAGATATATTTCTTGCGCTTGCTCAGGTCAGTGAATCGAAACATGCTCTTTTGCAGAATTGACGATGATTTCCGACTTCAGAACAGGTTATCGGCGCTCAGGATGTGGGTTCACCAAGCTTCTTGGCACATCCATGAGAGCATGAGGCAGAGCAGGGTATTCGAAACGTCATGAGAAGCAAGCAAATGTTGGGATGTATTATTGCTCTATATATGCTGAGAATTGCTTTCTAGTTTTTCGATCTTGTATGACCAGTTTTAGGTCTAGAAGGGAAGGAAGGACCTACGCGGGTTGAAGGCCAATGGGCCTGTGGGCTGTGATGCTATTTTGGGCTTTGGGACACTTGTTTCCCAATTGAAGGTCCACGCAGCTATAAATTATTGGGGCAATCATCAAAGATTAATCCGCAATACTAGCACTTGATCATTAATACAAAATTAAAACATACATATTGATCACAGTTTGTAGAAACGAATTAAGATTACATCTGAAACTCAGATTAATATCGAAACAATTAAGATTACATCCGGAACGAATCAATATCAAGTCTTGGACAATATTATAGGACCTCAAACTAGACTTGCTACAATTGATACTCAGACTGGCATACAGTCACTAGTGGCAAGAAGTCGAGATACAGAAACAGATGCAGAACACATAACACGATCAAGAATCCAAAACAAGGAGGAAACAATAATTACAAGCAAAAGAGACTCTATTAAACCACACCAGCAGAAGTAGAAGCAGCGCCGTCTTCTTCACCCGGCCTGCTGACGATCCCGGCATGGAAGAGCATCACCCAGAGCAGCGTTATCAGCTCCCCGCCCCTAGCAATGGCCTCCTTGTGCCCTTTGAGGTTGTCGGAAGGCGCAACATACAGGATCATCTCCGACCAGAATTCAGCCACCAACTTCCACACCGCCGTATCCTCCCCTTCGACCATCAGCTCCACCAATTGCTTCCCCAGGCGTGCGCCTTCCTTGAGCACCTCATGCTTTGCATTTGCAGCCAGCAATTCGATCAGGTGTTGGCATTTGGCTTCTGGCGTCAATGAGACTCCTGCTGCACAGCCGGCTAGGGCACGCTCAGCATCCTTCTTGACATCTTCGTATAGGCTCCTGCTCCATTCGTCGTCGTCAGGAAGCAACTCAGGACACCATGTCACAAGGTAGGCGCAATACCGTGACAGGCTAGTGGCAGCGATCTTACAGTTAGTGCTCGAACCTTGTTGTTCGTCATCAAGGTGCGTGTACCTGACCTCGAGGATGCTTGTGGCGATGTGCCATGTAAGTATGGTACAAGATGTACTCTTGTTGTTGCAAGCCCAGAGAAGCCTTTCACCAACTTGGCCCCGGCGGCGGAGACATGCTGTGCCATTGCTGAGGTGTCCATTTCTACTGCTTCTTAGCACTTCCATGATGCAAACCTTCACCGCTGCTTGCACCTTGACCTTCCTCTTCTGATCCGGCAAATGGAGGAGACGCCTGAGAGGTACAAGCAGGGTTGTTGTGCTCGGGCAGATCTCCAGGATAGAGCACCGACCTATTTTCTCATCCCAATAATTCATCACCCTGCATCTGCAACACAACAGACGGCCAATACATTTCTTCTTGAGAGGTGAAGAATGCTGAGAAGAGGCACGGTTTACAAGGTGGCGGATGAGGGCAACTTTAGTCCAGTTGGAGCAGATGTAGGAGGCTATGTCCCTCACCTCAGCCATCATGACTAACACCAAAAGCAAAAATACTGGCGCCAGATCGAGGTACCAGCTTCCATATTGTTCACCCCAGGTGTTGCTGATCAGTTGTTCTCGAATGCAAAAAACAGAGCAAAAAATCTGAGGGAAGTATCCCTCAATCACCACTAGCCCCACAAGCATTGTGATCAACTTTACACAGCAAGCTATGCACAATAGTGAGATAAAGATACCCAGAATGGGCAACCAAAACTTTGAATAGTAAGTAGATCGGGAGTGATGAATAATAATAATCATGAAGGAAGGAAAGCTCATCCGAAATAATCAAAAAGACCCTGTCATGTTCGCCATCCTTCAGCAATAAGCTCCAGAAAAAACTCAAGGCGTCCTTTTTCGAGCCAGCATTATTTCTGACCTTGTACCTTGCAAATCGGCACCGCAACAACTTGAACAATGCAAATGAGAAGCATAAGTCTTTTTGTGGCGTTAGTGTTGATGTTGGAAGCATGTTATCCAACCTCCAAACTCTATCAATAGTAACCAGGCCATTGTTACGCGAGGCTTTCCATGAGTCATCCTTGAGCACATACCCAAGGGGCTGCTTCTCCACGTGTCTTTTCTCTTCTCCCATAGCCAGTAGCGGAGGAGGTGCATCCTCAGCTACCGTTAGTTCACCATGGTGACTTGTTTCTTGCGACCACTGTTGCTTCATGTACCCACAAATAAGATGGGGATTGCGTCCGAGAGCAAAGGATTGTCGTGCCTTTTCAAATGCATAATATTTGAATACCATTTTAGTACATATGAGAGCAAAAGGCACCATTTCAAGGGCAATAACAATTATGTCCTCGGTGTCAAATCTGGTGCGAGCAGTCAAGGGAAGGATATAGGTGATACCAAGGTAAAAGGTCCATACTCCCTGAACAAGCAGCTCAAATGGAGGACCCATGCTCCCACCTTCTCTATCATCGACAGCAACTACTGCACTGGTATTGATCATGATGATCTGAACAAGGGATGCCCATACTACAACCAGGACCGAGTGTTCATTTGGTTCGCACTCTGCAATCAACCGAACGATGTTCCCTTTGTCCACGTCATACCGGTCTGTGGCATAGGCATTCGACCCGGCGCCCATGGAGACAATAGTAGAGACGACAGGCAAGAACAGGGTGGTGGCTCCGAGAAAGATCAACCTGGTGAAGCGGTGGTGACGGTAACGCTGGCCATAGATGCCTATCCCGACTATGAGTCCAGCAAGAATGGCACTGGCGAGCTGCAGTGCGTTCAAACGCCACATCTTCTCTCCCATGCTCTTGCTGAATGCGAACACCAAATGGGGGTCACATATAAAGCTTATGGTGGAATTCTCTCCATCCATGGGCCAGCTGATTTCCAAATGTCAAGGTTAGAACGAACGAACAAGCTGTTGGCACAAACAAGCAAGCATACATAAACCAGTCAGTGTTCAGCATATGGTTTAATTAAACTGATTACTAGCATCATGCAGTCTCTTCCTAATTCAGTAATTCTAACCAGAAGTATTTTACCGTGTGTAAGGTGTGTAGATCTAGCTGGCTGGCGCAGGTTCGATCCGGCTGCCTGCTGCTGCCCGGCCGCTCGGAATAATGTGTTTACTTATGGATGGTTATGATGCCTTGCTGAATCATGGAGTTTTATTCTTTGATCCAGTGCGATGGCTTCCTTTCACATGCTTTTTTTCTGAATATGCTTCCTTTTGCAGCTTTGTCTGCTCCCTATCTTTGCATCTGATGCATATATGTGATTGCTGGCAAATATGTTTCTTTCTTCCATAGCTGCCCGTCGTTGTCGTCGTCACAGAAAACGCCAGGGAAACGAATTACTATTTTCCTTTCATATTTGAGGTATTCAGAAAATGGAATCAACAAGTTCATCTACGAGTCCTCCTCCATGGACTACTAACTTAAGCGACATAAATTTTATAAGTTTATAGATGAATCTAGGATCCAGGGCTCATCAAGATGATAGGGCTCCGACCAGTAGGACCATCTGACCGTCCGGCGCAGTTGGCCGACCTACAAATTCGCAGGGAAACCAATCATAACGGATAATTGCACACGGAAAAATGAACAAGTAAAAACAGTTCAAGTGGATGATCGTCTCAGACGAATGGTCCCGCGCAATCACAGTACAGAGACGCGGCAAAGTGGCAATCACCATGCCTGTTGCAGCCCACCGTTTTTGCTCGACTAGTATGTAAAGTAATGTGGGCTGCACTGCATCACCTCGTTGTGGGCTGAATCGACACATGACGACCTGGTTTGAGCCTACTCTCTCTCGCTATTGGGCCTTGGTCCCAGAATGGGCCTCATGTTCTTTCAACCACTGCATGCACTGATCCAAAAAGAAAGCTCATGCAGAAATTTTCTCCAAAGCCAAAATTCACCCACAAATTCCTTTCCTTTCAATAGAAAGAAAGAAACAAAGCACATCGCATGCTGTGGCAGGCAGCCAGCAGCTCTCTGTTTTGTTGGTTGTCTCGATCAGTCAGCGACGCATCACCTGGTGGCCATTTGTAGCTTGACAGATGGGAGGTGATCCTTACACTATATTCCAGTCTCAGGTGGGATCTCATCTTACGGGGGCGCCCAGCCCAACAAGTTGCAGCCGGAGATCAAATCCGCATCCACCTCAACGGTCTCGAATCGGATTCAGAAAGAGAGAGAGAAATGTCCTCCTGCCCATCTTTTGTATGCGTTCTGTAGTGTATCAATCACCAGATGTGAGAAGATAAAAAGAAACAAAGGCATGCAAAAGAAACTAGTAGGCGTACTTTGAAAAAGGAAAGAAACTAGAGCAGATGTTAGTACTACTACCCTTTTTTCCCTGAAGAAAAAAGACATTTGATGAGGAAGAGAGAGCTTACAGTAGGAAAAAGGGTAAGGAAACAGCTAAACAAAGAGTTCCAGTGGACGGACTGACCGAGTTAAGAGGGGACAGAAGGGACGTTCGAGATGACAGGCGTGGGCCCCGCGGCCGGCTGCATGAACCCGGCCGAATGGTGGGCTCACTCGTCACAGTGTACGGTTGCTGATACTCACGGACGAAATTTGTTGGGAAAAAAAACTGATTTTCTCTTTGTCAGTTCTTACTCTTTGATTCTTGCACATTTCTTTGCGCTCGAGAGAGTACTCTTCCGCTGCCTAATTTCTTGTACTAACAGCTACTGTAGCTAGTGGCCGGCCATGATCCATGGCATCGAGCTTATTATTAGGTAGTGCCTAGCAGTAAATCAAGTCAGCGTGCATGCTCCTATAGCCGCCGGTTAGTGCCATACTGCTGCCATAACATCTCGTCGTGCAGATCATGCCGATCACAAGCAAAAAGCACGCATCCAAAGCTCACCTCGCATTGCTTTCTCATCTACTACCTGCTTGTCGTGTTAACCCTTTTGCTTCTAGTGATATATCTCCAGCAAATAAAATAAAGCTTCCGAGCCTAGCTGGATCACATTGAGGCCCATGACACCAGGCTGCAGCTACTGCTATTTTATCTACAGCTTCAATTGTGGAACGTCACTATTCATGTCTCATTTTAATTCAACGCGAGAACCGAGCTGGGGCTCGCCTCCTTCTTAAACGATCCGCCAATGCTCCTGGCCTCTTTCAAAAAAAAAAAAATAATTCAACGCCAGGTGATGCCAGCTACCGCTCGAGACTATAAATCAGCTGTATGTGTAGTTTTTTTCTCTTTTGGTTGCACAAAAAGTCAACATGGGGAAATACGGGCATGCATAACCTGCTTGCAACAAGATGTCATCTTTTTTGCGGGTAACAACAAGATGTCATCAGCTCTCAAACACTTCGTTTTGTGTGTGTGACACTAAAAAACTCCATGCCCTGGATTAAGTGCCTGTTTGGAAGGTCCAAATGGCTTCGCATGACATGTCATGTGTGTAGATCTATCAATCCTTGTAGCTGTCTCTGAGTAATATAAATCCTATTTTCTCAGGAAATGATTTCTCCATTAGTACTCAATTGTTGCAGTGTCTAGGGGAAAAACAGAGGAACTGAATTCAACTAAATAGTAAATACAGGTGTTATCAGGGGTGAAGATGAAAGAAGCGGACGCGGGAGAATGGGGCCATTCCGTTCGGTTGCCCAAGCCAAGTTGGTGGCCGTGGCCTCAGGGCAACACGTAGCCCCCTGACCGTATCTTTTGCTGGCGCCGGGAAGGGAAGAGATGAGACGATCAGACGAGATGGGAGGGAGCAGGAGCAACAGTGCCACGCGACGACCACTACACTACACGTTCTCCAAGGCACGACCTGAGTCGCAGACAGGTGGGCCCGTGCCCTCCCCGGCAGCGACACGACAGGAGACTGCAGCGCCGCAGCAGGTCCGTCCACCCGGCGCAGAACCCGCGCGATTCGCGGGGAATTTCTTTTCGCCATCCATGCCATGCCATGCCACCTCGTCTTTTTTCTTTTCTTTTCATTGCCTGCAGCAGCAGGACACACGACTGCCCGTGGAACTATTGCCAGCATTAAGGCTCACTCTGCTCTCACTCAGCTCGCTGCCCTTTTTACCTTTTACCTTTGCCTTCTTTTATTTTACCTTTTTTTCTTATTCAGACCTGGTTTAGTTCCGTATCAAAATTTTTGCACATCAATCGTATCAATATTTAGACACATGCATGGTGTATTAAATGTAGTCGAAAAAGAAATTACATTACGCAAATGGACTGTAAATCGCGAGACAAATCTAATAAACCTAATTAGGCCATGATTAGATAATAAATTGCTACATTATTGGTACAGTAAACATATATTAATGACGGGTTCATTAGATTCGTCTCCAAATCTATGAACAGAATCTGCAATTAATTTTTTAATATTTTAAATGTGAAAAGATTCTATTTGAAAAACGTTACGCACGGAAGCCTCAGTTCATCTCAGTAAACATATATTAATGACGGGTTCATTAGATTCGTCTCGTATTCTACGGACAAAATCTGCAATTAGCTTTTTAATTAATTAATATTTAATATTTTAAATGTGAAAAGACTCTATTTAAGAAACGTTACGCGGGAAGCCTCAGTTCATCGATTCTAGGGTAACTTTCTTGAGATGAAAGTGTTGTGTCGCCTATGGCCACACCTTCGTTGTACCACAATTCTATTAAAGCTCGTGTTATCAATTTTGCATGCCAGGGTTTTATGAGGGCTGATGCTACAAGTGTCTGCTATACGGCCTGTTTATTAGTACATAGTAATTACTGAGATGAAAAGCTGAAATAATTGTTGACATGTTAAATGACGGTTAATCTATGTGTCTCTTTGACTACTAGACTGCCAGTATTACGTATGATATTTGGATACCTCGTGATGTCTGGTGCTCGTAGACTTCGACGGTTGCGACAAGTGTAAAGTGGTTTCTTCTAAAACAGCAGCGCGTTATTATCGTGGGATTAATGCAGATTGATATTTGGATGGGACCCGCCTCATGGCACAAATGTAAGCTGGTGCATGAACCTTGAGAGGATCAGGAGCTGCATGTGCTGTCTAGCTTGTACGTCTTCCGTCCTAAACTAGTCCAAGTTAGATTATTAGGCACCCATTGCACTCATCTCTTAGAAAAACACACGGTGTATTGATTATCTCAAGTAAGCCGTGACATGATTTAATCCACTTGAACAGTTAGTTGATAATTCAAACAAAAAATTTTTTTTCAAGATTTTTCGAGAACAGGTAGCACTCTATATAGTTACTATATGTAAACATTTCTTCTTCTTTTTTGCGGGTAATGTAAACATTTCTTCCAAGTTTCTTTTCTAGCTTATGTTCCTAGGATTCCCTTGTGCGTATGCACCTCTCTGCCTTGAGTGCGTTTCTAGAAATAATCAAGGCAGATGACCAAAAGCTCAACGCTTGCGTCTCAACTTATAAAATGCAGTAATAGTTACCATTACAGTGATTTTTTTTAAAAAAATGGATATATAAAATACTGACAAGTGTCTGGGTTTAGAATCCGTTCTTGTCATTCGAGTGATATGATTAAGTTGGGTGGGCCCGGGATGCCGGGCTTTGGAGCAGCACACGTCGCGGTCCTGAACGTGGACGTCGAGATGTTGGATGCAACACACACGTAAGTCATTACGGCTCCAAGATGACGTGTCGTGTACATGTTCAACCAAAGTAGATAAAAGAGAAGGGAGGAGAGGACCTTTTTTCACGCAGCACAAATCGGACCAGAAACGCAAGGGAATATTCTCTCGTGCACGCACCTTCTCTTTTGCACAACTTCTAGTTAGTAGTTGGTTTCAATTCATTCATCGCGCGTGTCTGCAACTGGTCCCATCGATCGCCGTCGCCTAATGAAAATATTGACAACGCTTCTAGTCTAGTGTAGATTTTTTTTCACGAGTTTCATGTGCAAACACGTACTAGAAACTCGGTGTCCTACATTTCTCTGCTTCTTTTATCACTCTTGAAGGAAAAAAATGTACTTTTATACTTTCTTTAATTTCCTATAAAGTGATTTTATTGCAAAAAGCCCCCTATATTTTATCAACGCGTTGATTACTCTGCCCTTGTTCTCATGGTGTTCTTAATGAGCATATGTATAGGTTCTTCATGTAATTGGCTAGAATCGTCACGCAAGGGCATAATAAAGAGGGAGGGAATGATTAAATAATATGTGACAAAAATGGTAAAGTTTACTATCTCAGAGGTCTTACTCTCACATAATAATAAAAAGAGTCCAGATGAGCCTATCACATATAAGAGTGGATAGTGAAACAAAAATGATGCATGCATGTTGAACAAAACATCTTACAGAAAGAAAATCAACTCAAGGTCATTTCTTGAGGGATTATGCAATAATTTTGCCTCTTGAAATGTACCAAGAGACAGAAAAGCCATATAAGGAAAAAATGGTCTATTTTACTAAAGCAACAATTCACTTTGTTTGTTTGGCCCTTACACAAATTATCAACTCAATTTTATTCCCCGTATACCACTAAATTTTGTCTAATTGACCTCCGAATGAAATTTGACTCCCTTGCTTCTCCCGGTACAAGTTGTGTTTTCTATCTCAAATTTTTTGTATGACATCGACCTTGCAATGCGTGTAGCCATGTAGGAGTGCATTTATGTCACGTATAGTTAGCTTCCATGTCACTTTAAGTTTGTCCGGGACAATACGTATCCGTAGCTGCTGCACGTATGTACTACTACGAATGGAGCCTTTTTCTTTTCAGCACCTCGATCGGTCTCAACGAGACACACAGGCACAGCTAAGCTTGCTGGTAGACCAGAGCAGTGACCAGACCAGCTCAGCCTGCCAGTGGGGAATGGATCTGATCTGATCTGATCCATGCATTCATGAACTGATGGAACTGCATGTCATGTAGTTTCAGTCAGTCAGGCTGGCTGCTACGACAGCTCGTAGGAGGCGTAGAATCTCAACAAGCAGACTACTACATGCCCCCTCCGTTTGACCAGCTCAGGACCCGAGAAGAAAACATCCAACGAACTCAATCCACTGCCATCAATCTCAGCCATCAGCGTAAAACCCAATCCACTGCCACCAATCTCAGCCATCAATGTAAAACTACGGTATTTGGCATGGAGATTGATTTCGGCAGATTTCAGCAAATTTCGGGATATTTGAATAATATCTTGTGAAGAAAGAATAAGTAAAAAAAGCCGAAACTAGACAAGCCGAACAGATTCATATCTCTTAATGCATCATTCCGCTCCCACTTTGAATATGGTTGAATAATGTATAAAGTTTTAGTTTTTTCATGGAATCGAATTCAGAAATCAACTTGTATTGTTCACGAAAAAGATTTCAGAAATCAAACCTGGTGTATTGAAAGTTTGTGGATTTGGTTTTAGGTCCTATTTAGTTTAAAATCCAAAAAATTTTCACCCATCACATCAAAGAGAATCTTACTATTTAAAAATACTACGAATCTAATAAATCTACTTAATCCATAATTTACAACAGTGATGCTACAGTAAATATCCTCGAATTATAAATTAATTACCCTCGTTAGATTTATCTCGTGGTTTACAGACGAGAAATGTAATTAGTTTTGTTATTCCTTTCCATCCACATGAACAGTGACCGCCGTAGGGCAGCATCTGCCGTGCATATAGGTATTAGCTAGCTAGGGTTCCCAACCAAATTAAAAAGGACACCGTAGGTGACATTGCTTTAAGTCCCGTCCAGCTGTGTTCGATAAGATTCGATTCTTTTGACCACATTGCATTGGCTTGCTTGGATGCACCATCGACGTGTTTCTTCAAAAAATTAAAAAAAAAGCCATCGACGTGCTCCCATGACTAGTCCTACTGTGTGCGACTAGCGCTGCTTCTGCGTACATCGCACACGCACTGACCAATACAAAGCTTGTGCATCAGATTAGATTGGAAATGCAGCGCTGAAGTTTATCAAGAGTTTCTGCCAATTCCTGTAAAAGTTTCTGTTTGTAGTCTGAATCAGTCCCTGCAAAGTTCAGCGGAATTCGTTACGATCCTGCATCCTCAATGGGCGCATCGGCTGGATTCGCGATGATATATTCAGGTCGAATTCGACCTATCCACCAATCAAACGGAAATGTTTAAAGGGCCTACTAGGTCAGAAGCATAAGCATTTTATGTTAGCTCTAGTTGACCCAAATCTATTATATTAATAAAGAAGTATTAAAAAAAGTCTGAAAGAAATCACCATGTTCATCGAGAGGGTTCAGAAATTTTCACATTAATCTAAAAAAGAAGGATTTGCACCATCGGATTTTATGAAGATCTAACAGTCTAAAAAAACTCAAAAGTCTATATCAAATACAATTAATAAATGACTAATTTCAGATTTAAAAAATAAGGAAAATTAGGACGTAACAAAAAGTTTATATCAAATACGATAACTAAATAGCTAAATTTAGAATTAGAAAAATAAAAAAAATAGAACTTGATCAAAAAGTTCATATCGAATACAGTTAGTAAATAGCTAAATTCAAGATCAATGTATCATCATTAATCGGCATTCAATTACGAGAAGATTGAGATTGATTCTTCATAGAAATAATAGACCCATATATAGTGACCTTCCATTTTATTGTGTTGGCCTTAGAAGTATGCGATAAATATATGCAACTTCGATTTGTTTTGGATTGGGGTGAGCTCAATTAGACGGAATAATAGTACTGATCAGCATACGTGCCACAAGCGGGCAAACGGAACGCTAGCACATGCTGGGCTCAAGGCCGTTCCGGACACGAACACATGCAGGCGTTGATCATCCTGTGACGGAGACATCCTTCGGTCCTTCCTGCTAAGATTAGAAGCTCCTAGAAGCAACCATATTCCATGTAACCAAGGATAATTTAGCAAAAAGAATTGAATTGGGAGTAAAAAAAGTTGCTTCTGTGATTGCAATGAAACAATTAAGCACGAGTTTTTACATTGTCAACATGCTAAAATTATTTAACGTATTGTTGATATAACTATTAGGTTAACCCCAAGTCAATATCTCATATGCTTGGAAGAAGCCAACACGTTCGCCGAGAGAGTCTAAAAATTCTCACGTTAATCTATAAAAGAGAAGGATTTGCATTGTCAGATTTTATGAAGATCTAACGGTAAAAACACTCAAGAGTCTATATCAAATACGATTAGTAAATGACTAATTTTAGATTTAAAAAAATAAGGAAAATTAGAACATAACAAAGAGTTCATATCAAATACGATAACTAAATAGCTAAATTTGGAATCAGAAAAATAAAAAAATTAGAACTTGACCAAAATTAAAGTTCATATCGAATACAATTACTAAATAGCTAAATTTAAGATTAATGTATCATCATTAATCGACATTCAGCAATATTAATGTGTCATGTTTTATCATCCTGCGTGCGTCCATTCTTTAGATCAAACACACCTAGCTAGCTAGCTGCAGGTACGAGCAAGACAATAATAGCAAGGATGAGGTCGACGAGAATGCAAGCAATGACGAGCACCGATCCAGGTGTGGCCGTAGAGACAAGTCGATCAGTAGAAGAGTCCATATTGATTACAATTAATAAATGACTAATTTTGATTTGAAAAATAAGGCAAATTAGGACATAACAAAGAGTCCATATCAAATAGGATAACTAAATAGCTAAATTCAGAATTAGAAAAATAAAAATTTAGAATTTGACAAAAAAATCGTATAGAATATAATTAGTAAATAGCCAAATTCAAGATTCTAAAACTAAGAAAATTAGCATTAGCACTTGACAAAAAAGAGTTACTATTAGAAAATAGATAAATTCGAAATTAAATTAGAAGTTGATCAAAGAGTTGTATCAGATATAACTAATAAATAGATAAATGCCAGATTTAAAATATAAAAGATTAGTAATTAATTTGTATAGTGATTAAGAAGCAAATTCAGAAGAAAAATAGCTAAATAAATATACTAGAGTGTACTAGGTTGGCCACCCTTGCATAGTAGCAAGCTCGTTCACATGCATTAGAAGGATATATCAATGGGTTGATTGGAGGATAATAAAAAATATATAACATTTCTGATGGTATATATATTTAACCATTTAGCTAAATCTTATTCTACAAGTGTAGGGATGATTTAGTTATCATACATGGTAATAAGGACATTGAAGAAAAATTATACATCTCAAGTATTTTTTAAAAAAGTAATATTCATATCGAATTAAATATATAAATATTTAGTTAGTTGCAGTAAATACCCAAAAGATGTGTTTCTATACAAAGCATTCAATATTTTTCTAAATTATTAACCAAAAATATACCACAAAATATATAAAAAAAAGATTGCACCCATGTATGGACCATCACGATAACAATTATGAATATAGAACTGTATAAAACTATTTGCTTAGATTTCTTTTAATGTAAAAATTCTAAATATTCAGTAAAAAATAGATAACCGCGCAAATTGCACGGGGCACCTTGCTAGTTATCCCTTAAACAACTTCTCGTTCCTCTAACAACATTCTCCTTGATGTAAAAATACTTAGATCTTATGTGTACTCTAGAAATACCTTTCTCTCTTTTTTTCAGTACTGTGTAGTGAGATTGGCGCCGGTAGTGGTCTGGGCAGACAGTCAAACACTGACACGCACGTACGTACGGTAACCGTGGTGTGGTTGTTTCGGTAGTCAAGTGATGGATTGACTTGCTGTGCATGTGCCGGCCGGCCGGGCGATTCCCTTGCATGTCCGGCTTTTGGGCGCGACTGCACAACTTTTGTGCAGATGCAGCAACGGCCGGAGCGCGAGAGGCAAAGTTAAGGAATCGAACAGAGAGAGGGGAGAGCCTAGTGGGGAGAGGATGGAGTCATGGAGAGAGATGATAGATGGCGAGTGGTCTCGAGATCGAGCGTGTGGTCACCAGCACCAAGCATGTCCTGCTGGCCGCCGATGATGATGATGGAGCTGCTGGCTCGAAATGGAACGCATGCGATTGCCATGCATCGTCGTACCGATTCCCCTTCTGCCGCCAAGGGTGCCATGGCCAAACCACAAAGCAGCCTGCAGCTGCCCTCTCATGCCATGTGGGTTGTTCCATTATCCATCGGTTCCTTTTCTTCCTAGTTCCATGCACTGCACATGCTCCAGCCTCCAGCAAGGTGCCAAGATTCCAACGACGACAGTGTCACCTACTACATGTACATGCGTACACCACCTACCTCCAGGTACAAACGAAAGCAAATACGCTGTAGCATTGTTACTGGTGTTAACTAACATTACTGGCCAATGCAAGCACCTGGTCCATGCATTGTCTTCCTGGTCCTTTCCCATCTCGGTGTGCGAGGCTTGGACAGGTGGACTGGAAGAGGGAGTGTGCTTTTGCTGTGTGTGTGTGAGAGAGGAGAGAGATGATCAGAAGATTGAGAGAGGAGTACTGCAGTGCTACAGTAGATGAGCAGTGGGTGCTGCAAAAGGAAGGGCCACCCTTTTGCACGGCGCCAGTGCGGCCTTTCCCCTCTGATCGGACAGGACCTGCAACAAACACGCACGCATTCTTTAGCTTACACATACCACTACTAATTTCTCAAAAAAAAATGAGGCCAGTACTTGTTTAGATCCTCGTGCAAAATTTTTAAAATATAATCTTTTTATATTTAAAGCATTAAATATAGTCTAATTAGAAAAATAATTGCAGATTTCGTTCATAAATAGCGAGATGAATCCAATAAATCTAATTAGTCCATCATTAGAATATATTTACTGTAGCAATACTGTAGCAATTTATTATCTAATCATAGCCTAATTAGGTTCATTAGATTTGTCTCGTGATTTACAGTCCACTTGTGTAATGCGATTTCTTTTTTAAATACATTTAATATACCATGCATGTGTTCAATTATTGATGATTGATGTGTAAAATTTTTAATAGAGAACTAAACCACAGGCCTAACTATACAGTATTTACATAGTAATCCACCAATAATATGTACTGGTACTAGTACATCTCTCTCTCCACCCTCTCTGCATTGAACTCCAGTCCCAGGGTGGCTAGATAGGTCTGAGGTCTGCACGTGAGGCTCTGTCCCGGGCGGGGCCGGCCTGTGAGCGAACCCGCACTGTAGCAAGCCAGCTTGCGTGTATATACGTGTACCGGCGCACACATACGATAAGTCGATAACCCACGTACGTGTGTCTGCTGCCAGATGGACGTACGCGCCCAATAATGTTCAGTTCGTTCCCACATCCAACATGACCATCATGTACGGTCGTCTAGTCGTTGCAAGGGTCGCATGTAGCAGTCAAATATACTGTAGATTATCCGACACAGAGATATGGCATACATGGCCAAATGAGCAAGCAAAGGCTTCGTCTCGGGCATATGGTCATGTCCGTGCACCAAACAACCATTTGTTTATGCCTGGATAGCCTCCGTATGCTTTCCATTAATCTACTCCCTCCGTCCCTTAATACAGTTCCGAGCGACACATAATAAGAGATAGAGAGTGAATAGGAGCCATCCAATCGAATCACCTCGCTAGATCCCTTTCGAATTCGTCTAATCCTCTCCGATCACCTTAATTAAGAATAATATTAACCGAACAAACCCCTGCAAGCTTAATTCTTAAGATTTAATAGCATGTTTGGATGAGCTAAAATTGAGTGCTAAATTTTGGCACTTATTAGCACTCATACCTTTGCTAAAAAAAATTTAAATCTTGACTAAAGTTTACCTCACCCCATTAGCACTTCTATTTGGATGAACTAGTACTAAAATTTTATTTAGTATTTTTTTATTAGTATTTGGATCCAAATAATCTCTAACTCAGTGCAGCTCCTTAGCCTTTGAGCGCAGCCTTCGTAATATCGACGCGTGTCCCTTAAACCTGTTTGTTGGGCCAACGCAAAACCAGTTCAGCTCCTGACTTGAACTCGAGGTCCTCTTGTAGGTCAGTGCGCGCAGTCTTGATCCTCCTCTTCTTCCCTTCACATGATGGGCCGTGAAAGGGCGGATGAAGCTGCCCCGGGCGTTCCACATTGCTAATATGCAGGCAATGCGGATTGATCACTACCATAGCTCCCATCTTAAAGAAAGTATGGCCCATCGTTCCAGCTGCGTTAGTTCCACTTGGCCTTTATCATGCATCAGCAGCCAGCTTTCACTCGTTCATCTTCACCACTTTGTCAATATTCCTGACTTCATGACCACCTCAATCTATCATCACTCGTGACCTGCTAGACGATGGCATGCCTCGGTTAGTTGGTCGATCTCTCATGGTTTCAACACTACTCGCAGCATGTGGTACACACAGAGTAGATCTCTAGATGCAAATTAAAGAAGCTGGCATGATTGCTTAGAATTGAAGCGTACTAGCGTAGATCATCAAGTCCTAGATGGAAAGCATGATATGACTGACAGTCTGACGGAAACTTATATAGCATATGAGCTGTTGTACGCACACTGACCGGCCGGTCAAAGCTCCAGAGTTTGTGCACGTACGGGCGCTCCCAGCTTATGACATTTTAAAGAAAGCTGGTTAGCACTTGATTCGCAAATATGAATGAGGAGAAACGATTTTGTCATGTGGTATTTGTTACATTACATGTACGTTAGTTTTATTGTACTTGTGACGACCTGCCACATGTTGGTTTCAAATTATATTACTGCTGCGTGCCATCCGTTTTTATTACTGCATTATTATTCGTTGCAAATTCAATTATATTAAATTCCTGTGAAACCCCTGGCCTTTTCTCTCTGCGAATAAGATCTCTCACCAACCATCTAACTCGAAATTAATACAATTCGAAGCAGTACGTAGAGTCTGTTTGGTTTCCGGCCACCACTCGCCACAACACAACACAGTAGCCTGGCAGGGTGGCGGAGAGAACCGGCCGCGCCACAGCCACTGTAGTGCGGCGAGTGGTGGCTGGAACCCAACTAATCCCCACTACCGAGAAAAGTCCAACGTTTAACATAAACAAACCAAGCCCTCAACAAAAAATATAAATAAATAAAGTATAATTAATCAAAGATTCCCAAATAGTGTACACACGCGCACATAGTATTATTGTAGCCCTAGCTAGTACGAGCTAATTCGATCTAGGTGGTACTAGATCCATTGAATTTGATGTGTGCTTCCTTAATTATCGTTTTTTTTTCACTCATTTAAGCCCCACCGCTAAACCAATTGACATGTAAGTTTTTCTTTCCTGATTGAGAAAGGAACTTGAATGCATGCTTATTAGCTACTCAATTTTTAGAACTAATATTACAACAGATAAGTGTACTAAAATTCCACAAAGAGAGTCTCAACCAAGCATGTACTCTACCTTTATAAAAAAAGTGTCATTATTCTAACTTTGTTCTAAACCAAGTAATCTTTAGTTTGAGTAAGCTTATGTTAAAAAATACAAATATTTATGATACCCATAAGTATCTATATTCATTATGAAATATATTTTCGTAGCATCTCTATGCTTGGTGTCATGAATATATAATATTCTTCTTTATAAATTTAGTCAAACCTAAGACAGTTGACTTGGGCCCTATTTGGCAGAGCTCCCAGAGCAACTTCTAGGTTGAATTTATGAGAAGATTTGGCAAACAATTTTTCTAAGAGAAGTGATTCTACGCTGATTCTATGGAATAACTTTTTGAAATAAACTAAGGAGCTGGGGCTGAAAAAAATTAGTTTCTCCTGATTTACTTCTCACACTAGATTATTCTTTTAATAAAGCTAATCTTAGAAAATTGTAGAAAATAACTTTTGGCTAGTGAATCACTTCTCCTAGAGGATCAGCTCCAATAGAGAATCGGAATCAGGTGGAGCTCTGCCAAACTTATCCTTGGTACGGAACTACGAAAAGAAAAGACATTATTTTAGGGACCGAAGGAGTACATCATTGTCTAGCTGGCACGTCGAATCTAGATTAATGTTATAGACCACCCTAGATTCATCTATGTTACTATCAGCAAACAGCAGGAATCAAAACATGATCGAGTTATTGTTACTGGAGTACTTAGCTAGGTAAACAACTGACAACGAGTAGTTGCCGAAAGTCTCTGTTAGTCAGTACCAAACATTCAGAGCATAACTTATATTAATGCGCCAATTGGTTGCAGCTGATCAGCAGCCACAAGTTTATGATGAGAACGAGAATGCGATGATGCCGACGGAGTATAAAGACTTGTTTATTATTAGATTGACAATAAGATCTTTGCATTGGATATGCATCTCAATCGTACGGCAGATTATTCTGCATTTCGATTGAAGAAAGCATGTGGATTTGCACAGGAGTTCATTGTGCTTCTGCAGGCGTCGAGTTTGAGATCAATCGTTAGTGCTTCAGATTTGTTATTAGTGGCGTTGATTATTGAAAGGGTTTAAAGGGAGAACGTGGTACAAGCAAACAGGAGTTTTTTGGGTACAACTGTTTAGACATTATGAAACCTAAATAATGCCTAACATTGTACCTAGGGCACTTACTAGAAGTACGTGTTTCTTCATTTTCTACGAGAGTAGGTGATGATGTGACTATAAGTAAAGTAGTTAGCACTGCATGTATAGGTTAAAAACAATAAGTAAATGATACTACTTCCTTTTTTGATACAGTCATAAGAGTAACTTGCAATTTCGAATTAACTATGTAAATTGTTATAGTTAAACGCATAACAACCACTGATAGTAATTGAAGTTTAAATAGACATTTTGAGTTGAATTTAACAAGCAAGTATGTGTGCCTTTGGTATTATTAATAACTTAGTAGTGCGTAATTAGTTAGACCATAGAAATTTTTTCATAGTATTAGGGTACGGTTTGTAGTATAGTATATTTTATGATTATCAAAATCTATTGTGGGGTATTTATTTATAGAACCAAAAACAGTGGTGTAATTATCTTTTTACTAACCCTGTGTACCATCGTGAACCTTTTGCGAGAACTATTAATGTATCATTTTGCCATGTTCATTTCTGGTTGTATTTATTATTTCACTACATGGATTTAAAAACTGCAATTTTTATGCGTGTCGAGGAGCACTGCAATATTTTATAGCTTGCTTAAAATCAGGTGGTAAGAGCAATGTGCATGCCGACATAAGTATATAGCTTCTATAACGGGGAAAAGTACGGTCGGCACCCAATACAATAATGGTGAAATCCTTCCTTTTCATGGGTTTAACAAATGCCATGTATCATCCATCCTGTCAATTTACAGCGTCCACTCATAACGGATGATCGAAATGACATGCCCAACTTCATATTTTAATGTAGAGTGTAGTAAAGGCGAACTGCTTTGTTTATTGCGAAAAAGGAAAATGCAGGGCTTACAGTCTTTGCCCCCTCAGCTTTCACAAAGGACATTATTTTTCTTTCAGTATATACTGTAGTACTGGTACTTATCCAATAAAAAAATGTTCTGGTGCGTGCATACTCGCAGCAGCTACTGTTTCATGCTTTCCCTGCTCATGTTGTACCAGTACTCTGAAGGTATTTTCTAAGAACAAAGCAATTATATGGTCCTTTCATATATTTAATTAATCCTGGTATTGTGTCTGTAACCATTTACTTGTGGATGTGAAGGTTGGATGTTTTTCCTTAATCGAAAAAAATTAATCCTGGTGTTTACATAGAAAAATTTAGTAACTTTTGGTGTATGTAACACACTAACACCGCCCGGTATATCTTCCAACCACCATAACAAGCCTCATTTTCTAAATAGACCAAAATTTAGGAACTTTTTGTGTACGTAACACTTCAGAGGGCATGGGAAGAGTTACCGTACCATCTTGCGAAGTTGCATTTGTGATTTGACATTGGTAATAAATATGTTTTGTTTATGGGGCCTATATAATAGTTGGCTAGTTTCTTCTTGACGCGGCAAACAAAAGGGAAGTTAGATTTTCTATGGTCTAGCGCATATCTGTCTAGTCACTAGGTGTGATGACCCCAAATCTGCCCCTGTAACCCTAGCTGCATGACCTCTGGTCAATCAGTTGTGTGGACTTGTGTGCTCATAAATTCTTGAGGCTTTCGGTTTGTGATGACAATCCCTCTATTTTAATTTATTATATGGGGCTATTGTCTTCTTGCCCCTATTTGAATTTTAATTGTGATTTTACCTTCACTTTCTTTCATTTTGTATTTTTACCCTTATTATTTGGAAAACGGAGCCTCACTTTACCCTTACTCCGTGAATAGCATATAACGGTGTCAAAGAAGATAATTTTACCTTTGCGAATATACCCCTACCACTGCTGGAGAACTCAGCACTAGTACCGGGTGGGAACCCCCGGTTAGTACCGATTTTCTGCCCGATACCGGCTGGGCGGTACTAAATTGGCATTCATTTAGTACCGGACACAATGCCCGGTACTAATATGCCCCCTTCATATGCCCCCTTCAGTAGGTTGCATACCTGCCACGTCATGCGTAGCTTTTTTTTTCTTTTCCTTTTCTTTTCTCATTTTCTTTTCCTTTTCTTTTCCACACGGCGCTGGCCACCACAGCATTCACAATCACATGAATCACAAGAATCACAAAAAATTCACAATCACATGAACTGGTTACAGATTTCACAAGAATACATGAACCACAATCACAAATTTCACATGAACAAGTCAAAATCAGAAAAATAAAAATAATCATAATCACAATATGGATCCCCTTGCACGGCCTTGATGGCTGGCGGCCTCTCCACGCGCCCCGCACCACCCATGCGCCGGCAGCAGCTGAGGAAGGTCCCCGCGCATCGCCCCCTGCTCCCTGGCGGCCGGGGAAGGCCCCCACGCGCCGGTGGAACCGCTCCCTTGGTGGCCGGCAGTCTCCGCGCTACCCACGTGCCGGTGACCCCGCTCCCTGGTGCTTGGCGGCGGCGCGCCCTTCGTGGCCGGCGGCGGCCCCACTCCCTGGTGCCTGGTGGCGCCGCGCCCTTCGTGGCCGGCGGCCTCCGCGTCACCCGCGCACTGCGCCCCCTCCGCGCTGGCAGCCCGCGCCTTCCGTGGCTGGAGAGGAGAGGGTAGTGAGAGAGGAGAGGGAGGAGATCAGAGGAGGGTGGGGAAGAAGGAGCCTGCGGGGTGGAGATAAGGCCACTGGTGGATAAGGCCGGTGCAAGAGAAGAGATGTGTGTGCGTGGATAAGGCTGGCGCGGTTGACATTAGTACCGGGTGCTCTCTTCACCTTGTACGAGATAATGCAATTTAGTACCGGCTGGTGCCACCAGCCGGTACTAAGTTCAATCTATGACTGGAGCTACCAGCCGGTACTAAATAGCCTCCAGGGAATCTAGCCATTGTCGGCGGATCTGTGTTACCGGTTGGTACCTTTAGCCGGTACTAAATTATTTCTCGGGGCACTGCTTTTAAGGATCGGTACTAAATTCACGCGTTAGTACCGATTTAAAGTGCATCAGGTACTAACGCAGCGACGAATGTGAAATTTTTAGCAGTGTACTTTTTTTAGAACTTTGTGAATATACCCTTTTTTGCAATTATATTTCAGCATACATTTCATAATTGTTGGACTTCCAGAACTGCAGATACAAATTAAACAAGCTAAAACATAAATTAAAATCTAGTAGGAGCAAAACTGATATTCCACAAGCATGAATATTTTTCATCTGCAGATTTAGATCTAATCGAGCTAACAAAACAGGTTTCATATTTTTAGCATTTTTCTGCGATTTACTATGCATTTTACAAGCTTCAGCCTAATTAATCATTTTCCAAAAAACCTAAAATCCTAAACAGGGGCTGACTGCCAGGCACCACCGGTCAGCGAGAGGGCCTGGCCACCCAGCCCACGCACACCATGGCCACGACCGGTGCGGCGGCGGCGCGGCGTTCCCGCCGCCAGCGAGGTGGGGCGGCGAGGCGGTGGGGCTTGCCCGCGGCCAGGGCAGCCCGGCGGGGTTGGCGTGCGTGGCAGCGGGGCGCGGAGCCGTGCAGGGGGTGACTGTGACGGAGGCGCAGGGGCGGCGGGCTGGTTGGCGGCGTTCCGATGGTGGCGGCGCCGGAAGGGAGGGGAAAGAGGTTGGGGAGGTCGAGCAGGATGCGGCGGAGCTCACCGCGTGCTCGGTTCTTGTCAAGGAAGGCCGGAAAATGGGGTCGGCGGGGAGGCAGAGGTCTGGGCGGAGCCGAAATGGTGGCCGGCGGATGACGGGCCGATTGGAGCCGAAATGGCGGAGCGGCGGTGAAGGTGCGGAAGGGGCAGACGCAACTTTTTGATAGAGGAATTGAGGAATGACAGCTCGAGTTGGTCGGAATCAATGACGGGACGGTGGTCTGCTCCTGCTCGCTCGGCCCGAGCTGGAGGAGGAAGAGAGAAGGGGAAAACGAGCTTGGGGTGCCGGGTTGGATAGTACGCGCTCGGTGTGGAGAGCGAGGATTGCCACTTCGACTACTCCTCATCGTTGGGCCGCGGCCAACCGCCCGTCTGCCAGCACCAACAGCGTCTCCGCCTACCTACCCCCCCCCCCCCCCCCCCGGCCCGCGCCGCCGCTACAACCGCTAGAGCATCGACCTCCAGACGCAAGAGAAAACGAGAGGAAGAGAGAGGTCTGGCTTGATCTGGGGAGAAGAGACAAGGGATAAGGGGTATGTTTATCTTTTCAGAGGTTTTTTATTATTTTTCTAATTGTTTTATTCGGAATGCAGTTAACAGTGTTAGGAATAGGAGTAAACGGAGGCTTTATTTCGGTAAAAATGCAAAGTAGGAAAAAGTAGGGATAAAATTACAATTAAGTATAAAGTAGGAGCAAGAACACAATAGTGCCTTATTATATTTACCAAGAGCCTATCAATCATAAAAGAGAGAGTTATTAGCTAGTCGAGAAAGAAATAGCGTGGATGGGCGGTATGTATTTGGTAACATTTTACTGGTGTATAGATAGTAAGATTTTACTGGTGGCTTCCTCAATCTCAAAATCTTTTGATCTAGTCCTCGGGAGAGTGTACACATGCCTATATTAATAGAATTATAAGTACGTACATGTATAAGCATCCGCATCTATATTATATTAGCAAAAGGAGTTGCTAGTTTTAAATGTGAAGTGAACGTTTACAACCCTATTAAATAGCATGATACAACCAATATTTCCCCTTCTAATATTTGATTATTAGGGCAAATTTCAAAATGTAACACAAATTTATCTAATGAATATAACACAAATTTCAAAATGTATTCACTCAAAAACCGTAGGCAGATATAGTGAAATGAACGATATACTATTTCTCTACTCTCTGGAGAAATGCTATTGCTTGGGGCGTGCATATAACATTTGGAACACTACAGCCTACACAGGGATCCATGTTTAAAGACCTATCTACCTTACACTACTAGAAAATACTCCATAAGTACCGGTTGAGAAGGACATTCAGTATCGGTTATATTAAACGAGGGTAGAGGCGCACAAAATATGCATGCATGCAGTGGCTGGGATTCGAACGCACGATCTCTTACCTCAAGCGTACCTCCCTTACCATCTCATCTACACAGTAATTGTGATTGAGAGAGATATTTTTCTTTTGAAGTAACCTGTGAATGACCCTTTGATACCGGGTGGTAACACCAACTGGTACTAAAAGATCACTTTTAATACCGGTTGGCTGGATGCTTTAATACCGGGTGGTGTTATCATCCGGTACTAAAGGTCTCCATAGGCTTCAGTCCACCTAAAAAAATCGGTATGAACTTTTTTGGTGGACCGATAGCCCTTTTTCTACTACTGTTAGAAGCTCTAGTTGTCCTAGTGTATTCTCATTAGCAAAAGATTGTTGTAAAAATAAAAAAATGACGATGGTCTACAACATATTATTATCGATATGCCCTGAATATATTTTTTCTCCTTTTCAAAAATGATGTACACCTACTAATTTTTGAATGGGAAACTTGAAGGAAAAAAAATGGAGGATTACTCTCTGCAAAGTGGATGTTAATTATGTACAGTTTTTCCTACTCTGATGAAATTTTGTACTCGAAGATGATTTTATTAACACTACGTGAAAAATAGTCTATTTGAAGTTTTGTATCAGATTTTTCAGGATTTATATGTACCTTTTTGTAAAAATTTATTCCGAAAGAAATTTAATTTTCTAAGAGAAAGCAGCAAACTACATTATCCATTCACACTAAAAAGAAGAAAAACATCAGGTAGAAGAAAGAGGAAACGGAAGCGGGGTAAGGTTAAAGGAAGAACATGGGACGGTGAAAAAAGGTAGGGTATGGCAAGGACCGGAGGGATATGCCGATGAGAACGCATTTTACTTTCCCAAGAGAATCCAGCTTTTCATCTTTTTTCCCATAGGTGAAAAAGAGGAGCCGGTGAACAAGCAACACACACGACGCAACGCTGCTCGTCGACACGGCCGAGAGGTGAACTGCGACACGTGCGAGTATATGTCCTTTGATTTGTCCCGGTCTCCCGGCTGGTCTCACTCCCCGGCCAATGACATGACCCGGATGCAACAACTCATACCTCAAAGGCCCATCTTCCCTAAAATTCCAAATACACCAACAGGAGGTCCCAACTCCCAAGCAAAAAGCTAGCTAGGTTTATAAGAAATAACATCGATCACATTTCTCTCCAGTAAAAAAAATAAAAAAACGTACCACGAGACCAACAAATCACACACATGTAAAGTCCACTCAACAACATATATATATATATAAAATATAAATCCATGGACAGGAAATACTCAACCATGGGCAACAACGGGACAGGTGCACCCACTACTTCCGGCCGGCGCAACCCTAGTTATGTCTTGCATATATATAGCAAATATACTACGTACGTGATTCTTCTTGAAAAAAAAGTTCACTTGGTTCAAAATTATTATCTTTTGAGCTACTCGTAGTTAACCTAGCCATGGAGTAGCATGTGACAGTGCCCATGGAGGCGCTTCCGTCTCAGCCAACAGCTCTGCAGGAGAGGTCGTCTCTCTCTCTAGCTAGGTAGGAGTACATGTACGCGTACGTCTCCTCCTCTCGTCTCCCCGGGCGGCCCTCTTCTCCAGTGAGATTTGACGCGAGAAAAGGGATCGCCACCAGCCAATCCCCACAGGCGCCCTCGCTGCGCGCACACCTTTCCCTTCCCTTCCCTTCCCTTCTCCCCCCTCCCACTCCGCCCCATTAATATCTAGCCGCACCGCCCCCTCTCTCTCCTCCTCCTTCAACAGTGGGTACTCTCCACGGCCGCCGCCATTAGTGCTCCGTAGAGGGAGAGAGAGAAGCTACCCCTTCTTCCTGATCGAGCTCCGTATACGCGCGCGCGATCGATTTCTCTCTCCTGGGTCGCTAGGGTTCGGCGTGTATCTTCCATGGATCAGGGCTTCGGGAATCTCGGGGTCGGAGGGAGCAGCAGCGGGGGCTCCAACTCCGCCAAAGCGGCGGCGTCCTCCTCCTCCTTCCTGCAGCTGCCGCTGTCCACGGCGGCGGCCGCGGGGGCGGCCGCGCCGGCGGGCGTCGCGTACTACGGCGCGCCGCTCACGCTCCTGCACCAGGCCGCCGGGCCGTCGTCGTCGCAGTCGCCGTACGGCAGGCACGCGGCCGAGATCTCGCCGGCGGAGGCCGAGGCCATCAAGGCCAAGATCGCGGCGCACCCGCAGTACTCGGCGCTCCTCGCCGCCTACCTCGACTGCCAAAAAGTAGGCGCCTTTAGCCGCTTGCTTGCTGGCTTGCTTGCACACATCACGGCACACGGCATCACCCTCCGTCAAAATCGCAACTTTTTCCGCGATGTGCCAAGCAAGATTTGCTTAATTTGATGCCGTGTTCTAATCTATGCCGCCTGTCACTCACGCGTATGCCTATGAAATGACGCGCCGCGATTCGCCGCAGGTGGGCGCGCCGCCGGACGTGCTGGAGAGGCTGACGGCCATGGCGGCGAAGCTGGACGCGCGGCCGCCGGGCCGGCACGAGCCGCGCGACCCGGAGCTCGACCAGTTCATGGTTCGTCGTCCTCGTCCTCAACAGCCACCGCTAATTTTCCGTTTCGATTTGCAACCACTAACCCGCGTGTTAATCTTGGCGCTGATGCGCACGATTCCATGGCGCAGGAGGCCTACTGCAACATGCTGGTGAAGTACCGGGAGGAGCTGACCCGGCCGATCGACGAGGCCATGGAGTTCCTCAAGCGGGTGGAGGCGCAGCTGGACTCCATCGCCGGCGCCGCCGCCGGCGGCTCCTCCGCCGCGCGCCTCTCGCTCGCCGGTAATGAGAGAGAAAAAAACAGCTGCCGCACCAGCTTCTTCGTTCTCTCGTACATGGTCGTACGACGGCCTCATGTTTTTTTTATTACCATATGTGCCATCGGCTTACCGCATTGGGAATGGCTGTTCTGGATACTGGGGGTGGGTGCTCTGGATCATTGCCATTGTGAGCTAGCTAGCCTGGCCTGCCTCCCCTTGCTTCTCTCGGTGGATTACTTTAATCCTCAGATTATTAAATAATTAACTAACCAGTAGTAGGAGAGACGAAGCCTCTGCATGCGCTAATGATAAAAAATTAGCGAGGGGATTAGCAGGGGGGTAATCATTAAGCCGCACGTAATCTAGCTTTTGGTTGGCATCGAGGGCACAGTGAGGAGCCGTGTCGCATGGCCGGGCCTCCTCCTCTCGTTCCTCGCCGTTGTTTATTCAGTGCTAGCTCTGAAGGTGCCTCTACTCGGATTATCTTATTGCCTGATGGATCCAGCACAAGCTTTGCTCAGCTAATGGACTACTGGTACATGACAATTGACAAGTGACAGGAAGCTTGCTTGTGTTAGGGTTCCAAGGCAGGCGAATCCATCTGTCTCGTCCATAACCATATGCACATCTCTGTAGATGCAGCCTCAAATCATTGCCTTCTTGTGTAGTACTAGGAGCTACTAGCATCTCTCCCGTGTCTTCTTTTCTTGCAGCTCTAGCCTCTAGTTTAGTGAGAGATCAGAGATGCATTGGAAAATGGTGTCATGGGCTCATGGCTGCCGCCAATCCTGACCTGACAAAACCAAACCAAATTCTTCACCTGTCTGGACAACATACCTGCTAGTATGTTACCACTGTAGCGACATTATTTAGCAGCAGTACTCTGCCCAGGCCTGGACGAACGGTACGCAATCGTGTTGGGGTTGTAGTAGCTGCAGCAACGCAGCACAAGCGTGTGTGATGGGCGCCGTTCGTGTCTTCCGGGGGGTGCTGCCGGCCTGCTTTGAAGTTGGACGTGCAGCTACAGTGCGTGTGCAGATTTGTGTAGACAAGGTCCTACACCTGCAGCGCCTCGGGCAGATCTGTGCCACTGTTCTACGCTATACTGTGCGCTTTGTATATGGCTGTGTGCCGTGCTGATCTAGGCGACGACTTGTATGGTTGCTGTACAAGTTCAGATATTTCCAACAACAGAAATCTCCAGCTGTGAGTGAGTCTGCAACTCTGAAATAAGTTCTATTGTGTCAGCCATTGATGATTTAGTTTTCACGCGAATTTTTACAGTGAAATGTAGTCTAGTGTAGGTTTTGTTCGTATTCGATCTAGGATTTATGCATTTCATCCATGAATCGAGGTAGTGAATTAAACAGTGCTGGAGCTTGTTTTATCAATAGATTAATTAGCTTTGTATAGTTACGTTGGTGTTAGGGACTGTCAGCTAGGTGCTATATATCTATAGAGTACAATACATAGACACTCCGTTGCCAAATACAGCTTTAGGCTATTTCTTATTACAATACTACCGAGTATGTTTTTAAAAAAGCTCCTAGCAGGTGATGATTTGATGTTGCTCAATCTTTTCAACAGCAAAGTGAATCATGACTATTTTCATGTGACCAATCCAGATATGTAGCTAGAACCCAGTAATTATTAAAGATTGATTAAAAAGAGCTTAGGGCCCATGGCCAAGTATATCTATTTTCAGATTCATGTAGTCAATATTTAGATACTGGAATCAGAATGTCCCAAATCTTCCATGAAGTGTCAGCTTTTACACCATTTCTTTTCATCTTACCAGTTACCAATAAAACAGTAGATCTCAGATCCATTATCTAGAGTATGCTTATGCTACAAATGTTTCACTTTATCCAAAAGTTGGAAAGTTACCATTGCTGTGTCTGAAAAATGCCATACCCACATACCCACATGGAGGGTCATTTTTATCACAACTTTTTTATATGAATGTAGTCTTGGGCTCTTGGCATGATTGATCATTTCCACTCATCCACAAGACCATGTATTAGCTGTTCTGTTAAAAAATGCTGTAATTAAGTATTTGTCTTCTGATGCCCAAGCCTGAATCATTCCATGTTCTAAAACAGTTGTGCTAAATAATTGTTTGTGTGTTTCGTGAAGCCTGAAGATATATTGGTCATCCTTACCCGTGCTACAAAAGTAGCAAGCGAGCATCCAGCATTACCTTTTTTATTGGGATTAACATCTAATAAATAGCTTAAGAATGCCATAAAGCATATGTGCCTCATTTTGTCAGAGGATAATAACTGAAGTTTCGCTGCCATTTTATCAGAGGATAATAAGCCATGTTCTCTATCTTTTGATATGACATGCTCCTCACTCATTTCAATTCTGAAATAAGAAGGTAATAGTTTATGTGAATTCATTTAATTGGTGGATAGGCACTGCCCATGTTATTTCTCTATTGGCCTATACGCCATGTATAAAATGTTAATGCTAACTCAGATTTTATAATTATCGTGATGCATTTAGAAAACATTTTTTGGCGCAAGCATTTGGAAAACATTGAGACTTGGATATAGAAGACCATGAATGTTGAGAAAATGTGTGGCAGAGCCACAGTTAATTCTACAGAACCTACAGGAATATTTTTGTACTCCATGCTTGTTGAACAATCCCATGGGTTCTGTTTTCTGTAAATATTTCTTTTCTTGTTCGTGATATAACTTGTGGAAAAAAGCTGCACGAACTTTCTTACTTAGTCATGTAGATTATAGGTATTCGTATGATTCCATCCGCCTCGCCTGGCCAACAGTTTCTGTGAGACTTTTGACTGTACCCTTTGTTATTAATGGCGGATGTGCCTCCTTGCCTGACCATCCGAACTGAAGTTATGGCCATATATAGCTTTATTTATTTTTCATCATCATTATTCACAAACACTGCAGATGTGAATACTTTTATCCATCATCTAACAAGATTATTTAATTACACTAGACACATAAGGATTAATACATGCAACAATCCAACGATTCTTGGTGTATGGTGTATGATATTGTCTCATTTATTTTATTTTTTCTTTTATTTTTCCAATACCTTTCTGTTTTTAACTAAGAAAAGCTGCCTTTTATTTTATATATTCATTTATTTATCTCTATTGTGTTTTTGAAATCAGTACAAATTTTCCTTGAGCCAAGTTTCATGCAAAATGTTTGGAAAAAAGTTTAACTATTGTTGAGATTTTTTTACTAGTCCTTGCTATTTTAATTTGCTTTGATATAGCTTTCTGAGTTTTCCCTTTTTAGTTTTCCTACAACTAAGTAATGACGAGGTTTGTGCTTTTGAAGTAGTGTATCTTGTAATGAGATTGAGCATGTTCATATTGGTTCCATCTGACATGAGACAAAGTAGTGGTCTTTGCATTTTTCAATTCACTTGTTCTTGTTTATTTTAGTCTTCCAATTATATGTTAAAAAACCATTATCTTACCACTTGCAGTGGCTATATTCTACTAATTGTGACCGTAGCCACACGACTGCTGTTCTAAATTCCACTGTTTGACCTACCCACTGCATTCCAAAACAGATAGAATCCTTTACACACAGTCATGGGCTTTCTGATGTGTCCACTTGATGGGTAGCCATCCAGCATGGTCGAAACTGAAATACTTTGAACTTTGGACAGAATAAATCTCTTGACTGACAAAACATGTGGCTTTACCATAACTAGTTTTGTCTGCAGATGGTAAATCAGAAGGGGTTGGTTCTTCTGAAGATGACATGGATCCAAGTGGCCGTGAGAATGAGCCACCTGAGATTGATCCACGAGCGGAGGATAAGGAGCTCAAATACCAGCTCCTGAAGAAATACAGTGGCTACTTGAGCAGCCTCAGGCAAGAGTTCTCCAAGAAAAAGAAGAAAGGGAAGCTCCCAAAAGAGGCCAGGCAGAAGCTGTTACACTGGTGGGAGCTGCACTACAAGTGGCCCTACCCTTCAGTAAGATAACTCTGATATTATGAAGCTCATATGTATAACTATGACAGTAGTACCTTCCTCATTTAAATTTTGAAATAGAATAGAATCATAAACCAAAGCTACATCACATTGTTACTAACCCTATGTTTGTTGTGAGTAGGAGACGGAGAAGATTGCACTCGCCGAGTCGACAGGCCTAGACCAGAAGCAGATCAACAACTGGTTCATCAACCAGAGGAAACGGCACTGGAAGCCCTCGGAGGACATGCCTTTCGTGATGATGGAAGGCTTCCACCCACAGACCGCTGCTGCACTCTACATGGATGGCCCGTTCATGGCTGATGGCATGTACCGCCTGGGTTCGTAAAAATTGCAGCGGACCATTTGATCAGATCGTCGGAATATTTCTGCATACCAGGATGCGTTGCAATGCGAGGACATTGTTATGGAATTTTTCGTTACCGTTTCCGCTGATTCCCAAGGGCTCGCACTAGTGTCTATGGCTTGTAGTTCTCCTGTAATATTGTTAATCTCCGCTTGACGGCTTGCAATTTAGGTGTATCTGGAACTTGAATGTCCATGCAAGTACCCTGGTAGTTAATTCGGCAGTCGCCTATTTGTATGATTTTACGATTCAGATTGGTGAAACATGTTCAGGTTGGCCTGTCTGAATCAGAAAGATATGTCTTCTACTTCAACTGATGACAGATGGTTAAAATGAACTGCAGATATTTCACATCCCGTCCTTCAAATATTTGATGAAATTTTATGATCCGCGAAGTCGTGGATGCAGTTTTGAATGGTCAGTCTGTCCCGTTGATCTGATAACGTTCAGGCAAGTACTGGCCTTTATTTCTTCGTCAGTTTAGAAGTGCTTACCAAAGTTGAAAAAAATACATTAAAATGCGTAACAAAAAAAAAATCAAACATAAGACATAAACCGGCCCCGCTGCTAAAAGCGGTTTATCCTTTTCGGCAAGGAGGCATGGGGCAAATAGATTTGAAAAGCTCGTAGCCTCTAAAGTCTAACCAGGAAGGGAACATGTTACATGTTCATGGCAGCACCTCTGCACCCAGATTGAACAGTGGCATATCATCTATGATCATGGCGAGCATGTACAAGATTCCCCAGGAACAGTGCCCCTTCTCTGAAATCCCCTCCCAGCAATCACTGGCATGATTGCAGCGTATTGCCCAGAGAATCGTTCCACTGTCGCAGTGCCCATCGACCTAACGATCGATCTGAACATCTGATCTCGGCAGATATGCATCCATCTCGTTGTCAAGAACCAGTGGGTTCTGTACTGGCTGCCTCGGTTACTGCTGCTTCACCTACGACAGGACCAGCTGTACCTGGTGGTGACAGTAACACATGAGCTAGTGCAGTCCCTGCCTACAATGGACAAGCATGTTCCAACCGCCATGGATCGACAAGAGCATCGACGCAAATGCGTTCGTTCCTTGATCCTGCAACTGTAAAAGGATCCCCTACGATCTCCATTCCTGCACTGTTGAAAGCTCGTGTGTTCCCCAACAACTGACGGTTGAAACATACTGTAAAAAGACACATCTGAAGCTGAAACCTCACGGGTACAGAGCAGCTGCGAGATTGGCAACGGCAGTATCCGGATAAAGTTTGGATGCCGCCCGTTGGCTGGCGAGTCGCCGTTCATCGTACGCGCGTGCCCGATCGAACAGCAGAAAGCTACGGGCAAGTTGAGGCTAGGAGCTGCCTGCTGTGACCGGCAGGCACGGCAAGCCGTGCATATCCATCGAGGGGCAGACAGAGCTGGACAGAAATGGAGGGGAGTTGGACGGGCCGTCGTGTCGGAGCACCACAAATATGCTTGCTGATTGACCGCGCGCTGTCAAGGCGAAGGCGAAATCTTTCAGCAATCGGCAACAACCGTCGTCGGCTTTCTTACTGCTGTTTTTTTTTTCTTTTTGACGCGAGGTGTCCCCCATTCCCATTAACGAGTTAACGGAAATACATTGCAGTGTCTGAGCAGTATCTTACTGCTGTTTTTGTGGCGGATTATCTTGTGTTAGGTGCCATTGTGTGGTCTGATTAGGTCATGGCGACGCAAGTTGGGGGGTGTCTGATCTGATGGGGCTAGCTATCGATCGCTGCTCGTGGACGGTGCTGCCAGCAATGGCATGGCAACAGAGAGTGCAATCACGTCTCGAGATCTCAGTGAGCAGAGCCAGGATATGATTTGATGCGTAATTAGGCACATTGGATGGATCTCCGAGCTCGGTCTTCTTTCGACGGTGATCCACCTCGACGGAAAATCCTCTGCGCCGACGCTCACCGTGGTGGCGCAGGTCAGATAGGTCTTCCGGCGACCGGCCGGTGTATCGTGTATGAACTGGCGCTGCCCTGGCAGGAGGAACCGGCCGGCACTAACTTTTTAGCATGGCCTTCAGCCCACCCAGCAGCCACCAGCTATGCTAAAAAGTTAGTGGAGGCTTGTATTTGGCCCAAACTCAATATTACTCTTTGATTCTTGCACATTTCTTTGCGCTCGAGAGAGTACTCTTCCGCTGCCTAATTTCTTGTACTAACAGCTACTGTAGCTAGTGGCCGGCCATGATCCATGGCATCGAGCTTATTATTAGGTAGTGCCTAGCAGTAAATCAAGTCAGCGTGCATGCTCCTATAGCCGCCGGTTAGTGCCATACTGCTGCCATAACATCTCGTCGTGCAGATCATGCCGATCACAAGCAAAAAGCACGCATCCAAAGCTCACCTCGCATTGCTTTCTCATCTACTACCTGCTTGTCGTGTTAACCCTTTTGCTTCTAGTGATATATCTCCAGCAAATAAAATAAAGCTTCCGAGCCTAGCTGGATCACATTGAGGCCCATGACACCAGGCTGCAGCTACTGCTATTTTATCTACAGCTTCAATTGTGGAACGTCACTATTCATGTCTCATTTTAATTCAACGCGAGAACCGAGCTGGGGCTCGCCTCCTTCTTAAACGATCCGCCAATGCTCCTGGCCTCTTTCAAAAAAAAAAAAATAATTCAACGCCAGGTGATGCCAGCTACCGCTCGAGACTATAAATCAGCTGTATGTGTAGTTTTTTTCTCTTTTGGTTGCACAAAAAGTCAACATGGGGAAATACGGGCATGCATAACCTGCTTGCAACAAGATGTCATCTTTTTTGCGGGTAACAACAAGATGTCATCAGCTCTCAAACACTTCGTTTTGTGTGTGTGACACTAAAAAACTCCATGCCCTGGATTAAGTGCCTGTTTGGAAGGTCCAAATGGCTTCGCATGACATGTCATGTGTGTAGATCTATCAATCCTTGTAGCTGTCTCTGAGTAATATAAATCCTATTTTCTCAGGAAATGATTTCTCCATTAGTACTCAATTGTTGCAGTGTCTAGGGGAAAAACAGAGGAACTGAATTCAACTAAATAGTAAATACAGGTGTTATCAGGGGTGAAGATGAAAGAAGCGGACGCGGGAGAATGGGGCCATTCCGTTCGGTTGCCCAAGCCAAGTTGGTGGCCGTGGCCTCAGGGCAACACGTAGCCCCCTGACCGTATCTTTTGCTGGCGCCGGGAAGGGAAGAGATGAGACGATCAGACGAGATGGGAGGGAGCAGGAGCAACAGTGCCACGCGACGACCACTACACTACACGTTCTCCAAGGCACGACCTGAGTCGCAGACAGGTGGGCCCGTGCCCTCCCCGGCAGCGACACGACAGGAGACTGCAGCGCCGCAGCAGGTCCGTCCACCCGGCGCAGAACCCGCGCGATTCGCGGGGAATTTCTTTTCGCCATCCATGCCATGCCATGCCACCTCGTCTTTTTTCTTTTCTTTTCATTGCCTGCAGCAGCAGGACACACGACTGCCCGTGGAACTATTGCCAGCATTAAGGCTCACTCTGCTCTCACTCAGCTCGCTGCCCTTTTTACCTTTTACCTTTGCCTTCTTTTATTTTACCTTTTTTTCTTATTCAGACCTGGTTTAGTTCCGTATCAAAATTTTTGCACATCAATCGTATCAATATTTAGACACATGCATGGTGTATTAAATGTAGTCGAAAAAGAAATTACATTACGCAAATGGACTGTAAATCGCGAGACAAATCTAATAAACCTAATTAGGCCATGATTAGATAATAAATTGCTACATTATTGGTACAGTAAACATATATTAATGACGGGTTCATTAGATTCGTCTCCAAATCTATGAACAGAATCTGCAATTAATTTTTTAATATTTTAAATGTGAAAAGATTCTATTTGAAAAACGTTACGCACGGAAGCCTCAGTTCATCTCAGTAAACATATATTAATGACGGGTTCATTAGATTCGTCTCGTATTCTACGGACAAAATCTGCAATTAGCTTTTTAATTAATTAATATTTAATATTTTAAATGTGAAAAGACTCTATTTAAGAAACGTTACGCGGGAAGCCTCAGTTCATCGATTCTAGGGTAACTTTCTTGAGATGAAAGTGTTGTGTCGCCTATGGCCACACCTTCGTTGTACCACAATTCTATTAAAGCTCGTGTTATCAATTTTGCATGCCAGGGTTTTATGAGGGCTGATGCTACAAGTGTCTGCTATACGGCCTGTTTATTAGTACATAGTAATTACTGAGATGAAAAGCTGAAATAATTGTTGACATGTTAAATGACGGTTAATCTATGTGTCTCTTTGACTACTAGACTGCCAGTATTACGTATGATATTTGGATACCTCGTGATGTCTGGTGCTCGTAGACTTCGACGGTTGCGACAAGTGTAAAGTGGTTTCTTCTAAAACAGCAGCGCGTTATTATCGTGGGATTAATGCAGATTGATATTTGGATGGGACCCGCCTCATGGCACAAATGTAAGCTGGTGCATGAACCTTGAGAGGATCAGGAGCTGCATGTGCTGTCTAGCTTGTACGTCTTCCGTCCTAAACTAGTCCAAGTTAGATTATTAGGCACCCATTGCACTCATCTCTTAGAAAAACACACGGTGTATTGATTATCTCAAGTAAGCCGTGACATGATTTAATCCACTTGAACAGTTAGTTGATAATTCAAACAAAAAATTTTTTTTCAAGATTTTTCGAGAACAGGTAGCACTCTATATAGTTACTATATGTAAACATTTCTTCTTCTTTTTTGCGGGTAATGTAAACATTTCTTCCAAGTTTCTTTTCTAGCTTATGTTCCTAGGATTCCCTTGTGCGTATGCACCTCTCTGCCTTGAGTGCGTTTCTAGAAATAATCAAGGCAGATGACCAAAAGCTCAACGCTTGCGTCTCAACTTATAAAATGCAGTAATAGTTACCATTACAGTGATTTTTTTTAAAAAAATGGATATATAAAATACTGACAAGTGTCTGGGTTTAGAATCCGTTCTTGTCATTCGAGTGATATGATTAAGTTGGGTGGGCCCGGGATGCCGGGCTTTGGAGCAGCACACGTCGCGGTCCTGAACGTGGACGTCGAGATGTTGGATGCAACACACACGTAAGTCATTACGGCTCCAAGATGACGTGTCGTGTACATGTTCAACCAAAGTAGATAAAAGAGAAGGGAGGAGAGGACCTTTTTTCACGCAGCACAAATCGGACCAGAAACGCAAGGGAATATTCTCTCGTGCACGCACCTTCTCTTTTGCACAACTTCTAGTTAGTAGTTGGTTTCAATTCATTCATCGCGCGTGTCTGCAACTGGTCCCATCGATCGCCGTCGCCTAATGAAAATATTGACAACGCTTCTAGTCTAGTGTAGATTTTTTTTCACGAGTTTCATGTGCAAACACGTACTAGAAACTCGGTGTCCTACATTTCTCTGCTTCTTTTATCACTCTTGAAGGAAAAAAATGTACTTTTATACTTTCTTTAATTTCCTATAAAGTGATTTTATTGCAAAAAGCCCCCTATATTTTATCAACGCGTTGATTACTCTGCCCTTGTTCTCATGGTGTTCTTAATGAGCATATGTATAGGTTCTTCATGTAATTGGCTAGAATCGTCACGCAAGGGCATAATAAAGAGGGAGGGAATGATTAAATAATATGTGACAAAAATGGTAAAGTTTACTATCTCAGAGGTCTTACTCTCACATAATAATAAAAAGAGTCCAGATGAGCCTATCACATATAAGAGTGGATAGTGAAACAAAAATGATGCATGCATGTTGAACAAAACATCTTACAGAAAGAAAATCAACTCAAGGTCATTTCTTGAGGGATTATGCAATAATTTTGCCTCTTGAAATGTACCAAGAGACAGAAAAGCCATATAAGGAAAAAATGGTCTATTTTACTAAAGCAACAATTCACTTTGTTTGTTTGGCCCTTACACAAATTATCAACTCAATTTTATTCCCCGTATACCACTAAATTTTGTCTAATTGACCTCCGAATGAAATTTGACTCCCTTGCTTCTCCCGGTACAAGTTGTGTTTTCTATCTCAAATTTTTTGTATGACATCGACCTTGCAATGCGTGTAGCCATGTAGGAGTGCATTTATGTCACGTATAGTTAGCTTCCATGTCACTTTAAGTTTGTCCGGGACAATACGTATCCGTAGCTGCTGCACGTATGTACTACTACGAATGGAGCCTTTTTCTTTTCAGCACCTCGATCGGTCTCAACGAGACACACAGGCACAGCTAAGCTTGCTGGTAGACCAGAGCAGTGACCAGACCAGCTCAGCCTGCCAGTGGGGAATGGATCTGATCTGATCTGATCCATGCATTCATGAACTGATGGAACTGCATGTCATGTAGTTTCAGTCAGTCAGGCTGGCTGCTACGACAGCTCGTAGGAGGCGTAGAATCTCAACAAGCAGACTACTACATGCCCCCTCCGTTTGACCAGCTCAGGACCCGAGAAGAAAACATCCAACGAACTCAATCCACTGCCATCAATCTCAGCCATCAGCGTAAAACCCAATCCACTGCCACCAATCTCAGCCATCAATGTAAAACTACGGTATTTGGCATGGAGATTGATTTCGGCAGATTTCAGCAAATTTCGGGATATTTGAATAATATCTTGTGAAGAAAGAATAAGTAAAAAAAGCCGAAACTAGACAAGCCGAACAGATTCATATCTCTTAATGCATCATTCCGCTCCCACTTTGAATATGGTTGAATAATGTATAAAGTTTTAGTTTTTTCATGGAATCGAATTCAGAAATCAACTTGTATTGTTCACGAAAAAGATTTCAGAAATCAAACCTGGTGTATTGAAAGTTTGTGGATTTGGTTTTAGGTCCTATTTAGTTTAAAATCCAAAAAATTTTCACCCATCACATCAAAGAGAATCTTACTATTTAAAAATACTACGAATCTAATAAATCTACTTAATCCATAATTTACAACAGTGATGCTACAGTAAATATCCTCGAATTATAAATTAATTACCCTCGTTAGATTTATCTCGTGGTTTACAGACGAGAAATGTAATTAGTTTTGTTATTCCTTTCCATCCACATGAACAGTGACCGCCGTAGGGCAGCATCTGCCGTGCATATAGGTATTAGCTAGCTAGGGTTCCCAACCAAATTAAAAAGGACACCGTAGGTGACATTGCTTTAAGTCCCGTCCAGCTGTGTTCGATAAGATTCGATTCTTTTGACCACATTGCATTGGCTTGCTTGGATGCACCATCGACGTGTTTCTTCAAAAAATTAAAAAAAAAGCCATCGACGTGCTCCCATGACTAGTCCTACTGTGTGCGACTAGCGCTGCTTCTGCGTACATCGCACACGCACTGACCAATACAAAGCTTGTGCATCAGATTAGATTGGAAATGCAGCGCTGAAGTTTATCAAGAGTTTCTGCCAATTCCTGTAAAAGTTTCTGTTTGTAGTCTGAATCAGTCCCTGCAAAGTTCAGCGGAATTCGTTACGATCCTGCATCCTCAATGGGCGCATCGGCTGGATTCGCGATGATATATTCAGGTCGAATTCGACCTATCCACCAATCAAACGGAAATGTTTAAAGGGCCTACTAGGTCAGAAGCATAAGCATTTTATGTTAGCTCTAGTTGACCCAAATCTATTATATTAATAAAGAAGTATTAAAAAAAGTCTGAAAGAAATCACCATGTTCATCGAGAGGGTTCAGAAATTTTCACATTAATCTAAAAAAGAAGGATTTGCACCATCGGATTTTATGAAGATCTAACAGTCTAAAAAAACTCAAAAGTCTATATCAAATACAATTAATAAATGACTAATTTCAGATTTAAAAAATAAGGAAAATTAGGACGTAACAAAAAGTTTATATCAAATACGATAACTAAATAGCTAAATTTAGAATTAGAAAAATAAAAAAAATAGAACTTGATCAAAAAGTTCATATCGAATACAGTTAGTAAATAGCTAAATTCAAGATCAATGTATCATCATTAATCGGCATTCAATTACGAGAAGATTGAGATTGATTCTTCATAGAAATAATAGACCCATATATAGTGACCTTCCATTTTATTGTGTTGGCCTTAGAAGTATGCGATAAATATATGCAACTTCGATTTGTTTTGGATTGGGGTGAGCTCAATTAGACGGAATAATAGTACTGATCAGCATACGTGCCACAAGCGGGCAAACGGAACGCTAGCACATGCTGGGCTCAAGGCCGTTCCGGACACGAACACATGCAGGCGTTGATCATCCTGTGACGGAGACATCCTTCGGTCCTTCCTGCTAAGATTAGAAGCTCCTAGAAGCAACCATATTCCATGTAACCAAGGATAATTTAGCAAAAAGAATTGAATTGGGAGTAAAAAAAGTTGCTTCTGTGATTGCAATGAAACAATTAAGCACGAGTTTTTACATTGTCAACATGCTAAAATTATTTAACGTATTGTTGATATAACTATTAGGTTAACCCCAAGTCAATATCTCATATGCTTGGAAGAAGCCAACACGTTCGCCGAGAGAGTCTAAAAATTCTCACGTTAATCTATAAAAGAGAAGGATTTGCATTGTCAGATTTTATGAAGATCTAACGGTAAAAACACTCAAGAGTCTATATCAAATACGATTAGTAAATGACTAATTTTAGATTTAAAAAAATAAGGAAAATTAGAACATAACAAAGAGTTCATATCAAATACGATAACTAAATAGCTAAATTTGGAATCAGAAAAATAAAAAAATTAGAACTTGACCAAAATTAAAGTTCATATCGAATACAATTACTAAATAGCTAAATTTAAGATTAATGTATCATCATTAATCGACATTCAGCAATATTAATGTGTCATGTTTTATCATCCTGCGTGCGTCCATTCTTTAGATCAAACACACCTAGCTAGCTAGCTGCAGGTACGAGCAAGACAATAATAGCAAGGATGAGGTCGACGAGAATGCAAGCAATGACGAGCACCGATCCAGGTGTGGCCGTAGAGACAAGTCGATCAGTAGAAGAGTCCATATTGATTACAATTAATAAATGACTAATTTTGATTTGAAAAATAAGGCAAATTAGGACATAACAAAGAGTCCATATCAAATAGGATAACTAAATAGCTAAATTCAGAATTAGAAAAATAAAAATTTAGAATTTGACAAAAAAATCGTATAGAATATAATTAGTAAATAGCCAAATTCAAGATTCTAAAACTAAGAAAATTAGCATTAGCACTTGACAAAAAAGAGTTACTATTAGAAAATAGATAAATTCGAAATTAAATTAGAAGTTGATCAAAGAGTTGTATCAGATATAACTAATAAATAGATAAATGCCAGATTTAAAATATAAAAGATTAGTAATTAATTTGTATAGTGATTAAGAAGCAAATTCAGAAGAAAAATAGCTAAATAAATATACTAGAGTGTACTAGGTTGGCCACCCTTGCATAGTAGCAAGCTCGTTCACATGCATTAGAAGGATATATCAATGGGTTGATTGGAGGATAATAAAAAATATATAACATTTCTGATGGTATATATATTTAACCATTTAGCTAAATCTTATTCTACAAGTGTAGGGATGATTTAGTTATCATACATGGTAATAAGGACATTGAAGAAAAATTATACATCTCAAGTATTTTTTAAAAAAGTAATATTCATATCGAATTAAATATATAAATATTTAGTTAGTTGCAGTAAATACCCAAAAGATGTGTTTCTATACAAAGCATTCAATATTTTTCTAAATTATTAACCAAAAATATACCACAAAATATATAAAAAAAAGATTGCACCCATGTATGGACCATCACGATAACAATTATGAATATAGAACTGTATAAAACTATTTGCTTAGATTTCTTTTAATGTAAAAATTCTAAATATTCAGTAAAAAATAGATAACCGCGCAAATTGCACGGGGCACCTTGCTAGTTATCCCTTAAACAACTTCTCGTTCCTCTAACAACATTCTCCTTGATGTAAAAATACTTAGATCTTATGTGTACTCTAGAAATACCTTTCTCTCTTTTTTTCAGTACTGTGTAGTGAGATTGGCGCCGGTAGTGGTCTGGGCAGACAGTCAAACACTGACACGCACGTACGTACGGTAACCGTGGTGTGGTTGTTTCGGTAGTCAAGTGATGGATTGACTTGCTGTGCATGTGCCGGCCGGCCGGGCGATTCCCTTGCATGTCCGGCTTTTGGGCGCGACTGCACAACTTTTGTGCAGATGCAGCAACGGCCGGAGCGCGAGAGGCAAAGTTAAGGAATCGAACAGAGAGAGGGGAGAGCCTAGTGGGGAGAGGATGGAGTCATGGAGAGAGATGATAGATGGCGAGTGGTCTCGAGATCGAGCGTGTGGTCACCAGCACCAAGCATGTCCTGCTGGCCGCCGATGATGATGATGGAGCTGCTGGCTCGAAATGGAACGCATGCGATTGCCATGCATCGTCGTACCGATTCCCCTTCTGCCGCCAAGGGTGCCATGGCCAAACCACAAAGCAGCCTGCAGCTGCCCTCTCATGCCATGTGGGTTGTTCCATTATCCATCGGTTCCTTTTCTTCCTAGTTCCATGCACTGCACATGCTCCAGCCTCCAGCAAGGTGCCAAGATTCCAACGACGACAGTGTCACCTACTACATGTACATGCGTACACCACCTACCTCCAGGTACAAACGAAAGCAAATACGCTGTAGCATTGTTACTGGTGTTAACTAACATTACTGGCCAATGCAAGCACCTGGTCCATGCATTGTCTTCCTGGTCCTTTCCCATCTCGGTGTGCGAGGCTTGGACAGGTGGACTGGAAGAGGGAGTGTGCTTTTGCTGTGTGTGTGTGAGAGAGGAGAGAGATGATCAGAAGATTGAGAGAGGAGTACTGCAGTGCTACAGTAGATGAGCAGTGGGTGCTGCAAAAGGAAGGGCCACCCTTTTGCACGGCGCCAGTGCGGCCTTTCCCCTCTGATCGGACAGGACCTGCAACAAACACGCACGCATTCTTTAGCTTACACATACCACTACTAATTTCTCAAAAAAAAATGAGGCCAGTACTTGTTTAGATCCTCGTGCAAAATTTTTAAAATATAATCTTTTTATATTTAAAGCATTAAATATAGTCTAATTAGAAAAATAATTGCAGATTTCGTTCATAAATAGCGAGATGAATCCAATAAATCTAATTAGTCCATCATTAGAATATATTTACTGTAGCAATACTGTAGCAATTTATTATCTAATCATAGCCTAATTAGGTTCATTAGATTTGTCTCGTGATTTACAGTCCACTTGTGTAATGCGATTTCTTTTTTAAATACATTTAATATACCATGCATGTGTTCAATTATTGATGATTGATGTGTAAAATTTTTAATAGAGAACTAAACCACAGGCCTAACTATACAGTATTTACATAGTAATCCACCAATAATATGTACTGGTACTAGTACATCTCTCTCTCCACCCTCTCTGCATTGAACTCCAGTCCCAGGGTGGCTAGATAGGTCTGAGGTCTGCACGTGAGGCTCTGTCCCGGGCGGGGCCGGCCTGTGAGCGAACCCGCACTGTAGCAAGCCAGCTTGCGTGTATATACGTGTACCGGCGCACACATACGATAAGTCGATAACCCACGTACGTGTGTCTGCTGCCAGATGGACGTACGCGCCCAATAATGTTCAGTTCGTTCCCACATCCAACATGACCATCATGTACGGTCGTCTAGTCGTTGCAAGGGTCGCATGTAGCAGTCAAATATACTGTAGATTATCCGACACAGAGATATGGCATACATGGCCAAATGAGCAAGCAAAGGCTTCGTCTCGGGCATATGGTCATGTCCGTGCACCAAACAACCATTTGTTTATGCCTGGATAGCCTCCGTATGCTTTCCATTAATCTACTCCCTCCGTCCCTTAATACAGTTCCGAGCGACACATAATAAGAGATAGAGAGTGAATAGGAGCCATCCAATCGAATCACCTCGCTAGATCCCTTTCGAATTCGTCTAATCCTCTCCGATCACCTTAATTAAGAATAATATTAACCGAACAAACCCCTGCAAGCTTAATTCTTAAGATTTAATAGCATGTTTGGATGAGCTAAAATTGAGTGCTAAATTTTGGCACTTATTAGCACTCATACCTTTGCTAAAAAAAATTTAAATCTTGACTAAAGTTTACCTCACCCCATTAGCACTTCTATTTGGATGAACTAGTACTAAAATTTTATTTAGTATTTTTTTATTAGTATTTGGATCCAAATAATCTCTAACTCAGTGCAGCTCCTTAGCCTTTGAGCGCAGCCTTCGTAATATCGACGCGTGTCCCTTAAACCTGTTTGTTGGGCCAACGCAAAACCAGTTCAGCTCCTGACTTGAACTCGAGGTCCTCTTGTAGGTCAGTGCGCGCAGTCTTGATCCTCCTCTTCTTCCCTTCACATGATGGGCCGTGAAAGGGCGGATGAAGCTGCCCCGGGCGTTCCACATTGCTAATATGCAGGCAATGCGGATTGATCACTACCATAGCTCCCATCTTAAAGAAAGTATGGCCCATCGTTCCAGCTGCGTTAGTTCCACTTGGCCTTTATCATGCATCAGCAGCCAGCTTTCACTCGTTCATCTTCACCACTTTGTCAATATTCCTGACTTCATGACCACCTCAATCTATCATCACTCGTGACCTGCTAGACGATGGCATGCCTCGGTTAGTTGGTCGATCTCTCATGGTTTCAACACTACTCGCAGCATGTGGTACACACAGAGTAGATCTCTAGATGCAAATTAAAGAAGCTGGCATGATTGCTTAGAATTGAAGCGTACTAGCGTAGATCATCAAGTCCTAGATGGAAAGCATGATATGACTGACAGTCTGACGGAAACTTATATAGCATATGAGCTGTTGTACGCACACTGACCGGCCGGTCAAAGCTCCAGAGTTTGTGCACGTACGGGCGCTCCCAGCTTATGACATTTTAAAGAAAGCTGGTTAGCACTTGATTCGCAAATATGAATGAGGAGAAACGATTTTGTCATGTGGTATTTGTTACATTACATGTACGTTAGTTTTATTGTACTTGTGACGACCTGCCACATGTTGGTTTCAAATTATATTACTGCTGCGTGCCATCCGTTTTTATTACTGCATTATTATTCGTTGCAAATTCAATTATATTAAATTCCTGTGAAACCCCTGGCCTTTTCTCTCTGCGAATAAGATCTCTCACCAACCATCTAACTCGAAATTAATACAATTCGAAGCAGTACGTAGAGTCTGTTTGGTTTCCGGCCACCACTCGCCACAACACAACACAGTAGCCTGGCAGGGTGGCGGAGAGAACCGGCCGCGCCACAGCCACTGTAGTGCGGCGAGTGGTGGCTGGAACCCAACTAATCCCCACTACCGAGAAAAGTCCAACGTTTAACATAAACAAACCAAGCCCTCAACAAAAAATATAAATAAATAAAGTATAATTAATCAAAGATTCCCAAATAGTGTACACACGCGCACATAGTATTATTGTAGCCCTAGCTAGTACGAGCTAATTCGATCTAGGTGGTACTAGATCCATTGAATTTGATGTGTGCTTCCTTAATTATCGTTTTTTTTTCACTCATTTAAGCCCCACCGCTAAACCAATTGACATGTAAGTTTTTCTTTCCTGATTGAGAAAGGAACTTGAATGCATGCTTATTAGCTACTCAATTTTTAGAACTAATATTACAACAGATAAGTGTACTAAAATTCCACAAAGAGAGTCTCAACCAAGCATGTACTCTACCTTTATAAAAAAAGTGTCATTATTCTAACTTTGTTCTAAACCAAGTAATCTTTAGTTTGAGTAAGCTTATGTTAAAAAATACAAATATTTATGATACCCATAAGTATCTATATTCATTATGAAATATATTTTCGTAGCATCTCTATGCTTGGTGTCATGAATATATAATATTCTTCTTTATAAATTTAGTCAAACCTAAGACAGTTGACTTGGGCCCTATTTGGCAGAGCTCCCAGAGCAACTTCTAGGTTGAATTTATGAGAAGATTTGGCAAACAATTTTTCTAAGAGAAGTGATTCTACGCTGATTCTATGGAATAACTTTTTGAAATAAACTAAGGAGCTGGGGCTGAAAAAAATTAGTTTCTCCTGATTTACTTCTCACACTAGATTATTCTTTTAATAAAGCTAATCTTAGAAAATTGTAGAAAATAACTTTTGGCTAGTGAATCACTTCTCCTAGAGGATCAGCTCCAATAGAGAATCGGAATCAGGTGGAGCTCTGCCAAACTTATCCTTGGTACGGAACTACGAAAAGAAAAGACATTATTTTAGGGACCGAAGGAGTACATCATTGTCTAGCTGGCACGTCGAATCTAGATTAATGTTATAGACCACCCTAGATTCATCTATGTTACTATCAGCAAACAGCAGGAATCAAAACATGATCGAGTTATTGTTACTGGAGTACTTAGCTAGGTAAACAACTGACAACGAGTAGTTGCCGAAAGTCTCTGTTAGTCAGTACCAAACATTCAGAGCATAACTTATATTAATGCGCCAATTGGTTGCAGCTGATCAGCAGCCACAAGTTTATGATGAGAACGAGAATGCGATGATGCCGACGGAGTATAAAGACTTGTTTATTATTAGATTGACAATAAGATCTTTGCATTGGATATGCATCTCAATCGTACGGCAGATTATTCTGCATTTCGATTGAAGAAAGCATGTGGATTTGCACAGGAGTTCATTGTGCTTCTGCAGGCGTCGAGTTTGAGATCAATCGTTAGTGCTTCAGATTTGTTATTAGTGGCGTTGATTATTGAAAGGGTTTAAAGGGAGAACGTGGTACAAGCAAACAGGAGTTTTTTGGGTACAACTGTTTAGACATTATGAAACCTAAATAATGCCTAACATTGTACCTAGGGCACTTACTAGAAGTACGTGTTTCTTCATTTTCTACGAGAGTAGGTGATGATGTGACTATAAGTAAAGTAGTTAGCACTGCATGTATAGGTTAAAAACAATAAGTAAATGATACTACTTCCTTTTTTGATACAGTCATAAGAGTAACTTGCAATTTCGAATTAACTATGTAAATTGTTATAGTTAAACGCATAACAACCACTGATAGTAATTGAAGTTTAAATAGACATTTTGAGTTGAATTTAACAAGCAAGTATGTGTGCCTTTGGTATTATTAATAACTTAGTAGTGCGTAATTAGTTAGACCATAGAAATTTTTTCATAGTATTAGGGTACGGTTTGTAGTATAGTATATTTTATGATTATCAAAATCTATTGTGGGGTATTTATTTATAGAACCAAAAACAGTGGTGTAATTATCTTTTTACTAACCCTGTGTACCATCGTGAACCTTTTGCGAGAACTATTAATGTATCATTTTGCCATGTTCATTTCTGGTTGTATTTATTATTTCACTACATGGATTTAAAAACTGCAATTTTTATGCGTGTCGAGGAGCACTGCAATATTTTATAGCTTGCTTAAAATCAGGTGGTAAGAGCAATGTGCATGCCGACATAAGTATATAGCTTCTATAACGGGGAAAAGTACGGTCGGCACCCAATACAATAATGGTGAAATCCTTCCTTTTCATGGGTTTAACAAATGCCATGTATCATCCATCCTGTCAATTTACAGCGTCCACTCATAACGGATGATCGAAATGACATGCCCAACTTCATATTTTAATGTAGAGTGTAGTAAAGGCGAACTGCTTTGTTTATTGCGAAAAAGGAAAATGCAGGGCTTACAGTCTTTGCCCCCTCAGCTTTCACAAAGGACATTATTTTTCTTTCAGTATATACTGTAGTACTGGTACTTATCCAATAAAAAAATGTTCTGGTGCGTGCATACTCGCAGCAGCTACTGTTTCATGCTTTCCCTGCTCATGTTGTACCAGTACTCTGAAGGTATTTTCTAAGAACAAAGCAATTATATGGTCCTTTCATATATTTAATTAATCCTGGTATTGTGTCTGTAACCATTTACTTGTGGATGTGAAGGTTGGATGTTTTTCCTTAATCGAAAAAAATTAATCCTGGTGTTTACATAGAAAAATTTAGTAACTTTTGGTGTATGTAACACACTAACACCGCCCGGTATATCTTCCAACCACCATAACAAGCCTCATTTTCTAAATAGACCAAAATTTAGGAACTTTTTGTGTACGTAACACTTCAGAGGGCATGGGAAGAGTTACCGTACCATCTTGCGAAGTTGCATTTGTGATTTGACATTGGTAATAAATATGTTTTGTTTATGGGGCCTATATAATAGTTGGCTAGTTTCTTCTTGACGCGGCAAACAAAAGGGAAGTTAGATTTTCTATGGTCTAGCGCATATCTGTCTAGTCACTAGGTGTGATGACCCCAAATCTGCCCCTGTAACCCTAGCTGCATGACCTCTGGTCAATCAGTTGTGTGGACTTGTGTGCTCATAAATTCTTGAGGCTTTCGGTTTGTGATGACAATCCCTCTATTTTAATTTATTATATGGGGCTATTGTCTTCTTGCCCCTATTTGAATTTTAATTGTGATTTTACCTTCACTTTCTTTCATTTTGTATTTTTACCCTTATTATTTGGAAAACGGAGCCTCACTTTACCCTTACTCCGTGAATAGCATATAACGGTGTCAAAGAAGATAATTTTACCTTTGCGAATATACCCCTACCACTGCTGGAGAACTCAGCACTAGTACCGGGTGGGAACCCCCGGTTAGTACCGATTTTCTGCCCGATACCGGCTGGGCGGTACTAAATTGGCATTCATTTAGTACCGGACACAATGCCCGGTACTAATATGCCCCCTTCATATGCCCCCTTCAGTAGGTTGCATACCTGCCACGTCATGCGTAGCTTTTTTTTTCTTTTCCTTTTCTTTTCTCATTTTCTTTTCCTTTTCTTTTCCACACGGCGCTGGCCACCACAGCATTCACAATCACATGAATCACAAGAATCACAAAAAATTCACAATCACATGAACTGGTTACAGATTTCACAAGAATACATGAACCACAATCACAAATTTCACATGAACAAGTCAAAATCAGAAAAATAAAAATAATCATAATCACAATATGGATCCCCTTGCACGGCCTTGATGGCTGGCGGCCTCTCCACGCGCCCCGCACCACCCATGCGCCGGCAGCAGCTGAGGAAGGTCCCCGCGCATCGCCCCCTGCTCCCTGGCGGCCGGGGAAGGCCCCCACGCGCCGGTGGAACCGCTCCCTTGGTGGCCGGCAGTCTCCGCGCTACCCACGTGCCGGTGACCCCGCTCCCTGGTGCTTGGCGGCGGCGCGCCCTTCGTGGCCGGCGGCGGCCCCACTCCCTGGTGCCTGGTGGCGCCGCGCCCTTCGTGGCCGGCGGCCTCCGCGTCACCCGCGCACTGCGCCCCCTCCGCGCTGGCAGCCCGCGCCTTCCGTGGCTGGAGAGGAGAGGGTAGTGAGAGAGGAGAGGGAGGAGATCAGAGGAGGGTGGGGAAGAAGGAGCCTGCGGGGTGGAGATAAGGCCACTGGTGGATAAGGCCGGTGCAAGAGAAGAGATGTGTGTGCGTGGATAAGGCTGGCGCGGTTGACATTAGTACCGGGTGCTCTCTTCACCTTGTACGAGATAATGCAATTTAGTACCGGCTGGTGCCACCAGCCGGTACTAAGTTCAATCTATGACTGGAGCTACCAGCCGGTACTAAATAGCCTCCAGGGAATCTAGCCATTGTCGGCGGATCTGTGTTACCGGTTGGTACCTTTAGCCGGTACTAAATTATTTCTCGGGGCACTGCTTTTAAGGATCGGTACTAAATTCACGCGTTAGTACCGATTTAAAGTGCATCAGGTACTAACGCAGCGACGAATGTGAAATTTTTAGCAGTGTACTTTTTTTAGAACTTTGTGAATATACCCTTTTTTGCAATTATATTTCAGCATACATTTCATAATTGTTGGACTTCCAGAACTGCAGATACAAATTAAACAAGCTAAAACATAAATTAAAATCTAGTAGGAGCAAAACTGATATTCCACAAGCATGAATATTTTTCATCTGCAGATTTAGATCTAATCGAGCTAACAAAACAGGTTTCATATTTTTAGCATTTTTCTGCGATTTACTATGCATTTTACAAGCTTCAGCCTAATTAATCATTTTCCAAAAAACCTAAAATCCTAAACAGGGGCTGACTGCCAGGCACCACCGGTCAGCGAGAGGGCCTGGCCACCCAGCCCACGCACACCATGGCCACGACCGGTGCGGCGGCGGCGCGGCGTTCCCGCCGCCAGCGAGGTGGGGCGGCGAGGCGGTGGGGCTTGCCCGCGGCCAGGGCAGCCCGGCGGGGTTGGCGTGCGTGGCAGCGGGGCGCGGAGCCGTGCAGGGGGTGACTGTGACGGAGGCGCAGGGGCGGCGGGCTGGTTGGCGGCGTTCCGATGGTGGCGGCGCCGGAAGGGAGGGGAAAGAGGTTGGGGAGGTCGAGCAGGATGCGGCGGAGCTCACCGCGTGCTCGGTTCTTGTCAAGGAAGGCCGGAAAATGGGGTCGGCGGGGAGGCAGAGGTCTGGGCGGAGCCGAAATGGTGGCCGGCGGATGACGGGCCGATTGGAGCCGAAATGGCGGAGCGGCGGTGAAGGTGCGGAAGGGGCAGACGCAACTTTTTGATAGAGGAATTGAGGAATGACAGCTCGAGTTGGTCGGAATCAATGACGGGACGGTGGTCTGCTCCTGCTCGCTCGGCCCGAGCTGGAGGAGGAAGAGAGAAGGGGAAAACGAGCTTGGGGTGCCGGGTTGGATAGTACGCGCTCGGTGTGGAGAGCGAGGATTGCCACTTCGACTACTCCTCATCGTTGGGCCGCGGCCAACCGCCCGTCTGCCAGCACCAACAGCGTCTCCGCCTACCTACCCCCCCCCCCCCCCCCCCGGCCCGCGCCGCCGCTACAACCGCTAGAGCATCGACCTCCAGACGCAAGAGAAAACGAGAGGAAGAGAGAGGTCTGGCTTGATCTGGGGAGAAGAGACAAGGGATAAGGGGTATGTTTATCTTTTCAGAGGTTTTTTATTATTTTTCTAATTGTTTTATTCGGAATGCAGTTAACAGTGTTAGGAATAGGAGTAAACGGAGGCTTTATTTCGGTAAAAATGCAAAGTAGGAAAAAGTAGGGATAAAATTACAATTAAGTATAAAGTAGGAGCAAGAACACAATAGTGCCTTATTATATTTACCAAGAGCCTATCAATCATAAAAGAGAGAGTTATTAGCTAGTCGAGAAAGAAATAGCGTGGATGGGCGGTATGTATTTGGTAACATTTTACTGGTGTATAGATAGTAAGATTTTACTGGTGGCTTCCTCAATCTCAAAATCTTTTGATCTAGTCCTCGGGAGAGTGTACACATGCCTATATTAATAGAATTATAAGTACGTACATGTATAAGCATCCGCATCTATATTATATTAGCAAAAGGAGTTGCTAGTTTTAAATGTGAAGTGAACGTTTACAACCCTATTAAATAGCATGATACAACCAATATTTCCCCTTCTAATATTTGATTATTAGGGCAAATTTCAAAATGTAACACAAATTTATCTAATGAATATAACACAAATTTCAAAATGTATTCACTCAAAAACCGTAGGCAGATATAGTGAAATGAACGATATACTATTTCTCTACTCTCTGGAGAAATGCTATTGCTTGGGGCGTGCATATAACATTTGGAACACTACAGCCTACACAGGGATCCATGTTTAAAGACCTATCTACCTTACACTACTAGAAAATACTCCATAAGTACCGGTTGAGAAGGACATTCAGTATCGGTTATATTAAACGAGGGTAGAGGCGCACAAAATATGCATGCATGCAGTGGCTGGGATTCGAACGCACGATCTCTTACCTCAAGCGTACCTCCCTTACCATCTCATCTACACAGTAATTGTGATTGAGAGAGATATTTTTCTTTTGAAGTAACCTGTGAATGACCCTTTGATACCGGGTGGTAACACCAACTGGTACTAAAAGATCACTTTTAATACCGGTTGGCTGGATGCTTTAATACCGGGTGGTGTTATCATCCGGTACTAAAGGTCTCCATAGGCTTCAGTCCACCTAAAAAAATCGGTATGAACTTTTTTGGTGGACCGATAGCCCTTTTTCTACTACTGTTAGAAGCTCTAGTTGTCCTAGTGTATTCTCATTAGCAAAAGATTGTTGTAAAAATAAAAAAATGACGATGGTCTACAACATATTATTATCGATATGCCCTGAATATATTTTTTCTCCTTTTCAAAAATGATGTACACCTACTAATTTTTGAATGGGAAACTTGAAGGAAAAAAAATGGAGGATTACTCTCTGCAAAGTGGATGTTAATTATGTACAGTTTTTCCTACTCTGATGAAATTTTGTACTCGAAGATGATTTTATTAACACTACGTGAAAAATAGTCTATTTGAAGTTTTGTATCAGATTTTTCAGGATTTATATGTACCTTTTTGTAAAAATTTATTCCGAAAGAAATTTAATTTTCTAAGAGAAAGCAGCAAACTACATTATCCATTCACACTAAAAAGAAGAAAAACATCAGGTAGAAGAAAGAGGAAACGGAAGCGGGGTAAGGTTAAAGGAAGAACATGGGACGGTGAAAAAAGGTAGGGTATGGCAAGGACCGGAGGGATATGCCGATGAGAACGCATTTTACTTTCCCAAGAGAATCCAGCTTTTCATCTTTTTTCCCATAGGTGAAAAAGAGGAGCCGGTGAACAAGCAACACACACGACGCAACGCTGCTCGTCGACACGGCCGAGAGGTGAACTGCGACACGTGCGAGTATATGTCCTTTGATTTGTCCCGGTCTCCCGGCTGGTCTCACTCCCCGGCCAATGACATGACCCGGATGCAACAACTCATACCTCAAAGGCCCATCTTCCCTAAAATTCCAAATACACCAACAGGAGGTCCCAACTCCCAAGCAAAAAGCTAGCTAGGTTTATAAGAAATAACATCGATCACATTTCTCTCCAGTAAAAAAAATAAAAAAACGTACCACGAGACCAACAAATCACACACATGTAAAGTCCACTCAACAACATATATATATATATAAAATATAAATCCATGGACAGGAAATACTCAACCATGGGCAACAACGGGACAGGTGCACCCACTACTTCCGGCCGGCGCAACCCTAGTTATGTCTTGCATATATATAGCAAATATACTACGTACGTGATTCTTCTTGAAAAAAAAGTTCACTTGGTTCAAAATTATTATCTTTTGAGCTACTCGTAGTTAACCTAGCCATGGAGTAGCATGTGACAGTGCCCATGGAGGCGCTTCCGTCTCAGCCAACAGCTCTGCAGGAGAGGTCGTCTCTCTCTCTAGCTAGGTAGGAGTACATGTACGCGTACGTCTCCTCCTCTCGTCTCCCCGGGCGGCCCTCTTCTCCAGTGAGATTTGACGCGAGAAAAGGGATCGCCACCAGCCAATCCCCACAGGCGCCCTCGCTGCGCGCACACCTTTCCCTTCCCTTCCCTTCCCTTCTCCCCCCTCCCACTCCGCCCCATTAATATCTAGCCGCACCGCCCCCTCTCTCTCCTCCTCCTTCAACAGTGGGTACTCTCCACGGCCGCCGCCATTAGTGCTCCGTAGAGGGAGAGAGAGAAGCTACCCCTTCTTCCTGATCGAGCTCCGTATACGCGCGCGCGATCGATTTCTCTCTCCTGGGTCGCTAGGGTTCGGCGTGTATCTTCCATGGATCAGGGCTTCGGGAATCTCGGGGTCGGAGGGAGCAGCAGCGGGGGCTCCAACTCCGCCAAAGCGGCGGCGTCCTCCTCCTCCTTCCTGCAGCTGCCGCTGTCCACGGCGGCGGCCGCGGGGGCGGCCGCGCCGGCGGGCGTCGCGTACTACGGCGCGCCGCTCACGCTCCTGCACCAGGCCGCCGGGCCGTCGTCGTCGCAGTCGCCGTACGGCAGGCACGCGGCCGAGATCTCGCCGGCGGAGGCCGAGGCCATCAAGGCCAAGATCGCGGCGCACCCGCAGTACTCGGCGCTCCTCGCCGCCTACCTCGACTGCCAAAAAGTAGGCGCCTTTAGCCGCTTGCTTGCTGGCTTGCTTGCACACATCACGGCACACGGCATCACCCTCCGTCAAAATCGCAACTTTTTCCGCGATGTGCCAAGCAAGATTTGCTTAATTTGATGCCGTGTTCTAATCTATGCCGCCTGTCACTCACGCGTATGCCTATGAAATGACGCGCCGCGATTCGCCGCAGGTGGGCGCGCCGCCGGACGTGCTGGAGAGGCTGACGGCCATGGCGGCGAAGCTGGACGCGCGGCCGCCGGGCCGGCACGAGCCGCGCGACCCGGAGCTCGACCAGTTCATGGTTCGTCGTCCTCGTCCTCAACAGCCACCGCTAATTTTCCGTTTCGATTTGCAACCACTAACCCGCGTGTTAATCTTGGCGCTGATGCGCACGATTCCATGGCGCAGGAGGCCTACTGCAACATGCTGGTGAAGTACCGGGAGGAGCTGACCCGGCCGATCGACGAGGCCATGGAGTTCCTCAAGCGGGTGGAGGCGCAGCTGGACTCCATCGCCGGCGCCGCCGCCGGCGGCTCCTCCGCCGCGCGCCTCTCGCTCGCCGGTAATGAGAGAGAAAAAAACAGCTGCCGCACCAGCTTCTTCGTTCTCTCGTACATGGTCGTACGACGGCCTCATGTTTTTTTTATTACCATATGTGCCATCGGCTTACCGCATTGGGAATGGCTGTTCTGGATACTGGGGGTGGGTGCTCTGGATCATTGCCATTGTGAGCTAGCTAGCCTGGCCTGCCTCCCCTTGCTTCTCTCGGTGGATTACTTTAATCCTCAGATTATTAAATAATTAACTAACCAGTAGTAGGAGAGACGAAGCCTCTGCATGCGCTAATGATAAAAAATTAGCGAGGGGATTAGCAGGGGGGTAATCATTAAGCCGCACGTAATCTAGCTTTTGGTTGGCATCGAGGGCACAGTGAGGAGCCGTGTCGCATGGCCGGGCCTCCTCCTCTCGTTCCTCGCCGTTGTTTATTCAGTGCTAGCTCTGAAGGTGCCTCTACTCGGATTATCTTATTGCCTGATGGATCCAGCACAAGCTTTGCTCAGCTAATGGACTACTGGTACATGACAATTGACAAGTGACAGGAAGCTTGCTTGTGTTAGGGTTCCAAGGCAGGCGAATCCATCTGTCTCGTCCATAACCATATGCACATCTCTGTAGATGCAGCCTCAAATCATTGCCTTCTTGTGTAGTACTAGGAGCTACTAGCATCTCTCCCGTGTCTTCTTTTCTTGCAGCTCTAGCCTCTAGTTTAGTGAGAGATCAGAGATGCATTGGAAAATGGTGTCATGGGCTCATGGCTGCCGCCAATCCTGACCTGACAAAACCAAACCAAATTCTTCACCTGTCTGGACAACATACCTGCTAGTATGTTACCACTGTAGCGACATTATTTAGCAGCAGTACTCTGCCCAGGCCTGGACGAACGGTACGCAATCGTGTTGGGGTTGTAGTAGCTGCAGCAACGCAGCACAAGCGTGTGTGATGGGCGCCGTTCGTGTCTTCCGGGGGGTGCTGCCGGCCTGCTTTGAAGTTGGACGTGCAGCTACAGTGCGTGTGCAGATTTGTGTAGACAAGGTCCTACACCTGCAGCGCCTCGGGCAGATCTGTGCCACTGTTCTACGCTATACTGTGCGCTTTGTATATGGCTGTGTGCCGTGCTGATCTAGGCGACGACTTGTATGGTTGCTGTACAAGTTCAGATATTTCCAACAACAGAAATCTCCAGCTGTGAGTGAGTCTGCAACTCTGAAATAAGTTCTATTGTGTCAGCCATTGATGATTTAGTTTTCACGCGAATTTTTACAGTGAAATGTAGTCTAGTGTAGGTTTTGTTCGTATTCGATCTAGGATTTATGCATTTCATCCATGAATCGAGGTAGTGAATTAAACAGTGCTGGAGCTTGTTTTATCAATAGATTAATTAGCTTTGTATAGTTACGTTGGTGTTAGGGACTGTCAGCTAGGTGCTATATATCTATAGAGTACAATACATAGACACTCCGTTGCCAAATACAGCTTTAGGCTATTTCTTATTACAATACTACCGAGTATGTTTTTAAAAAAGCTCCTAGCAGGTGATGATTTGATGTTGCTCAATCTTTTCAACAGCAAAGTGAATCATGACTATTTTCATGTGACCAATCCAGATATGTAGCTAGAACCCAGTAATTATTAAAGATTGATTAAAAAGAGCTTAGGGCCCATGGCCAAGTATATCTATTTTCAGATTCATGTAGTCAATATTTAGATACTGGAATCAGAATGTCCCAAATCTTCCATGAAGTGTCAGCTTTTACACCATTTCTTTTCATCTTACCAGTTACCAATAAAACAGTAGATCTCAGATCCATTATCTAGAGTATGCTTATGCTACAAATGTTTCACTTTATCCAAAAGTTGGAAAGTTACCATTGCTGTGTCTGAAAAATGCCATACCCACATACCCACATGGAGGGTCATTTTTATCACAACTTTTTTATATGAATGTAGTCTTGGGCTCTTGGCATGATTGATCATTTCCACTCATCCACAAGACCATGTATTAGCTGTTCTGTTAAAAAATGCTGTAATTAAGTATTTGTCTTCTGATGCCCAAGCCTGAATCATTCCATGTTCTAAAACAGTTGTGCTAAATAATTGTTTGTGTGTTTCGTGAAGCCTGAAGATATATTGGTCATCCTTACCCGTGCTACAAAAGTAGCAAGCGAGCATCCAGCATTACCTTTTTTATTGGGATTAACATCTAATAAATAGCTTAAGAATGCCATAAAGCATATGTGCCTCATTTTGTCAGAGGATAATAACTGAAGTTTCGCTGCCATTTTATCAGAGGATAATAAGCCATGTTCTCTATCTTTTGATATGACATGCTCCTCACTCATTTCAATTCTGAAATAAGAAGGTAATAGTTTATGTGAATTCATTTAATTGGTGGATAGGCACTGCCCATGTTATTTCTCTATTGGCCTATACGCCATGTATAAAATGTTAATGCTAACTCAGATTTTATAATTATCGTGATGCATTTAGAAAACATTTTTTGGCGCAAGCATTTGGAAAACATTGAGACTTGGATATAGAAGACCATGAATGTTGAGAAAATGTGTGGCAGAGCCACAGTTAATTCTACAGAACCTACAGGAATATTTTTGTACTCCATGCTTGTTGAACAATCCCATGGGTTCTGTTTTCTGTAAATATTTCTTTTCTTGTTCGTGATATAACTTGTGGAAAAAAGCTGCACGAACTTTCTTACTTAGTCATGTAGATTATAGGTATTCGTATGATTCCATCCGCCTCGCCTGGCCAACAGTTTCTGTGAGACTTTTGACTGTACCCTTTGTTATTAATGGCGGATGTGCCTCCTTGCCTGACCATCCGAACTGAAGTTATGGCCATATATAGCTTTATTTATTTTTCATCATCATTATTCACAAACACTGCAGATGTGAATACTTTTATCCATCATCTAACAAGATTATTTAATTACACTAGACACATAAGGATTAATACATGCAACAATCCAACGATTCTTGGTGTATGGTGTATGATATTGTCTCATTTATTTTATTTTTTCTTTTATTTTTCCAATACCTTTCTGTTTTTAACTAAGAAAAGCTGCCTTTTATTTTATATATTCATTTATTTATCTCTATTGTGTTTTTGAAATCAGTACAAATTTTCCTTGAGCCAAGTTTCATGCAAAATGTTTGGAAAAAAGTTTAACTATTGTTGAGATTTTTTTACTAGTCCTTGCTATTTTAATTTGCTTTGATATAGCTTTCTGAGTTTTCCCTTTTTAGTTTTCCTACAACTAAGTAATGACGAGGTTTGTGCTTTTGAAGTAGTGTATCTTGTAATGAGATTGAGCATGTTCATATTGGTTCCATCTGACATGAGACAAAGTAGTGGTCTTTGCATTTTTCAATTCACTTGTTCTTGTTTATTTTAGTCTTCCAATTATATGTTAAAAAACCATTATCTTACCACTTGCAGTGGCTATATTCTACTAATTGTGACCGTAGCCACACGACTGCTGTTCTAAATTCCACTGTTTGACCTACCCACTGCATTCCAAAACAGATAGAATCCTTTACACACAGTCATGGGCTTTCTGATGTGTCCACTTGATGGGTAGCCATCCAGCATGGTCGAAACTGAAATACTTTGAACTTTGGACAGAATAAATCTCTTGACTGACAAAACATGTGGCTTTACCATAACTAGTTTTGTCTGCAGATGGTAAATCAGAAGGGGTTGGTTCTTCTGAAGATGACATGGATCCAAGTGGCCGTGAGAATGAGCCACCTGAGATTGATCCACGAGCGGAGGATAAGGAGCTCAAATACCAGCTCCTGAAGAAATACAGTGGCTACTTGAGCAGCCTCAGGCAAGAGTTCTCCAAGAAAAAGAAGAAAGGGAAGCTCCCAAAAGAGGCCAGGCAGAAGCTGTTACACTGGTGGGAGCTGCACTACAAGTGGCCCTACCCTTCAGTAAGATAACTCTGATATTATGAAGCTCATATGTATAACTATGACAGTAGTACCTTCCTCATTTAAATTTTGAAATAGAATAGAATCATAAACCAAAGCTACATCACATTGTTACTAACCCTATGTTTGTTGTGAGTAGGAGACGGAGAAGATTGCACTCGCCGAGTCGACAGGCCTAGACCAGAAGCAGATCAACAACTGGTTCATCAACCAGAGGAAACGGCACTGGAAGCCCTCGGAGGACATGCCTTTCGTGATGATGGAAGGCTTCCACCCACAGACCGCTGCTGCACTCTACATGGATGGCCCGTTCATGGCTGATGGCATGTACCGCCTGGGTTCGTAAAAATTGCAGCGGACCATTTGATCAGATCGTCGGAATATTTCTGCATACCAGGATGCGTTGCAATGCGAGGACATTGTTATGGAATTTTTCGTTACCGTTTCCGCTGATTCCCAAGGGCTCGCACTAGTGTCTATGGCTTGTAGTTCTCCTGTAATATTGTTAATCTCCGCTTGACGGCTTGCAATTTAGGTGTATCTGGAACTTGAATGTCCATGCAAGTACCCTGGTAGTTAATTCGGCAGTCGCCTATTTGTATGATTTTACGATTCAGATTGGTGAAACATGTTCAGGTTGGCCTGTCTGAATCAGAAAGATATGTCTTCTACTTCAACTGATGACAGATGGTTAAAATGAACTGCAGATATTTCACATCCCGTCCTTCAAATATTTGATGAAATTTTATGATCCGCGAAGTCGTGGATGCAGTTTTGAATGGTCAGTCTGTCCCGTTGATCTGATAACGTTCAGGCAAGTACTGGCCTTTATTTCTTCGTCAGTTTAGAAGTGCTTACCAAAGTTGAAAAAAATACATTAAAATGCGTAACAAAAAAAAAATCAAACATAAGACATAAACCGGCCCCGCTGCTAAAAGCGGTTTATCCTTTTCGGCAAGGAGGCATGGGGCAAATAGATTTGAAAAGCTCGTAGCCTCTAAAGTCTAACCAGGAAGGGAACATGTTACATGTTCATGGCAGCACCTCTGCACCCAGATTGAACAGTGGCATATCATCTATGATCATGGCGAGCATGTACAAGATTCCCCAGGAACAGTGCCCCTTCTCTGAAATCCCCTCCCAGCAATCACTGGCATGATTGCAGCGTATTGCCCAGAGAATCGTTCCACTGTCGCAGTGCCCATCGACCTAACGATCGATCTGAACATCTGATCTCGGCAGATATGCATCCATCTCGTTGTCAAGAACCAGTGGGTTCTGTACTGGCTGCCTCGGTTACTGCTGCTTCACCTACGACAGGACCAGCTGTACCTGGTGGTGACAGTAACACATGAGCTAGTGCAGTCCCTGCCTACAATGGACAAGCATGTTCCAACCGCCATGGATCGACAAGAGCATCGACGCAAATGCGTTCGTTCCTTGATCCTGCAACTGTAAAAGGATCCCCTACGATCTCCATTCCTGCACTGTTGAAAGCTCGTGTGTTCCCCAACAACTGACGGTTGAAACATACTGTAAAAAGACACATCTGAAGCTGAAACCTCACGGGTACAGAGCAGCTGCGAGATTGGCAACGGCAGTATCCGGATAAAGTTTGGATGCCGCCCGTTGGCTGGCGAGTCGCCGTTCATCGTACGCGCGTGCCCGATCGAACAGCAGAAAGCTACGGGCAAGTTGAGGCTAGGAGCTGCCTGCTGTGACCGGCAGGCACGGCAAGCCGTGCATATCCATCGAGGGGCAGACAGAGCTGGACAGAAATGGAGGGGAGTTGGACGGGCCGTCGTGTCGGAGCACCACAAATATGCTTGCTGATTGACCGCGCGCTGTCAAGGCGAAGGCGAAATCTTTCAGCAATCGGCAACAACCGTCGTCGGCTTTCTTACTGCTGTTTTTTTTTTCTTTTTGACGCGAGGTGTCCCCCATTCCCATTAACGAGTTAACGGAAATACATTGCAGTGTCTGAGCAGTATCTTACTGCTGTTTTTGTGGCGGATTATCTTGTGTTAGGTGCCATTGTGTGGTCTGATTAGGTCATGGCGACGCAAGTTGGGGGGTGTCTGATCTGATGGGGCTAGCTATCGATCGCTGCTCGTGGACGGTGCTGCCAGCAATGGCATGGCAACAGAGAGTGCAATCACGTCTCGAGATCTCAGTGAGCAGAGCCAGGATATGATTTGATGCGTAATTAGGCACATTGGATGGATCTCCGAGCTCGGTCTTCTTTCGACGGTGATCCACCTCGACGGAAAATCCTCTGCGCCGACGCTCACCGTGGTGGCGCAGGTCAGATAGGTCTTCCGGCGACCGGCCGGTGTATCGTGTATGAACTGGCGCTGCCCTGGCAGGAGGAACCGGCCGGCACTAACTTTTTAGCATGGCCTTCAGCCCACCCAGCAGCCACCAGCTATGCTAAAAAGTTAGTGGAGGCTTGTATTTGGCCCAAACTCAATATTGCGGCCCAGAGCAGTTTGCCCACCCCTCTCTTCTCACGGAACAAGGCCGAAGATACGTTAGATGTCGAAGTGGCGCGAAGCGGCCCAGGGAGGTTGAGCTAGGCCGGCCTGGTTCGTCCTCTCCAAAAAACATGAAAAATGAGGTTGGGCCTTTGTTCTAATCTTCCCTAATTTCTCCCAAGGAAACGGATGCTTCCATTAAAGTAAGTCGACTGATTTAAAGGAGTCCTCTTTTCATTGTTCTGTGTTTTGAGTGGAGCAAAGATAACGTGTATTCACAGCACATTAGTTTTCGATTATTTCTTTTTGGTAAAAAATAATTAGTGAAATAAAAACATGTGGGTTGGTATCAAGCCATTCCTTTGTGAAGAAAGTCTCAATCTTATTAACTAGCAGCCCACATAAAAATATATGAGAACTGAAGTGACCTGTATTGAACAAATAGAGTCTAAAAGGAAGAGTAAGGATTCGAGCAACAACCGTTCGGTTTATCTACTTTCGGCTTATTCTCTCTCACAGAATACTATTGAACCAGCCGAAACCAGCCCTGCCGGATAGAGTAGCGTCATCTTCCTCCTGGTAGGTCGGACATGGTGCCCACGCTCACCATCGTCGACGAGCACGGGCATGACATGACGTTTAACCCTTTTCCTTGCAGGAGAGCTAGCATGTTGAAGCTCAGTTCCGCTCGCGTCATCTCCGGGAGTGGCACCTCCCCATCAAGATACTACAAGACCTGCTGCATGCTGGGCCTTGCAGCGGCAGATGGGTGCGCACACAGCAATCCTCGAGGAGCGATTCACCGTGCCAATGCTGGAGCACCCAGTCGACCAGCAAGAGCTGGTTGCCTTGCTCGTCCTGCTTGATAGGCCTCTGCCCGCATGCGACCTCGAGCATGAACGCGCCGAAGGCGAAAACATCGGTTAGAGGGGTCGCCTTGCCCGTCCGCACCAGCTCCGGCGCTAGGTACCCCGTGGTGCCAACCACACGAGTGGTTTGTGGGTTGGCACCGTGCTCGTACAACTTGGCGAGGCCAAAGTCACCTAGTCGGCCATTCATTTCCTTGTCGAGCAGCACATTGCTAGTCTTGATGTCGCGGTAGACGACGACTTTCTTCCACCTCTCGTGCAGGTAGTGTAAGCCAGAAGCAACACCTTTGATGAGCTCATCTTTTCGGCGGCAATAGCCAAGTAACTGCACAAGGTTACGGTGCCTGATGCGGCCGATACTCACAATCTCGGCCGTGAACTCTTTCATCCCTTGCTTTGACCCATGGGACCGCAACTTCCACTCTGGACTTTTGAAGCTCTCCCCTGTATACCATGCCAAAGCCTCCTGCACCAAGCAAATGCTTGTCCTGGAACCCTTTTGTGGCATGGAACAGATCTTTGTACGCGAACCGATGCGGTCCGAACTTGCTCTCCCAGTCTTCCCGCAGCTCAGTGTACCGCAACCGCCTTCGCACAAGTAGAATCGAGACAATGCCCACTGCGAGAACCAGTGCTGCACTTGCAATTGGCAGGGTTATCTCCAACACCTTTGAGCGAGGCTTGGAGCCTATTTGGGGAAGCTTCGGCAACTTGGTGACGTCGATCACTGGAGCAGGTCTGTTCATAACAAAGCTCCAACCGAGAACATAGTGCCGTGAATTCCCCGGCCCGGTTGCCGATGAGAAGCCAATATACGACGGCTCTACTAGCATGGTTGACAGGTTGTAGATGCAAGAGAGCAATGGCTTCTTGGGTTTCACCATTGCAATGGGAGCAACAGTCACGTTGATCTGCATGGTGACTCCATCGTAGTCCACCCAAACCTGCATAGCTTCACGGCTAATGAGCCTTAAATTTTGGAAGCTGCCATTCTTGTCGTGGTAGTAGCCTGTGTCATTGGACAGCACGGAGCTGAGGCTGTTGATGTCGATGCCGACATGGTTGGCGTTGATGTCGCGGAACTCGATGTTCTGCACGGTGTCGAGCTCGACGGCGAACATGTGGTTGGTCGCGTTGCCGTCGTCCTGGGCGTTGGTGAGCCCCATGTACTGGTCCGTCAGCGCGCTGGACGTGCTCTTGGTGCCCGGCGCGACGACAAGGGCCAAGCCGTGGGTGCTGAAGTCGAGGTAGCTGGAGACGATGGCGAAGACGAAGGCCACCGAGAAGGACTGCACCGTGCCTTTCGGGGACGACCCGCGGAGGCGCAGGGGAGACGGGTGGAAGGCGTGGCCTTTCTGGTGGGTCGTGCCGTTGGTGAGCTCGAGGAGGCCGGTCGCGGTGACCGTGGCGCTACCGTCGAGGGTGAGGTTTGCGCCGGTGAAGCCGGTGTAGATAAATTGGTCGCCGTTGCTGCCGCTGGAAGCTAAGAAGGATAATCCAAAGAAGGCCATGGCCAAGGAAGAGGATGGGGAGTAGATGGCAGAGCATGTGTCCTACCATTCATGCGACTGAGTGCTTCTCTCTGTGTTGGTTCTCGGGATGGAGCTAGAGGCAAAGAAAATTCCAAAGCAGACTAATTTTATTTGATTGAGATGATGATAACACAACGGTAAAAAAATTTGGGCAATCGAACAAATTGAGGTGTCATCCAAGTTAAAAATTTCAACTCACGGGTAGCTATCGAGTGTGAACTGGTGATCGAACACATTGACCGGCACGCATGCATGTTTGAAAATCGGAGAGAATGTGGACGACCGGCCGACCGGAGAAGGCTAGAGGGAATGACCAATCAAGTCAGTCAAAGTCACCAAGAGTTATCTGCCATAAGCTAACCGCCAAGATTACACCTTAAAAGAAGATTGTGTATGATTGGCTATACTAATTAGGACGCCTGTCAAGCCACAAGAGAACAAAAACATTTTACAACATGTAGCATGTTAAAAATCATTTGTATTGAGGGTTTAGCTAGCTTTGATTTGGTCCAAGCGTTGTGATTTAATATATGTTTGCATCGAGATCAGAAGGTTTTTACATTATAAAAGAAGTAGTATTGAGGTCTATCATATATACCAGGAGTTCAATCAAGTGAAGACTATGAATGATATGAGTCCAAAGGTCATGTTTGGACTGAAAGATTAGTACTGCTGAATCTTCTTAATTATCTGAATTTTGTTTGTGATACGTTACCTGCTTAATTGTCCCAATCACCTGTACAGCGTCATTAAATATAATACTGACGCAGTTGGGAAAACTAGCCTATCAACCCGTGCTCCCGCATGGGCTAGTTAGAATTAATATAAAAATAAAACTTATAGCTAATAATTATAATTATCTATCTCATACTCTCTTTCATCTATTAAATATTCTAACATAATACTTTAAAAGATACATATTTATCACTATCTGGTTGCAATAGGTTTATTTAGTAACAATTTCTTTTTACTTTGCATCACACCTCCATAAGTGTTTAATATGTATTTAATTGAACCCTTTGTTTGAACTATGTGAACAACATGAAAATTGGTATTCTTATCTCTTTCCCCATGCATGAATACATGGTGACACCATCATGAGTAGTATTTCTATATAAACAATAATATAAATAATAGATTAATAATTATAGAGATAGTAATTTAGAATTTTATATTGGTGCATTTTAATATTTAGTTATAATTATATAATTTCGATTCAGATTTATAAGTTACTTTAACTTTTAATAATGATATAATTGGACTTATATGTAAATTTAGGGGGTTATTTGCATTAATCTTATAAAAGCATAGGTGTGTAATTTACATGAAGATTAGGGGGTTACTTTAGATGTTTTTTATAATGGTAGAGGTGGGTAATTTAGATACATGTTTAAGGGGTTACTTTAGATTATATTTTATAATGGCAGAGGTGGATAATTTAGATACATATTTAGGGGGTCACTTTAGCCTATTTTTATAATGACAGAGGTGGGTAATTTTATGGAAAAGATAACAGATCCAATGGCTACTATGATTAAATTTGTCGGATTGATGGCCAGATGTTCCTGATTTTTGTGAGAATTTTTAGTATTTCTCTAATTTTTTAAGTGTTCACATAGGATTCTAGGTGGCTTCATGTGGAGGCTTCAAAGAACCATCCAATTAGTAATAGTAAGATAGGTTGCCCACTGCAGCTACAACTTGTTGATCCCTGGTCACTCTGACAATGAGAGCTGATGTTTGCCATCTCACTCTCTTTCTTTTTATGATTAATACACTAGGCACGCTTGCAGCCAAAGAATTTTCGGTTCCTATTTTTGAAATAACAAAGGTGTCGCATCAGTCCACGCATGCTATACAAAATAATTACAAGAAAATCACAGGATAATGTGAACCACAATTTAATCCTATCATGCCTTGAAATAACAAAGGTGTCGCATCAGGCTTGATCTTTTGCTGCTGCTGTCTCATTTTTCCTTTAGTTTTTTTGGTTTTGTTAATGTTTGCACTCCTACTTTAATATATGTCGGACAAAGCTCCTGCCGGCTGTTTTTTTAAAAAAGTCCTATTGTACCATAAAAGAAATTGAAGATTTGACATCCACAAATTTTCAGCCAAGTTGAGTTATTTTCGGTCCTAGCAACACACTTGAAAATTTAACTTTTAACATCAAAGGATTTGAAATCAAACTTGATAGCAGGAGATCAGCTCGTGGCTCTCGATCACCAGAATGATGCAACTTTCTATCTTAGTACCATCATAGCTATAAAGCAACTAACAAAAATCAAAAGCATGTGAGCAGGTAATTAGGTATAGATATACAACATAAAGGTGTATATCAAAACCACTAACACAAGGTTGGAAATTCTTCTTATCTTTCTTGCACAAGGTTGGAAATGCTATCGACTGATGAAGGATACGACATGATATATGAGTCGAACCCTTGATTCTGCATCAATGTCAGCATTTGGAAGCTTAGATGTGCTGGAACCAGCTCTGGCATTGCCAATTCACCATTTAGGTATTGCAGGACTTGCCGCATACTGGGCCTTGCTTCAGGAAATGGATGGGAGCATAACAATCCTACCTTTAGTGCTATGCATGCCTCATCAACATTGTAGTCACCTTGGAGCTTGGCATCCACCGTACCAATTAGCGATGTTTGTTTCCAATGCTCGACCACCCAATCGACCAACATGAGTTGGTTGCCTTCAGAATCTTGCATGATGGGCTTTTGCCCACAAATGACCTCAAGAACGAATATGCCAAAGGCAAATATATCGGTCAAAGTTGTCGCCTTACTGGTGCGGCCAAGCTCAGGGGCAAGGTATCCTATGGTTCCAACAACATGCGAGGTCTGTGGGTTGTCACTGTGGTCATACAACATAGCAAGCCCAAAGTCTCCTAATTGACCATTCATACCACTGTCAAGTAGCACATTGCTCGTCTTGATGTCCCGGTGGACGACAACCTTTTCCCATTCCTCATGGAGGTAGATCAAGCCTGATGCGATGCCTTTGATGATACAAAGCCTCTGTACCCAATTTAGAGTAGCCTTGCTCTCTTGGCAATACAAATACTTATCCAGGCTCCCATTCGACATGTACTCATATACAAGAAGCAGTTCACCTTTCCGCCGGCAATAACCGAGTAACTGAACAAGGTTAGGATGTTGCATGCGCCCGATGCTAACAATCTCAGCAACAAATTCCTTCATGCCCTGCTTCGAGTTGTGTGACACCCTCTTCACGGCGATCTCGCATTTAGACACATGAAGGACTCCCCTGTATACTTTGCCAAACCCTCCTACTCCCAATAGATTTTTGTTCTTGAACCCTTCTGTGGCACGGAACAAATCCTTGTATGAGAACCGATGCGGTCCGAACTCGACTTCCCAATCTTCCCTCAGTTCACTGTACCTTAGCTGCCTTCTCCTAAGTAGAACAAGAACCGCACCCAGAAAGAGGACCACTGCTGCTGTGACTATTGGTAGGATGATTTCCATGACCTTTGATCTTGGTTTTGGGAACTCACGGGGTAGCTTGGGCAGCTTGGCGATGTCGATGGCTGGCGCAGGCCCATCCATGGCAAAGCTCCATCCAAGAACATAGTGTCTTGAGTTGACTAATCCTGTGGACGATGAGAAGCCAATGTATGCCTTGTCGGGGATCACCGTTGAGAGGTCGTGTGTTGCCGAGAGCAGCGGCCTGGCAGGTTTGCCCATCTTGAGGGGAGCCAGGGTCACGTTGATCTTCTTGGTCTGGCCGTCGTAGTCCACCCACACCTGCATCGCCTCGTGGCTGATCAGCGTCAGGCCGTGGAAGTCACCGCTGCCGTCGTCGTGGTAGCCGGCGTTGGTAGAGTCCACCGAGATGAGGCTGTTGATGTCGATCCCGACGTGGTTGTCGCTGATGTCCCTGAACTCGTTGTTCTGCATGGTGTCGAGCTCGACCGCGAAGACGCGGTTGGTGGTGTTGCCGTTGTCGCTGCCGTTGAGGAGGCCGAGGTACTGCGCTGCCATCGCCCCCGAGAAGTCCTTGCTCTCCGCGACGAAGAACGCGATGCCGTTGGCGCTCACGTCGGGGTAGGCGGAGAGGATGCCGACCACGAAGGAGGTGGAGAAGGACCTCGTCGCGCTCCTGTTGGATGCGTCGCGGAAGCGCAGCGGCGTGGGATAGATGGCGTGGCCTTTGAGCCGGAGCGTGCCATTGGTGAGCTCGAGGAGGCCGCTCCCCGTGATGGTAGCTGCGCCGTCGAGGATGAGGTTGCTGCCGGCGAAGCTGGAGTACACGAGCTGGTGATCGTCGCCGGCGGTGAGGGCTACAAGGTTGAGGCTCACCAGGAGGAAGCATACAGGTAGAAGCTGCTTGTTTCCAGGCATGGACGTCACTTTGCGTTTGTTGGATTGATTGAAGCTAATTGCACTTGTGCAGAGCGAGGCAAGCAAAGTTGTGGCAATTGCGCTTCACACTCTGAACGTGAATTGAACAAAATCATAAAGCAATGCTAGAAGACAGTAGTAGTTCAAATACGGTGAAGAATACAAGGGCAAAAGTTTGCATGGCCATTAATTTGTACTAGTTCGTAACATAATAATAATACTAAGAGCAAAGCTGAAAGTTTAACTTTGGCTACTATGCCCTGTTTGTTTACCCATAGATTATATAATCTAGCTTAAATAATCCTCAATGGTCAACAAACATCTTAGATTATAATCTAGATTATGTAATCCATGTCCTAGATTATGATAATCCTATAAGCTAGATTATATGATATAGCAAGAAAACAAACAGGGCCTATACCACGGTCAAAGCACACTGCTTGCTTGGCATCTTTCAACAGAGTGAGTCATATTTAGTCTAACTTTGCCTAATGTCATGTGTATCACTGTCGCCGCCAATATCCAGCAATAGAAGATAGAATACTTAATTGATATACACTAGCCTATCAACCTGTGCTCCCGCACGGGCTAGCTAGAATTAATATAAAATAAGACTTATAGCTAGCTAATAATTATAATTATATATCTCATACTCTCTTTTATCTATTAAATATACTAATATAATACTTAAAAGATACATATTTATCATTATCTGGTTGCAGTAGGTATTTAGTTATAAATTTTTTACTTTGCATCACACCTCCATATGTATTTAATATGTATTTAATTGAACCATTTATTTGAACTATGTGAACAACATGAAAATTGGTATTTTTATCTCTTTCCTCATACATGAATACATGGTGACACACATCATGAGTAGTATTTTTATATAAATAATAACATAAACAATACATTAATAATGATAGAAATAGTAATTTAGAATTTTATATTGGTGCACTTTAATATTTTGTTATAATTATATAATTTAGATTCAGATTTATGGGTTACTTTAACTTTTAATAATCATAAAATTGGACTTATATGTAAATTAAGGGGGTTATTTGCATTATTCTTATAATAGCATAGGTGGGTGATTTATATGAAGATTAGGGGATTATTTTATATTATTTTTTATATTGGTAGAGGTGGGTAATTTAGATACATATTTAGGGGTACTTTAGATTATATTTTATAAAGGCAGAGATGGGTAATTTAGATACATGTTTAGGAGGTTACTTTAGGCTATTATCATAATGGTAGAGGTGGGTAATTTAATGAAAAATATAACAGATCCAATGGTTACTATAATTAGATTTATCAAATTGATGGCCAGATGTTTATGATTTTTGTGAGAATTTTCTAAGATTTCTCCTTAGAGTATCCACTTAGGATCCTAGGTGACTTCACGTGGAGACTTCAAAGAATCCTCCAATTAGTAATAGTAAGATTTTGTAGATTCCTAAATAAAATATCGTTCCAAGTCAAGTATATTTGACTTGAAAATATTAGGGGATGTTGTAGATCACATAGACTAAGCCATCTAGTCACACGTGCTAAGTGAGATCCAAACTTTTTTCTCCTAATGGAGCTTTTTTTTCTAATTTGTGGAACATATTTTCTCTATGGAGCAGCATCTGAAGAAACAAACACAGAGAAGAAAAAAATGTTCCATTAAAGAAAAAAATATTCTAGTTGGGAAGAAAAGATTTTCCATGGAGAAAAAGAAGTTCGCACCTGTGAGGTGTTACAAAATTTCTAGTACGCTACGCGATTCATAACATTACAAGTGCAAAACTTCCAGTTGAATGTTGGTTTCTTTTTTTTTTTTTGCATTTTCAAATTGATTCTCTCAGATTTTAACCCATTAACCCAGTCATCAACACAGAGTTGGAGACCCCTTGCCGTCTTTGACGGGCCATGACGACTGCCAATGCGAACAGTTCAGCATTGTCTGGTCTGTTAAATTCTATAGCAGTCCTGATCTTCAAAAAACAATTTAATTGAGACGTCGTACTCGTTGTCAATTCAGTAAGATGTCGTGCTCGTCAATTCCAATTAATCTTTGCTGTCCTTGTTCCATCTTGACAGAGGAACCCGGAAATTCCGCTCTCATTTTGATGTTGCCTATGCTTGGGGTGTTAAACTATCTAAAGATAGGTCATATGCATGCTCCATTTCCATTCATGTCTCAAGACTAAGATCAGATCCCTCCTACAAATTCAGCTTTCAGCCATAATAATGGTTGATGGTGAGAACTCGAGCAACTAAAGGAGTTCATTGCAATAGGTGCCGGGGCCAATGAATCATCAAGCGCAGAACATCAGGAGAAACTACAAATCGTCAAGTAATGAAATAAAGTAAGGGCATGTACAACAGTTTAGACGGCTGCTGTCTGCAAGTACATCCCTATCGACAGTAAAAAAGACAACTTGTACAATGGTTGTCTATTTGACTGTCTGTTATATTTTTTAATGCATGTATGTATCCATGATCAAACATAAGTAAAATCTATGTATATCGTTTTGTTGCTTCTATGATACAAATGAGATCAATCATAAACAAGATGAACATTTATTTTAATATGTACGTCTCACCTCAAAATGGCGTTGCATGGTAATTCATGTTTTAATCACGCCCATGTAGTACATTATTCTAGCCTTCTAGGTAGTCCACTTAAGTATAGATGAAAAGAAAGAGTCATATCCTCATTTTAACTCTGCACCAGCAGTTATCCTGAAACGAAACTGAAGCAGAGTAGCTCCAAACGAAATAGAAGCAGAGCAGCTCCAAATGGGTTTCACCCGTAGTGGATCTGCTCCAGCAGCTGCCAGGGGCAATTTTTTCTTGGAGCACGAGCTGCAGTCGTCGTCTCGCGAGGCGACGACTCGCTTCCCTCGTCATTAACCGATGTACACGTATGATCAATTTGCCTCGGCGCAACCCTCGTCTGTGCCTTGTACATGCCCTAATGTTCTTTTTTATTTTTGCCATCCAGAAGCCAATCAAGGTTCGAGTTTCCAGCTCAACAAAGGTGCTTGCATTTAACTAAGTATTATTTTAGTTATAAGTGATGTGACCACCGACACCAAGACTCCTGTGAGTGTGCATGTGCGTTTATGGACTGAGTACGCATATGTGTATATGAGCATTTGTATTTGTGCCGTGTTTTTTTTAAAAAAACACATTTTTAAGTGTGATAAAGAAGAACATTTTCTTCATAGCATTAGAAATACGGCACGCATGGATCAGTTATATCAACTCATCTACAACCAGTGCTAAAAAACAAAACAGGAGAACAAAGATGGACCGATATGTCAATGCCATGGATGGTAAACATGCAAATAGCTTGGGTCTATGAAGCATGGCGGCTTTAGAAGTTCAGCATAGAATGAACCCAATAATCACCAAAATCAACAACTAGTTGACTGTTTGAACTATAAATACTCACCTCACTCATATCTTGGAGCTGCTGAATTCTATAAGAAGTCCATACACATTGAGAAGACATCCAAGCTAACAAAGTGCTCAGTTTGATCATCCGACAAAATTAGCACATGATTAGTGCTAAATTAATCCTAGTGTGAGTGATTGCGGGGTGTTTCTAACTTGTTTTCTTGGTTTAAGGATGGGAGTAAACCACCATTGTAAGCGTGGTCCGCCAGAACATTGGAGTTAGTGGCTCGCTGGCAAGCTATGCGCAGGGTACAAGGAGAGATAGTGGAAGCTATGTGCAGGGTACAAGGAGACTCCATGAAAGAAGAAGTCACTGTATGACCCGTGAACATGTGAAAGATACATAAATGCTAGAATTGCTGTTGGAGTGCTGGAACATAGTGGTACCAGGACTATAGTCAACGCATATGTAACGAATGTTGGTCAAACTTGATCTCGCAGGAAGAAAAAAGTACTCCCTCCGTTCTAAATTATAGGTCGTTTTGACAAATCAAGTTACATAAATTTTGCTATGTATGTAGACACAATATATATCTAGATACAAGCAAAATCTATATGCATCTAGATTTACCAAAACGATCTACAATTTGGAACGGAGGGACTAACGTATTGATGTCCAAGGCCAACTAAATATGCAAGCAATGGTACAGCAAATTCTATTTTGTATACCTGCCTATGACGCGGTTAAGATAAATTTTTACATTAATTTTCAGTAAGCATTCAAATCCGATGCCAACACATCAATGCTGAAGTTCTGCCGTATGGTACGATCATACTTCGAACAATATGGATACATAAGTAGACATCACGTATGCGAACATTACCCATCTAAAATGGTTGGAAACATAAGAAGAAACGACATGATGCTGAATTATATATTAAGGAACTGCATGTATTGAATTTATCGTAACTTCCCTGTACTCTGGCTCCGGTTCGTGCCATACTGCCTGAGTTGGACGGGCGTACACCCTCTTTCTCAACAGATTTTGGGTTGCAGATGCCATGATGCAGGCAAATCTGAGGTCAACGTGTAAAGAGACACCACCAAATGTGATAGTGGTTTTGTTAATTATGATGCGGCTGGGATATATACGGAGGGCGACTCACATTGAGGTTAATGGTCTCTTTACGGCGCGATTACGTTGTTGACAGAGTGGCGTGGTGCGATCTACCCGAGGCTGCCGTGATTTTAATCCTCCATGGCTCCAAGAACGGATCGATGTGATCGTCGCCGGTCTCATCAAATACGCAAAAGGGGAGGCGGGACTCGTGTATATATATCCCGGGCTCCGGCGCGCGCATTTGCATCGGGATGAAATTAGCGCGCATAACAATTTGGTAGGCAAACGAAAGGGTAGATAACGCGTTCAATTATTTTCGAGCGAGGTTTGCTGCGAAGATACACCGAGGGCCCAACTGGAAAGGACACGGCGCCAAAGCGATCAACGAATTGGCGGCACATCCCCGACACAAACGCACGGGGATTCAGGATATTTTGTTTGCAATGGCATCACACGCATGGAAAAGGAAGGGGGTCGTCCAGTGCCTTGAGTATTGATGGTTTCGGTCCACGTTCGAGGTTTTGACTGTTGAATTTTGTTCACCTTGTGTGAGAACTTGTGTTCCAACTCCGCTTGCGATGCTGTTGTCCCTGCTTATATATCCTCAAGTACCGGCCAGTAAACTTCTAGTAGTGCTAGTTCCCTTAAATGAGAGAAAATTTGATGAATTCTGTTGGCAGGATGTTGTGATCATCACAAAGTGTTGTAATCTGTTGCAAATCCATTTGTTCACCGATGTTGTTGTCCCTTCTTCGCTTGACTCCACCATCACTGAACATATGTTGAACGATGGCGGTTCACAAGAGAGCTCAGATCACAGATGCTAAGCAATGCAATGCTGATACTTGATCTGAAAATCGTAATCGTTTCATGTTTTTGCTCTCCTCTCAATCAAGGGGAAAAAGAAAAAGAAAAGCAGCTTCACATTTAAGTCGGCCGAAGCCAAAGTCCACAAATCCCAATAGCAACGGACCCACACTACGGCCCAGCCCATGAAGCGCTTGCTATAAGCGAAAGCGAGGAGATGGGCCCTCTCGGCAGGCTGGCTCTCGCACAGCCCCGTCCACCACCGCTCCAGGCCTTGGACGGCGTCCCGCCGCCGTACGACCGCACCAAGCGCATGCATGGTCATCCCCGACGCGCGCGCTCAAGTTGTTGTTCGATGCGTTGCGGTATTGAGGGAGTTGATGTGTGATCACGATTGCTAATGAGTTCCCCTGCTGGTTGGTTGGTTAGGGTCCTGCGGCTGCACAAGGGGCACAAGTACTGCCTGCTCGGGGATCTCTCCAAGGAGGTCGGATGGAACTACCATCAGGGTAAGCCGCATTCTGGTGTTGCCTCAATCTCCCTTTTCTATGCTCTCTCTCTCTCTCTCTCTCACACACACACACACACACACACACACACACACACACACACATGCCCCAGAGCTCGTGCTATGCTGTTGCTCAATGAAATTGTTGCTTTGGTTTGGTGCTAAACGAGTAGCCTTTTCAATTGGTACGTTAGGCTATTTCAATAGCTGCTAGAATGTGGTCAGTGACGCTCAGCTTATTTGTTGGTGAATTTACTTGTGTTCGCCTTCATGAATGTTTGTTACTTTATTCGGATATCATGATTTTTGGCAACACATGTATGTAATATATATGCAGCTATGTAAATGAAGAAGCCAGCACATTATATTGCGTTGACTGTCATTATGAATCTATGACTAGACTTGAATAGTTCAGGCCTGTCACTTGTTTGATATCCATTATATGATTATGATCAACTCTTAAATTTATGACTACAATACCGCTTTATATTTTATAATCCAAAAATGAACGTAAATCTTGATAAAACACACAATTAGTTATGTTTAAGCCCTTCACAAGATACTACTGTACACTTCATATAATTCTTTAACTAGAGTACTAATGTTAATTTTTTAGCCTTCTCTGGTGGTATCTGCATCTTTGTAACTATGTCACCGAACTTATCTTTGAATTTCATGGTTGGCAATTGAAGATCATCGAGATGAGTTGGTTTGGTATGTTGTACCTAAAGCTGTTATTTATTCATTTTGTTTTCAGATCAGTTGGGAGAACACAAATAAATGAGGAATCAACCAGAAAGTCACTTTGTTTTCACTCTTCGAATTTTTGGTGTAAACGAGGTATGATCTAATTTTCTTTTTGATGTTTATTGGTGGACTGTTTTCCCACTATAACTGACTGTTTTTATCTCCAGAGCACGGATCAACAAGTTCAAGGAGTGATCAATCTAATAGATTTAGCAGGCAGCGAGCGCGTTAACAAAAGTGGTGCCACCGGTAACCAGGTAATTTGCTATCCAGTCCCTTCGCATTCTTTGCGTTTGAAGCTATATTCTGTAATAATGCAAAGTCATTGATCTGCTCTTAAGCTATCAATACAAGCCTATCATGCTTAAGCCGTGTGATCCACAAAGTTGCAAAGAAAGAGAAACATGTTCCGTTTAGGGACTCAAAATTAACGTATCTACTCCAGGTAATTTTTCATTTCTCACAAACTTGCACTCTTGTTCTGATGCATTTGCTGCCTAGGTGACTTCTGATTTTACCATTTTAATAATGTGATTTTGGTGCCTATCAATTTTGAAAAAAGTACATTTTATGACAACTACTAATCAATATCATTACCACTAAGTAATTTTATGAAACATCAGCTACCACGAAACATTTTTCTTTTCCAGGCATTGCAATAGGGGAAAAACAATTTGTTATGCTTTTAGATTCCAATCATGAGAAACTAGTGCTCTTATATAACCATGCTCATAAGAATAAAAATATCATTTGTGTATAAAATCCTTTATCTAGAAACATTTATATCAAGCTTGTCGTGATTTTTATATTATCCTGTAATTTTTATATGTTGTTGGGAGAGTACGGTGGCGAGGCAGTGTACGAGGGAGGGAGCGTGCACGTGCTGTGCATTGGAGAGCCAATAATCACACGAATAAATGTAAGGCTACGACTTCTCCCTGCTGCGCCTGCTCATTGAGGTCAACAGCTGCCTCGACATCCCGTGTGAGTTATGGATCTCTGATCCTAACGGCCTTGGCAGCGTTGCTCGCGTCATGCCTATCCGCCGTTCTTTGGCCCACCACTAAACACTTAAATTGTATAAAAATATTAATATCAAGCGATCTATATATATTACCTTAAAATTTTCTTCTAACATTTTTAGAAGCAAAGTCGGTGACGATAGTATCAATATCGATTTCATCCAATAATTTCTTCTTGATGCATAAAATTGCCAAACCAATTAACCTTTCTTGAGACATTGTGGACCTCAGATAATTAATCAATAGCTTCAACTTTGAAAATGTTCTTTCCGTTGATGCCACAGTGACTGGCACAGTAAATAAGATCCGATAAGTAATAGAAATATTAGGATAGCAGTCCACTTCTCTAACATACTCAAAAATCTCCATAACAGTCATTGGTTTATCTGTTAAAGTCAGATGAAGAACAAGTAACTCTAAAATTAGATCATTTAAATCAACATTAGATGAACCATCAAAAGAAAAAGTGTTGCAAAAATAGTGCAACACTTTCTTAGCTCAATACTATCCAGTGACTTCAAGGTAGCTATCAAAACCCAAATATACTTTTAAATGGTTGAAGTTCTTCAAATCTGGCTTCCAATGAGCTAATTGTCATATCTACCGTAACTAAAAGGTAATTGACTTCAAAAACTTTCTCGGCTTCTAGATTTGCTTCCTCACAATCAGTTTCATAATATTGTTTGGATTAATTGAGTTGTTGGCTGATCCTTGTCCCTGTCTACTCGCTGATTGCTGCGTTATGTGGTAAAATTGAAAAAAAAAACAAGACAAGATTGATCAGTAAGTAACCAGTTGATTCATAGGAGAGAGACTGTTGTTATGGAATTAAAACTAACCTGAATATGTCAGATGAATATGACTTGCTTGCTCCTTGCGTGCTGCGGTGCTGCGTGCATCAGCACATGCGTCCGCTGTCCAGTCCAGCGTCCCGGTCTTTGGCTTCCGTCGTCGGGCATCAGGCCTCAGGCGTTGCACCGGCCGCCGGCCGACCGCCGGCCGTTGCGTACTTGCGTTTGCGTCTGCGACGTGCGGCTTGGCAGTCGCAGCGCGGAGGCGCAGCGGAACCGCGAAAGCCGGAAGGTCAGATGCCGATCGCGAGTTCCCGGGCTTCGGCGGCGCGTGAGCACGAGCAAAAGGAAACGATCGATTGGAATCTGGAAAGTGGAAAGTGATTGGGCCTAATACGCATACTGTACATATACCTGGGGTGGGGCTCCTTGGCATTGGGGGCCCGGGGCGGCCGCCCCTCTCGCCCCCCACCCAGGGCCGGGCCTGCGCGGCGTCGGCTCTCAAGCCGAAATGCCAGAGCCGCTCACGCCTCACTCGCTGCCAACAAGCAAGGTCACCGCCGAGTTCGTTGATGCCACTGACATGGCAATGCAGCGGAAGGCATTCTGCAAGAGTGCTCTGCAGGAGCATGTCCAGAAGAAGGGGATGACCCTGAACTGCGCAAGATATGATGGTCGCGGCTGCGGGTCTTTGGCTGTGCGCTAATTAAGGCCGCCCGCCCACCGCCGATGTCCTCTTGTTGTTCGGTTAATTAATGCTATGGTGTGTAACTCATCGTCAATCAATGAATGAACGTTGTGATGTCTTATTGGAACGTGCGTGCGTGGGCTTGGCGACCCGGAAAAATAATGTCATCTTGTGTGTGACGCTGTTACGGCTACCATGCATGCCTTCCATCTGTTGTTTACGGGAAACCAAGCTGCCAGACATCCCAAGCACCTGCTAGGTTCTTACCACCAAATCGATCTTACAAATGGAATATTTTTTTTATCTAATCAATGGGAGCAACACTGTTGTTCTTTCTTAACAAGGGAAAAATATTCAAGCAACTATCATCTCCCTCCTGACATGTCTGTTATAGTTCCAAAGCTCATCGTTGATGATGGAGGACATGACACAATATATATGGATCCAATCCCTTGTTTTGCAACAGGGCTAGCATATTGAGGTTCACTTGTATTGATGCCAACTCTGGAACCAGTGCATCTCCATCAAGGTAATCCAAGACCTTTTGCATGCTTGGCCTTGCGCTTGCAGATGGGTGTGAGCATCAGTGTTATAGTTCCCTTGCAACCCTGTATCCACCGTCTCAAGGAGAGTCCCGTTGTGCCAATGATCAAGTACCCAATCGACCAGAAACAGTTGATCATCTTGGCCATCTTCCTTGATTGGTCTTTGCCCACATGTGACCTCAAGAAGGAATATGCCAAAAGCAAAAACATCTGTGAGAGTTGATGCCTTGCATGTGCGCAGTAGCTCTGGTGCAAGGTAACCCATGGTGCCAACCATATGAGTGGTTTGGGGATCAGTGCCATGGTCATATAACCTTGCCAGGCCAAAGTCCCCAAGCCGCCCATTCAATTCTTTGTCGAGGAGCACATTGCTTGCCTTGATATCTCGGTGAATGACAATTTTATCCCACTTCTCGTGAAGGTAAAGCAAACCGGATGCAACACGTTTGATGATATGAAGCCTCTGAGCCCAATCCAATATTGGCCTTTCCCCTTTGTAATGTATATATTTATCAAGGTTGCCATTCGGCATGTAGTCATACACTAAAAGGAGTTCACCTTTCCTCCGACAATATCCAAGTAATTGAACAAGGTTTCGGTGTCGGATGCGGCCAATACTAACAACCTCAGCGACAAACTCCTTCATTCCCTGCCTCGACTCATGTGACACCCTCTTCACAGCAACCTCCACTTTAGATTTTGGAAGCACTCCTCTATACACCCTGCCAAACCCTCCTTTTCCAAGAAGGTGCTTGTCCTTGAATCCATCGGTAGCATGGAACAAATCCTTATACGAGAACCGGTGAGGTCCGAAATCGACCTCCCAATCTTCCCGTAGCTCGGCATACCTCATTCTTCTTCTCAGGAGTACAACCACAAGAGTGCCTAGAGTGACAATGAATGTTGCGGTGGCAATTGGCAGGAAGATTTCCAAGACCTTGGATTGAGGCTTTGGGGTGAGGCGAGGTAGCTTGGGCAGCTTGGCGATGTCGATCGCCGGAGCGAATCCGTCCATGCCGAAGCTCCAGCCCAGAATGTAGTGGTGAGAGTTTATCGGGCCAGTCGCAGATGAGAAGCCAAAGTAACACATCCGAGAGGTTGTATGCTGCGGTAACGAGTGGCCTTACTGGTTTGGTCATCCCAACAGGAGCAATGGTGATGTTGATCTGTGTGGCTTCCCCATCGTAATCCACCCACGCCTGCATCACCTCGCTGCATAGGGGCCAGGTGGAAGGCGTGGCCCTTGAGCTGGACCGAGCCATTGGTGAGCTCGAGGAGGCCGTCTGCCGTGACGGTCGCCGTGCCGTCCAGGGTGAGGTTGGTGCCGGAGAAGCCAGAGAATACGAACTGGTCCTGGCCGGTGGTAGCACTAACAGCCAGAACTGGATTCAGGGAGTGAAGGAGAAGGACGGTTACAAGGAAGGAGATGATCTCTAGATGAGCCATGACCTGTGCAAAACTCTACAGAATTGCAGGGATGGAGGTGATTGGAATGCTTTGTGCTTGGGGAATAGCTGAACTATGCATGACTTGCCTAGTTGCGTGTTACAGGCTCGGTCAGTCACCCTGACCTGACACATTAGGACCTGCAGCTGCAGTTGCTAATGCATCATTGTCTGAAGTCTGAACGTGTTTACTGGTGCTGCTTTCTAGTAGTCAAAGCAGCGATAAAATTTCTTTGTTCTGTCCCTTTCCTGTACACTGTGTACCAGCTGTCACTGGTCAGAGGAGACGGCGAGACCACATATTAGCAAAACTTCCTAACATATCAATTATTATAGGAGTACTGTCTCTGGTCGTAGTACTATAAGAGTTAGTTGTGTTAGGCTTCCAAGTCTACGAGGCCCGTGATTCATGTGAACATATAGGATGAGAACAGGCGTAACTCTAATGTCTGTGAGAATCATCAGAAGATGCGCCTTCCAAGTCAGAAAATGACAGGTGTGATTTAAATTAATTGCAAGCATTCAGCATGACAGCTGACTAAGTCAGATTCATGCATGTGCTCCTTATCTTCTTTGACTCCATTCCTGTTTTATCTTAAGAATACTTTTCTGAATTGAGTTCACTTGTATTGACACGCAAGGGTGACTCCTCACCATGTTTGTAGAAATATTTAGACAGCACATCTACCTAGTGCAGGTTTTCGCTGCTTAGCCCTAAGATTCCAAATCACGTTTGTAGAAGACTGAAATGGCGTGTTCAAGTTAGGTTCCCCGTATGGGCACCATAACACAGGCTGTCATTTTCACCTAATCACGTTCACGGAAATTTATAAATGATCAACTTTTTTCATTTTCAGGTAGAAAAGATATGGTGGTCCACAGTACTTTAATCCTCTGGACAAAATGTTTTCACACATGTAAAAGTGTTGGGGTATACTAGTACGTATAGGAATTAGGAAGGCTACTCTATAACAAAAAAAAACACAAGCTTCCAATGTCTATTTGCAATTTTCTTTGAAGGGATTATGTGGGACCGAAAGGGCGACCAGAAAGGGGGGGGAGTGAATGGGAGTCTTCAAAAAATTCTCCTCGATGAGAACCAAAGCCTATATCCCAAACAACTTAACACACCTCTAGAAAAACCGCCAAGGTGACACAAGTCAACTTGTGACGAGCTCATCCTAGGAACGGTTCAGAAGAACCCAGCGCAAAGCGGAAGCAGTCGAGAAACACAGCTCAAATCGAAACGAATGCAGCTGAAAGCGATCGTACACAAAGAACTCGGAGATCCTATAGAGAATAACCAGAGAAAGCTTCAACATACTAGCTAATCATGATAACGAAAACTTAACTAAGCAAGTGGATTAACAAATATTAACAAGCACAAAAGCTAATTAAACAAGACCTAACAAAGCTAACTAGAATTAAATCTAATTAACAAAAGCTAATTAACCCTAGCTAAACAGGCAAAAAGATCTATCTAAAACAAGCAACTAAAGTCTAAGCACTAGTAGCAACTAATCCAGAGAAAAACTCACCTTAGGCCTGATCTGGGCGGCCTGCTGGCATGCCACCTGCGCAGGGGAGCTCGCGGCCTGCTGGCCCACGTGCGTGGCTCGCACGGGCACCCGAGCCTGGGAGCGCTTGTGGCTCAGGCAGCGTGCGCTGCCCGCTCGCCTGGCTGTCAAGCCCCTGCAGTAGCGCCGCCATGCCCCTGCATGCTGGCGGTGGTGCAGCGCCGCGTCCCCGAGCGCCTGGTGCTGCTCACTCGAGCGCACCGCCGTGCGTAGCACGCGCCGTCCGCTTGCGACCCAAGCACACGAATCCCTGCGTTCAAAACAGAGAGAAGAAAGGAAGGGAAAGAACACAAGATCTAGAACTTCAAATCAAAATTACTCCATCAACTCTCAACGGATCGAGACAAGACTTGAGCCATAGATCCACAACTACTAGGTCTAATAGATCCACGGAGGAATTGCGAAAAAATCGAGTAAAAACTTGAGAATCAAGAACGCACGAAAAATCCTCCGAAAATGCTGAAAAAGAAAAACGCAGGAGACAAAGGAACACGCGAAAATCACAGCAACAAGTGATGAATCCCGGAGGACAAGGTGAGAATTCGGGCCTCACTTCCTATCTAAAAATCTCCACACAAACACTAATCCGAAAATGAAAAATGAAAGAGCTAAATGACCTAGGGCTCCAAGGGTTGGGATGGCAACTAGCCATACCCCTCTATTAATGGTCCTCGTCTAAAGATGAAAATGCCACTGCCCTAATAACTGAGATACATGCCCACGTAGGGGCAAAATGGTTCAACTTTTTGTAGAGCCATCGGACGGACGCATCGCCTTCACGACTTTGCTTCGCCTCGACGCAAGCTTCGCGATGGCGTCACGTGTCCTCCACTCTGCCAATCCGATCGCACCGGATGCGCCCCCGGTTTTGAGGCCCAAACCGGGAAACCTACCTGCACGGTGGTTTTGAGGCCCAAACCACCCAAACTGTCCATCTTAGCTTGGTCGCCACGCGACCGCCTCGATGATGACGCGTGTCCGACCTCCCACCGAGCCTTGACGCCTTCAAGTCTTTCGCGCTCCCGCCACACGGGCCGCCTACTTGACTTGCCATCGCCTTCACGCTCGACTTGGCCGACGTCGTCTTTGTCCGTCGACGTACTCTTGCTCTTCAGTGCATCACGTGGATCGCCCGTGACTCCATCCGGACTTCTCCGGTCCCTCGGTCCAAGCCTACCCGCGTTCATCCTTCACTGCCCATGGTCCATCGGCATGAACCTTTCGCTTGACCTTCACCGCATCCGCCGACTGTCACGTCGCATCCTGTGTTTGCACATCACGAGCCAAGAGACATCAAATTCACACGACGTTGTCAATCACTCATCACTTAGGGTCGACTACCATTGGTCCTCAGATTATTAATCATGGAGTTAAGTGTATCTACATTGAAGAGTAGTATGATCTAAAGAAATAAATGACTTGGAAATGGAAGGCAATTCACGTAATAACTTCTCCTGAAATGTTGAACAACATGGTGGTCATGGTTGCAACCGAAGAGGGGTAAGACATGATGTACGAGTCGAACCCTTCATTCTGCATCAGTGCAAGAGATTCGAAGCTTTGAAGTGTCGGATTCAGCTCCGGTGGTGGCATGTCTCCGTTTAGATACTTCATTACCTGGTGCATGCTAGGCCTCATGCTGGAAAGAGGGTGAGAGCATAATAATCCTATCTTGAGCGCTAGGGATGCCTCGCCAACGTTATATCTTCCATGGAGCCCAGCATCCACGGTATCGGTCAGTGATCCTTTGTGCCAATGGTCAACAACCCAATCAACCAGTAAGAGTTGGTTACCATTTGAATCTTGCTTGATGGGTCTTTGTCCACAAGTGACTTCAAGAATGAATATGCCGAAGGAAAATACATCAGTCAGAGGGGTTGCTTTACTTGTGCGACCAAGCTCGGGCGCTAAGTACCCTATGGTTCCAACCACATGAGTGGTATGTGGGTTGGCACCATGCTCGGACAACCTTGCAAGGCCGAAGTCACCAAGTCGGCCATCCATGTCATTGTCAAGCAGCACATTGCTTGCCTTGATACCACGGTGGATAATAACCTGCTTCTCCCATTCCTCATGGAGATATAGCAACCCGGCAGCGATTCCCTTGATGATCTTGAACCTTTGGTCCCAATCTAGAATTGGAATGTCACTAGCATCATACAAGTGCTTGTCAAGGCTCCCATTTGACATGTACTCGTAGACCAAGAGGAGTTCACCTTCCCGCCTGCAGTAACCAAGCAAGTGCACAAGATTACGGTGTTGCAAGCGGCCAATGCTGACAACCTCTGCTATGAATTCCTTCATGCCCTGTTTCGAGTCATGCGACACTTTCTTGACGGCGATCTCCATTTTTGACACCGGAAGCACACCCTTGTACACCCTCCCAAACCCTCCGACACCAAGTAGGTTCTTGTTTTTGAATCCTTCCGTTGCATTGAACAAATCCTTATATGAGAACCGATGTGGACCAAACTCGACCTCCCAATCTTCCCGCAGTTCGGTGTACCGCAGCCGTCTCCGCACCAGCAGAACAGCAGTAGCACCCACGGCTAAGATGAATCCTGCGGTCGCTACCGGCGGTACGATCTCTGCCAGTTTGGCTCGGTGCTTGGGGCCAAAGCGAGGCAGCCGTGGCAACTTAGAGATGTCAATGGATGGAGCAGCAGGTCCATCCATGGCGAAGCTCCAACCAAGCACGTAGTGCCGCGAGTTGAACGAACCCGTCGCCGACGAGAAGCCCACGTACGCCACGTCGGTGAGCACCGTGGAGAGGTCATATGCGGTGGAGAGCAGCGGCTTACTGGGTTTGGCCATTTTCAGGGGATCGGAGCCATGGTCACGTCGATCCGCCTCTTATCACCGTAGTAGTCCACCCACACCTGCATCGCCTCGCCGCTCGCAAGCGTCAGGTTGCAGAAGACCCCACCGCCGCGATCATCGTAGTAGCCGGCACTGGCCGAGGACACGGAAACAAGCCCGTCGATGCCGACGTGGTTGTCGTTGATGTCGCGGAACTCATTGTTCTGGTCTGTGTCGAGCTCGACGCCGAAGAGGTGGTCGTCCTTGTCGTCGTTGACGAGGCCGATGTACTGGCTCGGGAACGCTGCGGAGAGGTTGTAGCTTCCCGGGGCGACGAACAGGACGATGCCGTGGCTGCAGGCGTCAGGGTCCGGGCAGAGGATGCCGAACACGAAGGACGCCGAGAAGGACCTCGAGATGCCGCGTGCCTCGCGGAACCGGAGCGGCGCCGGGTGGATGGCGTGCGCCTTCTGCCGGAGCGTGCCGTTGGTGAGCTCCAGCAGGCTGGATGGCGCGACCGCGGCCGCGCCGTCGAGGGCGACGTTGGCGCCGGAGAAGCCGGAGTAGACGAACTGGTCGGCGGCGGCGGTGCCGGACGCGTCGTCAACCTTGACGCCGACGGCGAGGATCATGCACAGGCTGATACTGAGCAGTTTGATCTTGCGACTTGGAAGCATGGACGAGGACGACATTGCTTCACGCTGCGCCGCACAAGGACGAAAAGGCAAATATTTGGTGCGCTCGGCGATGATTCACTTGCATTGTGTACTGCTGCATTGAGATATCCTGGGAGTCACGCAACGAACTCGACGCGAATTCGAGGCTGGCAGCTAGAGGCAGGTCCTGCTGTGTGAAAGCCTGGCTGAAAGGCAACCGAGAAGAGGACCGCAGAATTTTGTCTGGGTCTTCGGTTAGGTGAGTGAATTGACTGGTCTAAGAGATAGGAAAATCAAGTGTGATGGCGCAATCAACTGAGACCGTTTAGAACGCAAGAATTGCTATTGCTGTATTGCAGAACCAACCAAGGCGAAGCTGCAAAACCTGCAAGGGATAGCAACGGGTCTAAACCCGCTGGATTTTGCTTGCCCAAACCCGTACCCGCGAATACAATATATGTCCGTTAGAAAACCCATTACCCGTCACGGGTTTCATTTTGTGCCCAAACCTGAACCCGTTGGGTTAATAAGTACACACGGGTTGCCCGTGGATTTACATTTTACCATAATAATTTTTATCATAATCAACAAGTTTGATATAATAAATATCAAATTTATAGCGTACATAAATACATGACAAGCAAGAAATTCATTGTTCACTAAAAAGAGAAAATAATATAAATAACAAGTTCTATATTCAATGATCATAACATAACATTATATAAAGTCATGAATCCATTATATGCATATACAAACATTACAACCGCAAAGCGACAACGCCACCATCCGCCAACAAAATATTTAGGATTTACCAAAATAAGAAGTGAAAGAGAATGGATGCTAAGTTTATTAAAATTTCACAAAATAAAATAACAACTGCATTAGGTTGGATCGGTTTAAACAACCCATGGATTTACAGGTTTAGGTATTGTAGGAATAAATTCGTGCTCATAAACCTAATAGGTAAGACTTTGTATCCATTAACAAACCCACATTTCTAAAAGTTGACCCAAATCCGTGTCCTACTAAGTACAAACCAATCGGATTTTCGGGTTTCAGGTTTCGGATACCCACTGTCGTCCCTACCTGCAACTGTACTAGTGTCTGTCGGGAGTATCTGGGCCGAGCATGTAGCATAATAGGCTTACGGGCCGATGCCATGTCATTGGGCTTTCGGTAGCGCTTGTATCCGGGTCCCATTAGAAATAAGGTGTGTGTTACTGCGATCCGATTCATCGCAAAAGCAGGTTCGCGCCAGTTAATTTTTTTTCTTAGGACAATATTTGCTTCCTTTCTTGTCGGGCCGCCGGCCACCCGTTTCCTTTTTCTTTGCAGACCCGTCTCTATCTCTTTTCCCTTTACTTCGTGCGCGCCAGAAACGAAGCGAATAGCGGTAGAAAATTTTCTTTCACGTGTGTGCTCTGTGAAGTAAAATGGATATATAGAACAAAAAAAGGTGGAACAAAAAGGGGTGATGATTTGGTAATTTTTTTAGTAGAACATTTTATTAATGCTTGTGGAACTTTAATTATGCGGAACAAAAATACGTCAAGTGGGACGAGTTTAATAATTTATTTCATTAGAACAAATGATAAATGTTCTATTTAAGCGAAAAATGAAAAAATTAAATAATTTGCATTAGAACAAATGATAAATGTTGTAGTTAAACAATTTAAATAAATCATATTAGATTTAATGTGGAACAAAAACATTTGTCCCTTGGAACAAAAAGTTAACTTATTTGTTCCAGCATAACATATAAGAATACGGAAAAAAATATAATAATCCTATTACAAAACTTTAAAAAGGAATCCCCAGTGTCATCAGCAAGGCTTGTTTTTGTCAATGTTTGGATCAAAATAAAGAACCAGGAAGCACCGTGCAGCTTAAAGGGAGGAAGCGGCCCTGCCGTCCGGCGGCGTCAAGGGAAGTTGCAGGAGGAAAGAAAAAGAAAGGAAGAAGGAATTAGCATAGCTGGGCCGTTAAACCACTGATGGGCCGGAGACAAAAAAAAATCGAGCGGACCACGCAGAGGGAACGCTTATACGACGGTCGGCTCGGACCCCCACGCACGACTTCAAACATTTTGCGCCATATGCAAGAGGCCAAATTCATATTTGAAACCATCCAAGGGGCCAAATTTATCTGCCTTCAATAGTTGGATGCCTACCGCTATCATATTTTCTAGTTGAGGATTAAAAACTGGCGTGGTAGTTCCAGGGAAAAAATTTAAATTTTTCCATTTCTTTTATGAAATCTGGCCCAAACTGCAGAAAATAAAATAAAGTTGTAGGGCAGGATGGCTACCATAGTTTCCATGAGCTTTTATGATTAGTTGTCCATATAGTATTAAATTTGGGATTGTTTATTCTCAGGTTCCTGATTTTTCGCACATTTAGCTACCTGATAAACTTAAAATTGAATATAAGTCATGCAACGAGTCTCAAAATTAATTCACTGGCCATGAAAATGAACTTGACAAAATACCAAGTGGCATGTAAATTAGTAATGGCAGACCACAACATTTATCATGCATTTACAAGGTGAGATATCGTGTGGATTTACAAGAGTGATCAAATACACCACATATAAGTTGTGCGTTGTGACACAACAACCAAGAAGAACCAGGAAGAAAAGAGGCCATACTCGCACGCTTCAGATACAATCATCCAATACCATCGTCATCTTCCAACCGAGATGCCGGGAGTCATCGTACCCATGCTGGTCGCCGACCACGGATACTGCAGGACGGACTGGTCGAAGGACACTTGGTTCAGCATGAGGCTCAGCAAGCTCATGTTCGCCGGCGTCAGCTCCGGCAGCGGCGCGTCGCCGTCGAGGTACTGCATGACCTGCCTCATGGTAGGCCTCTCACTCGGGAACGGGTGCGAGCACATCAACCCAAGCGTCAGCACCATCCGTGCCTCGTCAACGATGAAGTTGCCCTGCAGCCTCGAGTCCACGGTCTCCTCGAGAGCTCCTCTGTGCCAGTACTCGAGCACCCGGTCCACCAACATGGCCCGGCCGTGTTGCACGCTGTTGCTGACCGGGCGGCGGCCGCAGGTGACCTCGAGGAGGAACGTGCCGAAGGCGAAGACATTTGTGAGAGGGGATGCCTTGCCCGTGCGCGAAAGCTCCGGGGCAATGTAACCCATGGTGCCAACCACGTGTGTGGTTTGCAGGTCGGTGCCATGGTCGTACAGCCTTGCAAGGCCAAAATCGCCTAGATGTGCCATCATGCCGCCGTCGAGGAGCACATTGCTTGTCTTGATGTCTCGGTGAATGACGACCTGCTCCCACTTTTCATGGAGGTAGAACAACCCTGAAGCCACGTTTTTGATGATCTGAAACCTCTGAGACCAGTCCAGTAAGGGCTTGTTCTCCTCGCCATAGAGATACTTGTCAAGGCTACCATTGGTCATGTAATCGTAGACCAAAAGCAGCTCACCCTTCCTTCGACAGTAACCGAGTAGCTGCACGAGGTTGCGATGGCGAAGGTGGCCGATGCTGACAACTTCAGAGACAAACTCCTTTATCCCCTGGCTTGAGTCATGGGACACCCTCTTCACGGCGACCTCTAATCTAGACTTTGGAAGCACTCCCTTGTACACCTTGACAAACCCGCCTGCGCCAAGCAGGTGCTTGCTCTTGAATCCTTCGGCCGCCTTGAACAGTTCCTTGTATGAGAACCGGTGTGGCCCAAACTCGACCTCCCAATCTTCTCTCAACTCAGCATATGCGAGCTTCCTCTGCATAATCACAAAGACTGCAAGGCATGTCGCCAAGATTACCAAAGCTGCTGCAGGCAGCGCAATCTCCAAGTCCTTCATCAGAGTTTTGTGGCCAGAGTTTGGCATTGACAGCCTTGGCATCTTCTTGAAATCTATGGGTGGAGCAGGTCCGTTCATGGCGAAGCTCCAGGCAAGCACGCAGTGCCGCGACTTGATCGGTCCGGTCGCGGCGGAGAAGCCAGCGTAAGCATGCTCAGTGATCACAGCTGAGAGGTCAGTGGTGTTCGAGAGCAGGGGCTTGGATGGTTTGGCCACTGCCATGGGAGCCAGGGTGACATTGATTTGCTGGGCCTCCCCATCATAGTCCACCCACACTTGCATCAGCTTGCCGTCAGTGCTGATGAGACTCAAGTTCTTGAGCGTACCGTCCTTGTCGTCGTGGAAGGCAGCAGAGCTGGATTCCACAGAGGAGAACGCGTTGATGTCGACGCCGACATGGTTGTCGTCGACGTCCTGGAACTTGTCGTTCTTGACGGTGTCGAGCTCCATGGCGAAGAAGTGGTTCCTGCTCGCGTTTGCCGGGCTGGCGCTGTGGCTGTCGAGCAAGCCCAAGTACTGGGCCGCCGACGCGCTCGAGAAATCCTTCCCCGGGGCGATGACGAAGGCCATGCCATCCGTCCTCACATCCGAGGATGCCGAGAGGATGGCGAAGACGAAGGCGAGGGAGAAGGACTGCGCCGTGCCATTGGGGGAGTCCTTGAACTGAAGCGGGACCCGATAGAACGCGTGGCCTTTGACGCCAGGCTCGTTGTTCGTCAGCTCAAGGATCCCTTCGCTTGTGACCGCGGCCGTGCCGTTGAGGGTGAGGTCCTTGGCACCGGCGAACCCCGAGAAGACAAAGGACTCGTTGCCGCCGGCGACACAGGAGCCCCGAAGGTTGAGGCTAAGGCTATAGATGGCCATCTGGGCTGCCCGGCACGACCCGGCCCTAGCCCGGCTCGGCCCAGGCACGATATGGCCCGGCCCTATACGGCACGATAAGTTAGTCGGGCCGTGCCGGGCCGCCCGACGTGCCAAATCAACGGCTCAGGCACGACCCTAAGTCCTATTAGGCGGGCCGGGCCGGGCCGCTCGGCACGCTGGGCCCTACGTGCCCGTGCCAGCCCAGACACAATGCCATAAATCACCAGATCAAGAAACCAAAGTTCAGAAAAAAAAAAGATAGGCACAAATACTTAATATTATTGAGCTTTAGTGCAATGGCTGCCTCATTAAAAACCTATCTAGGTAAAAACTCACACCTCGTGAGAAAACCCTATATAGGAAAAGAGTACAGCCCAGCTCAAGTGAAATAGTTCAATGTCTTAAACCATATTACAGTACAGTTATTACAGCACCAACATTAATATTACAGCTACTCATCAACACCATCAAGATAAAGTTCTTTGAATGAAGCTTCAAGTTCCTTGTCCTCCACCGAGTGTTGTGCCCTTGCTTCACCAGCTTCCCAATCTTTGATGCAAGAGAGCATCTCCACCATCTCCGGGGTCAGTCGACGTTATCTTTCTTCAATGATCCTGTTAGTAAGACTAAATGCAGATTCTGAAGAGGTGGTAGAAACAGGAACAGTCAAAACATCCTTAGCTACGATTGAAAGCACTGGATAGGTTAGTTTGTGTTCATGCCACCAGGTTAAGATATTGAAATCATCATCATCATATTGGTCCACAGTATCACTATCTAAATATGAAGACAATTCAGATCCAATACCAAGGCCAGCAGTAGTGTTTGCTGCATGCAGCAAGGCACTTGCTGAGGAGCTTCTTCTAGATAGAGAGGGAGGGGTGGAGGAAGTACCAGAACCAAAACTGACAGATGAACTTGAAGAACCAGCACCATCAGATGCAAAAATCTTACCCCAAGCTGTTCTCTTCTTACCAGAAGAGGGTTGTTGTGCAGGCTTCTGCAATCTAACTGTACCAAACTTACTGTCATACTTGTTAAACATGGTTGCAAGCTCAGCTCTTACCTCAGTGAAGTAAGCACAATAATCAGTACCAGTGAGTGTAGCTAACAGCTTTAACACATTGTTGAAACCCCGTAATTTAGCTCTAGGATCCAATATGAATGCAACAGAATGAAGTATGGAAATGTCTCTCCAGTACTTCAGGTATTTATCTTTCATAGGGACTACAACATTTCTAAGCAATGCATCATTTTCATAAGCATTTAGGTGGCCAGCAATCTCAATTATATGATGCAATATTAGTGGAGATGTGGGATAGTAAACACCAGAGAGTGCAACAGTTGAATCATAAAAAAGTTCAAGAAAAGCTAGGATCTTCTCACCAACATACCAATGTGCTTCAGTCAAAAGCATTGGTTCACCATGTCCAGTGGGATAGTGAGTCTGGATAAATACACTGAATGTGTCCTTATAAGGGATGAGATGCTTAAGCATTAAGTAGGTAGAGTTCCACCTCACCTCCATGTCCAAGCCAAACTTTCTAGGCCTTTTACCAGTAGCAATGCAATAGCTCTTGTATGCAGCAATGCGCTGGTTAGAGGAGTTTAGAAATGAAATTGCAGTTCTGAAAGCCTCTAGGTAAGGCTTCAGCCTCTTCAAACCAGACTTAACAATGAGATTAATGATATGACAGGCACAACGTTGATGCAAGAAGAGTTCACTAACATAAGTAGACAATTTAGGGCTCAGTCTATCCATGGCATTAGAATTAGCAGAGGCATTATCCAAAGTAATGGCAAAAACCTTTTCAGTCAGAGCATACTCCTCAAGCACAGCAAGCAAATGCTCAGCAATGTTCTCACCAGAGTGAGACACATCAATGAGCCTAAGACCAATTATCCTTTTTTCTAATTGCCAATCAGAGTTAACAAAATGACAAACCACACTAAAGTAGTCTTCCTTAGCATTTCCAGACCAAATATCGGATGTAAGAGCAACAGAAGATACCCCAGATCCCAAAGCCTCAACAACCTTAGCACGACAATCAACATAATACTTCACAAGATCTCTAGTCGTTGTCTGCCTAGACACAACAGTAAACCGAGGGTTATGGGCAATCTTAATGTACTTCTCAAAAGCATCCGACTCACCCAAACTGATAGGAAGATCAAGTCTAGCAAGCAAACGACAGAGCTGAGTACGAGCAACCTCGGCTGAGTACTCCCAATGATGCACACTACCATCAGGGTTAAACTGGATCAGGGTTTGAGACATACGAGACTCACGAGACTTAGCATTTCTAACTTCACATTTTTCTCTATGCCGTTGCAAATGACCAGTACCATTGGAAGATAAACCAGAGTAGACGGTTTTGCAATGCTTACACACAGCTTGGAAGCGAATTTTCTTACCATCCACAACTTTGTAGATCTTGTCGAAATCATTCCAGACATCGGAGGTGCAGGGGCGCTTCCTCTTGGTGCCGGTGGTCACGGTGTCGGGCTCGGCACCAGCACCAGCCGCATCACCAGTCGCAGCATCAGCCGCAGCACCCACGCCATCACCGTTGTGGTCAGCAGCAGCAAGACTGATCGGCGAGTTGGGGCTGTGGCCTAACAGTGCTTCCTGGTCCGCCAATAGGTCCTCTTCGTCATCTCCAGGGAGCCCCATCATACGAAGATCATCGTTGATGGAGTGCCCTTCGTCGTCGTTGGCCATCGCCGCTGCTCTGGTCCCTCAACGGCCTGCAGGAGAACAAGAACATAAGAACAAGAACAGAAGAACAAAAACAGAAGAACAAGAGCAAGGTCGGGTTTACCTGCTGCGAGACCGGAGCACCAGAGCAATCGACGAGGTCAACAAACAACGACCCTCTGGTTCCTCACAGCTTCACAAATCGGCACCCGATTTGTGCAGCCGGAGCACCATAGCGGCCGAGAGGACGAGCACAGGTCCAGGGCACCAGGATCTACGAGACCAAGAGAGGAAGCGCCAGAGCAAGAACAGAAGAACAAGAACAGAAGAACAAGAACAAGGTCGGGTTTACCGGCTGCGAGACCGGAGCACCAGAGCAATCGACGAGGTCAACGAACAACGACCGTCTGGTTCCTCACGGGCTCACGGCTTCACAGACCAGCAACAGATCCGGAGCACCATGGAGACCGCCGAATCAACAGATCCGCGAGATCGGAGCACCATGGAGGCCGCCGAGTCGACAAGAGGATGAGGGAGCTCCAGATCTAGAGCACGAGCGGTGCAGAGGAGAGACCGTCGCCTGCCGGTGGCCGCTGCAGGCCGCCGGAGTGATGGAAGACGAGTGGCGGAGGAGGCAAGGAGTCGGGCTAGGGTTTCAGGAGCAGAGATACGAGAGAGCGAGGCGAGGAGCTGGGGGAGGCGGAGCCGCGGAGGAGGCGAGGAGTCGGGCTAGGATTTCGGGAGCAGAGATACGAGAGAGCGAGGCGAGGAGCTGGGGGAGGCGGAGCCGCGGAGGAGGCGAGGAGAGTTGGGCTAGGGTTTCGGGGGGCGCCGGCGGAGGAGGAGATATGCCCCCCCCCCCCCCCCCCCCAACGGCTAATTGGGCTGGGCCAGGCCGCCAGGCCAACGCCTAGCAGGCCGGGCGGGCAACAGCTACCGGGCCGCATCGGGCCGGGGGGTTAGTCGGGCCGTGCTCGGGCCGGCACTACGGGCCGGGGTGGCGGTCCAGGCACGGCCTGCTATATCGTGCCGGGCCGGCCCAGGCACTATTCCCATCGTGCCGGGCCGGTTTCGGGTCGGGCTTTTTCGGGTCGAGTTTCGGGCCGCATCTTTAAACCTGGCCCAGATGGCCAACTATGGCTAAGGCAGAGGAGGAGGAAGAAGGCTGCAAGGAAGGACATGGGAAGATGCTCCATGGATGAACAGTAAGAAGTTCAGCAATTCAGCAAGCAGTGTGCATGCCAATTTCACAAGGTACTCTTCTAGAGGTAGTCGTCGTCCCAATGCTGTGGCTCTGTTTGTAGTCTACCTGCTATGTACGTTGTTATTGACGATGCACAGCGATTGACCGGCGGCCAGAGCAACTTGTAAGCTACGAGTCGATGACCGAAGATTAGCACCGGTGTGGATGCCGTGGTCGCTGTGTCTCGTGCTGCACATGCGACCAGTGTCTGAATTCCCTGAATATAGTGTGGTGCTTACATGGCAAGAGTTGTCTTTTGTGCTGTACACTTGTGCCCTGCTGTTTTTGGAGTTTTGCCCGTACATATCTTCAGAAGAATCTTGGAGAGTTTAATCCATTCCATGTGGCCCCCGAAAAACCTAATCGATCTAGACCTTGACAGTTGACAGTATGGGATTCTTTTTTACCTGGTTAATTGGAAGCTTTAAGAAAGACAAACGTATCAGTTGGGCACATCATATTTTTTTATAAGAGAAATTTTATTAATATTACTACATTAAACAGTTACATCATGGGTGATACACATGTACTAAGACTATTCCCGACCTTTGCATAGCTAGAATGCACACAACCAAAATAAAAGGAAGAAAAAAGAAAAAAAACATGGCATCAGATAGATAGCAAGTCACAAAAGTTACAACACACAACTTAATCTTCAGTTCCATGCGCCATCATAGCAAACACCTGAACTACGAGAAAGGCTCTCGCCTTCAACGAGAAAATGGCACGTCATATTCTAGCTAGGGGGATACGCTTTTTGGAGAGAAAAAAAATAGCCCATGCGTCGCCGTCGTTGGAACATTGATGAAGGGATTGTAGTTTTCACAGTACCAGCTATGTGACGTGCCCCTACAGAAGTTTTTACTATCGTATTGACCGTGCTTTGGACGGCATCGTGGATGACTGGTTGGCGAGGTCTCTCTTTTTGATCGACGTACCCGTCGGTAGTTTCTTTGTTGCAAGCCGTTTTCTGTCACTGACACGGAGAGGGCCTTCCTATCCTCTTCAGCTCTGCGCAGCCAGTAGGAGTAGACGAGCAGTCGCAGTCTTTTGGAGATGCCGTCAGATACGGTGTGCTTACAGGTTCCTTAAGTTTGATGGCTGCCCGTTGACGCTGCGCACGGTCCTCCTGTCGGTTTCACGTTGGGCCCCAAGGAGACACTGGCTCTTGATGTGCTTGCCAGATCGATTGACTGTTATTACGTTTCAATGTATTGGTTTTTTGAACGAGAAAAACTGTGGGGAAGTTCCCCACAGTGACAACATTTTTCATTAAAGAAGAGACTTTATGTACGAGGAACTAAAAGCCCTAAAAGAACATACAAACAAAAAGGATTTACAGAGTTAAGCCATGATACTATGCTAGTATGCGGTTTTGGCAAATTACAAGCAACATAATCCCAACAACCTCATTGTCCGCACTTTCTAATTAGTTAATAAAATATACTAAGATTGTCGGCCAATTGTGATAAGAAACTGTTACAAAAATATCTGCTAAATGCACTACATTCGTCTTATGTAAAATATTATAAGATCATCTTTTTTCATCATTAAAAGAACGTTAAGCATGATTTTTTCGCGTATTTGCACCACATTTTTAAATGCTAAGAATGGTCGTACATCATGATCAAAGTCAATGATGACAAACATTTAGGAACAGAAGGAGTATAATTTATTCTTTCCATCCATATTTATCTACTTTCGTTAAATTCACTAAAAATTAATTTTCTGCGTGAATTTTCCAAATCTAGTTCAGTTGTGTGATATTCTCCTCTTTGTTTTTATTTGGCCTCAACAAGAATGGGCCAATACGGCTTCAGAATTGGGCCGTGTTCTACAAAAGAAGCCGAAGACAAACATTGGTTGATGGACTGGCAGGCCCAAGCGATTTCACGCCGGAATCAGCTGAGAAATGAAAGGCCCCCAATTCTTTTCCTCGGGCCCATTCCGCCCCACCGCTCCACCTCCTCGCTCGGCTCCTCTGCGTCGCGCCGTCGCTGGCACCGGCAGCGTTCGCCGCCCGCCACCTGGGCTCACAGCACGGTCCGGATTGGCCTCCTCCGGCTCCAAATACGACCTGGATGAGGGCCCTAGATGGCAGCGCCGCGGCCGGCGTTGAGCCGATCATTCACTGCGGCTAAGCCACTCGACTTGGCGGCGGCGGCGCCGACTCCCGAATGGAGTTGCCTCCTTCCGGTGACTAAAGGTTTGCCTAATTACTAGTCCGGTTCATATGTTTCTCTAATGGCGTTTCTGATGCTAGGATTGAGCCTTACTGTTCTAGTCGCCAGAAGCATTTGGTTGTACGGGTACGGGTCCAGTAAATTGTCTGCTCAGTAACAGTTAATCTGAACCTCAAAACTGCGCAATTGAGAGAAAGCATAAACCCCTCATGCGAAGAGTGTCCTTCTTCATTGCTCGAACCGCAGCAATTTCCTAATTTAGGTCCAAGGCCCAAACTGCACTGGACACACTTTGTAGCTGTCTGATTTATTCCTCAACTCAAAAATCCAAGAAGAACTTTTCAGTATGTTCAACTTACAATAGTAAATATGTTAGGACATAGAACTGATTATTGATCCTTTCTGTGGTATATAAATGGAAATATAGGTGTCTGTTTTTTAGATGCCACCAAGTCTGCTACGTTTGGAGAAATGTGTTCTGTAGTCTGTACCTTAGCTTCACAACACTCCATGCTAGTCTGAATGCATGCAACAGATTTCTGGGGTACTGGTTGAATGCACTTTGAGGGCCCTTGAGAAACTACCATCACCGAAAGGTACCAAAGCTGTGCACTGGCCAATTTGGAACATAAGAAAATAATGGTCGTTACTAGAAAAGTGTGCTCATTTCACTTCAGTGGTTAGTGTTGGAATTAGTTATCTTCTCTGATCTGTAGTGCATGGTGGCAAATAAGCGTTAAGGGTAGCAGATGAGCGGTTACCTGAAAGTGAGGGATGGGATCTACTAGAGCACATCCAAGCTGCAAAGATACTGAAGGCAGCCTAGGAATCTCGAAGAAATTGTTTTCAAGAAGAACAAACCACGACTCAAACCCTTTGAAAAGGAGTTACCAGGTATCTCTGAAAGCACCTTGACTACTAGTCATTATTTCACAAAAGTAAAATTTATTTGCAGGAGATATCTGAGCTTGCACCAGATGAGAAGGTTGGTGAGGCTTGTACGAGGAAAATTGTCATTAATCACTATATGAAAAAGGATCCATACACACGGATAAAAAAAAGTGACAGATGGGTAACCCAACATCTGGATGAGAGCGTAGAGGTGATATTTCTGCCTGCCACAGAATCAAATGAAGCAAGCCAAGGGATGGGGACCGCATGGTCCACCTATATGGCTGTCCCAGATCCTACGGTATATTTCCTCTTTAGGTCTATTGTATGCCCAGTCGCGATTAAACCTCTGCACCCTTCCATCTGAATATCACTTTAACCAAACACACCCCTAGACTCCAATGTTACAAAAACTCAAATACAGTAGATACAAACTTATCTCATGATTCCTTTTTATTTTTTGTAATTCTTGAACTTACATATTAGAAAAAACAGACAAAGTAAGTCATTTCAAACTGTAATTGATAAGAAAGATAGTGCAGGGGCTCTCAATGCATGTATTCAATAGTGAAAACTTAAATTAAGAATCTTATGTTTTCTGAGAGCTTATATTACAAATATAGGATGCATGAAAATGTAAATAAATATAAATATTGCACTCACTGTCGGTAAACCATGCTTGAGTGTCATCTTCCTCCAGAGAGGATGGACATTGTGCCAAAGCTTGTCATTAACTGCTGATGTGACATTGTGGATAGGTTGGATCCTTCGTTCTCCATCATGGACAAAATTTTGAAGTTCATATCCATCAATGTTGCATCAGGGAATGGTACATCTCCATTGAGGTATTGCATAACAAGTTTCATGCTAGGCCTGGAGCCAGCAAATGGGTGAGAACACAACAACCCAAGCTTTAGCAGCAAGCATGCCTCCTCCATGTCGAAGTTGCCATTGAGCCTTGAATCCACAGCCTCAATGAGTCTTCTGTTTTGCCAATGTTCTAGTACCCAATCAACCAATATAATTTGTGAGTCTTGAGCATTTTGCTTCAGAGGCCTTTGCCCACAAGTTACCTCAAGAAGAAATATGCCAAAAGCAAAAACATCTGTAAGAGGGGATGTTTTTCCTGTGCGTGTTAGCTCAGGGGCTAGGTATCCCATGGTGCCAACCACATGTGTCGTTTGCGGGTCTGTCCCATGGTCATATAATCTTGCAAGACCAAAGTCACCAAGCCGTCCATTCATTTTGCTATCAAGTAGCACATTGCTTGCCTTGATATCTCGGTGGATAACAACTTTTTCCCACTTCTCATGGAGATAGTGTAGACCGCATGCAACATCTTGGATGATATGAAACCTCGTAGACCAATCTAATGTGCATTTTCCCTCATCAAAGTACAAGTATTTATCAAGACTTCCATTAGACATATAGTCATAAACTAAAAGCAGTTCACCTTTTCGTCGACAGTAGCCAAGTAATCTTACAAGGTTACGGTGTCGGAGACAACCAATGCTTACAACCTCTGCGACAAACTCCTTCACCCCCTGCCTTGACTCATGAGAAATCTTCTTCACAGCAACCTCCAATTTAGATATTGGAAGCACTCTATATACACTCCCAAATCCTCCTGTTCCAAGTAGGTTCCTTTTGTTGAAACCTTTTGTGGCATGGAACAAATCCTTATATGCAAATCGGTGAGGCCCAAACTCAGCCTCCCAATCTTCACACACCTGAGCATACATCTGTCGTCACCGTTTGAGTTCAAAGATGATGACTATAGTCACGGATACTAATGCTGCTGTAGCTATTGGTAAGATGATTTCCAAGATTTTGGATTGAGGCTTGGGGCCCACACGTGGTAGCTCTGGCAACTTGGAAGTGTCAATGGCTGGAGCTGGCATACTCATTCCAAAGCTCCAACCAAGAACATAGTGTCTTGAATTGATTGGGCTTGTTGCAGCAGAAAAACCAATGTATGCTGGGTCTGTGAGTACCTCAGAGAGGTTATAGGTGGCTGTGATCAGTGGTCTCATTGGTTTGGGCATTCTGATTGGAGCCATGGTCACACTGATCCTTGTGTACTGAGAGTCATAATCAACCCACACTTGCATTACCTCATGGCTAGCAAGGGTTAAGTTCTGGAACGTACCATCTTTGTTGTCGTAGTAGCTAGCATCATGCGACCGCACAGAATGTAGACTGTTGACATCGATGCCAACATGATTGTTGTTGATGTCATGGAACTCCGTGTTTTGGTTGGTGTCCAGCTCGACTGCAAATACATGGTTGGTGATCTTGCCGTTGTTCTGTGGGTTGAAGAGGCCTAGGTACTGGCTCGGCAACGCAGTAGAGAAATTCTTGCTTGGAGAGATCAAGAAGACCATGCCATGTGCACTCAAGTCAGCATGAAGAGAGACGATGCCAAACACAAAGGCAACAGAGAAGGGTTGCACAGCACCATCTGGGGTCTTCCGGAAATGGAACGGGGTCGGGTAGAACGCGTGGCCTTTCATGTTACCTGTTCCATTAGTCAGCTGGAGTAAGCCTTCTGGGGTGACTGTTGTAGCACCATCCAGGGTGAGGTTGGCGCCACTGAAGCCAGAGTAGACGAACCGATTGTCACCGGTGCAGAAAACAGCAAGGATAAGGCTGTGGAAAATGAAGAGATAACACGCAATTTTCATGGCTGGAACGATCAAGGTCAAGGCTGATCGAGGGGAGGTGCTTATGCTTTATGCCTTGGATAACGATTTACAGTTGCACTGTACGCCCAAGATATATAAGAGCTAGATCAGTTGATTGCAAGGATCTTTGCTGAGAATGGAGTTACTGGCAGAGATTGGGGAATCTCTTGCAGGTCAGTGCATTCAATAGTTGTCTTTTCATATCATTGTCTAAAAGTTAATGCGGAAAGTGATACTCCTGCCTTTCCTTTCTCTGAGGGAACAATATGACTAGGATAGTAGTTGATATTGTAGATTATTGATGCATTAAGTATGATGTGAGTTGAGAACTATGGGTAGCTTCGGTTAGGTAGATTTCTTTCTATTATCGAAAAAAGTTAGTTACATTTCTTGTGGTGGAATCAAGGATGCAGGCTAAACAATGCTGTTTTTGGATCATCTAATTAGTTACTTTGACTTGCTGTTCTAGTTTATTTCTCCACCTTACATTAATTTTGCAGCATGCTATTGTAGTTCATTTTACCAAATTTTGGGTTAACCTAATGACGCAAAAGTAGTGGAACTTGCATCCCTAGGTGGAATCTTTCCACTTCACCTGGAGTCTCCAACTCAACATAGGTCCTCATATTTTTGTTAATTAGTCTTTAGTATTGATATTGAGATGCCTATGTGGTGGCTTCACCAGTTAAAATATCTGCCGGTCCAGACTATCAGAAGTGCTTATAGAGGTAGAGAGTGTGTGCAAGCCTGTATAAGTGTGAGGGTAAAAGTGCATATGTGTATTTAATTAAGTGTTTGGGCCTATATTGTGCTTCGGAAAATCAAGTTATAATTGGAGTTAAGTTTGATGTCGTCGACGCATATGGTTAAGTTTTAGCCATATATTGCAATATGGTTTCTCTTGTAAGCATAGACCTTGTAGGATTTTAGTGTAAAGAGATTGTTTACACACTAACTAGTTGACATAAGATAGATTAGGTAGTTTGTTTGGCTATAGGATTGTATTGTTGTCAGGTTGAAACCAGAAACAGTCAATTTAAAGGTCAGATTTGACCTTGTTTTAGTTAATCAATAAAAAAGGTGTCTGAGTTCTGATCTCATATGATCTGAGTTTTCATTAGAGATAAGATAAATTAACTGTTGTGTTCAAATCCTGGTACTCACAAATACACATACACAAGTGCTTTCAACTGTTTATTTGTAGGCGTGTGATAGTGTATCATCTTTATAGTTGCAAGAAAGGCCTAGATAGTAGTAAAACCCAATGAAAACTCTAAATATTAGTTAAAAGGTTGGATCTCCAGAGCAGGACGCTTTAGATTTTTTATTATAAGGTTTTTTTGTTAAAACTTTTATGAGGTGTTACAGTTCTTGGTAGCCTACAGTAAGAAATGGAAGGTATATATCTATTTCATGGACCCTAATTTTCGGCAGGAGAGAATTTTGTTGGCCTTAAAAACTACATTTTTAAACTATAGCACATGCGATGCGAAATCTATATTTCTTTGGTCAGGTCCTAGCTTTCCTCTTTTTGTGTGACAATCTGGTTTTGTTGAACAGCCCACTCCTCACTCTGGTCCAAGGTGTGGAGTTGGATTTGTAATACAAAGATACACAGCTCTCCTGTGTATTCAAGAAAAAATATCTATATTTCTAAGTATTAACCTTTGGCGATAAATTTGAATTTATAGGTCACTCTAGGCTATTTTTCATAATGACAGAAGTATGTAATGTTTCAGAAAATAGAACAGATCTGGTGGCTATAATTATCAATGATGATTAATGTCTATCAAATTGTTGGATGTTTCCGTTTTTGTAAGGATGCTTATAATTAGATTTTTTTAGTGCATTTTTCATGATGATTAATGTGGGAAGCTCCTAAGGGAGTCTGGGATTAGTAATAATAAGATAAGATAGGATAAGAATAGAGTTTGGATCTTAGTATGTATAATTGGACCTATGAAAAGGCGAGAATCGTTGGCTGGTTTGCAAGGCAGCTGTTGTCTGACCACAGGAGGCCACAACGGTGCCCTAATACCAATGTAGCGTTGTTTTTAGGAAAAATTTCTCACATGCCATTGGTTATTAAACCCTAAATTTCTTATATGTTACTATCAATGACTGTGAGGGGACCCACGTGTCATAGACACAACGATGGTACGAAGGATTATGAGTTTTCTCAGTGGTATATAAAGAAATTGCCCATTTTTATGGGGTGGAACACCCGTAGTCCTACCCTGGCACTGTAGCTAGGCAAAACTGAACCTCTCTAAGAAACATAGCACCTCATTCTTGTTTGTGTATTTTCTTTTATGATGTTTATACTTCTACGTGATTCAGTTAGTAGATCAATTGTTAACAGTGAGTCAGTGAACTCTTAACGGAACATATAAACCAGAACGTTTTTGGAAGCAATTTTTATACTTCTTTCTTAATGCAAAGATGCGCAATTCTCCTGTGCATTCGAGAAAAAAAAAGAAGCAATTTTTATAGAAAGAACAGAACGAGGTCTGCTGATTTTGTATTAGGAGGAAAAGTCTTAGGAAGCAATTTTTATAGAAAGAACAGAACGAGGTCTGCTGATTTTGTATTAGGAGAATATATATAGGAAAAGTCTTAGGATGTTACAAGACTGATGCAACCTTAGACACACTATAAGTACAAATTATATATGTTAAACACTCTAAACTCAAACCGTGACTCCTTTTTGCACCCCATAGGAAGTACCATCTTACACCAATTTATTACCGTGCCCCCGATAGGTCAGATGCTGTAGCAATGCTTGTCACGCTGGACGACATGATGCAATCGTCAAATCCTTCATTTTGCATCATGGACATCACGTAAAAGCTCAGATTAGCTGGTGACAGCTCTGGCAATGGCTTATCCCCATCGAGGTAGCCAAAACTTGTCGCATGTTGGGCCTTGAGTTTCTAAATGGGTGCGAGCAGAGCAATCCTAATTTCAGCAAGCGACATGCCTCGTCAGTGTCGTAGTCACCTTGAAGCTTAATGTCTACCGTGTCAGTGAGTGATCCTTTCTGCCAATGCTTGAGCACCCAGTCGACTAACATGAGTTGGTTGTCTTCAGTTGATTGCTTAATAGGTCTTCTCCCACAAGTCACCTCAAGTACGAACACACCAAATGCATACACATCCGTTACAGGGGTGGCCTTGCCAGTTCTAGCAAGCTCAGGAGCTATGTACCCTAAGGTGCCAACCACATGTGTTGTTTGTGGGTCCACACCATGATCGTACAATCTTGCAAGACCGAAATCACCCAACCTTCCATTCATTTTATTGTCAAGCAGCACGTTGCTAGCTTTGATATCCCGGTGGATGATAACTTTCTCCCACTCCTCATGAAGATAATGCAAACCTGATGCGACGCCTTTGATTATGTGGAACCTTTGGCTCCAATCCAGTTTAATAACATTATCATTGTGGTTATTATGACCGTCGCAACCAAACAAGTACTTATCAAGACTTCCATGGGCATATATTCATACACTAAAAGAAGTTCACCTTTTCGACGGCAGTAGCCAAGTAACCTGACAAGATTTCGGTGCTGCAGGCGACCAATGCTGACAACCTCTGCGATGAACTGCTTCATGCCCTGCTTTGAGTCGTGAGAGACCCTCTTTACTGCAATCTCCAGCTTAGATACAGGAAGAAGGCCCTTGTACACCCTCCCGAACCCTCCTACGCCGAGCAGGTGCTCGTCCTTGAATCCCTCCGTCGCACAGAATAGATCCTTGTACGAGAACCTGTGAGCCCCAAATTCATCCTCCCAATCCTCACGCACCTCAGCATACCTCACATGTCTCTTCACAGCAAGGAATGCAAGTATGCTCACTGTGAGGAGCAAGGAGGCTGTCGCAACAGGCAGAACGATCATCAGGACATCCTTCTTGGGGCCAACACGAGGCAACCTGGGCAGCTTGGCGATGTCAATGGGTGGCAGCTTGGCGATGTCAAGGTAAAAGCAAGCGCGATGAGATGTACAAGAAGCAGCATGGGCGTAATAGGCTTGTTTGCGTTGGGCATGGCTGTCAAGTATGATGCAAGGATGAAGACGAAGGATATGATTAAGCAAAGCTTCTTGGCAAGAAAGCTTGCGCAATCAGGAGTTCTCAGTTCGCACTTCACAGAGTGGATCGGATGCTGGGCGACTTCACTCGGGGGCAAAGAATTAAACTGACTGCAGGTGACCAAAACGAGTGGCACTGGGCAACTGACCGTTTAATTGCACCCGACCGTGTCGAATCCTGGTCAGTGCTTCCCAGCGGTCTGGACAAGCGTTTGGTGGAGGAGATTACCCATAACGATGGGTAGTCTATGTGTTGAGTTTGCTTTTTTATAAAAAAAAAAGAGAAGAAAAACCGTCAATCCGGTAAGAACTGATTGCACATGCTTGACTACAAAATGCATGGTTTCAGAATTCCCAACGAGATGTCAATTAGTAAGAGAAAAAACATATCTGAATCTCATCTAAAAATATTAAGAGAGTCTAACACCTAACTTTAAGTGGAGAACGAATTTGTGTGAGGATTTATGTTCTATTACCTAAGGATGGTGACTATACGAGGTAAAAAAACATTTGAAAATTTTATATACCCTCCTAACACTTAATTTTTATTCCTAAATTCCAGTTAGTTTACATTGTAACTACAGTTATCCTACACATGAGTTACTGCAATCACCTTTTCAGTGTATGATATGATGGTGTAATAAACATTAGCGTACTTGAGTCTAGAGTAAAACCTGGTTTTTTGCTACTACAAAATTATTAGGTCTAATAATCTAAGCTATAGATCCTAATAAAGTTAGATGGCTGAAAAGCAATAATAGTTCTGACGACATTTATGTTCTTCATTAGAAACGTAATGCTATGGTTGGGGACATATTTACTTGATAAACTCTTATATTCACTAAAAGTTGGATCGCCTTGAACTGGATTTTCTTTGTCCTACTTTTATTGGGTGGTCACTAGTCCAGGGCGTACCACCGTGGCACCTCATTAGCTATTTAATAACGCTGCAGAAATCCTAGTCCTTTTTTTTATCAAGCAGCAGGAAGCTGCGTAGCTAGAACGACAGATGTGTTCCTCTCAAAAAAAAAGAACGACTGGTGTGTTGACTTTGACCATACATAGAAAAATCTTTTGAGTTTTGACTTGTGGAAATTACCTATAATTTATGAAACTTGAATTGCTCAGTAGTCGTGGATGATCTGAGTGTGAGCAATAATGAACATATTAAGCAGTTTCCCAAAAAACCATGTTAAGCGGTGAAAAATGTGTAGACGGCGATATCAATATTTTGATTGTTTGGTGCAGCACAGTGGTCCTACTAGGCTCAAATTAAGATTAGAAAAGTCAGATATAAATCAAGATGCAAGTTGAACAGAGAGCTCCCTGTACGTTATGGCAGCTGCAGACTGCTATAGAAAAGTTGCCCATGATGTAGCTTCTACACATGATGTGGATCCGATCCGGCAAATCCACCAAGGATCTTACTGAGAGCCTTAGCAACAAAGGCAAGAGCCTCCAAGTCCCTGTTGTCACCGCCGCTTCACACCAAACTAGAGTCAAAGTGTTTTTAATTAATTTTTTTAATACAATTTTTTACTGAAATTACAGAATAATGCTCCGAATAGTGAAATTTCAAAAATAAGCCCCTATCTTGAGCATGTTTTAGTGGAAATCAAAGGTTAAGATTTTAAGTTATTCTAATTCACCCCTCCTCCTCTTATAGACCATATGAAAATCGATCCCTTTGAGAATCGATCCCTTTCAGATGGCGGACCGACCATTGCACATGGCGGACCGACCATTGCACACCTAGTAGATTTAATAATGCAGGAAATCTCTAAACTTACTAGGGCGATGTTGAAGTATCATCCAGTTAATGTGGATCTTGATTGAAAGTGGCAGGCACTGTACTATTCCCTGAAACTGATCTTGGTATTTGTGCTGTTGAAGATTACCTAGTATTCAGGATACCTTATTGACAGCCAAATGTCATAAATATTTTGACTCGGACCATAAATGTCATCGAAGGGAAAATGTTCTGATGTGAACTTTGGCTAGGTTCGGTTAGAACTGACCTTAAATCCTACCAACATGTATATGAAGATCACATAATAAAGAGGTTGTGAGGTTGCATTCCGCTTTCATATGGGGCGCGATTTTTGGAGTCGTGAATAAAATTTATTTGGTAGTAGTGCTGAAGTCTTCAGGCGTGATACTCTGAATTTGTAGAGGAGGTATTAACGGTCGATACCTGAATTACGATAATCAGCTTGATAATCCTGTCAAAGTTTGATTTTATCACCGGAAGCTTTCACTATGCGAAGCGTTGCCTTGTTTAGGCTTATCCCAGGGTTTAGGGTTCGATGTCTAGAGCTGCATATCCCTTGAACCATTCAGATCAAACACTTACATGCAGTCAAGCTCAGGGGTGCAATTGGAGGATAGATCCTGCTCTGTATGGCTTGCAAGTGCACAGCTCCACGTACAATAATGATAGACTTGGATTATATATGTAGTGTGCTGCTGAACTCAAATATCTTAGACAACAATAACTCCAGATACAGAATAAGCCTGACTAATTCAGCTCTGGTGACTCATGCATCTTGTAAGATCTCCTAAACAGATCATGTGTTGTTCTTAGCTCGTTTGGTTATGATTGTCCTCATGCACTGGTATGATGTATGTGCTTCCTTCACTCCAACTGATGACAGATGATTGGATACGTGCCTGTACGTGAGAGTCTGCGTACTATATGTTACGTAAAAAAAACTCATGATTGGATACAATCAATCATGGCATTATGTTTCCATTTCATATTGTAATCCCCGCAAGTGTGAACATTTATACATTGGGTCTGAATTTACACAGGTAATCCACCACGTATTGAATTCCAAACAAAGTGGTCAAAAAAAATAATATACATGTTGGGCCGTTCGTGCACCCTGTAATGGATGGGCCGTGAGCTCATCTTCCTACTGAGTGGTCAACTGAGATTGTGCCGAAACTTGTCGACGATGGTGGTGATGAAGACACAGCACTATTGGCACCCCTCGCGCCCCCTCCACTGCGTGTTGTCTCCGTCAGTATCTGCTCCGGGAATGTTGCATTTCCATCGAGGTACTGCACGACTTGTCGCATGTTGGGCCTTGCACTGGGCGAGGGATGCGAGCATAGCAACCCTAGCTTCAGAGCTAGGCACGCCTCGTCGACATTGTAGTTGTTCAGAAGCCTCGTGTCCACCACATTGGGGAGTGATCCTGTCTGCCAGTGCTCGAGCACCCAATCTACCAGCATGAAGGGGGTGTCTTGCCCATCATGCTGTGCAATGGGTCTTCATCCACAAGTGACCTCGAGAAGAAACACGCCAAAGGCAAAGACATCGGTGAGAGTGGATGCTCTGCCCACGCGCGTCAGCTCGGGAGCTATGTATCCCATGGTGCCTACCACATGAGTGGTCTGCGGGTCAGTGCCATGATCATACAATCTCGCAAGGCCAAAATCACCTAACCGCCCGTTCATCTCGCTATCGAGAAGCACATTGCTTGCCTTGATATCACGGTGGATGACAACTTGCTCCCAGTCTTCGTGGAGGTAGAGTAGGCCCGATGCAACACCTTGGATGATGCGGAATCTCTGAGCCCAATCCAAAGTCTGAACAATATCATCATGCAAATATTTGTCAAGGCTAGCATTCGGCATATAGTCATAGACCAAAAGAAGCTCTCCTTTGCGCCGACAATACCCAAGTAGCTGGACGATGTTCTTGTGTCGTAGGCGGCCCATGCTAACAACCTCAGCGATGAACTCCCTCATGCCCTGCCTTGACTCATGCGACACCCTCTTCACCGCAACCTCAGACTTTGACTTCTGAAGCACTCCCTTGTACACCCTCCCAAAGCCTCCTACACCAAGTAAATACTTGTTCTTAAACCCTTCCGTCGCATGGAACAAGTCCTTGTACGAGAATCGGTGTGGCCCGAACTCGACTTCCCAATCTTCGCGTAGCTCAGCATACCTTATCTTTCTTCGTACCACTAGAAATATAACGGTAACCAGAGCAAGGACGAAGGTTGCAGAAGCTACCGGCAAGATGATGTCCAAGAGCTTGGAGCGAGGCTTAGGGCCTATGCGTGGCAACTTTGGCAGCTTGCTAATATCAATGGCTGGGGCTGGTCTGTTCATACCAAAACTCCAGCCAAGCACATAGTGATGCGAGTCAAGAATGCCAGTCGAAGATGAGAAGCCAACATATGATCTATCCTTGAGAACTGTTGAGAGGTCGTAGGTAGTTGACACCAGCGGCTTCTTGGGTTTGGCCATTTGAAGAGGAGCCAAGGTCACATCGATCTGTTTCCTCCCTCCATCATAGTCCACCCAAACTTGCATCGCCTCAAAAGAAGCTAAGGTTAGGTTATGGAAGTTACCACTCGTGTCATCATAGTAGCCGGCATAGTGTGACTTCACGGAGTGGAGGTCATTAATGTCGATGCCAACATGGTTGTCATCGAGGTCTAGCATGTCGCTGCTCAAGACGGTGTCGAGCTCGACGGCAAAGATATGGTTGCTGGAGTTGCCGATGTTCTTCTTGCTGAGGAGGCCGAGGAACTGGTTGGAGAAGGCGCTGGACATGTTCTCGGTCGGGGAGATGAAGAAGGTGAGGCCGTGCGCACTCACGCCGGGGGCGATGGAGCGGATGGCGAACACGAAAGCGGCGGAGAAGGACTGCACTGTGCCATTGAGGGACTGGTTGCGGAAGTGAAGCGGGGTCGGGTGGAAAGCTTGGCCTTTGAGCTGGGCCGTGGCGTTGGTGAGGTGGAGGAGGCCATTCGGGGTGACCTCGGCCAAGCCATTGACGATGATGTTTGAGCCGGCAAAGCCGGAATAGATGAACCGGTGGTCATCACCGGCAGCAAGAGCGGTGACGAAGTTGAGACAAAGGAAGAAGAAGACCAGTTTCAAGGGTTCATGTACACCATTGAAACCATCCATTGTTAGGACGTAGAATGAACGGAAGTTCACAGCTAAAAATTGTGTTGCATGCAAGTCTGCAATGGGGACTACGACTTGCAAACAGTAAGGGAGAGTATATATGCACACAGACAGCCTGCACACGTTTCCGTTTATGGTCAGTTTAATCGATCGATTACCTTCATCATTGCGTACTTGCCCCTAGTTATTGGAGAACCAAGAAGCTAAATTCGCGAGTCATATGCAATTTTTGGTGTTGCTTGCATTGACTTGCTAATACTCACCAGATTGAGTAGTCTATATGTTGAAGCTTTCTCATGTACAGGTTCAGTCCTTTTGAAATCGGACCGACGCTGCCGCTGACCTTCAATTTTTTACTATGTATAATTCCAATGTTCAACGTGGACGGCTATTGGATAGAAAATTGGCATTATCAGACGTCATTATAGATGAAAATAAAAATGTACCTAACAATTCGGGTTTTTAGATTTTTTTTTTCATGTTACTACTTTTTAGTGGTGAAAAAGGATATATAGGAAAATGTCTCGACGAATTTAGCTGAAATTTTCCATGTCATTTAGTTAGCTGCATAAATGATAAAACGACGCAACGCTTTAAACCTTTTAGTCAGGGATTTCTGGATACAAGAGAGAAGCAGTATTCCTGTTACTGCCACCCCATGGCTAGCTGACTTATCTAAGGCGGCGACCATTGAATCCGATATAGTGGTCAACATCATTGAGGAGGTTGGGCTGATAAATAACGAACTAGTCGTATATATGCTCTGAGGATTATGCATGATTGGTATGTTTCTAAAAAAACTGTGTTACGTGGTCAATCATATCAAGGGGGAGAGGGACAGGACTATATCGAGGAGAGAAAGGAATAATGCGGTCCATATCCTTTTTCTGAAAATATGCAAAAGAGCTGCTCCATATCTATATGTTTGATAGAGAAGTTAATAACCAGTTTAGTATCACCGAACCGATCGACAGACCCAACCAATCGCACATTCACACGAAGGAACTGTATTATACTATATATAGAACGACAATACAGCTAAGTATAGCAGGGGAGCTAATTAATGACAGAGAGCTCAATCCAGTTTAATTAGCAACATGATTTGTGCTCAACCAAGTATCTCATGGAAACTATATATTTTGGTGGTTGTGGCCTGTGGGTCTCTCTTTTTATTTTTATTTTCTCATCATGTCCGTGCGGTAGATGACAATCAGTGAAGTGCTAAAATATTGTCATAAGTTAACGGTACGTTGACCCGGAAGAAGCGAAGGCTGGAATTTTACCCCGTCATCTACAAATTAAAGGTATTTTAGCGTGGTCAAAAAGGTAGGAAGGAAAAACTTTAGACGAAGTCAGCTGAAATTTGTTTTCATCCCATTTAGCTGCATGCGCAAGACGTTCCAAAGCTTAACTTTTTAGTCAACAGTTTTTGGATACTGAAGAAAGGAACGGTAGGTATACCCGTGCTGCGCATCCCAGGGCCAGCTACTTGCTGACTTTGCAGAGGCGGCGCCCGGGCATTGAATCCAAAAAATAGTCACGTCATTGAGCAGGTCGCGCTGCTAAGAAATAAAGAACTAGTGGTAAGGTCAGAGGGATAATGCATGCTTGGTAGTAGGAGTACGTTTGTAAAGAAAAAAAACTTACGCTACGCGGTCAATAGTCTGAACTCAAGGAAAGAGAGGAGAGGAAGGAGAGAGTCCGTCCATGATGCCTCTCCAGATGCACGACCCGATAGACATGGTCTGGCCAACCACTGTCGGTCCCAACTCCGAACCCTTCCAACATTTTTTCTTGAAAAAAGAGGGGGCATGCGTTTCACCGAGTATAGTCATAGTCACTGCCAGCTGGGGTCCACACCTCGATCTCCCCTGCAGCAAGATCGATCAGCTGATCTCTGTGTGCGACGCCGTCAAAGCTGCCGGATGCGTCAAAGCTAGCTGGCGGCGGTGCAACGAGCCGCGGCCTGCCACAACCGGCGGACCGCCGGATGGCTCGGATCGGACGGACGTGCTTCAATGCAAAACAACATCTCCGATCTGGCCAAGCAAGTCGCCGGCAGCAGCGCAGTCGCCGTCGCTCGTGTAGTGCTCGCGCATGGTCGTGTTGCCGGTAGAGCGCGTACGCGCGACGCGGCGGCACCGGCCGGCATGACGAGGGAGAGAGCTGGCAGGTCATCACATGGAGAGGCCGCAGGTATAGATGGCCAAATGGGCTCGACCCTCTGGGCTGGCCCGGGCCCAGCACGAAAAAAACACGGCACGAACCCGATCCGGCCCACCAAGAATCGGGTTCGGGTCAACCCGATCCGATAGCCCGTGCCGTGTCTGGGCCGGGACCTCGGCCCATAGTGCCGGCCTGAACACGACACGGCTAACGGGCCTAACCCGATCAGGCACGACTAATTGGGCCGGCCTGTTAACGGCCCGCGGAGGGCGTCGGCTATACAAGCCGTCGGCGCCGCCCTCCCGGGCAAACCCTAGCCCATTCGCCTCCCTCGCCTCCTCTCCTCGCTTCTCCTCGCCTCCGCCGCCCCGACTCGCCTATGCTCTTCGTCTTCCTCCTCTTCGGCCGGTGTTTCTTCGCCACCTCCGGCCAGCAGCCCGGACCATCTCGTCTCCTACACCTCGCGCCCCTCCTCCCCCACTCTCGTCGTCCAGATCTAGAGATCCTCGTCTTCTCCCTGTCCGGCCGGCGGTCCTCCGCCGCCGGTGGCCTGCATCGCGGCATGGCACGACTCTTCCTCTCCTACTCTTGTCCTCCTCTGTCCTCTACTCCGAATCGGCACTCCGTCCCGAAACCCTAACCCTAGCCTCCCTCGCCTCCCTCGCGCTTTTCCTCCCCGCCTCCCCCACTCGAATCTAGAGCTCCTCGCCTCCTCGTCTCATCTGTGTACTGTCCGGCTGGCGGTCCTCCGCCGCCGGTGGCCTGCGTCCCGGCACGGCACGGGTCTGATCCCTCTCCGCCTCTCCTTCTCCGGCTCGGCACTCCGTCCCGAAACCCTAACCCTAGCTTCTCTTCCACTCATCATCTCCTTGTCCTACCCGCCGCCGTCGTGTACCTCGCCGGCGACTCTGGTGCTCCGGATTCTCAGGTTCGCCCTCCTCTTTCTTCTTCTTTGTTTCTTTTCTTTGTTGCTCTGTGTTCTCCTCTGTGCTATGTGACTGACCCCTCTCCTCTACGCAGATCCGTCGAGGAACCAGAGGCCGGTGATGGACGACGACATGCCCTCTATGTCCATCAACGATGAGATTCGGCTGATGGGAGGGGTTGGAGATGATGAAGAAGACTTGCAAGCGGGACGGGAGGAGCTCTTTGGCCGCAATGCCAATGCACCGATCGACCTTGTTGATGCCGGCGATGGTGAGGGTTTTTATACCCTTCGTGCCTGGGCCGGCACGAACACGGCGGGTTGACCGTGCTGGCGGGTCGGCACGGCACGGCTAACCCTCTGACGTGCCGTGCCGTGGGTCGACGGCCAGGCACGCAGGGCCGGCATGGCACGGCACTGTTAAGGCATTGTGCCTAGGCGTGCCGTGCCGTGCCATATGCGGGTTAGTACCCTGTCGTGCCGTGTGGCCCATTTGGCCATCTATAGCCGCAGGTGGGCAGGGGCAGCCGGTAAGGCAGCACACGGATGACCACACGTACGCACACCCTGCTGCCGCTGGCCGCCCGTCCATTCAGTCATACGTGGTGGTCGCACCAGCCTGCAGGTACGGTGTCGCCAGGGTGCGTGCGTTCACGGACTCATCGCCTTTCTCAGACCGACTTGACCTCGCTGCCACACACGCAGTAACTACTACTCTACAGTACTATCTGTTGTCGATTGAGGCTTCTTGTTTACTTAAAAAAATTTACATCTAAAATATCATATCGAATATTTTCGCACATGCATAACATATTAAATGGAGATAAAAAACCCTATCACAGATTGGGTGTATTTTGCGAGACGAATCTAATAAGCATAATTAGTCCGTAATTAGATAATATTGTGCTGCAGTAAATATGTGATAATGACATATTAATTACGCTTAATAGATTCGTCTCGCAGTCTACAGGCGAGTTCTGTAATTAGTTTTTTAATTAGTCTATATTTAATACTTCAAATGTGTGCCGACATTTTTTAAAAAATTTACCGCCGTGTATTTAAACAAGGCCTAGATTGAAAAACTTACAGTTTAAAACTTTATATTCTAAATGGTTGTAAACTTTACATTCAAATCTTTCCAAATCTTTACATCCAAAATTTTACATTGGAATGACCTGTTTGCACACAAGACAGATTGGCCCCTATTTAATGCCTTTCAATGACCTGTTTGCATGAGCTTGCATGCTGCATGTACCATGTACGCTGGATTCAAACTTTTTATTCAATTGCAAATGGTGCTTAAAAATGTCCTCATACCATCCGAAACATTATTACAAGTCCTCAGCAAGTACAAAAAATTACAAGTCTTCAAACATACACATTTATCAAGACCTATTCAACAGCCCGACCGCAATTGTGTCACGAAATGCATTCATCTGTGCACATTCATCCCTAGTAGGCGCAGGAACACACTCTGGCTGATCGAACGAGGCTTCAGGCGGCACAAAGTTCACATGATGGTCTAGGTAATCAAGGTCACTATCATATTTGCCACTCATCCTTATGAAATTATGCAAAGCACAACAAGCAACCACTATATGCGTCTGCGTTTGAGGTGGATAGCATGGGATGTGAAACAGTATGGGCCACTTCATCTACAAGATGCCAAAGGCCCTTTCGATGACATTTCTAAGAGATGAATGTGCATAATTGAATATCTCCTTTTTACCTCGTGGTTCTGCGGCGTTTTGATAGTCTTGAAGACGGTACTTCGTTCCCTTGTAAGGAGCAAGGTAACCGGGACGGTTTGGGTACCTGGAGTCCACCAGGTAGTACTTCCCTACACCAGCAAGTACCTGTGTCAAGTGTTGCAATTATAAATGTCAAATATACTAGCAACTAGCTGTGTACTTGTAGGTGGATCAGGAAAGACATCGTTGTATGTTGTCATTGCATCATCGAATACTCTTATATCATGAATAGAACCAGGCCATCCAGCAAGGACAAATGTGAAGATCGTGTCAAAGTCACAAGCAACCATCACATTCTGGGTTGTCATGCCCTTGCGACACAGGTGCTGAACGAACTTATCAGTTCGCACCACCAAAGGATTGTGAGTGCCATCTATAGCCCCTATGCAATCCTTGAATTCGGGATAGAGCCGACGGTTCCTCACCCTGGGATGCCTAGTTCTAAATTCTGGGTCACAAGGTTTAATGATGTCATCAGCAAGCTTAAGCACACACTTCAACACTCTGTAAAAAAAGTTGTGAATTGTGCCTAGTGATCTCTCAAATCTGTCCTCAGCTTGCCTAAAAGATTGCGGAGCACCAAGGATCCAAAGGAACATTCCTAGAGCCTCAATTGAGGTTCACTTTTGTGTAGATTTGAGGCCATATTGATCCACCGATAAGTTAGGCAGCCAAAGGAACATAGCTGGGGTCATTCTAAACATGGTGTAGCAGGAAATATTATTTCCTAGCTTTGCCTCTACCCACTCCAAGCCACTCATTTTTGGTTGCCTATGCTCAGCCCTAGTGTAGTACTTGTCTAGATGTGTAGCATACTCATACGTACCATAGATGAATCCAGTTTCATCATCATCATCATCTAAGAACAGGTTGAAATATTCCTCCTCCCACTCCTCTTCCTCATCTTTGTCATCATCATCAGCAGCAGGTGGAGCAGCCCCCTGCGCACATCATAAAAAAAGACCACCAGTCAGTAGTAATTCCCAGTAACAAATGTGTTGATGCAGCCCTACCTCAACTCAAATATGCCAACAACTCACATTCACAAACCACACATATAATTCAAATAAGAAACATCACCTACACTTAAGATGTTCAAATAACAGACATGACAGACATGACAGATATCACATCCATAGTTTAAATGACAGACATAGTTCAAATGACAGACATCACAGACAACATCACCCGTTCAGATTGGATGATTTGCAGCACACCAATCCACAGGTTTGGGGTGGTCTCATTTGCACCAACTTCTCTAGCCATCACCTGCACTTGCTCAATCTTCGCATCCAAAGCCCACTGCTTCTGGAGTGCTTTCTGCCTACTGGCCCAAATGTTCTGAAGCATTGATGTCTTATTCTCCATAATTTCCTTGAAGTCCTTCATGTTTTTGTCCATGGCCTTAACTGTTGGGCTCCTGCACTTCTTGTTGGGACTGGTAGTTGTGCTCCGTGTACTGCGAGTGCTGGTGCTCCTCTTGCTCCCACCGCTGGGTAGGGTTAGGTGGTAATCTTCATCTTCTTCATCGTCACTACTAATGTACTCAGTGCGGTTGCTTTGTCCAGGAACATATGAGGTGGAGCCATCAATTTCAACTCCGTTGAACATGCGGTCCATTTCTGGAAGGTAAGCAGGCCACCCATCCTTCAGCTTTCTCCATTCTGGATGTCCCTGCACAATGCGGAGATCATGTCACAAAGTGCACAGAAAAGCCGTAGTAACACTGCTGCACAAAGAAGAATTAGGTAGTTCATGTACCTCGGTGTTCTCTAACCACCACTGATCAGAGGCAACAACAGAGCCATCTTCTCTATGCCCCAAGCCTATGCATTTGTGGCAGAGCTTCTATATGAGTCCCCATAGGGACTTCAGCTGTCGGACCCTATTGCCAAACTGCTCATTGTCATGAACCAAACCTCTCACAGCATAGTACCTCTCTGTGATATCTTTCCAACCCCACTTGCTCATGTTACCCCTGACGCAGTGGCCCAGGTCAATTTGGTCACAGTAAATCTAAAAAAACTTGGCGGTATTACAAGGACTCCACTGTGCCCTGTCATTCTGATTCTGAAATGATCCATAACCATATAGTTTTAGTAAGCAGTCAGCAAGCAATGCATGAGCTCAAATCAAATAATGCTATGGAAAATCTATAGATGGGCCACATGGCACTCATGAACCAATACAAGCCTAAACAAGCAAAAGCACTACGACAACAACATCAACATGCCATGAATGGAACTTGAGCGTGAGGGATGTGTACCGGGACTTGAGCGGGAGGGATGTCTCCATTTCCTACGAAGTTGTCCGCGGCCGATGCTGACGCCGCGCTGCGATGACGTGCAGCGCGCCCCTGGAACCGCTGGCACCATGTTGACGAGGCAAGGGAGGGACGCGGCCGGCACCAACGCTCGCACAAGCGCCGCGAGCCAGGGCTCCTCCACCCCCGCGAGGTGCGCGCAAGCCGAGGGTACCCCTGCCACTGCCGGAAGGCACGCACATGGGATGGGGGCGTCCATGCTGCTGATTCCACCATCTTGAGCCACGGATCCAAGGATGCCCTCATAGGCATGGATGCCGGCCCACGCTTCGCCGATGTTGAGGTCGAGCGCATCCATCCCAAGCATGCCACCGGTGTGGGTGCTCGAAGGCGGGCCCGCGTACGGCGTGCCGCCGAAGGAAGTGTACCCGCCGGGTGCGGAGAACCCCGACGCCTGGGACAGGAAATCCCTGGTGTGCCCGCCGTCGCCGTAGCTGGCGGCGTTGCCATAGCCAGAGTCGTTGCTGAACGTGGCGGTGTTGCCGAATTCGTCATCGTGGTAGTCGTCGCCGTTGAACTGGTCGTCTTCGTTTCCGTCGGTGTTGTACCCATCCATCGCTGACGACGGGGACAAGGACAACCAATCTGGAAGAGGATGGGGTGGATCTCGCAGAGGATGCGGTGGATCTGGCGGAGGAGAGAGCGGCGACAGGGGACAGCAAGGGCAGCGGCTAGGGTTCGCGCCTCCGAGTGCGGCGGTTAGGGTTGGAGGCGAATGGATGTGTGCTACGGGCCTGTGGCTCGGGAGGGGTATATGAGGGCATCCTTGGGCCAAAATCTTTACGGGCCAAAATCCCAAATCTTTACGGGCCACAATTCCAAAACTTTACAAAGGTCTGTTTAGATGCAAAATTCCAAAAAGTGGCTCCTTTTCAAAAAGTTTTGGAATTTTGGGTGCATCTAAACAAGGCCTGAAATCTCCTAATAACTTTGCTTTTTCTTACATTTTATCTGATGTACATGTACTGTAACAACCTTCAGGTATCTGATGGATGCGGTGCCCGTCTGTCCCCTGATGATGTGGGCAAGCCAAACCCTGATGGCTCGATCTACCGACGCCAGCACGGCACTAGCTAGCGGGACAGCATGATTCGCTCATCATTCTGGGCCGGGCCGGCCGATCGATCGGAAGCTCTGGTCCTTCATGTTTCCGCTCCGTAACTTCCGCGTAGCGAAACAGGCGACTCCACAGGTGATTTCGATCCTGATCCCGATCTGATCTAGTCAACTCCAGTGAGATTAGCACCGCTCCATCGTGGTCCCCTCCGGCCACGGCGTCCATGCCCTGTTGCCGGCGCTCCTGCTGCCAACAGCCACCTGCAAATCGACGGTTAGCCGCTCCGGCGCCATCGACCAACCGTTTTCAAACCCTAGTTTTTCCGCTGGGTTCAAGCGCTGCTTAGGAACCTGTGTAGGGATCATGATCTTGTGTGCGCCGGCGGTTCTACCGATTAGGGCACGGCACATTTTGCTTGGTCCTACCTGTCTCGACTTGCCATGGTGTCGATCGGGGGTGGAGAAAACGTAGGCGCGGGGAGTCATCTGCCCTGGGGCCAGGAGTCATCGAATCCTACCATCGTTGACCTTCTGCAGAAACTCCATCCGACTGCCGATGAGGGTGGGATCGCGGAGTTTAGCGACGATGAGGAAGAAGGAGCGGAGGCTGTAGTGATAGAATGGGCTTTGGTGGGGAAGGTGTTGTCCCCATTGGTGCTGCATGCGGGCATGGTCCATGGAGCCATGAAGCCTGCATAGGGCAATCCGTCTGGTCTCAAGATCAGACCGATAGGAGAGAAGGGAGCGAACTTGTTTGTGATGGCGTTCGGCTACAAGAAGAACATGGAGAGGGCTCTTGTTGGGTCACCATGGCTGGTGGGTAAGCATGCCCTCATCCTGCACGAGTATGATGATACGTTGAAGCCGTCGGACATTTGGTTCGATCGCATGGAAATCTGGTGAGACTTCTTAACTTGCCACTCGGATGGATGAACAAGCACAGGGGCCTACGGGCTATGGGCTTGCTTGGGGACGTGGTCAAGATAGATACGGATGGAGATGGTAAGGCAAGTGGTCCATACTTGCGTGCACGTGTGGCTATTGAAGTTGCTAAGCCTATCCACCGTGGTGTGCTTCTGAGAACTAAGAAGAATGAGGAACCGGAATGTTTTGAGGCTCAGTATGAGAAACTGCCATTTTTTTGTCGGGCTTGTGGTGTGATTGGCCATACTGAGTTCGATTGTGATGCATCGGCACCAAGGGACCCGCAAGGGAATTATCTTTATGATGTGAAACTCCGGGCACCAGATGAGAGAAAGAAGAAGATTCAGGGGTTCGCTGAAGCTGCTGATGCATCCTTCGGTAGTGGATCGTCATCAGGGGCCCGTTCAGCTAGGGGGCCGGCGAGCAGATCAGAGGAACGCTGCTTCGGTAACTCTGGAGGTGTTTCGGGATAGGATGATAGGGAGGAAGTAGTATCTCCGCTAAAGATGATGCCGGTAGGTACTGAGCGCCCAAAGGGCTCAAAGGAGAAGAGCCATGCAGGGGCAAGTGCTAGCCGACAATTATTCCAGGCCAAGAAGAGTGATGAGCTGAGGCCGGTAAGAAAGAGGAAATCCAAGGGTGCCGGGTCGAGCCGGTCTGTGACGCCGGACCTCAACCTACCGGCGATTGAGACGTCCGCTCTTGTTCCAACAGGGTTAGTTAGTGCACGGGTTAACCAACTGGCTGGTTGCCCAGAAAATGCTTTAGAAGAATTGTTGAAGAAGCAGAAGATGTCGTACAACAACCAAGATGCACCATCGGCGGCGGCTGCGAGCGGCAGCCCCCGCCGAGCACAATCTTAAGTTTGAACTGTCGGGGCTGCGGGAAGCCCGAGGCAGTTCAGGAGATCTGCCAATTGGTGGATGCGCATAGGCCCGCGGTGGTGTTTTTGATGGAGACAAGGATGGAAAGAACTAGAGGTATGGCTCTAAAGCGCGTGCTAGGTTTTTTGAATGCGGAGGCCGTGAGTGCGGAGGGGCGGAATGGTGGATTGGTGCTCCTCTAGCGCCATGATGTGACGGTGGCGGTTCAAAGCATGTCAACATTCCATATCAATGTGCTTTTGCCCAGGGACTCAGTGGGGGTCCGGCAATGGAGATTCACTGGCTTCTACGAGGGGCCAAGACGGGAGCTACGGAGGAATAGCTGGTACTTGATGAGGTTCCTACGAGCTCAGTTAGATGGTCCGTGGCTATGTGCCGGTGACTTCAATGAGGTGCTCAGTGCGGATGAACACTTTGGTGACAATGAGAGGCAGCAATGGCAGATGGCTGGCTTTCAAGAGGTGGTAGCTGATTGTGGCTTTGTTGATTTGGGGTTTTTTGGCCTGCCTTACACATGGGACAACAGGCATGAGGGGGACCACAATGTCAAAGTCCACTTGGACAGGGCGCTGGGTGATGCAAAGTTCATGGACCGGCTTGGGGGTACATCGGTGCAACATGTGCCTACCACCAAGTCGGACCATTGTGCACTGGTGATTAAGGTGAAGGCACAGGACTGGGGGACGAGGAGACGGGGTAGGCGCCGTCGGCGACGTCCGTTCCGGTATGAAGATATGTGGCAGAGACATCCTGACTACATGGCCTTCATCAATCGAGAATGGGACCCCGGTTCTGGTACGTGTGATTTAAATCAGTTTTCTAACTCACCGATGTCTTTGCAATGATACTAATGTATTCGGGTCAGTAGAGAAAAGAGTAGCAAAGTTGCGGACTAAGCTTGAAGCTGAACGGAGTTCCACGCTTTAAAGAGGCCCTACTGCTCGAGAAACAGCACTGATACGTGAGCTCTCGGAAGCTTTGGCGAGAGAGGAGGAAATGGAAAAACAACGCTCTCGTGTGACCTGGCTCAAGGCGGGTGATCGTAACACGGGATATTTTCAGGCAAGAGTGAAGGCTCGAGCTAGAACAAACAGAATTCAGGCACTCCGGCGACTAGATGGATCGGTAGCCGAGGAACAAGAGGATCTGGAGGCTTTGGCGAATAGCTTCTACCAAGACTTGTTCACTGCATGAGAGAATCGGCAGCCTCAGTTGGTGACACAATATGTCTTGAGGAAGGTTTCGGATGATATGTGTGTGTTGCTGGATGACCCTTTGACGACACAGGAAGTGGAAAAAGCTTTATTTCAGATGGCACCAGGTAAAGCTCCTGGGGCGGATGGTTTCAATGTTGGTTTTTACTAGAAGCACTGGCCATTGCTTAAGGATAGTGTAACCGAAGCTGTGTTGGGTTTCTTAAATGGAGGTGAGATGGCTGAGGTGGTGAACAAAACAGTTATTGTGCTTATTCCTAAAGTGGCTAATCCACAGGAGCTTTCACGGTTCAGGCCAATCTCCCTGTGCAATGTTATATATAAGATTTGCTCTAAAACCATGGCCAATAGATTGAGGCTGGTGTTGGATGACATTATCTCTGAAGAGCAAAGTGCTTTTGTTCCGGGTCATTTGATTACGGACGATGTGGTTATAGCGTACGAGTGTATCCACTACTTGAGGAAGAAGAAAGGTACGGCTGGAGCATGTGTAGTAAAGATTGATATGGCTAAAGCCTATAATCGAGTGGAATGGCGGTATCTTGATTCCATTATGGATGCTCTGGGGTTTTCGGATCGATGGAGGAGTCTGGTGATGAAATGTGTATCATCAGTATCTTTTTTAGTGAGAGTTAATGGGAATTTCTCACCGGATTTCAAGCCGATTCGTGGAATTCGACAAGGAGATCCTATTTCACCGTACTTGTTTGTGCTTTGTGTGGAAGGGCTCTCCTGCATGCTGAAAGCAAGGGGACCTGCATACATCTCTCGAGGGATTCGGGTAGCAAGGCAGTCTCCTTGGATTTCACATTTATTCTTCGCAGATGATAGCATAATATTCATGCCTGCAACAAAGAGGAGTGATGAACGTTTTGCTCTTATTCTGGATCATTATAATGTGGGGTTGGGGCAACTTGTGAATAAACAGAAGTCAGCAATCTTTTTCTCAGCCAATTGTGAACCAGAAGCAAAGCAAGAAGTACATGATGTGATGCAGATTACGAGTGAGGCACTGGGGGAAAAATACCTTGGTCTTCCGACGTCAGTAAGCAAGGTGGCTGATGGAGTTTTCAATTATGTCCCGGACAGGGTGAGGAACTTTGTAAGTGGCTCGGGTGGTAACTTTGCGAGCTGTGCTGGTAGGGAGGTCTTGATCAAAGCCAATGCTCAGGCTGTGGCGACTTACCCTATGAGCTGTTTCAAGCTACCAACCCCGGTGTGCCAAAAGTTGAGAACATATGTTGCAAACTACTGGTGGGGAAGTGCAGTGGACAGTCACAAAATTCATTGGCAGCGATGGAATTTGTTGACTCAACCGAAAGCGGAGGGTGGAATGGGTTTCAAGGACATGCCACTCTTCAACCAGGCAATGATTGGCAAGCAAGGATGGCGCTTAATGACAAGACCTGACGCCCTTTGCACGAAGGTAATGAAAGGCAAATATTTCCCTGCAAGCGACTTCCTTACTGCCACAAGGAGAAAGAACAGCTCTGAGACATGGCGAGCCATGCTGCATGGTAGGGAGGTTCTGAAGCTTGGTGTGATCAAGAGGAATGGCCCGGGCTCTACAATTGATGTTTGGAAAGACAACTAGATTCCGGGGCTACGATCGCTCAAGCCAAAAGTGAGGCTCGATGATGCTAATGTTCTGACGGTGGATGAGTTGTTTGTCCCAGGGACTCGGCAGTGGGATGAGCAGCGAGTTCGGACGTCGTTCATTGCTATGGATGCTCAGGAGATTCTGAAGATCAGGCCCGTCATCAGTTTGAATGAGGATATACTGGCTTGGGCGTTGGAAAAACATGGCTGCTACTCGGTGAGGTCTGCTTACCATCTTCTGAAAGAGCGCCAATCAAGAGCTCTGGAGATGGAGGGTAATGGCACAGCGTCATCGGACTCAAGCAAGTGGTGGCAGCTACTGTGGAAGCTCAAGGTGCCGCATAAAATCCGGGTGTTTTGGTGGAGGACGTTACATGGCTACTTGCCCACCAAGGCGGAGCTGAAGAGGCGACATGTGGAAGAGGAAGACTATTGTGATGCATGTGGTGGCGCGCCAGAGAATATATTCCATGTGGCGGTCGAGTGTCCATATGCTAGGAGATTCTGGAGAGCGGTCAAAGAACTGACAGGGTGTAAAATTCCAGAGTTGAGTTAGGCAACCTGGGTGAAGGACATCTTATCGGGTGAGATATGTGACAAGGATGCAGAGCTTATTGTTTGTGAGTGTTGGGCTCTGTGGATTGGTCGGAATACTCGGAGGCATGGCCGGACTAGTTGGGAGCCGGCTGCTGCTGCGCACCATGTCGCAGGCATGATTGAGGAGCTGGTGTGCTTGGAGGTCAAGGAACAGGGCCATGGTGTGGCACCAGTGGAGGGATGGACGGCGCCAGGTGTGGGGTGGCTCAAGGTGAATACTGATGCATCTTTCTCTACGGAGATGAATGAAGGTGCATCTGGTGTTGTGCTTCGCGACCATTCGGGTGTGATAAAAGTGGCAGTTGGACGGTGGTATGATCGAGTGCCGGATGTGTTGACAGCGGAAGCCTTGGCAGCGCGAGATGGCGTGGCGCTGGCAGCTGATCAAGGATGTGAGAAGGTTGTGCTGGAGGTGGATAACCAGTCGCTTGCAGATCTTCTCCGGTCAGAGGATGGTCGACGCAGTGTTGTAGATGGGTTCTGGCAAGAGATCCAAGAGCTGAGTGCAAACTTTATTTCTTCTCAAGTTGTGTGGGTAGGAAGGGGTGCTAATATGGCGGCACATTTATGTTCTAAGCTGCCGTCAGTGGAGGCCCCCGTGTGCACCTGGTTTGATGTGTTCCCGGACTGTATAAGGGATGCAGCAAATAAGGATTGGAATCGTGTTGTCCTGCCTTAATGAAACTCTCGAGATATGCCTAAAAAATACCCTGATGGCTCGGCTCGTGGTGGTCACTGCTGCAAGCTGCAGGCAGGCAGGCAGGTACATCCCTGCATGAATGAATGCTTCGATCGATCCATCCAAATGCGCACAGGCCGTGCCCACCGGACAGAGAGAAGAGACACGACGTACGGGCATGCCCAGCCCCAGATAGATGCAGCCATGCAGGCGCGGCTCTCAACCACCGCTCGTGAGCTACGGGACAGCATCACCATCAGTCCATCACACGGAGAAGATGAACAGCACCTAGGAAACCGTAGTACGCACGTAAATGAATGATCATTCAGATACGGGTGCGTATTATGCAGATACAGATACGGCCGGGGCCGGCTGCAAAAAGAGGAAAAAATAGGCTGAAAACTGGACTGGAATGAAAATGTGCACAGACAGAAGCAGCATGTCAGGGACCTAGCCAAGGGAAGAAAAAGCACGTGCGTACGCAGCATACGTACAGTACAGACCTGCAGATGAGGGAGCAGAGTCAGCACTGTGCTGCTTGTCGGCTTCCGGGGAGAATCCCACTCAATCACAGTCACTTAATTTAGCGACCGTCATCTTTTATCTCTGGCTTCGCGTAACAACTTTTTGCTAGTCTGATACAGCCAGCGGCGGCTCTGCCTTCCGGGACTTTATTTGTTGCATCGCCACCCCTTGTCTGCTCCTAAGCTTACTCAGCTTTGACCAAATGACTCAGCTGCCTTTTCTCCTCACAATCACATCTCCCACTCTCAACCCTCTTCACCTATTATTATTATTATCTGATTCGTCACGTGCCTGAACCTTACTCTAACCTCATCCTGCTTCATCTTTATATCCAATCTCGATGATATCCACCGTCCTCTACGGATAGTTATCAGGGCTTAGGGTTTGGGGACTTTTACGATAACGAAGAGAAATTAATTAGGGTTTTGGTTTCGAAGGATTCCAGAATATAATTTTGTGGGAGCGGGCTGGTTGAAGAAAGTTGGCTTGGTGGTTGAGGCGGTTGATGGAGACGACGACGAGAGGTGTCACCGGCTGTAGGATGGATGGTGCAAGGATTGGAGCTTCCAGGCCGAGGAGGGCGGTGGACTTAGTGGGACAGGTTAGCATGATGATAGGGAGTTTGCTATATATAATGAGAGAAGGGCGGTAAGGGTGACCACATATTTTTTGGGCACCAACGGTGTGAATGCAGCTAGCGCAGAATGAATAAAGTTGAAGGATCGGAAAAAAAATATGAAGGTATAAGAAGGAGAACCATCGAATTTTGATGGAGATCCAATAATGGTTAAAAAAATTTAAGTGTGGCAGAGGAGATAGGTATGATACAAATAACTCTTATCTTACTTTATTTTGCGAAACACACCAATTATTATGTTAGTTCTAGCTTGCAAGCTACCACAATATTTATTAGAGAAAAAGACTACAGTTAAGGTCGATGCTCTTTTTAAATGTCACTTCTTAAATCTAACCTTAGAACGAAGAACTAGACAATTTTTCTTCAATAACAAGAGAAATATGCCCCAAATTCAACTTAGAGAGGACCGACTTATTCGGTGGTTAGAAATTAAATACCACATCTCCCATCACAACTAGTAAAGCTAGGCCCACTCTCGTTTACAAACAGTTTGGTTTTGCCATAATGTTAGATCGTGGCAGCTTGTACGTTGCGCCTAACCAAACATGAATGAAAACTTCGAGCTCGAGCCACACTTGCACGCAGGGGGTTAATCACCCTGTGCTCCCTGTGGCAGACGCAGGCGGTCCCCCACGTACGGGCACGCACACGCGCGCATCCGGACACACGCGTGAATGCAGTTCAGTAGGCTCACTCACTCACTCACCAGTCAGGCAGGCAGCAGTCACTGCCTCACTCCACATGATTTCTGGGAAACGCAGCGGCCACCTGGAAAGCCTCAACAATGCTCAGCCTGCTACCCACAGCTGAGCTTTGCCCACCACCTCCCATCTGATCTCGTCTCCTAGCTCTCCCAATAGCAAATATCCTATCCTATTTAGCTCTCTCCCCCTCCTCTTCTTCCTCCTCCCTCCTTTCCTCAGCTACTGGTTCAGCCACCCAACCAGTTTGCAAACCTGACGCACATAGGCCAAGCAGATTCAGATCAAGCTACCTAATAATAAGCACCCTCTGATTCTGCATTAGTCTCGTTCCCTAATCCACACTCACTCTCTCGATCACCTTTCTCTAAGCAAGAACTACTCAAGCACATACACGAGCAGACGAGCTAGATGGTCCATTCCTTGCAATGCAGCAGTGCTCATCACACGCCCCTCCGGCCTCTCTTCTTCTCCATCCTCCTCCTCATCCTCACCTCTTCCATGGAGGCAGCATACTCAGATGCCAGTAAGATTTCTTTTTCCTTTCCTCCCCCTTCATCCATTGTTCTTGTGACATAACATTATATTGCTTGGAAGTTTTTCTCTAAAAAAAACATTGCTTGGAAGCTTGACTCTTACCCAACTACTCTCTGCCGTTGCAGGGAGGCTGCCGCTGAGGCTACTAGAGGTCGGCGCCAGCAAGGTAATAATTTTGCTGTCCATCTCCATCTTGCTGTCGGGTCACTTGATCTTTGTTTGTTGTTTATATGTTTCAGCCTACGTTACTAATAATTTTGTTTGAAATGTGGGTGATGCTGAATCAGGATGAGGAGGCAGCAACCAGAGGCGAGATGAGAGGGCGGCGGGCTCTGATCGGGTCGAGGCCGCCGAGGTGCGAGAGGGTGTGCATGTCCTGCGGTCACTGTGAGGCGGTGCAGGTGCCCGTCGTGCCGCAGGATCGCCGGCAGAAGAGAGCCGCTGCAGATCAGGAGGAGCGTGGGGTGGCCGCCGTCGGCGCCGCCATGTTCACCTACAGGGTGGACGGCATCACCAACTACAAGCCGCTCAGCTGGAAATGCAGGTGTGGAGGCACCATCCTGGATCCATGAGCAAGAGCACCTGCACTCGCCATTGCTGTGCAGAAAATGTATAAAAAAAACCATTTCTTTCTTTATTTCCTCGTGTCCATCCTCCTCCTCCTCCTCCTCTTCTGGCTTGCGTTGGTTCCTTCCCCAACAGCAACTGCTCCCTTAAATTTTGTTCCAGCGAGGTTGAAGATGGGGGCAGATCCATTCAGATTATCTGGACCTGCAAATTAATCAAATCAAATTTGTTAGTTGTACAGTTAACAAGCACTTGTTTAAGCAAGCTAGGCAGCATGCATCAGGTTTTGTCAGTTTGGCACTGAATGCGGCCGATTCGGTCCTGACTCGGAGGTGGAGGCGGGCGATGAATCAGCTGAGTGCATTCAAGTCACTGGTGTGCAGTGCGTGGGGACGGACAGGGCCAAACAAACACCTGCTCTCTGCTCTGTCTGCGCGAGGTAGCTCGGAGAAATCATGGCCCTTCATGCACTCCCTCCCTGGTAGCTGCCGTGCGCCACATTGTTAGGTGGCTGCCATTGCCACAGACTGCTACAGTAGTACAACCCATTTCCGTTACCTGTATAAGAAAAAAAACGGCGTACAATTTATGTTTAGTACTATTTGCCTTCAAGTAGTAAAAACTGAAATCCCTCTACACTGTTCACAATGTTGCTTGGAGGTCTTGGGCATCTGTTTGAAGATGCATAAAAGGCAACAGACCATCTAATGCCCTTGCTTGGAGGCTGAATTGCTGCTGACGGGTTCCACACCGACACGGTGACAGACGCTGGCGTTGGCACTGAAAGTTTTCTCTCCCTTTCTGGTTTTTTTTTGGGCTGATGAAAAGTAGATACTACGCAGCAAGAAAAAAAGAAAGAGAAAAGGCTGGGGTTGTGATGTACAGATGCATGATTGGAGCTTTGTGCTGGGCGATCGACGCCGACGACTCGACGAGGCAGCGGCCGGCGGCGGACCACTGGAAAAGGCGCGGCTGGGGCTCCTAGCTTGACCGGCGCCATGGACGGTTAGCCCCGGTGGATGCTGTTCGCCTGTGCCTGTCTCCATGCATGTGAGCATCAGGCCATCTCAGCTCGCTGTAGCATCTGGGTGGTGCTGTGTGCCTGACTGCCTGTGTGGTGTGCTCTCACTTTCACGCCCCGTCTGGACTTCCGCCTGCCTTTTTTTAATTAAGGAAAAACCCCAGTCTTGAATGTCTACAATCAAAAAAGAATATATCTGACCACAAAGTCAGAAACTTACACGATTACTTAAACTCTAAACCTCCAACCGATGAACACAAAAAGTAAGATAAGAAAAGAAGAATTAAGAAAGAAAGTATGAAAGACTAAGCTTGAAATTTCTTGTACGTTCTTCCTCCAACCTTGCTTTGGTCCTCAAGCAGTAATAAAAGTCTCACATCAACTATCTTTTTAGAAATTTTTGATGTAAGGATCGTCGATGGTCCTGTGTTGTCCGGTCGTCCAATGATCTATAAGTCGCACTGAGTCGATCTCTACAACGTAAACAGATCAGGCACCGCCATTGCTCCAAGCTGACCGCCCGAACCAGTGTGTCGTTTCTTTGGTTTTCACCTGGATATATCCTTGTAGCAGCCTCGACACCGGCAGATCCAGGAGGGGGCGGCCAAGGGAGCACGGGATCCGGCCCATAGAGGATGGATCTAGGCGCCGTCGAGCACAAAGGACACCCAAAGCCCACGGGCGGAGCTCGGCGAGGCCCCGGCGGAGGAGGACCGAGGGGGAGGGGGTGGGGAAGGCGGAGAAGGCCCCGCCGCCGCTGTCCTGGCACACGAATGGACTTCCGACGTGATGCTCCGGCGGCAGCGAGGTGCAGGGAGGGGGCGGCGGGGTTCCGCCCGAGTCGCCCTCGGGGGAGACGAACGGGTGCCCTGGCCCACCGAATCGTCCTGCCTGCCTGGCCGCCATGGCTGCTGCGTCACTCTATAGCATCGACCCCGATGGATCCGGCCGGCCGGCGCCAACCGCAAGCAGGCGCGTACGACCACAGGACTGGGTCCCGGGCGTTCTGCAGATTATTGGAGAGCTTTGAGATAATTATTATTACTCCCAAAGCGATGATGCAGGACAAAGCTCGATTAGCTTGCGCATTGCTTGAGCTGGAGCTGGAAGACGGACGGGACTTGGAGGATTCGCCGTATTCAAGGCACACAATCCACACGTGACAACCTGCGTGCCGCACGAGACACGTGACACGTTTTCTCATTGGGCCATGACAGCCCACGGTGTCTATTATCCTGCAAACGAGTTGGCCCACCAGCGAGCTCTTTAGGCCTAGCCACGAGCTCTGTTCTGTTGGTTGGGGTCACTGTTCTATGTAATCTAAAAAAAATGTAATTCTCTTGTGTTCCCTTTTGTTCTTTATTTACTGCGTCCTTTTTCTTGTGGGATTTCCGTTGCGATTCAAGCGTCGCCCGTACCTGTCAATCGTTTGCCTGCGACTCTTTGGTTGATTCAGTGTCGGTTCTCACTCGATCTTTTTTTATGTTGCCTCTTTATCTACAAAAATCGACTGATTCTGAATATCTGGTCACCCAAAATTTTTCTCCTTGGCAATGCTTAAAGTTGGTTTCTTTCAATTTTCATCCGGATTTGGATGGCTGGGATGTCATGGTGATTTTTAGGCTGATGAAGGTGGCTGCATTGACCAATAGACAGCCCAAGGCAAAGCCCATGAAAAATCTGGACCTAAACAACAACTGGCCCATCATGTCCCGTACCGGAAACAAAATTGGCCTGCTTAGCTCGCATCCGCCGTCGCCGCCGGCCGTGGGCCGGTCTCCTGGCTGGCTCAACGAGCCCATGGGCCATGAGGCTAATCATCGTGATGATCTGATGGATCAGGAAAGAGATCGAGTGGGAGGAAGGTAGCGAGAGATCGAGATTCATGCTGCTGCTCCATATGAGGTCTCAGCTCACTTCATTGGGCACCAAAATTCTGAACTACAAGAGCAAGACTATTTTGCAATCGCCATTGGTTACGAGACAAACAGATTGGTCGCATAGTACATGTACAGCATGGCATCACATTTGTTCAGTCTTTTTTTCTTCGATGAGGGAAATTTTATTAAATCCAAGATTTTTACATTGAGTTGATACAAATTTCTTGAATCCTACTCCCGGCTTCTGTATTACCAGGATACACACAGCTAATCAGCTATACAGGAGAGAAAAAACAACGAACCAGATTGCTAATGACTGTCAATCGGTATATACATGCAATTCATATTCAACCTAGCAAGATATTGTAGTCACAAAAATATCATTACTGCAAAAGGTGTAACCTATTCTATGGCTCAACAGAAGGACTCCCCTATTGAAAGAAGTGTTACCTTAAGCATTCTTGCCAACTTTGCACCCATTACACAACACCACCAGAGGTAGCAGCAGCACCGCCGGTTTCACCCGGCCTACTGACAATCCCAGCATGGAAGAGCAACGCCCAGAGGAGGGTGATCAGCTCGCCGCCGCGGGCGATGGCCTTCCTGTGCCCTTTCAGGTTGTCCGACGGCGCGACGTACAGGATCATCTCCGCCCAGAAGCCGGCCAGGATTGCCCACGCCGTTTCCTCGCCCTCAACCAACTCCACCAACTGCTTTCCGAGCCACACGCCATTCATCACCACCGAATGGTTCGAGCCTGCACTTAGCAACTTCACCAGATCCTGGTACTCAGCTTCAGGCGTCAATGGCGGCCCCGACATGGTACGGTTGGCGAGGACACGCTCCGTGTCCTCCTTGACAGCCTCGTACAGGCCCTTGCTCCATGCTTCCTCGTCAGGAAGAAGATCCGGGGACCAGGTCATGAGGTACGCGCAGTACCGTGACAGGTGAGTGGCAGCAATCTTATGTTGATCTGGAATCGGAGAGGAACCATGATCTTGATCATGTCGGTAAGGGTGCCTCACCTCAAGGATGGATGTGGCGATGTGCCATGTAAGAATGATATCAGATGACCTCTTGCCATTGCAGGCCCAGAGGAAGCATTTTCCAAGTTGGCTCCGGTTCAGAGATGTTCTGCCATTGCCTAGTTGGCACCCGTTGCTGCTGGCAGCGGTCCTAAGCGCATCCGCAATGCAAACCTTCACTGCCACTGGCACCTCGACCCTCCTCTTCTCATCTGGCAAATGGAAGAGACGACTGAGAAGACTGAGCAGGGTTGTTCTTGCAGTTGGCTGAAGCACCAGTACTGAACACTGGCCTATTTTTTCATCCCAGTGATTAGTTATCTTGCATCTGCACTGCATCAGAACGTTAACAATCCATTTAGGCACTCCCAGTGGACGCTGCAATATGGCAGATTTTACACAGTGGCATATGAGGGCTACTTTTGTCCAGTTGGAGCAGACGTAGGAAGACACGTCCCTCACCTCAGCGATGAGGACCAAAACAAGAAGCAGAAATTCAGGTACCACATCGAAGTACAAGCTCCCAAACCTTTTGGACCGTGATTCACTGACCGCCTGCAGCTTATTGCACCAGAACGCACAGCGGATCTGATTGCGGCCTTGCTTGTGCACCTGAGCTGCGAACACAACGATGAAGTACGCAGCCACGACGCAGTAACCGATGCTCAAGAGTGAGATAATGATGCTCAAGATAGGTAGCCAACACCTCGAGTAGCATACTGGGAGTGATGAGTAGTAGTAATCGTTAAGGAACGAGAGCTCGTCTGCAATTACCCTGAACACCCTGTCATGCTCACCATCCTTCAGCAACAAGCTCCTTAAGAACTTGAGCCCAACATTAGCAAGGTCGTACCTCGCGAATCGACACCTCAGCAGCTTGAACAATGCAAAAGACAGGCACAGGTCTTTTGGGCTTGGCGTTGAGGTCGGAAGCATCTTGTCCAACTGCCAAACTGTGTCAAGGGTCACCAAGCCAGTGCTGTCAACAGCCGGTGTCCATGCCTCGCTGAACACATACCCCCAAGGTTGCTTCTCCACTTTCCTACTGTCTTCTCCCATAACCAAGAGTGCAGGAGGAAGTGCATCATCACCATTCCGGCTTCTTCCTTGCTGCTGTAGCTGCTGCGTGTACCCAAAAACAAGACTAGGATTGCGTCCTAGTGCAAAGGATTTCCGGGCCTTTCCAAATGAGTAACATTTGAGCCAAATTTTGGCACATAGGAGAGCAAAGGGAGTGAACATAATCTTTGAACAGATGAGAGTGAGCGGTCTGTGGTCTTCAGTAGGTGAGAACCGGAAGAGCCCATGGAAGAAACGTTTCTCTGTGATGCTGGCACCCAGGTAGAAGGTCCAGATCCCCCTGAGAAGTAGCTCCGGGGGAGGCCGAACCCTACGACCTTCTCTGCTATCAATGGCGACCACCGAGGCAGTATTGATAGCTGCGATCTGGAAAAGGAACGCCCATGTTATGATCATGCAGGGGTGGAACACCGAGTCGCACAACGCGGCCAAGGTCGTCGTACGGTCCTTGTGCAGGTTGACGTAGTCGTTGGAGTTGTCGCCGAGGGTGGAGACGACGTAGGAGATGACGGGCAGGAACAGCGTGTTGGCTCCGAGGAAGATGAAGCGGGTGAAGCGGTGGTGGCGGTAGTGCCGGCCGTAGCTGCCTATGCCGACCATGACCCAGGTCATGGCGGCGCCCGTGAGCAGCAGCGCGTTCCCCAACCATATCTGCCGTTCCATGGTGTCGTAGAAGGCTGCCACGGCAAGGCTGGGGCAGCGGAACTGTTCCTGCAATGCAGCATTGGAGCAGATCCTGGTAGGACTCTCTGGATCCATAGAGCCTACCTGATTGCCAAAGCACAAATGCATTAGAACCAAAAGAAAATAACACTCATGCATACAGTATATGTGCTAGCACAGCAGTAGTAATTAAAGTAAAAACTGATGGTAGAAGCTGGCTGGTGTGTAATAAGAAAAGCAACTATTAGCGTCGACTAATTCAGCTGCCTATGGATTCTACTGAGATATAGATAAGAGTAAATTAATAGTCAAAGACTCAAAGGAGTTACCATAATTTGGGTGGAGATCTAGCTGCGCATGCAATGGTCTCACCCATGTATAGCTCAAAGTCCTGGGCAGATCAGAGGCCATATGCAAGAATAAGCATGCATCAACCTGAAGGGCATTGCAACCGCCAACCCACATCCATAGTAGTTCAGGTGTTATGGTTGAAGAGGCGTGTGCTTCTTTATTCCCTGTCGGCCCGGTGACTTTGTATCTTTTGAAAGAATCTGGCTTTGCCCCCATGCAGTCTGCTTTGACTGCTCGTACCTAGTACTCTTTCATGTGTCTTGAAGATGATTGCCAAGCGGGTTATTTTTTTTTAAGAAAAAATGGAGGTGCTCTTAGACCGAAAATTGGCCGAGATTTTCACATGTTTGGGACAACTATGTCTGAAATGACTATGAGTTCTCATTTTCTAGTTTTCTTGTTATGTAATTTTCTAACAACCAATTATCTCACCGGATGAAAAAAAATCTCCAACAGCAACAACTAAGAACCATGGAAGATAAGTTAATTTTATCTAAGAAAAATATTTGTCGCACATTATTAATTGGATATTCTTTTTAGAGCCTTCACGTTAATCATCATGAGACGTGCTAGTAGAAAAAAAAAGATAAATCCTATCTATTCTCATAAAATTGAGAAATAACCAGTAGAATCTAATCGTCATCAATGATAATATCCATGGACCTATTAAGTTTTCTAAAAAAATTAACCACATCTAACAGTATAAAAATAGTCTAAAATAACCCTCTAAATCTATATATAAATTACTCACCTCTATCATTATAAAAAATAACATATACAAACCCCCTAATTTTCATCTAAATTATCCACCTATGCCAATACCAAAAAAATAATAAAGTACCCCTCAAGCTGCATATAAAGACCAACTCGGTTATTATTAAAAATAACATAAAGTCAGGCTATTTTAGATGCTACTGTAATCAGTCGAAAAAATTCTTGAAGGTATAGACTAGATGATAATATACACCGAGTAGTAGTACAGTAGGAGCAGCAAAGACAAAAGGTGGGTTTAGCCTTTGCGCTTTAGGCCTCCTGCTTTAATTTTTGCTTTGCTAGCTTGCGACAGCATTAGATCTCTGAAGACCATGACCATGCATCTAATGTAATCCTGGTCCTGATTATTCAGGGAACTTAGGTATATGCTTGCACGATTTCCTATAATGATCGATCAGCAGCACCTTGGGCCGGCCAAAAGCTAACCGTGCCCTACATGCTTCTTTTTCTTTGTCGGTGTTGGCATCTGGCAATGGCTAGTCACTAGAGGTAGTCACTTTGTCCAAGGGACCAATGCAAAGGGAAGGCCACCAGCCCAGCAAAAGGTCGACGCCAACATCCAGCAAGTGCTGGACCAAACATTCCTCATTCTAGTCTTGTGCTGGACGACAAGCACCTCATCAAAGTACTCACCGTGCATGAGGAGGCAGGCTTGTGATGCAGTACAGTGCCCTTGTTGCCCGACGTGCCGTGCTTTGGCCTCTGGACACGCAGAGACGACGCCCAGGCAGAAGCCCACAAGAAAGGCAGACGCGCCGGCGGTGGCAGCAGTGAACGCCATCATCGCCGGCATGGCGCGCGTCTGGACCCAGAGCTGACAAATAAAAATGCAGAGGGCAAAAGAAAAGATGAGAAGAAACAATAATCGTGATGCAAGCATATAGTATGAGGCATCAAGCTCACTTCTCTGCTCATAAAAAGAATATCAAAGCTGCAATATATCTGTGGTTACGAAACACACAGATTGTTCACATACATGTGCAGAAACAATTCAGATCCAAGTTATTATTAGAAAGATACATTTGTCACAAGAATATCAAAATTTAAAAAGATGTGTTACATCTCGCAATGGTCATCCTATAAAAGGACTCTACACATCGAATTAAGTACACACCACAACTGACAATAATCCAGAGTTCCAAACACAAAGTGGACAGAGACTACATCAACAAGACCAACCACAAAGTATGGTAAAAGAACATTGCACCTTAAGGTCGGAGCCGCATGTATCTCAAACAACGCCAGCAGCAGTTGCAGTGAAATCGGGTTCACCCGGCCTACTAACGATCCCAACATGGAAGAGCAACGCCCAGAGGAGCGTGATCAGCTCGCCGCCGCGGGCGATGGCCAACGAGTGCCCTCTCAGATTCTTCGAAGGCGCCACGTACAGAATCATCTCCGCCCAGAAGCTGGCGAGCATTGCCCATGCTGCTTCCTCACCCTCGACCAACTCCACCAATTGCTTTCCGAGCCTCACGCCGTTCTTCAACACCTCATGCTTGGAGTCTTCACTTAGCAGTTGCACTAGATCCTGGTACTCAACCTCAGGTGTCAATGGCCCGGTTGCAACCCGAACAGCGAGGACACGTGTGGCATCCTCCTTGACAGCATTGTACAAGCTCTTGCTCCATTCATCCTCGTCAGGAAGAAGCTCCGGGAACCAGGTGACAAGGTACGCGCAGTACCGTGACAGATGAGTGGCAGCAATCTTGTGCTGGTTACAAATCGTCGAAGAACCTTCCTCTTGATCATATTGGTAAGGGTGCCTCACCTCAAGAATGGATGTTGGCGATGTGCCAGGTAAGTATGATATCAGATGTACCCATGTTGTTGCAGGCCCAGAGGAAACTTTCACCAACTTGGCTCCGGTGCAGAGATGTTGTTCCATTGCTTAGCTGGCACTCATTGCTATTGCTCTTTCTGAGCACATCGAAGATGCAAATCTTCACCGCTGCCGGTACCTTGACCTTCCTCTCCTGGTCAGGCAATCGGAGAATACGCCTGATAAGGTCAAACAGGATTGGTCTTGGATGAAGCACCAGTACTGAGCACTGCCCTATTGTTCCATCCCAGTGATTCATTATCTTTAATCTGCACTGCAGCAAAAGGCTAGCAACCCATCTATTGATTCTTAGCGGATGTTGCGAAGAGGTAGAATTGACATGGTGGCATATGAGGGCTACTTTGGTCCAGCTGGAGCAAATGTAGGAAGCCATAACCCTCACCTCAGAAATCAGGACCAGAGCAAGAAGGAAAAATACCGGCACCACATCAAAATACAAGCTTCCGAAGTTTTCAGGTCTCCGCATGCTTACCTCCTGTACATTAGTACACCAGAATTTACAATGGATCGGTCTGGAATAGCCATTCCTGTTCTCTTTAGCTGCAAGACCACAATGAAACATGCAGCCACGATGCAGTAACTTATGCTCAAGAGGGAAAGAAAGACAACCAAGATGGGCAGCCACCACTTTGTGTAGGATATTGAGAGGGATGAATAATAATAATCGTGAACAAAAGAAAGTTCATCTGCAACCACCCTGAATACCCTGTCATGTCCACCATCCTTTAGCAGCAGGCTGCAGAAAAACTTGAGCATCCTCACAGAGCGAACATTAGTAATCTTGTACCTTGCAAATCGACACCTCAATAGCTTGAATAATGCAAAGGACAAGCACAAGTCTTTTAGTCTTGGCATCATAGGATGAACATTGTCCAACTGCCAAATTTTATCAAGGGTCACCAAGCCAGTGGTTCCGATCCCCATTGTCCCTGAGCCATTGGTGAACACATACCCACAAGGTTGATTCACCACTGGCCTCCTATCTTCTCCCATAACCAAGAGAGGAGGAGGGGCATCCTCACCTACCACTGATTCACCAGGTTGACTCCTTTCTTGTCGTTCTAGCTGCTTCGTGTACCCAAAAATAAGGCCAGGATTGCGTCCTAGTTCAAATGATAGCCGCGCCTTTTCAAATGAAAAGTATTTGCACAGAATTTTGGCGCAGATGAGAACAACAGGTGCATACATAATTCTGGCACAGATGGAAACAGTGCTAGATGGCGTGCGGTCTTTACCATGCAATACTCCGAAGATTGCATTAAGAAAACGGCTTCTGATGATGCTGGCACCCAGGTAAAAGGTCCATATGACCTTAACAAGTAGCTCAAGAGAGGGTCCTACATTTCGACCTTCTCTAGGATTGATGGCGAGAACTGGGGTAGTATTGATGGTGGCAATTTGAACAAGGAATGCCCATGTTATGACAATGCATGGGTGGAAGTTAGAATGGCATAAAGCAGCCAAGATTGGTGTTGTGCATTCGTTATCTACTGAGCTGACATAATCATTGGAATTGTCACCAAGGGTGGAGACGACATAAGAGAGGATGGGCAAGAATAGTGTATTGGCTCCAAGGAATATGAAACGGGTGAAGGGGTGGTAGCGGTAGCGCTGGCCGTAGCCGCCTATCCCAACTAAGACCCCTATGATGCCAGGGCTGGTCAGCAGCAGTGCATTCCCCATCCATATCTGCCATCTCATGGTATTGCTGAAGGTGTTAATTGCATCATTAGAGCACTGGAGCTGTTCACGCGATGTAGCATTCACGATGCAATGCCCCCCATCCATAGGCCAGCTGATCACCAAAATTTCAATAATGTTAGAAGGAACTAATCGTGTCCTAAACCTCTAATGGAAATAAAAGCTAAGAAACAGAAGTGAAGGCTACTCCATTTGTTTTACTATGTTTTCCCATATAGCCCGTCATGCTCACTAATAAAGGAAATATTAGATCAAGAAAAGCTAGTTTAAAATGACCATCCACACTCATATAGAATAATAGCATGCTGAAACCAATCTTCTCAAGTGTTTTAATTAGGGTTATAGCGTGGAAATAGCATAACTATACTCTTGATTTCGTTAATGGACAAATGTTTAGTAACCTTTTCTATCAAGGCCATATATTGACAGAAATAGTGAAACAGAAGAAATAGCTACTAAAGCACAAAATGATATTAAGAAGGAAGCAATTGTAGAAAATTAATGCAAGCATAGCAGTATTAGCTGGTTATTAATTCTACAGAGACAGATAAGAATGAGTTAACAATCAAAGGGGTTACCTTATCTTAATTTGGACTGATCAGTACTGATCTGACAAAACTCCGATGAGGAGGATGACACACGCGATCACAAACTGGACACAGTGATTTGGTGCTGCAAAGCGGCAGCTCTTTCTCTTGATTGCTATTTCTATATATAAAGGAAATACATGCATCTTTACATGGCTATTAGGAAACCAGAGGATCACGGCACGCTCGTGATCAGCCACTGCCATCCCAGCGCCCTGGGCCGTGCCGTGAAGAGCGCATCAGCATGCGCGTCGTGCGTGGCCTGCCGAAGATGATCACGCACTGATCTGCTTGCTAAGAATAGAAAAACTATCCTGGACTTACTATAACAATCTCCTCCTAAGCCCTGGAATACAATTACACAAGTTTTTTCATGCCGATCCCACCGCGAAGCTCTTGGAACCGACTTCGACCGAGCGCCTTTGTGAGGATGTCGTCCAGCTGCAGCTCAGTGCCGACGAACTCAACATCGATCAGCTTCCTGTCGCAGCATTCCCGGACATTGACATCTCCGGCCAAGTCGCTGTCGGAGTATCCCAGCAGCTTTGGGGCGCCTCCATTCTTCTTGCCCGGGTGGTAGTGCAAGCCCCAATGCGGCGTGCCTGCCACATATCGAAGAACATGCTTGACTGCAGCAAGGTGCTCTTGACGCGGCGCCTCCATGAACCGGCTAAGATATCCAACCGAATACGCGAAGTCCGGCCTAGAGTTGCACAGATACCTGAGGCTGCCGATGAGGCTGCGGTACTCTGTGGCATCCACGCTCGGCGTCGTCCCATCCTTGAGCAGCTTTAGCTTCGGCTCCATGGGTGTGGCACTGGCATTGCATCCTGCCAGTCCCGCCTTTTCAAGAATCTTGGCGGCGTACGCAGACTGGCGAAGTGTGATCCCGGCTGCTCCCTATGTCACCTCCAGGCCGAGGTAGTAGGAGAGAAGCCCGAGATCGCTCATGCGGAAGGTGCTCATCATTTGGGCCTTGAACCTGTTCACAGCCCCTGTGTCGCCACCAGTGATGATTAGATCATCAACATAGACGCCCACGATCAAGCGCCCTGCACCCTTTCCACGGGTGTACATCCCGTGCTCGTCAATGCAGCGAGTGAAGCCAAGCCCGATCAGCGAGGCATCAAGCTTCTGATTCCAAGCCTGTGGGGCTTGGTGGAGCCCGTACAGCGCCTTGTGAAGGCAAAGCACCTTGTGCTTGTTCTTGCCGTCGACGAAACCAGGAGGTTGTTGGACGTAAACCTCCTCCTGGAGCTCTCCATTCAAGAACGCCGATTTGACGTCCATGTGGTGGATGCCTTGGCCGTAGTGCGCTGCAATGGCGAGGAGCAGATGCACTGACTCCAGCCGCGCAACGGGGGCGAATGCTTCTTCATAGTCAATGCCGGGCCGTTGCACGTACCCCTTTGCGACAAGATGAGCTTTGTACTTGACAATGGCTCCGTTCTCGTCATGCTTCACCTTATACACCCACTTGAGGCCTATGGCGTGGTGACCGTGCGGGAGCTCGGCCAGTGCCCAGGTATCGTTGTCGCGGATCGACTTCAGCTCCTCCTCCATTGCGGCGTTCCAGTTTGGATCACCGTCGGCATCCTTGAAGGACTTGGGCTCCTCCACACTGACGTTGTGCAGTTCGGCGTCCTCAATGTCACGGTGAGCCAGCCCGGGCACGGTGTTCGTGCCGAGGACATTCTCAAGCGTCCTGTATCGGTGCTCCAGGTCCTCGTCGTCATCAGCGTCGAGGTTGTGGTCGGTGGTGAGCAGCGTCACGAACTCGACCTGCACCCCCGTGGGGGCACTGGGAGTTGCTGGTAGTGGTGATGCAGGCTGCGCCTCCGGCGTGGACGGAGATCCTGGAGCGGGTGAAGCCGTCCTCATGGTCGATGCCGCTGAGGGTTGCCGTATGAGCTCGTACTCGTACTCGACGGTGAACGGTTTCTGGTCGCTGCTTGTTGACACCTTGGTCCACTCCCAGCGCGTGCCTTCGTCGAAGATGGCGTCACGGGAGACATGGACCCGCTCAGCGACGGGGTCGTAGAAGCGATATGCTTTGGACCCATCCTGATAACCGATGAACACAACCTTCTGTCCATGATCTTCTAGCTTGCTTTGGTGTGGACGGAGCTGCTTGATGTACGCACTACACCCGAACACCCTGAGGAAATGCACGGGAGGCTTCTTGCCGTACCAGGCCTCGAACGGAGTCATGCCGTCAAGTGCGTTTGTAGGCAATCGATTTAGGAGGAAGACAGCAGTGTGCACTGCCTCTCCCCAGAAGTAGCCCGGCATGCCCCGTGCACGCAGGATGCTCCTCGCCGTGTTCACGACCATCTGGTTCCGACGCTCTACAACGCCGTTTTGCTGTGGCGTGTACGGCGCTGAGTGGTGCCGTTGAATGCCTTCGCCTGCACAATATTCACCAAATTGGACAGAGGTGAATTCACCACCGTTATCAGTGCGGAGGACCTTCAATTTCTTGCCGGTCTCACGTTCCACCCTCGCTTGGAACGTCATGATCGCCGCCGGTGCGTCTGCCTTCGAGCGCAGTAGTGTGAGCCACATGAAGCGACTCATGTCATCGACGAGTAGCAGGAAGTAGACGTTCCCAGCCGGCGTCGGTGGCGAGATTGGGCCGCAAAGATCACCATGGACCAGTTCGAGCTCCTCCTGAGCCCGGTACTTGGCGGCCTGCGGGAACGGCGTACGTTTCTGTTTCGCCAATACGCAATCCTCGCAGACTTGCTCCACATGGTCGATGGGCGGTAATCCGCGCACCATGTCCGCGCGCCCGAGCTTGCGCAGCGCCTGGAAGTTGAGGTGGCCGTAGCGCTCGTGCCAAAGCCACGCCACATCGCCGACGCGCGCGGTCAGGCACACCGGAGCAGCGACGTTCATGCCGAGGAGGTAGAGCCGGCTCGGTGACCGGTGCACCTTCGCCAGCAATTGTCGTTGTAGATCGTAGAGGCGCAATATGCTCGACTCGATGTCGACCTTGAAGCCGTCCTCGTCCAATTGGCCTAGGGTGATGATGTTGGTGGTGAGCCGCGGGATGTAGTAGACGCCGTCTAGTCGACGATGCTCGCCGGACTTGCAGGCGAACAGCACCGTGCCCTTGCCTTGGATCTCCACCAACGACCCATCCCCGAACTTGACGGTGCCGGTCACGCCTGTGTCCAGCTCGGCGAAGACGTTGCGCGTTCCCGTCATGTGGTTCGTCGCCCCGGTGTCGAGCACCCAGCAGCGAGGCACCACGGTGTCCCTCTCTTCCTGACTGAGATGGAGGAGCACCTTCGGTTCGACGAGGTGGATCCGAGCCTGTGGCTCGACGACGGGCAGCGGCGTCCTGTGGTGACAGTACGATGCACAAGGCGCGGTTACCTCGGTGTCCGCGGCGATGTACATCAGCGCCCGTTCTTCATCCTCCTCGACCCGCGCGACAAGTGCCGCACCCTGCTTCTTCTTCCCGCGACAGTCTTTGGTCCAATGACCTTTCTTGCCGCAGGTCTTGCAGCGATCGCTAGGAGGTGGGCGCCCGCTCCCGGCGTTCCCGGACCCTTCGGGCTGCCCGTCACGCGACGTGGAGTTCGCCGCGCCGCGCCCGCGCCCGCGTCCGCCGCGCCTGCCGTGGTTGTTGGAGCCGCCGCTGCTGCCGGAGCTCTCCTGCTCACGGCGTGCCTTGCGGCGCGCCTCCCAGTCTTCCTCACAGAGCATCAGGCGCCCCATGGCGTCCGTGACCTCCTTGGGCTTGGAGCGCTCCTCGAACACACGCAGCCGTCCTATGACTTCCTCGATCGACACCTTGTTCAGGTCGAGGAACATCTCGAGGGAGACCGCAGCCTGGGACAGTTGCTCTGGCACCATCTGCAACATTTTTTTACTACCTCGGCGTCTGTGATATTGTCGCCGAGGGTGCGGAGGTTGGTGGCGAGTGTCGTGATGCGGAGCCCGAACTCGGTGACGCTCTCGCCCTCCTTGAAGGCGAGGATGCCGAATTCGCGACGAAGCTGCTGCGCGCTGGCGTCGCGCGCGCGATCGTCCCCAATCCGCAACACCTTGACCGCGTCCCACACCTCCTTCACGGTCCGCTTCCGGGCGAGGGTGCTCCACATCTCGGAGGGAACCGAGCGCAGGAGGCCTGCCATAGCCTGACGATCGTCGTGATACTCATCTTCGTCGGGGTCGTCGTTGATGCCGAGGTCGACGGCGTCCCAGACACGAAGGGTCTGGAAATTGACCTCCATCACCAAGGCCCACTCGGGATAATTTGTCCGGGTCAGCATCGGCCACGCGACGTTCGCCGACGGCCGCTCGATGATGCGCTCCAGGACTCGTGATCCAGAGCGGCGGCGGCTGCGGGAGCGGCCACGACAACGTGGTGGCGACCGCGACGGCAGGACCTTCTTCTCGCCGGAGCCGTCACCGGTCTCCTTCTTGGTTGGGGACCTCGACGACATGGCTACGGCGAGAACCAGCTCTGGTACCAAATGACAAAACTCCGATGAGGAGGATGACACACGCGATCACAAACTGGACACAGTAATTTGGTGCTGCAAAGCGGCAGCTCTTTCTCTTGATTGCTATTTCTATATATAAAGGAAATACATGCATCTTTACGTGGCTATTAGGAAACCAGAGGATCACGGCACGCTCGTGATCCCGTGAAGAGCGCATCAGCATGCGCGTCGTGCGTGGCCTGCCGAAGATGATCACGCACTGATCTACTTGCTAAGAATAGAAAAACTATCCTGGACTTACTATAACATGATCAATGGCTGTGCATGCCTACGCTATAATGCATGCTTGCAGTGTCCTCACTCACATATATATAGCTCAAGTCTTGTGCAGATCAGGGGCATATGAGTAGGAGTAATCCTCAAACTGCGGCACATTATTATATATTGCAATTCCCGGCCCCATCCAAAATTAAGATGTACGTTCTGGTGCAATTAAGAATCGTAAGTCTCTTTGTACCTTTTCCTACCCAGTGCATGTATGTAGCTTTCAAAAATTAAACAATGCTTTGCCCCATGCCGTGTGCTTAAGTACATAGTCCTGCCAGCACTAATCATTCAAGTGTAGGTTTGATGCCTTCAATTTATCCCTTAGCTTGCGTCGAGAGAGCATCCCAAAGAAACGATATACTGCTTGCAAGTTGTTCCGCTTATGTCATGATTGTTGTAATAAGTATGGGATATAGGCAGACTTCTTCTTTTATCTAAAGAAACTTATAGTGACTACTGAACATATATACCTTTTTTGAGTTTCTTTTTCTTTCAAGTAATTATGGAAATAATGAACAGCTGATTCCTCAAAAGAAATAACTGAAAACCACTGCCAATGTGCTATTCCCACCTTCCAAAAACACACACAACATACCGAATATTGGCTTGAACTACCCACACCTGAATTTGAATTTGTTTTTTTCCTGCTGAAATCACCAGCGTCGGATTTGCACGGGGTCGGCCGGAATTTGGCGGCGACGCGGAGGCCGGCACTGCTCCTCGTGGAGGCGCTTCTCCGGCGACGACACGGGCACGGCCAGCAGAGGCGGAGCTACGGGACGGCATCGCGGAGCTCGCGGTAGTCGTGACTTCGACAGGCGGCAAGTGGAGACGGCGATTTGAGCAGCCACGAACCGACGGCAGCGCTCGGCTCCAGCGGCCAAGGCGGCCCTGCGGGACCGGCAGCGCAAGCGGCAGGGCGCGTGGGGGCTCAGCGCAGGGGAGCGGGACCGGCGCGGCCTGGCGGCGCCTTGCCCTGGGCACGCACACCATAGCGGCCAGGCGGCGCAGGCGCACGGCGACGGGAAGAGGAGCAACCGAGCAGCAGCAGCTGGGCCAAGATCGGTCCGAGCCCGTTAGCGGTGCTGGGGCCCACTTGCAGGTAATGTCGGACGGGGCTGGCCAGCTGGGACTGGAAAGTCTTTGGCCGAAAAGAAATTTAGGATTCAAGCTAACTTGAATTCTATTTTGCACGAATTTATATCTATCGAATTTTTAAATGCTTTTTCACTCAATTCAAATGATATGGATGCATCAAGGAAACAATTACAACCTAAGTCATATTAATTTGTTTTTATAAGTAATTTTTCGTACAGTTAACACCGCGATAATTAATATAAATGTTGAAAATTTTTAAAACTATGATAAAATCGTTGTATTAATTAGTTTTAGACTCACAAACCAAAATTAAATATTTTGGGGTGTGATATAAGCGAGGAAGGTGGTCATATAAAATAAAGAAGACATAAATTATCTTTTCTTCTATTATTTAGGATCCTTTTTTAGGGCATGGATAAAAAGAAGCGAGGAATCCCCTTTTTCATTCTTAACCGCGCCCAAATGTGAAGAGTAATGTAGAAATATGCCCCAGGGCCCAAAAAAGAGAAAAGAAGAACAAATAAAACAGCTGGACACATCGCTTATAGTACAAACACAATAAAGAGAAACATGGGATGATCGATCCCTTTTCCATTACAGTAGGAAAATGGCAACCAAAATACATTCAATATGATATTCAAAAGACTAGTTAAGCCGACTGATATTGGAAGGTAGTAGTGTTTCTTTTTCCTTTTTTGGTTTGGCTTTATGCTTAGTTTGAGTCTGCTACACATACAAACTATTTAATGCAATGGAGACTATCCTAATCAGCGGCTTGGGACTGCTCTAATAATAACAAAAGACATGTTCTATTTTCTTATCTTTTGTGACTGTTGACCCCATTTGTTCCCACTTTCATGCACTATTACGTATAGGCACTTTATGGTCTGCTTGTTCCTAATTGAGATCTTTGACCGACAATTAGTGTCTAATCCTGATCTTGTCTGGTGGCTTTGAATATGTTCCTTGCTTGAGACAGGCACTAACTAATGCATGTATGGTTAGTTACCTCTAATCCATATATCACCATTAGGTGATGGAGCAATTAAGACAAAAGCTCTCAGAACAGCAGGGGAGGTCCTACATGATTTTCTGATATTTCAAGGGTTGTGTACAAAGGGTTCACAAAGACCTCAGGTCATAAAAAGCAAAACGGCAGTAAGCTCAGAAACCACTCAGCCAAATATCTAACAGCACCTTGCAAGTAGAGCAAGGTAGCAAGCTCTTCTCTAAGAAAAAGGAGTTGAGACAGTTAGCACTGGATGGCACCGTCGATAGTAATCAAACAAACTGCTGACAGCTCACTGTACTCTAACAAGTTTACAATACAGTCGTTGACTCGGACATTGCAATTGCTAGGTAGACCCACATTGTGCCTTGAACAATGCTCGGCTAGCTACATGACGAAGGCTAAACCCACAAAATCCCTGTCCATCAGTAGAAAAGTGGACAACCCGATCAGATGTACTCCATTGAGAAGAAGTGAAGCAATTGACACATCACCAGAGAAGAATGCAAAAGCATCTACGGACCCTACATATAAACCATCTTACTGTTACTAATTGAAAGTTCCTTTAAAGCTTCCACGTGAAGCCACCTAGGATCCTATGTGGACACTCTAAAAAAGTTAAAGAAATTCTAGAAATTCTCACAAAAATTAGAAATATTTGGCCATCAATCCGACAAATCTAATCATAGTAGCCATTGGATCTGTTATCTTTCTCATTAAATTACCCACATCTGTCATTATATAAATAGTCTAAAGTAACCCCAAAACATGCATCTAAATTACCCACCTCTGCCACTACAAAATATAATCTACCCTAAATATGTATCTAAATTACCCAAATCTGCCATTATAAAAAAATAATCTAAAATAAGCCTCTAATCTTTATGTAAATTATCCACCTATGCCATAATAACAATAATGCAAATAAACCCTTAAATTTTCATGTTGATCACATAGTTGAAATAAAGAGTTCAATTAAATACATATTAAACACATATGGAGGTGTAATGCAAAGTAAATTGTTACTAAATAAACCTATAGTGATTAGATAATGACAAATATGCGATTAGATAATGATAAATATGTATCTTTAAAAGTATTGTGTTAGAATATTTAATAGATGAAATAGAGTATGAGATAGATAATTATAATTATTAGCTATAAATCTTACTTATTTATATTAATTTTAACTAGTCTGTGCGGGAGCAAACAGAACCAGCTTCACCAGCGGCAGCAGCGCCGCCGGCATCACCCGGCGCCCGATGACTCATCAATATCCCAGCATGGGTGAGCATCGCCCAAAGGAGCGTTATCAGCTCGCCGCCCCGTGCGATTGCCTTCAAGTGACCTCTAATGTTGTCTGAGGGAGCGATGTACAGGATCATCTCCGACCAGAACTCAGCAAGTACCACCCATGCCCTCTCCTCACCTTCAACCACCAGCTGCTTTCCAAGCCTCACTCCATTCTTGAGCACATCATACTCCGAATCCACGCTCAGTAACAATTGGGCCACCAGCTCAAACTCGGCCATTGGTGCCAACGATCCCCCCGCAGCACGGCCCGTGAGGGCACGCTTAGCGTCCTTCCTGACAGTCTTGTACATGCTCCTGCTCCATTCATCATCATCTAGGAGCAGGTCTGGAGACCAGGCCATTAGGTATGCGCAGTACCGTGACAGGTGAGTAGCGGTGATCTTGCAGTTCAGATCAAACGTAGAGGAACCCTGTCCTCCTTGACCATGTTGGTATTGGTGCCTCATCTCAAGGACGGATGTGGCGATGTGCCATGTAAGTATGGTTTCAGATGTGCCATTGCTACTGAAGAACACGGGGAACATTTCGCCTGCTCGGCCTAGGCGTGGAGATCTTACGCCATTGCTTAACTGGTGCCCGTCAGGGCTGCTGCGTCTCAAAGCATCGATGATGCTGACCTTCACCGCTTCTGGCATCTTCACACTCCTATCTAGGTCCGGGAGACCGAGGAGACGTCTGACAAGAACAAGCAGGGTTGTTCTTGGATGGAGCACCAGTATTGAGCTCTGGCCCAGTTTTTCATCCCAATGCTTCATTAGCCCCCATTTGCACTGCAGCAGAATGCCAAGCCATTCTTGCACACGGTGATACTGCTGCAAATAGGCATGTCTTATATTGTAGCATATGAGGGATACTTTGGTCCAGTTAGAGAAAATGTAGGAAGCTATGTACTTCACCTCCGCTATCACCACCAAAGCGAGAAGCAAAAATAAAGGAATATCGTCAAAGAGGAAGAATCCAAAATTTTTGTCCTGCCTGTTGCTTATCAAGTGCTTATCATTATTACACCAGAAATGACAACGTAACTGATGGTTATACTTGGACTTCCAATTTGATATTAGCCCCCTCATGATGAATATTGTAGCCAAGATGCAGTAAGTTATGCTCAGGAGTGAGATACTGACACTCAAGATGGGCAGCCAATACTTCGAGTAGGAGACCGGAAGTGACGAGAAGTGGTAATCTTGGATGAACGAAAGCTCATCTGCAATCACCCGAAACACCCTTGCATAGTTGCCTTCTGTACTCAGCAGCAGAAAGCTACTACAAAAATACTCGAGAGTCCACATAGATGTAGCATTGGCATTCTCGTACCTCGCAAATCGGCATCTCAACAATTTGAACAATGCAAATGACAAGCACAGATCAGCACGCTCGTCACCCAGCTGCCAAACCATGTCAAAGGTCACTAAGCCATTGCCATTGTTTACAAATCCTGCGTACCCACGATGCTGATTCTCCACATGCATACCCTCTTCTCCCATGACCAAGAGTGGAGGAGGAGGCACGTTCTCACCTGCCCATGGTTCAGCAGGTTGTCTTCTTACTTGTGGTTGCTCCATGTACCCAGAAACAAGACGAGGATTACGCCCAAATGCCAAGGATCGCCGGGCCTTCTCAAACGCAAAATATTTCAACACAATCTTAGCACAGATGATAGCGAAAAGCATCAGTTCAAGGTAAAAGGGCCAGATATTGGCCGTGATCGGACCCATGGCGCTGACACCTAGGTAAAGGGTCCAGAGCCCTTGAACGAGCAGCTGGACCGGGGGCCCTCTGTTCCGACCTTCTCTGTCGTCGACGGCCACTACCACGCTGGTGTTGATCATGGTGATCTGCACAAGGAACGCCCATGACACGGCTGTGAAGTAGTGGAAGCCTCCGCGGCACGAGGCTGCCAGGGTTGCAAGCTCGTAGCTGCTGATGTAGTCGTTGCTGTTGGTGCTGATGGTGGACACGACGTAGGATGTGATCGGCAGCAGCAAGGTGGTGGCTCCGAGGTAGATGAAGCGCGTGAAGGGGTGGTGGCGGTAGCGCTGGGCGTAGGCGCCTATCCCGACGATGACTCCGGCCAGGATGGCGTCGACGAGCACGAGCGTGTTCACCCGCCACAAGGCCCCTCCCAAGGTCTTGCCGAAGGCTGCCAAGGATTCATGAGAGCAGCTGATGCTTGAGGAGCATTGCTGCAGTGAAGCATCGTAGCAGATTGTGGTGGAATTTGTTGCCCCAGCCATGAGCTACCAGCTGACTGGCAATTCTCAACAACAGAACAATTTGGAAACTAAACCCTCAAAGAACTGGATTATGCGCCAATAAAGATGTACGGCGCGAAATTACAAGCTTGATTGCTTGCTGATTCTAGTGTGATTAGTAGTAAGAGAGATTCCCACTTACAGTTATGCAATCCGGCGGCCTGCTGGGAACTGATGTCTCCTTGTGGTAATGGTTAGATGTTGAACGGCTTTTCAAGTCCTGCGATGGATGTCTCTATTCCCTTGTCCAGATGTGCTTTGTACCTTGCAGAGGACTTGTGCGTATCAGCATGCTTTTGCTGGAGCTATGTGTACAAAGTGGCAGAGTTCATCATTGCCTTTGATTTTGGATTTAATTTGCCGGCTTATTGGAATATGTTGTCTGCCAATCACTCAATCTAAACCAATTTGACTTTCTGGAATCATTCCATGACGTCGCTCCGCCTCAAGCGCGTAAGAAGATAGAGATTGGACTTTTGGATGGTGAAGGAACCGCAGGTTTTTCACAGTATTTTCTTAAGTGGCCAAGGGTTCACAGCATTGTTGCCCTATTTAAATATAAAGTAATTATTATACTCCTCCATTTCTATTGTTGGGTGGATTCATAATAGAGCAATAATAGCTAATGTTACCCATTCGATAGATCAAAACTTCTTCTATCCAATAAGATCATGAATGATTCCGGCCAGTTGCTTTAAGATTAAGCATATTTTTATGCCTCCTAAGTGTGCTAATCTGACAAACACTGCAAAATCAATGTCTTGAATACCTTCATAAAGTAAACAAAGTCAACCTTATCAGCTAGTATGCCAATAATTCTTCCGCAAAAATTAGTACTCCAATCATCAAAGCAGCACAGAGGGTTTCACCCACCTCAATTATGTGCACAATTATAAACAGAGATGTACGAGGGGTTAGAAAAAGAAAACTAGCGAAGCTTGTGTCAGACAACTCATTCTCATTATTCTCTCTTAAAATCTATACAGTATATCCTTGTTAGCTTAGTATAAACCTACCTCTTCCTCCAGATCTATCTCAAATATATACTCTTGAACATGTAGTAGACACGCATTTAATTTGGCAGTCAAACATATAATCAACGCATCACGCACGTATGTTGTCGCTGGACTGGAAGGCAACGGAGTTGTTCAAATGGAATAATGGATAATAGCCCTTTGTGTCGATAGCCGCGACGTGTTACTCGTCAACTCCGACTTGGCCCAACACACAAATTCCTTTAGAAATCTTTCATTTTTATATTTAATAGTTTCCGTATTTTCAAAAATAATCGTCTAGAGTAAAAATTTGCAAATCTATACCTACAGGCCATTTTAAATGGCTATAGTCATTTGAAATGACGGTAACCTGACATGGCAACCAGAAATGTATTGTCGTAACCAAATGAGACGTGTAGGTATGTTTCTGACATGGTTGCACATCAGCTTATAACCAAATGAAACAGCGATAAAGTCTCTATAGTTTTATTTGGACAGGGCTAAGTTACGTCCAGCCGTAAATTAGATTGGCCGGCCCTCCCCACTTTCGCTGCAGACGTATGCATGCAGTGGGTGGTCGCTGCACTAATGCAAGGAGACAAGAAAACATATGAATGACGTAAGCGCATGCAGGCCATAATTTAAAAGTAAGATTTTAGTTTTAAAATCGAGTATCGAAATCAAAATCCGATTACACAGTTGTGTTCAATAAAAGCTTCAAAATAAGATCTTACACCACTATATTTTAATGATATATTGTTTTTGAGAGAAAATACTTTTTAGTATATTCTAATTTGCTTATGATGCTTGCAAAAGTTGCTTACGCTTTACAGAATGTTGCTTCACATGTCTAAGTTCAGTTAAGTGGATATTGATGTTGATGTTGTGAAGATAGATTGTTTGATATCATAATTGGATGAAGGTAAACAACTTTGTTGGATAGGTGAATGTATATTGCATGATCAATAATAGGCAACTATAGCATATCGGTTGAGCATTTTAACTAATTTATTTTGGTATTTTTCCATTATACATAAAGCAATTTATGTGCCTTTGAAAAATATTGTCGAAACATATCCAAGTGAGGTCTTATTTTGATGATCTCTTCGAAAGAGATATAACTGTGCAATCAGAATTTGAATTTGATGGATGGTTTAAGAACTACAACTTTTTACTTTTTAAAGTTTTAAAATACAACTTTTTACTTTTAAAGTTTTAAAATCGTTTGCATGTGGCACTCTGCGTGGGGATGGATGAAAAATTTAGGCTGTCGTACAATAGTGCAAATCACGGCCTCCCGTAACAAAGTCATACCATTTTATTTTTTATATTCCACGCACCGGTGCTGACGCGATGCATCAAAACCGAAGAAAAGGATAGAAAAAAAGCTTAGCACATCATATAGTGTGCTTGAAATCTCAATAATCCGTTTGAGTATTAATTTGAAAGATTGGTCACCGCATGTTCCACGTGGCTTGTCGACATTGTTGCACATGGATATTTAGAAGTTGCTATCCCTGCATCCACGGTCAATGTGGTATTTAACCAAAAGGTATAAGCCATTGTTTTATGAGCCCACGACATCCAGGAGTGATGATACGTCTTACCCAGCCCAAGACCGAGCGACCAATAAAGCCCACCGAAGCACCCCTGCCTTATCTTTCATCACCGGCATATGTTGCGCTTGCATTGATACCTATGACGAGCACTGAGTCAGAAACGGAGTGTACTGTCAAAAAAAAAAGAAACGGAGTGTAAATCAGTTGGTTATGTTTTTTATGGTGAAACGTATCATCTGATTTTAAGTTCTACACTTTATTAGGTACTCGCATTATTCTCTAAAATTTATTTTTAGAAACTAACGACACTATCTATATTTCAGTGTAGGCAACACGCTATTGGTCATGATGGGCTTGTGGTGACTTACACAATGTCAAAATCTGTCGGACCAATCTCTTAAGAGCAACTCCAAAAGCTTCTTAGTGAAATCCAGGTCGTCCACCCGTAGTACCATGAGAATAAACCATCCTGTTCATGGCGACTAGGGCCGGCGGTGAGATTTCACCCTGGCTGTGGTGATTTGGTTTTTGGGGGCAATGCTTTGTAGATGAGTTTTGGTTGTGGGAACGGAGAGGGCTGCGAGAGCGGGAGGAGGGCGAGGCGCGGGAAGGGAAAACGGTGCGCAGGAAGCGGGGTGTGCGCGCGGGAGACGGCTGATGGCGAGCTGTGCGAGCTCGGTAAAGATGCAGAGCGAGGGGGATGGGATACTGAGAAGATGCAGAGCGAGGGGGACGGGATACCGAGAAGATGCAGAGCGAGGGGGACGGGATACCGAGCGAGAGGAAATAGCGAGGAAGATGACGGCTCTGTTGGGTGCTGATTTTTCCTATTATTTTCTATATTTACCGATCCAGGAAAGTATACAAAGACTTTTGGAGTTGCTCTAAGGTGCTCACATAGTAGGATGTGATTAGAGATGGAAATGGGTACATGATATCCGATGGGTTTTTCTATATTAAGGTACGTGCTTGGTCTAATTTTTATACACATGGATTTGTTATTAATGGGTAAAATATCAAACCGATAGGGTTTGCGGCACGTGGGTTCGTGACTATAAAACCCGAACCTGTAAACCTATGAGTTCAAGCAAACAAGACCATGATACATATCTTAGCCCAACTTAATTGGTCCAATTTCTCTAGTATATAAAATCAGAATCACCCCAAACCTAACCTAACCCTTCTCTCACCCTCTCCCGATTCAGACGCACCTACACACAAGGCGGCGGCGAGGGCGCATCTGCATCTGCGCCGTCCACCATGTGCGCACTCGCCCCGCGCCGCAGCCCGATCTCATCACCACGTGCGCACCATCACCATTGCCGGTCAAGATCGACCCACCGCTCGCCTGCTCCCCGCCCGTTGTCGCATGCAGGCTTGCATAGCGGCCCAACTAGCCAACCGCGCCGTCCTCGCCACTACTCTCCCGTCCCAAAAAACAAGCCATCCTAGGAACTCTAGGACAAATTAATATGAAGGTAAAATGACCATGTTTGCCCATATTTATTTTCCAAATTTGGCACTAATTAATTATTGCATGCACATGCACTTTCTAAATAGGGTAAGATGACTTGTTTTTTGGGATATATTTTGAAACCTAGAATTACTTGTTTTTTGGGACGGAGGGAGTTGTAACACCTCAGGTGTTTAATTTGCTAAAAAATCTCATTAGCATAACAATATGCATAAATAACTAAGAAAAGTTTAAAAGAGATGTATTATAATATGGTTTTGCCTTTATTTTAAAAGTATGTGTATATGTGCATAAGTACATGTACTTTAATCAAACAAATTAAATAACTTTCACATCGATGCAAAGATGGCTACGAAATTGAATAGGCATATCATTATTGACATGATAAATAAAAATCTAGTTGAAGCCTAGGGGAGAATATGAAGTTTTGCCCATAAAATGACGTATCATCTGAATCATGCTTTTCGAGTTTTTAAAATAACTTTTAAACTATAACTCAAATGAACTTTGGCCTGAAACAAAACTTAAACAACTTTTCAGTTTGAACAACTTTCATGTTTAGAGATTTTTGAGTTGCAACACAAAAATAGGAGAAAAACCTAGCTTTACAGTTCAGACCCTCACTTTTCTTCTATTTACCTCTGGGCTCCCTCCCTCCCCTGCTCTGCCGCCCAGCGAAGCCGCCGGCGCCATGTGGCCGACGATGCATGCGCCCGCGTCGTGCCAAGCCAACCAGGGCCAAGCCCGCTGACCCGCGCCCCTGCCGCACGCCTCCCTCTCCACGCCGCGAGCCTGCCCAACCCGCGCGTGCCACGCGCACGCCGGCGAAGCGCACCTCTGCTCGCCGCCCGACGGCCCAATGGCGCACCTCCACCGTGCCGACCCTCCCGCGCTCGCCGCCCGACAAGCCAGCTGCTGCAGCTACTCGCCCAACCCGCGCCCGCGCGATCTCCCCCTCCCCCACGCCAAATCCCCGGCGGCCAACCCCGTGTCGCGCCGCTGGAACGCCATGCCAGCGCTCTGCGCACCGCCCCGGTAGCCAATGCCGCGCGCCCGTGCTGCCCAGGTCGTGCCCGAGCCGCTGGCCACCTTGCCCAGCTTCGCCCCGGCCCTCTCCCTCCCTCCTGCAGCCTATAAAAGGCAGCACTGAGCCCTCTCGTGCGCCAGCACAACCAGAACGCCGCCACCGCTGCCATTGTCGCCGTCGTGCGCCACCCGCCGTGGATCCCCATCCCCCGACCCTCCTCCGCCCGAGCGAAACCTCGGAACGGGTTCCCCTCGACGCCGCGAAGCTCACCGACCCGCCCCCGCCGGCTCTCGTCCACCGGAGCGCCGCCGCCGCCGCACAACACCCCCGCCGCCCCCTGTCCGCCATGGGAGACCCACCTCCGGCCATCCCCAACACCGACCAAGGCCCTCACAAGGTAGCTCTTGCCTCCCTAGTACTCCCTGACCCTTTTCCCATCGCCGCCGACGAGCCTCCTCGCCGGAATTTGGCCGGCCGCCATGCCAGCCACGCCAGGGACCCAATTACTTTGTTTCCAATCTTTCTAAGGGTCTGCACGCAAGTTTCCAGTGGCATATCTACGAACCAGTGTTTTGACCCTAAATTCAAAAATAGCGAACTTTGAAAATGCTTTAAAAATCATAGAAAAATCAGAAAAATACAAACTCAACTGTTCTGTAATCCATAGAATAAGATCTACAACTTTTGTTACATGCATTTCTTCAGTTTCTTGCTATATTTTGCACTAGATTAAATGGAAAGTTTAATAGCATTTATATGTACCCACTGTTGTAGAAAAAGGCTAAACCTAATTTTTGGAAATTGGATTATTTTCTTGATGCATAGGCTAGTGTAAAAAGTTCAGGACCAGAACCCATCTCTAGCTAAATCTTTTGTTAGACTTTGTTTTATGCCATAAAGGGATAGAACTAATTTTTCCTACTGTTCTAAAGTGATTCATATTATGAAACTTTTTATGTGCTGTTATATTGATACCTAGATGCCACAGAAAAATTTAGGGACTGTTTACCTTTCTGTAACCTACTCATATAATATTTGTGGTGGAAAAATGCATTAAATCAAAGTAATTCGTTTTTTGCTTGAAAAATGTTCATCTTTTTACTATAGGATTCATCCGGTTAGAACATGCTGTATGAAAAGTTTCGTACTTAGAAACCCTATAGAGCCTCCTATAGAAATAGATCTTTATTAAAATAGGTGTATCTTGTCCTATTTATTATGCTCTGTATCATGAACAATAAAATCAGAAAAATTTACAGTAATACATTATGGATATATTAACTCCCTGTAAAATTTGTAGCATCAATACTTGCATTTTCCATTCTGTACAAAATAACTAGCTTCTAGTAGTGGCTATGTATTATATTTTTCATATTTAATCTTCTAGACAAAAATGTCTGAAATTTTTGCATTGGTTTTGTCTCTGCATGTGGTACTCTGAATAAATGTTTCATCACCAGAAGTTACCTAGTTAATTAATTGTGTTTAATCCATGTTTGTGCTTAGAAAATTTAAGTTTCCAATATAACACAACCCTTCTTGTTTAATGAAGTTAAGTAGTTTAAGATGTACTATATTAACAATTGCCCAAGAAATCTTAACTAAGTAACTTTACAACCAAATCTATGTTTTTGTGGACTGCAACTTTGTCGTGAAGAAAATAAATGACATATACTATCACTACAACTCATACTTGTGCATTCATATAGAATCGACTACTCTCGCTGACGGAACGTACGAGCTGGTGCCCGAGTCCGAGAGTGAGCAGCGTGAAGCTCAAGCGAATCTAACTGAAGTTTTTGAAGACCCGAACCAGAGTTCGGAAGAGCACAAGGCTAGCTTTGCTCAAGAAGGTAAGCCCCAGAGCATGAACCCTATTTTTCAAATTATGCAACTTATTACTCTATTTTACTTGTGCATTAAGTTTATAGGAGTTGAATGAAAACTTAGTTGCATGATCTTAGGTTCCTATGATCTGAACACTAGATATAAGGTTCGATAAAATGCTATGCTAATAGGATTCCGGTAAAAGTCGAGTGATTTCTTGTCACTCGCGAGAATATAGGAGTTCAATGTTTACTACATGCTGCAATCATAAGGTCGACGGACGGGGCTACGGTGCGATGTTCATGTTGATGATTGAGGCCCCGTCTGTTTAGCGAAAAATGCTAAGGCCGCAGTGTGTGGTAGTGGTGGTTAAGTCTTTGAACGTACTAACCACATGCCGCGAATATGGTAATCGGTAAGCTTAAGTACTGGATTGAACCGAGGCCGGAATATACTCCCCACCGTCTTGAATTCGTTCACATCTAGCTAATGGCGGGTGCATTTGCCGCCATGGCCCGACGTACCGTGGTCCGTGGGGACGTGTAGTCGAGGGCGGTGGGCCTGTTCCGTGAAGCGGGAATTGAAGGAAAAAGTTGCACGTGTGACTCTGGAAGTAACCACGTTACGAGTGTTTAGGTCTGCCTTGCAAGGTTAAGAAATTCAATTCGAATCATACGTTTCTCGCGGTATTGAGACTGCTTGACCCTTTTACCACATAGAGTAAGAAATGGAACAATGATGATGATTAATCTTGTTGGATGCAAATTAATGCTTTCACCTTGTATGATATTGGATAGTTGCCTACCTAGAAAGAAAACTAGAATCTGGAGCTAAAATTTGAAAATAAGGACCTACTTGTATATGCTTTTCGACAAAATAAACCCCTCAAGCCAAAAGCCTTGCATGTCTAGGAGTCGGCTAAGTATATTCTACTAGTCGGGTAAGCCTTGCTGAGTATTAGTATACTCAGCCTTACTTGTGGCTTGTTTTCAAGTGATACTTTTGAGGACATGGTTGCTAGTTTGACTTGGCCATGTACTCTTCCTCCTGGTTGGTCGGTGGAATGGGATGCGTCCCCGACCGATGATGATAATGCCGAGTGATGTCTCGTACGGGCTTCATCGAGATATCATGTATCGTCGAGTAGCTTATCGTTATTTTTTCGCTGCATTGAACTCTGAAGAACTCGTTTACTTTTAAACTCTGAAGTACTTTGTTTTACGAATTCGAACTTGGTCTGTAATAATAAATTTCTGTTGAACCCTGTGTTGTAAAATTTGTGGAATGTTGTATTCTCTAGGCTCACCTTCGTATGAGTACTTTGTATGTGTTGTTTCGATCGGCAAACCCGTGGTTGTATCGGGAGGTTACCCGACAGACCTATGGATTACTCCGTTTAAAGTGCGAGTTAGCCCTGATTGTCCTCGTGGCGATGGTTAGCGCACTTGAGCCGGATTAATTCAGGTAGTTCTGCCACAGAAGTACATCCGTATGCAAGCGTTCCCTCAGGCTCTCGCCACTGTCAGCTCGGTCGCCATCCCGCTATCACTGCCACCATCGTCGTGGTGTTGTCGGGCACAGGCAACCCGCGGGTCATCCAAGATAGACCCGGGCGATCACGGATTTGGGCACAAAATCGGGCCCGTGAAGGGCCGCGGGTTTCTTAACGGGCGAATTTCTTGTTCATGAGTATGGGTAAACCCAGCGGGTGTGTACCCGTTGTCATCCCTAGGTGTAATGGGCCCATATCGGTGTATTTTTGTGTCTTGATGCGGTGACACAATGAATCAAATCAAATCAAAACGAAAAATAAATGAAGCTAAAAAAAGCTTAGCACATCATATAGTTTGAGTTTGAAAGATTGCTCGCCACATGTTCCACATGGCTTGTCGAAGCTGTTGCACACAGAAATTTAGAAGTCGCTAATCGTACCCCCACAGCCGATGTGGTATTAACCAGACTAGAAGAGATGACCATAATTTGGAGGGCAAAGTAACCATTAGCTTCCGTGCGTTTTTTTTAATGTAAGAGCAACACGTAACCACCATTCTCGCTGGGCTTACAACAACGGGTTCAGCAAGCCGCCGGCAGAGCGAGGAGGGCCCAGGGCCGCGCAAGACTCCGTGCCCGGCCCAAGATCTAGCGGCTGCATGCCACCGTAGTAGGTACTCTCTATATCTACATATGTGTGCTTATATCTATCATTTATGCTTGTTATAGTACTTTTATCCATGTAAATTTTGTGCCCATGAACTCAAATTATGTATGGGCTATATGTTCATACTTTTTAATTGCTAGGTATACGTTCGTGCGTTGCTACGGGTAAAATAATTTATTGCTGAAAATCAAAACTTTTACAGATGTATTGGAAATTTAGCTAGTAGATTCAGATCCAAACTTAATGAGTTGTGTGAAAATTCAGTTCAGTCCAATCACATATTTGTTTACCTGTTCATAACGAACAAAAGAAATTCCCCATGTGAGTATCAACTTTTATCATGTGAAACATTTGTAAATTACATACATCTGCATAGACATACGACTATATTCATGCTTATTGCTCAACGTAGCATTCCAAAGTATGCATACAAATAATTAGACATGGCGGACTAATTAGGCTCATTATATTCGCCTCGCAATTTATGGACGGAATCTGTAATTAGTTTTTTAATTAGTCTATATTTAATACTTCAAATGTGAAAAGATTGCATTTCAAAAACTTTACACGGGGATCTAAACAGCATTCCTCAAAATGAAGAGAAAATTCCCTCAATGCCACTGAAAATTTAGCTCGTCGCTTCAATACCATCGAAATTTAGTCCATCCCTTCAATGCTATCACTTTTAATTTTCCATCCCTTGAGTGCCATCACCGTTACATTCGCAGCCAAAGACATCGTAACACTGTTAGATTAGATCTATTAGTTATTTTCTCTTCCATTTTTACCCCTCTCTATCCCTAAACATCAGGCACATCTCACTAGGACCTCATCCTCTGGTTGCTCCCACGTCCGGCCGCCGCAGAGACTGCACAAGGCGATCTGCAGGAGGGCGCGGAGGGGCACGAGGGCGCCGCCAGGTGCGCGCAGCCGGGGGCGCGGGACCTGGGGCGCCGCAAGGAGCGCGCAGGCCGGGGGCACACGGACCGGGGCGCCGGCCCCAGCGCCGCGTCGAGATGTGGGCTCCGATCTCCACTCTCCGGTCCCCGCCAGCGCCACCGCACGCCGCCGTCCTCATCGCTTCTTGGCTCCCTCCGTCCTTCTACCCCTGCTGTCCTCATCGAAGCGGGCAGCGTCGAGCAAGCCTGGTCTATGGCTGCTGTCAAGGTCTCCAGGCTTCGCCAAACAAACGGGGAACAAGCAGATCGAGAGCGTGATGATTTATGCCAGTCCACACACCACGCAGTGCTAGTTCATCGTGGAGGATGACGAGGCCAACGACTGCTTCCCGTCGGCATACAGATACAGCTAATTGATTTTGCTTGATTCTTTAGTTCTTTTAGACTATTTTTTGTTTGATACATCCCATCAGCTGCTATATTTTTTTTTTACTCAATGCTTAAGCTGCTACCTTAACGAGCTAGAGCGAGCGCCGCGCCGAGTCGGGCCGGCTGTTATCCAGCCCTAGCCCTAATATAAAGAATTTTATCGTTCACTGCAAGGGATGAGGTTAAAATTCATCTATTACCTACATAGGTAGTATTATCTTTTTTACACCTTCCTTCTAACTGCGCACTCACAGAATTGTATTTGAAGGGATAAGATTAAAATTTTAGTGGCAACGAGGGATATTCTAAATTTCAATTGCCCCCGAGATGAACACCATGGCGCGGTGCCCAAGTGCCCGGAGCCCCGCGACGGCCGCGTGCGGACAGCTGAAGCCAGCGAGGATCCATGGAGACAAGAAGGCGTTCCATCCCAGCAACCCTCCCCGTCCCTGGCTCTCTGCGCTGCACGGCGCAGGCTTCCGGCACCCGCGGCCCACTCGCTGACAACCCCATGTGGCTTTGGGCCCCCGCGGGCCACCCACCCTTTCCAGCTCGGACGGACGGGCGCCGTGCCGTCGCCTTCCTTCCTCACTCTCCGCATTCCACCTCACGACCTTCTTCTCCATGCATGTCTCAAAATTTCCAAGAAAAACCACCACCGCACAAGATGATCAAACAACAAAAAGAAACGCAAAAACGAGAAAGCTTTGTTTCCATCATGGTCTCCACACATCTCGCAGCCTGCCTGCTCAACCTACCGCTTCGGTAGCGACCCAAGCATTCAGAAAGGAACCATAGGCACGAGACACACGCACAAAAACACCCCTAGTAAACAACTGCTGCTTCACTCTGGAGATTGCTTCTAGACTTTAAAAAGCACCTAGAAGACGAACAACACCTAGCTCCTCTCTCAAATCACAAAACGATCAACGAACGTCCGCTCCACCCTCGCCACCAAGATCACGAGAAGTGATCGCCAACTCCGCACCCGCAGTCAATCAAACACACACAAGAACAAAGCTCGCCCGATCGCCGCGACAAAACTTTCGCGACCGGACGAGATCATCACAAACGATGAAAACGAGCCACTCAGGCACCCCTCCGTCGCCGTTCACGCCGCGACCACCGCTGCTGCCTGCCTGCTGGACATTTCCTTCCGATTCCGATCCCGGCAATGCCGCCGCGCCCCGTGCCGGTCACCGGAGCAGCTCGGCGCGGGACGCCGAGAGCTCCCTGCGGAGCTTGCACGAGAAGAGCCGGCACGCGTCCATGCTGAGGTCCACGGCCGCGGCCAGCGCCACGAACGCCGCGGCGTCCTCGGCGCACCCGACGTGCGCCACGCCCACCTCCACCGTGGGCCTGCTGCACCGCCCCTCCCCCTGCACGGCCGCCGACATCACGAACCCGCGGAAGCTCCCGAACGGCCAGAGCCCGTGCCCGAAGTCGCCGCTCCCGCGGGGGCTGCACCCGGGGGACCCGCTCCGCCCGAACGGCTGCGCCGCCGTCAGGTCGATGGCGAAGCGGCCGCCCCGGGACGCCGGGACGCCCGACTCGGCCACGCACACGCCCACGCCGGAGTTGGTGTGGTCCGGGACGAGCTCGAAGCGGTAGCCCAGGAAGTCGCCGGCGGCGCCCGCGCCGCGCTCGCGCCAGCACTCGAGGCGGCCCCACGGCGTCCAGGTGCCGTCGACGGGGCGGAGGATGAGCCAGCCGCCCGGGTTGGAGCGGCTCACGCGATCCGACCCGGGGGACGCCACGAACGGGGTCACCATCGAGGCCAGCGCCACCGGCGAGCCCGACAGGTCGTGGACCGTCACCGACCACCCCTTGCGCTCCTTCCCCGCGCGCTCGCGGTCCGACCCGAACTTGGCCAGCCAGTTGCGCCCGCCGTTCCCCGGATCAGACTGCACCGACCTGCGGGCATGGATTCCATTCCATCAGAAATCTGCCGCATTTGCTTGGATAATGCAATGAGCCAATGGGGAGGAGGAGCGCAGATTGCAATTGGGTACCTTGAGCGGAGGTCGCTGTTGCTGCGGCAGGAGAACTTGCAGGTGAACATGGGCTGCTTCATGCGGCCCTGCACCTGGAGCACCTGCGGGCTGCACTCGGGCTCGCCGTCGAACTCGAACACGAAGCGCGGGTCGGGCTCCGCGCGCACGGTGAGGTTGAGCTGCGCGGCGCCGCCGGAGGAGGCCGCCGGCGCCGGCGCCGCCTTGCGCCCGGCGCGGCGCTTGCCGATGGCGACCCACCCGCTGTGGAACACGACGGGCTTGGCGACGGCGGCCCTGAGGTCGAGCGGGACGACCACCTTCCCCAGCAGCCTCCCGGAGCTGACCCCGCCGCACGTGGTGCCCCTCCGCCCCAGGTAGACCGCCACCTTGAGCCGGGCGGTGCGGCGGGGCCCGAAGAGCGCGGGCTTGGCAGTGGCCCAGTCGAGGTCGGCCTTGGAGACGTGGAACGCCGCGGCGAAGGCGCCCGTGCACGAGGCGGGGCCCTCCTCGGCGGACGGCAGCAGCGGGGCCGTGGCGGTCTGGTAGGGCAGCTTGTTGAGGCGGATCCGGCAGTAGCAGGGCGCGGTGGTCGGGTGCACCCCCGCGCCGGAGCCGGAGCCGCCGCGCGGGGCCGCCGGCATCTTGAGCGCCAGGTTGCCGACCAGCACCCGCACGAACGGGCACGGGTCCATCGCCTCGCCGGGGGGGGTGTCCTTCTCTGCGGCGCTCACTCACGATTCCTTCCTCCTCGTCGGATCGAAGCAGCAGCGCAATGCGGATCGGTGGGAGCAATGGCGGATGGCTGGATGGAGAAGGGGGGAATGGGGAAGGAAGGAGTGGTGACGAGGGATCATAGGGTATATAAGACTGGGAGGGCGGCCCCGGCATGGACCTGGGGGCGCGGCCAGCCTGGATCCCGGTGAGCTGTGCGCGCCTCCTATTCCGGCCCCGCCAACCTCGCGGACACGTGGGCCCGGGTCCGCCTGTCAGTGTAGGCGGGTCGGTGTCGGCTCGGTGCGCCCGGGTAAGGTGGTGGCGTGCGGGGCGGAGGAGGTGGGCTGGCCGCTGGCGCGAGACCGAGCCGCCCCCTTCCCCCCCTGGCTGCGTGCGTTCTCTTGGCTCACTTGACGGCGACGGCAAGCGATTTTTACCGCGACCCTTTTGGCGAGCCCGTACGGCGTCGGGGGTTGGTTGCTTTGCTTGTTGGTGAGAGCGAAACGGACGAAAGAAAGGGACACGGCAGCGGGGGGATCGGAAGCCGCAGTTCCGGGGCCCCACGGCGTCGGTGAGCCCCGCTCATGATTACGGCGCAGTGCAGCGAAGGTTGGTTTTGTAACGGTCGCAGGTTTTGTCGGGCGAAATGCTGGCCTATGGGAGGGGAGGGGCGGGAAAAAATAACTGCCGAGCAAAAGATCCAGGAGCGAGTATCCTGCTTGTGACAGAGAGTAGACGATGCGAGGCGCAGAGGTGGTAAACAATAAACAGAAGAAGGAGCACGGTGCATACCTTAGAAGAAGTAGTAGCGGTGTTGCATGCTACGGGCTGCGTAGTTAGATTCAAATAGAATCCGAATCCCGCACGGGAGCCTTGGACGAAGACGACAGCACAGTTGTAAGAACCGTGCGGAGGATTTGACCTGCAAACCAAACCCTTTTTTTAAGAAAAAAGAAAGAAAGGATTGAGAAATATTGATATGGAAGATGCTCGTATTAGAAAAAGCGTAAGAAGAGAAGAGAGGAGGTCGCCCAGCTGAGCTGCCGGGTGTTGCCGGCCCGCCGCCCGTGAACACCACGCTCGTCTCACATGCGCAGCCGCAGGGGAATACTGGGTGCCGATGTGTTTCATTCTTGTTTTTTTTTGTGTACGGGTACGACAAGATCGGCGGACGTCGAGTACGGGTACGGGCGCAAGGAGCGTGCCATTGGCTCCATGGTCGGTGGGTCCAAGGGCGCGAGGGACCCACCTGGAAGTCGCGTGAGCGGTCGTCCGGTCTGTTTGTTGATGCTGCTGGTCCTGCCTGGATTAGCCAGCCGAGCACGAGGAGTGCTGCTAACTGCTGTTGCTGGTTCGTTGCTCTTGTTTTTCTTCCCAAACCTTGAAGCCAGGAACAAAAAAAAGAAAAAAGAAAGAGGGGACAGGTTTGGGGTAGCCGTACAGCTGCGAACAGGCAGTTCCCCCGCAGTCCGGATAAGGGACCGTTTAGTTGCTAAAAATTTTTGGCAACTTTTTCAACACTAACTACAAGTATTAAATATAGATTAATTATAAAACTAATTACACGGATGGACGGGAAATCGTGAGACGAATTTATTAAGCCTAATTAATTTATCATTAGAGCTTGTTTACTGTAGCACGATATTGTCCAATCATGGTCCAAATAAGCTTAAAAGATTCGTCTCGTAATTTCAACCGGGGTTATGAAATAGGTTTTATCAATTATCCACATCTAATACTATTAATTAGTGATAAAACGTTCAAAACTAATGTAGCGCTGGAAAATTTTTAGAACTACGCAGCATCTAACCTAAATTAAGAGCGGACGAAAAAGGTAGGTGGGCCCCGCCACCTTTTCTCGGTGGACGGGGCTGATCGTGCTGCCACGCTGGCGGCGGGTCCCACCGGTCAGTCGAGGTTCCCTGCTGGCTGAGGGCTTTGGACTCCGGGTCCACTGAACGTCCGCGCGCGCCGTAGTACGTACTCCTATACGAGTACAGTACCCTGCATCACTACGTACGTTTGACCTAAACCTGTACTTTTTACATTTTCAAGCTCAATATTTTGACAGTTACTCATGATTTATGTTCTCCATGTTTGACCGAAATCTTATCCGAAATGACTTCCTTTACAATACGGAGGAAGTACGTATTTCGCGATTTGGAAAGACGAGGTTGCCCTTTTGGTTCTTTTGCATGCGAGAGCGAGGCGAGGCTTTGCTAGCTGCCAAATGGTGGCACTATACAGATAGATAGAGCGCAGAAGAAAAGCAAGCTGGTGCGGAGGACGGCCCGACAGCGCGGCAAGTTGCTCCTCGCGATGATGATCTGCCGATTTGAACAGGATTGATTGAATCCTTTGCTTTGCTTGCTCAGAAGAGTCCCTAACAGGATCAGACAGCAACTTTGAGTGAGCTTAAAGAGGTGTGTACTGTATCTACCTGCTGCTTTGCTTTTTGTTGGTTGCATTGCATCATATTTTTGGGCCCTCAAGCTAAGCTAAGCTAAGCTTTAATTTTGTTCTCATTTGCTGCTGACAGCGTACGTGTTTGGTTTTCTTCTCCTCGTGTTGCTGCTGCTCGGACGACCCATACCCGCCGTTCTGTCTGCACGTGCTGCTGAATCTCCGCGAAAAGTGAGATTTCGTTGTAGGTCGCCGTTGAACCTTACTAGTAGTTAATTCAGATGATTTTTCAAAAAAGTTAGTAAATTCAGATGCGCCTGTCTTATTCTATTCTGCCGTATCCAACAGCTCCCGTTTCTTCTATCTACAGTAGTGGGCAGCGGCCGTGCTTGTTTGGATTCAAAATTTCAAATTTCAAATAAATATTTACACATATGCATGGCGTACTAAATGTAGTTAAAAAAAATCGTATTACACGGATGGTCTGCAAATCGCGAGATGAATCTAGTGAGCCTAATTAGACCGTGATTAGACAATAAATTGCTACAGTAATACTACAGTAAACATGTGCTAATGACGGATTAATTAGGCTTGTTAGGTTCGTCTCGCGTTTTACGGATGGAATCTGTAATTAGTTTTTTAATTGATCTGTTTAATATTTTAAATATGAAAAGATTTATTTCAAAAAAAAATTTAATTAATCTGTTTAATATTTCAAATATGAAAAGATTTATTTCAAAAAAATTTCGGAAAGGATCTAAACGAGACCTTAGTCACTGAGCTGGCCTGCCGTGCACCCAGAGGTGAAGTTCTGCCATTTTTTTAATCTCTCTTTGCATCCCATGCTTGCTTGCATCGGTCGCAATAAATATACTCTATCCCTGTGCATGGCAGCGACGCAAAGGTTAAAAACTGAAGCGATCGAGGTCAGGAGAGATTAGCAGCGGGATCTTTAATCCTTGGCGAGTCCGTCGTCGGACCATATATGCTCACTCATTCCTGCACAACACCACCACCACGAGTATATATAGTACACTTCCCATAAAAAAAAATACAGTACACTCGAAAAAACATATGGATTGACCGGCGTGTGATTGTAATATACTGTATATATTTGTTATGTATGCAGTATGTGGTGCGAGATCGATGGCAGGTCGATCGGTCAATGCAGCGCATCCAGGGGGGGCACATTTCAGCTAGGTTAGCTGCATCGATGGATGGATCCATCTGCATGCATGCACGACCCCCAGCTGCCGCGAGACGTTCAGCGGTAACGATGCTCTTTGACATTGTCCAAATCGAAACGAAAATTAAACTGAGAATGCAAGCGGTCTCCCCGGCCGGCGTCACGTACTGTGCCTCATTATTACTGTATCTCTGTACAAAGTTCTGCTAAAATATGATGGCGACGACCAACAGAAAAGAAAAGAAACTAAATCAATCTTCTTTTTCTTGAACGAACGGCATACAATACATGTCACATCTCGACCGGCAGAGAGTTAGATACACCCCTGCGGTCCATGGAAAACAAAAAGGCTACAACAGAAATCAAGAACGAAACTTTGTCAACCTTGGGCCGGAGCTTCCGGTGACCTTTTCCTTTCGTTTTCCCTTTCTTTTTCTTTAATCACCAGGCCAGTGAGGACAGGGTGGCAAGAAAGGGTCTGGCTGCCATGTCCAGTGCATCTGCTGGCTGCACGACTAACTTCAGGTTATGTTAATATATAGTACACAAGAAATGCGACTAATTAATATATATATAATCTGCACAATCTTGTGCCATCGATCTAGTGCATCTGTATAATGCCAAGTTTCAGAGATGGAACAAGATGATCGGCTCAGCCGCCAATCTTGTGCAGCATCGATCTCTTCTTCCTAAGAAATCGCAGTAATGGAATCTCATCCTAGAACGGATGATTTGACTCTGCTGGATGAGCCGTGCCCCATTGTCATCACTGATCAGAACTGAACACCGTGCTAGTTCCAGGTGCCGAAGACACCACTCAGTACAGTCTCGAGTGTGCTAGCGGCAGCGAGATGCAGCGTCCAGTATCTCGCAAGCGATCAAGTCTTGTTACACCTCTGAATCATTTCGCACCAGATGTAGTGCGTCCGCCTGAAAATTCAGCACCAGCAACCTTGCAGCGAGCTGGCTGGGAGGCCTAGCCAAACCAGCAACCTTACTATATGTAATATTGTTTATTAGAAATTCAGAAGTGTCTATAGGAGCGCACTACTGGTTTTTAAACAAAATATGGTGTTTTTTTTGTACAACTAGTTATAGCTTAGAATTTACTAATCCATTTTCATTGACCGTGGCCCTGGGACTGGCATGTCAGTGACTAGCGAGTCATCATGTAGGAAATCACAAATCAAGGAGCGGCATTCTTGGAAACTTCTAACTATACCGTCACGCGTTCAATCAGCAGTGAGTCTAATCACAGTGCTAATCGATATTTCCGAAAATTCAGCTTAACTAGAATTGGAGAAAAATGATTTACAATCAATACTACCAGAGTACATAGACGTAATTTATGGCTGTGTTTAAATAGCATTAAATACACGACTCACATTGAGATACTTATACAAGGCAGGATAAGGTTAACCAGAGACCAAAAAAGCTTTACAATAAACATTTAATTTGACTAAACTCCAATTTGTCATGTTAGGCAGCATTATATACACACTATACTAATACTTGGCATGCAAGAAGCATGCATAAAGCAATATCTATGCGGAATTTCATTCTACAATTGCCTAATAGCTGCTGACAAATGGGTCCCACCTTGTGGAGGAAAACGAGGACCTCAGTTTCGGTGACACTATGTTAGAATCCAAAAGCAACATGTTGATATACTTTTTGAAAATACTTCCAGTCACAAGACAAAATGACTGCACTCACTCCATTTCTTCTCTCTATATATAGGACACTTCTCAACAAGCTCATCCTCATCAAAACACAACGCATCCCAAAATAAAATAGCATTCAATACCCCCATATCTTGGTAGTATTTCCTTTCAATTCTCCATCTGAGAATGCCTAGGAGGCCAAGGAGATCCAGTATCAGTTATATTGAGAGCCATGACGACCGTTCCATCGGCGTAACGGACTTTTCAAAGTCGCAGCTGAACTATCCATCCTTAGTGGCGCGAAAGTTGTTGCTGTGATAGAGTGTGAAAGCGGAAAAATGTTCGCTTTTGGCACTCCATCTGCTGGCCCCATTATTGATTCTTTCCTTTCAGGGAATACACCAGAAGGTCCTATCCTTAATGATGAGGCACAGAAGGCCGAACTCATTTATCTACAAAATGAGCTAATCTGGCTTGAGAAACTCAAGTATGCGCAGGAGAGGAAGATGTCGGAGTTTGTGGCACGTTCTAGGGAGATTCAAGAAAGCTCAAAGATGGCTAAGCTTATCTATGGCAATATAGATGATCTTAGAGTCGATGAGCTCAACGTGCTGCTACGTGGGCTCTCATGGGTTGATCAAGAAATTCAAGATCGGCTGCCTCCTCCACTAAAACGTGGCCATCAACTGGAGATCGGTGGATCAGGAGATCCATCATCGTGGCACTCCTCTTCATCGCATTCTCAGATCCATCTGCCACCAAGATGTTTGCCATGGACTTCTGCACAACATTCCTTGAAGATTCCAAGATCATCGTGGCCTCTTCCACAATCGTCAAGGTTGCAGTTCTCACTGCTATCTTCTCTAGTATCTTCAGTACCCCCCCCCCCCCCCCCCCCCCCTCAGCACCACAGGTTCCATCATCTCATGAATTTTCTCTTCTTTCATTGTCCCTACAAATGCCATCGCCACTACCTCAAGAACTTGATCTTTCTTACCAAGAACTGAATTTAAATCCGCTTCTGCCGCCTCAAAACCATGATGATAACACTCACTCAATCTTACAAAATAACAAGGTTTCACGTTTTACTGGTGGTACTGAGGGGAACAATAACCCAGCAGCTGTTGAAAACCAATTTGCCAGTTGCAACTGGCTTTCGCTCGGTCCTTCCAATGACCTGTACTATGGTGCTTCTGTAAGCCAAGCCGCTGACATGCCTGGTCCTTCTAGACTGAATCAACAAACTTGTGACTGGCTCAGCAAAACCACATTAGGGTCTTCTTCTGAAGGACAGAGTCCTGGCCATGGCAACCCTGACAACAAGCTTGGTGATATGGGCTTCGGTCATATATAGTTGATGTAATAATTTTAATTGTCATGTGGTTGAACAAATAACATTTAGTTATCTAGTTTTTTTATAAGGAATTTAGTTATCTAGTTGCTTGTCGTTTGGAAAATTAGTGTGGTCTAGACCACCTCCAGGAGTCTATGTCTAGTCTGTTTAGTGTGTTCTGCATGTATGGGGAGATTGAGGATTGAGAGCTCTTGAAGTTTATTTCATGACTTTGATTCTTCCATCCATGCAATGCTTTGTATCTTTCATATTATTGAAGAAATGTAATCGTTTTTTATTGAAATTGAATGAAAGCTTCTGCCTACATTATGATGAAAGAATGGGTACAAGGATATGCATATATACAGATAAGTTTTTCTGCATAAATTCCTTCATGCAGAACAAAATGTTTCTTATGGACTTAAAGGGTTAGCTGCAGAAACATCCATCACAAGAAAGACATCAGTTGTAGGAAATCCTTGTAGGTATGACTGATGACTTAGTCCTTGATTTTTCTTTTGCGATTTCTTGGATCAGTTTTTTTTTTAGAAAAGGGGGATGTTCCGGCCTCCGCGGGCGCACACAGCCAATTTCTTGGATCAGTTACACAGTTACTTCTCTCATAATAAATAGTGTTTTTCTAGCTTCAATGATTAAAAAGATTCAGTTACATTATGGTGACATGACAGAATCGTTTTTTTAGCATCCATCAAAGCATAGACCATGCAGGACTGGACGCCTTGGACTAGTAGGCAACCATTATTCAATATCCTATTAGCCTGAGCTCGATCGGATATTTTTCAGAGAGATTAACAGAGCTCTAGTGATCTGTCAATTTACTTTTGAGCACGAGAGGACAAAACTGGACCAACCTGCAACATCCTTTTTTTTTTAGGATGCACAATCTCTTATTTGATCAGTGAACACGAGTGTTTCAATTAAGTTCATGGAGGCCCATGTATTTGATCAAGTTCATGAGGACAGAGAAAAGAATTTCTCAAAAGAATATGGAAGGAAAGAAGAAGTACCGGAAATCGAAGTCTCCGATTTGAACTCTCTTTGGAATTTACTGTGAGTTATCAATCTATTTACTTATTAATTTTCACTTCCTATGGGGACAAATATACTCCTATCCGAACAATGATCAGCGCCATTTCCTCGTGATCTAAGTCACTGCAATTTCCTCATGATCGCGCCATTCGCACACGATCGAGCTATATATCCATGAACACAGCATTAACAAATGCGTAAGCAAATAAAGGCAACACATTAACACAGTATACATGCTACAAAATATAGAAACGTGCACGTTGGCCCTGAGAAAAAACTGTCTCATCTGCATATAATTGTTGGATTCAGGGCGGGGTTATAAGTTGTTTCGAACTAACACGTCTTATAAGCCAAAATTGTTTGTTTGAGGGGGTAATAATTTGTATAATACTGTTTGAGATGCTATTGTTGGATGGTAGGTTGGTAGGCCGTAGACGAAACTAAAGAATGAGAGCAGCTTGGCAATGGCAAGTCATGTAAAGCAGCTGCCATTTACTACTGAAAACGTGCATGTATCCCCTGTTTTGGGTTGCAGGTTTTGCTGTGTCTCTTTCCTTGGATCTATCTTAAATTTTGCAGTGGTTATCCATATCCAGTGGGCACTTTGTCCTAGTAGAGAGTAGTAGATAGAGACATGTATATAGAGAGAGTAGTACAAGCATCTGATGCTTTTGTGCTACTTGTTTTAAACGATTTCATTTGCATTTCAGTCAACTGAGTTCTAGCATCTTATTTCCATCTGCCCAGACAAACAACCTGTTAGTTGCTGACTGGCATTACACTTAATTACATACACATTTCAAAGTTCAAACCCAAACCCATATTACTTACTTAATTAGGCTACTACTTTCACCAACATTAACAGCTAGCACTGGAATTAACCTGCCTGACGACCCATCATCATATCCTGCCATGACTGTCTGTATCGTCACACTACTACGCATGCTAGCTCGATCATGCATGCTTCAGAGAGTTCATTGCTGCAGCTAATGTTCCATCAGTCCTTATTAGGAGACCTTGAAGGGCTTGTAGCCCTTGAGGTCCTTGACGAGCCCCTGGACGGATCCGGCGGCGGCGAGCAGCGACACGACGAGGCAGGAGAAGCTGAGCACGTTCATCCACGTCCACGTCGGCGAGAAGCGGCGCGTCTTGGCCTGCGCCATGTACATCTGGACGGGGAAGTAGACGGTGAGCGGCCAGAAGGAGACGGCGCCGATGAGGCCCAGGAAGTCGTTGAAGAAGGGGAAGATCATGGCCACCAGCGCCGTGAGCACGACGTACGCCGTGCGCCACACCAGCCGGAACGGGCTCAGCGGGAAGTCGCCGGCGAGGGGCACGCGCACGACGCGCTCGGCGTTGAGGAAGCCGCTGTCGGGCCACCGGCCGCGCGCCGAGGCCTCGACGAACTGGTAGATGGGCTGGCAGAACACCTGGTAGGCGCCGATGAGGTGGACGGCGATGCAGACGTTGCCGACGTCGATGAGCCAGAAGGGGTCGTAGAAGCCGAAGCCGGTGAGGAAGTTCCCCGGCGCCTGGTTGCCAAACGCCGCGTAGCCCAGCACGCCGCAGAGCATGTAGAACATGGTGGTCGTCGACACGCCGATGAAGGAGGCCTTCTTCATCACCGCGTTCTCCGGCGGGCTCGACCGCAGCGTGTCCTGTGCATTAATCATCATCATCCATTGCATTATTCACACTAGCTTACTTACTGTTAGAGTAAAACGTAATGGAACTGTAAATTCCAAAGCAGGGGGAGTAAATTTTTGCGAGTTCACCGCGTTGACCTATGATGGTGGCCGGATGGCCTACAGGCGGGCCTAGTGGTGAGAGAAGTCTGCCAGCTGAGGCGTTGAGATTAGCGCAAGGTGTAAATGTGAAGATGAATGTGGTGTTGGAAACTGCAGGTGTGGCTTCTGCATTTCAGCCAATGTATTGCACCTACCATGTTTTCCTTTCCTACCAACACCATGGGTAATCCATCTTTGGTAGGAGTACTCATTTTTTTTTTTTGAAAACTAGAGTACTCATTTCAGAGGTCACATTCTGAGCATCCTAACTAGATGTAGTGTTTGTGGCATTTGAGCAGGATAAGATTTACTATTTTGAACAAGAGTAATAGAGTATGGATAAGTTTTACTCGATGAGGGATGCCTGCCATTTTGAATCAGGATCATTTTCAGTATGGTTCTCTAGGAGTAGGAGGAGCAATGGTCATCCGTGACCACTGTTTCCAGCTAGGACAAGAAAACTTTGGACTTTGGTAGGTGAGAAATGAAAGGCCGGGGAGTACTTCACGGCAAAGATTTGGCTTCAAAACAATTCTCTCTTTGTACACATGCAGAGTCTATCAATACACTAGCCTGCACTGGGTTCAATGCAGCAGAGACCCGTGTTGACTACTGCACCACCATCTTACTCTAGAAAAGAAACACTTTATTAACAAAAATTATTTATGATGTAGGATTGGACTGCTAATTTTGATTTCTAGTGAGCTGGTTCGCTTCACCCACACTCTTTCAGTCTTTTGCATGCATCGAGAGTTTGTCCCTTTCCTACAGGCTACAGCCAAAAGATCAGATCACGGGCATGGCCGCATGGGCTGCTCATGCACCATGCATGCTACTAAGATCTTCAGATGAGCTGTTCTTTTTTAAAAGACTCAGATGAACAATTGTCCTATACGTAACACGGATGAAATTTTTGAAATTTCCAAGGTTACTGTACTGCATGCAGTTTCTGAGTTGGAAACTACCTGGATTTCTATGAGGACGTTGGAGTAGGAGTAGGCGAAGGCGATGTCTCCCAGGGACTGGAACGTCTTCCAGATCTTCTCGGTCGCGGACACATCGACCCCCACGGTCGCCCCCGTCAGCGTCGTCCTGGCGTGCACCCCACCTGCATGCACACAGATCATCAATCAGTCCATCAGAAAGAAAAACCAGCAGACACATGCATTGCATCAAGGGCCAGGCCAACATGCATGCTGATACCAACAAAAAAGGTCATTGCCAACATGTCCAATGTCCTACCAATCAAGAACAATTTTCTCATCTTTGTTTGTTCTTTTCCTTGCCAATCAGTTAACTATCCAGCTAATATAACCAATGGATCATATGAGCAGCTGACGAGAAAAATAAATATCAGTGGGTGAATGAGTGACAGATCGAGCTATTATTGTAAGGACCTGCAATCTTGGCGATGGAGAGGCCGAGCCCGATGGAGGAGTAGGCGAGGGACATGACGGCGGCGACGATGGAGAGCCACCAGAGCTTGTGGAAGTTGGGCAGCTGCGAGAGCAGGATCTGGATGCCGGCGAAGATGATCATGTTCGTCGTGTTGGAGGCCTCGCAGTCGGCGGAGTGGCCGTTGCGGTGGAAGCAGTTGGACCGCTTGATCGCCCTGCAATTTCAGCAGGCAAAAACTTAACTCAGAAAACTACTTCATTTGCATGCATGGCTGTGATCAAAATGTATCATATATTGCTTCTCTGCCAGTTGTCAGGTGTTGTTTCTGTCGAAGAAAAAAGATTATTCCTTTTTTTTCAAAAAGAAGATACAAAATTCTTCTTCCAGGCATGCTAATACAAGCCACTCCTTTTCGCCACATCTTTTCCAAGGTTGGGGGAAAAAGAAAGCCGTGGTACCATACCATCTTCTGATTTTTTCCAAGCACTTTTTATGTGTCAAATAATGTTATATATCTTGCCCACTTTTTCCCCCTGCCCTCTGGATCCTTAAAAGACACCCCTTCTCTGACTGACTACTACCACACATGACTCACCAATCATCAGGATTACTCGTATGTATCCCTCAACCCTCATCTTTTCCTACCTAAAAATCCTTTTCACCAATCCCCTCAAAAAAGAACAAATTAACAACAACCATTTTCATCAAAAAGGAACAAATAGTCCAAACAGAATTTGGAGTCACAACAACGAACGAAACAGAATTTGGACTAGCAGCAACAAATGCTACCTAGAACCAGACAAAGTTTATTTGCCAGTTTGGCAGATTTCCATGCTCATTTAATCGTGCTGGTAGCTACAGTGACAGGCACGCCCAGCTAGCTGGTTTGCATACCAGCGTGAAACATGGGAGCAGCGTGCAGTGGTGGTTACAGACACGGAAGCAAAGCTTATCAGAGTCAGGGAAGAATGCGTACCCCATGCTGATGGCCGTGGTGATGGTGTAGCCGATGGTGACGCCGACGAGGTTGATGTACTGCGCCAGCGAGCACAGCCGGTACTTGGAAACCCCTGAAATATCCAAGGAAAACCACGAGCACAAAAGGAAAGGATATCATCAGGATGCCATTATATTATTCCAAAGAGGATTCAGAAAGCTTCCATCCATGATCCATGCGGGCGGCGGCGGGGAGCGTACCGAGGTATGCCCGGACGGCCTGGCCGTAGGTGTAGTTGCGCTTGCCGTGGACGGGGTCGGGGGCGCGGTAGCAGTCGGCGAGGAGGCTGGAGCAGAACCAGGTGATGACGGAGAAGGCCACCAGCACGACGGGGCCGATCACCCACCCCAGCTGCGCGATCGCCCACGCCAGCGACAGCACGCCGGACCCGATCACCGCCGTGATGATGTGCGCGCTCGCCGTCACCAGCGTCCCTGCCGGCCGTGCCGCACGGTTGGTTTGGTTAGTTCATCAGACACAGGCATGCATGCCCACACAGATAGATAGATGCATGCACAGGCAGGCAGGCAGCTAGATGCGTTACCGGTGCGCCTCTCGCGGCCGTCGTCGTCGAGGTCCGGCCGGTCGCCGAAGCCGGCCTCGGCGAGGTTGAAGGCGGCCACCTTCCCGGCCGCCGGCTGCTGGTGCCTCTCCGTCACCATTGCTCTGGCCGGCCTGCCGCGTGTTCTCTCTCTCGACTCACTCTTCCCCCGTGCTCGAGCTGCGCGAGACAGGCAGGGACACAGATGAGTAGACAGTGGCTGTCCTGTGGGAGGGAAGGGGGAGGAGCGGTGGTCAATTTGTAAGCGGCCGGCCGGGGTGGCGCGCGGCTTGCCTTGTGCAGACGAGCGGTTGGGATTTGATGCGGGGAAAGCGCTCACTGTGCCACCTTCTGTGTGTCGGCTTGTCAAGTTTTTTTCTTCTTCTTTTCGATCACACACTGTCGTCGTGTCTCTCTCTACTCTCCAGTACGAGTACACTCTAGCTGCAGCACTACAATTCTCTCTCTAAAAAAAATACTAATAGGAGAGAGAGAGAGAGAGAGATTAGTGAAGAGAATCAATAAAGATTGCAAAGGAGGATATATTACCATATTTGAACACCTCATCTACCGTCCATTCTCTATGCTAAACATGGTTTAGCTTGCATGCACATAGGATCGAATCAAGAATCTCGACCTACTACCAATTATTGAGGGCTCTCGCTGAATCTCATCCAGCCAATGCAAAAGGAGGTGTGCCAGTATATTTTCACTGTAAAAATAAATTGGAAAAAATGATGCTTCTCATGGAAGGAAATTAAGATCATCAGGACTAGGATATGGACACCTTCATTTGGATATATGCACCAGCCAGTTCATTCTTAGCAATAATGCCTATAAATGAGCTGCTATACAATGAGGTAAGGTTATTTGTATACCGTGTGGACTGTCAAGTGTGCATGGATGCATCTGCACCAGTTCATTCTCCTAGTTCAACAGTTTTACAGCTCATGTTGGAATCTATTGGATGCACTGTATCCTCAGTATATATCTTACACCATATCTTCTGATACTCAAATGTTTATTGTTTACTAATTACTGAGTGCATTCTTCATAGCACTGAGTGAGAGAGAGAGAGAGAGAGAGAGAGAGAGAGAGGAGAATAGAAGGTTGCATCTGAATTCTGAACCAACCAATTAATAAGGGGTCTGATTGATGATCTCATCCACCCAAAGGGATACCAAAGCACTTGGGGGGTGTCCACTGTCCAGTACATGGATGCTAGGAATTCAATGCCAAGTAATCAATAGGTGTATCTTTTTCTAATATATATATATATATATGATGATGAGTTTTATCTACACTCACTTGTAGCTACTCTCACCATCATTATACCACCATGTGTATGTCCACATACTCATTTATCACTTTGAGTATGTTTATATACTAATTCTAAGATATTTCAAAGGGATATATATGAAAATTTTCAAAAGCATCCCTATTTTCTAAATATATTATGATTATACCTTAGTACTAATATATAAAAATTGGTATGTCCACATACATTATGAACGGTCATATACCCAAAGATATACCATTATAGATGGTCTAGTATGGTCACATACTTCACGTACATGCCCTTCGTTGGGTCAGATATACCATACATCATGAGATACACGTGTGGGAATAGTTACACATGCGTGTAGAATATATATATAGAAGGGCAGCGAATCTTTTTTATTAAATATAAGTATATAAATCTTAGTAGTACAACATGAATGGGCTAATATTGCGAGGCAAAGATTCTCTGCACGTTTCCATCCTAGTTTTAATTATAAGAGTATAATCAACTTTTGAAAAAAAAATCACACTCTTCAATTTCTATATGGTTGTCAATCATGTTCCTCTTTGATATAGTGGACTCTATTATACTTCTCATGTAAGGAAAAAATAATTATGGCGACTTAGCTACAGACGTACACCAGTTCATTCTTAGAAATGCTTATAAATCTGCTATATTATGAGGTAAGGTTAGTTCTCTGTACCGTGTGAACTGTCAAGTGTGGATATCTGCATCCTCATGATCCACATTTTCAACAGATTCGTTTTTACGGCACCTGGGGAATCTATTTTGGATGCACTGTATATTCAATATAAATATCTCAGACCATATCTTTTTACCTCACAGAATCTCATGATTTGCAGATAATTGTGTGGTCGCATAATTAATGAGTGTGATTTCAGAAGTACGATGGCTACAGGTCTTGCACATGATTCCACACTAATTCACCTCTAATTTGAGTGAATTTCAGCCACATGATACTTGCTACTCAGGTCTAAAGCTTGGCTTACCTGTAAATTAAGTGGCAAATTCTAGATTTTGCGTGTCAAATCGACTCATCGAGTAAATTCCTTATTTGCCATTGGAAAAAGTTGCACTTCCTTATTAGACATAAAAAAAATTGAAGTTCCTTATCTGCCATCAATTTTATTTTTCGTCCCTTTTGTGCTGCTACCATCAACTGAGGGTGCTAACACATTTATCTGGTATATGAAAAGACAAATATACCCCTAGTATAGGATGTTGCTGATGTTTGCATGTTTCCTTTCGTGCCACCGCGATGAATCCTCACCCAATCCTCGATCTAGGGTATGGAGAAGGAGGAGGACGAACAGACATGGTTGGGAAGGAGGGATGCGGACGGTTTGGATAAGGCAGCGGGAAGAGGGAAGGACGGTTTGGATAAGGTAGTGGGAGAAGTGAAGGTGCGGTCAGCTATTGGATTTTTGGAGGGGTAGTATTGTCATTTCAGAAAAATAATTGACTCATACAAATGGAAATACGATGACGACAACAAACAGAACTGACGGTAATGGTAAAAAGAGGACGAAAGATAGAATTTAGGCATATAGGAAACGTCCAAACCTTTTATGGCAAATAAGGAAGAACATCTTTTTCCAATGGCAAATAAGAAATTCTCTCTTATCTATTTGTTACATTGTAAGCATAGTCCTTGTTAGGTCACAGCTACCAAAATCTGCTCCAGCCCTCTTACTGTCATGTTATCTTGCTTTCATTTGGCATATGTACCCACCTTTGTGCAACGGTTTGCTGCTTTTCTCTAGACAGCAACATATTATTCATGATAGAACATTCGGTGATGCTAGGCAACTGACGTCCGATACGTCGAACGGTTCCGTGGCCCAGCAACCGCTGCTTCCTTTCCATTTATCCTCTCGTTCTTCTCGTTCTTCTCTCCTCCTTCCCCGGCGGCGCGCAGGCCTCCCCCATCCCGCGGCGGTGGCCCCCGTCCCGGTGGCAGCGCGCAGCTTCCCTCCACCCGGCAGCTCGCGGCGCGCACAGAGCGCGGGCGGAGCGGCTCGCAGGACAAACGGAGGCGCGCGCCGGTCCGGAGGAGCAGCAGAGCGCCGCGGAAGCGTGCGGCGCAGGCTAGCGACGTGTGGGACGCGCTCGCCGGCGGCGTGTGCAGCGGCGCAGTGGAAGACCGGCGGCCTGGCTCCTGGCTCGCGCAGGGGCGGGCGGAGCAGAGCAGGCATGGCGGGATCCGGGCGCAGGGCGGCCTGCGGCAGCGCGACAGGAGCCAGGGGCCGCGCGCGGAAGGGCCCAGACGGCGCGTGCGGAGGTCCAGCGCAGAGGTAGAAGACGAGGCGGAGGAGCTTGACGGCGATTTTTCCGGTTGGGGCTAGCAGCCAATTTTGCTGCATGTTGCAAGCATATGCTTGACTCGCGCAGGGGCGGACAAAGCAGAGCAGGCATGGCGGGATCCGGGCGCAGCGCGGCCTGCGGCGGCGCGACGGGAGCCAGAGGCCGCGCGCAGAGACGGCACGGGCGGAGGTCCAGCGCAGAGGTAGAAGACGAGGCGGGGGAGCTTGACGGCGATTTTTCCGATTGGGGCTGGTAGCCAGTTTTGCTGCATATGCTTAAAAGTGTTTCAGATATTTTAAAAGAATGTTGCAACTGGTTCATATGGAGTTTGCAAAGTAGATTTAAATATTACGATATTGCATATATTTTATACACATTTTGCAAGTATTTATCTGAATGTTGCATTTTCAACGAGATTTGAATGTTTCATACAACATGAAACAAATATTGCGGCGATTTTTTTTCTCATCATCAATGGATGGCTAATAATTTTTTTTCAACATGTTGCAAACGATAATTTTTTATGTTGTATACGTTCATTTTCTATGTTGCAGATGTTATTCTTAATATTGCGATGGACTAATAGAACGTCGGATCGAACATCCGGGTGTAGCAGCGCCGTAGAACATTTCTGATACAAACAATTAACCACAAAGCAAGTGAGATCATAGAATCATCGATCATGCACGACTTAGACGCTAGTAGATAGTTTCTGTTATTTTTTTATCAAGAATCTTGCACGAGACTAGTTGCAGATGATGTCAAGTAAAAATTAAATTGACTTGACATCATCCTGGTAGATAAAAGATAATGCAGTAGATGTCTCTAACAGCGACATAATTTAACCGTATTAGCCCACCACCATCCAAAATATATATAGCCACATAATTTGCGAATCTTTGTAACTACATACCCCATAAAAATTTGTTGAAACAATTTCCATTTGGGAACAGTTTTTAACTGTACCCTTTCCTGAGAAATTTCTTGATGGTATTGGATAGATGTTCGGATACTCATTGTGTAATATCCTTTCAGGTGCTCACCACCTTTGTTCACCATCACTTCACTGATAATTTATTTAATTGTATTTAATTCATTAACTCTATCTGTCAAGAAAGATTAGGACAATTCTGGAGTGGTGTAGTAGGCACCACACATTCAAAGATATATACCCTCTGAAAAGCTTGCATATTAGCTAGTAGCGAGACATTAATCGTATGCTTATATGGTTCATTTTATTTAGAATTCTAAGTTCATCTACCGGATCAAGATTATCGCTAGACCTAACCTGACGATAAGAAAAGAATATCATTTTGCATAACCTCTCGTGCGCACAATCACATTTCGATTCGACATGCTGATATCGAATCCCAAATTATTACATGTATTTAATTGCATGATGAGACTGAGAAAAAATCCTTTTTGACCAAAGGGCCCCAGCAACAATTTCCAAGTGGCGCAAAACAAATGGTGAAGGAACACCAATCAACCAATCAAGAACAATGGAATCAGTACATACATATAGACAATCATCAAACTCCCAGCATTCCAGACAAGACTGATGGCCGGAGTTTAAAGAGATGGTGCAGTGTGCAAGCTAAAGGTGAACCATCATATATTCTGATACGGCGAAGCACTGTTCGTTGCACAGTTAAGCTGACAGGTAGCATGCCACACAAAGAATAAGGAGGAGGGGAAAAAATATTTGGCAAGTACGACCATTAGCATGCATGCAGCAAGCAAGTGCAGGTGATGAGTTGCTAGCAAGCTACGAGGCCAACCAAAAGCACCGACGACACTTGGACGGCCAGGAGATAAGATTCAGATCTCACACGGGAGGCTCAGAATGGCTGCTTTGCTCCAAGTGGGAGAATATATGCGGAAGAGACCGACACATGGCCCCACGCGTCAGCTGTCTGGTGCCTTGCAGCACCAAAGAAAAAAAAAGACCATTTGACCAGCAGAGTGTATTCAATTTTTTAAAAAAAAAAGTGCATGGCGGCATGTGCGCCTTTTCCATGCACCTCGCAGAAAGATTGCAGGGAGGCCAGAGGCTGGAAACGTTCCAGTCACCCTGGACGGCTGCTGGAACATGTCCTTGAGCTTTTTGGCTCATCTCATCAGCGTCTCCGAAATGGCTCATCCATCATGGTGCGCGCCACTAGCTAAGTTTGCAAGCCAGCCAGCTCCACCGAGGGTACGACCAACACACGAGTAAAGTCCAAGCATCTAACCTCCTCCAGCGGTTGATTCAGCATCTAGCTAGCACTTAACCATTCCGCCACCACTACTGGAAATAGTATGCATGGTTAAAGAAGATTCAGTAATAATAATTAAGAAGATTCATATGCAGATGATGGTGGTCGAATAATCTCAAAGACCATCTTATCTTATCACTATTACTAATTGGAGGCTCCTTTGAAGCCTCCACGTGAAGCCACCTAGAATCCTAGGTGGACACTATAAAAAATTAAAAAATTATAGAAATTCTTACAAAAAATCAGAAACATCTGGCCATAAATCCGACAAATCCAATCATAATAGTCATTTGATCTATTATCTTTTTCATTAAATTACCCACCTCTACCATTATAAAAATAGGCTAAAGTAATCCCCTAAATATGTGTCTAAATTACCCACCTCTGTCATTATAAAAAATAATCTAAATAACCCTCTAATCTTCATGTAAATTACTCACCTATATTATTATAAGAATAATACAAAATAACCCCCTAAATTTGCTTATATGTCCAATTATGTCATTATTAAAAGTTAAAATAACCCATAAATCATGATCTAAATTATATAATTATAATAAAATATTAAAGTGCACCAATATAAGATTCTAAATTACTATTCCTATCATTATTAATATATTATTTATATCATTATTTATATAAAAATACTACTCATGATGTGTGTCACCATGTATTCACGTACGAGAAAAGAGATAAGAATATCAATTTTCATATTGTTCAAATAGTTCAAATAAAGGGTTCAAATAAATACATATTAAACACATACACACGTGTGTGTATATTATATATATATATATATATATATATATGGAGGTGTGATGCAAAGTAAAAAAATTGTTACTAAAGAAATCTATTGTTACTAAATAATGATAAATATGTATCTTTTAAAGTATTGTGTTAGAATATTTAATAGATAAAAGAGCGTATGAGATAGGTAATTATAATTATTAGTTGTAAGTTTTACTTTTATATTAATTTTAACTAGCCTGTGCGGATGAACGGGTTAATAGACTAATTTGATTAAAATAAGGGCGACGCTATTGAGTAGGAGACTGATGGTAAAGAAAACTGAATATCTTCATCAGATGAAACCCAAGTGTCTTCGTTGCGTCGTCTCTTTGTCCTTTCTGAAGCCTACCCTGCCTCGCTCGCCTCCTCTCTCTCTCTCTCTCTCTCTGGTGATCCCTGCCATTGGATCTTCAACCACCTTTCTCGATCCACCCCAAGGTGTACAGATCCACTGCTACACACCATCGGGCCTGCTGCTTCTAGCTCTAGGCCATCCTTCTATAGCCTAGGAAGAAAACTACATGTATTTTGAGTCGAAGGCACTGGCTACCACAAGGAAACCAAGTGTCTTCGACTCCCGTCAATGAGTACGTGTGGCTTAGGCTGTTGGCCAATAATGCATGCTAACATTAGTTGGACTACTTGGATATGACTTGCATTGGAAGCTTATTCTGTGTATTCACTGAATTGGATACCTAGACCATGGCGAGAAATTAAACTTCCCAACTCTACAAGGTGTTAGACCAACACTACTGAAGTGGCAGATACATCATGACAACTTTTTACTTTTGCGAGCGTCAACTCCTGTTCAGGCTGCCGCCGGTGGTGATTTTTCAATCATTTACAGGAGCGTTAGATAGCGGCTGAAACAAAACGATTGCCAAGCCGGAAACCCAGGCGCAGAGAAGTCTAAAAGCGAGCGGCAATGCCGGGCAGGACGCCACGTCATGCAGTCACAAGTCTCAGTGGAGTTCTCTATCTCCACTGGCCCGGGCTGGAATTTTCTTGCACCTCGCTCGGCTGGTCGTGCCTGTGTAAAGCGTTGGTAGATTAGAAGGGTTCTGCGAAGATTCTGAATCTAAAGGCCGCAGAAGGCCTGAATAACAATGGTTGTTCTCTCCCACTAGGATTCCTGATGTGCTCGATCGGCTGAAGATAACGTGCGTGGGTCGACAGTACTGTTTGCCTGCCTCAAAGTCAATAACACAACAGGAATATGTACAGACCTATCTGATTTTGCGCGGAACACGTCGTTTCACAAATCATTAGCTCAGCTTGCAAGAAAACAGGCTGTATGATCATTATTTAAAACAGGCTGTATGATCATTTAATTTTAAAAATACCTTCAAAGTAGGAATGGGGTGAAAATGCAAATTTGTTTAGACTTGTAAATTATACGTAAATCTTAATTGAAGGCTACTTTTAGAGCCATGTTAATCCTCGATGGGCTAGAAATTAAAAAGGGTAAAACCTAGAAAATTCCATAAAAATTAGAAACATCACGCCATCAATCTTGTAGACTCTACCCTGTACAAATATTCGACGCAATATCTAACAAACTCCACCTTGGCGAATATTCCGCCATCTCGAAGCCGTCATGCGCGAATCTACATGTACACTGACTTGGGTTGTTTCCTTTGCCGCTCTATCGAGAGCTGCCCGAAGAAGCACTGCTATCCCTGCAATTTCCATCTCCATGACTCCACCTGCAACAATGCACCCTTCTCTTCTATCAGCACAATCTCTACCAAGCAAAATTAGATTCTGTTCCAGCTTAACAGCTAACTAAATCTAGCACCATGCTCTAACTGACTGCCTGATGCTGAGAACCTCATTGTCGCTATCCGAGTCACATAAAAGAATTGCAACATTAACATTGCTCTTCCATTTCCGCTGCCATACTACGCTTCATGTCTTACACCGTAGTCTTACCGGCGGGGTTGTGTGTGGCTAGAGAGTTGGACTCGGGTCCTGGAGAATGTCTTCTGGGAGATCACATGGGTTTCTTGTGATGGAAGAGCTGGGCCCGATGTGTGACGGAGAAAATTGTTAGATTTAGTTACACATCAAAAATTGATGGTGGGGGATCACAACATATAAGGTGGAGGCAGCCCTCACCCATCAGACTAGTCTTTTAGGTTGAGTTAGGCCCGAGATCTTGGTTGTTGTGGGCTCCGGTGGACCTGGATCTGGTAGGCCGCTGGCTCGTGGGTATAGCGGACCGGGCCGGTTTTCGCTGCGCACTCTAAGACACTGTAAAAAATAGAGAAATCGTAGAAATTCTCATAAAAATCAGAAACATCCAGCCATCAATCCAATAATTTTATCCATAATAGTCATTGGATCTGTTGTCTTTCCTAATAATAAATTACTCACCTCTGTTATTATAAAAATAGACTAAAGTAACCCCCTAAACATGTATCTAAATTACCCACGTCCGCCATTATAAAAAGTTCTAAAGTAACTCTCTAATCTTCGTGTAAATTATCCACCTATGTCATTATAAAAGTAATACAAATAACCCCTTAAATTTGCATATATATTATCCAATTATGTCAATATGAAAAGTTAAAGTAACCCCTAAATCTGAATCTAAATTATTTAATTATAATAAAATATTAAAGTGCACCAATATAAAATTCTAAACTACTACTTCTATCATTATTAATATATTATTTATGTTATTGTTTATATAAAAATACTACCCACGATATGTGTCGCCATGTATTCATGTATGATGGGAGAGATAAGAATACCAATTCTGAAACAAATGGTTCAATTATATATATCAAACACACATGGAGGTGTGATGCAAAATGAAATCTATTGCAACTAGGTAATAATGGTAAATATGTATTTTAGAGTATATATGTTAGAATATTTAATAAATAAAAGAGGGTGTGAGATATATAATTATAATTATTAGCTATAAGCCTTATTTTTTATATTAATTCTAATTAACCCGTGCGGGAGTACTAGAAGAAAACGAAGTCCTAGAAATTCCACCAAAAAATAGAAACATTTGGTCATCATTCCATAGGGCTCTAATCAATATTGATAATAATATCCATTAATTTTGTCATATTTTCTAAAAAACAATTACCCACATCAATATTTATGAAAATATTCTAAATTAATCCCTAAATTTGTATTTAAATCTATGGTAATACCTTATATATATGCAATGAATAGGCATAAAGGATACCCGAACCTATCGCGGGAAAAATCTCACCGGCCGATAGGCTTCGCATGCACAGGCATGCTACCGTGTTTCTCGGGTACACTGTCGGGCGGGTATTCGCTTCACCCTCACCTTACCCGACCAGCCTGTTGCCACCTCTTGAGCCAGGAGCGCGTAGCCAATGTCGTGCGAGTAGTGGGATTCATCATGCATCGTCGGCAAGAGGAAACTGGGGCGTCGTGCCCGCGCTGATCCGGCCATCCTCTTCCCAAGTGAATGAGCCAGGATTAAAATCTACCTATGGCGAACCTAGTACTACTCATCGAATATGCATAAATTTACTATATATCACTATCAGCTCATGGGTCGCAATTGTATAAAAATATTAGGCATTGGTAGATAGATGATTAGATGAACATACTGTACAAGCACTAAGTGCGGCGAGGTAGCCGAGGAAGATTCATCCTCCGATGTTTCAAGGCTTGAAAGCGCTTCATGATTGTATCATCGTCAAGTCCTTTGAATTTGCAAATATGGTTGTAGCAACGTGTGCAAGTAGGGTTGAATTAATAGATTGTCTGATTTCATGAACCAACTCTCACCTTTTAATTTTTCCCAATCTTGCTGGCATCTGAAATTGGTCGTCGCCGAGGGTTAGCGGCACTATCAGGGTGTTGAGCAGGATTAGCCAGCTCCGTTTCCACGCCACAGAGAGGATGAGGTCGCACGGCGAACAGGCGAACTGGCTATTGCAACCTGGAGCCTGGAGGTGAGATCGCGAGACGGAAGGCCGAGGGGCTTGGGCAACGGCGCCTCCGCGGCTCCTCCGTCCGTCAGATTCCTTGTTGGCGATTCATCTTCTAGCTAGTGTGGGCAGTGTTGGGCTAAAGCCTGAGTGGCTGATGGGTCCGCCACTGCCCTTCCCTTGCATGGCGAGAGCTAGCTCTGCCGACTGTGCCACGCATGATATATATATATATATATATATATATATATATATATATATATATATATATATATATATATATATATATATATTAACGCCTGATCGATCTGCCGACCACGCCATCATCTTTCTGAACCGCACGTACGGAGCTGACGTCGTCAATCGATCAGATAGTGTTATTAGGTTACCGACCGAACGAATCGTGGGCCGGCCGGAGCATCTATATCTATCTATATCATTCCTTGGCTACCTAATAATCTGGCCCATGGACGCGCCAACGATCGACTCATCATCACTGACGACGCGACCCTTGGTGCCGACCAGAAGCCAAGCAAATGCTAGGAATTCGAAGCCTAGCTATACATGCGCATCCATCCATTGCTACTGCGACGTCCTAGCAGTAGTGGATGGAGTAGGTGAGACTCGATCGACGATCGTGTATGGCGCCCGGCCGGGCGTGTGGCTCGAGGAATTTTTTGGTTTTGTCAACCCACGTGCACGTGATGGCGGTTCGTTAGTGGCATGGAGGAGACCCGACCTAATGGCATGGGGTCTCTGGATCTCTTGCTCGTGAGCTCGACTATGTCAGAGTGTGTGTTTGGTTCCAATGATCAGTTTCGAGTCGTATGCGCGCGCTTTGGCCTCATAATACACGCGCATGGCACATTGTTCAACCTCAGTCAGTACTGAGAGGTAAGGATCACGTGTTTCTTTTGCACTAGTACTGACACCGAAAACAATTACCAGCAAGCTTTCGTAGCTCAGTTGGTTAGAGCACCCGTTTAGTAAGCGGGAGGTCTTGAGTTCGACTCTCAACGAAAGCAACGGTTTTTACTTTGTTTTATCCATTTTTGCCTTACCTTTCTTCTTTTATTTATTTTTTCTGCTCGGTACCAAGGTTTTCCCCAGTATAATATGGCTACGTGACAAAATGTTTTTCTTTCTTTCTCACATTCATGATTATTACAGTACCGCGCGTAAGTTTCAAAGCGAGCACAGCACATGCCAAAAGCTAGTTTGCATAAACATCTCAAAATGGTATCTTCCAGGCCCATGTCGTGACTGCCGCACCCCATTGCCCAAAAGATTCAGCCACGAGGTAAAACCGCAGCCCTGCATCGTGCTCACACTTTTGACTGGGAGCGTCACTTTAACAGCGTCCGACCGCAACTCGGAATGCAAACATGACCGTATGTATATTCGCAGTTCAAATCAAACTCTTCCAAGTGTGCTTATCCTGGATTATTTTTATGGCACTATCTCCTTGAGAATGGGAACAGTTTAGACTGACGAAACGAAAGCACGTCCAGATCGGAATCAGACACCTGCCGCGTCGAATCTCAAAGTGGTTTGAAATGTGGCGAAAGCCACGGACAAATCAGCCTCGAGCCCTCGACAAACAAAAACGGAGTTACCCATGTGCAGCTTGCCAATTCAGCTCCAACTGCTAATCCTAGTTAGTGCTCTGCAAATCACATCTTAGTGTCCACCCATCAGTTCGTCGATTACAGCGGTCAAAGTGTAGCAAAACATTCAGACTTTCAGAGGTTCATCTGACGCTTTTGATGCAGGTCTGAATCAGCACTCGGCGCGTATGGTCTTCAGCAAGGATTCAGTGGAATGATGAGATCGCGCGGAGAGTTCAGGTTGGACTCGTCCGTGTTGGTTGTTCCCTCCAGGATCAACACCGCTTGGTGCCTTTGCCAGACGATGAACTTGACTAGCAAACGTCGGCAAGATCGCAAGTGGGATTGGATCCTGCCGATCTGGAAAATGCGCTGAAAGGGGTGTGAAATCTGTGGACGATGTCATCATGTCAGGCTTTGCTCTTGCCTTTGGTCAGTCTCAAGCTAAGATGTCTGCCCTGTTCAGATGGCGAAATTTATAGCTGGCGACACTAGCAAAGTTTATCAGGGATCTGGAAAAGATAAAAGCAAAGCTTATCAGTGGCTACGTGTCTAAAGTAGTACAATGGACATGCCGGAACTGACGAAAGTTGGAGTGTTTGACTGTATTAACATCAAACTGTTATGACAGTAATCAAACTATTCTGACAGTAAAAGAAACATCAAACTGTTCTGAATTTCATACAATGATGTCTACCTATAGCCTATGCTTGTTTTGCTTTATAGAGCCTTTCAGGTAGGGAGACTGTGATGTTGCTTCAGAGAAATTGCAAGATGCTGGATTCATCGTTTTCTTCTCTCTTTTTTTATTAACAGTGGCAAAAGAAGCCTCGTTCTGCATTTCGAATTCCTGACAGGCCCATGACAGATAGTACAGTAGTGGGCCTCTTGTAGCTTTGGCATGCTCAGTTTTGGACCTCAGAATTGCAGGTCCTTCCTGTTCAGTCACATCTCTTTCAGACCTGAATGGAAATGCAGCGTTGAGTAACTCCAAGTAAGGTGCCCATAGCCCACTCCACAGTCCACACCATCACCTTGAGAACGGGTGGTACATTTGTGGTTTGGAATCAATGTGTTCCAGAGCACCAATTCCTTGCCGACACCGCAATGCATTCCTGATGCAGACTCCTCTAACACATTGACCTGCATTCAGTAACGCCAGTAGCTCGCTGCTCAGCACCCCTGTCTGAAGGTTTGAGTGCAGCAGCATCACTGTGCAGTTGCCCTGGACTCCCTCATGCAGAATCCGAAGCAAGTTCTTGGACCATGGATGGATCAGAGATTCAGGAAGTAAGTACACTGAACGTTTGCCTGCATGTGGGCTCATGAGAGGCAGGACCAAGGCTTTGCATGCATTTGGCAGCAGGCTTGCATGAGGTACTGGACCCAATTTAAGATTTTGGGGCCTGGTCCATTTTGGATTGGATTCAATGTGTTCCAGACCAGAGCACCACCATCTTGACTCTGCATCGAGTTCTTAGCTCACTCTCCTAACATTCTGACTGGCATTCAGTATTGCTGCTGTGCAGTGCCATTGTCTGAAGGTTTCAGTACAGTCATGCAACACCAGCATGGACTGACTGGATTCAAGTCTTCAAGAAGAATCCAAAGCACAGATTCTTCTTGGGCCATGTATTTGGAGGAGCCTTTGGAAATCAATCTGAAAGCACTACTGTGCAACAAACATCATTTCAGACCACATATACTAAAATCCCTTCATCTTAAGTTTTTTAATGGTTGCTTACAACAATAAACTGTTTCAGAGTGTTATTAGTGGAGGATTGGACGGGTGAGTGGGTTAGTGCTTCAGAAAACGAATGTAAGTTGACCAGCAAACTTGCAGGATTCCATTTATGCTTCTTTTTTCTTCACAGTTCTTTCCCCTGCATAACTGCTTTTGGTCTTTTACAAATTTTGATCCACTCCACACATGGAAACAAGCAATGATTAGGGTTGGTGGTGCGTCCCTGTTCGATCATTTGCTTCATCCACATAGACCTGTCTCCAGCAATTTCTTGTCAGTCTTTGGTTGCCCTTGGCAAACACTGGAGTGTGGACAGTTGGACTTGGAGCTTCTGGTGGCCAAACAAACCTTCAGTTCAGCCTTCAGTATCCTAGCAGTTCTCTGCTCCTGTATGCTAGGATACTTGTTTACTGTCATCCATCTGCATACAGGAGCAGAGAAAAGAAGAATGTTCAGATCAAACTGGTACACGCGATTGATGTATCATATTAATGATCCAAAAACTGGATAACAATCTGACTGTGAAATCCACTGAGAAAAAGCAAGACGCAGTTAAGACCAAATCATTCCGAATGATCGCCGAAAGCTTTGTCCTAACAAAGTATCTATCTTTTGATCGATTTTGGACAGACGTCACAAAAAGCGTGCAAATGATGTGACGTTGACCACTCAGACACAAGTGGATTGTTCAGTGTCACCAACTTTTTATCTTCTGATCATGCTGTTGCCGAATGCCAGAACATAGGCAGTCGAAAACCTGTGCAGTGCAGTCCATGGGATGTTTCGGGAGGTGACCATCTACGGCTTGACTCATCATAAACTGCTCCAAAAGACGTGAAAATGTTGGTGCGGTTTCAGTACTCCTACAGGGAGATTGATTGATGCAGGCATGCCCTGTAAAAAGTCAAGTGCTTGGTGCGATGGCCTTTCATCAGCTGATAACACTGACTACAGCATGGAGCCATGGAGGCAGCGCCATCTGCAACTCTGCACTCAAGCAATGAGAGGAGAGATGAAAAATTTTGCCGGCAGTCGAACTAGGGAGTAACAGTGGTGAACAGTGACTGATGGTATGTTGGTTTGCTTTTTTTTCCTACTCTGCTACAGTCACAACATGAACATCCAGAATAACAAAGGACTCTGATCATTGCACAACGACACGTGCTATGTCTGAATGATTGGATAAGGCCGGTACGAGCCAACAGATGTGATCGCGACTGGGAGATCTGGAGCATCCGAAGTAGACGATTTTGAAGTCCATGTTCTAGTACTGGCGATATCTCTAATAGTCTAAAACTCTTGTTTTGCAGCCAAATGTTTGTAAACGCCTGAAGTCATCTCAAACCTCACAATTCAACTGGTCGATCCTCTTTAAAACTAGCACAATACTTGCAACCACAACCATACCAATAAAATAGTGACTAAGGTTGTCCACACTCGTCGTACTCTATTTTCTTTTCATCCTCTAAAAGAAATATTTTATCTTGATTATCGAGATTCTCTCCTCTATATCAATTTCTTCCGCACCCATCATACTCTGTATCTCATCCTGATGGACCCACGTGCTGTACTCTATTTCTTTTTTTTTCCTACCCGGCGCCGTCCCTCCCGCTCGCAATAGCGGACGAAATCTGCGTACGCTAGCAATAGCGGACCTCCGCACATCCGCTATTTTAGTGTAGCACTTCACGTTCCCCGGTACAGCGGATTCTACTCTATCCGCGTACTCCAACGGCGACTGCCGGTGCACACAGTGTAACGTTATCCGTCCTCTATTTTTATCTTATTCGTGATTGGTTATCAAAATTCCCTTCTCTACATCTAGTTTTCCCGACTCGTCATACTCTATATCCGTTATATCCGTGCTCTATTCCAACTACCTAGGCGTGGGCCCACACGTCAGAATATTTTTCTTTTTCTTTCAACCCCCGGCGCCCCCTCCGGCCCTTTTTTCCGTTCTCTCTCTCGGCCTCACTCCCTCCGCCCCCACCCCCCTCCTCTGTCTCCCCCTCCCTCCCTCCCTCTAATCTCCGCTGTCCCGAGCGCCGCCGCGGGCGGGCCACGGCGCGGCGCGGCCGAGCTCCCCGGATCCCCTGCGCCTCCCTCTCGATCTCCGCCGGAGCGCGCGGCCGGCGCGACCGAGCTCGCGTGCGGGTGTTCGCCATGGGCCCGCTGTCCGACGCCGTGGCGTCGAAAGGCTGTACACCTCCTGCTTCTTGACACGCTGGCCATGGTCGCCCCATCCCCGGCGCCCCTCCGACGGCGGCGGCCGGATCCAAGCGCCGCCGGCCCTCCGGTCCCTTCCTCCCTCTCCGCCGAGCCTCCTCGCGGCCACGGCCATGTCCGGCCCGTCCCTGCCCCCGGCGGCAGAGCTCCATGCGCGGCGTGCGGCCCGGCTCCTGCGCGCGGCGGCGGCGGCGGCGAGCCCTCGGCGGAGGAGCAGCGGCGACGGCGCATCGAGGTGGTGGGGCGGCGGTTGAGGAGCGCGGCGCGGGCCGGATCCCGTCCACGAGGCACGACCCGAGGCGAGCAGGGGCGGTCGGCGACGGGGACGCGCGGGTGCCGCCGGCCTCGATCTGCGCGAGCTCGAGCTCGGCTGGCGGCGGTGGGCGCGTAGCGGACGGCCGCTACAGCGCTAGATTTGGAGTTCTTTCTTCCGTCTGCTAGGATGGAGGAAGCTGGTAGCGTACCCGGTGCGGCACCATAAACGCTAAATCGATACTGCAGTATCGGATAGCGTTTCTTTTACCGCACCCGGTGCGACAGCCTAAGGCTCTCTGCTGCAGCAGTAGGAAGTGCCCATGGCAGGTGGGCCCACTCCTTGTCACATTGGAGAGAGCAGGTGTCAAGCATGTGCTTGTGGGCGCCATGCACAACCTTCACAGCTCATAGTTTTTTTGACCGAGTAACAGAAAAGGGATTGGGGTGAGCGAAGGAAGCATCTCCAGGTCAGGAGGCCGGATGCTAGCAAACCATAGGCTGATTGATCCTGCCGTTGCTTTCACTTCACTTCAAAGCTTTGGTTCCCTGCTGGTCTGCAGCCATAGGCTGCCAATGCTTGCAAGTTGTTGTAAGGGCTTACCATATGATAATCTTCATTAATGTGAGGTAATGAAGGTCAAGGCAAGCATTTGTGGACAGACAGGTAGTGATGTTACTAGGGTAGTACTATTGAACAGTTGTTCAGGATGAGGAGTCCTGTTCCTATACAGTGTTAAGCAAGGAAAGGCATTGCATTAACTGACAACATCCAAAGGCACCTTTCTTCTTGCCTGGAGACTTGAGAGCAGAGTGCAGTACAACACATGAATGCTAAGGTGCTTACCTTAACACAAGTACAATTGTACAAAACAAACATGATTGCTCCATAATCCTAGGCTTCTAACCCCCTACTAAGCTCCTGAATTCTAACAGGAGAATGGACATTAGGAAGCTGATATATACAGAACAATGCCCTAATTGAGGCACACACCACACCACAATTCAGACCCTAAAGATTCCACACCCTAATTGACGATGGCTGAATACCAGATAGCTAATTTGACACGCTAATTCCACACCCGAAGTGCAGAAACCTAAATTACCACACCCCCAACCTGAAATATCCAAACTTCTAACAAAAGAAGGAATGGTAACAATTAAGCTTGACTGCTTTCAGATGCTGATGAGATCTCGAGTTGGGGACGATTGCGAGCTCGGTTGCTGCTGCTGCTCTTTGGCTTCATCATTCAGTGCTTCAACAGATCCAGACGACACTGGAGGATCAGGCGCGGCACCATCATCGCCACTGGGAAGCTCATCTCCTTCTCCCTGCCTCATAGTCGGCTTAGGAAGCTCACTGAGCATCTGCACCACCTCCCGCATCGTAGGCCGCTGCACGCTCTGCTCCTCGACACAAAGCAGCGCGACATAGAAGACATGCATGACCTCATGCACCGGCACAGTTGAAAGCCTGGGGTCCATAATCTTGATCACCTGCTCCTTGTTCGAGTCCGTCATCGTCTTGACCCACTGGACTATGTCCACACCATCCCCAAACTCCCCTACCGGCTTCTTTCCAGTTACCAGCTCAAGAAGCACGACACCAAAGCTGTAAACATCGCTCTTCTCATCGACCTTGAGGGTATAAGCATACTCTGTAAATCCAAAAAAAAAGGTTAGTTATTTTGGCAAAAGAGCTTATCCACTTCAGATACAAAGCAGCAGTTCAGTGGGTAACCAGAATGACACATAAGGCAATGCTATGTTTCATTAGCTAAACGTGATAGACATAACTAAATGGAGACAATTAGTAACAACTAACAACACATTTGCATTGTAAGAGCATCACTAAGCATCGAAAATCAATAACTGTATTCCCAATTTAAACAGCAGACAGCAAGAAGTATCAAAACTCCTTTACTGTCAGTAGTTCTGAAAAAATTGCGAAGATAGATCGTTTACCTGGAGCAATATAGCCGTAGGATCCAGCAATGGCAGACATACATTGTGATGTGCCTGAATCCTGCAAGAACTTGGCCAGCCCGAAATCAGCAACGTGCGCTTCAAAATCAGAGTCAAGCAGAATGTTGTTCGATTTCACATCACGATGTAGGATCGGTGGCGAGCAATCATGGTGTAGGTAGCTGAGACCCTTGGCAGCCTCCACAGCAATCTTATACCGAGTGTCCCAGTGGAGGTGGCCACCTTTCTTGCCATGGAGTAGCTCCCCCAGGCTCCCATTGGGCATGTACTCATACACCAGAAGATTCGTCTCATTGTTCGAGCAGAAGCCAAGCAATCTCACGATGTATCGGTGCCGGATCCTCCCAAGTGTCTGTATCTCTGCAGAGAACCCATGGTCATGTGAGGATCCGCGGCTCATCGCCGAGAGCCGCTTCACTGCAACATGCTCACCATCTGGCATTGTCCCCTTGTACACAATCCCAGCTCCACCTTTGCCGATGACGTTCTCCTCCTTCAAACTATCGAGCACATCGTCGCAGGTGAAGTCGAGACGCTGGAACGCAGTGAGCCGCCACGCCCGCGCCTCACTGGTCTTCTTCAGTGACCGGGCCTTCAAGATTGCCATGGCAGCAAACGCAATGGAGCAGACCAGCAAGCCGAGGACGATGAGCAACTTGAAGGTATTGGACATGCCACCATGGGTGTGTGCGCCATGGTCCGTGCCAGCACCACCAGAATGGCACGGTCCAAGGTACGGCCCGCACAAGCCCGGGTTGCCGACGAAGGACGTGGCATTGAAGTAACTGAACTGCCCGGTGGCCGGCACGAGCCCAGACAGGTTGTTGTACGAGAAGTCCACTGCCGTGAGGCTCTGCATCGCAGCAATGGTTGCCGGTATCTCTCCATCGAGGTGGTTCCGTGACAGGTTGAGGTAGTTGAGTATCCGCATCCCGGAGATGCCCGGCGGTATCTCCCCAGACAGGTTGTTCCGGCTGAGGTCCAGGTAGGTGAGCAGCCGGCATTTCCCAATCTCCGGCGGCACGCCGCCGTGAAGCGCGTTGCCGCTCAGGTCAGCCTTGGACAGCTGCTGCAGGCGCCCAATCTCCGGCGGTATGGCGCCGGTGAACGCGTTCTGGTCAAGAAGCAATTTTTGCAAACCAGAGAAATTCCCAATGGACGCCGGCAGCGCGCCGGTGAGCTGGTTGTTGGAGAGGGTGATGGCCCCGAGATTGGACGCGCCGGTGCCCGCCACCGCCGGGAAGCCGCCGGACAGGAGGTTGTCCTGCAGCTCAACCTGCGTCAGATTCGGGAGCTCGAAGAGTCCTTCCGGGATGGAGCCGTTGAGGTAGTTCTCGCCGAGGCGGATGCGGGAGAGCGCCTCGCATTTCCCCAGCGCTTCCGGGATTGAGCCGAAGAGGAAGTTGCCGAGCGCGATGAGCGTCTCCAGCTTGCCTCCGGCGCAGAGGTCCGGCGGGAGGGTGCCGGTGAGCTTATTGGACGAGAGGTCGACGAGCTGGAGCCGGCCATTGCGGCCGAGGCGGCGCGGGATGCCGCCGGTGAAGTTGTTCTCCCAGAGCTGCAGCACCTCGAGGCTGGGCAGGTCGCCGACGAGCTCGGGGATGCTCCCCCTGAGCTTGTTCCGGAAGAGGTTGAGCAGAGTGAGGTTCTTGAGCGCCGCGAAGGTTGCCGGAATCTCGCCGGTGAGCGCGTTGTTGGACAGGTCGAGCGAGCTGAGGCTCTTGAGCCGACCCAGCTCCGGCGGGATGCCGCCGGCGAGCCCGTTCACCTGCAAGAAGAGCGTGTCGAGGTTCGCGAGGTTCCTGAGCTCCGGCGGAATCTCCCCGGAGAGCCCGCAGTTGGCGGCATCCAGGCGGACGAGCTCCGTCATGTTCCCGAGCTCCGGTGGTATCCCCCCGGAGTAGCTGTTGAAGTAGCCAATGTAGAGCTCCTTGAGGCTGGTGAGGTTGCCGAGCTCCGGCGGGATCTTCCCGGACAGCTCGTTCCCGGAGACGGCGAGGTACTGCAGCCTGCCCCAGCGGCCGTACTCGGGCGGGATCTCGCCGGAGAAGAAGTTGCCGCCGAGGTGGAGGTGGCGCAGCACCGGCAGCGCCGCGACCTCGCGCGGGAGCGGGCCGGTGAGGTTGTTGTTGTAGAGGTCGAGCACCCGTAGCGCGCGCAGGCGCGCCAGCGGCGGCGGGAAGGTGCCGTTGAGCACGTTGTTGGAGAGGTTGAGGTGGGTGAGGGACCGGAGCCGGGCCAGCGGCGCCGGGACGGGGCCCGAGAGCGCGTTCGCGGCGAGGTCGAGCCGCGCGAGGTGCGCCAGGCGGGAGAGCGCCGCCGGGACGGGGCCCGAGAGGTTGCGGCCGGAGAGGTCGAGCCCGATGACCGCGGCGCGCGCGTTGCACGTCACGCCGGCCCACGCGCACGGGGCGGCGGCGGTGGCGTTCGCCGTCCAGGACGCCAGCGCGCCGGCCGGGTCCGCGAGCGCCGCCTTCGCCGCCAGCAGCGCGTCCGCGTCCGCGCTGGCCGCCGCCGCCGCCACGGCAGCGGCGGCGGCGAGGAGGAGGGGGAGCAGGAGGTGGTGGAGGCGCGTCGGCATTGTGGCCGCGGCTCCGGGGGGCTCCGTCGGGGAGAGTGGAGACAAGGGAGTGAGGCCGCGCGCGAGAAAGGAAAGAGCTTTACGATAGGCTGCTCATTCTTGGACGCACGGCAACGCGCGCACACACTTGACACACACACCTACTCGCTAGGCCGCTAGTGCCTATAAAAAAGCATGTGATGGTGTTGGATTTTCTGATTTCTTTATTTTTCTCCGGAGAAACTTGTCTTTTTTTAAAAAAAAAACTTAACTTGTCTTTTGTTTCAAGGTTGGGTTGGCTTTGTGTGGGGGGTTTCTTTTCTTTTTTGGGATGGGACAGGTGTGGTTTGTGGATTTTTGTTCATGGAAAAGTTGCTTTCCGGGCTGATAATGTTCTACTCCTGTGCTGATGCTGCGTGTTGCCATCACTGATGTTGTCGCTTGCTGGCAACTTGGAGAGAGCTACTCGTAGTAGGAAAGTTTGTGAAAAGCACACACATTTTGGTGTCCTTGATTAGCGTTGGTGCTCACTGTAACCAAAGCTTTTTTGTATTGCTAATTCTCTGTCAGAGCGTTGGGTTGTTTGCCCTAGCTGCTGCGTCCATCATCTCCATGAGGAGACCATGACTCCATCCGTGGGCCATGGCAGCAGCGAGCGTGGTCCAACCTGGGTGAATGTGCTGCGATCCCTGCACTGTGGCAGGCCCTGTCGGCCGGAGCAGCGAGCTGCTCATGCTCCGATGCTCGTGCGTTCACACACACACACATCAGTAGCTTTTGTGCGAGACGGGTAGAGTAACCACAGCCGCTCCACTCCCATGTTTTTTCTTTTGATGATCACATCTACTCCCATGTTTATTACTAGTATAGTACTCCGTAACTTGGATCACCGAAGCCTTTGACTTGGGAGGTACTGCGGTCTGTGGCGTTCATCGATCGTTGCTACGAGCTTTTATATACTACCAGTACTAGCATCTCGAAAAGACTACCATTTCATTCATTTTTACTGTGTGACTGTATCTGTAATCTGCACGCATGCTAACCGGAAAGCTCCTTTAGATTGTTGTTGTTTTTATTTACCCGCAGGTCAAAAAGTTAGGCCCAGGAAGAAGGGGGTTGGGAGGGACAGTCCAACCTTTTTGTCAGTAGCAGAACTCAGAGGTTCAGAGGCACTGTAAAAAGAAGCCGTGTCAGCAGCGTGGAGGTGATCAAATCATTGTCACTGTGAACCGAATCATTGGTAGGCTGTTAGCGAAAAGTAATCGCTCTTCGTTTTTACCAGCATGCTCACCCGCTCGATGGGATGGATGGATGCTGAAGAATCGCTGATGTCTGTTCTTTTTTTTTCTTCCGTCAGAAGAAGCAAAACGTGCTGTTTGTTTTCCGTCGCCTGATCGGGTGCCCGTGACCCTCCTCCCTTGACTCGAGAGCAACGGAAGTCCCAATTTGTTCTCGCACTCTGTCGCCTTCCGTCCGCCTCATGCAATGCAAGCTCATGGTCGGTCCATGGCACATTGGCATCTCTGCCTGCTTTGATTGGGGGGTGACAGCAACTCACGAGCTCCCCTGCCGCTCTCAGTTTGGTCCGTCACAGCCTAGTCAATCTCTCTCTCTCTCTCTCTCTCTCTTGAAGAATAATATGGAAAAATGGTAACACGTATGTTGAGATCAAACAGTGTCAAAAACTCAAAAATAGGAGGGTGTTGTAGATGATATTCTTAAAAAAATACTGAAGAATTACCTTTCCCCTGAGATGTCAGATTTTGTACATGTCGAAATCAATCCTAAACTAGACGTGTTTTGAATAAAATAGGAGGAAGAAGCGTGTGTAGAACTATAGATGCCCTTGTCACAGCGCAGACAGTGGCCGTTCGTGCGAGGCGAGGCAGATGATCAAAGGAGAGACAAGTTTTGGGGTGCTGGTGTTCTGGACGTGATGGTGTCTGTACTAGCATAGGGCGCGGTTAATCAGGTGAACGCGCCTGCCTGCCCACGAGGCAATGGACGACTAGCTAGCTAGTGCAGCAGTGCTGGGTTCTAGGCAAAGTGAGCCTTTTTTAGTTCTCCATTAAAATTTTTACACATCAATCATATTAATATTTGGATATATGAATAGTGTATTAAATATAGTCGGAAAAAAATCGTATTACACAAATGGACTGTAAATTGCGAGACGAATCTAATGAATCTAGTTAGTTCGTGATTAAATAATAAATTGCTACAGTATTGCTACAGTACCTATATGCTAATGATGGACTAATGAGGCTCATTACATTTGCCTCGACCAAATTTTTAATTAACTTTTTTAATTAGTCTATATTTAATATTAAAATATAAAAAAAATTATTTTAAAAACTTTACGGAGACATGCAAACGAGACCTGAGTTGGACGAGGTCAAACAAAAAAATAAGCAAGTGCTAGTGCAAGTGCAGCGCCGAGGGACGGTGGGCCATCCGCCAAGGGGTAAAAAAGAAAGAAAGGAAGGAAATGCCGGTCTCGAGCCACGAGCGTTGTGCCTGCCCCCCGTCTCGACAACCACATGCATCCCAAGATGAAATGAAACCACTCCAGTACACTCGCCGTCCATCCTCCACTCCAGCTGACAATTGCCTCCGTCCATGGTTTTACTAGCTGCTAGACTTTCCTGCTGCTGCTGCATCGGTCGATCTCACAGAATCTAGAGCTGGGACTTTGGGCCGTTGTCTTCTCAGGCCCCGTGGGACTTGAGCCGTTGTCTTCTCGGGCCCCGTTTGGCATGGATAGTGATTGGACTTGGGCCGTGCTATCTTTGAGGAGGATACTAAAATCTTTTAGCACGATCTAAAGCATAGTATGATACGAAAATTTAAGTTTTGGACCGTGCTGGCACGACATGAATGTGAGGGCCGTGCCGTGACTAGAATCTCAGCATGATGGGTCGTATGGTACAGCTAGCATTTTGAGCCGTCTTAGACCAGCACGGTACCTAAATAGCACGTCAGCCCACTGTAGATAATCTTCCTTTCTAATTAACAACCATTAAGGAAGGACACATTTTTTCTTATCATGGTAGTAGTCGTAGCAATGTACATGCATGGTAAGTTAGTCGTGATCATTTCTTATTGTAACGACGAGTATGCAAACCAACTGCAAGTATCTGGAGGGCCGTGCTTGGACCGATACGGCAAGCAGAGGTGTCGGTGTGCCATGGGCCGTGCTTTGGCTCGGTAAAAAAGCTTGTGGTGTCTAGAAGTCTCGACCCGATACGGCACGAGGCACGAGAGTGTCGGGATGACCTGCACGGCACGGACCAAGTCCCACGTCTAGGCATAGCTGATGCTGAAACAACTTCACCAGTGAAGCTAGAAAAACTAAATTCGTATGATTTCTAGTTTATTTTAGTATGAACTTGTAAAACAGTTTCATTTCATACTACTGTATCTTAATTTGCGTAAAATAGATAAAGCTAAATCTAAAATAAAATATGGGCATCGATCTCACACCCAGCTGCTACACTACGGTAACTCCTCAGCAGTGCTACGATTACGTACTAGTAGTCTCTGCTGCACCTGAATTCTTCAGTCCAGAGTCTTCGTTCGGTGTACCGCTTGTAGTCTCGTACGATATGATAATCCTACTACTCCTACGTCGTCATAGGCGGGTCCCGTCCTACACCACCAGTGAGTAAAACCCTGCGAAGTCTGCGGCGCGCGGCACAGTCTTTGGGGCAAGCACGCGGTTCTTCATACAGATCCCATGGCAGTATGGCTGATTAGTTTAAGAGAGAAGATGAGATGGAACCCGATCGACCAGCAAGGAACGAAGAAATGGCGATGCTGCCCTCTGCCCTGAACAGCGCAGCTCAACTGACTGCACCGTCCAGTATGCTTATGTGCCTCGCTTCTTGGGTCTTCTTCCCAAATGCACAGGTTGAAAGATTGATGACGATGCAGTCAGTAGTAGAGAGCTTTATTTGTACTCTCGTTGCATTGCTGCGATGGTAAAGGACGAGCAGGGGCAAGCAGGATCTGCGCAGCGCAGGCACCGCGGACGGGACGGCGGCCTCCATGGCTGGACACGCAGTGGTACACGACGAGCCGTGGGCGCCCCCAGCTCCGGCGTCCAGCGCTTCTGCAGCACACATTAGTAGTGTCGCGGGACGGGCGGACGACACTGCATGCAGCGTTCGTTCTTGCGACGCCACTTCCTTTTTCGTGTCGCGCACTCCGGCCGTTGTGGGCGACGGCGAGGCGCGTGAGTGACGGGCCTTGGTCATCATGGCTACCTGCCTGCTCGTCAGATGGCCGTCAGCCGATCGAGAGCTTGCATTGTCCTCCTCCACAACCAACCAACCAAACCAGCTACCACAGCAGGATGCTCAATGTGTTCAGATTTCAATTTGTCCCGGCCGTGCAGCTAGATCAGGCAGGTGTTCGATCCAGGTCAAAATCAAATCTGAACGCGAAGGAGAGATGCGCGTACGGCCCTCGACACCTTCCAGCAAGCCAGAGCTCGCTCGCTCAAAGCCGGCCGTCATCTGGGTTCATTCGGGGCCGGCGAGACGCGCGGGTGCTCTTGCTCTGTACGGCGGCTGGCGTAGTGCGTGGATGCGCACCGAGCACCGCCCGAGATCTTCCGTGCTCGCGCTGGATGACGGTGGCCGGATGGGGGCATGGAGCCCGGCAGCTCGCCATGGCCGTCCGCCCGTGGAGAGCGTCTTTTTTGCCAACACACCCCTGAATCGGATTCCCGTCGGCTCGCGGTGAGGTTGCAGGAGCTCAACATGTTTTGCAAAAACACCCCGAATATTTACAAAGACACTCTAGTGTGGAATGCGATTAACAATTACGATCTTAATATTTACAAATACACCCCTGTTATTAATAATCGCAGTTCGAGTATTTTCAGACAAACCCTGCCCTGAATAATCCGCGTGCTTTCCTCCCAGCACTCGGTTGGTTCCCCCTGCGGCGACGGCGCCATAGCCCATAGCCTAGGTGTGGCCAACGTCCTTCCGCTCCTCCGATTCCCGTCCTGCTTCCCCCAAAGGCAAAACACTGGGCGTGCCCGGGAGGTTGCGGCCGGAGAGGTCGAGGACGATGGGTCGATGGCGCTCACGTTGCACGTCACGCCGGACCGCGCAAGGCTGGCAGCCGCGGTGGCGTTCGTCCAGGTACACGAGCGCCGCCTTCGTTGCCATGCCAGCAGCGCAAGGAGGGGGAGCAGGAGGTAGTGGAGGAGCGCCGGCGAGTCCAGCCTGGCCATATCCTTCCTGCCTCGACTCTAGAGCAACGGACACTCGCACGTCTCGATTTGTTCTAGCTCCCTGTCGGCTGTCAACTTCCCATCTGATGCAAGTTCATGTTACTGTCTGTGCTGGAACCATGTAACCGATTGCAAGTTTGCAACCAGAAACTGAATGGCGATGCTGTTTACTGAAAAAAAAAAGTTACTGAAATATGCCTGGCATACCAGGTGATTCAAGCATGAAAAAGGCTGTCTGTAAGATGCTATCAGCAGCATGATCTTGTAAGGCTACTTGAAACTTTAAAAGAAAAAGCACTCTGTACAGCTGTACGACTCGCCCACCACTTCGTGCCAATATTGTTCCTCTCCAGGAACCACCGCCAGATGGTTTGTCTCGGCTGTCCCATAAGTGCCCTCTTCAGCTTCCCTTTCCTCTCCTGTTCAGCAGCTCTCCTAGCCATCTCCTCGGCCGCCTGCTTCTTCAGCTTATCTTGTCTTTCTCTCTTCTCCCTCTCTCTCTTCTGGGACAGTGTCTCCCCAAGGTATCCTCCAGTGACAGTGTACATCCAGCTATTAGTCATAGCTATAATATATTCTTCCAACTTCAGCTCCAGTCCCTCGGGTGGAAAAAACACAAGTGCAAGGATCCCACCAAATATTATAGCCACAGCCAAGCAAAGGCAGATCAGCAGGAGGATGATCAGCGCCAATCTACCCTCATTCCGTTTGGTCTTTGCGTTCCGAGCCAACCCAAACTCATCTGTCTTCTTGGATAACAGATCATTCTTGTCCAATGTTCTTGACATCTCTAACCCTTTTCTCAGATCCTTTAGCTCGTCAGCTATCCCCTTGAGGGCCTCCTCCATCATTTTGTGGACAACCTTCCAAGCTGCCAAGCACGGGCTTGCAGGACCACTCCAAACTGTTAGATGAAACAGCCGCAGTTATGCATATAGCCAAAGAGAATATGGTAAATATTAAAAACAAAAAAAAGATAATAATCAACAATTCGACCACTCCAAACTGTTAGATGAAACAGCCGCAGTTATGCATATAGCCAAGGAGAATATGGTAATATTAAAAACAAAAAAAGAGAATAATCAACAATTCGACCACTCCAAACTGGTAGATGAAACAGCCGCAATTATGCATATAGCCAAAGAGAATATAGTAAATATTAAAAACAAAAAAAGAGAATAATCAATAATTCGCCCGCTGCAATATACTCCCTCCGTCCCAAAATAAGTGTTGTTTTAGCATTCAAATTTTGTCCCACAAAGAATGTTCTTCTAGCTTTGTTTTAGCTTACTCCAGGTGAGGCCCCTGAGCTCTCACTCACACACTCACACACTCACAGCTAGAGGTAGAAGAAGGGAGAGCAGTAGTGAACACAAACACACACACAAGTTGGTGCTGCTCAACTGAGCTGCAGCTGCTCTACTGCCTTCAATGTATAAGCAAAGAGATCATGTACAAAGTATGGTCAGCCACTCCTACCACTATTCTTCTACCGTTGCCATGCTGCAACTTGTTTACTAATATTACTTAGTTATTGCTGCTAGTCAGCATATGCAACTGGTGCCAGTCAATCGCAAGGCACGGCCAAAAGAGAAACAAGAGCAGGAGAATTAACTAGCAGAAGCCATAGGGATAGGGAAGGGGAGAAGAAGGGAGTACAGGGAGATGGTCGCCCTCGTCGCGGTGGCGAGGCTCGGGGAGGTGGTCATGGAGAAAGGGGAGAGGAAGAAGAAGAGAGGAGAGATGAACTACCCACTTACATGTTTCTTGATGTTTTTCTGAATCTTTTCCTTCTGCCAGCATATCCACCACCACCTCAGCCACACGCGGACAAGACAAATCAGTTGTGCCGTGAATTTCAAAACATCAGAATACATATAACAAATAAAGTTACTCCCTCTGTTCCATTTTATAAGTCGTTTTGGCTATTTTCAAGCGAATTAGTAAAATCGGAAAAAAGTCCATCGTACCCCTCAGTTACACACAACTGTACCCGCACATGGTCCACCCTCCCACCCAGCTGCACACGCACATGCTACACCCAGTTGTCCTCCCACGCACGCCAAGCCATTCAAAATTTGAATTTTGAACCCGTCACCCGTCCGCTCCCACCCGCTATGATCCACGCACCCTCACGGTTCTCCCGCCGATCGCTCCTTCCGGCCGCCCGTCGGCCGGCCGGTCGGGCCCCTCGACCAGCACCTCCGGCAAGCGCTCCAGCGCGTGCTACTTCCAGCAGGCAAGCAAGCTCCTGGACCTGCGATCTCTAGGAAGCAAGCAGGCTCCTGGACTTGTGATCTCTGGATCTCTGGGAAGCAATCAGCTCCTGGACGTGTGATCTTCGGTAAGCAAGCAGTTCCACCACTTTGATCCCTAGCAAGCAGTACTTGCGGCCAGATTTTACCCTCATTTTCAACGTATCTGCAGAAACAAGTGGGAAAAGTACATAGGCATACATGGCACCAAGTTTTCTGGACCTCAATTATGTTGTTCCAGACCAATTGGATGATGAAATCATGATACCTGTAGGTGAGGCCGCAGCCGATGAGGACGTCGATCCTCCTACTGAAGCTACAGGTACTTCACACTTCAAAACCAAACAAACAAATTAAGTGTCATTCTAACCAAGGTTAATAAAACTTGTTAATTCGATTCAATCTAATTGTCTTATCCCATTATTATCCTTGTAGGTGCAGTAAGCTTTGTTCTGGACATTAACTCTACCCCTCCAGCAGAATTGGTAGGTGAAATCATGCATAGAGAAGGTGTGGTTGCAGCTGAAGAGGAAACTGATGCTATGGTTCAAGATCAACAAGGCATTGCTCCTGCTCAAGATGAAGGAATCAATGCTCGCGCTGAAGCTACAGGTACAACATGCGCATTGAGAATTGGACATACAGTCATACAGATTTAATCATGGTGAAACTGACTAGAACAAATACTTGTTGATTTGATTCAATCTTATTATCTTGTCTCATTATTATCCTTTTAGGTGTTCATGTGGTAGCTATTCTACTCCTGGACATCAACTCTACTCCTCCAGCAGAATCAGATGATGTAATCTTACCTGGAGGCGTGGTTGTAGCTGACGAGGAAATCGATGCGATGGCCCAGGATGAAGAAGCCAATGGCCACACTGAGGCTGCAGGTACAATATGAACTTATAAGATTCATGAGATTTTTGAATTACCTTATTGTTACTGATAAATGCAACATATACATTTGTTATATTTTTAGTTTGATGTGCATATAGAAACTTGCTGATTTATAACTGTATTACTCCTCATTGTTTTCCTTTTAGGTGTAGAACAACCACAAAGGTTAAGGAACTGGCTAACAGATGCCCAGAGATATGCTGCTTACACATCATTGCATGCAAAGAGTAAAAGGGGGAAATTACCAAAGACTGCAACTAAGGAAGTTGCCGCATTCTTTCATACACACATTCGAGTTATTCAAAAGATTTGGAAGACTGAAAGAGAGCAGATTGCACTTGGGCTGGAAGCTGATGTGTCGAGCAAAAAAACTGGCTTATGTGGTCGCAAGCCAGCCGAAATTGATGTCTCCCGGATCACCGAAATTTCACTAAATAGAAGACCCACCTTAAGATCACTGGCTAAGTCATTAGATGTCGGTATTTTGACATTGCACAGAAAATTCAAGTTAGGTTTGTTAAGGCGCCACCAGTACATTGAAGCCACATTTGAAAGAGAGCAACAAGAGAGAAAGACTCCAATTTTGCATTTCAATGTTAGATCAGACAAGTCTTGGGGATGCAGAACCTAAATTCATTGACATGCAAAATATACTTCACATGGATGAGAAATGGTATTACATGACCAAAAAGGCAAGGAAGTACTACTTGCTACCAGAAGAAGATGACCCTGAACGGACTATTTAGAACAAGAACAACATCGGCAAAGTCATGCTTCTAACAGTTGTAGGGAGGCCCAGACATAATGTGCAAGGAATTGTGACATTTTCTGGTAAGACTGGTGTGTGGGCATTTGTAAAAGAGGTGCTTGCAGCCAGAAGGAGCAAGAAGAGATAAAAAGGGACCCTAGAAACAAAATCTGTCATAGTCAACAGGGAGGTGATGAGGCAATTTCTGATTGAAAAGGTCATTCCTGCTATCAAGTCTATGTGGCTGCAAGATGCTGCTCATGAGACCATTTTCATCCAACAAGACAATGCTAGAACTCATGTTAGTCCAAACGACCCAGCCTTCCTTCAAGTTGTGGCGGCTACAGGGCTAGACATTCGATTGATGCAACAACCGCCTAACTCCCCAGATATGAATGTTCTAGACCTTGGGTTTTTCAGATCCATCCAGTCCTTAACTGATTGCAGAAGCCCTACAACTATTGAAGAGTTAATACATGATGTGGAGGAGGAGTTTGAAGCATGTGATGAAGAAAAACTGAATAGAGTATTCTTGAGTCTCCAGATGTGTATGAGAGAAGTAATCAAAATACGAGGAAATAGGTATAGAAACCCACATATGAATAAGAGTAGGCTAGAAAGAGAAGGGAGACTACCTCATCGGTTGTCATGTGATAGAGATATCTACAATAGCGCACTAGCCTATCTAGCCCAATATGATTAAGTTTGGTATTGTAAACAAGTCATGTTATACAAGTCAGATGTGTTGTAATGTTATTATTTTATTCTTGTTTCAATTATCAATATTTACTGTATTCAGGTAGGGAAAGGCACCGAGTTATTGGGTTGGACATGCTTTAAAGCATGCTGAAAATATAGGCATTCATTCAGTATAAAATAAAAATGCATTCATAAAGAACAGGATGCCATATTCTCATGAAAACTTGTGTGCCATTGGAAATTTGTTGCTCAACTCACTACTTGTGTGTATGCCACTGGAATATATGTGTGTGAGCCAATTGTCTCTACTAGAACCTTTGTGCTGACAGTGGTGAGAGTAACCACTGGAAAACAACAGTATGTCTAATGAACAAAACCACATATCCTATACTAGAACCTTTGTGCTGACAGTGATGAGAGTAACCACATATCCTAAATTTGTCAAAGGTGCATGTATATGATGAGAGTAAAATATATTGTCAGTAAACTATGTTTATCAATCAGTTACTCGAATTGTCAGGAAACTCTTTAGAGTACGAAGCAATCAATCGCCAACAGTTAGTGGATCTCTATGTTAGTACTTTTTGGAGTATTTTTTCATTATTATCTTGCCTTATTGAGTCCTAAAGCAGGAGATAGAGCAGTTGCTGAGTTCTAGTGAGTCCTAAAGCTGCAGATAGAGCAGGACTGCAGGAGAAGAGGAGCAGGCATACCTTGCATTGGGTCCTGGAAACCAGCATCATGTCAGTGTTGTGCATGCTGGACACTGACGAGGTATTGATGCCATACCATTTTTTGTTCGAGAACAGATCGAAGCTGCAAACACACACATACACCAAGAAACGGATCAACGCTAGCCAGAGGACACCGAAAAGACCAACGATTCTGGATCTATAGACAAAAAGATAAGTTCTTTTCTTGCCAAGAACAGATCGAGATGCGATGGAGCACCTTGTAGAGCTCAGAGCACCTTGTAGAGCTCAGGGATGCTGTCGTCGTACGCCGCCTCGCCATACGTGTTGTCGCTGCTACTGCTCTCCATCCTGGCGGTCTTCCTCCTCGCGCCGCACCTCATCCCACCGCGGACGCTCCCGGCACACCCCGCATTCTCTCCATGCAAACCAATCGAGGGCATCGATTCAATCCAAACAAGTATGTACACATAATAAGAAAAATTCGACCTACGGGAGATAAACGGCTCCAGAGCATTTTTCTAAGAAGATGATCTTCTTATACAGATTGAGAAAGTTCCCAAGCACCGCAGCTCCATGAGATAAACCCAACCATAGACGTGTGCTTTGGTGTGCGACAGACAAGGAGACTTTTTTTACCACGCGTAGATAAACTGTGCCCGCGCTGCAACCGTAAAGTCCGCCCCCCTGAGCGGGTTTGAATCCCGGCCGGCAGGATGCGAAGCAAGCAGCCAGACCAATCGGGCCGGCGCTCATTCGCATATGTACACATAATCAAAGGGCATTTTAGTCCTTTCAGGTGTCTGGAAAATGGGAAAAGTAAATTAGAAACAGTGAAATAGAAAAATTTATAAGAAAATCAAGTTTTCAACAATTCATGTGACGGTTTTGATGGTACAAATCCAAATTTCTCACATCCACCTAGAAAATGATAGCTTGAGTTGGTTTTTCTTGAATTTTTGGGGTTTTTCTCTAGACTTCATTAGGATACGGGGGATTTAAAGGGAAATTACTCTTTTTTCCATCCCAATCCATAGGGATAGAAGGGTTCAAACAATACCTTAAAAGCTCAAAAATAAAATAAAAATAGAGACAGAGAAGGATCGGCAATACTTTATGCTAGAGAGAGATGTTTGTTTTGACGTTTTAGAGAGAGAGAGAGAGAGATGTTACCCGACACCAAAACGAGTTCGAGGGCGAACTGGACTTTACGCGTTCTGCGCCCTCATAAAAATTGGAAGCCCAGTAAAGCCGGCCCAAGGAAGGACCTTTCTTCGCACCGAGACGGAACAACGTGGGAGGAGAGAGGGAGAGAGACATCTCTCAATTCCCCAACCCTAGCCGCCTCCTGACCATCCAGGTCTCCGCGCATGGCGCTTCGCAGCCTGGCGGCGAGGATGCGGACCCCCGCGTCTTCTGCCCTCTGCCAGCGGCCGGGTCCCTCTCTATGGCGGCGGCGGCGGCGGCGGCCTCTCGCTTTCTCGGCAACATCCCCAGTCAGGTTCGCCGTTCGCCCCTCCCGTCCCGTCTCCCGCTAAGGAATCGATCAGCAATCGGAGTAGGGTTAGCACTGCAATCGCATGCATCTTCCGGTCTGGTAGAAAAACTATGCTTGCCGAGTGACGAACTCATTGGGGGTAATCCGAAAATTAACTGATTTAACAAGGAACCTTGTCGTCGTGCCGTTAAGACAATTTTTTTTCCAAATCCAGGCCAAGATTCGTTCTTTATGTCTGGTTACTCATCCAAAATACCGACTTATCTCTTGTTATTTTTATTGAGCATTGAGGGAGTTACGCCAGCTGCTGTGTGGATATTTACTTTGGTCGAACTCGATCTCTTATTTGCACCGTACAAAAGTGCTTATGGTCTATTAGATACATATACGAAGAAGAAGCACTTAGCTCTAAATACAGAGGGGGGAAAGCATCACTGCACCAATGTATGCACTGTTTGTGGTCTAATACAACTGAACTCATATAGTTGACTGATAAAAAAAAGTGCTTCCCGAGTATTCATTGGGGTCATTCGAAAATTGACTGAGTTAACAACCTACCATGCCGTTGTGCAGTTAGACCATGCTTTCCCCAAATCCAGGCCTAGATATGTTCTTCAATTCTTGATTCCATCCAAAATACCAACTAATCCCTTGTGCTATTTTTGTCGAACGTTGAGGGAATTACACCTGTGTGCTGCGTGGATATTTACTTCAGCCGAACTTGATCTCTTATTTTCACCTTACAGTAGCACTTATGGTCTATTATAGTACATGTACGAAGAAGCAGCATTTAGCTGTAAATACAGAGGGGAAAATAAAACATCACTTTATCAATGTATGCACTGTTTGTGGTCTAGTACAACTGAACTCGTATACTTGTGTGTCAGGATGCTTCATAACAGAGGGGCATTTTCACCAGTAAATTTGATGTCAGGTTGTGTTTTTTCTTTTCCCTGCCATGGTTAAATGCGCACCACTGACATGGTCAGCTGAGAGCCACTGGTTGTAGGCATTGATTTCATATTGTGAGTAAAACTGGGATAACAATAGCTCCCCATTATTGTGTAAGGATATCTCATGCATATTTGTTTGACTGTGAAATTAAAGCAGGTTACATTCGCTGTTAGGACTCGGTACTTCGAAAAGATAAAATTGCAGACACATGTTTCCTGTAGTAGTACTTTCAACAGTTTTTCCTAGCCCTGGCTAGATAGGCATGAAATTGAAACATGACAAGTGATGTCAGCAAAACAGTTTGCCATGCCGACATTCTGTTTAACTTGTTGAAGGTCGATGGTGTTAGTATTGTCCAGGGGCATGATGGCAAAAGATTAGCCAATCATGGTGCCAGGATTAGCAAGGTGCAAGTAGGGCCTGTCTATTACTTATGCAAAGATAATCTCTATTTTTAAATAAAACAATCCTTCAACCTAGATAAGTTTATTCATTACATGCTTTGCATCCAAGAGCTGATCCTATGGCAAAGTCAGTCACAGTTCTTTAGCTGATGCTTTTTTTCTCAGCAAAGCAGTAAAGAACTATGGTATCTGTTCCCTGTAACAAGTTGCTTGTATACGATTTTTAAATGTGCTTATACTTGTAATTGAGAATATGTGAAGTTTTTCGCAAAAGAACGACATTATTAGATAAAGCCATCCCTTTTATGCGACAAATTACCTGCCTGAATGTTCTCCTTGTATGCCCTAGCTATGATATAGTTGGAAAATTTAGATGTTGTATTAGTGACGAACCATAGCAATTAAATTCATCTATGTAGGGGTTTGAACTTTCATTTGAGCCATGATTCTGCTGCTATTTGCAAAAGGTGTTCAACTTGTGATGCATTTGTTTGGTCGATTGAGTCAACTGTGGATCATTGACTCGTCAAAGAGGACAGATACGAGGATGAACTTGTTCGCATTGTAAAAATATTTTGTTAGATATTTCCATCGTGGCTAAAATTTCCTCCTTTTCTTTTTGTTGGATTGTTTGTTTAACAGGTAGGCGATGCAAAAGGGAAGGACGCTGTGCTGGAGTATGCGCTAACTACACTCAGAGATGCCAGGAAACATGAGAAACTTATGAGGTTAGGGTCAGTAAATTCTCGTTTTGTGTTGTTTTACTAAAAATGTTGCTCATTTACATGGAGTCATCCACCTTTTTTTGCTGTTAGGAGAGGGATCAAAGTGTTCTCCAGAGCTGCCAAGTTCTTCTGGTGGACTTACAAATTGGGTGTTACGGCTACCGCTGGGTTAATCGTAGTGAAAGTGGCCAATAAGGTGGCTAATGGGTTGCCGTATGAATTGAACAACTCCGTTTGGGACGTATCCTGGATAGAAGTTATGGAACAGCTCGTATTTTTGTTTAATTTGTGGAAGAGAGGACTTGACAGATGGCATGTATTTGCTTGAAGGCGGACCGTGATGCCTTAGTGATAAGCCCGTTATTGCAAATGGAAATGCAGGGAGCAACGTTTTGCCTATTTTCTCGGTTAGCGTTGGATGCCTCGCTATTATTCCTGCCATCCTGACTTTGCAAAGAAATATTATATTTGAAAGCTTTCCATCTAGAAAGTTTGTATTTGAAAGCTTGTACCTCAAAGTTACCCCAACAAAATAAGTAGTACACTGTGGAACGGGCATGGGAAATTGATTGCACTTCCAAATAGGGATTGATCGAGTTACGCGTAGGACTCCGTAAAATTTTTGAAATAGAATTTTTTCATATTTGAAATATTAAATATAGATTAATTAAAAAACTAATTGCAGATTTTATTCGTAAATCGTGAGATAAACCTAACGAGCTTAATTAATCCATCATTAGCACATATTTACTGTAGCAATTTATTATCTAATCACAGTCTAATTAGGCTCATTAGATTCGTCTCGCGATTTACGGACCATCTGTGTAATGCGATTTTTTTTCAACTACATTTAATACGCATTTAATACGCCTGTGTAAATATTTATTTGGAATTTGTAATTTTAGATCTAAACAAGACCTCAGTGGAAATCTGAAAACTAAAGGTCGCTGTGTTTGGACGGTGCTTGTTATCAGAGTGCCTAGCAATCCAGCAGCGTGCAAACCGTGTGCTTTGAAGTGTTGATGAACAGTAGAAAAAAGCACGGTCGTCTTCGCGTGAGAACAAAAAAGCCTTCGTCCAGGTACACTCGCCAGTCGCTACACTACACTTGTCCTGTCACTCACTCACTCTCCTTCCACACGGTAGGTAAAGCGTAGCATCATGGTACACACATGCACTTCACAGGACGGCCACGTCACACAATTCCATCCATCATTTCCAGCTGATGATCGAGCTACCTGTTGACCCAACCCAACCCAACCTTTTGTGTACCTACTATCACTGTCATTATCACACTCTCGTCGCGGCAGCAGGTAGGTAGTTATCCTGTATTTTCAGGACTGACTGGCTGAGCAGAGAGAGAGCACTTGGCTCCAAAACTGCAATCTATGGCTCTGACTCAACTTTAGGCCAGAGGTTAGGACACCCACCATACATTAGGCAGCTCTTGTACTTGTACCTGCCTGTCCAATGTCTCCACGCATATTATTATCTGTTCTTAGGATTGCTGCCTCCTATCTTCACGTAATTATCGTTACCGACAGTGATACGGAGACACACTACTTTGACCATTATTAATAAATAGTATTGATACATACATTCAAAATATATAAGCATACCATTTTCAAAAGTTAATTTGAAATATTCAAAGGCATATTGGTCGCCCAAGCTAAGATGCGTCGACTAATACACGCATCGCAAACCCGGCGATTATTTGAATTGAGAACCTATTCGTAGAGCTGCAACGTTTTCTTCTCTAATCAACAAAGTCGATCGTTCACTTTGACCATCACTTTATATACATTTTTTACACAGTTATCAGACCGTGTTATATTACAAGACGTGGCGTGTCTCCCAACACCATCATGCACGCCGAAAAAAGAAATAGCACAGCGTTTGAACGCGTCAGCAATGTCTGCATGCCTCGAGATTATTCCTATTCTTCTTACATGATGGCCACATCGCTGCATGACGGGCTCCATCCACCCGTACGTTCCGGATCACGCGGGATCCCAGCCGTTGAGATCTCTCTCTCCCTCTCTCCCGATGCGTGACGGAACTGTCCAACCCGTGCGTCACCGTGCGGACCAGCTAATCATCAACTACTGCTAATCCATCACTGTACACGACGATTTCAAAAATAATAATCTTATCTCTTAAAAAAAGAGATTGACATGTTTATTTTTTTTTGAAAAACTAAAAAAGATTGAAATGTCGGCCGCATCAAACGGCGACAAGGTAGCATGGAATCGTTCAGCACCTGCAAGCCACAAAATATAAACTATAAAGCCCTGAAAAAAGGGTAAAATTCGGCAGAATTAGCATACCAAAGTCGTCGCGTGATGCCTAATTACATGTCAGTGTAGACGAATCAGACCGGATATGTGTACTAAAAAAAAGCACGTCAACGTGGACAGCTCTGTACGTGTAAATGGGATCTCATGCTCACGGTTGTTTCTTTGGGCTGCCTGCAATTCCTCTGGAAAGTGACATTTTCTGTTCTTTATTTTACCTGTTGCAAATAAATCTGGAAGATGACAGCTTCGCCTCGTAGTGGTTTGGAGACCTGTATGTTGTTCTTCCGGCCATTTCATTTTGCAGTTTTTTATTCGATAAAAAGTTATACGTCAAGCTGCCTGCCAACGGCTCCCCGCTGTCCGTAGGACGCGGCGTCTTGCTTGTTTGGGCACCCCTATGCTGTAATCGAACAAAACATTCTGCTTCGTTGTTTTCTATGGAAAGGAATGGGGCAGGGCGATTTCCTCGCCTGTCTTTCTAAAAAAAAAGTTATACGTCAAGTAACAGTACCGTATATAAAGTACTGAAACAGTACTAATGTGTTGGAAAAACCTGGGTATGTTTAACTTACCTGAAGATTAAAAATCCAACTTTAAGATGGTTTCTTGTTCTGAAATACTTGCACCGTTACCTTTAGTGCTGTTTTGTATTGGAAAAATATAAGAACGAAATGCCATGTTTGTTGCAAATGAAAGAGAGCCATGTGGATGCTATATATAGAAAGAACACTACAATGTAAAAAAATTATTCCACATAGCATAAAAAGGTTCGAAGTGGATGGTTTATTATTTTTTTTACGAAAGGACCCATAGGAATGTCTTTGTTTGTTGGTTGAAACCCCCTAACGTTCCATTTGTCATTACTCCAAAGAGGCTTTTATTGGCAGTCTTGTGCCTGTTCGTTCAAAAAGTGACCTTTTATTGTTACATAAACTCGAGTTCTTCCCAGAGGATTACTCAAACGCTGCTTGATTGGTATTAAGCGATATTGAGCATGCTTTCAAACACGGGCTTGATTTAAGCTACATGGCTTCATTGTGACACTTTTTCAAGTATCCTTTTTCCACACATCATCTATATATTTTTTACCCTTGATACCTTAAACATACATACACATAAGGGTACAAATTCTAGCTAAAGGGAGTTTTTGGGGAAGAAGAGAAAAGGCGAAATGCAACGTGAGAGAGGGGCATCAGTTGATTCTAGGTTTGCTCCAACATTCTTGGAATGGAGAAAAAGGAAAATTGTTCGTACTCTTGGATTAAAATCTACAGAAAAAGGAAGAAGAAAAGGAGAGAGAGGAAAAAGAAAACGGTTGCATTGCAAATTAGTCCTTAGCTAGGTGTCACATTCTTGGTGAATAGACATCGAAGACCGGTCAACCATTTGTGCAGCCGACAACCTAGCTCAAATAAGACGTACTATGCTTGTCTGCGTACATACACTTGTCGTTTGTCATTAACATACACACGCCACTTCGGTATGAAAAGAAAACGACATCATAGTGGATTCGCAGCTGTGAAACCAATCGTACACCATCACGGTTAAGAACAGATGAGGAGTCGTACAAGGAGCAAGCCTCCAAACCACGAGCTGGACATTCCTGGGTATGAACCTTCGAACCGGTAAAACCCGGGGCCTCCTCTCACTCACAGGCACCACGTGGCAGTCGAACACCCCGGCCCCCCAGCACTCCATGCGCTCTGTCCGACTCCACCCCTGACACGCGGGCCCCACGCCCCGCCGCGTCGCCGGCCGGCCGCCTCCCCACCGGTGCACGGGCGCATTGACGCGGCGGCCGCGGCGACGCCCGTGAGGCGGGCCCACGTGAAAGCGGCCGCGACGGCTGGGTGCGGGCCCCACCCTCCCCCACCTCTCTAGTAGTCTACTACCCGCTCACGCACACGGACCGAGGCGCCAGTTTCCTTTGGCTTCTATTCTTCCCCACCCCGCCTCTGCTCGCCGTCGTGCTCTCGTGGGTTGGTCAACCCCCGGAGCATTTCCGCGAACACCTCGCGCGCGTCGCCGCCCCACCCGCCCGCGCACATGGCCCGCTGCTAGGCGCCCCCGCTCGCGCGCCCCGGCTGCTGCTGCCGGCGCCTATGATGCTGCGGTGGCTGCTCCTGGCGCTGGTGGTGGCGGCGGCCGAGGCGCAGCCGCTGGCGTCGCGGGCGGACCTGGCGGGGCTGTACAGCCTGCGCGCCTCGCTGGGGCTGCGGGCGGGGGACTGGCCGCTCAGGTCGGACCCCTGCGCGGCGTGGGCGGGCGTCGCCTGCCGCGCCGGCCGCGTCGTGGGCGTCACCGTCGCCGGCCTCCGCCGCACACGCCTCAGCGCCCTCGCGCCGCGCCTCGCGCTCGACGGGCTGCGGAACCTCACCGCGCTCGAGAGCTTCAACGCCTCCGGGTTCGCGCTCCCGGGGCAGATCCCCGCGTGGTTCGGCTCCGGCCTCCCGCCGCCGCTCGCCGTGCTCGACCTCACCTCCGCCGCGGTCAATGGGACGCTCCCCGCCGGTCTCGGCGCCTCGGGGAACCTCACGACCGTGCTTCTGGCCGGGAACGGCCTCTCCGGCCCGGTCCCGGCGTCGCTGCTCTCCGTCGGAGGACTTCGCGTTCTCGACCTCTCCCGCAACAACTTCACCGGCGGGCTGCCCAACGTCTCTGTCGTCGCCGGCGGCGCGGCGGCCGCAGCCTCGCGGCTTAACGTTTCCGAGAATTCTCTATATGGCGTGGCCGGCGATGCCATTGCGGCGCTCACGAGAAGGTTTCAGGTCGTGGACGTGTCCAGCAACTACTTGGATGGAGCTTTGAACGGGTCTGATGGGACAGTGTTTGCCACGACGAATTGCTTCTACGGCGTGCCGGGTCAGCGCAGCCGTGTGGATTGTGAAGAGTTTTACAGGAAGCAGGGCGCGAGGCTTGTTGATGCTCCAGCGCCCTCGCCCTCGCCTCTGCCTCTGCCTTTGCCGCAGCCATCACCGCCACCGGAGGAGAAGAAGAAGCAGGGGATATCCAAAAATGTACTCATTGGAGTTCTTGTAGTTGCGGGGACATTGATGGTTGTGTTTCTGGTTGTATTGCTGTTCTGTTTGGTGAAGAGGGGAAGCAGAGGAAGAAGTGGAGGGAGGGGAGTGGAACTGAATGAGGAAGGTACTGGTGCACGCTCTGTGCGTAGGAGGGACAGCAGTGTGAATCCGGTGGCGTCATCGCCATCAGCAGTGTCTCCAAGAGCCAATGGTGGGCCTAAGGATGTGTCTGCCGTTCCCGGTGAGTTCAGCTATGAGGAATTGGTCCATGCCGCTGGGGGCTTCGGTGATGACAAGCTCATCAAGAATGGACATTCAGGAGATATTTATCATGGTGTATTGGAGAATGGTTCCCATGTCATTGTTAAGAAGGTCCGTTCAAATGGTGTCAACAAACATGCAAGTGAATTGGATTTCTATACGAGGTACTCCCATGACAGGATTGTTCCATTACTCGGGTATTTGAGCAAGGATGATGAGGAATTTCTGGCTTACAAGTATATGCCAAAGGGGGACTTGACCAATGCATTGCACAAGAAACCTGTAGACACTGCAGATGGCTTGCCCTCGCTGGATTGGATAACTAGGCTGAAGATTGCAACTGGTGTGGCTGAGGCTATGTGCTTCCTTCATGACGAGTGTAGCCCACCATTAGTTCACAGGTATGCCTTTCTCTATGATCCAGACATGTACTTGTTCCATTTGTTACTGTGATGATATGCTGTTGTTGCTTGGTACAAGGTAGTATTCAAAAAATTATTCATCCATATCCTAGTTTTATTTTGTCCCAACACTTAGATCATAGTCTAGAACACCATGGAAGGACCCGATGCCTTCCTTTTCAGTTTTCAGCAACTTATTGGCAAATCAAGGTGACAGTTACATAAAAGACCACAAAAGGTGTAGGAACAGTGAAGAAGTATATGATCTTATGAGACAATTTATGATCTTTAGTTTTATAATTGTTATGGGGTCCCCTTTGTTGCTTTTATGATGGCACCAATGCATTTAACGTTATCGAGGCACTACTGCTGAAGAAAATGAATTTCTCTATTCATCAGTCTTTTGTTTATGAATCACTTGAGTGTGAAGAGAATCTCAGGCCAGTAGACTGAATATGTATCTCTGTATGTTGACTTGAAGCAACCCAGTGTAAAAAATACATTTTGGTGTGATTAGTCATTTCCTTGTAATTTTTTATGTTGGAAAAGAAGTATTGCTAGTATGTATGTTTATCTGAACTCATTATGCATTCTTCTGGATCGGCATGCTGTTTACTTTTACTAAATTCTTGAACAAGTATACCATCACATTCAGTCTCTATCACAGAATTGCATTTGCATTTGACAATTTACCTTCATGTTATGTGGATGTCATCAATCATTCAATGCATCTTTACTTAATGTACTTTGACATAGCTAGAAGTAGTCATCTTCTGTTCCTCCTACCCTTTTTGTTTCATTAATTGTTTCAACTTCTATCACTTTGACTCGGCTATCCTCTCAGTAGGTGAGTTCAAGTTTTCTTAGTTTATACAATAATACCTCCAAACTTATGCATGGTGCTCAATGCCTGGATTTCCCTTTATGTCACTGTTGACATTGATTTATTGACTGCTCATTTCTTCATTTCAATTGTAGAGATATTCAAGCAAGCAGTGTCCTTCTTGATGATAAATATGAAGTGCGACTTGGGAGTATGAGTGACATATGCATTCAGCAAAGTGGGGGAAGCCAGAATGTCTTCTCTCGGATATTGAGATCGTCAAAGTAAGATTACTACCTGAACCACCTTTCTTCCCTTTTCAGATAAGATAAGGCTTACGAGAACTACATACTCTTTAAGTGGCTTAATTTTTTTGGGTTTTCAGTTTGTTTTGAATTTATAGATTATTAGTCACTTAATTTGTCTTTGTAGGCTCCGTTGTATATGTACTACCGTGATTGTGATCTCTGCCTATACTTGATGTTATCATCACTAGTTTAGTTAAATGATACAGCAACATGTTTACAGAGTATGGATTTTGGTGATATTGCACTGAATTTCAGATTTTGTAGCTACGGTTTGCTGGTTACAGATAACCTAAGGAATCTGTTTTGCGGGCATGTATTGGTTTCTTGCTTGCGGCTGGTAGTTGGTAGTTCACTGTCTTGTGCTTCTACTGTCTGTTGTTCAGCAAACTCCAACCTTTGTGTGCCTGAAACCATTTGTGTTTTCCTCTGAAATTGGTGACTGACGCTGGTATCTGATACTTTCTTGTGGCAGGTCTCTCGACAAGCACACATCAGGTGCGTGAATCTTCCACATATGCTGCTACTTTTTTGTAATCCATGTTCATCTGAACAAACTCCTTTATTTAGGAAAAAAACAATGTCCACGGATTATATAATTCTAAAACAACTCTGGCATGACAGGTCCACCGGCCACTTGTTCCTACGACGTCCTCTGCTTCGGCAAGGTGCTGCTGGAGCTGGTGACCGGCAACTTCGGCATCAGCGGGTCGAACGACGCCGCCTCGGAGGAATGGCTGGCGAACACGCTGAGCCAGATCAACGGCGGCGACAAGGCGAGCATCACGAGCATCATCGACCCGCTGCTGGTCGTGGACGAGGACCACCAGGAGGAGGTGCGGGCGGTGGCGATCATCGCCAAGACCTGCCTGAGCGCCAAGCCCTCGCGGCGGCCGTCGGCGCGGCACGTGCTGCGCGCCCTGGAGAGCCCGCTGCGTGTGGTCCGGCAGGGCTCCTCCCGGTGCAACTCGGCGCGGCTGCGGAGCTCGTCGTCGCGGAGCTCGTGGCAGTCCGTGTTCCAGGGGAACCACCACCACCGGACGCAGAGCCTGGACCGGCGGCACTCGTTGCGGTCGCACGGGAGCGGGGGTGTCGGGGAGGGGTCCTTCTCGTTCTCGTTCAAGAGGGCCGCGCCGGAGCCGGCGGCGGCGCTCGACGAGGACGCCGTCGTCGTGTAGCGTTAGCGTGTAGGGTGGGCGCCCCATTTCTTGGTTCCTTCCTTTTTACAGGCATTCCTGATTCTTTTTTTTTTCTCACGTGATATCAAGTCTCATCGCTTGTGTGTATAATTTGTTGTTGTCTGATGCGTTGATCCGGTGTTCCAACATGACCAAAAATTGTGCATAGAGAGCATGATTCAAATATTTTTGGGTGAATTTTGAACTCCTTTTGAGGGTGTGTTTCTCCTCTTTCTAGCGTGCAATTGGCGCACAGATTGCTGTCTGCCCTGTCCGGCCTGGCCCAACCCATATCAATGCATTAACCAACGTTTTTATAAAATAAATATATTTTCCTTTCTCTGAGTAAACCTTAATAAATGAAAATTTCCTGTGTGCTAATGGGCCGTCGCACATAGATGGCGGCCCGCTATAGCCCAAACATGGCTCAGTGATTCGTGCATAAGAAAATGAATGGCTAGGATCGCTGACCGGGTGCGAAGTGGGCCGAGGCGTCATGGACCAAGGCAGTAGCAGGCGGCGGAGCCTGGGAGGAAACGTGGCAGCCATCAGTTGGTTGGCGTGAGGGCATCGGATCTCAAATTTCAAAATGAAAATTTCTCTTAGACCATTCATGTTTTTTAAAATACGTTTGAAGTATATTATTCGGTGCATTTAATGCTACAAAATGAAATCCACATGTTGTTATTATATTTTTTATTTAGCATTTCAACATTTTAATATACTAGTTCACTATTTTCACTATATCATTTCAACATTTGTAGTATACTATTTCAATATTTATTTCCAAATAGTTGAATTAGTTTTCCCAAAGTGTTGAGTTAGTGGTTCAAAAATGTTGAATCGGTTTCAGAAAATGTTGAATACGGTATTACCAGAATTAGAGTAGAAAAACAAAAGAAAATAATGAAAATAGAGGACCATGCTCATGGGTTCATGCCTAGGCCTTTTGCAGCTGTCAGGGGCAGCAGCGAAGAAGGAAAAAGGGCTGATTGGGCCACGAGCCGCTGGGCTTTTTTCATGGGCCGCGCGATTCGTGGCCCCCGGCTGCCTAAGGGCTCTCTCTCTCTCTCTCTCCTGCTCCGCCGCTGGAACAACCCAAGGGGGAAGAAGAAGAGCGGAGCAGCGGCGGCGGCGGCATGGCGGCGCGACTACTGCGCGATGTGGCATCCGCTGCGGCCCGGTCGGCGCGCGGCCACCGCGTCCCCGACTCCTCCGGCGCCTTCGCCGGTCCTGGAACCCGAGGCACCGCCCCCGCCGCTCAGGTCTGGCCGCTACCCCATCCGACCCCCCTTGCTCAGCTTCCTGCGCTAACCCTAGCTCCGTGCGCGTGACGCCCCGTTTCCTCCCGGCGGTGGGTGGCTGGCTGGGAGGCGAGGACCTCGTCGGCGTTCCCATAGTTCACTCGCGCGGCAAGGCGAGCGAGTTTGGGGGGTATAGGTTTTCATTTTTTTTCTTCATGGAGTCGAGCGAGAGAGCATTTCGAAATGTACCGTGCGTGCTACTTGACAGGTTGTCGTTGTCGTTGCGGTAGCTTGAATTTCCCTTCCTGCAGTTGTACTGCTCAAATGTTTCTTTTTTCTCCTTCAAAACCGGTGATCCATTCTTTAAAACAATCCAGCTTCCCATCGATCTATGAGCACGGGCAAACAGAGAAATGAATAGACTGCTCTGCTGTGAGGGATCATAAATTGAACGCACTGATTGACTGATTTCTATTTCTTCATCTCACTAGTGTAAGTCATCAAGACAAGTAGCATCTGAAGAACTGACCCCCACCCACCCCCCCTCCCCCTCGCGCGCGCATTTAGTGTAAAAGATTATGAATTTGATTTTCATTGGTCATTGGCACCAACTTCAGCTTGTGAAACTGGCTGTCTCCAGGCCTAAAAGTAAAACCATTAAGTCTCCATGCTAGCATTTTCTTCAGCATTAGCAAAATGGAATTTTTGGAACATTCGACAAGGGCAACTGCATGTTGGAACTTGGCCAATAATATTGATACTCTCATATATTTTTTTTTAAACTCCAGATGAGTTTGAGAACATTTGCAAGCAAGGAACAGAACCACCTTATGGCCTTGGTTGAAAAATAGGGTACAGAACAAAGTTATGGGGTTGTTTGCATCATTGCAAATCTTAAGGCTCAATGCATGATCACACAAACATGATCCCTGAATATATGCTCTGTTTGTTTTGCTCCACAATCTTGGTCACATTTTTTTTCCTCTCAACTCAAAAGTCAATGAAAGTTTTATTATAAAATTTCTCAGTGTGTAACAAAAAAAGTAGTTTATCACTGATACTTATGTTAGCTAATTGGCTTGATGGGCGGTTTACCTTGCTGTAGTGTGGGACCCAGGAGAATTAATTCTTGCCCAAAATCATTTCATGCGGCTTTAGAAAATAATTTTATTGCTCACAGTTTTTGATGATTGCTATTACTGCTTAAGCAAATCTATCTTGATCAAATGAGACAGCCTACATTTCCAACAAGGCAACAACTCAGTTAGAACCATATTCAGTTTTGTGTGTCGCTGGTTGAATGAAGAACACAAGTGATCTCACAAGTTTGCCAATTAAAAATGCAGTGATCTTACATTTTGAAATATCACTAATGATAAAACTATGACTGCCAATGCACGCTTTTGGGAACTATATATGCCCCCTGGTGGTCACAGCCCAATGACATAGACAACTTTTCCTTGGTCCAATAATATCATATTAGACAAAGAAATTAAGTTAAGATTTGTCCTTGCTCCATCTCCTTTTTCTGTTTCGTTTTGGTTCTATCACCCTACATGTAATTCAACTTTTTCTTTTATTTTTATGCATCTATGTTTCCACTGAGCTAATTACGAATTCCCAATTTCCCACACAGGGCCTTCGTCATTATGCAGCACCATCCAGTGAAGCAGCGGGGAACTTAGAGATGAGCTTGGAATTCGATGCACCCAAGGCAAAGCGTAATCGATCAGGTATCTCAAAGAAAAGCGGAACAGCCATGATACTTCCACTCCATTTCCATTACGAAGATGTACTACGTCAGGATCTGTTGCTGAAACAGAACCATGCCAATATCATGCAAGTTCCTGGATTGTATGAAATGAGATTAGCACCAAAAGCAGGTTCTGAGTTGAGGGTTCCAATTGGAAAATTGGCTATGGAGATTTTGAGTGGCCAGAGGTTCAAAGAGGCACAAACTGACCCTTTTGCTAAAGCAAGAAAGTCTGCTCGAACAAATCCATTCATCGGGGCTGGCAAAGACAGTGGCAGCGCCTTTGCGCGGCAGAGTGTTCTCCGAGGGCATGCAATGTACAATTTCTTGGTCAGAATGTTGACAGTGATGTCCATGTTAGATTCTCGGGCCGAAATTCGGGAAAACACCATAAAGTTCTTCATGGAGACGGAGTTCTGTGAGTTCTCCCCGGAACTGGAAGACCACTTTGAGATCTTTGAGCATATCCGAGGGTTCAACGTGACTATCGTCACTTCGGCCGACACAAAAGATGAGACCTCACTACTGTGGAGCGGCTTCATGCTAAATGATGAGGGTGAAACCAAGTAAGGTAATAGTTCCTATCTTTCTCTCCGCTTAATATCCCTGACATGGTACTTGCTGCCCTGCTTGAGCTGAACCTTCAGTTGACTGTTTGGCAGGGGCTGAAGCTGGTCACTTCTTTCAAAATGGTTTTGGAGTTTTGGTGGTTATTCCTCAAGGAGTACAATGCAGCATCCATCAGTTTTGTAGACTGAATGAAACTTGCGTGATTGTTATGTGTAGCGATGTATGGATCTCATGTTTAATTGCTACATTTAATACTATATGGACTTAATAATGTAGGCTCCAGTAGGTATCTTTTTGCTTATTTCTGTGGGGCCCTGCCGTAGTAGTGACATGGAAAGCTTGCGTGTTTCTCGAAATCATTGTAAGAGGGCATATTTCCTTGTGTTCCAGATCATTTTTTTTATTTGCTAGCATGAAAATGTTGTTCTTCTGATCAAGGATGACACTGGGGCTATTTAGTACAATGGTGATAAGCTGATCTAACATTTGAAATGGTGTGACTATGCCCCAGTCTGATGCCCCAAAAAACTGAAAAATAAAATAAACTGCTCCAAGAAAGCTCTCCAGTTCAGTTCATTATTGAGCCAACGATTCAATTTTTTTCTTCAGCAGTACGGTGTACAATTGTTCTTTTCTTCAGCAGTCCGCGTTCCTGGAATTGAACTCTTCAGAGACGATGCAAGACTTAATCGCATCCTGCTACCACACTTGAGACTGACGTGGTGCATCTGCAGCTGCATCTGAGATGGGTGAACAACTGAACATGCAACACCCATGCATTGTACACCTGTATAGCTAGATTCAGACTCTGAAGGGTGTCTAGTTCTGCAACAAGCAGTAGAATGGTCGTTTTCTGATCAAGGATGAAAATGGGGCGCAGCTGATCTTGAGGTTGAAAGCGTAATGGATGGTTCTTGTAAGCGATGGTGTAATCAAGCATCGGCACCTAAGATGAAGTAGGTGTACTGATCTAGATGTTGATAAATGATGACAGATGTTCAATAAAATCGTATCGTGGCGAGTCAATTGACCAAGATTGAGTTTCAGAAGGACACACAATGTCTTAAACCAAGAAGCTTACTGGTACTTGTTCCAGGCATGTTCTACAGGAAGAGAGATCAATGCTGCACAAGATTGGCAGCTGAGCCGAGCCGAGCCAAGCTCACCATCTTGTTCCTTCCTTGGCTGAAATTTCGAATTCGACTTGCCACTGTAGTCCGTACTCTGTGTGAGTAGGATTTTACTTGCACATTCAGAAGAAACTTGCAAAGACAGTAAATAAAAGAGCTGAGTAAATGCTTGGGAGCTGCTCTTGTTTTCCTTCATTGTTTTATGCATGTTTGTGTTCCATGATACGAGTCGGACGTGGCTCAGTCACCCAGTTTTAATTTCTATGGCAATTTAGTGGATCCTAGCAACATGATTAAGTTTTCTGGACCTGTATAACTGAAACTGTGCTTTCTGTTGCTTTGTTGACTACTCAAGTAAAAACACCATGAAAAAAACAGATACAGGAAACTTTAAGCGAATGTACGTACAGGCCCGTGTAGTCTTTTGTTTGTTCAGTTGCCTATCAATCAGCCTAAAATAGTTCTCTCAGGTTCGATTGGAACTTGCAATTATAAAAGACTGACTACATACAAATGCAGGCAAGCTAACCCTTGCTTCAGGAGGAGTCATTCTCTTCCATAAAAAAAAAAGACTGACAAAATGCATGCGTACTGGATTTTTTTTCATTATTTATTTAAACGGAACTGAACTGGTTCTTGAAAAAGAGTGTTAAAAAAGAGCATTATGTGTAAAGATCAGCCACATAAGCTCTCATCAACTACTAGATCATATATTTTGGCAGAACAGCATAAAGAAGAACACCTAAGCCCAAGGGCAAGATGAGAATCAAAGCATAAATGTAGAAGGAGACATCTATGGTGACCATCACACGGTTGCTTGGCGTCGCCTCCCTTGCGTCCAGAATCTTGGTGAGCACCTCCCTGACAACAGGAGGGGCAACGCCTCGCCAGATGCTCGACGTCACCCGTCGCCATGACTGCTCTCGTGTTCCTCCCAGCAGCGATGAACTCCAGGCACTTCTCCTTGAGCTTCCAGCACCGGTGGTGCTCCGCTAGCGCCAGCATCGGCAGCACCGTGCCTGTGCCGACGTCGTGCTTGCACAGCTTGTTCTCGGTGAGTGATTTGAGATCCTTGAGATTGTACCGGTCCGCCGCCACGAGCAGGTCCTGTGCAAACACGGTGGCTTCTTCCCGTGCGTCCGTCACCGTCGCTGGCAACGAGTCGGTGTACATGTAATGCAGCAGGGCCTCGAACGCGTCCGGATGCATGTCGCAGATGCGGATGCGGCCGGTGGCCTCCTCCTTCGCCGGGCCGAAGAAATCCGCCATGAAGGCCGACGACCGGGCGGCGAGCACGAGCTTGTGCGCGGCGAACACCTTGCCGCACACCTCGAAGTCTACGTCCGCGCCTTGCTTGGTCTCGAGGAGGCGGCCGAGATCCGCGGGCAGGCCGGACATGGAGGAGCGCAGCGCCCTCACGGCCGGTGGTGGTACTACCGGCGGTGGGGCGGACTGTGGAGGCGCCATGCTTGCTCCCGCCGGCGCCGCTGCCTGCTGGACTGATGGTTGCGGCGGCGGGCTCCTCGCGACGGCCGGAGTCGGATTCGGCATGCAGCCAGAGGCCGGCGCGTTGACGGCTGGCTCGCTGCCCTTGGGGAGACGGTGAAGTCGCACCGGATCGTGAAGAGATCGGGCTTCACGAGGAAGTCCAATCCCTCCAGTTCCTCCCGCGAGCCGAAGTGCTCGCAGCCGATCAGCGTTTCCTGCGGCGCAGCATTACCAACGGCTCCGGCGACCTTGAAGGACTCGAGGCGTCGCGCCGGGTATCCTACCTCGATCAGCATGAACCTCGCCTCCACGTGGACGGCGTCGTCGGTGACGGCTCCGCCGGCGGCGTCGTCCAGCAGGAGGTAGACGGACACGAAGCGAGTGTTGCCGGCGAGCCTCCCGTTGGGGTAGAAGGCGATGCGCCAGGAGTGGCCGCCGGCGGCCACCGCGGCGGACTTGAGGGACCTGCCGTTGGCCAGCTTCTTGGTCTCCGAGTAGGAGTTGACGACCATCGACAACGTCTTGCCGCACCGCAACAGCTCGGTGCCCGCCGCCGGCTCCGGTACTGGCGCCGACATGGCAGAACGCTAGAGGCGGCCGTGCTCAGCCGATGACGTCAGTTGTAGACCTGCAAATCACGCGTGATCTCCAAACTACCACCGGATTTATTGGTTGTTGATCTTGCTTAGCCCGGACTGCGTTCTTTTTTTACTAGTAGAGACGCACGTGCGCCACGGGCTATGCTTACTCAAATAGCCTATAATACGACTAATAAAAATATATATTAAATTCCTAATTTAATAGGTGTCATGATCCATCTGGATTCTCGACTCGGGCTGGACTGAAAGCTTCTATTAGTTCTAGGGGGTTTTCTGTCAATTAGCCAAGGAGTTACAGATTTCTACGGGAGCTTTTGTGAAAAAGCTCCGAGAGCTCCCCATGCCGTACAGAGCATCTGGCAGCTCTGCTCGCCGGCAATCCGGTTCCGGTGGCCTAGGGGCTACAAAAAGTGGGGGAAAGGAGAGAGGAGATCAAGGGGGTTCCATTTGATGGCTTACCCGTGGCGAGGACGCGTGGAATCGGCCGGAAACAGGAGGAGGGCGGCGCTTCCCCGTTCTGCTCCGTGGGCGACAGTGGTCCGGCGACCGATTGGCGACGAGGAGCGGTGGCGGAGCTTCGGCCCAGTGAGGAGAAGCTCGTGGTGGCCTCTGCTTAGCCTGGTACAATTGCTGGTGACCGCGGTGCATCGGCTCGTCGGAGCTGAGCGGCAGTGCTCAATTCCAGTTGTACGATGGCGCCCGGTTCCGATCACGGGACAGCGACGAGGGAAGATGGAGCAGACGCGAACCTGGCGCTCCGGGGTGCCAGGGTTCGGGGCGGGCCCGCTCGCGGCGGGCGGCGGGAGCATGAGCCACGGGCCGCCCGGCCGATGAGGCGGCAGAGCGCTGCCAGGACCGGCAGACTATGCGGTGGGCGAGGTTGTCGGGCGAAGCGGAGGTGGGGCGTTGGCGCGGCGATGATGTGGTTGCCGGTAAGGCGGCGGGGGCGAGCCCCAGTGCTCCTGGGGTAGGGCGGCGCCGCCGCCGCCATTGCCGCGTGACGCGACGGCCGGGTTCGCATGGGAACACGATGCGGCGCGATTCGACGCACTTCGTCTCCGCGCCGGTCTCTTCGAGCGCCGCGCGTGCGTGCTCCCTTTTATTCGCGTGGCGGGGAACCTGCATGTTTCGTAGAAACACGCTCTAACTCGCATTTTCTACGGATATCTCTCCTTCTACCTCCCTTCATCCCGACAGATGGGTTCAGTGTAAGAGGTACGGTGTATCCGACTCGGTGAGAAAAATTTTCAATTCTACTCGTTCTTTACAGACTACGTACACGATAAATTTTAAGCATAATCTTTTCTATCAAAAAAAAGTTAAGTTTAATTCGTTTGGATAACTCTCGACAGATTTTCTTGTTATCGAATTCGTAGATTACATGCATGCGCCTGATTTCTTTCTTTGTTTTCGTCAGGCGTTTGCATCAGCCGTCTGATCGGCAACGGAAGCAAACTGATGCCGCCGTTCATCTCCTACGTACCTCATGGAGTCATGGTGAGGCCTGAACAATATTTTTTTTCCCTTCTCCATGAAACAAATTTTCTTCCAAATTGGAACATTTTGTCCGCTGACTGCTAGGCTGTCTCTCCGCCACCTCCGTATGACGAAATAAATAGCTTGTTTCACCGTAGATAGATATCTCACTGTTATTCAATCACTGTTATTCAAGTTTAGCACTTAACTTTAGTCCGACTTAAAGCGTGTATTTCGTAGTAGTCGTACAGTAGCAGTACTTCCATATTGTACGTGCATCCTTAACCGACAAGGATAACAATTGTATTTTCAAAAAAGGAAAAAGGAAGCGATAGTAATCGAGCTGGTATCTTCTGCATTTAAATATAAATCTTCAAACGCCAAGTCTCGTCGCATCGATCGTAGAATACGTACGCATACGTCGCTGTCGCGCGTCGAGAACTCTCCCCGACGATTCGGCGATGTCCCCGCTGTACGCGCCCTTAGCTGCCGGTGCCGAGGACGACGACCGGAGCACGTTGCGTCCGGAGGAGGTCACCGTGTCCACCGTCGCCGCCAGGGTGGTCGGCACCGGGCACCACATGCTCAAGGTGGAGGGCTACTCGCGGCTCAAGCGCACGCACGGCGACAACGGCACCTGCCTCCAGTCCGGCGAGTTCAGGGCAGGCGGCCACACCTGGAGGATCCACTGCTACCTCGACGGGGCGCACAAGGAGGACGCCGGCTTCGTCTCGCTGTACCTCTCGACCGCCGGGAGCGTCGACGTCCATGCCGAGGTCGAGTTCGAGCTGGCCGACCACCGGGGCGGCACGCCGCTGGCACGGTGGAGGAGGCACCGCATGCGCACGCAGCTTTGGCCCTTCCGGGCGGGCAAGTCCTGGGGCCTCCCCAATTTCATCAGCGTCGAGGCCCTGGAGCGCTCCAGGTTCCTCCGGGGCGACTGCTTCGCTGTCCGGTGCAAGATCACCGTCGTCGAGAAGCGGGGTGCGGCGGCGGCGGAGGAGGTGCAGGCGGAGGACATGGAGAGGATGGGGATGGTCTGCCTGTGCAAGGACGGCTCGTGCAACAAGCTCCACCGCGCGAGGCCGGCCGAGACCTTCACGGAGGCGTTTGCTAGGCTCTGTCTTTCCATCTGCGGATAAGATGTAGCGTGTTTCTCATAATTAATTTCCCTTGGTTTGTAATTAATTCGTACGTATTCGGAGAAAAAACTTTATATGTGTGTGTCAAGAGGTACCACCAATTATAATACGGAAGGTTTACATGATACGCGTGCGTGCACCGGAGGGGAAGAGATTTTGTCTTACGTTACCATGGTATCGGTTGGTTTTGCAGTACACGAGGCTAGATATTTGAATGATATTCTCTCTAAATCTTTTTTTTTAATTGAGCGGAACAAATATCTCAGGTTTATAGTAAAAATTGTTCTATGCTAAAAAAAGAAAATTATTCGGCGCGACTAGGCATGAGGATGGAGATGTTAGCCTCGATGGGCAAGTGGTGGACCAGAAGGATACTTTTCGGTATTTAGGATCGATGCTTCAAAAGGATGGCGACATTGATGAAGATGTTAGATATAGAATCTCAGCTGCCTGGTTGAAGTGACATCAAGTTTTTGGCATCCTATGTGATAGAAGGGTGTCACAAAAGTTAAAAGGTAAGTTCTATAGGATAGCGATTCGTCCGGCGATGTTATACGGTGCTGAATGTTGGCCTACAAAAAGACGACATGTCCAACAACTGAGTGTAGTAAAGATGCGGATGTTGCGGTGGTTTTGCGGGCACAGACGAAGATATAAAGTCTAGAACGAAGTTATTCGGGATAGAGTCGGGGTGGCACCAATTGAGGAGAAACTTACCCAACATCGATTGAGATGGTTTGGACATGTCCAACGGAGATCCCCTGAGGCGCCAGTGCGTAGTGGGGTCTAAAGCAGGCCGAAAATGTAAAGAGAGGTAGAGGTCGACCTAAATTGACTTGGGACGAGTCGGTGAAGAGTGACCTTAAGGAGTGGAATATCTCCAAAGAGGTAGCTTTGGATAGGAGCACTTGAGACTCGCCATCTACGTACCTGAAGATCCGTGATCTTTGTTTTTTTATGGGTTTCATCTCTAGCCTACCTCAACTTGCTTGGGATAAAAAGCTATGTTGTTGTTGTTGTATTAAGGTTTAGAACAAATGTTTCAGCGATCAAATATTTTTTTCTAGACTCACAAGAAAGCTTTCCAACATTTAGAAAAATAAAAAACTATCCATAATGGATCTTATTTTGTTCCATGAGACACAAAGGTTCAAATAGATATAAAAATGGATCTACGTACGTTTAAGAGAAGAAATTTGAAGTCTAACAAATGATCTACACACTTAGATTTTGGTTGACATTTCTATGGGCATAAGCGCAAAACAAGGAATCACTGATAAGTAGATTACTAATTATTCTGCCCGTACGTTCATATGGATAAAGGTAGTATAGATATATTTTTTTAGAAATACAGTACAGATGCAGACGTTCAACACGTACGTACACTCACCCCTATGAATATACGCACGCAACCCTACCTCTATGAGCATCTTCGAGAGTCTGAGCCGGCAAATTCTCGAGATTGACGAAGTTACCACAGATGCCTCACTGTCGACGGGAACGTCGCCTACCACAACAACACCGTTAAATCCTAGAAAATTCGCTCCCAAGAAGAGTCGAACACAGGACCTCAGGTGCTACTGAGGCTCTTGTAATAGCCTACAAGCCCTTTCGCATGGTATAGATATATCATCACGCTACAATAGTAAATATGTTTTTAAAAGTATGACACAAGGTGTATCATTTATGCTATTTTTGGATTAACTATAGTTGAATTTTACATTAAGATATTGTAGTTTATGCTAGCAAAATTTTTTTTGCACATGGATTATATTGCCTTAGGCTCCGTGCCTCTGATTGTTGTCGAAGCTTAAGGACAAAATATAATTAGGATTAGCAGGATGCTCGCATTCTGAAGATCTCTGGGCACACATAGCGGTGATTGCACGTCGTAGCTAGGTGCTCACAGAGTATTACAATTATAAAGACATATAAAATTTTTGAGCTCTAACATTACCTATTCATGCAACAATGTAACATAAAAAAGATCTAACTAAACTTCAATAACTAAAGTATAATTTTTTCCCAGAGTTTATTGGTTGAAAAGATCAAAAGATACTAACCAAACTTAAAAAAAAGAAACTAATCTTTTGTGAAAGCTCTGATTTTTTTTATAAATTTATTGGATTAGTTGTCTATTTGTTTTCGCTTTTAGCAATATTGTCTTGTTTAAAAATGTTAAACATTTAGGAATTTATTTTTTCTAGGCTAAGGCTATATATTCTCTCTCGGCCAGCTCAGTATATATATTCTCTCTCGGCGAGCTCAGCATATCTTCTTCCTCTCTCGCGCTCAGCATATATCCTCTCCCTCTCTCGCTTGAGGCTCAAGCCAAAGGCCCAGATAGCCCAGCTGTACCCTATTTTCCCTCCTCTTTCACTGCCATGTGGACCCCACCTGCCGGGTCTTCTACAACCTCGAGTCTGAAACAGCCTCCATGGCTGCCCCAAAATCTATCAATGAATCCGCTCCCTGATGCCTTCAGCGCCAAATCACGCACCTAAGACGAATGTTGTCGAACACCCTTCCTTTCCAACCTCAATTTGTCTATCTCAGGACATTTGACGTTTGAGTTTAATTTGAGAAATTCTTAATTCTATCCATACCGATTCCAATTAAAATCCGATGAGGAATTCGCCTCCTTGACGCATTCCACACCGTATACTGCCTAACTTGACAGAATCGACGGACCACAAAAAATAATTTTTATTTTAAAAATAGGTAGAGATTTCGTGGTACCTTTCTCCACACCTTATTTTATACGAGAGAGAGAAGTGGATTTATTTCACTTATTACTTCATGTATCCTAGAATATAAGTTGATTACCCTCTACGTTCTAAATTATAGTTCGTTTTGGCAAATTTAGATATATAATTTTTATTATGTATTATAGTGTATATATAATTGTAGGTGCATAATAAAATTTATATATCTAAATTTGCTAGCACGACCTACAATTTGGAATGAAGAGAGTATAAGAGAAATTGTAGGATAATAGTCGAGAAACCTCAATGAAACTGAAAAATAATAAAAGAAGGAAGAAAATAAATACTGAACGAACTCCTTAAAATATCTGGGTGTTCCTAGATATGTCAACACCATTCTTTTTCATAGTCTGTTTGAAATGTTAAATTTTTTGCAGACAATAATTCATTTTTGGGAAAATCGTTCCCGCGGGTCGCCCACAAACGACCCAAGGCCCCAAACCAAAGAGGCAAAGTGGATAGACCTCCGCCTTCCACTCCACTCCACTCCACTCCAATGGCCGCCGCTCTCCCGCACTCCCATCTCCGCCTCCACCTCCCGCTCCACACCCCTGACCCCTCCTCCCGCCGCTGCCATCGCCTTCGCCTCCCCTCTCTCGTTGCCGCCTCGCGCCTCCAGAACCCCACCACAGCGACCCACCCTGTCCTCCCGTCCCCTGCACCAGCCCCCTCCGCCGCCCTCCTCGCCGCCGAGGGGGCCTCCCTCGCGCCGCGCCGGGAGCACCGATTCCCGGGCTCCGTCTCCACCCCAACAAGCTCCGCCTCCGCCGCTGGGCTCGCCGAGACGGAGGATGCCGTCCTGCGGCGCGCCCTCGAGGTGCGCCGCGCGGTGGCTGCCGAGGCTCTCGTGGCCGTGCTCAGCGGCGGGAAGGTCGGCGGCCTGACGTACATCAATAACCTCATGGCACGGATGGCGCCATTCGTGGACCGCGTCGTCGTTGAGGCCGCCGCAATGCGGCGGGACCGGCCCGACCTCGCGCATATGTCCTTCAACGCCCGGGCAAAGGCGTACATCCAGGAATCCGGCCTTGTCGAGCTAGTCAAGTAAAGATCCGAGCTTTGCATTCCTTCATCTGTTTCCTCGGTTTATTTCTGTTCTGTTTGCACAAGAATTGTGTCAATTCCGCTACCAGATGCATTGCCAATCATAAAAATGCAATTTTTATAGTTTATACACGTGCAATTCTCCATTGTAATTGAGATGATCACATTGCGTACTTTAGGTGGTTCAAGCACAATTCGATGACATATCCCCAAATTGCCAAAGTAGTTTGTGTTTGTTCTGGTGATTTGGGGAAAGTAAGGATGATGGTAAAGTGGCTGAGGTCAATTTATGTAAAAGGAGATTTTTTGGGGCGTGTCCTCGCAAACGGTGGATCCTTTTTGAACCGAAGCTTCGAAGAATTGGAAGAGATTATTGAATATCTGGAAAGCTGTGGTGTGAGAAGAGACTGGATTGGTTATGTGGTCAGTAGATGTCCACAGCTGCTGAATCTGTCCATGGATGAGTTGGAGACAAGAGTGAGGTTTTATACGGATATGGGAATGGATGAGAAGGATTTTGGCACTATGGTCTATGACTATCCAAGAGTTCTTGGATTTTTAAGCTTGGAAGAGATGAACAGTAAGGTGTTTGCTTTACATTTAGTTTAAGTTCTGCACTATTTTTGTTGCACACTGCACATTGGCAGGATTGTTAGCCTCTTTTGTTTAGTGCAGTTCACTTTTTGTTCATTGCTATGAAAAGAAGAGTTGATCTTCAGAATGGTTGAAGCTCTATTTATTTTTATTCACTAGGAAAAGAAAAGGAGTAAGGCTTGCCACTGACACCCCTTCCCCAGAACCCGCACAGAGCGGGAGCTCTCTGCACTGGGTACGCCCTTTTTTTTAGGAAAAGAAAAGGATGAATAAAACTGAGTCGCAATATGTCTTTCCCCTACTAATATGATGCATCAATGTGTTGATGAGCAATATAAGGTGGTCTAGAGAGTTCCATATGAAATAATTTATCTACTTTGAAGTGTGAATTGATAAAGAAGTAAGGAATTCATTTACTAACCTTCCTTGTTACTTTTGGAAGGTAACTACTGGGTTAGTTTTTTTTTCTCGAACACGCAGGAGAGCTGCGTATCATTGTATTAATAGAAGAAGAGTCATACATAGACCCGAACACACACCCTGAGTTAGTTTAAGTATTACATTCAGTTCCTTGACTTTTCTAGTTGCTAACGAAATATCATCCTGGGTCACAGGTTCAATATCTGAAAGAGTTTGGTTTGAGCAACGAAGAACTTGGGAGGCTACTGGCTTTCAAGCCACAACTCATGGCCTGTAGCATTGAAGAAAGTTGGAAGCCTCTTGTGAAGTATCTGTATCACCTTAATGTTTCACGGGATGGCATGAAGCGAATGCTGGTGGTCCAACCTACAATATTCTGTCTTGATTTGGAGACAGTGATAGCACCAAAGGTAACTTCTTACTTGCTTTGAAATATATTTGCATCTTTTAGCTGTTATGCACTTCTTTTCAACTTGTGGTATTCACAGAAAAATATTATGATTTTCTAAGCTTCGCCTTGAAAATAATTTGATTTGTGAGACTTCCTCTTTAAAGCTCCAATAGGACCAAGTGTTTACTTATTTCTGCAAAGTGTGCTACTGGGGTTTATAGCTCTTAATGCTCTGAAGTCTGGTAGCTTGACTCCTCTACCTCTATGCATACGTCCGTTTCAGGTACAATTTCTACAAGATATTGGTGTAAGGAGTGATGCAATCGGGAATGTGCTTGTGAAGTTCCCTCCTGTGTTAACTTATAGCCTATACAAGAAAATACGCCCAGTGGTTTGTTCTCATATCTCGTTATTATTCGTTTTGGTTTCTGTAACTATTGGTTCAATTTGTCATTTTTTACAATACTTGGTTTTCAGTAGAAAATTAGTGTACAAATCATAGGAACTGTATTTCACTAACAGCTGGGACAATATAACCATATTAAGTAGCACAGTTAGTGAAATCTCAGAAGGCCTCATTCTATCTAAAGCTACTTCATATAACTGAACCTTTGGATAACCAAACTATTTGAATATACAGTGTTCAGTTGATTAAATACTGCTCAGTATGATGGGATAAGTCTTTGTACTCTTGGTCTTTGCGGTCCTCAGCATGGTGGTCTTGCTGCCCCAACCAGGACAGCATCTATCAGGACAGCATTTACCATCTTAGACTAGCTTTTAGGACAGCATCTAAGACATCATCTTAGACTAGCTTTTAGTCCAACATCTAGGACAGCATCTTAGACTAAGCATCACTAGCTTTTAGACTAGCATCTTAGCATATGCTTGGCTGTCTTGGCCAGCTATAAATATGTAACCCCAACCCCTCGGGTTGGTATGGCATTGTGTGAGAAGTAAACTAGAAAATTGCTTCAACTCCTAGTGTCATCCTCTCGATGAGAGTAAGAGTTTCGATACTAACAACTGGTATCAGAGCCGTTCTTTCCTGCAGCCTGAACATCTCCTTTTCCTCTCCTTCCCACGTCCCCTTTCGCTCTCAGCCAGCAGCAGCAACACCTGCTGTTTCTGCTCACCTCTCCTCCCCTGCACAGACAAGCAGCAGCAGCAACACGTCTGAGGCAACATCCTCCCCACGCAGCAGCCTCCCATTATCACGCCATGTCCGAAGGGTAGTCTCAGCACTCGGTCGCCTCGAGTGCGCGACACCGGCAGGGGAGCGCGAGCGAGCGGCAGCAGCAACCGCAGCGACGGCGGCAAGGGCGGCAAAACTGGCAGCGGCGGAGCTGGCAGCAGCAAGGGCGGAGGTGGAGGCAGCGGCAGATGCGGCGGCGGCGGCGGCAGCGGAGCTCGAGGTTCTGCGCGGCAGCAGCTCCGGTAGCTCTGCCTCCGCCGACGGCGGCATCGACGTGGACTTCGGGCTGGCAAGGGAAACAGCTCGCGAGCGGGCGAGGTTGTGGGCAGCTGCGCACCCCCACGGGGGTGGTGGCGACGGCCCAGACGGGCGCGGACGCGCCGGCGGCGCTCCAGGCGGGGGCGCGCACGACGGCGGTGCTCCCGGCGACGGCGGCCGGGTCGACGTAGAGCGCGGCCCTCACAGGCGGCGCGGCTCTCCCTCCCCAAACCGGCGCCATGGCTACCATGGCGTCCAGGCGGTGGTCAGGGATCTTGGTCCCGGTGGTGGGTGGCCTACCCTCACCAAGATCAACTACGTCGAGTGGGCCGCAGTCATGAGGGTGAGGCTCCAGGTGCGGCACATGTGGGAGGCAGTCCGGTACGGCAATGTCGACTTCGATGAAGATCGACGGGCGCTGGATGCTCTCATCGCTGCAGTCCCGACTGAGATGCAGTTCACGCTTTCCAAGAAGCGGACCGCCAAGGAGGCCTGGGACGCCATCGCTGCGGCACGCATCGGCAGCGACCGCACTCGCAAGTCCACACTGCAGGCACTTCGCAAGGAGTGGGAGAACCTGGTCTTCAAGCCAGGTGAGGACGTTGATGACTTTGCTCTCCGTCTCAACACTCTGCTGCAGAAGATGGTGCAGTACGGTGACGACACCTACGACGAGGAGAGAGCTATCGAGAAGCTCTTTCGCTGCGTCCCCGAGAAGTACAGGCAGATCGCTCGCTCGATCGAGTCTCTGCTGGACCTCTCTACGATGACGATCGAGAGGCGATAGGTCGCCTCAAGGTCGTCGACAGCGATGAGCCACAGCCTCTCTCGGGGCCTATCACCATTGGCGGGAAACTCCATCTTACTCGAGAGCATTGGGAGGCATCCCAGGGTGGCGGGAGGAAGGGGGAGTCCTCTTCCTTGACAGGCGGCCGCAAGCGCGGCAAGCCGCGCAAGCCGCGCGGAGGCGCCCAGGCCGGGGCGCGAGGACGTACCCAGGGTGGCGCTCGTGGAGGCGCCCAGGGCGACGCCGCCGGCGCACGCAAGCCGGCACGAGACGACACCTGCCGTAACTGCGACGGGGTTGGTCATTGGGCCAGGAACTGTCGACAGCCACGACGCGGCCAGGACCACGTCGCACAGGTGGAGGAGGAGGAGTCGGCTCTCCTTCTGGCACACGCAAGCATCGAGCTACCTCCAGCGGCATCGGCCGCAGCAGCTCTCCTCCACCTTGACGAGTCGAAGGCACACGCCTTTCTCGGCGACGCCTCCAACAACGACAAGATTGATGGGTGGTGCCTCGACACCGGCACCACCCATCACATGACCGGTCGGCAGGAGTTCTTCTCCGAGCTTGACTCCATCATCCGAGGCTATTTGGGGATGCTTCCAACGTCGAGATCAAGGGTGTCGGCTCCATCATCTTCACCGCCGGGTCTGGTGAGCACAGGCTGCTCACCGGAGTCTACTACATCCCCGCGTTGAGAAACTCTTATCATCAGCTTGGGACAGCTGGATGAGAACGGTTCGCGCGTGGCGATCAAGGACGGAGTCATGAAGATTTGGGATCGCCATCGTCGCCTTCTTGCCAAGGTAACCAGAGGTGCGAATCGACTCTACATCCTTAAGCTGCAGGTGGCACAACCTCTCTGCCTCGCCGCTCGTCGGGATGACGAGGCGTGGCAGTGTCATGAGCGCTTCGGGCACCTTCATCGGGCACCTTCACTTCGAGGCCCTGAAGCGGCTCAGTGCCAAAGAGATGATGCGAGGCTTGCCATGCCTCGACCACGTGGAGCAGTTCTGCGACGTCTGCGTGGTGACAAAGCAGAGGCGGCTCCCCTTTCCCCAGCAGACGAGCTTCCGAGTCAAGGAGCGGCTCGAGCTCATGCACGGGGACTTGTGTGGCCCGGTGACACCGGCCACACCGGGAGGACGACGTTACTTCCTGCTGCTCGTCGCCGACCTCTCCCGCTACATGTGGGTGATGGTCCTCGGCAGCAAGGGAGAGGCTGCGGACGCCATCAGGCGCGTGCAGGCTGCTGCGGAGGCGGAGTGCGGCCGCAAGCTGCGCGTGCTGCGCACCGACAACGGCGGCGAATTCACGGCGGCTGAATTCGCGTCGTACTGCGCTGATGAGGGCATTCAGCGGCACTACTCCGCGCCGTACAGCCCGCAGCAGAACGACGTCGTCGAGCGGCGCAACCAGACGGTTGTGGGGATGGTTCGGGCCCTCCTCAAACAGAGGGGGATGCCGGCTGTCTTCTGGGGAGAGGCGGTGGTGACAGCTGTCTACATCCTCAACCGCTTGCCCACCAAGGCCCCTGATGGCAGGACACCGTACGAGGCTTGGCATGGGCGCAAGCCGGCGGTCTCCCACCAGCGGGTCTTCGGCTGCCTCCGCGTTCGCCAAGGAGCTTGGCCACATCGGCAAGCTCGACGACAGGAGCACTCCAGGGGTGTTCATCGGCTACGCGGAGGGCTCAAAGGCCTACCGCATTCTCGACCCGGAGAAACAGCGTGTGCGCACGGCGCGCGACGTAGTGTTCGACGAAGGGCGAGGATGGGCATGGGACAAGACGGTGGACGACGGCTCGACACCGACGTACGAAGACTTCACTGTCGAGTACGTCCACTTCGAGGGAGCTGGGGGAGTAGGCAGCTCCTCCACACCGAGCGTGCCTACCCCAGTCCCTGAGTCTCCACCGACTCCGGCGCCCGCTACTTCGGCAACGGCACGCTCTCGAGCCATGACTTCGACTGCGATGAGCTCTTCGCCGATTCCACCACAGCCGGCGACCCCACGGACTCCAGCACCACCAGCGACCCCTCCGGGCACACCTACTCCAACACCAGCCCGTGCCGAGCATAGCCCAGTGGAGTTTGCCAATCCTCTCTCCCACGACGAGGAGCGCATCAACGCGTACAACGACGGCGAGCCGTTGCGGTACCGCACAATGGAAGACCTTCTCGGCGACCAGCCGGTGCCAGGACTGGTGTCTCACGACCTGGAGGCGCAGTTGCACCTTGCGTGCGACGACGGCGAGCCTCGATCCTTCGCAGAAGCCGAGAAACACGTGGCATGGCGTGCCGCGATGCAGTTGGAGATGGACGCGGTTGAGAAGAACCGCACTTGGGAGCTTGCTGACCTTCCTCGCGGTCACCGCGCGATCACCCTTAAGTGGGTGTTCAAGCTGAAGAGGGACGAAGCCGGCGCCATCGTGAAGCACAAGGCCCGCTTGGTGGCACGAGGTTTCGTGCAGTAGGAGGGGATCGACTTCGACGATGCCTTCGCCCCCGTGGCACGGATGAAGTCCGTGCGACTCCTCCTTGTGCTGGCCGCCCAGGAGGGCTGGCGCGTTCATCACATGGACGTCAAGTCGGCGTTCCTTAACGGCGATTTGAAGGAGGAGGTCTACGTACACCAGCCACCGGGTTTCGCGATTCCCGGTAAGGAAGGCAAGTTGCTACGCCTGCGCAAGGCTCTCTACGGCTTGCGGCAGGCACCGAGGGTATGGAATGCCAAGTTGGATTCCACGCTCAAGGGGATGGGCTTCGAGCATAGCCCGCACGAGGCGGCCATCTACCGGCGGGGCAATGGAGGAAATGCCCTGCTGGTGGGTGTCTACGTCGACGACTTGGTGATCACCGGCACCTATGATGCGGAGGTGGCGGCGTTCAAGGAAGAGATGAAGGCCACCTTCCAGATGAGTGACCTGGGACCTCTCTCCTTCTACCTGGGGATCGAGGTGCACCAGGATGACTCTGGGATTACGCTTCGACAGACCGCCTACGCCAAACGCGTCGTTGAGCTGGTTGGGCTCACTGACTGCAACCCAGCTCTCACTCCGATGGAGGAGAGGCTGAAGCTGAGCCGCGACAGCACGACGGAGGAGGTGGACGCTACGCGGTACCGGCGTCTTGTGGGGAGCCTTCGCTACCTCGCCCACACACGGCCGGACTTGGCATTCTCCGTCGGCTACGTTAGTCGGTTCATGCAGCGACCGACAACGGAGCACCAGCAGGCTGTGAAGAGGATCATCCGCTACGTTGCGGGGACTCTCAACCACGGTCTCTACTACCCGAGGTGTCCTGGGGAGGCACACTTCGTCGGGTACAGCGACAGCGACCACGCCGGCGACATCGACACCAGCAAGAGCACAAGCGGGATCCTCTTCTTCCTCGACAAGTGCCTCGTTAGCTGGCAATCGGTCAAGCAGCAGGTGGTGGCCCTGTCCAGCTGCGAGGCTGAGTACATAGCGGCCTCTACCGCTTCGACTCAGGCGCTCTGGCTCGCTCGACTGCTCGGTGATCTTCTCGGAAGAGACACTGAAGCGGTGGAACTCAGGGTGGACAGCAAGTCCGCTCTGACCCTGGCAAAGAACCCCGTTTTCCATGAACGGAGCAAGCACATCCGGGTGAGGTACCACTTCATCCGAGGCTGCTTGGAAGAAAGGAGCATCAAGGCGAGCTACATCAACACCAAGGACCAGCTTGCGGACCTGCTCACCAAACCCCTTGGGAGGATCAAGTTTCTTGAGCTTTGTTCCCGAACCGGGATGGTTCAACTTTCCCACAAGACGACGCACAAGACTTAGGGAGAGAAATGATAGGATAAGTCTTTGTACTGTTGGTCTTTGTGGTCCTCGGCATGGTGGTTTTGCTGCTCCAACCAGGACAGCATCTACCAGGACAGCATTTAACATCTTAGACTAGCTTTTAGGACAGCATCTAGGACAACATCTTAGACTAGCTTTTAGGACAGCATCTAGAACAACATCTTAGACTAAGCATCACTAGCTTTTAGACTAGCATCTTGGCATATGCTTGGCTGTCTTGGCCAGCTATAAATATGTAACCCCAACCCCTCGAGTTGGTATGGCATTGTGTGAGAAATAAACCAGAAAATTGCCCCAACTTCTAGGGTCATTCTCTCGATGAGAGTAAAAGTTTTGATACTAACACAGTATTGGTTCACCATGATGAGCTAACACATAGGCAGTCACTTTGTGCATATAGCAATCAATTAGACTTATTAGACTGATCTATTCCCTCTGTGTTTTCATATTCTCCTTTTCTTTTCCTCTGTACATAACTTTTGTTTTTCATATTTCATACATTATATCCAGTAGGGCTTGCCCATCCTGTTCTTTTTTTTTTTAAAAAAAAACTTTGGCAACATTTTTTCAGTTAAATGTGTTAGGTATAAATGGTTTGAACCTAATATGCATCTTGCAGTAATGACGCATTGCTTGAAATTAAACATCCCAAGTTAGAATAAGGAAATTTAATAACTGTCCTAGTGCTTGAAAATGCTGGTGTTGTGGTGGATAGCAAGGGGCGTAATTTTGTAAAAAATGGAGTGTTTGTTTCCAGATTGTTTTACTTTTACATATTCCTTCTGCTATTCCATCTGTCTTACACGTGTGCAAACTGTAGGTTATATTCCTGTTGACAAAAGGTGGAGTAAAACAGGATGACATTGGAAAGGTTATTGCTCTGGATCCACAGCTCTTGGGCTGTAGTATTCCACACAAGCTAGAAGTTAGCGTCAAGTACTTCCGGTCACTGGGTATCTACCACTTTGTGCTCGGTCAGATGGTTGCCGACTTCCCAGCACTTCTCAGATACAACGTGGACATCCTAAGGCCAAAATACCAGTACTTGAGGCGTGTAATGGTGCGGCCACTGAAAGATCTCATCGAATTTCCACGGTGAGTTGGAGTTCATTGTTTGCATCTAAAACAAAGATATCAATACCTAACTGATGCTTGTCATTGTTGTGACCTTCACCCTTGTGCCTCGCCGTCGGATGGTTTTCAGGTTCTTCAGTTACTCCTTGGAGGACAGGATAGAGCCTCGGCACCAAACATTAGTGGCCAATAGGATCAACATGAAGCTGCGGTACATGCTGACCGGATCTGATGAAGAATTTGCACAGAGGGTGCGGGAGGCTGTTGAGAGGAGAGCGAGATTCGAAGCTGGAAAAGGTGTTGTGGAGACATTTTCAGATGCTGCAGAGGCATCCAAGGAAGAAGAAACTGCAGCAGCAGCAGCATACCAAAGCAGCATAGAGGTAGATTAGATAGATGATGTATATGTAGTATTTCTGTAAAAAAACAAGCAAAGCATGCCTCCTTGCTGTGTACATGTTCTGAAGGGGAAAATAATTACAGGTATTTTAGATCTTTTTTACTGTAGGCCAGAATGTAAAACTATTATGCTTGTAATCCATGAGGAGTTAACAAAGATAAAATTATAGACATTCTCTCAGAAGTCAAAATAAAATCATACTGGTTTAAAAAAGTAAAATCATGGATATACCATATACACAAATACGTGCATACATACAGAATTACAAAATAAACATTCAAACTTTACAGAAGAATATGGATGAAACCATCACAAAAAAGGAACACCAATTGACAATTCAAACTTTACCGTGAGAAATTTGTGAGTGTAGAAGTCAGAACGGACGTACAGTAGGAAGGTAGTTGAGAATTCTGTATCGCATTTATTATTCACATCAGCTATTTTGTTGATTACTCCGTTCCTTACATATACACACGTCAGATTCAAGGGAGGAGCTGAAGTCTGAAGAGGGGATGGGAGGGGAGGTGATTTGTTATGGTGAAGTCAAGTAAGCTCGTAGGAGTTGGAGGTGCCAGGAAGGCAAAACATGTCCAAGGATGGTAGATATCAAGATTCAAGACAGGAGCAGAACACCACGCATACTTTAGAGCGATAACTTGATCTCCTGCCCACTTGTTTACATTGCTACCCATCTTTTAGGCCAATAGCTTGATCTTGACCGATTCCGTTCCATGACAGATTGGCATTGAGATCAGTGCTTCTAATGGCGGTAAGGCGAGGTGAGGCGAGCTGGGTGACACTTAGGCGTTGGCTTAGGCGACCGGGGGGTTTGGCATTGAAATCTGAAGCATTCCCCACCAAACATGTGTTTGCCTGAAAAACCAGCAACATCGACATTGCAGCGCATACTGGCTAGCAGATTGAAGAGAAGCGTCCAATTCCAGGAACGCGGACGCGATTGGGGAAGGAAGGAGACCGTAAAGGAAGGAGGCCGGCGGAACCTACTACTGAAGCCAGAAGCCGGACGTCGTCGCCGGTCAGAGAGCAGCAGGCGGGTACGGCGGCGGCCCGGAGGCACGCTCCGCTTCCTTGGCCGCGACGGTGAGGCACGCTCGATCTCGTCCCGGTATGGTAGCACAGCGGGCCGGGAAGAGCGCTCGGGCCTGCACTCGCCAGCACCCCTCCTCCCCTGCCGGAGGCTGGGAGAGTTGCAGACTCACCGCCATGGTCAACAAAGTTTGCGTAAAGCACCCTTATGCGAATCGTAATTTTACATCAAACCCCCTAAATAGGATCGCGGATGCTAATTGCGATCCGAGTATTTTCATTTAACCCCCTAAGTTAAGTTGGATCGCGATCCGATTATTATCACAAAACCCCCCTTTGGGGAAAATCAGAGAGTCGAGAATTGAAAGCTCCTCCATGTAAATTATAATAGTTACCTTTTACTTGCAATAGCGGAATTGAAACGAGCGACCAGAGAGAAGGGGGTGAATGGAAGCCTTTAAAAATCCTCTCCGATCCACATGCTGTTGTGGTGAAGTTTTCATCTCCTTTTCAAATTCCAGTCTGAGGAATATTTAGATCACTCTAGTGCTAGCCAGCAATTGCATATACTTCAAATGTTTCTGGCTTGGAATTAATGTGCGCACGTGAAATTTCCATGGTACGTGCATTCGTTTGATAAAAGAGTAAGTAACTACAAAATAACTACAATTGCGATTATATTCACAACCAAAAGCATCCATAAGATGCGATGCCTGAATGAAGTGATGGTTGAGCTTATTTATATTCACAACCAAGGTCCCACAACTGAGGTCTTGAGTCTAGACACTTTGTCAGTACTGGAGTCCGATCCCTTTTTCTTCACTTTCTCGCTTGAGTCTGAAAGAAGAGGCAGGCAGCCATTGATGGGTAGCCTCTTTGTTTGCAATTGCGGGTGCACCAGGGTCGATTCGTTCCTAGCTTCGCCCCTGGATCCACCTGCAGCCCAAGCTGCATGCCCTGTATGCACGGTAAGGCTGGCTTCAGTGCTGGCAACTCCTAGCTACTTTGCTCAAGGTCCATTTAATTTCCAATTCCACACGTTTAGGTTGGTTACCTTATTCGAAATTAGACAACAAACTTTTTCTTGCGTGTACTAGCAACCACAGTCATCGATTTTCATCTACTAAATTAATTATGAGATATATCCCGTCAAATCTAAAGCTGTTCATATATATGCTCCTTGTTTGCAATGGCTTAGATATATTGCTTAGTTCGAGAATTGGTTTCCTTACCATTAGTGATTATGCAATGCAATCCTCTGTTAGAAGGCAGCAGGAGAATTTTACTCTTCAGACACATGAAAAACTACTGGCGTAAAGCAGAAAACACTCTTACTTATATATATGATCACCGGCCACGAGGATAACACAACACGCACTAGATGTAAAAGCTGCAAATTAAGTATAATATAACAAAGGACGCGCTGATGACAGTAGTCATGCGCGGCGTTAAGAGTCGTCGTCAGCTACATTATATTGACAGCATTCGAGCAGCGCAGGAGAGCAGCTAGCATATATGGCCTCGCTCTCAGCGATGAATAATTACTATAATAGTTTCTATTTGCATTCTGATTCTGGGGTTAGAATAGAGAGGCACCCCTTGTCCGTTTATATGCGCGCCCAACTATATACCTTGTCTCATCAAAATTCTTTTGTTTACCAGCTAGTATAGTAAAAAATGAGATGAAGAAGGCACCCTGGAGCTCGAGAGGTACGTACGTAGTTCAGATCATGGTAGCGATTGTGGCAAAGTTAGCTTGTGAGCACAATTAAGATTAGGAGGCACCAGGAACACTAAAGAAGTCCGTGGTAGGCAGCTGCTGAGATAAGGCCTGGCAAGCCAATCTTTCCAACCTCAAAACTAATATTGCAAATGTGAAGCTCATACTTGCCCTGATTAATATGTTAGAGGAGTTCAGAGACTTAACTATCCTAGAGTGAAATTTTCGAGGTATCCTAGTAGCCAAGTTGATCTCACTTCTGAGGCAGCAGAGAATCTACTGGAAACAGCGAGGTACAATTAAATGGGTAACTAGTGGTGATGCAGGCACCAAATTTTTTCATGCTAATGCCACTATTAAGCATAGGAAAAATTTGATCACTGCTCTAAAAGATTCAAGTGGTTCTCTGCAGTATGCTCATCATTTAAAGGCATATATTCTTTGGGAGTCATACAAGGACAGGCTGGGTCAAGTGGAATTTCAAGAAATGCATCTGGATCTGAATTCTCTCCTTCAGGCTTCCACTCAGCTGGGTTGCCTAGAAGAGCCTTTCTCCACAGAAGAAATTGACAGTGTTATTAAAAATTTACCATTGGATAAATCCCCAGGCCCAGATGGTTTTAATATTGATTTTGTGAAAAAATGTTGGCCTATCATCAAGCAAGACTTCTACAATCTATACCAAGCATTCTATGAAGGTCAGATCTGTTTGCAGAGTATAAATGGCTCACACATTACGCTCATTCCCAAGACAGGTGGGGCCACTAGACCATCAGATTTCAGGCCCATATCCCTCTTGAATACTTCTATAAAAATTATTACAAAGCTGCTGGCAAACAGGCTTCAAGCAGTGATTCAAACCTTAATCCACAAGAACCAATATGGATTCATTCATACACGAACCATTCAAGATTGTCTTGCTTGGGCTTTAGAATATCTTCATGCCTGTCATAACTCTAGAAAGCAATTGATCATATTGAAGCTTGATTTTGAGAAAGCATTTGATAAAGTGGAGCATCAAGCTATACTGCAGATCATGGAGCACAAAGGCTTTGGTCCTAGATGGTTAAACTGGATCAAGCTTATCTTTTCCTCTGGCACTTCTTCAGTTCTCCTTAATGGGGTTCCTGGGAAAACAATCCACTGCAGAAGAGGTGTGAGGCAAGGTGACCCTCTGTCACCACTTCTCTTTGTGCTTGCTATAGATACCCTTCAGAGCTTGTTGAATCATGAAAAGAATGTGGGCAACCTACAGCTTTCAATCAATCTCCACCATACTCAGGACTTCCCTGTGCTGCAATATGCAGATGATACACTCATAATAATGGAAGGAAACTCATCACAGCTAGTACATTTGAAAAATCTGCCGCAAGTGTTTTCTGACTCCACAGGACTTAAGGTGAATTATGCTAAGTCAATGCTGGTTCCCATTAACCTGGAGGAATCCCTGGCATCATCATTGGCTCAGTCTTTTGGATGTGTATTGGGCTCACTTCCATTCACTTATCTGGGTTTGCCCCTTGGACTCACCAAACCTAAAGTGATTGATTTCTTGCCCTTGGTTTCCAGATGTGAAAGGAGGCTGACATGCACATCTGCATTTCTTTCTCAAGCTGGTCGTTTGGAAATTACAAATGCCATCTTCACTGCCCTACCCATGTTCTTTATGTGTACATTTCGTCTCCACAAAACGGTCATCAAGCAAATAGATAAATACAGGGAGCATTGCCTCTGGAGGGGTTCAAACATCAATGCAAGAACAGCACCTAAAGCTGCCTGGGACACGGTTTGTCTGCCAAAAAAGGAGGGGGTGTTGGGAGTGCTCAATCTCAGAACTCAAAATGAAGCTTTGCTGCTCAAGCACCTGCATAAGTTCTTTAATAGAGCTGACATTCCCTGGGTAAATCTCATTTGGGAACTTCATTATAGTAATTGATCTTTACCTGGCACTAGGATGAAAGGCTCATTTTGGTGGCGAGACATCCTCAGATTATTGGATTCATATAAGGGTATGGCCACAGTAAATATTTTGGATGGAGCTAGCTGCCTGTTCTGGGATGACCTCTGGCTGAATAGAGTCCCAAAGCAACTTTTTCCAGAGCTCTTTTCTTTTGCGAAAAATCAGCATATCTCACTTAAAATGGCAATCCAGTCTGAGGGGCCTGAATCCCTTTTTCACCTGCCAATCTCCAACATTGCTTTGGAGCAACTCATGGTCTTAGCTGAGGACCTTTCATCAATTGTGGATACAACTGAACATGATGTATGGTCTTATATTTGGGGCTCTCATTTATTCTCCTCAGCTAAAGCATATGTGCATCTCACAGGTCACAGGTTTGTGCATGTAGCATTTAAATGGCTCTGGAAATCTGCTTGCCAAAACAAGCACAAGATTTTCTTTTGGATTCTGCTCAAAGACAGGCTAAGCTCCAGAGAGTTGCTCAGAAGGAAAAACATGATTCTTCCAGATTATAATTGTGTTTGCTGCCAATTGTTGATAGAGGAGTATTTGGCGCATCTTTTCATTCATTGTCCGTTCGCACGGGATTGCTGGGCAACCATTGGTTTACAAGTGGGTATGGATGATCCATTTGTTACACTTCACCAACTGAAGGATCAACTTGGTGTTCCATTTTTCATGGAAGTCATAATCACTATGTCCTGGTGTATTTGGATGCAACGCAATGACCTCATATTCAAAAATATTCAGCCAAGCCCAGTAAATTGTTTGCGCCACTTCAAGGAGGAATTTGCCTTGGTTATCCTAAGAGCAAAAGTTTCACTTAAACATTCTTTGTCTTTATGGCTAGAAGCCCTCGTGTAATTCTACTTATTTTCTTTTTTCTTTCTTTGTTTCTTGAACTTTTTGGACACTTATTTTTTTCAGTTTTTAATATATAATCAGTAGGGGATTACCCCTCCTGTTTCATCAAAAATAAAACAAGGGCACTGCTCCTCCAACTAGAACCCACATGGTCTGGTCGGCAAATGCATCTTTTCAAAAAAAAATCGGCAAATGCTAGTCGTGCACTTGGTAAGATTTTTCCAGTGACTTGTCGGTTATTCGGATTCAATTTTTTCATATTCCTAGTATTTTTTTGCTTGTAGTTATGCCTATAATATTTTAATAAATAATATTTAAATAGAGTAACAACATATATCTTACATTTTTAGAAAAGTTTTGGTACTGGTTTCATATTTTTCTGATTTAAAATGAATTAGTTTTAGTTTTTTAGATTTAACCAGATTTTTTATTTTTTTAAAAAATACAAAACCACATTTGAAACTGCCCATTTGTCTAGTTTTGCCAGTTGGATGGCCTCCGTTATCCGGTTTTGTAGTTGAAGGTTGAAAATCGGACTTTTATGATAGCTAGATGGTGTAAACGAAGAACAATATATAAATGCATTGGATTTGGTGCTTACTTGAAATGGATTGTCCCAATAAATTGTAGAACAAATGCATTGTATGTACTGTGGTATTGATTGAGACATGGGTTGCTCTCCCGGCTCCAGCTCCTTTTATTTGCACGCGAGTCCAACGTTTGAGCTCCATAGATCAGAGTAATGACACATTCTCATCTCCTTGATCTTTGCCCCCCATGTTAGTTATTTTTTCCATTCACAAGTGTTGTCGTGCTCGCTATAGGAGTAGGAGTCACTGAGGGGCTGAGCTGCTGGAACCGCAAGCCTAGGGCCACTCCCACTCCCTGTGGTAGTTCATCCTCCACAGCCACTATAAGTTCTCTGAACTAAATTTCTTTGCTCTTGAGGTCCAATCGGATGCCAAGTTGCGTTGCCATTCGAAAATAGGAGTTGGAGGCACTAGGAACGTCAGTGGTGTTCACAGTAGACGTTTGCTAAGTGGCACCAAGGTTCCTGGAGATATTTTTTTTAGATTAAGGATAAAATCTGGCCTTCCATATCCACATTGTGGATATATACAGCCAATGGTTACACAGAGTTCTTAGACTCTAATCCTCCACAATGAGGAGCTCAAACACACAAGAAAATAAACTCTAAAACAAAGAAAAAATAGAAGACTAAGCTTCGTTCTTCTTCTTCGTCCATGTGTCGATCTTGCGTTGTCTTTATACATCTTCAGTCCATTTCATCATCTGCTTAGAAACTTGATGTTGGACTTGGAATGCTTATCTTCTATCTCTGACACAATAGACTCCATCTTAAGTAATGAAAGTCAAGCCGAAGGACTTCCAAGGCGACGCCTTCAAGAAGGACACGACGTCAAAGACGCCATCGTCGCCCATCCGGCGAGCCGGAGTAGAGTTTTCACCTGGAAGATCCCTGACCTTGCAATAAGCAACACAACAACCGCCTCAAGAGAGGAGAACGACACCTAATGGCGCCGCCGTAGCTGACACTGACACAAACCGCCGGGCAAAGCTTTCGCCCTTGCTCCTGCACGACCACATACATCACCACATCATCGCCGCCAGCCTCACCTTGGCGCAGCCCTGCAGACCGCCGTTGCCTCCGCAAGGCAGCGGGGCATCGCCTCGCCGCCACTGCGCCCGTGCACCGGCCAGGGAGGGGGCACCGCCACCGATGGTGGAGTAGGCCGCACAGGAGATCTGGGTGGCGGCGCGGCGGACGGTTGAGGAGCTGGCGCTCACATCCATGCCAACGCACGCAGACCACTTCACCTTGCCCAGCACATTCATGGCCAGCCGCTGCCACCGCGCTAGGAGCAGATCCGGCCGCGATGACACCGGATCCAGCAGCAGCGGGGCCAGATCCGGCCGGCGACGCCGTCTCCGATGACGACCTAGGCGGTCGCGCCCACCTGAAGACGCTGAGAGGAAGGAAAATAGCCCCGCCGCCACCTTCCTTGCGAGCCGCTCGGGCTTCTGGCGGTTGGCTCTGGTGGCGGCGCAGCTGAGGGAGATGGAGGGAGGAGGAGCGGCGGCTAGGGTTCCGTCCGCCCAGGTCGCCCACGCGGGAGCGACGCGGGCGGCTAGGAGTGTACAAATTGATCAGATTCCTGGAGATATGATAGGTCTACATCGGTCCACACTTTGACCACTTAATAACAATCAACTTACTGTACCTAGTGGCTTCCTGCGGCGTTGGAGATAACTGGAGCATACGAAGAACACATAATAACGACGGCAACGCCACGCGCGTGCTAGAGAATCATCAGGTACTATGATGACATGATACAAAAAAGCTAGTGTAGTGCTGGAATAGGAGGAACATGTGAGCTTCGGGACACTAGAGCTAACGTACATCAGTAAGAACTTGCATCATATATAGGTAGTACTTGCATGCGAGAAAAATCAAAATGTACATATGACGATACTGGAGTCCGAAGTTTGAAGTTGGTTTTCTGCATGCTGATCTTCCAAATAATAAAGTTTCTTGTTTTAATTAGTCTTGGTGAAAGAATAAATATATGTTCCGAAGCGGCCGGCTACATAGCACCACACTGATCGATCGATCTGGTCCTTGTAATTAATTAAAACAGAGTCAAGTATAATGAATGCATCAGATGCTTTACAAAACTGTGTACTGAAATCCTTTCCTACCTTTGAGCCAGGCCTGTAGCGCGCGCGCGCGCGCACACACACACACACACGCTTGCTCAGCTAGCACTTGGGAGTTTTTTTCCCATATGCTAGCTACTGTAGTTCCATTCCACAGGTTGCCAGCCCGATGCATGCGTAGGAGTTGGAGGCACTGGGAGAATCAAAGATCCACTCGATCGAGTTGACTGAATGGCTTAGGTGAAGCATGCGACGCGACCAGGGGCTGTGAACAGGTGCTCCATGTGCTCTAGGACCAGTGAACGGTGAACTGTTGGGAACTGTGCTGGGAGGCACATGCATCACGATGGAGAAGGAGATTGGCGTTCCATGTGCTCCAGGTTCCAGGTCGTCCGCGCGTGAGTTCATCACTGTGTACTACCAGTCAGTTTCTCGACAGACACAAGGGAATGCCAGGACAACTTGCACGCACGCGAGCAGTCCAGAGAAGCTCGCTCCAGCGAACAAATCGAGCACTGCTCTCATCATCAGGCCCTGACCGGACGGACATCAACCATCGCCACCTTCCCTGCTTTAAACTTGGGCCCAAGAGCAGTGGCCTGTACCTGACATCAACCATGGGCCGTCCAGCTTAGTACGTGGGCTCTTGAGGTACACACGCATCGTATTTGTGACGCTGGAAATAAACAATCGAATAATACATACATACATGTCTCGATCACTACTTACCTATTTATACACGCGCGTCCCAAACCTCACCGTCACCTTACTAGTAACCGGCCGTGACATGGAAGAAGCTAAGAGCGGTACGGTGCATGAGAGATGTAGGTAGTCCACGGCCTCGGCGCCATGACCAGGTTGCACTGCCATTCGAAATAGGAGCCAGCTGGAGGACCAATTCTACAGGTACGTGGAATCATTTAATACATCCAGGACCAAGTTGCCGACACCAGAGCTCAAAGCATGCCGGTACGTGGAATAGTACTCAAGGGTCAGAAAGCTGACAATAAAACTTGTCATGTGGAGTAGCAATTTCAGCAAAAACAAAAACTCCTGAAGAAAGACTAACCATGCATAATGTTGAAAAGCATAAGCAATTAAATTGTCTATATTTAGTCGTGTAAAGATACAGTCACAACTACCAACCCAACATACGACTAAATATTGTTTGAGAGCCAGATATGCATATCAAATTCTGTCAGGTGCAATGTATTAAATGAAGAATATTAAATGCTAGGGATGTGATTCTTAACTGAAATGGATTTGTTGCTCCAGGCTCTGGCTCCTTTATATGTGCAACCCAGTCGCACGTTTGAGCTCTGGATCGGAGCAATGACACTTCCTCATCACTTTGATCTTTCCCTCTCATGCTAGTTATCTGCTTCCCTTTCACATGTTTTCAGTAGAATTCATGTTTGCAGCTCACATGACACTAGTGCTTGATGTAGGAGTGGAAGGCGCTGGGATCACTCAAGGTGCAATTGTTCAAGCACAGCCTACAGCTCCTTTTTTTCCGTCAATAATGCATTACTCAAATGCAGCTAGAGTGCTGTAAAGAGACCTTGGAGACTCATATGGTGAACCCAGCGCCTTCATTGAGTTCGTGGATAGTTCATATAAGTTTCATTGAGTTTCTTATTGTAATCAATGATCAAAGACGCAGCAGCCTGAGTGGCACGAGCAAGTTCAGATTCTCTCTATGTAGTTCAGAAGAACCCTAATAGTGGGCATTACAACAAAATTTGATTATTCGCCCATTAGTGAAGAAGGATCGATCACTCTACAAATTGAACATGGCTAACTGATCAGAAAATTAGTAACAATTGGCGTAGAGCCGCAGAGACCTGAGGAGAAAAAACGATTGACAGGAGGAACCGAGGAACCACACCCTGTTGAGTGGGCACACGATCACACTCCAACGCTGCTTCACAAACACCGGTGAGCAGTGACCTCCATGACGTCGCCACCGCCGGCCATCCCTCTGCCCGCCGACAGGTGGCCGAACTCCGGGCTGAGCAGCGCTGCCCTACGGGGATCCGCTCCATCTGCGCCATGTACAACCTGAAACCATACTTTGACAGTCCGACTGCGAGCTGGAGCTGACCATGGAGCTGATTAATGGAGGGCAACGACATCTTCTCTCTAATATGCTAAATTTTCTTAAACCTTTTTTATATAAATCAACTTATTTAGAGCGGAGGGAGTACACTTTAAATATTCTAATATTATTAGCATATGGTTAAAGTATTGTCTTGGTGACCGTTTTGTTGTAGTCTTAGACGACAATTATTTATGACCTTACGAGGGACTAGTACAGAGTTAGGTAATAAAATGAAGAATATTAAAGGCATTGGATGCTGTGCATAATTGAGATCGATTAATTCATACAAGCTCCAGCTCCTATAAATATGCGCATACCAAGTCTCCCACGTTTTAGCTCCAAGAGTCTTAGACAACTTTCTCATCAGTTTTCCTCCATTTCGCAAGTTTTCTGTAGCGTGCGTGTGTGTAACCTAGGACATGTTACATGATACCAGTGTTAATTGGAACGGGAGGTGCTGGGATTATTCGGCATGCTGGGCGATTCGTTTTCCCCGCGCTTTGTCGACATGCTGCTTGTAGCTAGGGTATATGTCTTTGGTGGTTTGTCCACATTTGCCCAGAACCAAATTGTAACACGATAATTCTTGGTGCGACCTGTCGCTGCCACTCAGGCCTGCTACCACGGCATCATCGTCAAGTTGTACAAGCAGCATGAGAAAACATGAGATGGAGAAAAATAATCAAGTAGCACGTCCTGATGCTAATAAAAGACCAAGAGACTGACAAATAATATTACTTGAGCAATGAGCATTTGAACATATTAATACCTAGCTACAAATAACAGCCATGAATCATCAGCTATTCAACCGTCTCTTTTCTTTTCCTAAATAAAAAGGAACACTCAGATCAAATCAAGATGCATGGAAATTAAAAAAAGAAAAAAAAGTTCAGAAACACAATTTTCCACCTTAGAGCTGAGCTTAATTGGACAAAATATCATTTATTATTTTTGGTCTTGTACACACCAGATACTACCAACCATTAATTTATTACAGCTTGTTACTTTGTTGACTGGGGTTGGCACCTGCTACTTTGGCATTGAGAAGCATCTTGCATATGCATTGTGCTCTAATGGTAAGACTTCTCCTTCATATATAGCAGCTATGAGAAGAAACAAGAAACTGCAATAAATAGGAGCGCATACACCTATCTCTTCAGTTGAAGAGGTATCAATTTCAGCCATATTGCAAATCATAATACGCTTTTTCCATATTGCAAATCACAATAAGCTTTACAGCTCCCTTTTTTGTTCTCCAGAGTTGATTCCACCGCCTTTTCCTCCTGTTGCTTTTCTTTCTTGCACTGCATCAATTATTAGAAAATTGGAGTGAGGCAAAAGAAACAGTGCAATGAAGTCCTTTGATCATTACATCCAAAGTGCAATAGACAAAAGGATTAAGTACACAAGAAGCATAAACATGAGAAGCAACTTGATCGAAATTTGGAACAAAGCATCCATTAGCTAGAGTTCTTTAATGCAGGGACATATATAAAAGGGGTGGGAGTATGTGTTGTTTTACCAGTTCTACAATTACTTCGTTAAATGCCTGCACTGATGTCGACTGGTTTACAGTTGATTAAACATCAGTACCCATAACAAGCAGACTCCTGCACATATAGTTTCCGCATATTTCAATTTTCAACTTAAACGTAAATAGCTTCTCAAATAGTGCTAGCTTAGCATATTTTTTTTAGTTGTCTAATTTCCCAGCACCAAAAATAACTTCTTAAAGTATATAATCTGAATGCTTGTAGAGATGAAATTATTAATATATGCCAGCACAGTGGTGATCATGTCTGCCTACATGCAATGCATAGGCTGCCTCCTCCATGATATCTTCTCAAGTGCTTCTAAGCACTGAATATGTGCAATTATGATCAGATAAGTAAGCAACTCAGGTTATTGCCTGATCAGGTTGTAAGAGCTTTTGGTTACCTGCTCAGCAACATATCGAGCAAAGTATTGGCCGGCATCCTCTGTGCAGATTGGAGAACGAGAGCAGCTCACAGAGTCCGTCAGCTCCACCACCAGCGCGCCCTCCCTGCGCTCTTTGTGAATACAACTTTACGCCCAAATGACCCTAGCTAGATTTATGTATATAGATTTGCTAAAACAAACTACAATTTGGAACGGAGGGAGTAGCTTTTTAGTGAGACATTCGACAAGAGCAACAGCGAGATAAGTTGGCATGTTTAGAGTTCAAGAATCCCAATTTTGGTCTAATGGTCCTTGTTTTATATGTATTCGCCCACCCTTGCAAAATGAACTGACAAGCCTAGTAAGAACACATTACACATGGCACAGAAAACCGACGGGAGAAAGGGATCGACAGGACCCTAGCTAGTTGTGAACTTTGCACACAATCACACTCTTGTGTACTGCTTCAAACTCACCGGCGACCTCCATGACGCTGACAGCCATCCCGATCGATGGAGCTGGCACTGCTAGCTGCCTGGCAACGGGTGGCAAAACTCCGGCCTCCGGAGGGGTGGAGCAAACATTATATCAAATTATTATTTCAAAAATCAGATCTAAACAGTTGCGCCTTCCATTTCTTCATCAGATGGGGTGAATAATTGCAACCACTACCCGCAAGAAAAAATTGCAAACCACTACTTGTCTTTTTGAATATCTAATATCAATATCTATTTATCTGGATATTCACCTACAAAGTACATAGATTTTAACCTGCTCAAAAAAAAGTACATTAATTTTAACCATCGGACTGAAATCCAGTACATTGGATTCATCTATCTTCGATTGTTTCCATGGCAGATAAAAGAAATAAAATTGTAAAACTGCATTAGATCTTCTGACATATTTTTCTCATTGCCGGTGCATTTTTCTTAGAACTAGGAACATAGCAAGTCTCAAAATATTTTCGTAAAAAATGTCGGTCCGATCCTGATTTTTTTGGAGCATTTTATTTATGTATTTAAGATATTTAATTTCTATACCATTTTTTTCTCTTGGACCAAAATTAACAATACAAATCTGACAGATTTTTCTCCAACAAATTCTATTCATACTAGCATTTCTCAAAAATAATTATGATTACACTAATTAGGTTCAAGTACAATGAAGAAAAATTATTGCACTGGGTGTGATGCTTATTTATAATGGGTTGTCCGAGTGAATAAATGAAGATAACAAATGCATTGGATGTGATGCTTTTATTATGATTAATTGAAATAATGGATTGCTTCAGGCTCCATTTCCTTTATATGCGCAACTAAGAGTGCTTGAGCTCTAGTCATGCATCATGCCCCTACTTTCTCATACAGGTCTCTTTTCCATGTAACTTGCCCCTTCCTCAAATTTTCAGTACTACTATATAGCCCTGGATGGAGTTTTTGAAAAATGTATATAGAGCCCTGCACATGAAACACAAAAATGATGCTATAGGAGAAGGAGGCATTGGGATGACTGGAGATGCATCACTCCATAGAAATCCGACGTCAACAAGATCTGGCACACTATTAGTCAGTGGCAGACCCAGAACATTGGTTGAGCCTGGGTATACATAGAAAATTGGTTGAGTTTGGACACATGTATCACTGTGTCATGATATTTTCTTTCCTAAGATGAAACAGTGGATGCAGGTGATCTCCACCCTAAGCCCAGGCCGGTGCCCAGGGTGGCCGGGCCTTGGGTCCGCCCATGCTATCAGTGAAATATCATCTAGCGGTTTAGTGAGATTTGGGGGCAGAAATGGTTGGACTAGAGATGCTACAGTCATGCATTGTGCCCCTACTTTCTCATACAGGTCTTCTTTCCATTTTTGCTCAAGGTTTCAGTACTAAGATATAGCCCTGGACAGGGTTTTTGAAAAATGTACATATAGCCCTGACATGAAAAGCGAAAATGATACCATAGGAAAGGGAGACACTGGGATTACTCGAGATGCTTTGCTTCATGGACAACTAACGTCAACAAGATCTGGTGGACTATTAGTAAAATGTCATCTAGCAGTTTAAAATAACTCCAGCGGATCCTCTAAATAACTTCGAATCTCAAGTTAAAGGGCTAAGTCAGAAAGATACACTTCAGCGGATCTTCTACTAAGTCCTCTATTTTGGGAGGTCTCCAAATTCTCTCCTTCACCCTCCATTCGTAAGGGATATTTTAGGAACCCTGTATAATAATTTAGAGTTAAGGGTTGTTGTTGGAGTTAGAGCAAATTTGGAGATCCTAAAAAAGTAGAGGCAACTTTCGTAAAATATTTGGAGGGTTTAATTTAAAGACTATTGCTAGAGTTGCTCTGACCTTGGAGCAAAAATAGGTGCAACGGAGATGCTAAATATGAATCATACCCAATTCATTCACAATAGCGAGAATGGTTCTTATTTTTATCTGTACATTGGAGTTAGAACACAAGTTACAACACATTACACATGGCGCAGACACCCAACTGCCGGTTGTGAACTTGGAACTTTACGGTCACCGTGCAGAAGGAACTGACATGCGTGGCGCAGAGCCGCGGACGCACGATAGAAGGGATCGGCAGGACCCTGGAACACTGCTGGTTGTGAACTTTGCGCACGATCACACGCTCTTGCGTGCTTGTTGCTTCACGGTCACCGGCAGCCGGGGACCTCCATGACGCCGCCGGTCATCCCGCTCGACGGAGCTGGCGCTGCTGGCCGCCGATGGGTGGCCGAACTCCGGAATGGGGCAAGGGTAATCGGCGCTATACTTGCAATGCATTCATCTATCCAATTATCCGTTGACAGATTTTTCATCCACAAAGTTTGTCCATTTTCTAAGCATCGGACTGAAATCCAATACACTTCGGATTCATCTATGTTTGATTGGAATAAATTGTAAAAACTGGACTAGATTTTCTGACACGATTATTTTTTTCATTTACAGTGAATTTTTCTTAAAACTAGGGACATAGCAGGTCCCAAAAATATTTTCTCAAAAAATGTCGGTCCTGATTTTTTGGAGCATTTTATTTAAGACACTTAATTTCTATACCAATTTTTTTCTCTTGGGCCAAAATTAACATTACAATTTTCTGCCAAAATAACTCTATCCATAGACAAGCTATAGTATTTCTCAGAAATAACTATAAGTACACTAATTAGGTTCAAGTACAATGAAGAAAAATAAATGCACTGCCTGCGATGCTTAATGAGATTGGGTTGTCAGAGTGAATAAATGAAGATAACAAACGCATTGAATTTGATGCTTTATTATGATTAACTGAAATGGATTGTTCCAGGCTCCAGCTCCTTTATATGCGCAACCGGGAGCCCCATGCTTGAGCTCCATTCATGTCTCATGCCCCCACTTTCACATACTGGTCTTTTTCCATGTATTTTCTCTCTTCCATGATGTTATAGGAAAGGGAGGCACTGGGATCACTCGAGATGCGTAGATTCATAGGCAACCTACGTTAATAACATCTCTCTTTTTGGAATGAACTGGCAGGAGAGCTGCCTGTTATATTAGAAAGAATGTCAATGCACGATGGGCCGAAAAAAGTGACTATACGAAATAAGGGAAAAAGCCGGGAAGCCACACGAGTTCCAAGAAAATCCAGACTCATCATCACCGTCTGCCAACTAACTTAGCCAGATGTTTCGCTCCGGCCACAATCCATGTAGATGCCCCGTCCTTGATCTTATAATAAGATCACCGATCTCTCTCCGTCCTAAAGTATTAGGCGTTTTGGCTTTTCTATATACATAGATTTTACTATGCACCTAGATATAATATCTATCTAGATGCATAACAAAAACTATGCAGTCAAAATGACTAATAATTTGAGACGGAGGGAGTATCATCTAGCGGTTCAGGGAATTATTCAAAATGAATGGATCTACCTTAAAGGCAGAAATTGTTGGAATGGAGATGCTAAATAGGAATCATACCCAACTCACAAGTCACAGTAGCAAGAATGGCCCTTGTTTTGTCTGTACATTGGAGTTAGAACAGCAAAAGTTGCAACAAATCACACATGGGCACATGGCCCAGACACCCGACGGGAGAAAGGGATCCATAGGACCCTGCCGCTGCTGGTTGTGAACTTTGCACACGAGCGAGATAGCACCACACGATGTGCTTGATTGCTCCTTCACAGTCACCGGCGGGGACCTCCGTGGCGCCGGCGGTCATCCCGCTCGGCGGGGCTGGCGCTGCTGGCCGGCGACGGGTGGCCGTACTCCGGGATGGAGCCGGGGTAGTCTGCGCTGTACTCCGGGCTGGGCAGCGCCGCCCTCCTGATCCGCTCCATCTGCGCCGTGTACGACCCGGACCCCGACCCGTAGTCCGACCCCGACCCCGAGCCGGAGCTGGACGTGGCGCCGTGCCCCGCCCGCGCGGCGTCGTTGAGCTCCTCCAGCGGCATCTCCCCCTGCAGCGCCATCACGACCTGGCTCATCTTGGGGCGCCGTCGCGCGGCGTGGCGGACGGAGGCGGCGGCGCAGGCGACGAGGCGCGCGGCCTCCGTCACGTCGAAGTCGCCGTCCAGCCTCGGGTCGACGAGGTCGTCGTAGTTGCCGTCGGTCAGGGCGCGCGGCAGGGCCTGCCTCGCCTGCGGGGAGCACGAGCAGTGTCTGTCAGCACGACGCGTGCGCCGTTCGGAGCATCCGGCCGGAAAGCAACAGGTTTGCTTATTAGTTACCCAGTCGACGAGGCCGTCCTGGCCGTAGGACGAGCGGTCGCCGGGGCGGCGGCCGGTGAGCAGCTCCAGCAGCATCACGCCGTAGGAGAAGACGTCCGACTTCTCCGTCAGCTTCCCGCTGGACGCGTACTCCGGCGCCAGGTACCCGAATGTGCCCATGACACGCGTCGACACGTGCGTGTGGTTCACGCTGGACAGCTTGGCCAGCCCGAAATCCGCAACCTGATCGAACGAAGCAGATCGTCAGAAAATTCTGAATTCGTTCCACTCCTAAAGAAATTAATGTTGGCCTTACCATGGCCTCGAAGTTGTTGTCCAGCAGAATGTTGGCCGACTTGATGTCGCGGTGGATGATCCGGGGATCGCCTTCATGTTATCAAATAGGAAACTTTCATGTCACAAACTCGTCTCAAGTCTGAACATTCACCTGAACTTTTCACTGATCGAACTGGCTTCTTACTTACATTCCTCGTGCAGGTAGGCGAGCCCCTTGGCGGCGCCGACGGCGATGCGCAGCCGCATCGTCCACTCCATCACCGGCCGCCCTTTCCCTGCAGCAAGCTCCCCGTGGACGGATTAATTAGCTCAGATGCCCTGATCGAGCAGACGATCGAGTCGGCGACGGCGTGAATACAAACCATGGAGGTGGTGCTCGAGGGTCTGGTTGGGCACGAACTCGTAGACGAGCAGCCGGTGCGCGCCGTCCATGCAGTACCCGACGAGGGCGACGAGGTGGCGGTGGTGCACGCGGCTGATGGTGTCCACCTCCGCCTGGAACTCGCGCTCACCCTGCCCGCTCCCGGCCTTGAGCTGCTTCACCGCCACCACCTTGCCGCCCGGGAGCACGCCGCGGTGCACGTACCCGAACCCGCCCTGCCCTAGCAGGTTCGCCTCCGAGAACCCGCCCGTCGCCGCCGCCAGCTCCTCGTAGCTGAACGCCGCCGTGTCCAGGCCCGCGGGCATCGGCAGCGGCGGCGGCGGCATGGGCGGCGCCAGCCCGCCGGTCGAGCTCGTGACCGCTGCCGGCGCCGGGGCCACCTGGTTCTGCTTCTGCCACTGCGGCCGCGCGCCGCCGGGGGGAGCGTAGTACCCCGAGCTGTTCCCTGCGCGCACGCCACCGTCATTGCCACGGTCAAGAACCAGCATTGCGCACGGGATGTGCGTGCGTGCGCCGCTCACCTTTGAAGCCGGAGGTGTCCGCGTAGAACATCATGCCCTTGTGAGGCAGCTGCTGCTGCTGCTGCTGCGCCGCCTTCCTCCGCCTCCTGCTCCTGCAGCAACAGCAGCAGCAGCAGGCGACGAGGACGCCGGCGAGGATCACCGCCGCCGCGACGGCGGCGGCGACGACCTGCGGCGGGAGCGCCCCCGCCCCGTGCCCCGAGGCAGGGGACTTGCGGCTGCCGCCGTGCGTCGACAGGCGCCTCGCGGCGTGCGGCGGCGTGGAGAAACGGGGCGTCGGCGCTGGTGCCGCGGGCGGCGGGGAGGTGATCGCCGGCGTGGGCGTGCGATTGGAAGACATGGTGCGATTTCAGACCGGCGAGCGATCCTTGTGATTCCTCTCTCTCTCTCTCTCTCTCTCTCTCTCTCTCTCTCTCTCTCTGCTGCAGATAATCTGCTCGAAGAATCAGACGATGAGAGAGGAACGAATTGCAACTTGCAATCAGAAAGTGTGTCAATCAAATTCGACAAAGCGGTGGTTTTTCTTCCTGTTGGTTGCATCATAACGAAAATTGAGATCCGATCGATGCGTAGAAAAGATGACCAATGAGGTGGGGGCGAAGGCGAAGCAACTGGCCTCGGCGCCGGCGGAATCGGCGGAGCCTGACACCGTCGCCAGCTCTCGCTCGGCCCTCCGTCGCGAGGAGGAAGCACGAAGCAGGCGGGGCCGACGCGATCGGCAGCGGCGCGGCCTCGGTTGGGATCGGGACCTCCCCGAGGCCGGCCCGCCAGCCAACCAGCGGCCCCGGACGCCTCAGATCACCACCCCCCGCTTGCTATTCTTGCACGGCCCTTCCTCTCTTGTGTGCTGTGTCGCATGCGCCCGGCGTGCGGACAAGATAGCTGTTCGTTTCGGGCGTTGGTGAGCTGGTGCTTCTGGTCCCCTGGACAAAGGCAAAAATGGAAGCCTAGATCTCATGCTCATGCTCATCTCATCAATACTGTAGTGGAGATTCGTCAGGGTGTGCGGGTGCTATTTTTGTCCCAGGCTACGGCTAAGCACTTTTGGCCATTTGGGAGCGCTAACGGCAATGGTCGTCGGTTGGAATCTGACCGGCCGTGTGCCAACCGCGAGAACCACTGCATCGCAGAGTCACTATTTTGCAGATAGGCCCTTGGGACTGAGAACGATTACTTGCAGAGATTTTTGCTGACCTGGTTCAAATATCTTCGTGAATTTATACGCTCTAAGTATTCCCAGGTCAGGTAAGTCAGAAAATTGCGTGGTGTATGCACAATATCCGTCACCTATTTATTTCTTTTTGTTTATCTCTTCTTTTAATCAAATAATCTGCATGATTGACTAAGTGTATGCACAACTAGCATCACGTTATCTACTTTTATCCTATCGTGGCTTTCAAGATTTATAAGGATATGATTGTTAAACATGTTTATTTTTTTCTTTGAAATATCTTTATATAGTGCCGAAAATAATGTGACTAGCATTCAAGAGGATATTGCATTGAAACCAATGAAAAAAAAATTCATGATCAAACATGTAAAACTTTTTGCTCTTAAAGTTTGTTTATTGGAGGATTGTTTCTCTACTGTAGGAGTCCAAGGAATTTACTCACGCCCAAAAATTTGGATCTCTCGTATGCTTCAGCCCATAGGCTTAGACTGTTTATCACACTATGTAGGCCCATGGAGGTATCCTCAACCCCACTTTAACGGCTAAAAATTAAAGAGTTTACTTATCCATCACATGTTGGGCTTCATATTGGGTTTCCTGCATCGAAGGTAGGTCAGGAATAAAATCATCCGCTATAGTCCTATGGGCCATTGATTAGGGTGCATAGCCATCGGAAGAATCGACAACTATTGTTATGTTGCCACTTGTTAGAGTCGTCAAACAGGCTCTTATATGCTAACAGTTGGGCTTTAAATACAATTGAATTTCATATGGGCCGCTGATTAGCGTACTAGGGCAAGGATTTTACCAAAGAGTTATCTTTTGGTATTGGACGGAGGATCGTCGCCATTCCTGGCTAAGACTTTTGGGCTTTATAAAGCCCATATACGAGAACATCAAGTTGGATACGCCCGCAGATTTGTATATCTCTACTCAAAAGGCATTAATATCGGGTATAATTTTAATAACACCTTCCATGTATATATATATTGGTTTCCGTGCTCATAAATAAAATGGTGCTAGAGAGGTCTATGCGTGTGTGAGATGAGTAAACCAAGGCGAGGAAAGTATACACCCAAATTCTCAAAGAATACACACAAAATCAAGGGGTTGCACGCAAAAGAGTCCTCCTCGGGGAAGCGTGCGCCGTGTGCCTCCACCTGGTTTTTTATCCGGCCGGAAGCCCCCACCTCCCTTCGCTCGCTTCCGCTCCCCCGCCCAAACCTCCCCAATCAGCAGCTCTAGGGTTTTCGCCGCCGCCGCCGCCGCCCATGGCCGCCACTCCGGACCGCGCCAATGCCGACCTCCGCCGCCGCCTCGCCGTCGACGCCACTCCACCGCCCCAGATCGCCAGAGGTAACCGGCCCCCGCTTCCCGATCCACACGAAACCCTAGCTCAGGCCCGCCTCTCGGGCTGTTCCGTTTTGGAATTCGTTTGGGCGTTCGATCCCCGCCGCAGGTTCTAGGGTTTGCGGGGTTTTGGGTGGGTGTTCGGTGGTGCTGCCCCCGTGGGTTTTCGTTCAGTCATCGCCGGTGCAGAGTTCGTGATCGGAACACTGATGCATGGTGTGGCGCCAGGTATTTCAAATTTGTTGAGGGAGGTGCTGGGGTAGTCAAGTACGTTCGGCTTCGATTTGGGTGGATTGGATGCAATGGTCAGGTTGTCTACTGTTTCCATTTTGGGGGCGGCTGATTGACTGACTGGATTAGTTACGGTAAGTTATAGTGTCCTGATATTTGTTGTTGATACACGCAGATATCCTTTTTGTCGTGGTGGATGTCTTTGTTTTGTGAATGTTGTCGCGCTGCTTCTGGTTGTGGCGATGGTGATGCACACATTTATATTCCTACTATAGGCTGCAAAATGTAGCTGAAAGCCAATGGCTCAACCCTGTTGCCTCAAAAGAAAAACGTGTTCAGTGTAGCTTTGTGTAGGGTGCTACATCTTTGGTGATTTGTTATTGATTATTTTTTTTGATGTGCACAGGAGCTATTTGAATTACTTTTGCGATTTATGCTATTATTTCATAAATCTCAGCTATATGTCAAGATCACCTGCATGTTTCTCTTGTATGACTATTGAACAGTTTTTTTGTTTGATAGCCGCATCAGTAATAATAATCTATGTATATTGTGTTCTGTCCATATGCGCTCTGTTGACAGAATGGCATGTTTCCTGTCATATTGATGGTAGCTTTTGGTTGTTGCAGAGAAGCAAGGCCTGGATACTGAAATACCCCTTTCTCCTCAGTGGCTTATGAAGGTGGCAGAAAACAAGGTGAGTCCTTAAGTAGCAGGCTATTAAGCTAGACTTAAGCAGCTGGAAATTATAATATTGATGTCTTACACATTGATTGCAGTAATAGAACACTTCCTAGGTGTATATTGATCTACCTCAGTGTTTTCTTGTTTATGGTGCTGTGGTGATTTATATGATTATTTTATTTGTTGCAGGATCCCATTTCACAGGGTGTCCGCTCAGATGTTTCAAAGACATTAGGGAGTGTTGAAGACCTGGGCTACAGTGCGAAGAAAAAGGATGTTTTCAGGGCTTCTGTGCTTGATGGTGAAACTGGGCGTCGTGATCGCTGGCGTGACGACGAAAGGGAACCAAATTCAACCCATCGGTGGAGTCGCTGGAGGGAAACGGACAAGGAACAAGGTGATACACGCAAAGTGGAAAAATGGTCAGATGACACCTCCAAGTGTTCCGTGGATAGTCGTCGTGCTCCACAGGAGCGCTGGGGTGGTGATTCCAATAATAAGGAAGGCAACTATGATCAACGCCGTGAGAATAAGCGGACTGCACGTTGGGGTTCCAATGACAAAGAGTCTGAAAATTGGCGTGATAGGTGGGGGGATTCAGGCAAAGAGGGTGATGCTTCCCGTGAAAAAGGTTTGTCTCACTTTACTGCGCATGGAAAGGATGGAAACAATTATGAAAAGGATACTGAAAGGGATGACAATATTTCGCGTTCATGGAAATCTAGTTATCCTGTAGGACGCGGGCGAGGAGATTTGTCTCATTATCCCTCTCAGACTCCACAGAAATCATCTGCTACTTATGGATATGGTAGAGGGAAGCCAGACAATGATTTTGCAAATTTTCCAAGTCGTGGAAAGTATACATCTGGTACAAGTGCAATCAGTAGTGGATCTTCACGACCATTCCAACTTGGTTTACTTTCTGACAGACCTGGTGGTGCATCAGGAGACCGCTCTGCATTCAAATATAGTAGGATGAAGTTGCTTGACATATACAGAAGTTGTGATGTCACTGACTTTAAGATTCCTGTTGATTGTTTTGAGGAAGTCTCTGTGTTCTTGGAAGAAAATGCTTTGGAACCTTTAGCATTATCTGCACCTATTGCTGAAGAAGCGGTAATTATGCTATTTTCTTTCTCAAGTAGGATCTTATCATGGTGCTACGGTATCCTCATCTCACTGCTGAATTGTATTTGTAGGCCATTCTAAAAGCAATTGACAAAGGGGATATTGTAAACAGTGGTGTCCATCAAGCTTCCAAGGATGGTTCTGTTGGAAAAGGTAATTGTAATGTGGTGCCATAAAAAACCAAAATTCATTGAGAAATGGATTATTGTTTTAGTTTTGATGTGCTAACCTTAGATATATTGTATAGTTTCTCACTGAATGCTCTTCTAAATTTCTCCAGCTGGTAGAGAAGATCAGCCAGGAGGCATGGAAGATTATAAAGGGGATACTTTTGGAATTCTCAGGGGTACCTAACTTGGCTTGCTGTTTATACAATTTTGTTGTCTACAGCATCTTGCATGGTTGAACAAACTTAAAGTGATCATGTAGAGAGGATCATCCATGCATATGTTTATTGTTTGTCAAACTCTCTCTCATAATCTTGAGAATCATTCATGTCTTTATCATTTGCTTTTCGAATATTCTAGCAATTTGGCTCTATGATACAAGTCACATGTGAGGCCCATATATATGAAAGGAAAATTAGAATACCATTTAATAGGGAAAAACATTCAAACTGGTACGAGGTAGCTTCAAAATTCATATGGAGATAACACAGAAACTTGTCTTGGATACATACACTTGTTTTGTTTCCTGTAGCATGTTTTTTTTATGTAACTTGAAGCTTGCAACTTGTTTTCCTCCCCTTAAAGGCTACTTTATCGTTAATAGGTGTTCCTGGGAATGCTGATTTGCCTGCCAGAGGAGAGTCATTGCGGCCTGGGACATCTACCTATGTTGTTCCACAAAGAACTCAGTTTATTGGAGAACATAGGCTTGGATCATCTTCTGAGTTTGGGCACCAAATACCCAATTTCTTAAATCAAGAAACTAAAACTGTTGGTGTGCCGGGTGTTGATGATTTTGCCAGTCTGATGCAACCTCATTCTAACCCAGAAAGCCTCTCTCTATTCTACAAAGATCCACAAGGTCAAGTTCAAGGCCCTTTTTCTGGTGCTGACATTATTGGCTGGTTTGAGGCTGGTTATTTTGGTATTGATTTGCTGGTTCGTATTGTGAATGCACCCCCTGATTTTCCTTTCTTAATGCTTGGGGATGTTATGCCTCACCTGCGAGCAAAGGCAAGGCCACCACCAGGGTTTGCCACTTCAAGGTCAAGTGATATGCTAGTTCCAGAGACTCAACCTACAGGGAAGTTCATCAGCTCCACTAGCATGCAAGCAGCATCAACTGGCATTGGAATATTTGACAGTGGGCCAAGTAGGAAAGATACTGCGCTTGAGGCTCAAAATCGTTTCCTGGAGTCACTTATGTCTAATAATGCACGCAATCCCTCGGCAGACATCATGTCTAGAACTGGAGGTTGGCTACTGTTACAAATTTATATGTGCTTATTGCATTCCATATTTATTTGTCTTAACCTTCTTTGCTACCTGTATTGCATGCGTCCTTGTCTTACACTGTTTTCTTCTGAACCAGGTATGAATGAACTTGGCAGTAGTAGCTTTGGCAACATTCCTGTTGGCGGAGGCGAGATTGGGATCAATATGAATTATCTTTTGGCACAGAAAGGACTGTTGGAGAAGCAAAATTCTTTGCAAAGCCCTGTTCCCTATTGGTCAGGAGATGCTGTTCCAACATCACAAGCACCTAACAAGGATGTAGCCCCAGAAGCATCTATCCTACATTCTAAATTGCTTCCTCCCATGGCTGATCCCTCTCGGCAATCTTTGCAATCTCAGAATGTTGATTTGCTTGCTATGCTGCAATCAAAGGAGAAGCCTCAAGTTCCTACTGGTAATTCTGGATTGCCAGTATGGTCCAACTATCCTGAAGCAAGAAATGTTCCTAACATGCATGGTGTAGACCTTGCTCAAGGTGCACTTAACATGCGTCAAGATCTTCAGAACTCCCAGAAAATTGGTATTGGTGTTCAACAGCACAGCTTCATGCCACAAAACCGACCAGCTTTGGCTCATTTGCCACCTGAGAAGCTTGCTGAGATATCTCAAGATCCACAACTCTTAAATATGCTTCAGCAGCAGTATCTATTGTCACAACTGCAGTTGCAGTCACAGACACCTTTGACACCTCAGCCTCAACTCTCTATGTTGGACAAGATGTTATTGCTCAAGCAGCAACAGCAACAGCAACAACAATTGCAACAGCTGCAGCTTGAGCAGCAACAGAAGTTATTGTTGCAGCAGCAGCAACTACTTTCTCATATGGTACCTCATGGACATCCCAATCAGCAGATTGAGGATTCTTATGGATTGAAGCATACTTCTCTTCCTGGTGATGCTATGAATCTTGGTCTTCGAAGAATGCAAGAGGCTATTGAAGTTGACCGGAAGTTGCCTGTCCATGCCATGCAGGTGGGGCAACAACCTAGTCAGTCAAATATGAATACGAGGGATATGGATGGTGTAGCTCTATCTCAAAGCTCTGTAACTACGCTGCCGGTGCACCATGAAACTGTTGTGGGTGCACTTTCAAAAGAACACTTCTCTCGTCCTCAGCTGCTGGAAGGTTTTGCAAATGATGATGCACAATTGAAATCAAATGTGGTAAACTCAAAGCTGATGGAAGTTGCAGATAGGAACAAGGATGTTAAATCTCATGAAATAGATGCTGGAGCAGCACATACTGAAATGTCTGAAAAGGTTTTGGATTCTGGATCTGCTAGGGTCCCAGGGAGTGCTTCCAATGAAGCTAAGGATTCACATGCACTGCTACTAGATCCAAAGTCAGAAAATGTATTATCTAAAATTTCTAGTCAAGTCCAAGAAATCAAACTTTCTTCAGAAAATACCTCATCTGACATCGCGACAACCGTGGCAACTGAAGTAAAAGTTACTGATGCGCAGGAGACAAAGAAAGCGGAAAAGAAAAAGAAGCAAAAGAAAAAACAGGCTGCTGCAGATGCTGGCAAAGGGGCTTCAAAGACGGTTTCTGCCCAGCAGCCAAGGCAGGACACTGAGGTTGACAATTCTAATCTTGGTGCAATTAAGCATGATTTACCAGATGATACAGAAGAACTGTTTTGGGGTGCACCTGCCAGTGTGCAAAATGAGATTTTACCACCCAAAAATCTTCATGAGGAATATGACACTAACAAAGCTGAATCGGAATTTAGTACTTTATCATCTGATCCTCATACCGCAGCAAGCCAGCGTGCATGGAAGCAACCTACCCAGGGACTCAGGCCTAAATCACTTCTAGAAATCCAAGCTGAGGAACAACAACGCGCACAGAAAGGATTAGCTATGGAAAGTGCTAAGCCAGCAGCTTCAGTACCTTCGATTCCTTGGAATGGCATGGCAACATCTTCTGAGCAACATTATGGGGGTTCAAGCAAATCATTGGGAGGCATGGAAACTGCTGGTGAAAGAAATAGAAGAAGCCAGTTGCATGACCTGCTGGCGGAAGAAGTTTTGGCAAGGTCAAGCATTGCAGATAGTGAGAATATAGGTAATGCCAATGATGCATTATTTCCTCCTCTGTCACCCGCTCCTGCTCAGCCTGATGCTCCTGCTTTTGATGATAACGACTTCATTGAGGCCAAGGACAAGAAGAATAAAAAGAAGGCAACAAAAACAAAAGCTTCTACTGTGAAAGCCCCCTCACCTGTTGGTTCCTTCGATCCATCAGCTATTTCCGTGCCTACTGAGAAGGGGAAGGCAGCCAAGCAAGCACAACAGGAGTCGGAAATATTGCCCGCTCCGCCAAGTGGTCCATCCTTTGGAGATTTTGTTCTTTGGAAGAGTGATCAAGCTAGCTCTGTGCCTGCTCCAGCATGGTCTAATGACTCTGCAAAGGTGCAGAAACCTTTGTTGTTGAGAGATATTCAGAGAGAACAAGAGAGGAGGTCTGCTGCTCTGCAGCAACAAGCACCCTCACCAACTCCACCAAAGGTGGCCATGAACCAAAAAAATCATGGGAATGTTTCTTCCTGGCAAGCTTCTGGATCATCCCCATCAAAGGCAGTTGCCCCTGTCCAAATGAGTTCCAATGCTCCCAGTCGTTCCAAATCAAGCGCTGAAGACGATTTGTTTTGGGGCCCTTCTGAGCACTCCAAACAAGATAAGAGGCAGTATGTATTGCAGTGGCTTTTATAATCGCTTTTATTATTATTTTTTGTTGCTTTTTAGATGTCTTTGCGCATTTTATTTTGGATTCTAAGCTTACAAAAGATTAGAAAATTAATTAATAAACTAAATTTAACATATTATGATTGAACTAAAGACTTGAGAGTTTTTTGCAAAGATCTATATGAAAAGCACCATTAAAGCCTCACTTATTTATCTAGTCTGTTTGAGATATGATCCTTTTAGTAGATATTTTTGTTGGAGTTTCTCACAAAAGATGAATATATGGATCTGGATGATAGAGATTTTTCATATGGTTCAAGTTAAGGAACTTATCTGTTATTGTTCTTCTCCTTCACCCGCAATGCCAGATTATTGAATTCTAGAGATGGTACTTTGGTTGACCAATTAAAAAAACTATATTTTTTGGGGGTACCAGGTAGAGTATTATGACATGCATTTTGCCCTATAGTTATCGGTTTGAAATATGCTTTTTATGTTTCTTGAGAATATAACTACTTTTCTGTCGTAGACTTTGTTAAGTTCATTTTATTTTGATATCTTAACCAGGTCGGAGTTTCCAACACTTTCAAGTCAGAGTAGGAGTTCCATGACGAAGGATCAATCTCCAGCGAATCGTCAAAAGTCTCAGGCAGGCAGGGTTTCTTCTGCTGCTCCTGCCAACACATCTGGGAAAGGGAAAGCAGAAGCTTCAAACAAGCAGACAGGTATTGTTGCAGGATTTTTTTTTCTCCTGTTTGTGAAGTATCTCTGTGTTTAAGTTCTAACGCCTATTATCTGCAGAGGCAATGGACTTCCGGGATTGGTGCGAGGGTGAATGGGTCAGGCTCACGGGAACAAATGGTATTGAACTGCCTAGTTCTTGCAAGTTTCAACTCATCAATCTCTTGTCTTTGTGCTGTACTTTTGTTAAGTTTGTTATACTTCCCCCTTTCAGATATAAGCTTCCTTGAGTTCTGCATAAAGCAATCAACTCTTGAAGCAGAAACGCTCCTTCAGGAGAACATTGGTTCTCTGGACCGCAATCATCAGTTCATCGACAAGTTCCTCAACTACAAGGCCTTCCTGTCATCTGAGGTGATTGACATGGCCTTCCAAGCTCCCAGCACACGTGGTACCCGCAGTGACGGCGCAGCACAGGCAAACCCTGCCACTGCAGCCAGAGGAGGCACAAGCGCGGACATGGAGCTGGATGGCGGAGGGAAGAAGAAAGGCAAGAAGGGGAAGAAGGTGAGCGCTGCAGTTTTGGGGTTCAATGTGGTGAGCAACCGTATTATGATGGGTGAGATCCAGAACGTCGATTAGACGATTAGGAAGTTTCTGGGTGATGGCACCATGTACATACCTCTGTTTTGTTTCCCAGGACATCCATGACCGCATGACTCATGTAAATACATAGTTTACCTGACCACCGGTGTCATGCTTCGGCATTGCCGTGTTTTTGCTCTCATGGGATGGGAAGTTAGCATGTCCCGGTGAGTGCTCGCAATGGAGCAGTATTTTGACCTGTTTTTGCTGGGAAGTGTGGACTGGGCTTACATTCAGGGTCATGTGGTGATTTTGGGTTCCTGTAACATTTTGTTGGAATTTACCTTTATTCTTAGGTTGGTGTAACAGACAGTTTTTGTTCTCAATAGAAACTTACCTGAGAGGAAGCAAGATGGGTTCTGTTTGTTCCTGTTGTGGTCTTCAAAGTATGGAATTGGAATTAGGTTACGGTATGTGCATATATGGTTTTGGCAGGTGTATCTTCTGTACAGGAGTTACAGATGGCTAAAAGCAAAAGCAAAGTATATCGGTAATAGGAATCGTACTATGATCTCTAAGGGCCTGTTTGGTTCCTCGGGACTAGTCCCGTCACATCGAATGTTTGAACACCAATTAGAAGTATTAAATATAGGCTAATTACAAAACCCATTGCATAAATGGAGACTAATTCGCGAGACGAATCCATTAAGCCTAATTAGTCTATGATTTGATAATGTTGTGCTACAGTAAACATGTGCTAATGATGGATTAATTATGCTTAATAGATTCATCTCGTGAATTAGTCTCCATTTATGCAATTGGTTTTACAGTTAGCTCATATTTAGTCCCACTAATTAGCATCGAAATATCCGACGTGACCCGGACTAAAAATTAGTCCCTGGATCCAAACACCCCCTAAATCATGTATTCCTAAATTACAGTGTGAGTATAATCAGCAAAAGAATATTGGTAGGATTACTTGTGTATTTGAATGGTTATAAACTACAGTATAATGTAGCAGCTGGAGCATGACATACGGCCGCTGCATAGCCAAGAAGCAATTTGAAGCCTAACCTAAAACTCTGAACAGATGAGGTTCAAAACTGCAGCTGGTACATCATGACATCACCATCCAAACTTAGTTATGTATACTGATTTTATTTGTTCCAAGTTGAAATGTTGTCTGGATTGTGAGTTTTCATGAACTCCCTTGAATTCTGTGTTAAGCTATAGTCGCCAATTTGCTTAGGCAGCCTTGTATCTGCAAGATTTCTTTTCTTCTTTTTTTTTGCATTTTTCTTAAAACCTATAACGAAATTCATCCGGCTATTAGGCTAAATAAAGTCTTGGAACCAACCTGATTACAGCAACCAATCAAAAACTAATAACTTTGCTTAAAAAAAAAGAGAACACTAACACCGCAGCTTTGCACACAAACAGCGAGACGTCGGCCCCGCTGAAACTCGACACTTCCGATCGTATCTAATATCTTAAGCTACTCGCAGAGTGGTCCGGGCGCGGCGGAGCAACGGCCGGCGGCCCGCCGGCGCCGGCGCGCAGAGGGTGGCGGTGCAACGGCGGCGCGTAGGCGGGCCCGTACCGGCGCGCGGGCACGGGGGCCGAGTACTGGCAGTACACGTACGGCACGGCCGGCGGGTACGGCGGCGCGGCGCCGTACGCAGGCGGCGCATGGTACACCACCGGCGGCGCGTACGGTGGCTCGCCGTAGTAGCCGCCGAAGCCGTATCCATATCCGTATGCGTCGGCGTAGCCGTAGCCAGGCCCGAAGATGTACGTAGTGTGGCCGGCGCCGTATCTGTCGTCGTAGCCGGAGCCGTAGCCGCGAGAAGCGGAGCCTGATCCCGAGCCGTACTCGTATCCGCAGCCGTAGTAGTCCTCGGCGTCCGTGTGCTTGCCGCCGTAGCAGTCGTAGAAGGGGTTCTCCACGACAACCTCTTTTCCGCGGCCGCCGCCGCCGGAGACGCGCCCCCCCGCGGCGCCAGAGGCCTCGTCGATCTGGAGGGCGCGTAAGGCCTCTGCGGCCGCGATGGCGTCGCCGCCGCCGTCCATGGTGGCCGCGTCGTCCTCCTCCTCCTCCTCCTCGATGTAGGCCAGGTACTCGTTCACCTCCGTCGAGCCGTAGGACCCGCCGTCCGAGCGCGCATCCTCTTCTCCGTCCTTCGTGGCGCCGCCGTCCTCGTCCGTTGCGGCTGCGCCGTCATCGCGCGATCGCGGCGAGCGCGAGCCCCGGCTGCCCTCGCCGTCGCTCGCGTCCTTGGATGGGTTCTCCTCTGCCGCAGCAGTGGCGTCGGCGACCTCTGCCGCCTCCGCCTCCTTCTCCTTCACCTCCTCCTGGCGCGAGAGGACGTAAATCCACTCGTCGCCGCCGGCCATGATCGCTTCTTCCCCTTCGATCTCAAAACGGATTCGCTATTTGCGCTGCGGGTTACGGCGCTGCCGCGATGCCCAGGGGTATTTATTGACCGGGCGGCGTCGTGGAGACGGAAGGCGGCGGCGCCCGGTTCAGTTGGACTCGAATCCGATCAGCTCGGGTTCCATAATCGGAGGCCGTGTTCGCTCCGACTCGTGTTGGCGTTGCAAATACGCCTTCAAAGAAGAGAAACTACTTACAAACCGTTACGTAAATGGTTGCTGAAAACGTATTTTTTCCCTTCACATCTCGTGACCCGCCATTCTTTGTCAGACGCAGGAAAAGCTGCGGTTTCGTCGGAATCACGCAGGCGGTCTCCGTTCCTCTTCTTCCTCTGGTCCGGTAGCCATGGCGTCCAACGGGAGCAGCACGGTGAGCCGTTATCCTCTCCTCTCCTCTTCTCTTCTCCCCGGATCGAGCGGGTCTGCGACCAACGCTGACGAATTCCTTGGGCGTCGACACCGTTTGAGGTGGGATCTCACCGGAGCTGGGATTTCTCTTGCTCGGCTGTGAGCGCAGGTGGTGGGAGAGATGCAGAGCAGCTTGGAGCGGGTGAGGCGGCAGCTCTCCTCCACCTCCACCCGGCAGCTCCTCCAGGGCCCTCTCCTGAAGCGATCCGACACGGTAATCCGCTCTCTCTGGCAACTCAAATGGGCCGTCATTTCCTATTTGTTTCTTGTTCCAGTTTGGTTCAGGTTTCCTGCCGGTGTAAGTAAAAGTTACTGTCGCTGGGCGATAGAATGCCAAAAAGGTTTCATTGCTGATGACCCCTAGCTACTGTATCGAGCCTGTAGTTTACATTCGTAAATTGTTTACCTGTCAGCTGTCATTACCTAATGCTCTGCAAATTCAGTTGATTGCCGCTGCTAAGAGTCTATGTGTGTGTTCTGTTGTGTCCTTGACTGTCCTCATCGCCTTGCTATTCTTTTCTCTGTTCCAAATAGTTACTTTTGTTCCGCTTATGGTGTCTTCTGGCATCTCAATCCTCCCCCTTGTTACTGATAAATCCTACACTTTCAAATGACAGCTAAGAAAATGGAACGAGCGGTGGGTCATACTTGATCCTACAACTGGAAAGATAGAATACAAGTATGGTAAATTGCAGAGTTCTATTCTCTCGGGTGATACATACAAATAGCAGATGCATGATACTGGATTTTGGATTATGTAGGGTTCGTAGAAGTGACAAAGATGTTAGGGGAGTAATTGTGTTTGATACAACAACCACGGTGACATTATCACCTATGAACTTTCAGTACGGACCTGCTTCCATTCTAGTTCCTCATGGCTTTCAGATGTATGCTGCAGAAGCTTTGTAATAACTTGTGGACCTTTTTGGTGCAGTGGGCTGGCGAAATATGATGGATGCTGTTTCTGTATCCATATGGAGTACCTTTATGCTATCACGTTTACTCCTCCTTTTGTCTAGATTGGATTTGTTGCTTTCATTGACTAGTGTTCTAGATATTGGAACTCCACAGAAAAAGGAATACTTTCTTTGTGCAGAAACTCCCAGCGCTGCAAGAGCATGGGTATCCACTTTACAGTAAGCCTTGATGATCTGTGGATCTACTTATATTTATCTTTTAACTTATATTTTCTGAAACCTTTTTTCTTTCTGAACCACAAGTTTTGTATTCCTGTTTAACCATCTCTTTCCCTGCCACTAGACTGATTAATTTAAATAAACATTAATTAAATGTTAATCGGGTTTCTGTTTGATATGTTCCTATAACTGTCAGTTTTGGCAGAACTCAAAATATTAGAATTAGAAAGTCATATTGGCGAACTCGACTTTTGATGTGTAAACACTTCACAACATTAGATGTTAAAAGTTAGCAGATGTAAAGCACCTTGTTTTGTTGCATGACGTTTCTAAATTCAGAATCAGAAATGTGAAAATTCTGCCCTACTTGGTGCTCTACTGATATTTTCATTACCTAACTTGTTCCATTGCTCACCACTTCCCCAATAATTAGGAAAGCTTACATAGCTGATAGCTCTACTGGTGCTCATTGCTCCAAAGTAAAAGATAAAGGAACATTTGCTTGTAGTATCATGGAAAGGTTTTCAATTGGCACTCTACATTTAGAATGCTGATTGTCTGCCCAGTCATGCAAAATAAGGAACATGGTGAAATATGTAATGCATAATTGTGCGATTATGTTAATGCACTATAAAGTATAACTACATAATGGCTTAGAATGGCCTCATTGTACTATCACTTCACTTAAACTCGTTTGGTTGATGTATAATGTGTCCCACACATATTCTATCTCCTGCTTTGGATACTGGTGGTATATCTGCATACCTTGAAGCCTAATAATATTTTCTTACTTTACATGCAGTGCGGCTCAGTTGGTACTACAGGCTCATAAGGAGGCAGTGAATTCATTGGGTGAGAATGGTCCTGCAAAACTGGGAACAGTTGCTACTGTTGTGGCTGTAGCCAATGCAACTGCAATTGAAGCAACAAAGGAGGTGGAAGCTGCAATGAAGATTTCCTTGCGGGCAGCTTTGGGCTCAACTACAAATAAACTTACCAAAGGTCAATTAGATGATCTTACAATAATGATGGTATGCTCTTTCATATAATACTACAAAAGAGTACCTGAATCAATATTCAGGCCCTGTTTGTTTCCTTGCTAGATTATATAATCTAGCTTATAATTGTAGGATTATATAATCTTGCTAAAAGGATAGATTATAATCTGAAATAAGCACCTCCTCCATAGCTTATAGGATTATCATAATCTAGGACATAGATTATATAATCTAGATTATAATCTGAGATGTTTGTTGACCACTGAAGATTATTTAAGCTACATTATATAATCTATGGGCAAACAAACAGGGCCTCAGCAATTTAGCAGTGAATGCTAGAATTGCTTAGGAATAAAGGCTAACTCTGGTCAATTCACCCGATACCCAGTTGTTATATTGTGTTCCGGGAACCACCTAATGGTCTGTCCTATAGTTGCTGAAATCATTTAGGCAACTGAGAGGTTATACTAAGTGCACATGGCAACCTTTCTTGTTCCAAAATAGCATATTGCCAAATCAACAGGAGTTCTGTCAGTTACTAGCCAATGTCCTGGCATACTGAATATTCACTTGGGCACCTGAAACACATTCATCCACTTGATTTTTATTGCTTCGCATTGCTAGTGAACAAGGAACTGGTCCAGTATTCCCAAACCCTGTCTGAATAGGGCTGGTAACAAAAGTACTTAGAACATTTCTCTGATTAACTGTTCAAAACTGACTTGTAATCCTGTTATGCAAAAGTTGATAATAATCTTATATGGCTATAACAAAGCATTCACTGCTCATATGATGGATGATATTGGGGTCTGTCTTTCAAAGTGATACTTCTGAAATACTGAAGTTATTTTCTTGTTTCTATTTTCTGGTCATGGACAATGCATCTGCAACCGACAGGAGACCCTTCGAGTTAAAGATGACGAACTCCACCAGCTATTGCAGGATATTCGTGCACGTGATTCTACCATTGATGAGATCGCAGATAAATTACAGGAGACTGCAGAGGCAGCTGAAACTGCTGCTTCTGCAGCACGTTCAATTGATGAAGAGAGACGATTTTTGTCGTCAGAAATTGAGCGCCTGAAACGAGATCATGAAAAACAAGTTGAAGTATCTCTACTTCGGGTAATAATCATTTTGTTGAATCCATAATTAAAATCATCTTAGAATAGCAATTTTGATGTTGACTGGATTGTGTTTCAGCTAAGGGAGTCAGAGGAGAAAGCAAAGCTTCTTGTCGAAGAGAGAGATCATTTACTTATAGAGAGAGATTCTGCTCTTCAAGAAGCTCAAATGTGGCGCTCGGAACTAGGAAAAGCTAGAGGAAATGCTGTAATTCTAGAAGCAGCTGTTGTCAGAGCTGAGGAGAAAGCTAGGGTTTCAGCAGCAGATGCGGACTTGCGCGTAAAGGAAGCCGTGAGCAGACTTGAGTCTGCCATAAAAGAAAAGGAAGATCTCTTAGCCCTTGTGGATTCATTGCAATCACAAATAAAAAGGTTCATCATACATAATTTTGATTTCCTTTGTTTCCATTCAGCCGAAAGTATCTCAAAATTAGATCAGTGTAAAACCAACTTAATTGATAATTAAATAAGTAACTAATCGCATATCATGGCTTTTTCAGGCAAGAGACTAGCACAATACAAGTTTGTGAAGAGAGCTCGGAGCTCTGCTCTACAACTTCAAAGCACGTGGAAGATGATAATGTGGATAAGGCTTGCGTAAGCGATACAGACCCAATACCCGTTGCAGAGAACATTGTCGAGTTAGATGATGAGGGAGTTGATATCCGTACAATTGGGGACACTGAGTGGGGCAATCCTCATTCTTCTGAAGTATCTGATGTAAGGGAAGTAACAACAGAGCCTAAAGAAAACAGCTTGGACATTCCTGTTGATACTTGACGGCCAACTAGTTACTGAGAATGATTTACGAGGCTAAACTGTACTGTAACCATTCTTGTTCACCGTAATCAGTTGTACTATTAGATTCTCATCTTAGTTCATTTAAGACATTATTTTTCATGTTGCAGATTTGCAGTATGAGTTTCTGAACGTGAATCCCTTCAAACGTGTGCTCTGTCTCTGCTGAAATAAAATAGCACATCTGTGTTGAGTGTGCGAGTGTACATCTGAACTTCCATGTTTAGAAGTTCAGCTTTGGCAGTTTTTTCTCATTCTGGATATTAGTGATTTAGTGTTGTGTTCTCTAAAGTAAGTTTGTAATGTAATTTGTTTCTATATCATCAATATAAAGAAGTAAATTTGACATTCTAAATTTCTTGCCTTTCATTGAGATAATACAACTGTAGGAAAAACAAAAGCAGCGCGGCCTTTATTCATGTGGTCACCAAGAATTGATATGTGCTCCTGTAAGAATCACTGAAAGGAGAAGAACAGTTCAACTGGGGAGACAAACTACAAAAGTAGGACAGAAAAGAGATGCGATTATGAACACAGACAGGCAACTCGAATCTCCATTCGAAGAGCAGGTCTTACCAACTTGCTGACTCGTTCAGTTGGTCTCATCTCAGAAGAGGCATATATATGCTGACTGCAGAAAAGTTACGCTCATGCTGAAAATCCCATAGCACTGTTTTGAGTGTCAAAACTGAAAGCACCTTACCACTTTAACACAGTAGAAAACTAGACATTAGATCTCAAGATAACACGGTAGTCAGCAGGAATGCATGCATGCATTCTTTCTATTAAAAATAAGAAGCTGCCATGACCAGGCAAGATCAGAATTTGGAGGCAGTCATGGATACTTGGTGGCCGATGCTGATTTTTCTTACTACAGTAGAATCAGGCAGCGTGACATCTGATCTGAGGAACCATCAGCCCTGACATCAGGGAGGACAAAACCACAGTAGTAGACCTATGAACAATCCCTAACCTTTCACCATTTCAAGTTTCAAGCTCAGCAAGAAAAATGGTCAACCACTCGTGATAGCAATTTTCGCGTCCACATACTAGGGTGTTTGTCCTGAGGTCAAAACCCTACTTGGACCTGCATGTAAGGGGCTGTGTATGTAGCCACCTGTATTATTTTGTCTCTGTTTCACCAAATTCAAAGCTCAGTCAAATTTTGCTCTGCAAAGCAGCCTTGAAAATGTAATGATGTGTCAATATCCAACTGCTATGTTTTCGTCGAATTGGCCATCTTACGTTGTATACATAATACTCTGTACCTAGACGCCCTCCCATAGTACGACACAACTTTTTTTGAAGCGGCGACATATTTTCTATCAGGTATATATAGGAGTATGGGACCATCTGTCATCATATTATTGTAGTACGGAAAATAAAAGTTTTGACCATTCAGTACAATTCCTTATTTTGGGGTAGTGGATGCCTCCTCGTTACATCTTACTGTACATCGTTGGCTGCTGCGACTGTAACACATGTCAAAAAGGATGAATATAAATGAGACAGGACGTGACTCCTGAAGAGTTATTAACTACATGCATTGACAGGGATGGCCATATGTGTTTGATTAGCTAGCCATGGTTCTTTTTCTTTTTTTTGAAACGTTTAGATTAGCCATGTTGACCATACTCTTAATCGCCTTGGAGGTACGTGTACGAATGAAATAAACTTTTGCTGACATGGACAGAGCAGAGCTAGCCAGCCACGTGTCGGACGCGCACTGCTTCCGAAGGCCAAGTACAGTCACCGCGTCACAGGTACATTTTGGTTCCGGACCGAGAAAAATCAGGCAAACACAGATATTCGTTGACCCAAATCCGTGGAAACTCCAGGAATTTCTACACAAATTTCAATGGAGGAAGCTTCCGTATTGAAAAAGGCGAACTTTTGTTTTAGGCCACGACAAGCTGCATTTGATTAGCATTCCATGCCATATACAAAATGGTCATTTAATTTAAGCGAGTTTGCGTATGCTTAGAATTCAGATCGTGTCTGCTAAGTATTGGTCATTGAGTATCGCCTGCCGCCTGTGCTAATTCTTTTTATCTTAGTCATTATATATATGTATATGGCTCCACGTGGGAACATATTCATGTTTTCCTACCTACCAAACGATGGCAAACCTCTCACTTTCACGTCACGGAGAGCAAGAGAAACGACGGCGTAGCTAGCTCACGACGCGGCCAGCGAATTAAGGGCTTGCGTTGTGCTGCTTGTTCGCGAGCGCCGTCCGTGACCAGTTGACCACGTCCTGCTGACTTTACGTCAAAGGAACCGGCTCCAGTTTTACTAGGTGAGAACCAAGTTATACCGGATGGGATTCCTCCGCAGTACTCCCCCGTCACTGAAGCATGGGGTCGGACCCGCACGTCGGTGATCCAACTGCAGGGAGAAGTACTGCAGAGGATCCGTGTCCGCTACACTCTAGACCTTCTTTTGGCATCCATGCTTTAAAGTATCTTTGTGATCCAGAAAAATTGCATGTTTACACTGCTTAATTGCTTACACGGTAACCATTCCTCCTTAAGTGAACGACAGAGCTCATGATATTATCTTTTATTTTTTTTTTAAAAAAAGTAAAGCAACATTATTCATGGTCGTCATCAATAAATGATTTGTACTGTAGTAACAAAAATCATCACAAGGGAAAAGAGTCCAAATGTGAGAAGACATTAAATAGTAGAAGGTTCAAAGAGAACCTATTATTAACACATGCAAATCTCCAGTTGATGTTGATGAACAGGTCGTCTTAGCAACTTCGTAATGACTTGTTCAGTTGATGTGATCTCCATCCAGAAGAGGACATGCATATGCTGTCTGCGAAAAGGCTCAGGACGAAGGTCGGATGTGGCAGTAATGTTGGAGTGTCAAAACTGAAAACCTACCTTACCATTATATGTAATGCCTTAACATAAACAATTAATGTAGATTCTATGCATGTGTTCTTTCCATTATAAGAAGCTGATGACATGACCAGAAATTGTCAAAAAGTTAATTTCAAGTCTTACTTGGCTACCTACTCTGATTTGGAGGGAACGCGAAAGATCTATTCGATCAGTCCGCAAGCAATTGCAAGTGGCCATCTTAGGTGTGAAAGTTTTAGTGCAAATCCTTCTAAGAGAGTAGAGAGTTTGAAATCACGTTTCTTTGCCCATCTGGTTGGGTTCCTCTTCCTAATTGATATATATAGTAATATCAAAGACCAAAAGATAGGAGCTTAATTAGGATCCGTTTCTTATTAGCCTTTCTTGATTCTAGGTTCGTGTGTCTCGTCATTGTTTGTTCTATTCTGTCAGTTTTCTCTTAATTAACCAAATGGTATAAGGTGGTTTTGGGACCGGTTTCCCTTATAAACTGGGTCACTTCTCTCGTCATCTATAGTGAACTGTAAGACACCCTGCCCTTGCTAAGGTTCATTGAAAAGAAAATCACTCCGGGAGAGTAATTCTTATATTCTGTTTCTTAAAGAGTTTTGAATCTTGTTTCTTAGTCCATTTGGCTGGGTTCCTTTTCCCAATCGATATAATGGGCAGCTCTCTTTTTTGTGCATTTAAAAAAATGTTCCCAGGCCCTAAAGATGTCCGTTGAGGATAAGACCGCAATATTTGACCACAAACTGATGAACAACGATCCCTTTCATCCTCCCCAGTTCCAAACCTTTCTGCCAAAGTTTAGAGAAATAAAACTATCTAGGATGAAAACATTCAACCACTTAATGCCAAGCATTGAGCTGATAATAATTAAATTCAATGCCAGCTCATCAGATGGTCAGATTGAGCAAAGATTGCATGCACCTATAAGCATTTTTTGAAATAATGAGACAAGTAAGCATCTTTTTACTTATGGTCACTGCAATTGAATGATGTTAACCTGAACATTTTAATGTGTACATGTTCTTACGTACAATGGTGAGAGTGTAATGAGCAATATATGATGATACCTATGAATATATATATATATATATATATATATATATATATATATATATATATATATATATATATATATATATATATATATATATATATATATATGAGCCTTTCACCCTTTATATAATATGATGGTCACATTGGTGGTGGTGATGGTGCATCCCAATAAGCATATATAGTTGGTCCAGATGATCAAATAGATTAATAAGCAGACAAAACCTGAGAATTACATGCTTGGATTGGACTTGGTAAGATGAGTTAGCAATATTGACCGTCCTCTTAATCAGTTGATGATCGAATCTTAGAGGTATATATGATGAAATAGAGTGCAAAACTTCTTTTGTCGTATGGAAGACAAAGTGTGAAACAGTAGATATAGCTAGTCGCATGTTGATCTTTATGCTATAGCTAGCTTCCATACGTGTTGGTGAAACTATAATGATCATTTGTGTATGAAATTAAAAGTGCATAAATCTCAAGGCTTATGGAACTTTATGTTAGTAAGTTGATTAATTGGTATGAAGTCTCAGCATGTGTACAAGAAGACTTGGTCATATTGTCCATACTTTTCGTCTTTTGTCACTTCACTTGATTATTCTGGGAACTGAGTTCTTCTTCATTGGCTATTAATGTTACATAGACAAATCAAGCTCATGTCTTTGTGTAATATATATGAATTAAGGATGGGGTGGGTCAAGATTCAAAATAAAAGGAAATGGAAAGAGGAGGTGAAGGGATATGATATTTGGCATCCGCATGCAAATTTAGTGGCTTAGTGCAATATATATAAGGTAGATCATGATAAATAGCATTAGTCAAAAATCAATCAATAAATTAAGTGCTATTTGGCCTCTCCCTCGTTGGAAATATCATTCAATGTTGACTTCTTCAAATAAAATTTTTGTTTACTTACTGGTGACTACTGACAACACATACAGTTACACCAAGGAAATTTTTGTAGAGCGGATCATTGAATGTTCACATGGATCGGATCGGATTATATGGTTGATACCTTTTTGTCAAACTAAATTGTCTTAGATATTGCAAATTTGATTCATGAAATTATATTTATGTACTTAATGAAACTTACTCTTATAAACAGCAAAATTGTTCATAGACGCGCATATATGCATACTTAGCCAAATAAAGTACTATGTATTTATATACTGAACTATATTAGTGACTTAACAAGAGCACGGATTACAATGTTACTGTGTTCATTTTTATTTCTATAACATCATTGATATAGTGTCTGTAATACATGAGAAAGTTCAACAGTGAATAAATTGGCAAATAATCATTTTTTCGAAAAAAATTAATATTATAACAGTGTGTAATGTTTAGTCATGTTATCAAGCTAGATATAGAAATAGATGCTGAAAGACATATTCTGTTGAGTCAAACGTGCAAGCGTATATGTGGGGTAGTTGAAAAGGCATATGGTGTTAACCATATATATTGCATTGCAAACCTTGGCTTGTCACCCTTGGGCATGATAAGGACAAGAATATATGAAACTAGCTAAGGTACTGCCGTCGCGTACACTCCCTAAGTAGTGACTTGCACATATTTAGAAACCACTTGTAAATTATTTCTTCATGACAACTTTATAGATTGAATTGCTCCTCATGCTAACTGAAACTTTATTATATGGTATAATCTACTTGCAAGTGCATAAGTAGGTAGATACATGTTTTTAGGCCTCATTTAGCACATAGATGGAGAAAAGTTTTACATGGTGATTGTACTTCTAACAAACCCTAGCTAGTCATCAAAACAAAAAAAAACCTAGTGTTTGGTTTAGGAAAACAATTTGCACATTTTAGATATAGAAATAAGTTACCCACCATCCCGTCAATGAATGTTATAATGTAGGAAGTTCGGTTGAGCATGTGTACATTTGGTCCAAAGGTAATGTAAGTATGTGGTTTTCCCCCTCATTGTAAGGCCTCTTGAAACACAATAATTCTAAGAAAAAAAGGAAGAGGAATATGTTACACCTTGATAAATGCTCCTAGAATATACGTTACATTGTAAGCGAAAAAAGTACAAGGAACATGATTTAAAAATTCTTAAATAAAAGAAACCCCACTTTGTGCCTAGCGTAAAAAAATTAAGGTAAACAGATTCACAAAGTGCCCCACATGCCTAAACTGAACAAGATAAATTAAATATTTTTTTTGAAATGTAAACCCGGCAGAGATTTCCGGACTTGTATTAATTAATAGAGAAGAGGAGAGAAATTAAATATCATTTCACTAGAACTCAGATCATAAAAAGCAACGGATGAATTTAGATGTTTCTTTCTCTCTTTCACTCAATTCTTGTGATTTGGAATAAGTGCAAAAGGAAGAGATCTTCTTCTTCGACAGATGTAACCAGAAGCAAAAAATGAAGATGTACTTGTCTAGGTAGAGTTAGAGCACAGTTCGTACCGATGGGCCTGGTCTGGGGTCCCTGGATATAGTAATTAGTAGCTTAAGCTTTTTACCTACAAAGTTGCATTGACATCTTCTCGAGATTTTGCCACCTTTTTTTCCGCAATAACAATGGAAGAGAAAGGTGGGGCTATCAGAACTTATCATCTTTACCACCAAGCTAGCCTTGTTCTATTTGTTGTTATACTAGTAGTGAAGAAGGTAAAGGTAAAGGTAAAATTCTGATGACTTGGTATTTGGTTCTTGCAATGGCATATTATCATGGCACGCCTCTTCACACTGGGAACAGGCTTGCATTGGTAGTTGGATTGTCAAACTCACTCACCTCTTCTACTTTCTTGCAGAGAAAAAAGACATCGTATCTACTTCAATGGCTTTTTTCTTTTCGATCGAGTACATACCGCTAGGTATAAACCACTAGACTGTCCTTTCTTCAACATGGAAAAGTAGATATGATGTCTTTTTTCTCTGCAAGAAAGTAGAAGGTGATATGATGATGACATGTATGGTGACCCGTATGTTAACTTCTGTGTAGCTAAAACTTACAAGCTAGTGACTTCTTTTTCTAAAAAAAAAAGTTACTAGTGACTGTATTAATTTGTGGAAACGTTATTACAGTGCTACAGCACTGTCATGTTTCTGCTGACTTTAGGGATTGCTATCTATGTTAGTTACTAGCTAGAGGATATCTTCACAGTAATTACCACTTCCACCTCAATTTCAGATGTCCTACATATCATCGTTACTAGCACTGATCGAACTCAATCGTCGTTTCGCTTGTACGGTAAATGATACAATTAAGGTCAATCAGCGATTAACCATTCAAAACCACACGAGCTTAATAATGCACTATATATACTAGAGGTTGGTCTCTCCATGAATTACCAGAAAGGTAAATCTTGGCGGCGCGCCAATGAGATGTGGCAGAACGTTGGAGGGTTCACGTCTTCTCTTGTTTACCCCTACATATGGCCAATAAGGATAGACACCAATGCTAGAAAGTCACCACTGCACAGGTGATTCATGTAGAAAGAAGAGTCAAGCAGAAAATATATCCTAGTATCAGGACGAAAGGACAATGGTTGGTAGCCTGGCTAGCTAGAAAAATCTAGTCAAACAATATAGCTTTGACCAGCAGACATATGCAACCATGCATGAACCTTCATGACGACCCCATCCTTGTCCAAAGAAAACCATAGGACACAAGTTCAGTCGTCGTATATGCATCCCGATCTTATATATAGATAGAGCTCCTCGATGGTCTCCCATCTCTCATCAGAAAAGCTCTGCAATAACAAGAAGGCAAGAGCAAGAGTAAGAACAACACAGCAACAAGAGCTAGCAGAATCCAAGGGATCGATCGGTCGATCAAAGAATCACAAGAACCAAGGGCATGCCGACGAGATCGTCGTCGGCAATGGTGCAAGAGCATCAGCACCACATGGCAAAGGAGACAAGTCTAGAGATGAAGGGTAGCGACCATGGAGAAGAGGTGGTGCTTGTAGGAGACGAGGAGGAAGAAGACATGCTCCCCGGGTTCCGGTTCCACCCCACCGACGAGGAGCTCGTCACCTTCTACCTCCGGCGGAAGGTGGCCGGGAAGCGGCTCAGCATCGAGATCATCAAGGATTTTGACATTTACAAGCATGATCCCTGGGACCTTCCAAGTAAGTACTAGCTATATCGTCTAAGCTTCTATATATGTTAGCTAATTCATCCTTAATAATGTTTGCCCTAAAAATCATCCTTAATTTTAATGTCTCATGTTCTTCATCATGTCAACAAGACACCTATCTATAGCTGCATAAATTTGTCTTTTCAAAAACAAAAGCTGCATAAATTTGTAGAACAAGCATACTATATTGAAAGGAGCAGAGATCCTCGATCATATATACTGATTTTTTTGTGCAATAATTGTTCGATGACGCAGAGTCAAGCACGATTTCCGGGGAGAAGGAATGGTACTTCTTCTGCCTGCGAGGGAGGAAGTACAGGAACAGCATCAGGCCCAACAGGGTCACCGGCTCCGGCTTCTGGAAGGCCACCGGCATCGACCGGCCGATATACTCCGCTGGTCGCGCCGGCAACTCCATCGGCCTGAAGAAGTCCCTCGTCTTCTACCGCGGCAGCGCCGGCAAGGGCACCAAGACGGAGTGGATGATGCACGAGTTCCGCCTCCCGCCGCGCCCAGAAAGCCCCCACACCTCGCCCAGCGAGCAAGAAGCGGTATGGACATCATCATCATCAGCATCATCATCTCTCTCATCCCATGTGCATGTCTGAGTTTCAGCATGGCTGAACTCACGAAAAAAGAAATGGTGACTGAACTGTACTTGTGCTTGAAAAATGCAGGAAGTGTGGACCATCTGCCGGATCTTCAGGAGGAGCATCACCTACAAGAAGCACCCGCAACAGCAGCAGCATGTCGCCGGCAAGGTGTCCACCGCGGCCGTCGCGCAGCCAGACTCGAGCTCCATCACCGGCAGCCTCGAGTCGGACACCGGGGACGAGTACACGAACGGCGGCCTGCCGCCGCCGCAGGCTCCGGCGATTAACAGTGTGAACAACGGCTACGGCTACAGCAGCCAGCAGTTTCAGGGGCAATGGAACAGCAGCGCGCTGCACGCGGCGGCCACGGCCCCACTGCCGTCGCCGACGACGATGGCTGCGTTCCACCACGGCGGCGTGCTTAGTAGCCCGGCCGCGCCGGACGACATGTACTACAAGGATGGGAGCAGCTGGGACGACATTGGGAGGATGATGATGGAGCTGACGGACGACATGTTCTATGACAGTAGATATGCCTAGGAGAGTTTGCAGTTGCAACCTTTGCAGGCTAGTTTTTGGTTCAGTATCCAGAGCAGCAGTAGCAGCTACACACCCACACCCAGCACTACTACTATACAGCAGTGAAACCCGCCGACCATGCACAAACCTGACATGTGAGATCTGCATGGCAGGTCTTACACAAGAGAATACATATGTAGGATACACTACCGGAAATCGGGAGGTCGTCGTGTGCCTCTTTATTCGCCGTGTGCAAATCCACGGGCACACGGCGAAAAGCGACTTTGCCGGGCACCATATATAAAACACACGGCGAACTACTGGCATACGGCAAAAGGAGGCTTTGCCGTGTGGCGCACCTAAGGCACACGGCAAAGCCGCACCTTTGCCGTGTGCCACAGGCCGGCACACGGCAAAGAGGGCGCCACATGCGTCGTCCGCCCCACGACGCTATCGGCCGCACGACACCGTCCGACTTTGCCGTGTGCTGCGCCTAGGCACACGGCAAAGCCGCCTCTTTGCCGTGTGCCATGGGCCGGCACACGACAAATACAAGGTTTTGCCGTGTGCCAATCTTTGGCACATGATAAAATAAAAAATTGTGGTGAAACCATGTACGCGAAACATGATCACAAACGTGTGGCGCAATCGTTTATAAATTATATAAAATTCAAACGTAGCCTGAAAATTATGAGATTTGTCATCTCATGATATCATACATGGAGGCTATGGTAAAAATTTGGTTGGATTTTTCACTTTTTTTACAAACACTGCTTACAAACTAGAGCTTCTCCGGAAAAGATCCATAGAGTTTTGAAGATTGCAGTTAGGTTTGTACGCGTAATGATATTCAAATTATGATTTGTGTTCAAAACTTTTTTTATAGGCAATACACCACATAAAGTAGTTCATGTTCAATTATGATAATTTTTTGGATTTGTTTGCCATTTTTGAATTTTGGTAGTAATATTAGAATTTAAGCGGGAATATTGAAATTGAGCTATATATGCATAAAATAATGGGAAATTTTTCAAAGAAGCATTTCATATGAAATGTTTAGTCAATTTGGTAATATTTTCAATGTACATTCCACTAAATTTAGTGAAACATATTTTAAAAATTAATTAGTTGAATTAATGACTATAACATATAACTATATGTGATAAAAAATAAGAGGTTACTTTGTCGTGTGCCCTATCCAAGGCACACGGCAAAGAGTTGGCGAAATATATAGACCCCAGATAGTTCAACTCATTTTGTTGTCAAATATATCGATTTATTCATATGTAGAATACCAGCACCTATTTACCGCTCGACAGAATTTTTTGGTAAAAACCTATGGGATTTGCATTAAAAAAAGTTCCGACAGTAAAAATAAAATGGTCCTGTAGAGAAATAAAATATTCTAGCATAGTGTTCTATGATATTTGTGTATGATATTTAGATTTTGCTACGGTACACCGAAATGATCGTGGATCGTTAATTTAATAGCATATTACCTCTTAGGAGGTAATAGTTTTAATATTTATTTTATATATTTTAATCAAAAAATAGAGCTTGCATGCATGATTAGTTAAGATCTCATATTTCTACTTTTTTCCCCAAGCGTGTCACATACCCATGAGCAGATTGCATCTAATGTTTTGCTTTTTTTTTCTTTTTGCCATCTTCTTACGAGACATTTGCCATTCACATGTCTTGTAACATGGATTTATTAGAAAAAAGTGACTTGGCATGTGATCTAAATATCTAATTGATCTTATAATAGATAATATGATGACTTCAGGTGTAACATTTTTTTCCTAACGTGATATGGGCAAGTTGTAATATTTTTCATAACATTTTATAACACAATATGAGCTAAGTCCACATGTCACTGTTTTTATAATTTTTGAAAACTCTAATGCAATTACTAATGTCTTATAGATTCACTAGTGTGATGCAATATGGTACCTGCGAATTTGAAAAAAATATTTGCAAACAAAGAACATGAAGCCGCTAACATTTTGCATGGCTGGATGCATGCACGCTAGCCTTTTGTTTTTTTATTCAAACAATTGACACGTTTCCATCTGTTCTCATGCGTTATCCCGTCATTCCCGTGACAAATGAATCCTAACGAAATAAGAGAGAGAGAGAGAGAGAGAGAGAGAGAGAGAGAGAGAGAGAGAGAGAGAGAGAGAGATTGTTATGCATGTATACATGCAAGCATGCATGTTCCTCCTGACTGGAAGGAGCGCGTGCATGGAGGCGGTGGTAGTTAGGATATGCTGTTGTTTCTTTCATTTTCCTTCATAATTAATTATTTATTTTTTCTAATATTGAATGGTACAGATTTATTTGAAATCTTACCTCCTAGGAGGTAACCGGTGTACCGTAGCAACGCCCATGATATTTATTCTTAAGAGACCTAACCACCAATCGAGTAATTTTGAACATGAAAACTTGATTTTGTTTTTCTTCATGCATGTGTGGACGTTATCGTGTGCCAATATGTCCAAGATCTCATATTCATATGTATGATATTTATTTAGGACTGGAGTTGTGTTTGTGCTGGGGGCAGGGGTCCATTTGCCACTCAAAGAATTCAAGGGATCAATGGTCATGACTATAGGCTAGCCTGCGCCCTGCAGTGGTAGCGGGCACATGGGCAATGAGGCAAGATGGTTGTGGAGGACGGCCGGTGGGCAGGATAGGGTAGGGGTGGGGTGGGGTGGGGTGGGGTGAAATCGTCACAAAGTTCAGAATTTCGGCCAAAAATTACCGATGGTGACCTACCTATAATTTTTCGGCCTGAATTTATCTTGAGTTTTCAATTTCAGTCAAAATTTAGCCAAATTTTAATAATTTTTAGCCAAAAATCGGCCTACCGGTAATCTTTTGGCCCGAATTCATCTTGAGTTTTGAATTTTAGTCAAAAGTTAGCCAAATTTCAATAATTTCAGCCGAAAATCAGCCTTCCGCTCTTACCGGTCCCCTCCAGTTTTTTGTTGTTTAACCGATAACTAGAACACTAATAAGCCGTGGAGGCGATGATGGTGGCAAGAAGGGCAGCTAGGCGGCCTGCTGCAGCGAGTAGAGTCTCACCGATCGCTAATCCAGTATGTTTGGGCAGCAGTTGGGGCTAGGGGGTCATGGCGGAAGGCAGGCTGCTTGTAGCAGGAGGATGGAAGACGATGATGAGCAACCATCGGATGGCGATCCAAGCGTGGAAGAAATAAAATGTTCTATGATATTTGTGTATGATATTTACTTTTCAGAGTTCTAACCACCAATCGAGTATTTTTGAATATGAAAAGTTAATTTTGTTTTTCTTCGTGCATGCGTGGACGCTGTCGCGTGCCAATATGTCCAAGATCTCTAGTCTCTTCCTCCGATCCGGCAGAGGCTACAGTGAGTTAGGTTAGGACCGGGAGTTGTGTTTGTGCTGGGGCTAGGGGTCCATTTGCCACACAAAACATTCAAGGGATCAATGGTCATGACTATAGGCTAGCTTACAGTGGTGGCGGGCACAGGGGCAATGAGGCAAGATGGTTGTGGAGGACTGCCCGTGGGCAGGATAGGGTAGGGGCGGGGTGGGGTGAAGTCGTTTCAGAGTTCGGAATTTTGGCCAAAAGTTACCGGTGGTGACCTAACCGGTAATTTTTCAGCCCAAATTCATCTAGAGTTTTGATTAGTCAAAAATTAGCTAAATTTCATAGTTTTAGCTGAAAATCAGCCTGCCGGTCTTATTAGATGGACCCCCTTACTTTGTGTGCACTGTGCACATTGTCTCGCTTTGCACCAGGTTTAATTTATTACACTTTTATTTTATAGTAGGTGGGACGCCAAATTAAATTTCACAACCTACTAATAACCCGTGGATTTTTCATCAAAATCTAATGAGCAACTTCGTGAAGCATGGTCCGAACTCGCAACGAACTCATGATATTTCGATCAAATCTCATAGGTTTCACGACATAACCAAGTGTACAAATTATATTTTTACTTACCCTGGTCAACTTAATTAGGTGAAAAGCGGGGGCTAAAAATGCTGTGAAGTGAAACAAGGTAGGCGCCTTTTACTTTACCAGGTGCAAGTGAATTCTAACATACTCATACTAGCAGAGTATACTATGAGTATGATAAAGATGAGTGTTCAGATTAAAAAAAGGTACACATATGAAGCTAATCAGTTTTCACCTGTCAATTCATTCTTTCTTATGTCAAAGGGTCTGTAGCTAGTGATTACAAGAGCCTAGTAGCACATGAGATCCTGAATTCGACTCCCCGTGGGAACGAATTTTCTAGAATTTAACGGCGTTATGCTTTCAGTGGTATGCGATGTTCCCGTCGACGGTAAGACGTTTGTGATGACTTCATACGTATTCATACGTATTGTGAGCGTCTACGTCTGTACTACGTTTTAAAAAAATTCATTCTTTCTCGCTACGCCTAGCCACGAAGAAGTACCAATAATAAACTTTGCATCCGTTTTTACCATATAGCCGCCAGCAGCAGGCATATTCGACCCGCGACGTCCATCGATGAGAGAGACGGCTAGACAGGCCAAATCAGACAAGCATGCCTGCTGATTCGCCAGCTTCAGATCAACACCGCCTTAAAATTGGTTGAATATTTGGACGAACGGCACCCTGCAGACCCAGGACACGTACACATCAGATGGACGATGATTCAGCATCGCGTACGGTTTCAACGAGGAAACCTCATCAGCACGCACGCACGCACGGGTTTTCTCAGGCTCCAGAATATAATCCTCGTCCGATCCCATCGTCGTCGTCGCTTTCATGGTTTGGTGAGCGCACGAGCGCCATAGATTGATGCAGCAGATCCTAGGTTCCTTGAGGCTTCAGCTAGTCGATCTCTTTCTACAGCTAGTCATCGTCCCTTCCAGTCCAAGCTCCGACCCGTTCGTGCGTGGAATAACTAGGTACGGAGGCTAGCTAGCTAGACTGCTAGACATCGCCGTCGTCGTCGACATCGCCGTCGTCGTCGACATCGTCGTCGTCGCCGGCGAATAAGCAGGATGAGCATCGTCCCTCTCGGATTGCGCGCCGCACGTCAATCAAGTCAGGTGCTGTTTGACTCTTGGGACACAGCCGTACTGTTTGACTCTTCTTCAACCTGCTGGTACATCCTGTGGCTATAAAAAAAAATAACCTGCTGGTCGTAGATCTTGCCCCTCGGGTTTCAGACAAGATCGAGCGAGGCAGCGACAGCTTGATCTTGATGGCTGTCTAGTGTCCCCGTCGCCATGGATTCAGTTCAAGCTTTTTTCTTGCGCGAGGAGGATTCAGTTCAAGATGCGCGCGCGTGGAAAAAAAAACTGAGGCCTCAAAAGGATCGGAGCACGATCGAAGAACGAAGGCGCGCGTTGTTACTTGCATTGCATCCAGCAGTGAATGATCTCTGACCTCTCATTTCTGATCGTTTTGATTGGGAAGTTAAATTTCCAAGTGGTTTCCCAATCTAAAGGATTTTTCAACAGTGCCGTCCTTCTTGATCGGCTCTTGCGCGGCGCCATATGAATCATGTGCCGCCAAGGGGCCTCCTGTATGCCTCTTGAAAGCGACGTTCCTTCCTATAATCTTGTCTGTATGATGCTGGTCACTAGATCGACTCACGTGCCCATGAAAATGGGACGACGGCCAACCAGAGAAGTGAAAGTAATTGTGATGCCAACATCTTCTATGTACTCGTTTAAAAACAATAGTTCCATATAAAGATCTTTATGTATGAAACCTTTCCACAGCAATAGACCAAGTTTTTGGATTTGGTTTGATAGATTGCTAATAACATTAGGTACAGAGTTTTGAATCCACATTAAGGAACTGTGAGGAAAATAGCCCCATTAGCCTATATTATGATTTTGGTGATTGAGTGACAACATAGTCAATGGGACTAATAAGTTTGTGAGCTCAAGTTTGTAGGATTTTTAGGCCTCATGCATGAAGTCCAAACCATCCCCAAGATGGTCCAAATCGCTGTCAATACACAATGGACAAGTGGCAGAAACAGTTAACGGGTCGGTTGAACCGATGGCAACAAATATGAACGGGTCGGTGCAATAAAGATGCAACGACGGTCAAGGACAGAAGTTTTCAATAGGACCGGTTGAACCGACACTAAGAAGAGAGAGGCGTTGGTGCGTTAGCAGTTGCATCAGAATGTTTTGAAACTTTGACTCAAGAAATATTTTCAGGACCGGTTGAACCGCCGCCAAGAGAAAAGAGGCGTTGGTGCATTGTCAAGTGCATCAAAAGGTTTTGGAGAAGCTGTCTCAGAAATATCTTCAAGACCGGTTGAACCGACACCCCGTCAGTGCAATGATGCAAGCAAGTTTCAAGTGTCAAATGTCCAACGGCTAGCTCGAAGATGTGTGCGACCAGTTAAACCGACGCATGTGGTCGGTTGAACTGACACTATGCGCAGAAAAGGCAAAACGGCTAGTAACGGCTACTTCGAGTTGGTGGCCTATATATATGCCTCACCCCGGGTCATTTGTGTGGGCTGGAGTCTTGAGGAACCTCATACACACCAGAGAACACCTCCAAACCACCCAAGAGCATATTGATCACATCCTTAGGTTTAGCACAAGACTTGTGAGAGTTAGTGCTAGGATTAGCTCTTGAGAGAGTGACAGAGCAAGGTGTTGTGCCTCGTGTGCTGGTTTTATAAGTGAACCACAAGTTTTATCTCGGTGCGCCGGCCCCTTGGAGTTTTGGTGGCTCGCCGGCAAGTCTTCGACCCTCCGGCTTGGTGTGGAGACCCCCTTCCTTGGTGAAGAAGCTCCTTAGTGGAAAGCGGGTCAAACTGACTGTGGTGACTTGATATAGCATTGGTGGCGAGTCAAGAAGAGTCCCGGAAGAGACTTGGTTGCCGGAAGCAATACTCTTTGTGAGTGCTTCAATAACGTGGATGTAGGAGTAACTTTGTGTCTAACCGTACCACGGGATAAATCATCGCGTCAAGAGTTTGCTTTCTCCCATCCTCTCTCTTAAGCTTCCGCATCTATTACAACCTTTGTATGCCTTTACTTTTATAGAGTAGCATCTTGATAGGATTGACTATAGGTTGCAAAACTCTTTGAGATGGGAGGTTCTCACTAGAAGAACCTTAGTTGCACATCTAGATAGTTTGATCCAGTTTAAGTTTTGTGGAAACTAGTTGAAGTCATAGGTTAAGATTTTAAGTTTGTCTAATTCACCTCCTCCCCCTCTTAGACTACGAGCACGGATTTCTTTCAGGAAGTTTGGAATTGTGTGCACATACATACAAAGTTTGGGTGATGCCAATAGCCATGATTTCTGGGGACGAACAGGATACGTCAATTTCTAATCCAACGGCCCAAAATACATGTAGCACTAATCATCAACATCATCTTTATCATCCTTTCTTCTTTCCGCACTACCACGCGTTACTTCCCAACGACATGCTCTCCCGCCTCCGTCTCTAGCTATAGTAATGCCACCGGATAAGCTCCAACCGCTAGCCACCGATGCTGATTTCTGGCGCCTAGAGAGAATATGATTATTTGTGACAACGTTTTTATATGTAATTCGAGTTCACTATTAGTGAAACGGTTATTCCTACCCCATTTTCACTATCGATTCGGTGAGTATCACTACAGGTAGTCGGTTCGTTAGAAAAACTAACACGAAAAAGAGAGGAGTTGATGGAAAACCACACACTTTTTTTTACCGAAGAAAACCATACACTATTGTCTGATCATAATTAACAAAAGGCTGGTAGTAAACCACCGCTACTAATCTCTCCCTCCTCAATTTTTGTCCCCCTGTCTATATCATCACCTATGTCATGTTAGGGGTAGAGCGTAACCGCATATGTTGGATGCCTAGCATTGGTGGATTTTTTTTCATTTTTCTTGTTTTCTTTAAATGTTATCATTTTTGGTTAAGGACCGAAAACTATAGTCCTTAACTACTATTAAGGTTTTCACCTATAGTGATGAGTTGTGGGATCAACTGAGAATTCTCCAGTAGTGTTTGAAAGTAAAATGATGCTGGGAGCTTTGAATATGTCACTTGAAAATCTTCCAACATTCAAGAAGTTTTTGAATTCATGACTTGAAAATTTGGAGAGATGACAAAGTTTTGAATATGTGTTCGGAAAGTTCTTTTTAATTCGGAGTAAGATAGTTTTCTGTTTATGCTTTATTTGAGAGTACTTTTATAGAAAATTGAGATCTATTATTTGAAACGTTCTTTTTCAAAGATATGGGTAGAAAGTTTTCCTATCTGTTATTGAAAGTTGGCAGGAAATAAAATGAAGTTTGGGAAAAGTCAAAAACGAAAAGAAAACGAGACAAGTCTTGCAGGAAAAGGCATGCAGTGTCCTGATGAGTCCTCATCGGTCTGGTTGATCTTGAACAGTGGTTGCTGTGTCAGATAAAATCAAACAGAATGGCGATTGGTTATTAATGCCATGTCCGTCACATCGCCGTGGATTCTGTAAAATATGCACTTGGAAAAAGCTTGAGATCTTAAAATGAGTTGAAGGTTCAGAGCCAGCACATCTATCTCCACATGGAATTTCAGCCCACAACTTAAGCAGAGACACCGCAAGACGGAGAAAGGTTTTTTTTCCTTCCATGGAAATTTTAACTACTGGTAATCCTCTGCAATATGTTTAATGTTACAGTGTAAAAATGCATTATTTATTAAGCTGACTGAGCAAACTAAATTGAGAAAACAAAAATAAAAATCACGTAACAGATCAATGTTCGCCGCCACGTCACGCCAATATTAGCTTGGAATGAACCAAGCAGCTAGGAGTACTAATTTGTACCGGTTTTGCACCTGCTGGAGGAAAAAAGAACAGTTGCGATATTTGAGGGAGACGAAATATACCTTTTCTTTATGGGCTGAATTCCAGTGTGGGACGGGCTGAAAGTATCACTCTCAAGCTAGGGCCAGGTCCGAAGAATTTTTTGTCTCATGTTTGCTAACCGGGCGTGGCCTGAACCTCTCATTGTGGCCCAGTTAATATAAGACCAGATTTTTTATGAAATGTAAGACCAGATTTGGAATTGCTGGCTCCGCAAAACAGCAGTTCAAATTTGCTTTTTAGGCAACAAATCTTTTTTTTTTGAGAAAAATCTGACACCACAGCAAACTCCCAAATCTGATGCCACAGTAAAATTGTGGAAGGCGCTATATATATAATTGTGTCAGATACTCAGATCACGATCATTTAAATGAAAGCACCTACGCCATTGTAAAATGGGGTCTCCAACAAGCGGTCCATCCTGCCGGGTAAATCGCTCTTTTTACGCTAATGACACATTTCATGCAAGTTTTTATCTTGACATTTAAGAAAAAATAGAGCAAATTCCATGTATGCCACTGGGAAATATAACATGTCCATCCCCTCTAGATGTTAGGGAGAAAAAGTTTTTAACCTATGAAACGTCAACAATTAGTCGTGATAAATCAACACACTGGACAAAGTAGAACCAGAGACAGTGTAGCCTCGCAGCCCCTTCTCTAAGGATGAACACTTCTAAATTCTAATTTCTGGGGAGCCAACCCTTTTCCGGTTTCGTAGTTCTATATATATTTCAATCTCCTGAAAAGCTACATTCAGAATTGGTTCCAAGAATATGCTTTTATTATTTTTTTTGAAAGGAGCAACATGATATGCTTCATCAATAATCACGCACTGTGTTCATATCATAACAAGTGCTTTCTACAAAGTATCTTGGTGCTTTAGTAGTGGATGCGGTTATAAACTATGGGGCCTTAAACATACGGTGTATTTTACATTAATTTACCAACTTGTAGTGATAGGACCACATTTTTATCCTCCTATACTTTGCCACCCCTTTCCTTTGCAGCTTGAGTTCCACTATGCTCGTGCCTTATTTTTCTCTATACATTGTGATAGGCTACTGCGGTTTACAAAGTCTCATCATATGCCAAGGATCATGATGTGCCGGTTATTGCCGATGGTGGAATTTCAAACTCTGGACATATTGTGAAGGCTCTGACCCTAGGGGCATCTACTGTTATGATGGGTAGTTTCCTAGCTGGAAGTCTTGAAGCCCCTGGTGTTTATGAATACAAGGTACAGGATTATATTATGACTGGTTTTGTTTATTGGCTCTTTTCAGTTTTGTTTTCTTTTGTCTGTTATAAGCACACAGTAATTGGGGAATCAGCGATGAGTATCACTTTTTAGAACAACATGCTTTATTTGTTCAAGCCACTTGTGGGTAGTGCTTTTAAAAGAGATCTCTCTATATTTACTACATAAGTGGCGGCAGTGGATAATTAACCGAAGATTGTTGTAGGTGGTTGGTGTGCTCTAGAAATAGAGCAAATATTATCGTTTGCTTTCCCAGTTTCTGCTTGTACATGAAATTGTAGCAGAAAAATATTTCGTATGATACTGCAAAGTATGGCGTGGTAAGATTTATCAATCTGGATTTTGGCATATACTGCCTGCAGAGTCCTGCTAATAATACTAATTATAGACGGCTGTGTTCCTCATGCTTTGTCGTATCTTGTCTTACAGCAAAAATCTTTTTTCTGAATGTATCCATTTTTAAGTGGCGATTTCAATATGTTCTTGTAAAGATACAATAACAATAAATCAAGATGACCTCTTTTCCTACGGGTATACTAGATTCCTGTGCTTACTATTTCCCTATTGAAATACATTTAGAGAACCCTTATTCTTCCATTTGGTTTTAACTGATAGCATAAACTGTAAGCCCATGGATTGTTGGATTTTCTTTTAAGCAGACAGCACCTAGTAGCTTACACGAGCTAGTTGTTAGTGGTAAGTTTGTAAAGTTGAAACCTTCGCATCATAAAAAAAAAGTTGTGTTGTATATGAACCTTTTGATGGCGTGAATGGGTCTAGATGGCTTAATTTAAATATTCAGAACTTGGATCATTTGAAGCTTGCTTTTCTACATTCTTCTATTTTATTTTATTTATAACCAACTTTTAGACCTAGGCGCCTAGCAACGCCGCCAGTTACTTTGGACTGTACTATGTATCTTAGGGATCTTCTTAAATTCCTAATTTTTTGAGTGAAATGTGATTGAACTTTACCTTCTGCCATAATATATGTGACTCATAACTAAGTCTGCTTCTATTTACTCCAAGGACGGGCGTCCTGTCAAAAAATACAGAGGCACGGGTTCCCTTGAAGCTATGACAAAGGGGAGTGATGCCAGATACCTTGGCGACACGCTTAAGCTTAAGGTTGCTCAAGGAGTTGTTGGAGCAGTTGCAGACAAGGGCTCAGTATTGAGGTTGATTCCTTACACGATGCAAGCTGTCAAGCAAGGCTTCCAGGACCTGGGCGCATCGTCCTTGAAGTCAGCCCATGATCTCTTACGATCGGAAACTCTTCGACTAGAGGTATGCACATCAGATGCTATTAACTATGAGAAATAATACTCTCATCTATGATGCATTCAGAGCCCATGATCGTTGAATAATTCAGGTGAGAACCGGAGCTGCCCAAGTCGAAGGAGGGATCCACGGTCTCGTTTCTTATGAGAAGAAGGCATTCTGATGCAGTGACCTGCATTGGGTGGCCACTGTCCAGAGCGCGCGGATGGCTGAAACTCCAATTCCATTGCGGTCTTCTCTGAAGCCTCGTAGGTCGTCTGAACCCCTGTATCTGTATGTACAATTCTGGGAACTATTGGTTTCGCTTGCCTGCAAGCAGGGTGCCAAGCCCGGCACCGTTGTAACTTTGTGGTCTCACTTCAAACACTTCAACTCAGCATTCCAAATGAACAGCTGCTGTGCTTTTGGTGAAATAAGTTGGAAATGGACAACGGACGGAGACCCGATTACTGCTACGGATCAGTGCATGCATGCATGCAGCAGGCACTGTAGGGCAGCAGATCGGATGCAGGCGAGGCCGATAGCCGGGGGCACTGCTGGGACACAGCACTGGGGACGAAGCTGGCACAAAAGAACAGCCTACGTGCGGTCCCAGTCCCGGCAGGCTCCCAGTCGTCCGTCCCGGCGCTGGGGCACGACGGCATGCCGTCCAATCCATGCATCGAAATGATCGGGCTAGGCTTGCTTCTTCAGAAGAAGAACGTCGAGAGCTGGTAGATACCTAGCACTAGCAGGGGGCTAGATGAGAGGTCCAGTTCATTACTAGCTAGATGATCTCTTGGCCTGTCTTTCCCCTACTACGAAAAAGGGTTTTAGCAGGGCTGCTAAAAATGCTCGTTTGCAGGATTTTCATGGCCGGACCGCCCCCTCACCCGCCCCTATAAATTAGTTTTATAGGGACGGGGTGAGGGGGTGACCCGCCCCTAAAAGAGCTTTTCCAGGGGTGTCAAGGGTGGATCAGATGTTACAATAGCCCCGCTGCTTTTGTAGGAACGGGTGATATTTTGATCCGCCCCTGAAAAAATGAGGCGCTGCTACGAATCGTTTTCATAGTAGTGTTTCAAAATTACCGAGCAACATTGACATGTCCAAACTCTCAGTCTCAGGCGTCCGATGCGTGCCGCATTTAGTGTGATTTATTCTATATTTCAAAGATCTATCCACCGCTAGTATTATAAAAAAATAATTTAATATAATTGTAAATCTATATCTAAATTATCCACATCTATTATTATAAAAATAATCTAAAATATCATCTAATATTTATATAAATTACCCACCTATGTCGTATAAAAAATTAACTTAAACCCTCTAAATTTACATCTATCTAACCACCTCTGCTCTTACTAAAGATAAACCAGAGTAACCTTAAGTCTATATCTGAGTTAACTAGTTCTGTCATTATAAACTTGTCATGAATGTTATCCAAATCCATAAACTTTTAAAATATAGATTCGGGTCCTTAAACATGTTAAATGTGTCATCTAGTTTCAAAGTGGCTAATATAAGATACCCCTAAGATTGCTAATGTGGCAATATAGGGGTATTTTGGGCATTTGGATATGGACGATATATTTTAACAAGGTACATTTTACCTTTAGAAAAAAATTACACTCTTCCCCCATTTGTATATAAAACAATAAAGGTATTAGGTAGGCATGTATAAGGTGAGTGAGATTCGTCATATAGACCACACACATACGTGTGTCGGGAAGCAACGGGCTATATATATTTGCATACATGTTAAACACATAGCCCGAGCTAACGTTTTATTGGTTGATGGACTACTTTTTCTCAAATGTCACTGTAAGCTTGAATTGAAAGCTTTAGTTAACTGGACTGCTGGAGTGTAAATATAGCTCAAGATCTTGAGCTGGAAGTGGTTCTAGCCTACTGCTTTCTGAAACAGTCAAAGCAAACAGGAGAATAATGCAAATCCAAAACCACTTGAAAGATAAATCAACGTACACCAAATGCAAAAATGCTAACACATGAATGCCCCGTTTCACACGTACATGAACACGTGTTCGGCCGCCGCATACACAAAATAAAGTAGAAGTGGAGATTGAGCGAAGGCAATGGCATGGAGCATGCCCTAGCTAGCCAAACGTGTTGAACAGCAATGGCAGGTAGAAGCCAGCCGCACCGTTGGCAGTAGGTCCTCCGAAGACGCTGCCGTGGTCGCAGCACTCGAAGGGCACACCGGTGAGGTATGCCGGCGGCGGCGGCACCGCAGGAGCCATTGACGCCGTGCTTTCCCCGTGACTAAGCGCGCCCGCGCCACCATCCTGCTTGGAGGAGGCGGAGGCGGCCGCGCAGGTGACCTGCTGCTTGTTCCGCTTCTTCTTCCTGCTGTAGGAGATGCCGCGCGCCCTGGCCTGCGCGTCGCGGACGTCGCGCAGGTACAGCCTGACGGCGCGCGCCGCGAAGGGGTTGGCGCTGGCGCCGTCGCCGGCGTTCTCGGGCCGCGCGGTCGCCGCCGCCCCGCTCCCGCGGGCCCCGTGGCGCTCGTCGAACGCGGCGCGGAGCCGGCCCACGAGCGCGTCGAGGCTGCCCCACGCCTGGCGCAGCGGGCACTGGCACGCCTCCGGCGCCGCCCGGCCGCCGCCGCCGCCGTAGGCCGGGCACGGCGGCGCGTGCACCCGCGTCTTGCCGAAGTGGTCGAGGTAGCGCAGGAACTCGAGCACGTGCGCGCCGCTGCACCGGCGGAGCTGCAGCGGCGGGCGGTGCGCGCCCAGGTACCGCGTGAAGGTCTGCCAGTCCCGCCGCTTCTGCGACTCGTACCGGCTCGGCCCTCGCGCCGGCGACGAGCACTCCGCCTCCGCGCCGCCCGTCGACATCGCCCAACTCCGCCGCTTTCGACGCTCTCTGCGCGCGACAACCTCCTCGAGATCCGACGATCTCAGAGCGGAGCCGAGGCCAAAGGGAGGGAGGGAGGGCTCGCTGAGCTTCCCGGCCGCCGGTGACGTGTGGTGCGGCTGGCTTAATATAAAGTGGTCGTCCCTCGTCAGCTCAACCGTAGCTCGGTGAGCGGAGACGATGACGCGGCTGCAGCAGCGCTGCAGGCAGGTGTGCCACCGAGCTAGATGCGCGACGCGACAGGGCATGCTTTGTGAGGCGTCGCAATCACAGCGCAGCGGCCGCGTGTTGCGTTACCCCACGAGACGAGGCCGGCGGGGGCAGCGCGGTCGGGGCCGTAGGGGCTCGGCCGCGGCAAGGCGACGAAACGTGGGCGGAGGAGGGTGCCAGGGGTGTCAGGGCGGCCGGGACCGGGCGGCGCGGCCGCGTCATGTCAAGTCGACCAGGCAGAGAGGCAGCAGGCTGCAGTGATCTCTGATCTCTCTCTTGATTTGACTGGCCGATCGGCGAGATGGCTGGGATCCACCGGCCGATCGATGGCAGATGGCAGCCGTCTGACGACTCGTCCTGTGCTCCTGGCAGTAACAGGACTTGCGTCTCGTCAGTGTGCAGTGATCGGCCTCGCCATGGCGTCGGATCGCGTGAACGATCGTGTACGGTGTACGGTCGGCGGCGACCAAAACGTGCAGCCTGCGTCGTCGCCGTACGCATGCGTGGCGCCTTATCCGTTCATGCGGCGTCGTGCTTAATTTGGTTTTGGGCTTTTGGTCATTTTTGTGTGTCATCAAGATCCACGGTGTGGCATTAATTTACCCCAATGTGGATTTAGACAACTACATGCATGTCTTCACGGATATAAATTTTTTTTACATGTAGGGGTGTATGCAGGGATGTGTATTTTTCAGTTAACCAGTAATATACTCGTGCGTTGCCACGGTCGAAGATTGCATACGACTACGAGTTATTAATAACTAGCAATATACTCGTGCGTTGTCATTTTTCATTTTTCCACGACTCCCCGGATCGTGAGTGCCAGCACGTATTACTCGGGATCCGGGAGTCCTGGGGCGTGTCGAGCTCCTGTGGACAAAAAGTGTGGTCAAGTTCGTCGGGTTCTGAAAAGGAGCGAGGTGTAGGACGACGTCACGACGATCGATCAGTTCGCCGCCAGTAGGCGCATCCCGGAGCTATAGCGGTGTTTCTCAAAAAACAAAAATTCTAAGAAGGTGAATCGATCATTTCTCGCGTAGGTAGGGGTCCGGACAAGGGTGGCATGCATGCAGGGGAGGTACTTTATTTCGTAGTAGAATGGTACTGACGACGGGGCCTCCAACTTGTACGGTTGTACCCCACCTAGCCTGTTGGACCTGTCTGCCTGCCATTTGACTGTGCATGGAGTGGCACCATATATCTACTCCTATCTCGCAACAAGAGGAGGTTATGACTTATTACCCACTTGGATTTAAAATGTTTGCATCCACAATTTGTGCATATATAGTTTTTTTTAGTTGGCATAACTTTTATATACTGTGTTTAGAACCAGGTGTCCAGAATTTATACATATATATGGATGTTTTTCGGTTGTTTTATGTGAGCGCGCTCGTGGTACACAAAGTGGTAACATAAGGTTTAGTGGTGTGTGTGGATCGTAGTTCATCATATGATAGAAGCTGGATAAGTGATTTCTCTACATTATAATCGTAGGGAATGTCTGCTACAAGGCACTCGGTGTTTTAATACATATTTAACATATCTGAGTTCATAGAACCTGACCTTTATGTCATTAGATTAGACAATTAATATATATGCAATGGCGTCCTCCATATTCTACCTCCAGCAGCAGCCAATGCTGGCACCATTCTTCTTCCCCGAGCTTTCTTTCCTCATCAAGACCTTAATTATAGCGCCACGACGACGTCTCTAGTCTCACCGGTCACTGCTTTCCCCTCGCCCTCGACCTTGAACTCTTTCTGAATCCAACCGCCAACGCTACATGCTTATTTGTGTCTGATCTTTGTGCCTTCCATGGGGCTTCTGAAGATCAAGATCAACTCTCCCGATCAACGTACGCCTACCTTCAGCAACTCTCCTGCTCCACTGCAATATCGTCGACTCTGATCTTTGTGCTGCCTTCTGTGGGGCTTCTAAAGATCAAGATCATCTCTTGCTGCGTTGCCCAAAAGCCTCTCAACTTTGGAGGCGCATTGGTTGGGCCGTTGTTCCACACCTGGCTTCCTTCAGAGATCTTTGGGAGCTGCCTGCCTTTGATGATAATATTTCTTTAAATGCGCGCTCAACGGTTATCACGGCTATTCTGTGGAATGTGTGGAAGGCTAGGAATGCCTTGGTCTTCAACTCCCTGCATGTCACCTCTGCTGATACCCTTAGAGCGATTTCTGCAGATGTCCAGCTTTCGTCCCATCGCTCGCGATCCTCTGGTGACCAGGCCATCTTCCGCTCGTGGAGCTCTAGTCTTACTGTAACGTAGCGTTAAAGTAGTTTTCTCCTTTTTCATCCCATGCTGTAAAAATAAGATACGCACAAACTTGCATATTAATATAATCGTTCAGGCAGGCTCCTTATTTGTCGTAGCCCCCTAGCTTAAAATTTTTGGGCGACGGAGAGAGCAAATGTTTGCACTTGTGGACACAGATGAACGATTCACGTCTGAGGAAAAGTAGTGTACGTAAGCATATTTGTGTATCACTGATGGCATAGACTAGCTATTTATTATTGAGAATACACATAATTAAGCTAGTACGTACGTACGTACGTACGTTACTCGTCAAGGTCTGATGATCCACATTCTTCTGATGGTGGCACGTACTGTTGCTGCAACAGCATGCATGGCCCGGCCCAATTGGTTAGCTGATGGGGTACGTTGTAATACATGTGGTAATACGTTGATTGATTAGCTGATGGGGAAACTTTACCTTGGCAACCAGAATTAATGCTGAAGCGTCAAGGAGAAAAATAGTAACACAAGTAGCAACTTGCGCCGACCATGCAGACTCCTATAGATAAGCTGACAGCGGGGGAAAAAAGCATGTCAGGCAGCCGGGGTAGTGACAGGCAAGGGGGTGGCTATGGATGCGTAGATCAATTCTACCATGATAAATAAATCCAAATTATTAAAAGAATATTAATACATGCAGCGGTGTATTATTACCAACTCGTGCTCTTTTTCACCAAAATAAATAAATAAAAACCCGTGCTCTTGCAGTCTTGCTGCGGCGTGGCGCCGACCAGACTCTTGTAATAGCCCATGGGCTGGATTGCGCATCTGATGCTCTGGGCCACTGACTGCATCAACGGGCCCGGTCGAAAGTTCCAACTGGGCCAAGCCAGACTGCACACTCGCTGGCCCACCGCTGTGCCAATTAAACCGAGTCGGCGGCATGCCCATCAACTGCGCAATCATCGGAGCATGCTTCCGCTGTGGCAGCCACTGCCAGCAGGCCCTACCCCCGCGCATCAAAAGCAATCATGTTTACTGTCGGCGGATAATAATCAATGGGAATCATGCGATAATAAACAACGCAAATGCGTCAGTCCTTTTTCGTTGGCTGCGTGCCCATGCGAGCAAGTACGCCGATCAGCCTTCTCAGTGGATGTGATCTCTCACAAGGCTCAGGCGCTCATGCTTCACCATATTTTCTCCATTGTGAGTGTTTGAATTGTACTGTATATATTTTAAAAAAGAAGCATACGCGTGGAGCCCACGCATATGGTTCGTGCTCTCCGAGCGGTGTATACTTTGTTATTACTTGCCGTCCACCTTTACTTGTCTTTATTTAATACTCCCTCCTATAATGTAAGACACTCTAGCAATTTTAGGACAGATTAAGGGAGAGAAGAAAAGACGTTGTACCCTTCAACAGCTCTTATTACCGGTTGTAATTAAAGTTGTTCCTAAGATTAAGCAGCGAGGGAAGGAGTAAAAAAGGTAAGTACGCAGCTAAGATCCATAGAGAATCAAATAATTTCCTTTAATACTTATTCAAAACTCATAGAATGTCTTATATTTGAGTACAAAATTTGAACTCTTCAATGCCTTATATTTCAGGACAGATGGAGTATATACTTTATTATTTAAATTATATACACGCCTTCTCAATTCGTTCGCAAGTTATTAGTACGTGCTGACGCGGTGTACTATGTTACAGCAGGCAGAATCATATACCGAAATAAGATAATGATTGTATCGCTAGCTAGCTGTGTACCACATGGAGAGGAGAGGGTGATGCATGTCGGCCGGTGGCGCAGGTTCTGGTTGGGTGGTGGCTCATCCACATCGTACTGACAGACGACTGCTGTAGAGCTGCCGGATTTGATGTGCCAACGATACATCGACCTTTTTTTAGAAAAAAAAATGCATCTACATGGTTTAAATATGCCCGGGAGCCCGGTTTTCGAAGGATCTCGTGATGGAACTTTAGGCACGGTACGTTGGCAATGACACCTGAGGAAGGATTCTTCGCTTTTGACGCTGGAGGGTGATTATTTCCGCACCAGCAAAAAGGAAAGTAGCCGTAGTGCCGCCCCGCAGAGGAAGATGGATGTGGAAGCCGCGTCCGGGACACCCGGTCCTCGGCTACCGGACACGCCACGCGCAGGTCACCCCATCCGCTCGGGTCGACAGCCGGGACGACGACGACGACCCACGACGGTGCACACCTTCCTCGTCCTCCCCCCTCCCTTTGGAAAGCCTGCCTCAACGAACTCGTACGCGCGACAGGCAGGCGGACGACGACAAGATTGGTGGGAGTGCGCGGACCACCGCCACGGCCCAAGGACTCACTCACCACTGAGCCAGTCGGTACTCGGTAGGTGGCCGCTCCCAACGGCACCTCCCCGCCCGCCCCTCAGATTCACCCCCTCTGCTCTCCTCCTTCGCAGCAGCAATCACCCGCCATTCCACCAGCCCCCGCCCGCCGCACCTTTCCTCTCCCTCCACCACCAAAGGAAGGCGCGCGGCGCGGCCAACTTTTTCTTGGCCGCTTCCGCGTGTCCCCGCTCCGCAATCCCGTAGGGGGGCCGCCGTCTCCGCCCCGCCCGCTTAGCTTTCCTTCTCCTTCCCCCTCCCGCAGAGGCTGTAAAGCGTGGTAGCTCCCTCGTGGCCTGTCGCCGCCTGCCTCCACCACTCCTCGCCTCCCCTCGCCGGCCTGGACTGGATCTGCCGCGCGCGCGAGGATCTCGCTCTCTCCTGCCCTGAGGAGGTGGGTGGGTGGGTGGTTCCGCCGCCGCAGATGCTGCCCACCAACCGGAGCAGGCCGCAGCAGAGGCCGCCGCCCAGATCTTGGTCCTTCTCAGGTCCCGCGTTTGCTTCCTCCCTTCTCCCCCAATTCGGTGTCGTCTGCTGCAACAGGGAGAAACAGAACTAGTAGTATCGTGCATGCTTACTGAACCCAAAGCACTGCAGGGATGGTGGACTTCTCCGACCCCAAGCGCAGGCCGCGCTACCTCAGCAAGCTCGTCATGGCCGCGCTCCTCACCGCCATGTGTGTCCTCATGCTCACCCAGCCGCCATGCCACAGGAGGGCCGCCCCCAGCGTGGTAATATGCACACCTCTTCCTTCTACTGCTGCCACCTCTTTACCACTGTGCTGTGTGCTTGGATCCGGCTGAATTGGGGGATAAGGTCGGTCAACGGTGAAACTATCATGGGCATCATAACCATTTTGTACTTCAAGTGTTTCAGTAACTGCTTTTCTTGCCACTGACTGACACTTCAAGTGGCTGACGTTAGGATCTTCACTTGTGTCATGTCCTCAGTTCTCCATCCATCAACCTGGGGTGGCACACGTGCTAGTGACCGGGGGCGCCGGCTACATCGGTTCGCACGCCGCGCTTCGGCTGCTCAAGGACTCCTTCAGAGTCACCATAGTGGTATGTCCTCGCAGCTTTGCATTACTGTTTCTAGCTCAATCCAGCATCATTAGTAAGTGTCTATATTTATAGAACGCTTACAAACCTTTTGGCATCTCCCTCCAGGATAATCTATCGAGAGGAAATATCGGGGCAGTCAAGGTTCTTCAGAACTTGTTTCCAGAGCCTGGGCGGTTGCAGTTCATACAAGCTGATTTAGGAGATCCAAAAGCAGTATCCTAATATGTTATTGTCTTTGTGACAAATAAATAATACATGTCTCTGCATTTGAACTGCGCTCGACATGATGGTAGATCTTTTTCAAGGTGTGATCCCTTAACATAAATCTCAGGTTAACAGAATATTTGCAGAAAACGCATTTGATGCCGTCATGCACTTTGCTGCTGTCGCTTATGTTGGAGAGAGCACACTTGAACCTCTGAGGTACTAGAATGTTACTTGTCACTCTCTTATTGTCAGTCAACTTTCCTACCTGCACATGGTGCTGAAACACTTCTAACAGGTACTATCATAACATCACTGCAAACACTTTAGTGGTGCTGGAAGCTATGGCAACACACAATGTGAAAACTCTGATCTACTCTAGCACATGTGCTACTTATGGAGAGCCTGAGAAGATGCCTATCACTGAAGAAACTCCCCAGGTCAGCTGTTGCTTTTGCAACTTTAGTTCTTTGTGAAATAAGTTGAAGGCTTTTTCATGATGGCATGAACAGACAGGAAGAGGAGCAAAATTTACAATGTTTCCTTCTCAAGTTGTAAGCAAAATTGTGTTTTGCAGTTTCCGATCAACCCTTATGGTAAAGCCAAGAAGATGGCAGAGGACATCATTTTGGATTTCTCAAAGTCCAAGAAAGCAGATATGGCCGTCATGATTCTAAGGTTGGCACTGTTAATTATCTTTTTCAAGGCATCAGTTTGCTTGCTGGGTTACTGATGACCAACCTTACACAACTAGATACTTCAATGTCATTGGTTCTGACCCAGAAGGGAGGCTGGGCGAGGCTCCTAGACCTGAATTGCGTGAGCATGGTCGCATATCAGGTGCATGCTTCGATGCAGCACTAGGTATAATCCCAGGTTTGAAGGTGCGTCGACTAACCATTGCTATTTGTTGCGCAATTCTTTTATCTGAAAGCAGTATCTTTTGCCTTTTTTGGCATATTTTGTGTTCACTAGCTTATAGTAAATCATTGATTAATATCACTTGCCACTGCAGGTTAAGGGTACCGACTACGAAACTCCTGATGGCACTTGTGTAAGGGACTACATTGATGTCACTGACCTGGTCGACGCCCATGTTAAGGCACTCAACAAGGCAGAAAAAGGCAGAGTTGGCATATACAATGTTGGCACTGGAAAAGGTTAACTTATATCCTTAGATCATCAATACCCCCTTTCTGATGAAAAAGGAAGAACCTGAAAATACCACATTGGCACATTGCCTATGTCACAGTATAGGACTTTAACTGAGCTAACACATTCATGCCGCTTGATTTGTCAGGTCGGTCAGTAAAGGAGTTTGTTGAAGCCTGCAAGAAGGCGACCGGAGCCGATATCAAGGTTGACTACTTCCCCCGCAGACCAGGTGACTACGCTGAGGTGTACAGCAACCCCACTAAGATCAACCGGGAGCTGAACTGGACGGCGCAGCATACCGACCTCCACGAGAGCCTCAGGGTGGCGTGGACATGGCAGAAGGCGCACCGGAGTGGTTACGAGCCACCACAGGCCATGATTTTGTGAAGATGATGGTTGCCTCGTAGCAAGCAACCAGCTGGCTGAAGCATAGGTGAACATAAAATTATGATTAGAGACTTCTCCTTGAGGGCCTGTAGTCGCTCACTCACATATGGCGGTTTATATATACACATAGTGCTCATGGTCATTCATTCGATTCTTGAGGGTTCATATTTATTGAAGGCCTTAGCTGATCATTGTAATAGCATAATACATATTCATTATAAGTTATATAATAAAATTCCAATAAGCTTGTTTGTGAGATGAATTCGATGTAGGGGTTAGGTTCTAGTTTTCAGCCAATGCATCCCTTGCTAGCTGCTATTTCTGTTGCCGATGTGCAGTTGCATTATAATTGTTAACATTGGTGGGATTTCAATTCAGTTCTCATCGTCAAATGCGCCAAAAGCTGCTGTTTCAAGCATACGAAGAAGACACTCGTACCGTCTTCATGTGGGTGACAGTCTCAGCCAAGTGGTCCACCGGCCGGCACACGCCAATACACAATCACAGACTTCATATTTTATGAACGTCTTAGACATTATTGGCTTGATGTGAATGCAAGTTATTAATACTACTAGCGCAAGTTACGCTCACTTATTAGTTATTACACAGGCGTAATGTAGACTCAATGAACCGCAGTTAACGCACTAAACGTCGAGAACTAACTGGAAGCGACCTGCCGGGCCTCCCAACAGTCCAACGACAGTGTCGTACGATCTGAGTTTCCCAACTACTGTACGCTAGTAACGTATCACGCGTATATTTAGGACAGCACGCACCTATCAAAAATGTCAAGTTCAAGCCAATCTTATATGATACTTTGTGCAAGCACTTACAGGTTACAACTACCTGTGTATGGAGTACCAGTTTGGCATCAACTGATCACATCCAGGGACCACTGGTTCTGTTACGAACAAGACTCCTGCACAAGAGCAAGCAGCACGGTAATGCATCCGCGAAAACAGCTCATCATAATAGATGTCCTCCTGGTAGTTAAAAGAGACCTTGCGCAAGGGAATCTGCTATAGAGCTGCACACATAAAAGGCAATGTGTGCCTGATGAATCTCCAGCTTATGGGCACCATCCTGAAGAGAGCACGGTAAGAACATCTTTCCTCACTTGAACCTGAAGACCGCTAGATGACATTTTACTACCTTTGGGCATTCCACGTATACTGATTGTAATCCCCATAGGAAAATCATCTTCATTGTGGAACTAAACCCTTTTAAGCATTGCTTTCTGCAGCCACGAAAGCAAGAAAATATGTCACTACCATAGAGCAGCAGAAAGAGTAACAGTTTCCAGAAGAAAGCAAAGCCCGTACCGATTGTCACATTAAGGTCTTTTCGGTGCAGCAATTCTCGTCAATATTATACATTCAATTACTTTTGTTCCTGCTGAATCCTTTCATACGGGCAAACGACAGGCAATTGGCAAGTCGTGTGGATGGGGAATGTTTATCAGCATCCTCTTCAGACATGTCTATCTGCTTGGGTCTGTACACAAAGGGGGCAAAAGAAATATAGGAAGCAACATCAACCATCACCTTCAATGTTGTATACATGCACCAAAACATGAAAAAGGACAAATGACAAAGTAGAGTGGCATACCTTGGGGTTGACTTTCTTCTCCCTTTATCTATATTTCCAGCATCAACAACTCTATCTTCAGAAGGCGTACTAGGAAGGCCCAAATCAGGGGAAGCATTTGCCACATCCTGGGTCGTCAAATTACCTCCAGTTGATTTCCTCCTGAAAAGACGAAAAGCACACTCTTAATGTTTCGTGAACTATGAAAAAAATGGAATGCAAATGGTATCACAGATTATCTACATGGAAGCAGTTGCATGGAAATGCCACCTTGATGGTGCTCTCTTCCTTTTCGTCACACCACCATGATTTTCAGTGGCGACAGGACCCGTCCTCTTTTTGACTGCACCTTCATCACCAACAGGGACAGAGGCCCTCATCGTTTTTCTGGCAGCTCCCTCATTGCCAACAGGTTTTGAACGCCTCGTTCTCTTTTTGACTACTCCCTCTTCACCAGAGACAGGGTCCATCATCATATTTGTTCCTGCCTCATTATCAGCGCTGATAGAGCACCTCCTCTTTCTGGTAGCCCCCTCACTGCCAGCAGGTTTTGAACGCCTAGTTCTCTTTTTGACTACTCCCTCATCACCAACAGACACAGGGTCCTTCATTGTATTTGTTCCTACTTCATTATTAGTGCTGACAGTTCTGCTCAGTTCAATTGGAACAGCCTCAATACCCACAGGGATAGATCCCGTCATTATCTTTTGTTCCGCTGCGTTACCTCTAGCAGGTTTCGAACACCTGGTTCTCTTTTTGACAACTCCCTCTTCACCAACAGACACAGGGTCCATTACTCTATTTGTTCCTACCTCATTATTAGCGCTGTCAGTGCCCCTCAATTCAATTGGAACAGCCTCATTGTCCACAGAGACAGATCCCCTCATTTTCTTTTGTACAGCTGCATTGCTGCCAGTAGTAGATTTCCTCTTTCTGGATCTGCTACAGCCACTAGATAAATCGTTGAGACCATCAGGCACAGCAACATTCTCTTCAGTTTGCTTTTTCGATTTTTGTCTGCAAAAGCAAGTGCGGCACAAAATAGTGAGCAAGCATAATGATAGAATTCATTCATGAATCAAATCAAGCTTCCTGACGTACCCTGTTGATTTCCTCCTTGGTCTTCTTGAAATTGTGTTTGAAACAGTATCAGCAGCAACAAAATCAGGAGCAGTTGAACTGTTGACAATGTTGGACGCAGCTAGGTTTTCTTTGGTTTGCTTTCTGGATCTATCTCTGCAAAAACAAATACGGGACAAACTAGTGAGCAAGCTTGTGTCAGATTTGTAATGTTCCTCCTTGAGCTTAATGTGGTATTGCAATTGATATCAGTATTAAGCTATCAGATACAGATGAATTCATAAAAATGAAGACTTTGGTCCAATGGACCATTCTCGACAATAAATTGGGATTAATGAAGAAGAGAATATACACAGATCTTAATGAAAAACAAAATACACAACTACACTGACGGGCTATCCTTGACTATAATTGGGATTAATGAAGAAGAGGTATATGAAAGAAAGCAGATCTTAATGAAATACAAAGTACACAACTGCTAGAATAGAAATTTGCAACAAGATTACCTTGTGTTCTCGCCAGATCCGTCATCTTTCGGTTGCACAAGTGCTATTAGATCGCTGGGGGCAATTGCAGGCCGCTCTTTTGCTCTATCAACAAAATTGGTTTGAAAAACAGATTTCTTTAGTTGAATGGCTGCTTTAACTGCAGGCAGCTGATGTTTACAAAGTTTATTCCATCTTCTGCAGATGACAACGAAATAGCTATTAGCAAGGAAGTTTCTCCTGTTTATGAAACATATTACAGATGGTAACATTCTTTTTTTTAGATAAATGAGAAAAGAAGTTAGCTTTACCTAGAGCACATATTATCATTACGGCCAGGAATCATCATAGCAATCTTGGACCAGCAAGGCCCAAACTCAGATACTGCAGCCAATAACTTTGAATCTTCCTCAGGCCGCCATTTCCCAAGATATATATTTGGATCAAGAATATTACACCACCTGTTTAAAAGCATAAATAACTAGCATCACTATATCCAATTCGGGATTTTTCTTGGGAAGTTTCGGGAAGAAATTGGACTAATATCGATTCAAACAAACTTTGAGCTAAAATGTTCAGACCACAATATTACCTCTCATGGCATTGTGTTTGTGTGCGGCCAGGAATAAACGGAGCAATCCTACTCCAGCTGCCAGATCCAATTAGCTTGACAGAAACCATGAGGCGCTTGTCCTCATCCATATGCCATCTTCCCACTCTTGTCCTTGTAGGGTGCAAGGTTTTCCTCCACCTAGCAAAGTCAAATGTAAAAATATTACCAAGCAAAAAAACATGAATGAAAGCAAAAGATAAACCTGATCATTGAAAGCAGTATCACTATTATGATAGAAACAAACTAAATAGCGTTGGCAAAAACCAGTTAAGAACGGAAGGGACAAAGAATTACACGTTACCTATTAGAGCACTGATTGCCAGTGCGACCATCCAGGCTAGCTGATACAAGTTGCCACTTCTCACCAAAGGTCTCAACAGCAGCTTGAAGTTGAAGATCCTCCTCTTTTGTCCAAGCCTTGTTCATTATGTGGGGATTAAGACTTCGTTGATAACGAACAAGACACTGGAAAGGAGTCCGGTGAGTGCCCAATGTAACTGCAATGTTAATCCAGTTGTACATTCCCTTTTCTTGAACAATTAGTAGAAGTTTTGTTTCCTCCTGGGCAGTCCATGCTTCACGGTTAATCAATGGATCATCACAGTTTAGCCACCTGATCAAATCCAATCCGAATTCTTTAGGAATGAACATTTGTCACAAGGATGCATACATGTTGTAGAAATTACAGAAATCACATCATAAGCATACAGTAGTGTGATATGAAGAGAGATAAAGCATGCGGCGAACATGAAGAAAGAAAAGTATTGAGAACAAAAGTACCTCGATTCGCATTCAGCACCAGATCGACCAGGCAGGTACATAGCAGAAATTTTATCCCAGTTTATTAGTGGAAGTACCGATCTAAGACTTTCTGGAGTCACCTCAAAATTACCAGCAGCATTCGTCAGTGCATATGCCATATCAACAGCACTGAAGTCACCAATGGCACTGCAGCACAACAATTATATCATAAGCAAACACAGTAAAATACTAAAATTACATTCAAATCACAAGGATGACACAAGCCTACATTTCTTTTTGTTATTTAACTGATAAATATTCAGCCTAATGCACGTACAGAACACACTAATGTTATTTAACAGGCTACATTATTGAAAAGCAGGATTACTATTAATAACTTGCATTAAAGCATCATAATTTTTTCTCGTCTTCGATATGCTTGAAGCATAATAAGAAAAGTATTACAAACAAAATTGAACAAATATATAGAATGCAAACCAAATTACATGATCAAAATAGATGAGGAAATGCCCTGTTGGGTCAATAATTAATAAATTCGATAATACCTTCCATTATTCAGCGAGTCCAAAATCAATGTTTCTTGATATTGCTGCTTTATTCCTCTGGCAAGTTTATCTTTCTCCACATCTGACCATGGTTGCTTCTTAAATGACATCGGGAATTGCTCCAGCACCATTTTATACTTTGAAACATGGCGGTTTTCAGCTGGCCCAAGAAATAGTGCCGGCATCTTTCTGTTATTATTCTGCACCAAGTAGATTTATCTTTCATAAGTAGGTGTATTTCATGTTTCAAGTAAATCTTATAAAGACTAAAATGAGGCAGACATTTGAATGCTACAATTCTTGCACACAGGAGGGAACCACAGAGTACGAAGGCAAAACTTCCATGGTCAAGAGCTAAAAGGTTTAACGTTCTCTTCATTTTGATATGAATAACATTCTCTTCATTATGAAAGGAAATAAGTGGTTTGGATAACATACAACTAGTGCATACTTCAAAAATAACCTGGCACATCTATGAAGTTTACTTGTAAACTAACTGATAAAGTAGGATAATAAGTTGGAATGGAAATAAAATCACAAATATATAATTACTTATTGTCAGTTGAAACACCTAAGAAATTAGCCACCATGATTAAGAGGAGTATTTTATCTGAATAAAATTGCAATTCCATGGTTACCTACAGTAGCCACTACAGGAAAAAGGAACTCATATTATTTAGTCTAAGCTAACCTTACCATGGGTAGATTTTGGAGGATGAATAATAATTGGGGACAGCAATAGAAGCCAGTGTTTTGTATATACTAATGCAGTAATGCGCATCAGGCAACAACCAACGCATAGATGTATATACAGATGGCAGTACCTTTTCAGACAGCCGAGTTGGTTTCCGAGAAGAAATCAATCTGACACGAGGATCCTCCTTCTGGCTTAAAGTTTTGCCGGCTGATCTTCGGCAGCTTAACTGGTAACCCAAAAGACATTTTACACGATCCCCAAGATCCTTATTTTCTTCAATTTTCGCTTCAATGTTTATCAATTTTCTTCTAATTAATTTCTGGCATGCTCTGTTCTTCTTTAGAGCATCCACTAATGATAGTGCAGCTTTTGGGAACCCAGTTCGATTAGGAGCCTTTGCATTCTGCTTCTGTGCAGCAAACTCGTCATTGTTCCTGTCCGCAAAAAGTTCGCTGTGCACTCCCTGTGACGCCTCAGGTTTCATGGTCTTTGGTGACCCGGTAGAGGTACCTACGTTTGGTAAATAAAAGTCTTAATAAGGACCATTCATCGAAAATGCGGTGCGCGCATTTATCTGATTCAAGAATTAGAGAGACATTGCACATGCTGAGTTGTGAATTTAGTACTAGAATACCACAGCTTCAAAAGAACAGACATAGAAATGTGCATGTGATGAGTATCCTCTGGGATGTACCATAAAACGAATCATGCATTGCTTACAAATTTTTTTTATCACATACCAGTCTTTGGGTTTTCAAAAGAAGGAGCAAGAAATCAGTGACTGTTCTGATCTCACGCACAGGAAACCAGGTATCAGAACAACACCGCACACTGGAAGCACATTCCAATACCATAGTCCATGATCTAAAGCTAACATAGTCAACGTGCTGATATCCCATTTACTTATTACTGGTCTTTTTTCATTCCTCCACAACAACGAGAAATTGGAGCAGGACTATAAACTCTAGAATACGAGGACAACTATTTATGTTTATAATAGCCAAATTGTTCGGAGCATTGTCTGTTGTCATCAAAATTGTGTCACGTTCATAGTTTCAGGTGTCTGTCTAGCAAGAAATTTACTGGTAAACGATCTGGCATCACACAGGGTCCCACAAGTCAATTGACTGGGGCCGTAAGGGAGTTGCAATTCCCAAATCAGACAAGATCGAAGAGGATCACAGGGGAACTCACTGGAGTGATAGTGCGAGAAGCGGCGCTGGATGGCGCAGAGCGTCTCGAGGTCGTCCTCATCCTCGTCCGTGTCGGACGGCGGCCACGTGCAGATCGGGCGCGGCGAGGAGGAGGGGTCGCCGCCCCCCGGGTCGTCGTCAGGCGGCGGCGGGGAGGCCCTGTTGAGGCGGTGGAGGTTCTCGCGGATGCTGCGGACGAGGGCCAGGTCCTCGTCCTCCTCCTCGTCGTCGTCCGAGGAGAGGCCATTGCCACCCGCCGCGGCCGGGGCCGTCGCCGCGGCGAGGGCGGGGGTGGAGGGCCCGGCGAGGCAGGAGGAGGAGACCTGCGCGACCGCGGCGTCCGGGTCGGCCCCGGAGAGGATGCAGGAGCGGCGCAGCGCGTCGAGGTCCTCCCGCAGGTCCTCGTCGATGTCCGGGTCCGAGTCGTCGGAGTAGAAGTCCATCGCCGCGCTCACTCGGAATTCAGCGGCAGTGGGAGTTTAGGGTTCCGCGGCGCGGCGAGGGCGGGGGGCAATTGGGGAGGAGGAGATGGGTGGCTAGGGCTGCAACGCTCGCTGAGGCGGCGGCGGCGGTGCGGGGGATTTGAATCTTCCGCGAGAACAGGGGAAAAGGGGGGAGGGGAGCAGAGGAAGGAGGGCGGCGCGGGTGGAAGGGCTCGAAACGGCGCAGGAATTTTGCGGCGTGTCTGTTTTGCAGGGAGGGACTTTAGTTTTTTCCAAGTTTGGCCTCGCAGAAACTCGATTTTACTGTACGTTCGAATTTACTCCTTGTACCCGTACGTACGGGCCTGTCCTTTCTCTTCCCCTTAATATTTTTCAAAGGAACCGAGATATTGCTCATGATTTCATTTCCATCTCCATACGCGCAAAAGGGTTAACATGGAAACTAGGATGCACTTACCAAGAGGGTTTATATGCCGTTAAACCTCACACGCAACAAGCAATTCGGGACTATTTTTCCATATACTTTTATCCTTTTTATACACATGCCACATGTGGGTCCAACTAATTTTCTCATATGCATCGGTTACTAATACATGATGTGGTATACACACAATACTTCATCATCAATTTTATGAAAAAACATAGGAGAATTTTTATGAAAACATCTCATTTGCTTCTCTTTCATAGAAATTTCATTTCCTTAGAATGGATCCTACCGAGTTCTGCATCATTTTCTAAAATGGTGATCTCATTATTAACTATTCTCGCAAAATCACTCACAGAACCGCAATTTCTGGAATATGTATCATAAATTCTATTCCATCTTTTCATGACTGTAGCAGGCCCACTTTTATGAGTTGTGATTGGGCCAAAAGATAGATCGATCAAAAAGTCCATATATCCATAGCAACACGAACGAACCATTTTTTAGTAACACACAAATGCCATGTCACAGCATGAAACAACAAAACCAGCAAATACAGGATAGTAATCAGAAGCAATGCGAGAATCAGCATCAGAGAGAATCAGGTAAAACATAAAAACAAACATGTCATGCGAAGATAACTCTGAAAAATGTCTCGGAACCATATTCAGAATTTTAGATGACCATTGTACTCATTACAAAACAGACACACTGGTCGCAATTGTTTCAGATACATTACACAACCCCTTCTTATACTAATGAAAACTAGAAACCGAACTGCAGACTCCCAAGCGCGGACGAGGCAAATCTGTCTACTTGGATCTCTGCCTCATCTTTCGGCGCTTCCTCTTGAGCCGCCTCATCCGCTTCTTCTTCCACTGCATATCAGACCAACAAAAAAACATATCAGCAAAACTGCAATTGTTTCTTTCATCAATAGATTTGCCTGGGAAAAAACTAGTAGACCTTTTCACAGCCATGCCAACATCATGAGTTTCTATTATTACTAGGATCGGAAGTAAATGGGAGTTTCTTTCATCAATAGATTGTCAGAAACACGGACCAATTGTTTCTTCACCTCCCAAATCATCAAAAAACCAAAAAAAAGAGTCAAATTACAACACTGAGAATGAGTAGGAAGTATTTCTAATCACATAGAACCTCATCATGCCAGTTTAGGAACACCAGAAGCAACAAATGAAAAACAGAAAAACTAAAAAAGCACTCGAGTTCTCTCAGACAAATGCCTCGATTGTCCCCATGGTTTAATGGAATGGATTAGATCGGACTCGTCATCTTTGTTTGTTCATCATAGAGAACACAGTGCCAGGAAACAAACATGAACTTAAACACTAACAGACACCACAGGTACTTAGTTCAGATAGGCAGTTCAATTACGGTAACACAAGGTAGTCAAAGCTCAACTACTGTAAGCAACTATTCAAGGACCCCATCCAAGAGCAAGTAGGTACTTGGTTTAGACAGATCAATGTTTCTACCCTCTTTGGACGCAAGGCACAGCCTAGGGATGCCAGGGCTGCAAAAAGTGCCCAGGTGAGTTCTGGTTGTAGGTAGTGACATACCCAACAGCAAAGAGTAGGCCAACAATGACATAAGAGATGGACAACAGGTGAGTGTTAGCTATGCCACTGAAACATGGCAACTGTGGAGCAGCTCCTCCATAAGCCAAGGTCATCCAACGACAAATCACATGCAACGTTTCAGCCACCTATGTATTCTGTGAGATGACATATTCCGCTTGTTCCCAATGCAAGGTAGTAGAATCTTATTGCATTACCAAACAGTTTTGGTTTTATTGCACTGCTCTAACATATGCCCAACAGTGGATCTTCTAGACAAATCTATCACTCCGTAATAAATACACATTAGCATTCAGAATGAGTAGGAGGAATTTCTCATCCTGTGGATCAGAAAATCTAACTTTCCTCATCATGCAACTGTAGAACAAAAAGGAAATAAACAGCCAAATAAACATGGAACGTTACAGAAATATTACTGTGTTCTCTCAGACAAATGCCTCGATTGTCCCCATGGTAAAATGGAATGGATTAGATCGGACTCGTCATCTTTGTTTGATCATCATAGAGAACACGGCACATTCTACTTCTAGGCAAGCTACTGCCGTAAAGAGAAACATTTAAACGGCTAGATGTTCAGCCCTAACTAGAGAATTCTTCAAGTGAAATGAAATGCAACATTGCCCCTAACAGCCAGATTTGGTTCATTGCACTACCCTAACAATCGGCCCGATTGTTTTCTTGTAAACTATTTCTTTGGCAGGAAAAAAAAAAAGGAAGACATAGACAGAACAGAACGCTGGCATTCAGAATGAGTAGGAGGAATTTCTCATCTAGTAGATCAGACAATCTATTTTTTTCCTCATGATGCCAACCAAAGAACGGCAAAGCGAGCAATCGAAAAACACTGGAACAGTGGGAAAAAAACTAGCATCACTACATAAAGATATGGTGTGTTCTCTCAGACAAATGCCTCGATTGTCCCCATGGTTGATGGAATGGATTAGATCGGACTCGTCATCTGTGTTTGCTCATCACAGAGAACCACACCACACCACACCACGCAACGGAGCACTACTGGGATTCAAGAGAGAAGGGGGTTCACCTTGGCCCTCATCGCGGCAGGGGAGGTCGCTCGCCGGCGCGACTCCTCTCGCCCTCACCCCGTGGGAGGGAGAAGCGGGAGGCTGGATAAAGAGAGAGAGGGTTGGCGATAGCAGCGGGCGGCGGCGGGGCGAGCTCTCGTCGCGGTGCTATATAGAGCCAATGGGCTGGCTAACCCTAGGTGGGATCGCTGGAAGGCCAGTCTTGGGCCAGATCTTCAGCTGCGCATCAGCACCCATGGGCCTCGACTAGAAAAATCCGTGCGCCTCCAAGTTTGCACTTACAGTCACCACGAGCCCATCTCAAAAATTGCACTGCGCTCTTCTTCTGAATCATCCTCTCAAATGGTTTACTTCTAAGGCTTCTATAAAACACGCCATACTTGTTGACTATTTGTAGACTCAACACTAGATCAGTTTTCATTATTTGCAAATATAAGTATTAAGCAACATTAGATGGGTTGCATGGAAGCTGGAGGGATGTTTATATATAAGAGCCTATTCCCCATTTATCATCGTTTTCCTAGTGTGTGATATTAGATTTTAGTAAATAATCGGCAAATGGTATGAAATCGGTTGCAAAGTACTATTGTTTCTAACTTATAAGTATTTTTAAAAAAAATTCATGGCAAAATATGTTTGGTCTCATACACGTGACACATTCGACAAGTCTATATATTTGTTTGCTTGTTTTATAACTTGGTTGATCAAAGTGATACAACTATACAGATTGTTGTATGGTGGGTGTAGTTTACTCAGTCGAATTTACCTTGGTTTAGCTGACGTGTCAACGTTTTAACCGATCAACAACACCATAACGTTGCTAATGGCCAACACATCAAAAAAAAGGACCCACATATCATCCGCTCTCTCTCTCTCTCTCCCCACACTCTACGTCCTCCCCGAATCATTTCTTTCGAGCTTCTTTCGTGCCCTCTTTCCATCTCCATTCGGCGGTGTGGGTGCTTAACGTGAGGTCAAGGGACGCTACTAGGTTGCTCTTGGGTATCTTTTGTTAGAAGATTTAGGCCTGGCTCAAATAATAATTCCAATAAATTCCAAAGGTCTCCACACACATGAATGGTATGGTGGGAAACTTTAGTACCACATTGCTACTCTAAGACGAGTGAGGCCAACTTAAATAGTTGAGTTGTCTCCACCTGGTTTAAGCTATGGAGGAGAGGAAAAGGAAGAAACATGTGCTCGCTTGCCTTGCCGGCCGTGCAGGGCAATGAGCGTGAGCGCACTCTCACATCCGCGTAAGGCTAGTTTTTTTGGAAGCGCCGTCACGTCTTTCCAAAACTACCCTTGCAAAATTTTGATGTCTACAAACACCCATTAAAAGTTTGCAAAATTTTAGCATTAACAAATATCTATTGAAAGTTTGCATTAGATAGTTGCCAAGTACCTTATTCTTCTACGATCTTGTCGGTTTGCCCCCTCTTGTTCTTAGTTGTAGCCAAAGTTGGCATGAAAAGTGTAGCTCAAATGTGCCTTGAAGACACATGCTTCTGTTAAGCCATCGTGTCTTTCCAAAATTACCCTTGCAAAATTTTGGCCTCAACAAATACCTATTGAAAGTTTGCAAAACTTTGACGTCAACAGATATCTATTGAAAGTTTGCATTAGATAGTTGCCAAGTACCTTATTCTTCTACAATCTTGTCGGCCTGCCCCCTCTTGTTCTTTGTTGTAGCCAAAGTTAGCATGAAAAGTGTAGCTCAAATGTGCCTTGAAGACACATGCTTCTGCTAAGCCATCGTGTCTTTCCAAAATTACCCTTGCAAAATTTTAGCCTCAACAAATACCTATTGAAAGTTTGCAAAACTTTGACGTCAACAGATATCTATTGAAAGTTTGCATTAGATAGTTGCCAAGTACCTTATTCTTCTACAATCTTGCCGGCCTGCCCCCTCTTGTTCTCTGTTGTAGCCAAAGTTGGCAAGAAAAAATGTAGCTCAAATGTGCCTTGAAGACACATGCTTCTGCTAAGAAGGATAATAGGTATGAAGCCTAGAGAATTAGTCATATCCAAATATTACTTTACCCAGTCAGCAGAAAAGGATATTAGTAATCCTGCAACATGCGAAGTGACATCATCTGCAACCTGCCCAATTTTGACCGGTGAACAAGTTTATTTGTAACAGAAAGTTTATAATGGTTTAAGACAATAGGTGGCTTTTGAAAAGAGCTTCTCAAAAGTGTGTTTCTAATATCAGTCTCAATGGAAAGTGTCATCGCACGGTTACCAAGACTGAAAACTTGGTAACTGTGTCGGAGGAGTATCATGGTGATAACGCTCCTTTCTCATTTCATGAAACTCTCCCTCTTCTCTCCTCATAAATGACTCTATTATGTCAGCAAATTTGCTGATGTGGCATGGCATTTAATGCTTATTACACTTCTATGATACTCCTATTGAGATTGACCTAAGGGCAGCCCCAACATGGTGACTAGGATGATTTTCATAGCATTTAATACGCTGCAAAAAAAAATTGGGTCTCATGCAAGAAATGATTTCTTGCACAAACCCCAAAGTGTAAGACATTACATAAAATTTATTGGGTCTCATGCAAGAATTGGGACTTTTTTTTTGAAGATATGGTGGAGTGCATCTTGGTTGGACAAGGATTTGGTTCTTTTTTTCTGTTACATTTCAAGGTTTTGTTTCCTAAAATGAGGTGAACGGTAGGATCCTCTTCTTAGTGTCTCCACAGGGAAAGGGTTAAGAGGTATGAGTCACGCAAGGTTATAAATACAATCAAGTTGGTAACACCAGAACCATACTATAAATACAATCAAGTTGGTAACACCAGAAACCGTGAGGCAAAAACAGTTTGCCAGTTAACTAAACGTGGAAAACCAGGCTATAAAATTTCAGCACCATAGCGAAAAGTTCGGTATTTTTTGCCATAGAACCATCCGGTGCCGGAAGTTAAAATAACAAGCGGTATTACCGCAATAGCAAAGGAAATCAGGCTCTGCAACAGCTAGATCACAACCATTGTTGGCGCAATCGGTGGACGGCAGCGGGAAAGACGGAGAACTCCCTGATCCGCCGCCGGATACGGGGACTGCTCAAAGGGCCGCGAAGGATGTTGAGTTGAAAGTCCTCGCTCCCATCCATTGCTGGGAGGACTCCGCCGGAGACTGCAGCAAACGAAAGGGGCTAGAAGCAATAACAGGCGTGGAGGGGAAACAATGGAGGAGCTAAGGGAGGAAGGGAAAGGGGAGAAACGCCGGAGAGAAGGTGAAGAAGATGGCTGCTGGCTGTCGCGGTGGCAGGGCCAAGAAGCCGCGGCGGCGGCGGCGGCGTGGGCTCAGGCCTCAGGGCGTCGCGAAGCTCGAGCGTCTCGCTGCAGGGGAGAAGGAGCAATGGGCCCGAGGGGGAGGAATGGCGCCTGAAACCTCAGGCCGCACTTCAGGCACTAGGCACCGCGCGAGGCACTCCGTCCACACAGCACGGATCTCAACGCAACCAGATGGACGGTAAAAAATTTACCGACCCGGGACGGTACCGCCGGTTTACTAAAGTCCTCGCATCTGTTTGTTCACATCCCACGATACTAGTACATCTGGATCTGAATGTGATTCGCAGCGGCAGAGGTAAATTTTCAAACCGTTGTGTTAACACGCTGTGTCATGAAGTAAGGATCGGGTCGCGTGAAATTATAGAGATTATTACAAGTGCCTTGCCTGCATAGAGAAGTAGTGGATTTAGATGACGGATTATGTGTCATGAATATGTGATGCCAATTATTCCACGTTCCCCTCCCAAGCTTTGTAAAGCACTTTGTTGGACCATGATCGTCTCGATCTTTGGTCCGGTTAATAAAGCATGAGCAGGTTGCGATAAAAAAAAATTATTCCCAGTTCCAAAATGTAGATCCGATCAGATTCATCAAAGAAACTTTTTTTCAGTGGAGGCATGGAGTGGGCAAACAAACTCATCAGCTAGTGCTCCTCTCACCTCCATCCTCATCTTCGGAGCTAGTGAAGGGCTGGCTGGACCACATCCATTTACCTTGTTGAAAACAACACCCACCTCGCTCGGTCATCCTGGCTGCGAGATATATAGGCAGTCATGGTGACGGGTGTCCCTCCCCAGTACACTGGCCGCTACTCTATCCCGCCGGCCACCGGCAAAGGAACAATGGGCGGCATCGCGAGGCCCGCGGCGGCGGCTCTCTCCTAGTTGTGGCAGCAGCCAGCGCGACGGTGTGCGCGGCTCAGCTCCGGCGCAACTACTACGCGGGCGTGTGCCCGGACGTGGAGTCCATCGTGCGCGCCGCCGTGGCCTGGAAGCACTAGGAGACCTTCATCACCGTGGGCGCCACGGTGCACCTCTTATTTTTAACATAGCAGTTCACTTTACAAGACGCACATGAACGCACGCGCGAGACTACGACAGCCTACAGGCAAGCATGCAGGGGATGGGGAACTACTGGGCACTCTCCCGACCAGACCTCCCGGCGCTGCCGACCCGACCTCGCCGCGCCGCCCACCAACGAGGAAGAGGGTCGCCCCTCCCGCGACACTTGGATCTGCAGGGTTCCGGGCCTCCCGTGCTGCTTCATCGTCCATCGGCTACCCGGCCTCAACCTCACCGCACCGCCTCGTCGATGCCATCGAGTGCCCCTCCGCTACGTATGACCACTCCGGCCCAGCACCAAGAAGGCAGGCTGCCATCAATAGCACTACAAGTGGACCAGCGCGGACGACCACATCCAGCGAGGTAACATTTTTATGATAAAGGTCACATCCAGCTTTTTTCCCTCACCTGCCCCTCTCTCCCCGACACCGACCCCCTCTCCCTCCGCCTCCTCCTGCTCACCAATAACACCAACACTCTAGATACTGTTACATGTAGATTTATTATCTTATATATTTGATATGGCTTCCCCCCCCCCCCCCCCCCCCAACTCCCCAAGTTTGATTCCTGGCTCCGCCCCTGCGCGCGCGTGTCGTTAATAGTCTCATCTTATATTAATGTCGATGCAGATTAATTTAGTTGAGAATATGAAGATCAATGACGTCATAGCAATTCTGGGATATCTTGAAAAGAAGCAGGGGGAGATCAGGTTGATGTCTCTAATCAAGCGACTAAAGAAATCAAACTAGAAAATCTGTAACAGCCACAACTTAAGGAATTGTGCCGGTCTAATGGCATCCCTTGCTACAAATGCACCAACAAGGAAATGATAGCAAGACTAAAATCCTATAAGAACAGCAAACATGTATGTTCATAATTGCCACAATTGCAATAATGTGATTTTACCATTTTAATAATGTGATTCCTCCCCAAATTGGCTGTGCAGGGAAAGAGCGAGGAGATGATGGAAAAGAAGCTGCGGGCCGGCACAAAAGGATTGCTTGGGAGAGAAGACACAAACCTCGCCCCTGCACACACCAGAACGCCACCTTGCACATCCTCTTCATCTCTCTGCGCTCCACCTCGTTGCCCGCCGCCGCCGCGCTACGACTGCTACTGCCACACCAAAAGATTTGTCACGTGAAATACCACAGGTTCCCGAACATCTTCATTCTTTCTGTGATATTTCACATTACAAAAATCTTTTGATGATACTAGTAACGTGCACGTGTTTTTCAAAAGTCTATTGAACATATATTTTTTATTTATATGATACACATGGTAGTACTAAATTCTTTATTGAATCAACGTAAATGGCAAAGTCACATAATTTGTCTGAACACTTATTGAATCAAAGTTTAAACTTGGTAGTCTAGATGCACTTCAACCAATAAAACCACCATGCTAGCTTTTGAAAATAGCGTAAGTGCACTTCAACCTGATGAAACCACCATATTCAGAGTTAAATAAATTAAAGCTCACATAAACAATATACATATAAATCGGATCCCTAAAACGCTAAAATAACATGCCAATTTAGCAAGAGAATTGATAGTATGTTCGTTAAATTAAATACTTGTCTTTAATTTCATTTGTTTGTTTAATTAAATGCATGTCTGTTAGTTTTTGGTTGCTTGGCTCCTCAAAACACAAGGAAGAGGAAGAATGGGATAATGGATTGCGCTCTGCCGCTTCTGTTGGCAGACACTGGAGTGTGCGGAAACGAAACATTTCCCATCCTATGCTTTGGCAATTTGGCTCCCTGCTATCTCGCAATTCTGATCGAAATTGCATGCATGCAGTAGGCTAAGCAGTAGCGGGCAGGCAAGCTGACTGACTACACATGCATGCTGGTTCTGCATATCCACCAACAAGTCCACACGATGCACGCCAGCCGTATGGTTGAAATAGGACAGCCACAAAATCACAAGCCCACATAATTATGTTGGGGCAAGCATAGTGGCAAATACTCAAATATACTTCCATAAAATTTATAACATGAAATTCTCCTTGAAAACTGCCTCTATGTGTAGAGGGCATATTAGGCAAACTCCACAAGTGTCCCCCTACGGAAAAAAAAAGAAAAATTTCTTACAATATGAATGGACACGGTTACCATCAATCCATCATCGTAACACAGGAAGGCCCAAGAGCTCCATATGTTTCTCTTCAACTAGTGGATCCTATTGAACTGACATGATGTCACTAAAGTATTTGCAGAAGACCCACAAATATTGAATAAAAATTGATCTCAGGGTCAAGTCATACAAAGTGCAAAGACTAAAGATAACAACTGAATAGCAGCAGCGATCATAATTAATTTGCAGGGAGTAAAAGATAAGCCACCTTTTGTGTTTCATCAAGTTAGACTTGTTTGGCCTCCGTTCTTTTTGTTATCAGTTCAAATGCGAAAGCTTACAAACAGCTTTAGCCCTGTGGTCACCCATCCATATCCCCCTCACTGGGTAGTAGATTTTGCTTAAGACTAATTCCATAGTTTCATGTAAAATCTGGTCAGTCATCTTGATGAAAATGTCTAATGGAACCATGTTATAAGCTGGCAACATTACAGGTATACCATGTATAGAGTCTTGAGAAACACCAAATCACCGATGATATTCAAAAAATGCCTAAATAATAAATGGACACAGGGCTGGTGGCTGAGCTCTGTTTCATCCCTTTGGAATTTCCCTCTGCTCTCAATTTGAAAACTTCATTTGACAACAAATGCTGAATTTTCACCATATGAATGGCATCATCAATAAGCTAACTGAAACTGAAAACGTATACATGCATCAAATCAAGACTTATTCAGGTTACTATTTCAGCTAATCCAATCATGAATGGCACTCAAATCAAAAGTAATCCATAATTGCAATATTTATGTCCAAAAGAAACTGAACCAACCAGTAGAAATATTTAAAATAACTGGCCATACATTACCTAAAACAGAAACAGAGAAAAATACTTATTTGCAAAATATCCTTCATTCTACCTACATTTAGGTGTGAAATAGCGGTTTGACGATGCAATCAAATTGGCATTTTTAAGCCAAACCCGTTTTCATCTTTATCATCTTTGAGTACGTTCGCACATAGAAGAGGGTACCTTGGGATGGCTCACAGCACGCCCGCAAGTTCGCCACTGTGTGCTCGGTGAGCCTCGCGATGTCTGCCACCAGCAACCCAGGTGATGTGAAGATGACGCGGCGGCCGAACTCGGTAGGTGCCTCTGATGCGAGGAAGCTTCTTGGGCCGGCGAGGCGGCCGCGACCCACAAATCGCCGCGAAGTCCTCGGCGATCTCCTCTTTGGACAGCACCATGGAAAACCCGCGCTTCTTGACCTCAGCCGCCGGTGCGGGCGCGGCTCCACGGCCATAGCCTCCTCGGCTGCGTCGCCTGATCCCGCCTGACGCGCCACCGCGGCGGTGGCCGAGCGGCGTGCGGACTGCGGAGGTTCCACGGCCGCCGGGCAGCGCGCTGGCGCTGCAGCGACCCGCCTATATCCGTGGCGCCGCCGCCGCTGCCGTTGGGATGGCGGGTCTTCTCTTTGTCCGGGGGCGGGGTCTCCAGCGCTGCGGGCAGGGCGACGAGGCGGCCGCTCTTGGAGTAGCGGAGCAGGCGGTGCGTGCCCAGTTGTAGGGGCCGGCGATTTGGGGGGCGGGGCCGAGGCCAACTCCCAACTCGCTCGCTCATCCTGGCTGCAAGATATATAGGCAGTCATGGTGACGGGTGTCCCTGCCCAGTACACCACCACTACTCTACCCCGCTGGCCGCCGGCAAACGAACAATGGGCGGCATCGCGAGGCCCGCGGCGGCGGCTCTCTCCTGGTTGTGGCAGCAGCCAGCGCGACGGTGTGCGCGGCTCAGCTCCAGCGCAACTACTACGCAGGCGTGTGCCCGGACGTGGAGTCCATCGTGCGCGGCGCCGTGGCCCGGAAGTACCGGGAGACCTTCATCACCGTAGGAGTCACGGTGCACCTCGGAGAAGGACCACCCGGTGAACCTGTCCCTGGCCGGCGAGTCGGCGACGGCTTCGACACCATCCTCCGCGCCAGGGCCGCGGTCGACGCCGTGCCGCGGTGCCGGGGCCGGGTCTCCTGCGCGGACATCCTCGCGATGGCCGCCAGGGACGCCATCGCGCTGGCCGGGGGCCGTCGTACGCCGTGGAGCTCGGGCGGCTCGACGGGCTGACATCCACGGCGAGCAGTGTCGACGGTAAGCTGGCGCTGCCGTCGTTCAACCTGGACCAGCTCACCGCGCTGTTCGCCGCCAACGGGCTGTCGCAGACGGACATGATCGCGCTCTCGTCGGGGCACATGGTGGGGTTCGCGCACTGCGGCACGTTCACCGGGCGGATCCGGGGGCCGTCGGCGCCGGACCCGGCGCTGAACCGGAGCCTGGCGGCGCGGCTGCGGGCATGGTGCCCCGACGGCGTGGACCCGCGGGTGGCCGTCAGCATGGACGTGGTGACGCCGCGGGTGTTCCGTGTTCGACAACCAGTACTTCCGGAACCTGCGGGACGCGTCCGACCAGGTGTTGTACACGGACCCGAGGTCCAGGCCCACGGTCGACGCCTGGGCCCAGAGCAGCGAGGCGTTCGGCCTGGGCCCAAGATGGGCCGGATCGGGGTCAAAGACCGGGCCCCAGGGGAACATCCGCCGCAACTGTGCAGTGATCGAAAGGGTGTGTAGAACCTTCCTGGGTTCGACTCCCAGTGAAAGCGAATTTTTTAGGATTTAACAGCGTTGTGTTTTCAGTGGTAGGCGACGTTTCCGTCGATAGCGAGACGTCTGTGGTGACTTCATCAATCTCGAGGATTTGCTGGCTCAATCTTTCGGAGGTGCTCATAGAAGTAGGGTTGCGTGCGTGTATTTATAGGGGTGAGTGTGCGTACGTGTTGTGAGCGTCTAACTGACTAGTATTATTCAATTGCCGAGCTAATTTGTAACTCGAGTTTCTTCAGACCTGTTTAGAGGAAATGCAAAATTATTTAAATCTGTTCTTATTGGGAACTCTAAATGCATACAGATTGTAAAGCTGGCAACAGGGGTTGTGACAGTGGCATAGGGGTTGTGACAGTGGCATACAGAATTTCTTCCTCTTGTGATGTTAACAAAAAAAATAGAAAAAGAAAAGAAATTATCAGTGCGCATGCAGACCAACGCGGTTTGGTTGAAAGTTGCGAAAGAAGCTCAACTGCTCAAGTAGTTGTTGTGCACAGCAGTGAGGCTTCACACCACAGGCACACGATGATGATCTGTATTGCAGGGCATGTCCATTTTGCTGCTGCTGCTTGCTGCTGCTGGGATATATATTGACATTGACACTACAATTCACAAGACTCCCCCATGACTTCCAAACAATTCACATGGCGTTATTTAACCACGTGCTTATTGTTTTGCAACAACCCAGTGAGGTGAAAATGTTGGAATTGTAGCATGACATGGCTACAGATTGTAAAGGTCCTGTATACAGATTGTGAAGCTGGCAACAGGCCGGGCTGTGATAAGGCTGAAGTAGTTGTCGTGCCCAGCAGTTTTGAGGCTTACATGCATGCAGATCGTCTATACTGCAGGGAATGCCCATTCTACTACATGGATAGTGACACATCTATATCCCTGATATGAGACGAGAAGAAAAATAAAAACAAATGAACACAGACACGCAGACTGACCACAGAGGAGGAAACGTACCAAAGAGCTGCTTCTCCTTACTCGATCTACATCTCTTCGTACAAGCGATGCAGATATATTAGGCCAACACCTTACTATATCTCAGCTTTAATTTTCAGACTGGTCATGCTACAAATAAAATTGCACGTTGTCATGGGCTCATGTACTTGCAATCACAGAGCACCTGGGCGTATCGACCAGCCGGCGGCGACCCGGATGGCAAGGTGGACTCGATCATGGACCCGGCATGCACATGGTGAACTTCCAATGCAAGTTCGACCACAACCGGCCTGCGATTTCTTTTAATTTCTAGCCGATCGAGGCGTCAGATTTTCCGGGGGTCAAAAGAGAAAAACCCACCTCGATCGACTATTTCCAGCTTCCAATCGGACACTCGCCCTAGGATACGACTCCGATCCCCGAGCGCGATCGATCCAGTCCATATATAAAACTTGGCCGGCACAGGTACGATTCGAGAGCAGAAGAAGAAAAGGATCACGGCGGCGTCCATAAACCTCCCACCGCCGTCGTGACCGCTACCACGACCTGGTCCTGGAATAGATGGACGCCGGCGGCTTGCCAGCACACAGCAGGAGGACCCGGCCTACGCGTGGAGGCTGCGCCACTTCGGCCTGGAGCTCGCGCGCCAAGCATGGCTTGCTGCGCGCCAACAGCGCACGCCGGCGGCCGGAGTAGCAGCCGCCGCCGCCGCCGCCGCCGATCTTGTTTCTCCGTCTCGTAAAACTTAATGAAACTGTTAATACTTTCTTTTGAAGCGTAACACGGTAACAGATACTGTAAAACAATAATTTGCTGTACGGAATCATGCGAATGCAACAAGGGAAGCAAGATGGAACACCAACACTCATCAGCACCGTCCTGCGGCACGGCGTGGCCTGCGACAGTGCGACGGCGTCCACGGCCACCGTGGCCGCATCGGCAAATTAAACGTGCACGTCCGGGGCCTGGGCCTCGGCATGGGCGGCCTGTTCTGCATCCGCGCCAAGGTCCTCGTCCCCTGCACCCTAGCTCGTAGTTGACGATGACGCATGACGGGCAGGTGTCCGTAGTCCTGGCGCACGGCCCTCCGCCATGGCGTCATCGGCCTCCGCTCACTGGAGGTTGTCGAGGACGCCCTTTGCCGCCGCGGCGTCGTCGGCCGTCGTGACGCGTCAGGACGCTCACGGACACGCCACCGCAAGCACGAACACGGACGGAGATCTCCACGAGGAGGAAGGTGGCCGGCAGAAACCTCCATGACGCAGCCGTGCCGACGAGCCATGGCGAACAGCGGTGGCGGAGATCTCCACGAGGAGGAAGGTGGCCGGCAGAAACCTCCATGACGCAGCCGTGCCGACGAGCCATGGCGAACAGCGGTGGCGGCGCGCTTGCGACGACCAGGGGTGGACGGTATCTCAAATACCGTCCAGTCGTCCACCCCTGGGGGGCCATTTTATCCGTCGGATCAGAGACGTGCGGACCAGATTGGACTTGCACTGACGTTCTGATTGACGTCAGTCTCGCGGAGTCCATCGTCCTCGTCAATCTCCTAATCCGACCCCGCTGTGTGCCCACCACCATGTCGTCGCCGGCGCCGCTTGTCTCTTGATGCAGAGCGTTCACTCCATTGCCGCTCATGGCGCTGGGCGCACTCCATTCTCTTGAGGCGGTCGGGGACGACCGGACGGGGCGGCGCTCGTGAGAACCGCGCAGCTCCTGCCAGGAGCTCCAGCCCCCAGGACGCTGTCGAGAGCGGGACGCAGCACCAGCAGCAGAGCTAAACGGCCGGCGAGCGCGCGGTGGTCACTGAAGCGAGAGCGTGGCGCATGCAACCGATGGCGAACGTGTCCCGGCCCGGCACGAGCACCGCCGCCGTTCGTGAGCCATGGCTTGGCCGAAAGTATCTTGTACCATCAGTTCTAGAATCAACGGTACAAGATACGTTTCTGTGGCTGCTTGTGCTTCACAACACGTGTGGTTACCACCAACGGTGCATGTAGCCTGCTGGGTAGCTATATTCAGCATTTTAGTGGCTAACTCATGTCTGTGGTCCTCCTCTTACAGCGTTTCCAAAGATTCTGAAAATTTATATCTTTTAGAAATAGAAATTTTGGTTAAAATTTAAATTACACTCCAACAGCATCTTCAATTGAATATCTGAATATAGACCTCCTCTATTCTGAATTTCTTGGTAGCTAAAGATGTAGAACGAGAATTGCTCTTCAGACTACGAACAAAATATAGAAAAGTTGTTGGAGAATACAAAGATATAGAAAATAATTTTTACTCAAATAATTCTCTAAATGATGATTTAAAAAGTAGATTTTAGAAAGATTATTAGAGTTGCTCTTACGTGATATAAGATTAGGATGTGTTTGCCACGTGTCGCTCACCGACACCGTGCGCACCTAACCACATATGCGCACAAAGTTTTCTTCTCCGGATCTACAGGTTTTTAAATGAACGCTTGTATAATTCGAGTATCCGGTTCCTAGGGTTTAGTGGCTCTACAGGAAATTGCTTAGCAGGAGTGTTGTTTCATTTCCTTTTGGAATAAGTGTAGATTGCACCCTTGTACTTTTACAGAGGTGTAGATTATCCCCCAAGCTCTTAAATAGTGTACTTTTAACCTTAAACTCTCTAAACCGTGGAGATTAACCCCTGCTGGCCTTAAAGACCGGTTTAGTGTTGATTAATCTTGGTTTTTCCTCCTCGTAATCTCCATGAACGATACTTGCCTCCCTCTCCCGAGATCACAACGGAATGAAGCACTCAAATTGATTGCTTTCTATTCTAACTAACCGTCTGTGCGTACTACTTGCCCTCTCTCTCTCTCTTCTCTCTCTCCCTCCCCTCCACGAACCCTAGTTCTTGGATTTAAGCGAACAACCAGAGCTCTTTTGCAAGTAAGTTCTTCTCATAAATTTTTCGCTGATACATTGAAAATCGATAAAAACGAGAATATGCAGTTCAGAGATAATTCTTCTCACAGATTTGAGCATGTTTTGTGTTTGTGTAGGGCACCAATGTTTCCAAATGGGAGGTTGGCTGTGTGGTTTCACTTCAATGGCGAGTTCTGGAACAATGATGGAGATCTGTGTTATGTTGGTGGGGCATCAGGAATTTCTTTCATCGAGCGCAATCTCATGTCGTTCTTTGAAGTTAGGGGAACATTCAAGGAGGAGCACTGCCAGGAGGTGGAGAACAAGAGGTTTCATTGGTGTCGCCCTGGTCAAGAACTGAAGATTGGAATATCAAGACTGCACGATGACAGAACCTGCGAAGTAATGATGAACGCAACTCCTGATGGATCTATTGCTGAAATTTATGTGGATAGAGTTGTAGATGTGCAAGGACCACGCGTAGAATTGACTGATTTAGCCACGGTTGCAGGAATTGAAGTTCAAACTACTCAGACAAGTCAGGTTGTGATCAACCCCATAGTGCACGAAAGGAGAGATATGCCCCAAACGTTCTCTTTCCACGATTATTACAGTAGCCCTAAGAATAGAAGTAAAGAGAAACCAAGTAAAAAGGGGAAGGAAGTTCAACACGACATTGACAGTGATGAAGAAAGTGAGGATATCGATTATGTCCCTGCAGACGATAGTGGATCTGAAGCTGATGAGGAGGGAATTAAAATACATCAAAGATACAAGGAATTCAGGAAGCAGATGAGAGCTGGGAAAATAGATCACCTAGATGATATTTCATTCGATGGTTTGCCAGTAGGTTCTGCAAAGAATGTTGCCGAGGAAGGTGGCAGTGATGGCGCACACTACGAGGACAGCGAGTTTGACGAGTCATATGACGAACTTGGTAGTGATGGGCAGATGGTTATGAGACGGTCAAGGAGGCCAAAGTTTAGGCAATCCAATGAGGTTCCTGAATTCAAACTTGGCATGAAGTTTGATTGCAAGTTTTAGTTCAAGGATGCTATTATAAAGTACGGTATTGCTAGATCAATGGTAATCAAGTTCATCAAGGATGAAAGGGATAGACTAAGAGCAGCATGTGATTGGGCATTGTGTCCATGGGTGTGCTTGCTTTCCCTGAACTCAAGGACACAAGGACAGACAGTTGGCAAATTGCCTCTTGAAGCGTCCTTACATAAGTAGAGACTAAATGTGATACAAATATCAGTCCTAGGAGGCTGATAACACATTTATTCAACAGATAATTCAGTCGCCGTACAACCTCCGTGGAGGCGGACACTCGATACAAACAATGATAAGCAGCCAAAAGACTATAATGATACACCAAAGCACGACCAGGGCAGGGTCCAGATCGGGCTCAGAGTATCGCGCCAGCGGAAGCATGCTGCAAAGGGCCAACACCACAGGCAGCGTTGGGTGCAGACGCAACCTCCTACTCGACGTCCTCAACAACGAAGTCTGGATCTTCCTCTGAAACAACAAAATAGGGGTGAGTACAAAAGTACTCAACAAGTCTAACCCCATCCACGGAGGGGGATAACAAAGAATATGCACATGATATAACAAGGATAAGGTTAAGGTTAATTTGCGATAAAGCTAGATTTTACACATGCACGGGTTTATTTTAGAAAAGGTTTTCTCAAAGCAACTCCCTGGTAACCGAGTAGTATGTGAGGTTGATCCTTCACAAAGGATCACAGTTTTAATGCTACCGAACTCCCCGTCCGTCGTAGCTCATGGGATAACTGCCGGACACCCTCCAAAATAACTCACGCCATAAAACCATCCATCCCAAAATCTAGTCATGTGACCAAACCGTAACTCGCCCAATGCCGTGGGCACGGCTATTCGAATAGATTTTAACTCTGCAGAGGTGTACACTTTACCCACAAGTAGGGTACCGCAGCACGATCACCTTAGTGTCAGTGCAGATCCTATCAAAGCCATTACCCACCATAGCTAGACCTGACTAGCCAACACGAGATCCACCAAGGGGTCATTGACCTACCAGTGAGGTCTAACCGAGGCATAAGTCACCCAGATCTTATCCCGTCTCCTTGATCACCCATTGCTCACCAGCTCGCCTGATGACTAACAGATTAGCTAGTGGGATTTATGCTTAGCCGTTGCCACACACAACGGTCGAGTGGTTGCACGATAATTTGAGTTAGGCAAGATGACACATCAACTCAGTCTTTAATTATGACAAGATGGATATCTCCCAACCTTGCTCAACCACTAAGGTACAAGCCCAACATGGCATTTCACACTAGAAACACCCATCCATCTTGTCTAAACATCTCTTTCTTTTATTTTCCAAAAATTCCCTTTTCCCCCTTTTTCATACTCACGCATTTCTTCTTTAAAAAGACACGGTGTAATCATATTCGAAGTGTAATAAAATGAGTAACAAGGTCCTAAGCAATCTAGCAGTGTTTATCATCCAAATAGAGCATATCATATTTAGAGACAAACTTAGGTCATCAAAGAATGATCATAGCAATCAAGAGGTGGCTATCCAACCATGTTTCAGCAATAAAATAATATGCAATTTTATAAACAGGCTAATAGGTTGTGTTTGTAAAACCGGGTTAAATATGCATCAAAGGAGGAGATTGGACTTGCCGTCCTCAAAGCCTTCCGGGAACTCTTGCTCGCGGTACAGATCTTCCGGCTCCGTCTCGCGGTACTGGCCTTCGGGCTCCTCAACGTGTTCCTTCTCGATCACTCTGTCAGCTACGGCAACAACGGCGCAATGAGAAACAAACACAAACAAACATAACACAAAATAAAATGAGCTCAAGAGGGGATGAAAATAGAAGGAATGAATAGGATATGATTTTATAGGAATTTAGGAAGAAGAATCAATTAATTTGGAGCTTGGATGGGTGAGATACAACTTTGTAATAGTTGGCTACTAATTGAATTTCGAAAATTGAATAGTACAGGGAAGGGAGTGTACAGGTTATTGGTCCAGTAGGGTGACGATTGGGCCTTTGGATTGGTGGGCTCTATACTCATGTACCATGCTCACAAAAATAGAAAAGAGAGGTAGGAGTAGAGACAGACGGACAGAGCAGCTCGTGCTCATGGTTCTGTCCGCCATGGGTGGGCTGCTCGAGCTCGAGCTGGCGGTAGCTCCGGTCACCGTTCTCAAATCCGAGGGCATGGGGAGAGAGATAAGGATGAGAGGGTTCCGTTCCAGCGACTCCGGGCATGGGAGACGGAGCGGAAGGTGCTCGGCTTCGGTCGGCCATGGCTGCGGCCGTGCGAGCTCGTGGGGGGCTCCGCTCAGGCAGGGATAGGGAAGGTCGTGAGATGGGGCAGGCAGAGGAGGTTGTGGAGGTGCTCACCTCGAAAAGGAATTGGACCGAGATGGTCTGGTTGGGGAGATTGACGGACGGGCTGTTTCTTGACGAAGAACAGAGGAGGTGAAAGTTGAAGCGAGGAGGAAGAAGGGTGACGGGGCTGGTGGCTCGGCGAGCTCGGCGTGGCGATGGCAAGCAGCTCGGGTGGCTTTTATAGGCGGCGGAGGCGGGGCTGGGCCAACGCTCGTCTGCTCGCGTTCAATGGCGGAGCTGTGGCAGTGCGGCGCGGTGGCGCGAGGTGCCGGCAACGTTGAAAGCACGAGCTCCGAGGCGGCAAAGCCAGTGAGGACGACTGCAGCGGCGTGCGGGAGGTGGGAACGCGGCGGTGGGCAGCGCGGCGTGGTGCCAGTGGCAGAGCACGGTCACATCGCGGGGTTGGGGTGTCACGCATGCGTCGCGTGAGAACGGCGCAGAGCAAGCACGGCGGGGGGGGGGGGGGGGGGGGGGGCTAGCTTGGCTAGCTTGCGCGTGGCGTGGACGCTGCAGAGCTGCAAGGAGGCAGTAGCACCATGCGTGCTACTTTGCATGTGGACGTGCTGTATGAATGCACACGCGTATGTTGCTGCTCATTTGGATTCAGCAGGAAGAGGAATAAAGAGAGATTAGAAGGAAAGGAGCTGGCTGGTTCGATGGATTGGAAGGGGGAAAAAATAATTGGATGGTGATTAGGCACAATGGAATTTAGATGATAAGGGACATTGAAGATAAATTTTGCAGATAGATTTTGAAAATGGTTTTGAATTCGGGTGATTTATGAATAGGAATTTTCGGGATGTTACACCTCTTTCAATGATCTAAATGTTTGTCCACCGCGAAGGGACAATAAGTTGGTTACTTCAACAAGAATTGCAGTAAAATATGAGAAGTTGATTTGTGCTAACCCTACTTGGCGGATTGCAAGTATGAAGGAACACATATATGAAGATATGTTCGCCAATGTGTATGTTGATCAAGTAAAGAGGGCAAAAAAAAAATCGTAATGAAGAGGTGGCTGGATTCCACCAAGGGCCAATACACGCGGTTGCATGACTATAGAGAGGAGTTGATTCAGAGTAACCCTGGTAGCACGGTGGTTATTAAGCAAGATCATTCTGTTGAAGAACCCACTTTTCAAAGGATCTATGTGTGCCTAGGTGCACTTAAGAGAGGTTTTATGGCTGGTTGTAGGAGGATAATAGGATTAGATGGCTGCTTCTTCAAGGGTGCCACAAATGGGGAGCTATTATGTGCAATTGCTAGAGATGCTCATAACCAGATGTATCCTTTGGCATGGGTTGTTGTTGAAAAGGAATGCAATGACTCATGGGATTGGTTTTTGTTATCTCTTGTTTAAAGATATTCAAATTGGAGATGGCGCTGGATGGGTTTTCATAAGTGTTCAACAAAAGGTCCAATGCCTACACTTACTCTTCAATATGCTGTAGCCTTTGTAAATTACTTACTTTTTAAATATTGCAGGGCATACTCAAAGCTGTGCAATTCTGGGCGCCACAAGCTGAATATAGGAACTGTGCACGATATATATATGCCAATTGGAGGAAGACCTATAAGAAAAAAGAATGGCAGAAGATGTTCTGGAGCTATGCTAAGGCTCCTTGTGAGAGTCTATTCAACTTGGCTAGAGCAAGGTTGTCATAGAAAACTGCTGATGGCGCAAGGGACATCCTCAGGACTGAATCCAGACACTGGAGCAGAGCATGGTTCAATTTAGGTAGTAGTTGTGACTCTGTTGATAATAATATGTGTGAAAGCTTCAACAAATGGATTGTAGAGGCTAGATTTCTGCCGATTCTCACCATGCTAGAAACTCTTAGAAGGAAGGTTATGGTTAGGATTCAAGAGCAACGAACCCAATCCGAAAAATTTAACACAGTGATATGCGCCATGGTGAACAAGAAACTGAATGTGTTCATTAAGTTGTCAAGGAAGTGTGAAGCCATCAGCAATGGGAATGGAAAGTTTGAGGTGAAACACTATGATCATAGGTTCAAAGTAGACTTAAACAACAGGACTTGCACATGTAGGTACTGGATGTTATCTGGTTTGCCTTGCCCACATGCCATAATATGCATCAACTACACCACCAACAATCTGGACAGCTACGTGGCTGATTGCTACAGAGTGGATGTATTCAAAAGGATCTATGCTCACTGTTTGGAACCATGTGAGGGGATGACTAACTGGCCAGTTAGTGATGCTCCTAGGCTTCGTTCTCCAGGATATGTCAAGTTGCCTGGTAGGCCAAAGAAAGAACTAGAGAAGGTCATGAGAAGCCAAAGGCAACAAAAATTTCCCGAGTTGGCACAATAGTGAGATGTCGAATATGCAAGGGGACTGGCCATAACAAGACTACTTGCGTATATAATCCAAAAAATATAAATTGTGATGCTCAACCTGCACCTCATCGACAGCAGTCACAAAATGTAAGTTTTTCTTGTTTTGTTTCAGTTTCTTTTTCGCATTTGTGTGCTGAACCAATTGTGAAATGTAGGTTGTGGTTCACGGCAGCCTGCAGAGTTCGGCTAATAGTTCAAAGAGCAACAAAAGGGCATCGACTTCTAACAGCAATTTAGGAGGATCAGGATGCCTAAATATGCAACCTGCAAGGCCAGTAACGAAAAGGAGGAAGCTGCCACAACTGTATACAGAGCCGGAGGATTAGATCCTATTTTCCATCTAGTGTGTGTGATGCTGAAACTTTAGGATCATTCAAATAATTTTTTGAAAGGATCATTGGAATAATTTTTATTGCTTCACATTTGAGGTTTATTATTAACGGACAATTTGTGTTATGTGCACTGAACCGGTCTTTTATGGCCAGCAGGGGTTAATCTCCACGGTTCAGACAGTTTAAGGTTAAATGTACACCGTTTAAGAGCTCAAGGGGTAATCTGCACCTCTGTAAGAGTATAAGGGGGTAATCTACACTTTTTCCTTTGCTTTTGCGATGAGAGAGATCGAGGGAGGTTGTCGTAATCAAGGATTAGTGAATTTGGCTATCGAGCTAAGAGCCATGTGTGCGTGGGTGGGTGTTTTTTGTGAGATCATGAGCCTTGTGTTAGTTGACAGCAATGGAGTAAATTGTTTTCACAATGGATTGCGGCCAAATCGATCTTGACACGAGCTGATTAACAGAATTTATTGTTCATTCGATGGAATTGTGCCTTGATTCTAGTTTGCTCATTTGATGGTATTATGCCTAGATTCACGTAGTCTACGTACTGTTTATGTGCAAACTAGAGTAGTAATAGCTAGGGAAAAAATTGAAGAAGCTAGCAATTGCCAATTGGCATAGATGTTGATTGATGATAGGGACGAAACATAGATAGACTAACAGTAGCGCATGCACGCATGATAAAGCACGTAGGTTTATACAACCAGTTGTAACTGTAAGTGCAAATTATAGAATTCCAGTTGTATGGATCGTCCCTTACTCATCTAATTTGGTAGCCTTTGTAACCGTAGGTGCAAGTATGGAGTTATATTGTTTTTGTTTGCAATTTTGAAGGACCGAAACGGGCGACCAGATGGGGGGGGGGGGGGGGGGGGAGTGAATAGGGGCCTTTAAAAAATTCTCGCCGATCTGAGAACAAGGTCTATATCCCGATTTCCACTCCACAGCATACCGTCAGGACGACACGAGTCAACTAGTGACAAGCTCACCCTAGGAACGGTAAGAAACACTCGACGCAAAGCGGAAGCGACGATTAACCGCTAAAAGCATGACACAAAGAGTAACCAAACTCAAAGCGATTCGGTCAAGTAAAGCTATCACCAAACTTCACTTAATCAAGCATATGATGATTCGACGATGATAAGCAAAGCTCAAACCAAACAGAAGCAAAGCTACTCAAGCAAAGAGCACACGCTAATCAGCTAGCAAGAAATTAAGCTCAATATTCAACAGATTATACGCACAAGCTCAAATTCATTTTGACAGCAAGCTGATTAGCTACACAAATGATTGACCAAAGCAAGCAAGCAGTGCAAAGATTGCACGGCACTAGTAATAAAAGGGGCTAATCAACTAGCTAAACATGGAAGCAGGAAATTAGAAATCAGGAAAACAGGCTCACTGGGCTCTCTTGCTGAAACCTGCTGCTCTCCTTGCTCTTGGGCTGCGTGCAGCATCTAGAGACCTGCTACCGGCCTGCTGGCGATGCCCTGCCAGCACCTGGCTCGGCCTGCTGGACCGCGAGCTGGGCTGGGTGCTGCTGTGTACCTGGCAGGCCGCACCACGGAGCTGGGCCTCGGGCCGTGCGTGCCTGGCCTGGCACGTGCGCCCGCTCGAGCCGCTCGCCTGCCTGGCTCGAGCACTGGCCGAGCGTGGCGCTAGCGCCGCCGCAGGTGCTGCCTCTGGCAGCAGTGCCGGCCACCGGTGGCCGGGGCCGCCTGCTCTACCAGGCGCCTTGCGTCGCTCACCGCACGCTCCACGCCCCGCGCGTGCTCACACACTGCTTGAAAGAACCTGCGCACGAACAGAAGAAACAAAGGAGAAAGCAAGAACGAAACCGAGATTTCTAACCCAATTACTTCCTCAAAAAGCAACGAATTGAAGTGAAACTCGAGCCATAGGTGCACAACTTTAAGGACTAACAGATCCAAAAAGAAGTTAGCGAAAAGATCGAGTAAAACTCGCGAATCAAAAATCGCACGAAAAATCCCCGAAAATCGCAGAAAAATAAAAACGAAGGGAACAAGAGCATGAACAACAAAATCACTCAAATCTTAAATTCCGGAGGACACAAGGAGGTTAGGGTCTCCATTCCCACGAAAATCTTAGTACAAACTCTAATCCGAAAAATTAGAGGAGCAAATGAACTAGAGTTTTAAGGGTTGGGATGGCAACTAGCCATACCCCTCTATTAATGGTCCTCACCTAAAGATTCTCTGCCCTAATAACTGAGATACATGCCCACGCAGGGGTAAAATGGTCCAACTTTTTGTAGAGCCATCGGACGGACGTGTCGCCTTCACGACTTTGCTTCGCCTCGACGCAATCTTCGCGATGGCGCCACGCGTCCTCCACTCCGCCAATCCAGCCGCACCGGATGCGCCCCCGGTTTTGAGGCCCAAACCGGAAAACCCACCTGCACGGTGGTTTTGAGGCCCAAACCACCCAAACCGTCCATCCCCGCTTGGTCGCCACGCGACCGCCTCGATGATGACGCGTGTCCGACCTCCCGCCGAGCCTTGACACCTTCAAGTCTTTCGTGCTCCCGCTACACAGGCCGCCTATTTGACTTGCCATCGCCTTTATGCTCGACTTGGCTGACGCCATCTCCATCCGCCGACGTACTCTTGCTCTTCAGTGTATCACGTGGATCGCCCGTGACTCTGCCCGGACTTCTCCGGTCTCTTGGTCCAAGCCTACTCGTGTTCATCCTTCACCGCCCTTGGTCCATCGGCATGAACCATTCGCTTGACCTTCACCGCATCCGCCGACTGCCACGCCGCATCCTATGCCTGCACATCATGAGCCAAGAGACATCAAATTTACACGACGTTGTCAATCACTCATCACTTAGGTTGACCACCATTGGTCCTCAAATTTTTGTAAACTTGCTTGGTGGCTTGACTAAGCAAGTGCAAAACTACATACCGGATGCCCATGACCAACAAACCTTTCTACTAGCATTATCAGAAGCATTTTAATGAATTTTAGTAGGCATTTAAATACTATTCAGATAGCATTTTAAATGTTCAGGTCAAGCATTTTCATAAGTCTCATGTGATAGACTCTCTTTTTGTCTGGAACCAAGTCTTTTACATCATTACAATTATAGGCCAAATAGATTAGGTTTCAATAGATGAACAAACACAAGCGTTTTTTAAATCAAAAGTCTCTTGCTCATTTCTCTATACATTTTGAAGCAGTGTGACTTGGTTGACTTACAAATCCTGCACTTCTTCCTCTTTGCTTGTGCATTCATCCTCTTAGCTATAGCATATTTTCTCTTTTTTTACCATTCAACTTTTGATCTTGGTCGATTGTTTATGTTTGGCGATGTAGTTGCATGACCAGCAACAGTTTGATTAGTTTGGATATCAGGGTTTATAGTTGAGATGCCACCAACATGACGTGCCTGCATGTGCACCTGATTAGTTATCGAACATCGTTAGGCAGTTAAAAAGTAATAATAGCTATGAGAATAGGAAAATAAATGTACTATAATCAAGCAATATTGTGGCAAGGTCAAGGCAAAACAATGCAAATCATTCGGCAATTTTTACAACATTCTTTCTTCTCTAATTCCTCTTTATTTTTTTTGTTTTTACATTGCAGGTTCCAAAATTATCCAGCATGGGAGATCAAGTACAAAGCATGAAGCAGATATGATGTGCAATATGAACCAACTCAAGTAAATAAGTACATATGTAGTGAGAGCAAGTACATTTCTTGCAATTTTTGTCTAAATGTGTTCTTCATTAGGCAATAACGATGTTCTAGGTTAAGCAAATTATGCATTTGTTTTAGGCAATAATATGGTTTTTGAATTGGGAAATAATATGATCATAAATTAGGTCATATAGAACTAGCAATGTTTGTTACCAGAGGTATTCAGCCTTGCTGATATTTACTCCTAATACTAACTGCATTTGTTATTCTTTCAGTAATCTATGTTTCCTTTCCTCGTTTCAGCCACACAAAATGGTGTTTAGGACCTGAAACTTGATGTGCCTTTTTTCTGCCTGCAAGTTTCCTTGACGAATCGGCACTATAACATACTCTTCAGCTGTAAGGTTCCTACCATTGTATCTTTTGGTATGTCCCTTATAGAGTTCTGAGTTTTCAATTTTGATCACAGAGACAACTTTCCTTTTTTTTTCCCTCAAAGCTTGGTGTTTAGTGGCCTGGGAGTTCATCAGATTATAATCAACAACAGTTTAGTTGCAGCTCAATCTTGATTTTGATTCATGAGCAGCTTGGTAGTAGTTGTAGTAGCTCTAATTTTTTGTTTGGTCAATACAACAGTGGAGGCAATCGGGCAATCACATGTATGCTTGTAGTTTTGAAACTTTGTTAATGGTTAAATTTTAGATGGGTGAAAATGCATTTGTATATGTTTGCTTACTATTTTTCAAAGCTTTGCTTATGAGATCCCAAAAGCTTTGCAAATTAGGAGGGGGCAGTAGTGCAGGGCTGCTTCTTAGTGGAAAAATTAGTTCTCATTGGTGCTAGCCTTTTCTCCTAGTCTAACAGTTTTTTTGCCAAAAGAGAAAAGATTAGCTCTGTATGTTCTAACTCTACCAAAAACGGAGTGGCCGTACAGCCAGCCTAAATTATGACCGGCCGTACGTTAGCTGCATCCATGGTATAAATGGTATCATTGTTTGGGTTCATGTTTTGAACCCAAGGCAAAGAGCTAGGTGTTCTACCTCGGATGGAGACAATCTGTATATGAAAGTTGTAGCCCTTGACAATAATACTAGCTCACAAGTCACAAATTTTATATTTAAAATCATTTAGTTAGCTAAATGCGGTTGGCAACTAATATAGGTAGTAATATAATATGGTAATATGACAACATACTTGCAATACTAAGATGCCTATATAAAATGTTTATGATATTTTTAGTTACCATCACAAAACATGCATTAATGTGGTATACCTCAATTTCAACTGGGTGTAATAATATTGAATGGAGAGACTAAATTGGATAAATAGTAAACTCTGTTGGTAGTATGTACACAACTAGTGGGTGGACAATGCAATTGCGCGGCTAGTTTCGTATTTGCTCACCATCATAAATTTGTATTTCACTGTAATATCACTATTATATTTGCTCCTTAATTAAAACCTCAACTATCTCTAGGAAGATGGAAGATTTTATAAATAGGTTAGCTAGGTGTGGTCTTAGAGCAACTCCAACAGCCTTTTTATCCCAGATGTAATTGGTAAAAAAAAATAAAAAAGAATGGTAAAATCGTCATCCAACAGGCTCGTTATCGTCGTCCCCTCGCCATCGGGCTCGGCATCCAGTCCCCCTCGCTCGCCAAAGATCGCAAGCCGGTCCACCTCGCCATCTCGCTGAGCGCGCGCCTCCTCTGCCCTCCCGCGCAGATTCCCCCACTGGAGGAGCCGTGCGCCGGCGAATCGCTGCCTCTCTTGCCATTGCCAGCCCGGAACAGAGCTCGCCGCCCCTTTTCGATTCTTCCCATCTCGCCCACCAAAACCAGATTCCTCGCAACCACAGCTAGCCCACGAGGACCTCCATCGAATCCCACCACCGGCTAGCCACGCGCGCCAATGGAGAGGACGCGCGATGGAGCTCCCTCACCGCCGGCCATGGCACTGCCCCAGCAGCACGGTGAGCCCCCATCCAACTCTCAAAACAGGGCCAACCAATACCGAAAATGGGTTCGCCTCGACGAGGAGATCACGGTGCTTCTGCTAACTCTCCGCGTTCGCATCTCGTTTGAGAGGCCATGCCAACAGCCTGCTCCGCCGCATTCTACCTCATCTCTGGCGAGCTCCGGTTATCCTCTGTCCACGCCAAGTGCGTCACCACGTGTGCGTTGACTTGCTGAACACCGTGGTATGCCCCTTGATCGCTGGCAATCCTCCTAGTTCAGGAACGCTGCCCGAGAAAATGACCCGACATGGAGGGATTTGAATATGGAGTCAAGATTTAGAGATGATTTTGGTTTATCCCTCCATTTAGAAAGTTTTCTCATTTTTACAGTCCTCCTAAAACTCTAAATTTAGCTTGGCAAATATCTAGGCTTTTGGAGTTAGCTCGAACGAGGCTTTCACCATGGCCGCACCCAACTGCAGTCAAGTGTCAAAGAGAGACGATCTCGATGCTAGTCTCAGAAATGCCATTCGCCGATGCCGTGTTTGCGCTAGTCGTCGTCATCGTCAGCCACGGGTTCGCCACCACCGGCGTTGCCATCAGATGCTGGAACGGGTTCACCGGAGGAGCGATCTCCATCTCGCCCTCCAGCATCTTCACCACCGCACCCATGGGCGTCCTCGCTTCTGGCTGCTGCTGCACGCACCAGAACGCCACCTTGCACATCCTCTCCACCATCTGCGCCGTGGCCGCGCCGCCACCATTCTCGCCACCGCTCGTCGGCACGACGAGCTCCATGAGCTCGCCGCTCTCGTATTTGATCCACGCCAGCTTGGGGAACCACTGCTGGCTCTCCGGCGCGGCCTCGTCGAAGTTCCTCCGCCGGCCGACGATCTCTAGGAGCAGCATGCCGAAGCTGTACACGTCGCACTTCTCCGTCACGCCGGACTGCATCCACATCTCCGGCGCGGCGTACCCGGGCGTGCCCCGCACGCCGGACACCGAGACATGCGTGTCCGCCCGGTTCACCAGCCTGGCGAGCCCGAAGTCGGCGACCTTGGGCGTCAGCGCAGCGTCGAGGAGCACGTTCCCGGGCTTGATGTCGTAGTGCACGATCTTCTGCTGGCACTCCTCGTGGAGGTACCGGATGCCCCTCGCGACGCCGACGGCGATGTCGCGCAGCGCCGGGATGCCGGCGTCCCGGCCCCGGCCGCCCAGCAGGTAGGCGTCGAGCGCGCCGTGCTCCATGTACTCGTAGACGAGCGCGCGCAGGGCGTCGTCGAAGCAGAAGCCGAAGAGGCGGACGAGGTTGATGTGGTGCGTGCGGCCGATGGCGCCCACCTCCGCCATGAACTGCTCCTCCCCGGACCTCCGGTCGAGGCTGGCGTGGAAGACCTTGACGGCCACGGTGAGGCCGTTGGGGAGCGATCCCCTGTACACCGCGCCGAAGCCGCCGGCGCCGAGGCGGGTCGCGTACTTGCCCGTGAAGCCGGCGAGCTGCTGCGGCGTGAACCGGAAGGGCTTCTCGTGCCTGATCTCCCAGAGGAACCTCTCGACGGTCGCGTGCCTGATGTGCTGGTCCGACACCGCCGCGTAGCTCCTCGCGACGCTGCCGGCGCACGCCTCGGCGCGCCTGTACACGCAGGCAAGGATGGCCGCGAAGATCAGATGAAGACGATGGTGCCGATCGCTGGTAGATATGCTTGAGGCGAACAAATTAAAACGAGACTAGTATGCAAGGAGGTAAGTGAACAAGTTCTTGTTGATTATATTAGCCGGCAGGAGACTTGATCGAGATGCTCACGCACCGATGCCGGCGTTCGACATCTTCTTTGTTGCCGGCCGGCGTTGCACCTGCTTGACTAAGATTGGTACCGGCAGCAAGGAAGCTGATGGCATGGCAGTGAGTACGGCAGCGTATGGTTATGGGCACTTGAGCAGTAGTAGGCTTAGCTTGGAAAGTGTTGGTGAAGCCAGAGAGGAGATCTCCAGAGCCAAAGAAAGATGCCGAGAACGTCTCCGTCGTCCCCATGTGTTGACCAAGCAAACTGCGGCATGGAGCCAGAGGCCAGAGCCAAGGGGCGAGCTGGGCTCTCCTCATGGCCGGCCTCCTCCAGTCCTCCGATCCTATCGATCAACGCGTTTTCAGAATCGCGCTGACCAGATGGCATGTCATGATGTGCAAGGTGATTAGACAGATGGCATGATGTGCAAGTCGTACTAAGTATAAGATTGCAACGAAGGGTGCTTTTACATGCTGTAAATTTTTGGATGAAATTAATTACACGAATGGACGAAAAATCGCGAGATGAATCTGTTAAGCCTAATTAATCCATCATTAGAGGTTGTTACTGTAGCACAATATTATCTAATTATAGTACAAATAGACTTAAAAATTTATCTCGCAATTACACCCGGGGTTATGGAATGAGTTTTGTCAGTTATTCACATTTAATACTACTAATTGGTGGTCAAACGTTCGAAGATACTGTAGCGCTGAAAAAATTTTAGGATCTAAACACACCCGAAGTTTGATTTCTGCTTAGAAAGAACCTCGTACAAATAAAACATGTACAGCTTGGAAAATAAGTGCAAGTGAGCTGGAGGTTGTCGAGGACGCCATTTGCCGCCGCAGCGTCGCCGGCCACTGTGACCCGGCAGCAGCAGTGGTGCTCGCCTTGCCGGACATGGCCAGGCCACTGCAAGCACGACCGCGAAGGGGGTCCCCAGGAGGAAGAAGGTGACCGGGAGAAACCTCCGTGGCGCGCGGCCGTGGAGGCGAGCCATGGCGAGCAGCGGTGTTGATGGCGGCGCGCTTGGAACGACCAGGGGTGGACGGTATCTCCCGGTGGCCATGGCTCAAATACCGTCCACCCTTGTGGGCCATTTTAGCCGTTGGATCGGAGACATGCGGGCCAGATCAGACTTGCATTGCCGTCACGGAATGGGTCGTCCTCGCTAGTCAGGTTCGGCCGTGCGGGAGCTGCCATCGCGGAGCTCCTAGTCCAACCCCGTTGTGCGCCCGCCACGACGTCGTCGCTCATGGTGCAAGAGCATGGCGCAGGCGACGACGAATGTGTCCCGGCCCGGCGCGAGCGCATCGTGGTGCACACGGGCAGGAGCGCCGCCGCCATCCTTGAGCCATGGCTTGGTCCGATGGTTTCACTTATTGTTGCTTGCGGGAACTGCGGCAAGGAGGCGTCGTTGATGGGAGAGGTTCCGGCGGACCATCGGAGCTGCATCGTCGTCAAGCTCGGGGCATGGGGAGGTCAGGAGGTCGAACGTAGATGTCTGAACTAGAGTGACGCGGCAGCGGCGTTCGCCGGCCATGGACGCGCCGCTGCGGGCATGAATGGACGTGTACAGGAGCAAGGAGCTGACAGAGTGTGCAAGGAAAATGGCCCCATTAGGCCATATTATGATTTTAGTGATTGAGTGACAACATGATCAATAGTACTAACAAGTTTGTGAGCTCAAGATTGTAGGATTTTTACGTTCTATGGATGGAGTCCAAACCATCTCCAAGATAGTCCAAATCGTCTCCAAGACACAATGAACACCGTGAAAAAGCAGACAGTTTGGACAAATGACAGAAATAATGAACGGGTTGGTTGAACCGACGGCTCTAAAATTGCACGGATCGGTGCAATTGGACTTAGCATGGTGTTACAGTGAAGAATTGGTCTACACAATCGATTGAACCAATGTTGGATCAATGGAGGCGTCGATGCATTGTCAGGACATCAGAGAGCATGTTCGAAGCACTGCGGAGGGTCCTTCAGGACCGGTTAAACCGACACCCCATGGGTCGGTGCATTAACCATATCATTAGAGAGCTATGCAAGAGCTATGCAAGCTCAACCCAGTATCGCCTTCACGGTCGGTTAAACTGACGGGCTATTTGACTGAGTCGGTGCATTGCGTCGGTGCAAATGACATCAGCAAAAGAGACGTTAGGAATTCAACGGTCGGCATGCAGCTCAGTATGACTGGTTGAACCGACACCCCTGGTCGGTTAAACCGACGCCTACATACTTTTCTGCACAAAAGTATGTAATGGCTCTATTGAGTTGGAGGGCTATATATATGCCTCACCCCGGGTCATTTCAGGTTGCTGGAGCTCGGGAGAAACCCTAGAAACACAGAAGAACACTTCCAAACCACCCAAGAGCATATTGATCACATCTTCAGGTTTAGCACAAGCTTTGTGAGAGTTAGTGCTAGGTTTAGCTCTTGAGAGAGTGAGAGAGCAAGGTTTGTACCTTGTGTGCTGGTTCTATAAGTGAACCATAAGTTGTATCTTGGTGCGCCGGCCTCCTGGAGCATTGGTGGCTCGCCGGCAAGTCTACGACCCGCTTGGTGTGGAGCGGTGTCGACGGCTTTGTGCGGGGGATGTGGAGACCCCCTTCCTTGGTGGAGAAGTTGCTTAGTGGAAAACGGGATCAAGGTGGCCGTGGTGACTTGAAGTAGCCTTGTGGCGAGTCAAGAAGAGTTCCGGAAGAGACTTGGTTGCCGGGAAGCAATACTCTTTATAAGTGCTTCAACAACGTGGATGTAGGAGTGGTTTTGTGCCTAACCGAACCACGGGATAAATCCTCGTGTCAAAAGTTTGCTTCCTCTCATCCCCTCTCTTAAGCTTCCGCATTTATTACTTGCAATCTTTATGTGCCTTTACTTCCATGGAGTATCATCTTGATAGGATTGGTTATAGGTTGCAAAACTCTTTGGAATGAGAGTTTTACACTAGGAGAACTATAGTTGCACATCTAGATAGCATGATTTAGTTTAAATTTTGTGCAAATTAGTTGGAGCAATAGGTTAAGATTTTAAGTTTGTCTAATTCATCCCCTTACTCTTTTAGACTACGAGCACCGATTCCTTTCAGAACGACATGAAAACCCTTCACAAATGAACGAGGTGAGAACAATTTCGCAAGTTCAGATTGGGCATGCATCCTTCGACCTGCCTGCCTGCCTGGCAGGCAGGCAGGCAGGTTGGCATGACATGATGCCATCGTCCATGGGTTCGGCGCAGCATTGTTCAAGCATGCACGAAGCACTAGTTAGTGATGTGTTTATTGCATGTTTCATGAGACAGAGCAACTAAGCAACCAACAAGACTCTTTGTGGCTTCAGCGGTGCAGCATGGAGGAGATGCAGATGCAAAAGTTGAAAAGTATGATGTTATCAGAAGAGGATTTTTTATTTTCTGATAATCACAGCCCTTCCGAGCTGTAAGTGCTGTACAGATCCTCTCTGAAAAAAAAGAGAGCCAATGCAAAATGAACACTTCAAATTTGGGAGCGGTTATCCATGTGTCGTGCTTCTCTATCAACAACAATGTGGACCAAAATAAATCTGTTCTTGTGGTGTGGGGAACAAATTGTGTTGCTTCCGGGTGATGATTCCGAAGTTGAATGATAATATATATGATGTGATGATTAGCTAGGAAGATTCATGAATTGAATGCCCATTGAAAGTTTGCACCAGATAGTTGCCAAGGCTACATTACTCTTCTACAATACTGTCTGCCTGCCCCCTCTTGTTCTTTGTTGTAGCCAAAGTTGTCAAGAAAAGAGTAGCTCAAATGTGCCTTGAAGACACATGCTTCTGCTAAAAGGGATAAGGGAACAATCATGAAGCCTAGAGAATTAGTCATCTCCCAATATTAGTTAACCCAGTAAGCAGAAAAGAATATTAGTAATCCTGCAACATGCCAAGTGACATCATTTGCAACCTGCCTAATTTCGGCCGGTGAATAAGTTTATTTGTTAAAGCTATTTATTTATCAGGATGTCGGCTACTATTGATCGATATTTTCTTGAAGTTCTTTGATTCATATTATGAATGAGGCTTTGGCAGAAGAAAGCTTAAAATCCAAATAAAAATATCACTCTCTCCTATTTCAAGTTTAAGCCATTTTAATATTCTCAAGTTTCCTCCAAATGTAAGTCATCCCGTTTTTTTATCTCCTTTTTATTCCTTGTCCCAACTTAATAGATAATTGCTAGCACTCTTACAATTGAATTAATTATATTTCTGAAATAGACATAAATGAATGGCACCAAGGTCATTTGGTCAAATTCTTATATTTCACAAATCTAAAATCAGATTGAGTAGTTTCTATTCTAACATTCGGAACTTCTTAAGGTCATAATAAATGACATCTTATATACCAATACTGTCTCCAATGCAAACACAATTGTACCTAGTGGTTTTTGTTACAAAATATTTATCCCCACTGGTTTAAAATATAGGTAATTTAGGGTCCGTACCAGTTAAACTTATTAATTTGACCATGATTATATTATTCTTAGAAAGAATAAAAATATAAGCTGATGCTACTAGGTTCACCATGAAAGACCCTACTATTATCCTTAATTGCCATTTTTGGAAACATCATATTTTCATACAAAGTAGCGGTCAAAGCTTCAACTAAGTAAACCACGTCAATGTCGTAGACTCGTAGTAAATGATATATTTTAAATGGGGGGAGCATGAGACATGTTACAAGTATATTACTTTCATGGAACTACATTTGGAGCCAAATCAAACATCTTTTTAAAATGTCTAAGCTTAACATGTAAATTATAATCTGTACAAAAAAGTTTATAATGGTTTAGAAAATAGGTTAAGCTCAAACAAACTAGCCGTGATTACAACATCTATCGTGACCGGGGGAATATTTGACTACACAGACTTGGTTTGCAACAATTAATAAAAGGGAGATGTAAATACTCGAATCCTAGCCGTGCAAACGCAGATGCGCCTTGAATCGATCACTGCCATCCTGAGATTAGCCATTTGATCAACCGCAAAGCTAGGCAATCTCTATGCTAATCTCCGGAACGCTGTTGGCGCTTCTCGTCATCCTCGTCCACTGGTCGGCCACCATCGGCGCCGCCATCAGATGCTGGAACGGGTTCACCGGAGGAGCGATGTCCATCTCGCCCTCCAGCATCTTCACCACGGCGCCCATCGGCGGCCTCGCCTCCGGCGGCTGCTGCACGCACCAGAACGCCACCTTGCACATCCGCTCCACCATCTCTCTGCGCTCCACCTCCTCGTCGCCCGCCGCCGCCGCCGCGCTACGACCACTGCGGCTCCGCGCGGCGACGAGCTCCATGATCTCGCCGGCCTCGTACTTGGCCCACGCCAGCTTGGGGAACCACTGCTGGCTCTCCGGCGCCGCGTCGTCGAAGTTCCTCCGCCGGCCGACGATCTCGAGGAGCAGCATGCCGAAGCTGTACACGTCGCACTTCTCGGTGACGCCCGACATCATCCACATCTCCGGCGCGGCGAACCCCGGCGTGCCGCGCACGCAGGACACGGACACGTGCGTGTCCGCGCGGTTCACCAGCCGGGCGAGCCCGAAGTCGGCGACCTTGGGCGTGAGCTCGCCGTCGAGGAGCACGTTCCCGGGCTTGATGTCGTAGTGCACGATCTTCTGCTGGCACTCCTCGTGGAGGTACCGGATGCCCCTGGCCACGCCGACGGCGATGCCGCGCAGCGCCTCGACGCCGGCGTCCTGGCCCCGGCCGCCGAGGAGGTACGCGTCGAGCGCGCCGTGCTCCATGTACTCGTAGACGAGCGCGCGCAGGGCGTCGTCGAAGCAGAAGCCGAAGAGGCGGACGAGGTTGATGTGGTGCGTCCGGCCGATGGTGCCCACCTCCGCCATGAACTGCTCCTGCTCGGCCCGCGCGCCGAGGCCGGCGTGGAAGACTTTGACGGCCACGGGGAGGCCGTTGGGGAGCGCGCCCCGGAACACGGCGCCGAAGCCGCCGGCGCCGAGCCGGGTGGAGTAGCCGCGCGTGAAGCGGGCCACCTGCCGCGGCGTGAACCGGAAGGGCCGCTCGTTCCGGATCTCCCAGAGGAACCGCTCGACGGTGGCGTGCCGGATCTGGCGGTCCGACACTACCGCGTAGCTCTGCGACGCCGACGTGCTCCGCACGACGCCACCGGCGCACGCCCCGCGCCGGCGCGTGCACGCGAAGAGGAACACGGCGGCCAGGAACGAGACGATGGCGACGAGGATGACCGTGCCCCTCACTGAAAGAATCGAACGAAATTAGTATGGAATTAAAGCTTCTTAATTGACAGCTGCTCACGCACCAATGTCAGCGTCTGCGATCAGCGCCATCTCCTGGCCAGCGAAGGAATGCAAGGTAGAAGAAACATCAATGCCGCAGTAGGTTAGCTATGACAATGGATCCGCTGGAGCAAAAGTCAACGATGCCAAGAATTTCCATCGGCGTCGCCGACCAATGGGCCGTCCATGTTGACGGCTGACCATGGATGGAGAGCTCTGGCCTCTGGCGCTTACCAGGTACTTTCTTCGTCCAAAAAAAATATAACTTTCATTTTTTTAAAAATCAAATAATTTTAAATTTAATCAAATTTATACAAAATATTACTAACATTTATATCTTCAAATAAATTTAGTATAAAATTATATAATTAATCTAATAGTAATTATTTTATAATATAAATATTAATATTATTTTGTATAAGTGTGGTTAAATTTAAAATTATTTAGCTTATAGGGAAACGAGAGTTAGATTCTTTTAAGTACGGAGAGACCCACGTGCGTCCTTTTCTCATTGGATCGACAACCAACGCTGACTTTGACAAGTCCAAGTCTTCCTCCACACCGCGTTGCGTTAGGAACCATTATTGGAAGAGTTGAGTTGTGATTTGTGAACACCGAACACAATAATCGCCGTACCTCGTCAGTATCTCGCAACGTGCTTTCCTGAATTCAGAGTATGTGCTAATAAATTGTCGAAGAAGTGTAAGCTCAGCTGGATTGTTTGACTAGTGTCGACACCGCTGTGTCAACCAGCGCTAAAAGCCTCAATGACTTGATGCTGAGATAAATCTTAACAGAGACAAAAGTCATTGTACTGTAAGCTGCAGATGGTTCAGAAATGAGCAAAGATTATATGTACATGACAAGAGTACAGTCCATCAGACTATTACACCTTTCCTGCCAGCCAGACTGCACCCAAACCGAGAGATTGGCAACATGACCACATTGGCAGCACGCACGGCGAAACTTGGGAAATCTTGAGGTGACAGCCTAGAAGCCATGCATTGACGTCGAACGGAGCTTGCTTGCATTGGCCTCAGTTTTGCTCGGCGTCATCGACCATCTTGCTGATGAACTTGGGGATCGGGACGTCGTACCCGAACAGCGACATGTCGTGCGGCAGCTGCGGCATCTTGGGCCCCGACGGCATCGGCGGGAACGAGATGTCCGCCAGCCCGGAGAAGTCCGGCATCTTGGGGAGCTGCGGGATTTCGGCGGCCGGCGCGCTCCCGGGCGCCCCGGGGTGGCCCTGCTGCTGCTGCTGCTGCATCGCGGCGAGGCCGGCCACCATCTCCGGCGTGATGTTGGCCGGCAGGTGGTTCTGCAGTTCCGGGAGCTTGGCCAGCACCTCCGGCGGCAGGTTCGCCGGTAGTTGGCCCTGCATCGCCGGCAGGGCGGCCAGGAGCTCGCTGGTCTGCAGCTGGCCCTTCGACGCCTCGATGTTGGCCAGCGTCTCCGGCGGGATGCTGGCCAGCAAGTCCGGTGGGATTTTGGATACCACGTCTGGTGGAACGTTGGCCGGCAGGTTATTGGCAGCCGTGTTCCCCGGGAGGTTGGCTGGCATGTTCACCGAGACGTTGGCCGAAATGTTTGTCGGAATTATCTCCGGCACTCCAGCAGGAGAAACTGGCGCCGGCGCTGTAATGTTGACTGACAGGTTGGCGGGCATGTTCGTCGAAATGTTCGCCCGAATGATCTCTGGCACTCCAGCGGGAGGAACCGGCGCTGGCACCGTAATGTTGACGGGCATGTTCCCCGGGAGGTTTGTCGTCGTGTTCACCTGCAGATTGGCAGGTATGTTCGTCGTCAGGTTGGCCTGAATGATCTCCGGCACTCCAGCAGGAGGAACCGGCGCCGGTGCTATAACATTGGCCGGCAAGTTGACGGGTATTTTCTCCGAGAAGTTGGCTGGCGTCTTCACATGCAGGTTGGTGTGCATGTTCGTCGGCAAGTTGGTCGGAATGATCTCCGGCAGGTTGGTCGGAATGATCTTCGGCGCTCCTGCAGGAGGAACCGGTGACGGAACGTTGACCGGCAGATTGGTGGGTACCTTCCTTGGGAGAATGTCTGGCGTCTTCACATGTAGGTTGGCAGGTATGTTGGTCGGAATGATCTCCGGCAGGTTAGTCGGGATGATCTTCGGTACTCCGGCAGGTGGAACCGGTGCTGGAACATTGACCGGCAGATTGGCGGGCGCCTTACTCGGGAGATTGGCTGGCGTCTTCACATGCAGGTTGGCGGGCATGTTCACCGGCAGGTTGGTCGGATTCGGATTGATCTTCGGCACTCCGGTGGGAGGAACCGGTGTCGGAACATTGACCGGCAGATTGGCGGGCATCTTCCTCGGTAGATTGTCTGGTGTATTTACATGTTGTTTGGAGGGCCTATTCGCCGGCAGGTTGGTTGGATTGATCTTCAGCACTCCGGCGGGAGGAACTGGCGCTGGAATGTTGACCGGCAAGTTGACAGGCAGGTTCCTCCGGAGGTTGGTTGGCATGACCTGCTGGTTGGTGGGCATGTTCGTCGGCAGGTTAGCTGGCACCGGAATGTTGACCGGCGGGTTGCCATGCACCTTCTCCGGGAGGTTGGCTAGTGTGTTCACCTGCAGATTGGCAGGCATGTTCGCCGGCAGGTTGGCTGGAATGATCTCCGCCACTCCGGCGGGAGGAACCGGTGCCGGTGCAGGACCTGCTGGCTGGCCATGCCCTTCAGCAGCTAGGAGGCGTGAGGATGCACAAAGATGTAGGTCGATAGACAAAATGGCCAGGAAAGTCACATAGAAGAGGGATTTCATGGCTTTCCTGTGGAATCGAGATTCCAAACTCGACAAAATGGAGGGCTGCAAACAAAACACGACAGACTGTTGAAAATATATATAAGAATCTAAAATAAGACATTGAAGCTAAACTTAGCAAGGTGCAGATGAAGTGTTAAATGGCAGCTGGACATAAAGAAAAATTAGCATACCATAATCTCTTGAAATAGCTCTAGAATGCAACAAGCAACTCATGATAAATATAGCAGTTCCATTTTTCTGGTAGTTCCTATGCATGATACCCATCTAATCTACAATAGCATTCTCCTCGTAAGCCAAGAATAGATAGTCCAGAAATGGCCGACCTTACTTCATAAGAGGGATCGATGTGATTTCGTAGAGTCCAAAAATGTAACTTCAGAATCCACATGGGTGATGTACACACATGTGAATTTAGGTTCATATACTCTAAGTTCACTACCGGAAACTGGTAGTTTGCCGTGTGCCCACCTCTTTGCCGTGTGCAAATATCGGGCACATGACAAACAACTTATTTGCCGTGTGCCATACACAAAACACACAGCAAATAACAGACACACGGTAAACATACTCTTTACCGTGTGCTGTGGGGGAAACACACGGCAAAAAAGAACTTTACTGTATGTCTTTTACACAACACACGGCAATAATTAAACACGTGCACGGGGGGTGGACGGCCGTTAAAGCGATGAACGGACGGTTAGTCTTTGCCGTGTGCCTAATTGCGGCACACGGCAAAGTCGTGTCTTTGCCGTGTGCCAAGCAGCGTGTGTGCCGTGTGCCACGCGGCTGCACACGGCAAAGTCGTGTCTTTGCTGTGTGCCACGCGGCTGCACATGGCAAAGTCTTGGCTTTGCCGTGTGCCAAAGTCAGGCACACGACAAAGAAATAAAAAATATCAACTTCTGCCCTCCAAACTTTTTGTCCACTCCACATACATTGCTTGGTACTACATGTACCATTTTGGTACATTTCTCGAACTGTTTGCTATATTTAACAATTTTTTTTTATTCATTGGATTTTTTTTATATAAGCCAAATTTGAACTGCAAGTGCATCAAATAATAGAATAAAGTGGGTGAAAAAATTATATTCATGATAGTGAGTCCAGTGTAAAGCCTTATCCAATAGTTGAAATGAAATTTTGAAAATCGTGTTCATGAAATATTACCACGAACGTGCGGCGAATAGTTTTTAAATTCTATAAAATTTAAATGAAGTATGAAAATCATAAGATTTGTCAATATCTCATGCTATCATACGTGGAGCCTGCGATAAAAATTTGAGAAAGTTTTGAGCTTTTTGTCACGTACAATGCTTATAAACTGAAACTTCCTTGAAGAAGATTGGTATAAAAGAGAAAGACGTGGTTATGTTTGTAGGCGCAATAATGTTCAAATTTAAGTTTGACTTCTAAACTTTTTCTATAGACAATAGACAACATAGATTGCTTCATGTTAAATTTTGGTATTTATTCAGATCCGTTTGATAATTTTAATGTATCAAATGCAATTATACTATTTTAATTGATATAAATTGAATTAGATCTATAAGTACATAAAATAATAGAATGGAGTGGGTGCAAAAATTATATTTATGTTATTGAGTCCAGTATAAGACCTTATCTTGATTTTTAAAAGAAATTTCGATTAAAAATTTTGTATGCATGAAATAATGACATACCTGGTCTTTGCCGTGTGCCACATAAGAGGACACACGGCAAAGCCTGGATGCTGACTAAGTCAAGGCTTTGTCGTGTGCCACAGATCTCGGCACACAGCAAAGCTCACTCCACTCACACTTAACCGTTCCCACTCCACTCACACTCACACTCACGCTCACGCTCACACGCCGGCCTCCCCACCACCGCCGTCAACCGCCGCTGCACCGCTATCGCCCCGCCCCACCGCCGGCCTCGGCATCCGCGTCCGACCCGCCGCCCCGTCGACGCTCCGCCCCGCCCCGCCCCCCATACAACATTTACAGTTTTCTCCAACAGCTATAGTGATTGTCAACAGCATTGATGGACATTGAATTGAGATGGGCAACAAGGCTGTCATTTGTGGGATTAGTGAGAGCATTGTTATTGTTAGGATATTCCCATCTAACAGCCCTGTCACGCAACCGCTCCATATCTAACAGCATTGTCATTTATGTTGGCAGGGTGCCACCCTTGATTTTCCCACGCAAGAGGTCCCAACTAAAGTGAGAGTACTGTCATAGTTTTTGTCAGATATGTGATATCCTTGTCATCTATCAAATCATAAATATTTTTACCAATTACCTTCTAAATAAAAGACTGCATGTCCATGTGCATGTGCACCGGCGCAATCTCTCAAGATTCAGAAGAGGGTGGTGCCAATGACTACCTCTTTATCTCTGATTCGGAGGATGAAATCAGTGATGAGTTCATGGTTGCGCCGGATTCAATGGGCTCTTTCCTCCCCGACACGGAGGAGCAAGCGCCCTCCATGGTGGTGGGCCACTCACCTGGATCATTCATCTCTGAGAGTGAGGGTCAGCCTCTGAATGTCGTTGAGGATCAGCTGGTCCAGGACTTTGAAGATCAGGGAGGTGATACGTGGCAGGACATAGGCAGCCACGCTCAGCCACTGGAAGAAGAAGCAGATGCCGACCTCACTGATCCCCAGGAACAGGATGATGGTGCCAGCAATAGGTTTTGCGAGGTTAGAGATAGTATGTTGAAGATTTTAGTGCCATTGTACTTCCAGAATGATGGCAGCTAGTACTCCCTAGTTTCTAGTGATTCTTATCATCCATTGGTCATTGTAGAAATAAGAATATTTTTGATTTTCGAAATCAATAGAGATAACTTGAATGGTACTGCAAACAGAGAATTGCAAAGTTATCATTAGCTGAGTTGCAGTATGCATATGCGTGTCGATGATGTAACTTTTTTTTGGAACGTTCATGCAAAAGCTTGCTCAGAAGAGAATCCCGCATGCATATATATGATGGAATTTGATACTTCTGTGGCAAATGAACGTGCGTGGCACACACGTGATGAAAGAAGAGAGTCTTGCACGAAGAAGCCTGCTCAAATTAATCTAAGTTTATTAAAAAATGAACGCACCGAACGACCCAGCGCCAAGCCGCGAAAATACTGCCGCCAAATTTTCGTTGCCCCACTAAAAAAAATCGTTGCCCACTAATCTCGCCTGCAACAACTCAGCTAGCGAATCCATCGGCAGCTTGATAGCCAACCGTCCCACGTCTCTTCGTATTCGCGCTCGTGAGTCCCGCCGCCGCCGCTGCCGCAGTTCTCACCTTTGTCGCTGCCGGCATTCACTACGAAGTACATCTCCGGTGACACGGCCACACCAGACGCGCTGAAGCCGACCACCTCTCTGGCTTAGTCCGTCCTGCGGTACTGCGCCGCAACCTGAAGCCCCAATCGTAAGCTCGTAATCTTCTTCTTCACCTGCATTTGCATCTCGTCCTGTATTGAACTGCCGCTGCAAAAAAGTCATGGTGACCCAGCCTGATTTGGTACTCATCGTCCTGTATTGACCCCTGCGGTCATGGGGCAGCGAGCCGGCAACCCATGTCATCCCTAACCTTTTATTCAGGTCAGCGTCAAGGGGACGCAGATCCTTCCCTGTTTTTACTTGTATAAATGGTCCTTTGATTTATTTTTGACATGTGTTGCTTTGATAATGAAAGAAGATGTTGGCTGATTGAAAATCTGGGTGCAAACAGCTGCGACTCATGCAGTCATGCTAGCTGTCTGAACTATTCTAGTAGCAAAGTGCTAGCTTTGAGAAAGTATTTTCATCAATTTTTTTTCTGAATCATAAGTTGATAAATTGTGTGAGGAACTAGAATGTTTTGCCTTGGTTTATTTCTTATGGTTTAATTTTATATTAGTTAAAGATATCTGTAACCATTTATTCTCATTTTCCCTGATAGGGGGTGCGGGACATTGATAGTTCAGTAAGCTGTTCCAGGGTAACAGATCATCATGTAAGTTACTCTGCTCTTGTAGTTCTTCCAGCAAGTCATTTACATGAATATATTTATTGACATGAAATTTTTTTCTATCTGTTGCTTGATGAATTTGTAACATTGTCGAAAGCTGATATACATGAAGTTTTATTTGTACCCAAGAACTACTACATCACTTGCTTGTAGACTTTTTTTTAACCAAACTTGTAGATACTTCTCAGAATAACCTTTGGATAAAAATATATTCTTGAATATTTACAGAATTTATCATCAATGTTGGAGAACCGTATGTGGATGTATGATGATTGGAGTAAAACAGGCCCTAATGCTAATTGGTGCAAAAGAACACAGGATTTTGTTAGGCATGCTTTTTCCAGTGCAAATGCTTGTAGAGAAGGTGTTCCCTGTCCATGTAGCATATGTGGAAACTTTAAAAAGCAAAATGAATATAACCTATCACATCATCTGGTCAAGAATGGATTTGTGCCAAATTATTTTATATGGACATATCATGGAGAGAATGCACCGCCACATGTAAATGAAGGATATGATGATACAGACCATCTAGTGGACATGTTACAAGATATAAATGATGCTAACCAAAATACAGAAGTTACAAGTGAAGCTGAAATTTTTTTCAAGCTATTGAAGCATCTGAACAACCTGTGCACAAGGACACAAAAGAATCAACCCTCTCTGCTGTGACTCGTTTAATGGCCTTCAAGTCTCAGTTTAATGTTTCTGCTACTGGTTATGATACTTTGCTTAGGTTGATATGTGATCTGCTTCCAGAAGATTCAAATATCCCTAAGAACTTCAATGAATCAAAAAAAATGCTGGCTAGTTTAGGAATGCCATATGAGAAGATTGATGCTTGCTACAACGGATGCATGTTGTTTCGTAAAGAGCACAAGGATAAGATAACTTGTGACAAATGTCGGGAACCTAGATATCATGAAAGAAGTTCTAGTGATTCTAATAAACACCTCAAGCCAATTGCACGAAAAGTACTCAGATATTTGCCTATTATTCCTAGAATTAAAAGATTATTCATGTCTGACGAGATTGCGAAGCACATGGGGTCCCATAAAGGAACATGTTCGACATATAAATTTGCTGACAGCATGCCCTGTCAGAAATCAACAGTACCAACATCCTTGTCATATATCGCACTTGATTTCTGACACGGCAATTCCGACAGCACATATAGGACAGCCGGCTGTCATATAAACCCAAAGCTGACAGTTTCCTTGCTTTTGCCAACAGTTTTCAGCTGTCAAGTATACTATGAATTGTTGTAGTGCCCGCGCGCCCCACCGTCCCGGCACCGCGCCCCACCACCCCGCCGCAGTGCCGCCCCACTGCCCCAGCCCCGTGGCACACCGCCCCGCCGCCCCACCGCACCGGCCGTAGTAGGAGGAGGAGGAGAGGAGGAGGAGGAGGAGTCCGTCCCCCGAAGCCCGTCGTCCGCACCGCTCCCGAAGCCCGCGTTCCCGACGCCCGTGCTTCCACTGCCTGTGCCTTCGACGTCCGTGCCCCCAACGCCCGTGGCCCCGTCGCCCGCCGCTGCCAAGGTGAAAATTCATGGAAATCAATACATTGGAAAGTAAACATTGGATTATTGGTTTATGAAAAAATTACGAATCAATAACTACATTTTGAAAAGTAAATTATTGATTAGTTTGCAGGATATAAATTAATTATGGTATGATTATATATGTGTTGTGAATGTGTTTGTCGGCCATCGTGCCATTGGTTTGTTGGAGATTTTGGAAATCTCACCGTGCAGGGGAGGTGCTGCCGAAATTTTCAACCGACACTATTATATTCTTTTTTTCAAGAGAAGAGGGCTATTGCACCGTCCTCGACTCGTCGCTTTGCAGTACAACAAGGTGAGGCAAAAAACCCCTCTTTTCGTATCATGTCCGTAGATCACGTAACCTAGTTAGGTGTCTCCCGTTCGAAGAGATACGGTTGGAAATATGCAGATCTTTGCATATGTATGACCGTATCTGTTTTGAATTGTCCACGGTTTTTGGACAGCCCGAGGATGTGTAGATGGGTTTAGTTTTCATGGTCTGCTCTGATCCGAGATAGAATTTCGGCATCACCTCCCTGTTGTTCTCCGGATACACAATCTCCTTGCCAAGACGTGTACTTGGAGAACAATGGGGAGGTGCTGCCGAAATTGTCTCGGTTAGGAGTAGAGCATGGAAACTAATCCTATCTACACATCCTCAGGTGGGATTAGGATCTATCTTGACCTAGTAGAGCATGATAGACCTCGTGTAGATGCAATTAATTTTTATATCACCCACTCATATGTTAAAGGATGGATGACCGTGAGTGGATGTACACGGGCTGGCTGGGTAAGCATGACTGGACCGATGAATTCGTTCACAAGGTTGCAGATTTTTTGAAAAAGGCATTTGACAAAGGACAGAGTAAAGCGCCGTGTCCCTGCAGCAAGTGTTCAAACAAGATACTTCAATCACAGTTTTAGATGGGTAAACACATTTACACCAATGGCTTTGTAGCAAACTATACCCGGTGGATCTGTCATGGTGAAGCCCATCGTGCGAGAGACGAGGTCGTGAGACAACGCGTTGAGGATTATGATTCTGATGCCAGGTGCGGAGATATGTTAGATGACTTTCATCAAGCATACTTCGATGAAGGACCTAGTCATGTTAGGGAGGATCCGCCAGAGCCAACCGCAAAGGCCTATTACGATATGTTGTCTTCGGCACAGAAACCATTTCACGAGCATACCGGTGTTTCCCAACTGGATGCCATCAGACGCATATTGGATCTAAAGTCTCAACTTAGCATCAGTCGAGACGGCTTTGATAATATGCTGACAGTTTTTGGTAGCTTGCTTCCGAGCGGTCACAATCTGCCACGCAACATGTATGAGGCACAAAAACTCCTTCGTGCACTTAAGATGCCATACGAGCAGATACATGCTTGTACGAAGGGATGCATCTTGTTTAGGAAAGATCATGCGGATGCAAAGTACTGTCCTAAATGTAAATCCTCTAGGTACCTGGAGGTGGACCCTGGTGATGGTAATAAGAGACAACTCGAAATCCCCGTGAAAATCCTACGGTACCTTCCATTCGTACCGAGGATCCAACGGCTTTACATGACCGAGGAATCCGCAAAACAGATGACATGACACAAAGAAGGCAAATGATACCGTCCTCAGAATATGGTACATCCAGCCGATGCTGAAGCATGGAGACATTTTGATGGGTGTCATCCTGAGGAAGCTGAGGAGACTCGTAATGTACGTGTTGCGCTAGCAACGGATGCGTTCAATCCTTTTGGAATGACGGCTGCCCCATACACTTGTTGGCCCATGTTCGTTATCCCCCTCAATCTCCCTCCCGGTGTTATCTTTCAACGACAGAACATATTCTTGTCGTTGATAATTCCTGGATACCCTGGGGATAATATGAGTGTGTACATGAAGCCTTTGATTGATGATTTGCTCCGTGCTTGGGAGGAAGGGGTATGGACATACGATCGAGCTACAAAGACAAACTTCAAAATGCGTGTGTGGTACATGTACTCACTGCATGACTTGCCAGCGTATGGGCTATTCTGCGGCTGGTGTGTCCACGGAAAGTTCCCATGCCCAGTTTGCAAGGCAGCTCTCAAGTTTCTCTGGTTGACGAAAGGTGGCAAGTATTCTTCGTTCGACAAACACGGACAATTCCTCCCTCTTGACCATCCATTTAGATGAGACATCAATAACTTTACCAAAGGTGTCGTGGTTGAAGACCCTCCACCGCAGATGTTGACAGGTGTCGCGGTTCGTGCGCAGTTAGATGCGCTTAGGGTGAACAAAGAAGGTGGTGGTTTTGTGGGATATGGTGAGGAACATGCCTGGACTCAGAAGTCGGGCCTATGGAGGCTCCCATACATGCATGAGCTTCTTCTTCCACATAACATTGATATGATGCACACTGAAAAGAATGCCGTCGAGGCACTCTGGAGTACAATCATGGACATTCCTGATAAGACAAAGGATAATGTTAAGGCTAGAGTGGATCAAGCTAGGTTATGCAATAGACCAAAGCTAGACATTCCGCCTCCCCAAAACGGCAGAAAATGGAAAAAACCTCCAGCCGAGTTCGTCCTGAAGAAGCAACAAAGGAAGGAAGTACTAGAATGGTTTCAAACTTTAATGTTCCCCGATGGGTATGCAGCGAATCTGAGGAGGGGGGGGGGGGGGGTGAACTTAGCTACTATGCGAATCAATGGGCTCAAGAGTCATGACTACCACATATGGATTGAACGACTTCATCCGGTGATGGTTCGAGTCTATCTCCCTAGTCATGTGTGGCTAGTGCTGGCAGAGTTAAACAATTTCTTCCGAATCTTTTGTGCTAAGGAGTTATCTCAGACTGTGGTTGCAGAAATGGAAAAATTAGCTCATGTGTTGCTTTGTAAGTTAGAGAAGATCTTTCCACCCGGCTTTTTCAATCTAATGCAGCATATGATTTTGCACCTCCCGTATGAGGCACGAATGGGGGGACTTGTGCAGGGTCGTTGGTGCTATTCAATTGAGAGACAACAAAAGGTTCTTCGAGCCAAATGTAAAAACAAATGCAAAATTGAAGCTTCCATTGCAGAGGCATCCTGTATTGAGGAGGTGTCAAATTTTACAACAAAATACTATGCTGACACCCTTCCTAACGTGCATAATCCACCTCCACGTTATAATGCCAACGAAGATGAATCGAACCTCAACCTCTTCAGAGGGAAACTCGGAAGTGCAAGTGGTGCGACTCCTAAGACCTTGCAGCATGAAGAGTGGCGCACTATCATGATATACGTGTTGACCAACCTTTCTGAAATGGAGCCGTACATTCAGTAAGTTCTCAACAAACTAGTTCTCGAATATTGCGCACTATCACTATTCTGCATCCAACACCCCTCGATCTTCTTCTCGTTCTTATAGAGAATTTACTCATTAATTCTGGCGGGGAAATAGGGCACCGACCCCGCAGTAAGTTGATACCCTTCTCAAAAAGGGTACGGGACGTGGATCGCCCGATTTTATTTCTTGGTTCAAACAAAAGGTACAGTCATTCTAAAGCTCGTACTTTTTCTTTGACATTGCAAATTCCTCGTACGTGCGAATAATATAATGAACTATCAAGCTTCTACCTGCAGGGCCAAAACGATGTGTACATGAGTGCCGAGTTGAGACAGGTTGCCAATGGTTGTGCCTATAGGGTCATGTCATACTCTGGCTATGACGTGAATGGATATCGCTTTCACACAGAAAGCCACGAGCAGAGTCGGCCCAATCGAAGAACCACAAATACCGAAGTTTGTACGACAACCCATGATGGGGTCGAGTGTTATGGAAGAATTGAAGAAATATATGAACTCACGTTTCATGGTTGCAAACCTCTTAAGCCCGTCATATTCAAACGCCATTGGTTTGATCCTAACGAAGTGCGATGGATCCCTAATCTTGGACTAGTCAAAATTCGACAGTCATCTGTCTATGCAGGAGACGATGTCTATATCGTGGCTCAACAAGCCACACAAGTTTATTATCTCTCATACCCATGCAAAATGATGAACGTCTTAATGGTTGGGACATTGTGTACAAGGTATCGCTACACGGTAAACTACCTGTCCCAAACAATGAAGATTACAACATAGATCCAAACACATATGACGGTGAGTTCTTTCAAGAAGATGGGCTACATGGGCATTTTGAGATAGACTTAACCGGCTTAGTCGAAATGGAGGTAGACATTGATGAAATGGTTGAACATGAGGACGATGGAGATGAGGTTCAAAATGCGAAGGACTTAGAATTACTTGAGCGATTACAACTGGGGGATGATGACGACGACACTCCTCCTTTGGAGCACGGGCCTGATTATCTCGACATGCATGATAGTGATGATGAGACTTATGATCCAGCTAATCCCGACCAAGATGATTACTTCTAATACATGTCAGATTCTATTTATGTCTTGTTTATTTTACTTCTCTTTCTAAGCATGTTTTGGTTATATCATATTAATTTCTAATTATTATTTGTAATATCATGTTGGTTTCTAATAATGTCTCATTTATTTTGCTTCTCTTTGTAATTACGTTTTCTTAATACGTGCTGATTAGTTTACTATTTTTAATTGCAGGTGATTGAACGATGGTGGGCGGCGGAATTGCATGGAAATGCGCGTCCATTTTCAGAAGGAGCGTGCCAAGTAACGATGGAGCTGAGGGGTCCGCCCCTAGGGGTGCCCGAGGCAAGGGTCGAGGGAAGGAGGGCCCCAAGGGTCCAGGGAAGAAGGGTCGAGCGAGTCGACGTGTAGAGCCACCTTCGTCTGAGGAGGAGGTGGAGGCAACGGCGGCGGAGGAGGAGGAGGCGCAGGAGGACAATTTACCTTCCGCGGAGTCGTCGAGTGTTGGGGAGGAGGGGGGAGGGGGAGGAGGAGGAGGACATGAGGGGGGGTACGCCGGCTGTGTGGTTGCGAGGTCCCTCGCGACTCCCAGATAGGCCTATACCTCTTGCCGGACGCCTGATGATTCGACCATCTGGGCTAGCGTAAGTAACTTTACTACCTTTTCATTTTTCATAACTTGAAAATCACTATAGAAACTAATATTTTCTCTTAATCACTTTTGGCAAGAGTTGGAGAATAGTCGCACCCGGTCATCACAAACGCAAGGTCAACGGGATCCTTGGTCTGTTGTGCAGGGAGCACTTCCCAGGCCTGGTCCACATTGCTGGAAGGTACGAGCCGGTCTGGACGTGGGAGCACTACGTCGCCGCCCCAGATCATCTTGATCGGGAAAATAGGTGTTTCGCCAACAAGGCGGAGCGGGTGAAGGCCGAGTTGTGGGTAAGTCTTTCTCGCACTACAATGCTCAATACATCGCATTCATTCGACATTTTTGTAATCATGATTAGATACATTGTGTTTATATGCAGGATTTTTACCGGTGTGAGGAAGGTTATGAGGAACGGGCCGCGGTTGCGGCTCACACTCGATGCATCAAGCTGGTGAAGGACATGTATTACGAGACGCAAGTTCAGTGTGTCGTCAACTACGACGCTTTGTTCATGGGCCAGAAGATCAAAAAAGAAGCCGCAAGAAATTATAAGCTGACCCAGGAGCAATACTTGGAGGTAAATTTGGATTTATTCTCAGATTAAGTACATCGCTTAATATGATCTACATGTCATCAAATTGATCATGTAGGTGCCTGCGTGGTGGTGCCGTAATGATTCCACGTGCTGGGAACGCATAGTGGACAAGTGGTTCACACCCAAGTGGGAGGAGAAGCACAACACTGGCCGAGAGCGGCGTTTGCTGATGCCAGGTCCAGCACACCATCAAGGTAGCCTTAGCAACGAGGAGTACAAGGCTAGATGGGTATGCGAATCATTTTTTTATTCTAACGCTCAATTCTGCATAATTTGTAATTAACTTGCTGTTTTTTGGCAGTCCCAGACCTATGGAGGCGCTGAATGCCCCGAGTTTGTGGGATGGGCTTTGGCCCACAAGGGCAAGGCGTCTGAGGTTACCTACAACCCGGACGACCCGCCCTCGGCGTACACAAATCCCTTCGTCCACAACCGCGTCACTGCGTACACAGAGGCGGGAAGGCAGGTCCATGGGCCAGAGTGGGATCTGAGCGCCCACCCTCTTGATGGCAATATTATCATGAGGGTTGGAGGAGGCAAGAAGCATGGCCGGTACTATATCGGCGACGGCACTCTAGACACGGCTAGTACTCCCACTCTCGCCCAGGTTCGAGCAAGGAGCATGGGCAGTAGCCCGGCCATACGCCCATGGCTATCCACGGCACAACAACAAGTGCAGAAACTTCAGGTTATTTTTGATTTATTCATCATTAATTCAATTTATCCATATACTTGCTTTGCATTGTAAAATTGGGATGAGAAATTGTAGGCCCGACTGGCGGCGCAAGCGGAGGCATACGAGATGAAGCTTGCCGAAGAGAGGCGGCAACGGGAGGAGTGGGAGGCGAGGCAGCAAGCCGAGATGAACAACCTATTTAGTTACGTTCGAAGCCTTTCTGTTCAGATGGCTCAACCTCTACCGCCCAACGATGATGTTCCCTCCGGCTCCGGCTCCTGGCACTCCTCATGTGAGCCACTTAACAACCTTCTACATTCATTTCAAGTATTAGAGAATTAGCGAACCTCGAAACTTACAGTCACTTAGAGACTCCTCATATTTTTGAAATTTTGAATGTTTTAGATTCTTGACATGCAATATATTCTTCTTCCTGCAGAATCAATCGATCGCGGCATCGAATACGCCAGAGTTGTCGCCGGGCAATGCACCGACGTTCTCGGCGCAACAGTTGTTCCCGCCACCTCCGTTCGGCCCACCTCCGTTCAACCCACCTCAGTGACTTTATGTTTCTTGTTATGAACTTATTATGAACTTGTGATACTTGTTAACGTACGGACGACGGGATGCTTGTTGTGAACTTATGATATGTGTGGTTATATATATATATATATATATATATATATATATATATATATATATATATATATAGTGTCTGCGATGCTTGTGGTGATATATGAATAATATTTGTTATATTTGCTTGAGTGGGGACCTTTAAACACGAAAAACAACAAAAACAGAATTTTTTTTTCACTTTGCCGTGTGCAATACCCAAGACACACGGCAAAGTGGTCATTTCTGTCCACTGGGAACACACCTTTGCCGTGTGCCAAAGTCCAGCACACGGCAAAGTGACTAATCTTTCCCTTGTGCCAGGCAGCGGGCATTTGGCAAAGTCTGAATCTTTGTCATGTGCCCCCATCCAGGCACACAGTAAAGATTCAAGCTTTACCGTGTGCCTCCTGTCTGGCACACGGCAAACGCCCCGTAGCACCGTCTGCCTCGCCGTCAGTCGTGGTCGCGCCGTCCGTCGCCTTTTTTTGCCGTGTGCCACGAATAACACACAGCAAAGTTGTTTGCGGTGTGCCCGATAAAAAGTGCACGGCAAAACCCTCTTTGCCGTCGGGGCTTTGCTGTGGGCGCCCGACGGTAAACTTTTTGCCGTGTGTTTTGTGGGCTGTGGCACACGGCAAAGGCGCAGAATCCGGTAGTGGTTATAGATGTGAACTAATAAACTTGACTTCAGGTGTCATCTACTCATCCCACTAGACTTTCTAAAATGAATATATCAATATATTAAAAAAACTTAAAGGTTTTTAATGTGATTTTTCTATATTTAACTTAATTTTGTAAAATTGAATGTGCGTATCCAATGCAACTTAACCTTAATCATTATGTCTCAATCATTTGAAAGGTTCAATGTATTAATTATTACATTGCATAGTATAGAACATGTGTAAAAGTTAAAAATACTGTATTAAGTTGATAAAATATTGAGAAGCGGTAGGGGCAACAAAACTAGTTAGAGGAGAGGCAATGAAAATAATGGCTTACTTAATAGCACAAGTTTGATCCATTATGCTTGATTGGTGGGATAACATTGCATGATATTATTCTGAGTACATCGGATTTACAATATAAGAGTACATCGGCCTAAGCAATGTAGCCAGACAATTTTATGGTCCAGTCATGCTTTTACCTCAAACATATATGTTTCCTTACGTCGACATATTAAGAAAACCGATCCCCTTCCCTATATTTCTGGTTAAAAAAGATTCATGGACAAAAAAGAAAAACCTGCTCTAACATTCACAATCTCTTTTTTTTTCTTTCTTTTTTCGCAAACTCCTTATCCCCCTTTCTCCCAGCGTCACTCCTTTGACTTCAGGTGTCATCTACTCATCCCACTAGACTTTCTAAAATGAATATATCAATATATTAAAAAAATTAAAGTTATTATGTGATTTCACTATACTCCCTCCATCTATTTTTCTAAGGCGCATGAGACCTACTCCAGAGACCAAGGCAGCGATGGTTCCAGCTTTTAAACCCTGCGGTGGGCCTGTTGCCACATTCTGTGATTTTTGCATGACGGCATGTAGCGTCGCTTCATTCCCGTCGCCCTTTAACCAATAAAATAATTTCCTCCACGCCAAAACTTACTCCACGCGGGTTACCAAGGGGATGGGATGCCGAGTCCCCACCGGCGACGGGGGCTGTTCCAAGGCTACGCCCTATATAACCAGAAAAGATGATTTTGCTCGTGCGCCCTAGAAAAATGGATGGAGGGAGTATTTAACTTAATTTTGTAAAATTGAATGTGTGTATCCAATGCAGCTTACCTTTAATCAATATATCTCGATCATTGGAAAGGTTCAATGTATTAATTATTACATTGCATAGTATAGAACATGTGTAAAAGTTAAAAAAGGTCATATTAAGTTGATAACACTTATTTTCTTATAAATATAGCTTAAATATAGACATGAACACCTTGAATTACCAAATGAAATATTGAAAATATAGGGATACGAGTGCGTGATATTCTGAATATATAGGGACCCATATGACGTCCGAAGTCATGTTTAGGGGAGGAGGCAGACCTACAATTTTAAAGTACATTGACCTAAGTGATATAGCCGGACAAATTTATGGTCCAATCATGCTCTTAACACAAATATCAATAAATTGGTTTCCTTACCTTTTTAGAGCAACTTCAAGTCTTCAACAGATTAAGAAAATCGATCCCCTTCTCTATATTTATGGTTAAAAGGGATTGATAGACAAAAAAAACTTCTCCAACATATTCACTTAGCATGTGGCGGAGTGCAGCAGAGAGAAGAAAAATATCGCTGGCATGCATGGCCCAGCAGGCTTCTGAAATGTGTGGCTCCAAGGAATGGATGCCCTGAGCCCACACACACAGCCCAACCAGGCAAGCAGGCCCCATGGCCCACTGTCCCTTTCGATGAACCAATTGCTTCTTCCCCCAACTACCACCAACCTTTCCCCTTCCTTCTCCAATCAGCCAGCTTCTATCGGCGGCCTCGCCATTGGACAATCTCCGATAGCTGCTAGCAGCTTGCCTGATTCATCATCCCAGGAGATCAAGCACTCCGATTCCAGTCAGTTATTCACCGAGGTAAGTTTCATCTCTTTTATCCGGTCAATTTACAGCCTTTTCCCCTCTCTGTTTCGCTTGGTTGCTGTCTGCGCAAAACCGTAGCATCTTGCTTTGCTTTTACCTTTCCCCATGAATAAAGTAGAGTTATCCGCGCTCCGCGGTGTAGCTGGACGAAAAGGAAGGGCTGAGCTGTTCAAGGTTCAGGCGGTTAATTTAGTGTCGAGATTACACGCTGTGAGCTCTATTTAATTTCTGCATGAATTGATCACTCCACCCAGTAGCAGTTGTGATCTTTTTTTAATGTTTTTAGCAATGCTTAATTTTTGGCCTTTCTCCGTAGACCTCATCCAGAAAATCAATGGCTCTGAATCTACTGAATATCCGCTGAATCAGGACACTGAAAATAAAAAAAAAAGATGGCGGAGCGTTCAGAGAACGCGGCGGGGGACATGATGAGCAACATCATGGACGCCATCGCCGACAACCTCCCCAGCAAGAAGTCGGTCAGTTTCGACGACGGCGAGGGCTCCATCTCCGACCAGGCCAGGAGGCTGTTCGGCGGCGGCGGCCAGGGCGGCAAGAAGAAGTCCGTCCACCACGTCCTGGGCGGCGGAAAGTCCGCCGACGTGCTGCTGTGGCGGAACAAGAAGATCTCGTCGAGCGTGCTGGGCGTGGCGACGCTGGCGTGGGTCTTCTTCGAGTGGCTCGACTACCACCTGCTCACCATCGCCAGCTTCGCGCTCGTGCTCGGCATGGCAGTCCAGTTCGCCTGGTCCGCGCTCGCCTCGAGCGTGCCCCGCGTCGAGCTGCCGGAGGAGATGTTTGCGGAAGCCGGCAGGGCCGCCGGCGCGCAGGTGAACCGGGCCCTGCGCGCGCTCCAGGACATCTCCTGCGGGCGAGACCTGAGGCGGTTCCTCATAGTAAGCGAAGCGAAGTGGCCGGCTGAACTGAACGTGTCCGCGTTCCTTCAGTGAGAGCGTTTGGAGCATCAGACTGCTGGGTTTACCCTCCGTCCCATTTTTTTTTCAGGTGATCGCCGTGTTTTTCGCGGCCGCGGTCGTCGGGAGCTTCTGCAACTTGCTGACGGTCATCTACATCGGTAATCCAGAGAGCCCATGGTCTCGCTGTCTCTGACAGTTTGAAGACCGATTGTGTTCATTAACTGCTGCTGCTCCATTGTTTCAGGGTTCGTGTGCGCGCACACACTGCCGGTGCTGTACGAGAAGTACCAGGACCAGGTGGACGAGTTCCTGTACAACATGCTGGGCCTGCTCCAGAACCAGTACCAGAAGCTCGGCAGCAAGGGCGTCCTCAGCAAAGGGAAGCTCAGGAAGAGCGACTAGCTGGGCTGGTCCATTGATGACGCCTGTCCTACCTAGCCCCCATGGCATGTACTACGCAATCAGCTGCGACTGCCTGAACAGCGGGTGGCCTCTGTCTCCGTTTCTGCTATCTCGATCCATGCCCTCTGTACAGTGACCAGGAACTACTACTTACTTTGTGTAATGTAATACTCCCTCTGTCTCAGGATATAGATATGATCAAAGTTGGCACAGTCTTCAATAATAACATTTGACCAATATTTACAACAACAAAATTATAGTCATATGAGCGCTTGGCAAATCATCCTTTGGCCAATGTCGCATCCTCCAAGCGCGCGGAGGTGGTGTTGATGCGCCGCTTCAATGCCATCCCAGAGGTGGCCACGGCAAACTCAGACTCCAAGAAGGCCTACACGCAGCTGTACAAGGAGAAATTCGACGACGACCATTTCGAGGTTGTTAGGGACCTCCTGCCGGCGCTTCGCAGCTGCACGGCCGAGGGCTTCACTGCCTGAGCGCCGCTTGTCGCTTGGGTTGCTTTAAGCGCGAGTAGTTTGTTGAGGGTTGGCCCTATAGGATATTGTTCGCTTCTTAGCAGTTAACGTTAGGGTTAGTGCTAAGTGTGTTGCGTGAGCTCTTTTATTCCGCGGGTTGTAAATAAATTTTTATTCTCCTCTTAATAAAAAATATGCGCAGCTCTCCTGCGTATTCGAGAAAAAAGTTTATAGTCATATGGAACTACCTCAAAATGCAATTGTTTGGTTTTCAAATTTCACTATATTTTTCTGGGGACAAATCAGTGTATGCGGTTTCAGCATATACTACTCCAATGCCCTGCTGCTTTCAGAGAGCACGGAGAGGATGAGGAGTGGCAAGAAAAGAACAACGAACAATTCACCAGCCCGGAAACGGCCCATGCTCTCAATGTCCGTGGGCTAACAAACAGAATGCGGCCCATCAACCGGCCCATGTTCTCAATGTCCGTGGGCTAACAAACAGAATGCGAGCAGCCCATGCCCCATAGAGAGAGAGTGTCCGTGCTCGGCCCGTGGGGTCGTGTCCTGTCGCGTCCACCATGGCGCGCGCGGGCGGCATGCATGGGGGAGGGATGCGGAGGGAACGTGCATGCCGGGGCGCCACCACGTGGAGACCGTGCCCGGCGGCCGCCCGCCATGAGCACCGGTGGGGCCCTGGCGCCACCTCGGACGGTGGCCGCCAGGCCCCCGGAGCCCCGATTCCCTGTGCCCTGCCTGCTAGTTACCCCTGTTCAGGCTCCATGCATTTTTTTTCTTCTTCTCATGCCCTGGCATGCGCTTGATTACAAGGCAACAGCATAACGTAGGGGATTAGGATCGGAACAGTGTGTTGGCTTGGGGGCAGCAGCACTTAAGCCTGTCAGGTTACGATCGTTGTTGTCGTCGACTACTCGTCGTCGTGCTAATAAATCATTACACTGACAGTCCCGCTCTTTGCAACATGATGACTCTGAACTGAAAGGGCATGCATTTGAATAATATCACCACATGATGATAAGAAGAATAGGTGACCAACCAAGTGATGATTAACCTTTCCATGATCTCTTACCAGGTGTTAAACTGTTAACTACTCGGTCACAAATGTCGCCGCTTAGCACTAGCTCGTCCAGACGGGAGTGCTAATGAGGGTGGGCTAATCTTTAGTCAAGACTTAAAAACTTTAGCACGTATATGGGTGCTAATATGTGCTAAAATTTAGCACTCAACTTTAGCTCATCCAAACTCCAGGCATCTCGGATTATGCATATTATGTAACATGTATAATGTCTCCTCGAGGCTAATTAATTAATATATAGGAGTCGTACGTAGGGGCGGATTCATCACGCAAGGGAGATCAAACTTACGTACGTACCCTGTGGACGAGGGAGAGCGAGGAATGAAGAGGAAAGCAGAGCCATTGTGGATTTGCAGCTTGTAGATTGTAATGATCATATCTAGCTGGAACAATTATATTTGCAAGCTGCAACAACGGCCTAGCTACGGGCCGCTGAACGAAACAATACAAGGGAAAAACTATATATTAACTAGCTGGCACAGACAATCCAACGCCGTGACGCCACGTCGGATCACGAGGGTGCACGTCTTGGAAAACTGAAAGGTAAGCAGGGGCCAGGGTATCTGTGCTCCAAGCTTTACACACAGAGATCTGCCGGCTGCCTGCCTTGTGCAAAGCTACACCGGTTTGCATGTGGCCAGTCGATCGTAAGCCCATCGTGGCATCATCTTTGAACAATCTGCATGCCCAGATACAATAAGATCTTCCTGGCGATTAACCTCTACCTCTACTCTGTGAAGAGAGCTCAGTGCTTCGATCTGGACCACGTACCCGAGGGATCCATCTCCGCGACGTGGCAATAGCAGCTGCTAGTAGCAGGCATCATCAGCAATGGCTATAAATAGCACCACCTGCTCACCAAACCCTCCAGCAACCTAGTGATCTGAGCTCCACACTCGATCAGTGACTCATTCTCCTTCCTGCTGCTGCTGCTTGCTCGAGGTCGAGGGGGTGAGAGTAGTCATGGCTGTGGCCAGATCCGACGATGATCATCAGTACTACGGTCGCTTTGTAATGATCATCAGGGGCTGCGGCGGCACCGGCGACGACGACGATGACGACTTCGACGTGGCTCCGGCTGCGTAATTAAACTGACGGATTTATTTGCTCCTGCAGGATGCGCGCGGTCATGATCTCGATCTACGCGCTGAGATAGATCGTATATAGCGATGAGTATTTTGCTGAGGTTTCGAGAGAGGTACGGTGCCGCTGTATATTTCATGGCTCCGAGCGAGATAATAATTTTACTCCGTCCGGTAATAGCTTGCTTAGCTAGCTCTAGTTACTTACGGTACTAATTACCAATAAAGAAGCATCCATGCATGCATATGTGTGGATCGGAGCAGCTAATTAATGTACTGGAGGTTTCTACAGATACATTTTAGTCAAAAACCAGGATAGTCGTTGCTGTCCAGGGGCTCATGCTTGACGGATGTACTATACTGGAGCATCATCGATCCTAGCTTGTTGGTGCACGAGGTCTGGATCGAGGTGTACTTCCATTCATTATATTAATTAGAAAAAAAGGAGATCGAGTTCATGGCTAATCTTGAATTAATGACGATTGTTGTCTTCTACTCTTTGGGTTCCAATTCGATCTCTGATTGAGTTTCAAGTGGGAGGGGTTTATTTATTTACAGTTTACACTATCTGAGTTTTCATCTTTTATTTACAGATTTTTACAAGTGACCAGTACGTGTTATTAGTACCAGCCTAACAATTGGATATGGCTGAAGGTACCACAAGTTGACACAAAGAAAGCAAATGAACTGGTGTACGTTTCAGTATTATATATGGAACAAGATATTAAATCTTCACTCAAAAGTTCATTTTTATTTTAAGCGTGCAGTTATACTTTTTAATACACAAAGAAAAAACTCTGGACCGTACCAATTAACACAAATAAAAGTTAGTTTTAGCTTAAGTTGGATCGTCTAGGCCTCACTACTATACTTTTGAACAAAACATGGAATCTTAAATTTTGGATTGAACGGCAGCCTGGTCAGGATATGTAAGGCAAGCCTAGGCGGTTGGTGTAGTTTAGGAGCAACTTCAAAGCAGCCATCATCAAAATTAGTTTGTGTGGCTGCAACAGGCACAACCGAACAAGGGGAGTCTAAACGAAATTTCAGAACAACTGGACAGGCAACATTAGAATGTGCATCAAGCTGCAAGCCATGTTTTTAGTTTGGATTTTATATCGGTTTACGGTTTATAAGCAGGTAATAATTAATGTTGCGCCCACAACTAAGAGGAAATTGCAGCAGGTGCCCAAAACAGCTTAGAAGTGAGTTTGTCGAAGTCAAATATGAGTCTTTTCATGCACAAAAGTAGCACTATAAGGAAAAAAACTTAAATGAACTAATCAAATAGATTCCAGGTATAACAGAACTACATAACTAGCATGCCCTGATGTAGACAAAACCTTGATGGATATATTGTTTTATGAGTTGCGTATTAAAAGAATCTCTACGACCACACTAAAAAGACTAGAAATCACCATATTAATAATAGAGAAAATACATTATATTGTGCACTACAATAAAGCAAATTGAGTGTTCTAATACGGTTGTTTTCCTCAGAATTTGCAAATCACCAATAATTTACAAAAAGTTAAAAAAGTGAAATCATGAAGAGAGTATCGCATGGTGTCGTTCCCGAAAATGGGCGGCAGCTAAACTACTCGACGGCGTGTGTCGTGCGTCGTGATCGGAGGTGGCCTAGCACACAATGACTCGAGGGATTATACTGGTTCAGGCGAGAACACCCTACGTCCAGTCGGGGGTCAGTCGGATGTATTGCTCGAGCCCAGGTGCTCGTGAGAGTTGGGGAGTACAAGCTTTTCGAGTGCTAGAGAGCTCGGTGTTCTGTCTAACTTGACTTCTTGTGTCTGATTCTATGGAACCCCTCTTTTATAGCTCAAGGAGGGCCCATATTACAGTAAATTCCTTGAAGGAGAAGGCTTCGGGGAGAAATATCTTTAACTCCGGCAGTCGGACGGCCCAAGTCGTCAATGGGCTGTACAGGTGGTCAGTCGGGGATGTCCTTGGTGGATTGCGTGATCCCGAAGTCCTAGGGATCTTCTGGTCTTGAACCTGTTCGCCGGGTCTGGTCAATCAATAGGTACGGGAGCCCTGATGGGACGATGAAGCCGTCCCATCTGGGGGAACTGTTTGCATGCCAGGTCCCATCACAGTTTATGGTTTCTTGGTGGTCAGGCCGTGACGACGCTAAGTCTAGTCATCACAAGGACCAAGTGGACGCCACCGTGTTGTTCCTCTGCTGCGGCAGAGGCACAGTGGCCCACTGTTTAAGCGTGCGACCCCGGGAGGGCCGCATCCACTTGGTACGGCCGGGCTTGACCCTTGCGGAACAAGTCTGGGCGCTCGTGACCAAGTGAGATTTCTCTTCTAGCGACGTCCCGAGTCAGTCGGGAGCCTAAAAGGAGAGGGAGGAATGGTGTCTGCGGTCCTCTGCCGAGTCCTCTAGCGAGCGTTCGGACTCGGCGTTGTGGGCTGTGGAGTTCTGCTCGAGGAGAACCCCTAGACGGGGCTCATGGGCTCAGGCGGCCCACGAACGTTGCATGGCTAAAAGACCGTGAATGCGAGAATCACTCCAGTTTTGGCCCGACAAGGTGGGCATGCTAGGATCCCCAGTTCTATGAACCCAACACATGGCAAAGAGATCTATCTGCCGGATCGACGTAAAAGTGCCATGTGACCTAGGGAGTGAAGTAACCACCCTAGAGATTTTGACGAAGTCAATGGATAAGGCGATAGGGTTGGCGAAGTGGAAGAGCAGAGGAAATTCAACAATATCAACCTCTTGACACCACAACACCTACACAAAAAGTGAAGAAGCCACACCGTCGTGGCTAGAAGGTAGCTTTATCAACTCGCAAATAAACGGATCCACCAATACAAGATTGAAGAGACAAGTCAGATATGCATCCACATAATTAAGCTATATGTTTGTACTATGTTTCGCAGAAAAAAGTATACTAGAAACTAGCCCAGTTGGACATAATAATTGGGCTGAGTAGGGTTGGCTACATTCGCTAGCTCCACTCAATAAAATCACTCATATCGTTTCTTTAAAACCTTAGAATAATCGGTGTCGTAATACACTATATGACTAAAAGATTATATTACTCTTAATAAACATGAAAACTATGTTGCTACATATGGCATCCCCATTTATCACGAGTACATATTTCACGCTATAAAATATGATGATTAAAAAGACACTATATATCTTGGTCTAGATTGTTAGGATAAAACAATGAAAATGAAACAGCAGAACAAAATCATTTGAATAAATTAGTTTAAAGTTAAAAAAAAGCCTAAATATTAGGATGAAAAAATACTAGTTGCACACGCTATTTGCGCGGGACACCTTGCTAGCTCTAGACTAAACAAAGGTGTAAACAAAAAAAAGGAACTCTTTGCGTCCATTGTTGTTGTACTTGTGCAGTTGCAAACCTGCTTGCCTCATCTTGTCAAACAGAGTCAGATCACCCGAACGCAGCCGTCCAATAGCTCCCGTCAGGCAAAGTGGTTTCAGCTACAAGAAGGTGAGCTGATCAACCAAACACAGCGAAGCTAGCAGCCATGGCCGCCCATGCTTTGGAAGGCCAACAACCAGTGCCACGTAGAGGGCTCTCCTTCTGAAGCTATAAATTTCCCGGCAAGGACCCATGCCTTTGCATCGAAGTAAACAGCTTCAGTTAGCAGCTAACTAGTTCCTAAACCCTCTTGCTTTGTAGCTAGCAGTCGGTGAGTATACCGGGAGCATCCATGGCATCCTCCTCGGCTCTCTTCGCCACGGCGCTCATCATGGCGCTCATGCTCGCGGGCAGCAGCACGAGCCGTGCCGTGCGCCACCTCGCCGACACGACCCCTGCCGCTGCTCCTGCCGCCGTCCCAGGCAATCCTGCCGTGCCGAAGCCGCCGGTGCCAACGGTGCCAACCGTGCCCGCGGTCGCTCTGCCACCGATGCCCGCCGTACCGACGGTGCCAACGGTCACCGTGCCGCCAGTTCCCCAAGTGCCGGCGGCAACCCTGCCACCCATGCCAGCAGTGCCGGCAGTCCCCGCGGCGACCATGCCACCCATGCCAGCAGTGCCGGCGATCCCCGCGGTGCCCACCACCGTGCCGAACGCGGCGTTGCCACCCATGCCGGCCGTTCCCGCCGTGCCGAAGGTGACACTGCCTCCGATGCCCGCCGTTCCTAAGGTTACCCTGCCACCGATGCCTGCCGTCCCCAAGGTGACGCTGCCGCCGATGCCATCCGTCCCCGGCGTTCCGATGCCATTCTTGGCGCCGCCTCCTTCGGCGTAAATCAAGCACGCGCTCGGTGCTTGTGTGGACACGCTGATTGTCTGTCACTTGCGGATGTCTGATTGTTGCGTCATCGCTCGATCGAGTATTTGCTGGGAATGATGCTGTATTTTCATGTTCAGATTGGCTGGAGTTTCTTTCTTGGCTTCCATTTGATTTGTGTGGTTCTATATGTGTATGTATTAGTTGGAGAGGTCTTGGGTTCTGTCATTGATTGCTTTTGTATGTACAACGTGTTCTCAGCAATCTTGTGTTTCTGTATATTGGGTTCAATTTGGTCACATTGTGTTTCATTGTATAATGGAAATACTCATATACTCATATCTTCTTGGAAGTTCAAAGGCTAAATTTTCCCCTAGAAAAGCAGAAAATGACAAAAAAAATAAAAATCATTCTCACCCAACAATCCAACATGTTTGGAGGCATAAGTAATATTTCTCTCGAGAAAAACCACATTGCTCCCTCTTAATGAAAAATATGCTCACCATGATCACGAAAAAAACTATTTTAGCGGTCTTAGCTTTAAACGTCGATAGAGTCACACAATAGAGCTCGTAAACAAAATTAAGGAGATCGATGGGGCACTATTGAAGCCGAAGAACTCGACAAAGCCATTGCGTAGGCGAGAAAAAATGTTGCTAATTCGCAACTAGATGATCTCTTGGAGGAGTTGGCTCTAATACCATGTAACAATGAAGAGAACCCCTTAGGGTAGCGCCGGTGTTCATTATATAGCCAGGAATAAATCCATGTCGAACACTATAATCGATGTTCATTACAAGATCTTCTCCTACTAGGAGAGGATAATTACATGAGCCGGACTCTAAATCCATGTCGGACACGACATACTTCTACACAGTGCAGCCTGTAAACTTTTCTCTATTCGAGGAAATGGGTACAATCCCATACCAATTTGTTAAACAATACCGAAATAATATGCTCCTACGATTTACAATTAAAATTATTGGCCACTAAATCTGAAGAGCTGCCAATTTAATGTATTTGGTACGTAAGATTTAAGGGAACTTTAACTAATTTCACTATATTATACAATATCCAGGAACCAAATAAAATTGTCTCGTGCGCACCCCGATTTCTAAGAAATGGTCATTTCTTGATGCTGAAAATGTCTTATAGTGTTCAAATGTTTTCTGCAAATATAGTGGACATAATGCCATTGACATCACAGGTGATTGCATTTCCAACGGCTCAACCAGTCGGCTTAAATGAAGAAAAAAAATCTCAAGCGGTCAGAAAATCATCACAAAATGGTCACCTTGCCTATGCTGCAAACTAAGCAATATCTTGCTTCGTTAATTTCCTTCATGGTGTGAAAATGTAAAATAAATTAAAGGGAGCATGAAAGCCCCACCTAAGGTTTAAAATTTCAGAGGAGTTTCATGAACTTCATGATTCTTGACAGTGAGCGAAAAATAATTGAGTCAAATAATATTGCTAAACTTAAAATTTGTTTGCATTATATAGCTTAGGTATTGCAGATTGTAGCGCAATATGGGTTGGAATCTCCTTCCTCATGAGAGAGGTGCCAGGGACCTCTTTCCTGAGAATAAACAGCAAGCAATTGAGCTATAGGCCACGTCGTTAATACTAATTCTATAGCTTTCCTAATCAGCTTTACAGAAATTAAACCATCAAAAAAAATATTTTTTTGTGACTGAATAGAAATAAATTCTGCTGATTTCCCTGATGACGGGGAAAAAATTTGAAACGAAATTGAAAATCTTGTTGCCACCATGCTACAAAATTCACGCATATATGAGTTTCGTAGGAACTTTGCAATAAGAAACCTTTGTAAGACTCCTTTACAACCATACTGAAATAACTCCTTTACAGCCAGGAGATTGAATGGTTTAGATCAGTGGTCCTTGTTTACTAGTTGCCAACAAAAGAGATCAAATCACCTGGTTATGATGGTCTCTAATGGAGTTTTGTAAACCAATCAATTGTATGTAGAGCATTTCCCCTTTTAACTAGTCAAACACATAAAGTTGTGGTGGGCAGGGGAGAGGACAAGTGGACAACTGCCTAGCCTGAACCTGATCGATGCCTTTTTTTCTCCATAACTAACCTGAAGCCTCCTGAGAAAATGTTGCTGACTGTTGTTGTACCTAACGGTTAAGGAGAGGACTCTGTTGCCGTATCAAGTTCAGCTGCTGACGTGATCATAGTTCAGAAACCTACCGGATGTGCAGAAGGTAAGCTAACCAGGGAAGAAGGATGTACCACCTAGATCGCTGCCACACCTCCCCCTCACCAAATTCTCGTCTTGGAAGGTAACCAAAAGTGCATGGCTGACGACCAATTAGGACAAGATGTGGCCTATAAATTGACATGCATCACCATGTCTCTGCATCACCGGTAAGCAAAAAGCTTCAGTTTGTAACTAGTTCTTGATCTTGCAGCAGCCTTTCTAGGAGCTACTAGTAACCTGCTGCGGTGAGCACAACAAGATCAGCCATGGCTTCCGGCTCAGCTCTCTTCGCCACGGCGCTCGTCATGTCGCTCGTGCTCGCGGGCAGCACCACCAGCCACGCCGCGCGCCGCCTCGCGGACACGGCACCGGCAGCTGCTCCCGCGGCCGTCCCTGCGGGCATTCCTGCCGTGCCGAAGCCGCCAGTGCCAACGGTTCCAACCGTGCCCGCGGTCGCTCTGCCACCGATGCCCGCCGTGCCGACGGTGCCAGCGGTTCCCCCAGTTCCCGCCCTCCCCGCTGCGACCCTGCCACCCATGCCAGCAGTGCCGGCGATCCCCGCGGTGCCCACCACCGTGCCGAACGCGGCGTTGCCCCCCATGCCGGCCGTTCCCGCCGTGCCCAAGGCGACGCTGCCTCCGATGCCCGCCGTGCCTAAGGTCACCCTGCCACCGATGCCATCTGTCCCTAAGGTGACGCTGCCGCCGATGCCATCCTCCGTCCCCGGCGTGCCGATGCCATTCTTGGCGCCGCCTCCATCGGCATAAGAATGCTTGAGCGCAGTGCATCTGTGGAGTTTCTGTCACCTGGAGATGTCTGATTGTTGAGCCGCTCCATCGAGTATCTGTATTTCAGCAGCTTCCTTTTGATGTGTGTGGTTATATATATGTGTGTGTATTGTTTGGAGAGGTCTTGGGTTATGTTATTGATTACTTTGTATATGTACAGAGAGTGCTCCGCTACATATGGGTTCCATTTGATCATTTGTGTTTCAACGCTGTATTCATCCCTTCTTGGTAGTTCATGGACATGAATTTTCTCCCTGTATGTAAAAGCAAATAAAATAAAGGAATCCGTTCTCATTCAACATAACTAGTTTTAATTCCCGCAGAAAAAAAACCATAGCTTTTGAAGTCACGTGCAACCTGTCTTCCCTAAAAAAATATGCTGGTATACAAATGCCTAAATAGTACTCCTTCCGCTGCAAATTATATATCATTTTCGTATTTCTAGACGCACGAGTACTTTGCGCGCGCCTTGGTGCCCTTGGCTTAATTTTTTCGATATAAGTAAATCTAAAATTTATATGCTTGTAATGGAACATTTAAGCAGGAAAGATACTATTTATTTGTACAGTAGGAATCTAAACAAAGAAGTACATTTACACATAATGATATTAAAGCTGACACCTATGATTTGCACTGAAATTTAGATGCAGAAGTGCATATCAGTAGGGAGATTCTACAGCTAAACATTTTTTTGGTCCTGATACATTCGATCATGTAGTCTTTGGGTCTTTGGCGGCTCTTGTTACCTGTAGGCTTTGGCGCTCCTTTTTTTTCTTTTTCTCAAGATGAGTAAATATAGAAAGCATATATTTATAATGCAACATGTAATCTACAGAGTGGTATCATTTAGTCTTCTAATATGAATCTAAATACATAGGTACATTATATACAATGGTACTAAAGCTAACAACTATGTTTTTCCCCTAGTAGCTACACTAAAATATTTTATTGGTAACTGAGAAATTGGATTATAAAGTTCCTGGAGTCTCCAGTTGCTTTCACAAAGCATCTGTTGCACATGTTCTCCTGCAGGCCATTTAAATTTAAAAATATAAGATACCAGTTCAATTGTGCTTCTGAAATAGGTAACAGAGTGTGATTTTACCTGTAATAAGTTTATATTTATTAGTGCTCTAGGAAGTGACATGATTTTCCTTTTGATTTTTTGACAGTAAAGGCTGGAAGGATATCATTCCTTGAATTGAACTGAAAGAGGCATGTTTTTTCATGTAGAAGTTGTTTGGCAACATTTGAATTTAGAAATTTTTTGGTAGCATCCCAATCTTTATAAACTACTTCAGCACAATACCATGCGTATAACATTAATAGGTGCAGTAGAAAAGAGTTTTGGGGCTCTGAAACTAAAGGAACCTCCTAAGCTTGGGGCAGATAACCAAAATACAATGGTTCATACTGTTGTTGGTGAGATAAGTGTGGCTAATAATCTGTATAAGATATTACACAGAAGCTGTTCCATTTTCTTTCCAAATGGTATTGGCTGGGTAGAGCTATGGCTATGGAATAGCTGAGGGTGTATTGGTATGGGAGAGAGGTGGGTTTCAATATAGCTGATGAAGCGTTTTGAAAATGGGTACCGTATAAGGGCTGCAAATGTGGTGAGGATGCTTGCTATGATTAAACGAATAAATCTTTTAGTATTTCTTTGATTGTGATTGGCCTACGCGCATATCTTTTTTTTAATTTTAGGAGGAATTGGCTAATGATTGGCGGTGAGGGAAAAAGGTGAATTATCGAATAACTTCGTAGTTTTAGGCATGCTGCTGGATATAATTGAAGGAAAATATAGTAATGTAAGATTAGAACTGTATGAATGTAAACAAAATTAATTTATTATTATTATTTTATACGTTTGAGAACAGAGCCGTTGTGTTTGAGTAGTTACCTAGCATTTGTAATCTTCCATTCTCCGGGTTCGCAATTAGAATCTGCAAAATAACAAATGTATAAATTTATCTTGAATAGATGGAATAGATTATATATGAACTAGGTTAATGTAAGGCTAAAAAAAATATGATGAGTCATTCAATCTATTTGTATCTATAGTGTAATAGTCATCTCCAGTATCATTCACATTTGGAGTTCTACTCAAAAGCTTCTGCAACCATATTTGGATCTTCAAAGAGATGTTTTTCACTATTGTAAATAAATATGGATAATTAGAATTTGGTAAGAAATAATGGACAGTGAATACCAATTCTATAGGCATTTATTTTATTTACCTAGAACTTGATTGGATGAAGTATCCTGTAGATCAGTGTCTACCCATGGTAATACACATCACGCCATATATGACACAGTACATTGTTTTGGATACCCTAAAAACCGATAGACATGTGGTAGTTTAACATGGGCAGGCATATATGTTTTATAGTGTAGTAAACTAAGAGAGCCTGCGGCTGTGCATAGTCTCATGGGCAAAGAAATAATCATCCCAGAAGGTAGTGCACATCAGGACTGCATGCTCTCTAGATAGCTTTCTAACTGTACATCGAAAGGAGAAAGAAAAATACTTAACTGGTTCAATCCATTGACATTCTAGAACGCCCAAATAGCAACTGAACTTGAACAGCACTCGAATCTCCTCAACCCTGCTTCTCTCCTGAATAGCCTACATAAATGATAAAGACAGCAGATGAGTTCCTCAAATGTACTTTTTAATTTCCATTACTGCTGAACTACATGCACAGTAGGTATTGACAAAGCAAAAATTTTCTAAGTGAAAAAGTGTAGTATAGATACCGAAATCAAAAGCATAGTCAATTTGGTTCATATTTTTCATTAAGTCTGTAACAAATTTTGTACCTTACCTGAAGCTTTTTTTTTTGCAAAACTTAACTGGAGAAAATAAATGCTTGATGAGTAGATAGGAAACCTGCTGGGACACAGAACTGGAACCCTCTACCAAGAGCAAACCCTGCTGAGGCATGTGCTGCACATCAATTTCAAACTATGATAAATCTGTTATAAAGGTTTCAGTGATATTTAAAACTATTTGACATGTAATTGTCAAAATAGTAAAAGGGTAGCCAGCTTAGAATTTTAAACAGTCACTTACCTATAACTTGGTAAAGTCCACACTATTAGTATCATGCCTGCTGTTTTTGTGAAGACTCTGAACCAATGTTCCTGCAAGGATCATTTATATATCGCCTAGGCATCTTGTTTTGCTGTGATCGATGCAAAGCAAATGGATTTAATTATGTTGCAAAGGATAGCACACTTCTGATATAAACGGTGCAAATAACTTGATTCTAGAGTCTTTGTCATTCTGATCTACTAAGCAATAAAGATGAAGAACCCAGCTAGTATACAAAATAAAGCGGAAAGAGAAATTAAGATTTTTTGGAATATTGAAGGACCGTATAAGCTAAAGAACATGTCAGATTAGTTGTTGAAGGTTTGATAACCTGAGACTAGTATTATTTAACCCTAATTTGTAGAATAATACTACAGTGGTATTGGATAAAGCCTGACGGGCAGTGCTTGGTGCGGCCACCATATAATGCATCAAAGCAAGAACCTATAAATATGACTATATATTTTATTTGTTGAACCTTTTCTGCTTTCCATACAAATTTTTTTATTGTGAGTTATCGGAGAAGTGTAATAACTTACACCATATGTCTAGATATCTGAATTACATATGCATATGCAAATTTCAAAAGTGTTGTGTCATTTGACCAACAACTAGGATAATTACATATGAGTCTGCTGATGCAAAAGTTGTACCAATATATTTGTATTTCAATGTACGTCCATGCATTGTTATGGCATTTTTACTAGTAACAATATACTACACGGAAACTTTCAGTCTAAGTTCAAGCTATTTTAAAGACTGCCTAATCAAATTGTGTCATACATTCATGCACCAAGGAAATATGTACTGTTCAGCCATGTAGTTCACTATTACTACATTCGTTCCAAATTATAACTTCTTTTACTTTTTCTAAATATATAGTTTTTGCTATGTATCTAGACATAGCATATATCTAGATGCAGAACAATAGCTGTGTATCAGAGAAAGCCAAAACGAGTTATAATTTGGAATGGAGGGAGTATTATATAGCTACACACGTGCGTGATCGCTGCAACCCTAGCAGTGTGCAGCAAGTGCATGGGACAGATCATTCAAGTGGTTCGATTTGCCTGGTAGCTTGTCTCGTTTAGTTAACATTTTTTCATGTGCAACATAGAAAAACTTTGTGCCCCCAATGTCCTCACTGGCATATGGTGCTTAAATAGGTGTAGGAAGCCTTCTTAGGAGACAGGGCGTGGCCTTAGCTCCGCATTGGTTCAACACCTCATAGTGAAGAAATTGTGGTGGCCATGTGATAGATATCTATACATATAACTTATCTCCTCCCGTGTGATGGCGCGGGAGATTAATCGTTCATTTGTGTCTGTGACTTATCCCCTTCTCTTGGACATTCTTCCTAGACATGATGCCTTTATATCTTCGCCACATTTCCTTCCCGCGTCCCGCTGAAAAAAATGCTGCATGCGCCCACTCTCTGATGTCATCGCTGATGCAAGCCAGAAAAAGCAAAACATTTATTTAAAATGCTATAACTTCCGAACGGTTTATCCATTTTCAATTCTGTCTGCACTGGTGTGTTCTGCGTGACCAACGAATAAAACTAGACCCCATTTGCATATGTTTCGACAAATTTTATTCTAGTAAGAAATTATGTGTACTAACTTATAACCTATAACTTAAAACTTATGCCAAAACTTATATACAAAAGTTATGAAACATAACTTATGTACAAAAGTTATTAAACACGAAAGAAATGAATTAACTTATAACTTAGGCCAAAACTTGGAGACACAAAAGTTATTAAATACAAAAGGAATGAACTTATAACTTATGCCAAAACTTGGAAACACAAAAGTTATTAAACACAAAAGGAACGAATGAACTTATAACTTGTACCAAAACTTGGAACACAAAAGTTATAAAACGCAACTTATGTACAAAATGTTATATTGTCAAAGTTGTGAATATTAGTTGTGAATAAAGGTTACGTGTATGACTTAGAAACTTTCAAAAAAGGAGAGTTGCGAATTTTTTTCCAAAAATGGAAAGTTGCGGGACTGCTCAATTGTTCGCTGGATTTGAATCCAGTGAACGCCCACAGGACTGGAATTGGGAGTTATATGATGCGAGATCGAATCAACCTCAAGTCGAGGTCAAGATCAAACTATTGCCTCATCTTAGCTGGCAACCGTCCAAGTTTCGTTCTGAGATTACTCACTGGAATATGTACAGGTTTGCTGACTAGTATTGAATTCTTGTAGGCTCAGTAGATGTGTCAAACTGTTGTCAGAACTCGGAAATGCAGAAAAAACCACAGCCACCAAGGTGTTCATTTGCATCCCAGAGTTTCTACAATGCCTCTTCTCATTTGTATTTTCGAATTTCAACTAGACCCCGATGGGAATCTGAGGACAATACTGTTTCCTTTACAACTCGCAACTACTACATTATTAGATTCAGATAGGCAGAATCTCGCAACTTATTACGACCAAGGTTTTAACTACAATAGCACACCAGTTAATTCTCCATTTCACAGTATGCATTAACTGGTGTGTTATTGTAGCTAAAACCACTTATCTCAAATACGAAAGAAGCATTAACAAAAATTCACCACAGGAACAAACAAACACATTGGCAGACTAAGGAAAAAGTAGGCAAACTGTAGAAAGATTTCGCTGCAGCTGCAGAAGGGAACGAAGAGAACAGAAAAATCACTGGGCAGCACACTGCTTTGCCGCTGATGCAGACTTGGTGTAGTCCTTTTTTATTTTCTTCAGTGTCACCACAATATCGCTCATCGATAGCCTTTGGTCAGGTGAGTCACTTGAGCAGAGCAAACCCAACTCAAATATTGGTGGCAGTAAGTGCTTCAGGTCGGGGGCAGAAGAGGAAGCTTCTTGGAGGATCTGTTCGTCCAGAACATGGAAAATATCTGATGGAAAGGCTTGGTGAACCCACTGCCTGATGCTCAGATCTCCAACAAACATGGGATCTGTGGGTCTCTTTCCAGTTAATACTTCAAGAAGTAGGATTCCAAAGCTGAACACATCACTCTTGCGGGATGCCTTTCCAAAGGATCCATACTCTGATAGCTCAATAAATTCAGATAACAACGTGTTAGCACGATAAATCAAACCGAAAGAGTAAAAATGATCAAAGATATAGTTATAGCAAAATAGCATAGTGGTAGTACCTGGTGCCATGTACCCAAGTGTTCCAGGCATGGTAGCAGTAGTCATTGAGTTGTCCTCACCCAATAGCAACTTTGCAATTCCAAAGTCTGCCACGTGTGCTGTCATGTCGCTGTCAAATAGCACATTGCTAGGCTTCAAGTCACAGTGCAGGACGACCTCGTAATGCTCATGGTGAAGATAGTCCATTGCCATGGACACATCAAGCATGATCTCCAACCTTTTAAGGAACCCCAAGTTCCTTCTAACTTCAGAATGTAGGATCTTCTCTAAGCTACCATTGGGCATGTACTGGAGCACGAGCGCTCTGAAGTCCAGGTTGGAGCAGGAGTTTAGTACCCTTATCAGGTTGCGGTGCCGAGCCATGCGAAGCACACGACACTCCGCATCGAAGCTCCTGATGGCCTCTTCCAGCTGCATGTTTAGAACTTTCACAGCAACCACCAAACCATTGCTCAATTGGCCCTTGAAAACTTTTCCGAAGCCTCCGGTCCCCAACAGGTTGTCGTCGCTGAAATTTGCTGTGGCATGAACGAGGTCATGGTAGGAGACAATTCTGTGCTCAACCATATCACCTTGATGAACGATGATAGAGCTTTTAGCCTCTCCCTTGCTCTTAAGTTTCCTTCTGATCATTAGGCAAACACAAAGCAGAGTAGGCCCAAATGCTACGGCAGCAGCAAGGGTTACATATTTCAAGAAGCGCCTAATATTCGTGTGAGACTTTTCATGATGACGACATGGCGAAAATCCGAGGCGTGGAGCGTCACATAGACCAGCATTCCCAATCAAAGATTGGATCGTGATATTTGAGAATATACCTCCCTCTGGTACCCTGCCTTCTAGCTTATTAAAGGAGAGATTCAGGGTTGTCAAGAATGCGAAGTTAGCAAAGAACATGGGAATGGTGCCAGAGAGATTGTTTGAGGAGAGATCTAACGCTTGCAGGCTAGTAAGGCCTTGAAACGAGCCTGGGATAGAGTTTTCGAAGGAGTTGTGTGACAGATTTAGGTTGGCGAGCATCCTAGGTTGTCCAAACGATTCTGGGATGCTTCCACGCAAAAAATTGGAAGAGAGGTCCACTGTGTCCGCTTGTTTTAACCCACCTACATCACCGGGTAATTCACCTGTAAAGAAGTTATGAGAAAGATCTAGCTCGATAAGCTTCTCAAGGCTAAAAAGGCCTGGCGGTATTGTTGAACTCAACTGGTTCTGGGACAAGACCATGTATTCTATCCAGCTAAGATTGCCAATGCTATCCGGTACAGAGCCCAAGAATTTGTTTCCTTGGAGAAACAATTGCTGTAGGATTTTGAGTGTACCGATTTCCGCTGGGATATGGCCTGACAAGTGATTGCTTGAGACATCAAAGAATGCTAGATTTTGCATCACTACGATAGACTCTGGGATTGGCCCTGTGAGCAGGTTGCCGGAGAGTTCTATCCTTTCAAGGCTACTTAAGTTTGACAGCGTCGATGGAAGCCTGCCTGTTAACTTGTTGCCACCTGCCGCGAAGCGGAGTAACTTTGTAGACAGGTTTCCCACGAGGTCTGGGAATGCCCCGGTGAAGGAGTCATCAGATATGTCAAGGACCTCGAGTTTCCTACAGTTGGGAAGGGAGGACAGCAAGTCGGTTAGATTCCCCTCTAAATTATTGTCCGACAGAGGAAGACATCGCAGAGCTGGGATGTTCCCAAGTGTTGGTGGCACTGACCCAGATAACTGATTCATTTGCAAATTCAGGAAAGACAGTTGAGATAAATTCCCAAGAGAATATGGAATTGGGCCACTCAGCTGACTTAAAGCAAGCTGCAGCGCAGTAAGCTGGGAGAGATTGGCAAGAACAGATGGAATAGAGCCAACCAGGTAGTTTCCACCCAATGACAGATAGGTGAGGCGTGGTAGCTGAGCCAGCCAAGTCGGCACCAAGTCGGAGAAACGATTACGATACAAATCGAGGTATCCAAGGTGTTGGCATGCTGCAAGCCCTAGTGGAACCGGGCCTGCGAAGTTGTTCTTGCTGAGGTCAAGCCACTGCAGCATCGGAAGGATGAAACTGCCGTTGCTCGGAATCACACCACTGAGATTGTTATTGTGGAGTGCAATAGTTTGCATCCTCGACATGTTGTAGATGGCTGGGGGTACCGTGCCGCCAAGCTGGTTGTAATTCAGGTTCAAGTACTCAAGCATGGGCAAGGAACCCAAGCCGTGTGGTATGGGACCCGACAGGCTGTTGTTTCCCATGTCGATGTGCCACAGGGAAGGCGTGTTGTTGAACAGATGCGGTGGTATATGGCCACTCAACTGGTTGCTTTCGAGAGAAACCCTCTGAAGGCCGCGCATGTTGTGCAGCAGCCCCGGTGGGATCTCCCCCGAGAGGCTGTTGCTGCCTAGGCGAAAGAGTGCGAGCCTTGTGAGGTTTCCTATGCTAGCAGGGATGGCGCCGGAGAGGCTATTCCCGAATAGAGAAAGGACCCTCAGGCGACGTAGCGTACCAAGCTCAGCGGGGATCGAGCCAACGAGGCCGGTGTTGGTCAGGTTGAGCAGGGAGAGGAAAGAAAGGTTACCAAGCTGTGGGCTGAGCTCTCCTTGAAGGAGCACGTCCGGCAGCGACAGAGCCGTGACACGTCGCCGCCGCCGGCCGCATGACACGCCGACCCAGTGGCACAAGGACACATCGGCTCTCCAGCTGCTGGCAAGGATACCGAGAGGATCAGAGAGCTGGGATTTGAAAGCCAGCAGCACGGCGAGGTCGGCGCTGCTGCCGTTGCTCTCACTGGAGTTGGCAGTGGCAGAGGAAGAAGAGACTCCTTGCACAAGGGCTGACAACGAGATGGCCAGCAAGACCGATCTGCAACTGCAAGCAACCGCCATCGGAGTGAGCTGCTAGCTTGTGCCAAGGTTGCGCGTGTCTATAACTCTATATATCTATATATATATATAGACACACACACGGTAGAGCTCTTTGTCGAACCGATCACGCCGTAATAGATCACCCACCACCCAGAGCGCATCGCGGCCATCAATAAATGGCGTGCGTAGGAAGACCGATGACGTGCGCTAGCAACCTTCCAAAGATTCCAGCATTGATTGTTGTCTGATTTGTCTTGACCTACTGATATCATGAGTCCTAGAGGCAATATAGTAGAGTCGTACAACGCGTTTCTCTTTTACTAGATCTACCTGCCATTAGGGCTAAAGAGAAACGCGTTTATCTTTTATTTGACCTACCTGCCATTAGGACTAAAGATCGAGAAACGCGGTGTGCAACGCGCATGCATCCAAAGAGTGTGCCCTCAGCAAACTCATTAGTTTGGCTACTTGTACTAGAGTGCTATAAAGAAAGAGCCTGAGACAACGGTCTTATTATTATACTGACAAACTAGTTCGTCCACTAGACTAGCTAGACTCTTAGTTATTATTTAATATCAGTGGAGATGTACGTGTCACGTTCACGTGTTTAAAGAACATGTATATTTAAAAATAGCACGTGTTTAAAGAATAATTATATTTTAAAATAACACGAAACTCAAATTGATATAACAAAGCAAAGTTGGGAATTATTTTTTATTAAAAACGTAGCAATCCACTCCATTCTAAATCTAAACTAATCCAGATCCTCGTATAAAGTTTCTTCAGTTTTGATTCCTTGAAGATTCTCGTAGCATCTCACGTACTCGCACACGTATTTCAATGCAGATTTATGGCCTCCAGCATCTAAGCGTGGTACTTCATGGAATTTTTTTAGCTCTTCAGCTCGAGCAACAACCGCACATCTGCAAAATAGGTTCCGTACTTATGCCAACTCTAACATCTGCAATAGAAAACTAAAACTGTTGATGGTGTAGTAATTCATAAATATATATACATACACACAAAGAGAAAGTCAATAATATTAATATTAACAGTCAATATAACAATAACAATACAAATAACTAAATTACCTTCTAGTGTTGATTCCCACGGGTATCCTCTTGCATTGCTTAAAGAGATTGAACTGTGGTCAGATGCAGCCAAATATCCTATATGTGTATGGGATCAAAAAAAATTAAATACTACAAATTATTGTTCTACGATTAGACATCTACGAAATCATACTCACTCATACTCTGGTCAACAACAAATTTATTGGCCATGATAGTATAGTTGTGGATATCGACCTCGATGAAAAGTTTGTGGCTCTCGTCGTCAACTTGGGTAACAAAACATATGAATGCCAGGGCACTGCGATCGATCAAGATTAATGTATTGCACTTATTTTATAGAGTATTGAGAACAAACAAAAAACATAGTTTACACAAAGAAAAGAACTAGCCTGCTGTCCTTCAAGCACAATTGTCTAATTCCATATGGCTGCAACAAGCTGTAGTCCGCTGGACAAACAAAAGCCACCACGGCTACTACATCAACCTCAGTTCCATGAGGCTGTGCCATGGCAGATTCCAGGGACAAAAAGAAGAAGAAGACATAGGAGTCATTTTTTCGGTAGGGGCTGTAGCTTGCGATCTGCTTGTCGTGTAATGGGGGAGCGTATATATGGCCTGCAGTTCAAGATCTTGTGATTCTGCAATGAACTCGGGCGCAGAAACGGAGCTCCCCATGCGGCAGGGTGTGGCAGCTGCCCCACCTACTGCCGGAGTAGCACCACTAGGACCCCCTGTCTTCCTCCCTTCCGGTGAGGTGACGAGCAATGGAGCGGCGGCGGCCATCATCTCCGTGATGAGAGCAGCAGTCAGGCACAGGAAAAACGGGGAGAGAAGGAAATAGGCCCAATAAGCCCATCTGAGCCGGCCAAGTGGAGCTGTGGAAGTATTCCCAAACCCTTAATTCCCAATCACGCTCGGCGCCCGCGACCTCCCGTCGTCGGCTACTCGGCTCCTCGGTGTCCTCGCGTCCTCCCACTCGCATCCGTGCCTCTACAGTCTGCCCAGCACCGCTCGCCGCCTCCGCTGGAGCGTGGAGCCTGCGCAGCTGCGTGCTTGCTCCTGTGCTGGAGCCTGCCGCTTGCCCACCTACGCTGGAGCCCCAGCCCCCAAGGCCGCGCTGCGCTTCTCGCTGCAGCTGCAGCTGCAGCCGCCCCAGCCAGAGGCACCCCGGGCCCCAGCCGACCGGCCCCGAGCTGCGTGGCCCTTAGGTGTTGGATTTTGGTCTTTAATTTGGACAGTTTTTCTTTTTTGTTAGTCTTTGTTGAATTAATGGACTATTATCTTCAAATGAGAGGTACGATCATCAATCAATGCTTAAATTTACCATAGATTAGCTATTGATATGTGTGTCCTTACGATGTCATTAAAAATTGTGTTTGCAATGCGCCCCACTTATATTTTTATTCAAACTCCGCCACTGCTCGGGCGGCCACCTGATGTGCGCTGGTGTAAATGTAGGGAAAGGAAACACACGGCTACAATGATACGTGCGTGCATATTGAAAGGAAGGGAATGTTAACTACGTGAAGGTTAAATGGTATTCACGATGCGGTGATCATTCACCCCATATGTGCGACGGTTTATGTATTACTTCAATTTGTACTAATTTGCACTAATAGAAGTTGATTTAATGTTAATTCATTATTAACTCGGCAATATATGGTCTATCTTATAGATTTCTTAAATCTTAATCTTAAATTTCGGCCAAACCCCTCCCCCTACATGGCCGGCCAATCACTTCCCATAAATCTCGACCTCCATTTTATGGTGAACTCAAAGAGGAAAAATATGTAAATAGTGCTATAAGTTCCTTAATCAGTGATTCTTCTTTCCGTACACCTAATTTGGGGATCATACTTTATTACATGTGTTTTTTATAGATAAAATAAGAAACAGTGAACTGGAAGAAGGAAAGTATGATTATTGTTCCCTTTCACCTGGTTCCGGAGCATGGCTGGCCAATCCAATTCTGAAAATTTCGACCGTTTGTTTAAATGGGCCGTTCGTTTTTACGGCCCATCAATAGACGACGCCTCTGCGACGGCACACGCGCAGGAGACGCTGGCCGCGCCTTGGCTGCACAGCGCACTGGAGATTAATCCCACCTCGCCAAAGCAAGAAGGCTGCGACCAACTTAAATAGCGCGGCTGCCCCGCTATTTCTGAAATTATGGAATCGACTCCATGTGCACCCTTGTCCTCCGTTTTGCCAGTGGTTACTGGGTGCGGGTTAGTTTGGGCTGTTGGGCTCGTCCTGGGTTGAGCTCTGATTGGGCTTCCTATGGTTTGGGCCCGACTGCCCTTACCCCCCAAAGGCCTTTCTGTTTTAAAATATACAGTATTTACTTATTGAACAGATTGTGAAATATTGAGTACTACCCAAAGGTCCTTCTTTTTTGAAAGATACTGTGAAATATTGAGTACATACCCAGGCCGTCAATCCCGGTCATTGAACAGATTGTGAAATATTGAGTACTACCTAAAGACCTTTCTTTTTTGAAAGACACAGTATTGAACAGATTGTGAAATATTGAGTACTACCCAAAGGCCTTTCTTTTTTGGAAGATATAGTATTGAACAGACTGTGAAATATTGAGTACATACCCAGGCCGGCAATCCCGGTCATTGAACAGATTGTGAAATATTGAGTACTACCCAAAGGCCTTACTTTTTTGAAAGATACAGTATTGAACAGATTGTGAAATATTGAGTACATAACCAGGCCGGTAATCCCGGTCAAGACAAGCTAGGATTTGGTTAGTTGGCTGCTGCCGACTAAGAAATTATTTGCATGATGTAAAACAAAACAGAACAAAAGACTCCACCACTGGAAGATTGGTATATTTTTTTTGTGCATCCATTTGAGGGATCTGACATGCATGTATTTATACTATTGAATAATAAATGTATAGATATAAAAAATCCAACTAACAGAGGTATCACTTAAATAAAATAAAGTACTATCACCTGCATGTGCATATTTATTGAACGCCATATAGCATTAAAACAAATAGATCATTATAGACCATATTATTCATAGCACATGAGACGTTGTCCACTGATGCGTCCCTCTTCCAGTTCAGTATGTTTACATGTATGCATCATACCTTTATTCAATCATCATGCATTATAGCATCTGGAAACATAACGATAATCCGTGAGGTCACAATCTCCGAGCACGTGACCTGCAGGAACAACATATGTGTTTAGAAGAGCACGAAAGCATGTGACCACATGAGTGCATAAATGCATATTACTATACATGATGGTTTTATAAAGCCGCAGCATAAAAATATTTCACGATTCCAAAACATCTTTGTATACAATATTCTTAGGATCGATGTTTATATTTCTCATTGCAAGAGAACCCACGTACTCTCACGAGATACACCTATTGACAGTGCCACATACAGTTGTCCGTATAAAAACACAGGCTCAGGGAGGTAGATACCTTCATTAGGTATTGTCTGACCCTGCGCCTTGTTAATTTTCATCACAAAACTCGACCGGATGGGGAATTGCTTCCTCTTAAACTTGACCGGAAGAGTGAGGTCTTCGGAAGGAGACATTGGTATCTTCGGTATGAACACCCTCTTTCCTGCATGCTACCCATTAATAATTTCAGCATCAATCGAATTATTCTAAAATCACTGTACCACCAGCTGAGTGCCACTGCAGAGGCCGTTACGAGGATCGAGATTACGAAGCAATATAATAGGATAATTCTTCTTAACCTTCAACTCATGAGGGAGAAGCCCATTAGGAATAATCAAATTGAGAAAATCAAGAGGATAATTGTTATGCGAGTCATCATCGATGGAGTCAAAGCTGTAGAAAACCTTCTGTTTTCCTGGAAATCTATCAATCATAAGTGCATTCACTGCATCAACATGTTCATTCCTGATGGATAGTATCGCACGCTCATGCATATAAGTGGTAGAAGTGCAATTAGCAATAAGATCCAGGAACACCCGATCAATAAGAATGTTAGTGAAATTATACTCAAAAGGGTTATGGATCAAAATGTCATCAGGAAGCCACACACAGTGGCGGAACTGGAGAGGAAATTAAGGGGGCCGGGCAAACATATGGAATAGGACCCTTCAAAAAAATATATGGAATAGTCAATTTCATCCTCAAATTTTCAGCCCAAGCTTAATTTCATCTCTAAACTTCCAAAACGACCATTTCAGTCCTCAAACATCTCCATCTGGCACAATTTAATCCTTCATCCTATGTGGCCTTGTCACATCTAGTCGGCTATGATTCATAAAAAAATTAACATTTCTATAATTGATCACTATAAAAATTTCACCTTGATGGAACTAAAATAATAAATAATTTACGTAATGTACGGTTTTCATGGAAGGGAGTTGATCCATATATATTTATTATACACGTACAAAAGTTTTTTTTAAAAAAATTATAGACACAAGTTAAAATTTTGTTGTGTCATCTTTAAATATGTGTGAACCAATATATGTTGCTACTAAAAATATATGTTGCTACTGAAAAATAGGAACACTTGGATGTTGATATGACATGCCTACGTGGCACGACACATAGAACGAAGTAATAAATTAAGCTGCATGAAAAAGGCCGAGAACTGAACTTGTCATTTTGAAAGTTTAGGAATGAAGTTGACCCTTAACTAAAAGTTCATGAACGAAATAGGCTATTTTGCCAAAAAATCAGTCTTTCTTTTAGTTTTGCATTAACTTTCTATTAAAATTGAATAATTTCAACAATTAATTATATGCCATGCATTGATTTTCTTTTTCTTGGGGGCCATGGCCCCTGCCACCAGTCCCCCTCAGTTCCACCACTGGCCACACGTAGTCACCATGAAATATTTCCTCTGTCCCATTACTAATTCTTAACAAAGCCTGAACTCATATGTTCTGGGTCAATCTTATCCGCCAAACACTTTTCCATATGTATGACCTCAGTAAAGGTTGCATTTGTGATCTGGGCACACGTACCACGCGGCACCAAACGCCTTGTCACAACCTATTATATCTCGTAGCGACCTGTTAAGAGCCTCAACTGCCTGCCTTTTAGTCATTGCATGCCGTTCTAAGCAGCTCCGCTGTGCCACTCTGCACATATAGTATATTGTCACTCAGCTTTATTGGAATCTTGAACCGGGAATGTGCGATGTGCCCACCAGGCATAATGAAAGCAGCTATACAGGATGTAGCAGTAGCAACAACAATAAGATCCATTGATCGCACCTTAGCTATCAAAGTCTTATAGAGATAAGTTTTACCGGTGCTGCTTGGACCATCTCCAAAGAACATCTGTCCTTTGTTCTTCAAAATATGATCAATAATTTTATCATAACCAGCCATTTGTTCTATGTTAAGTGTATCAACAATTTCAGATGATCCTCATCAAACTTAAGGTTCTGCTCTTTAATAAATTCCCTATAATGATCCATCCATCACTTTTCATTTGTAAAGTATGAAAATATGACAAAAATTTGCATGAGTTAAAATTAGAGATAAATGGTACTCAAAGCATATGCACGTACAACTAAAGCATTCAAGATTATGCACCAGTCTCGTGTAGCTCTAGAAGACTGTAGTGCCTGATAACTTTGCCGATAGATGTCAAATAAGCGCACATGCATTTGCAGTACTGGTAGAGATATTATATACAACTTGAATGCATATAGTTTGTACAAAGCCTCTATAGCAGTTATCATCCTCGAATCTTTATACTATTTTATCTCATTGATTACCTTCTTACCATTCTCCTTAGGTTCAAGCGAGTAAGATGCACAATCATACCTCAGAATCTCTATACTGTTTTATCTCATTGATTACCTTCTTACCAGAGACTCATGAGAAAAGAGGCCTTCACATTGAGCCGCTTGAACATGACGATTCAGATGAAGAGTGCGTTCCTCAATCCTTCCTAAGTTGCACATATAGTACTTTTTTTTGGTAACGCCACCTACACTATATTTCACTATTAGCAACCATGCATGGTTCTAACTTGTATCATTTGTGTAACATTTTTCAGGCGACGCTACAGGAAGCTGCTAGTTTGCCGAGTACCCAGAGCACTCGGCAAAGCCTGAAAAAACACTCGGCAAACACTTTACCGAGTGCAGCACTCGGCAAACGCCACTCGGTAAAAAATATAAAAACCTCTTTGCCGCGTGCCACTCGGTAAAAAATACTAGGCAAAGAGCTCTTTCCCGTGTGCCTTCTGTCGGGCACGCGGCAAAGCTCTTTCCCGCGTGCATTTTTGACACTCGGCAAAAAAAAATGAACGAGAAATAAAAAAAATCCCGGCCGCACCCCCGCCAGCGCCCCACCGCCGGCCGCTGCCACCACCAGGATCACCACCACCACGCCGCCACCGCTGCCACCACCACCACGCCGCCACCGCTGCCACCACCAGGCTCGACACCACCACTCCGCCGCCGCCGCTGCCACCATGCCTACCGCAGGAGATGGAGGGAGGGGGCGCCGCCACCACGCTTGCCGCCGCCGCACCTCGCCCCGCCGCTGCTCCTCACTGCCAGTCAGAGGCGAGCAGAGGGGGGAGGGAAGGGGAGGCAGAGGAGGAGCCGGCCGGCCGGGCCGTTGTCCTTGCCACGGTCCAGCCGCTCCATGCGTTGCGGCTTGGATGGGAGGGAGAGGAGGGGGCGGCGGCCGGGAGGGAGGAGGGAGCCGGCGGGGAGGGAGGAGGGAGGGAGGTGGCGGGGAGGGAGGATAGGAGGGGGCGGCGGTGGACTGAGGGCGGGGAGGGAGGAGGAGGGGGGCGGCGGATCTGAGGGCGGGGAGGAGGGCGGGAGCCGGCGGGGAGAGAGGAGGGTGGGAGGCGGCGGGGGCAGGGAGGAGGGTGCTGGCGGGAGGGGAAAGGGGATTAGGGTTTGGGTGGGGGGAGGAGGGTGATTTTATATGCAATCGTCATTGAATCTCGGTCGTCGGATCAGGAGATCGACGGCACATAGCGAAGGAAGACTTGTTTTTCGCGTGCCGCCCAAGAAATACACGGCAAACCTTTTTATATCAATGAAAATTTGGTAATTGCACTTAATACATTAAAATTATCAAACGGTTCCAACAAATTACCAAAATTTTACATGAAATAATTTATATTATCTATTGGCTATAGAAAAAAATTTGAAGTCAAACCTAAATTCGTTCGTGGTCGTATTTCCTGGACAAGATGTTCGAAATTTCTTTTTATTTGATGGTTAAGGCCTCAAACTAGGTTAAATAACGTGAATATCATTTTTCACTGATTTTATTCTATTATTTGAATCACTTGCAGTTCAAATTTGACTTGATTCAAAAAAATTGCTTCAAATGTAATTATTTAGTTAAATATAGCAAATAAATATAAAAATGTACCAAATTTTAACATGGAGTACCACATGGTGTATGTGAAGAGTAGTAAAAGTTTCAAGGGTAGCAAAAGAAAAAAAATATTTCTTTGCCGAGTGCTAAAAAAATACTCGGCAAACAAGTAATTTTGCCGAGTGCAATTTTTTGCCGAGTGTTTTTCGCGAAGTACTCGGTAAAGAGAATGTTTGCCTAAGTGTCCGAAGGATTGCACTCGGCAAACCATTTAATACTCGGCATAGGTGGGATTTTCCGTAGTGCGACCACTAAAGAGGAATGTGCAAAGTAAATACCGCTTGCGATTTATCAATAAGGTGTCCAAGAAATACATCTTATTGGATCAAATAAAAGCAGATGATCGGAACTTTCTTAAAGTTGCTTTGTTTGATGACAAAAACACAGATCACGTCTGGACCCCTGTCTTCAGCTTCTGTTGAGGTGGTTGCTCTCCACGGTGACTTCAACGCTGATGGTCTGGATTACTGGACTTCGGAGGACTTCAGGTGCGGCATAGTGTATCCACCACATGAAGAAGAATCTTTGTCAGTACTAGGAGGTGACCGCTCCTTAGTTCTTGCTGATGGAGAGGCATGTCTCAGTGATGCCTTTTTCAAGATAACATCCTTTCGTGCAAGAACTGGAAAGTTCAAGATGGGCGTAATGCTGGCCAGCACTGAACAAGAGAGAGTTCAAGAAGGCATATCAGAACCATTCTAGGTGATGGATCGTCGTCTCAAAGGCAAATCAGAACCATTCCGGGTGATGAACCAAACAGCATTCCCGATACGGCTCGTATGGGATAGGCCATCTAATTTGCCTCCAACTGTAACCAACCTATATAAAATATCTGACTGAGTCTGAAATGATTAATGAAATTGACTGACCTTCAACTGTCAGCAAACCTATTACATTCTGATTTTTCTAATTCCATAGAACTGTTGCACCTCTCGTTGTAAAACATGGGAATTGTTGTCCTTGGCCTTTTTATTTTTTAACAACAAACTTCAACATGATGATCAAAGTCTCTAAAAACTAGTTGTACCTAACGGTTAAGGAGAAGACTCTGTTGTCGTATCAAGTTCAGCTGCTGACGTGATCATAGTTCAGAAACCTACCGGATGTGCGGAAGGTGAGCTAACCAGAGAAGAAGGATGTAACCGGCCGGTACCCACCTGGATCGCCACATCTCCCCCTCACCAAATTCTCGTCTTGGAAGGTAACCAAAAGCGCATGGCTAACGACCAATTAGGACATACTATAGTACAGAAATGACCTTTAATCCCGGTTGGAAAACTCCCTTTAGGCCCGGTTTTCCAACCGGGACTACCAATCCGGTACTAAAGGTCCCCACCCTTTAGCCCCGGTCAGGCAACGGAACTAAAAGTCTGAAAACTAAAAATATTTGTGTCCCGTGGGATTTAAATCCGAGACATCTTACTTCACACGTAGCTCTTTTACCAAGCCACCTACACGGCACATGTAACTCTAGCTGGAATACATTCCTTTTAAACTAACCCGTGGAAGATCCTTTAATCCCAATCGGTAGCTCTAACCGGGACTAAAGGGTCCTTTAGTCCCGGTTAGTGTTACCATCCGGGACTAACAGTCTTGAACATTTAGTCCCGGTTGGAGGCTCCATGTAGTACTAAAGCTCCGTGCCGCCCCCTCACCGTTTGATCCGGGACTAATGCCTTCGTTACTCCCGTGTCCAACCCATCCGGAACTAAAGAGGGTGGATCTATTTGACCTTCTGTACTAGTGACAACATGTGGCCTATAAATTGACATACATCACCATGTCTCTGCATCACCAGTAAGCAAAAAGCTTCAGTTCGTAGCTAGTTCTTGATCTTGCAGCAGCCTTTCTAGGAGCTAGTAATTAACCTGCTGCAGCGAGCACATCAAGATCAGCCATGGCTTCCGGCTCAGCTCTCTTCGCCACGGCGCTCGTCATGGCGCTCGTGCTCGCGGGCAGCACCACCAGCCACGCCGCGCGCCGCCTCGCGGACACGGCACCGGCAGCTGCTCCCGCGGCCGTCCCGGGCATTCCTGGCATGCCGAAGCCGCCGGTGCCAACCGTGCCCGTGGTCGCTCTGCCACCGATGCCCGCCGTACCGACGGTGCCAGCGGCCAGCGTGCCACCGGTTCCCCAGGTTCCTGCCGTCCCCGCTGCGACCCTGCCACCCATGCCGGCGGTCCCCGCGGCGACCCTGCCACCCATGCCAGCAGTGCCGGCGATCCCCACGGTGCCCACCACCGTGCCGAAGGTGACGCTGCCTCCGATGCCGGCCGTCCCCAAGGTCACCCTGCCACCGATGCCCTCCGTCCCCAAGGTGACGCTGCCGCCGATGCCCTCCGTCCCCGGCGTACCGGTGCCATTCTTGGCGCCTCCTTCGGCATAATCAGAGCATGCGTCCAGTGTGCATCTCTGAACAAGTGTCTGTCATTTGCCGATGTCTGATTGTTGAGTCGCTGGGTCGAGTATCCAATTTCCTTCCCGTATCTCGTTTGATGTGGTTGATTCTGTATATCCATGTATCAGCTAGGTAGTTGGAGAGTTCCTGGGTTTTGTCATTCATTACGAGTTACGACTTTGTTTGTGCTCGGCTATGTATGTATATGGGTTCGATTTGGTCGTTTGTTGTTTCAATGTGTGTTAATAATATGATATGATTGAAGTTTATTAGCTTTGTGTCCTTTTGTCATGTTACTTTGATTACCTGCTTGGACTTGTCACCTGTACGTGGGGTTTCTTGAAAGGGCTACTTAGCTTGGGCTGAATGCAGCTTCGCCTGATTGACACTTACAGAGGAAAGTTTGTCACATCAGCTTTCAGTCCACGATCCTAGTGCCTCATCAATCATCACTAACCGGTGCTTCGTGCATGCATGAGCTGATGAGCAATGCTGCGCCGACCCGTGGACTGGACGATGGCATGATGCTGTGTCATGGCAGGCAGGCAGGTCGACGGATGCATGCCCAATCTGAACCTTCGAAGTTACTCTGACCTCGCTGATCCTCAGTTCCGGTCAGCAACCCTGTTTAGTAAATGCGCGTGCGCGGTCGCGAGGATTTAAACCCATAACCTCCAGTCTCGCGTGTAGCTTGCTTACTATCCCACCTATGTATAACATGTGGCCGAGAGGGAGATGTATTCATTTTGAAATAACCCATGGAGGACCCATTAGTACCGGGCCAAAATACGAAAATGGCCGCACCATTTTAGTATCGGGCGAAAACATCGGCCGGTACTAAAAGGCGACATTTAGTACCAGCCAGTGTCTTGGCCCGGTACTAAAATGGCTCGAGGACGTTTAAATTTGGACCCGATACTGAAATAGCTCGGATGCAATTTTAGTACCGGACTAAAAGTTAACCTATGCTATAGATGGTCAAACGTACGGCCCAGCACGACACGGCACGAACACGCCCAAGCACGACACGATGGGGCACGACACAATTAGGGACGGAAGCTAATCGTGCCGCCACGTCGTGCCGGCGCTGCGGCCCAGGCACGGCACGATGCAAGCGCGGCCGTGCCGTGCCGGCACAATGGCACGGTCGGCCCACCGTGGTCGTGCCGGCCCGAGCCCGTTGCTGGCGGCGGTGTAGGCAGTGGCAGCGCCGCCGCCGGGCACGGGGAGGCCAGCGGGGGCCAGCATCGGCGACAACGGATGCAGGCAGCGACGAAGGGCGCTGGGTCTCGGCGGCGGCGACGAAAGGCGCGGGGTGCCCAATGGAGAGGCCGCGGCGGCGGGTGACATCGGGCTGCGGCGGGAGCTCGGACGGTGAGGGACAGGGGAGGCTGCGAGGATGGAGGGGCGCGACGGTGGCGAGGCTGTGGCGGCGGGTGCCCGATGGCGAGGGGAGCGGTTGAGCGGAGGAGCCGAGCGGCAGGGTCGTGACTCGCGAGAAGCCAGGAAGACTCGAGAGAGAAGAGAGAGAAGAGAGACGGAGGGGTGTGGGGCATCGGTTGTTTTTTAGGGGTGGGGCGGCGGCTGGAGGGAGGAGCCAGGGAGTGAGTGGAGGAATAAAGATTATGGTTTGGAGTGCAAGTATTTTACGAGATATATGGGCTTTTAACGGGCCAAATTGTGCCTGTCTATTAGTCATGGGATTTCGGCCCACGCACGACACTATGGTCGTACCGTGCTGTCACTAGCACTATGTCCATCGTATCAGTTCGTGTTCGTGTAGTGTTTTTCAATATCGTGTACCATGTGGCCCAGCAGGCACGGTCCATTTAGCCATCTATAACCTGTGCTAACATGTAGGGACGAATGCTAATTTTTTTAGCAGCCGTAGGTGTAGGTCTGGATGTGCGTGATGGCCCCGTGCGATTCTCAAGCAGGGCGAAGGTTTAAAGCTCTGTTGTTCTTGATGAATGCGAGGACGAGGCTGCCACTTGCCCAGCGACCTACACCGGCAGGGCTCGCCGTCGGCATAGACTCTCCCCTCTCCGGCTCTCCGTCATGGCGCCGTGCAGCTCCCGCGCCCGTCTGGCGAGGACGACCGAGTCCCGTGGCTGCAGCCCGTGCACAATCTGAGCCGCACGTGCCGAATCCACCGTCCAAAAGCTACCCAGGGTGGACGGTACCGTCCACCCCAGGTCGTTGCCACCCCGCCGCCGCCACCGCTGCTCTCCGTGGATCGCCGGTGCACCGCCGCGTCGCGGAGATCCTTGCTACTGGAAACCTCCATTCGTTCTCGCAGCGGCGCGGCCATGGCTGGCGAACGCCGCTGCTGCGTCACGCTCGATTCAGAGATCCAGACATCCACGTTCCGCATCCCATGTCCCGAGCCTGACGACGACGCAGCTCCGGTGGTCCACCGGAACCTCTCTCTCATCGACGCCTCCTCGCCGTAGCCCTCGCAAGCAACAAGATGCGAAACCATGGCTCACAAACGGCGGCGGTGCTCCTGCCCGCGTGCGCCGCGCTGCGCTCTCGCGCCGAGCCGGGGACACGTTCGCCGCCGCCTGCATGCGCCACGCTCCGCGCGCTCACCGACCGTTGAGCTCTGATGCTGGTGCTGCATCCCGCTCTGCACGCCTGCGTCTTGGAAGCAGCTGTACGATCCTCACGGGCACCGCCGCCCCGTCCGGCCGTCTCCGACCGCCTCAAGCCTGCGCGCCACAGTGCACACGGAGAGAGCCAGTGCGACGGCCACCACGGAATGCCCAGCACCATGAGCGGCAGTGGAGTGAACGCTGTGCATTAAGAGACAAGCGGCGCCGGCGACGACGTCGTGGCGGGCACACAGCGGGGTCGGACTCGGAGCTGCGCGATGGGAGCTTCCCCACCTGATTGGCGAGGACGACGACTCCGCGTCCGCGAGACCGGGACGTCGCTGCAAATCCAATCTGGTCCGCACGTCTCTGATCCGACGGATAAAATGGACCTCAAGGGTGGACGGTACTTGAGATACCGTCCACCCCTGGACCCTGGTCGTTGCAAGCGCGCCGCCACCGCTGTTCGCCATGGCGCACCGGCACGGCTGCGTCATGGAGGTTTCTCCCGGCCACCTTAGCTTCTTCCTCGTGGAGATTTCCATTCGTGTTCGTGCTTGCGGCGGCGAAGGCCGCCCTCGACGACAACCTCCAGTGAGCGGAGGCCGATGACGCCACGGCGGAGGGCGTCCCCAGCGACCTCCACGGCTTGGAGGCCGAGAACGCCGCAGAGGAGGGCGTCCTCGGGAACCCCTGGCCCCGATGTCGGGCGCCAGGACTACGGACACCTGCCCGTCATCGTCGACTAGGAGGGCGCAGGAGATGAGAGGACCTTGGCGCGGATGCAGAACAGGCCGCCCACGCCGAGGCCCAGGCCGTGGACGCCGTCGCAGGCCACGCCATGCCGGAAGCAATTCCATCTTGCTGCCCTTGTTGCATTCGCGTGATTCCTTTCACTGTTTTGCGTCTCGCGTTTAGCTTAGCATCTGCACACCAATTCCCATTCGCCCCTCGGTGAGATTTTAATGAAAAGAGCAAATAGTTAACAAGACGGGAATCAACAAATTGCTGTTTTACAGTATCTGTTACGCTTCAAAAAAAAAGTATTTACAATTTCATCAAGTTTTACAAAACGGAGAAACAGGGTCGGTTCTTCTGGTTGACTGCTGTTCTACCTAACGGTTAACAATTGGACCCCTGTGGCCGTATAAAATTCTTCTGCTGTTGTGATCAGAGTTCAGCAACCAACCAGCGTCATGCGTGTTGATCTTGGCGTCACGCAGGAAGAGGTGAGCGAGCGAACCAGAGAAAAATGTGTAACCGGCCGGTATCCACCTCGATCGCCGCATCTCCCATTTCAGCAACCAGCCGTCGTGACATGGCTGACGACGGTCACTGATGGCTCGGAAGGTAACCAGAAGCTCATCTGCGACGACCGATTTGCACAAGCCATGGCCTATAAATTGGCATGGATTAGCCCATGTCTTTGCATCCCCAGCAAACAGCTTCAGGTTTTCTAGCTACTTCTTGCAGGTAGTGATCGACCTGTCGAGATCACCCATGGCCTCCGCCTCAGGTCTCTTCGCCACGGCGCTCGTCATGGCGCTCATGCTCAGCAGCACCAGCCACGCCGCGCGCCGCCTCGCGGACGACACGGCTCCAGCGGCTGCCCCCGCCGCCGTGCCTAAGCTGCAAGTGCCCACCGTGCCAGCGGCGACCTTGCCACCGATGCCAGCCGTGCCGGCGGTCCCCGCGGCGACCTTTCCGCCGATGCCTTCGGTGCCCACCACCGTGCCGAACGCGGCGATGCCACCCATGCCGGCCGTTCCCGCCGTGCCGAAGGTGACACTGCCTCCAATGCCCGCCGTCCCCAAGGTCACCCTTCCACCGATGCCTGCCGTCCCCAAGGTGACGCTGCCGCCGATGCCCTCCATCCCCGGCGTGCCGATGCCATTCTTGGCGCCGCCTCCTTCGGCATAATCAAAATTAAGCATGCATATGAGCGTGATGCATTTGTGGAGTTTTTTTTTTGCGAGGCATTTGTGGAGTTTCTTTCATTTGGAGATGTCTGATTATTGTTGAGTCGCTCCATCGAGTATCTGTATTTCACTAGCTTCCTTTCTTTTGATGTGTGTAATTGTGGGAGAGGTATTGGGCTATTGTGGAAAATGGCCCCATTAGGCCATATTGTAATTTTGGTGATTGAGTGACAACATGATCAATGGGACTAACGAGTTTGTGGGCTCAAGTTTGTAGGATTTTTAGATTCCATAGATGGAGTCCAAACCATTTTCAAGATAGTCCAAATCGTATCCAAGACACAATGGACACAGTGAAAAAGCAGAGAGTTTGGACAAATGACAGAAACAATAATCGAATCGGTTGAATTGACGGCATCAAATTTGCACGGGTCGGTGCAATTGGATTTAACATGGTGAACTTGTGAAGAAAACTTCTTCACAGTCGGTTGAACTGACAGGTCTATTTCTATGGCGTCGGTGCAATGTCAGTATCATCAGAGAGCATGTGAAGTTCACTCAGGAAAATCCTTAACGGTCGGTTAAACCGACGCTAAGGTTGTCAGTGTATGAACTGTATCATCAGAGAGCAATACAGCCTAGCTCTGAATTACTCTTCAAAGTCGGTTAAACCGATGGGGCGTCGGTACAAGCGTTGGTGCAATGACACAAGCAAGATTCTGAAGTCAGACGTCCAACGGCCAGCTCGAAGATGTGTGCGACCGGTTAAACCGACGCATGTGGTCGGTTGAACCGACGCTATGCGCAGAAAAGGCAAAACGGCTAGTAACGGCTACCTTGAGTTGGTGGCCTATATATATGCCTCACCCCGGGTCATTGGAGGTTGCTGGAGTCTTGAGGAACTCCATACACACCAAATAACACCTCCAAACCACCCAAGAGCATATTGATCACATCTTTAGGTTTAGCACAAGCTTTGTGAGAGTTAGTGCTAGATTTAGCTCTTGAGAGAGTGAGATAGCAAGGTTTGTACCTTGTGTGTTGGTTCTAAAAGTGAACCACAAGTTGTATCTTGGTGCGCCGGCCCCTTGGAGCATTGGTGGCTCGCCGGCAATTCTTCGATCCTCCGGCTTGGTGTGGAGTTGCGACGACGGCTTTGTGCGGGGGACGTGGAGACCCCCTTCCTTGGTGGAGAAGCTCCTTAGTGGAAAGCGGGATCAAGGTGGCCGTGGTGACTTGACATAGCCTCGGTGGCAAGTTAAGAAGAGTCCTGAAAGAGAGTTGGTTGCCGGGAAACAATACTCTTTATGAGTGCTTCAACAACATAGATGTAGGAGTGGCTTTGTGCCTAACCGAACCACGAGATAAATCTTCGTGTCGAGAGTTTGCTTCCACTCATCGTTTACTCTTAATCTTCCGCATTTCACTTGTGTGCCTTTACTTTCTTAATGTAGTATCTTGCTAGATTTGGCTATAGGTTGCAAAATTCTTTGGGATGAGATTTTTACACTAGAAGAACCCTAGTTGCACATCTAGATAGCATGTTTTAGTTTAAATTTTGTGCAAACTAGATTGAGCCATATGTTAAGGTTTTAAGTTAGACTAATTCACCCCCTACTCTCTTAGACTACGAGCATCGATTCCTTTCAGCTATGCCATTGATTCCTTTAGGTATGTATCCTGTACACAGAGTGCTCCGCTGTATATGGGTTGGATTTGGTCATTTGTGTTTCACACTTCTACTGTACTAGTATTCATCTCTTCTTGGCAGTTCATGGACTGAATTTTCGCCCTGTAAAAGCAAATAAAATAAAATCTGTTCTCATTCAACATACTTAGGGGGTGTTTGGATCCAGGGACTAATTTTTAGTCCGGGTCACGTCGGACATTTCGATGCTACTTAGTGGGACTAAATATGAGCTAACTGTAAAACCAATTGCATAAATGGAGATTAATTCACAAGACGAATCTATTAAGCCTAATTAATCCATCATTAGCATATGTTTACTGTAGCACAACATTGTCAAATCATAGACTAATTAGGCTTAATGGATTCGTCTCGCGAATTAGCCTCCATTTATGCAATGGGTTTTGTAATTAGCCTATATTTAATACTCCTAATTAGTGTCCAAACATTCGATGTGACGGGACTAAAGTTTAGTCCCGAGGAACCAAACAGGCCCTTAGTTTTAGTTCTCGCTAAAAAAACCCGTATGTGCAACCTGTCTTCTGTAAAAAAAATATGTTGGCATAGAAATGCCTAAATAGCATACTCCTACTATGACTTAGAAGAAAATGGGTAATAAATCTAAAGAGATGTTAATATAATATAGTTGATAAGTATATATATATATAAGCTCAGCGGGAACTAATTTCTTGAGAGAAAAAAAGTCTTTACCATCCCAACTTATATTGATGAACTTGATTATGAGGCTGCTGCATACCGGCAAATTGACAACAAACATCCAGATTAACAAGAGCAAGTGATAAATTCACCTGAGCAAAAGATAGATGCCCTATAATAGCATCTGTACACAAATTCACATTGAATTTCTAGAAAGTAAATTCTAATTAAGGGCTTATTCCGTTTGAATTACTGGGTGAGAAACCTTTTCAGCTTGCCGTGCTTCCGCGTCCCACTGGGTGAGCTGGCCATCTCACGGCCTGCTGGGTCCCACTAGCGCCAGTGGCCCCCACCTACGCCCACCCATTAGAAAACTCTGATATAACTTATGCAAAAGAAAAGCAAAATTCTATGAAAACAAGAAAAGTTATATATATAAAATTATATACATAATTTATGTAAAATAAGCAAAAGTTATCAAGAAAAAAAAGGTTGTATAGATATATATTTTTTCTATAAATAAGTTTTATATATAACTCGTACGGAAGAATAAAAAATTATAACAAAAACATAAGTTATGTATATAATTTAACTTTTATATATATATATATATATATATACACACGGCAACATTATTCTACACCCTCCTTCTACAACTAGCAAAAATAATCGTTAAATTACTGAACTAAATTTACCAAGATACCGAATATTGAATATTGTTCACTAATAGCTCACCGGTTACTGAATTACTGAAAAATTATTCAGTAATTCTGATCAGTTTAGCTATTGGTGTAGAATAAACTGCTACACCTAAGATGTAGAATAGCACATGGATATATATATATATATATATAACTTTTCCATTGTAGCAAAAGAAGATAAAAATCAAAGCGCCTTCGGTCCCCGTCGCTCGCCGCGCTGCTCCCGCAGGCTATGCCGACGCTCCTCGTCTCCCGTCCCATTCTCTCCACTTAATTGGATTTGCGTTGAAAGGGTTAGGAAGGATAAAATTCCCCTCAATTTCTCTTTATTTAATCTTATTGTGGAGGGGATTAAGCGGACAAGCCCCGAGGGCGAAGCTCCTGTTCCTCGGTGAGATTTAATGTAAAGAGCAAGTAACTAAGACGACGGGCATCAATTAATTATTGTTTTACAGTATAGTAAGAAAGATTTGCAGTATCCATCAAGTTTTACATGACGGCAAAACAGGATCGGCGGCTGCTCCGGGCGGCGTGTGCTGTTGGCGCGCAGCAAGCCATGCTTGGTGCTCCTTCTTGGCGCGCTCGACGAGGTTTTCGTAGGCGGCTTCTCGCGCGAACTGCAGGCCCCAGTGGCGCAGCCTCCACGCGTAGGCCGGGTCCTCCCAGTAATTGCACCTGTACATCTTGTCCATCTCCCTATCCAGCTGCTCGTACTGACCGCGCTCCAGCGGCCTCTCCTTCCTCGGCACCCCCGGCTTCGTCGTCGCCAACGACGCGCCGTCGTCCACCATGTGGCCGTGCACCATGTCCACGTCGTCGCCGTGCGACCTCCTGCTGTGTGCTGGCAAGCCGCCGCCGGTGTCCATCTTCGCTGTGGCGGTGGGAGGTCGTCTGCTATGGACGCCGCCGGCCCTGATCTGTTTCTTCTGCTCTCGTACCTGTGGCGGCCAAGTTTTATGGACTGGATCGATCGCGCGCGGGAATCGGAGTCGGAGTCGGAGTCGGAGTCGTATCCTAACGCGAGTCCACCCTTGTCCGATTGCAAGTTGGAAATACTCGAGGTGGGTTTTTCTCCCGGAAATCTGAGGACTGAGGCCACGACGATCCAGCCAGAAAAGAAATCGCAGGTTGTGGTGAGTTCGCCATGTGCTTGCCGGGTCCGTGAGACTGAGAGTCCATTTTGGCGTCCGGCCGCCGGCTGATCGATACGCCCAGGTGCTCTCATCTCACGCGCCGTGCACAACGTGATTGCAGCATTCACATGGTACAATCTCAACATCTCAAAAGTCCCATTGCAGCCTCCCTCTTAATAAAAAAAGTGCCAAGACACGATGGTGAAAAGGTCCTATTGTAGCAAAATTCGAGAAAAATATTATAGACTCTGTCTGATAAAATGGGCACATGCAAACTCTTTAAAAGAATGTGAAAGGGTCTGTAATCTGGTGGTTACAAAAGTCTCAGTAGCACCTTAGGTCCTAGATTCGACTCCCCGTGGGAGCGAATTTTCTAGAATTTAACAGCGTTGTGCTTTCAGTGGTAGGTGACATTCCTGTCGACAGCGAGGCGCCTGTGGTGACTTCGTCAATCTTGAGGATTTGCCGGCTCAGTCTCTCGAAGATGCTCATAGGGATAGGGTTGCGTGTATTCATAGGGGTGAGTGTGCGTGCGTGTTGTGAGCGTCTGCGTCTGTACTGTGTTTCTCAAAAAAAATTTCTTTAAAAGACTTTTGAAGATGCTCAGTCAGAAATGACGCTAGCATGGTCAAAGGCCTGGCCAAAGATGGGGTGATGAGCGGATACAAATCGGACTTAGAAGATGACGTCATCGGGAGACCAGGAAGTCCAGTTCCTTTTGGAAAGGTCTCGTAAATATAGTAGATTTAGTTTTTTCGGAAAAAGATTGTTATGTCGTGATAGACTAGGAGTCTTAGTTTGTTAGCTTATAAATAGCAGATCTTAGAATTTTGTAATCATCAAATCAATCAATACAACTTCTTTTTTTAGCTTCACGCCGCAAACCCTAGGAATAGAAGTAGAGTAGATCTCGGCTACTTCTTCCACAAGCAAGTTGCATCGGTTAGGTCCGACCTCCGGTTTGTTAGTAAGTACCGTCACGACTTATACCTAAATTTGTACGGCTGCATGCTTTGGTATGAGTTAGTTATCGATTTGCATCTTAATTAAGCATAACTGTATCATTGTGACCTCACTGCTTGTTTAGATCAAATCACCAGTTATCCGATCTCTCTTAATTCAAGCAAGGCTGCCATTGTTTCAATCCCTTGTTTATTTTAATTGAGCTCACCAGTTATGGATCTCTGTTATCTACTCGTGGCTGCATCATCCGATCTCTTATATGTAGTTAATAGATTTCACAAGTTATCTCACATTATATTATTTATAGATCTATCGGCTTTTTTATACAATTATTTTCAAAGCATCGCGGTAGCTGATTGCATGTATGTTCAGCGTTATATATGGTAATCTTGCATATCTTATACCTTGTTTCAGTTAATCTTATCGACATATTTGTTTAGCTTAATTACGGGTTAGGTGCTGACTCAGACTGTCTCGGTCAGGTCCTATATTTGAGTAGTGTCGTTAAGTTAAGTCCTATCAGTTCAATTCGGTTTGCTGTAACATGAGATGTTCAATCGGCTGTTTGGCCGATCGCATGCATGGGTTCGAAGTAAATCTGAATGTGATCAAATTCATCTGCAAGTTTCATTTGATTTATCGTCCTGGTTGTTAGCGCTGTCTCGGTTAGATCCGATCCGACTAACCGTGATGAAAAGTTGAGTTCGATGAGCTAGATGTGTCTCTTTTACGGGCGGATGTGCTTTAATTCTAGCTGTTGTCCATGATTCGGCTTTGTGGCCGATGATATCATTGGCGTATCGGACGTGATGGCCGATGCCTTTTTTTCATGAAACTATTCGGAAACCCAGCCGATGAGTTCCTTGTTGTTTAGTGATTAAATTTTCTTCTCTTATCAATTGTAGATTAAATTGACTAGCATGTCTCGAATCTCGTACTTCTTCTAAATCCTATTAAGCATGGCAGTGCTATCGACCTACACATACTAGTATAGGATGGAGAGAATCTAGGAATCATGCAACTAGAATTTCAATCAACTCTTAGAAACGTAATGCGTAATAAATAAATAGATGACATTTCACAATTTAATGCGTACTTCTAGGGCTTGCCTTTGCTGAGCGAAGTTAGTATTTATCTCAGCCTTGGGCCGGTTCTTCATGAGCTTCTTCCTGCGCCAACTTCGCTAGCTCCTGCTTTGCGAATTCGTAGAGACATCCTCAGCTATGAATTCTACGTGAATGCATATGAAAATGCAATCAATGCACAAGCATATTTTTAATCCATAAATATTTATTTTGAGTTCTCTATCGTTTGTACGAATTTGTAGTGATAAAAACACATCATATAACTGATATTTAATTTCAATAAGCAAGTCACAAATTTAAGACCTCACACAGTTTGACTAGGATGTGTGAGCTTTATATACACAGAAAAGAATTTCTTAGCAATCAACGTAAAAAGAAAAACTATAGCTACAAAGTAAGCAAATATAAAAACTTGATATGTGGACATAATCTGGTAAGAAAAAATTTACTAGAATGGTAAGCTACTGATAAAGCATATGACAAAAATTTCCCAATAATTTTTAATAAAATAAAATATTTATTTTAGCCTTAGCAAGACAAACCGAACAAATAAAGATATATAATTATGTGCATAGTTTCTGGATATGAGATTTTTACTGTGAACTACACATGCAACAAGCAAGCTACTGCATAATTAAATTTCATGATTTTTGGACTAACAGATCTGAGCACAGGAGAAGGCATGGGAAGGAGGAAGGAGGAGAATGATTGGTGGGCCATGGCTGACTGGTTGGGTCCGATAGTCATGGAGAGAAGAAAATGGTGACCGCCAGTACCCAAACTTTGAATTAAACAAATTATATACTTCATCATCACATGCGCGTTATCATGCTAGAAAATTTTATTCAATATCCTTATGCATGCATAATTAAGTACTACTGACCATATTAAACATATGATTCGCTCTAACTAAAGGTAATTAACACCTGGGAGTGTTACACCGCCTCGGCGTTGGCATGGCGTTCACGGGAGCGCTCCCCAACGGCCTCGCCGTGGCCGTGTAAGGTCTTCCACACAGCAGCCTCGACCAGAGGTTCGAGCAGGAGCAGTTGATGGGCATGGCGCGGAGGTGGGCACATAGCGATGGCCTTCCGGCTACCACGTCAACCTCGACCGTCAGGCTCTTGGGCTTCTGCTTCGACGACGCCTTGCGCGCTTAGCTTGGTGTACGAATGCATGGAGCACGGCACGCTCGACGCCTACCTGCTGGGCCGGGGCCGCCGGCATGCCGGCGCTGCGCGACATCACCGTCTGCGTCGCTAAGGGCATCCCGCATCCGGTACCTCCACGAGGAGTGCCAGCAGAAGATGGTGCCCTAGGATCGACATCATCAAGCCAGGGAACGTGCTCCTCGACGGCACGCTCGCGCCCAAGGCATCCACGTTCCACCTCGGGCCATGACTCCTGCCCGCGTGCGCCGCGCCTCAGTTCAGTTCCGCCGCTGTCTGATGAGCAATGCTGCACTGACCCGTGGATCGGATGATGGCATGATGCTGTCTCATGGCAGTTGGCACTGACGAAGATAGGCAGATCGACAGATGCATGACCAATCTGAACCTCCGAAGTTACTCTGACCTCGCTAATGCTCAGTTGCAGGCTTGCGTCAGAAGACATGCATGCAGCGGTATACAAAAAATTTCACATGTTTGCCAATGGAAGAAGACGCAAAAACACTATAGTATCCTTGGATACTGATAGGGGAGAAATTACGTCACAGGAGGATATCATGGAGCATGTAACCTCCTTTTACAAAAATCTTTTTGGCTCCACTCCCCAATCCAGCATGAGACTTGCTGCTTCCTTCTGGTCAGGCCGAGGAGGTCTTTCAGAAGAAGAAAAGCTGAGTTTAATCAAGTCATTCTCTCCTGAAGAGGTCAAGGAGGCTATTCTTGAGATGAAAACTGACTCTGCACCTGGACCGAATGGTTTCGGTGTCCAATTCTTCAAATCCTTCTGGGAGTTAATTCAGGAGGACTACGTTAGCCTGTTTAATGACCTTTACCATGGGAGGTTGGACATTAAGAGGCTGAATTATGGGGTTATCACGCTGGTTCCAAAAACCCAAGATGCTAATACAATAAAACAATATCGCCCCATCTGTTTGCTGAATGTGGACTACAAGGGTATTACGAAAGTGTTGACTAAAAGATTCTCACCGGTGGCAGGGAAGCTCATCAGTGGGAATCAGACGGGGTTTATGAAAGGCAGGAACATTCTGGAAGGGGTTCTGATTCTACATGAAGTAGTCCATGAATTGAGAAAACATTATAAGAAGGGGCTTATCATAAAGATCGACTTCGAGAAAGCTTATGACAAGGTCCGGTGGAACTTTCTACAAGAAGTGATGAAAGGAAAAGGGCTTCCTGATAAGTGGTCTGATTGGATCATGCAAACTGTGCAAGAAGGCAAAGTTTGTGTGTATGTGAATGGACATAGAGGCGGATATTTCAGAACCTACCAAGGTTTGCGTCAGGGGGACCCACTTTCGCCTCTTATGTTTAACCTAGTGGCAGATGTGCTTAGCTCCTTATTGGACAAGGCAGTTCAAAAAGGACATATCATTGGTGTGGTGGCGGATCTGATCCCGGGGGAAATTTCACACATTCAGTATGCTGATGATACTGTGATCATGATTGATGGCTCTATACAGTCGGTGACAAGTCTCAAGCTTATTCTCTATGCATTTGAGTGGCTGTTAGGGCTAAAGATCAACTTTCACAAGAGTGACGTTTTTGGCTTTGGATTAGACCAAGAAGAGTTGGAGGGCCTGGCGAACATGCTCAACTGTAAGCTGGGGGTGTGGCCAATGAAATATCTTGGCATCCCAATTTCGGATTCTAGGTTGGGAATCCCGGCTTTCCAAGGGCTAAAACAAAAGATGGTCAAAAGACTTGACCCATGGAAAAGTTAACATATCTCCTTTGGGGGAAAGCTGGTCTTAACAAATTCTTATCTTTCTAGTCTGCCCATCTACACCATGGGATTTTACCACCAGCCCAAATGAACTCACCACGAGATGGACTCGGTGAGGGGGTCCTTCTACTGGCAAGGTGCCAGAATGGAGGCCAAATATCACATGGCCAGCTGGGATTCGGTTAGTCGCCCAAAAGACCAAGGTGGTTTGGGGATAATCAATACCAAGATCATGAATGACTCCCTGCTGGTCAAGTGGATCTGGAAGATCATGAAGGGTTCGGATGAGGTTTGGTTTAAGCTGTTAGCAGCTAAATACATGCCAAACGGCAACTTCTTCAAGTCCACCACCAGAGGAACATCTCAATTTTGGCGAGGCTTACATAAGGTGAAACATCTATTCAAGTGGGGTGCAATACATAAAGTGAAGAATGGGTGTAAGACACTCTTCTGGCAGGATACCTGGCTAGGTGACATCCTGCTGAAAAGTCAATTTCCATCCTTATTCAGAATGTGTCGGGAGTCGGAAGTGACAGTGGCAGAATGCTACCTGGATGACACTTGGGAAGTTGATTTCAGACGTAGCTTATCTGCTGAGGAAGAGGAGGATTGGAACCAACTGCTACATCTGTTACAAGAAGTTCAGATAGACTCAAATGCTCAAGATCCTTCTCTACCAAATCTCTATATAGGTTCATCTCACACAGGGGAGTGAGCCTCGGGGCGGCTGACAATCTCTGGAAAACTAAATTGCCTTTAGAGATTAAGGTGTTTCTGTGGCAACTCGCCCACAACAAACTGCAGTCGGCTGTGGCCCTTCAGCATAGGGGCTGGAAGGGAGGCTCGGCTTGCTGTTTGTGTGGTAGCCCAGAAACTACAGACCATATTTTCTTCTCTTGCTCTCTAGCGAGATATGCATGGAGCTGTCTCCGAGAGATTTTTGGGGGACATTTCGCACCTGTCACCTGGGATGACCTCCATGAGGGCCTCTCCCATTTTTTTGGTGCGGACAAATGGCTTAGCCTGATGATCTTTGCTGCGTTTGCTTGGTCCTAGTGGAGAACACGCAACAAAATGGCGATTGAAAGGACGTTCCCTAAGAATCCAATTGATGTAATATACTCTGGTGTATCTTTTGTGCCGAGATGGCTGCGATTGCTGAAGCATTTTGATCAAGCGAAGATGACGACCAAGATGGAACTAATGAAGAGCTGGCTGTTAAACTACGTGCCTCATCATACAGCAACTTCAGACATTGTCGAACTCTAGTCGTCCTAAATTGTTTTTCTACTTCTGCGCTTGTTTGAAAACTGGTTACCCCAGTCTGTACCGAACTCATTTGCTTTCAATAGAAGCAGAGCTTGTCTCCTTCAAAAAAACATGCATGCAGCGGTGACGCGGGAGTAGGTCTAGGAGGTCTAGAGATGTGTCATGGCCCGTTGCGATTCTGAAGCAGGCTGGTGTTCTGAAGCTCTGTTGTTCCTATGAATGTGACGACGAGGCTGCCACTTGCTCATCGACCTCCACCGGCAGCCTAGGATCTCCGGCTCTCCGCCGCCGTTCAGCTCATGCGCCCGTCGCTCCGGCGAGGACGATCGGCTCCCCTGACTGCGTTCCGTGCACAATCTGAGCCGCACGTGCAAGGATTTAACGCTCAGAAGGTAATCAGGGGTGGCAGAGCTCTGTGGATAGCCGGAACACCGCCGCGTTGCGGAGGTTTTTCCTGTCATCAGCTCCATGCTCCTGGACACCTCCATTAGTGCTTGCAGCGGCGCGGCCATGGCCGGCGAGGCCGTGAAGGCCGCTGCCGCGTGAACGGCGGCGGTGCTCCTGCCCGCGTGCGCCGCGCCGGGCCGCCGGGACACGTTCGCCGTCGCCTGCATCTGCATGCGCCACGCTCTCGCTTCAGTGACCGACCGTACGTTGAGCTCTGCTGCTGGTGCCGCATCTATCTATCCTGCTCTCGAGAACCTGCACGCCGTGGCTCGCCGCCTGCGTCTGTGGCAGCAGCTGCGCGATTCTCAACCGCGGCGACGGCGGACGGGCACCACGGCGTGGCTTCAGTAGCACCGTGATGCGAACTCGCTCGGTAGTGCTACTGATCGAACCCACTGTCTGTCAAGACACCCCGACCCACCTGGAGCGAGAGGCCTAGCGCCGCCCCCGGCCCGTAACCGCCTCGCCGTTCGGTGGGCCCCACCCTCCTCTCACCCCAATAACTAACTCGCGGTCGCGGCTGCCGACGGCTCCCTCCCTTCAAAATCTGCCTGCCGCCTTCCCTTCCCCCCATCGCCACCAAACCAAAACCTTCTTCTCTCCCCCACCACCTCCGACATCGCTATGGAGCGAGGCGTGGCCGGAGACGCGCCAGGCCGCTCGCCGCGGCCGCACTGCGCACTTCCACGCGCCAATACTTACTCCCGGCCGCGCCGCCAGCGCGGCGCTCCCCATCCTCTACTGGCGCTTTCGTTTGATGGGCTACGTCCCGGCGGGCGCGGTGATCGGACTGGGCGACGTCGTCTCCAGGCGGGCTCACGTGCTCGGCGCGCGCGCGCGAGTCCTGGCGGAGCAGCTCGGGGGGTGGCGCGACCTCGCCGACGGGCTGTACGTCCTCGCATTCGTACAGGGCGTACAGGACAAGGAGGGGAGGCTGATCGCGCAGATCCTACCGCTGAAGGTCCTGGGCGCGGAGGCCGTCGACGACGCCGACGCGGCGGAGGGCTTCCCCGGGAACCTCCACGCCGTTGACGTCGACGACGCCGACGCGGCGGAGGGCGTCCTCGGGGACCTGCAGGGCGCGGCGGAGGGCGTCCTCGGGCGCGGACCTGCAGGGCGCGGAGGAGGGCGTCCTCGGGGACCTGGAGCTCGATGGGGCCGAGGCCATCGGGCCCCTTCACGCCGATGCCAGGCGCCAGGACCTCGGCGCGGAGGCCGTCGGGGCGCACGTTGCCAATGGGGCCGCCGCGGCCGTGGACGCCGTCGCAAGCCATGCCGTGCCGCACGACGGCACCGATGAGAAGGTAAGTGTGTCTCGTCTTTCTTGCTCCCTCCCGTTAAGTTGCATGCGCATGATTCTTGGATGGATGGATGATGATGATGAACTGACGACGGTGCTCAACGTGCGTAGGCCGATCTTGCTCTTGATCTTCTTCGCGAATGCTATGGCGTGATGCGAAAGCGCTACGACGACGTCGAGCGGCTTGTCAATGAGAAGACTCAGATCCGCCTGACCGCGTCGACTCAAGAGGAACTGGGAGGGCGTTCCTGAAGCCCTTCGTGCCCGTGACGTGCTCATCGGGAGCGCTCTCAGGGTCTTCGAACAGGAGGAGGAGCTGGCTGTGAGCCTGCGTGCTATACTGGGCGTCGGATCCAGTTTATTTGGTCGCCTTGCTTTATGTTTGGTTCTTGTTGCTGGCATGCTTGTTATACCAAAAGCATGAAATTGAAATGAATTTCAATTGAGTTTACACGATGGCAATCCTAGTGTTACACCGTCCACTACACTGGCTTTAATTTTGAGATGGTGACATGTAATTTCATCATAATTGTGTTGCAATATTTGACTAGTTGTGGTCTTCCGATCCTTTGAATTTCTAATCAGCTCCATTTTTGCTCTCGCTGTTGTATCAAGTGTTCACTTTGCATCTACTCCATGCTGTAACCGAGGTGTGCGCCGGTGGAGTCGCGAGAAGCCACGCCGTGCGTGGTGCCCATCAGACACGCGACCGTCGAGAGGTTCCTGTGGGAAATCAGGCACGACAAGCCCTTCCGGTTCACGCCGCAGCAGCGCGCCGGCTTCACGGAAAACTACGCGACCGTCGCACCACACACTGTAATCTGGCAGTCTGTCGCATGTATCCTGAGATTTGCTCAAATATGTGTCACGTTACCCTTATTATCATTTATCATAACTTATTTATATTGTCATGCTTATGTACCTAGTAAACATCTTGACACCGTACCATACCTATCTTTGGGAAAATATAAATAACGATACCCTGAATACTTCCGGGTGAAATATTACAACGATATATACGTGTGTTTGCGGATTCTTTCTATAAACGTTAAGACATACCCCTTAGGATTTCCTAGCACCTTAGCGAGGGACTAACCATCCCGAGTGATAACACTAAGAAATGTCAATAGATGTCACATCGGAATCCTGATTGTTCCAACCAGCAATAGATGCACTTGAAATAAGGTTAACAACAAACTCTGAGCAACTAATACTCAGCTAGACTTACCCGACTAGTGCTATATAGTTAATCGACTCCTAGTATGCAAAGCTTTTGGCTAGTGGGCTAGTTTTGCCGAAAGCTACTAACAGTGAATCTTATTCTTAATATTTTAGCCAATTTGAATGGGAGCAACTATTTTTCTATGTTGTGCAGATCTACAACAATCAGTGTGGAAAACAATTGATTATATGAATAGCAGTAATTATCATAATCTCGTTTCGCTCTTTTTACTATGATACAAAACTGCGATCAAGGTATCTTATCCGAGAGCGGTGGTGAATCAATTCAATTTAATCCTTGCAAGGAAAACCAAATCACCTGACGCATGCAACCCTGTTAAGTCAGACACGACAATTCCCGCCGACCACTATAAAATAGTTGAACCGCCCCTCGACCCGCAAGTAGCTAGTCCCCACCGATACCTACGATGGGTCAGCCATGAGTTACTGACTAGCACTCGACCAGAGACGCAGGTATTAGCTCAAACATCAGAATTTTGCATAAATTTTTGAATAAGACAAGGGCCAAACTTGAGGTCAAAAAAGTCAAATCTTACTATTGCTAATTGGAGGCTCCTTTTGAAGCAACTACGTGAAGCCACCTAGAATTATAGGTGGAAACTCTAAAAAAATAGAGGAATCCTAGAAATTCTTACAAAAATTAGAAACATCCGGTTTCGTAATACTCATTGGATCTGTTATCTTTCATAATAAATTACCGACCTCTACCATTATAAAAAAATCTAAAGTAACCCTAAATTTGCATATAAATTATCCAATTATATCATTATTAAAACTTAACTAACCCCTAAATCTGAATCTAATTATATAATTATAATAAAATTTTAAAGTGCAACAATATAAAATTTAAAATTATTATTTCTATTATTATTAAATACTATTTATGTTATTTTTTTATATAAAAATACTGTCCACGATATGCGTCACCATGTACTCATATATGATGGACGAAATAAGAATACCTATTCACAAACAAATAGTTCAATTAAATATATATCAAAAATATATGGAGGTGTGATGCAAAATAAAATCTATTGCAATTAGATAATGACACATACGTATTTTAGAGTATGCGTTAGAATATTTAGTCGATGAAAAAGATCGTGAGATAGATAATTATTAACTATAAGCATTATTTCTATCTTAATTCTAGTGTGCTCGTACGGGAGCATGGGTTGATAGGGTAGTGAATTATAATTTGAACGGAGGGATTACCAAAATTATTTGATAATGATATTGCTATTGATCATTGAATGGATCTAAACTTCTTCTCTCTGCATCTAATGGGTCCAAAACTTTGTTATTGGACTGACCATAGAAATTATTTGGTAATCTTTTTTTTTCTTATGCTGTCAATTTTTGTTTGCTACCATAGAAATTATATGTCATGTAATAGTTCTTCTTCTTCTTTTTGTTCTTGCTTGGTTGAAAACAAACTTGTTTTGGTTATTCCCGTTGTACCTAATGAATGGCGATTGACGAATTATAGTGGTGGCATCTCCAGGATAAAACAGAACTAAAACGGCCGTGGTGGTCTCATTGCAATTTTCATCATCTTGGACCCAAAAATTCCCATCACCGTGGACGGTAACTCCGCTCAGATCCGTGGTGAACTGACAATCACTGCACACAGCCGTCAGTTAGTCAGGGCCTGCTCCTTCCTTGCGTGGGCATCCGAGCGAGCCACCCGGGCACGAGCTAGGAGAAATGGATACCAAATATTCGAATCATTCAATATCCATATCCATTTAAACATCGATGTGGATATCCGTATCATTCGAATTTAATATGGTAGCAGACTGGATACATTTAAATTCAATTTATATTAATTTTTTTTATCCGATTTCACATCTGTATTCGACAATAAGCGACACTATCCGTATCCGTACTGATCAATGTACGAAATAGCTCGCTATAGCTCCGCTATTAGCTTTTTAGGAGATCTACCACTACGCTATGCAATATTTATCCCCTACATCCGCTAAATGGGGTTAGAAGAGATTTAACAGTGCTAGATATCCGCTAAAGTTGCTTTAAAAGATTTAGTAGCGCTAAATGTCAAGTTGTTAGTATATTTTAGTAGTTGCATTTGCTCAAAGACGCAGTCAAAACAACCGATACAACTAAATAGACGTAGTGTGGACCCTAGACAACGTAGCATGGGCACCGTTGGGCAGTTCAGAGCTTATCTTTTGGTATTAGACCAATAATGCTTATCATTTTATATGCCATTATTGATGATTTTATCATTTCGCTAAATAATTTAGCTTTCGCTTATAACTTTCTATAGTTTTTAGAGGAGGCTGCCGCTAAATTTTATAGCCCACTATTTTGAATATTGGTATTGACTGAAACTATTTAAAAGTCATCTCTATTTCCTATAATCAATGTTATATTAATTTTTATAATAAAATATAAAAAAATTAAGTTTACTTTTAAATATTTTACTATTTATCTATTTATTTGTGAAACTACTTTTATATTTTTTATTTTACATATTAATAAAAATTATCTATACATTTATTTAAATATATTTTATTTCTAATTTTATTTTTTATATTTTTATTTATTAAATATTATTGATAAATATATTATTTTTAACAGTTATCTTTGTTACATTATTAAACTTTAGTTTCTACATGTGTACACGATTTTATATTCTAAAGCTATCAATAAAAAGAATAGATAAATATTATTTTATACGGTGAGTAAATATCCGAATGTGAATCCGTATCCGAGGTATATGTTTTATATTCATATCTGAGAATATTCGAATTCACATCCATATTCGAATTAAAATATGATAAATAGTTATCCAGATTTAATTCACGCGAATTCGATAGCTTGTTATTAGACCCACGGGCTGCCGCGCACGCAAGGCAAGCGGCCACCTGCGGCTCCACGAGTCCACGCCCGCCACCGCCACCGACCCCCCCATCTCCTGGCCAAACAAATCCCGCGCCTCCCCGCCACCACTCACCACCACCACCACAGCAGCACAGCACGGCCCCGCCCCCGCACCAGAGAGACCAGAGGGATCCACGGCTTGGCCCGCGCGCGCGCAGCAAGCTGCTCCGACGATGATGGCCCTGCAGGTCGCCGGCGGCACGGGCTGCGTCCTGCTCCTGCCGCCCCTCCACCGCCGCCGGGCGCTCCGCTCGCCCCGCGCGGTGGCGTCGGACGCCGCGCCGGCGGCGGCGAGGGAGGAGGACGGCAAGGTCGCGCTGGGCGGGTCCGGCGTCGCGGTGACCAAGCTCGGCATCGGGGCCTGGTCCTGGGGCGACACCACCTACTGGAACGAGTTCCAGTGGGACGGTACGTGCTCCTCCGATCCTCGGCAGTTTTTGATTCTCATTCAGGAGAGCCTGCAGTCCCATTTCACTTCAGATTGCTAGCCATTTCTGCTTTGTTCTACCTTGTTATTAGCTTCGAAGGCATCAAGTTGTATGCTAATTGAGTATAAAACTTAGACCAAGCGGTAGATCAATGTTTTCAGTTGGTTTATGCCGTCGACAGGTTCAAATGGCATCATCGCTATTCGTCAGAGCTTAGCATTGTAATTCTGACATTAGCACCACCATGCATCAACTTCATGAGTCCTTGCCTCTGGGCCAACGAGTCTTGCAGGATAATGGGGGAAAAGAAACCTCATTTGTTGTGCCATGCTTGCTACTGCCGTGAATTTCAAAGATTATTTTGACAGCTTCAGAAGAAAAATAAAACAAGTGTGTTGATGCCAAGTGATGTTAGGATACTGACAGAGTTCATTCACTCGGAGGACAAGAAGTGTGATCCAGGACTCTGTACTTGAATTCCTGATTTCTAGCATCTGGTCGCCGTTGGTTTCCCTGAAACTATGGTCATACTTTTTACATGCTCATGAGGTGCCTGTTACTTTGACGGTTTGACCATTAGAACCCGTATAGGCGTGTATCAGATTTTAGCTCTGCAATAAGTCGTATCCATTATATGCTCTGCGAGACTTTACCTCCACCATCATATATTTTGCCCAGTGCATTTGCTTTCTGTAACAATCATATATTTTGCCTCCAACTGTAACCAACCTATAATAAAATATCTGAGTCTCTGAAATGACTAATGAAATTGACTAACCTTCAACTGTCAGAAAACCTATGACTTTCTGAATTTTCTAATTCCATAAAACTGTTAGAAACTGTATAGGCGTTTATTGGATTTTAGCTCTGCAATGAATCCTATCCAGTATATGCATGCTCCAGGAGACTTTATCTCCACCATCATATATTTTGCCCGGTGCATTTGCTCTCTGTAACTAACTCTCATATATTTTGCCTCCAACTGTAACCAACCTCTATAAAATATCTGACAGCCTGAAATGATTAATGACATTGACTAACCTTCAACTGTCAGCAAACCTATTACATTCTGATTTTTCTAATCCATTCCACCTCTCGTTGTTAAACATGGGAATTGTTGTCCTTGGACTTTTTTTTTTTAACGACAAACTTCAACATGATGATCAAAGTCTCTGAAAAAATGGCAGATAGGAAACTGAAGGCAGCAAAAGGAGCATTTGACGCGAGCATCGATTGTGGAATAACTTTCTTTGATACTGCTGAAGTATATGGAGCTGGGGTAAGAACCAAAATGGTTCATGTTTTGCCATCCATCCTCTATCACATTTCAAGCCACGTTTGACATTAGTTTTAAATATGTGTTATTTAGATATCAGGTGCCATAAATTCAGAAAGTTTACTCGGAAGGTTTGTCCTATACCGCTGTTTCCCAACCAGTACATACCCTAAATTTCAATTTTAAACTATATTTGTTCTGAAATCATCTCTTTCCATCAGATTCATTAAGGAAAGGCAACGAAAGGAACAAATCGAAGTGGCCATCGCAACAAAGTTTGCAGCTCTTCCATGGAGGTTTGGCCGTGGAAGTGTCATTTGTGCACTGAAGGCCTCATTGGATCGCCTTGGCGTCTCTTCAGTTGAGCTCTACCAACTTCATTGGTTGGCTCATCATCCTTTCAATCCACTTTGTTTTTCTCCCCTGTTGACTCCATTGGTTAACTTAGCTGCTCTTCGCATTTCCTTTTCAGGCCAGGGATATGGGGCAATGAAGGTATCAACAACGAGACTTACCACATAAATATCTAACCCTCTTTAGGATGTCAATTTCACTATTCTTACATGGTTTAGGTTACCTGGATGGCCTTGGAGATGCTGTCGAGCAAGGTCTTGTAAAAGCTGTTGGAGTCTCAAACTACAGCGGTTGTTGTCTGACTTCGGCATTTACATGATATGATTTGTTAGGCTGGTACTTCTTTTTTCTGTAAAACTAACTCAGATCACGTTTTCCATGACTGTGTACCAGAAAAACGCCTCCGAGATGCTTATGCGCGGCTTAAGAAGAGGGGAATTCCACTCGCTTCAAATCAAGTAAATTACAGTCTGATATACAGGAACCCAGAGGAAAATGGGGTGAAGGCAGCTTGCGATGAGCTCGGGATTACTTTGATTGCGTATTCCCCAATCGCCCAAGGTAGAACATATTTTATTCTGTACACATTGTTTTTGTTGTTCTGCTGCTACTCAAGCAAGCTCACTATTTCAGAAGTGAATGGCATGCTGCTTGGTGGATGCTAATTTCACCTTCAGCTGTAGCTCTATCTAGTATGAAATCATGCTCTGATGTGTCTATTTCCTTGATTCAGGTGCTCTGACGGGGAAATACACTCCGGACAATCCCCCGAAAGGGCCTCGAGGACGGATATACACTCCAGAGTTCCTGACAAAGGTTGAACCTCCAACTATTTTTTGAGATCGTTGTGCCTTGTTAGTTGATAGGCTGTGCTCACCACTTAAGGTCTCTTCCACGATGCCATGCAGCTCCAGCCGCTTATCAACCGGATCAAGGAGATTGGAGGAAACTACGGGAGGACCCCAACCCAGGTGCTCTGTCTATCTCTCTATCCATCAGAACTCAGTTGCACGATGTCTGTCCTTGCGAAATGCAGGCATCATTGGCAAACGCATCCACGTCTTGAGACAGTTCCTGCGTGTGCATTCTTTAAGCTCGAGTAGTAGAAAGTTGTTGGTCTCTGACACTGACAGGGTTGCTCTCTCTCTCTCTCTCTCTCTCTCTCTCTCTCTCTCTCTCTCTCTGTGCACTCGTTCTGTGGCGGCGGTCAGGTGGTGCTCAACTGGCTGGTGTGCCAGGGCAACGTGGTGCCGATCCCGGGGGCGAAGAACGCGGAGCAGGCGCGGGAGTTCGCGGGCGCGCTGGGGTGGAGCCTGACGGGCGACGAGGTGGAGGAGCTGCGGTCCATGGCGCGCCAGGTCAAGCCCGTCATCGGCTTCCCGGTGGAGAAGCTGTGACTGACGACCCGCTCGGCCGATCCCGCTGCCTGCAGCTCGGAATTTTGCATCGGATGATGGATGGTCACCACGAAAGGCAAAGTTACCTCATGACAACAACCAAGTAGTACAGTACAGTATAGTATAGAACTATAGATAGGTTGACAAGCATGCCATCTCGAATTGAAACCAAATGAAACGAAAATACGTATTGGAGAAACAGCAGATTACTGCAGTAGCTCTAGTGTTGACCTCTCCGCTCTTTCGTGCATTCTGATTTGGTAAGCTCTGTGCAAATCTCATGAACTTTTGTCGCGTTGGATGTGATTGCCATGATGTTAGCAGCAGCAGGTTTCGTGATGGCATGGCGTCACCCAGCCAGATAGATGTACGGAGAATAAATACGCCCCTGGTCTATTCCGTCAAAATATTTACACATCGATAACACATACATGGTGTATTAAATGCAGTTAAAAAGAAATCGCATTACACAAATGGACTGTAAATCGGGAGACGATCTAATGAACCTAATTAGACCATGATTAGATAATAAATTGCTACAGTAAATATATGCTAATGACGAACTAATTAGGCTCATTAGATTCGTTTCGCGATTTACGGACAGAATCTGCAATTAGTTTTTTAATTAGTCTATATTTAATACTTCAAATGTAATTTTTTAATTGGTCTATGTTTAATATTTCGGATGTGAAAAAATTATATTTTAAAAACTTTATACGGATATAAAGATTCTATGTGTGCTGTATCCGTAGCCCTGCACTGTGCTTCTGTACGCGTGATGTGATGGTGACCTGCAAAACAAAAGGGAAGAGGCGAAGAGCCCTGCTCCGCAGCTCGCCGTGCGTCGATGCCTCTGCCTGAGCCTGCTGACGCACGCATGGCGCCGGCGGCAGCAGCGAGACCAGCAGCAGGCAGCCAGGCACCAACAGAGCCGGCCATCGGCGAAGGAAAAGATCTCCTCCATGTGCGCTTCAGCAGAGAGATCTGCCGCAGCAGAGAGAGAGCCAGCGAGCAGGTCTTGGATTTGTCAGGATCAGCGCAACGCAGGGTCACAGGGAGGGACGGACGACACATCGAATGGCATCGCTCGCCTGCTCATGTGATGTGTCCGGCCACGGCCAGGGCCCAGGGGGCAGGCACTCCCGTAGCTACCGCCCGATGGAACCATGGACGACGGTCAAGATGAACCAGTGGCCAAACTGCTGCCCTGAACCGTACAGGCAACACTTGCGACCACCGTGCCGGTGCTTGCTTTAAAAATGTTTGGTACTTTGGTGAGGAATTTCGTTTCTAGTTTGTTTGTGCTAAAAGTAGTGAATGGAAACCGAAATCGCATTATTTTAGAATAATGTACTTACTAAAGTTCTAAATTATGTGGATGCTACACTTGGTTCGTTCGTTAGATTTGTTATCTATCATACTACCTTCGAGTCACGGGTTCATTCCTTTCTCTAAACGGTGTTTGAGTATTGACTATAGTATTATATATATTTTTTAGGATATATTTGGTTGCCGGTCACTCCGCCACAGCAAAGTTAGATCCTATTTGGATTCCTCTAGATTTTAGAATCAGCAAGAAGCTAGGTTTGCTCGGATTCTTGGATTCCATAATATACCATTTGGCTTAGAGAATTTATGGTAAAATCTGGAATGTTTGAATCCCTAGCTGGAATTTGGAATCTAGATTCTGATCCAAACACAGGGTCTTAGTTGTGTTGCCGCAACTATGGCTCGTCATATTATAATGTTCGTTGTGCTGCATTTCCCCTTCTCTCGCGGAGATGTCCGTGTTTCGCTCGGTGAAAAGTGAAAAAACCTTGGTGCGGTGTGGAGCGGAGGGGGAGGGGCAGTGGCCGCGGCAGCAAGGAGCCAAGGACTTTGGTGGCATCTCGATCGCTGCGGCAGCGGGGCCAGCGGCGGTGATGTGATCTCACGGGGGGCAGAAGAGCAGGTGCCATCAGCGCGCACGACCACGAGTCGACGACCACCGTGTCTGGACTGGACCCACCGGGCCTTTGACCCTCCCCATCCCCGGCGACTCATCGGCCGACGACGGCCGGCTCCAGGGACGAAGGCGTCGTGTCGGTGCTGCTGCAGATCCTGCAGGTGTGCAGCCGGCGGCCGGGGGTGGTGAGGCAAGTTCAAAAGTTTAATTTCTTTAACCAGGATTCAAATCCTTAAATTTGGGTTGCCTGTAACTCCATAAGTTGGGCAATAATCCAAACGATACCGTTGCAACCGAACGTTGCCAGCCATGGCCCATCACGCGCCGCACGAGCCATCCTGGCGTCCTCTGGGCCCCACACGTGTCCAGTTGCCACACTTGCACTGGGTACTGGTAGTCGGTACATGTACTGATGTACATCACGAACGCCGCAAAAAAAATATCGGACCACGGCAAGCAGCGTGAATCGCCTGATATCGGGTCCCAAGTTCCGTTCAGGATTCATCAGACTTTCAGAGCAAACGCTGCTGATTCAGAGCAGGGGTTCAGGGCATGTTTGGTTACTAGCGTATAAACATTAGCCACGCCACATCGAATATTTGAATATTTGTTAAAGATATTAAATTTTAATTAATGATAAAATTTATTCTTAATCCTAGCCTATTTTGCGAGACAAATCTATAAAACTTATTTTTTTTCCGTAATAAGTTACGGTAAACATGTGCTAGTGATTCCTGTACCATCAGCCGGAGCAACTGGTCCGTGCTGTGCTGTGCTGTGCTCAGTGCTTCTGCCGCGGCGCCACAGCTGCGCAGGAGTAGGGAGGGTGAAACCTTTTTCCTTCCCCGTCCATGTTGCCGATTCCGAGGGGAGCTGACAGTGATGCGTCACGGCCCAAAGATCTCCGACAGCGATGTCAACTCCTCCCCTCCATACAAATGCCGGACGCCTCCTGCCACTGTAACTCCCCTCCCCCTCTCTCTCCTCCTCTCTCAAACCGATGCAACCCACGGGTTCTTGCGTTCACTGAACCTGGGAGGAAGGAGAGAGCGTGCCCGGATTCAGTTCGCGTCGGCGCCTCTGGTCGGAGCATCGCTGGTAACTGGTATTGTCGCGGTGCTACGCACAAGTTGCGGAGCTCTTCTACAAGAAGAGGTCAGAGCTCAGGGCTCAGCTCGTCGATCACTTGTTCTCTCTTCTTTTGCTCGAGTTTCTTGTGGCTGAAATCGGATATGGGCGTTAGGTACCTCGGCGCGCCCGGGTCCGAGAAGTGGATACTCGCCATGGACGGCGGCGAGAGGCCGGCGGCGAGCCAGAAGAGACCCTTCCCGTAACCAAAGCTTCTTCCCCTGCTCCATTGATTTCTTGCTGTGCGTTTTGGTGTTCTTGATCCGTTCAAGCTTGCTCCTTTCCGCTCGGCGCGGCGCAGCCCGGAGAGCGAGCTCGTGGAACTGCTGTGGCAGGACGGCGCGGTCGTGGCGCACTCGCAGGCGCAGCGGGCCTTCGCCGGCGGCGGCACCACGGGCGCGAGCGGCGTCACCGGGGAGGCGGCTGCGGCGTGGCTCCCGGGCGGCGGCGGCGGCGGCGCGCTGGGCGGGGACGTGTACTCGCAGCTCTGGCAGAGCATCGCGCAGGCCGACGGCCGCGTGGGCGCGGACGCCCGGGCCCGGCCGCCCGCCAGGAGCGGGAACAGCGGCGCCGGGTCGAGCAGGACGGCAGGCGAGGTCGGGTCCAGCTTCTGCGGCAGCAACCTCGTGGCGGCGGCGATGCACCTGGACGACGACATCGACGACGTCGCGGCGTTGCCGCCACCGGCGGCGGCGGCGGACGAGCCGGGCGCGTGCGGGGGCGCGTCCACGTCCAGCGGCTGGAACAGCAATGCGCTGCTCAAGAGGAGCAGGGACGAGTTCGATGGCCGCAGCGAGGTTGCCTTCTTGATTCTCTGTTGGTGACAGTGCGTTCAGATTGCGTAAATTCAGTTCAAATTGGTGAGAGAAAAGGAAAAGCATTTGCAGGACGCCGACTTCGATACCCTCGACGAGACACCGCCGTCGTCGAGGCGGCCGGCGTCCAAGCGCAGGACGCGCGCCGCCGAGGTCCACAACATGTCGGAGAGGGTAAGTCTGTAGCGCTTTAGCTGGTGGTGCCATTTGCAGCTACCATGGTGTGTGCTTGATTTGGTTTGATGTCCCCTGTTGCAGAGGAGAAGGGACCGGATCAACGAAAAGATGCGAGCTTTGCAAGAACTGGTGCCCCACTGCAACAAGGTGCGCAAACAATATCTTGAACACTACTTTTTTATCAGGCTTCGACTTCTTGTCCAATTTGATATCCGTTCTGACAGTAGTGTTGATTCACTCAGACCGACAAAGCATCAATACTAGATGAGGCAATTGAGTACTTGAAGTCCCTCCAAATGCAAGTTCAGGTCTGAGATGGCTTCCCAATTGATCTGCATATGTGCAACATTGTATCCTTCGATCATCGCTTCAGTAGTTTCGCCGTCTCGGCATGTAACTGATCTGTTTCCTGTTGCCTCAGATCATGTGGATGAGTTCTGGGATGGCGCCGATGATGCTCCCAGGTGCTCACCAACTCATGCCTCCAATGAGCATGGGTTTGAATTCAGCCTGTATGCCACCGGCGGCGCAATTCCTCAGTCAGATTCAAAGAGTACCACACTTCCTCAGCAACCCGTTGCCGAATCAGATTCCTCAGATCTCACCTGCAGCTACCAGTGCACCCAATGTTACAAGCCAAGTTCAAAGCAACCGCATGGCCCAGCCGAGAAATCCATTTCTTCATCCTAATGATGCATTGACATCACCACCTCAGGTTACTGTCAGGATTTCACCCCTCGTTTATATACAGAACTTCACACCAAAGCTTACCTCAGGGTCCCAATTCTTTGCAGTTGCCTAGTTTATTTGGCTATGGACCACAGATGGCACAAGACAACGAGTTTCAAGAGTTACTGGCTTGCACTGCTGCTCCAGCTTTGGGCGCCGACCCGCCTTCTTCCTCTGACGGAACAGGAATGTAACACACCTCAGTCCTGTAATATGGTCTACAGGTCAGTGCTCAGTTTTCGTTATGGGTAAATTGAAATGCACATGGATGTGTACAGAAGTGATAACTTAATTGCATCACATGGTATCATCCTTGTTAGCAGTTTTGCTTAACTTATTATCGCATCCTAAGTTTGAGCATATCAAATTGTCGTCACTTGGTCTTTTAGAGGAAACATTGTCGTCAATGATCTGATACCAGCATCGGATAGATCAGTTTTGACGCTTAGTTCTTCTTTGGCAATTTGCAGTCCTATTGTCCCACTAGATGCCTAGATGAACTAGGCTGTGGCAGTTGTACATCCATTTCACTCAGTCGCTGTTACATTCAATGGACTGTTCTGTCAAATTAGCAGAAACAAGTGGACTAGTTTACAAACAAATGGGTTCAGCATTTATTTTCTTGACACCGACAGGATAAGGAGAGCAACAAGGACTTGCATCAGGGCAGCACATACTAGCATCATGAGTTAGAACCTTTATTCCGCTCTGTATGTATCAACAACCAACATCCGCTGAGAATTCATAAAGTAGATTTGTGCATTTAGCTGATAATCCATATCAAATAAGGGTTAATCATATAATATTTGAAATCAGATAACACTCCATGTTCTATATATTGTTTTTCCAGGTTGACCATGCAAACATAACATCAGATGTCAGGGGAAAACTAACACGTCTGCCACATCCTAGCACGGCTGGAAATAGAATATCTCTCAGCATATAAAATGGCCCACATTCCCTAGAACTATATGCAATGTATAGAATATTAGTGACAAAATAATGTTTTGTTGTTTCCTTTTCTGATCATCTTTGACACGTTTGCTATGCATGCAGTGATCAACAACAGGCAAGCAGCTAGGGGGTATGAACAGAAGAAGTCAGAACAAGTGGTCCTACGAGAATCAATTTGATACTAACATGCAGTGTGCTGTAAGGCCATGGGCAGATCATGCAACCTTGAGATTTTTTGGGAACCTCTGAGCGGCCAACACGTTTGCGGCCGCACTGTGCCAACACCATACGATTCTTATCTAAGAATAGTCTTGGAGACTTGAACATCACCTTTCTGTTTCTGGAACGATTTTGTCTACAGGAGACGAACTTGGCAAGGCCATCAGGAGATGTGCTCCTGCTGATGCTTTTGGACATGGAGGTGACATGCTGGATTAGGAGCATCTCAGAAGCGCAAGGATATAAGGAGTTGTGGTCTCCCTCCTCTTTTTGCTGATGTTACACCACTGTTAAATTATCCCAGATGAGTCTCTGCATCTGGTGAGTAGAGTTCTTGTGGGTCTCTTCCAGGTTTACTTCAGCTACTGATTCTTCAACTGGGCGGCCTCAAGGAACATGATAATGTTTGCACGGGTAAGAATTATCCTTTGCTGTTAGGGCACATGGCTGCAGGGTTTCACTTCAATTACTGTTTGATTCTTTGACTGAGGGGCCCGGTAAACTCGATTACTGGCTGTAATTAGTAAGAAGCTACTAGAGTTTCATGTTCAGCCTCATGAAATGAACATATGAATCTGAGCAGAATTTTCTGAAATTGGATAAATTTTATCCAAGTCAAAATCTGTTCCAATTTTCTTTTGCTGGCGCCGGTTTCTCCTGGGAGGGACACTTTGTTGAGATTGAAACAAAACAGCATCATGTTGGGTTCGTACATGAAGCACATCATCAACATAATTGGAATTTGGGACGTGCGCAAATATCGCACGGATTCTGCGCATGAACCGATGTCCGCCACATCTATATGGATCTCGCGGCACTGCTAGTCGATCCGTCGCGGTTGCTTTCGCCTTACCTTACATGTAATGATACACGTTTCGTTGTCCTAAGTTAATAGGACAGTGATGGATCCGTCCATCTGGTTTGCATATCATCCGTGGTAATGTGCGTCCATCACAGTCGCTGTCGGTTGAGATTGGAACTTGGTTTTTGCACTTATAGTTTGGGATTTGGTTCTCATGCTCAATTCCAATTCGGTTGCGTATTCTTTTCTTTATATTTGGGAAAGACGTTTCGTAGCAAATGATTGAAAGTGCATCTCATCAAAAGGAACAAAAAACAGGTTGAAAGAAAGAAGCCAAGAAAGAAAAGAAATACAGAAAAGGCGAAATAAAAAAATGGCTTCGCCCGGGTTCGAACCGGAGACCTTCAGTGTGTTAGACTGACGTGATAACCAACTACACCACGAAACCTTGCTTGTTCAGAATGACAACCAAATAATTATATATCTCATAACAACTAATCACGTTCTAGCTGGGCCAGACGAGCCCGAGCTGTTACTATATTCTTACGAAGAAAGATACAAGCTCGGCCATGCAATTAAGAAGAGAGAAGTTCAAGATACAAGACATCACGATACCGGAAACAAGGATGATACACAAAATAGAGGCTCTCCTGACATAAGAATGATCAGTATCACCATGAAAAAGGCCATCTTCTTTGCTCGATGTCGTTCTGGAGTCCTGGTGTGCACGTTGACTTTGAGTTCTGTGTAAGTGTTACCACTTGAGAAGCTCGAAATGTATAGTGGCAATCACGCCGGTTTGCAATCTCCACAAGCACTGACAGTGCTGCTAGGTAGAATCGAACATGCAAGCATTCTCATTGTCTTTCTCCTATTAGTGTTTGGTGCTCCTCTCCGGGATGTAGATGCTGTCACAGAACGGGATGACACTAATGGGGTGGTGGCGCAGTTGGCTAGCGCGTAGGTCTCATAGCTAAAGCGAGTGATCCTGAGGTCGAGAGTAGAGCCTCTCTCACCCCAAATTTTTTAGGTTCGATATGTTCTCTGTCTTTTTCCCCCTTTTTTCTACTTCAACGTTTTACCAAAAGGGGGGCTTGTTTCATCGCCTTTTTCAGAGGAAAAAATGAGCACGTAGGTCTCAATTAGTACCCCAAATGTCCCTCTGCTCACAGTCGAGATGCCAACACGCACGACAGATCTCTTTTGGGCTCCATAAGCATCTGATTATGGTGGTGGATCAGGCAAGGATTTGTTGCATATCGCTCACTACAATCAGTACATCCATCCTAGCAGCTCCTATCCCTCTCTGTATGCTACTGCTGTAGCTAATCTGTCGAAGCCGCCCCTCTTGTGTAATAGCTCCTTTCTTTTTGCGACCGTGTCTGGAGCACGTTTTTTATTGAGATATTGTAATAGCTCCTTTGTCAGGCTACTTCCTGTTACTTTGGTACTTGAGGAGCCGCACAGCAGAGGAAAAGAGCAAGAAAGACTGGATCATATGAATTAGCCACTGTTGGCGGATAGTGCAGATTTTGGCCTTTCGCTTCTGGGCCCAACGGAGCTAAAACTAAAAGGCACACGGTTTGAGCAGGACGGTCAGCATCAGATCAGATAAGGTCGATCAATGCCTCCAGTTGGTGGCATTGCGTTGGTGATCAAAGTAGACATTCAACGCTCTTGCTGCGTGATTCGGGGACGGATGGACAAGTCATTTGTGCTTCTCTAGTGGCACTGTAATACAGTACATATACCTACTTGCTTGCTGAGATTTAGTTCTATACTCAGCTAAACCGTGGAAAATAGTGATTTCCAAACAATTTAACTCGTAAACACCAATGGGGTGGTGGCGCAGTTGGCTAGCGCGTAGGTCTCATAGCTAAAGCGAGTGATCCTGAGGTCGAGAGTTCGAGCCTCTCTCACCCCATGTTTTTTTTCCTTTTCGTTTGTTTGATACTTTGGTTAGATTGTGTTCCTTCCATCGCAGGTTTCATTACTTTTCTTCCATTCAAATTAAAAAAACTCTTAAAAAACGATAGCGACAGCTCAATTCACCATTGATAGCTTTATCCCTAAAAGGAGGGATATTGTGATAATAGCGGCAGCAAACAAGAACTTGAGGGGAAAAAAGATAACCAAACTCAAGACAAAATGGTTTTTTGAACAGAAGAAAATGTTTAATTTCCTTACTTTAGAACAAGAATACACAATAAATTTCAGGCCCCTTCGTTTCGTTTCAAAATAAAAAATAAAACTCAGATCTTTCATCCATCCGTATTAGCTTCATGTGTTTGCAAAATAACAACGAGAAAGCTTCTTCGTAATGCAAGAACCCCAGGTTGGAGCACAAGTGCAGAACCACGTCCCCTTAGAGGAACACGCTCAATACTAGACTCCAGAAATATAGGGCCTGCTCGCTGTGGCGGCAGCTGCTCCTGCGGCGGCACCTGTGGCTAGGACGAAGCCGCAACCGCTCGGCTGCAGGCCCAAGCTGTCACAGCAGCTGTGGACCGGCTGCTGCAGCGGCAGCCGCAGATGCATCGGCAGCGAGCACACCCATAGCCAACGAATCACACGCGGATGCTCGTCAGGAAAGAAAAAACCCCTGAACCACCCATACCCCTAGATGCTCATCGGCAACATCGGAGAGGGTCTAGAAGATCACATGCGGTTGCCGGCGGCCAACCCAGGGCCTGCGACGAAGTGGAGCCCATAGTGGCCGGCCAGTTCGCCGGTGCGCGAACGAGCAGCGTGGCGGTACATTGGTAGAAGCCGCGCCAACCCAAGAGGTATAAGTAACTACTTCCTCCATTTTAAACTGTAATTTATTTAGCTTTTTCAACGCTAAATTTAACCACAACAAAAAAAGTGATATTTTGCATAAATTTTTGAATAAGATGAGTGGTGAAACTTAAGGTTAAAAAATCAAACGAATTATAGTTTAGATCAGAGGGAGTATTTGTCATTAACATCCTTATGAGATGAGTAGTATGTGATTTGTCACTATGTGAGAGTGATGAATGTGAGAGAGGTTAATAATCGTACCTCCTCTCAAGTAGTGGTAAAAAAATCAAATATCCCAGGGTGGGGCCATTGGCATCTTAATAGTGGCTAGGAGCTCGATAGTTATTTCACAATTTATCTCTCTCTGCTCACCTTGTTTGTGCGAAAATATAGAAACACTAACCTTGGAAAGCACCTCTTAAGTTATTTTCGATGTCCTTTTCAAAAACAAAGTTCTTTTCGATGGAGTGTTAGATTACGTAGTTTTTTTTTGAAACTAGATTACGTAGTTTTCAATAATATTACACTAGATTTACATATTTAAATCGATAAATGGAACAAACTCTCATAATGCACAATTCTATAGGTTAGACAGACATTTAGCTGCAACATGATGTTAGAGTTCAAATATACCATAGCAATTGTGTAATCACTTACAAATGTAGTAACAGGCTGTATTAAAGTTTTGGGCTATTTTTCTCCGATTAAAACGCACCGCCAATAGAAAAAAAATTGAGCCCGGCGTTGCCTTCCGGCCCAGGACGGCCCCGAGCGCGCGTTCCTTTTTCTTTTCTCTTCTTTTCTCCGTTTCTTAGCTTTTTCCGCTCCACTCTCGGCCGGCCTTTCTTCCCCTGCGGCGACGACAGGGCGAGCGGCCACCCTTGGCCAGGTCTTCGCCGGCGACGAGCATCCGACAGGTATGACCGCCTATTCCCTTCCCTTCCTGCTGTGCGAAATCGAACACCCCAAACCCTGATGTATGCTATCTGTATTTACCTGCTAAACCTCGTTTTTTTTTTTTGCCAGTTCTATACTGGGTCCGCCCCTGCCCCCTCGCCCTCCCATCCTCCTTCCGATACGGCTTAGGGCGCCGCTTACTCATCTCCCCCTCCTAGGAGGGCGCCATGGGATCCGTGGATCTGATTGCCTCCTGCCGCGACTCCATATGCCAGGTTGGATCTCTTCGCCACTTCGTCCTGATTCCGGGTCTATGCTTGTTTGCCCCAATTTCTCTCATACGCTACATCACCAAGTTTCAGCTACTGTCGTGTGGAATCCGTGTGGTTTCCACGACTTTGCTTTGGCACCTAGTCGTGCGAATTCGCGCTGTGCAGCGATTATCTGATAAATGTGCCTGGTTGGAGCAATTAACCTGTTAAAAGAACCATCTTTTTTTTTTTACTTCCTGGGCTGGAACGTGGATTATTTTGTTGCCAAGGTTTATGTTACCATGCCCAGTACATTTCACTTGTCCAGCTTATTACCATGTTTTGAGCTTATGGACCTAAAATTTGCCTTCTGTAATAACCAGCTCAATTTGTGGACAATTTGGCAATAATAGCTTGTGATGAGTTCTGAATGTCAAACTATCATCTTTTCGTCTTTGAAGAATTAAATGTATTTATTTACTGTGGTCGCAGATTGGAGATGAGATTGCGGATGCAATAGTGTATGTTGATGCGGGCACTCTGGAGGCCTTTCAGTTCATAGGAGCGTTTCCTCTGCTTCTTGAGCTCGGTGCTCGTGCTGTGTGCAGCTTGGAGAACGCGTCACCTCTTGATGCTGTGAGGTTCCTTTACCACCTTGCTACCAGTCATAACTTGCAGTAAGTGAAGTATGCTTAAATGCGAGTGCCGAACTGAATGAAATATGTTTGGTCCATCCAAGCTCAAACAAGTAAATGCATGTCTAGCATACAAATGAAATGATAAAGATCAGGACACATTCATAACTAGATTACAAATTCTTCTAATCATGGCAAACTTGATCCTGACTCCTGAGTAGGGATGCAGTATCACGTTAATTTCTATCATCAGGAGCTGTCACTTGCACACTTTAGGATTATAGAGAGAGGGGGTGAGTATGTCAGTGATGTAATTCTCTCTGCTGGTAGCATGGCAGGAATGGTTTTATGATGATTTTGTGTATTATATTGCTCTGTGCCTATTTTCTCGATGTTATTAATGCACAGTGAACTTTTTAGAAGAACATTTTTTTTACTACACTGGTATTGAAATACTTTCTCAGTATTGAGTTGGTAGACTATGATGCACAATAAGTCAATGGTGTTTCTTTGTAGATTGATGGACTTCGAGTGTCTCCTTTCATAATGTATGTTCTTGTTAAATACTTCCTATTTCTATTAGTCTTACAGCACCTTGAGTTTTTGTTTAATTAACATATCTGTTTTCTTCAGTACTTATGATGGATTGGAAGTGCCAGGCCTAATAACCTTCATGAAAGATGTTCCGTTATTCTACTCTTCACCTGATTGCGTGTTGTATCTTGTGCTTTGCAGGTTGCTGACTGGCACTCAACATTTTCTCATCCAGTAAGGAAGATTGTAGTGCTTACATCCCGTCTTCTTAGTGATGCACATCGATATATTCTGCGATGCCTGGGCAGCCATGGGACTGTTTCACATTGTACGGTGCTGACAGCTATTTCCGAGGTGCTTGCCCACTGCAAGACTATGTTCCTTGTGATTTATTGATTGCCTTTAAGTCTTCAGAATCCTGCTTGCTAATGTTTTCCCTTCCACTAAAACTCTCTTGATAGAAAATTACCTAAAATACCTTTGGTTGGCACTGAACTTCCTACTTATTTATTTTTAAATACAATAAAATCCACAGTAAAACCATTTACAATGTTCGATTTCCCCTAATATATGCAGTCTGTAGCAACTTGCATGTACGCTATTGTAGTATATATCTGACCTATAACTTAATTATATTGTTTTAGTTAGCCTGAGGTCCTCATGTGTTTTAGTATAGCTGATGCGTACTGATAGAGCATCTTTAGCTGATGGTGTTTTCTCTGAATTCCACAGTAACTTCTGCATTACTTGGAAAAATTCGTGTAAATTTATGTGTTGCTACTGTTCTTCATCTTGCTTCCTTAGAGCACTTCAAAGCAATATCAATAGCATCCTAAATTTGTCCAAGCAGGCCTTTTGAATCTTTTTGCGAAAACTTATTGCAGATTGGTCATTCAGCATATGTTGATTCTCCACTTGGGCCAGATGCTTTCCAGGAGTATGAGACATTACTCGTTCAGGACCATGAGGAGATTTTTAAAAAGTGTGAGAAATCAAATAAACATAAAGATAGTACTATTTACACAGGGAGTGATTTCACCTCAGATGCTGATAAGGATTCTGAATGGGGTTCTGGGGTCCATTATGGATCGAATTCTGAATCCAGCCCGACGAAAAGGAATTTGTTTGATGGTGACTTAGGCCAGTTAGAAGCAAGCAGAAAGAGGTTGTCTGTAACTGTGTCTCACTTCCCAATGATTTTCTCTCCTATTTCCTCAAGGGCTTTTGTCTTGCCTTCTGAGGGCATAATTGCTGACTCATGCTTGTCGAATCAGCATGGAGATTCCCTTGGTCCTGGTCTACCCTCCATATCTACTGGTAAACCTTTTGACAGTGATGAGGTGCCTCCAGGAGTGACATTGACTGCTCAGTTCCTGTATCATTTGGCCAATAAGGTAACAATTTATCTCATAGGACATACCGCTGGCCAGTGACATTTTTCTATTTTTTTTAAGGATTTGAGCCTTTGTTGATTGCCACTCTTCATTACAAAATGTGTGCAGATGGATCTAAAGCTCGATATATTTTCACTCGGTGATACATCAAAGATCATTGGGAAGTTGATGATGGATATGTCAAGTTTATATGATGTTGGTCGTAATAAGAGATCTGCCGGTCTATTAATCGTAGATCGTACACTTGATCTCCTAACTCCTTGCTTCCATGGTGACTCATTTCTTGATAGGATGCTGTCCTCGTTGCCACGCAAGGAAAGGATGTCATCATCATATTCTGCGGCGAAAAACCCACAGACTCCAAGCAAGCATTCTCACGCTGCTGTTAGACGTATCCCACTGGATATAAAGGTTCCTTTTGAGACAATCTTTAAGAAGGAAGAACCTAAGAGTACGACCAGTATGGTGTCTGAAGGTATCATATCATTTATGTCTGGATGGAACTCTGCTGAAGTTGACTCTGAAGTTACCTGGCTACCTGATTATTCTGACAAAGCACACGATGACAGACTTGGCAGTGAACTTGGCACTCTAAGCGGTTCGCTCCTATCGAATTATGCTGGAGTACGCTACTTAGAAGCATTACTAGACAGAGGAGCAAAAGATGGATTAATGCTGATTAAGAAATGGCTTATTGAAGCTCTTCAGCATGAGAAACTATCCTCTGCATCTAAAGGTCGGCAAGGAGCCTCTTCTGTTTCAGAGATTCATTCTATGGTGCAAATACTCTCACGAGACCAGATGTCACTGTTAAGAAACCGAGGAGTTATCCAGTTAGCTCTGGCTGCTGAAATGACTCTCCTGGAGCCTCAAAGTTCTCACTGGGATGCTTTTACTAGTGCTGAGAGAATATTAAGTGTAACATCTGCAGAGACGACTCAAAGTCTTGCCAGTGAGCTTCGTGATTTCATCAACACTAGCACTTCAGTGGACTCTAACAAACAAGCTACTACAATGGAGTCTTCACAGGGATTACTTAGTTTTCAGGATGTATTACTTCTAACAATTATTGGGTATATCTTGGCTGGTGAGAATTTTCCTACATCTATAGCTGGTGGTCCCTTTTCTTGGGAAGATGAGCGGTCTCTTAAAGATGTCGTGGTAGACTCTATCCTTGAGCGACCATCATCGGTGAAGCTACGATTCCTTCATGGCCTGGATAATGAACTTGAAGCTAAAGCAAGATCCAAAGATGTTGAGATAAATAATAAGGGTTCTACTGAGCCTGCATCCAATACTGATGATTTCGATGATGAATGGGGTAACTGGGATGACAATGATAATGCCGATGACCAAAAGGAGGAAGCTTATGGGGATATGCAACTTAAGTTGGAAGTCCGAGATAGGGTTGATCAACTTTTCAAATTCTTTCACAAATTGTCCAGTATGAGGTTAAGAAACCATGCTCTTGGAGAAGGTCTAGCAGCATTAAGTAGATTTGACACTGATAGCTACTCAAGGAAAGGCTTGCTTTATAAATTGCTATTAGCTCTGTTGTCGAGGTACGATATACCTGGCCTCGAATACCATTCATCAGCTGTTGGTCGTTTATTCAAGAGTGGATTAGGGAGATTTGGGCTTGGACAGGTGAGTTTCTTAGTTACTTTTTACTTGCTTGTGGCTGTCTCTTTGTTTATCTCTTTATTTTCCTTTTTCTAACTAGTGTTCCATTTGCAGTCCAAACCAAGTTTTGGTGATCAAAGTGTGCTTATCATTTTTGTTGTTGGGGGTATTAATACTCTGGAGGTACGGGTCCATTTTCTTTGGTTTCCATTATTTGATCCTGTCATGATCATGATTTAAGTCCTATGGTTTCTCCCATGCTGTTTGGTGTTTACATGAATATTTGGTCTCTATTGCAAACTGCATGAACCCATCACTAGCTTTTAAATAGAAGTATGAAATTGGATATCTTTATCTTTGTCATTAATGATTCTATGAAGAATCATACTTTAGTTAATTCATCGGATGTGATAGCATAATGTATTTTTTCTTGGTATAGTGAGTTTATCTTAGTATGAAGGAAGCACACCTTACTTACCCTATGATTCAAAATACATATTTCGTTTTAGGAATCTTTACACTCAAACTTTTTAACTTTGATTTGAGTGTTTGGCCATCAATATATAAAAAATTACATAGATTGACAATGTAAGATGTTACTATATTTCTCCATGAAAAGTACTTTCAAAATTTTAAGTTCCTTTCTTTGAAATGACATTTTTATAGAAATTTCTATTCAAATTTTTCACCTTGTAGACTGTGTCAATATCCTAAATGACATATATTTTGAATCTGAGCAAGTATTATTTATTTCCACTCTTTTTACCTTGAATATATTTCTGCCTTTTCACTGTACAAAATCTGGTTCTATAATAGTAAGTTTTAATTACTGCATTTGGTTAGTTTTTCATTTTTCAACATATAATCTCCAAAACTCCAACACTTTTAGTTCTATCTTCTGAAATGTAGAACGTGGATTCTCAATGTCATACAGTAATAACATTATATCAAACAAGATGGCATTCAGTGCCTTACCAAATGAAATGGCCTCTTTTATGCCAGGTGCGGGAAGTTATGAAGGCAATCTCAGAGAGCAGCAGACCAGATGTGGAGCTTGTTCTTGGCGGTACCACCCTTCTCACTCCAGATGACATGTTTGAGTTGATGTTGGGCTCATAAGTTCAACCTTCATGCTTGAGGCTTAATGCTATTGGGTTCTGACATCACGGGGTGGTGTACAAGGCATCTGAAGAAGAGTCCCAAATAACCCAGATTATTGACCCAGTGCATTTTTCAGAAATTTTAATGTCTGGTGGAGCAGAATGTTCAGACTATGAAGAGTGTGTTGTTAATACTACAAGAAGCAATGCAATGTCTGGTGGACCCTTTTTCATACTGTTCTTCGTAGGTTTGCAGCACCGGCAATGATGGCCTTTGCAGTAATCTTCTGAAAATGCACACATTGCTGGAAGCTATACAAAAGTATATACATCTTATGGAGTCAGTGGCCAGCATGCTTCTATCTTACAACGTCAAGAGATGGCAAACAAAAGATAAAGCCTGATTAACCTTCTAACTATACACTCAAAATTAGCATGGGCATCAGGACGCGTTAATGCTTATCAGAAGTTGTTTTGCTTCCAAAGATATGCTTGCTAGTACAGTAACCAGCATGTAAAATCAGTGTACATTGTATGGTTGTGATAATGAAATTTTGGAGATTTACTGCACTGGAGAAGTCAAACATTCCTATATTGAAAATTTGTCTAAAATATTTTTCTTTACGCCTCTCATCTGGGTACAGCTACAGTTTGTATTTGTATTCATGTACACACGCATCCCACTCACACCTTATGCACTCAATTAGATCTTAAGTTCACCGGAACCATCCATGACCCCGTAGGCGGCGGGTGCATTGCATTCCTGTTATGGCTTGACATGAGAGGCAGCTGACCATATTATTTGAGGGTTCGGCCTGTCACCCGAGGTTAGTGGCCAACCACCTGAGCCGCTGGCTCGTTCTCAATTTCCTTTTGATTCACTGGATTTTATTCTGAATCTTTTGGTCCTTCAAGTCATCTAAGGCCTTGGAAAGAAGTCTGTGAATTGTCATATCCAAGTGGTATTATTATCCACATAAGCGTATTAATATGTATAACATATTAATGGACACTTCTAAAAATTAGACAAAAATTTAAGACTAGAACATGACAGATTGAGGAGTACGTGAAATTAACGTGTAATTTAGGACTAGAACATGACAGATTCGCATATGAACAGTACCAACCAGAACGCAGAAGAAAGAGCCACATTTTATCGCGTATACATAGTAGCTGTTCACAGGGGAACATTTCCCACATCATTTTCACTAAGAAACACTTCAGCACAACAGTAATCCATCCACGAAGAGATATCCGCATCACAAATTAAAGCAAACTACCGGCTACAGGATCCCAAACTACAGAGTTCAGTTTACTACTACGATATTTCTTCACTAATTGCGGCTAGTACCAAAGTCATTGCAAACTAGTTTCTCACAACATGTCATAACATGCTCAAAATGCCCTACTTCATAGGTAATTACATAATAGTGAGCTTCACGGTAGATGGAACATTAGGGGCCAAGTGAGTTGACACCACCTCCCTTGCATAATTGCACCTTGCACCATCTTCAGACTCCTCCCTCTTCCATTTGTTGTAGCCAACGCAGTTGCGTGGATGCGTGTCAACTGTTAGTATCTTCAACAAAGGTGACCAACTTAACAGAAAGAACCTTGCACCATTTCAGATTCCCCACTAAACCCTCCAATCCTAATAGTGTGGAGCCTTGTAGGTGTAAAATTCTTGGGCCATCTAATCTTCAGCTTTTTTGGTGAACGCAGGCTGCCATGGACCTGTAAATAAGTAAAGCAATATGAGATAGTTCAAGGCTAACAAATAATGACTACACTGCGTGCTTGAAACACATCCACTGTAGAATATGATATATTGCTTATTAGTTGTGATAAAAGGTAAATAAGGGCCATGTATCTCTGTGTAGCACCTAGCAGGGTTCTTTCCCCTTACTGAACCTTTTATATTGGTTGTTTCGGTATGATTCGAGGAAGACCAGATTTTTTTTTAAAGCTCAAATTTGTAGACAATAATCCAAAGTAAACTAGGGTAAAAAATCGAATATAAACAGTAACCATTCGGTTAGTGGGAGGAACTTTCAGGGACCACGAAAATCCCTAAATCTGGTACTTTTAACCCTGAAGACAAGCATGCACAAATTATATACCTCAAGCTCCAGTCTTTCTACTAAACGGGCAGCTTTAAGGAGATAAGCGACAAAACGGATGTCTTTTTCCAAGATGTCAAGATACACAACATAATTTCCTTCAAACTGGTGAATCTTCCGCTGAGCTGTAGTATACGAGATACCTAAATATAGCCCGAAAAGGAAACACATAGAAAATGGGGATAAGTTCAGCAACAACTTCTAAAAATGTTACATCACTAAGTGATGGTTTGTTACATACCTGTAAACGAGAGGGGAACTGCAACCTCAGCGTTTTGAGTTTAGGAAATACACCTATGCAGTCTAAAGGGGACTCAGTCAACTCACCACCACGCCGAAAAAGAACATTAAGTTCACAAAGAACTGGTGCACATTCATACTCAATATTGACGACCTTATTACCCTAGTATGAGAAACCCTTGAGCTTTTCAGCATGAATACTGATACTTAATAATCTCCAGCAGTTATGAACTACTAAGCCCAACAGTTCTGCATGAGAAGTTCTCAGATTGATCAACTTATCACATCTTCCCAGATGTAACCAACGGAGAGCACGACAGCTGGATATAATACTCTGAAGAACCTCATCAACCACTTGCACATAGTCAAGTCGCAAGGAAACCAGATAAGAGAATCCAATGAGGTTTGCAGGCACTGTTTCTAAACTGCATGTGGATAGAAACATATAGCGCAATTGGCAGCCTCTCAAATCAACATAATGCTCCAAAGGGAACAAGTATCGCTCTGCAGGCTGTGTCTCAGAACGCACCATGCCAATATAGCCAGAAAGGGTAAACTTAACCATTTCTGAACCGGATGTAGCTGCAAATGTAGCCCAGCGATCTAGCTCTGAAGCATAGACTGAGGATAATGGGAACCTAACTTCGAATTTCTTGATTCTATTACATTTATGGTGTCTCAGGACGCCATTTACTTTATTCACAAACTTTGTAGCCTCTGGATTCAAGAAATCACGATTTCCATGATAGTCTGAATTTACTGGCACTTGCATCCCAAAAGTATCCATGTCAAGGATGAGATGGTCGACGTTTTCCCAGAGGTGTCTCCATCTTGGGGATAGAACATCAGTCCTTGCAGCCTCCCTTACTGTCATTAGCGAAAGTATTTTGATCAAAATATCATCTGGGAGTGCGCTGATCCTATCAGAATTCTGTACAAAAAATAGAATCAGAGGTATTAAGTCATTTTAGCAAATGAATGTTTCTCCATTTATTTTCTTTGCAGAAGAAAGCACATGCTTCTTAACATGTGCATTAACTAGAATGCCTATTTGGACACGAAATAATTTTTTTTCTTTCTTGGCAAACTTCTAGCTCTGGCCTGTAAGCTTATATGGAGGAGAAGAAAGATATAGACTAAGTATACTTTCCTAAAACTTGCATAGTTCTTCAAGATTTACCCTCCAATCAATTCAGCAAGCGAAAGCAAAAGTTCAAGCAAGAAAGACAGTCCAAACAGTTGATTGCATCTCCTACTAGAAACTACCATTATGTTGCTGTTATCTACATCATGGTTGTTTGGTTCAACTGCTTGAAGAGTTCAAGCCACATTCAAACCTGGCCACAGTAAACAGAATTTGGCATCCGTGGGTGTCAAACCAAACAGCCTAATGCCACTGGTAACCTTTGTATGTTGAAACTACCATCACCTTTGTTGTACTATGCTTCTATTGCATCAAATTTGTTGCGATTAATATCAATGCACAGTTTTATTGAGGAAAATTACACTATATTCAAGTATTAAATTTTCCCATAGAGCAATAATAATTTTTTTTACCTATTGTAACATCCTTTGAAGAATCTGATTAACCTAACGGTTGAATTTTCCAACCTCACTATATCCTACTAACATCATCGACTCTAGGATTATTTCTACATAAAGCCTGAGATGAAACTGAACTACAAATTATGATTTAAAGCATCACTTTCAAGCAAAAATTAGCACGGCGGTTGAATTTTCTAATCCTCACCAAATCCTACTAAGATCCTCAATTCGAAGATTGTATCTACATAAAGCCTGAGTTGAAACTGAACTACAAATATGATTTAAAGCATCACTTTCGACCACAAGTTAGCACAATTGTTCTTTCCATGATAGCAAAAGGACCATGAAGGAATTCCTTCTTCAAGATATAAATACTGCAGTATAGCAAAAGGTTATCCAAAAGATATAATTTTTTCTATTCAATAATAATAAAAAGAAATGTGCTTTTCGTTGGAATGATCGAAATGCACTTGTTTGAGCTATGCCGAAAAATGAAAAGAAAAAAAGAGAGAGAATTACCTGTGCATGTTTCTTGACATTACGCCATGTCCTCTTCTCTAGTGGAATGCAGTCATCTGGAGAAAAGTAAAAAATATAAATGCTGAGCTGCACAGTTAGGTGACTCAGTTGTGTTCTAGCTGTTCATGTTAAGGTTCGTGATAGGAGGGAAACAAAACTGCAATTAAGGTGTTTCCCCTCTACTTTCTACCCGCAAAATATAAACAAGAGCTCATTGTTTCTATGTTGAACGACTGACGCAAAGTACTAGGGATGCACGCTGCTGCTTTCTGAGTAGGAGCTGCCGAACTTCACTAAATTTGGGAATGGAAATTGGAAATCGATCCTTCACAGATTCTTATACGCAGCACCTATCTTGAGTTTCCTTCTGTTTAGTTCAATCCCCACAAAATTGTCATTATGATTTATTTTTTTGAACGAAATGGCATTATGATTTATGAGGAGACATTCTATCAGCAGCTTATTGAACAAGTTCCATCCCCATATTAATGTTATCTCAAAGCGCAACTGGAACCCACTATAGTTCCCGAACAAGAAAATTTTAATGCATATGAACTAGATTGCGATTCGAAATATGGTTTCTGGTTACTAAAATCGGACCTTTTTTTATATATATATAAAAAAGAACTTGTCTACTGTGCGTCCTATCTGTACCCTCAAAATGTTGCTTCAGTAGAAGTAAAATCCCCCCCCCCCCCCCCCCCCCCCCCCCCCCCGCCCCCGCATCCCCTTCGAGTACCGAGCATTGACCTGTTTAGATTAGACCAATCTTCTGTCTCGCTAGCTTAAACTATCGGCAGAGACCCTAAACCCTAAGGGCACCTCTCCTTCCATTTCGTGAAGCCGTACTCCTATGATGCACATCTGCAGACAATGGAGGATGCGGGTAAGATCGCCTGCGGATTCCGGCTGCGACGGGTGCCCGGGCGGCGAACTGGAGCCCATCTCGGGCGGCCTGTTCGACGGCGCGGCCGAGAAGGCGAGAAGAGCGAGCGAGAGAGAGAGAGAGAGAGAGAGCAGTCAGGCTTTTGTTCTTATCTGCCTGGGGCTCTATGGTCATTTCAGAGAAGCGGTCTGGCTGGCTTCGTCTCCGTCTGAACCTCATTTTTGTAGCAAACGAAGCAGGCGCTCTGCCTTTCCATGATTCCACTAGTAAATGGCGCTCATACAAAGTTCGTATGTGTGTGGGTATCTCTTTTTTTCATTCACCAATGTATAAAGATAGTATGCATATATATACTAAATACATATGCATGCATGCCAGAGTATCCGAAAAAGTTGAGTTAAAAGATTGCGTACTCTAAGACGTGCTAAATCAATTCACCCGCAGAAGTGCAAGTAGCAATTAACCTAGAGTTAAATGAGTGATTTTGCAAGCAATATTGTACCGATATAGTGTGACATGTAAGCAAAGGAAATAATAATTCATCAGCTTAAGATGTAGCAGTACATTATGCTACATAAAATAGTTCATTACTACATCTGGAAATAAAATTCTAGACAGCACTAGTTGACAGCATTTCAGTTGGGATGTTTATCTCAGCTCCATTCAATTGTAGCAATTCTGCAGCTGGAGAACACATAGATAGTAGTTAGATCTAGAGGCATTAACAAAGATAGAGAAATTGCATTTAAAATTTCATACTTGAGTTACCTAGGAACAAAAAACACATACAACTCCAACGGATCATCTGTATCATTGATTTTGAAGTGTGAAGAACCTTCTCAGTTTGTGCCAAAATGCTATCAAATAAAGCTCAAAATGGTACCATGTGATTGTGAACTCAATGGCATTGACAAAGTTTATCAGGAAAGGTGCTAGGAGTTAAGGGACAAGAGAGGTGGCCATTCTAAATTGCATGGACCCCTTCGTACTTGGCATGCATATCCAAAAGACTAATGCCCATGCCAGAGTTCCTGATGTAGTAGCCATGGAGATGTTCTTTTGGATAAGCTGAACTATCCATTTGAATACCAGCAACTGTCGTGGCAAATGCTGGTCAATAAAGACAGGTATAGGTACTACACAGGTAGGTGGATTCCAGGCTTGTTGTGGTAGTGGCGTATGATTAAACAGAGAATTCTTTTCCAGATAATGGCAGCTAGTATTGGTACTGCAAGTATAAGGCTAAGTGAGGAGTTCCTTGCTAACTGGAGTATATCCCATATTGTAATGTTAGAGTTCAGATTAGCTGAAGGCAAAGACATATCTAGAAACAAACAGTGACAGTTACCTCATACTGACATGTCTATTTACCCTTTCAGAACAAATGGAGCATGGCCTGCAGTTACTCATTGTGATAGCATTCTTAGCTTGGTTGGAAGCTGGCTAATTATTAAAATTTCTCTTAATTGACCACATCTGCTCCTTTAGCTCCTCAATCCACTCCATTAGCTGGTAGATTGTAGCTATGTACCTTTAGTCAGCCACAGGAAGATTATGCCAATTATATTATTGTTCACCGGCACCTCCGATTGGCTGAAAAGCATCAGGAAGACGATTTTATTCATACATCTCAAGAATATGTAGCATGTATTGTTGCGTTCATAAGATGTGATAAGCCAGTACACTTTTCTGCGCTTCTACTTGGTTTTAGGTACAAATTCAAACTGGTATCATGAATCTTTATAGTCTCAACTTTTTTCCATTTAATATGGTGGTAATAGTTGGTAGGAAATGCAGGTAAAAGAATGATACCACTATTGAGCAAGTCTATGCTGCTGAAAAGAAAAAATAAAAGAGGAAGCAATAAAAAAAACTACCAAGGCAAAGAAGCTGCAACGTTACACAGTTTTTTCTTGAGCTGACTAACAAGGTTGAGGTTTTAATATAAACACCCCTTTCTTTTTCCCCCCCTTGTACATCTGAGTAGAAGTATCTAATGTTCTCAGGGCTTACAATTGTCTCTACTAACAAGGGAAGAATACGAATAAGGATTAATACATATCTAGATAAAATAAATGCATCCACAGAAGCATCAATTCACTGTAATTGCAAAGTAGCATGAGAAAAGAGCTGCCATGGATCTTAGGCAAGGCAAAATTAGCGCAGCAAGGCGCAATTAAACCCCGAGTATTTATTGTACTAACCACAAAAACATGTTTGCTCCTATCCACACAGTAAATAAAACCTGTCAAAATCAGTTCACTATAAGCACATTCGTTACCCTGTATACATGTTTTAAATTACAACAGTTGCGGATCATTTCAGGATTCAGCTCTAGTGTTCCAAAGAAGTGCAAACAGCAATACAGCAAGGGAACTAACAATGATAATGAATTATCAAGCAATTAAGGGGACATGAATGAGTAAAATGCAACTAAGCTTTCGTGATATAACTTAACTTTTGAGGCTAATAACCATTTTAATAATGGAATAGCAAATCAGTATACATTTTTTCTAAGCCTAGATATGAACAAAACGTATACCATTTTCTTTAAGAGGTCTTCACAGAATTGCATGTCTAACAAAATAAACCATAAATATTTACTTGACTGGCCATTTTCTCAGCTCTAAATCATGAAATGCAAATGGCATAGAATAATTGAAGTTTGTGCTTTGCTTTAAAATTGCAGAGCATACTTGGAGGCCTAATGCAATGTTCTTAACACTCTAAATGCCCAAACATGTTGGGAGCTATTAATACAATCATACTTGTGTTAGTACAATAGGCAGTCATTCACATATATGAAAAAAAGTATCTGTCAGATTATATCAATAGAAATTCTGAACTAACAGAGTATTTCCTAAACTGAACAATAACCATGCATATATATGGAAAAGAATATCCGTGTCTCATAACATATGGTAATTCATTTTTTTTCAAGTATAAAATGAATAGCAGCCGCATGCTAGCATCAACCAATCTGGACCTATATATAACTCACATAAGCAATAAAGATTGAAGAAAGTTGCTCATAGTACCTGGCAATGTCTTGAGCGGCATGGCGGACACAACTACCTCCCAAGGTTCTTTTTGCAGGATCTGTACAAAAAGGAAGATCATATTCGGTAACTTAGTGCAAAATGATCAATACTGGCTAATACTTATAATTCCAATGTCAAATTGATCCCACATGACAGAGGGAAGATCAACACGAGGAACAGGCAGATATGAAACTGAACCTGGGTGAAACAGGGAGTGTTGCAATCCCTCTTCTCCAGCAACACCTTAATTATCTGAGCACAGAATCGAAGGATGCATGTATCAACTCCAGCTGCAAAATTTAGAAAGAAAAAATAAACAGAGAGAAAGAGCTTATGAAGTCTATGAAGGGTGATGCATGGGCGCCATCCCTACCTCCTTCCCTGAACTTGCTGGGTGCTCATCTGCTACCTCCCACCACCACTCCTCAACAAACTCCGGGTCCTCTATCCCCTCCAAGAACAGATCAAGTGAGAATAAGAAGCGACAATAAAAAACAAAACTCATTTATAGTTAACTGCAAATCCTGTTTGTTGTTGTCTACAAAGCATTGCTCTGACTATTGCCAGCATTTTAAAGGAGGTTCATATGCAGTTTAAAGTTGACCCTGTTCTACACTAAATTAAAGAGATATAACTAATAAAAATTTGTAACTGATCCCAAAGTAATGAAAAGATGAGAGGGGGAAACTTATCTGCTTGACCATCTATGATAAGAGGGACAAAGGTCACCAACTTCACAAGATTCCAGTCGGTTAGACGCTGTTTATTCTTGAGTTAGCCAACAAGGTTGAGGTTAAGGCCCCCCTTCCTTTTTTCTCCTTGCAAAGCCGAGTAGGAGTATGATTAAATCAAATATTACTAATGTTCTCAGAAGTTACAATTGTGTCTAATAACAACAGAAGCGAACGAATAAGAAATAATACATATTTAGATAAAATAAATCTACAACTAATAATGGTGATTGAAATGCATGATAAACATAATTGTACATATACTACAACATGCGATGGTGTACATGAGAATTAGCATATAGTGGCATACAGTAGTAAGCTACGATGTAGGTGCTCGATCTAGGAGTGATATTGATTAGTATATACAAAAGGAAGTGTTCTAACATCAGTTTGCTCGCCGCTTTTTAAGTCTATAGCCTTCATGATCTCCCTTCTACCATCTTCAGAAACTTCATGTGTTAATGACGCATAAGGCAATGAGCAGCGAACTACGACAGTTTGAAGAAGAGATGCATATGAAGCACCAAAAACAAACCTCATAGCCTTTGGTAGTAATCTGTTGAATGATCACTTCAATGAGAAAAAATATAAAGGCCAGAAATTTAACACTTTTTTCTCTTTAAAGAAAGGACAAATAAAAAATGAACCAGGAAGAAACAAGGGGCACGTTTGGATGCAAGCCGATGCTTGCCAAGCCAAATTGTGGCCGTTGACCAGTGCAGGTGAGCCCATTTGGATGGCTGCCAAATATTGGTCTGACCATGCTCCAAACTCAGACATCACGCCGAAACGCGGCCAAACTCGGGTGGCCAAAAGCACCACCAAATTTTGGCCGGCCAAATCCATGGGCAGGGCCATACATGGTCAGAATCCAAACATGACAAAGGTACACAAAGTAGTAAAATAGCACCACTTCGAGGAAAAAACAAACAGCAAAAAAAGCAAATAGATGAGTCAACCTGTCAGCCATCTTATAGTGTGGAGAATGGAATAGAAAGATAGCGCTACTAAATTTACAGCTAATAATTCATCACAAAGACCATTAACATGCAACATATTTGGTATTTCTATATAACAATTAAGAAAGACTGAACTGAGTGAGCGGTGCTGGGAACATACCAAGTTACAGCCCTTGTGTCATCCGCGAGCAACAGAGAATTCCAATCCTGTTCAATTGTCGATTGCTTTTAAATTATCTCAGTTCTGTAACCCAAAAAATAACAGGAGAGAATGAATAACATAGCATGACTTTTTACATTACCTCACCAGTTCAATGTAGAGCACACGTCCAACTTTTATCACTAAATATTAGGAGATTATAATTTTCTGCATGTTATCCAAAGGGAGCAATTAATCACCGTATGGTATAGGACATTAGAAATAAATTTGGGAAAAGAAGGAATGAAAGACGAAGTATAAGAATATACTTTTCGAACAGGAAGCGTGAAGTGCACAGGAAAATAAAAAACAGAAAGAGATAGACAGAAAAAAAAAGAAAAGAAGGCAGAGAAAATCATAAGTGATGAAAAAAAATAGAAAGAGGTAACAGCACCAAGGAACGTAAAATCAGATCCAAACATTCTAGCTCTATCCATCAATTTCTATTTACCCAACAGGAACCACATACTTCGCTGTTTGCATCTTCATGAGTTGTGTCTGAGAATCACATCTTCGCTGTTTGCATCTTCATGAGTTGTGTGGAATCCATTTACAAGCACAGCTGGTGCAGTACCACTTGGGTAAGTTACCTTGTAGTCAATTATCATGATCTGAAATGGCACAACGTCAGTAGCAGATTTCATCTTCCATTTACATTGAAATGCCTAACTTGTAGAAGTTCTTGGAATAGAAGATGCAAAAGATCAGAGGAATCATGTTTGTTTTCAAAAGGCTGATAACACATATGTTTAGCAATCAACTTTGTGCTCAAGGTTATCAATTTATGCCCTTGTGTGGTGGACTTATGCTGCTTTTTAAATTTTCATTCTGCCAACCTATGGCTGTGATAATGCAAATACGATGTATTCCATCTAAAGAATTTGTTTATTCCCATAACTAAGGCAAGCATAACGACATTGACATTATTGGTGATACTTTTGATTGAGTAAAGTTAAATTGTTATTCAAACTTTCTCGTCATTTAAAATCTGCAATTGCATTTGGAAAGATGTGCATCAAACAGCAAGCAAAGCAGTTAGTACTCTATATAAAGAAGCCCACACAACATAGGTGGTTTGGTGCCTTTTTTCATCACCGGTGATCATCAAACCATACTTGGTTGACATAACTCAAAGACTCCCAGTTATTGAAATTGAATAGGAGGGCCTTAGCTCACTGAACTTCCTGAGAGGCATCAGTGCAACAATCATGACGAAGCCGACGCCGGCGGTCATCTAGCCAATGAAGGGCTCCTTGTAGCTCTCCAGAACGTTGCCTTCCATCTCCTCCCCAGCCATCTTGTAGGTCCTCCTGTTCAAACTAAGAAAGAAGGAACAAAACCCACCTGCAGCAGAGGAACCCACCTGTTGTTATCATATGACAGAATCATGATTCCAATAATAGAGTTCTCATCTCAGGTTTTATTCTCATTCAAATGCACCTTACTGGCATTTCATCGAACATCTTGGAGGCATGATGACCTTGGCAATGTGGTGCACTCATAATCCATCAGCTGCAATCTAGATCTCACCAGTGTGCTGCTGCGATGCACCACTCACTTCAAGCAACACCTATTCTAGAATTAAACAAGCTAGGTGAAGAGGCAGCTGCTCTTCCTCTATGCGAAAGAGAGTATGCCTAACATTCATCATGGGGACTGGAACTCTGGAAGTAAAGCGTGAGAAGGCAGCGATTGTGATGTGGGGAGAGGAGGGACGTAGAGGGGTGGCCGGCCCAGGCTGAGCCATGTCCACAGCAAACGCCTGCAACTTCTCCTTGTGCTCCTCTTCCCTCTGCAAACAAAGAGCATTAGACTCAGAGAAGCCAAAGCCGCTATGGCCTTTCCCGCGAGCAGGCCCAAGTAATGGCCGGAGCCATCGAGACAACGATCACCACCAGGTAAATTATAGTAACGGCCAATAGCAGAGGTTGGAGGACAGGGATCAGCGGCGGGGTTGAGGTGGCCCGGGCTCCAGATAGGAGCCGGCGTCGCTCTCCCTGTCCCACACAGCGTGACGACGAGCGGCGGAGCAGCAGAGCCGATCGAAGAGAAGTGAAGGGCAGAGGAACCATCGCACGAGCGATGGTCCACCCAAAAGAGGAAGGGTGGACGACAGCGGCGACTCACCTCACCTCGGAACGCCGTCGCTGCGTTTACTTGGGCCGCCGAAACCCCAGCTGTCACTGGCCCTGCACGGTGCTCCGGGATCCGTGACCGCCGCTTGCTCCGGCTACTGCGCCCGACCACCACTCACACGGGTCGCCTCGTTCGCTGCTCGCCCCGGCGGTGCGTGGAGGCCGCCCGCGACGGTCTGCTTCCCTGGCCCGCTGCACCGCGCTACCGGGAGCGGAGGCCGCTGGCCAGCCGCCGCGGGGCCGGGCGCCTCGAAGCCGCACCCACCGAGCGTGGGAGCCGCTCGTGCCGGTCCTAGCCTCACCCCCGCGCGTCGCCCGCCGCCGTCACCGTGATGATGTGGTGGGGAGGATCGAAGGCCAGCAGAAAGCCCGGATGAGGCGTCCGCGCCCAGGACGCGGCGGCACAGGGCCAGCGCGCCGCTGACCCCGGAGCCCCGCTCGCCCGCGGGCGCAGGGAGCCGGCACACGGATGACGGCGCTAGATGCGGCTGGGTCCCCAGGTCCGGTGGGTCAGCGGTGTCCGGCTCGTTGGATGGCGTTAGGGTGGGCTCGCGGCCAGCAGCGAGCGGGACGGCAGGCGGGCGCCGGCGAGCCACGCGGCCCACAGTGCTGCGGCACACCCGCGCCGCCCGCCACCTCGCCGGCCGCTGTCGGTGCGGGATTGGGAGGATAGGAGGGAGGGGAAGATATTTTCGAGGTGAGGACCGCAGGTTCCATTTGCCGGAAATGTAGGGATCTAAACGCAAAATGTCGGCGGCAACGGTCCATCTCTAGCCGTCGGATCGCGATCGGACGGGCGACATAATTTCGGACGACGTGGATAGGCCGAGCGTGCACCGCCACCAGCCCGTTTAATATATAGAAATTACAGTAGAAAGCAAGTGCATGTAATTACGGCCAATGTTTGAAGAAGTGAAAAACTAATTAGTAAAAAAATTTACAGTAATCCGTACTGTTTCCATCCAGGCAGACGAAATTGTATCCGACTACTCTAGTGTTGTGACGCCATCTTGCTATGGTAGTCCACACGACCACTTTGGCCATGATGTACTGTAGGCTCGTTTCTTCTCTTGTTCTGCACATCTGACAATTTGGGTGTGCCTGGTCGTCCCGTTCGATGATCTGATCATTTGTTGGCAGTTTCCCTTGAAGTTTTACAGCTTCCCTCTGTTGTTTTTTCTTCTTCTCCCGTATGGAAAACATAAGCACGCAGTGTACGTACAGCGCCGAGACGACGTTAGAGAAGCCAACAATTTGGAAAAAAAAAAGCTCATAATAATTTGTTTTCGGGGTCTTCTTAAAAACTTATGACAAAAAAATCTGTTATCTCCAACGGCCTCCTATTCTGGTTTAATTAAATTTGCACCGTGTGAACCATTATTGAGTAAAATGCACCGCCGGACAAACTTGGCTCGGGGTATTATCGAGGCCCCCAAACTTTTAAAATGTACATTCAAATCCTTAAACTTGCTAATCGTATCATGTGAGGTCTAAATTATAGTTGTTTAAGCTAAACCGAAAGTTGTATAATTTATTAAAATAAGAAATAATATACAAAATATGTACATAAAAAATTCATAACAAATATACTTGTACAAATGTTCAAATACAAATATGTACAAAATAGAAAATAAAAAAGATAAATTTTGAAGGAAATATTGGAAAAAAATCCGGACATAAAGTTTTGAAATAAAATTTTGAATAAAATTTCAAAAATATAAGAGTCGAGTGCAAAATTCAAAAATATAAGAGTCAACCGCAAAATTCAAATAAAATTTGGGCCCACATGTAAGCTTCGCATTAGCAGAAATACTTCCGCTTTATAATTTAAAAATGGTGATTAGGACTTTACATGATATAATTAGCAAGTTTGAGTATTTGAATGTGCATATTTTGAAAAATTGGGAACCTAGATAACACTACAAACCAAGTTTGAGGACTTCTTTTTTGAAAATAAAGGCAGGAGCGCTGCCAAATCATGTAAGAAGGAGAAGAAAGCAGACTTTTACAATAGTTGTGATTACATAAATAAATGCAAAACTCACACTTGAACTAGCGAAATACATAAAGAAACTAAATGGCCGCGCGACCCTCACACGCTTGCCTCCGGACCTCCATTTCTTCCTTGATCGATTCTAGGACTCTTGTTGCCAATCGTGAGACACCCTTGAAAACACACCGGTTCCGTTCATTATTAGTAGTTTCAGAATGTGCTGGGTGTGTATTTTGGCAACTGTTAGATATGCCCGCGACTTCAGTTTTGCATTGTTACCAAAATGATAAGAATTGATGTGTGCAGTACGCTAAGCAGAGGTGAAATGGCATGATTTTTCTACAAATTAAGTGCAATAATGCCTTCCTGCGCAACGAACGTCGGCACGCACATCTGCCTCTCGACGGCAAGAATTGATGTGTACCCAGCCAGCCTCAACGTCCATAGAATAAAAGTGAAATAAAAAGCGTCCGCGGAGCTTTCAAATTGGTCAAGACTTTCCAATTTATGATCCCTTCTATTCTATATGAATATATGATGGAACTTGTTGTTTCGGCTTGTCTATTTTCAGTTTTTTTCGGCTTATTCTTTCTCATAAAATACTATTAAACTTGCCAAAATCTACCTGCCAAACACTGGTTTGATTCAGGCTCAGCGGTTAGCAAATGAGATTGAAGATGCCAAATATACTGTTGTACAGATGATATTGACGAGCCATTTCTACAGACGTGACAACGCGTACTGGGTTGACTTATTGAACATATATCAAAGCTAGCTAATTAAAACAAAAGAAACGAGCTCTGAAGTGAATTGCAGGCATCGTGCGTCTCTGTGTGCCACATTGCAACCTGCACCCAGCTTGCGTTGGATTGCCATCGTGTCACCACTCCATCTCTGTAAGCTCAAGCGCTCTCTCTCTCTCTCTCTCTCTGGACGTTCGTCGAAGGCTCGCCAAACGGTCGTGCATTATTCACACCAATCCTCCGTATGTAAGAACAATCGGGAGATCATGCATTGCATCTAGGAGTGAGGTTTCTTCAAAATACACACAACTTGCTTATTGCTCAGCAAAATAATGAAATCCTCAGCCCTGTAAGCACACGCCTCAACCGTACCCACACTGCATGCACAGGCGCACTCTCAAGTCTCACCGCTCAAGACAAGCATATATATGCACATGTACAGGTGTTGTTCTCAGCTACAAAGAAAAGAAGCAGGTACGTTTAAAGAAAACTAGCAACATTGTGAGACGAGTCCAAAAACTCCTGATTAATAATATTTTTAAGAGAAAAGAGAGCTAAATTTATCACTTAAACACAACTACATCACATTATTTTTTAGACACTGCATAACTACATTATCTTTTAATGTGGAAGACTACTAAAGTCTCAAACTCAGGGATAGCTGCATGCATACTCATGTACATCTGTACATCAGTAGATATTTAGACATAGCTAGGTAGCTTCTATGACAGCTTTACAATATATACAAACTACATGTGTATGTGACTAGCAAACTTTTTATACGCCTCATCGAGCAAATATACGCTTACAAAAGGGGAAATAAAAGGTCTATGATTACTGGGACATGAATCATGAACTAGGAATTGTATAGAAAAAAGAACACCGCATATAGATTAATACTAAATAGGTACTTTTCTCTCTTCTAAATTATAGGTCGTTTTGGCTTTTCCAAATACATAGTTTTGTTATGCACCTATATATAGACATAGGGTATATCTAGGTGCATAGCAAAAACCATGTATCTAGAATGAAAGTCAGAACAAGCTATAATTTGGAACGGAGGAAGTACAGCATAACAACTATATATTTTGAACTTCATCAGGGCTCAAAGCACTTGAATGATATATAGCTGATAGGAGTACATAAGAAATTGGACAAATGAAAGTAAGTTGCTCGGTAATAGTATATATGTCGCAGGTCAAAATTGTACATTAGATCCATATACCATGAATACCTCATACTATGATGAAAGATAATCATATCAACATAATACCCTAGTGACCATGTTTTCTAATTCGTCACAAAAGATTGTGCGCTATATATGTTACAGAAAACTATGAAGCCCCAATGGCTTTGAGCTCACATGATTCTCTTTTTTGGATACTCATGTTGTAACTAAGATTGAAAGGAAATACAATTCTATGAACTATAAAATACAAAAGGACTGGTTAATTTGAGCTTGTGAATGTAGTGCTAAAAAAAACTTGTGTGTGTCTAGGCTGTGCGAATGCATGGGTCAACGACTACCTGACTAGGATGAGCAAAGAGAAATATTAGAGAGAGAGAGAGAGTGAGAGAGATGAGGGCCATGCTTGGCACCTCGCACGCCAGCCGCAGCGGCCACCGATCGATCAATCTCCGACGATCCAGGTGGTAGCCGTGCGAGTGGCATACAGGGAGCCAGGCATATTCCCTAGTTTTCACCTCCTTCTCTCCTGCCGCGCGCCATTACTGGCTCAGCTCCATATATCATCCACACATGCCCTGCCAAGACAAGCTCATCTCCATTATTCACGCCTGCAAGAAGATCCTCTCAATTACCATAGCCAGCTGATTCTCATCAGCAGCTCTCACATTCTTCCCCTCTCTCTCGCACACACACACATATCTGAACAACAATGATAGGGAACGAGAGGAAGAAGAAGATGGAGTGAGGTTGAAGGTGCTTGGCAAGAACAAATATATAGGCCTCCGGACCCCATGGCGATGAGGTCAGGTCCTTGACGAATGTGCCCTAATCCCTCACGCTCGCTTTGCGGCTGATAGATGCACAAACAAAGCATGGCCACACACACTAGCGGCCACCTCCTCACCACTCAGCTCGCACCAAACCCTAGCTGGATCGAGCTGCCCCCTTCTCCACCCGCATTATTACATGAGATATGCCGCGGGCAGAGACAAGCGCATAGCTGCACGCAGATGCGGAAACCCTAGAGGCTGCCGGGGCGCTAGTCGCCGGCCGGCGACATGACACTCTGTCAGGAGGCCTTTCCCTTCGTCCTTGCTGCTCGCAGCAGCAGCTAGCTGCTCCATGCGGCGTGGGGGGTGCGAAATCTTGTGCTTGTTCGCATCCGCGCGATGGCCTGCGTGCATCCACGACGCGCATCGCGGGAATTAAATTAAATGCAAAGTGTACAGTTAGTACGCGCCTACCAAGAACAAGTCCTCGAGCTTTTTGTGTGGACGCTTGCGTGCAACCTCTCTCCCCCCGGTCCCTTTGCAGCGCAGTGCTGTCTTCCCTGGACTGGGCTTTGTCTCCCAGTGCTTGGCTTTGGCAGCAAGTAGGATTCCCCTGTGGAGGATCGGGTGTGGACCAAACTGTTGTGGGTCAAGGCGGCACCGGTATGATGATTCATTCACCTGTCTTTTTTACTGACATGTGTGGTTAGGGAATCATGCCCAGAAGCATGCAGTCCTAAACCATGATCCTCCGATGGCCATAAAGGAAATGATCTAAACCCTAGACACGTACGTACCAACGGAAAGGTCACTAGTTATGACAACGATAAGCACTGTGCGTGGCAACCCTTTTTCTCTTGGAGTGTACTAATGGTAAAACTAACCAAATATATTACTGTAATGGTGAGAGACCATGCATGCCACACAGGGCACGGCCTTTTCTTGCTAGCTACAGTTTCCTCGTTTGTTTAAAAATGATAGGTAAAGCGATTGATGAGAATCTTGTCTTTTTCCTTACCGTTTTGTACTTGGCACGTAGGAAACTCGGTTTCGACTTGCACGATTTTCCACAGCAATAATGTAATAGTGAAGTACAAAGATATATAGGTGACACTTGGTATATGTACAGTCATTTTTCAAAGTACAACACCTGGTATCTACACGTATATAATATGTCACCTATGTTTAATCAAGGCTACCTAACTGGTTAAGGGTAGATCATAGATAATACCTACTGATTAGTGCTTGAATATTGTGAAAGAGTGGAACTCCCTATGAAAGGGTGAAGCACAGAAGCATTAGGGATGTGTAAACAAGTGTCTCTCAATACTCAAGAGCTCTCTCTCATATTTCCCGCGAAAAGAACAAAAGTTCTCTCATTAATTATTTTACGGAATGTAAATATAATTTACTATGATTCAGAAATTATCGCTACAAATATATATGAACAGGCCGTGCATCTCTCGCAGCTGATGGTTGAAGGATTTTCTTGTTTTGTTACTGAAAACCTTTTTTTTGTTATGTATGGAAGGAAAATATGAACCCTCCACAAGTTGATGCCCTTCCACAAGTATCTTAGATCTAGTTATCCCAAAGCCGTGTCCCTCATCCCCACCCGTGCGCATCATCTTGCTCCATAGTGTCGCTTGTTTGTTTGTCCCCCATATTACCACTTTTTTCAAGACACCAGAGTGACACTATTGGATCCGTGGCGATCTGTCTCCCGAAACCTAACATTATACACACCGGAGCAACTTAAGAGCAAGTACACTGCTACATATCAATAGTCTTATAGGTTATCTCATGCAGTTCCACGTAGGATTTTTGATGATGTGGAGGAGAGAGAGGGATGACAGAGAACGAAGTGGTTGTTTTGTGAAACAACCGCCTCATAAGCTAAAATTAAGGACTATAAGACCGCTTCCTCACCATTGTACGAGTTGTTGCTGTCATGATACTCACAATATTCTCTTTTTTTATTCCACAAATTAAGGGAATATGGTACTACTATGAAACAACAAAAAGGATAATCCATTGTAGATGTTGTTTGTTAAGTTGTCTTAAAATAACATATCATTGCATGAGACTACCTATTAGACGACTCCAATGTACTTACCCAAGTGGCTCCATTTGTGAGATCTGCCCCCTTAGTGTCCTTATTTGAGCTTACAGCATATTCACCATATATATGTCGCTAGGTCCTATTAACGTTGCAGCAAAATTTTGGTGAATCTTCATATAGTTAACCACCACAAAAGCCTCACATTGACACATATTGCCATATATAGCCAGCCACCTCTACAATAAGATCAAAATATCAATTTTTTGGATGTTGGGAAAACAACCATGGGATGTCAAATGGAAGGTTGATTTAGAAATTTTATGTTTTTATTATATATATTTTTAGCCAATGCAAAGTGTAATCTTAGAGAATGTGTCGACGTCCAAGTGGATTTATATCTCCAACTAGACGAAGTACCCACCATTCCACCAAAATGCCTTCATTCATGGGCTCCTATTAAATGTTAGGATTTTCTAGGATTTAATCATCCCTATCCAGATATAACCTTGAATGGCACCAAATCAGCTATAGTGGTGATCTGCCTCTCAAAACCCAACCTCATGATATTTATTCCATCCAGGGTTGTCCTAATAAGTCAAACCTTCTTCTCAGGTTTGACCATAAATATATAAAATTTTATATAGACTGATAACACACAACAATAGCATTACTAGATTCATTATAAAAATAATACTCTCCTAATATATAACCATTTCTATCTTATACACAGTATATTTATAGATATATATTGCTAGTCAAAATACGATTATGGAGACTTGTCGATGTCCTAACAACGCTAACGAACTTGTAAATCCGATGTGACCATGTAGCCACCAAAACTAGTTCATTCATTGGCTTCGTTGTTCCTATTAAAGCTTGGACAAGCCGACAAGTGGTGAATCCTTAATACTCCCTCCGTTCTAAATTATTAGTCGTTTTAATTTAATTTTTTTATATTCATAGTTTTTGCTATGTATCTATATATATATTATTATGTCTAGATGCATAGTAAAGTCTATAAATCTATAAAAACCAAAACGACTAATAGTTTGGAACGGAGGAAATACTTATTAACTGACACAAAAGACCTCATCAACATTAATTGATTATATATGTTACCCTATCTAAGAGCAAATGTCAAATATGTTTTTGAACTCTATGCGGAGTTGAGGACAACCATACCGCATTTATTCAAATATGGAAGGTTTGGTTTAGAGAGATTCTAGGGTTTTCTCTAGTAATAAGTTCAAAACTAGCTAGACCCTCCTACACCATATACAACGGAATCTTTATTTGAGTAACACCGCCACAACAAACCCATGTCTGCACGTGCGGACGCACATCGATCACGTCCTGTGTGCATCATGAGGGGGCTGTTGTGTTGTGGACGGCGGCGATCGATTCATCGACCGGGCCGGCCGGTGATCGCCACAGCCGCGAGAATTAAGATTCGCCATGGCCGCCGCTACCGAACAAGGCGGGCAACAAAGCAAGTGCTGCGGCCGCGCTGGCGCTGCCGCTGGACGCCAATTAACTGCGGCCACGCGGAGTGGGTGATCGATCGATCGGCGCGGGTGGAGGTGGAGCACGTACGCCGCGGCGGCTTGCGCTTGTCCTGCTCCGCTCGCCGTCTTCTGCCGCCTCCTGCTGCGCGCCCTGCCGCCGCCTGCAGCGCTGCCGGTGCATGGGTGGGGGCCGGCCGGCCGGATCCAAGTTCCTGGCCGGCGCCGCCCGGCTGCATGCATGGCCGCTGCTGCCTCGCCTCTGCGGCTGGGTGGAGCGAGCATCATGCTCTTAAATAGTTGACGCTGCCACGGCCGCGATGATCCGGCAGGCGGCGAGGAGGAGGATTATTCAGGTCCCGCCTCCGGCGTCCCCCTGGCACTGTTCACTTGCATTGCAGGCATGCACGTTCAGGTCTCTGCCAGCCCGTCCATTTTTTGATGATGAATTTCTCTATCACGCAGAAATTCTCTACAAAGTTCTCTAGAGCTTGATGGAGTGCATCGGCAGCCGTCTGAATATATCTATCGTCCTTCAGGGCATTGCTAATGGAAAAAAAATCACAAACATGGAATAATTCTTGCTATACGTTGTTTTTTGTGTGCTAGATATTTGAAAACTTTAAAATGAAAATTGCAAGTGCCGGTCTTCACTTCCTATATATATAGTTTGGTTAAACCAATGTTGGTTAGTCTAATATTCATGGGAAGTGAAGACTGGCACTTTTATTTGCATTGGTCTGCTAGGCACTTCTAATATTCATGGTATGCTAGGCACTTTTAAATGAAATATATTTTGAAAATTAATAATGGCGTCACTTTTATTTGTTGCCAGGGGGAGATATATAATTTGTTTTCCTTTCGTCCAAGACAGGAGGGCATAATCATTAATTACCGAAAGCTGAGATACATAATGGTATTGTTGCCTATCTGAAAAAACATATCCTTGGCAGAGGAGCGCCATGAATGAATGCATGGGCACTGGGGCCCTGCTGCCGGCAGGCCGGCTGCGGAGATGGGCCAGAGGCACAGACACAACCCACCATGCTGATTTGTTGGGCCTGGGCTGCACGACCCCACACGTCGCCAACGACCATCACGAAACGGCTCGCAGTCGTATGGGCACTCGATATGCTGACGTGCATGCCCGGTACGCCGTGCATCGCATGACAATCATGTGAACAGCCATAACCATAGGCCGAGATTTTTTTTTGAGACCTCTAGCTCCTCCGGTTGCAGCTATAGGCTGTCTGTCCATGCACGTGCACACTTCCTCTATTCAAATTATAGCTCTTTTACTTTTCTAAACATAGCGTATAATTTAGTTGTATAACATATATAAAAACTATATACTTGAAAAAATTAAAATGATCTATAATTTGAGACGAGTGGGTATATATGAGCATACTGCATGTAGGGGCGAAGCCACGGTCAAATCAGCCGTGGTGCACAGCTCAAAGAACTAACAAACTTTCCCATAATTATATGGTGAAATAAAATTTAATTAGTGGTAAAAAACAAGTTTACCCTGATGAATGGGCACCAGGGAAGCCCAACGGGGCTTCGCCTCTGACTGCATGATTGTTGAGCTATCTGTTGAGAACGGAAACTATTTTATTCCTTTTTTTCGAACTATGTTTCATTCATATCATAGAATATGAGTTCAAATACGTTGGATCTTCGCAGAGTGTTCCTAGATAAAGACTTATTTCTTTTGGCTATATTTCTCCATAGGTAGCCAACTAGCCATAGCCACTGACACCACACCCACACACCCATCTATTATACTCAGACTTGAAGAGCGTCTTCCTAGAAAAATCACAATTCATCCGAGGCTCCGTATGGATGGGTGGCAGTCCCTCTGTCACTCAACGCGTCAAGAGGCCGCACTGGAAAAATTTTTAGGGTAAGCCCAGTGTGAGTCGGGAGTCGAACTCCTAACTGGGAAGCTCGCTCACATGAGCGGCCTAGCGCTCCACTACAAGTGTGTTCGCACCTATGCTTAATTTGATATTGCCTACCATAGCAAATATGAGTATTTTTTAAATTTAGGTACGGTGGTGTTTGAATCCAAGTGCTAATACCTAAAAGTGTTAAAGTTTAGCACTAGTCCATCCAAACAGAAGTGCTAATGGGTACAAAAAATTTAGCAAAGGTACCAGTGCTAATATGTGCTAAAGTTTAGCACTAAACTTTAGCTCATCCTAAAATAAACTCTTTTAGCTTTGATCATCTAGAACTACAAAAATATAGATAGCTTTGCAACATAATGTCGATGCTATTAGCTAGCTTCACCATCAAAAGTAATTCCATAATATATAATTTTTTATTTAAAATTTTATAGCTTAATAGAAATTAATGGTCAAAGTCCACGTCGATGTCCTAAAGTTTTTATATTTGTGATATGTAGAGATCAACGGCGTCTTTGCATGATGATGGTCGATCAAATAAATCGAAGATCACCACCATGCAGGACCAGGGCACGTATAACCGACCGATGATGGAGAGGTTCACTCAAGACTCTTGTAGTAAAACCATTCACGCAAAACACTTTCAGCGTGATGGATCGGAGCGTGACTCACATCCGCATCCTAATACATGTTTGATGAGGAGATGCTACCGAACACGGAATAATGGCTAGCGTGGCAAGACGGACAGGAGCATTTCCGAGGAACAAGGTGTTTTCAGCCAGCGGACACATAAGCATTCCTGAGCAACAGGACTTGTGTCCAAGAATCTAAAAGGTTCAGGAAAGAAACAAGTGCATATCTGTGACTGTGAGCAACAACAATCAGAGCTAAGTACAAACCATGGTTATTGTGGTTTTCAAGTATCTCACAGTGTGTCAGTCAGTCTGCTGCAGCATTATATTTAAATCACTACCTACTAGCCCCCCATTCACATGCTCCAGCTCTCCATGTCTTCAGAATATTTCAGACAGCTACAGCTTATGCATCTAGTGCAAAAGCGTACAGGTTCCTTCAGATAACGCCTACCTCATTGCTCGCCTCAGGTTCAAGCTGTTAAAAGGTCCCAGATGTACACTAAATTCATGCTTCAACAATACGATTTCAGATTTACACGATATCCATGAACAAACATTGTGTTCCAAAGGAATTACTCAATTTGACATTACACTATCACAAATGTAGGTTACAATTGTGGGTATACGTACAATATAAGTGGAAACTTAATTCACATTACATCACTGTTGCGCAATGCGCTTGAACAAAAAGCAAAAGAGCGTCATCATATTTACAGATGCATCTACATAATCAATAGCTAGATTGAATACTACATTTTCATTAACGTGGACAAGTTTCCCCTTCCATAAGTCAGGGAAAAAACTCATACAAAACAAATAGACATTGGTATATCGCTATTTTTGAAGTTTGCTGTGGTGGTAACCAATAACATACGACCAGCTTTGATTTTGTATGAGTCTTTTAAGAAGGCCAATGCTCATCTTTGAAGGCCTTGATGCATTCCACGGTGGACTGGATGCTGGTTGAGACACCTTTCCCCAGCTTGGGCAGATCAACTCCTCCTGAAACAGGAGGGTTGTCCTGGAACTTCGGAAGATTCTGCCGAGATTCTTTCCTCATTGCCGTTACATTGCCTGCATAGTTGATGGCATCCCAGACCAAACCTTTGATGACAGTTACAGCGTAATACCTTGCTGAATCAAGTGACACATTGCTCGCAAAACCTACAGATCAAATTCAGAAGGCAAATCTGTCATTTTGTGTTGTATATTTATATTAATGCTGGTAATAGCACCCAAAAATTGGGTATACAAGGCCACAAATCAATCATGTATTAGTTAGTATAAAGCATATTCTCAGCTTGCGAAGTAATGTGCACCACCAACCACGTTTACTGCCAGATTGCAGGTATCCACCCACTACAGGGTATGGCAAGCATGATACTGAAAATGCAAAAACATTTTAGGCCAATTACTTGCTAATTGACCCTATTTTTCATTGTGTTTTCCACAGGAAGAAATAATCGTAGTACACTAACCGAAGCTTCAACTAATCAAAGAAATAATCCACCAATACCGATGGCAGTTAAAGATGGTTTGCCGAAGCGAACACAAGAAAAAAAGCATCGCTGCGCAATAACTTACTACTGTCATCGTGGTTCCTGATGAAGCCGTGCTGCGGCAGGCCGATGCCGACGCCGGCGAGCGTGAAGCCGACGCTGAACCCCACGCCGCACCCGGCGCCGACGTACCCAATCACCTCGGGGCCGAATCCCGGCCCCCAGCCGACGCCGCAGCCGAGGCCGAGCCCGACGCCCCAGAAGGTGCCGGCCGTCGGGTGCACGGGGTTCCAGCGCTCGTACCGGCCGAGCACGCCCTTGATGATCATCGTCGGCTTCACCGGAATCTCAACAAGAGAACGGAACAGCAAAATCAGTAACCTCAGAAAAGATTCGATTTTTCCGTACAAAAGGAGACGGAAAAAGAAAAAAATGTTGGGCGGTGAAGTACCAGGTTGGGCTGGGCATTTGCTGCCGCTGACTCGGCTGGTGTTGGGCTAGTCGCCGGCGGCGGCGGCGGTGGCGGTGGTGGCGGAGCGGGAGGGGGAGGCGGGTGCTGGAGCTGTGGGGAGTCGGGCATCAGCTGCCGCTGCTGTGAAGAAGCCTCTGGGTTGGTCGTGACGCCGCCTGATGAAGCCGTGGCGCCGCCTTTCTGGAGCCTCTTGCCGCCGTCCGTGCGGTCTCCCAGCTACAGAGCTTTTGGCAAAATCTTATCGTCGTCTCCTCGTCGTCGTCGCTCGTTCAGTCGTTCTGGTGACCTGTCCCAACCCAATCCAAAGCGTCGCCGTGGATTGGGCCGGAAAACGGAAGTCCGTGCACTTTTGCGTTTTGGGCCGTGGACAACCGTATTTGTTTTCGAAGAACCGGGTCGTGGACGCCCACCTTCTGCGTGTTTGCAGTAGAACCGGTTTAGATCAAGCAACACAATACATAGGTACATTAACAGAAGAAAAAAGGTTTACTTTCATCAGATTACTAAAGAAACGGAATCAAAACATACAGCAGGCACTAGGCACATACACAAATTACAAATACAACATTTGTTCTGGAACAAACCCTACACAACCAAACTACTCGTGATTAGGCGACAAGCGCAACAAAGCGGTGTCTTGTTCTCTCGGGCATGGAAGGAACATCAGGGGTTAGAAAAGGTTCAGACTGCACAAGAAAATCACTATTCCACTCATCGCTTGGAATCCTTGAAGCTGTCGAAGTTGCCGAAATCTGAAGTGCCAAAGCCACCGGATTGTCTCCCATAACGTGAGGAGCCTGAATCATCAGAGCTCTGGGGACGGCCAAAGTCAGGGCTGCCACGCCTGCTGAAATCCCCTTGTCCAAAGTCGCCAAATCTATCAGAACGACTGAAACTAGACTTGCCAAACTCATTGGAAGGTCGTCTGAAACCTCCAGACCCACCACGATACCTCGAACCAGAGTCGCGGAACCCACCACCGCGATCAAAGGAACCACCAAAACTGTCAAAATCACCAAAGCTGCTGGAGCGGTGATCTCCAAAGCCACCATAACTTTCACGGCCAAAAGACCCACCCGTTCTTCTGCTTCCAACTGATCTAGAGCGAGTATCTCTCATGACATTAAACATGTCTGCAGCCTCATCTGCAACTGGCATCTTTGGAAGCTGCACACAGTAAATGCAAATAAGTGAATTGAGTTTTCATATCTCATCTCAGATACTAAATAACTTCATCAGGATTCAAGATGTATGGTTCCTAAAGTACTTTACCTCTGTGAACCTGCATCCTATATCTTGCTCAATGACCCTTACAGCTCTAGTTTGTTCATATGTGTATATCAAAATTGCACTGCCTTTCTTCCCTGCTCGTGCAGTTCTCCCAGATCTGTGAACAAACAACTCTGAGCTATTTGGAATCTCATAATGTACCACCTGAATAGATAGGAGGGATAACAGTTCTTAGTCAAAAACTCAAAACTATGCAAATAAAACGAGTCAGCAGACATATTTTCTGGGAATTGAAAAAGTATGTGCGCTAAACATCTGCATATAATATGCCCCAGGTTACTTACCAGATCAACATTGGGAATGTCTAATCCACGAGCTGCAACATCAGTTGCCACAAGGATATTGAAGCGGCCATCGCGAAATCCTGAGAGTGTCCTCTCTCTTTGATTCTGTGAAATATCCCCATGTAGCGCCTGACATGGATAACTCCTGCCCTTAACATATGCCAATCTATCCGCTTCTCGTTTAGTTTGAGTAAAAACAATGCATTTTCCACCATTAGCATGCTCCTGATGATGTGAGAGGGGGAACATGATTATTTTCAACAGGCAAACCATGAACCACATATGCAATAGGAGAATACTCACTTTAATCAATGGACCAAGAATTGATGGCTTTCCAAAGTTGTCAGAGGCAATGGAGTAGAGAGAGATTCCTTCTGGCAGTTTCTGGTCTGAGTCACCAACCTGAGGAAGAAGAGAAGTAAATGTCTGGGAAAGAATGTATCATATGCTGCGCTGAGAAGAAATCCAGATAATAAAGTTCAAGTGCTGATTTGGTGTTCTTTTCCTATGAAGGAAAATTTTGATGCTCATCTGATGCATCAAATAATGTCTCTAGCCTCAAGAAGATCTATCCAAGGCAGGACATCATATATACTTGTACACAACAGGACGCATGATTTTCATGAGAAGTTAGGAAAAAGTAAGATAAAAGTATCAAGCAAATAAGATAAGAAGTGACTCACAAGGTCAATTATAACTGGATCCTTTAAGTACTTGTTTGAAATTTTTCTGATCCAACTAGGCATTGTTGCAGAGAACAGCATACTCTGACGGTTCTGTGGCAACTGCTCCGTGATCACCTCAACATCTTCATCGAAACCCACAGCCAGCATCTGATCAGCTTCATCTAGAACCACAAACTGGATCTCTGAAAGGTTTAAAACACCTCTTCTCAAAAGATCAATAATTCGACCTGGAGTTCCAACCACTATGTCAACACCATAGTTAAGAACTCTCATTTGCTGATTGATAGGAACACCTCCATAGACACGGAGAGTGTCCAATGGAGCAGATTCTCTAAATTCCTTCTCAACCTGTCGAGCAAGTTCTCTTGTTGGCGCCAAGACTATGGCTAAAGGATTCCTACTGCTTCTGCACACATCACACTATGCAATTATTACAATAAATTCTATCTCTTTGGTATATAAATTGAAAGAATTCCAAATGTGAAAGAGAAACTAACCCATTCTTCTCATTGTAGCTAATAATCCTGTCCATAATAGGAATACCAAAAGCCAAGGTCTTCCCAGTTCCTGTTCGAGCACGGCCAATCATGTCTTTTCCTTGCATTGCCGGCTCAAGAACAGCCCTCTGGAAAACAAAGTAGCATGAACCAGATCAGATTGTAAAAGCAACATATTTACATGCATAGCATCCTTTCAAATGGCAGTATAAATAGGTTCAGACACTTGGTGCTTGTTGTTCTAATGACCTAAGATGCTTAATAACTACACGAGTGGTCTCTCACAAATATATTGCACATAGAAATTAGTTACAAAATATATAGGTCACAGCATATGGAGCCATCATATAGACTTAAGCAAAAAAAGGCATCTTATACCTAGTTTAGGCTCACAGGAAGCATACAGCAGGATGGCACAGGGTCTGCATTATAATCTACTGATTCCAGTTTAACAGTTCCAAGCAATGTTACAGCTTACATATCAGAACCAAAATTGCTGCAAAACCATCAATAGGGTGCAGAATACAAATTCAGGAACTCGCAACCAAATCAAATCGTTTCTCTTGTGAAACCAAACTAAACCAAACTAATTGCTAGAGCAACCAATTTCCACCAAACTAAAATAGGACCAATGCAAAATCCAAACCACTTGAACCGGTTCCACCCTGGATCATTGCCAGGTTGACCTCCTCGTCGTGAATCAACGCAAACAAAGCTGACACGGCAGCCGGCCATTGTGAACTCCGGCGGTCACCAGCTCCGCGATGAGCTAGTGAGAGCTAAGGACGATCTATTATCTGCCAAAAGATGAAAAGAACTATAATCCAACGTTTTGCATGCTCTGGTTGGTTCTATTCCGTCAGCAAAGCCAGCCATTGCTGCCATCCTAGTTTGCTGCCCTTGCGCTTATTGTGCCTTACCATGGCCCTGTTTGGAGAAATAGCTAAGAGTTATTTTGAGAGCTAAAATTTATCCCAAGAAAGTAGCTCTTCAATAAAATAGCTCTTGTGGTGTTTGGATCCAAGAGTTATTTAGTTCATAAAATACTTTTCCAATCATTGGTTGTCACTTTAACAAGAGAGAGAAAGAGGGAATCAGTAGGTCCCATCCAAAATAGCCTCAAATAGCATATCTTAAAGGGGATAGTTTTTTAAGGTGAGCTATTTGCAAATAGCCCAAAAATAACTCTCCTATTTGGCTCCTCTAGAACTATTTGGACTATTTGAGTGGGGGCTAAAAAATAGCGCATGTATCCGAACAAGACCTATACATTGGATCGGATACCGTGCCATGCATGCCAATGCAGGCAGGTGGGCATGCAAATGAATGGCGCCGCGCAGGAGCAGCAGCAGGTGATCCATCAGGCACATCAGAGCGAGACATGCGAGCAAATGACGCAAAGCGAATCATGCACGGCCAAGAGCCGCGCCCAATCCAAACTACTGCCTCCGCATGTGTTCTGAAGGTAGCAAATTAAAGGGTTTCACTGTCGAAACATAGTGCGTCGTATTTCGTCACAGCGCTAGCAGGGATGGTAAAACGTCTTAATTTTTAATCTAGCAAATCTAAAAGAACTGGACCCTAAAATAACTGGCTCTAATCTCTCATACAATTTTAAGCTAAAACTATTAATGATCAAGGCAATAGTGCCATGGCTCATTGCCACTGCCACTCCTAAGCGCGCGGCCTCCCTGTTTACTACTTCTTAAGCATATTCCACTACTTGACGAGACCGACTCATCACCGTCACCGTCAATCGATCATGATCAGGGGAATTAAAATAAAACCACAGCGGCTAGCAATGCTAGCTGCACGCAGATACCTTGCTACTGACCCGGTATGTGCGGTGTGGATCCATCATCGGCGCAAATATTCAGTTTCATGTATGTAGGCACGTTGTTGCAGATAGATAATAATATTTATCTATATATACATATATGTAACCGGCCTGTACAGTTATACTATTATTGCACGTGTGAGGCCTGACGCCGGGAGGACGGCAAGATAGAGGCTGCGTCTGATAGTTCGATCGCCATGCTGCGTCTGACGTACGCTCTCACACACACACCATCCCCACCACCACCACCCAAATTTTATCCAGTGTCGGGCATCTTTTGTAGATAGCTGCTCCCCAAATCCCAACCGGATACAGTTGCGAGTTCGTTTGGTTTATTTATGTAATCGCTCTACTGAAGTTATTTTCTTCCCTAACTTAGATGATATGACAATGCTCCCGCTTTAATTTCTCGTTAAAAAAAAGATAAATCCTAGCCATGTTGGAGTCTCGGATGGGTTAAAAAGAAAAGGAAAAACCCACACTCGGCCCAGACCAGCTGCGGTGGAACGAGGTCAACTTTTTTACCCTCGCTAATCTACTTTGTTTGCAACAAGTGAGCGGAAGCATTGACGCGCTGTAGTTTCTCATCTACCATGGCCCGGCCGGACGCCTACCCAACCGTGTCAGGCCAGTAAATTCCGGCCCGTACATCACGTACGCACAGTACCGGCGTACCGTACGTGCAGGCGCGGCGCACCCAATACCCGACGCGACGCGACAACCGGGCGGCATTTCGACCGGGACGAGACACGCGTACGTACACGCCTGCAGCTCGTACCGTACGCGTACGGGGCTCGCACAGATTCGCGTGCAGATGCCGACCACCGATGGGCACTCGCGCAACTTGCCAGAGGACACTGCGACGACGAGATGAGCACTCGCGCCCGTACGAGCACGTCGGGAAAATTCATTTGCGACTGATCTGCAAGAGCAGCAGCAAGATCGATCGATCGGATCGAGTGCAGGCTTAGCGATGCGTGGCCGGCGCGCGCCGGCGCCGCCGCGGCGGGGGCGGAGCTTTGGGTGGCGCTGGCGTGGCCTCCGTCGAACCGGCGGTGCTGGCGGCCGGCACCGACGGCGAAGACCCGGCTATTGCTTTGCGCGACGGCGTTGTCGTCGTCGGTGGAGTCTGTTTGGGTGCAGCTGGAGTGACGACGACGGCCGGCGGGGGGACGTCGTCGTCGGGAATCGCTTGTTCATCAACGGCCTCCTCCTGCTGCTGCTGTCTCCGCCGGGCGTGCTCCTTGGCCAGCTCGCGCGCGAACCGCTCCAGCTTCTCGGCGTTGGTCTCGCCGGCCAGCTCCCGTCCCTGGAACAGCACCGACTCCACGCTCCTCTGCAGCAGCATCGCCTCCGCCTTCCACACCGCCTGCTCCCCCGTCTCGCCGCCGCACGCCCGGGGCGCCCGCCCGCCGCGACGGCTCCCCGTGCCCTGCCACAGTACTCAAGCCGCAGTTAGTAGTTAGCTGCCAACCATTTTCTACCACTCAAAATAACTTGACACTGGAGTAGTACAAAACGATTGGCTGGTTACTGCTACTGTTTACCTGGATGCGGATGTAGTTGGTCGTCCTGCTGTGTCCGAACGCCATGGCGACAGCTTCATCCACCTAAACCACCACCAACAAGGCCAGATCCGATCACGCGCGGTACGACGAGACGACATGGCATTCATAACTCGCTCTTGCGCGTACGCACAATGAAACCGCAGAACGCGCGTGCGAGAATTTATTGCGTTCGAGGTGGGGGCGAATTGAAAGGACGCGGGATCGATCGAGCAGCAATGGCCGTACCATGTCGGACACGCCCTCGGCGGCGATCCGGGCGACCTCCCCGCGCCCGGCGGCCTCCCCCGTGCCGATGGACATGACGAGGAGGTCGCCGACGGCGGCCGCGGCGGGGAACTCGCGCCGATTGTTGAGCACGTGCGTGATCGCGGCGGCCGTGGGGTTGCCCAGCGCGGCGCCGCCGCCCACGGCGCGGATCCGGGTGCCGCCGTCCACGGACCGGACCTCCACCGCCGCGGCGCCGCCCGCGCACGTCGCGGCGCAGACGTCACGGAGCCGGAAGTCGTGCGCGGGGGACTCCGCGGCGTCGGCGCGGGAGAAGAGGAACGGCGCCCGCGTCGCGAGGTCGTAGCACGGGACCAGCACGGGGCGCACCGTGTCCCGGAGCGTGAGCTCCCCGAGCGCCCGCCCGAAGGCGGAGCCCGCGCCGCCGCAGCCGCGGCGGCGGGGGGCGAGGAGCCCGCCGGCGCGCCAGCCGCCCCCGCCGCGCCGGACGCGGCGGAGCAGGAAGGCGAGCGCGTCCTCGGCGGCGTACAGGGGCCGCCCGCGCGGGCCGCGCGCGAACAGCAGGGCCGCGAGGACGCCGCCCGCGCCGGACCCCGCCGCGACGTCGAAGAAGTCGGGCAGCCGTGCGGCGGGGCTCCCCGCGCGCCGCCGCAGCGCGGCCTCGAGCCGCACGAGAGCGGCGCCGGCGAGGAGCCCGTCGGACGCGCGCGCGCCGCCGTCGATGGAGAGGACGCACACCCTGCCCGCCGGCGCACGCGGGGGCCCGCCGGCGACGTCACCCCGGCCGAAGAGGAACTTGGCCTCGAGGAGGGAGAAGATCTCGTAGGTGAGCCTGCCCGCCGCGTCGTCGCCCTTGGTGCCCTCCTCCGCCCTCGCGGCGAGATCCTCGGCGGCCTCCATGGCTCGGCTCCGCTCCGTAGTCCGTAGTCCGTCCGGTGGTCGCCGTGGCGCGCGCGGTTCCTGGGCGCCAGAGCGCGGGTTTTATAGTGGGGGAGAAGGCGGGAGAGGAGAGACGGCGCAGGTTAGCGCGCGGCCGGGCGCGTCGTCACGACCCGGGCGGCGCAGCGTACGTGCGTGTGCGCGTACAGTGGTTGCCTCTACGTATACTCTTTCGTCACCGTATAAGAAGAATTGATGTCGTGTGTACGCATACGTTATGGGCGCCGTACGGGATCGAGCACTAATGATGATTTTTAGTATTTTGCCGTCTAATGAACGTACGTAACTTACGATGTGTGTGTGAGCTGATATTAGCACCTAACAGCGATGGATCGATGCGTTTTTTCCCGTCAGAAATTTAATTCGCATTAATATCGCCGTCATTAGTAATCTAGCTCAAACGACTTTTGGGGCTTAATTTTCCAAATCGATCGATTTGCTGTATCGAACTGTGTATGGAGGGTTTTTTTTCTGGTCCTTTTTAAATACCAGTAGAGTGCACGTGTGGCACACACGTGTCTTAAATTCTAACAAATAAAAATGTCTATATCACTAAAAATTTAAAGAACATTAATTTAATAGTCATAGAAACTAAAGTAAATAAGAATTTTATAAATTATAGAAAAAATGAGTCTTTATTAAGTTAGCATAACACAAATTTAAATTAGGTACAATAATCACCACAATTAATGTAGTTGGAGGGTTTTTTCTGTTCCTTTTTAAATATCAGTTGAATTATAAATTTTGTAAATTTTGTCGAGGTTTTTAGTTGTTGGTATCAGGTTTACATCTCTTCTCTCCTGTGTGCACCATCTTACACCTCTGGATAATTCTCATTCACACTAGAAACTTGGCGTGGCCTTGTCACCCCCTTTGTTGGATTTTGCGTGTCATTTGTTTAATTGAGCTTGATTAGATGTATTTACAGATTTTTTTTTTAGCAAATACTCATATGGTTGGATTTTTCATGTGATGGACAACTTCAGTGGAATGCATCGATGAAGATAAGAATTGTTGACTCCTGACCTGCAAAGATAGGTCAATATTTATACAAAATTTTAGTATCAACCGAAATGTTTCTTCGGCACTGGCGGGATTTATCTGTTGTGGCCCTTCAGACCAGATTTATCTTGTGTGAGTGTGCAGCTATAGGAAGCTGCCTGTGAGCATTGCGGGAGAAAATATGCTAGAGCTGTGTAAGGGAAAGAATCCATGGGATTTTGGCCTAGTATCAGGTTCAGATTTCGTCTTTTAAACATACCATTGCCACTTGCCTTCCGACATTTCTCTCATCTCTCTATGCCTTACCATCGTTTGTACATACGGATGACATTGGGTCCAGTGTTGATGTTCATTATATTCCTCCTTTGCTCTTCATGTGTGCACTTATGCTAGCAATGTACCATAAGATTTCTCACCTCCACTGTTGTCCTACCCAGCTCCGCTGACACCACCTCCACCGACCTTAACCACTGTAGGTAATTAAGGCGCGTGATCTTGCTATTCATAACCATCTTTTACCACCACAATATTAATTGATAGCGCTAGTATGACCTCGTACCACCACCGTCAAGTTGGCCATCCTTATGCTATCACGTACTACTCCCTTCATCCAAAAATCTTTTCAACCCTTAATATAACTTAATTTATACCCCCTCTGCATCGTAAATTACAATTCGTTTTGACTTTTGTAGTATATATCTAGATGCATAGAATATATATATATATAGAAAAGTTAAAATAAAATTTGGACCAGAGGTAGTAGCGGGATAAACCTCTCATGGTAGAAGAAGGCCGCATGAGCCACCGATCATATCAAAGATAAGAAAAGTTTGGCCCGTTTGAAAATTATCCTCTGTAAATTAGACGGCAAATATCCAAATGAGTCGTATCGAAGACACAGGTGCAAGGTAGTCGCCGGCGTGAACCTGTAGCGACACACGGTGCACGCGAGCGCCGTCAGCTCCCGGGGCATGACCGGCCGCCGGATCGAAGCCGGCAAGCCGCGGAGGCCAGCGATCGTGCTGGTTACCAAACAACAGCAGCTGCGTGTGCTTCCCCTGCATGTGTGGCGCGGCGTGGCCCCCGGCCGGGCAGTCGCCATGGCTCTGTAAGGATCCAGTGGAGATCGAGCTGCATGCGGCGGCAGATGAGGTGGAGGCCCGCGATCGGCGCGGGAGCAATTAGCGCGGCCGCGGCGTGTACCGACGGGCGTACGTACGGTTTGGATCGGCAGCCAGCGTACGCATCGGAATCGCCGGATCTGCCGGCCGGCCGGCAGGTCGCAAGGTTAATGCGCGACGGCCCCACGGGTCGTCGTCGTCGTCCTCGCTCCATTTCCCCCAACCCCCCCCCCCCCCCCCCGGCCTGGGCTGGGCCACGGGTGTTAAGATGGCAATGAGGTATGAAATATCCGCGTACCCGTAAATACTAAATTCGGTGGGCGCGGATTACGGACGCGGGTATAATTCTAAATCTAACGGATATCTACTAACGGGTAAAAAAAATAAAACCCGAATCCGCAAATCCGTCAGACCCACTGACAGGTGGACCCATATACTCTAACCTCTAGAGTTTCCTCCTCATTTCTCCTCCTAGCCTCCAAATCCACTCCTGGGCTCCCGGCCGCCGCCACCCAGCCAGGCAGCTACACCCACCCGACTCCCCTCCTCCCGATTTCGCCCCCTCCCTGCGCCGTCGCCCCCTCCTCCTTCCTAAATCCTGAGTGTCGTCCCCTCCTCCTCGGCTCTCCTTCCTGTGCCCCGCCCGCCCGTCCTTCCCGTGCGCCGGCGCGAAACTGCCGTGACCCGCTCCCCTGGCCGGCCAGCTGCCCGGCGCCCATTGCGGCTAGTGCGCCGCGCGCGCCCAACCGCGATCCAGCCCCCGGCGCCGGCCGTCGGGCGCCGGGGGCTGTACGTGTACGGACTCATCGTCGTAGTGTAGCCCAGTACTGTACAGTGACTATTTATACCGGGAGCGGTGGAGTAGAGTGGCCGGGCGTGTTACTGTTGTCCCAGTCCAAAAATTATTTGTTTGAGTTTATTAACGGGCCGGGCCGCCTATGAGAACTCAGATATATACAGCGGGCCAGCAACATCGGTCCAATCAATACGTAGTGCTCAATCGGCTTCATTTATGATGGACCTTCTAACGAACACATGATGCGTGATGGGTGGTGGGCCCTTCCAAAGCCATTCACACAAGAAACGACGAAAAGCACGAGTTTCTTCTTGCACCAGTCCAGTAGCCATCCGCTTTCCATCCATTTCTATATGTTATCCCCCCTAGCCTGGTGCCGGTCTGGTGCCGCCGCCGCGTGCCTACGGTCTGCTCTGTGCCCCGGCTCCTTGCTCGCGGCTGGCTAGCGGCGGCCGTCGCTCCCCGCCCGCGGCCGGCCCGGCTTCACCGCTTCTCGCCTACGGCCGGTCTGGCGCCGCCACTGCCTGCCCGCGGTCTGCCCTGCGCCTCGACTCCTGGCCCACGGCCGGCCAGGCGTGGTCGGGGGAGATGGGGAAAATAGGGCTCCACGAGCGCAGGAGCGCGTCGCGGCGCTGCTCGAGGGAGGACAGTCCGGGAGGGAGCGCTGATCGACCGCGATGCGGAGGTCATTGATGTCGTCGTCGGCCACGAGCGCGAGCGTCGCGCGTAGGCGAAGAGCACATTCCGACGCTGCTCGAGGGAGGATGGGTACGTGGCATCATTTGAGTAGTTGGGCATGTGTTCGGCAATTTGCTCCAATTTCGTATTATGTGGTCTTGCGCCTATTACAGATTCTTCTCTCACTGTTAACTGCCCCTGTAGATTTACATGCCAATCTAGCATGGACATCTCTATCGATTTACATTTTCTATTAATTAGTAGTCAATTAAATTTACTTATTACCTCCAAAATACCTGCCTAATAACCATTTTTACTAATGATGCCAGTGATGTTGCTCCAGCACCAAAGCTGGCAGGGATCCTAACTTCTTGATAAGTTGCTATATCAGCAACCATTAAATCACCAAATTCAGATTTTATTACCTTTATAAGACCTCTAACTTAATTATAGTACTGATACTTCTTACATTATACTATTACATGCCATCTCCACTCCTTTTGTGGACTAAGACAAGCCCCTTGCGGAAGTCTTTTGTTTCGCTATAATGAGTATATGTATATTTTAGATTTCTATCTTAGATTATGAAGCTGATAGGTACTATCTCAACGAATCTAAAACTCCTTGTAAAGAACTCTTATATTTCATTATGATATAATCAGGAATGTAAATGTACTAAATTACAAATTCCATAATTCAAATTGATAATTAATTAACAAATAATATACAACTGAGTAGAAACAAAGTTGGCATGAGCGTGCATGAAGGCCCCATGACAAATAGAGTTAGCCTATCAACCAATCTTGCTTCCTAAAAAATCTCCCTCAGAAAAAACTTTCCTACCATGAAAATTACCTCCTAGCATATAAAAAATTACCTCCTAGTTTATAAATATATTTAACTAGATTTCTTATTCTATGAAATTTTAAATGATATTATAGATACAAAGAAAATATGAGCGCGCGCGAAGGCGCGCACAATGCACTAGTGATCCATGAAGCCAGCACCAGTTGTGCTTCATGGATGGATGGAAGATGTGCGCTGTTGTTGCCGCGTCTGGTTTTCGTCACCCGATCGGCTGTCAGAAGCACGGCGCTGAAAATAAAGATGGCGGCACAGGTGCGATTCTATCACTTGTGGTCATCACATGATGCAAAATTAATTTTTTCTTTGTTGGACTGTTTCCCCGCGGGTTGAGGCCCATTACCAATAAAAGAGGAGAGATCGGATGCATGCATGCAGGAGAGGATAACAACCATTACGTCACCCACGTGAATGCAAATCCGAAACTAAAAATGCTATAACTATTAAATTGAGCATCTAAATTAAATTTTGATCGAACCATTATCTTTCTTATGACAAGATCTTCAAAACAAGATCACACTTGCCTATATTTGCACGATATTTTCTTAATGCATTTTCTTTAAAACTAAACAATTAATTTTGGATAGTGGGAACAAATATTTTAACAACATGAACAAATAATTATTTTTACAAATAAAAAGTTAAGCATGGTGAATAAATAATAATGTACAACGAACACAATATTAAATATCGCGAACATTTGATTGTATAGATTAAACAATAGAAAATGAATATCGCAAACAAATGAGTCAACATGACCGAACAAGTTAATCTACAAAGCAAACAAATAATTTAGTTTGCGAACAAATTAGTTACAGATAGAAAAATAATTTTACATGAAGGACAAATGCATCTACATCATAAAAATTTATTCTTATAAATTTATATACACACACTAAAAAAATTTGTACAAAAAATAAATTATTAAATATCTCTACAGAGTTAGTAACGAAAATATCATCATCTACCTACTACTATCACATGAGCTGCTGTGTTCAGTGGCGGACCCAAAAATTCGAGCGGAGCCTGGGCCGGTGCCCAGGGTCGCCGGTGGCTGTGTTCAACTAAAAAAAGATAAAATCACATGACTAACCAGTTAATATACAAAGAAAAAATAAAAGAAACATAAAATAGGAAAAAAGGTAAAAATTAGAATCCAGAAAAAATAGAAGAAAGAAAAGAAAAAAAAATAATAATAAAAGGATGCGTGGTCAGCTTCAGTATAACCAATAAATTGACCATACGTGTTAAACGCTGGGCCGGTCTTCTCCCGTTATCACAATAGACAGCCCAGCTAGCGTGTCAGGATATAATTTCTGTGCTGGCCCGATTCACCCCACCACGCCTGCTTTACTTCTTCGGGTGATGGGAATATCGCACAAACAACGCTCTGGCGTGGCAGCATTGCATCTGTTTTTAAGCGCGCCTAAGTCGCCAACAGCTTTCACGTACTACGCCAGGCTATAGGTGGCACGGCACGAACCCCAAGCTATCCGTGCTCTCGCCCACTGGTTGAAACGGATCGTGGTTTTACCGTGCCCATCAGGCACGGTGTAGATTACAACTCGAACTCAAGCAAGTACAACTCGGACTCGCCACTCAACTACCGATCCTACTACAATTCCTTATTTATTGTACGGTGTATATATGTGCATGCGACGCCCACGGCCGAACCCAAAATTGATCGATGATCGTAGCTACAACATTCTTTTCTTTATGTAAGAGGGACGTCGCGCATCCGATGGCCGGAAGCAACGCTGCAGAAAACCACATGCAGACTTCGGCCCAGAAGCCAGATAAGGCCCAGTCGGAAGCAAGCGGAGGAGAGAAAAAAGGCGCGAGGACGGACAGAAACAGCGCGAGGCCGACGGAAAAAGGGCGCCAGAACGAGAGAACTGGCGGGAAGGAGTTGATCGCTGGAGGGGAAGACTCGATCTTGCAAGTTTTAGTCTGCATTTCTCCTGGCGTCTTCCGTATGAATGGTTTGGTCCAACTTATAGATCTTCCCATTGTCGGGCTGCTTCAAACCTGATGAAACTTCCCCTTTCCTGATGAAAGAATCATCTAGTTGAAATTGTGTTCTATAATATTGGGATGGAAGAAGAAGCTAATACAGCAGGACATGATTCCAATGCGTAAGTGATACAACCCCACTTTGTATGTGACATTATATGGATTTTAGTTGTCCCAAGTACTGCTACTCCTTGCTTGTTCTTTTCAATTGCACATGTCTCCATCTCATGTTAATTTTCCATTGCAGAGCTATATTACCCGGTTTGGTACCTCATGTTGGCATGGAATTCAGAAATTCAGATGAGGCTTGGGCAAGCAGACATTTTGCAAGCACTAAAGTTGGTGCTTCCCTTTTGCAAGCAGATTTTCTGGGAGCAGTTCAGTATGCCATTTTGGACTTGTCAGGCTTCCATTATCGATACTACACAGTTGGATGAGCTCCAGAAAGTTGCAAGGTATATATGCTTTATCCGTTCTTCCTGTTTATTAGCTTAAAATTGTTATGAAAGCATTTTCACCTTTTTTTTTTGTCTTGTGCAAGGCGTCGTTTGGATGAGTACTCGAGATCTGTCGACAATTTGAGAAAACTTAGGAAGGTAGCAACTGCTGTCGTCGCTGCCATCCCAGTGCTTATGATCTGCGCGACCAACTATAAAGCATAATATATAATATCTTCCATCGATCATGCATGGAAGTAGTAGTAGTATTTGTACTTGGATCAAGCTTCTGTAGTGGTTTCATCCTGAGCTATCTTTTTGTGGACCAAGCTATATATTATAGCAACCTAAGCCACCCCAGTGTCTTCTGTCAACATGTAACATCTTTTACCCGCTTGGGGAGGCATGCCTCATGTTGAGAATGAGGCTGCATCATGCCTCTGGTTCAGTAGAAATCTTAGTTCTCCTAACGCTTGTTCAGAATACATAAGCTAGTTTTCACCGGTCGAGGTGAAGATTGCAGCTACTTCCTGTGTTTGAGATCAACAGCTATTTTGGCTTCTATTGTTTTTGTATCAATGTATCGTTTACTTAATCTTACATTTGATATTCCGATCCATGCAAACATCTGTCACTCTATCCAAAGATTTAGGGTCTCGCAATTTGTGCGCAAATTTCCAACATTACAAGTGCCTGAAATCTAGTGTTGTAACTGTTGGAAATAACAATTTTTCATTTGCACGCACACGATGAAAATAACATTTTATTTGGCTTCTATTGTTTTGTATCAATGTATCATTCACTCAATCTTATATCTGGGCTATTCCGATCCATGCAAACATGTGTCACTCTATCCATAGCTTTAGGGTCTCGCATTTTACTACTATAAAAACGATTTGTAGAGACGTTTCGTGTTCTTTTTCAGAGCGGGTCAAAAGGTAATCCGCTTCTACAATTATAAATGAAGCGTGGTTACTGTAGTATTTCTGTGATGGCGTCACCCGCCGCTAAAAATGCATTTAGGGGTGGGTCATGGCATGACTGCCTTTAAAAATGGTTCAAGCGCAGAAAAATCATAACTTTTTTATACGGTCTCGAATGAAGTCAAACTTTATATTAAAATTGTAGAGAATGAGGATATCTTGATAACCTTTTTATTTAAGGTCATTTAATGGTCCAAAAATTATTATACTTTCTATAATTTTAAAATCTAATTTTAAAATCTAGAAGTTTTAATTTTTTTCAAACAACTTCGGATATAGAGTAGCTCCATATCAAAGTTGTAGTGATGAAATCTAAAAACCGTTTTACCCGGGTGCTTGCCGCCGCTAGGGGCGAGCGCCCCGGGAAGCGAGCCACCGCGCCGCTGCGGCCACGCAGGCTCCGCCCCGCCCGCGCTCGTGGGGGTCAGCGATCGTGCTGGCTACCTAATAGTAGCAGATGCTTCCCCTGCGGTCGCCATGGCTGTAAGGATTCAGGGGAGATCGATCGAGCTGCAGTATGCTGCAGATGGGGCGGAGGCCCGCGATCGGCGCGCGAGCAATTAGCACGGCCGCGGCGCGATAATTGGGATCGGCGGCCAGCGTACGCATCGGAATCCCTCGCCGGATCTGCCGGCCAGCCGGTCGCAAGGTTAATGCGCGATGGGCCCACGCGTCGTCGTCCTCGCCAGGTCTCGCTCCCTCTGCCTGGGCTGTAGGCCGTACGGGTGTAAATAGTACGAATAATATTCGTTCGTATTCGAGTTCGGATTCATTTGGAAGGGTAAATATCTGTTCGTATCCGAGTCCGGGTGTTCAGTATTCGAATAAATAATGTTGATATCTATTTATATCTTATCTGACATATATCTTTCTGACATATTTAACATTATCTGTGCCCGATTCGAATCCGAGATGAATAGTTTACATCTGATTCCGTTCCGTCCATGCCCCGGGCGATGTGCTGCATACTACATCATGCATGGCCACTGTTAAGCTCCAAAAAGACACTACCTACCACTGAAAGAAGGCCAGATATCAGGTCGGTTCTCGATTGAAAGAATGCCTCTGAGAATTCAGATGTAACGGGCCAACATCGGTCCAAGCAATACGTGGTGCTCAATGGGCTAGCTATATCAGGCCGGGTCATTTATATGGGCTCCTAACGAACACATGATGAAAACACAAGAAACAAAAGAGCGAGCACAAGTTTCTTGCACCAGGGTCATTTTATTTAAAAAGACGATGCATGGCATGGGTTCACAATGCAATGCAATGAACCTCTAGCAGTAGCAGGAAACAAAATTAAAGATAGAGATGACTACACAAGCCACAAGGTCTAAGCATGCCTACAACTAATAACTATGCCTCTCTGCCCTCTGGTTTTCATCTCCGTTATCGCAAGCACTGCGCAGGAAGCAAGGACGGCGAAGGCACATCTCTTGTCAAGCGTGCCCAAGTCTTTGACAGCTCTCGCGTACTCAGTTCATTGAGTTCGTCCAACTCTCTGTCCATGGACACCCGCGGCCTGGGCAGTTCCCGGAGTTGTTGCTCCGCAGCTGTCCGAACTTCACCCTAGAAACAATTTCACACAGATTTAATTTGAACAATATTATTAGTTACATCCTCCGTTCCAAATTATTATTTTTAAATTATTAGTGGTTATATGTATTAACTTTGTCATAAGTGAAAGTCATCAAATAAATCAAATGGGTAGGAAGGACCGACGACGAATTACCTGAGATGCAGTGCCCATGAATCGAGAGGCCAGCGGCGCCGTGCCCATGCCCCGCAATCCGTCGTCGGAGCAGAGAACGCAGCAACATACTAGACATTGTTGATGCACATACAGAATTTATTTCGGTTTACAGATGGAGGAACGCAACGTACGTGTGGAAGCTGTAATTGCGCCGTGCCCTCCATGAGGCGACTACGGTCTCATATGTTTATATCCTGACTCATCAAGTAGAGTACAACGTAACTCAATCGGACTCACCCGGCCCTCTACTATTGACTGATCCTACTACAACTACAATTAATTTTGTACGTACATGACGCGCACGGCAGAACACAAACTTGATACAAACTCGCTCACGGACGGGCAGGGCCCTCCCTGTTCACACACCAATACCAGCTGCGAGCTGGGCCCAGGCTGGTGATGCTACGCTGCTAGTACTAGGAGCCTACCCCTAGGAGGACCTGGAGGAGCAGCGGAACAGAAGCCAGAACGGTGCCTTCAAACGATCCGACTACTACTACTACTACAATTATGCGCCGCTGGCCTCTCGATCATGCATGGAAGTAGTAGTAGTATTTGTACTTGGATCAAGCTTCTGTAGTGGTTTCATCCTGAGCTATCTTTTTGCGGATCGAGCTATATATATGTTGTAGTATCCTAAGCCACCCCAGTGTCTTCTGTCAACAACTCAACATGTAACACCTTTTACCAGCTTGGGGAGGCAGCATGCCTCATGTTGAGAATGAGGCTGCATGCCTCTGGTTCAGTAGAAATCTTAGTTCTCCTAACGCTTGTTCAGAATACATAAGCTAGTTTTCACCGGTCGAGGTGAAGATTATTGCGGCTAGTTCCTGTGTTTGAGAACACCTTATACAAACACCGTAATCCATGGCAAGGCATTTGGATTGTGTGATCATGAGCTTGGGGCAAATGCGTATGAGATTTTCTCTCCATGGCCTCTCCCTAGGAGCGAACTTTATCCCATTTTTGTGTCATCATGATGTTAGAGTGTTGTTGCGGCCCACCGTGCAGCGTCTTGTTATTTGATCAATCTGGTTTCAGTTAATTTTGCACCGCATGCCGGGCATTTGAAAGCGCATTTGAGTTGTGGGCAGGGCCGTTACCTAAGATTTCGAGGCCCCGGTGCGATATACAAAATGAGGCCCTACACTTAGAAAATATAAGTAAGTGGAATGTATTTTGATTTGATTTTATAATGCACCATGATTGAGTGCATGCTATCCTCATCGGCGGGACATACGAAAGGGCAGGAGAGAAAAAATTACAATTGAACAAGGAGGATTATTGGAGGAAAAACAACCAAATTAAATCCATTTCACAAAGACATGGAGTCACCTTGCTTGTCTGTTTGAGAAGAAGAAGAAGCCACAGCTATCAAAAGCAATCATCCATCTTGTTGTATGGAAAACGGAGATCATTATGCATGAAAGAAAACGGCAGAAAATTGGACTAGTTGCCTTTGTTTTTTTCTAGATTAGTTAGTAGTAGGAAAAAGTTCAATTTACTCCCTTCAAGTATAGCTAAAATCTAAATAACTCCCTAAACTATAACTTGGTTAAGTTTACCCCCTAAACTATGCCATTTAGTTCATTTTACCCCATAATACAATTTGTCTTTTTCGTTTCTTTATACACAAGTTGAATTTTAAATTCAAATTTTGCAGGGTAGTAGTGGACATCACAATGCATATTAAAAAATTATTATAATTTTTTATCGTTATTTTTCATATAATTTTGAACTCTAATGATTGATTTATTATTAAATATCCTAACCTATCAAAATAATGATAAAAAATTATGATATATTTTTTATAACATGTGCATCTTGTAAAGTTTCAACTTAAAACTCCATCTATGCATGAAAAAATGAAAAAGATAAATTGTATAAGGGGTTAATTTGAACCAAATGGCATAGTTTAGGGGGTAAAATGAACCAAACAATAGTTTAGGGGTTATCCGGACTTTGACTATAGTTGAGGAGGGTAATTTGAGGTAAAATGAACCAAATGATAGTTTAGGAGGTTATCAGTAGTAGTATTAGTTGTTGATAGCAGAATTTGATAACTTTATTAATGGCTTAAACATGACCTGATAGGCTGATAACGTGATCAAGTGATTTATTTGGGTGAATTTCGAGTTTAATTCAGTTTACAATAACAAATACTAGCTAGATCAAAGTGAAGTTAGAAATAACAGCAGTTTACAATGAAGCAAGCAAGCATTCATTGTGGACATGTTAAAAAATAAGAAGGAAAGACTGTATGCGTGCTTGTATGCATTTGTCACGGAAAGGAAGCTAACAGTCAAGCGCATGCATGCGTGTATAGAGCTACAACTGCCTTTGCATGCGAGATTTTGGGGCCCCTAAATTCTGGAGGCCTTGTGCGGTCGCTCCAGTTGCACCCCCATTGTACGGGCCTGGTTGTGGGCACGGGCAAGTGAGGCAGTACACATCCTCTACGGGAGGGTAATCCGTTCTGGAGACTCCGCACACAATGCAATTGCTATTTCGGCTGATCCCGACTGTTACTATGAACTGATGGGTGGAGCCCTTGTTTTTTTATTCATTTTAGAAAGGATATCACCACCGATTATAGATCCGACGGCAATAGCCCAACCCATCACGCCAACTTAAATCCAATAGGGATTTAAACCGGCGGTAATGAGGTCTTCCGAACATGCGGTGATGACCTTGTTTGTAGTAGTGAATTTATATGGGCGCATTATACCTTATCACTTTGTTGCATAGGTCGGATTGGAAACTTACAAGCCCTTCACAGGCAACAGCCAATTGCAACCGGCTACCAAGACAAAGGCATCAACTTGTTTCGTAGCATATAATGACAACAATCAGCTCTCCAATTACAAAATCCGCACTGAAATAACAAGAGAGAAGAGTTCCCATGCTTTATGAAAAAATGGTAATTCTCTAGAATGAGATATTTTTCATGGTTGGATAAGGATGAGGGATAATTCTAGAGTTAGATATTCGTTAAAGAAGAGCACCACAACATCCATGAGCACCTATAAATAGAGGTATTTTCCTCCCCTCTTTACATACTATGGCTATGTAATTGTGTCATGGTAGAGTAGCCACATAAAGAATACAAGAATAATGTGTTATATTAAGTTATAGTGAATAAATATTTGAGTTTACTTAAAGAGTTGGTTTTCCATATTAGTGTCTAGGTGAAGGTTCTCTCGGTTTAGCGTGGGTATAGGGTCAAGGTCACCGGTTTCCCAACACGAACCAATCGGCTCTATTATATCCTAGCCGTGCTCCGTTAATTGTGTTTGATAGAGAATCTTCCTTGTTTTTGTTAAATCTCTTTCATCCACTTATTTATTTTAAGAGATCATTCTCCAATAGTGTTTTTGTTCCGGACCAATGAATGCATCATGAATACAAACAAGGATATGATATATATCCATTTGTCCCTTTCTTAGAGATTCATTACACCAATTTGACATAGTAGAAGAAAGTAGAAAGAAGATGTTCCTACGGTACATCTGCCTTCGAATTGTCCTTAGTCTATGCACTAAACTTTCTAAGTGTGTGTCGTCTTTGTAATTTTCACAATAAATATATATGGCACCGGTTATTGAACAAAAAAAGACAGTCACATAGCAACAATGCAATATTATTATATGTGGAACTGGCTACCAAGACAAAGGCATCAACCTGTTCGTAGCATATAATGATAGCAACCAGCTCTCCAACTATAAAATCCGCATGAAAATAGCAAGAGAGAGGAGTTTTCATGATTTATAGAAAGATAGTAATTCTCTAGAATGATATATTTTGCATGGTTGGATAAGAATGAGGGATAATTCTAGAGCTAGATATTTATTAAAGAAGAGCACCGCAACACTCATGAGCATCTATAAAGCGATCCCCTCCCCTCTTGACAAACCGTGGCTATGTAGTTGTGTCATAGTAGGGTAGCTACACAAAGAGGACGTTCCTTCTGTACATCTGCCTTTGAATTGTCCTTAATCTACACACTAAACCTTCTAAGTGTGTGTCATCTTTATGATTTTCACAATAAATATATATGACACCAGTTATTGAATGTAAAAAATAACAGTTACATAGCAACAATGCAATGTTGTTATATGTGGAACTGAAAAAGCAAAAGCTAGAACAGAAATTGCAGTGCAAACAGATAAATGAGTGACGGATATCATCTCACTGCAAGTCCCTAAAAAAGGAACAATCACATAGTAGCATTATTATTTGTGGAATAGTTAAGCAAAAGCTAGAAATGAAAGCCCCCACTTCTAGAAGTTAGACTCAATTATTGCAGTTTTTACTTATACGCTGAAGAATACGTTGATAGAGTTCATAACAACAGTAGTGAACCTCATTCGTGACACCCTTAATCTCATGGGTGATCTTCAAGAATTGATCATACATTAGCACCATGACATTTGGTAGAATTACCTTGAAGACAAACACTGCTACTGTTACAACACCAAGCATCACCGTGCCTACAAATTTGATTCAGAGATACTTGAGTTGCCTTCTAAGATGATGTGAGCTCTACTGTGATTCAACCATGCAATCACGTACCCATAGCACAACCATTCAAATCACCATACAGATTGGTATGAAGGATTGTTGCTTAACTAGCTACTAAAACCACACAGAAACGTGCATATACCTATTATTTAAAGTTCTGAATGTGTACCAATATATACGAGCCACTGCAGCAACATGACCTCCGATTCCAGTCTCCTGGGTCTCCAGCACGGTCGCGTCTGGTGGCGTGCCCTGCCTCCTTGCTTATTGTCATCCCCGTTCCGATCTCCACCCCCATCCACCACTTCTCCGGCAATCTAGAGCTGTGGGCCTGGCTGCCTGGCTATGGCTCCAGTCACTACAACAAATATGGTGATCCATGACGAACTTGTATGACATATTACAAGAACATCATAGATAGCTCCAATATGTGATAATCTCTAAGTGAGGTGATACTTGTATGATGACGAAATAATAACTACCATCACGGATGGATGAATGTAGTTGTCACAGATGGAGAATGTAATCATCGTAGATTTATTTGACATTCCTTTTTAATTTTAAATGGGGTGCTCATGATAAATTAGTCATCGTCATAATATGACCGGCCAACCATAGCTGGCCAACACCAACGTGGTACGGACGTGTCATGCTGGCGTGGCCACAGCATGTTGGCTCACCCACTTGATGGTGGGACCCACCTGTCAGTGTGGAAATATTTGCAAAAAATTATAAGACGGACAAGATTTGTTGTTGATTGATGCTGAAATTTTGTGCCCATGTAGCCGGTGTCTTAACCAAAAATATACCTGAACCAAAATCTTGTTGAGAAGCACATATTGATCCATGGCATGCCCAGTACATATACAAGATGGATACACCATGGAGCGGACAATGAAGTTCATGTTTTGGAAGGACCAGTAAATGAGGATGCATATTTTGATGCTGTGGTAGATGACAACAATGTTGGTGATAGAATTGAAGTGATGTTAGGTTAACTTTACAGATCGGAAGAACACGCTGCAGATGAAGTTGCACATGAAGAAGAAAGCCAACCACGTGAAACCGACTCTTTTTTGCTGCTATGATGGAAGAGGCTAAGCGTGAGCTATATCCTGGTTCCACCAATTTTTCAAGGTTCTCGTTTGTAGTTAAGATGCTTCATATGAAGTCATACTATAGGATCAACAATTCAACATTTTCTGCATTTTTGAAGATGCAGTCTGAAGCTTTTCCCCAAGTTCAATTCACTTCCAAAATCATATCAAGAAGCAAAGAAAATTCTGAGTGAATTAGGACGTGGTTATGTATCAAGCTAAGCTTTTGCGTTCTAAGAGGCAGCAAGCTAATAAGCTTTGCGGCCGACGGCGCCGGCAGGAGAGAGAGTAGAGACCGACCATGCATTCTCCCATATGGCCATACGGGCCGGGCGACATATTCAGTAAACCTGGGATGCATTCTCCCTACGCTGGATCTTCTTCGCCCGTATCGCGGTGCGTGCTCCTATGGTGGCAGGGAATGGCACCATTGTACCGTTGGCACGCCTCCATCCTGATGCCCCGGAGGCGGACTCCCTGCTTGGTCAGCACGCTAGGCTTCTCGGGGTTGGCTCGGGAGGTCGTCTGCCTTACTTCCATCCTGACCGCTGGGGCCAGGATGGGTCCCGCTAGCGCGGCGCGCTCCTTCACCCTATGCCTGGCGGAGGAGGAGGTCCCAGGACGAGCCGTCCCGTCATCCTGTTGAGGGAGTGTGACCGCTGCGACCGGCGTGGGTGCCGATCGTGGCGTCATGGTGGCCCGGTGGACCGGAGGCATGCCTCGGTCCTCCAGTCTGTCGGTGGCGTCCCTACCCCAGCTATCGGATGGGGGGAGGAGCGCATGCATGTCTTGTCGGGGGCCAGCGCATTTAATGCAGCCCCGCGCCTTCCTCAGACCGCTTTGAAACTGAACTTGCCTTTAAGGAAGGCTTGGCTCCCCCGACCCCTTTCAGCTAGTCACGTGTCCTGGGTCCGGCTTCCCCTGCTGGGCCGCCAGGTTAGCCTTCGGCTGTGACAACCCACCTTTTGATAAACAGTGATTAACCATAAGTAACTAGGGTTAAATATATAAAAAGACGGAAAGGAAAGAAAAAGAGGAGGCAGGACGTCAAACTTGGTCAAATTCGGTCAAACTTCATCCAAATTTGCAAGGTTTGAAAAGTTTGAATGTCAAACTCTAGGAAAAGTGTCAAACAGAAGATTTAGTCAAAAGCGTTTGAATTTGAGAGGTCAACATGAAAAAGGCAGAGTAATGAGTGCAACGTAACCAAGCTGGGACGAATTGAAGAATGTCTTGGACATACTTGAAGACCACCAATGTGGAACAAGATGTTAGGGACTTTGAAAATTCTTTTAAGTTCAGAATACAGTGACAAAGAGGTAATCCTGAGTTCAAATGACAAGAGATTTCATGTATTGACTTTGGGCAACAAGTGCATGGTTGATGAAGAGCAGAATGTTTGGATTACAAAAGGATGTTATTTGTTTTCCTGGAAAAGATCAGTAGGTTGTCCAAAGTTGAATTCAATAGTCAGCCAGTTTGAAAGAGTTAGCTGAAACTCTAAACCGGTTATTGAAGACAGATGAAACACCAATGATGTTCAGGGATTTATGTGGGAGTGGAAGGACAAGTACCCAATTATAAAGAGGGATAATTAGGATAAATGAATGTGTCATTTGTTTCATTGAAAACAGCTGACAAGAATTGGGATTTAAATTTCAAAGTCAGTCAGTTAGAGAAGGAATACTGAATTCTGAATTTTGCCTTGGTTCGGTAAAAAATTACCAACTTTGGGGCCAAACAAAGAAAGAGTGGTCAAGGCACTTGATTAAATTCTAAGTCAGCTAGTTGGAATAAGGACTGAACTGTGAATCTCAGTGACAGCCGACAGGTTCAGAGCTTTTTTTTTTTTGAAAATGTTAGAAGCTTAATTAGGAGATATGCCTGTAATGAAAGTTATAGATAAATGTTTACTCTACAATTTTAGTTTTGGGAGAATTCAAAGTTCAGCAATGAATTCTAGAGACAATTTGACACAAAGGTAGCAGGTTTGGGTAGATGACTGAAACTATTAATTTCATTCCAAAACCCTAATGTTCAGAGATGTTTTTGAGCATGATGGAGGCAGAATTAAGGGAAGTGTTCAACATAAAAAATGTTGATGGATATTTTCTCTACAACTTTGATTTGGGAGAATTTAAAGAAAAATTCAAAGAATCTACGTGTTGATCATTGAGGGAACCAGCACAGAGGTGTCAAGCATGTGGTGGCCCATCCAGAGGCGGTAGGAATTCAGATAAAAACCGCCCAAGAACAGATCATTTTCATCCTCGCGCAGTTTTTCCCTGTTTCGGCCTAAGTTTGCTCCACCTCCAAACTTGTCGCCGTCGCTTAACCTCCGACCAATTCCCCCCCTAACAGCAGTGAAAATCTTAACCACCTCCTTATATTCTAAAGCCCAATACACATGTCATAAATGCAACCATACTGAATGGTGCATGCGATGCTCATCTAGCTAGGTAGATAGCTAAGATCCCGTCTAGGTCCATCTAACTAATTCATTAGCTGAACTAACTAATTGAATAGTTACTATTTATCTTGTTAGCTGTGCATTATAGGTGGTCCTATTTGGATCCCCCGTAGTTAAAATTAGCTACCTACCAATTAGCTGATGGATCTAAATAGGTTTAAATACTAGTCAAATTCAATGAGGACTCTAATGTTATGGGCCACTGACGTCTCAAAATTTGCTCGGCGCTCTCGCGCATGATAGCCTCGGTGCAGCGGAAAATGCTACGAAGTCGTATAAAGAGCAAATATGTTATATATGAAGTATTTTTCTATCTAAAATATTGGTGACACGTTTATATATTTTGATATATTTTCTCACATGCAGTATAAAATATTTAGTCGGCCCCCCTTATTCAAAATTTCTGGTTCCGCCACTGCCCACGCACGGCCTCACCACACCACCAGCGACCCATTTGAGCGTTCCTAAGTTGATTCTGCCACCGGAGCCCCGAGTTCCAGGGTCATCTTCTTCCTCGGCCTGCTGTCGAGCCGTACAGAACCGGGGGGGGGGGGGGGGGGGGGGGGGGGGAGGTGAGCGGGATTTTTCCTGTGCACTGATGCAGTTCTGGTTGTGAGGGGGAAGCAATAGTGCTCGTGGGAGGCTTAGCTGCCGTTTAATTGCTTATTCCGGGACTTGAGCAGCCGGAACACGTGTTGCCGCCATGGTCAAGCCGCGGCCATGGGGCGCCGCCGTGGGTGCCGTGCTCTGGGTGCTTTGGAGCCCAGGTGAGGGTTGTGGCGAGTTCAGGGAAAAGCAGTGGAGCTTCCTTTCCGGCTCGATGCAGTCAGGGAGCGGTGGGGCGGTTGGCCGCCGTGCGCCGTGCCTCGGCATGTCGCCGGCCATGGCGTTCACCGCCGCCGTTGGGAGAAGGATGGCGTGATGGGTCATGGATGCGCGATGAGTGCTGGGGGAGCAGGCCCGGCGACCGGCGAGCCAGTGGCGCCGCCGCCCATGTGCCTTGGTTTGGCCGGGTCCTGTGCGAGAGGAGGGAGGCCTGGCCCAGCTGTCTGTGAGAGAAGGAGAGAGGGAAGGGTAGAAGTGAGAGGAGTAAGAAGTTCCAAGGGGGGTTTGTGCAAAGAAGAATTAGTTTGAGTTTTCTTTGATTATTAACTTGTTTTAAATGCTATAAATCATAGAAAACTCCTAAAATAGTCAAACCAATTTTTTTAGTTTCATTTTACTTTACTTTATTCATTAATAATATAATAACATTATGTTTATAATAAAGTTTAATATTTATTTATTCTCTTCATTCTTAAAGGATTTAAATAAATACTTAAATTCTTATTTCATATAGTAATAAAATATATATATTTTTTAACCAATTATTAAAAATCATTAGGAATAATAATAAATAGGAAATTAGGATTTTCTTATTGTAGAATAACTCAAACTCACTTTAAATAAATGCTTAAAATTTGTTTTAGGGTTTCAATAATTAGGATAAAATGTGTTAGGGTTTTTAGAAGGGTAGTTAGGGTTGGACTGCAACTTTATCAAGAAGGGAATTTGTGATTCATTTTCAATAAGTGTTTGGCATACACTAACTGTGCATATCATAACGCTTAGAGCCTGAAGCACTACTGCAATAATGATTAACCGAGGCGGGCAAAAACGATTAACCGAGACGTTTTTTGCAATTGCCTCGGATCCAAGGCCACGGTAAATGACCTATTTTCTGATACGGTTAGCTGCCCGCCTCGGTTAATCAAATAAAAAACAAAAAAAGAAAAAGCTCGGCGAGCCCGTCCACGGGCCCGCCAAACCCATCGCTGCGTCCCGCCACACGCCGCCACGTGGCCGCCGAATCCGGCATCCCCAGCCGCACCGCCGTCGGATACGGGCTTCCAGCCGGCAAGGAAGATAGATTGGGCGGTGCGTACCAGGGGTGCTTAGCAGTGACCTCGCAGAGCTCCTTCACGGTCTCGGGCTTCCACGGGTACACGCTCGTGCCAAGATGTACTGCGAAATTTCCCAAATTTTTCTTGAATCAGTCAAGTCGGACCTAGAAAATGAGAAGGAAGAAGTAAAAGATCTAGAGCGCGAGCAACGAGCTCGGGAATGGGGGCAGGCAAGTACCTGGTAGAGGTCATCGCTCTTGAGCAGGCTCTTGTGCCCCACATCGGAGTGGTGCGTCTTCTGCTCGCCGTTGCTGTTGATCTGCTACTCCTGCGCCGTCGCCCGGGCACACGGCACCCCGCCGCCGGGCGTGCGTGCGAGCCCTGGGAGGGAGGAAGGAGAGAGGGAGGGAGAGAGCGAGGTAGAGGAGAGGGAGGCTGCGAGGGTGAGGGAGGGAGTTGAGTGATTTAGGATTTGTGCTTGCTTTTATATGTTGGAGGTGTTAGTGGGTTGGTACGGGCTAGTGTGGGCTGGGCACTTGGGCTTGATTTACCGAGGCGGTTATATTACAATGCCCGCCTCGGTTAATAATTTTGCAAGGCGGTTGTTTGTAACCGTCTCGGTAAAAACAAAATGACCGCCTCGTTTAATGCCTACCATTAACCGCGCGAGACGGTTAAAATTTCTGCCCGCCTCGGAGGTGTTCATAAAAGGTCGCGGTAAATCATTTTTTGTAGTAGTAAAGTCAACGTCGTCCGAGTTAAGTTCGTCGAGCCGTCGTCCGAGGCTTTGGAAGAGAAGGAAGGAAGTTGATCAAGATCATGTTCGTGCAGAAAAAACTCCAAGTCAAAGCTTCACTTTTCGAGCAGAGCAAGGCAAGCATCGAAGCATCTACATCTACTAATTTCCTAACTTATGTTGTTACTTATTATTATTGCATGTGAATGCTTAAGTCTAGGATTTTCTTGAAACTTAGTTGATGCATGTCCAACCTCCTTGATTTAAGAACATATTTGCCACCTTATCAACTAGTTTAGATCAAACAAAAGTGTCTAAAAGAAACCGATACTAAAAGCAACAGTAAGTCAAGATACTATTCAGGGGTTCACTCTGATGAATCAGGAATGCATGACAAGTCTGGTGGTTGTTGAGTGCAAAGCAGAAAAGGAGTTCTGGCTCTATCCTCACTTCCGAAGAAAGAAATAAGGAACTATGGTATGTTTAACCTTGGTCAAGCTTTGAACGTATTGGTCAAATGCTAGCTGAATGGGACCAGTAAGTCCGGTAGCTTAGTTGACCTAAATACTTGAATCAAGTTTTACCCCCACTCAAAGTGGGAAGTTGGCGGGGTCATAGCCTGAAACCCGTGTTGAGATCAGGCCCGACGGGGGGTCCTTCACGGGGGTGCGAACCTAGGTTCGGGTAAGCTTGGTTCAGGGTTTAGTATCTTCCTTGTGAAAAGTTGCCACATATGGTTTACCGGAAACTGTACACGACGTGTGTCCAGGTATCTCCTGCAGGATGTATAATCGATTCGAATCGCCGCACTTCTCGGATCTGAATACCGCTTGATCTTGCTTAAACATTGTAACTAATTATGATGCAACCAGTATAAAAGTTGTTGCTTGTGAACCTAGAAGTATCTTGATGCATGTGAACTAGAGTTATTCTTAAGTCTACTGTCTTTGTATAAGTCTTTACTTATGAGGTTACTATTTTGGGAGTCCAAATTTTTTAACCACTGAACCAGTCCACTTTAAACAGCCTTGCATGCTCCTTGTCCTATGTATTTATAATCAATTATTTGGTTACATCTTGGTGAGTACCTTCGTACTCGGTGTTTGTGCAATGTGTGTGTTCAGCTGCCACAGGAGGAGCTCGGAGGTCAAGACTTCAAGGCCTAGAGGGTATGTTGAGTCTATGCACCCCTAGAAGTTTTTGAAAACTTGTTATTATGAAGCCAGTTTAACAATCAAACCCTAAGGCCGTGGGATCTACGTTTGAAACTCTATAGAACCGGTTTGCATTAAGGTTTGTACTTATTGTGTAATAAATCTCATCTTATTATTCTTGATATGCATTCAACGTCTGTGTGTAATGTCTGAGACATGGCCGTATAGTGGTTGGATCGAGTGAAATCCGACAGACTACCAGATTTATTCCATTTTAAGAGCGTTAGCTGAATTATCTTTGTAAATAGGTTATCAGGCGCTCTTAAGCCGGAATAAATTGGGCGGTTCCGCCACATCGGCGCCCGGCACGCCATGGTCGTGTGTGAGCCTGACTTGGGTCAGGCCGTCTGATTGGGATAGACTGCTCAAGGATTAACTCTTAAGGGCCGTGTTTAAGGGTACCCGACGTACTTAACCCATCATATTTACTGTACTATACGATGCGGCTAACTTTGGTTTTTGATTATGTGTGATTTTCAGAAAATTAGAACCAGGGAAACAAATTGTTCTCGTGCTCCATTTGGCGATTTGATAAACCACACTAATAAAGGTAACATTGTCTGGCACCAAAGGTGCGTGGCGTTCAGGTTAGCACATGATTCATCAATCATGAGTTGACAAGGTTCAGTTAGAACTGATGGACACTTAAATATACTGCCTTGAGTTTCTAATGATATCTTGCTTTTTCAATTGCAGTGTAACCAAGTCTCTAGACATTGCGTATTAGACTAAAAACTTAGTATTGTTTGTGCATTTGGGAGTATTAAAATCGAGATTTGATATTGCTAGCTGATGGCCACAGCTATCCATAACAATGATAGCCATGACACATCATAAACTATATATGCCCATCCATCTATCTCTTTTTGTTTGTTGTTTGTCTCCCCGCAAGCAGGGAGTCCATCAGGCAATCAGACACATCCTTTCACCAGCCAGGATACACGCACTTCAATTACTTCACCGGATCGAATGTGTGCACCTGTGATGTGCACATATATTCAAAATGGTTCTTACTTTTATGAAAATAGGACGGCAAGACCTACCCGCAGGGGTGGATCCGGAGGGGTGCAGGGGGCTGGAGCGCCCCCCCCCCCCCCCCCCCCCCCCCGCCTCCAACCCCCAAGCCCCCTCAATATTTTTCAACCATGAATGAAGAAGAGGAAGAAGAAAAGGAGGAGGAAGAAGAAGATAAAGAGAGGAGGAAGGAAGAAGAGGAGGAAAATAACCCCCCCCCCCCCCCCTCCCCACCCAATTCAAATCCTAGATCCGCCATTGCCTACCTGCACCATGCCACCAAGGACCACAAGTACACAATCCGTGAGGGAATGAACCGATTACAAGAATATGTAAGCCTCCCAAAAAGTCTCATCCCAATTCTCAGCTATGACTTACCAAACGGTCTATTTGTTCAATCTTGCTTATTTATGATTATACAAGAATATGTAAGTCCAAACTTGCTGCTTGCCTTATGAAGTGTACATGAGATTGGATTGGTTGGCCTTTATTTACTGCAGCAATTATGTTTGAAGAAGCACAAGGTTTGCTGCTTGCCTTATGAAGTGTACATGAGGTTGGATTGGTTGACCTTTATTTACTGCAGCAATTCTCTACTTATTTACTGCAACAATGCGGGTCTTACAGTAAATACCGGTGAACAAGCACATCTTGCCAAGGTTCACGTAAGTTTAGTTCGGTACATATGTTGTTTTGAAACGTAGCATCTTGCTGTCTCTCCTTTGCCCCCCCCCCCCCTCCGTTTCGATTCAATATCATATCTGAATTCAGTTTTTAGATACATCGAATTATTATTTGCTTTTTACAAAGTTTTCATACACTAAGAATAAGTTTTTTATTGGAAATACAATAAATAATCATTTCTCTTTGAAACTGAAACGTAGAATTTGGATTTCTAAACTGAATCAGCTGCTTCTATAACCTTGACACAGTAGTCATCTGGTTTGTTGTAGTGCATATATGCCTAAGGCCGTACATCATTAACATAACCAAGTGCAATTTACATTACCTTCTGTAAGAAATTTTTTTGAAGTTGTCTGTAGGTTTGAAATGTCATCGCAACAGTACAAGCTTTTACCACCATTGCTAGATTGAAAACCCTGATAGTTATTCAGTTCATTGAAAATGCTTATAGTCAATTTTTGTGATAGGATGAAATAAATAATTAGCATAGTTTAATTTTTTGTTACAAATTTTTTTAATGATTCTACCATTTTCTACATAAAAAATTGTGATAAAAAAACCAACATGGTTTGCATTGCTCAATGATTTGTATTACCCGTGGGCATGGGTCTGAACCTAACCTAGACCTAGCTGGACTCCAAAGTACCTTTTGGTCCATCAATTTGTCCATCCAAAATTGCATGCAAGCTCACTCTTCTTAGATAAATTTGCAAATAATGTTCTCTCAAGCCTGTATAGATATTTGTGTTTGAAACCTCATATATAGTTTGAAAGGTTATCGCTGCACGTAGTACTTGTCGATTTCTTCAATCGAGCACCGCTAGAAAAATGAGCTTTCGTCCATTCAGTTAGTACCGGTTAACTTTTGGTCCGGTACTAAAGTTGCTCCCGAGTCATTTTAGTACCGGGTCCAAATTTAAAAGCCCATGGAGCCTTTTTAGTACCGGTCAACAACACCAGCCGGTACTAAATGTCGTATTTTAGTAACGGCTGGTGTCTTGGTCCGGTACTAAAATGGCGCGCTCATTTAGTACCGGTCAATAACACCAGCCGGTACTAAAATGCAACATTTAGTACCGGCTGGTGTCTTGGTCCAGTACTAAATGGTCCTCCACGGGTTACTTCAAAAGGAAAATATCTCCTACTCAATCACAAGTGATGCGTAGGTGGGATGGTAAGGAAGGTTTGCGCGAGGCTTGAGGTCGTGAGTTCGAATCCCACGGACCGCGCACGCGCATTTACCCGCGATCGGTACTAAACGGCCATCCACTTAGTACCGGTCAGGCTGTACCGGGCAGCCTGACCGGTACTAACCGGGGTTACAGCCCGGTACCTATGTGAAATTTTCTGGCTGTGGAGATTGTGCCCCAAAATTAAAGGAAGAATGCAGCAGAATTACTACTCATCACTTTGAGATAGATCAATATGGAGCACGTAACGTTTTCATCTTAATTAAGTTTTGGTTTGGTCCAACCTCTATCATCGATATGTGGACCTTGATCAATCCCGTATACGAGACGGACCAGCCCTCTGTCCACGACTCGATCACGTAAACCTCTACAAATTAACATACGGATAACTGTACGTATCTGATACCTACATGATCATTGTATGTAGCAACGCGCGTGCATATATTTATCTAGTATAAATAAACTTCCACCCGTTGTCTTAACTAGACACAATACATCCGCAAATAGATCGTGCTCCACATAAGACATGCTAGAAACAAATTAAACGGCTGTGAACCCATGGTTAATAAGCTCAGTTGAAGGCACCTAAAAGATACGCAAAAGTGGTTGTTGGAATGAAGGCACCAATAGCTGCAGACAGCACCAAATTCCTTGGCAAGTTGCCGATAGCTGTTGCTAACTCTTTATTCATTCGGCTTGACTCCTCCCTACTCCGTCTTCCAAAGCGAACACAGAAATAATAAAGGCACGTGCCAGATCAGGATAATATATATATATATATCATAATAATAAGTATTCCATCCGCTTTAAAATGTAAATCGTTTTGAATTTTCTATATTCATAGAATTTGCTATGCATCTAGATATGATGTGTATCTAAATGCATAGCAAATTCTATGAATCTAAAAATGCTAAAATGATCTACATTTCGGAACGGAGAGAGTAGCATTTAATTTGGTGAAACCTAATACTAGAACGGGGACACAAATAAATATATAGTGCACTACTTACATAATAAGTTTGTCCAGTTCATCCATATCCCTCGTAAACTGTTGGAAACTTGTGCGCCGCCGTGTACCCTTGACTGCTCTCCTGGCTTCTCCGTTCTGCAATTCATCAATAATTTAACTAAAAGAATAATAAGATCAGGTAGAAACCTAGTTCTTGTCCCAAAATGTTCTTGAATAATCTTTTTTGTCCCAATAATTTCGGTTCTTGAATAATCTTGATCAAGCAAACCATGCATGTTCTAGCTAAATAATCAGGTAGAAATATAATCTCAGAAAAATATGCTTGCAACAATACTTAGCCGGGTGATGAATAAATAGATCCGCAGATCAATACCGGGGGCACCGACCGATCTATCACTGATAAATTCGGAGCGGATCGGAGGGGGGGGTGGTATGAATCGAACGACGACGCACCTGAGACGACGAACGGGAGGCGAGAAGGCGAGAAGGCGACACGCATGGGGCCGATACCCGCCGGAGAGCGGCACTGGGGGCGGCAACGACCGTCAATTTGCGAGCAAGATCACGCAGCGCCATGGAGGTCGACCCGACCAGCTAGGGGACGATCAAGGAAGATCGGATCTAGGGATATGATGATTTCCTGGGGTTATTTGGTGCCTCGCTCTTCTTCGATCCCTTTCTTCTTTCTTATATAGCAGCAGCGGATCGGATATGAATGAGTTTGGTTTAGTTACGTTTGCCTTAGCTTGGTTCGCTTGTGTTGTGTCTACTACGAGCTATAGATCGATGCCCACATGAGTTACACCGCTCCTAGACAAGGCCGCCAAATGCCGTGCGTGTCAAACATTGTGTTGGTGTCATACAAGCTAAGTCGTGTGACGTGCATGTTTGACAAATTAATTTCCAGTTAATCCAACTCCGTCCGTAATTATCAGAGTCAGCATCGATCTCTGTATTAAATAATTAATATATAATAGCAATGATCGTATATATAGCATCCTAGAATTTGGAAAGTACACACACACACACACACACTATACCCAGAATATGGAATAACTATTCCTTGCGGAGACCAAGCAAGGATGCACAAGAGCATTTATGTGATCCGGCAAGGTTGGATTCATCAAACTTGTATTTCTTGCTGTAACCTGCACTGCCTGTATGATATGCTTGTTCATGCTCAATTTGATATCACTGATATTGCATCTATATGTGCTAGATTTTGTTATATTTAGTTAATTTGTAGTGTGCATTTTCTTACGAGTAATAATTGCAAAAGAAATTGATGCAACTTTTCACGCAATCTATAGCACTGATCTGTGAACTGTGATTGAGTCACATTTCTTCTGAGATAAATGTTCCATATAGTAGATATGCAGTAAAATTGGGCAGTCTTTTGTGAAGCTGGGAATTTCGGTGTTTATGTTCTTGGAAAATTAATATTTTCAGAAAACAAAGTGTGCATGTTATGAGCATTGGTCAGTGAGATTGTCCTATTTTCATGCATTGCCATCTAAGGGGCAAAACTTACACATGCACGTCATTGTGCTTGCAGATCAAAGAGGCACCAGAAGATTGTCGGGAGTTAGGCAGTGCAATTTACCATAATTTTTCTATCATTATCTGTAAAAAGATGATAAGACAAGTCTTGTTGATGACATGGATCTTCCCATCCATCTTAATCCTAGAAAAACAAGGATCTGCTCCAAACAATGAGCATCGAGCCATCGACATTGTATTGTAACTTCGTTTTCAATTGTAACTTCTTTGCATGAGAATCTATATTTCTATTGCTTGAAAACCAGCCATCATGAGAAACAATAATTCAAGTGCTATTCAAGTGCTATTCTTTTCAGATGTGCAGTTTTTCTTAGATGATGACTTTGGTGTTGTGAGTCTGTGAGCCACAACAGCTTTAATTACCTCGGCCTGAGTTTATCAAAGGATAATAATGTCAATGTATATGTTGCTTCTGAGAGTATACGTGCATGCTTGTGTTGATGCACTACCTACTATGCCATCGTTTTATTTTCCTTTCTCATTATGAAAATATCATTGAATGGCCAATATATATGATCGTGTTTTTCAGTCATAAAGTGAAATTAATGTATCTGCCCCAATCTGAATCTCAGCAACTGAATATGAAATCATGAAATGTAAGAGAACATCTCAACTTCATTCCAATAATCAAACACAAGATTTTGGAACATACATATATAATTTAAGTTCCAGAAACATCCGTGTCCAATGAGTTGAGTAGCGACAGTCAATTGGTACTTCCAGATGCATGATGCATTAAATCATTAAAATTTACATCAGTTATTCAGTAAAATATATTATCTTGCAAGGTAACACAAGTTCCATGTTTCAGCACCTGACCACGCTTTGGTTGGAAAATCAAGTCCTAATAACCCTCTGAAATTGGTGGCTCTGGTATGCAAAATCCAGGATGCTCTGAAGTTCGCCACGGTAATGACTTGACCCTATTGTTGCTACTCTTGTTGGGGCAGAGTAACACTAAGGTAGCTCCAAACATGCATCTAAAAAGAGAAGCACTTAGCTAGCCCATACTAAGGTACAGAACGTGCCTCGGTGCCTCACCCCCACCTAATTCTCCCCAATCTTTCTTGGTGCTTTGACCTGCAAGAACTCGATTTGTATATAAGATAACACCACCTTCGATGTACAGAGTAAAATGTATAAAATAAGAATGCAATCAACACACTGCACATGGAAATATAGACAAAAAATCAATCAAGTTTCAGAATGATATGATGCACATAGGGCAATGCACGTCCAAGAATCCAAACTAGTAAATGATCTAATACAACCTGAGAGAGAGAGAGAGAGAGAGAGAGAGAGAGAGAGAGAAGCAAACGGAAGAATAATAAGGAAATATGCTTCCGCAGGAGATGACGTCCATGGGCAGGCCACGGTCATGCTCGAGGCTTCGAAGTCTAGTACTTTAGCGAGTGAAGCCTGCTCGAGCTGAGCACCAAGGCTGTTTGGATATGGTGACTTATTTTTAGTCCATGTCACATCAGATTTTGGATACCAATTAGATGTACTAAATATGATATAACTATAAAACTAATTGTATAAATGGAGATTAATTCACGAGACAAATCTATTAAGTCTAATTAATCCATCATTAGCACATGTTTACATGAACTAATTAGGATTAATAGATTCATCTCGTGAATTAGTATCCATTTATGAATAAGTTTTATAATTAGTTTATATTTAATACTCTAATTCATGTTCAAATATTCGATTTGATATGGACTTATTTCCAGTCCCTGTATCCAAATAGACCCTAAAGGCACGATTGATAAGTCAATGTGAAACAAGCACAACCACCAACTTGAAACAAAACTGAATCGAGCTGCCCAGATTACCAGTGCTGTGCGCGTCGTCTCTGTTCGGTCGTCGTTGCAGCGACAAGACAGATGATGGAAGGAAATGGGAGGAGGAAGAGGATTTGGGGATGAGAAGAGGAACAAATCCAGGCAGGGGTGTGCATGTGAATGTACCATGGATCACTGGATCTGGACTTTTATCACCTTCAAGGGGGCTTTCTAACATTTTGCTAGGGGGGGAAGTAGGCCTCCGCAGTCCGCACCGTCCAAAATCAATCTCACGCCTGATATGTTCCCGTCGCCGCCGCCGCCCCTGGCCGTTTTCCCTCGACAGCTCCGCCAAGGGAGGTGCCGGTCACCAGTCTTGCCGTCCCTCGCCGGAGCCTGTGCGACCCGACGCCCCTTGCGAGGGCCTCCACCACAGGAGCAGGTCGAATAATGGAGCAGCCGCCATGGGGGAATTGATCGCCAGCTGCCGCCGATTACGGCGGTGTTCGTCGTCGCCAGAAAGGTCAGCGCCCCCCCCCCCCCCCCCCCCCCCCGGCACCTTGCCCCTCCCGTTCGTCTCCTCGCCTCAAGCCCTGGATCTTCCCCCAATTCTAATTGGGCGAAAGAGTTATTTGAAGAAATTCTGATTTGAACACTAATTGACCTCCTAGCGATTCCGTCTACTTCTGCGATGATGAATTGAACACTAATTTGAAGACATTTTCCTTTAGCGCTAAGTTATTTCGGTGAGCCCTTCTATCCTTTCCCCATCGATTTCTGTTGTCTTGGTCAATTTCCCTCATCCATAAATCATCTGCACCTCTGACTGATTGGCGTCTCTCTGCCAGATGCGGGGATTGATCCTGCTGCCTACTCACGTCTCTGACCGACGAGCTTGAGGCAGAGCGCCCCCAACCTCAACCGGCTCTGATCTGAATACTACCTGTAGAACACCCTGTGTTGAGCTGCTGAGCGCCAGCACCATCCTTTCAGCTCTGGTTCATTGTGTTTTAGCTCTTGCATCAGATGTGTTCTGCGAACTGCTCTCTTGTGGAAATTATTTTTTAATTGAATACTACTTCAAGTTATGCAGTAAAGGTGGATTAGATTGTCGATCCCATTCCTTTGCTACTGAACTATCCTTTGGTTAGTTTTTTGAAATCTTGCTGTCAGTTTCTCTCTTCTTAACTTACGTATACTGAACTTAATGCTTTTTCTACGGATTTGTGCAACTGATGATAATGCTAGATTAGCCACATGTTTTGATGGATTAATATTCCAGTGCACAATTGATCTAAAAGTGTCAACTTCAGTTATATGGATGTTTAGGCATAATTCTATTTTCTTGAAATTTGCAGATTAATTGTCGCATGGCGACTGGGGCTGCCTCCATCTGCTACGGCAGGTGTGCTGTGGCACATTTGGGCATGTGGGGAGGATGCTGTCGCGAGACGTCGTCGTCACCAAGTACTTCGGGTTGCCACCACCGCCAAAGCCGCGGTAGCCGAAGACGACAGCTGCGAACTAGGCTGGTTCATGGTAAGGATACTGTGCGAGTTTATCTTCTGTCCTTGTTTGTATTAGGTGGAGCAGGAAGTAGCATATTTGGTTATAGTACTCGGTTGCATGTCAATTCTTTGAGCAAATCCCTATACGCTACTAATTAAGTTGTATATTGCATTTTTTAACTACTGTTTTCCCTATCAAATAGTTTGATTATAACTGGAATGCAATGATTCATGAATCAAGTTGATTATAACTGGTATGCAACTTAGTACTATCCTTAACTCTTCAAAATTCATGATCAATTTCAAGCGCACTTCTTCCGGTGTGTTTTATATTTTATTAACAACATTTATGTATGCTGTTGCATAATGCTTACTTCTGAATTTACATTAAAAAGAGGTGCAACTTGCTGTTTGATTACAAGCAAAACAGGTGCTCCGTGAGACGTCTCTGCAGAGCAGTTTCAGCAACAGGTGGTGTGGTTGTTCGCCATCCTCAAACACACGGCGGCATCTCTGACTTCATATGGCTGTGCAGCTCTTTGCAGGAAATGGGTGAATTCAAGGAGCTGATGCACAACGGTGCTGTGGAGAGGTGAGCTATGGCAAGAGTGGATGCTGCAGTCTAGCAGACATCACACCACTGCAAACAGGTGAGAACAAGTGAACTATTTTCCTATTGTAGTCAACAAATGAACTAGTACCAAATAATAATTAATGCATTACTGAATCCATGTGAAAGTCTTGGACCTGTGATGTCTTGGCACCTGCATGTATTACTGAATTCATGTGGAGTATCTTGAACCTATGATGTCTTACACCTGCTTTCAGATAAGGGCCTCTTTGATGAAATTCAGTCTAGTGATATGGTTGCCACTGGAGCTGGCCAAATTGCTGAGTTCCTGCAAAACTTTCAGAAGGTTTTGCAGATTCCTTCCTGCTAGTTCATTTTGGCGTCGCATTGTCGTCAGCTTGTTCTTCAGCTCACATTCATTTTGTTTTGGCTCTTGTGTGATATTTGTTCTGCAAACCGTTTTGTTCTTGGAATTATTATTTTTATCGATTAATAGTTTAAGTTTTCCAATAAAGGATATATCAGAATTTCAATTCAACTATTTGCTAACTGAACTAGCTTTTGGTTAGTTTTCGGATATCCTGTCAGTATCTCAAATAAATTGTGTATATTGAACTGCTCAGGTCCTATTTTGTGTAACTATGGAACTATTATTTCATGATTAGCTATATTAACTTATGGTTTAATCCGGTGCACAATTGATATAGTGGCTTCAGCTTTCAGTAACGGCGCCCCAGCCCGCACCCACAAGCATGAAAGGAAGGTCCTGGCCCGCACTCACACGGGTAACGGCGCCCCCGTGTAAGGGTGGGGCAGGGGTTCGGGGGTTTTCTCGGCCTGCGTGGGCCTGCTTGAGAGGTCTTCTCTTATTTAATGCTCAGGGGTTTCTTGCCCCCGCAGGCTGAGTTTTTTTTTATATGGCGGCTTCAGCTTTCAGTAATGCAGAGTATAACAATTACATTGCAATGGCTGTTCTAGTTCAGGCCTCCTGATTCTAGACTAGGTTATTTAGTTCATAGGCTACAAAAGAATATTGAAGCTGCAAATTTGGTTGATTTAAAATCATACTAGTAAAGAATATTGTATACTGTAGTACTGTACCTGGACCTAAGGTTCTTTTGTCATATGGATATATATACTTTTTCCTATTTTTGAACTACCGAGTACAATTTCCTATCTTGACAAGATCCTAACATTTCTATGGCAGAACTTTTGATGTGCTTGCCACAGTTTCTGTTGGTTATTGTGCTATAATTATGTGTGTACCACTCTACCTATGACCTCGCGCATTCTCACAAGTGGCTGATGATGCCATGAAAATTTTTAGTCACAACAACCGGTTACAATGATTGTAGCAGGAATTGGGTCCTTGGGTGGCAATATTGACAGTATTTTAATTTTCAATTGGCTAAATAGTATTGAGAAAATATCTTGTCTGCGGCCATCAAAGCTCTAGGTTTTAGGTGCACTGCTCACAATGGTGGCTGATGCATTAGAGAGCAGGGGCCTCCTTTGGCTCATGGATAAGATAAGATCAGTCTAAATGACATGAAATTCCGCATTGGACCTGGTAAGATCCTGGCGATTATACCCCAAGTAATCAGCATGGTTCTTGGATTGCCACATGTATAGGTAGTTCTGGGTAATTAACTTGGCCCATGGGTGGATATGGGCCTAGGGCCACGGCCCTAGACGTGGCCCAAAATAACCTCTTATACCCTTTCAATTTTCCATGGCTCAGCTGTCATTTCTATGTAGTGGCCATAGTCGTCGATCAGCCCATCCGCGAAGGCCCAAGCTGGCAAGCTCCGTTCACAGCGCAGCAATTTCCAATTCACCAGTCCACATGCGCGTCACCAGCCTGCTTGCGTTCGAGTCGAGAGTCAACCGGCGTCTCCCCTGTCAGGCCTCTCTGCCCGAGCCCAATACCCTTCTCTGCCAAATTGAGAGGCAAACCAGCAAATCGGGAACGACCGGCGGCAGCCAGCCGCTGCTGTGCACATGACCAAATCGAGAAGGCCAGAAGGGGGCTGGGGAGGTCCATGGGGCAGGCATGCTGCAAGCATCGGCAAGCGGGACTAGAACAGCTTCTGCGGCGCGACGGCGTACGGAGCACAACAGGACAGCAGCATCTGTTATTTCGTCTCACTTTGTTAGTTGTTTTCTTTATGCCTTCTAAATTACCCAATTCAATCTCCAATTATTTGTCCGGTTGTGCTGAATTTTGGTGCCCAATCAGGTTGTTTTACTTGATTTTTATGCTTAATTTTGTAGACTTAGAAGTGAAGAGGACTAAGGCATTGAAATCATTTTTATTCTCCTGTGTTGCGTCTATTTTACAACCAAAGTCACGGAGCCAACCCTCTCCATTATCCACTAGGTGTAGAAGAACCCATTAATGCAATCAGTACTTTGTATTCTCAATTTTTTTTTTACTGATTAACTGTATTTTGCGCATCCTTCGTTTCTTTGAAATAAATAGCTTCAGATTCACATGACCTGGTATGGTCGTTCTAGGTGTGCTTAGGAAGTGGCCCTAGGTGTGAAGATTCACCAGCTCCACCACTGGCTTGGCCGTGACCTGACCTGTATAGGTAGTTCAGCTGGCTATTATTTATTGATTACCAGTTGTTGAGTATTGATCAACATTTTTTTTGCATCAACATCCCACATTTCTCAGTATGGTGTGTGATTATATGCAATAGGTATAGGTGCTGGTGCTACTTCCATCAAGTTCCACACATATTTCTGGTGAGAAGGTATGGGCTATTATTTCAACCATTATCTGCAACTGAACTGAATATGCTTAGTTTAAGCAAAATGTTGGGGATTTTAATTATTTCGGTCTCAGAAAGGATTAAACTATCGTGGTTCTAGAACTAATCTTTCATGTAGTATGAGCTTGAGCTCACAGAGGCTGTAGCTTTAGAGTTTTGATCTTTTGTAATGCCTTTTTCTTCTATGATTTTTCTTAAAAATACACAGATGCTGCTGCAATTCGGATGAAGGATCTGTGATGGCTGGACGGTCGAGGAAAAGCAGGCCGTTCTTAGAGATGGCTACAAGCACACGAGCCTAAGATCCAGCTGCACAATGCGAACTGCAGCGCTGTTCACAGCCAAGTTCCTCTTGGCATCTGATGGCGTGGCTTACCTCCTCTGGATTAGTTACGAAACAAGTTGAAATTGTACTTGCTACACCCAATCTATTCAATGGTCTTTCTTTGATTTAGCTAGTGATTTAATCCTTGGTCCCTATTACCATGGTGCATGCAAGTCAGTGGCCCTCTGCTTGTTAATAGGGCTTTTCAATCTGTAATATGTTCATTCAAATGATTAAAATAATCACAGATGACAGATCACAAACTGTCGTGCGCTAGGTATTAAAATCAATTCTTGTCATTCCCGCAGCCATCATATAAGCAAGCTGAATCTATTGCAGAGTATAAAGTCCTTAAAGATGAACTGGAGCTGGACAAGTGGAGATTACTAAGCAACAAGATATAAAAGAAAAATATCACTCACCTGCCTCATAGACCATGGTATTAATAAGTGAAAACTATTATTTATTAATAAACAACACTGTTGCAATCCAATCCAACAGTATCAAAGCAGAAACAAACAAGATATTTCATGACACATTAACTCATCATCCCAATATTACAAGAATCTCTCTTCCACAAAACAGATTTATTCAAGCGGTGCAGGATAGTCTCCAGGACAACAACATAGGAATAAACCAGGTCAAGTAATTAAGAACAGCATAAAACAAACAACGCAAACATGAGGGACCTGTTCAGGCGCTGATTCAGGATGATCGGAGTGACCAGTTTTACAGGGATCTGGAAACCCAGCTTAACATAAGAAACAAAACAAGTCTGCAATTTTCATGAAACAGCAACTCAGTGGCCCAAACTGTTCTCAGATTGTTCTAAAACCATTTCCAAAACTTGAAGAAGTCCTTGATTGTGCTGCGGAACTCCTCCTTGGCCTTGCTGCCGAAGAAGGTCCAGATAGTCTTCGCGAATTTCTTCGCCAGTTCCTCAGCCAGCAACTTAAGCTTCTCATCGTCAAGTCCGGCCTCGCCCTTGAACTGCTCGATGACCTCATGGACGAGAACCAAAACATGAGCTGACACCATCATTAAAACTTCAGGGAGAATTTTCGTGATAGACATGTAGCCCACGTAGAAGAGAGAAGCAAGCAGAAAAAAGGCGGTGATAGAAGGGAGCATCAACATATAACGCAGCAGGGTCTTTAAATTGGCGTGTGCTGCCATCCTGCAGACAACACTGAAATTAGCAAACAACAACATCTTTGAAGAAGCACAAAATGATCAAAATCATACCTTGAAGTGTCAGAAGACTTGACAAGATCAGTAATCATACGCTTGATGCTCTGGATCTCTGCATCCCTCTTGTCCTTCCGGCGCGTCATCCTCTTGCGGTAGGACTAGGACCTCGCCCTTGGTCCCGCAGGCTTGGACCCTCCGGTGCCGTGGTCGCCTGGGCCGCCACCGCCCCCGCCTTCCAGGCTGTGGTCGCCGGGGGCGCCACCTCCCGTGCTCGCGCCCGCGCCCGCTCCTGCTCCCGTGCCGTTGGTGATGTCCCTGTCGCTGTTCACGTCGTCCCTTCCGCCGTCATCGGCGCCGGGTCCGGCCGCATAGCCTCGCCGGGCCATGCCGAGCCCAGCATCGGCGAACATAGGAAGCTTCTTGCAGTAGACGGGCCCCCATGCGGTGCGGACCGGCGCGGCGCCAGCAAGCGCCGCCGCGAGCCCGGCGCCTTCGCCTCCTCCGGACTCGCCGCGGCCGCATCCAGCACTTCTGCCCAATCCGGCAGGCTCGTAGCTTTTCTCTTCGCCGGAGATGCCTTTGGTAGCCCCGAAGCCGGTCAAGGCGGGAGCTTTTCCCCCAGTTGGGAAATGGGCGAGGTGGCGCGCCGGGAGCGGAGCAAGCTGGCGCTCCGCGTGCGGCCCGGCCAGCGCAGGCACGAGGTGGCCGCGGCGCTCCACCGCCGGCACGAAGGGCGCCACGCGTGGCCACCCCAGCACGGCGGCAGCGGCCTTGCCGAGGGTTTTCTTGCCGTCGGCGCTGTTGAGGATCTCGGCGAGGCCGTTGTTGACGTCGATGTCGCCGATGATGACGCAGGTGGTGTCCTCGGCGCCGGGCTTGGTCGCCCCGACGGCGGTGAAGGCGGGACCTTTCCCCGCAGCGTAGTAGGAGGCGAGGATGCGCGCGGGGAGCGGAGCAAGCTGGTGCTCCGCGTGCGGCCCGGCCAGCGCAGGCGTGAGGGGGCCGCGGCGCTCCACCGCCGGCGCGATCGGCGCCCCGCGTGGCTACCCCAGCACGGCGGCGGCGGCGGCCTCCTTGCCGAGGGGTTTCTTGCCGTCGGTGCTGTTGAGGATCTCGGCGAGGCCATTGTTGACGTCGACGTCGCCGATGTTGACGCAGGTGGTGTCGTCGGCGCCGGGCTCGGTCGTCCCGACGGCGGTGAAGGCGGGACCTTTCCCCGCAGCAGAGTAGGGGGCGCGGATGCGCGCCGGGAGGGGAGCAATCTGGTTCTCCGCGCGCGGGGCAACCAGCGCAGGCGCGAGGGGGCCGCGATGCTCCATCGCCGGTGCGATGGGCACCACGCGTGGCCCCAGGGCGGCGGCGGCCACCCGGGCCTTCCCGGCGGAGAAAGGAAGGGCTCTTGCGGCCATGTTTGGGGAGGACGGCGGAGAGAAGGGTTGGTGGCTAGGGTTTCCGATTGCGATCCGGGCAGGGTTATGGGGCTTTCGGCACCCAGCCAGCCGGCGAGTGGTGTGGTGAGAGGGGCACTGGAGTCTGGAGCGCTCTTAAAAACGCAGAGAGGGAGGGGGTGCTGGGGAGGAAGGGGCTTTGCCCCCCGTATCTCGCGATATCTCGCGTATCTGTCCGTGCGGCCGCGGCGATGCTACGGTGCCACATCTCGGCTTGGGGACGCTTTCTAATTACTCGTTTCAACGGGATGATTTTCCACACCACCCTCGGTCCAATAAAAAGAAATCATTCTACCATTTAAACTTTATTCTAAAAACAAAATCATTTGTTCTAGTTCAAAAAAACAAAATCATTTAATATATGCACGTGTGATTAGCAAGAGATCATCACGTAACTAGGCATAATGTTTTTAATGGCGCACCCTTTACTTGCTTGATCAGATCCAATTATCCAAACTCCAAAACCGATGTATGCCCTGCACATTTTGGGGAAGTCCATTCCTACGACTTGGACCAGTTTCAATGGAGATTTCAAAAAGAGCTCATAGCATTAAATATTATTAATTTTGTTGATATGGCAAGAAGAGAGAAGGAGTAAGTTTCATAGGATGTGAGGGGAGTTTTATCACCATATAAAATTTATCTGGCATAGTTACGTAATAGGTAGCTGTGCTATGAAACCGTGCACTAAGATCGGTCTTAGAGTCTGCAGCTCGCAGAAGGAGCTCGTCGCCGACCGGGTTGTTGCTAGCTCCCCCGCGCTTCAGCACCGCTCCGGCGCCGTCTTCCAACACCACTATCGCATAGAGCTTCCAACACGTACCTTATCAGCTGTTATTAGCTACTCCTTCCGTTCCAAATTATAGTTCATTTGAATTTTTTAACCCTAAGTTTTACCACTCATCTTATTCAAAAATTTATGCAAAATGTCACTTCTTTTGTTGTGGCTTGCTTTATTAATAAAAATTCTTCAAGAATAATTTAAATTTGATTATATTTGTACAAGATTTTTTTAATAAGACGAGTGGTCAAACTTGGTGTTAAAAAAATCAAACGAATTATAATTGGGAACGGAGGAAATAGATCAATATCATATTGATGGTGATCTGAATATATATTAATAACTAGTACTCCAACCTTTTAAAATCTGACTCTTCGAAATCCAAAAGACGCACACGTGCAATATATAATCTTTGCCTTTCAAAGAAAATATATAACCTTTGAAGATGAGCTCTCTATTCTAGCTTCGTGGCGTGCCAGCATGTATGTCCGCTACTAGCTGCTGCACATCCAATTTGGCATGCCGCAGCTTCTATTGGCCGCCGGCCCGATGACAATTCCGTTCGTTAGTTCATGCGTCCTTTAATTTTCCTTAATCGGGACCACCACGTGTCATCTTGAGCTTGATCGATTAGCCAAAAGGTACGGCGAGTAGTAATCATTACTGATACTCCCTCCGTTTTCATTTACATATTATATTAAATTTATTACTGATACTCCCTCCGTTTTCATTTACATATTATATTAAATTTATTCTAAGTTAAAGTTAGCCGCTTTTACCAAATCTATAAAACAAATATAGCAATAACTATACTACCCAACATATGCACTATCAATATATATTTCATGGTGAATTTAATGGAACAAATTTTGTATTATAAATATTATTCTTTTTCTCTATAAGCTTGATCAAAGTTTACTAAATTTGACTAATACGACCAGTAAATAAAAACAGAGAGAGTAGTGGGAGAACCGGAGAAGGCAGTATATAGCTATCTAATAGGGCTGATGGGACATAAACAAATAAACAATGTACCTGTATCAACCCCAAGAAATCTAGCGAGGAGCTACCTGCCGGGGCGAGTGAGCTGTAAAAAATGGATGTCCATCATCGCATTCGCACGGTGCACCCACCTGGCAGCCTGCCATGTGTCCCCGACTCCCCGTTACTGTCGCATGCCGTCAGACCGACCTGTCAGTGAAGGAGTCCATGCATGTAAGTTATTACCGTAAAGGGGCCGGGTAACTCACCCATTAGTTTCACTACGCTACTTCGACCCGTATGCTGGGCTATCTACTGACAGTCACACACTGTCCAGGACAGGAACAGGAAGCCAAGCAAGTGCTAGCCACTCATGGTCAGCTCCAGCGTGTCCAATTGCCCCTTTAATTAATTGCAACACCGCACGGTCCGCACGTACCCATGCATGCATGCAGTTGCAGAGTTGCTCTCTACGTCTGCATGCCTGTGGACCAAGTTGCGTGCCCCACCCCGACAGCTGCCGGTTACTGATCAGCGGGGCCGGAAGCATCCTGCTGGACCTCGTGCATATATAGGCACACGTGGCACGTCTCCAACGTACAAGCAGGCGAATTGCATGCATGCATCCATGCTGTCGCACACCGTTCACGTAGGAGCAGGCCATTATATTAATTAACTAGCCTAAGCTAAGCTAAGCTAAGCAAAGGAGTTACTAAGTATTTGTTGAGACCGAGCAAGTGCTAAATTATGGTGTACTAGGGGTGGTAAAAGGTCTAAAAATTTCGTCAAGATAAGTAGCTCATATTTATAAAATTTTGAATTAATAAATATTTAAGGGACGAGTTGAGTTGTGAATTGTGAAGGAGGCACTAGCAGGACCATGGTGGTCCATTACCACACCCGTGTGCCCTGAAGAGGCATGGAATCTAGTTTCTCTCACTGGGCACGTGTATATATGTGTATATTAAGCTGCTAGTGGATACTGCCTAGCTAGGCCTTAATCTATTGTCTCAAAAAAAAGCTAGGCCTTAATCTATATAAAAGCAAGAGGTGTGAGAAAAAAATGATTTGTTCTTCTAAAACTATACTCCATCTCCTTGTCCTTTCAAAAAAACATTAATACTCCATCCACGGTTCATCATTTGAACTTGAACTTTCCAACTTACAGGTCAGTAGTTTAGGACTTTTTACTTCGAAATTAGGACTTACTAGACTATAATTAAATTGGGAGATTTATATCATAACTTTTGTATTTGAAATTTCTTCAACTTACACACATGCAGTCTGCGAAGCTGATTTGAAGAAATCTTAAGAGGTTTGTGGTTGCGCCGCCTCAGAACTTGTTGGATACGGATACGTACAGAATGTTTTTATGCAGATATCTCTGTCGTGTTTCAAGCTAGTTAAGTTAGTTCAAGTGCTCAACGGCCAAATTATGAATCTTTAATGTTGGGCTTGTATTATTTTATCGTGGAACACGCGTGGTTTTGCTACGCATTCAGGTGGTTTATTTGGATGCGTTTGTCATTATTAATTCACAACCTCGGTTGGTTAAGCTCTTTGTATGTAGTAAAATATGCAATTTAGGTCTAGGTCTAAGACTCATCATGTGTACTCATATTTGCATAACTACTCTTTTGGTGGAAATGGTATGCTTGTCAATAACAAGATGCCACCTGCAGTGACTCGGATGTGAGAGCGTATGTTTTTTTTTTGTGAGACCGGTGCCTCGGATGTGTGAGCATGCGTATGCATTTTTTTTGGGGTTGTTCCTTTGGAAAAAAAAAACTTGACAATGTTGCGCTACCTCTGTTTTTTCATGTCATGAAAGTATGGTCGATCAGCTCAGAACAAGTGTGGAAGGATTTGGTTTCTCTGAATAATAAGGCGTGAACATCCCAGTTCTTGGAATTCAGTTACATCCCCAGATTTGTGCCAATACGTTTGATCAATTTTCATTTCAGCACCAGTATTCCATCACATATATAGCTCTTCATATCTTGGACGGATTATTGTGAATAAACACAGCAGAGTTGTATTGAAAATGGTCGACATTTTCGTATGCTCGTGTGATATTGAATACGGAATTCCTAATGATATTTGTTTTCCTCGTCAATCGATTTTCCTTGAGTACCTTTTTGTTGCGCCATTCTGGCGGTGTTACTTTCCACGTGGCCCATTAGGCAACCTGGTGCTGTTTCCGGGCATCCTGACGAGCTGGGCACCGAGAAGGCTGAGCCCAGAGCGGCCCAGACCTCATTTTTCAAATGTCAAATATTATGAATTTTGAAGTAATTTGTGTTCTATTTATTCATGTTAATTGTTTTTTATTCTTCAATTTGTAATCCCTTTGTTTCATATTAAATTAGAGTAAGAATTTGCAATGTTTTGTAAGTCCTTGGTATGTTTGTTTTTTAGCATTTCTGTTTAATTGTGCGTGTGTTAATGTTCTTTAGTCAAATTTTGATGCCCTTCTCTTTTTTTCCCTGTTTTGTCTATCTTTTTTTTCCCCGTTTTGACTATCGGGTTTATGGGCTGATTGTTATTGTTTTCTCCCAATTTATATATCTCAAAGCTTTGCATCTACGTTTTATATAGTTTTGTATAAGTTATGCACCTCCAAGTATCTCATGGCAGCTCATCGCCAGCTACCTCATAGTTCGCCAGCTACCTGCTCTCGTCAGAGCCCAGATGCACGGCCGCCGGCGGCAACGGCGTGCTTCTGGCCTGCTAGGCCAATAGCAACTATCTTGGGTTAAGCCCATTTGAACTCCAATAAGAGACCTTTTGAGTTAGGCCCAAAATAAGGAAGTCAGCCCAAACAAAAAGATGATATGTCATGATGTTTGTTGGATTAATGAAAAAAAATGGCTGATACACAAACACAGAAATCAGGCGTGTTGTCTCACCTCCTGTTTTCGGTTGCATTTTGTGACTTGCCTCACCCGTTTTTTTTCCTTTCTAAATACTGCCACGTGTCAAGTTTTGTCTGGATAGAAAAATTGAGTGATACAACAACAAAAAAACACACTCGAGTGTCAGGTAGTCACTCCCTCTGTTCAATAAACCAAGCGATCGCAAGGCTCACACAGTGGGCCACTCCGTAGCAGGCCAGTTGGACTGACGACAGACACAGTGAATGAGCCGCCGGGTTGCCTGGCTGGGGATCGTGCATGCGGCCCATAAGAGTCCTAGTGTTGCTGTCATCAGACAACAGCCTGTTGGGCCTATGGCCCAGTTTTTCCTATTCTTGCCTAGCACCAAGATTAGAACATGCGCATATTTGGTTGGTTTGCTTGGTCTGAATTTGAACGAGAAGTTTACTTGCTTTTTGGCTCTCCTCTCCTCTCAAGATCCGCGTTGCCTAACCTTGACAAGCAAGGCTAATATGGGATAATGCTACATATAGGTGCAAAAGAGGAAGATATGGCGTAATGAAATGAAACAGAACACTTGGGCAACCAATGACATTCCATTCGAAATTGCTGGCATCAAGACGGGGCCAATACACTTGGATTTCGCTGCTACAGCAGTACTTAAGAGTTTCAGACAACACACACGCTAACACACACAGGCTGTTAATCTAGTGCTAGTGAATGAGCCTAGCTAGATTGACGAAAGATCCTCATACACAGACTTGATCCCTGGCCTCTCGGAGACCGGCCGGATGCACCTCAGTGCAATGCCCAGGGCCTCCTTCATGCCCTTCACAGCCTGCGGGTTCTCAGAATCTGAGGCCATGGCTGAGTCAAAGCAGTCTGATCCACGGCCTTCCGCCACACGCAACCGGACCCAGTCGGTGAGGTCGACGCCACCCTCGGACCCCGACACGACATCCCCTGCGCACCTGCCGGTCAGGAGCTCTAGCAGCACGACGCCGAAGGCGTACGCGTCGGACTTGAACGATGGGGATGGTTTCTTGGAGGCTGCCAGCTCCGGGGCGCGGTAGCCCAGCACGCCCAGGTCAAGGATCTGCTCCACCACGCCGGCCTGAGTCATCAGGCGGTGCAGGCAGTAGTCGGCAACGCGGGCGTTCAGGTCCAGACCGTCCAGCAGGATGTTGGTGGCCTTGAGGTTTCCGTGGGGCATTGCGCGGTCGAAATGGAGGTAGTTCAGGCCACGGGCGACGTCGACAGCAATCTTCAGCCGCTGTGCCCAGGTCAATGGAGGGCCTCTCCTGCCCGGTCGATCTGCACATTCAGAGAAACATCTCAGCAGAGTTAGTGACTGAACTTTTTTTGTCTCTGATGAGTGCGAGGAAACTATTAGTATGATATGCAGATAAAGTTTATGCAAGGACTCTTTAGTCAGATGTAGGGCATCTGCAGAAACAGTAAACAGTAGACAGGGGCGAAGCTATATTGTAGCGCGCGGGTGCCGATGCACCCACAGAAAAATGTAAAAACAGTGTTAAAGTCTATTTTTTCACCGTATATGCACCCCCCACAGCTCAAAGGCAAGTGCACCCCCCTTCGATTTGCTCTAGCTTCGCCACTGACAGTAGATGATGGCATTACCATATAAGAAGCTGGCAAGACTTCCTGGCGCAACATAATCTGACAATATCAATTTCTCATGCGGTGTTGGACCCCAGTAGTAACCCCGCAACCCAACCACATTTGGATGACGGATGTTTGCGAATTTCTTGGCCTCCTTTGCAAACTCTTTCTTGGGCCTTGCAACACCTTCCCTCAGCCATTTCACAGTCAGGAACACACCATTCTCCAGTGTAGCCCTGTACGAAGTTCCATGGCTGCTCCTGCCTAGAACTTCAGCTGGCGCCCTTGAAAGTTCCTCTGGAGTAAGTGTGATTGTTTCGTCCAAGAAATGCAACTCACCTGCTAGTCTGTCAGGTGATCTAACATCCAACCGTGCCAGTCCTTCCTGACCATACGCCTCTCCAGAATCTGGTGACCAAGAGTAGCGGCTGCCCTTTGACGGTGAAAAGCCCCCAACAGCTGATTTCTCTTCTTGGCTAAGTGCTTCAGATGTAGAGCCCTTTCGAGGAGTAACAAGCTCATCTGCTGAGACCAAACCACCTTTGTTGTCCTTTCCTTTCATACTGGCAGAGTCTTTAGTAGCCCTGTGGAGATTCTTATCTGAAACCTTTTCCGAACTAGGAAACTGCTTTGAGATCCGTTTGTAATGGCATATGATAGCAATAAGGATAAGGATGACAAGAATAACAATGCTAGATGCTACAATTCCTATTTTAGCACCTGTACTGAGTGATTTTCCACCTCTGGAACCCGATGGGGAGTTCCCAGATCCAGATGAGCTAGCAGGATATTCTAGTTTTGAGTTCCCAGGATGGAAAGAAGATTCTGGAAACTTCCTCAAGTTCTCTGGCACGACACCAGAAAGGTCATTATAGGATGCATTGAAGGATAGGAGGTTATCTGGAAGATCCTCAGGTAATGGCCCGGTGAACTGATTTGTTGACAAGTCAAGATCAGTAAGCGCCTCAAGCTTACTAACAGCAGCAGGTAATGGACCAGAGAAATTGTTTGTCGATATATCAAGAACTCGGAGGCCAGATAAGGAGGCAATATCATCAGGGAGGCTTCCATTGAAGTAATTTCCAGAAATATCAAGCACTTGAAGACTCAAATTTTTGGATGAGGAACCAGGAAATGATAGGCCACCAAAAAGCATGTTATCTTGGATGTAGAGCTCTTGTAGCATGGACGAAGTGAGTAGATCAGCAGGAATAGGACCGCGTAATTGATTGGAGCTCAGGTCAAGTACAGTAAGTTTGGGGTACTGAACAACAGCTTCAGGGATGGTGTCAGATAGAGCATTATGGGAAAGATTTAGGTAGTTTAGGCGAAGGAACTGAGAGCTCACGTCTGGGATTGTCCCAGTTAGGTTGTTCTGACTAAGATCAACATATTCCAAATCGCTGGTCCATTTGGCAATTACTGATAAATTCCCTCTAAACTTGTTATTTGATAGATCTAACACAGTGCAGCTCCCAGCAAGCAATGGAAGATCCCCAAAAAGAGCATTGGAGGACAAGTTAAGGATTTGCAAAGTTGTTGATGTGATCATATTGATATGCCCTGCATAGTAAAGAAAATACAGTAAGTACAAAAGATAAGAAATGAATGGGTTCATACTGTCATCACAGAGAATGTCATGCTAGGAAATCAAATATGCAAATGCTGGTAAATGCACTAGCACACTTAATATCCATGCTCTATGCATAGTTATTATTTTTACTCCTAGTAAGCCAGTGATTTGCAAGGCGTCAGGTAACAATACCATACTGTGAGATGCAACAGTTCAATCCAATCATAGCTTATACAGCTGCACCTGCGAGTCCTGTTACTTGCTGATGTTAGAAAGGACTCCACAACATTTAAAGCCAAACACATGGCAAGATGTCCTAGTTTTTTATAAGCTTAGAGTAGTGTAAGGTGCTAGTGGAGGACTGGAGGTACATCGCACTTCAACTCTATAGGACTATTACAGAAGAGAGTAAATGGAACAGCTACATGTCACATTCACATGTTAATTCCATGCATTATTTACTAAGAACAGAAATTCATAATGCAGTTTAACTGAACATAACACTTGTATGGTGTGCCTGTTGCATTATCTGCTTTCATCACTGAGAAATCTTGCCATCTGGATATATTCCTCAGCTCCATAAATATGTATCGTCTCCACTTAACAGAACCTTTTATTTGTGTTGGCTGTTGAATGATCTCCTTTCATCAATTCTCAATAATTCTACTCCATAAAATAATCTGCATTTTCACTGCATCTGTAACTACTGTATCAAGCTTGCTATAACCACACATTTAGATAAGACCCAATTCATTAGTTGCAGTGGACAAGTTGGTGAAGTTTTAGGCAATGCCACAGTAGGCCAGATTATGAGCACAGATTTACAAAGAATCTTTTTATACCGAATGGAAGCTCTACATAGAACTTAAAGGGGAAGAAATAGAACAAGCTAACTGGTTTGACACATGCCTAAGTTTTATTGGCTAGAAGTACTTTAAAGCCAATCACATGGCAGGATGGCCTAGTTCTTTACTTTGTAGGCCACAACAGGGTACTGATTTTGAAAAGCTTGGGTGTAGTGGGGTACGGTAATTAAAATGGTGGGGATACATTTAACTAGAGAATTAGTACGGAAGAGTAAATAAAGACGGCTACGCATCACATATTCACACACTATTTCAATGTATTGTGTACTACAAACAGATCAGTGAGGAATCTCGCATTTAGGATACATATCCCAACTCCAGCACATAAACAGAGAAATGCATAAAACAGAACTTTTCATATCTCCTTCCATTCATCAATTCTGATCATGCTACTGCATATAACTAACCTGCCTCTCTGCATGTCTAACTACCATATCATCAATCTTGTACCACAATCTTTTTAAACAAAAACCAATTCACTAGTTGTGCTGGACAAAATTAATGATGTTTTAGGCAATGTCACAGTATGAAACAATATGGGCAGGGATTTAAAGAAGTAGACGTTTTATGTCAAATGAAAGAACTATACAGAACTAACCTAAGGGAAAAGGCAGAATTAGCTAACTGGTGCAAACTCAACCAAATATCATTCAGTTCATAAATCACCATTTGCATCGGATAAACAAAACAACATAAAGGATCAGGTACACAAAGTGCTAGATAAGAATTTATGTTCGATGTTTTCACAAGTTGTGTTGACTAGCTTTACTTTTGTCCTTGTTATTGAGAAAAACAAGACATCAATATCACTAAATCTTCAACATGGGCATTACATGGCATTCAGGAAAAAGGAACAGGAGGACTGAAAGAACGATTGTTAAGTGGAGTTAATACCTGTCAGGTTATTAGCACTTAGGTCCAGCTCGCTTAGGACAAGAGAATCCCCCTTCAGAAGACCACTAGGTACAAATCCAGTGAATGCATTGTTTGCAAGTCGCAAAACTTCAAGATCATAAACATAATTGAACCCCGGCAGGTCACCAAATAACTGATTGTTGCTCAAATCGAGCACCTTCAGTCGCCCAAAAGTAGAGAGTTCAACCCCATCAATCAGTGACCCAGTCAGCTTGTTGTTGCTTAGGTTCAGATATAGAACTGTCTCTGAAATATCAGCTAGAAACTTGAGCTCTTTGGGGGTAGTGCTGGTGAGCAAGTTCCCGCTGAAATCAACATGAGCAACAGCTGATTCAATCAAGAACTTCCAATCAACACCACCATCCAATTGGTTCCAGCTCAGATCCAACGACTGCAGGTTCACGAGGAGACCGAGCCCAGCAGGAATACCCTTTGTGAAGGCGTTGTGGGACAGGTTCAGTGCAACTAAGCTCTTCAGACCTTTCAAACCTGCAGGCAATGGGCCAGACAAAGAGTTGCCGCTCACATCCAAGGATTGAAGCGACATAAGCCCGTCGATGGAGTCCGGCAGCGGCCCTGAGAAGTTGTTCCCAGCAAGTGACAGGTTCTGCAGGCTGCGAAGGTTGCCAATACCTTCAGGGATTGGCCCCGAGAACCGATTGTTCGAGATATCCATGAACTTCAAGCTCTTCAGACTGCCAACATTGCTCGGGAGGCTCCCTGAGAGGTTGTTGTTTGCCATAGAGAGCTTCACGAGCATGGTGAGGTTGGCGAACACAGAGATGTCAGCAATGCCAGATATCCCATGGCCGTCGAGCACGACCCCAGCGACGCTCGCACCATTGCACACAATGCCGTTCCAGGACGCCGGGCATCCATTGAAGTCAATGGACTCGTCATTCCAGGAGTCGGTGATGTAGCCGGAAGGGTCATGCGTGATGCCCTTCTTGAAGGCGAGGAGCGCGAGGATGTCCTGCGAAGGCAGCTGGCCGAGCACAGGGGACGCTAGCAGAAGCAACACGAAGAAACCCACAAGAAGCCCCATCGCTCACTCTCCTCCACAGGTAGATTGGGTTGGGAGGCCACTAGGATTCAAGAACACAGCAACTGATGCATTTGCTGGAGGAAAAATGGAGTAAGCGTGCGTGCAGGGTAGCTATCACAGAGCTGCTAGCGCAAACTGCTACGGATATCCAGCCACAACACTTGTCCCTTTCACCTGATCTCTACAACAGCCACTTCGCCATAAAACGCCAGATTCCTTCGTTTCAACGCCTTTAGACCTGAAATAAGCACAGAAATGTTAAGATAAAGACAGATTCCAGATTCAACAAACACCCCTAACGACCGAATCTTTGAAATCCAAGAGAGGTAGCGGCAAAAATGTAGCATAAATAACACAGAAAAATGCCTGCCTTTCTGACAAAACAAAAATCGTCTTTCAGGACAAAAAAAGTTAAACCTCACTCCTTTAATCCCCCCAACAACGCCGGTAAAAGCGTAGCTTTGCCCACTAAAACAGCCACCCACCGCGGCTTGAACCGTAAACGCAGCTTAAAAGAACGGACCTTTTTCAGCTCAGTGAACCCACCCAACCAAGAACCCAAGAAAGGCAAGAAACACCCAAGAAACCGAAGATGTAATATGGGAACGGAAGTCCAAATGCGAGCTTTTCCACTTACCAAGCAGTGAGACCGGGCGTTTAAGCGCAGCACCCACCGCCGCCGCCGCTCTTTGGGCAGGCAACCACCCTCGGAGCAAGATTGAATGGTTGAATGTCTGCGTTGCAGAGGCGGAAGGGAAAGGCAATGCAATGCAATGGGGTCCGGCAGGGGGCCCTGGGGAAGACGGCAGGTGCGGAACCCTAGTCCTAGCTAGCTAGGGATGGGTTGGGCTCCCGGCAGCTGCTGTGCGGCGGCGGAGAGGAGGGGAGGGGAGGCGGAGTCAGCAGGGGAATGGAGTGGGGAGTGGAGAGTGTGGAGGTGGGAGGCGGCCGCGGTGGGGGATGGGCTTGTCTTTTCTCTGTCCTTGGTCCTCCGTCGCCTTTTGGCTTCGCGTCGCGGGTTTTTTATTGCCCTTTTCGCGTTCTGGTCCTTTGTACAAGTTGTAATTCTGGATTTTCTACAGCGGGCGTAGTAGTACTGGTTTTGGACTTTTGTGGTGAAAACGAGCCTGGGCTGAGATTTGCGGCGTGTTAATCCGTCAACCGTTTTGGTTTTACCGTACCAGGACTTATTGTGCCGAACGGGGGAGTGATCTCCGCTCGCGCACGGATCTTAAAGCAGCCTCGTACCAGACCAACCCGGCCGTACGTATGTGCGCACATTTTTTGGTGCCGTCAAGGTGAGGGATCGGTCGGTCGGTGGTCTCGTACACCACACACGGATACGGGTGGCACGGGCGTACATCACGATCACATGCACGCCAAGAAGAAACAGATCAAAAAGTCATCATGCGGTCGTGCTCGTAACGCGTCCGGGAAACCGGAAGCCGTGGCAGGGGAGCCGGGAGGAGAATGTGAATACAGGAGTCGGCAGGGGTGGACCCGCAAAACGGCGCAGTAGGGTGGGGCCACTCTAATCTGCTCCCGGTCCTTGGCGCGCCGCTAGGAGGGCTTTGTAAATTCTTTCTTCTCTGCCGGCGTTTCCCGCGAATTTGTTGTGCCACCCGCCAAAACGGGGCCATTTGGTCCGAAATTACCGAAATTCGCCCATTTCGGTCGGGATCAAAACGAATTTAACACTTCAAATTTTGAATATTTCTAGAAATCTATCCGGAAACCGACCGAAATTGATCGAAATTCGTCCATTTCGATTGGGATCGAATTTTTTTCCAAATTGAATCCCAGAATCTTGAACGGGGCAGTGGCTTTCCTCGCGGACCCCAAGCCGGCGTCTCAGATGCGGCTCGCTCACTCCCCCCACGCGCGCTTCGATTGGATCCTCGCCACGTCGAGGGCCCACCCCCAACCAGGCGGGGCGGGGACCCACGGAGCAGCGAGAGGGGGGCGGTGTGGTGGCGGGCGACCCGGCCCGACCGGTCTCCGCGGTAGCTGGGGCTTGTTTAATGGCGGGCCCGGGGTCGCAGCCTCGTGCGCCGCGCCGAGAAACCTTCGCGCCACCACCCAGCCGCAGCCGGCGGGGGCGCCCACCCCAACGAAACGGAACGGCCAGGCAGCCCGGCGAGCTCGCTCCCGCGCCCGTGAGAATCCCAGGCCGCGGCGGAGCCACCCGAACTGGCGTCGCGGTCGAGTCGGGCTGAACAAAGCTTTGATACGGAAAAGAAACCAGTAGTAGTACAAGCAACGGACCCTACGTGTACCATGGGCACATCCGTATCTGCCTTTTTTCTGTAATATGGTACAAACGAACCCGTGCGTCGTATGTACTCGGCTCGGCGTTATCATACCCAAAAAAACAAAGTACAGAGGCCGTGAACAAAATCCAGGAGAAAGTGACCTCGCACCATTTTCCCCCTTTTTTTAATAAAAAGAAAGGCCTTGTATGCTAGTATACGTGCTACTACATGACAATGTTACGTATGCTGCTAGTACGTGGAACCCCTCCTGCCACGTGGGCCCGAGCCTACCTGCACGCTGCACCTGCAAAAGACTCGCAGCATTTTAACAGTAGAAACTTGCAACCAGCAGCGGCAGCAGGACAGGACGGTGGCCATGGCGGTAACATGGCAATATGGCATGGTCAAATGGAGGGTAAAAAGGGAAGGAAAAAAAACAGTCTCCATACTCTGCCATGTGGAGCAGGACACTGCAGCTGCAGGCCGGTAGAATGGAGAGAGATCAGAGAGCGTAGGCTTGACCTCATCGGATCCCCTGATGCTTCCCAACTGTACCCGTATTCCTCCCTCCAGGCCTCCACCTGCCCTGCCTCAGCATCCATCATCCATCAATACCAAGTACATGCTGTACCTGTACTACTAGTATCATCATCCAGTATTCCAGTCTTTGCATCAGAAAAACCAATGCATCAGCTGTCAAGCATCACTCTCATCAGCTGTTTTCCATCCATGTCAGACTAACTCATTTCGTTTTACTACAACATGCGTTTCTTTGATCTTATTTCTCCGAACAAATAAAAGTGTTTCTTCACCAAAGTTTTTGAATAGGGATATAAAGCTCAACACTCGGAGCGACACTTTCAGTCTTTTCGCAAAAAGAACCTCAGACCCACTTTGAGCCACCTTTGACCTCCTTTCTCCCTTCATTTTCTAAACAAACGGGTACTCATCTTTGTGGCATCCAGTAAAGTTGCCCATGTGTGTTTTGACCCCAGCACCTGTGATCCTCCATAGTTAACTCACAGCCCCTTCCCAGCTGCTACACAGATTCCTGCTGCTAAATCTCAAAGATACTACACTACCGGCCCTACAACTACAACTAGTGGTAGTCTACAAGTGCATGATTTTGAGATGTGAGATGAAGTGTGATTGAAACAAAATTTAATCCAAGGAGTGGACCACCCTCACCCTTTTGCAATGCCAGTTGATGCCAGATCTTCATCCTGCAATTGCTGGCCTGCCATGGAGTCCAGAGAGGAGGTGGTTAGGCATTTATAAAAGGGTCAAAGGGCTCAGCTCAGCAGCATCCCAAGCTCAAGGCTGTGCAGACTTCAAGAGCTTCTCTTCCCTCTCTCTCTCTCTTGCCAACCGAGAAGCCGTGGGTCATGATTGTCCACTGCACACTCGCTGCTGGCATGCAGAAATGCAGTGCAGTGCAGGGCTGGCCCAGAGTTTGTTGAGTTGCTGCTTTAGAGGAAATGACTCCCACTTTTTCCCCAACTTTTGTTTTGAAGCTTTGGCCAGGCTTTCTAGGTGAATTCAACAGTAGTTACCTAGCTTTAGGACTTTTTAAGCTTGGATCTTGTTTATACCCAAAATTTTAAATTCTAAATAAATGTTTGCACATATGCATGGCGTATTAAATGTAGTTGAAAAAAAATGCATTACACAGATGGTCCGTAAATCGCGAGACGAATCTAATGAGCCTAGTTAGACCGGAATTAGACAAATAGATTGCTACAGTAATGCTACGGTAAACATGTGCTAATGATGAATTAATTATGCTCATTAAGTTCATCTCGTGATTTACGGATGGAATCTGCAATTAGTTTTTTAATCGGTCTATATTAATATTTCAAATGTGAAAATATTCCATTTCAAAAAATTTACGCAATGGATCTAAACAAGACCTCTTACTCTTACAGTTTCACTACCCCTGCCTGCTATGCAAAAGATGTCGCGAAGGTGCCTGCTATGAAAACGAGAACTGCAAGTTTGGTCTTTCTTGTATGGCATTCAGTATTGCATCAAGTCTGCTTATATCACAAGTCAGCAAGTGTTAGTTGGTGTGGTCAATTGAGTGCCAATCATATCATGAAGGACGTGAACCCTGTACAATCTTCTTGTCTCCTGGCAAAACTGACGGGAGTAGAAATGAGAATACTGCAGAGTGACCTATGAGCATCTGTGGTCTTATGTGTCACGGCTACAAACAAATTCAGTAAAACAAAGAGCGCATCATGTTTTGTCCTAATGGCCGGATCTACTCAGCTTCTAACACAGTAATTCTGAGAGATGATTGGTACGTAACTGGTTAGGACAGGAGTGAGCTGTTGTTTATTGCTGACTTTACATGAGCGCATGCATGCTGCAGCTGTCTTCAGTCTTTACAGCGAAGAGAGGACGCCAAGTGTTCTGGCTTTGGGCATCAGCAGTTCGCACGTACCAGTAGGCTAAGGCCTTGTTTTATATCCACCGCTGTAAACATTTTGAAAAATATCGGCACACATTTAAAGTATTAAATATAGACTAATTAAAAAACTAATTACAGAACTCGCCTGTAAATTGCGAGACGAATCTATTAAGCCTAATTAATCTATCATTAGCACATATTTATTGTAGCATAACATTATCTAATTACGGACTAATTAGACTCATTAGATTCATCTCGCAAAATACACCCAATCTGTGACAGGGTTTTTTTCATCTCCGTTTAATATGTCATGCATGTGTGTAAATATTCGATGTGATATTTTTGGGTATAAAGTTTTTGGATCTAAACAAGATCTAAGATGCGTGGTTAAAATTGAGCAAGAAAGTATACATCTTAAAGATGCGTGGTTACTCAAAGCTCAGAAGGCAATACTTTCTTGCTCAACTTTTGTTTAGAAGGTATAAATCTTAACTCAAGTTTAGCAACAAGGAGTTGACTGCAAATTAAGTAGAAGAAAGAAGAAAAAACAAAGGACCCAAAAACAAATTATCTAAACAACAACAAAAGTTACAGGAATGCCGCTCATGGAATGTTCATTTTTTTTTTCATGCCGTTTTCCTTGCTGTGAGCTGTACTTTTCACACCTATCTCACAACCAGTACTAGCTAAAAGCACATCCACCCACACCTTTTTGTGTGTGCTCATGCTTCACACTTGCAACAGAAGATACGTTCTGATCCATGCATGGGGCAAAGGTCAAGCAAAACAATGATGGAAACCACAACAACCTCCAAACTCCAATAGCATCTCTTTTCTCTTCACTTCTGCTGGCCACGTTGCCACGTAGCTATTCTTCTTTTAGCAGGGAGTACACGAATTGCAACCTTTCCAAAATAGAAACGCATGATGCCAACCATCTCATCACTACTAGCCCAATGCTACCACTAAGCACTGCTTGAATGGTACACCGTGCGGTCCGACGAACGAGCCTCTCTGAGGTAACTTTCCTGTGAAGTAGTTGCCGACAAGTGTCCGGACATCCGTGGGACCCATATGTCAGTGACCACGTCCGAGGAACCGTTTCCGGTGCAGTCAAGCACTACCCCGACTAGGCTTGAACCTAGTGAACATCAGAGATTCAGTCACCATTTTTCAACAAAAAGAGAGTAAAAGGCAATGATCCAGTAGAGTTTCGGTTTAGGGGTAGTGATTAGGGCTTACCAGAAAAGGTGGTTAATCTGATGGGCCTCAGCACTCTACCGGGAGACAGAATCAGTAGCTAGCAATGGAGTGATTCATGATTGCCCTGCCCCATCAGCACCACCACAAGCCCTCCACAAAACACACCCGTGCCTGCACAGTCCATGCAGAAGAAAGATGCAGCTCCCAAACAAATCTCTGCCATTGGTCTTCTATTCAGGCAAACTTGCAACCTATGCATTTTTTTTTTTTTGCATAACAACTTGTTGCAGTCACGTTACAAGATGCTACTAGCAGCTGGTGCCTAGTCAGTAGAAAAAAATTTCGTTGCACGTGAGAAGAGGCTGCCATAGTAAGCTACAATCATGGATCTTCTGTTGGACCTGGTGGTGATGAATGGTTCAGGCCCAATTTCAGCCCAACAACACTCTATCGCCCTTCCTCATCAGTTCCTAGCTCAAAAAAAAAAAAAGTAAACTCAGGGAGTCATTTTGTTTCTCTGAACAATTTTTTTCTTCAAGTTCATTTTTTTACATGCACCTAGATGATCGTATGCTCTATTTATCCATGTTTTTGTTACCATTTTCATGCATATCTAGATACGTGTTTTCCACGCGATGGCACGGTCAAAAACCAAGCATTCTGGATTGCTTCACGAAGATTCAGGATTTGATCCCTGCAGGCTGCGAGCCTACGGCAACGTAACGGAACTGAAGACAGCAAACTGTAGACTTGAATGTATGAAATTGATTCTATGGTGTAAATGTTCAGAAAACTTTGAGTTTGCAAAACTGACTCACAAAAGAAAGAGACAAATAACATTTCCCGATCACTGGATAAAACCAAGCAGAGTCTCAGGATTATCCGATCACCAGCTAGACGTTTCCTTCAGATTCCACCATCTTCAGTCAGTCATGTGAAGGACAAAGACTGATCAAACACAGTGGCCCACGGCACCACCCAGCAACTGCCACTTGTCACTGGTCACCTGCTGCTACCTCTAACCTGCCCTCTTGCTGTATTTAAAGCAAGAGCTGCACACAAGTTTGCCAAAGAAGAGAAAGAGACTGGCAGCAAAAGGAAGGGAGTGATCTTGAGCCGTTCATACAATCATTGAATCATACAACATGGAAGCCTCTGTCATGACCTCTTTGGCTCTGAAACCATCTCCATTCTTGGAGCGATCGAGGTTCCCAGGCGTCAAGCCATCACCAAGATCTTCAGCCTTCAGAGTAATGGCGAAGAAAGCCAAGAAGATCCAAACTTCTCAGCCTTTCGGTCAGTACATGCATGAAACAGATTCTAGCATTTGAAATTACAGATGTTCACCTGAAGTACCTGCCATAGTTTTTTTTTTCTTTGGCCCCCTTGACACGCGCTGTTCCTTGTTTCATGCATGCACACACCATTCTTGAAAGTCAAAACTTTAAAGAATATTACAGAGTGAACTAAAAATTTGTACTCGTGTCCCGGATGGAATTCTCCAAGTAGCACTGTCCTGGAATTGAACACTAACAAGTTTTTTTTTTTAACATACAGGCCCTGCAGGAGGATTGAACTTGAAGGATGGTGTTGATGCATCTGGAAGGCCAGCCAAGGTAAGTGTTGAGGTTGCAAGAAAAAAAGAGAACATTAACAGAAAAGACGTCTCGGTCACTTATTATCTTCCAATTTTGATCAGGGGAAGGGTGTCTACCAGTTCGCCAGCAAATACGGAGCAAATGTTGATGGGTACAGGTAAAATTCACCTCAGACCAATAACCAACACCACCAGCTTCTCTAGTTAGTTTTAAACTCTATAAACACAACCCTGATGTTAGTGTTAGAAAATTACTCAGTAATAAAAAGTAGAAAGACAAAGATTATATGGATCTGGTAAGAAGAGAACTGTACTTTTCAGTAAACTAGAACAACGTTGAAACGAATAAAAATATTGAAAATGGACCAGAACAACATTCATAATTAATTTTTGGACTCTGAGTTTAACGAGACTATTTTTTTTCCTGTAGCCCAATATATAACCCAGAAGAATGGTCTCCAAGCGGCGACGTTTATGTTGGAGGTATGCACAGAAAACCCTCCCAAAGTAACGACATTGAAATGCTCACTGCTACTTCAGAATTTTCAGATGTTTCAGTTTTCAAGGCACTTCTTTTTAATAACCTTCCTTCCTTAATTTATGCAGGAAAAACAGGGTTGGTGCTCTGGGCAATCACTCTGGCTGGAATTTTGCTGGGTGGTGCTCTTCTTGTCTACAATACTAGCGCCTTGGCTTCTTGAAGCCTGGCTTCAGAAAATATAAACTATGGACCATACAGTGTCGTTTAGTTTAGATATATCTGTATCCAGCTATGTCACTAGAATCCGTAGGAGATGTGAATGAAAAATCCTTATAAATAAGTAATGATGTTATGTGTTGTGGCCAAGAAAATAGCTGACACTTGTGAAGTTTCACAGATTTGAAACTCGATTGATGAAAGAATAGAAAGATCAATTCCATGCAGAACAGAAATCTCTCAAGTAATGCTTACCATTGCATTTCTTTCCAGAACATTACAAAAGAATCAATCAAATTGACATAATTTAGCTCTTTCTACATCAGCATAAGAACAAGTGAAAAGAAAAGAAAGAATCAACCCCACTGAACAAAAAGAATTTCAGTATATTGTTGGGGTAACCATATATGGTGTTTACAGTACTGCAGATGGCAGTGCAGCTGAGCATGTTGTTAATTGGACACTCATCCTATTCAGTTGATTGAGATCACTAATTCAAACAGACCCTGGCACCTCGATTTTGATGTCAACTGCTTGCCCATCTGCATCCTGACAGTCTGAATGAGATTCTTCTTCTTCTTCCATGCGCCGCGTATTAGTTGATGAATCAGAGAGCTTCAGTTCATGTCCTGATAGACCATCAGTAGTTGCACTTTGCAGATGCGCTTGGTGCAACTGCAAAGCACTCTCTAGGTGCCACAGGACTTCACCCATTGACGGCCGGCTCCTCCCCTCGTCTGCAAGGCATTTTTCTGCAATCTCACTGAATTGCCTGACAGACTCCGGCATGTAATTTCCATCTAATCGAGGGTCAATTACAGTCTCAAGCAAGTTTTGCCTTTTCCACTTCAAAGCCCACTCAGGAAGGTTTATCTGATCCCTTGGCAAGGTTGGGTTGATGACTGGTCTAGCGCATAGCACTTCAAACAGCACAACACCAAAAGAGTACACATCTGAACTCTGTGTTAACTGTTGTCTCATAAAGTACTCTGGATCAAGGTAACCAAAACTCCCTTTCACAGCAGTACTAACATGAGTATGATCCAATGGTGGACCATCTTTTGAGATACCGAAATCTGCCATCTTCGCGACAAAATTATCATCCAGCAAAATATTGGTAGTCTTGACATCCCTGTGGATTATGCCCCTCTCAAGTCCAGTGTGAAGGTAGTGAAGCCCCCTTGCCGCACCAATGCAGATTTCAAGCCTTTGCTTCCATGTAAGAGCAGGAAGGTCACTTCCATAAAGGTGGCTCCTCAAGGTGCCATTTGCCATGTGCTCATAAACTAAGATCATCTCATTTTGTTCATCACAGTAGCCAATCAAGGACACAAGGTGCCGGTGTCGCAGCCTTGAGAGCATCTCAATCTCAGTTTCAAACTCCTTGACACCCTGCTGAGACTGTGCATGGCCCCTCTTGATTGCCACTGGAGTGCCATTTTCAGCTTCACCCTTGTAGACCTTGCCAAAACCCCCAACTCCAATCACCAAAGACTCATCAAAGTTCATGGTGGCTGCTTTGATTTCTGCAATACTGAATTGCCTGCCCATCCTGCAGCTACCAAATGTTCCAGTTGCGCGGAGAGTGGGGGAGGCTCGAGCATTTGTAGCCATTGGTGTAGCAGGCAGGTTGTCCTTGGTTTTGTTAGCCGGGGCATTTTTCTTCCGTCGCAGACAAAAACAGAAGTAAACAGCACCAGCAGTTGAGATAAAAATCACCAGACCAGCAGCAGCACCAATTAGTACCCACTTGGGGCTATGCTTCGGTTTCACCACGCCACCACTCATACCCCCAATTCTAATTGTTGGATGGCCAAGATTTCCATCCCGGCTGACCTTAAAGATTTCCATGCCATTCAAAAGTGCATCACTAGCTGCAGCGCTTGTTGCAGAGGACTCAGAACCCAGCTGAACCCAAAGGGTGTCCGTCTGCGACGAGGCATCATCAAGAAAGTCCTCATGAAAAGCCTTGTTCTTGCCCCCAGCCTTTGCAAACACATCATAGTTCTCTGCAGCAGTCTTGCTATTTATGTAGATCTTGAACTTGCGCTGTTCCGCCTTCTCATACTCCAGCTCACAGAAATGCAGCCGGACCAAGTAATCAAAGCCAGGGTCTACATTGAACCTCCATGACACATTGAACTTCTTATCCACGACGAACGTCTCCTCCGTTACCCTGGCCGTCTCGTAGAGCCTTAGAGGCGCAGAGGTTGAATCATCACCTGACACATAGCTTATGTTGGATGTGTTTTTGATAGCATGAGCAGCATTCAGAGAGAATATGTAATGCTCATCTGAATCCCACTTCCTCCACAAGCGCGGGTCCTCCTTCCTCTCAATTTTGCCCCCTCCAACGCACACCCTGTACATGGTCTCGATGCCGCTGTCTCCAAGGCTGAAAGGGCCCTTCAACCCAACACCACCCACCTTGTTAACCGAATCGAAGACCGAGCTGCCGGGCACAGGCACAACCTCCATCGCATTGATGAAGGCGAACGACCCAGCGTCAGGAGCAAACTCAACCTCCAGCTTCCCAGAGGTGACATTCAGAAGGTACTCCTTCACGATGACGTTGCTGGTGGAGTTAATCTTGGAGTTCCTCCAGTAGACCTCCCCAGGGACACTCAGCTTGGAAATCAGCTTCAGGCCATTGGCCGTGACGTCGAAAACCGATTCCTTGGAGCTGAGATTGCTGAACAGCTGGCTGAAATGGAGCCGGAGGAAGTAGCTCCCGGCGGCAACACTGAACCTGTAGCTGGACGACGCGTTGAAGACGCGGGCAGTCTTGTATAGATCCCCGTACGCATCCTCCCCACCATCAGCAGCTTTCGGAGCCGGGGCAATGGCGCCTGGTGAACTGACGGTGAAGTTGCCGCCGTCAGGACGGGAGTCCCCCACCCACGTCCTGCCGTCGACATCGGCGCTGGAATCCGAGCCGCAGTTGATCAGAAGCGGCTTGGGTTGCGCTCGCGCGTTGCCCGGGATCAGGAACACCGCCAGAATCAGCAGCAGATGCGGAAAAGATCTCATCTTCCCCGTCGAGCCGCAATTTCGAGGGATTAATAAACCCTGGCAGAATAACCAGGATCTCCCTAACGCCAAGAAAATGCAGCCTGCGAGAGTAGGCAGATGAGCATTATCCTCTCAGCTGGTAAGAAAGATCGAAGAAGAAATGGAGGAGAAACAACGGGGAAATCAAACAAAGTTTCCTCTGAATGAAACTAGAAGGGTGAATAAGGATAAAGGATTTGCACTGACCTGACGGATTCGGCAGACGCGGTGTACTGTAGATTCCTCCACGACTCGACTTGGAGAGCTTCCTCTCCCGGCAGGAACCAGGGTTGAGCGCCGCCGCCGCCAGAAGAAGAAGAGGAAGAGGAAGCACTGAGCAAGAAGGAAAGCACCGGACAAGAGTCCAGCAGGGAAACTTGGGAGCGGAGGATTGGGGTAGCCGGGTAGGCTTGAGCTCAACAAATGGCAGCTAGATAGCTCCCTGGCGAGCCTTGGAGATAGATGGACCCGAGGAAGAAGAAAACAGATAGCGCTACTAATAAAAGCAAGCAATGATTCAGGAATCCACGCGCACGGTGCGGCGCAGGCCCGCGGCCGATTGATTTAGTTTAATCCGGGAGGGCGGACAGCGAGAGGTATCTGCAGCGGGGATCGCGAGTTGGGAGATCGGCGGACCCGATTTCGCAATCTCCCCCACAAGAGGGAGATGATCAGATGCTCTGCTCCCGTCTGAAACGGGACGAGATGATCAGATGAGCTGCTGGTAGCTGGAGGACGGACTGGGATTTCATCAGCAAAGGTCCAGCTGAATCGGCTGATTGGTTGCATTGCAGCTGGTAGGGTACTACTACTACTACTACTACTACTACTATTTGGTTGCAGCTGTCCGATGGAGGGAGGAAAAGTTTTTAAATAAAAAATGTTCGAGCTGGAAAGCGAGGCCCGGGGCAGCACATGGCGGTGTCTCCGGGTCCCGGGCGCGCCGGCGCCGACCGCCGGACGGGGACGACGCCCAGGCCGTGGACGCTAGCTCGCCTGCTATAGTAGGACGCCGTCCCGTCGGCAGGCCCGCGGGTCCGCTTCGCCATCAGCAAGCAGTGATGATAATCCGTCAAGGGAGACGCACCTGCGGGTACAGTGGGCCGTGGGCGTGCACTGCGCGGATCGGATTGGGGAGAGAGCAGGAAGCAACGGGGCATGGGCGGTTTGTCCCTGACGGTGCTTGTTTATTCAGACTAACACGCCGGCGATCTGGAAAGGTGATGAGGCGAACGGCTAGAGGCTCCCGAGGCGAGGCCGATCGATCGATGGATCCGGCCACCGGCATGTTGCTTGCGGTAGTGTTCGGGTCGCAACGGACAAGCGCGGATTCTGTCTGTCTTGGAGCCGAGCAGCGCCGGGCAGGGAAAGGGTGATTATTAGCAGATGGGATTAGCATAGGGTGATTAAAAATAGTCCGGGATTAGCAGGGGGGTAGCAGCAGCGTGCCTGCATCACCGCCACCGCCGGCCGCCGGACAGAGGTCGGGTACTCGGGTTACCCCGGGAAACGACAGGGAGCGCATGTGATGAGCTGATGACGCGGCGGCCGGGGATGGCACTGGCGCTGGGGCCCGCCCGGCAACGAAACTGCAGGCAAGGTGCGGCGTGGCGGTGAGGGCAGCAGCGGGGTGACTGCAGACGAGCCATGGAGGAGGGCGGCTGCCGGCTGCCGGCTGCCGCTCCTTTTCCTGGGCCGGGGCGTGCGCGTCAACGCGGCGTACGGCACGCACGGGTGCGGCGAGGCGAGATGAGATGAGATCCGACGATCATCCGAGCTGTGATGTGATGCAGCAGAGCGACGACGACGAGCGGACTTCACTTCCGAAGCCAAGGAAGGGAGCCACCCGCTCTGATGCTGGGCCTGCGTACCTGGCTGTGAGCGTGTGAGCCAACCAAAACCAAGGCAGGCCGGCGCCGCCTCCGTCAACAACATCGGTTGTGGACTTGCACACTGTTTCGAACAACGAGGAAAACCACGTCACGGCACCTCAAAAGTTGCTCAAAGAGCATTCTTTTCTTTCGTTTGTGCTAAACGAAACGGGCAAAATTAACAAAGCAGTGTGAATTCAGACGGTCTACTAATTATAAAGGCTTAAAGCGTCGACACTAAACAGCCAGCCAAGCCAATCCGCAAGCCAGCGGCGCGCCAAGCAGACGCGTGAAACGAACGTTTCTGCAAGAACCTTTGCACGTGTACCTGGTTCTTGTGTCCGTGCTGTCACTGATGTTGCCGTGACAAGGGACGATGCAGATTCTGTTTCAAGCAAGTAGTATATTTTCATTCATTCGGATACTAGCTCATTAAGGGTCCCATCAAGACCTTTGCATGTGTACCCTTAATCTGGAAACACAAGAGTGCGTGTCCATGCAAACGTTGTTAGGAAATCCATTACGCTCTCTCCGTTTGAAATCGTAGGCCTCGTAGACCGTTTTGGTAAATTTAATATATAATTTTTACTATGTATCATGTAGTGGCGGCTCCTTTTCCGACGTGGCCTTGCAAAAGAACAGCAACGAGGTCTTGATTCGGTAGTGACGCTCATCTTCCGGAGGATATGGAAGGAGCGCAACGCGAGGGTGCTCAACTGCAAGCCAGCTGACCAATTAACTCCATCCTCTGGATCCAAGCCGGCGCCAAGAAGCTTGCAGTCCTCGGCTGGCCTTGCACTGTAGGATCGCCTCGAGCCCTCACTAGTTAAGCCTTCTCTCTTTTTTTTTCCGGTTTTTTTTTTCCGGTTGTAATCTAGTGCCGTGTAGTCTTTTAATTCAAATTAAGGCGTACGTGCGTCCCTAAGATCCGCGTTGTAATTTGTTAAATTTAATGCAATGATACACAGCTCTCGTACGAATTAAAAGAAAAAAACGGAAAGAAAACAACGGACAGGTCCACCGCGCATGTGCACCAGTCGTCGGTGCTCGTGCAGTGGCGCGGCCATGTACAGACTACAGGCGCGAGCCGGGAGGGCGAGCGACGACCGCGCGAGCTTCGCGACCGCCGCGCCACGTCGCAACACATGGCAGGCTGGGGCGCGGCGGCGGCGGCGGCGGCTGCCCGGGCCGGGCAGCTGGAGCTGTACGAGCTCGGGTCGGTGGGTGCAGTGCACGGCATGAATGCACGTACGTGTGAACGAACATGTTGGTGTCAGCTTTATTTTCCTTCCGCGCCATGCATGCATCCAAAGTCGGGTCAGAGCTGAGCTGTGCTGCAGCTGCTGTTCCAGCGCAACCCAAGGCTGGCGCGCGCTCCCTTCGTACGTTGTCAGGGGAATATGTATTCTCCACGTTTACTTGTAACCACATGGTCTATCAAGGCCTCGTTAACAAGATGCAAAAATTTTACAATAAAAAATATCACATTAAATATTTTTAAAGATGCATAGCATATTAAATGGAGATGAAAAAAATCGTATCACAGATTGAGTGTATTTTACGAGAAGGATCTAATAAGCCTAATTAATCTGTAATTAGATAAAGTTGTGCTAAAGTAAATATATGCTAATGACGGATTAATTAGACTTAATAGATTCGTCTCGCAGTCTACAGATGAGTTCTGTAGTTAATTTTTAGTTAGTCTATATTCAGTACTTCAAACGTGTACTGAGATTTTTTAAAAGTTTTACGGCCGTGCATTTAAATAAGGTCCGAATCATTTATCTTAGAATGAACGGTGAGATGAATCATAGGTAGGCGAGGGAATTATGAATAGGAGAAATTCAACGGTTGAATGAATAAATAGTTGAGATAAGTATCTCCTTAAGACGAAAGTTGGACGGAAACTCGGGCGTAGATCGCGCCACGTCGCCCGTTAGCCCGTTTACCGTTGGATCCAGCGAACTCGTTACGTGAACCGTTCGATTCGGGTCGGTGCAGACCTGTCGCCCGTTAATCCATGAACCAAGGTGGACGGCGAATCTTCGTGAACCCGCTCGTCCCATCCGCCTCTCCGCCCGCTCCTCCCTCCGCCTACCGCGCCGACCACCGATTTCGTCAGCTCGGCACCAGCTCCCCATCTCCTTGCCGCGACCACCGCCTGGTCCCGCACCTCGCGTTGCGTGGTCTCCAATTTGCCAGGTGCCGCCGCTGCTCGCCACCTCCCTCTCCTCTCCCGAGAATCCGTATTTGCTCCAACCCTCCACCTCCGCCCGCTTTGGCCGCTAGAGCTCGAGCAGAGCTCTTGCATTACCTGTGCCGTCCGGTGTGCTGGCTCGGCACTCGCATCGACCTTCTCTTCGGAAACGTCGCCACCACCGCCCCCTGCTCGCCCGACGAGTCGCCGCCGCTACCTCTACCCTTCCCTTCCCTTCCCTCCCCGTCGCTCTCCCCTCCCACCGGAACGGATTTGTTAGTCAAAGCCTCGCCACAGCCAAATGAAATTCCGCATTGGTATAGCTTGAGCTTTTCCCCACCCAGAATCAAGTATTCAAGTTGCTTGCACGTCTCGTGCAAGAGTTGCCACGCCGTCGCCTCCATCAGCCCGTCGCCTCCACAATGACGGCGCCCACACCGTGCTCTGCCATGGATCCCAATTTGGTGTCTTCAGCACGGTTGAAAGCACTGCCGTCCAAAACTGCCGCAATGCCAGTGGAGTCCGTGGCGCACCGCCCAGGGAAGTGTTGATTTGGAGCTGTTCAAGCTTGGGCTCGACGTGCTGTCCAGTGGAGACAATGGTGGTTGCTCCCGCCGTTTAATCTTCTGCTGCTGATCAAGGCCTCACTCATGGGCGATGCACACCATGTGCTCGATGATTTGCCTCTGCAGCTGTTTCAGTTACTAAATGAATATGACCATTTATGTAGCTGAGTTCTACCTGATGAAAGAAGCAAATATGAAGCAAGGAAATTCAGGCTACTATCATTGCCTAAGGTAGCAGTGCTTACTGCTTAGACATGAATTTAATTTTTGAATTTTTCAAGCAGATGATACTTGTATATAGTCAAACATCAATAAAGTTCATAGCAAACCACATACAGTGCAATGTTTTTTATACTCTATAATTAAGTTAACCATATGTGTTTGCGACGTATTATAACCATAAGCTTCTTGACCGAAATAAGCAGCACAACTGAAGCTTAGGACTGCCCATCTCCCATTGATGATATAAGATAATGGCCTCCCATTGATGATATAAGATAACGGCAATCAAGCTGCTCTACTTTCTAAGTTTCTTGACCGAAATAAGCAGCGCAACTGAAGCTTAGGACTGTTCGTCTCTACACACCGTCTCGCATTGATGATATATGATTAAGTTCAATTTAAGATAATGGCAGCAATCAAGCTGCTGTACTTTCTATGCAAGGTGACACCAAAATGTCGATGGCCGAAGCTCTTCTGTATTCAGCTTGCGGTCATTTCTTTTCTTTATTTCTTTTTTCCACTTTGTTCCTATTTGTCCAGTATACCTTGTTTATTTAATCCCTTTAATTATTTTACTTGAGCTATGTGTTTTATGGCTGTAACATACATGGTCATCTCACATTTTCTTTCATTGATTGTATTATTACCATTTCTTCAGTCAAAATAGATTTAGATTGTGCCCTACCCTCTATTCTGCTCCAGGATCACATAAGGCGGTCCTTTTAATCGGTTGTGTTTATGATGACCACTTCGTACTTGGATAGATCCAAACTGGAACTCAACATTTTAGGTTATTATCTTTGTTTTCTATTAAATTAATGGCATCTAAAATAATGAAGCGCAGCTCATACCTGCTTGTATTTTCTATAAGCTATAGATGTGTTTTTTTTATAGACCATTGATATTTATCCAACTACGTATAAGTTACACTATGAGGTAAATCAGTTGTCATTCGCTTTGTTTGAAAACACATACAATCTTTTACTACATTTGCCACTCATACACAGGCCACAATCTTATATGCCTAACACAATCCAAATCGGTCCACTTGAAATTTTTATCACTGGCTTACCAAATACAATTCGGTGTAAATGCACATGTTTATGAACAAGATCATTAGACTAAATAATATTTTGATACAAAATGTTGTTTTAGTGCTGAATCTAAAACATAATAAAATTTTAAGCTACCGCCCTGAGTCCCATCAAAAGTTTTAAACAAATTATAGACATTGTTGATTGTAATTCAATGCTTGTGCACTAATATTGGAAGCTTCTTTTTGTTGCACTTCAGCCGAGAGGCAAACAGTCAAACACCGAATTCTACACTGGTCCAATCCAGAGTAAGGCGCGGCAACGCCGCGCTGTGTTTCTAGTATAGGCATTAAGTACACGTGGAGATACTTTTCCTGTTATTAAAGCCCCAATTGTGCAATCAAGACCTCTAGCAATTGGAATGTAACCGGGCCTGCTGGTCATAGATCAGATCAAAGGAGCTACTACGGTTAAGTTGGAGCATTCACCCATTGGGGCACAGCAGCTGCAGTTGTTGGTAAGGATAGGTGAGAAATGGGCTTCAAATTCATGATTTAAAATCATTTTCTCGCAAACATTAAGTTTGTTTGGAGAAGTATCGAACCTTGTTTTCTCCAATCGTAGTAAATTCTACAGAAAGAGGTGCTATAGGCATATATATTGTACATATGCCATGCATTTCAATAAATTCACGCGTAAACTGTTTGACTATTCTTTTAGAAATGTTGAATCAGGTTTCTTCTTAAATAGCTGAATCAAGTTTCAAAAAATTTGAGTGCATTTTTTCATAAATATTTTTTCTCGTAAACGTATTTTAATTTCCTAGTGTATAAAAAGCACAAAGTCGTAGGCAGTAAACGGAAACGACAAAGGAAAGAAAAAACAAAGGGGGACAACAAGCATGTGCTCCGTGGGCCGAGGCTGGCTCCTTCCGGGCTCCGTGGGCCTACGCCGGGCCTCATTGTCTGCAGTCCTATAAGGCCCAACCCTCACGCGACGAGGAAATCCAACCAGTACTTTGTTTGGAAAAAGATGGCAGCACAAGCATAGGATGAGCCCCCGAGGAATGAGGAAGCATATGCGTTAGCGATGGAGCCATTTGGATGGACATCAATCAATCAGGTCGTCAACACCTATCCAAAACAACAGCAAGATTTCAGACGACCTACCACTCCAGATCGCCAAGACAAGTTTTTTTTTTCTTTCTTTCTTTAATTTCCCTTGGTTGTTAGGATGCAAACCGGAGTCTCCCGATGTCATCAGTCCAGTGTCCGCTTCTGAACGTCGTGTAGCTTCGCCTTGCCAGGATTCAGACATATGGCGGGAGCAGAGGTCTTCCAGGGATCAGACCAAACAAATGAGGGGAGGCAACAAGGACCGAAGCTTATTATACTGCTTATCGAGTAAAGTATCATTCGGAGATAGATACTGTAATCGTGATGAAAGAGGCCGCGCGCCGAGCGTGGTAGGGGCAGGGGAATTTTGTCCGTCGCCGGTGGCAGCGTGTGTCCGACGACCGGAGCCATGGCGTGACAAGAGAGTAAACGGGCGTTGAACACACCTGCAATCGCTTGACATTTGGAGCAGAAATGGCGTATTTTAGGTTTATGGAGATAACAAGCCATCTGAATCCCAAGCAAACCTGTGTGCACCTGAGAAATTCCCATGTAAAATCAACACGAGCTGGGAATACACGACTCCGGGTTTGTTGCGAGGTGAATCTAGCAATACAATGAGGAGAGATGTAGTAGTGTTTAACCTGTCCAGCGTTGATGTCAGTTTCTACCGTGGACTTGTCTGCAACACCTAGTTGCTGGTGATATCTCCACACGTGTGATCAAGGGAACGCAGCTGCCAACACAGAGAGTCCAAAACCTGCAGTAGATATAGGTACCCACAAATGTGCTCAGTAAAAAACAAGAAATGTGCACGGCTCAGTTCTTTACCAGTGCTGTCAGTAACATCGTCAGCGCACGTATCCGGACCGGCAGTAACACGGCCAAGCAGCCGTGAAGAAACAGAGACATTTCTCTTGCTCTCCTGCATCATCAAAGCGGCTGGACAAGCGAACAAACGCAAGCAGGTTGGAACCAGAGAGGCCTCCGGCGAAACCAAGTAAACAACTCGGCCGTCGCGCCATTTGCCGCGCGTGCGGACAGCCGCCCTCCGCCCCTTCGAATTGCCCCTCCGTCGTCTTCCTACCCGTCCCTTTCGCCTCGACTAGACATCCCGAATACGTACATATATATGGAGCAAAGCTCACCTCAGCTGCAGACTAGCAGTTGGTGGCCGGAGAAGATTCCTCTCCTCCTCCTCCTTCTTCAGGCAGGGTGTCCTCCTTCGAGTGTCCGCGGGAGTGGAGTGTTAGCTGATCAGGATGCAGCGGCACACGGGGAGGGACATGTGGGACGCGGAGGAGTGCCAGAGCCCGCGCATGGGCAGCGTCATCCTCGGCGTCGACGGCGGCGCCAGCAACACCGTCTGCGTCTGCATCCCCGCCGCCATGCCCTTCAACGACCCGCTGCCCGTCCTCTCACGCACCGTCGCGGGATGCTCCAACCACAACTCCGTCGGAGGTAACAGCATCTGGACTCACTTCTAGGATCACAGCTGCTTCTGAACAAGTTTCCTGCAGCGATGATCAGTGATCGTGATGAACAAATCAGTATACAGTTCTGTGGAAGTTTCATTGCTGGTTAAAAAAGATGGGCAGGTAGTAAAAAAAGTTGCTGTTTCCGTTTTCTTGTTTCGATTGTTCAGAGGACAGGGCAAGGGAGACCCTGGAGAGAGTGATGTCGCAGGCGCTGCTCAAGGCGCGCCGGACACGATCGAACGTCTGCGCCGTCTGCTTGGCCGTAGCAGGCGTTAACCATCCAATTGATCAGCAGAGAATGCTGGATTGGCTCAGGTCTGTCCAGCTCCAGCATGTATATCCAAGCGAACAAACTTAATTCAGTCAGTTGTCAGCTGAAACCTGCAGTCTTGCTTCAGTAGTAACTCTGAAACTGAATGTGATCGACCAAACACACTATTTTTTCCAGGGAGATTTTCCCAAGCCATGTCAAGCTGTTTGTCGAGAACGATGCGGTGGCAGCATTAGCAAGTGGAACCATGGGCAAGCTCCACGGATGTGTGCTGATTGCAGGGACGGGGACGATAGCTTATGGGTTCACTAGTGACGGCAGGGAAGCCCGAGCAGCAGGTGCAGGGCCGGTTCTAGGTGACTGGGGCAGGTTAGTCAAGAGGACTATGTTTTCTTATGTATATGACAGTAACATTAATACAAGAGAACTGAGTTTGTGGAAGCTGATTCATATCTATCTACTCTATGTGGCTGCTATTGGTGAATTTGTGTTGACTGACCGGTTTATGTGGCATTTCATATGCAGCGGGTATGGGATTTCTGCACAGGCAATGACAGCAGTGGTCAGAGCTTATGACGGCAGGGGTCCTGAAACGGTGCTTACAAACAACATCCTTGATTTTCTTGGGCTGGCATCACCAGACGAATTGATAGGGTACTCCAATTCGGCTTAGTAGTTTATGATTTATCAGCTTCACTTCATGTGGAAAGAGCCTACTTCACTAGCATAATTTGTTCAGTAAATTGAAATGGGTCAACTTAAACTAAAGCAATTTGCAATTGTTTGGATACCAAACCTAAACAGTCTGAATTACATCATGCAATTTGCAATAGTTTGGATAACAAACCTAAACTCTGCCTGAATTACATCATCTACCTATGGGGTATTTTCAAAAGATGAATTAATAGGTTAATTTATTTTGACTACTTACTGGTCCTACTTTACGTAAAGCAGTATATTCATAAACAAGTGAGGTGATTCAGTGGCTTAGGTTTGGTCAAGTCAATAAGAAATTGTCAAGTTACAATAGTGTCAGTGTTACTAATTAAGCATAAATGACAGCTTCTACTTACATGTTCATTCTTCAAATGACAGATGGACATACGAAGACCAATCGTGGGCTCGCATTGCTGACCTCCTTCCAGTTGTGGTAGAATCTGCTGAGAGTGGTGATGAGGTGGCAAACAAGATCCTACACAATTCAGTTGGTGAACTAGCTTCCAGTGTCAAAGCTGTAGTGCAAAGGCTTGAACTTGGTGGTGAAGGTAACACAACAATACTCTCTGGTTGTCTTCCTGGATACATATATAATATGCATATATCGAATGCATAGATTTACCTAAAGCAAAAAAAAAAGACTTTTGGGAAAGAAAGCAGTAGTCACATAAAACTAAACAAGAGTACAAGACCCTCAAAGTTGCATTTATCCATTTATGAGACTACTTCATGGAAGAAATTTCTTAATACGTTTCTCCTTCACAGATGGCAAACATCCATTTCCACTTGTTATGGTTGGTAAAGTCCTTGAGGCAAACAAGAGGTGGGACATTGGGAAAGAAGTGATAGATTGTGTTACAAAACATTACCCAGGTGTTTATCCAATACACCCGAAGGTGAGCATAGAATCTAAGAAACACTCTTCAGATTATGCAATCTTCAACAAATAAGTAGCTGAACACTGGAAACAAACACCAAATATGTAGGAAAAGATTTTATTGACAAGAGGAAGCAAAATTTGAGCTGTGTATATGGCTATATGCTTGAAAAATACAGAATAAACACAGTTTACAAACTCACACATCTCCATGAACTCATATCTGATTGTACCTGCAGGTGGAGCCAGCAGTTGGTGCAGCATTATTAGCATGGAATGCCATAGCAAGCGAATTAGATGGCGATATTAGAAATGTTCAATAATGAAACTTTCTAGACATTACTGTATATTATGTTAGCGTCAAACCTTCATCAAGCATTTTCCATTTTCTGTAACAGATTGCATGAAAAGGTTGTAACCTTGTCAAGAAAAGAAAATTTTACCAAGAAATCTGGTTTAATGGAAGTTTCTTTGACAAATTAAGAGTGACAGAAAGAACATGTGTGCTTATGGGAGACTTTGCTCCGGAAAAATTTGGAAACTGCGATAGCAAGCATGCTCCGAAATATGATGCTCTAGAAGATAGAAGTTAAGCAAAGCAATTGCACTTACCACAATTTCAGTCATCTGCTGCTCATGCAAACAACCAAGCAATGAACATAGTAGCTATAGCAGTCAGACATGAATACAACACTCAGATACTCAATCACCATGGAATTTCAATATAATTTTTGAGAAACAAATGTAATTTAGGTCATAATTTTGGATCAAGCCGGTTGAGATAAATATGTATCCAAAATAAAAATTTATTGCCCTGGAAAAGATTTTGCTTCCTCGAAAAATGAACAAATGTAGTACATAAGAATATCATATAGACGTTCATAAGACCATTAGTACAAATCAGGACTATAAAATTTATAAGGAGAAAAAAATAACTATAATCTAGTAAAGGTACCTTGAAGTAGTCAATGCTTACAATACAACTATGGCTTGTATAAGAGCGAACTCATTTCTATACATGCTGCTGACAAAATGCTATCACTCTTGCAGTTTATGAACTGTAATATCATAATTTGTACATTAGAAGGTGTATTCACTTCTATATACACCATATAGGACGTGAATCTAACAAATCCTCAGCGGAGAGAGCAGTGAAGGTACAACTGCATCCATTACCAAATGATGTTTAGACAAACACATTACTATAATTTAGAAATATATGGCAGTGCAATTGCCTTGACATTCATACCCTTAGGTTCAAAATTCAGTCCAGTCGACCACCTCAACTTCATTGTGGCTGCAGATTTGCAGGGTCCATTTGGCCATTGATCGATCTCATAGTCTTGTGACAGTATGCTGTTCCTCGACCAGGAAATTAATATCTCTCTAGTGGTTCTTAAACCACTCTCAACTAATTCTGGGCCTAAATTTTCTGTAAAAGACAAATGATAATCAGCAGTAAGCACCATAAGGCAATAACCATTCAGCGGCATTTCATAAAAATAATCTATTCTAAGAAAACATTAAAAATAAAGCATAGTATTGAAGATTGCTAGGGTGCGAGTCATACATTCACATACATTTTGTGACAAATGCGTATTCTTGATGGAGAAGTGGAGAACTCCAATAAGGAGATGATAACACAATGTGTACCTAGATTACGATTAACTCCTTTTGTTTTCTTCTAAGTTATGAACTGATGATGTGAGATGAATAAATAGAATCTAACATCATGATACATTTTAGCAAAAGAAGAGTTACAGAGTCATGATGTGATGTGAAATATAGGAGTTAACATCACAACAATTCGTGGTCAATATTTAGCAATATCAGAAATCCAACCAACTCGGTTGGAGCCTTGCTTCTATGATTGATAAACAAAATGCCAGCTTACCTAACTGCTCCAAGTTATGTTGTATCTTGTAATTCCTCTTTTTGCCTGCTTCTTATACCTGCAACAAGCTTGCATGTCTTCAAGAAAGCATCCAGTAGCTGCATACACAGCATTAGTTATGAATTACCCTTCTGGCTATCAATGATTCATCGTAAGGGACTATGTACAAGCATTTCATTATGAACAGAAAAATCATATTGTGAGTTCTCAAGTATGATAGATAAAAAACAAAAGAAAGCACAGGTACAAAATTTTCAAAAAAAAAGGCAATTGACATGTAAAGAAGCACCAGCTCAAGGTGTAGAATGATTAAGAACTAGGTAAGATAGGAAAAATTAAGATGGGCACTTGAGATAATTACCACAGGATGATGGTGGAAAACAGAGGAGTAGTGCTCAAGAGTTACGTATATCTTTTGAACAAGATTTAAGAGTGCATTGACCTTGTTTCCCAAAATATCAACCTGAGTAAAACAGAAAAAAACATTTAAAGAGGTTGCGAGAAGGATTTGGAATGGCATGTGCTGTTGTAGTCAAATAGAAGTACTCTAACAAAAACCTGTCACGAATAAATATTAAAGCAGAAGGGGTTCATATCAGCAGTGCCTCACTTGCATGCTATCAGAAATGTTTAATTTACAATATTTTGCTTGTCAATTTTTAATTTCCAAGCTCACTGAAAATATATAGAACATTCACATTATGAATAGACATCTTTGAGAATTACTTTATAATGTAAACAAAATGTCTACGAGATAATAACTAGAAACGAAAAAAGCTCAGAAGGAACCAAATTAATTTGATTTTCTGCAGTCCTGAGCCCTAACTCCTAAATGCAGTTGTCTGACACATAAATGATCATGAACCTTCAGTAAATACCCTTGAATGTTTGTATGCACCATTACAACAGAGAGAAATCACTTTGTACTGAACTGCAAGCAAAAAATTAAGAAGCACGAAGAAATATCTGATTTGAGCGGACTCATAAAACATACCTCAGATTCTGCTTTTTGAAGCTCAGAACGTCTTGTGTCAATCATTTGCTTGTACCATAGGCCTTTCTTTGTCAGTACAATGGCCTGTTGTACCATATGGTTGCATCGATCATTCAGGATTTCTGTCCTGAATTCAACAACTCTTATCAGTTTGTGCTAGCATCAATGGAATGGATTATTCCACAATGACTATGGGTCATATAGCTAATAAATCATATATTACAAATATACTCATAGTGAGGATTTTTACAAACATTATTTTGCATCCAATCTGCCACAAACAACAGGTGCTGTTGGGTTCTAAAAAATCATTAAGCATACCACTCAATCATAGAAAAAACATGCTGAAATGTATCAATTTATGTTCAGAGAGAGATTGAGATTCAGAAGATAGACGCACATACTTTTTCTCATTTCCTTTTATATCTTCTGACATTTTCTGTTCAATCTCCACAAATTCTTTTGATAAATCCATGATTGATACCAGAATGCAGTCTAGCTGCTCTTCTTGCTCTCTTTTACCTAGGATATCACTGTAATCTAACGTTTTTGTTTCAACTTCTTTTAAGGTGGTCGAGGCAACCTCTAAAGTCTGATTCAGCTTGATGAGTTCCTCATATGGCATTTTCTGAACAGAAATCTCATATGGTCTTTGTGGTGCCACATGAGGCTCCATCTCAATATCACGAAGTATCATTTCCTCACTCTCTTCCTTGTTTAACTCTGGATCTTGCTGCTTATATCGGATAAAATGCTCCTTTTCTAGTGTTGATAGCTTTTCCTTTAGCTTCTGATTTTCTTCATTAGATAAACACAACGCCTTGTCCTTTTCTGAGAGTGCAGCTTCATATGAAGACAGTTTTACATGAAATGTTTTGGCAGAATCCTCCAAGATGTTCCTATGATTATCAACCAATTTTCTTATAACAGTTTGGTAAATTTCATCTCTGATAGTGCTTTCGACATAAAGATCCTCACACTCTTCTTTACTGTTGTTGATTTGTCTCAAAAGTTGTTTTTCTAGAGAATATTGAAGTGACATTTTCCTACTAGCATCAGATATCTGGCATGATAATTTCTGAACATTCTTCGTCTTCTCCGCAAGCAAACACCGAAGATGCTGATTGTCACGGTATAGTGAATCAATTCTACTATTCAATCTGTTTATTTCATCAAGTGCATCACTAGTACTGCAGGTTGTGGGTGCTGCCACTCCATTGGACATGATTTGGTCAAATCTTGAAATGACCTCAGGGAATTTCTTCCTTAGAGGCTCAAATTCTACATCATACTTAAGAGCCAACGACCATTTCTCTCGTTTGAATTTGAACAGCTCTTCTGTTTTCTCTTGCAAATCCAACTCATGCAGCCTTTTTAATTTACTGATCTCAGATCTGAAGTAGTTAAGCATTTCTTGTCTCTTCATACCCTTCAGATGTCGGAAATCAGAATTTTCTGAAATAACTTCACTGGGACTTATAGATTTCTGTGTCGCAGAATTCTGGTTTTGCTCTGAGGAAGATAGAGAGTGATCCTGATGTGTTATCTTTCTGAAAAAGCTGAACTTCCATCTGTCGCTCCAGTTACCCAAACTTTCATGCCTACAAAGGGGAATATGGGGTTCCTCTTCTGATGGTAATAGTATATGAGAAATAGCAATCAGGTCTTCACGGATGGAAGCACACTGAGCCACGGTTTCCTGCCAATTTTTTCTTAGACTCCTCACTATGGAACTTTGCTCATACAACTTCCTGTCTAGCTCATCCTGAAGACCTCTAATGCAGTCTCCAATAATAATGCCAGTAACCTCTAACTGTAATTCATGTTCCCACTGAAGATCACGGATTGAAGCATTGACCAATGTGAGCATCTCTCTAATTTGTTGGAACACCACAACCAGCACCATCTTCAAGCTGTTGAACCCCTCATCTATCTCAGTTAGCTTTCTGACATGGCAAGCTGTAGAGCATGAACTATATGCATCATATTTATGGGTCAAGTTAAAGCTTTTGAAGACCCTTATATCCTCAGTGAGCTTATTAAGCCACTGATCAACTTCTACTCTCATCAAATCTAAGTACTCTGTATAAGTAACTTCAACATTTGCATCCACAAGGTGTTGCCGCAACCTTGACACTACAGTTGCAAATGGTTCAAAGTTGTTTGCAACATCAGATGGCACAGATGCATCCTTGAACTCGATATTACCATTGTTAAGCTCTGCAGAACAAATCCTAGCGTCAGGGAAAGGCCCATTGAACAAGGACAGGCCACTTTGAGCAGTACACCATGATTGGTCAATGGTTGCTGGTCTAGTCAATCTACCAAGAAATGGGTCCATTCTTTCATCCAGAACCTGCAATATTTGTTGTACAAGATTATTAGGAAGCTGGTGGCAAACTCAGAACGCCAATTAGTTGCTGCAGTAGGAATTTAGAATTGATGCAAATAAACTCGATGGCTTTCATGAAAACAAGATATACTTAATTTCTAGGAAATGGGACTAGCAACTTAACCATGCAAGTTTCTGTCTTGGTTAAAAGTTTAGTTCCTGATAGTACAAATACAGTAGATCTACCAGAGGTAATATGCAGGAAATGAGGAAACACATACTCCCTCCGTCCCTCTTTATTTGTCGCTCGGGAAATGGGACTGTGAGGGGGTTGCGCTTCCCGAGCGACAAACAAATGGGGACAGAGGGAGTATTCATCACGAACTTTATCCACTCAACAGTGCTCAAAAGTCAAATGGGTCTAGAAAAATGTTGATGATAGAACGATGCCTCAAGCTGATCTTATTATCAAGGTGCAGGTGTCAGATAGTCATGTTACCATATACTAAAGGTACTTAAACCAGAGGGGCAAAAAAAGAAAACCTCATCTATGCTACACTCTTCAGCAAAACACCCAAAATGTACAGCCCGATGCTGAATACAAGGGGCGTACAACTCTAGTTGGTCGAAATTTCAAACGCGTCACTGTTCTCAAATTTATTAGCCGGTAGCATCCACCTTTTGGTAATTTGGTTATCAAACACCAATTCAGTTACTATACAGTAATAACGCAAAGCAGACGAGCTCTGGTGAAGGACGCGAGGTAGTAATAGCCAACAGCGACAGTAGCAGGACGGGAACAGAAGGGCAGTACGATTGGCAACTATTCCATTCCCCTCCGCGCTCAGCCACACCAACAACCAGCCAGCTGCGGTAAAAATGTGCCTGAGTAACTAACGGCAGTGAACTACCGGACACTGCAAGGTGAGCAGTGAGCAGAGCAATTCACCCCATGCCCTGCTTCGCCTCCCGCACCAAAAGCAGAGCACGCTGCACGCATGAAGCCACTGGGCTCGCGCATCCACTTCGATTCCCCCAAAACGGCCAAAACCCTGTCAAAAACACCACCGAAGAGTCCCAAACTGCAGACCACGAACCACGCCCACGCTAGTCACCATCGAGCAACCCGATTCGAACCGCACCACGGCGCCAGCCAATTCGAGCAACCCAAACGCCCCAGGAACAGCAGAATCACCACGCGAAACCCGAGCGCACGAGCGCGGCGGCACCGGAGACACTTACAGGCTGGATCCGCGCCATTGGCAGGAGCTGGAGCGGCCGCTTCGGCAACCCCTACGCTGCGAGGCGGGGGTTTCAGCCGTTCCCCCAGGAGCCCTCCGCGGCTCCGCGGGTGGCCGGCGCTGCCCCACGCTAGGGCGCTTTGGGATAACGGCCGCAGGCCCGCGGCGGAAGGGGAGGGGTGGTGGTGCTGGATCGGAGCCCGGCCGCGACGAATTGGCGTGGATTTGAGCGGCGATCGCGACGAGGATTCGCGAGGAAGACGACGACGCGGCCGCTCGCTCTCGCACTCGCGGCCAAAGCTGCCAGAGGAACAGACAACGGAGGAACGGGCCGGGAGAGAGGGGGCAGGGGGGGTAGAAATGGCATCGGCCCGGGCGCGGAGTAGCGGGCCGGCCACGTAGGCGGCGGGGAGGCCTAGCGGCCGCTGGTCAGCGGGCCCGGAAGAGCATGGGCCCGCGAGGCGGTGGGGGTGGTTGGGACGACGGGACGTGGGAGTAATGCGTGATGGGAGGCGGGGCCCGCGCGTCGGCGGTAGTGGGAGCGCGTGGGGCGCTGAGCTGGACGGCTCAGTGGGGTGCGGGAGTGAGGGGGCGCGTGCCGGCGCCTCGAGATGCGCGCTGGATTTGAGGGTGGCCGTCGGATCGTGATGGCGGCAGGACTGCTGCAGTGCCCGCCGCGTCCGGCCTTTGCTGGGACAGGACAAGTGGACAGCTGGTTTTTGTTGCCTGCGTCCCATGGCTTTGCATTTGCTAATGGCGTTTTGTATGGCTTTCTTCTCTAGAAAAAATGACGAGATAAAAATTTCAAAAGATAAAATAATCAGTTTCAAGATCTTCAACTTTTAGAGCAAAATGTTCGTGTAGAAACGGAGCTGAGGAACACAGATCTCAACTACCACACTACTTCGCAAGCAGGCGGAGCAGAAGCATGGGAGTGCATTTAGTGCATTTAGAGCCCCTTTCGCATAGCTTCACGAGGAGTTTTAAAAATAGCTTCTTGTGAAGCTATGCCAAAGGGATAAATTTGCAGAGTAACCCGTGAAGCTTCCAGAAAAATGAACTACGGGGAGAAGCTACAAAACTGGGGCTTCAGTTGCTTGCTTTAGCTTCAGATTTAACTTCACCAGAGATTTTAGGTGAAGCTGTAGCTATGTGAAACAGATCCTTGATCTTGAGAGGCCATGACGCCGTGTGTTTGCACACTCTCATTTCTAACACGATATGGGAGTCTGATTTGTTTTAGCTATTCTAGTAGCAGCAGATCACTGGATCAGTAGATCTAGAGGCTTTGGCACCTAGCACGTTCGCATCGGCTGATTGAACCCTCGTAGCAGAACAGATGTGACAGGAAGCGAACCACGTGGCCTCTTTAATTGCGCAAAACTAACAGAATGTACGCGTTTTATGTCATCAAGTGAGAGGTAATGAGTTTGATTCCAACTTGCAAGGTTAAAAAACTTTCAGTCACCAGAAATTCTTCAACTCACAAATGTTAGATCTACCAACTCCTTGGTGAGATAAACATTTGAAACAAGTAGCATGGGGTCTTGGGGTATCACATTTGAAAGAAATAACTCCAGCGGTGACGTTCACAAGATTTGCTTGATAAATGCCAGAAAATGCAGGTCACCAATATATTTACTACCCTAAAACACCTGAAACCTGTTGCAAGAAGCCTTTACAGGCAATGGACACCTTAAGAACTCTACAGATCGTGGAGACCACACCAAGAGATGTGTAAAGCACCAGGTGAAACCAGCTCTTCTTTTTGTCACGTCTCCATTGCTGCATCCCAACTTCAGTTGCAGTCGTCCGTAACAGCAGCGGGAAAGGTGATGGAAAGGTTGGGGATAGTTCGCTGAACGTTTCCTCTTTTCCCTTATTTTTACCTGAAACCAGACAAGCGACCATAAAAATAAACCGGCAATCATGCAGGAATGCAGGACCATAAGACTAGCATTTGTGTGATATTAATTCTTCTCCCCAGCAGAATAAAGCGAGGCCCAATGGAGATGGTAGCCTTTGCTTTCTCTGGAAAACGATTCTGTCCTCTGGTGTGGGGGCCAAAGTTGACTGTGCTAGGATAGTTAATAGACCACAAATGGATAGTGCAGTTCAATAATGCATCACAGGTGGACAATCAAAATATGCATACAGCATGGAGAGGTACCCTTGAAAATAGCTTAACAACCGATGTGAAATGAGCAAGAAAAGCTGGTACTGGTAGTGCTCTCCGATAAATAGTAACACCAACTCAAAAGCACGTGCTTCATTTTATTCAACATTTGGAGCAGAAGCTTATGAATAAAATCCACAATTTTACATCGCGACTAGAATTGTTCGATCATATGTCCAATTTCTCGTCGCGAAACAATCATAATCTGTGGCATTTTCACAACCTAGTAAACCTCCACGTGCCACTGCTTGTTCTTTTTCAGCTGTGACAGCTTCTGGTCCCAACTCTCTCCTCTCTGCTCGGCCACCCTCTTGAGCGTGTCCTGGATCCCAGGCATCATCCCCTTCAAACCACAGAAGTAGATGTGCGCTCCGCCGTCCAGGAGCTTGAAGATTTCGTCGCTGTACTCCTCAATCTTGTCCTGCACGTACATCTTGCCACCGTTCTTGTTCTTCTGCTCCCTGCTTAGTGCTTTGTCATACCTGCAACGTCAACACTTGCATCAGTTCAGCAAGAACCATTCATCTTTACTTCAGCCAATTGAACTATGGAAGTATGTGGCCACCACAGTGAAATAGATAAAGCATTAGATTGTAGCATTCTCAGTTATATCATTAGGATAGAATGACAGAAGATGATTAAGCTTGAAGAACACTCAAAACCTGAAATTGTCTGGATACTGCTGAAGGTAGTTAGTGAACTCTTCATCATAGAGAAGGCTGTCAGAGTTAGCAACACCAAGGAAGAGCCACGCCAGACCACCAAATTTGTAAGTTGGGACATCTTCCATGAACATACGACGTAGGTAGCCACGGTAAGGAGCAACACCAGTGCCAGTGGCAATCATGATATGAGTTGCATTTGGATCATCCTCCGGAAGAAGCATAATTTTGCCCGAGGGGCCTGCATGAAGAGAAACATTGCGAGATGCTTAGGACATGAAAAACCAGCATATGCCTTGAATGATACAATGGGTACAGTATCAATTATTAAAAAAAGGACAAAATAAAAGATAATCAGGCTAAGTATACCCTCTATATGTGATCATATAGAACAGATTTCAGTAACATAGTTTACGACTCCATGTCTCCATGAACTCAAGGAAATGTTGAAAGGGCTATTTTTGGGGTTAGAAGCTACCATTTATTGTTGGAAAACACATAACAATGCTTTCATACATGACATCCAAGATAAAGTTCTGTACCTGTGATCTGAACTTTGTCCCCTGGTTTTGAGTCACACAGGAAGTTACTGCAGATGCCTTTCTTCGAGGGGTCTTCCTTTCCAGTTTCAGGATCATAGTAAACAGCACGGCGAACACATAAGCTTGCTGTCTTTCCATCAAAAGAATCACCATACCTAGTAGAAGCAATAGAATAGAGCCTAACAGTATTTGGAGACCCAGGTTTCTTCGGATTCTCTCCCTGGCAACAAATATATGAGGCCATATGAGCAAGGTATTAGATGTAGGAAATGCTGGTTCAGAAAAAGAAAGCAGATGCAGATAACAATGAAATTATAATTAAATTTGGGGTGTTAACTAGTCATTTGCACAAAAGGCCTAAAATATCAGTCTTGTTAACAGTAACTGAGCTTGACTTTTGACAAGGATTTACAAGTAGATTTTAAGTTTTAACATTGTTTGTCACATTATCAGCAATCATAGAACTGAAAATACTGGATAAACTTTCTCCAGATATATAACAATAATTTCTGGCAAGAGATTTAGCCATAATTTTGACAACATTTATTTGAATAACAGCTTATTATAGCAACAATGAATAAATAATCTTTGAAAAATCCAAAGATACTATTCAGTGACCACTACACACTGGCAAAAAAATGGAAGGAAAATGTGTACAGTCCATAAAGGAAGGCAGAACTACAGAAGTGCTGCATTATGCTTAGCAGAACAAGGAAGTACTTACCGGAGGAATGACACCATAACTCTGTCCTTCCCAGTATGGAACATTGCCGCCATGGTCAATGACAATGTGGCATGTTTCACCAGGGGCTTTAGGGCCTACAAGCCTCTCAACTGAGACAATCGTGGCTGTGTAAGGTTCCTTTGGTTTGTATAAGTTGAGTGATGGCTCCTTTGCGTTCTCCAATTCAACAGGTTTAACGGCAACTTTGCTTTTGCTTGCTTGTTGAACGGACATACAGAAGACCTTGTTCAAATGCCTTGATTGCTGGGTCTTTTCCCATGCTAAGCTCTTCCCAACACATGGTTTGCTCCGGAAGTTTAGACTATTGTTACCCTGGACATAACAATCAAATCCTGTAAGGCTAATATCATATAGCATCAAGTAGGAAAAGACGAAAATGCAGGAAATTCATCGTCCATTACCTACTCAAGCAGGAATATTGCAATACTAAATGTGGGACTATAATGTTCATCCTACAAACTTCCCCTGGAAATTCCTAGGGTCCTATAGTCATGCTCTGGGATAAAATGCAGTGGTTTCTGCACTGAGTTATGCTCAATATCCCTTTACCATTACCCAGACGATCTGAACAACTAGTACACTAGTGCAAAAGAAAACTTAGTAGGCATAGGTTACTTCATCTATAAGTTGGCGGTGGCAGAAAACAACTAAAAAAAATACATGCTCCGCCTAATTTAGCTACTTCACTAAATAACGATATGGTAGGTAATCTGGGTACTGGTTGTAAATCAAAGTAACAGTACAACCGAACAAAGTCCAAGAAAATTCTAGCAAACTACTTATGTCTCTGGCAACCAAAGAAGGCCATCCTGACATGCATTTAACTTCAAGGCGTATTTGCTACTGCTCTCCGGAAGTGTATTTGCTCCAAAGATGTTTTGCCTCTCTGAACTACAGTGCCAACCAGCAGACCCAGCCACGAGATTCCCCAACGAGCACCCCAAAAATGAGAGCAAGTTTCAGCCTCAGTACGCAACCAACCCATCCAATCCAAGTACCTTGAGCGAAGGGCCCTTGAGGAAACCGTCCGAGCCGACGGGCGCCAAGGCTGCTGCAGCAACCTGCACGGGACACACAGCTCCAATCAGCGCCGCACGCGGCAAAAAGATGAGCCCGGCATCGCGCGGCGCGCCGCTGGGGGATGCACGTACCTGAGTTCCGAGCGCGGCGGAAGCCATCGCCGGCCGACCGGGCTGCGAGGGGGGAGGGGTTTGCTAGGGTTTTGATCCGCGGGAGGCGAGGCGAGGCGAGCGACGGGCAGAAGAGGGACGGGTTTGGCAGTTCGGAGAAGAGAATGATGAAGAAAGGATGGGAAGGCTCTTCACACCCACCCTGACAGTGACTACCCAATGTGTGGTGCTCTGCTGCTTGACAGCTGCATTGTTCGTTAGCTTCATCAGAGAATCTTTCAAGCGGCTTCACGTTTGTTCAAAATTCTAGATCGGCCTGAGATTTGTGGAAATTTGATCAGTTTGTGTTAAATCCCGTAAAATTCGTAAACATCTTGCAAGTACTTGCATCTTCGGAACACTTCGAGGCAGAATGATTGAAGCAAAATGTTGACTTCAGCAGCACAAGAAATGCAGCAGCCATTTCTTCCGCAGTCTTCAGTATGTCCACGGCGTGTTCCAAAAGAAGGAACATGTGGGAGAGAATGGTAGCAACCGCAGCAGCTGATCATGCTCAGAATGTCAAAGCCCGTGGCCACGCGCCACGACCAAGGACAGTTTTCTCAGCCTGCTCTCTGCAGAGTGCAGACCAACCAGGTCCCATCTAAGTCAAACTAAAATATACTACTCCTTTTCTGCTAGTTAAGCTGGTCAGCAGCAGATCATCACCGGCTCCTCAGGCCATTCCAGAATTCCATACTTCAAAAGACATTTCACAGTGTGGTTACCCTGCAGAAGCTGTCCAGCATGCTCCGCATGTAAATCATATTAAACATCGAAAAGGGGTTGGGGGAACTGGCAACCAATGCATCAGATGAGGAGCTTCATATAAAAGGGTACTTTCCCTAGGTTTGTTTCGTCTATATTTGGGTGTCCAAAATACCAAAATGCATAAAGAAGTACTGGTGCAGGTGCTGCAAACGTTTGCAGCGCTTATTATTACGACATACAGAGGGTTCAGTTTTTGTTGAAACTGCAATAAACGGCATCATAGCGTTTTACTCCAGAGACGCACAGGGTTCTCCACCAGCTGTAATTCATGGAAAGATATTCCATAATTGCAGTGAACTCTGAATTGCAGCGACCGTATCGGCTCACATTAACGGTGCCTGCGTCTCGGCCCTGCCTGAGAGGATCCTCCCAGTCTTCCACCCGCCACAGGGCCTGGGCCAGGATGTGGTGCACCAACCTCCGTGGGAGCTGGGCCTGGATGAGCGCTGCTCGGCGAAGATCCTCCAAGGCTTCCACCTGCCACAGGGCCTAGGCCAGGATGGCCTGGGCCAGGATGTGGTGCAGCACCCGCCAAGGGAGCTGGGCCTGGATGAGCATGACTCGGCCCTGCCTGGGAGGATCCTCCAGGGCTTGCACCCGCCGCAGGGCCTGGGCCAGGATGTGGCGCACTACCTGCCGCAGGAGCTGGGACTGGATGAGTTACCCCAGCTGCTGCAGGATCTGGAACTGGAGGAGGTGCTCCGTCCGCAGGCACAGCCAGATTATCCAGCAGCTGTTGGAGGTAGCGCCTTGCAACATCATCATCCTGTGTTTGCAGTAACAAAGATATGGTTAGTACTCGATTGAAACCTTCAATCTAGTGTAAGTGGGGTAATGGTCGATTAGAGACAGCTGATGAATCGAGAGCAAGACTCACCCTAAGGCCGTTGTCGAATGTCCCGTCTCTCAGAGCCTCAGGAAGATGAATTTGCAGCGCAATACAGGCCCTGCAACAGAGTAAGAGATGAGTATCTTTTTTTTATGAAAAGGAAGAGATTAGCATCGTTGTGTGGGAAGAAATGTTTCATGTTATAAAGTAAGTTCCTAGCACAAATGACAGCACACCTGGGATCATCTGTCAGCCTCAGGTAGCAGCGGACAATGTGCTTCAGCAATCTGGTGGAGGGCTGGTCAGCTACCATTCTTGCTAAAACAACGGCTATCCCAAAAAAACATTCCGGGGTGGCACAGATGTACTGTAACCCAGCTTTGTCTATAATGATCTTTTGGACAATGAAAGTGGCCACCTGCATATGCATTTGACTGATTAGTGAATTAAAGCAATGGCTATCAGATTAGTAGAATTTACATTAACTCCACCTGCAAAGAGAGACCTAGGCTCCTACTCAACTTTTTGAGGTTTTTGGAGAAGAGATGTTACAAAGAGGTTAGAAGTATTTATCTGCCAACCAATATAGCAGGTGTCATCTCCTGCTGTTCTCCTTAGAGAAATACATAGAACTTGGTTGGCAGATGTATGTATATGCTACTGAAATTAGCAGCAAACGATAGTTGCTTAAAAAGCCTCATTTTATGCTTCGAAGTTGTAAGTTGATTGGTGACTTGCTTGACTACATTTTAGAACATACAGTCACCTCATCTAAACAACATGTAAGCTATATGATATATTGGAAGAAGGTAGCATACTTGTACCATGCAAGGTAAGCTACTCAAGATCTGGGCAACACATGGCTAGCAAAGCCAATAGATGGACATTACAGTGAAGAATCATCTCAATTAACAAAGCTGTAATTATGTATATCATGTCAAAATCTACGTGACTGCGCCAGGTGATTCAAGATTGTGTTTCATGCAAATTTTAGACAGCCTAGCATACTAAGGAATATAACATGATATGGCATGGATGAGCAGAGGTAAAAGACAATGGCATTCCACGCAAAAGATGATGACATACTGTTTTTGAAAGTTCACTGCCGGTCTCCATGATTCGCAAGCATAGAGGAATGATGTCACCATTTAGCAGGGTATTGACAACTTCAGTATCATCTACCTGCATGTACCACAAGACAAAGAAAACAACAGACGGACCTTGACCGTGAATTTATCGCTGTTAGGGTAACAGCTCCTATTATTACCAAAATAGCAAGATTGAAGGTGAGAAATGTTCCCACTGAAAGAAACCTGACAAACATTCCACAAATCCTTAAGCGTTCTTGCATGTGGGGCATGTTGTCTTTTTTTCTTTTTTGAAAAAAAAACTAGTGGGGCATGTTGTCATGTGTGCCTTCTGAATATCACAATTTACATGGCATTGCTTTCGAGTAGCCATTCTTGATTTCGTGGTATACTAGATGGATTAAGGGCATTCTGCTAAAACCATGACAAATCATTCAAGAAATGGAGCAGGGAAACATTAAACGTTACAGTAAAGCTGCATGATAAAGTTAAAGAGTTAGTTATCTTTTACTTCCACAGGGAACAAAAATGGTTGCCTCAGAACTTTGATGGCCAGCTAAAGAAGCTGGGGAATATGAACATGAATCCTCACTGATTATTGCATTGCATGTTTGGTGAAACTAATCCAGGCTTTTTACTCATTTGTTGGAGGGAATGTAACAAATCTTCTCAGTCGTGTAAAATTCTATGTATAAATTACCTTAACAAGAGCACCAAATACTCCGAGAGTGGTGAGGCGCAGGTACTCGAAAGATCTGGCATTGCTGGTAGTGTTCAAGAATGGGTACAAGTACTCAGTAATTTCAGCTGCAAAAACAAAGGATGAAATGAGAGGGAGTGAATAACTAATGATAACACAACCAGGAAAAAAGTTCCATAATAAAAGTAAAAAAAAAATCCAAAATACTTCAGAATATTTACTACAGCAGCTAACATAAACCAAACTTGTATTAACCACTACATGATAATGTGACAAAACCCCGAGAGAGAACATAGGATAACTAGCAACGCACAGCTTCAGTGCATTTTAGCTTCGACATACAAAGGTTAATGATAATTGGTCGTTACCTTTTAAAAAGGGGATCCTGGTCTCAGGGTGTGATGCAACAGACTGCAACAAGTTTAGGAGAGGAGATGAATAGAACATACAGTGCGAAATCTAAAGTTGGTAGCTTAAAATGATCAACAAGAAACAGAAGAAAATGCCCTTTGCAGTAAATTATTGCGATGTGATGGGATGGTAAATGGTTGCAACCAGCAGCCAACTTTTCTGCTATGAAACCCAACTTTTCCTAAAACCATACCTGAAGAAGTGCAAGAACATTGCAGGCTCTGTTTGATACACTTGCAGATAACGTAGGGGGTGAAAGTGCAGGGTAGACTGACATAATTTCCTGTTTTTTTCAAGTAGCCAGACATACTAAGTAAGACCAAAAGGCTGAGCTATGAGATTGGTTTAAACTTCACAAACATATATTAAGAAAAATGATATAGCCATGAACTCGAGGATTGAATCAGGAATGACTCACATAACCAACTGATCATGGAAACAGAACATGACAGAATACACTCAAAGCTCCTATTAAGCTTGATCATACTATAAGTATACATAGAAGAACACAAGGGTTGCTACATACCTGCAGCAGCACAATCATTGTGCCAAAAGAGTGCCACATCAGTGGAGCCAAATCTGGAAGCATCTCCCTTTTCTGAAAAGTAGTTGCAAAAAAAATATTACATACTAAATTTGTTGCCTTCATCAACGATGTGCCATGATAATGACTGAACATGCACCTACTACTGTCACTGCTGAATTGATCAGCTACAGAATGACTAACAATTTACTTTGGAATGAGTCCATACCCTTCGCAAACTTAGAAAAGCAATAACAACATGTAACTCGGCATTCAGCATGTTAATATGCATATAAAGGGAAAAATACTTGTTTGACAAATTTACTAAAGGTATTTTGTAAAAAAACACATTCATTGTGCAAACAAACTCTTAAATTGCAACTGAAATGTTGTCAAGTAGACGCAATGAACCACCAGCAATTCAAGATTTTCCATCATTACCATGTGCGGTAAGCTACAGCCATCTGAACAAAAGGTATTAAATAAGACTCTCAACTTTTCTACTTACAAATACACTAACTCTGTTCAAAGTACAAATATTACTCCTTGTCATACATAAACATCATGTCAGCCACTGCATATGAATGTGGAAACTTGCTCTACTACTTATCACACAAATAACTAAATAAAGGATGAAAACATTTTCGATCCTAATCAAACATAATGATAGATTCCACACCAGAAGACTATTAACACAGATCAAATCGTCACTGTTGTTAGTCAACAAGTATCAGACATCATGGATATGAAACAGCTAGTGTATGTACAGCAATCCACCTCAGATAAACTCAAAACTGGATGAGAAAACTAAATCTCCGGATGAAACAACGCACACACCAGAAATCCAACTATGTACCAAAATTAAGACATCACATATAAATTTCTGATTTCCAGATGTAGACATCAGAATGAATCAAAGGATGGAAATCGCACAATATAACCATTGATCCTCATGATAAAATCCGCAAGAGATCAAACAGTGTACTCTTTGGAAACCAAGAACCAATCGGAGAGGAATGCTGTTAAATCGCCACAGTTATACGCCAACTCCCATACCCAATCAATAAAACAGAACCATCCTAATCCTGGAAAACCACACAACATCACAAGATGCGAACATTTACTGCTGCAGCAACAAGAATTCCTGGCGAGCAACCTCGCTAGAGATCGATAAGGCCAGATCTTCAATCACAGATGTATAATCTGCAGATGAGGAGAAGGCACAGGAGTGACCTTGGAGAGCTCAACGAGGGCATTTCCACGCAACTCAGAGTTGTAGAGGTTGAGCACAAGCTGCTCCTCCAGCTTCAACTTAATGCCAGGCACCACGGCGTCGCAGCTTCCTGCCATGGAGGGCGACGGAGGCAAGGCCTTGGGGGAGGAGTGGGGTGTGTACAAGGAAGATCGAAGATTTTCCGTATCAAAGAGGCGAAGAAAACAGAGAGGCCATCATTCCCAGATTCAGCATTCTACTTAAAGACCCTTATGCCCTTTTCCCCTTGTTCTTGTAACGTAAAAATAAATGCATCCTTATATTTACCCTTTCCTTTTGGGTTATTTTCTCTAATAACTTATCATTTGTTTTAGCTTTTGTATCTTTTGTATTTGGAATGTTCTTACACTCCTTTTTGAATGATATGGTGTTTTGAGTATTTATGATTGTCGTTAGGAAATAGTCTCTGTGATTTTGGATGCAATCAATTCTATGTTATGTTGTCTTTACAACAATAGCGATACACCATTCACATCTTCTAAGCTAGACAGTACTGGTCTTTTGAGTAAGGATTTAAGGTGATAAGATTGACATTTCAAAGTTAAGCAACGTGTAACAAGCTAATGCTTATGCACACAATTTTATCTGTAGTGATGAGCCATCTCAACCCATGACTTTTATTTTCGAGAAAAAAAAACTCATGAATTTTTTGTCACTAAGGACTCTTGAAGAAAAGAAACATGCATCTTTCAAGTGTCTGTAAATTGTTTCATGAGCTTCAGTTTGATGATAATCTTCTGATTTCGTTTAAGAGAATCCTTTGTGCAGTGTGCACTCAACTTTGGCTTGATGTGGTGCTTGACTCATTTGGGTTGTCTGATATTTACCCTGAAGATGTAGAGAATTTGCACATATGTTTGATGTAAATAGTTTCTCTTTTAGTATGATCCCTGAATGCATTAGGAAGAGCTCCCTAGCACATGTGGCTTTTTTTTATTCTAGAAAGAAAAAAAGAAATTGAAAACGAATGATACTTCAAAAGGTAAATCCAGATTAAATGCGGAGAAGAAAGGTAGTCCTAATGGGAGAAACACTGTTGTGTTATATGAAGCACATTCTAAACTGGCTCAACATATATCTATGGGAATCGAAGTTTATTTATAACTGGAGGAATTTTTTGTATTACTCCAAATGTTAAGATAATAGAAATAAACTGGTGCTTATGGTACTTTATAAATTTAAAAAGCAAAGATAACTAAACTTACAATCTTTCAGTAAGCATATCTACCTAATGATTTCCGCATTTATATTAAGTGATCAAGCACCAAGATTCTCAAATAAGTTAATCGGATACTACTTAATAAAAAAATAGAAGATATATCATTACACCCCAATTTATAAAGATATATTACAGAAAGTCTTGTCAGTGGCTATATCATGCTATCATAGGTCATCTGTGTTGGAAACAACTCAGTGGCAATTATACTATTTTTGTGGTATAATGCACAACGAATAGGAGTTGATGAAATAGACAGTCTAGAGGACAAATAGAATTATCTAATTGGGAAAGGGCAACTGATGTTTTGGACCTAACAAATCAAGAAGATATGTCACAAGTTTATGGTCTTTAGGAATAGGAGCATCTATGTTCAACAGTGACGCAGATCCAACAATCCTAAATTGCTTCTAAAAGAACGGAATGTGACACCATTGGGCGATGGGTTTAAACAACTGCAAGGATAGATGCCGTGCACGAAAGAACACTACGAAAATTCACATGTTTCCCCACCGGCATCCAAAACAATCGATAGACACTATCAACTGGCACCGCTATTTCATCGACAAGCGTTCATTCTACCGCAGACTGTCACTTTAATGAGGTGCACACAGACTGTATTAGCTTCAAGATCAAGACCAGTGTGCGTTTTCTTATAAGGAAGTTAGCCCCATGTGAAAAATAAACAGATCACTTTCAGTTGCTCCGCGATCCTTGCTAAAAAGCTAGAAACACCGCGGCCTAGTAACGCAGTCAGGTTCACGAACAATGGACTGGTGGAAGATGCATACGCAAGACGAAAAAGTTAATCAATTGGTACAGCGCCAGCAAGTAATTTGGTAATTTTGAGACGGGCACGGTGCCAGCCCCTGGAGAGAGACTTACCTGGAACGGAGCCTCCCCGGAAGCTGCCAAGCCCAGGCGCCGGAGGCAGCGGGGCCCACGCCTCCCGGCTCCTCCTCCACGGCAGTTACCGGTCGAGCCACTCGACGCCGCGGCATGGCCCGCTCAACCCTCCGTGCCGCGTGACCCGCGCTCGCCGAAACGGATGAAGCCGCCCCCGCCGCCTGCCGCCCGACGCAGCAGCGGGGACTGGACGGGGGCTCCCTCCTCCACCAAAATATCGGATCAGATGCCGCCGCCGCCGAGAAACGCAGCCCCGCGCGCGCCGCTCACCATCCGTTTCGACCGGAGGAAGGAGGCGGGTTTCAGACTCTGCCACCTGCGCTCCATGAGACCATGATCCCACCCCAGTGTCAATGACACGTGGGTCCCATCATGTCTTTCGTTTCTAGGAGAGGTCCTCGCACTTGCCACGAGCCACGCAGCAAAGAACATGAAACCAACAATCGTGAACTCCATTTTCTCAGCCTGCTTTCAACAGCAGAGAAAAACTCAATCCTAGTCCTAGCAAGCCAAAATCGTATGTTTTTTTTTATTTTGGTCAAGAAGCCAAAATCGAGAACGTGAGCTTCTGGAAACCGAAATATCAAACGCTGGAAGCAGCACTGGTGCAGTCACTGCAAACACACTGGTTCTGTTTACTGAAAAGGTTATGAACTTCAGAATAACATTCTTTAGACACGTCACACGCGCAGGGTCTTCCACGGCAGTCTTGCAGTGAGTTCTGCAACCGGATTTACATCCACGGCGCACGACTCGGCGCCCGAGACGATGCTCCTCCGCGGTTTCCACCTGCCGCAGGGCCTGGCCCAGGATGACATGCTCATGCTCCACCTCCAGCTCCCGCAGGCCCTCCGCCGCCTGGACGAGGTGCTCCGCCGCCCGCAGGAACACCCAGATATGAGATTGTCCAGCAGCTGTTGGAGACAGCACCTTGTGGCAGGGTCATCCTGCAGCGTTTGCAGAAACAAGATGTGGTCAGCATTTGATCGCAGCCTTTGATACGGTTTAAGTGGGGAACGGTCGATCAGTGACAGTTGACAAACTGGAAAACAAGTGCAAGACTAACCTGAAGGCAGTGGTCGAACGTCCCATCCTTCAGAGGCTTAGGAAGGCAAATCTGCAGCGCGGCACGGGCCCTGCAGCAGCAGCAGCAGCGAGGTGACGATCGAGAAGAGATCGATCTGTGCATGTTGGAGATAAGTTCCTGGCATGCGGATGACAGCGCGTACATACCTGGGGTTATCCGTCAGCCTGAGGTAGCAGCGGACGACATGCTTCAGCAGCCTGGCGGAGGGCTGCTCGGCCAGTGCGCTCACCATGGTCGCCAAAGCCATATGGCTGCCTGGAAGAAACGGTCCGCGGTGGCGCAAATGTACTGCAACCCGAACTCGTCTAGCATGATCCTTTTGACGATGGAAGTGGCCACCTGCAGTTGCTTTTGTCTGATTAGTGAATATATCGAAGCAAGGCGGTTGCAAGTTTGCGCTCCCGTATGCGAACTTCAGAAGGCAAAAACATGCTAACGAATAGGATTAACAACATGATGCGCCATGGCTGGGCAGATGCAGAAGATGGCATGGCATACGAGTTTCGGAAGCTCAGTGTCTGTCTCCATGATTCGCAAGCACAGAGGGATTACTCGACTTGTCACCAGGAAATTGAAAGCTTCTGTATCATCTGCCTGCATGTATCACAAGACAAAGAAGCTTCTCTCAATTGCAGAAATGGTTTTCTGATAAGAAAATAAAAGGATGGATCTTGACATGAATCTGTTGTTCCTAGTGTTATTTCTGTTATACCAGTAGGAATTGAACATGGCGAATATTCCAGAAATTCATAATAAATACTCTCTCATGTGGGGCATATTGTCGTGTGTAGCAGTAAATCATAATCAGTTGATTCCATGGTAAACCGCATGGTTCAGTGCATTCTCCTAAAAACATGACAAATCATTCCAGAAACCTGATTTTTAATGTTAAAGAGTCACTTATCATTTACTTCCACAGGGAACAAAGATGCGCCTAAAAAATTTCATGGCCACCTAAAGAAGCTGGGGAATATGAGAGGTGAATCTTCATTGATGATTGCAATGCAGGTTTAGTGAAATAAATCTAGTATTTTTACTTCAGTATTGAAGGCAATGTGACTAATCTTCTCAGGCATGTAGAGTCCTAAACATAAATACCTTAACAAGAGCGTCGATGACATTAAGGCTAGCAAGGCGCAAGTACTCATAAGATTTGACCTTGCTGGTAGTGTCCAGGAATGGGTATAAGTACTGGGGAATTCGAGCTGCAAAAATAAAGGCTGAAAAGAGAGCGTGAATGAATAATTAATAGCAAGATATCCAGAAAACCCAAAATTCATTATATTAGTACCATACATGTAAACAAATTCTGTATACTTTTAGAGTTTCTACTATAGATGTTAGACATAGACCGAACCCATGTAAATGTACCATTACACAATAATAGTGTAGCAAAATCTTGAATTGACAGAATGTAGGATAGCTAAGAAACATAGCTTCAATGCATTTCAGCTTTGAGATACAAAGAGTCGTGCTCATTAGACATTACCTGCTAAAAAGGGGGTCCTGGTCACAGGGTGTGCTGCAGCAGTCTGCAAAATTTTTATGAGAGGGTGAACAAAATATATGATACAAAATCCAATGTTGGAACTTGGAAAGATATAAAGATTAACAACAAGCAGAAGAGTAAAAAAAAACTTTTGCAGTACAGTGTCATAAGATGGTTGCAGCCATTAGCCAATTTTTCTGCTATTATCCCCATTTCGTACTAAAACAGTACCTGAAGAAGTCCAAGTGCATTGCAGACTCGGCTCGACGCATTTGCTGATAATGTTGGGGATGAAAGTGTAGGGTAGACTAACACAACTTCCTGTTTTTTTCAATTAATCAAGCATACCAGGTGAGATCATAGGCTGATGATCACTTTAATACAAGATCGGCTTAAACTTCAAGAATATATATTAAAAAAACTGTTAACACCTTGAAAACACAAACACAACAGAGTACACTCAAAGCTCCTACTATACCTGGAGTAGTGCAGCCATTGTGCCAAGAGAGTACCAAAGCATTGGAGCCAAATCCTCAAACATCCCCCTTTTCTGAAAATAGTTGAAAATTATATGCCAAATTTGTTGCCTTCATCAATGATGTGGCATGCTGATGAGTGAACATGCATTGAAAAGTTCAAACCAGCCCCATTACTGAATTGACAATCTACAGAATAACAGTATGCAACTCGGTCCAAGCATGTTATACGCATATATAGGGAAATAATAGTTTGACAAATTAAGAGCATCTCAATCACAGAACTTGACCACTGATATAAACAGTATCGTAAAATAAGCTGGTCTCTTACTACTTGATAAAAAAGGAAATATATTATTACATCTGGATTTATAATAGACAGATTATAGAAAGCCTGATCAGAATTGTCAAAAGACAAGTTTTGACTTTATCATGCTATATCAAATGAATAAGAGGTGATGAAATAGATGATATAGAGAAAAAATTACCTTGCGTAACTCGGAAAGGGCATTCGCCTTTTCTTGTGGATCACACAGATCTAGGACAAGAGATTCAACAAGTTCTAGGTCTTTAGGACTATGGAACTCGATGATCGACATTGTTGAGTGAGGAAATAGATTGAACAATCCTAAATTTTTACCCTGGGTCATTTCACCGGGTGGACGGTAATTGGGATACCGTCCGCCCCCTGCACCGCCGCGTCCGGCAGCAAGGCCTCTCGCCGGCGAGCGGAGAGCCCGCTAGCGAGGCCACGAAGGGGAGAATGCTCTGGAGTAAACTCTAGGAGCGCCATCCGCCGCCGCCTGCGTCGGCACCAAGCACCGCAGCTTCTAGCTGCCCCGTCCGTTCCGCGTGCGCCATGGCGTCCCGTTGTGGTTGTGGACGCCGGCGTGGTTGTGGACGCCGCCGCGTTCTCGTCAACCTGAAGCTCCGGCGCCCCTTTGTCGCCGCGGCGCGCGTTCTGCGGTGCGCCTCGCCAGTCACCGTGGCGTTCCGTCGCGCCGTGCGCGCGTGCTCTGAGTAGCGCGCGCACGCGAGAACGCGGCGTCTCCCGCCCACGTCGGGCGTGGCGCTGTGGTGGAGTGGAGGGAGAAGTAGGCTGCGGCGGCGGCGACGTTTGACGATCGGGCTGAAGGGACGGCGTGGCTGCAGGCTGCCTACTGGTGTCAGGTTGTTCGGGAAGCAAGGGGTCTGGTGAGGCAGGCAGGCCGTCGCCGGGCGTGTCCGTCTCGTGGTGACTGGCGATGTGGGAGGCAATGCAGAGCTCAGCGGCCTCAGGTTGGGCGGCATGGCGCTTTCTTGCTCAATCTCCTCTGCTTCAGCTCCAGGGTGAAGAGAGCCGTTTGCCACTTCCAGTGTACGCCGTGCACAGGGTATCAAATCCCAGTTAACAAACATTACTTCTTACTTAAGATCCACATGACACAGATTTTGTATATGTAACTCTGTAACCAATAAGATGCTGTTGCTCCTACATACTGCCCCTGTATTTTAAGCGTTACACTTGTACTCTTGCCCTGACAGTATGTGTACTATGGTTTTTTGGGCTGAGATTTGTCCTCAATTATGAATATTAGTTCCGATATTCGTTCATTTCCCTGCAAAATTTAACTTTTATAACTCAATTATGGCCGCTTTCCCTTATGGATCCATATCACATGATTTTGAGTTTCAGGCTACTAAGTCACGTTCCTTTTCATTCTGCATCCAGTCCATGAGCGATCTTTGCATCAGCCGGACGGGAGAATGGGCTACCCATAAGTCGAGCGAGTGAGTCATCATACGTGTCTGACTTTCTCTCCGTAGGTCTTCCAAAAGCTCTCCGTGTTCTCATGCTTGCTCCCTGCATGCTCGTGCTTGGCTTCTCAACCTGTACGAGTGCACATCCATATTTAGACCTCCAAATCATTTGGTAGAGTGTTGCTTCAGCATTCTGGCAGAAGTAACCTATTGCCCTTGATAGCATGATCTCTTAATAAACTTGGAGAGGTCTTCTGTTTGCTGTACACAGTCGGCAAGACCTGGCACTGCAAGTTAAATTCAATTAGTAAATAGAGTAAAATTATTTTTAAAATATAGCGAATCTAGGATTTCGAGATAGGGTGGTCCAATGAAACAGCTTTTAAGAACATTTAAAAAACAAATCAACCTAATCTTATAAAGTTTTAGTTTCTCGCTTTTCACCTTCTCAATTTGTCGGAACATGTCCACTTAGATCATGGTTTTGAGTCCATAGGCCTGCATTGGGCGGGCCATGTTAGGCTTGAAACTTGGGCCCCCGTCTTGGCGTTTGGGCTACATGCCTACATCAAAAAGATCAAACGACGCCTAAACCAAACAGTGGCCCACTCGACGCTTCTCTTGTCGATTGCGTGCAATGCAATGCTCGGCCTGTGTCGTTCCCGTTTCATCGATGAGTCGATGATCGCCGATCCATTAGTCCATTACTCTTGTTTTTGTTTTCACGTGCTGTTCCTTTTGTATTTTTTTTCTTTCCTTTTACTGTACCTTTTTTACTAAGTGCATCCCTCTTCTGGAGAGCGCGTTAGTTGGTGAGCCACTTGAGCACAAACCACAAAGCCAGGGGCTCGAACGAACGGCTCATATTATAAGTTAACTTTTTCAAAAAAAAAAAGGAAGAGGAAAGGGGGAAAGCACCTTGATTTGTCAGTTGCAGCACGCTGATGAGTGATAATACCAGAGTGTGTAGCACCACCAGCCACTTGCATGGCAGCAGTGCGTACGTGCATGGACTCGTGAGTTGGCCACCCTATAAATAAAACCAAAAAGGGAAAGAAAGGAGTAAGATTACTTCGCAGCTGCTAGCTGAGTACTGCAATATTTGCTTGTGCACGTACGGTCGATTAGACGCGCGCATTGTTGGACGACTCGACGGTCGCTGCGACGTCCAACTCGGGAGGCCCCCATCTAGAAACAATCTTCTGGCCCTGACAAGGATGCGACTGGCTAGTTGATGTGTGTTGCGTTGCGCCTGATGGTTACCAGCGTCCTACCGGCCTTTGCAGTTCGCACCACCCTTTCACCCTTTTGCCCACTTTAATTATTTTCCTAATAATAGAAAACGATAGAAGAGTAGTTAATCATACTCTCTCTCTCTCTCTCTCTCTCACGACTTTTCTCAGAGGGAGGGAAATCTTGTGAGTAGATTCATTCGACTTGACACTCCTTTAGTTTGCCTTTTCTATGCTTGTTGATGCTGTTTCAGGCTGAATGGTGACCAGTTGAGTGGATCCCTTGCACTTGACGGGCAGCTTTAGCCTTTCTGCTATCACGAGCCACTGCCCAGTCCGATTTTTCAAAATAATAATTCAGCCCCAGAAATTGCACATTTGCACTGACCGGCACGCAGCGCCTCTGGCATGCATGCCGGGCGTTTCATCAGTCCCAAGCTGGTGGTACCAGAGAGTTTGCTACAACTCATTAATGCTGCATGATCAGGTCCGTCCCTTAATAATCAGGGATCATCAGTGGTTAGTCCGCTCGGAAGCTGATTATTAATAAAAGCTACCACTAGCAATCGTTGAGGAGGCCCTTGCATCTTCAATGGGTTTGAATTTCGTACCACGTCAAATACACCTTGTATTATATTTAAACAGGGACAGCGTTGTGGGCATCACTCCGATTCCATGTGTCGGTTGGGTTCTCTCGTTTGTTGTAGTTGCGAAAGTTCACCGAGATAGAAAAGAAAAACCTAAAAAAAATGAACAAATGGTCGTTCGAACAGTGGAACCAACACGAGGAGAGGACTACCAGGGGCAAAGCCGTACTTCAATGCAAGCTCGGGGCGGCGGCGGGCCCAAATCAAACCGCGAGAGCGGGAGCGGGATCTCACGGGCGGGTCGTTTCGCATTTATGCGTGAACCCCCCTGGAATATCTAACAATTACCGCTCACACCCTTTGTCCCTCGGACACTTCACCCCCCCCCCCCCCCCCCCCGCGTTTCGTTTCCCCCTCTCCTCTCCCGTCTGCCTGCCGCTGCTCCCTCCCTCACGCAGTCACGCTGCCCGCGCTCTCTCGGCGGCCGCAATCCGCATTGCTGCTCGCGGAGGAGGCGGAGGCGGCGAGGCCGGCCGGAGCTGGGATCCGCCGCCGGCACCGGGTTCCGGAGAGGTGAGCCCCTCCCCGAGAGAGATCCCCCATGCTCGCCATGCTGCCTGTTACTCTCCCCCTTTCTGAATTTTCGGAGTTTCTGTTCCTGGTCGAGTTTGCCGCGGCGTTTCCTGAGCGACTGGTGCCCGGCGAGACTGCGGCGTCGGTTCCGCGGGATTTCTCGGGGTCTGGGTCTCGCCGTGGTGGCTGGTTCCGTAGGGGATTCCTCGGTTCCGCTCCCGCGGAATGCCGGAGAGGTTTATGCGGCCGGTGGGCGGCCTAGGGTTTAAGAGCCGCCGGGACTCGATTTTCGGGGGAGTGATTTGAGCTTGTTTTCGACGCCTCTCGAGTTCGTTTGCGATTTCAATCGCCGCGCCGAAGTTCCGTTTGGTTTTGATTTTGAATTCCGACCAAAACTTGCGGTCACTGCGCTGTTGTTTCTCTCTCTCCCTGTACAGACCGATTTTGTGCTTATTTCTGGTAAGCTTTGATGTTCCGAGTATATTTTTGTACGGGGCCATGGCCACTGACATCGTGCTTGCACGGTTTCATCGTTCCGTCCAACCGGCAATAACTTCATCGAGGCGTTGAGGTGTTGACAATTCCGTTGGCAGTTTCATGTTACAGACAACTGTTTGATTGCTGCAAGTTTGTGGTTGTTGCACTTGCATAATTGTTGGGCGGATGGGCAATAATTCATCTATATCACCCTTCAAAAAAAAAATCATCTTTATGTCACTAACTCAGGTGTTCCTTTTGTGTGTGGCAATCAGGTCACATATGCTTCTATCATTGAGAGATTCCGGGCTTGACTAGGACGCATTTGGGGTGGAGCTGTTGAGGAACCCATTGTTGTTGGAGGGGAATGGAAACTCCATCAGAGGCCTCAAAGGCGGCGGATGGTAAACCAGTGAAGCCACGGCCAGTGGCACCCACTGGTAGGTTCGCGTTGGGGACCGCCTCGTCAATCAAAAAGCGGGCTGATGGTGCAGCTTCAGCGGAGGCGGCCGCTTCACGGTCTTCCATGATGAAGTCTACTTCATTGGTGAATGCCAGTTCGGTGCAGAGAAGAAGCAGCACAGGAACGGTTGGGAAGCAACAGGACAATGGGAGTTCAGTTGTTGCTAAGAAGGCTAGTCCTACGCTGTCGGACGGGGCAAAAAAGAGTAAGCCGGTGCCTGCTGCATCTGTCAGCTCAAAGCCGGCAGTGGATAAGAAATCATCATTGACTGAGAGGGCAACGGCAGATTCGGTGAAGAAACCTGCTGTTAAGGCATCCCCAACCTCAACACTGAAGAGGGTTCAGTCAAAGACAGAGAGCTCCAAGGGCAGCAGTGCCAGCACGAGGAGAGTGGCATCCAACACTTCTCTGCAATCACCACGTTCTGTTACAAGCACTGCCTCAAAGAAATCAGGTTCTCTGACATCATCGTCTGTGCCTAGTCGGAGGAAGAGCTCAACTGCAGATAGCCGTGATTCAAGGTTCATGATGCTGCCACAGGTGGATTTGAAGGCTAGTGATGAAGTGGTTAGTGCTGTTCTTCTGCATTTTTTTAAACAATCCAGATAACAGCATGATTTGGTGGTTTGGTCTGTTCAACACCTTTTCCCTTACTGTAGAGACTGGATTCAAGAGGTCATAGGGTTCGTAGTCTGAAGCAGTTGAGATTATCACCTGCTCTTGAGGTAAGCTTATCCAGCTTCCTGTCTTCTCTTCTGTTTCCTAGTTCTCTCTGTTTTCTGCTCTTTGGTAATAAATGAACAGTATAATGCTGCTGATTTTCTGCAAGCTTGCAAGTAGCATTCTATGAAGTATGCATGAAGAAGACAACCTGCATTAGTTATGTCCATGAAATAGCAGGAACTTCTGCTGACCAACATTTTTTTTTGTTTCTAGTTTGTGTATCTGAGGGACAACCTTTTATCGAGTTTGGAGGGCATTGAAATTCTCAAGGGAGTAAAGGTATTCCTTGAGCTTAATTTTATTGTTTTTTCCACCATGTGCCATGCCATACATAGGCTAATCGCTTGTTTGATTCTGGGCTACTAGCTTATGTCTGTTGTAACACTTGCAGGTTCTTGATTTGAGCTTTAATGATTTTAAGCTCCCAGGTTTCGAGCCTCTCAGGAATTGCATTGTCCTCCAGGTTTGTGCTATCCCCACCATATTGATTGAAATTATAGATGGCTTACATGCACTTATTTTTTTTTGTACACTATGCCATGTAGCAACTTTATCTTGCTGGAAATCAAATAACTTCACTTGCTAGCCTTCCTGAACTTCCTAACTTGGAGGTATGACGCTATTGCCGACTTGATCCTAGCAGTTAATCTTTACTTACTTTGACATAGATTAACATCTTCCACTTATCTCTCTCTCTCTGTACCAGTTCCTTTCTGTTGCTCAAAACAGGCTAAAGTCACTCTGTATGGCTCAGCAGCCCCGACTTCAAGTGAGTATGCTAATTGTTTTTTTGGTTTTTATTTATTTATGTATTTTTTGATTTGAACACAACAGGATCTTCCACGATGGCCTTAAACTGGTGTTTCTCTTCATACAGGTGTTAGCGGCTAGCAGAAACAAAATATCAACTTTGAAGGGATTTCCACATCTGCCTTCTCTGGAGGTCTGTTGTCTTTGAGTCTGTAGTCATGAGCCATTCACATCCTTATGTTGTTATTGAACCACTATTTCCACAAATATAGAAATCTATTTGATTCTGGCCTTTAACCACAGGCTATTTATCCCTCTCTTATGTAACAAGGTGACACATCAAGACTAAAGCCGACTATTGTTGCTAACAACACATGGAATTTTGAAAACAGACATTATGTAGTCCACTGATTAAAATGGACAGTAACTCTGTTGTTCTTGAACTATGATGTTATGGACAACTTATATGCATGAAAGGGACGATTCAAATTATCCATGAACACAAGTTACCAGTCTTTTTGGGGTTCAAACACTTCTAATCTTAATTTTCTGTATAAGAGTTATTTGATTGAATCACTACTATTGATATGCCTAGATGCTAGTCTGGTACAGCATGCTCACCTTGGATGTTTAACTGTCTGCAGCATTTACGTGTCGAGGAGAATCCACTGCTTGAGATGCTACACTTGGAAGCTGCTTCTATTCTGCTTATAGGTCCTACTTTGAAAAAGTTCAATGACCGAGGTATGTTCATACATCTTGTCACTGTTTGCTTGATTGGCTGATTTCATAGTGAGAAATATTCATCTTAATGCCCTAACAGCTTTGGGCTATTATGCATATAATCAATTCAGATTGGTAGTAGTGGGGATAAAGGATGATGATAATTGAAATATCTATATATCCAGATAATCCAGCTTTTTATTTGCATAAGAAAGGTTGCACGTCATTGTTGCGATTTTATGAAAAAGCTGAGAAAAGAGGTAGCTCAATTTCAATGGTCCATCTGCAAATATATGAGCATGAGCATCAGTAATTTCTACTATAGAGCCCCAACTATCGACAAAATTGCTATTATACTGCATGTTCTAATGGAGGCACACACTAAGTTGTTTGGTGCACGAATGTCATATCGAATTACTTTGATACATTTCATATTTCTGAAGTGGGCATCTGATGCAGATCTGAATCCCAATGAGGCTGAGGTATCGAAGCAATATCCTGCTCATACAGCTATCTGCATTCGCGATGGCTGGGAATTTTGCTCCCCTGAACTTGCTGCTGGTATGGTTTTACTGGAGAAGAAAGACTGTTTGCTGACATTTTCTTTTTATCATCAAGAGTTGAAGGCTGATCCTGCTATTTTATTACTTCAAACTGTGTTTTTGATTAGAACCGTCTTCATTCTAATACAAATGGTGTGAGGCAGGCGGTAGTTAACCAGTTTTTTTCTCAATGCATACAGACAATTGTGTTGTGAGATAAGAACTTCATGTTCATGCAGAGATTAGCAGGCATGCTTGCTGTTTTTTCTTCTTGAAAAGTTACTGGATGTTGTATTCCTTTACTTTTTTCCATCATGAATCAAAACAGATTTGTTTCATGTCAAATCTTGAAGTCATTGCATGGACTAAGGCTGTAAATATATATGTCTACCTAGTTTCTATGTGTCATTGAGAGTTCTAAGTGCAAAATTATGTTGCTCGGACAGATTCAACATTTTCCTTCCTAGTTGAGCAATGGAAGAATAAGTTACCTCAAGATTACACGGTGAACAAAGCTTATGTTGACCATCCATTTGAAGAGGATCCATGCCACTGCCATTTTAGCTTCACAAGTCTTGGTAGTGAGGGTGAGCTAGTCCTCAAATACCAATGGTTTCTGGGTGGCAAAACACCAACTGATTTTGTGCCTATTCCTGAAGCATTGGACAAGGTATGATACTCCTTCAAGTGATCTGCATCAGACAAAATCATGCTTTAGACTTTTGTACAGTCATCCATGCCTCCTCTAGTCTCTAAGGAATACTTTTGGTTTATATTCAATTTATGATTGTATCCATCACAATTCCATCCTTCCTCTATTTTTATCAGCATCAATTGAATGGGGTTGAAATGACGAAATAACCTTGGTATTGCGAGTACTTGCTATGATGGTATTGCGAGTACTTCTGTCGTTTGATCCTTGTTCGCCAAATTGCCTAACTGTATCGATTATACTATTATATATTTATATGTTATTTGGACAAAGGATTCAGACCATAAATTCTATGACATGAAATCGAGACCACATTAATATCTTACAAAATCTTTAGCATCTAGTATACATTTCATCTCGTTTAATGTCATTCTGGTCTTACCGAATACAAAAACTTGTACGTCATACTGCTATTATCTGCAAATTCTAAGTCCCTGTCATCATTGTTGCACCATTTTGCTGTTATGCAACCTTTTTGCAAGCTCTAAACCCTTGGTATATGTAAACATAAGGTGTACTGGCCGAAGCACGAGGATGTTGGAAGATGTTTGAAAGTTGAATGCACCCCGATACTGAATGGTGCTGAATTTCCAGCCATTTTTGCTGTATCTTTACCTGTTTCTCCAGGTACATTAAAGGCTCATTTTATTAAGCAGTATTTGTTAAGCCAGATTTGTCAGGCTAGTTGTTCGATAGAGGCCAAGTTTGCTTGTAGAATTGTATATAGTAATATAACACTCCTATTGTAAAATTATAAAACCCTTTCAGTAGAAGTACTCAGAAAGTTCATTTGCTATCCCACAATATTTTGGGTTCTTCCGTTCTCGTTAGGGAGGTGATTTGGCATTCTTATGGGTGGTAATTGTTTTACTGACCTGCTGGCTGCTGGCGGATCACTTAATATAATTGATGCACCTACTCACTTCAAATCAAAACTGTAAAGTGCTGCTATATGTTCCTTAATCAGTTTTTTGTTTACCAGGTACTGGATGTCCAAAGGTCATTAATTTGACAGTCAGCGGTGAACTAGTGGAAGGAAACATACTAACTGGAGTTCCTGAAATTGCTTGGTGTGGTGGGACACCAGGAAAAGGTGTTGCAAGGTTTGTTTACTCTATTTACTCTGTATCTATCTTGGCCAAATGAACATTCTAAATGTGCTCAATGCTAAAAATTTCCTGTCTAAGAAATGTCACTGATTTTTTAACCCTTTTTTGAGTCTAGTTGGTTAAGGCGAAGGTGGAATGACAATGCTGTAGTAATTGATGGAGCGGAGGGGATGGAATATCAGCTGACAGTCAATGATATCAATTCAAGTTTAGTATTTATGTACACCCCTGTTACAGATGAAGGTGTCAAGGGGGAGCCACAATGTACAATGACAGATTTTGTAAAGGCTGGTATAGTACTTTGGCCCTGCAATTATCCTATGTTTTCGATAATACTCTTGTACTCTTTTAGTTTTCTGGAATTTCCCCGCTATTAAACTAACATGTATGCTACATATTTGGTTGGGTCAAAAGCTTCTCCATCATGTCTGTAAAAGGGTAGCAATGCATTTTAGTTTAGCCAAAAAGTAATGGGTTGCTTAAATTGTTTCACATGATATATTTTTTTGAAATCCTCTTTACATAAGAATCTCGCCCTTCTTTTTCCTAGGAAAGGCTCTAGAAAGTATTTTTTCAATATTATATGTATATTTGTATATTCAGCATTGAGCATTGGCATATGATGGTTCATCTGGTTATAGTTATCAAATCTTCAATTATCTACAGAACTGTTTGCTTGTTTCGATATTTAATGTAATTTTTTATTTGAGTAGTCATGTCAGTCTCAGTTTGCGAGTTCAAGAAAGCGGTTCATAAGCCTGCAGGGAACTGTTACCAACGTTTATCCCCTTTCTTATGTTTATAGCTGTTTTCCTATGGCATTGTTTCAGCAACACCATCAGTCAGCAATGTACATGTTCTGGGAGATATTGTTGAAGATAACGTTATCATAGGAAAGGGAAAATACTTTGGTGGCCGAGAGGGACTAAGCAAACTCCAGTGGTTTAGAGAGAAGAAAAATGGGTATGCGCCACTACTTGTCATCTCAAAGTATTGAATATAGGAAAAGCTTATGTGTTGGCTAGATTTTTCATCTCCAGCAGGCATCAGCGATTCAGAGTTCTTAAAATCACTGGCATTACGATATACAAGGATAACCTGTGATGTGCCATTTATAACACACGTTTCCATGCTTACACAGTAAAGTATATTTCCTAAATATTTACATAATACTTGAAAATCTGTAATGGTTGAACAATTACAAGCTAACAACTAAGAACACTTGAACAAAATTGTGCAGCTTAATACTTAAGATATAGATATGTCCTGATTGAAGGAACCATTCTTATGATTTCACATTTTCACTAGAAATGATTACTTGCAGCACCTATTGCTGGAGTTGTCCAAATAGATTGGTAGACACATCAAGCAGTGTCTGTGGACTGGACCTTTTTATCTTTACATTTTTAAGGAGCAACTTCTGAACCAAAGTCAACTTTGGGTCTGCTGAATACTGATTTGTAAACAAAACAGGGGAAACAAAAAAACACCATGTATACAAGTGGACTGGACACCATATAAATAACATGTCATGTAATCTGAACTGCCAGAGAACTGGATGAACACAAGTGCAAAACCATAAGTAATCCATATAACTAAGTCGAATGATTGTGGACACATATTTTATGCTTATGGGCAATTATTTGTTTGTACGCAGTGAATTTCTTCTTGTGCTGTCAGACAGCATGGAGTACACACTTACTAAGGAGGACGTTGGAAGGCACCTCAAATTTGTATATACCCCCGTCAACCTTGAAGGTCTGTTTGAATTGGCAGGCGCTAGCTGTAACATGTCTACTGCTTGTTCGTGCAAATATTATTTTGCACTAACATATACTAATGACTTCTCCAGGCCAGGAAGGTGAATCTGCTTGCGCGCTAACAGATGTAGTTAAGAAAGGTACTAATGTTTGACATTTGTGCGAATCGTGACATTTTTCCTTTCGGGAGAAGACTGAATACATGTGCGATTGCTTTGTGTTCCTTGTTTGGTCAGCCCCTCCAAAAGTCTTCAATTTAAAGATTGTTGGGGAAACAAGGGAGGGAAGCAAGGTATCTGCTAGTGCTACTGTTACAGGTGGAACTGAAGGGTCCAGCAGGGTTCAATTGTACAAGGCATCTTCCTCTGAATTTAAGAATGAACATGAGCTTGAAGCCCTTAGTACATCAAAAGTTTCTAAGGTAAGATCAGTTTTGTTCTCTGCTGCTGTCATTGATGCACTGCTCAAAACTATAGCCATTTTTGTTTGTTTTATTATGTTTAATGTGATAGAACTGAATTGCAATCTTCTTTTGATTCTATATTAGACATTCCGCATTCCTCTCAGTGCTGTTGGATATTATATTGTTGCAAAGTTTACACCTGTGGCACCTGATGGTGAAATCGGTGAACCAGCCTATGCTATATCAGATGGCGTTGTGGAAAGTAAGTGCATGTCAGTCAACCTTACCATTTTTTCTAAAAGGCTTCTTTTGAGTGTGCATTCTGGCATTTATGTTTATTATGTTCACATATCATGGCCATTCGTACTTCTTCCCACCGGCCCACTGTCTTCCCACTCACTGGCTTTGTTTGAGTGTTCATTCTGGCAATTATGTGTACTATGTTCATATTTCATGGCCATTCATAGTTCTGCCCACTGGTAGTCCACACTCAATTGCAATTATGTGGACTATTTTATCATGACCTTCTAGTAGGGGAGAAATGATAGTGCTTATTCTTCTACTTGAGTACTTCCATAAATTTAGGTGCCAGTAAATTTACCTTGGATAGTGCTGTAGCACCGGTTGAACTGAAATTAAATCAAGACTTTTACATTCATGTTTTGCAATATATAGGATAAGTGAAACTTTGAAGATAGATCAAATAATTAGCAATCCTTTTTCTGTAGAAGTGAGGGTAATCCTTTTGTTTTTAGCTGATACACCATCATTTGGTGAAGCACAAACTTGTGGTTTTGCCAGTAGTGCTGCCATTTCTATCTTTAAACAGCATCTTTACCTTTCCTTGTTGCAGCACTGCCACCCAGCCTGAACTTCTTAACAGTGACTGGTGAATTCTCTGAGGGTCAGATATTAACGGCATCATATGGGTATATCGGGGGACATGAAGGAAACAGTTTATATACTTGGCATCTTCATGAGGTATGTACTGTATTTTCTTGGTTTCTACTCGGTTCTGAGCAGCAGTGCTTGTTCTTTAGCCACTTTGCTTCACTGATATAAATTTTGACAGACTGAAGATGACGAAGGCACTCCAGCTTCGGAGGCATCTGGTTTGCTACAATACCGTGTTTCAAAGGAAGCTATTGGAAAGTTTGTTTCTTTCAAATGCACACCTATCAGGGATGATGGTATTGTTGGTGAGGCAAGAGCATTCATAGGAAAGGACAGAGTTACTCCAGGTGCTTCTGTTTTCTATATCTATCTTGAACAATTTTTTGAAATGGAAGACGTTATTCTATGTCATGAAAGAGATCTCTTTATTTGCTTCCTTGGCCTGGATGACAGGAGATGCATATTTAGAAACTAACTAGTGAATGAACCTGGATTCTCTATGAAATAAGTATAACACATGCTTTTGCAATATGTGTCCATGATGTGATGAACTCAAAGATGTGAATAATAAAAGAAATAGAAGAATGATTGTACATTGTTAAATTCTTTGTAGTTTCCTGCTTACTTTAGCTTTTTTTTGTGTTGAAGAAAAACTTCAGCTATTCTTTTTCTACATATGAAACCATGTGCCTTTCCTTGGTTGCTGTTGTGATATGTTCTAGACACCTATGATTGAACAAAAGTTCTTCATACATAACAGCTTTGTTTCAATATCTTTGCGCTGATGACAGGAATGCCAACATTACTTTCTCTTGAAGTAACTGGTGAGGCCATTGAAGGAACAACTATGGTTGCCAGCAAAAGATATTGGGGAGGAGAAGAAGGGGACACAATGTTCCGCTGGATATTGGTAGGCTGCTGTTATTAAATACTACTTTTCCTTTTTACTTGGTAATGTATGTAAGTACTAATAACCCGATTATACCTCGATCTCCATATAAATTCTTCCTGGGTTTCAACTCTCAGGGTACTTTGGACTGAAAGATTTGTTGTTGTTGTAGGCAAGTTCTGATGGAACTGAGAAAGAAATTGAAGGTGCAACAAGTTCATCATATACCTTGAAATGTGATGACATTGGCTTCTACATATCTGTGTTGTGCAAGCCTGTTAGAAATGATGGAGTTCATGGTTCTTTGGTGTCGACAGAAATGATTGGTCCTATTATACCAGGTAGATAAATTGACAACTATTACCTATTTGGAAAATATACATTTTTCTTTACTGTGTTGCTTTATGCACACACGCACTCACATGGGTGACTTAAATTTAGGCTGAGTAAATGAAGTCACATTTTTTTCGTAATTTATTTACAGGGCCACCAACATGCCAATCCCTTGAACTAGCTGGCTCTATGGTTGAAGGTGGTCGTTTGACCTTCCATGCTGAGTATACTGGAGGGTGAGATATACACTAGTGTTCCAGGTTATCATTAATATTTATATACTTGCTAAATTCTTTCTTCTCATTCTAGTTTGAGGGGAAGTTGCATCCAAGAATGGTTCAGGCTACATGGTGATGGTCGCAAGGAAAAGTTGGCTGCTGATGGTCAGTTCATATAGTTGTTTTAGGACATATGCTATCGCACACAACTCCAATATTTTCTGTCCTTTTCTCCTTGCAGACCTAACTGTTAATTATTCTCTTATAATAGAATGTTTAGATCTTGATCTAGCTGATGTGGATTGCCGGATCGAACTGGTATATACACCTGTACGAGAAGATGGATTACAGGGATCACCCAGGAGTGTTATTTCGGATACAATCTTACCTGGTTCGTGTTTCTTCAAAAATTGCCTTGTTGTAGTTGTACTGTTTGGTACAAAAGGTTTGGCAACTAGTATTTTCTTATTATTAGTATTTCCTTTTGCTTTGTGTGTGTGTGTGTGTGTGTTGGGGGGGGGGGGGGGGGGGGGGTAGGACCACCACAAGACTATGGCATAAGCAACCATTTTATGTGATGCAGAGATACAAATTCTGTGCTGTGTACGTACATGATAAGAAAACAATGTGAAACAAAATCCTATCAGTCCATGTATTGATTAATGATTATATGTTAACCCATCCTTTCATGCAGGGGAGCCGAAGGGTGTCAATCTTGTTCTACCTGAGTGTTTTGAGGACAATGAAATTTCTCCCATCAAAACCTACTTTGGTGGCAAGGAAGGCACTGGGAAATATATATGGTTTCGAAATAAAGAGAAACCTGATAACTTGGAATTTGATCTGGTTGCTGCATCTTCAGAAGTTGTTGGAGAAACCTTGTGCGTTCTTTTACTTGCTGCATCAAATTTGTTTGTGTTGGATGATTCATATAAGGAAGTAATCCCTTGAGATGGATTTTGTAACAGAAAATACAAGCTTTCATTGGATGATGTTGGTTCCTACCTGGTTCTTTATTGGGTTCCTACACGATATGATGGAAAGACTGGCGACCCAGTGATGGCTATCACTGATGACCCAGTCATGGCAGGTTTGCCCCTTCATATGTTCCTGCTTGACATTTTTTATGTTCATGCACTGCCTCCAGATCCTTACTCTTTTCATAATACATGCAGCTTTTCCATCTGTTTCGGACGTTCACTTGGAGCAGAAAAATTCAGACGTATATTGTGGACTAGGCATCTATTATGGTGGATATGAGGGATCAAGCTTGTATAGGTGGTACAGGGAATCTAGTGATGGAACCAGGATTCATATAGATGGTGCTGATTCAGTCACACATGAAGTGACGGATGCTGATTATAGCTGCCGTCTACTGTTTGGGTAAACTACTTTAGTCTATGTTGATTTTGTGTTTACACACTTGTTATACGGCCCAGTTGCATTGCTTTATTCCATAGTAGTAAGGTAAAACTATTGATATATGCATTAGTTTACAATGATATACTACATATATACACTTGAAATTGACCATGATATGATGAATAATTTGGTCGAAAAAACAGTTGAACATTCTAACCGGATGGCTTAATAAGCAATTTTCTCATTTGGCAGATATACTCCTGTTCGTTCAGATGGGATAACTGGTGAAGAAAAGCTGTCTGAACCATCTGATGTAATTTTGCCAGGCAAGTCTCTGATCCTATTGAATGTTAGCTTTACGTCACTCCCACCATGCTTACAACTCTATACGGCTATACCCCAACTCAACTTCTGTGGCCCAGGGTCGTCCCGCATCTTTGCAGTTTTGTGTAACCACAAGTGTTCCTTGTCAATTTCCTTTCAGAACCACTCAAAATCGATGCACTCGTTTTCAAGGGAAATCAGGTTGAGAGAGAAACACTAACTGTTATCGAACAAATTCCAAGCAGTGAGGTCCAACAACATATATGGAATAATTACAAGAATGAGATGAAATATCAATGGTAAGAAGCAAATCCACCCCTCTCTCTCTTCTCTCTCTCTCTCTCTCTCACCTTTGTTTAATGTGTACGTGGCACTTACTGTGGGTCTCTGGATGCAGGTTTGTTTCCAGTGGATCAGGAGAAGATCAGTCTTTTGAACCCTTGGCAACCCAGTGCTCTCGGTCATACAAAGTGCGCTTTGAGGATATTGGCCGTTGCCTGAAATGCGAATGCTTTGTCACTGATGTATTTGGACGATCTAGTGAGCTGGTGTCTGCTGTGACTGCTCCTATTTTGCCAGGTCTTTTGTTTTCCACCTATACCTCTTTTTTCTTAGTACCAAAATAGCTTGCATTTTAGTATTTTACAATGCATGAAAATTTATTTCTGTGACGAGCAAAGATTCTACCTTTGTAAAGCATTTTACAATTCATGAAAGTTATTTTTCTAGACCAATATGATTTGGATTTTAAAGAAGTATTTACTGACTCCAAATAGGATCTGTTCTCTAGGCTGATACCACTGCATCCTTGACTACCTGTTGGGGTTTGGGATGCATTGTATTTTTGTTAGTCCAATATTTGTAGGTCCTGTCATCTTCACCGAAGTTCTAGTTACTCTGGCACTTTGTTTTGAACTTTGATTTTTTTTTGTTAGTTCAGCTTATACATGCTTTTTGTCATCTTTCTTGATGAATTTGGGCATACTGCACACTAAAGAAAACACTCTTGGCTTAGCGTCTAATGCAATGTTAAACTCTTACTTGAAAGTGAAATTACATTGATTGCTGTGTTTGTGTCGCTATACGTTTTATTAAAGAATGATAGAATATGCAATATCATTAAACAGTGTTATATTTGGTTTTAATAGGAAGGCCTAAAATTGAAAAACTGGAGATTGAAGGAAGAGGTTTTCACACTAACCTATATGCTGTTCGGGGTACCTATAGTGGAGGCAAAGAAGGCAAGAGTAAAATACAATGGCTCAGATCAATGGTTGGAAGTCCTGATCTCATCTCTATACCTGGTATGATTTTGCTGTAAATCTGTAATGCTGGTGATGTGTATACACTTTAACTGTAATGTAATGTTTTACATTTAATGTGCATGAATGTTTGCCCAATTTTTGGTGCTTGTATGCAATATGCATGTACTTGAAGTTATAATATAACTGAACCAACTTCTTGTTCAGGTGAAATTGGAAGAATGTATGAAGCTAATGTTGACGATGTTGGGTATAGACTTGTTGCAATTTATACACCTGTGAGAGAGGATGGAGTTGAGGGACAACCTATTTCAGTTTCAACAGAGCCGATTGCAGTTGGTACAGTCAAATCACCTACCATACCGTTTCCTGTTCATTTTCATTTATTGTTGATTCCTGCAATTTTATCTGGTTTTAAGCACTAAGTACTGGTGCTGTCATCTTATGCAGAGCCTGAAATTTACAAGGAAGTGAAACAGAAGCTGGACGATGGTTCAGTCAAATTTGAGGTGACACTGATTTAATTTATAATGGTGTTATTTGCTGGTATTTTAGAGCCATCATAGTGAGCTACTTGCACCGCTGTTGGCTGTTGCTGAGAATGAGCGTTTCTTGGTCGGCTATTTCCCCTCTAAAACCTAGTGCTGATAAACTCCACAGCAGAGTGACCATTTCTTTGAAAAGCAACAATTTCAAGCCTAATACTGCCCATTTTGTGCTATTTCCACAACAATTCTATACCTATCAGTTATCTTCAATGTAATTTATTCTTTGTTTCTGCCTGAACAGGTTCTGTGTGACAAGGACCGAACACCCAAAAAGGTACGCCATGCCATAACCTGCATGCTCACCCTGGACTTCAGCTACAACTAACAATTCCATTTTGCAAACACAACAGGCGCAAGTAATGGGACATTTGGAGCGTAGAGTTTTGGAAGTCAACCGAAAGAGGATTAAAGTAGTAAAGCCTGGATCCAAGACATCATTCCCCGCGACTGAAGTACGAGGAACATATGCTCCACCTTTCCATGTGAGTTCTTCAAGTGACCACTATGAATCTATTACAGGTAGATATTTTCTCGACTTTTAGACGTAGGGATGACGGTAAAAATTAATTGAATCTTGCAGGTTGAGCTGTATCGCAATGATCAGCACCGCTTCAAGATTGTCGTCGATGGTGAGAGCGAAGTCGACCTGATGGTGCAGACGCGGCACATGCGTGACGTCATCATCCTCACGATCAGAGGCCTCGCCCAGAAGTTCAACAGCACCTCCCTCAACACGCTTCTAAAGATCGAGGCATGATGGAGGAATAGGGGGATACCTACCTGAAACACCTGACAGTGTAAAACCAACTAGTACTAGGGAAGTCGTTCCATATTACAATTGCCGGTTAGAGTGCGTGTATTTAGTAGGATTTGAAGCGTGGCAGATTTGTGTGTGGGTGTGGGATGGCGTGCGTGCTGCGTTACAGGTTTTTGCTGGTTGATTTATCAAATCAGGAGCAGCATCAGCTGGTTGCTCCTCTGACTAGTCATGAAATGTACATAGGAGTGTCAGAGTGAGAGAGTGGTGTTGCTTGGTGCTGTATTTATGCACAGGTGGTGTTTGTCAAGTGTCAACTGCCATTTCTGACTCCAAGCTTGTTGATGAGGTAGTTTTGCTAATTTTTTTGTAAAATAGGTATTTTGGCCCCTCAGCTTTATCCTAAGGGTCAAATTCATCCCTCAACTTTTAAATTGATCAATATAGTCCCTCAACTTCTGTTTTGAGGTCAAACTCATTCTTATGCTAATATCATACTTCATAATAATATGTGATAAATGCAAAAAGTTCTTTTTACCCTTGGTTTCTTTTTCCCCTCCTCAATTTCTATTGTTTGTGTCACTAACTTTCAGCAACAATTTTACTCTCCATACGTATGATGCGTGGGTAAATAAAAGTCTATGATCCAAATTAAACACTTGTGATGTTCAGCTCTTAAATGAATTTTAGGAGGGGAAAGAGCTAAGGGTAAAAAGGATTTTTTCATAAATATCATATTATTATGGAGTATAATATCAGCATAAGGATGAGTTTGACTAAAAAAGAAGTTGAGGGACTATATTGGCCAATCTTAAAGTTGAGGGATGAAATTGACCCTTGACTCAAAGTTGAGGGGCTAAAACGCCCATTTTAACCGGCTTTGCGTACATGAAACTAGTTGGGCGAACGCTGGTCAGAATGCCTGCACATTCTTTTCTGTACGGGCAGTAGTACTCTACGAAGCTGTATTTGCATACGTGTTATGCTGCGAATGTAAATTCATCTGTGGACGGAAATGGTAAAGGAGACATTTTACTTTTACGATTGGTGTTCCATCATTTCCTTCTGTTTTGCTCTCCCTCACACACAGACAGGTATCTTCACCAAGCTTGCTGACGACCAACTCCACAGGCGACAGAACCTGCAGCTGTTTCTCTCGGGGTCAGGCCTCAGCAAGCAATGTGAGAGCAGTATCTTATCCAATCCCACGTGGCAGCTCCCCTACTCTAACCAGGGCGCGCCACGTCAGCGCCGAGGATCCGGAACCTATCCACGAGTGGCCGCTGCAGGCCACAAGCTGTTCCTGTGGCTCCCACCCCCCATCACCCGTGTCCAAGCTTTAAGACACGCACACTCCACAACCGCCACGCCTGAAGTACCACACGTTCAGCTCCGACAGCAGAGCAGCGCAGACGTCGCCATGGCTTCCCAGCTCTCCGCCGCCGCGTCCATGTCCGCCGCCGTGCCGCAGTTCCACGGCCTCCGGGGCTACGCCTCGCCCCGGTCCGTGGCGGCGCTGCCGCCGGTGAGGGCCGGCAGGAAGCGGGCGCAGGGCATCCGGTGCGACTACATCGGCTCGGCCACCAACCAGGTACCAATCGCTTTAATCTGACGGCGCGCAGCAAATAAGTTTGGTTGGTAATGGTGAATGCGTGCACGGTGGCAGATCATGGTGCTGTCGACGACGCTGATGCTGTTCGCGGGGCGGTTCGGGCTGGCGCCGTCGGCGAACCGGAAGGCGACGGCGGGGCTGAAGCTGGAGTCCCGCGACTCGGGCCTGCAGACCGGCGACCCCGCCGGGTTCACGCTCGCCGACACGCTGGCCTGCGGCGCCGTCGGCCACATCATCGGCGTCGGCATCGTGCTCGGGCTCAAGAACACCGGCGCGCTCGACCAGATCATCGGCTAGGTCCACTGTTTGCCTCTGTCGCCTTATGTAACCTCCGTGTGTACAGTACACTGACTGTGCGCGCACGCATCTCGTTCCAATGGACATAGCTTGTTACTGCTCCTTTTGTCCCCAGATTATCAGGTTCAGCATGTTCTCTTGACATTCTTTCAGAGCGAGTTAACAGAATTTTTCAGCGAAACAGTTCAGATTCAAAGTTTTTCAACAGAGCTATCCAACCAAAGAGAGTGTAGTAGTATAGTATACTGTAGAAAAGATGCTATATATTCAAACAAAGAACAAATAAATAACAAAAATAGGTCACGAAACTCGGAAAGGAGAGGAGGCAATCGAGGAGTCAGAGTTGGATTGACAGTCACCATAACAATCCGCCATCGACACGGACAGTATGACTGGGCGTCAGTGCGATTATCATCACCCTCCTCGCTGTCACCCCCAAAAATATTTCTCAATCTCAACAATTAACACCAAGGCAAACACACGCAGAGGAGAATACCTCCATTTCTTTCGAGGTTTCAGAAGCTCGTTCATCATGGACAGCAGCTGCTCAAGAACAGGATAAAGCAAGGGCACGCATGGCGTGACAGAGTTTCAGATCTGGACGCTGTCAATCAGCAGCACAGGAGTCATGCGTACGGTCACGATGAATCATCAGAGTCATCGTTGCCAAAACCGCCACGCCCCCAACTCGAAAATCAACGAACGAAGAAGCACAATATATATAAGAATGAAAACCGGCGAAACCGAAACACGAGAAAGCAAAATTCAAAAAAAGAAAAAAGAAAAAAGAAAGGAAGTTCACGGTTATTTGAGGATCGGAGGAACTCGTTCGCCATCAAAGGATCGACTGAAAACCGAAGGAAGAAGCGCACCCTTTGTGCTCACCTTGCACTGAAGATCTTGCTCGAAAAAAAAGGACAAGAGTGTATGCTCAATGGCCATTACTTATGAGCAGCGTGCGAGCTTTCCGGTGGGTCCGTTTCGCGCGTTCTAGAGCGGGTGACGCCTAAGGCATTCTCGAATCTGGAGTGGATCGAGTGGAGTGGTTGGCAGCCGCGGCGTGCCGCCGGATCATGCAGGCGACGGCCAGGATCCATCCATCTTTACCCATGGAGTCATGGTAGGGACGTAGGGTCAGTACTCACTGGTGCTCTCTCGAAGCCTGAAGAGGTGGCAGACCGTCACGGCTGATCCGTGTCCGCTGGAAGCTTCTGGATGGCGCATGCTTATTCGTGCTAGGAATCGGTTCCCGATCTTTTCTGTTTTTTTTTCCTTTTTATTTAAAGAAGAGGGCAATGCAAAAAAGGTTGGGGTGTATTTTTAGTGTACGAGAAATTACACACGCCAAACAAAATAAAGCAACGTGCCTGTACAGATGCATAGGAGCCGCTTTGCTGCAACAAAATGGCTGTCTGAAAAAAAAAAGAGAGATCAATTTTCGGTAGGCGTATCACAGGCAAGAGCTTCGATGCGTCATTGCGGAAAGGTACTCGTATACTGGGGGATATAGAGGCATAGAGCAACGGTACACGATGATTGCTAGCAAAAGGGGTTAAAGTAAAGATTCGAGGGCATAATTGTGATGAAGAAGTCCAACCCAAGGGCTCAAGTGCAAGTAGCAGCAGATGATTGCAGCTCCAGCCTCTGCCCTCTAACAAGCATCTGAGGATTTGATTGTGAACATAATCGTTCCTCTAGGGCGAAAAAGAGAGGCGCTAGGGCAGGGCTGATAGAGAGGACAACATTCGATGGTCAAGCCGAAAACAAAACGGGCATACCTGTTAGAGAATGTAAGAAGCAAGGGCCTAACAGCAAACAAAAAGTTACGGGGTCAAAACTGTTAGAAGTCAGTGGAGGACGAAATCGTGAATAAGATGTGGAGCGGGAGGGCATATCTGCAAGAGAAACCGGAAGCACCAGGGACCGGCGCGCAAAATCTCAAAAAAATTTGGACCATTTCTCGATTTGTGCGTGTCATCCTTGCGCAGGGGCCATGCTAATCTTCTCTGTATCGTTCCAATTTTATCGGATGTCTCCGAAGAGACAACTCGGCGCTGGCGTCTCGGATTATAAGCTGTGCTCCCTCTTCGTGAGTTGCCGAGGTGGGACTAAACGTTGGCTTGCTGCCCCGCGCGTTGGCTGCTTCTCCGCAGGCCGCAGTGGCCCGCCCGATCTCCCAGGACTGCTGTATGGGCTTCGGCGCGGTGCTTCGTATTGGGCCGTGGCCCGTGTTTCTCCGTTGCCATTTCTCTTTCTGTGAGGAAATTTTGGCACATATGCGACCACGCTTTGCGAAGGGCAAATAAATACAAGAAACCCTGAGACTCAGGCTCTACTGTATGAGTAGAAAAAGTTTTGATTTCCTGAAAAAAATAGGAAGCCTAGTATCATTGATAAATCCTAATAACGAACTCCTGCAAACACCATTGTGTTTTCTAAACACAGACTAAGATAGAGTATTTGTTAACAAAATTTATACACAAAAATGTAGCAACCACAGAAGGAAACCACCATAACACTGACATTTCATCACATCACATTTCTTTTACGCATCCAGTGCCTGATCAGACCGTGTCTACATCACGGATCGAGAATTTCTAAACTATCAGCCCAAGCGCGATCAGAGATGCAGCGACCGTGGCCGTCCACGCCCTTCCCAACATTGCCGAGGAAGCTGCTGCAGAAGTCCTGCACCATGCCAACAAAGTTTACCACCCGTCACATGAATCATGGATTACCACAAGTCAGAGGTCGAAGAAAACATTTGCGGTGGATTTCACTTACTCAGATGCCAGGAACTTGCATGATCCAAAACCTGAAAAGAACGCAGCGAGGAGCAGACCATCAGAATTGAGATCACTGAACAATGCGATGATCAAAACGAACGCCAGATCGATGGAGTACAAGGCACAACAGTTAAATTACATACTGGGGTCCCGCTTGACGAGGGCTCCGGCGCCGCCGAAGTTGCAGGCAATGTCGGAGTTGCCGTTCTGCTGGTAGAAGATGTTGAAGGCGTAGGAGGCGTGGGTGAGGAGCGTGTTCGGCTGGTAGCACCGGCCGCCCTGCTGCAGCGGGGAGCAGTCGGCGCCGCCGGGCCCGCACGCCCAGTCCAGCGCGTTCTGGAGGTCCTCCTGGGAGGCGCCCGGCCGGGCCACGCACCACGTCACGCCGTTGATGAACGTCATGTTGCCTTCCGGTGGCGACAGCGTCGGGATCGGCGTCACCGACTCCGCCTTCTCCTGTGGTGCGACGCGGCCTGCTGCAGAGTCTGCTCAACACGCAGGAAGCAGGTAGAGTTATGATGTGAATTCAGAGAAATGATTCTGTCATCAGACATTGTGGGAACAACCATTGGAGAAATCTACCAGTATTACCAACCTATGAACCATCCAAGAATCAGAAGGCCGTGCATGATCATCAGCTCCTTTCTCTTCATGGCTGAAGCAGAAGTTACAGAACCTGAAACAGTTCCTGCTTTTCACTCTGCCCTCCTCCGTGTGGGAGTGTCTAGGGAATATAACGAGAGTATGTGTGAAGAGCAGCTGTGTCGACAGGAAAGCAGACACTGTTCATGGGAAAAAGGGCTGGATTTCACTCGGATCACTAAGCAAGACGTGCACACGGAAAGCACCCCCGGGTGCTTGCTATGGTGCATATTTATGGCCATGGGAGGGAGGTGGCATGAAGTGGCACAAAGAACCAGTTTGCAGAGAGAGACACATTTTGCACCTAACAGAGGAACAGTCTACTGGATCCTCAGACCATGTGGTCTCAGTTTGACCAACTTGGCTCAAATTAACCCAATTTACTACTACTAACATTTGATGCTCATGACATTCAATAAAAGGAAATCAGTGAGCTTTATCATGTTTATTAAAAACAATGCATGCAGGTGGTTTGCTCAGGTGGTATTGCAGTTCGTGCAACATGTCTGAAGCAAAGTAGGCTAGGATTATATCAGCATCTCACTCAGTTTTTAGACTGTATAACCAGTACAGGGACCTTTATGAATACAATAGAATATTGAGGGGGAATGACTTGAAGGCCAGGAAACCATGGATTCTTATGCTGATATGCATGCATGGGCATGATTTCTAGGACAAAAGGAAACTTAGCCACTAGATTCCAGGAGATGTGAAGGGGCCAAGTGCATGTTCTCATACCTTTTCTTTGTTGTTTCATGGTAAATAAGTTGGGCTTAATGAAGGGCTTTCCTTGTGTATTAAGGGAAGAACCTTCACTTTACAATAACTGAAGCTAACGAAGGGGCTTCCGTGAACAAGGGAAAAAGTTAAGAATAATTGCCTCTGTTGCACTGGGAACGAAACTGGAATTCTGAAACTGGAGGATGAAAAATGATGAACTGTCGGTGGTGCTGGGGAAACTTGAACAAAACTTGTTGGCTTGTGCAATCAGAATCCAGTGCAACTTATCGATCATAGGACAGTCAATTCATGTAGTATAGTAATCAACTACCAGTAATCTTTACATGAACATGAACCACCTTTAAAATGGTGGAACCTACTGCGATCCCGCACAATGATTTCCCGATCATAAATCTTTGATATCAGCTTAATTGCCATATGACAATCCCCACATACCCTTAAGTTCTTCACTATCCTGATGGGAGTACTAGGGAGAGACTTCAGCAAGGCAAATGCAATGGCCAACCTCTCACTATGGTAGTTCAAGGCAGTCTCCTTCTCTTCTTCCTCTATATCTGCCAATACATTGCTTGTGCGAGGGATGTAGCCTTCACGTCTGAGTCGCTCAGCTATCTGAGCAAGCATTTTGTATATCTGTTCACTCTCAGGATGAGACCTATCACCCATAACAAACTCATACACGGAGTTGCGGAGCTCCACAAGGCTGCGCCCAGGGTTCTTCCTCACCCCATCCTTGACCATTGTTTTCCTAAGCACATGAACATCCGCCCATCTCCCAACAGCAGCATAAAGGTTTGAGAGGAGAACGTAATCTCCACTATGCCCTGGATCAAGCTCAACCAGCCTTGCCCAAGCAGCCTCCCCAAGTTCCAACTTCTTGTACATTGCACAAGCACCCAGCAAGGTCCTCCACACGACAGCATTGGGCTCCAATGGCATGGTGACAATATAATCATAAGCTTTCTCAACTTTACCAGCTCTCCCCAACAGATCCACCATACATCCAAAATGCTCAATCCTTGGTGTGATGCCATACTCCTCTTTCATCCTATCAAAATACATAAACCCATCATCAACCAGCCCACAATGGCTGCAAGCGTACAGCACTCCTACCATCGTTATTTCAGTGGGCACAAGCTTCTCCCTTTCCATTACACCGAACAGTTCCAGCGCTTCCTTCCCAAAACCATTCACCGCCAAACCCACAATCAATGAGGTCCACGAGACAACAGTTCGGCCCGTCCCCATCTCCTCAAACACCTTCCTTGCATCGTCAACACTACCGCATTTGGCGTACAGATCAATCAGGGCGTTGCCAACATGCGAGTTACCCACCAACCCAACCTTTGCAAGATACATGTGCACCCTCCGTCCAAGAGCAAGTGCGCCAATCTCGGCACACGCTGTCAATACACTCACCATAGTGAATCCATCCGGCGTGAAGTCAACGTCCATCATCTCCCGGAATACAGTGAGCACCTCGTTGGGGCGGCCATTGGCCGCGAACCCGTTGAGCATCGAGTTCCAGGAGACGAGGTTGCGCTCGCGCACGGGTATTTCATCGAACACCCTGTGTGCGCTCTCGAACAGGCCGCACGCGCCGTAGAGGTGGACGAGCGAGTTCTTGACGAAGACGAGCGTGGCGAAGCCGTTCTTGGCGGCCTCGGCGTGAATGAGCTCGCCGTCGCGGAGAGACAGGAGGCGCGCGCACGCCTGGAGCAGCGGCGGGTAGGTGTGCGTGTCGGGCGGCGCGAGGCGGCGGGCGTGGAGCGCGAGGGCCACGCGCGGGCGGGGCGAGGACGCGGCGATGCGGAGGACAGTGTTGAGGGAGAACGGGTCCGGGTCCGGGAGGATGCGGGTGAGGACGGCGACGGCGTAGCGGAGGGGAGGGGCGCGGAGGGAGGCGAGGTGGAAGAGGAGGTGCTTGGCGAGGAGCGGGTGGGAGGGCAGCACGCCCGCGCGGAGGGCGCGCGCGTGGAGCTGCTTGGCGGCGGCGAGGGACGGGGAGGCGAGGTGGAGGCGGAGGAGCGCGACGCAGTGGCGCAGCGCCGGGTGCGTGGACGGCGTCCGGCCACCGGCCGCGTCGAGCATGAGGCGCGCTGGTCCTTCTTCACGCCCGCAGTTCAAATTGCTGTGGGCAACCCCAATTGGTTGATCAGTTTTCCAAATTTGACTCTGAAATCAAAGGCTGAATTTTGGCCGAATTTGCTTACGAATTCCTTGAAGGCTAGGTAAAGACAGATTGTACCAGCACAGTGAATATTGTCACAAGAGGTACAAAAAAAAAGGACGCTGGAAAAGTTTGTGTACATTTGCTGCATGGTTCAATTTGGAGTCCAGCAGCAAATGATCATTCAAAACAAATGACATTACTTGCGTTTGGTCAATCGAAGTTTTATTTCTCATGGACATCAAAGTATCACACAAGCAGCACCTGGTGCAACTGCCAACAGTTCTGTTGGCAGTTGCACTGCAAATATTCACCAGCATTAACTTTCACCAGAAACAGCAACTAAAAATAACACAGTACTAGTTCTGATAAATGTAGTTACAGAGCATTAGGAAAACCGACTCACAGATTTGTTACACAGCAACATGGAAGATTGTCTACAGTAACCACACGCATGGGTAGAAATGAAGAGGAACTCAGAACCCCAGATATCCACAGCAGCTACCTACAATGATCCATACACGTTCAGCAGACAATAGGTCATCGAGTATGTACATTTCACATCAGATTCCTATCCTGAAACAAAAGTTCAGAGAAGTTCATGCGTGGACGGACACCCTGCATAAATTTAACATTACGGGTCTGGATTTTCTTCAGCACTCTTGTAATGGACGTGAAACCCCAAACTAAATGGACGGCGCTCTGGAAGTGGTGTGCGACTGAGCATCTTCAAAGACATCCAAATCCTCGAGCTTGTCAGGCTTCAAGCACTGAGGGATGTATGCAGTGTAGATGGCATCCATGTTTGGCGTTTCCTTCAGCTCATGCTGTGCCACCTCCAGGGGAGTTTTGGCGAACGCGGGGTAAAAGCGCATATGGCAGATGTAGGCGAAGATGAAGCTGATCGGGAGGAGTGGCAGAAGGATTGGTGAATAATAGAACTTCTTCAGGCCAATGACGCCAATCATGGTGGCCTGATAAAGGAGTAGAGCTGCAATGATCCTTGTGTGCATGTGTGGCCACATTCGCCCATTGCTCTCATAGCTAGGAACATAAACTCTAAGAACCTGCATTGGAAGAAAAGTATGATAAATCAGAAACCAACGATATTATCTTGATAAAAATTGAGAATCCCCCTGATGTTTCATATCTTTGTATTCATAGAACACCAAGCTCACCTGATTTTTTGAAATAAGCCATCCAAGGGCAAAGTACGCAACACCAAATAGAACAATCAAAGGTGCCATGACCGAGTAGCACAACACTACTGTTGCAATGAGCATGTCATTTGGAACCCTGGTGCTATATCCCAGGTCTCCTGGAGCCCATGCTGTTTTCACTTCATCCTCAGTCTTGCAAAGATACTTCCTTTTCAAGTGGAAGATGATGAGAGGAACCAGGCGAGAGAGCTCGAGCCCATAACCAACAAAGAATCTGACAATATCAACAATGGGAGAGTTACATTCCATAGCCGCAGTTAAAGATTTTTAGGTTTTGAAAACTGGACAATAAGTAATTGCAAAAGTGAGACAAAGGGGAATTACTTCAGTGCAACGAATGTGAGGAAGAATGTTGCACCTCCAGGCAGGCTGGTGGCCAGCATATTTATGATCACATTAATGTTAGCGTTGTCTAAAATAGTTCTCAAAGAGGCAAATAAAGTCTTCCCTAGTGTATAAACAAGGAAGACATTGAAAACAATAAAGTAGAAATATTTTCCTGATGTTGCCCTGACCACATGGCTCTGAGAAGGGATCCCCTCTGCTTTTGAGAGAAATGTAAGAAAAGCAGGCAGCAGCGCGAGGAACACAATAAGCGCGATCTGTGGCAGGTAAGCCTGCAAGATAGTCTTGATCGCTGGACGGTCCACTACCACCTTCAGAAAGGGCAGCACCTTCCTCAGATTTTCCAGAGTTGAAATAGCAGAGACAGCAGTGATAGGAACCATATAGAAAACCACCGTCAAAAAGACAATGGAATAGATCACAACCTGTCTGATTTGCCTCTCATAAATAGTCCTTGAAAGATTGGGCCATATTATATCACGTGGTTCAGGAGCTTCCATAACTGTCCATTTATCAAACACCTGAGCATGGAGAGTTTGAGATGCAGAAGCTGCGGCAGATCTGCTATTGAAGAAGACAATGGCAGCCCGCTGCTGTTTGTCACGAAGGGTAGTCTTCTGTTCGGCCTCCAGTTTGGGCAGTAATTCCTTAATCTGCTCGCTACAGTATTCAATCGTGTCAACCTTTTTACCAATAAGACCAAGGAATCCAGTCCTATGAGTAGGCTTAATGCCCTCAGGGTTACTTTCAGTTTTCGAGTTTGCATAGACAACCTCAGCGCGAGCAATTTTCTTCTTGTGATCTTCGATCTCCAAGTATATTTTATCAGCCTACAATACAATGTGATCATAACAGAAGTAAGTTCTCCTCCTTTGTGTATGTGTGTGTGTTTCTAGGGTGGGTGATTATCTTTAGAGCAGATGTAACCATCAAAGGGGATAACATTTTAAGAATAGAAGTACCTTTGTGTGGTCTGTCACAACCATTGATCTGTAGAAGGTGTTAGGGTGAAGTGCTTGGAAATATGAATCTACAGAGTCCTTTATAGTTTCATCTGGAGAGGATCTAGGGACATCTCTCACCAACACCGCAAACTCCTCTGGTTTAACATCTGGTGTTGATCTTGCAGTCGCTCTCAAATTTGAAACATGCTTGTATGACTTCCACAAGACGAAATAGGTGACAAAGGAAACCCAATAGACGGACAACAGAAATGCCCACAGCCTCATACTTCCTTCCTGCAGAGTGTAAAAACATGCTGACTTCAGTAGTCCGTGTGAATATATGACGTTCAGGACACCTAATGATAATCTTAACCAGAGCATCTTCAAAAATATAATATTAATACAAAGGTCATATGCAATGAAAGTACTTTCATGATGCATATAGTTAGTTGACCTTATATTGACAATATATACACATAATTTTTGTTTACTGATGGTCACAGGACAAACTTAAATTGACTTATATTTGAGATTGGGGGTAGTAACGAAGGCAAATCAAAAGTAGATTACTTGGATATTGCTCAATGCTAGTCTCTGAATCTCCGGGAGTTCTGGAGCTGAGTTGTTTTTGTCATCATTTTTTGGCCTGATGCCAGCAGCAGCAGTTAGTTCCAGGCCACGATCAGTTCCAGCAACAGGGAGGAGAACCGGAAGCAGCACAATCCCAGAATACACCAAGATGGACAGCACTGGAACATCAAGCGTCAAATACTGTTAATTGCTGGAAAATCATCCAAAGTGTGTGCCTGACCAAACCCCAAACCACCAAAATGCATCCTAGTTCTGTTTTTAACCACCTTCATCTAATGCAAATAAACTTTTCAAGGACAATCTGCAGAATAGACTTAACTCGAAAGACCCTACAACGTACAAACAATAAAAAAATATATATCTATTTTATAACAAAAGTTCGTCATAAAAATGAGAAAAAAGCAACAGAATTTTTATAACAAAAGAAATTTCACTACAAGAAGAAATAACGTGAGAAAAATCTTGCAAAAAAGTTTCTTTTGAGCAAACAAAAACACTAAATAAACGCTAAGACATACACACACATAGCCTACAAATCAAGTACCCGGGGAGCCGACAAAGTGCAATTAAATCCCTCCATACTGAAAAAAAAGTTTCTGAAAGGGGGGCGAAACAGAGAAAAGAAGTGAGCAGCAGCCAGTAGTTGGCCGTACCGGAGTAGAGGAAGACGAGGTATACGGCGGCGTCGACCCCTCCGGCGGCGATGACGTCGGTCTCCGACGCGGAGAGCGCGTCGCGGATCCACCCGACGGGGCTTCGGGTTCCGCGCCGGCGGCCCTCCCACGGGTCGAGCCCGCGCAGCAGGAGGCTCGGGTAGTACACCGGCGCGTTCCCCGGGCGGCGCGACAGGAACGTGAACACCAGCACCAGCACCGCGAAGATGACGAACGACGTGAGCACCGACGTAAGGAACGACGCGAGGTCCATCTCGCCGCCGCGCCGCCTCCTGCTCTGCTGTTCCTTGAAGCGGCCGGCTCCCCGGGCTTTAAACCCCGGAGATTGTGGTTAGCGGCGGGATCCGGAAGGGGTTTAGTGGTGGCGGGAGTGATTATTGAGGCGCATTAGGGTGGGATTAAGGAGGGAGGGAGGCAGCGAGGGAAAGCATTGGATGCTGTGGCGAGCCGTGGAGGTTGCCAAATGAGGGAACCGGCCAGCAGGGGAGAGGAAGGAAGGGGATGGGACAAGGGGAGATGAGCAAAATGTCTGGATTGCCCCTGGACGCCTCTTTTTTTGAGTTCAAAGCGTGCTGGCAGTTTTTTTTTGTTATTGTTTTCTTTTCAAAGAAAAGGCTCTTGTTTTTGCAAAGGGGACTAGGATCCTCTTTTGACTTCTTAAATTCAGTGACCATTTTACCCTCCACGCCATGATGGTTGCTAGTACGTAGGGCCATTAGATATTGCTAAAAACAACACAGGGTTGGTGTTTCAGTCGCTTCTCTTATCAAACAAGCACCTTTCTCTTACCAATGTAGTACCTAGAACTAGTTTCGTGTTCTCCAAAAAAAGAACTAGTTTCATATTGAACCGGGTTAAAAAAGGTTTCTGTCAAACAATCCGGCTACGAGTTTCAACTCATGCGTTCCATCTCAGCATTTTTTTGGTACAGCAATTAAACATTAAGCTAGTTTTTCTCCCAATTCTGTTGACTCCTGGCTGTACATACCAATGCAGCAGCTACACTGTGCTCTTGTCGCAAATAGGATTTAGTAGGTGCTACCCCCCAGACGAGACGGCTGTTTAAAAAGCTAAAACCTGTCGCGTTCACTGGGGCCAAGCTTGGCGTCAGAAAAGAATGTGAGAACTGAAGCAAGCAGATGAGTCCTAGGCCGCCGGGCACCGGCCCACGTGGCGGCGCGCCGGCCGGCACGCGCCGCGCAGGAGGGCAGGGGCGGCAGCTTGCGGCCCGGCCGACACCCCGCGGGGGCATTTCCGTCCACCGATTTTCCGGGGAGGAAGGTCGGTCAGGCCCAGCGGATAAGGCGCTGCCGTGTGGGCCAGGGCCGCTTTCGCTTTCGCCGGACGACACGTGCCCGTTTCCTCCGCTGTCGACACCGCACGTGTCTCCGCTTCGCTGGCCGTGTCTCCGATGGCCGCTGCCGACGGCGACGACGAGGGCGGAGCGCGGCTTCTACGCGGCGGTGCAGCGTTGCGGCCGCGGCCGAGAGCCCACGCCGGAGGCCGGACGGACTCGCCGTGCCAGGTGACCACAGTGTGAGTGTGTGACCGCCGCCGCCGTCGCCGTCGACGACGGGTTCGTGGAGCCGAGAGAACGTGACGTGCTTCAGGATCTTTTGTCAACTTGTGCTGGTATCGTTTTCGTGTCATCACTGTTTTCATCAGGGAAAAAAACAGACAGGGGTGAGGGGTCGGGACACGTGCCACGTGCTGATTTGTCCACGAGGGAGATACCAAAAGGATTTATGTTGCAGCTAAAAAAAGGATTTACTGTTTTGGATGTTGTTGTAGTACGTGGGGAAATTGAAACATAAATACCAACATGCCTAACATTTATCTAGTAGAGCTGCAGATGCCGTGGGGGCGAGGTGATCATATATAGACCAATCACACTTCGTATTGGCATTGTCGCACAACGGAGAGACAACCTCCGTCTATATCCTGCCACACCAGCAGAATTCTCCACGGTGGACATAATTAACTGATGAAAGAGAACGCGGTCGTCGCCTCGTGAGAGGACGGCTTTGGCTCGTGCTCCCAAGCAAAATCCTCTGCCCGCAGCGCGTTGTACGTGCTTGCTCCCGCTCGTCGACGATTTGCTTCGATCTGCTGCTGTGAATGTGTTTTGACTCGTAGTAATGGCAGAGACACTCAAAAAGAAAGTCCGTTGTATAATTTTTCATTTTGTTGTCTACATATGATGTGGCATGTACTTACAGACAACAGTCGTCGTCTAAACTGTTGTACATGCCCTTAACAAAGTATGTGAGACCGTACTACTCAGCATGGATATTCTTTTTGCTAGTAGTAAGAGGAAATATATAACACAAAGGGGTGCTTTAGTACTAAAAAGTTGGTTTTTTTTTGTGTGTGTTGATATAGTGTGGATGAAGGGATTCACCAGGGGGTTGAAAAGATTGCAAATATCAGAAAATTTGAAAATTCACCAAAAACCATATACCTGATAGCAGCTTTGAAGTGTTTTGAATTTTTGCATGACTATATGTGTCAGCGTGAGTCGAGAGGATAATTCTTCTATCCTCAAGTGCATATGCTCTTGAATTTTCATTTCATATATTTTCTGAATGTTGTATATATCACAGCACCATCTAGAGCTGTGCTGGAATTTTCCTTTGTAGAAATAGACTGCCTACTGCATTTGTAAATCCTCTGCCGGTGGCTTGTATCCTGACACGTTCCACGACCCCCTGGCAGCCACGTGGCGCGCCAATTGCGCGCGAGATGTTCCATTCGTGGCCGTTGGGGGCTGGCCTTTGCCTTCAAGTCGCCCCGGATTCAGATCAGGATCACCATTCTTTCACCAGCACGAGCGGCGGCAGCTTTTTTCGCCCATGCCAGTAGGATCGATGCTACTGCACTGGTAGCTTCTTCAACGCAACGCGGGATCCACGCGGCACGTTGATGGAAACGTCGTGTCAGCAACCAACCAGCCAGCTAACGGATCGGATCATCAGGGAAGTAGTAAAAAACAAAGCAGCCTGCCATCAAAAACAAAAAAACAAAGCGGCCGCCTTGCACTTGCAGCACGAGCCAGCTAGAGAATGTTTGCAGAATCCACATGAATCAAACATATATAAATGTGATTTTCTTAGTGCTGAGATATATACAGCTTTGATTTGTTTCCAAATGCAAGACATTTCGGTTTTGTTTCAAGTCAAACTTTTCAAACTCGAACTAAAACTTAGATATCAAAATTACTATGGGTTGGTCTTTGAGCTATAGCTAGCTAGTTGCATTGTCCTAATAATTTGATGTGGACTCCAGAAGTTATATGTGCCACCTAAAAGGGATATTTTTCCTTGCTTCATTCTTCCTTATCAACAAAGCAAAGCAATGCTAATGATCCTCATTATTCCTTCCATGCAAGTTGTCCATATGCTAATAATTAATTGTGTCTTGCTAGCTTTCATGTAGGGACGCCGGGACGGTGCCTATCACGTCTCAAGATTATTGTTCTTGGCTACATAAATCAACCATTCCTTTTCTTTTACTATATACTTACTAACGTCACACCATGTGTTTTCTGCAGCCCTTACTTTTTTTTTAATAAAAAAGGAGAAAGGCAAAAATAATCTTGTTGTTTTCAAGTGGCTCACACATAACCAATCGAGTGCTATCCCAAATACATAAACAAGGCACTTATTAGCAAATGCTCTTAATAAAAAACAAGTTAGGTGAGAAACATTAACTAGTGATTAGGGGATGGACAACGATGATATAAATAATTAAAGAAATTGGCCAATGGGCAAATGCCTCTTGATTTGAGGGCCACTCACGGCGCAAAATTAAATATACCATGGCAATTTGCAAATTACTAATGTGTGGACCTGCCCCACCCACCTTACCTCTTCAGGGAAGGAACAACAAATTTGTCTGATCTTTAGCTGTCTTTTCCATTTTTGCGTTGTCATTTTCACTTGGAAACGACGGGTCCCAAACTAGGGCATCCAAAAACTTTACACGCACATGCATGACATATTAAACGGAGATAAAAAAAACCTGTCACAGATTGGGTGTATTTTGCGAGACGAATCTAATAAGCCTAATTAGTCCGTAATTAAACAATGCTATGCTACAGTAAACATGTGCTAATAATAGATTAACTAGGCTAAATAGATTCATCTCGCAATTTACAGACGAGTTCTGTAATTAGTTTTTTAATTAGTCTATATTTAATGCTTCAAATGTGTGCCGACATTCTTCAAAAGGTTTACATCGTTGGATCTAAACAAGGCCTAGATCAGAACAAAACAAGTACCATTTTCTCTGCCGTGAACAGGTACCTTCAAAGCGATTTTACTACATGGCTGACTCGAAAAATCATGACTGAAGACGAACCAAAATGCTGGGTTCGGTACTTCTGTCTGACAGACCTAATCAAGAACAAATCTGACGGTCACTCTGATCTGTACAAAGCACATTCAGATTCTGATTTATGGAAGAGACAAATGATAAGTATGTATAATTTGAAGATTCGGAGAAGCAGCATGTGTCGATGTGAACAGACATCCAAAAAGTTGCAATATTCTGATTCAAATTTGTGGGAGGGAGAACTGACATGTATATGCTTAGTTTCATCCTCGAAGAAGCAACAAGTGTTCATGTGAAGGAAGCATCCTGAAAAATTGCAGGGGTGCTGTCTAGACTATACAGTGTCGGAACTCGGAAGGATCACAAAGAAGAAACCATAGAAGTGCAAAAGAATCCAGACATCTCTGTGATCACAAAGTAGATTGATCAAAACATAGGAATGTAGATGGATGTCCAATGCTGCAGAATTGACTGAATACAGTAGAAATGTTTCTTCAGAAAGCAGAATATACAGATATTGTAAAGAAAAAAAGGGAAATCTTAGAAGAAATTATGAGATGATTGCAGACTGAGAACACAGAGTAATTAAATTTTTGAAGGAAACTTAGAAGAAAATATGAGATGATTGCGGGCTCAGAATACTAATTCAGTTGTTTATGAAAATGAGGTAACATGTCAGGAAAATATCTGTGGTGGAAAACACAAACTTTATATATAATTTCATTAATTTGGAATCTGAATTCTGAAGGACCATAGCATGCCAAGGGGGGACTGCGCCTGCATCTACAGCCGTGCAACTTTGCCAACCCTGATGCTGATGAACACATGTAAGCTCTTTTAATTTGGGCGCAGATAGATCATCCAAGGAAGAAGGCTGTGTTCGTACCACTTGGCAAGGAGGAGGACCAGAAGGCTTGTTGATCGAGAAGCATTCCGTCAACATAGGTGACAAGAGAGATGGGCTGGAGGTAGAAGGCGGTCTCGCCCTGCACCTCCCGGAGCTCGTCAATGCCGCACAAGCCCACGAACAATGTAGCACCTACCCAGGTAGCGGCGGGCAGCGGCGCTGGCGAGACCTGACCAGCAGGAACGCTCTCTGGAGCATCTCCTCTGGTTCTTCCACGGGACTCCTCATCTCCTGCCGCCACAGCAGCTGCGCCGATCATGCAGATTTGCCAGAGTTGCCTGAACACCATGTTCAGTCTCACAGCGTCTCGTCATCCGCCGGCAATGGAGATAGAGCATGTAGGAGACCGAGCAGGAGCTAGGAGGCGATGTGGGATGGAGATTTCAGGAGGAGCTGAGGGAGGGGAGGAAGGCGGCGGCAGCGGGCGGCGCCTGGTGGCGAGAGGAGGCGGCAGTTAGGACCCGGGTACTATTTGAAAATATCAAAAACAATTCAGAGGGTTTTGTAAAAATATTTGGATCACGATTATTAATCATGATCCAAATTAGGGGGTATTGTGCATATATTCGGGTAGCGATTATTCATCACAATCCAAACTAGGGGGTTTTCTAAAAAGTACTTTTTAAGAGGGCTTCCTAAAAATTTTCTGGGCCAGCCGCAAGGCCGCCGGTGCGGCTTCTCTGCCGCCGGCGATCTTCCGCACGAGCTTCCGTCTACTTACAGGCCCTGACGTGGTGGAGATCCGCCACTCGCGGTCCTAGGTTTCTGTGCTGGAGACGTCCCCCTCACGGCCGTCCTTGGGGTGAGAAGAAGCTATAAAAGTTTGAAGAAATTGGAACATCTGTGTTATCTTGATTACTGTTATATACTTATATCTATTATAGTAAACAATTCAATTCGAATGACGACCAAAGGAATACAAAGGTTATTTTTTTTAGAGAACGTTGTCTGGGCACGTATAATTTCATTAAGAGGAAGAAGAGAGTTTAAATACAAGAGTCCGGGTGTCAGAGCACCCAACCAAACAAACAAAGCAAACTAGCACTACTGAATGACATTTACAAACGCGCGACCAGTGTGCCGACCCAAAGCCAAAGCAACCTTCTCTACCTGCAAGTAGACAGCTAAAGCCCACTGCACCGCTTCGTCTAGTAGCTGGCGACTAGTTCTGACCTGATGATAAAAAACCCTCCTGTTAATTGCGCTCATTCCAAAGTATCCACGAGATGAGAATTACATACCATGGAATCAAAGCTTCTCCGGTCAGTTTTGGGGATGAGCTTCCGGGCCGATGACCACCAATCGGCGAGGCAGAAAATGTTGCTGCCTGGGTTTAGTTGCTGCCAGTGCAGACGAAGTAGCACAGCGTGCCAAAGTTCCCTTGCAAGAGAACAGAGTCTGTTCGGCAGGATGGATTTCGGCTGATTTAGGCTGGTTCAATAGTATTCTGTGAGAGGGAATAGTATTCTGTGAGAGGGAATAAGCCGAAAGAAGCCGGAAAAAGCCAAGCTATCATCTGTTTGCAGATTATGTCATCGTATCCTCGCAGAAGTCCAGCAGCGATCATGGAGAACGAGCCATCCAAAGAATTTGCATTTGCCGGGCGCTATTGTCTTGCTGAGAATTTTCGCCCCCAAGATCAAGCAGGACTGTCCAAGGACGAAAGCTTTATAATAAGCTGAAGGTACAGAGAAATTTTGGTCGCTCGTCCATTTCCAAAGAGGCGATCAGGTGTCCCAAACTAGCAAGTACTGGGCTGCTGCTTGTTTGTTTGAGTACAGTGCACTACAAGTATTATTGGCATCATCATCTGGCCAAGCATCTCTACAATTGATTCCCGGCCCCACACCGGGCAATTCTACTGGGCCACGTCACCCGAATTTTCTAGGCCGTCCGTTCCCGTGCTAACGATCGGATTCAGCCCGTGCAGCTTCCTCCTCCGTCTATTCTAGAGCCACTAGTGAATGGCGCGCGCTATCACGCGCGCTCATGTTTGATCCGTATAAATGTGGTTTTCAATATAGTTAAAAGTGTATGAAATCATTAGGTCGTATGTATATGTGAAAGGAATTTGAGAATGAAACAGTAAGCGTGATGAACGCATGTAATATATTTTTTATTTATTTTCATAAGGTAATGGATGAATACATTGATGAGAACACCTTCATACCTAAACTCTTTTCTTGGGGTCGAATTTTTCCAGATATTAATCCAGGAATTCTCAGATGGACTGCTTAGTTCAGTTCCATTTAACCATAGTACTCCTGCGTTTGGTGGAACAAAAAAAAAATAGTTAGGTTTGCAGATTTTCACTAAGGCAAGGAAGTTATACTCGAAGATTTTACAACCACTATTACCTGAAAACAAAAGGACACATCACAGGTCCAGGAGATCATCCTCTTTACTGGTCGTGATGAGATAAACATGTTGTCAGTTTGTACCAGAATCTTACTAAATAAGGTTCAAATTTGTACCACGTGAACTCAATGGTGTTGACAAAGCTTATTAACAAAGTTTCTACCAGTTGATGAAGGAGTAGAGATGTGGCCATCCTAAATTGCATGAATCTTGCATACTATAGTGCCTGATGTAATGGACATGCACACATTTTTCTGGATGAGCTGAACAATATTTTAGTCCCATCACTTGTGGAGGCAAATACAGGTCAATGGGTGTAGGAACAGCTATTACACAGCTAAGGTAGATTTCCTAGATTCGTTGTTGTAGTTATCGAATGAGTAAAAGGCTGGCGGCAGAAGCAAGGCTTTGCGTTCATACTTCATACCTTGTTTACTTGCTGTAGATGACGCAACCGTCAAAACATAGCGTCAGGCTTTATGAAAGCAAGCTGCAGGTCCTGCTGATGGCTAGATGATGGCAGGGGGCTGCTAGGACGACTTGCTTGACCTAATAGAGCACGCGCCAGCCACTTGCCTGACCTTTCCCCTCCTGTGTTCAAACACTGTTAGATGGCTGGATATTAGACTAAGTATGAAGTTAAGTGTAAGCAAGGCTAAAAGGAAATTTGGAAAATAATACTACCATAGCAATCTGTAAGCTTTGCATTTTTGTAGAGAATAGTGTGCCGTTTGGCCTATGTGTTAGAAAGTAACGTCTATGGAGAATTTTTTTTCCTGGATGATTGCTTCCTACATTTGAAAAATATTCTATGCTATATATACTAAACATGAGTCCTTCCCTAAAAGGCTACAAGCTACATGCTATTTCTCTGCAAGTGTAGGTAATAATATGTAAAAGAAATAGGATGGGAAGAAATAAAATTAAATGAACGCCGTTCATATTTGTTTTATATCGATTTAGTTATTTACAATTTCATAAAATAGGAAATCTGGTCAAATATTCTCTGGATGGAACCTATTGCAATCAATCAGAGCTTAATTCACTAATTTGGAGCTCACCTATAAGAGAGAAACTAAATGTGTAGATCTTGCTGTACAAAACTTGCGTCAATTAGCTTAATAATCAGATGAAACGAACCACTATTGTAAATAAGAAATGATTAGAAAAAACTAAGAACCTTACGGATATCTGGTTGCAAGGTAGAACCATAGGCTTTAGAGAAGAATTTGCGGCATACCTGGTAACCCTAAAGGTGGATAATATTATGTCAATGTAATCATCTTCAGATTGGAAAAGCGCGGAAACACCATCAATGCTTTAATGTAGTCTTAAGAAATAATAACACCATATAAGAGGCAAAATAATGAAATGAGGAATTGGGGAAGCTAAATCAGACAAGAAAAGTTTGAGACATCACTGAATGTACTATGATAAAGGTGTTCTTGTTCCTATAAGGTCACATGAATATCCTATCTCTAGAGAAATAGGATGGCGGTTGACAGCCCTCATTTGCTATACACTATATGGGCATCACACTGAGCTTCCATCCCATATTGCAATGTCAGAGTTCAGATTAGGTAAAATCAAAGACATATTCAGAAACAAACAGTAACAGTTACCTCATACCCTTTCAGAACAAATGAGCATGGCTACTCATTGCAATAGCATTCTTTGCTTGGTTGGAAGCTGGGTAATTATTAAAATTGCTCTTATTTCACAACATTTGCTCCTTTAGCTCCTCAATCCACTCCATTAGCTGGTAGATTGTAGCTTTGTATCTCTAGTCAGCCACAGGGAAAAAATATTTCAGTACACACGTTGTAGTTGTAAGTTGGTGTATTTTTTCAGAAAGAAATTGGAGGAACCCATACCTGCTACGTCAAAGTAATCATGACATGCATAAAACCACAGTTGGATACGTCCCTAACCAATTTCCTCCTTATGCTGAATTATCATATCAATATTTGTAAGATTAAGTTCCAGCATCACTCTTTCAACCATATATCCCTTCGAGGATTATACAAAAAAACACAACAAACAGCACATAAGAGTAACAAAAACTATCATGGCATGGCTGTACAAATGCTAAAGGTGCACAAAGAGATGTAAAAGTTAGAGCTTTAGGGGACACAAATATGACACCTGATGAGCATATTTTACTTAGCGATGCTACATAGGTTGGGATGGTCCTTCAGTTTACTTTGCTGCCTACAAAATAGGAATCATCTAAAATTGAAATAGCAGGGGAGAACCAAATCAGTTCGAAAGGCAGAACCTACTGTTGGTAAAGACAAATCCTATTAATCAATCTGTATACTCAGGAGGCTACACAACTAAGTGTTAACGCTGCAAGAAAGGTGAGGACCAAAGAAGTAAAAGCAAGAGGAATATACGGTGACAATAAAGAAGGGAGAGGGAGGAGATGGCCATACTCAGCAGCATCATATAGAAAAATAAAAAAGCAAGCGCCGACTGCAAGAAAGGGAGGGAGGAAATGACCAGATGCAGCATGCTGACTGGGAGCGAAACCAAAATCAGAAAATGGGTGTTACTATCGTTGCAAGAGCCATAACCAGAAATTTATAGCAAGGTGCTCACCGACGTCAGATGGTGGACGACAGCGATGTGGGCCGGAGTTGGTGAAAAAACCATGACACGGTTATTGAGGCGGATAGCGGTGAGGGAAGAGAAACTGCGATGGCGATTCGAGCATATTGCTGCACCCATTTTGATTGTAGCAAGAAAAGGGGGGAGGCATGGATTGGGCCTGAAAAAAAAATCTAGTGGGGAAGAACAGAGTTGGGAGATGGATTCCATGTGCAACAGGGAGTGAATCAGAGGTCCAATCCGAGGTTTCATTGCTTGCCGAAGCTGATGAAACATTGAGCTTGTATTCATTATCTAACTTTCCAGTACTATCACCCATATTAGAATAACAGGGGAGCTTATTCTGTGCTTCAGAAGATTGGGATTGCTGATATTCTGGATGATAATTGGCAGTACCAACATCAAAATCATGAGTTCCGTTTCTTGACGCATGCTCAACTAATGCGCTAGGCTTCTTAGCAAGGATCGACTCATGTGGTAGTCTCACTTGCTCAACTGATGTGCTAGGCTTGCCAAAGATGTACTCATGTGGTGTTTTCACTTGCTCAACTGATGTGCTAGGCTTCTTACCAAGGATGGACTCATGTGGTGCTTTCACTTGATGCGAATGAGCAGAAGCTACAGGTTTTTGAGCTGATGAATGGGACAGAGTAGAAGTTGACAATGATGAATTAGAAGCTTGGTCTAGCCCAATCGTACTATTTCCTATAGGACGTTCATGAACTCCAACTGAACCAACTTGCTTGTTTGCAGAGCCAAATGTGGCATTTGTCTTCTTTACATACTTCTGAAGTGGCTTCACCCCAGGTCAATTGACTGCCTTTCCCTTATTACCACCTGTTGTAAACTCAGAATGCCCTTCGGAATATCTTAAATGCTGAGACGTTCCATTATAATGACCATCACTAGCACCAAGATCAAGAGTTGCACTTCTTGGCACCCGCTCGGATGATGTGCTAGGTTTCTCACCAGGGACGGATCTGTGTTTTGCTTCCACTTGTTGCGAATGAGTAGAGAACACAGATTTCTGAGATGACAACTTGGACAGACTGAGGTAGCCACCTTTGCACATTCCGGTGAGTCAGAACTTGATGATGATAGTGATAAAGCAGAAGAATGGTCTATCTCACTCGATGTGCTTCCTATATAACTTTCAGAAACTCCACCAGCTGGCGCTACTCGATCTTGAGTAATTGCAGGAGAAGATGAACTACTTGCCTTCTTTACATACTTTTGAAGAGATTTCACTCTATTTTGGTTACCTGCCTTTCCATTACTATCACCTTTACCATATTCGGAACAAACTTTACTTTGTGAGCACTTCAATGTATCCAAACTATTCACGCTAAGCTTGCAACCTAACACACTTCTTGCAGGCGCCGGCTCTGGTAGCAGCATCTCTCCTGCTGTAAGGTTTTCCCAGAGCCAAATCTTCTTAGCTGCAGCCGCAAGCGCTTGAGATGATGCATTGGGAGGTCGTACTAGCAGTATATCATAACGCTTCATCCTAAGCCTGTGAAGGAGATCAGAGAGATCCTGATCGCCTGAGATAAGCAAGTAATTTCCCGGTGGAGGATTGTCGAATGCCCAGAATAACATGTCAACAAGCATCCTCTTCTCACTTGTGTATTTGCTCCCTGGCAATCGTCGGTGCGGGAAAAGAACATGATGAGCACAGCGAATCGGATTACCCACGCGCTCTGATTAGGCGGCAATGGAGTGAGCAGGAAGGGAGAAAGTCTGTACCCGCGGGAACGTGGTTGAGGCAGATGCCGGTGGCGGAGAGCGCTGCCAGGACGGGCGGGGGGACGCGGGCGGCATCGCCGTAGGCGGCGATCGAGACGGGGCCCGCGCACCCCGCGGCGGCGAGCGCGGCGATGAGGTTGTGGGCGATGCGGTGCGGGTCGCAGCGGCCGCGGGGCACCGCGCACTTGTCGATGTCCCACCACACCGACGTCTTCGCGGTCGTCGGCGCCGCCGCCGCAGGCGCGCACTCTCCCATTGCCTACGCGGGTCCGATGGGCTGTTGATCGGAGGGCTGGCTTAGGGTTTCGCCGGCGGCGGCCCGGACGGTGGTGGAGCTGTCGGGCCGGGCGGGGCGGGTGGAGTCCTTGGTTTTGACACCGGCAGCCGGCCTAGCAGCAGCGCCGCTGCAGCGGGTGATTTGGGAGCAGACGCGGTACGCCACCGCCGCCGCGTTTCACCTCCTTCCTCCCCACCAGAACAAGAGAAGGATAAGATTGACGGGCGCACAGTAAAGAATCGAGAAGATTCCAACCAGACGAACGATGCCAGGTACCGTCCTCCCTTGAGTAGCGCCGGGACGCGCTCTTCGCCTACGCGCGGGCGGTCGTGCTCGTGGCCGTCGCCGACCTCCGCGCCACGGTCGAGCAGCCCTCCTTCCCTGACCGTCCTCCCTCGAGCAGCCATCTCCCCCGATCGTCCCTGGCCAGCCATGGGCGAGGAGCCGGGGCGCAGGGCATACCGCGAGCTGGCAGTGGCGGCGCTGGATCGGCCGTGGGCGTGGAGCTACGACGCCGGTCCGGCCGTGGGTGGGGAGTGATGGCCGCCGCTGGCTGGCCGCGAGCGAGGAGCTGGGGCGCAAGGCCGGCGGCGCCGGACCGGCGATGGACAAGGAGCGGAGCAGCAAGACGGCAGGAACTCGGGAGGAGCGGATGGTGTGAGCACAGCGGGAAAAAAAAGCACCGCAGCTTCCAGCAACTAGGAAGCTTCCTGGAAGGGGGAGAAGCACAGTAACGGTGACTTCAATCGGACTACAGGTATGAAGTCAAGTGAAAGATCACTGTCGTGACTAGATGATCGAAGGGATGGTAAAATTTTCGCTGACGTGGCCTAGCTGAGAGGCCACCGACACCAGCTCGTTTAATTAATTTAATATATATAGAAATCAGGAGCTCCCTCGATGCGTGAAGGTCACGGTGACGAATCAAGCTGGGCTCTTGGGACCGTCGCCGCCACGCTTCAGCTGTTCTCCTCCGAGGAGACGTCACTAGCGGCGTGGCGTCGACGAGCCACCATCTCCATCTGGGTGTGTGGCAGCCCGGCGCCCGCCGCCGGTTGACCGGCACTGACCTTCTCGCCCAGGAGCCACACCCCGCGCGCTCCCGCCGCCGCACCGTACCTGAGCACACGCTCCTCGCCTCCCTCTGCGCGCGCTCCGCCGCCTCGCCCTGTTCACCTCCACATCGGCCTCCACCACGCTCCCCGGCCACCGCGGCGCCTGGCGCGCGGGACGGTCACTGACGCGCTTCGCAGGGCCTCAAGCGCAGACGATCGCGCACATGGAGGTCCAGCGCATCCGTTGCCCACCCGAGGGAGCTTCCCCGTGACCGCGACGAGCTGCTACACCGTGATGGCCGGGCCCTGCCTGTGCACGCGGCCGCCCAAAGCCAGGTGCCGCTGACGACAATGGAGTGGCGGCCGCGGCTCGAGGGCGGACGCGGAGGTTCGTGCCCATGAGGTAAACTCTTCCATGCAGATCACCAATTCACCATTTTGTTACTTGCTTCCTCATTCATACGACCATGTTGATCAATGTGGTTGGGAAGCCAAGAAATTGAGTGCAAGGCCTTGACAAATCTGTGCAGGCAGCAATTGCGTCAAGCTCTGAAAGCTGATGACGAGTTGAAGATCATTGTACAGGACATCTCAATTGATCGTTTCAAGGGCGATCGATACAAAAGGTGTTTCAGTACTATGAAGAAATTAGTAAAAGCAGAAGATAAACAAATACTAAGTTAGCGGGTAATCTTGGAGCAACGATAATGCATGGCAATTCATCGATTGGGGGCCTAGAGCTCGCCACAGGACCCATGAAGTTATTCAAGCTCGATCTGTGGAAAGAAGGGAAGTCCCGGATAGGACAAAAGATTATATCAGTCGGCCAAAAGCAAGTTGCATGTGGTCATCGATGTCAGTAAACCGTAATGGAGATACAGATACACACCAATGCAAAGAGATGGATAGATCGATTTCTAGACTTGCTGTTGGTGGAGACGCATCTCACTCTCTCCACAAAAGTGGTCTTTTACCGATCCTGGAGGCTAGAGGTAAAACTCCTGTTCCCTCTATTCCAGAAATTAATATGTGCTTTAGCATGTTTTGGAAATTAGCTTCCGACAGTAATATGCGCTTTTCCTCTAATGATCACTGCAGGAAGATATTTTTCGGTATTTAGGATCGATGCTTCAAAAGGATGGCGACATTGATGAAGATGTTAGATATAGAATCTCAGCTGCCTGGTTGAAGTGGCGTCAAGCTTCTGGCATCCTATGTGACAGAAGGGTGCCACAAAAGTTAAAAGGTAAGTTCTATAGGACAACGATTCGTCCGGCGATGTTATACGGTGTTGAATGTTGGCCTACAAAAAGACGACATGTCCAACAACTGAGTGTAGTAGAGATGCGGATGTTGCGGTGGTTTTGCGGGCACACACGAATTGATAGAGTCCGGAACGAAGTTATTCAAGATAGAGTCGGGGTGGCACCAATTGAGGAGAAACTTACCCAACATCGATTGAGATGGTTTGGACATGTCCAACGGAGATCCCCTAAGACGCCGGTGCGTAGTGGGGTTCTTAAGCAGGCCGAAAATGTAAAGAGAGGTAGAGGTGGACCTAAACTGACTTGGGACAAGTCGATTAAGAGAGACCTTAAGGAGTGGAATATCTCCAAAGAGGTAGCTTTGGATAGGAGCGCTTGGAGACTCGCCATCCACGTACCTAAAGATCCGTGATCTTTGTTTTTTTTATGGGTTTCATCTCTGACCTACCCCAACTTTCTTAGGATAAAAAGACTATGTTGTTGTTGTATCACTACAGGAAGATATTGAATGTAAAAGAAGCTGCACACTGTCAATAGCGTTATCCTCATCCATGTCTACCGCAAGGAGCTGGGTGACAAACTGCTTGTGAGCTGATCTGGAACTTATGACAATCTAGAGAGCCCAACCAAATCACTATTTTGTTTTAGCTTTATGCACTTATACTCCACCAATAAGTGACCCCACGGACTGTAAATATTCTCTCGAATGTACATGGCACTGTGTGCAATTCAGAAAAGTTGGAGCTGTTTGTTGAGTTCTTGCTCGATTGAGAAATTAAGAGGAGCAATGATTGGCTAATGTATTTAAATTCTTGGAAATAATCCGTCATCTTAGGTGTGTACTTAGAACTAATCAGAGTTGTAATTTCCCTTTCCTTTAAACAAATTAGTGCTGAAAAACAATCTTGAATTAGATTTCCATAGTGACTCGGCTGAAGGAAGAAGCAGGATATATGCCTGTGCCATTTGTAAAAAGGAACTGCAAAATACCTTTCTCATTTCAAATTGGTGTTGGGATCATATTTAGGTACCTGGTACTTGTGCTCCTAAACAATGAAAAGTTTGACAGTTATTCCAAGTATTGTAAACAAGCCGTTTCAACGGTATATCTTAGTAACATTATGTAGATGTCATGATTGTTTTTTTCCTGGGCCAAAGCATTTAAGAGGGATCTAATTAAATTGCAGAGATAGCGCGGCAACGCCCTGCGCGCCAGGGTTTTCTAGTGTTCACTCAAGGCAAGCTTGTGGGTCGGTTTAGGTCAAGACGTTGGATCCAGAAATTCTCGAAAAAGATATGGAGCGCCACGTACCGTACGTACCCGTTCTTTCATGGACTCGATCGCCTCCATTCTCAAACCAAACCAGACTAGCAGCGGCTGCAGCTAGTAGCTACTCCTCCTCGCTCCTTTTGCATGCAATATAAATTCACAAACCTCGCCGCAGGCTGAAGCTAGCTTTTTTTCTTCCTTTTTCTTTTCGTACACCAGGGCAGGAGATGGAATCGGCCGGGCTGGCAGGCACGTACGGTGCAGTGCGTGCGCGAGGCTAGCTGCTCTCTCTCTCTCTCTCTCTCTACAAGTCTATCTATACGCAACATCGATCCACGGTACCACCCAACAAAATACAAATGTGAAGTAATGTTGTACTCGTACAACGTCTTTTTCCAGAAAAAACAAATTTAAGCTTCTGTCCTGCTTGGCTTCTTTCGGCTTTTTTTGGCGTTTTCCCTCTCATAGAATACTATTGAACCAGCCGAAATCCAGCCTGCCGAACACTGCGAAAACTCTAGACAACGTCTTGTATAACGTTTTCAAATTTAGTTTTTTCGATCATGTGTAGTCACGTGGTAATCTTACGTTGATGCATCCATTGCATCCTTCTTCTTCTTCTTCTTCTTCTTCTTTTGGAGGGGATGGAAATAAAAAAGGTGCACTGCTTTTGATTTACTCCCCGCATGGATGCCTCCGGAAGAGTAGCGAAAGGGCCTGTACCCTAGAGGTTATAAAAGTCTCAGTAGCATCTGAGGTCCTGGGTTCAATTCTCCGTGGGAGGGAATTTTTTAGGATTTAACGGCGTTGTGCTTTCAGTGGTAGGCGACGTTCCCGTCGACAGCGAGACGCCTGTGGTGACTTCGTCAATCTCGAGGATTTGCTGGCTCAATCTCTCGGAGGTGCTCATAGAGGTAGGATTGCGTACATGTATTCATAGGGGTGAATGTACGTACGTGTTGTGAGCGTTTGTACTGTTTTTTTTTTAAAAAAAGGAAGAGCTGAAGTAATAAAAAAAATAAAAAAGATGTTTTGGCCGGTCTCATCCTTCCATGGGAGAAGACGGCGATCCATGAGCGCTCGCCGCTCGGGTACGTGTGTGAGACCTGAACTGGCCGTAACAAACGCACGTACCACCCTTTGCCTTGCGCCCCCCGTTGCGTGGGCCCGCGACCGAGAGAGAGTTCTCTTCTCTGGCAGTGGCCGCTGGGGCTGGGCCCACACCCGCGCTCCCACTACCACGGCCGATCCTACAACAAGACAAGCGTCGCGCCGGTCGCCGTCTTTCTCCTCCTCTGCTAAAAAAGGCGTCGGCCTTTTGGCAAACCCTCCCCACACCGTGCTCCGTTCCGCCAAACCCCTCCTCCTCCTCTCCGCCCCCACAAAACCAGATGGCGGCCGCGAGACTGCTGGCAGGGCTCGCCGGCGGCAGGCTTTGCACGGCGGCCGCCGCCATTGGGCCGCGGCTGGCTCCGTTGGCGCTGCACGCGGGCCGGCGGTGCCCGCTCGCTCCGGCGCTCCTCGGCGCGAGCGCGCCTGGCCTCCTCGCCCCGCGCGCGCCTGGCCTCCTTCGCCGCGCTGCAATGCCCGTCAAGCTCCACCCTTTCGGCACCAAGGAGGCCGGCGCCGACGCCGACAAGACCCAGGAGGCCGGCGCCGACATCACCGGCGAAACCGTCAAGGCGACCTACAACGCCTCTGGCCGCGCCAAGGACTGCGACCAAGTCGACGACGCGGTCGGCCGCACCAAGGACGACGACTGCGCCGCCGCCAGCGACGGCCACATCACCAAGGGCGGTGGCGGCGGCGGCGGGGACTCCAAGCCCGACGGCTCCGCCACCGCGACGGGAGAGCCCAACCACAAGTCGGACTCCAATGACGGCGAGGAAGATGCGAAGCTAGCGTCGAGAATGTTGCTCCTCGAGTTCGCCAAAGTCGTCAAGACGGTCCTCACCAAGCTTCTCAAGGCCGAGCGGTATATTGGCAGATAAATTGGTTTCTGTGCAGAGCCAGGCCGCATTCATAAACTTTTACTGATTTGTGTTCACGGTTTTACAGGAAGAGGGCTGATGAGCACTTACAGGATCACTTGAGACGGATCGTGTATCTCATTCTCTCAGGTGTGCTCCTTGAGCTTATTGTTGTGGTAGCTGCCGCAATGGTGATTGGAACATGGATTGGGATCTTGAAGATGAAGGAAATACTCAACTATCTCACGATTCTCACGACTAGCCCGGAGAGCATGGAGACGTACCTCAAGTTTGCAGAAATTGCATTGAGTCTTTTGTATGATGCTTTCGTGGGTAAGGTTCGAAATATGATTGCATCTGTGTTGAGTCCAAGACAGGAGGAGGAGGCTATTGCCGGAGAGGAGACCAAGACAGGAGAGGAGGCCAGGCTCGGTGAGGTGGAAAATGGTCAGCCCGCCGGAGAGGATGGGGCCAGTGATAGGGCAGGGGAGGAGGGCGCAGGGACGGGTGAGGAAGTTGTACTCATGTTGAGGATCTTTGCTATATTCGTGTTTTGATGATGCGTGGGGTGCTCTTCATCTGAAAGACTACGTTGCTTTATGCTTATTGGGTCTGAAATGCTCATCTGAACTTACTGAATGTTGAGAATGGGTCTTATCAGTTTCATGTAAAAGACATTATCTGTCGCATCTTTATGCATCGCTTATGCTCTAATCATATGCTGGAGATAGTACCCATGTTTCCTTCATTGTATATAGCTAAACTACAGTTGTCAATAATTAATGGTTTATTTATCCAAGAAGTACTTTTGGTTAATATTTTTCATAAGACTTCTATATAACACTTAATTATCGGTGTCATGTTGTGCGCGCCATTAGATTATGTGTGCGATGCTGCTTCAACATAACTATTTATCTAGATATTGAAATGAACTATGTTGCTTAAAATTGATCTATTTCATATGTCCTAATGGCTAGCTGATGAGTGTATATATATGTATTTTTCATATGTTGCTTGACAAATGACCACATAGATGTAAATCACAATAGATCGTATGCACATGTAACCATTAAATATCTCCATCTTGAACACACCCGATCTCTTAGCCAACCCAATGTCTGTGTTGGCTATATTGTTGGCTAATAACGATATGGCAAGTGCATTTAGCCAGCAGCCCTTGTAACAACGAACGATCGTGCGGGCACGCACTCACGCACGCATGCATGGTTTAGTGCCCGACGAGGCCAGGACCCCAAATGGCAATGCGCCAATAGCCACGTGTGTGTGGACCGTACATGCATGCACTCAACATAGTTAGCATGGCCCCTGCATGCTTGCAACGTGATTGGTCCCGCATACATGCATGCAGCGTAATATTACGACCTGAGTGGCCCTACGTGCATGCATACATGTAAGGAAAATGACCCAATTAGGTTATATTGTGATTTTGGTGATTGAATGAAAATATAGTCATTGGGACTAACATGTGTGGCAAGAATAAATACTTATAGGGTTTAATAGGTTCCAAAGATGCAACACAAAGGAAACTACCAAAATCGGGACAATGAGAGGAATGAATTGGAAGTATCCTATGAATATTTATATTTTGATTGATCAAATGGGTTATCTTTTTGTAGAATATTGTAGAGAATTTCACAAGCTTTCCATAGAGTCCAAGATCATCAAAATCAGAGTTCCGAGTGAAAAATTATGAGCAAAACACGAAAGCAGCAAAGAGAGAAAAGAGACGACCGGATGAACCTACGCAGTGTCGGTCTTTTGGCAATAAACCGACGCTCAAAATGTGATCTAATGAGGTGATATCCTAGTGAATCTTGTAGATCATCGGAGTTCGGAGTAGAAAGTTATGACCAAAATACGAAGCATCATAAAGCTGATTCGTGTGAGGACCCGTTGAACCGACCCAAGCGTCGGTTAAGGATATAAAGCGTCGGTGCAATGAAAAAAAGCATTGTGACGATGTGGAGAAGTGCTAGTGGAACCGGTTGAACTGACACCGTGCAAATACAAAGCGTCGGTGCATTCGTCAGAATTACTCAATACCTCCAGAAGGGTTTTCAAGCCAAGATCTTAGGGACCGGTTGAACCGACCCATAGAGTCGGTTTAACCGGTCCTGAAGGACCTCTTTGTATCTCCTAAACATGCTCTCTGGACAATGGACAAGATCGACTAAACCGACGCTATGGGTCGGTTGAAATAACGCTATGCCCAGAAAAGGCATAACGGCTAGTAACGGCTACTTCGAGTTGGAGGCCTATATATATGCCTTCCCCCGGCTATTTTGAAGGTGCTAGAGTCCAAGAGAAGCCCTAGAAATATTGAAGAAGTTTTCCAAGCCACCCAAGAGCATATTGATCACATCCATAGGTCTAGCACAAGCTTTGTAAGTAAGAGTGCTAGGATTAGCTCAAGTTTGAGCATGAGAGCAAGGCGTGTGCCTTGTGTGCTGGTTCTAGAAGTTAACCATAAGTTGCATCTCGTGTGCCGGCCTCTTGGAGCTTGATGGCTCGCCGGCAAGTTTTCGACCCTCCGGCTTGGTGTGGAGCGGCGAGACGGCTTTGTGCAGGGGACGTGGAGACCCCATCCTTCGTGGAGAAGCTCCTTAGTGGAAAGCGGGATCAAGGTGATCGTGGTGACTTGACATAGCCTTGGTGGCAAGTCAAGAAGAGTCCCGGAAGAGACTTGGTTGCCGGGAAGCAATACTCTTTGTGAGTGCTTCAACAACGTGGATGTAGGAGTGGCTTTGCGCCTAACCGAACCACGGGATAAATCTTCCTGTCAAAAGTTTGCTTCTCCTCGTCCTTTACTCTTAAGATTCCACATTTCATATTGCAAGTTGTGTGCCTTTACATTCTTATTGTAGCATCTTGCTAGGATTGGCTATAGGTTGCAAAACTCTTTGGGATGAGGTTTTCACACTAGAAGAACCCTAGTTGTACATTTAGATAGCATGTTCTAGTTTAATTTTTGTGCAAACTAGATTGAGCCATAAATTAAGGTTTTAAGGTTTTAAGTTAGCCTAATTCACCCTCTCACCCTCTTAGACTACGAGCATCGATTCCTTTCAATACAACATACAATATATAGTATATAGCCTGGGATTGGGAGGTTTCATTGTTATGTTTCCAAGAATATCCAATACAAAACATTTTGTTGATGAATCAAATAGCCCACACAATGTATTGTTTCATTTTGGTGTCTTAGACCAGTCTCAGTAGGGATTTCATAAAAAAGTTTTATAAAATAAGAGGGGAGTTTGCTCATGAGGTATTTATGTAAGTAAATTATGCCACATAAGTAAATTTGCTAACATGACAGAACAATTATAAGGAGAGAGAAGAAAGAATTTCATAAGATGAGAGAGGAGTTATTACCATGGTACTCCTCTGGCTCGGTTATCCAGTTCTTAGTCTTGGTAATTTGCAATGAAACCATGCACTTAGACTAGCCTTAGAGGAATTACATGCATTTTAGTATCAGCTGTGAATTATCCGGTGACGAAGCTCGAGACTTTTCACGCAATTTTTCACAAGTCACAAGTCACGCGATTTTTCCCACGAAATACGCGCGCGTGCGGTACTAAATGCTCGCTTCTGGTTGTAGGTGAATCTACATTTTACTCGCGTTTGTACACACAAGCAATACACAGTATGCATTTCTATTTACATGCATATCGGGAAGAACATTTAAATAACAATTCGATGCACAATACATTTTGTAATAACTGAAAATTGGATAAAAATTGAGATGCAAGATCAAATACAAAATGAAATTAGACTTAAAATGTTAGCTGATAGTACAATGTGGGTGAGCAAGGCGACTAATAATCATTGCACTAGAGCAAGGGTATGTCACCTATTATAACTTAAAAGTAGGGAGTCCGACCAAGGTCAGGATCAGGAATGCCGGCCGGCGTGTCGCACCCGCACGCTACCTAACCATCGATGCTTCATGTTCATGCTTCGTTCCCAACGCCGGCGGCGGCGACTTGGGCGTGGACACTGTCGACGCGCCATCGGGTTCAGGGCCGGTGAGCCCGGACTTGCTGACCGGCCTCCTCTCATCGTCGCCGTGAATTTAGAATTGTTCTTTCCTGTTATTGAATATCTATTTTTTTTGAGGAATCCGAGTAGGAATAGGAAACGAATCAAAGCACACGTGATCTATTGGGCCTAGCCCCTGGGCCGGCCCACGTTTCTACGAGGAGAGATCGGAGACGGCTACGGCTTTCCTCTTTCCTAGCGGCATGTATACGACCAATAAGAGAAGATCGATGGAGCAACCGAGCAGCAAGGGCACGCAAAATCACACCCACCTTCTCGGCGAGAAAAAAATTTAAAGCAATAGCCATGAAACCCTAGCCTCGCATACCTACGCCGTCCTCCTCCAGATCCCGCCGGCCCCCGTCGCTGCCATGGCCGTGCGCTCTCTGGGCGTCATGTTGAAGGCCCTCCAACGTCGAGGTTCGTCCCCCCCCCGCCCCCCCCCCCCCCCCCCCCCCCTTCCCCTGGCACAAGTAATCACAACGCGCGGCATGGATTTTCGTCGTAGGCGTACGCGATTCGTATCCGTTGTGGCGCGATGTCCAATCAAACAATTGATCTCCTCCCCATCCTGCGTAATCTCGCCAAACTACACTAAAATTGGTGTGTTTGCTTGCCCTGTGTTAGGTAGCAAATTACCACCAGTGTTTCGGTAGGCCGTAGCCCGTAGGCCTTGTTTTGATGTGTGGGGATTTATTTCGCTCGATGCCTCCAGGCATGGAGGGATTTCGGGTTAATTTGTTTATCAACCCCTGCCTTAGCATCCGTACCGTTACTGGTTTAACATATAACCTATCATGTCATTTTTTTTCCAATAAGCACAAATCGGCTGGAGATACTCCTGCAATACTTGGTTGCATTGTATTCCATCCCTTATATTCTGTTGATATGTAAAACTGAAATTGGAGCTCCCATTTTAAAAGGGACATCACTTGCTTCAATAATTATCAAAGCAAGAGGGGTGAGGTATAAATGCAGCAAGAGGGGTGAGACAAAGATGCCACATAGCTGCAGCAGGAGGGTTGAGACATATAGATGCCGTTATCAGTCCTTGCACATGGACACGGATCCTCCTGATTCTGTAATATAGCAGTGAACTATATGAACATATTCTATACAGCTAACAAACCCTGATTTCCTTCTTTATCCCACAATGTCAGTAATGTAATTTGCTCAAAACGTATATAAGGACTAAAATGGCATGCGGCCAGGCCATAAATGTTAGGTTGGTGTTGCTCGGTAGTTATAGCACCAAAGCTCAATTACGCATGCAAAACAATATTAGCCTCCTTTACCTCTTTTACCATGAAGCAATCTGTTTGGAACTTATTTAGCACTAGCTTCTGATGAATATGAGGGCAGAAATGTCATGTGCAAGTTTATTGAGACATTAAGACAGGGTAACGTAAAATTGACTAATGTTCATAGTGATCATAGATGAACCTGATTTTTTTTCTTCTGGAACTATTGAGCTGCAGGGTAACCCACGGAGCAAAAGGTCTACAAGACTTACTGATCCAGCCATTTATGGTTCTGTTGAAGAGACTCCATTGGAGGAATGGCCACGATCAAACGACTGATCAAGTACAAGCCTTACTTTCCTTTCTTTGCAACTTACTTTCTTAATTTGTTTAAGCTCAACTCATGCATCCGTGCCTTATCCTCCTTTCGTTTTCTTTTCTGAAGGCTCGGTAAGGAGAAGGAACAGAAGTACGCGAGGGACTACAACAGGGATACGGTGCTGTTCGGTATTCTTGCGTTTGCTTACGTGGGGTCTGTTGCACCACGTGTATCCAGTTTGATGTTTTAGGCTTGAGGCCAGTCGTAATTATGGTTTGCATTATGTTATGTAATCTGGGGGCTGGTATCCAGTTTGATGTTTTAGGCTTGAGGCCAGTCTTAACTATGGCTTGCATTGTGTTATGTAATCTGTGGTGTGGTTTCCAAGGTTTTGCATGTGCAATATTTATGGTTTAACAGGCAGAAGAACGTCCCTATCTCAGAATTGGAGAATAATGAACGGGCGTCTGTTAAGTTCGCCGTTTGGATGCTTTTACCAATTTTCGTCCGTGAGTCTATTTATTTTTTATATAAGTAGTGTACCTGGTTTGGTCATTGCGCATGCTTATTACTTCACTGCTCTGTGTTGAGAACTTGGACATGTACAGGCTACCAAACGGAAATGGTCGATGGATTATATTATTGCCATCCTTCTGTTGCTGTCCTTTTGTGACTTTTTTAATTTAGAGTTCACAATCACTCCAACCATGCATTTACATTCCATTTCATATTGCATTTTATATTTTATATATGCATTTTACCTTTCCTAGTAGGACTACCATGCATGGGCAATCTCCTCCATATCACGCCTTAAATAAAAAAAAAGGACAATGAAAGATATGTGATGCATGTTAGTTTTATCAACTTGGGAAAATACGAATATCATCAAATGCTAAGGAGGAATGCTATGACTTGTACCGCATCGTTTCTTCCATCCTTTCAGAGAAGGATCCAGCCAGCTCTCCAAGAGTACATTTGCTGCATTTCTTGTCCTGCAAATTGACAATTGAAGTGAACATCAGGTTCCATTCTCACGGTGTCACCATGAACTAATTCAACGGATCACACACTAATGATAACCTGTAGTATAATCTCACTAAAACTCGCACGTGCAATTTTAGACATTACATTCATCAGGTGCTATATATCTAGCTTCATATCTAATCACGATTTAAACAAATTATATTACTCCTTTGACACAAGCAAGAATGCGAGCATGTGAAACCGGTTTATCATGCTATGAATTGCATGCAGTTTTGTGCGCCCCTTTTTTTTTAAAAAAAAAGGAGTTTGGAGCTCCGTTACAACTGCCTGCAGAGCAATAACTAGTACGAGTGCTGATATAGATCCCGAAATGTGGAAAAGCTCCTAATCGCGCGAAACAATATCAACTGTATATGGTCTGATCAGTCCAACTAGGAATGGTTAGGAAATCTTGAATGTCCCTTTATTTGTTTCTGATGATTATGAAAACCATCTGTAATCTGTTTCTGTTGATTATGAATGAAGCATCTGTATGTGCAGGTTGCATGGGATAAGGCGGCTCCGGGCCACCACGGCTTCCCTCTGCCCAGGACATTAGGGCCTCGTACCATTGGTATGCTCCGCAAAGTCCATTTATCCGCCGTAATGCAGAAAACTGTCTACCCGGCCGGAGCATACCATGGTTTGGTGGGTGATGAGATTGTTCTGAATATACCACTCAGAAATCAGGGCCGTTCAGAAAAGGAAATAGAACTCAAAAGTCATTTTAGTTCCTCGACAAGACAATTCGGTGGATTAAGATAACATGTAACGGAACCCTCACTCGCTACTCTCTAGCACAGTTGTAAGACCGGAATTGCTGAACTCGTTAGCTGGAAGCTCTGGCTGCAGCTGAGCCATTCCACCAGCCCCATTTTGCAGTGCCACACAGAGGGTAGTTCAAGATAGCTCTAAACAGGCGCAGCATATGATAACTCAGCAAGTCCGTGCAGGCCAGCCAGCCAGTGATAAATATCGCACAGCCTCAACTCCAGGCTCCAGCATGCAACATTGAACATATTCAACAATCCAGCTTCTGCAGCAGCAGCAGGAGGAGGTTCAGCAGTCAGTTGCAGGAGCAGCAACCTGTTCAGTACCCAATAATGATACAAACAAGACATGCAGCATATGTCAAGGAACAAGCTAATAACAGAGCAGTCACTACCGGAAACTCCTAGTTTGCCGTATGCCCGTAACTTTGCCGTGTATAATAAATCAGGCACACGGCAAACAGTTTCTTTGCCGTGTACTATAGCGAAAACACATAGCAAAGTAGTGGCACACGGCAAATAGGCTCTTTGCCGTGTGCCCATGGCCAAACACACGGCAAACATTAAACACGTGCGCACCACGGGGGACGGCCGTTAGAACCAGCGTCGGCTCTCCACTCCATATACATTGCTTGGTACTCTATGTTCCAATTTGGTACATTTCTCGATCTGTTTTCTATATTTAACAAATCTATTACATTCAAATGATTTTTTCGTATAAGTCACATTTGAACTGTAAGTGCCTGAAATAATAGAATAAAGTGAGTGGAAAAATGATATTCATGACATTGAGTCCAGTGTAAGGCCTTATCCGACAGTTGAAACCAAATTTCAAATATCGTGTTCACGAAACATTACCACGAACATGGGGCCAAACAGTGTTTAAATTCTATAAAATTCAAATGAAGTCTAAAAATTATGAGATTTGTCAATATCTCATGCTATCATACGTGGAGTTTATGGTAAAAATTTGAGTAGGTTTTGGACATTTTATTACGTACGATGCTTACAAACCGAAACTTCCCCGAAGAAGATCTATATATAGAGAGGAGAAGGATGTGGTTAGGTTTGTAGGCGCAATAATGTTTGAATTTGAGTTTGACTTCAAAACTTATTCTATATGCAATAGACAACATAGAATGCTTCATGTTAAATTTTGGTATTTTTTCGGATCCGTTTGATAATTTTAATGTATTAACTGCAATTATACCATTTCAATTGTTATAAATTGAGTTTGACCTATAAGTATCTGAAATAATAGAATAGAGTGTGTGAAAAAATTATATTCATGTTATTGAGTCACGTGTAAGATCTTATCTTGATTTTCAAAAGAAATTTCGAACATCGTGTTCACGAAACATTACCAGGAACATGGGGCCAAAATTTTCTAAAGTTCTATAAAAAGGAAATAAAGTCTGAAAATCCTGAGATTTGCCGATATCTCCTACGTCACACGTGGAGGCTTTGGTAAAAATTTGAGTGCTTAGGTTTAGTAAATTTTGTAGATAATGTGAATGGAAGTTTTATGTGCATAAAATATAGGATTGAGGCTTCGCCGTGTGCTCTGAATCCGGCACATGGCAAAGTACGGCTTTGCCGTGTGCCCTGAATCCGGCACATGGCAAAGTATGGCTTTGCCGTGTGCTTTGAATCCGGTCACACGGTAAAGTCTCCATTCTGACTTAGCCGCGCACTGGCCTCATGACTCACTAACTCACACACACACACACACTCACACTTCCCCACTGCGCCGCCGCCGGCCTCCCCACCACGCCGCACGCCGCCCCGACCGCGCCCGCACCACCGACTCGCACCGCCACCGGCCTCGCCACCGCCCCGCGCTGCACGCCGCCCCGGCCGCGCCCGCTCTACCGTCCCGCGCCGCACGCCGCGAGGAGGAGGAGGAGGAGGTGGTGGACGCACCGCTGTTGCCACGGCCGCGCCCGCCCCACCGTCCTGTGGCGCACGTCGCCTCGCGCCGCACGATGCGAGGAGGAGGAGGCGGAGGAGGAGGAGGAGGAGGAGGTGGAGTTGGTGGTGGACGCGCCGCCGTTGCCCCGGCGGCCTCGTCGGCCCTGTCGCGCCGCCCGCCCCCGCCTCGCCGCCGTCGAGCCCCTAGGTGAGCCTCGTGGCATGTGGCGCTGCATGCCATGTGTCCGGCCATCGAGCCGTGGGAAGACAATATCTGTGTAGCCCGGCCTTCGTGTCGTGGTTTTTGTTGCAGGTTTTGGAAACCTCACCGCACAGGGCAGGTGCTGTCGAAATTTTGAATTGACACTAAGCATTGATCTATTTTTGCAGGAAAGCCTCCGTTGCCGAAGCCACCGCCAAAGGAGAAGGAGGAGTAGGAGGGATGCGCCGCCGTTGCCCCGGAGGACTCGTCGGCCCCCGTCTCACCGCCCGCCTGGCCACTGTCGAGTTACTAGGTGAGCACGTGCAAAATGACCCTCTTTCCGTATCATGTCCTTAGTTCACGTAACCTAGGCGTCTCCCATTCAAAAGAGATACGGTTGGAAATATGCAGATTTCTGTATATGTATGACCATATATGTTTCGAATTGTCCACATTTTTTGGATAGCCCGAGGATGTGTAGAAGGGTTTAGTTTCCATGGTCTGCTCCGAACCGAGATAAAATTTCGGCATCACCTCCCTGTTTTTCTCCGGATACACAATCTCCTTAGCATGACATGTATTTGGAGAACAGCGGGGAGGTGCTGCCGAAATTCTGTCTCAGATAGAAGTACAACATGGAAACTAACCCCATCTACACATTCTCGGGTGGGATTAGGACCTATTTTCATCTATTAGAGCATGATAGACATCGTGTAGATGCAATTGATTTTTATATCACTCACTCATATATTAAAGGATGGATGACCGTGAGTGGATGTATACGGGCTGGCTGGGTAAGCGTGACTGGACCGATGAATTCGTTCACAAGGTTGAAGATTTCTTGAAAAAGAAATTTGACAAAGGACATAGTAAAGTGTCGTGTTCCTGCAGTAAGTGTGCAAACAAGATACTTCAATCCCAGTTCAAGATGGGTAAACACATTTGCACCAATGGGTTTGTGGCAAACTATACCCGGTGGAACTGCCATGGTGAAGCCCATCGTGCGAGATACAAGGTCGTGAGACAACACATCGAAGATTATGATGCTGATGCCGGGTGTGGAGACATGTTAGATGACTTTCATCAAGCACACTTCAATGAACGACCTAGTCATGTTAGGGAGGATCCACCAGAGGCAACTGCAAAGGCCTATTACGACATGTTGTTTTCGGCATAGAAACCATTTCACGGGAATATCGATGTTTCTCAACTTATGGTCCAGCTAATCCCGATCAAGATGATTATTTCTAGTACATGTATGATTCGTACTGATTGAATTATTATTTTTCTTGTTAGTTTCTAATTATGTATTGTTTATTATTTGCTAATTATGTCTTGTTTATTTTGCTTCTCTTTCTAATTACGTTTTGTTTATACGTGCTGATTGGTTTACTATTTTTAAATGCAGGTCATTGAACAAAGATGGCGAGTGGCGGAATTCAGCGAAGTTGCACGTCTATTTTCAGAAGAATGGCGCCACCTTCCAATGGAGCTGGGGGGGGGGGGGGGTCCGCCGCTAGGGATGTCCGAGGCAAGGGTCGAGGGAAGGTTGCCCCAAGGGTCGAGGGAAGAGTCGAGCGACTCGGCTTGTAGAGCCGCCTTCGCTAGGAGGAGCAGCCGCAGGAGGAGTGAAAGAACCTTTGATGTTGCCTAGAGGGGGTGGGGGGTGAATATGCGATTCTGAAATTTTACACAAAAACTTGCAGCGGAATTTAGTACCTGACGGTGAAAGAACTTTTCCACAAAAGTCTTCAGACAGTGGTGGTCAGAGTGGAGTCTGCATCTCTTCTGCCGATCGGTCAAGACATACTGCCAGTAGTTAGACCCAGCTTTTGCAATCACAGATGATGAGGTATTTGTACTTCTCTCTATTTCAGAATTTACCAGGATTCTTGTTCTTTAAAATCTTCTATTTTTCCAGAACCTGGAAGCTTCTCCTCCCAAATCTAGTAACTCTGGCAAGCTTGTCAATTATGCTCCCCTTTCAGAAATTCCCCATACCAGTCACAAAGCTCCTTCTCTGAAAGATGTAGCTACCGGTCGGTCGAAGCGAAAAATAGTTTATACCAAAAAGACTCCAAACAGGAAGACGGATCGGAAGAAGTCTCCTTCAGCTCAGGCAACCCAGGTTCCCACATCGCTTTTTCATGTACTCCAATCAACTTCTATCCATCGGAAACCATGCTAAATCTTTCCCTGTTTCTACAGCTGCCATCTCCAATTCAAGTTAACTCAAATACTGCTAATGACCCTTCTTCTGTGCCGACGGAAACAACCACAAGTTCTCCGCTGGATGAGCTTGCTGAATCAGCATCGGCCGAACTCCAGCTCTCGGTAATTTCAAAACATCTCGATCCTCAGGTAAGGTCAAACTAACTTTCAGAGTGTTTTGATTCCTGAACTATTTTGCTTACTACTGTCATCTCCTAGGACAATCCCCAGGACGCCACTCCATCGGCCCGTATCGTCATGTTCAGAGATAATTCACCGGCCGATGGAGACAACATCACCAATGTGGTGATTACGGAGCAATCTCTTCAGCTTCCTTCTCAGTTTGATGAAATTCACTTGTAACAGGTCCCTCTTCGGTAACTTAAACCAGCCTTTCATCTTTCGGCTGCGATTACCTGATCTTCTTTTTATTTGTCCAGGCACAGGACACTCCAAACAATAGCGTCTTCTCATATCAAATTGATGACCTTCTGGAAGAAGAAGAGATTACGTCAACGCCCACCATCTCAAGCACAATTTCTGAGGATACAAAGGCCAAACTTCATGATATTCTCCATCTGCTAAATCAAGACATTGGTGTGCTGATCCAGGACACAGAAGGGATAAGAAGAACGCTCAATCTTCTAAAGGTTCAATTGCCTGCTGACGTAGAATCCGCAATCATCCCAGCAGCTTTCATAGAGGGTCGCCGATGTGAAGTTCTTAATGCCCAACAACGTTTGGCCGATCGTGCTCTTCAGGCCCAGCTTCTTCAGCAGAAGGAAATCAACCGCTCCAAAGCAAATGACATCAGGACTAGAGTGGAACTTCTTGAGAACTCTCGTCCAACAATCATCAAAGAAATTGATCGCCTCAGGGCTCAAAGAGATAAACTGCTGAAAGAATTGGACTCTTTCAACACTGCTCTAACTGCTAAGGAAAGCAAATTTGAGAATCTCCCTATTGCAATCGAGGAGATGAAGGCAAACATGAAGACTCCGGTTCGTGAGGCCGTTCGTCTTCACAAACTGATTAAGCCAATCCCGGGAACTGCCGACGAAGACCAACAGAAAATTGACGAAGTCAATCAAATCCGTCTTGACGCCATCGATGCAATTCATAAGCTGCTTGGATCGGCATAGATTTCCCCCTTGTTGGCTATGAGCCAACGTAAACAATTTCCTGATCTTTAATATTTCGCACTGAAGTCAACATGTTTAACGCTGACTATCTCAGTTTTAACACCATCAGCCATGAATGAACTTCAAACTGAAAAATTCTCTTAGGCTGATGACTAGTACATTCTTGTCACTTGTGATTGACACACTTCTGTTTCGATATAGGTACAAAAGTCTCTCTTCCATCCGTGATGTGCTTGCGTCTAGCAACCAACTGCTGATAATTATCATTATGGCGCTGCCTTTTGACATCATATCGGCCTTCCTGCGCCCCATTGCACTTGGGACAATCATCGGCCGATGGCAAGCACAAACCCTTGTTCCAGCAGAACACAAAGAACGGGCATCGCCAGTGCTCTTCACCACGCCTGTCTTTTTCTTCTTGACGGCGTCTTTCTCTTTCTTGCTGGCGTTGATACTTGTTCAAGAGCATCTGAGATGTGAAAATTCTGCGAGGCCTCCTGAAACTTCCACTTTGTTCGTATCGGCCTTGGTTCTCCCCGTCGTTGGCCGATACACTAGTCTTCGGGTTCTCGATATCACAATTAGGATGATCAGAAAGTGATACCTTTGCTGTCCCGTCGACTTCTTGTGCTCCCACGTCAACTGCGTTGGCTGAGAAGGGATGTTCATCGATCTTCATCGGCCCGTCGAACTTGATTCTTCCTTGCTCGATGGCCGTCTGGATTTTCTTCCTGAATGTCTTACAGTCGTTAGTATTATGAGTGACAGAGTGATGCCACTTACAATACCTGAGCCCTTTTAATTCATTGGCCGATGGGATCATGTGGTTGGAGGGCAACTTGAGCTGACCCTCTTGTAGTAGTAGATCAAAGATCCTATCGGCCTTTGTGATGTCAAACCCGTATCTTTTGGCTTCCTTCTTGGCGAACGGACATGAGATTGGCTTCTTGGTCTTGACCCATTCAGCAACGCCGATTTCAGCTTCGCTTTCTGATTCAGAAGAATCCCCAACATAGTTGACCTTCTTCTGGAACATGTTCTTCTTGGCGTCGTAGGTTCTGACATCAACATTAGCAAGCCTGGATGCTAGATGACTCAGGCTCCCGAACTCCTGGGATGAGAACTTCTTCTTGATGTGTGGTAGAAGTCCCTGAAAGGCCAATTCGGCTAACTGGCCATCGCTGAGAGATAGGTTAAAACAACGGCTCCTAACGTCCCTGAACCTCTGAATATAATCCGGGACGGGCTCGTTGTTCCTCTGTTGCACCGTAGTTAAGTCGGTGATCTTCATCTCTTGTACCCCTGTGAAGAAGTACTTGTGTAATTGCTTCTCGAGATCGGCCCAAGTAATAATGGAGTTGGCTGGCAGAGATGCAAACCAAGCAAAGGCCGATCCAGAAAGAGATAGCGGGAACAGGCGGATCTTCAAGGCATCTGTCATTGTAGCTTCTCAACACTGTACTAGGAACCTGCTGATGTGCTCAACGGTCTACATGTTGCCTTGTCCAGAGAATTTGGTGAAGTCTAGCAACTTGTACCGATGAGGCAGTGAAATCTAATCGTAGGCTTCTGGGTAAGACTTCCTGTACATCAATGCAGGCTCCTTTGACTTCAAGCCGAACTGATTCTTCATCACATCGGCTATCTTGCTGGCCCAATCAACTTCAGCTGCTGTACCATGAGGTTTGGCATCTGAAAGCTTGCATCTTGGTAGGCCCTCTGAATTTGGGGACTCGTTGGTTATCCCACAAGGTCTTCCATTGGCTGGATGGCCGATGCATCTGCGTGATGCCCCCCAGTCTGAGTTGGTGCTGGTGGAGTCTGCGGTGGATGCTGAATTATCGGAGCAGATGACACCAACGGCAGCGTGGTAGTAGGGAAGTTAACCGCGTTGCTACTTTGTCCGAACATCTATGGATAGATGTACGGCCATAACTCCACAGGCATGCCCAATGTAGAAGGTACGAACCCTGCTGGAGTATTGAGCACGCCTCTGTTTGGAGTTGATGTGTTCATCGCAGGATTGGCAGTGAATGTCATCGTCGGTGGTGATGAAGCTTGTGTTGCCGAAGGACCTGGGCGCCTCAGCACGTAAGGTGATGAGCTTGTTCCGGCGCTGGCCATCGGCATACTTGTTGTACTGGGCAGAACACCATCGGTCATTGTTGCTGATATTGTGACACCAGCAGTGGCCGATGATACCTCGTAGGAGTATGATGGTCCTGTGTTACCCCCTTGAGTGCCCTCTGCTAGGACGTTCTTGACAGTGTCCTTGATGGTTTCGATTAGCACCCCTGACTAATTGATCAGAGCGTGGCTTATGGACTGATCGAGCATCTTCTTGAACTTGGCCGAGTCTTGAGTGACAGAGATGCCCCCCGGCCCTGGTAGCGGCTGCTTCTATATTGCCTACCCTCTTCTGGTCAAAGTGAATGACCTTAGGCAAGCATCTTGAGACTGCTTCATAGCTTTCTCGACTAGCCGCTTCTATTCTTCATGGAGATCATCCATAGTAGGATGGGAGATCTCATCATCATTGGCTTCGTTGTTGTTGGTCATCGTGGTGTCGTTGTCGTGTCCCACCAGGTGTGCCAAAAGTGTGTTGACGCAAAAAGTCGTAGGTCGGCCTTCAGCGCCGGCACACGCGAGGACCCAGGAGCCTCTTGCTTCACTCCTGCACGGCGTCCAAAACTGGGTACATGGTGGTGCAGGGCATGCCAGTCAATTTGACCTACAATTGACAAGGGATAGGTGAAACGGTTAAATTACCGGAACGTATCGGCTGTTGTCTGAATCGTTCCATCACGCGCGTCAGCCAAACGTCCGACATGTCAGTAGATCAATCAGCCAAAGCTCCAGTCGATTATGCAGGTAAGGCAATGCTAAACGGGTTAGCGAGGCCTCGGTAAACAACACCTAGATCCGAACTCGATCGGCCTGGCGATGAGCAACAGACAAGCTACGCGTCGGCCGATGGTATTTAGATCTAGGCTGGATAAATTGTGGTAAGAACTAAATAAAAATAAGATCAAATGAATCTAATCCTGCCAAATCTAGTAAATACCGATAACTTGTGATAACAGTAAGAAATAAGCTAGACTAAACAGATTGATCTAGCAGGAACAAGTTGATATCGATAACTTGGTGAACAGACCAGACCTAGATCCAATCTGCTCGATAACTTGAACTAATACAAGATAGAGGAAGAAGCGATGCGTCGTTAACCTTGAGCCTATCTGACTTGTTCGACGTGGAACTTACCAGCAAGTCGGAGATCGAAGTCGATGCAGCCCCACGTGCCGGAATTATCTTCGGAGTTTCCGTAGGTCCACCACACAGCTCAGGTAACCTTAGAGAAAAAGCCATAACTTTTTACTCCGAACTCCGAATTCGATGATCTTAGACTCTATGGAAAGCTTATTAAAAGGACTACCCATTACAACTGAAATCAGTGTCGAAGACCATTAGGTGCATGAGTTTTGACAAGGGTTTCTCTCATGTTAACACTTGAAAGGTTAGGTTTGAGCACCAAGTCACAAGCAAAGCTATCAACGTCGCATCCCTCTTGATAGTACGACATTACCTATACTCTAGATCAAATAATGAACACAATATTATCCTCTTGAGCTTGAATACCTTCATCATGCCGCTTTTCTTCAATATCACACTTTGAAGGTTTGCAAACATTTCCTTGGCCTTTTTCTTGAGCATAATCCTTCTTGAGCTAGTGCCTTGAGGTTCTACATCGTATATGTTCAATAATCAACTTGACATACTCAAGACACTCAAATCTATATGATTCAATAATGGTTGATGCTTAGCAACTTGTGACTATCCGTGGCCTTGACTGGTCCATAAATGCTAGCACTAACTTGCTTCTTCACCCTAGCATAGGTCCATCGGTGCCAAGCCCATTGCTTTCCCTTCTCCCTTGCTTAGTACCTCGTAGCCAAGTTCTTACTAACCCATAACCATCTTGCCATCTTCAATCACATGTAGCCTTGCATCACAATATATACTCATTGAATTCCGTTCCTTCAACAAATTTATCCATATAGCAACTTTATGGTCAATCAACCATGAATCTTCACTTCTATTGAAATATTAATCTCTTGATCACATTTCTTCCTTTTTGTGATCAAGCAACCAAGAATGTTCACCTCTATTGAAATATTAAGCTCCTGATCATATTTCTTCCTTCTTGATCAAAATACCAATTCATATCAATCTTTACTCATTCATACAAGCAAGCCATCATTGAGACCAAATGATAACCCTTGCAATTGTTTCTCTTTTGCCTTTTCAATCTGCTTGCCCTTTCTTCAATTTGAGATATTATAATTTTGGTACACTTATTTGCATTGAAGCTTATCCAAAGCTCATCAAACTCATTAGTTCTTTAATTGTGTTGTCATTCAACCACAAAAATCCACAAGGGGGCCTAGATGCACTTTTAAGGAGGAGGAGGAAGAAGAGGAGTAGGATGTACCTTCCGCAGAGTTGTCGGGTGCTGAGGAGGAGGAGGAGGACACGACAGGGGGTACACCGACTGTCTGATTGTGAGGTCCCTCGCGACTCCCAGACAGGCCGATACCTCTTGTCGGACGCCCGGTGATTCGACCCTCTGGGCCAGCGTAAGTAACTTTAGATGTTATCACTACCTTTTCATTTCATAACTTGAAAATCACAATAGAAACTAATATTTCATATTAATTATTTTTGGCAGGAGTTGGAAAGTACTTAGTGGAGGTGTTCACAAACGCAAGGTCAACGGCATCCTGGATCTTTTGTGCACGGAGCACTTCCTAGGCCTGGTCCACATTGGTGGAAGGCACGAGCCGGCCTGGACGTGGGACCACTACGTCGCCGCCCCAGATCATCTCGATCGGGAAAATAGGTGCTTCAACAACAAAGCAGAGCGGGTGAAGGCCGAGCTCTGGGTAAGTCTTCCTCGCACTGCTCAATACATCGCATTCATTCGACATTTTGGTAATAATGACTGGATACATCGTGTTTATATGCAGGATTTCTATAGGTGTGAGGAAGGGTACGAGGAACGAGCGGCGGTTGTGGCTCACAATCGATGTGTTAAGCTGGTGAAGGACATGCATTACGAGGCACAAATCTAGTGTGTCGTATACTACGGCGCTCTGTTCCTTCGCCGGAAGATCAAAAAAGATGCTGCAAGAAATTGGAAGCTTACCCAGGCGCAATACTTGGAGGTAAATTTAGATTTATTCTCAGATTAAGTACATCGCTTAATTTGATCTTCTTACATGTCTTTCACTTGATCACATGTAGGTGCCTGCGTGGTGGTGCCGTAATGATTCCACGTGCTGGGAACGCATAGTGGATAAGTGGTTCACACCCGAGTTGGAGGAGAAGTACAACGCTGGCCGAGAGCGGCATTTGCTGATGCCAGGTCCAGCACACCATCAAGGTAGCCTTAGCAACGACGAATACAGGGCTAGATGGGTATGCAGATTCATTTCTTTATTCTAATGCTCAATTTTGCATAATTTGTAATCAACTTGCTGTTTTTTTCCAGTACGAGACACATGAAGGCGCTGAGTGCTCCCAGTTCATGGGATGGGCTTTGGCCCACAAGGGCAAGGCGTCCGAGATCACCTACAACCCGGATGACCCTCCCTCGGCGTACACCAATCCCTCCATCCATACCCGCATCAATGTGTACACAGAGGCGGGAAGGCAGGTCCATGGGCCAGAGTGGGATCCAAGCGCCCATGACCTTGATGGAGAGATCATCATGAGGGTGGGAGGAGGCAAGAAGCATGGCCGGTACAATATAGGCGACGACACTCTAGACACGACCAATACTCCCACTCTCACCCAACTTCGAGCAAGGAGCACGAGCAGTAGCCCGACCATACGCCCATGGCTATCCGTGGCACAACTCCAAGTACAGGAACTTCAGGTTATTTCTGATTTATTCATCGTTCATTCAATTTCTACATATATTTGCTTTGCATCGTAATATTGGGATGAAAAATTGTAGGCCCAGCTGGCGGCGCAAGCGGCGGCACATGAGGTGGCAATAGCTGAAGAGAGGAGGATACGGGAGCAGGAGACAGCGAGGCAGCAGACCGAGGTTTAGCATCAGATGGCCTAGATGTACGCTTACATTTAAGGTCTTTCTGTTCAGATGGGTCAACCCCTACTACCGATGATGTTCACTCCGGCTCCGGCTCCTGCAACTCCTCCTGTGAGCCACTTGACAACCTTATAGATTCATTTCAAGTATTAGAGACTTAGAGAACGTAGAGACTTAAAGTTACTTAGAGACTTCGATGAAATTTTGAATATTTTAGATTATAACTAGAGAACTTGATTCTTATCTCACATACAATCTATTCTCCTTTCTGCAGAATCAATCGGCGGCATCGAATACGCCAGACTTGTCGCCGAGCATCTCACCTATGTTCCCCGCACAACAGTTGTTCCCACCTCAAATCAGGCCACCGCCGTTCGACCCAACTCAGTGATAAACTTTACTTACTTTGCATTTGTGAACTTGTGGTACTTGTTAATCTTTGAGTGTGTGAACGTACTTGTGAATTTATGCACTTGTGGATTTATCTATATCTAGCGCATGTGATGCTTGTTGTGATATATGTATGATACATGTGGTGCTTGTTGTGATATATGTATGATACATGTGATGTTTGTTTGAGTGGTGATCTTTATACGCAAAAAATAATAAAAACAACAATTGTTTGGTCACTTTGCTGTGTGCAATGACCACGGCACACGGCAAAGTGACCATTTCTGTCCATTCTGGACAACACTTTGCCGTGCCCAGCACATGGCAAAGTGACATTCTTTGCTGTGTGCCAGAGACGGGCGGCGCACGGCAAAGTTTGAAACTTTGCCGTGTGCCAGACAGGTGGCACACGACAAAGTTTCAAACGTGTTACGGTGAAGTTTCAAACTTTTCCGCCGCCGTCACCGTCCCCGCGCCGTCCGTTGCTTTTTGTTGCCATGTGCCGGATAAAACACACGGCAAAAATATTTGCTGTGTGTCCAGTAGAAGGCACACGGCAAAGTCCTCTTTGCCGTTGAGGCGGGCTGCCATGCGGGCTTTGCCATAGGCGGCACACGGCAAAGCCTTTGCCGTGTGTAATATGGGCTTTGCCGTGTGCCCCTGGCACACGGCAAACTACCAGATTCCAGTAGATATATAGTGCAAATAAATTGCAAAGGAATTTGCTAAAACAGGAAAGAGCTCCCTCTGATTGTAATTGGAAATTGGAATGATGATGTTCTGCTGCAAATTATGATAGATATTCCTATAGAGGAACATCCAGCTAGCATGAACAGGCGAATTTTATTCATCCCTAGTCAACTTACTTTTAGGTGAATGCATTCGTCTAATTTGTTTAAGACGAGATCCATCCATGTGTTTTACCTCCCTTCTGGTTCGCGGTGGTTGCTCTCTCTGCTTTTGAACTATGTAGCGTGATAATGTGGCTTTTGGTGTGCTTTTTTAAGTTCCATGAAGAAAAGAGAGTGGGAAGATGTTTGCTTTGAGCGAGTACGTGTGGCAAGAACTAGCTAGTCAAGTGAGCATGTGGTTTATGCAGTGCTCCTGCAGTTTTTCAAGAAGAAGAAGAAGAAGAAAAGTACATTTTAGCAGACCTCCCGGGCCCTGGCAAGATCCAAGCCATGCATCTTCGGTGCAAGCTCTGGTCGATTGCAGGCGATACACAAGTGGTTTGGGAGAGGAGCCAGGGCAGGGCAGGGCGACGACTCACTTATCCGGGTTAATATAATGTAGCATTGGGTAGAGGTGTGGGGGTACGAAGAACGGAAATTAGGACAAGATAAAATGGTTGGAATTTTTGAATTCTCGTACGTTTTGATCCGTTAGAGCCAATTTTTAGCAGCTAAAAATTGATCTATCGAAATATTTGGCTGTCGTGACGGTACTCGATTGGCTAACAAATTTGTTCCGGATCATATATATTATATATATACTCTCCTTTCATCCCTTTAGAGCAGCTACAATAATAATCTTATAGTCAAGTTAGTCATCATTTTTGCTGATGTGGAGGAGAGAACGAAGGAGAGAGGGGATAGCTTGACTCTCATGCAAGCAACAAGCTAAGCATGAACTTCTAGACAAAGGTGGGTCCAAGTAAGAGTTGATGTGAGGGTGAATAGAAAATAATGTAAGGTATGAATTAAATAACATTTTGTAGACAAATAAAAAGACTATTGTTGTATAACTTGGCTCTTATATCTCAACTTATAGCCAAATGCCAAATATTTAGCTCTATTAACCATGCTCTTGTATATTCGCTGGGGACCGTGATTGTCTATAAAAACTATAAAAGCAATCTGTACGCGGTCCCCGGCTCGCATGCACAGTCGTCGCCTGCAGTGCAGCTGCTGCACTTGCGCCCTTTCTGTTCTGGCCTTGTGGGGATGGGAAAAAAAATGGGACCTTTTGCCGGTGGGCACCAAGAAACCCAAGATCCGATCCCAAGGTAGCGGGGTGGGGGCTCGAGATCGAACTGACACGTGGATGTGGCTCTAATTTAAAACGACCCCTCCATAAATGGTCTTGGGCCTGGTCAACATAGAAGCTGCCAAACTCATCGTAATATATGTCCTGAATTATAATATTACGCAACAATATAGACATGCATGTTGGCAGCACCGGGACAGAGCTGAGCGCATCCTCAGTCGTTTGATCGTGTGGCAGTCACACCCTAACCGAACTGCTAGTAGCATTATCACCATGAATGACACCATCTAATTTGATTAGCATCTAGTGAAATTATGTCGAATTTAATTTTTACAGGGAGGTGACCCAACAAACATTTTAGCAGACCTCAAAGGCCTGTTCCGTACGTGGTCAAATTAGAGATTTTAGTAGTCTTCCTTTGCTTGTTGAAGACGTTCTTAATAAAAATAATTATAGCACCCAAGCAATCATTAGAATAAATAAAACACTTAAAGTTTTGCAAATAAGAGAACTTAACTTAATTCCTCATTTTGTCTATATTAATCATAAGAATTTCTAGTATTTTACTTTATAACCACATACTAGCTTCAGTATGACTAATTTAACATATTTATTGGAACTAAAAGATTTTTCTATTGTAGCATGTGTTTGCATTGGTTGTTGGGATTAATGAGACGGGATATATAGGACGATCGAGCTCATTTATTTTAAGCGCTATTTGGGTTGGAGACAAGTGGAATGAATCCATCATTGGAGAAGAATATTTCCTCTTGATAGGGGATGACTGGACGAGTCCGTCCCCTCAAATTGGGTGGGTGGGTTCATCCTCCTGTTGAGATGGTGTGGGGACACGTGAGAGAGTGAGCTTGAGATGGGAGAACGGACAAGCGTGGATGGCAACGGTGCGAAGGCCCGGGTGGCCTCCCTTAGCTCGCCGGCGGCCGCTCATCCACTTCCCTCCCCCTTCTGTAGCTTGCCGGTGGTCTCTCCTCTTCTGCGATGCCTCGCTTGCCACCCGCACTCGAGGAATAGATTTTCCCCTGGGGAGCGGCATGAGTGGATAGAGTGAGTAGCGTGGAGGAGGAGAAAAAGATAAAAAGATAAAAAGAAGGTGATAAGTGGATCCTATGTATTGAATGTTTGATCCCACCAGCTTTATATGCACCTCCAACCAAACGAAACATTTATAAGGAAAGATCATATCCCCTCAATTGAACATGAGACATGATCATCCCGTCTCATATTATCTTAAAACTAAACAAGTTACTCTCTCCGTTTCAAATTGTAGATCGTTTAACTTTTTTAACCCCAAGTTTGACCACTCGTCTTGTTCAAAAAATTTATGCAAAATATTAATTCTTTTATTGTGGCTTGCTTTATTAATAAAAGTGCTTCAAGAATGACTTAAATTTGACTATATTTGCATAAAGTTTTTGAATATGACGAGTGGTCAAATTTGAGGTCAAAAATGTTAAATAACCTATAATTTAAAACGGATGGAGTAGTATTTGTTCTTTTTTGTATGATGAGTAGCCACCAAAGAGGCTAGGGGAACATGGACCGGGGAAGTGGGGCCGGAACGAGGACGTGGCCAGAAAAAGATTCAAAGAAAGGTAGGAGCGGGTGCACTCACGCAAGCATGCATGGCGTTTACCCAACGAGCCCAAATGGCAATGCGTCAAGAGCCACGTGTGTGGACCGTAGCTGCATGCATGCACCCAACATACTCCATCCATTCACGGATGATAGTCCTATATATTTGGAATGGACACAATAATGACCAAGATAAAAAAAAAGTTGCTTATCAACCCACTTATCTCGTCATTATTTACCTCATGGAAACCAACGAATCTTTAGTGCATACACAGGTACCGAAGCGCTAAGGCAAGATGGCCTTGTGCATGCAGCCGAAACGGCTGCTGGAAATTTAAACGGACGTTTAATGCGTGTTGAGCCCGAGAGGCAATGTGTGGATAGGCTTAAATAAGACTGTCAATCATGAAAATCTTAAATTTTAAAATAAGACTATCATCTATGAATGGAGGGAGTAGTTAGCATGACCCCCTGCATGCTTGCAACGTGATTGGTCCTACATACATGCATGCAACATAATCTTACGACGTGAGTAGCCCTGTGTGCTTGCTGCATACAACATACAGTATATAACCTCTTTCTTGTGGGAGGTTTCATTATTGGTATATTTTCAAGAATATCCAATATAAAATATTTCGTTGTTGATGAATCAATAGCCCACACAATGTATCGTTTCATTTTGGTGTTTTATAGGGAGTACATGCAAGAGACAAGTTATGTTGCAAACTGTGCACACACATGGTTTCATATAGATATGAATTCTCTTTCATCTCTCTTCATTATTAACTTCTCACCACATTATACAAATTGTTGACATAGCAATCTATTTAATAAATAATAATGAAACTCCCATTATGAGTGGCCTTAGCGAAATCCCAACCCAAAAACTATGAGCTATTTTCCATCTAATCACCTCTCCTCTTTCCTTTCCTTTCCCTACTCCCTCCTCTTTACTCTCTTGGCATCTTTTTTTTGCATGAATATGTCGTATCATATTTAATGCTATTAGAGAACCATATGAGGAATTGTGGCTGCCCTTAAGCAACTTGCAAAAGTTGCTAGCTTGGGCTAGCACCAGGCAGGGGATCCGTACATATATATATACTTTTCTACTGTAGCAATTCCATCGCTCGCTTTTCTGGTTGTAGGTGAATGTACATTTCCTCACAATTGTACACACAAGCAATACACAGTATGCATTTCTATTTACATACATATCAGGGAAGATCATATCTAAATAACAATTCGATGCACAATACCTTTTGTAATAACTGAGAATTGGATTAAAAATTGAAAAGTAAGATCAAATACAAAATACAAAATGAAATTAGACTTAAAATGTTAGCTGGTAATACAATGTGGGTGAGCAAGGCGACTAATCATCATCGCACTAGAGCAAGGGTATGACACCTATAATTTAAAACATAGAGAGTACTGCAAAAAACCAACCATTATACATAATATGATTTTACAACCGGATGTACACAGGTGCCGGTAGATGGTGGATCTTCATGTCCAGCTAAACGATACTGCACGTGTGGAAACTGATTTCCGTACTTGGTGTCTTAGGGCAAGTCCAGAACGGCCTATAATAAAACGGATAGAGTAATGCATTTAATGAGTAATTATATAAAATTATAATAATATCTACAGTATAATGATCTGATTGTATGACTTTGTAAATGAAGTGTATGTATAGTCTGCTTCTGGCTTAACAAAACTCTTACCTCAGCTCGCAAAACAATAATGAAGGGTACAAACTATTTGTTGTGCCAGCGCGGCCCTAGGAAAGGAAAGGGAGAGAAAGAAGCAGCAGCTTGCTAAGCCTCTGATCCGGAGATACGCCCTACCCCGCCGGTCGGCCGGTGAAAGGCTGGCTGCCGCCTTTGCTGGGCTCCCCAGTGGCGCGTGGTGCTTCGTGGTCGCCGCTGGCTGGTGGGCTCTGTTTCACCGCGGGCCCAGCAAGCAGCGAATGAAGGAAGGTGCGCAGGCAGGGCGTGCGGGCGGGATGGCGCGGGGGGTGGCAGCATGCCCAGCCAGCATCCGTTGCCCACGCAGGACATCACATCGTCTCTCCCTCTCCCTCTCCCTCTCCCTCTGTCCTGTGTCTGCAGCCCTGCACCGCTGCACTGTACTCTCTCTCTGGCGGAAGACGAGGAGTGTGTCGTGCCAGAGAGAGAGAGAGAGACTGGCGAGGCGACGCCTTCGCCGCCTCTCATTTGCCTCCTCCCCCCAGTTGTTAACCCCACCCAACCCACTCCTCTCCCTCTCCCAAACACTCGCTTGCTGAGGTACTCGGATCTACTATTGGCTTTTGCTTTATTAAAATTTTTTGAACAACTTTTTTGTTTTAATTTTGGACCAGAAGCCATCATGCAAACTTGAGCCAAATTTATTTATTCGGACCAAGCCATCATGCAAACTTGAGCCAAATAACTAAACAAAATCTACTTTCTATTAAATTGTAATATTAGCGCTATTACCATTACCGCTCTCTGGCCAAGGGAAAACGATTAATGGTCAGTAGAAATGGGCTGAAACAATTTTGAACTTTTTTCATCCCAAGCGACGTTCGTACAGGTTGGTTGCAACCAGCACAGGGGGATGGATCAGATCAGCCTGCCTGCTTATATACGTGCGCGCGTGACACCCGTCACCTTCATCCCCCCACCCCCCCCCCCCCCCCCTCTACAACACCCGAGGCCAGGCCAGGGCACGCGGCCTCTGCCCCCTCCTCCCTCCCTCCCCAAACCCCCCCAGCCCCATGGCGTCCCCTCTCGCTCGGGCTGCCCTCGGCGCTGCCTCCAGGAACCGCGCCGCCATGCTTGCGGCGGCAGCTCGCTTCAGCGCCACCCCTTTACCGCCGTCTCCTCCTCCCGCCGCCACCGAGAAGCGCGTCGGCGGGTTCCTCCTCCTGCGCCATCGTCCGGCCTCCTTCCCACCCACGTCCGGGTCGGCTTTGCCACCTGCGCCGGGGACGCCGCCGAGGAGGCGCCAGCAGGCCGGGCCCGAGTGGGGGGGGGGGGGGGGGGTTGAGACGGGCGGTCGCCCTGGACCCCAGATTTCAAGGGGCCCCACCCCACCCCATGTATACGGAGTAGTACGTATAGGTATAGACTTTGGGCAGCCAGCAGTCACGCACAACTTTGCAGGTTCCACAGCTCGGGCAGATGAAATGCTAATCTTTTCAGAATTCCAATCATCATTTCCTTTTGCCCCCGCTTCATGACGCTCGAGATTGCGAAGCGCTGAGCGCTGCTGGTGACCTTTCACGATAGCTGACAGCAGCCACGGCACGGCACGTCGGCACCACACGCGATAGCCGGGAGGACGGGACTCGAGAGGCAGGGACGCATGCACGTGAGTGATAAATTCATCTATTAACGTTAGTTTATTTCAATTCCATCACAGTCTACCATGGATCATATAAGACTCTTGTGCAGAAATCAGCAAGTAACTAAGCGACCAGGTATTATATTCCTGGAGTTTTTTTAGACATTAGTGTATATATTCCTGTTTTGCTCTAAATTATTGACACTCATGACTAACTTATTTTATCTTAATTTTAGCATAAAGCACTATCACATCATCCAGACAATATCCATCCAGCAATGAGAAAAGGAAGATGAAACAAATGGATGAATTTATCGAATTGTGGAGAGGAGCCCTTGAAAAAAAATTTAGACTAAAACGAGCACTTCAAGAAATATTAAAAAAAATTTGAGATAATATATATAGATTGCTTGATATTAATATTTTTTATGCACTCAAATAAATGGTATTATTTGTTTATCTATTATTATATTAATAATGGAGTGTTAAAAGAACTTACCACGTTCGCCGAGAGGATCTAGAAATTAGTACATTAATCTAAAATGAGAAAAAAAAATATGCACCGTTTGATATTAGGGAACAGAAGCAGGTGAGAGAGGGGACAAGCACAAAGCAAAAGGCTTTGTTTTATTAGCAGCAATAGTGAATGTGTAGACCTAATTCAAGACACATGTTGGAAAAGTATGCATCAATCATAAGATATTATGGGAGCATGCAGGTATATAGAGTTTTAGGTACTGGAGAGTGACGAACAAAGAAAAGAAAGTGAACACATGAGGATAATTTTTCGGCCACCGATGAAAATTTAAAAGATTATATTTTTACAAAAAAATTCTATGTAACATAAACATAAGGTACTAGAAAAAAATATATTTATATATAAAATATTATATTTATTCTGAGTCACGTTAAAAAATGCTACATGGAGCCTCTAGTTTAAATCTCGCCCCGGGCCCCTGGAATCTCAGAACCGGGCCTGGGCGCCGCGCCCGGGGATAGGCAGCAACAGCCTCACCACCCGCGCCGAGGACGCCGCCGAGGAGGCGCAGGGCCCGGGGATCGGCAGCAACGGCCGTACCACCCGCGCCGAGGATGCCGCCGAGAAGGCGCAGGGCCCGGGGATCGGCGGCGAGGAGGTCACCACCCGCGCCGAGGAGGGGCAGCGCCGGGGGAACGGCGGCGACCAGGCAGCTGTCTTCACCGCCCACGCCGGGGACGCCGCCGAGGAGGGGCAGCGCCCGGAGAACGGCGGCGAGCAGGCCGCGACCACGACCACCGGTCAGGCCCAGGCCCTCACCACGGAGGCGTAGGAGGATGCCCTTGCTGCGACGACTAACCGCTGCAGGTTCGACGAACGGACCGTCTTGCACCTCCAGAACTTCATCAAGGGTGAGATGAGGAAAGAATCGAAGCGCCAAGCCCTCCTCATCGCCAACCTATTTGAGAAAAGCAGGTCAGTGATATGGAATTCGCAAATCGCAAGCTCCACTTCGCGCTGGATCGTAGACTGAATTTGAATCAATTCGATCGCAGGGAGGATCGGCACCAGCAGGACCGCCACGAATCGAACCGCCAGCTGCTCTACACACTCGTCATCGGGGTCGTGATGGAGGTGGCTTTTACGCTAGTTACCCTCAAGATCAAGGACAAGGAGGCCAAAGGCGGTGGCAAGCATGAGGCAGACACCGGCAACGGAAAGGATAAGGACAAGGGTGTCGTCAAGGACGAGTCCGGCACCGGCACCGCCGTGGAGAAGGCCAAGGGCAATATCAACGATGAGGCCGGCAGCGCCACCGCCGCGGAAGAGACCCATCGCGGCGCCAAGGACAAGACTGGCGGCGGCACCGGCACAGAGAAGGCAGAGAGCAGCGTCCACAACAAGACCGACAGCACCACCGACGCGAAGAAGGCTAAGGGCGGCGCCAAGGATGACGAGACCGGCGGCTCCGGCGGAGAGAAAGCCAAGGGCAACGTCAATGACGAGGTCAGCAGCACCAACGACGCGGAGGAGACCCAGCACGGCGCCAAGGACGAGGCCAGCACCAGCACCGGCGCGGAGAACGCCAAGTGCAGGATCAACGACGACAGCACCAGCGGTGAGGCGGTGAGCAGCGTTGGAGCGGAGACCAAGGAATGATCGAGCGTGTGTCTAGGATTGTGAATGTTTAGGATTTCACCAGACTCTTCAGAATCTTCAAATATTGAAGAAATTTCAGCAACAAGATATCTCCCAACTCAACCCTCGTGCTTGCATTGGGAATGTCACACGCGCGACTACGGTTATCGCTCGCCGCTCATCGCGCCGCTAAGGTTAGGGTTTAGGGGTTCGGAGGTCGCCGGAATGGTGGTGAGGCCGATCACGATGGCGGTGAGGCGCGGCGGGGGATTAGAGACGGTGGAGGTCAAGGCCGAGGCAGCTGGGCCGGCCTGTCCGCGGCTCGCTTGTTCCGCTTTTGCAACACACACGCTCGCATTCGTGCGACATTGAGTAGCACCCCTTGTCCTCCCTTTCTCGGTCCCAAGCCAGCCAACCGCTGCCCAGCTTCCCACCTGTCTGTCTCCCACTGCACTGCACGTCGTCTTCCTCCTCACCTCGCAGAGTGCCTTCCCGGACCCTACAGCCATATCCCCCCTCCTCTCCAACCAGCCTAGGCATAGCGAGGTAATTTGGTTCTACGACACAATGGATGGAGAGGCAATGGTTGGTTTCCTCATGCTCACGTTACTGTACACACCTGTTCATGCAAAGTATATGCTTACAACTTAAGTACACACACAGCACGCATTTCTAGCCTTCTATTCTAAATACATATTCTTCAATGGCGCATGTCATTGACAAAAAGATGGCAGGTATTGAATTACAGTCTCTTGGTGCTGAAATCATCTTATAGAACATAGATATAAATACAATAACCGAGCTGACATAGCTAGAGACGGCAGGCAAACTCAATCATCTGCGCACAAAACTACCTAAACTTATTCCATTCCTCCCGACCACATGGTGATGGTTCCTGAGCTCTCCACTGCGACCTAGTTTCACAAATCACCAAACCAGGGTCGTTCAAGTGGACATTCATCAGAACCATATGAACAGAGAGAAATTGTTGGCAAATTTCGAGCATACCAAATGTGAAGCTCTGAGGATCAGCTCCTGCTGTGGTTTGCCCTTTTCAGCAGCTTCTGGCTGGGTGGGGCGTGATCATCCTGCAACACGGGAGACAGAATGGAACACGCTGAAGATGGCTGCATGATTAAGAAATTTGCCGACACGTGCAGCCAGCCAGCAAGGCATGAGCAAAGACGATAGCATAATTAGACCAATCCGAAGCAGCCCTTACCTTGTATAATGAAGCTGCAGAGTCTGACTGCATTGTCTGATTCTGAGCCTGGCCAACAGACTGCAATGTCTCGATGGCGTCCACTGTGAGCTGCCAGCCAGACAGCGCTGTGCTCGAACCAGTATTAATGCAACATGCAGCGGCTACATTTCCATTTACCCATGGGCAGTAATTGTTGTGGTGTTTTATTGGATCAAAATCTGGAAGATCTGTTTCATAATCGTTTTCTCCATTTGTTGCTCCTGACAATCAAATGTAAGAACGAGGTGAATGGCGTATCTAAATAAAAATATAGTTCTGCTGATGAAAATGCACTGGAATGGCAAAGCCAAACATGAATAAAGAATGGAAGAGTGCAGTTAAGAAATATTCAGCAGTTTGATGAAAATTAAGACTATGTATGATCGTAATCGCATATGACAAACACAGTTTTTCATGAGCAAGACGTGGATGTAGTTCAACAGTAGGGTATATGCACCGTGTAAGCACAAAAATAACAGCAAATGCATGTATGCTGGTGATAAGTTAGATGTAGAAGTACCTTGCCCATTTCCTGGATCATAATCATCATTATTCAGCATTATACCAGTCACTTCCTCTTTCGATGCATCAATGCCAGAAAAAACTCTTGCGTTGCAAGAAAGAGAAGGATGTGCACTATTCTCAGGACCTACGGCGTGACTCATCTTCTCTCCACTCTCAACAGAATCAGCTTTAGTTGAACCACAAATTTTTGAACCACTGTCAGCTCGAACAGCTAACCGAGACGCCATATCCTGGCTATCACCATGAGGATCTTCTTGACCAACTTCTTCAGGGGCAAACTCGTCCATCAACGCAGGTCCAGGGGCTGACTCGCCAGTGTGGCCCATAGTCTCAATGAGCTCAGGAATTGGATCAGCATCTCCAACAACGCTATCGGTTTTATGCTCAGAAATATCAGTCCCATGAATTTCAGCTTCATGACTTGCACCCATCCCGACACTCCCTCCACTAACCCCCAGGCTAAACTGATCTCTAGCAGAGGCAGGAGTCGTTTCTGCATTGAGGACTTCTTCCCCTCCATTCATACTACTGCCCCCTATCTCCCTTGCATTACTTTCAGTTTCAGCAGCGAGCTGTACAAAACTGCTTTGCTGGGCTTGGTTGCTATAATTGAGATCCAATGCCTCACTCATCCCACCACTCCTAAGTGCACTAGAAGCCTTATTAAAATCATCACCATCACATGGACGGTATTCAACACTCTCCATTGAATTTTCCTCCGCACTGTGAACAGTATCCATTGCAATAACAGAAGATTCCCTCATAGAATCCTTTGGAAATGGGTTGTGAAGGGCAGATGGGCCCTCAGCATTAGATGTATCAAACCTATTAACTTCTATATCCAGGTCAAGGCTTAAGTTTCTGCTGGGACCAGCTCCTGAAGAAGATGGGCGATTGATATCAAAAAGATTAAAACCACGAGGCCTTTTGCTCCGAGCACCAGAATCTTGTGCAGCATCATCAACTTCATCACCATCACGGTCAATGACGGTTCCCTCTATGCTGTCAGCAGGCTGAAGCCTGTTTATTGGCTTGTCAGCTGTGCTCCCACCTTCCTCCAGGTTACGCTTCCTTGAACTGGGGCCCCGAGATTCAAATGAGGCTGCATGGCCCCCAAGCTCGCTTCCAGTAGGCTGCCCAATGATGAGATCTCTTCCCATTCCTCCATAATTGAAATGCCCAGGCATTGGGGGCAATGCAGAATGGTTAGATGGCAAACCTCCTGCCATTGTCAGATTTAAGTCAACTTGAGCATTTGACACAGACTTACGCTCATCAGTACCTGCCTCATCACGTCCTTCAACATTTTCTTTCTCCGCTCCTTCAGCAACCAATCCATTGATCCCACTAGTAGCACTAATTCCACGGGTCAACACAGGCTTCCTTCCTGTATCAGGCATGTCGATGTTATTCTGACTAAAACGAGAAGGGCGTGGCACGGATTTGAAGTCCCAAATTCTCACTGTAGCTCCACATAAGCTGCAATCCAGCAAAGGTGATCTCATGCTGCATCCAGAATCTTTGACACGCATTTTGCCTTTTCCCTTCTCTTTCTTAACTGATGCAGAGTATGAACTTTGACGATGCTCAGCTAATTGGGAATGAAATTGGCCATCTGGTTCAGCTGAGCCTGCATTTCTGGCAGAGTGTGTCGAATTTTCTTCCCAATCTTGAACATTTGGAAGCCATCTAGGCTCCCATCCACAAACGCTAATAAGCTTTTGTGCCTATATCAATCAGATGGGAGTGGCCTAGATCAAACAAAGCTACAAGTTCTGAAAATAAATACAGCAACAAAAAAAAAGCAACAAGAAGGCTCAATGACAAGAGATAATACTTGAGAGTAGCAGCAGGTTTCATCTTGTTGGCTGATATCAATTCCTGTTGTACTGTCTGTTCTATAACCCAGCTCCCCAGACAAAATTGTAACTGACTGGGATAAGATACGATCAATTTGAACGCTTCTAGTGAGCTTCATACTCTCAATTGCAGACGAGGCAATAACAGGAAGAGATACAAACTGTAACAATCCATCGCATCGATCTTTAAAACCACCAACAAGAGCTGATGGGGTAAGGTGGAACTGGACCAGGCTATCAGCACAGCTATTCCCCCTCCATGGACAATCATTCTGGTGTGATGCATCAAGCTGCTCAGCAAAAGCTTCCCCAGCATTTGCAACTACAACATAACATAAAGGTCAAGGAAGTAAGGGCTCACAGGACAAAGATGTTTCATCTTATGAGGAAATACTAGCAATATATGTCCAGCTTAACTAAGTAGCAAAAAACAGAAGTAACACCAAACAGAAATTTAGATATTGTGGCTCTATCAATAACTTAAAATAGTACATCAGCACTAAGAACCAAAACTAACTCCTATTACCTTCCAAAGATAAAGTAGCATAGATGTTCAGATTGAGATGTCATAAGCAAAAAAATTCAGCCAATATCCCTTGCCCATGCGAATGGGCATTAAGCAGCGTCAAAATCTCAGGGCCCTTAAGAGAACAAGCTAATCAAGCAGTTGACCAGTCAGCATTTGTTGAGGCGCATTCACACATTTGTTATTAAAAAATCAAATCAAGTCGATGCTCCCTTCTGCATTTCTTTTACTAAAGGAAGCTTACCCATCTGTTGTTGGGAACAAAGTCTACAGGACAACATAGAAGGAGCAGGTAAATGCTGGGTATTCCAGCTTTGTCATATAAAACAGATTGAACCTTAAACTGCAAACAAGTCGAATCACTTTAGCTTGCAACAAACAGGATAAGCAAATTTTGAACTTAATGCCATTTCTTGTCATATGATGTTTAGACTGAGAACACAAAACACACTCTCTTCCTCCACCGAATTTGTAGAAGTAAATGGTAAATTCAGCAAACAGTTTATTGTTTATTTAGGTAAAAAAATCTAACAATCAACAAAATAAGCAAGGAGCTTGCAATATGCAACAGATCATGTAATAAACAGGAAATCCGCGATATTGAACAAGTAATAGTTCCCTTATTTGCCGCAGTCACTGGCTCTGATTATTATCTACAGTTAGTTATGACATCCTCGCACCTAACATGGTAAGGAAAACCAGATAGCTTAACTTGAAAAAAACATACATGACACTGTTGATTCAGAGCATACCTTCAGCAGGGGACCAGGATGTCAATGCAGTAAATATAAGGTGTGCACCACATGACTCACACTCAATCTTGTCCACGTCAATGTTCACCCAGCCCCTTTGAGCACAAGCCAGTGAACTAGCAGCCTATAAAAGTTAAGTCAATAGTGTTCGTTTTCAAATAAACAGTTGTGGTCAATTTTATCTTCTTTTAATTTCAAGAACTCAAAGATGGCAAATAAGTAACAAGGGGGCATACAAATATACAATCTAAGTTGGACATTCGGAAGAGAGCATAGATAAACCATACATGTAGAGATAAACATTTCTAACTTACCAGCTGCTTAAAAAGGATATGTTCAAGTTCAATAATGTCTCAATGAAGATGAAGGAATATAGTGGAAAAATAGCATGTTTTCAAGTCAGGAACTCAGAACATATTTAAGGCAAAACTCCCTATATTCTTTTGTAATTTATATTTTAGGAGGGAGAAAAGTTTCTTTTTCATTTGGTATTATTGGATTCCAATACAAGAAATAATCATATCTTATAAAGTGGTCCTGCTTATATGTGTTAAGTTACAAGTTTGTGCACGACAGAATTTAGTAACTTAGAAAGAGACATAAGTTTATTAGAGGCATGCATTCATCATGTGCATTTGTGCAAAATTCTAAAACATCATATATAAGGAAAAACAGAGTGAATAACATTGTAGCATATATTCTGATAGGAAATATATGCCTTAGCCTGAGATTGACTGCCATAAGCAAGTTTGTGACACTTTGGATTATTCAATTGTTCCAAGACAGCATTTAGCGGGAGGGGGATTCTAAGCAAATGTACATAGGAAAGTGCAAAAAAAACACCACATCAGAAATCATCAGTTGATTTGTAGTTAGTTTAAAATTTACAATACAACTAGCTACGAAGAGCCCAGTAGACAAAGAAATGACCTTTGGCTTAGAAGCCCATGTTGAATGCTTATACGTGGCCAGCCGACGAAGCAAGTCGCCTCGTTCCCACGGTCTGCACGATGATTGAAAGAATTCCACGGCAGCTCCATCAGCATTAGTACTAAGTGCGGGCTGAGAAGCAGGTGGAGCGACATGAGACGACCCCGCCTTGGACACTTGGTCACTGCCTAACCAATCTATGCTAGCTGCATTAGCTTGTGCAGGAGGTGATGAAGCACCAGCGGAACTGCAAAGAAAAAATTGAAGGTACATGTTAAGCATATAACAACACAGAAAAAAATTACATCTTAGTTCGACTTGGGTTACATCTTTGCTGTACTTGATCCCACTGGCTCAGGAAATGGATATACGTGAAGGTAAATAAATAAAAATTGGGTCAATTCAACTGTTTTCTATCGCTGAAGTAAAACCACAAAAACTGGAGAGCTAACAGTTACATAAGCTCATCAAGTTAAGTAGCAAATTCCAGCATCCACCTAAGGTACCAAGACGGAACATGATGAACAAGAACCCAAAAATCACTTATTTTAACACAAGGTCGGCGCGAACCGCACCATGCGTATAAAGATAAATGCTACAGAAGCCGCACACTCGATGCCAGGATAACCAACAAGAAGCCAACTCCCAAATTCCGCACGAGGCCCCACCAAAAAAAAGGAAATTTTCTCAGATTGCCGGCCCTAGGGTTTAACCAACGCCCCCACCCTCCGACCTGCGCGCCTCGCAGCAACTACTAGGGCAGCGAATCCGGAGCGGAAACTCGAAATCCGCCAGGCCCGGAGCGCCGCGCCGCCGGCGGAACCCGATCCGGCGGCCGCGAGAGGAAGGGTGGGCGTTACCTGGCGACGGGGGTGGGCGGCGGCGAGGCCGAGCGCGCGGGCGGCGGGTCGGGCGGCGCCGCCGACGAGCTCCGCACCTCCTCGCGCATCGCGGCCGCGCTCGCTCGCTCGTTCGCTCTCGGGGTCGTCGGGGGCGGAGGCCGCGTCGGGTCGGGTCGGGCGGGGCGGAGCAGAGCAGGCAGGGCGAGGCGAGCACGGCGTGTGCGAAGAATCACTGTGATGCGATGGCGATGGCGATGCGAGCCGGGGATCCGCTCCACCACCTCTCCACTCCACCTCCACTAGTCCGGTCCAAGCCACGACGGGCCCGCGCGCATCCACTCGACTCGATCGCGTGCGGCGACGGCGGCCTGCCGGCCGGCCGGCTGCTTGCCGTGGGCTCGCGCCGTTGAATTCGGCAGAAGCTGGCTGGGCCTTAATGGAGCTCACATGGGCTTTCAGCTCCTTCCTCATCCTGCCTGGGTGGGCTGAACTATCGACCCACCAGGAGAGGATGGGTACATCGGCCCAGTGACCAAATTTGGTTAACATGTATACAGTGTATTTTAATCTCAAAAAAAATGTATACAGTGTATTTTTAGTTTTTTACACACTTGAAAAGCAAAACAAAACAAAAAAAAATCGGTGAGCATGCAGGAGTCCATCTGTCCATGTGAGCATGACCCTACTGCGAGCATACAGGCCAGCTCCACAGACCATGAGGGAGGGCAACAGCTAGTTTGCAGAAGCAACAGAGTCCATGTGAATTACTATTGAATTCTTCAGATCATGCATCAGGCACCGTCCAAGTGAATCTTTTGTTCCTTCACTGACTATTACGAAATGATTCAGGATCGCCATTTTTCGGTCTGGGATCTAGCCATTTCGACCGTAAACAACGCAGATATGAAAATTCGGTAACGTTACTTTTTATAGTCACACGAAAACCCTGCACATTCTTTCATTAGCATTACCCATGCATACTTTCGGCCTGAAAGCGCCTCTACACAGAAAACACCTTACACAGAGAGCAGTCGCAAGCTTCTTAGTTCCACCAGTTCCCTGATGACTAGTTTATCTGCAGCGCTACTTCTAAAAAACTTGGTTGCAGATCCATCACGGCGACTAGGACCTCCGGTGCCGCGCCTCGTCGCCTTCCACGATGCTGCCCTCCGGCTTCCACATCACGTCCTTCAGCCCGTTTGAGATGTTGTGGTAGAACTTGTGGAACTCGAGGGTGTCGCCGTTGGACTTGCGCAGCTCCACCATGTACAGCGAAGGCGTCACCTCGAAAACCTTTGGCATCACAAGTCGTTTTGTTTCAGTCTAAGCACCAGCCAAGAACAGTAGTACAGCAGACCATATAGGATTTTAGTTAGTCCTGATGCAACCATGATTCATGAAGCAGTACCTCTGTTGCAATGGCCAGCTGACCTTTCCTTCCCGGATTCTCTCCTTGCAGCTTCAGCTGATGATTTAATTCAAGTGAATTGTCATCAGAATGATGCTCAGGTCGAATGGAACTATGCAAATGAGGTGCTCCATCTTAAATCGTACTAACGTCCAGTACCTTGTAGTTGCGCTTCTGCACATTGAAGCCCATGGGTCCTGCTGCTGCTTCAATTTTCGACAGTATCTCATTTGCAGGAAGCCTTGATGCAAATCTTGTTTCTTTCTTAACAGAGCCCTAGTGGATCATTGATGGATGTTTGATTAGGTAAAAGTAACCTGGTTGTTGTACTACACATTTTTATTTTGAATCTAAGATCAGAGGCACAAATTAAGATTCTGAACATACCGTTTGCTTCTCAAAGAGTGTGCCGAGATTGAGGCCCTGAGATGTGGAGATCAGCTCAAAAGCATTCATCACTGATGGTCTCTCTTCTCGCCTCTCAACAACAAGCTGTGCTGGGTCCTACATTAATGGAAGCAATTTTATTTACCATGCCCCATACACTGCATTGTGAGGCACAATATGAATTGATTCTAAAACTTACGCCAGATTCGTCGAAAATGGAGTTGACATCATCTAAATTAACATCCACTGTCTCAAATCTGGGAGGCTGATACCCCTTCTTGAACCACTCATTGTTAGTAAGCTCTGCAATTGTTATCCTCTGCACAAGCCATAAAAAATGAATATGAGTTACCTATCATGCAGAATAGATTTTGAACAGAATGGATGATAAAATGGTGACAATGAATAATAAACATACAGTACTAGGATTAGGATCTAATATCTTCTTGATGAGCTTCTTCGCACTTGTGGAGAACCAAGACGGGCAACTGAAATCTGCCTTGAAGATCTGCATGAACGGTCGGACTAAGTTTCAAGCACCAATTGAGCAAAAGGAAAATTAAGGGCTTCTTGCCATGGTAGAGAGTGATCAACCTTCTTGTAAAGCGACATAAGGTTCGAATCTTCAAATGGGAGGTATCCTGCCATGAGGACAAAAAGAATCACCCCACATGACCATAGATCAGCCTTGGCTCCATCATACCCTTTGTTGTTTATAACCTGCACATTCAAGAGCGTTGAAATATGAGAACAAAATATTTAATCAAATGAAATTGAGCACATAATTTAAATCATGGATGCAGCGAAGTACCTCGGGAGCAACATAATTAGGAGTTCCACAAGTTGTGTGCAGCAGACCATCCTCCTGCAAGTTAACAAAAGGATATTGAAAAATATTTCAATCATCAGGTGAGAGTGCAAAAATGGAATCAACACTGAAACACTAACTACTTCATGATAATATTATTTGTGCCCACTTTATTGTCAGGAAAAGCCAATTTGCCCCCCCCCCCTTTTTTTTTTGAGGAAAAGCCAATTTACTTACTCGGACTTGTTGAGATAGTGCACTCAATCCAAAATCAGACACCTTGAGTGTGCCACTGGCATCAAGCAGAAGGTTTTCAGGCTGAAACAAAAAAGTAAATCGCTCTCAAACACAGTTTCCTGCTGAACTGCAACTCTTATCTATATAAACTGTAAAAAGCACTCACCTTGAGATCACGGTGGTAGACGCCTCTGCTGTGGCAGTAATCGACAGCATTGATCACCTGCTGGAAATATTTCCTTGCATCATCCTCTTTCAGCCTTCCACGCGAAGCCTAGCTCACAGAACTCACGCAAATTGATCACATGCTCACAGGGAAAAGCGTAAATTCAGATGTTGAGAAAAGACCGGCACTCACAATCTTTTCGAAAAGTTCACCTCCGGTGACAAGCTCCATCACTATGTAAATCTTTGTCTTGCTGGCCATCACCTTCACGAGAGGACACATAGTTAGTGGACAGGGACACAAAAGGCGGGACAAAAGGTAAAACCCATCGAGCAACAAGAAAGACAAATAAAATCAGTACATACAAAACACAGTATAGTCCAATATTATCATTTTTTTTGCGAAGATAGTCCAATATTATCATGAATTCATAATAGATCAAAAAGATTGAAAAGAAGCACAGGAAAAATTCAGGCTTGAGCCATTTCTACTCTGTTTTCCTAGTTTAAGGTTGCAGAAACCTCAAATCCATTTATCGAAACATTTTCCGTATAGGATTAATGCTTGGAAAAAAGGTGTACCTCATACATCCGGATGACGTTTGGGTGCCTGATGAGCTTCATGGTCGAGATCTCGCGCTTTATCTGCAATTGCAAACATCACTTACATTAAAATCAGAAAGGAACTAGGCATCAAAGTCAGAAGGAAAATTTGAACATCCCAACCAACAAACGAGTAACGACGCGCGGGTCCCAACGAACACGCACGAGACGCGACCGAGACGCCCGTGTTCACCTGCCTGCTACCGCTCCCGTATTAATTGGTGATAGAACGATGTTGTTACTGCTGGATTTCATTTATCTTTCACCCGATTTCAATTTCACAGGGTGGTAATTCGAGAAAATCTGTGAAAGAAGACAAATTTTTGACAGAGCTTGCTTAGCAGCGAAGGAAGAAAGGTCTGTAACGGAAAGGAACGTAAATTTCACTTTCACATAACTTCCTGCCCTTTTCGTGCAAAATATCCATAAAATCGACAAGAACTTTTTTTTGAGTGGAAAATCGACAAGAACTGATGAGGAACGGCGCTTGATGGCAAGATACAAGAAACGGACGCGGGAAGAATTGAAGACCGTCTCTTGCAACGGAAAGTAGTCATGATTCATCTTGAATGAATGGAGAAACAGACACGCATCGAGATCGAGAGAGAAAAAAATTTCGTGTTTGGCTCCAATCTCCAGAGGAGAAAACTAGATGGAACAGGAAGGCGAAACAGGGCAGGAACAAGAACACGGCGAGAGGGAAACATGGGGGGGGGGGGGGGGGGGGGGGGGGGTATCGATGGCGCGCGTGTGCATCCATACCTGGGCGATCATCTTGTGCTTGAGCACCTTCTCCTTGTCGAGGATCTTGATGGCGACATTCTCGCCGGTCTCGACGTTCCTGGCGAACTTGACCTTGGCGAAGGTGCCCTCCCCGAGCGTCCGGCCCAGCTCGTACCTCCCCACGGACACGCTCATCTTCCGATCTTCCCCGGTGGGTCCCCGCGGCCGGCCGTTCATCAACGCCGCGCGCCGCTGCCGCCGGCGAGCCGAAAAGACGGCGCCTTAACGCGCGCCCCGTGTGGGTGAGTGGATCCGAGGACGGACTCGGCTGAAGGCCTAAGACCTCTTCTTGTCGCAGGGCCTCCACTGCACGAACAGCTCCTGGTGCTCCTCCCCCTGCTGCCGCTGCCGCATCAGGCCTCGCTCTGCTCGCTCACTCGCGACTCAGTGCAGCGCGCGGCTGCCGCGGGCATGGGACGGGGTTGGGGACTAGGTGGCGCGGGAATCAGGAGGCTAATGGCGGCGGTGGTGGTGGTGGTGGTGGGTAGGGGGGAGGTGGGGAGGAGACGGGAGGGGGGTATCTATAGGCGGGCGGGCGCGGAGGGGGGCTGGGAGGATGAAGATGGAGAGAACCAGGACGAGCAGAGCGGAGCGCTGCGCGCGGTCGCGTCGCGTGAGCGACGCGAGCGGGCGGCGTGCCGTGGCGCCTTCCGGGAGCCTTCTCTGCTTACCGGCTTACCGCATCCTCTGGATTAAATTAATCACCTCTCGGTTAAAAGCTAATAGTAATAAACTACTATATTGATTTTTTTTATTTTTTTCATAAAAAAATATGTGGTTAATAGTTTTGTAGGACTGAAGTAAAAGTAATTAATGTTTCTAGAGGCAATTTGCCTATACCATTATTAACATATATATGTTTAGAATAGTATGATACCAGTAAATAATTCGGTTTTGTGGAAAAGAAACCGTCGTCAAGGGGTACCTTTGTTTAGGACTGATCCTCCGCGCTCGTTTGGAGCAAAGTGCAGTCGTGATCCACTTATGCTGACCGTGTGGGCCTGGGAGGACGAAACCGTTGGGGCCACCCTGGAAGTGCACCCTGGATGGTTGCTCATTTTCCTCCCCACGTTTTCACTTCACCTAGGTTTTTTTGAAGAAACACTTCACCTAGGTTGATCCTCCTTGGGTTAAAATACAAAAAAGGTGAAAAGATAGATGCAGAATCAATTTGTTTTTACAAGAGATGGCCATAGTGAGGAGTGGATTTAATTTCTATGATGAGGAGTGGTTGATGCTGGGACGTGTTATGCTAGATGATGTGCCTCCCACCTCCTTTAGAAAATGAAGTATATGTTGGTGACATGCAACTCTGGTGGTAGACTAGGGTGGGCTCTTCTGGCTTGTTTTTCTTGTATCTGGCTTTGCTCCATGTTGGTGCTACAATCATGCACACTCGGTTTTAATTTATATGATGGTTGTTTGTTTCCCGCGTGACTCGTGACGTCGATTAGTTATTTTTCTTTTTTGCCCCGTCTTAATGTGTGCACTCGATGCTAGCTTATAGAATTGAGTTGCACAAATATTGCGTGTGTGTGCTCGTCGGTGCCATATATGTGTTTGTTTCTTTGGCGTCGGATGGCTGCCGACCCAAAAAGTAACGCATCATTATTTTAGATTATTGTGAAATCTTTTCTTGTAAATACGCACATCCATGTTGCTTGTCCGCATATTGGCATTAATTGCTCTAAATTTGTCATGGCTTGATGTGTAATCGCTTATTTCTTTGGGCCTTGGCATGACGTCATTTTTTATTTTATCTTGTGCTAATTTGCATTGATGTGTAAAAGGCTACCCCCTACACGTGTGTAGGGCTTGTTCTATCGTGCCCTTTATTCAGTGAATTACACGTGGGTTGCACAAACCTAGATTTCACAAGCACATGCACATTCAAGATATCGACTCAATTGTGGTGTTGGATTTGTACAAGTACAGTACCAGCACAACATATCTCCTATGTATATCTTTTCAACATTTTGATTGTAATATCCACTGTACTATTTTTAAGAGAACTCTAGTAATGAGATCGTGATGGAAGTATTTCTTAAGATAATTCGAACTCTATTATCATTTCAAAATGCCTCCCCGAGTGTGTAATCATTTAGGGGAGCCTAGCTACTGCAGTCGTGATGCTATCATGTGGAGCTGGAGGACAAAATTGTTGAAGGCACCAAAGAAGTGTGGCCTTTTTAGCTTCTCGTTTCCTCTCCACATTTTTGCTCACGTTGGTTGATCTCTTGTTTGTAAAACATTGTAAAAAGATACTTGTAGAACATATAGAGAGCTATGGTGAGGCAATGATTTCATGTTGGTGTATATGGTTTATTTTGTGCCATGTGTACGATGATGTGTCCCCCAACTTCTTTTTGAAAATGAAATGTTCATGAAATCCATGAAGTTCGTGACAAAGGATAATCTTCTATATGTTTTTCTTGTACTATCCCACTTACTCATTCTGATGGCAAACGTGATGAGCACTCGGTTTTATGTGTTGGAGGCTTGTTTTCGGCCCAACGAGTGACGTTGATCGGTTTTTGTTGTTGCATTTTGTCGTAACCTATATACTCAGTGCCAGCTTAGTATGACAAATATTACATGTGAATGGCTTATCCATGCCCCATACATGTTTTTTTTTCCATGCCGAGTGATTGACAACAAAAAATAGGTGCGTCAGGTTTAAGATTGTTGCGAAAACTTTTTAGAAAATGGAAATATATCCGGCCTTACATAGATCTAAACGAGCTAAGTGCTTGCTGCATGGACTGGCTCTAGGAATCTAGGTCATGTTGCTCTCCTGCTTCAAACTAAAAGTGAACGCGGCAAGTTCTCATTTATATTGAAAGAAGCTGCATTCATGGGGTTGGGAGATACCAAGAAAATATTTTGCCATAAGACATGTAACAGTGTTTATGGATTTTTCCTGTTGTGGTAATCAGGTGGCTGTCTGGAAGATAGAGCAGGAAGATGACATCACTGAATTAGGAGGAAACGCATGCAACAACCTGTGAGGAATGAGGTTGCACTGCTCTTCCTGTTGCATTTTTGTATGTAGAGAGGGGGGGGGGGGGGGGGGGGGGGGGACACGAACGCAACTGTATTCTACATGGTGCATAATGCACTCCTGCTATTCAAGCAATTTGGTGAAGTGATCCTTGTCACAGTGACTTCCTGCTATCTCCAAAGAAATTAATAAGGTCTTGCATGTTATAAGTGATGAACCTGATTTGTAATAATGTCACAGTGGCTTACCTTATAATGACTAACATTGCAATCATGAACTAATATGGTTTGTCCTTGCATCGGCGATAATGAATCCAGTTTTCATTTAATTTCTTCCTACTGCCATGCCTATGCCTCTTGTATAAACGTCAGAATGCATAATGAGAAGAGGCGTACTCAAACTTATATAAGCAAGGAGAAAATAATAACAAGCTATTAGCCTGATGTTTTATGGATGAGCCAGCAGAGCCATGAGATGCTTCCCTTCTGAACTTTTCTGTCAAATGTAGGATGTGATGCAGAACATGCCTACAGATATTCTTGATTGGGTGGCATCAGGGGGAGACATAGTGTGATTTAGAGACTCAATGGCACCAAATGGTAGCATACTGTCTGCATTTCTGGATGTCGAGTACACCCAAAATGAGAATGTGGTGCATGCGCGTACTGATGAAGTTCTTTCTTCCATCCAAATGTGCATTGTAAAAAAGGGATGGAAAAACAACCTTGTTTGTTCGCAATTTCTTGAAGGCCTACGCATTTGGTCATTATGTAAACCTTTATTGTCTAAAGAAAATTTAAAATCCCACAATCAAGTTTTAAAGATACGATGCTATTAGATAGTTCATTCCTTAATCTAGTGCATCATTTTATTTTCCCTCATGATGTCCAGCTAATAGTGTCAGTATATCCAGTAAATGCGACACACGCCTACTACTCTTCTGCTTGTCCATACGTGTTTCCTTAACTTCCTTTATGGTATACAGAGAGGCCAAATTTCCAGCAGAAATAAAAAAGATGACCTGAGAATGGCACAAGCAATTAGTTCATGATCGTAAGTTTCTTCGGATAGTACAAGTTAATAGGACTTCTCCTAGAAAATAGTTATTAGGACACGGCAGGCATCGACCTTAGATCACCTACAGTTCTCGCTTCAGTTTGTGCTAGCGCTGGTAAAAATGCCATTATTCCAACCTGGAAACAACACTGATCGTTTAAGATCATTTAACGCTTTTAAGAACACGACATTAACTGAACAATAGTAATTGCATTCGATCATCAACCAGCAATTGTCCTTCCACACAAGATAGCATCCCTTTCTTACTCTTTTTCATAGCACTCAGCAATATAAATGTAGTTACAATTCAGGCCAGAGGAGGCATGTAAAATGAGTGCAGTATAACAATGGTAAAAGCTTAGGAGACTAAGCCTCATTTCTTTAGGAAACTGCGTTCACATATTCATGGACAGGTGAGGTGCTTATCACCTAGTTTTATACAAGCTAGCAATGGGATTGGGAGGAATTGGGAGAAGATGTGGTAGGTTTATACAAGCTTAGGAGACTAACCTATGTACTATTTTTAAGAGAACTCTAGTAATGAGAACATGATGGGAGTATTTATTAAGATAATTTCAACTCTATTATCATTTCAAAATGCCTCCCCGAGTGTGTAATCATTTAGGGGAGCCTACTGCAGTCCTGATGCTATCGTGTGGAGGTGGAGGACAAGATTGTTGTAGGCGCCATAGAAGTGTAGCCTTTTTAGCTTCTCGTTTCCTCTCCATAGTTTTGCTCACCATGGTTGATCTCTTGTTTGTAAAAATAGTAAAAAGATACTTGGAGAACATATAGAGAGCTATGGTGAGGCAATGATTTCCCGTTGGTGTATATGGTTTATTTTGTGGCAAGTGTATGATGATGTGTCCCCCAACTTCTTTTTGAAAATGAAATATCCATGAAAATCCATTAAGTCCTTGACAAAGGCTAGGGTCTTCCATATGTTTTTCTTGCACTATCCCACTTACTCATTCTTGTGGCAAACATGATGAGCACTTGGTTTTATGTGTTGGAGGCTTGTTTTCAATGCGACGAGTGACGTTGATCTGGTTGTTGTTGCATTTTGTCGTAACCTATATAGCCGGTGCCAGCTGAGTACGACAAGTATTACGTGTGAATAGCTTATCCAGACCCCATCAATATTTTTTTCATGCCGAGTGATTGCCAACAAAAAAAGAGGTGCGTCAGGTTTTAGATTATTGCGGAATTTTTATATAGCATTGGTCTATAATATGCAATAATACAATCAATTGCTTTATTTTGTGATTTTCATGAAAAATATGTATATGTATGCTTACATGCTAGAAGGAAACCACTATCGTGAATAAACTTTCTTTCCGCAAAAAGGTGATCCACCCCTATTCAGAAATTAGAGTGAGACCCCTCACCGAGTAAAACTCGCAAGTCATCGCCAAACATGCCAGCACCAATACAAATACAATATTATTTAAATAAATTTGACTATATATTATGCTCACATATGTACTGCAAAACAGTGGAGGGAGGTATTCCTTGCCAATTGGGTGACTCGAAAAGTACCGTAGCCCTATCCAGAGTCGTTCCCTGCAGGGTGGCCGTAGCCAATTGCACACGCGTGCATGGTGCATGTTCTAGATGCCGACTAAATTGGGGTCTTGGACTTGCTCCAGAGCTGGGCTCCAAATTTCTAGAGGAATCACTCTCATCTGTGTACAAATACAATGGATCTCCTGTTCCTAATAAGCCACAGGGATCAGGGCTTGTATGTGTACTGTACTAAACTTTAGTAAATTATTCGTGCAAAGAATCTAACTAGTTAGTCATTCTGCCAATTTGGCTTGGAATAATCAATATTTTTCAACGTCACTATTATTACTCCAATTGTACTAAACTTCCGTAAATTATTATTCGTGTAAATAAAAGTATGAACGAGAAATTTGGCATCTGATCGAGGTTTTCGAACATGCATGCATATGCGTAGGCCTGCCGTTCGATCTGTAGGAGGAGCTAGCCAATCCCAAATCCCTCTCTCTCTCTCTCTCTCTCTCTCTCTCTCTCTCCAAACTCATCTGTCCCTATCCGTGACTTGTTCTTGGTTTTTCATCTCGAGATAGAAATGGACATGTTCTCGGTTTTCACCTAAAAAGGGACGAAAATTCTTGGTTGTGTAACTGGCGTGCTTTATATTTATAGGAACAAGTGTGTGGCTGGGAGATAGCGTTCTGCCTGCTCGAAGATGCTACTGGCGGGCACGTGTCACTGTTAGTTTCATACTGTCGGTCTAAAATAGTTGCTCTCTTTGTTTTTTGGCGAAGGATCGGTTATTTACTCAGTTAGTTAATTGCTGCTCAAAGACCAATCACCGCGGCGACAAGTGGCTGCTAATCTATCAATCTGGTGACCTAAGCTGATTCCTTCCATGCATTTGGTCAATTCAAACGTATTTTTAATTTTAATAGCATGAATAATATAGGGAGTACTACCTTGTTTTATTTGCTCTCTGTTCTTTGGAAATCCCGCGCTTAAAGTACACTTGCGCACATGCTTAACCAGCAATTATAAAAGAAAAGGCTAGTCCTTAGTGCTCTGTTCATGGGCGTACTCTAAGCTATTACCTCCGTTCCAAATTATAGGTCGTTTTGGCAAATCTAATTTAAAACGGAGGGAGTAAATCATAGCTAACTGAAAGGTGAAACTGTCGATTGGTTATTTAGTTAATAGACCAATCACTGCAGCGATTTGTCCGTTCTTCTTCTTCACTGGAACAATGTTGGTCACCCAATCGGGATTTTCTTCTTCCTGTATGAAACCAGCTTCAATGAGCTTTTTGGTCTCGATGACGACCTTTTCTTCAAGCTCTATCCTCATGCGGCGACGTCCCTGTTTAACAAGTTGCATATTTGGATCAATCTTGAGCTTGTGGACTGCAAGTCTAAACCGGGCATTTCTTTGTAGCTCCATGCGAAACAGTCAACATATTTCAAGAGGAGAGCTTGCCTACGGTAAAGTAAGATTTTTACTACAAAGCATACGAGTCTGCATCTCCTTATCGAAAAGTAAAGCCTCTTCCATAGATACTCTAGCTTAAGATAAAAGGAAACCCATCTATGATACTAAATACTGGCCTCTGGATTGATACAGAACCACATCATATCGAAGCACTTACTTACTGTCAATTTGCGCGGTAATCTACCAATCATCTTGTGACCTAATAACCTGATTACTTCCACACATTTGGTCACTTATTCAATGGAAACCTTTAGTTACCATGAACAATACTAAGAGAGTAGTACTTGTCTTATTTGATCTTTGTTGTTTTGAAACATCGCACAAATGTACACTTTTGTGCATGCCTGCATATGTCATCCTTAAAAGGCGATTAGAAAAAAGTAGTCGCGGATCATCTCGTCACTAGCTCTCTGTTCATCTATGAGCGTACTTAAATTAAATTAAAATTTACAAGGAGATAAAGCTTTTGTGTAGAAATATAGGAGAAATTTGAGGGCTTTTTTGGATGGGCTAAAGTTTTAAGTTGGGTGCTAAACTTTAGCATCTACCAGCACTTATATCTTTGCTAAAGTTTTTAAATCTTGATTAAAGTTGAGCCCATCCCATTAGCACTCTTGTTTGGATGATCTGGTACTAAACTTTAGCACTTTTCACCTCTAAGCTACGGGTGATGAATGGCCGCATTAAGTCAATGGCCGCGAAATGGTGAATATTCACCGCACGCTGAGAATATCCGAGAGGATCCCCGGCTTGATTGGCGTCTGAATCTTCTGAGACCTTACATGAAGAATACACTGCTGTTGGATATGGACAGGGCACCAGCCACTCCGAACGTCATCGTCGATCGCCGCCGCCGCGGCTGCTGCCGGCAACGACCACCGTACTGTACGACCGATCGAGGCAGAGAAGTCAAAGAACTGCAGCTGCTGCAAAGAGCACGATCCAACGAAGCCCTACACGATGGTGGCTCCTCCATGTAGAACCTGACTACCCAACAAAAAATATTACTAGTATGTGTTATCCTTTGAAAAGAAAAAAAATGATACTATAGGAGTATCCAAATTGGTGATCAAGCTGCATTATCCAGTATTATTGTAGGGATGGCTAGGTAACAACGGGAGCACGCTACTAGTTAATGTCTTATTACTCAACTGTAAGCACTTGGTTTTTTTAATCTTGGTGTAAGTTTGACTTATGAAGTCCTCATCAACTGGATCTATGATTGTTAAATTTCTACCAAATCCATAGTCGGTTTATTGTGTTGAATTATCATGGGCGTGTATATATCCAGAGTCGGTTTATTTGCAGCACAAAAAGAAATGCATCATCTATCATATAATATATATCCAGCAAGGCTCAGATTTAATTACTTATAATTCAGAATAAATGTTCAGCATGCATATACTTCCTCAATATTTACACTTTCAGTTCAACTTTCATAAATTATAATATCACAACTTTATCAGAATTTAGAAATATATTCCTTTGTAAAATAGTGGTCAAACCTATTTTTGAAAGATATTATCCAGAATATCAAGTACATGTGACTAGATGGAGTAACTACAAAAGTGTAAAACCTCATCACTATTACAACACTTTCACAAATATTATGTCGATATGACCAATCTAAATAGCTTTTTCAATCAAGGGATAAAGTTAAAAAGAAAAGAGTATGTTTGGGAAACTAAACTAATAACAATCTTAGTTTCCTATGTGATGTGCGCATGCATATTTGTAGGACTAAGCAAGTGAGATATCCAACTGTTTATATATATGTATAGATGGCCAAGGGCCTGTCAGATGGTCCGCACGGGGCACGATACTAAAAAAACACGGCCCAAAAACGGCCCGATAGGTTTAGTGCCAGTGCCAGCACGACACGACCATAGTGTCGTGCATGGGCCGAAGCTCCGGCACGCAGTGCCGGCACGAGCATGGCATGATTCTTGGTCAGACACTATGTGGCACGATTAGCCCGACCTATGGTGCTGTAAAATACATGTATATTAAACTGTTTGATAAATTTATGGTGGAATTGGTTTATCTATATACGAGTTTATGATGAATTGATGTACCTATATGAATTTGTGATGAAATTGATAGACTTTTGAGTTGAATGAGTTGATGAATAGTGCTAGGGTCGGCACGGGCACGATGAGCCGCCGGGCTTATAGTGCCGGGACACTATAAAAATAGCATAGTGTAGTGTCTGGGCTGCAAGCTCGGCACGACGACCCGACATGACACGACATGATTAGGCAATAGTGTCTAATAGTGTAGTGCCTAATAGTATGGGGTCGAATAGTGACAGTGCAGTGTAGTGTCGGGCCGCCCGTTTGCACAAGCACAGAAATGTTACTACTAGCTACTGTTTACTAGGCACATGCACATTACTGTGTTCAGCATTCATAGGTTTGGTCAGAGGTGAATATATATATCGGTCACACATGGACCACTACTTTGCTGACAAGTGGCTGCTAGTTAGCATCTTGTTCCTTTGTTCTACTCTACAGAATTATTTAGATGGGGTAGATGAATGATTGCATAATCTATATGACATAAGATATATGCACGACCTGCAAATAAGACTGCAGTTTTATCTTCATGGGTGAGTGGGTGATGGGGTTCACTAAACCTAGGCATATTTTCATTAATCCGCAACAATTGTGTATGATTTGCAACTAATTATTTGTTCTTCTGTACAATTATTTTTTACCGGCGATAAGAGTAAGGTGTCTCCGGGTATCTAGAGGAAATTAGCTGAATATATAGCTCTAGTTAGGGTAGATCCAAACAGGCCCCACCTTATCGCTTTTGGTTCATCTTGATATCACTGGCCGTGCACAACGATGATAAATATCTTAAAATGAAAGGGAAAAGGAGAAAAAAAAAGGGAGGAAAAGAAGAGTTATTGGACATTGGTGGGTCCATATATAGAGACGAGTAGTATGGGCTCGCTGGCTGCTAGATAGCTTGGACTGGATCGAGTTCGCTAGCTGCTAGCTTGGATGGGATAGAGTCAATGATGGCGACGCCTCCCGGCGGGAAGTTGAAGGACCGAAGGAGAGATCCCCCATTCCCATCGAGATGCAATCATGCACTTGTCTGCAGCGCGACAGACTCTGCACGTACGCAGCAGCTACCTATGCATCTCCATCCAAGTCTGAAACTTTCTGTGACGAGATGCGTGTACTGCAACAAGTGTCCGTATATGCATGCACATAGGCAACTGTTTCAGAATTCAGTCTACTCCAACTAATAGTTGGTTGCAGCTGACTTTTGTTTTTTTGACGACACGACCAGCTGATCGATCTTGAGAGAGATAAACAGAGAGAAACAAATTATTGCAGCTGTTTCTCTCTGTTTATCTCGAACTGCAGTCTGCAGCCCAACCAACCCTACGCGATGGCATCCTTCTCCACTGTAGAACCTGACCACCAGCCACATTATCATATTCACCATTAGCACAATAATGTGTGCTTATATATAATCAAGGTGCCCTTGATTTTTTTCCATGTATTTAATTTTTCCGTGCTGAAAGTTCCATATATTTTGGGTTCTAACATTGATCATCAGCTAACTATGAAAATATGTTGATTTAGTCAAACGTCCATCCATACTACTTATAAAAGTCCCATCAATTAGATTTTTTTTAGTTTTCAGTGAATTATTGCAGGTACGTATATATACTTGCCCGTACACGCAACCACCATTGCAGGACAGAACAGACAGCATGTGCAGTCCAACTAGATTAATTGTGAACATTGCTATAATCATGATCCATATGCATGAAGAATATATAACACGCCCTATATATCTTGCAGGATAAAGTAGGTTTGCATCATGTACAATAACTAACTCTTTGTACATGATGGCCCTAATAATATTCCAGAAAAACATGCACACCATAACCATAAACCTTGAGACACAAGCATTTACTTGCATTTTGCTTCAATGCATATTTCTTAAAACGTGAGCACCTGCTCTGAATGGCTTGCGTTTGAAAATGGCCACCCCTTGAGGCGCCCAAGAGACACAAACACAATCACACAGTGCTTACTGCTTAAAACAATTGCAAGGCTGGTCGCCGCTGCCCACCTTGCTACTTAGCTTCCTCCAAGATAAACATGGTATTACAACAATGACAGGAATTAAGTTAATTTACGCCGCTAAGAATCTTATGATTATTGTCGTCTCATGGGGTATTTAGAACATAGTCTACAGCTTAATTAAGTGTATCTAGTCATAGTTAAGCACGCGAGCCAAATCTGTAGGTACTTTTCATCTGTTCTTGTGGCATGCGACCGTCGACCGATCAACGCAACCAAACTTATTGCATGGAAAATATTCAACAGCAGGCAAGCCACCATCTTCTTCCAACTTGCATTGGTAGTCTCCTCAATTTGCAACAATTATTGTACTAAAAAACTGTCCCCCAGAGGAAACAGATGGTGCGTGGCATCAGTTTCTAAGCCTACGTTGCTAGACCAATGCAGAGTATTCTACAACGTTGATGCAGACAGTGCTACTGCAACTTCTGTTGCTATATGTCACTGGGCTGTCACTCTTTGATACCAAACCATTTACCTAACTAAATTAGAAGTAGTTGGTTAAAATCTAAATTCCACTTGACTGCATTTCCACTTTAATCCGTCATATGGTATTATGGTGAAGGAATTAAGTTGGAGCATCATGGCAAATGGATGCATAATAACACCATCCTTTCCTCATTAGTTAGAGTCTATTTGGATGGGCTAAAACTAAAGTTTAGCCATGGCTAAAATTTAGACGTCTAAATTTTAGTTAGCTAAAATTAGTCATGTCCTGTTTGGATGCCTAGGCTAAACTTTAGCTGTTATACTATAAAAAGTCATTTATACCCATGTACTAAGCACACGCTGCGAGAGAATAAGATTTGACGAGGGTATTTTGGTGTTTTGCTCTCCGCCGCCAGAAATTAGCTCTCATTAGCTGGGTTTGGAGGGCTAATGGACTAAACTTTCTTTACTTGATGTTGGTTGTAGCATATGTGCACTCAATTTTATGTTGGTGGTGGTTTGTTTTCACTTGGACAACTAATGGCATCTACCATTGCTTTTTCTTAGTTTGTATACTCAGTGCAAAGCTTAAAATTTTTTAGTACAATGAGTGTTGTAGAAGGATGTGCAAATCGGTGCTTCATCCATTTGTATATTATTTTGATACTATTTAACATTATCATGGACAATAAGCATTGATGAGTTGTGAAATCTTACCTTGACAAGTACATATACCATGTCAATTCAAGCGATTGGTCTATATATGTACTTGATATTTAGTCATGGCATAGCGTGATGTGTGTTTGGTTGACGTATTAGTAGCTTTTTTTCTCATCAATTAATATTATATCTTCTGATGAGTTATGATATGCTAATTTCTTCCATATATATCTTTGCTGATTACATATAAAGATGACCGAGTAGAACTAGTAGGACATGTCGGTGATACGACAATCCATATTTGGATTTATCGTGACTATCAAGTTACATGATGAACATCAGCATTTGTACGCTTGTTGGAATTTTGAGGTTCATATGTGTTCATCTTGTTGATTTTTCCCATTTCAAAGTACACGATGCCTCTAGGTTCTTCTATACCTTCTTTTATAAGCAACTTCGCTATTTCTATGCACTGGACTAACTTTGGACTTTGCATGGAAGAAAAAGAAGAATAAAAAGGTGTGCTGGAATATTAAAGTTAAGGCAAGTTTCTTCTAGTGCTATTTTTTTTTAAAAAAAGGCCAGCAATCCCTTTTCTTGAAACAAACTTGAACGTCCAGCCAATGTAATGTGATCATGTGAACCAGCCAATCCAGAATATATTTGGCTGGTCTAGCTTCATGTGGCATGGATTCTTTTGCTTGTCATTGCTTGGTTTTCTATGAGCAGCATATATACTCCTTTTGCTTAAACAGTACTAGGACACAAATGAGAGGCTGTAGGAGAACGTTGTATATCTGCACAAAAAGTTAGCCACATGCCACTGTTGGTGCTCAACTGCTCATATATAGATAAGGTTAGCTAGAAACTGCCCACATCGACCAATATAATCACCGTGCTGCTGACAAGTGTCTGCCTGCTGTCTAGTGATCTCTCGACAAGCAATCAGTTGAGCTCATCCCCAGTACGTACTGTGTAATTTGTATTTTTACTAGGTTATTAAGACAGGATAAGGTTCTGATGGCAGCGAGCTTCATCCGTCCAGAGTTCAGAGTCAGCTCCGATTGCGGCGTCGACGTTGGCCGATACACAGTGCCAGTTGCAGTTGACTGTGTGCAGAGAATATTCGAGGGTGCCCAACTCGATGTGCATCGTCGCTGCAGAGGTGGCACGGCGTGCTTCAAGTCATCTATCAGGACCGCAACTACGTGCAGGCGCCGTACTGTTGCAGGATTCAGAGCGAGCACGGGCAGCCTCCAAGTTGGACATGGACAGGGCGTCGGCTGGCTTGCCGTTACGCTTGGAGACATGGACACCGACCACCGACCGCCACCGGGGGAGAAAGGCAAGTCAAGGATTGCAGCTGAGCTGCTGCCCGCGGCGTGATCCAGCGGTGAACCCAACTACGTGCTGGCTCCTCCGGTCCACAATTGCAGACCGATCATAAAGGCGAGCATCGATCCACGGAATCAAATTCCAAATGCTAGCTGGTTCGTGCTCGAATGACCAGCAAACCATCGGGAGAGGAGCTCAAGTTATCTGCACGCTAGCCACTAGCAGCAGTTGCTCTAGTCAATCAGCCACTTGCACTGTAAGAGAAGTGAACGTTTATCCCAGACGTTCACTATGCCAGAATATAACAAACAAGACACCCTATTCAGTGATACATAATTGAATAAGTCTGTCATTTGTCATTATCTGAATTTAGGAGCCAGCTTTAAGTGTGTGTTGAATTTAAACATTTCTTATCACGGGATTAGTCTGAATATTTGCATACATCTTGATGCTTGATGTTCTCCTGTTCTGTCGTAAACTATATAGTGTATATTATTATGGTGTGCTGATACGATTGATGGATTTTGTTCAATTAATCTTGATTTGCATACATTTTGTTTCAACTAGGTTGGATGCCCCTCTCGACATTTTGGGTATAATATCATCATTTGAAATTGAAATACAGAAATCTGAATGGAGCAAGAGCCTACCAACTTACAGTTTGTGACGTTGCAAGGTAACCATAATGCTACCCTACTTTGTACCTGATGTTTGCTCCATCCTATATAGTTGTGCTGATTGCTGATTGTTATCTTGGATGTGGTAGGTTCCAACACCTGAAGATAATTTTTTTGCAATGTCCATGTGGCTGTTGATGTATTCAGTTTGACTGTCTTCAAATTCTCCTGTACAATTACTTGTCTTGTGACCCAGCACCAATATGTTCCTTTTGTTGCAGGTCATGGATGACAACTTGTAGGGGAGTCACTAGATAAAGGAAATGATTGCAGAAGCATGGAGCAGGGAATGCACAAGCTGCAGTCATATCATTGATAACAACGATGTAAGTATACTTGTTCTGTTAGATTAGGGACACGAGGGATTTTGCTTTCCACACATATTCAGTTGGACATGGTAATTCATAGTTTGAAATGCATTATATTGTACAACTGAGTGTCTGACCATGAAAATTCTTGTTTGCTGCTGGAGTTGCATTATATTGTACATATGTCAAAATATGAAATGCTTAGTTTTAAATATTAAAAAGATGCTGATTGTGATATGTGATTGTGCTCAAGTCTGAACTTTTACATTGCTAAATTCCTCATCAGTTATTTCGCCATATCATTTTAACTATTGAACATAAATGGCTATCCATATTCTAATCATATAGACTATGGGTGTTACAGATTATGTTTTTATATATTTCTTCTATCACCAAGATATTATGTTTTGTTAAGTGTTAACAACTGCTTCTTGTGGCAGATCTTCGGAAATGGCACAACCGTTAAAGATTTAGAGGTAAAGTGCAAGTCATAGGAATTGGTGAAATGATTGCAATCAGGACATGCATTCTAGACTAGAATTTAGTGTTGTACTTTGGTTCATGTGGATACAAATGCTCTGTCCAATATTGTTTTGATGTGGATATAATAGTTGATTTGTATGGATTCAATCAATTAAGCTTGTGTGTATGACATTAATTCATGGTTGCGTTAAGTTGATTTGTATGGATTCAATCAATTAAGCTTGTGTAATAGTTGAAGTACTTGTAAGGAAACAACTTTTGTGGCTACATACTTGTAATATTTGATCCCTAGCGTAATATTTGAAGTGTATATAAACTGTATATATATATATATAATAATATATATGAAGTCTTTGCTATACGAGATACGAATACGAATGCTAGCTATACGTAGCCGGATACGGATAGAATACGAATACGAATTAAAACTAAAAAAGCAAAAGGAAAGAAAAATAAGCAAACAATATAACAAAAAAGAACTTAGTACCGGCTGGTAACACCAGCCCGCACTAAACTGCCGCCACAACTGCCCTGCATGGCGAGCAGTTTAGTACCGGCTGGTGTCATCAGTCGGTACTAAATGCCACATTTAGTACCGATCGTCACGCCCGGTACTAAATGGCGGCCCATTTAGTACCGACCACCCTGTATCGAGCGGAAACCGGTACTAACCGGGGGTTCCCTCCCGGTACTAATGCTCGGATCTCTAACAGTGTTGATTAGGATTTTTTAAAAAAATCAAGATCAATTGGATTTACTACGTTTTAAAAAAATCTAAATCAACCACTCATTTGAAATCACCCAAAACACTTAAAATCTAAGCAGGACCGCCTGTTGGCCCCTGAGAGAATAATAAAACTACATGGTCACACGGCAGGGCACCTTCCCTGCAGTTTCGCTCCACAAAACGTGATACACAACGAGAGCAACGACATTAACTGGAATTAGTACCAGGAACTACGGAAAGAAGATAACAGAGCTAATCTCTGTTTGGCGTCTGATTTTGGCTTCTTTCGACTTATTCTCTCTCACAGAATACTATTTAACCAGCCGAAATTTACCTACCAAACAGAGTTTACCGCTAGCTGTTATGAAAAATGTTTTCATTCCATTAAGATTTCTAACAAATTTACTAAGATCTATATATATTGTGATGGAAAAATAATGTGATCAAAATATGTGTGGTGGTGGTAATGATCCATGCAAGCCAAATATGCAGATATTCTGGTATCAGCCCTTAATTGTAGTGCGCAACGACACACACACATACTATTCAAGATTCCAAGGGCGTGCGTCCCTGCTCCAGCTTGTCAGATCACTTTGCAGCAATCATTGTACTAAACAACTGTCCTGCAGATGAAAACAGATAGCTACATGACAGGAATTAGGGCTTGACCCCTAAAGCTAGGCACAGCCAGTTTCTAAAGCCTACAGTGCTGGAGCTTTGCGGAGTATTCTGCAAATAATGCTGAAACATACAGATCTACAGAACCTTCTAGTTGTGTGTTGTCACTGGCCTGTCACCTATGGCTGATACAATCTTTATTTGATGGGCCAAACAATTTATATAAGTAGTAGTAGTTGGTTTAAACCTAAATTCACCTGCACACCTCTGACCTCTTTAATTATTTTTTGGTCTAATGTGCCGTAGGGTGATACAATCAACGCAGAGCAAGCATTGTTGTGAATCATGTCCCCACATCTGCAAATGCTCAGTGGCATGGACAATGACACAAATAATCGTTCATTGCCAACATCATAGCAAGTAGAAATTGTAGCTAGCAACCACTAACAGCACAATAATGATTGAGGTGAGAGAAAACTCTCACCATATAAGTTGAAAAATGGCTGGGACGTCCTATCTAGAGCACATTCTAGCTACTTCTTCTCTTTTGGCTCATTGTCGTGTTCTTGCAGCTGAGAGCTGCACCACCTTTCCCTTCAGAAATGCTGTCAAACCAACATCACAATGTGTGTGAATGACTGACATGATGACGATGATGATGCAAATATCTAATAAGGTGCATCTTCCATCCTCGTACTAGAACTCGACAACCCACCAAATCCATTGAGATCTGGTTGACCTCTGTGTCTCTCAGATGACCCCGGTGGCTCCACAAGGAGTACATTTCTTTGTCCAGCTTTTTGGTTGGTGTAAAAGATGTGTACTCTGCACTTAACAGCGAAGAGATAAGAACATCAGCATTATTTGGAGAAGGCACGAATTAAATTGTGTTCAGTGGAAGCCACATCTTCAGCAATGAAAGTGACTATGTCGATCCATCATATCACCAACAAAAGTGAATGGTGATAATTCCATTTTTTAAAAAAAAAAATCAGTTTTTATGATAACACTGGACATGCATGTAGGCCCAACTCTATCATACAGGGGTGACCTACAACAGCAATTACATTCCTAGAATATTCACATCTACCAACTCCAAAGGTTCAACAAAACCATTCAAGTAAGTTCAACAGTTTGTCAATTTGCAAGACACTTCGCCTATCATTGAAAAAAAATATCTGGTTTCACCAAATTTAACCAACTAATTAAGCTACGCTCCGTTCACATGCGTGTAATGTTAGTTGATGACATATTATGCAGTCTTGATTATTTTTTTGATAATTATGCAGTCTTGAATTGTGTTCTGGTTGTCCATCTATGACCATGTCCTGCATCACGTGCTATGCATGCTGCATGTAGGATCTAACCGCCGCATGCAAGCATATGCTTGCGACAACTATTCCTGGCATTGGTCACATTATATTATTATAATTTTCTTCTAGAAAGCCTCTGCTTAATTTGCCTCTCATTGCTACGCATGGTCACCTTTGAAATGCTATCACATCCGCGTAAGACAAATTAATGGGGACGGACTGGATATATCCAGACGCATATTTACAGGTGTCTTTGGGTTAATAAGTTGGCAACGACATCGGGGTGGGAATGAACAAGTAATAATCGATCACCATGATGGTACTACCCCTTGCAATTGCCAGCTTCGACTTTTATATACTGTATAAGTTTTGACTACGAATATTGGCTTAAATATTCAGTTAAGTGACAAGTAAGAAGATTGCCGCTGGATCTGTTACCAAAAGTAGTTTAAGTGTCATATATTTTTGGCTACTCGATCGTACAAAAATATTCACAAGCCTTAAACAGCGAGTTTTAATTAAAGTGGTCAATTATATATATATATATATATTCTGAAAATCAAGATTATTTTGTCTTGAAGCTAGCTAGGGGCCTATATCTGCGGTGAGTCACCACCTAACTGAACTGAAAGCTAGAAAAGCAGAGGATCATGCTGTCACTGTTGGCGGTATATTCTCTCCCAACGGCCGGGTTGGACAAAGAAGCGTACGTCTCGTAGGGATAGCTAGGGCTAGGCCACAAACTCTAGGTACTATTTGGTAGGATAGATGCAACCTGTCCGGAAGAAACCACCAGGATCGCAGGGTTTTTTTTCTTCTTCTTTAAACTAACTGTCACGAGAGCTGAAGGGATGAAAACGTATTGGTGCACGCATCTGGTCAATAATGCAGCTTTTATTAGCTTATATCCTGCAGGTACGAGGGTTTGTTTGGGTCTTTGTGCAGGTTCCTTGCTGCGGATCCGAGCTACTACACCGACTCTCTGAATAATGGAGTATGAAACGATTAATTCCTGCAGTTTTTAAGTGCATTATGATGGCCGATCCCGGTAGTACCGAGCCATGCTAGCTGCATGATTGGCTGTTTTCTATGATCGATTGTGGATAATACTGACGACGACACTCACGACGACAGTGAGTTAATGATCGAATACTAAATACTCTGGCCGGCCGGTTACTTTGCTTACGCTGTCAGTTGCGTGCGTGGTTAATGTGACCTACTCTTTCCGTACCACAAAAACTGTCAGTTAAAAAATTTAACATGCTAGTAGTAGTAGAAAATGATCATGTTACCCTATTAACTGTAGCAGTTGTATTAGTTCCCTAGACTCTCAATAAATACAAATGCATTGGAACTAGAAAAGAGCATCTCCAATAGTTTCTTATTTTTTCTTTCCAAAACTTGTTATTTACCAACTCCCTAAATAGGTATGGGGAGGGAAAAAAAGATACTTCTCCAAGAGTTCTCTATTTTTCCTCCCCAACAATCTAAAATTGTGGACCCATAAGATTTTTTCTCCCCCTATCCGCCTGTCCCGCTAAATTTTTTTTGGCCCGCCGCCTCCACTCGCTCGCCCCCGTCGCGCCTTTTTTTCGCGCGCCGCCTGTCAGGAGATCGCCAGCGCCCGCCAGCGCCGCTGCTTGCAGGCGTCTGCCAGGCGATCGGCAGCAGGTTTGCCTGTGCGCCTGCAGCAGAAGCCCGACGCCCCGCGACGTTCAGCGCCTGCCTCGCTTTCCTTGATCTGGTCTTCAAGTTTGACGCGCTTACCCCCGACGTGCACGGCGTGGTCGGCCAGAACTACCTGGCCTTCAACCATGGCTGCTAGGAAATCACTTTTGCAAAGAGAATTGGATTCGTCATCTTCCAATAACGATGACGATTATTTTATCTTATCAGCAGCTCGAATTGTGCAAACTTTTTCTAACGAAAAAGAAAGATGGGGAGACTCTATTCATGACCATCAAATTTGTATAGAGATCGAGAAGGCGGCCACAGAAGGATGTTTCAAGATTATTTTGCCGATGATCCGACATACCCCCTACACCTATTCCGTCGGAGGTTCGTGCACATCCACTTGTGTTTGGTTGAAAATATATAGTTAATGTCTATGTGTTATTTAAATTGATTTGTTTACTGCAGATATAGGATGAATAGGGACCTTTTCTTACGCATAATGAACGCGGTCGAATTATATGATGACTACTTTGTGAAAAAATGGAGTGTCGCTAATGTAGCTGAACTTAGTTGTTTCCAAAAGATGACCGCAACATTCCGGATGCTTACTTATGGAGTTCCAGCTGATGCTACAGATGAGTATGTTAGCATTGGAGAAAGTACGGTACTTGAGAGCCTACGGAGGTTTGTTGCTGCAGTAGTTGATATTTTTTGAAGATGAATACCAGAGATCGCCTAATGAGGCTGACACAACACGCTTACTTGCACTCGGGGAGCAAAAGGGTTTTCTGGTATGTTAGGGTCTATTGACTGTATGCATTGGCAATGGAAGAATTATCCAGTAGCTTTGCAGGGTTAGTACAAAGGTCATGTGGAGAAGCCCACTATTATTTTAGAGGTTGTTGATTCTAAAGATCTATGGATATGGCATGCATTTTTTGGTATGCCTGATTCGCATAATGATATCAATGTCCTGCATTGATCTCATCTATTTGTAAAGCTCGCAGAAGGCACAACTCCTGAGGTGAACTATAGCATTAATGGGCATAATTACACAATAGGATATTATCTAGCTGATGGTATATACCCATCATGGGCTACTTTTGTTAAGTTCATCTCTTAACCTATGGGGAACAAGAAAAAATATTTTGCCAAAGCACAGTAAGCTGCAAGGAAGGATGTAGAAAGAGCTTTTGGAGTTCTTCGATCAAGGTTCGCCATTGTTCGAGGGCCAGTCGTGTGTGGGATACAGAGGCTTTAGGAAATATAATGAAGGCTTGTGCCAATATGCACAATATGATCATCGAGGACGAGGAAGCCGTTGACCCCAATGAGCGGTTCGAGTGGCGGACAAAATGTGGAGCCTTCTCATGAGAGTAATCGAACCATCGATGAATTTATTGATGCACATAAAAGGATCAGAGACAAGAAAACCCATCATCAATTAAAAGAAGACCTCATCGAGCACTTGTGGCAGTATTTTTCGGATAAATATTAGCATCATATATGCAGCTGTACTATTTTATTTGTAATAGTTTGAATCAATGATCAATGTATTTGCCGTAACCAGCTATGAGCTGGGAGAAGTTAAATTTTCGACACCAAAACGAGGATGCTTTAGCTCACAATATACTTTCGGAAAAATTATCAAATCACAGAGAAAAGTTTCAAATTAACTACTTTGTATTCAGACTGGTTTCATAAAGTTCAGTGATATATTTCAAATCAAGCAGAAAAAAGAAAGTCAATTAACATGCCGGGCATGCACGTAACTTGCATGCTTCTGTTCCGCTAGCGCAATGCCTGCTGCCTCAAGCAAGCAGCGTACGTTCGCACAACTGTCAACAGCATCTCGACAGGTCGAGCTAGGTGCCAACACGTTCAGCATCAACAGCATTCACGGCGAATATATCTATCCAGCGTGCGCCTAGCATTGGTGCTGCATCGTGATATATGCATGATATTAGTATCAAAGCCAACTGACCATAAAACATTTGGTCCAAAGCATGCCGGCCACTTGCCTACCGAATTCATGTCGCAATCAGCAAATAGTATTTCACGTATGTTCTGAGGTAAAATAATCAACCTACATGACACTAATAAACCTTTTCTGTATCCCACACAAACTGATGCTTCAAGTATCAATTCCTGAACTTAATAATAAAGCAAATAGTTCGCCAAATCGAACTAAACTTTGGTTTTTAAATAAAATGACATTAAAGCTGTTTCTAATTGGATAGGTGACGAGTAATGATTTTCTCTTGCATAATCTGATAATACTGCAGTTGTGTCGGGGTCAGTAAGGGTGATGTCATATCTATTGACATAATCTTATCTTCCTTCTCTATGAGATCTGCCTCAACCCTTTTCTTCTCTAGTTCTAGTGAAACCAGGTACCTTTCTTCTTTCTTCTTTTCTTTCTCATATCAAAAGCCTCTTTCTTTGCCCACATCTTGTCCAAAGTCACCATACAAGCCTCACCACCTCCTCGCTTGAGAGCTTCTTTTGCCTTCATCTGACCGGACGGCCTCTTTTCTCCTTCTTCATGTACAGGTGGTATTTCAGTGATACCATACATTTGATTGTGCTTCAGTCTGTTGCCTCGGAGTGGAATATGTGTACAACTTCTGCTTCTTATTTTTGTTCCTCTTGCCTTCTCTTGCTCGGCCAGCTCCCTCCTCTTTGCCTTCCACTTGTCTTCATCCTTCAACTTGTTCCAGTGGTGGATTAGGGTGAAAGACTTATTGTCTTCGTCTAATCCCTTGTACATCTCTGCTACATCAGATATCTCCAAATGAATATAAATACCTGTCAATGTGGTTGTCTAAACAAATAAACGAAATGGAAAAAATAATAGAAATACAATTACCTCGTCCTGAATGGTTGCACCACTTTGATTCCTACGCTCTATTGCTTCATAGCATCCACAAAACTTGTTCACTTGACTCAAAATAGTCATGCAGCGATGCATAACGGAACTCTCTGTTCTTAAAAAAGGAGTAGTGTTGTTCTTCTCAAAGTAATCATGAATTCTACTCCAAAAAATTCCTTTAGATTGATTAGCTCCATGCACAAGATCTTTGCTCACATTAAGCCAAGCTGAGACCACCACTAAATTCTCCTTTGGGTCAAAAATTTTTTGACCTCTTCGAGTGCGGCCTTGAATTGCGAGGGCGTGAACCAACAACACTTCCTTCCACATCAATTCCATGAACTTCATTAGTCGTCTCATCAATTTGTTGGGTCTCATTTGTCAACGAAAAATTTAGTTCCTCCAAATTACGGATATCTTCACCTCCCTGCACCATGTTTATTCAAAACATGACATGGACATTTGATCCATCCTAAAAAGAATAAGATCAGCAATATCAAACCATCATCATGTAAAAAAAAACATGGGCAGCAGCCGCCCAAGGCCACAGCACGCCGGCCTTGACCCCCGGCCTGGACCCTGGGCGGCAGGCGCAGGCCCCTTGACCCCCGGCCTGGACCCCCATCGGAGGCAGGGCGGCAGGCCGGGGCCATGCGCATGCGGAGGTAGGGCGGCGCAGACAGCGCTGGCCGGCCTGAACCTCATCGGACGACGGCAGCATGGCGGCAGCGCATGTTAGGGCGGCGGCCAACTAAACCCTAAATCCTAGAACGCGAGAAAAAATAGAAAAACGGATTGGATCCATGGTTTACAACCGTACCTAGACAGCGGCGGCCTGCTTTTCTCGACGACGGCGCGGCGCGAAGGGGGTCGACGACAGCGTGAAGAAGCGCGGGAAGAAGAAGGGCGGCTAAGAAAAAAACTCGCGCGAAAGTAGATTGGGAGTCACGGAGGGGTGCGTATTTTTAAACATAAAGATGGATAATATGTCAATCGTTAGAAGATGGGGAACTAGGATAGGGAACTATTGGAGATGTTTTTTTTCTTTTTTCCAAAAAAACAAAGATGGGGAAGAGAGATAGGAAATTCTTGGAGATGCTCTATTTAAGCATTTGATTGGCTACATATCCTTCTCTGTGCAACTATTTCCTGGTATTTACTATTGCTTTAATTAGATGGACTTTACTATAATCCAAATGAACAGTCCTTTCGGGATAAAATTTGAAAGCTTTTTTATGGGACGGAGGGAGTAGGATTTTCAGTGGCTAGGAAACGGTGCGTAGCCCGCCTGCATTTTCTCTGGCGGGCCCGGTGCACGCACGGTGTTGGCACGGCCGATAATCAGATCGTGACGAGCTCGAGACATTATTCATGAGCTGCCAGATTAAAACTGAAGGACTGCGATGATTCGATCGGCACGTACGTGAGATTCGGATACTTGGACGGCGACACTAGTGCAGGGATCTCGATCTGTACCTACCGCCGCCTACCACCGGTAGTACGAGAAGTGGCCGGATGGGATGCGTGACGGGCACGCTGCGTGCTGCGACGGATGAGTGGAACGAAGCAGGCGAGATCCGCGCCCAACGAAGCAGAGCCGACGCGCTCGATTGGGATGGAGTGGGTAACAGTACAGTACAGTACAGACGGGTGGTCCATCCATGATCCATACGCGTATATATGCACGTCGTGGGCGGGCCCAAATTAAAGACACAGGCCGTGTTTGTCCGCCCAAAACGGGCGCGAGCTCGTCGTCTTGCCCATATCCTTCCTAACCATAGCTAGCTATATATGCAGTTTCACCAACGCATGCAGCAAGGAGATGCATGCCAGTTACACGTCCCCATCTCCCCGGTTCTCGATTTTGATCGAGTTGCCTCCGATCCTGAGCCCCGCGAGAAGCTAAGGCGCCCACCGCCCATGTTACTCTGCATCTGCGTCGCACGGGACAGACAGGGACGACGACGACCGACGACGGAGACTCACACATCCTCATCTGCTCGCTCGTGCGTGCGCAACCGGATGGTTCCGTGTAAAATTCGCGATGTGCGCTACTGTAGCATAGAGCCTTCTTACTACTTTCTTTCTCTCTCTCTTTTTTCCTTAAGATTTGAACAGTTACACTATGTAAAAAAGGCCCTATAGTGACGGGTATCATCTCCCTAAAGTGACGGATATAGAACTCGTCACTTCTACTGCGTCACTGTTTTGAACAGAAAGGTGACGGGTGTCTGCCCGTCACCTATATGACATAATAGTGACAGAGATGTCCTCATCTACTCGCTCGTGCGTGCGCAACCGGATCGTTAAGTGTAAAAAATCGCGATGTGCACTACTTAGCATATAGCCTTCTTACTACTTTCTCTTTCTCTGTCTGTTTCCTTGAGGTTTGAACAGTTAGTTGCTGCGGGTAGTATTAGAAACAGGAAAAAAAATTGGATGGACCCCGGGTGCAGGGACGCTCCGTGCGCCCCCACGACCGATGGAGGCCACCTGCCCCACAGCCGCATCAGAAGGCCCTGCACCCGCAGCTCTAGCGCCCGCTCCCGCGCTGCTCCATCGTCAGCTCAGCTGTCGCCTCCGCTCGCTCACTCGGCATAGCGGCTCCGCCCAGGTCGTCTCCCACATCACGGTGTTGGAGGAAGGAAATTAAAACCCTAGCGTGCCCCTGCACGGGATTTTAATGCTGGGTCATCTTCAACCATGGATGCTCCTTTCGTTCAAGATGGATATGCTAATTTCATGATGCCACACTTCAATTTATTTGCAAATCCTTCTGCAATGGCTGCTCCATACATACTAGGAGGATACACAGGTCTTTTAATGGGAGTTGATCAAAATGCTACAGCGGAAACTGTTGTTAGGAAGTTACACTTTGATGGAGTGTACAATCATGAATCTATGTAAATGTGCTCTTTTGCTATTAAGTCACCTTTTGAAATTAAACATATTCTGTGTAGTAAGGATTAAGACATGTCCACGTGGCAACGGTGTCAAGGCAGCATGGCTCCTTCGAGAGGTTTCTGTCGCACAAAATTGGCTTTCCGATTGAACGCACACACACCGGGCCTGAATTTCTTAAAACTTAAAAGAGATCCTAGGTGTTCAGGATGAAAGACAGCATGAGAAAGGTTAAAAAAGAGGACATTATTGTGAGTCTCCCAGCCTCTGACTTGCAATCCCATTGTTCAAAACTTGTTTATGGCATGTGGAGTCGTACGCAAACAGCATCGGAGTACCGGCACAAATACAAGAGTACTGCTGAAGTGCTGATGGCTAACCCTTGCTGACATCACTACGCAATTTCAGAGGTTACAGAACTGCTTCTTTCTAGCATAGGATGTTATTAGGGTTAAAGATGCTGACAGAAAGTTGTTAAAAGTAAATGTTAGAAAAATAGGGAAGCATCAAACAAACACAACAAATTTAGTTAAACTGAATTGATCCTTAATTAACTTGATTAACACCAGAAACCAGTATAAGCACGGCGATATTTCAATTCCAAACTTGCACTCCTATCGTTTACAAACTATTTTATGACATACTAGTACTCCTAAAGCAAACTTCGGAGAATGAGACACTAGAATCCAGTAACAGAAACATACTACTGCCGCCACCTCAGCTTTTCAGATAACACAGAGCAACAGATTACCACCACCATTACATTCTACTGAGAGACACTGGTCTGAAGAGGCAGAGCACTTTCAACTTCAGCTTCCTTTGCCCCCGCGGCTGATCGCTCTGCAACAGCCTTTGACATCCCAAACATCTGCGCAAAACATGGAAAACAGAAGATTTCATCAAGAAATGTATCACAACTGCAGAATGGCCAGATGGGGAGAACCATCTTTTTATTGGAGAAAACCCAATTTCAGTTTACTGGTGCAGCCAACCTTCTGAATTGTCTTCTTAAAGCAGGTCTTGTGCTCATCCATGGAGGCATGAATGAACTCATCCATGTGGTCTTTCAGATCTTCGAGGAAGGTAGCATCATCGGTTTTCTTCTTCCTGCATGAAGCCATGGCAGGGTTTTTTGGAACAGATGGGGCTGAACCGTCAGATTGAGCATTGCTTGAATCCATCTTAACACTGAAACAGAAATAAAACTAAGTAAATTTTCACACAAGAATTCCAGCAAAAAAAGTACCAGAAATTATCATAACCAGATACATAGCAGCACAGAATGTTATTTCAAGAATGCATACTGTGACACATTTCTGCCACGAGCATCAGCCTTAGGGCAATAACACTCTTTATCATACTCTTTATTTATCCATAAGACTGGGAGAGTGCAAGGATAAATCACAAGGAAGCTTTCAATCTGGTCAAAGGAGGTTCAGAATTAGAATGAATGAAGATGGGTAACTACCACAACATTGATAGAGAAAATCCATCAATGGACCATTACTTAATATCCTATGTCAGTTAGGGACTTATAAATGCACAAGAGAAAAAAATGGAAGGAAAACAGAAGCAAGAAACGGAACAAATGATTGTGCTCATCATGTTATATGGCATGGTTGAAGACAGTAAAACATTGAAACGCAGAAACAGGACGAGACCTAAGAAGTTCCAAGCATACTAGAATCACCGAAGACAGGTACAAAAGAAGCCTTGATTGTTATTTGTTAATGTACATAACTGCAAGCCATCAACCCTCGTGTAATCACGGAACAGCAAGGAGTAGAATTACAATGGCTAAAAGTAAATGGACAAGTTAAGTTTCCAACCCAGTATCAGTCAAGTAGTAGTACAGCCTTGCCATGGAAGAACAATAAACCAAATGTTTGGGGCAGCGCCAATTTTCAGGTGAGCAAAGGATGACCGGCTTAAACCAAAAGACATTCCGCTGGGAAGAAAAAAGGTCAAAAGGCATTTGAGCATACAGAATTAACTGACATGGAAATTTCGCAGCACGTTGTGCCCATATGTCCAGGTATCTAACCGCAACACAATGTTAGCACATGCAAATCCTGCTTCAGACAGTTACCTTTACACTACCTGGTTGGAGGACAAACTAATGCTTTCTGTAATTCTGTACCAATCCAACCGAGACACAACCTAGTAGTACGCATGAACGAATCCAATCAAAACACAAGGAAACATCATAACCAATCTTGAAGGAACTCTCCTATGTGCCTGCATGTGCTCGCTCTCCCACTAACAGGAGAATTTCGACGAACACTTAGCGAGCACCCATATGGAAAAGGCAATCCGAGCTCCAGCGCACACTAACAACGGAAGCACCAGTGCGTGCACCGGACCCGCCCGGCACGCGCTGCCTCGCTCAGCCGGCCCACGCAACACTCAACGCGACGCGATCGCTCCCAAAACGGAAGCAGGAGGGGAAAAGAAGGCGTGGGATGATCGATTGATAGATAGGGCAAGGTGTTTCCACTTACGTTGAGGGGCGAATTGGCGATTGGAACGGTGTCGTTTGCAGTTGCGGTGTCAAGGTCTCAGCTTTTGATCGCCCGCCCCTGGTCGTCCTTTGAGACTCGGTCCGATTTCGACAAATTTCGGCTAGTTGAATAAAGCCGAAAGAACGTGGAAAACGGATTTTGGAACGGCGGCGGAAGGGGGGCGGCTCTGGTTTTGTTTCTTGGAGCGTGGGAAAGAAAGATCGCGACCAGTAAAGAAAGGAAAAGGCTAGAAGGCTCTAGATAATTGGGCTAGAAGCAGTGTTGGATTGGGCCAATGTATATTGTGCTAGTGGGCCGATGTATTCAGCCAGTTTAGCGGCTGCTCGCTCGCGCGGCAAGCCGTGCGTGTCCATGATGATATGATCATCGGGACGGGCGGCACCACGCACGGCACCTGCATGAGTCGACGACAGCGACACACCACCCGTGCTAGCCTGGTGGCGCTGCACGGCAATACGTACTTCTCGACCATCACTCTGTTCCAATGGCCAGCAGCACCAGTACCGACCGACTTCTTTCAACTTATTTTTTCTTACAGAATACCATTGAACCAGCCGAAATTAACCGTTTTTTGGACCGGCAGGACAGACTGACATGTCTACCTCCAGTCCTCGTAACCTCATCGCCGTACACCGTAATGGGCTCCTCGCCGGCCGCCTGCAGATGGAGGTGCGCGTGTACATAGCCGAAGCGGGGGTGTCAACACAGGTGCGGGTGAGTCCTGCTGCAGAGACGGAGCGCAGTTTGCAATGGCTTGCCGAGACGGAGTGCAGTTGCAATCGAAAAAGGAGCGGAGCGCCTTCAGCTTGAAACGGACTGCTTGGTGCTGGTAAATCTGTGGAAACACCCATCACGTCAAAACTCTGAAGCTGGACCGATTCCGCACCAAGTCTATGACCTGAGCCGGAACTTTTCTGAATTTTCCTTTGTTTACGCAAACAGTCATGAGTGTGCTAGGTTAGTTTCCCGTGTAAATCTGGTGGAGTAGTTTGTACCACCACCACTTAGAGCATCTCCAGCAAATTACTCATCTCTCTTCAATATTAAAAAATTAATATTTTGGTGATTGATCCAATCCCCAATTACTAAATCTTCATCCTAAATGAAAAGTATTCACCCCTCTATCCTATTTTTGGGATTGAATTTTGGTAGTCTTTTGCAGCAACTATTACTAGAAATACAAAAATAGTTATCGGTAATGAAGAGAGAGTGTGTTTTGGGTATAAGGAATCGGTAATCTGCTGATGATCAATGAATGAAGGTCCGGCTGTTTCTCAAAGAAAAAAAGAAAGAGTCCTGCTGCCTTCGTTGAAGAAGATCTTTATGTCTCTGGCCGGCCCTTGTCTCAAGTCGTCGAAAGGGATGTAAGCTCTCGGCCCTCTCGATGTACGATGGGCCTTCATTGAAGATCTTTATGTCTCTGGCCGGCCCATAACAACCTTGTTCCCGCACTCCAACAAGCCCACTTGGTCTCATGGGCCTCCATGAGTACGTGGCCCACGCCAATATCACCAGCTGTCTGTTGCTGGCCTTCCTGCTCAAATTGACCCCACCGGCCCAAATGGTAAACCGATGTACCCCAGGTAGTCCTACACTTAATTTTCCTATACTGGAGGTAATAATCCCCAGGTTTCTGATCTAACTAAAATACGTGCACCAGGATCTGAAACTACTAGAAAGGCGCGCGGCACCTGTATCTCATATCATAGTATTGCAGTTGATACAAACATTAGTTAATATATATAGCAATTATTGCATGTGGGCAAATGTAAAATTTTTATGAGCAACGTAGGTAAAATAAATCTGTCTCTTCATTATTTTCGCATAGGTATCATGGTCTACAGCTCGTTGTTGTACTTGAAATATATTTTGATCATGTACTGTGGTGATGCTATTATTTAAGTAATATATTATTGTGTATGTTGAAATGGAACTTGACATTTGTTTCCTATATTTTTCGCGGTGGAAGGGGCAGTAGAATTATTTATTTGGGAGGGCAGAGCTGAGGAGAGTTCGACTTTCCATCATGTGACAATTAACAGGCGTCATGGTATTTTCTTCAAGGAAGTAGTGGTTATATTAAAATATAACGCGTTATTGCGGAGGTAGCACGAGAAGGCATAGAAGAACGGTGGTATAATATTATATTTTTAGCAAAATAGGATCTTATATTGATGCGGTACTTTATTTATGAAAATAGTGTTAATATTAGAAATGACCCTATTCCTATAGGGTTCCTATATTTTTTGGTTACAAGAATAGGTCATAGATTGTGGCGGGTTAGTTGTGTAAGATATGGAGGTTATTTTTTTAAGAATAATTACCTAGACTGCGGGTACATTTTCAGTAAATAGAAGGGAGCATTTGTGCAAACAAATTGCGAAAGCGTCTTGAATTTTAAAATTTTCTCTATAGTAAAGTTTTGAGTTTTTTAATTTTTAATCAAATTTTATATTGAACAAATTTTAATTTGGATGCGTTTTGGTGTTCAAATTATACGTATAATGTTGCTCGTGTAGAAGTAATGGATGCAACAAGTTGTGATTTGATTTAATTAAAATCTGAGAATTTTTTTGAAGACATTCATGAGAGAGGATCAGGACGGCGGGTTGATTTCATGAAAATATAAGATTTTATTTGTAACAACCGGGAAGGTTGGACTACAGATTGATTTTAAGAAAAATTATGGGCTTTTTCGCAAAATTACAGGAGTGGAGGCCGAATTGCGGGTTGATTTTGCGAAGGTAGTGGGCTTTTTTGCCAAAAAATCGCAATCGTCCACCCCGGCCGATCCGACGGCCGGGAATGGCCAGCGCCTTGGCCATGCTGGGCGGCCAACTTTTGGTGCGTGAATCGTTTTAAAGAGAAGAGATTTTTTTAGAAAAACAGTAACGCAGACGCTCACAAACACAGCACACTCATCCCTATGAATACACGTACGCAACCTTACCCCTATAAGCGCCTCCGAGAGACTTAGCCGGCAAATTCTCAGATTGACGAAGTCACCACAGGCACCTCGCTGTCGACGGGAACGTCGCCTACCACTGAAAGCACAACGCCGTTAAATCTTAGAAAATTCGTTCTCCTAAGGAGTTGAATCCAGAACCTCAGATGCTACTGAGGCTCTTGTAACCACCAGGACCATGGTGTATAGAATTATGCACCCATATCTTCGTTATACCACCAACCCCGGTGTCTGCTCGCTAGCTTACAGCCTTGTTTACAACTTAAAGGAAAAAATGAATTATTCAATGAAGAACCTTGTTCCTGCACTCCAACAAGCCCACTTGGTCTCATGGGCCTCGATGAGTTCCCGCATGTACGTGGGCCACGCCAATATGGACATATGCATCGACATATGGGCCACGCTAAAATTGATCCCGCCGGCCCAAATGCTAAACATGGTGCCAAACAAAAAGTCATCTCTGGCGTTTGTATCAAGCACATTTTAATTCCTTAGTGAGTTTTTATACACCCCCCCCCCCCCTCAAAAACAAAAAAAAGTCATCACTCAACAGAGCATGACCGTGGAGGTGTAATAATCACCGCATCTGGTCTAACTAAAGATCATATAGCCATTTATATTTTGAAATACGTGCACCAGGGTCTGAAACTACGGTGTATGGAACTATGCACCCATACGCCCCATGAATTATAGCTTACAGCTTTGTTTACAAACTAAAGGGAAAAATAAATTATACAATGAAATATTGTGTCACAAATGTAGCAATTCATCGGCCAGAGCAGTACACTGAATATGCATGAGGCCAGTATCAGTGGAGGGTGTCATCACACAGTTACCAAGACTGGGACCTTAAGAACTGTGCCAGAGAAGTGTCATCACCATGACACTCTTCTCCCATCCCATGACTCTCCTCCTCTTCTCTCTCCTGCCATATCAGCAAATTTAATGCTCATGATACTACTATGGTATTCTCATTGAGATTGGCCTGACAAGTTCATTTCTCTCGCCCAACAATTGAGCTCCCATCAAGCTTCTTCACATATTATTGCACTTACTGGTGGCAGGCGAGCACATTTTTATTGCTATGATGTACACCTTCAAACCCAACAAGATCCCATCAACAGTTGAATTTCCAGCACACGTAGTCGGTAGTAGCCCCGCTCGCTACTTGAGCAGCAGCAGCAGCAGTATACAGCACCCTTCAAAGCTACAACCAGCTCGGCATGCAGCAGCTTTGCCTGCTTGTCAGTTGAGGTGCTCCTTTGGATCACCCCCTGATCATCATGCCCTTATTCAAAACACACCCTTTTCTTCACACCCGGTATATGTGTACGTACATGTTCTCCGTACATCCGTATAATACACGCTAGAGGCCCGTTTGGAACACAGGTACGGTGTTTCCCACAAACTGGCCTTATTCTTCCGCTGAGAATATTCTCACGTACTAACCTGCGCAGTGGCGGCGGGACGCCGCCGAGCGGAGGAGGGGCGACACCAGGCTGGCCCTCGCCGGCGGCGACGCGGCCGGGGAGAGAGACGCGGCGGCGTGCCAGCAGCTGCCAGCAGGGTCGCGGAAGAGCGCCGACGACGGCGCCCGCGGACCACACGCCTGTTCGCCGCCGTACAGGAGGCTCCCAATTCCGGCCTCCCTCGCCTTCCTGTACTCCAGGATGGCCCTGTACACCAGCGGTATCAGGCCTTCCATTGCCAACGGACCGGCCGGTCGATGGACACACCTTGCTGAGCTACTAGCTCGAGAAGTGAGCCTCACTTCAGGATCCTATAAAAAGGGGGTCGTCAGGTCTCTCGCCAAAGTTGATCTCTGCAGATGAGGCTGATGCTTTTTCACCTACAAAAATCGAGACGTATACGTCTCACCAAATCCACTGAATTTTCAAGTGGCATTCGGTGAGACTCATCGGCCGGAGCTTATCTGCACCCGCGGGCTTCGTCCCTGTCATTGCGTCACTGGTCATCAAGTCTCCGGGGTCTCAGTCTTGCCTGGTACACAAGCGATCGATGTGGAGGGAGGTGTGAAGCTTAAATCTTTGAATCATTTGCTGGTGGCGGGTAACTTTCAGTAGGCACAAGAGAAGTATGGAGATAAGTTCGGTCCACGGCTTCTGATTCAAGATGAGTCTCAGGTTACTTGGATGCTTGTGGAGAAGAAGCTTCAGAGCTATGCATGCATTCTCCATTTCGTTCGCCTGTTTTATTTATTGAAGTGGTTTAATTTGCAAAGGAATCTACCTGAAGTTTTGGCTGCACTGTTATATTTTGTCAGAAATTTGCACTCCTACAAAGACTGTATTCAGCTTTAGTAGGGCACACTGACATAAATGTAGGGATTTTGATCACAAGATTAATGATGTCAAGAACAAGCAGAAACTTTACTTCAGCTGCTTTCACTTAGCCTATCGAGTGACATCGACGACTCTGAAACGAACCTTTTGCCGATAGGAATTTGACGGAATGCCCTCATTCCATTACTGTAAAGACAGTAAAGCTCGGGGCACTCACGCGCGCTCCACCGATGTGCCCTCTTGACGTGCCCCTCTCATCAGAATGCAGTAGCCAAGAAGCCAAAAAATCTCGCTGCCACATCAAGCCTGCACCTATCTCTCTTTTAATCTCTTCTTATATAGTAGGCTGCAATAATTGATCACGCTTTCTTCATTGCAAAACGAAATGAATAAGACCTGTTGGTAGTACTTGGTACCTTGTCACAGTTCTATATGTGTGATCTGTCCATGCAGTTTTAAGCTCCTAGCAGCAACACCTGCTGACCTCCCTGAAGAAGTACAGTGACTGGCTACCTTCACCAACAGAATGTGTCAAAGTATTAGTAAACTGGATGAGTTCAGGTGGTGGGTATACATCATCAGGTCAGAATGTTCTGAAAGTTTTGGCTCGGTGGAACTACGCTGAAGCCAAGAAGAAACAGCATGACATGGACATTAACTGGGATTGTGTGCTTAACTGCACATGGTTTTGCTGAATTTTTACAGCCCTGATGGAACATCTGTCTACAGAGAAAACGAAAAAAAAATGCGGAGAGAAGGGTGGGAAAAGAAATTTCATCAGTTTTGTTGGTTTACACCAATCAATTTGCAGGACAAGTTTGTTTTTCTTTTCTGGAGAAGCCGCCAATTTTTTTAGGTAACCGTCAAATTTATTTATTTTGAAAAGGATGCCGCAAGATTTATTAGGCATTATTACGTGCATCTCATAAGAAGGATGTGGACCTAGACCATGTGGCCCAAGTTGGAGCACGAGCCCAAGAGAAGAAGCGGGGAGACATATCGCCACGGCCCAGGCCAGTTGGCATTATATTGCGTAGCTGTCCCTGTTTTGCGAGGGCAAGCACGAGCTAGGGAAACAACGAAATGCGCACACAAGAAGTCCAAAAAAACAAGAAAAGAAATGTGCATAGAAATGGCATGCAACAAAGATACTTTAGAATAACATTGTTTTTAGACTATCTCTATTACTTTTTGCGGATGCTGTTTTAGCCTTATGCATACCATGGAGGCTTATTTATTTAAAAAAACAAAAACAAGGAGGCAGCCGGCAGACCGGCAGTCAAAGCTATCCACTTTGTTTTTCCCTCTTGTCTCTAGCGTCACGATTGCGCGAATTAGACAATGAGACCCGCGGTCACTTAAGAAAAGGTTATAGTAATCACTGAGAAAATATTAAATAAGTTGAGTATACTACCATTGCTCTTAAATATATGATCTTTTTAAAAAAATATTAGGTCTGACTCGTTGATTTACCGTTTGAATGGCCGGGCTGATCTCGGGTGTGGATCACAGACTTTAGCCCTTACGCTTGTTTAAATGCAAATGTGTAAAATTTTTGAAGAATATCGACACATATTTGAAATATTAAATTTAGACTAACTAAAAAACTAATTACAGAACTTGCATGTAAACTGTGAACTTGCATGTAAACTGTGAGACGAATCTATTAAGCCTAATTAATCCGCCATTAGCATATATTTACTATCATAATATTGTCTAATTACGACCTAATTAGTTTTATTAGTTTTATTAGTTTTATTAGATTCGTCTCGCAAAATACACCCAATCTATGATATGATTTTTTTTATCTCCAATTAATATATTATGTATGTGCGAAAATATTCGATGTGAAACAAGGCTTACAGTAATTCTAAAGTAGCCAAAAGGTGAGGACGCATGTGAAGTGATCTCGTGGCCGGCTATGGGCACTTGGGCAGTAGGGTAGCGCGCATGCACGTAGCCTGACGAGGCTGCATGCATGCATGTAGTGTAGGCTTAAACCAAAACTGGCTCAGGGTGCTGCTAAAAGCCTGTGCTGCCGCAAGCTGCATGCAGATGCAGGCCAATACCCGGACACGTACGTACAAGCGTGCAGGACACCACCATCTCCAGGCTCCTGCCAGCTCCACGCAGATGCATGCCTGCGCAGCATGCACAGTGTATCCGTGTATGCACGCCGGCCCAGATGCTTCTTCAGTTAACTACACGCACGTACTGTCACTACGCCCTCCTGCTGGCACCTAGAACAAAGGCACACTACTACTGTTACTACTCAACTTCACTCGTTCCAACATACCCGTTGACTGGTTTGATAAGTTATAAATAAACTAGTAGGATATTTACGGTTTGAATCTGGGAATAATAATAATGTTATTGCTAGCCACAGTGGCTGGTAGTAAACCAGTTTCATTGCAAAATCTTTGGTTTATATCGTCGTTTTTTTCAGTTACGTAACTCTGTACTATTAGCAAAGCAAGAGACAGGCGGTGTAGTAGATTATTAGCTGCGCGGATCGGATGTCCCGTTGCATGCGTAGCTACTACCTTTCACTTTCAGGGATCGTTTGATCCGATCGGAGGGCGCAAATAAAAGGAAGAGGGGACATGCAGGCATGGTCACATAACCCAACAAAAAACAACTTTACCGGCACAATATTTGGCCCCAAAAGACGCAAGGATGCATCACATCATAGCCTGCCTTCCTGCCTAACATCTACTACTTTAGTGATCCAACTCACAGCCGCGCGCAGCTCTCGGGCACGCACGCACCTGATCCGGCTCTGGCCGCTTTTAGCATGCATGTTCTAGACATTTGGGGCACGGCGAAAGGCAATGATGGTGCCGCGAGATCACGCGACACCCTGTGGTTGCATTGGGTTGGGCATAGCCCGGAGGAGGAGAAGCATGCATGCATCTGATCGTGTTCGTCCCCGGACACCCCGTTCGGGGAACACTAGAGATAGATGCCCCCATGCATCGTGCCGTCGTGCTCCCCGGCCGGCCTCCTCGAGCTCGCTGCATGCTGCATCGTCAGTGCCTACTTTGCATGCAATGCATGCATGTATGTTTACGTACGTGCTTTTTGGTTATTAATAATTACCACTTTTTGATCCGCATGCTAACCAACTTCAATCAGACTTGAGCGTGATCGATTCTGTGCACGCAAGAGGGCCAACTAATAACTACTAAAAGCGGCTTGTTTCAGTTCGGAACGAATCAGTTAGCAGCAGGTTTCTGGTTTGGCCTTTATGGTTGGAATATATATATATATATATATATATATATATATATATATATATATATATGAGTATTTTTAGTGTTTGGCTAACTGTAGTTTTTTCAGAGCAGATACAAATACATTATGCATGCTGTAAACATGTCTAATATATATATGGTTTAACTTCGTATATATGTATCACGATGATATAAAATATATTCAGGTAGCTAGCTCGATCTCTTGGGTTGCAGAAGCTAGATACAGAGAGTTATCTTTTCTGTAGTGATAAAGAAACAACTCAACACCTCTTTTTTGACTGTGTTGTCGCTCAAGTCCTATGGGGCTTCATTTCCCGAGTGTTAAACTTGGAGCTTAAGTATTTTGAGTCAGTAGCTTCTAAATGGCTATGCAATAAGAAGTTCCCTGCAGCCAATATTATCACTTCTGCTACTCTTTGGAGCATTTGGAAACTAAGAAATGATCTATGTTTTCAGAATATGGAATGGAGGGATGTGAAACTTTTGATCTGGAAGGTAGTGAGGCTGTCACAGAATTGGTAAATTCTATGCCCTTCCCCAGCTCCACCTACTCTTCTGGAGTATATTGCCATCCTAAAAGACCTGGCAAGAAGACCTGCAAGACTAACCGATGGATCTGCGTGAACAAATCATGTCACATCTCACCTACCGACAAAAGCGAGAAAGAACTCCTGGATATGTCAAGTTGGAGCGAGCAGCTCAAGGAGTTAGAGCGGGGGCGCTGAGGGCATGAGCTCGGTTTGTATCCTGGTGTGTTCCGGGGACCCGCCTGCGTGGCCCTTTTTGTATTCTTAGTTATCTTCTGGTGTTAGTCGTGCTTGTTCGGCGGTAGTGTGCCGGTAAATGTTGGCTCCTCTGCGTGCTTGGCCGGTGCTCCACTGCAAAACTATATGAACCTAAACGATCTTTTATGTCTCAGTAAGACGGCGGCCCGTCCCTAAAACTCTAAAAATCTCTTGGGTCGCATTCGCATAACCTCCCTCCTTATCCGTAACCACGACACGGCATCGTGCTTGCATGCATGCACGCACGTACCGACGTGGACCAAGACACGCATCATCGCATGCATGCGGCGAGTAAGCGAGGCAAAAGCGACTTTCCAGCACCGACCGGCATGCATGCATGTGTGGCTGCATGCGGTCGCCATTAGCGGTGTACGGACGTGGCTAACCCACCTTTTGCAACTCGCAGTGCAACGCGACGACGTGCAGGCTGGCCGTCGAGTGCCCTGCTGCCGATGACCTCTATGCGTCCATTGATGCGATCCTGCTGTGAACACACGTCGTCCGCCCATAACGCAAGTGGGCTGGGCAACGCATGCATGCATGGATTAGCGAGCATTAGCTGGTACGTACGGGTCATGCATGGTCGAAAGCAAGCAGCAGCCTTTGGGATATGCTGATATGCATGCGGTGCAATATAAATGCAATGCCACGATCGAACCGACAGACACGAACCCTACTAGAAAGTGGGGATCGAACTCTGATCAGGTGTTGGTGGGGCCCGGACGTCGCAACCCGACATGCATGTACGTGTAGAAATGCGTCGTACTCGGAGGCTAAGCTAGAAATGCTCTCCACCGGCTAAATCAATGGACAAGTGCGAGGTTTATCAAAATTACGCTAAATACGCTACTGCCGGAGGACTAATTCCTATCTACATTTGCTATTTGTATGTCACGAACTAAAGCACGCCCAGCACGGGCGCGCTGCCTCCGCGCGTGGTCGTACTTGGCATGGTGCCCACAAAATAAGTTTCTGAATATAACTCTTATTAATTAATTGCCTTCTCATGTCATGTAGCAGTGTATATATACACAATGTCTGTACCAAATAATAAAAAAAAGAATCTTTAAATAAATACGAATCTAATAATATTATTTTTTGGAACTAGTATACTGCTGTCACTATAGGAGAGCTGCGAATAAATTAGACACGAACCATGCATTATTTCGAATTTTACCCGGCTCGCTGTTTCTTTTCGAAACATGCAGTGCTACAGTAAAGTTTTTTAGAAAAATAAAAAGCACTGCCCGTCCACCCTGAAAGCTAAGGTGAAAGCCCTTTTGGAGAGCGGCCGCGGGCGTCAGGGCAATGAATCGCTGTGCCTCATGCACAGGACACGTAGGCGGGCGGCACTACTGGGGCATAGCATGCATGTCGGCTTCTTGTTGTTGAGACTTGCTTGCTGCTGTCGTAGTGGAGGTGGAGGGAGCACTAGATGGATCGTGCGTGCATGGGAGGCAGGGACGTATGCGTGCGCGGCTACCACCGCGCTGATGTTGACGAACAATGGGCAGCGTGCGTGCGTGGCAGTGGCACCCATGCATGCACCAATGGCTTTAATTGGCCGGCGAGCAGGCATGTACCACACGTGTCGTTGCATAAGTCCCCGGTCAATGGAGCTCGATCACAAGATCGGTCTCATGGCTGCTGGTGTCATCCAGTCCCGTTGGTTGTACGGGAGTGACGGATCGGACGCGAGACCGGCAACGGTTGGGCACGCCGGTGACGTGCCGGGAATCACGTACTACGTTGAACAGGCTGACCACCAGCACCCTGCGGGTCAAACGGCCGGGCGGCGGCTGACGAAGCCGCGGGACGTGGCGCTGTCGGCCCACCGGCGGCCCGGCGCACTCGCGCCGTCATCGGTCAGTCCGGCCCCACCGTGGCATCGGATCGACCGATGCGTCATCGGCCGGGCAGGGGCAGGAGACGTGACGGGCCGTACAAATTAATTCATGCCAATTCCATCGCCCGCATTTGTGTGCCTACACAGAGACGAGATGATGCAGCATGCATCCATCCATGGACGACGAGATCAGGTCATCACGGTCTCGATGCGGTAGATGCCAACAAACGCCAACGCCAGACGGACGGTGATCCCTTTGGCGTTCGCCTTTCCTCCCGGCCCTCTCCGATGATCTGATCCGCTCCCCGCCCACGCAACTTGCAACAGCCACTTTAACCTCCTCGCAGGGCTTTACCACTTGCGTGCGGGGCGCATGCGAGATGCAGCGTACTCTCTCTCTCTCTCTCTCTCTCTCTCTCTCTCTCTCTCTCACCGTACTGGAGTGGAAGGGGCCGGTGGTGGAGTGAGTACAGAGACAGTACTGGCGGTCAGAGAGTTGCCGGCCTTGTTTGTTGGTTGCGGGAGGAGAGGAGTGAGCTGAGGTCACCCGGGTCTCGGCTCGACACAGGCCCCTGCCAAAAGCGATCCATGTCGCGGCTACCTTTGACTCCACTCGACTCGACTCGACTCCACCGCAACAACTTCTCTCCATTCCCTTCTAGTAGGAGTAGTACTACTCGTATCCCGTGCCGCCACACCACCAACACCAAGCAGCATTCAATTCGCTGTGCAAGCGTCGCCGTCTTCACCCAGCAGACCAGCCCTGGCCCGGCCGGCCTATAAAAGCGCACGCCCACCCCCTCTCCACCTCCAACCGCCTCGCCCCCGTCGCAGTCCGCCGTCGCAAAGAAACCGAAGCAACCCACCACCGGTGCCGCAACCCACACTCTCCAGATAATTAAGAAAGAGTGGTCGATCGAGACCAGCAGCAAGCCCATCAGCACTCCAGCGAAGATGCTGCGCATGGAGGTGGCGGAGTCCGGCAGCAGCACCGGCAGCGGCGTCGTCGCGGCCGAGGCGGCGGCGCCCCCCGCGCCGTCGGAGGCGGCGATGGCGGTGTACGAGCGGGTGGCGCGGATGGCGAGCGGGAACGCGGTGGTGGTGTTCAGCGCCAGCGGCTGCTGCATGTGCCACGTCGTGAAGCGCCTGCTGCTGGGCCTGGGCGTCGGCCCCACGGTGTACGAGCTGGACCAGCTGGGGGGCGGAGGCGGCGCGGGCGGGAGGGAGATCCAGGCGGCGCTGGCGCAGCTGCTCCCGCCCGGGCAGCCGGCGGTGCCGGTGGTGTTCGTGGGCGGGCGGCTCCTGGGCGGCGTCGAGAAGGTGATGGCCTGCCACATCAACGGCACGCTCGTCCCGCTCCTCAAGCAGGCCGGCGCGCTCTGGCTCTGAGCTGAGGCGGGGCGGGGCGGCCCTGGCGGCGGACGTCGGCGACGTGCCTCCGATGAAGTGAAGTGACGGTTAATTTCTTGTTCGGCCCATCGATCGGTGTGTTAAGTGGGGAGCTAGGGAGTTGTAGATACAATTAACCGGCCGGCGTGCGTCTTCAGCTGTGCCGTGCCACTACTACCTTATTATTTACCTGGAGTTTTCAGAACTTTCTAGTCCTAGTTCTTTCGATCTAATCTCCGGTGACCAATGCTGGGTGTTGTTCTAATGTGCTACGGAGTACTACTAGGTAGTGAAAAAAACAAGAGTGCCTCGATTTTACCCGCTTTCAGTTGAGTTCACTCTCGGTGGCTGTGAATCTGTGATGATGATGATGCAATGTTGCAAGAAGAATGTGCAACACGATGATGCTCTGTTTTTTTTTTCGGTGACCAACTTTGATGATGTTTTGGGTACGTGCTGTGCCCTCTGAATTCCAACCGTAGACGTACTGCTACCTGTCTTTGTGGAAGGGGAACGATATAATGATCTTCTGATACATGTGTGCATTATTCATACATGTACACATAGAAAAGGTATAATGATCTTCTGATACATGTGTGCATCAGAGTTCAGACCTCAGCAGAGCCGCAGCAGGCCGGGCGCGCGGCAGCCTTGTAGTTAAACCGCGGGGGGGCACGCCTTGGGTTCCTTTTTAGCTTTACGCCGCGGGGGAGGCAGCGCGTGCGAAAGAAAAGAAAGGGAGAGACGCCTGCATCTGCATGAATGCATCACGCATGGCGTGGCCGCCACTGACTGACGACGACCAGCATGCATCGAGCCGGCGGGCCGGTCGATCGGTTTCCGGGAACAGGCCCGGCAACCTGCAGCCGCCGCGAAAGCGCCCCGACATCCAAGTCCATCTGCTGCTGCTACCAGCCAGAGATGGATGGAGGTGCACCGAAAGACTGGTCTGCACCGTCGATACGTATCGTATCCCTGCCCGTCCACCAGTGCCCAGTGCCCCAGTCCAGTCCAGGCCGGCAGGCCCCGTCCTGCATGCCATCCACCGCCGCCTCCTGCTGCGCCGTTGGCCATTGCCCTTCCGGTGCCGGGTGTGTACGTAGTACGCATACAAACGAAACGGCCCGCTGTTTCCATCCGCGAGCTGCGCAGCACAGACGAGACGACGCTGCCGGCCGACGTGCGTTGCGGTCTATCGTTGCTCCGCGTGCGGCATGATGAAAAGACTCCAGGACTAACTACAAAGGGAGGAACTTTTTTTTCTTAAAAATGTTGACGGAAAGAAAATAAGAGAGCAAATGGGCCAGAACTGCAAACGAAGGGAGTAAATGGATCTCAGCAGAGTATAGCTGGGCCGAGCATCGCTCTTGAGATCCATTCATTTATTTACTCTATATTGAGGCCGGCGGGCTGACGCTGTTTTTGCCTTGCGTACGTGCTTGTCCCCTTTTTCTTTTTTGGAGCAGAAGCATGGTCTGCTAGTTTCGCGTCATCATCTCTACTAACTCGCAGCCATCATTTCATTAATCTCCGTAAGACAAGACCGCAACCGACCGACATTCTGTCGAGCGAGCCCTGAGACCTGCCGTTCGGGATTGAAGATGGCGCCTGGCAGGTCGATGTCGATCGTCCTCAGGGTGTGGACGCCGGATCGAGCAGACGCCATGCTCCAGACCACAGCAGAAGAGCCAGTGGCCTGCCACGCTGGCCGGTCGACACAGGAATTTTGGCATTTGAAACGCAACGGGGGTTTGATCTTGATCTTTCCAAGCACCACAGCTCGAAACGACGGAGTCAGAATTGGCTGGGGAGAACTGAAGATGGAACAACGGGTTGCACCAAAGCAGAGCTCGGTTCACGATTCAGTACCGGAGTTGGCACCCACGGGGCGAGCCAAGCCAGGTTGGAGAAGACGAAACGTGGTTGCGAGCATGCTAGATTTCAGAGTATGGACCGGTGGATCCCTGGAGATGGACGGCGCCGAGCCTGTTCTTGCGGGGGCGATGGCGAGCGGAGCCGACGACGACGAGCGCTCGGTCGGCCGAGCTCGTCGTCTTCCGCTCCCTCCCGGAAAGCGGCGTCCTACGGCGGAGGTCGCTGCGGCCCGCGTGCAAGGCTGAAGACGGAGGCTCGACGCCTGGATTTAGCGGGGATGGGAGCGGGAAGCTTAGCCGCGCGTCCGGTGGAGTTCGCCGGCGGCGGCGCGGCCTCGCCGGGAGAGATGTGGCCGGCCCGGAATATTTGCTAAAGCCCCCTGGTTTCGATCCGAATTTTTCAGTTACCCCCTAACTCGGATCGCGATTAGTAATCGCGACTAGAAACTTTGGCGCGGCAACCTACCTGTGTTGGGCCAGTGTCTGGCCAGCTTCTCATGGAACATACCAATGAATTGTGCACTGGTTATTTAGTTTCTATCTTCAACTGGATCTGTAGTTGCTTACAAAGTTATTTGTTCTCTTGCACTTTTTTAATATTACTTTTGCACAAATTGCATGGTGAAACGGAGTGGTCAATTTTGATGAGAAAATGTGTAGTGGCTCTTTCTTTTGTCAGAAAATGTGAGTTCCACAACTAGCGAGCAAGGAGACAAACAAACCGATAAGATAAGTATAAGCATATTCAGTCGTCTCTGGATAAAAGTACATTGTCTCATATATTAAAATTGAAGGTGGAAATTGATCCCCTAGGGATCATTTACAGCAAAAGATCCACCTTTTTCACATTGAGGATATTAGTTTCACAAACGGTATATTGTAAAAAGCTTCATCATCCAAGTGGTATATTGTAAAAAGCAGCTACAAAAGTAAAATGGATCTGGTACGGAATGGCAAAAAAAGGGGGAAATAGACCACCTAGCTAATGGATCTGGTACGGAATGACAGAACAGTCTGTTGGACAGGAACAAACGAGTTCATCTCATAAAACCATGATTCTAGCATAAACAAGTTCATCTCAGAAGACCATAATTTAGTTCCAACGCGATCCAAGACATATGAAATAAATCATGAGTTTACATCTCATTACACCTATAATAATTCATCATCCAATGTTAGTTTTCTCTTTGGAATCATCTTTTTTGGTGGTGCCGTGGTAGACAGAGTCACGGGACTACTGTTGTCGGTTTGTGTTGTCGGTTTGTGAAGATGCGCCCTCTCCTAATAACATCGCAAGTTTGCTGCACATAAATATGATACATCAATTAGATGCCTAGAAAAATTAATGTACAGTAGGATTTCTTCTAGTATGACTATGTCGTAGGATTAGATCCTTACCTTCTAGTGACCCTTCCTGGACTATCACGTAGGATTTCTTCTCTAGTAGGTCTATGTGGCGTGTTAGGTTCTGCTGGCGCAGCTTTTGTAGCATTCTTTCTAGGTTGCCTACGTTTCCTACAAGTAATCAAATAATTTAATACTAATATTTTCATTCAAGTTTCTTGATAAAGAAAAACAGTTATTACCTTTTTTTCGCGGTCCCATTGAGTGGGCACTTGGCACTAGCTTGTCTGTGACTTGTTTGTCCACATTTTTTGCAAGTCATAGGTCCTCTTATCATCTTGTTTCCCTTTCCATCTGTTGGAGCAGTATCATTGTCACCAACGTTGGTAATTTCACCATCTTTGGAACCTTTCTTCCTGTGTCCACCTTCCATCCATGCCTTCATTCTAAGTTTTCTTGGCCTTCCAACAGGTAATTTACCAAGAGGTGCACCAACTAAAAATGGTAGATCAACTTGTGGCCATTGTGTTTTATCTAACATCGGCTCAATCTCTTTTCCATAAGCAGCCCTGAATCTATTCACCGAGAGTAGTAGTCATGCACAAACTGTTCTAGATCAACTCCCCGTTGGCGGGTTACGTAGGCCAACACATGTTGACATGGCTTATGCCATTCAAGACAAGAACACATGTTGCCAGAGGCAGCCGGCACGCCCAGGCCCGAGGCCGGTGGCGTGGTGTCGAGCATTGGGCGGGCGGCGTCGGTCTCCTGGGCGGGCGGCTTCGGCATGATGAACCGATCGGGGATTAGGGCGGGCAGGGTCGGCGTGATGAATGGATCCGATCAGTACGTAAGATAGAAGGGTAAAGGTGTCACATGGGGCAAAATACATGTATTTTAGGGTATTAGATTGATTAAAATACTCCAAATGTCATGCATAACAAAGTGTCAACGTTTCAAAGGTCGTTTTAGCGAAGTCGATGTTTAGAGTACTATAATAGCAATTTTCTCAAAGGGAACTGAAGTGAACATTGGCGATTGTTTGTTGGCATCAGGTGTAGCTGAACGGCTGGTCGGCGATCTTGGTGTCCCTGGACAACCAGGGGATGTGGAATGGAATCAGAGGTCTGCAAACTAGGCTGGCCAATACCTCGGCCAGCAGGTCTACCTCAAGTGTGGTCGTGCGGACGCCGGAGCAGAGCTTCTCCAAGGAGTACGGCAGCCCGCCCAACGCCATACTCTGTGGCAGAGCCATTGGCCTTCCACACTGATTTTTGGCTCAGCTCGGCTCGGCTCATTAGATCATCGCCCGAATATGTCAAGTAGAATAAATCATACTACTTTCTGTTGCGCCTGCGCAATAGAAAAACTTTGAACCATTCCAAACAAAGTACGGAGGAACATCTGAATTATAGTTCATCAAGAACAATGAAATTTAATTGTTCGCAAAATTTCTACGAACAGTCCAATTAGGAGCTCTGAGAAAGCAAATAGATGGCAACTGACCATTGAGGAGATATCTTGCATAGATCGAAGTTTGAAATTAATATGTGTTCCAGCCCTCATTTTACTTCCATACAGACTTACTTTTTTTTTTCTGTAACTGTGTGCAGCCCTTATATTAGTCTTAGATGCTGATATGAAATGATATTTTGGCTCTAACACTCACTATTTTTCTGTTGCCCAAAACAACAACGTTCCACTGAGTTAATAATTCATGTTTTTTTGGCCAAAGTAATGTTCCACTTGCTATGACAGATCATGCAAACTTGTACATTGGAAATACCAAAAAACAATTACCTACTCATTGGGTTGATGATCCAAAAAGACTGATTTCCACTCTTCAGCATGCCAGCATTTTGATCTGCTAGCTAGCATTCTGATGCTCTCAAGCACTGCAGTGTATAAAGAAGAAAACTATGGAAACAAGGTGCAGCTCTTGCAGTGATAACCCAGTGCCTTAGTCTTGAGGTGCATACAAAACCTTAATCTTGTCCGGATGCATGTAAAACTCCATGATTATTTCTGGCCTAGAGAAGCCTCCTAACACCTGACACAACTCCTTACATGCTCTATGTAGCCTTGGATGCATTCTTTAAGACAATCTCTGAATTCTGACCATTGTCTGAAACTGAACTGAACACTGGCAATTGTTTAATTCATCAGGTATACGAATACCCCCAAAGCTGTTGCCACAAAAGATACTTGATTTTCTGACGCCATCACCTCCTATTTCCCATGTATCCTAGCAATGGCAGATCGATAAAGTTCACACTATCTGTGATGGGTTCTTTATCCTGAGCAAGGAGCAAGTGAGCAACAGATTTCTATGACAGGTTGACAGCAAAAAAAAGAAAAGTCAGTCATCAAAGTAATTTTGGCATTGAAACGCAATGAGATTCTTTTCGAGCACCACATAATCCATATCTCAAAACGATGAAATTAGAGTGGCTGAAAAGAATTGAAGATGGAACAAATTGCAACAGAGCAGAGTTCAGTTCACGGCTTCACGCTTCAGACTGGTGTTGACACCATGGGGCAAACTAGGCAGGAGATGATGAGAGATGGTTGCGCGCGCGCATACTAGATTTCAGAGTACGGATCAGTGAATTCCGAAAGATGGAATCCGCGGTCGGTTTTTGCGGGGCGATGGCGAGCACTTGGCCGAGCTCGTCTTCCGCTCCCTCCAGGACAACGCCATCCTACGGCGGAGATCGCTGAAGTCTGTGTGCAGGACTGGAGACAAGCTCTTCGCTTAAATTTTGCCGAGATGGGAGCGGGAAGCTTAGCTGCACGGCCGGTGGATTCGCCGGCGGCGGCGAGGCCTCGCCGGGAGAGATGTGTCCTGCCCGGAATATTTGCAAAAGCCCCCCTGGTTCCGATCCGAGTCTTTCAGTTACCCCCCATCGCGATCCGAACATATGCAAATAGCCAATCGCGATCCGAATATATGCAAATAGCACCCTGTTTTGCACTGGAATTTAGCGAACTGCTCCCTGGCTGTCTCTTGGTCTCCTCTCGTCGCCTTCCGTCCCCTGTCCCCGCCGGAAGCGTAGAACCGTACCCGACCTCACGATCTGCTCCAGCTCTCCACCGCCCGACACCCCCAGCGCTCGAATCGCCGGAGTCTCTCAAGCTCATGCGCCGACCAAGCCGCCAGGTGGAGTGGAGAGGAACTGAAGCCGCAAACGCCGGTGATGTTCTCTAGTTCTGCGGTGTCTGCCGACGCCACCAGCTCGTCGGCGTGGGACAGAGTTTTGGTCTCAACTCCAGGAGGCGACTTCGACCATCTTCTTCCCTGCAGTACGTAGCACTGGTCAAACAACGAATGCAACGAGTACATTCATCAGACCCCGGCCAGCAGCAGAGTCGGTTGCGGACTACAACTACAACGCTTTTGAGAACTGGTTGGTGACTGCTAATTATCAGCTAGCTTGGTCCAAGTAAAGTGGGCAGAGCTCGTGTCTGCTACTATCCTCGTAGATCAGGTCACAGGCCACCGGGGAGTCCGAGAAGGTCGGCCTGTATTAGTAACTGGGCTGTTGAGAGAACCGGCAAACCAGTAGTGTACAGCTGCTTTTCCAGCTAGCTCGGGCAGGAGGAAGCGTCCAGGCGTCTTCTTTTCTTTGGCTACACGTCAGCCCCCTTGAGCACTGAGCAGCCAGCAAAGCGATGTGACCGAGCGTCTTAAGAGAAGAGTTAACCCTAACCCGCTCATCCCTGGACAGTGGCTGCTTGCAACCTGCAAGCTGCAAGGCCCGTCGTCCAGGTGCTCATCGTGATTCATGGCATCACGCACGCAAGAGATGGGGCGCATGCGTGATGCTCCTCTCGTGTCATCCTTCTCCGTGTATGTATGCTGGTAGTTTATTTTTGGGCCAGTAGTTGGTGTGGCCTAGCTACTGATCGATTGGCGAGACTGGGAATTCAAAAGGGCGATTTGATACATTCGGCGCCCAAAATTCGATTGGTACTTTTCATGGATGGATTGGCAAACATAAAACGAAGCAACCAATAGGGAGTACGGACAGAGCCATTCTGATTGCACGCAGACTTCTCTACTGTTTTGCTCGGTTTTTGTTTCTGCCATGTAATATATAGCACACCAGGTTTTATTTTCCTTTTTTTAATAAGGAAAAAAAACGAGACATGCATGAGCACCTGCCACCTAACTTTGATATATATATCTGCTCCTTATTCTTCTTGCTAATGGACGGAGCAATTTTCCATGAAAGGCCAAGGATGTTCTTCTTCCCCATCCTATATATGTATCGTTTAGTTCAGCTTCAGCCATGCATGGGCCACAAGTCCCATCGCTTAGTTGATGCAGATGCAGGGCACTAGCAAGTGAGCTAGGCTTGCCTTGTCGCCCTCGAGATCGGACTCCATCCATGAACAGTAGTAGCTTCGTCTACTTTGTAGCCTGGTGTGGCTGGCCAAAAGAAATTAACAAATTAGAAAAGATTTTTTTTTCTTCTGGGGAAAGTAGTAGCAAGGAAGATTTTTTTTTTAAAAAAAAACGCATGACAAGATCGAAGCGAGGAGAAACATAGACGAAAAATTCTCTACGTATTTTCCAGGGACGGCACACATGTGAGTACGTGACCGGAAGCCATAAGGCAAAGCTAGCAGGTTCTAACGAAAAAGATGGAGCATCGGTTCATCTGGTGTTCTCTAGTGGTTTTCCCATATATTTTAACTCTTCGACATGGTGCAAATTAATTAAAGAGGATTGCTTCTTGTGCTAAACGGATGGGGTGCCATGGTTTCCCATCAAATTCCAAGGAAGAACACCAGCTTCTTATTGGGTCCACTGAACTTTGGAACATATGCTTAGATATGGAGGACCATGCATGACTTTATCGGGCTAATCCTTGGGGATATGATTTTATATATATGCCGGATTTGTGTCCCATTGTGCCCCAAGACAAATTCAATGGCCATATGCCTTTCTCCCCACAGAAAGTAGTCTTCAAATGCCAAGGGGAATTTATTTGCCCATGATATGCATGCTTGGAAATGATGAGACAGATCTCCGAGACACTGTTCTAGCACTTTCTTGCATTGTGTGAAGTTTCCTTCAGGCATTTACCCAAAAATTAAACTCCTGACAGCAACATAATTTTAATTTTTTTCCATTTTTATCGTTATTATCACCACTAAAATATACTCTTCAGACCTAACTTATGCCGGTCATTCATTTTTGCGATAGCAAAAAAGTAGAGCAGCTGAATCGTTAAAGGAGACCCTTAGCTTTCAGCACAACACATTGCGTTAATGCGCTCGATTACCATGCTTATTACCGTTAGCTGTTTTGAAGACTATAACTTGTTTTGGAAACCTCCTTTTTGCACGAAATTTGCGTCCACAATGATAGAAATTGGTAGGCAGGAAAATGAGGAAATGGCAGGCATCCATCCATAGCTTTTCCGGCCCGTCTTTGGTATCTCTGCCGCCCACTAGACGAAAAGGCGATCTCTCAGACCACACGAGTAGGAAAACAATAATCTATTCTATGAGCTCTCAATCTATTCTCCTCTAGTCCTAACACTTTAGCCTTGCCTTCCCTGTATGTTGGGCTCCAGAACCTGAGACTCGGAAAGAGGTCATTTAATTCTAGGTTATTTTCTCACTGTCGAGAGAGAGAGAGAGAGAGAGAGAGAGAGAGAGAGAGCCTGGGCACAGGATCTAGCCATCTATTTAGGCAGAATGTTGGCATACAAATTTGGCTGAAAATCAACAAACTAAAGCTTGGGTGCTCTGTGCAGTCGCAAAAATCATTTCTTTTGTGGTGGCAGTCTGGCACAATCTCAAAAAGTTGAAAGGAATAGGTGCCCTGAAGTTCACACATCGTGTCGTGTCGTCGAGCAACGAGTACAAGTGGTCACACCAGCTAGACACCACACATGCAGTTGGTGCATGCTTTACACTGTTCGCCAAGCTTCTCCGGCCGGAGCACCCAATCTTTCCATGTGCATTGTTGGGCTTTTCCACCATCCTGCTCTCACAGAGGTTTGGATCATTTTGGTTTCCTTGTCCACAGTTCGGGTTAGCTTGCCATGGGCAAGTAAAACTCTGCTGGCTGAAAAAGATATAAAGTTTATCTTTTTGGCTCCCCTAAAAATAGGAAAACAAATCTTGTTCATACTCTTCAACATAAAAAAGGACAATGAATGAATCTTTATATTGAAGAGAAGATAAATCATTTTCCATGAATATTACGGTATTTTTTATAAATGCTACAGAAACTAAACTGTTTTGTGTACATTTTTTTATAACGGTTTTGTGTACAATTAACATACTCCTACCAGACCGGTGTATTCAGGGAACCTTGAATTCTGATTATTACTGCTTGGCTGCTTGCACAGTCCACGGAGTCTGGGATGTCTGAAATTTCAAATATTCAGGTTCAGAGTTTCAGACGTTCTCTCTCTCCTTGCGTTTGAGCTTGGACACTGACTTTGGCACCATGATCCCTAACTTTTTTTCCCCATATTTGCTTGCACAAGAACGCAGTGCAGAAACAGCTAAGGACCTGCACACACCCGCGGCACCAGCAAGGCAGAATGCAAGATGCCTTGTTCTCGAGCTACACCAATTGTTGGCTGTAATTTTCCATCTAATCATCACCATCAGCGCGTCCCCATCACACATCCACACAGAGACAGAGGGAGAGTCATGTAGTCAAAGCCGCAAGGCGACGGGCCGCCGCCGGGGTCAATTCGCCACCGGAATCTTCTCGTCTCCATCGGCGACGGTCTCGCAGTTACCATCCGCACGCAATAAGACAATGGCGCCGTGGCAACGCTCCACGTGCTAGTATATACGCACACGCAGACGGCGACGAGTCCAACTCGGAGGCTCCATTATTTGCGAGCCATCGAGCAGTCCAAGGAGCGAGGATAGGGTAGGGTAGAGCAGCGAGCGGCGGCCATGGAGGGCGGCGTGCACGAGCTCGACGGCTCCACCTTCAAGGAGTGCTTCTCCCTCTCGTGGAGGAACCCCTACGTCCTCCGCCTCGCCTTCTCCGCCGGCATCGGCGGCCTCCTCTTCGGCTACGACACCGGTGCGTGCTCCTTTTGCGTTCACGCCCAATTGCTCGGAAATTTCAGAAATCCCATTTCTCGTAGATTATTTTCATCTGGCAAGTTCAGCTGAATCGAGCGAGCCCTTTTGAGCTGCTGATTATTTTTAGGGGTTCGGGTGATTGTGCTCACGGATTAGTGGATGAACTGTTTAATATATGGAGGAAAAGTGTTTGTCAAGATCATGGTCAGTGACGAAGTGACGCGAGCTCTGTTTGCTCATTGTTCGTGCGTGTGTGCAGTGTTAGCTAAAACATGATTTATAACTTAAATTTAACAGAATGTAACACCTAAAACATGAGCATAACTAATAGAACAAGATGAATAATAAAGAAAGTGTTTAGATCTTGACCGCCAGTTACCGTAGGAGCCGCTGAGGATGACATCTCGGCGGTGGTTTGTGTCAGGGATGAAGACGGCGCGTCCGTAGTCGTTCCCGTAGATGTTCCTGACGTAGACGAAGTAGTCGATCTCGCCGGGTACCATCGTCCTTCCGGCCTATACCGGCACTTTCCGGTGCTGGACGGCAGGCGGAGGCGGTGGCCTTCAGGTGGCTCCACTATTTAATATGGCGCTGAACGACCTGGGGCCACAACCACTAGTGGGCTTGGGCATCCGATCAAGGCGCGTAACGGGCTTTTACTTATCCGTTTCTTCTCCTTTTATTTTCAGCCTTTTGGACCATCAAAAAATTCCAACATTCTCCCCTTTGGTCTAAAGGCCTAAAACTGATGCCATTCTTAAAGTGGAGTTATGTAAAGAGATAATGTATTACAACAGTGTAAAATTCCATCACAACACAATTATCCACAATGCATTAAACCACTTATCGTAATGGGAGGTGGTTGACTTATGACCCTTTTAGTTCCAAGATCACAGGCTATCCAATAGTCCCATACCGGCAATTAGCTCACGAAATTGATTGGGAGGTAAGCCTTTCGTTAATGGATCCGTGAGCATTTCCTTAGTACTTATATGCTCCAATTCAATAGTACGATCTTGGACTCTATCTTTCACAACATAAAACTTAATGTCAATGTGCTTGGCACCACCACTGCGGCTTTATTATCGCAGTATGACTTTAGTGGTTTGCTTATGCTATCTACCACTCTTAATCCGGGTATAAATCCTTTAAGCCAAACAGCTTGTCCTACGGCCTCATAATATGCCACAAACTCAGCCTGCATGGTTGATGCTGCAGTAAGTGATTGTTTGGAGCTTTTCTATGATATTGCTCCATTCGCAAGTGTGAAGACATAACCTGATGTTGACTTTTTAGTGTCAACGTATGTTGACTTTTTAGTGTCAACATAGCCTGCGAAGTCGGCGTCTGAATAGCCAACTACTTCTAAATTCTCAGTTTTATTATATGTGAGCATGTAGTCCTTAGTGCCCTGCAAATAACGTAAGACCTTCTTGACCGCTTTCCAGTGATCCATTCCTGGATTAGACTGATATCTACCAAGCATCCCGGTAATGAAAACTAAGTCAGGACGTGTACATACTTGTGCGTACATACTGCTTCCAACAGCTGAAGCATATGGAATCGAACTCATTTGATCAATTTCTAATTGATTCCTGGGACTTTGAAATTGCCCAAACTTATCGCCCTTAACCACTGGAGCAGCTGTGTCTGAACATTGATGCATATTATATCTTTTAAGAACCTTCTCTATATAAGCCTTTTGAGAGAGTCCTAATGCACCCTTGGATCTATCTCGATGTATCTCAATGCCCAGTACATAAGAGGCATTACCGAGATCCTTCATATCAAAATTCAATGAGAGAAAACCTTTTATCTCATGCAGCAAGTTCTTATCGCTGCTTGCTAATAGGATGTCATCCACGTATAAAACTAGGATGATGAAAGAGCTCCCCTTGATCTTAATATATATACAATTATCCACTATATTTTTAACGAAGCTCAATTTCTTAATTACTTCATCAAACTTAAGGTACCATTGTGTGGACGCCTGCTTCAACCCATAAATGAATTTCTTTAGTCTGCATCCCAACTGTTCTTTGCCTTCCACAACGAACCCTTCTGGTTGCGCCATGTATACATTCTTATGCAAATCACCGTTTAAGAACGCAGTCTTAATGTCCATCTGATGCAGCTCGAGATCGAAATGAGCTATTAGAGTCATAACGATTCTGAACGAGTCTTTCTTCGAGACGGGCGAGAAGGTCTCGGTACAATCAATTCCCTCTCGCTGTATGAAGCCCTTAGCCACAAGCCTTGCTTTGAAACGTTCAACCTTCCCTTTGGAGTCATACTTAGTTTTGTAGACCTATTTACATCCCACCTTCTTAGCTCCATCAGGAATCTCTACTAAGTCCCATACCTTATTTATACTCATAGATTTCAGATTTTCTTCCATAGCCTCAATCCACTTGTGGGAGTGCTCACTACTCATAACTTCCTTGAACGAGTTTGGATCATCAACCTTCCCCATATCGTGTCCTTCTCCACTCATGTACACATAATGAGTGGAGATAGTAGTTTTCCTCTCTCATGTTGATCTTCTCAGAGGCTGTGGCTCCTCCACTAGAACAGGCTCAACAGTAACTTCTTACTGTGCTTCTGGCGCCCCAGCGGTGGTCTGATCCTGTACTTCCTCAACAGGTTCTTCCACAATTTCACTTTGATGCTCATCAGGCACATTCTCATACTCACTTATAACAGGCGCTTGTTCCACATTCACTTATGGGGAATCAACTGTCTGAGCTGGTGCTGTATTTTGAAAATTAGGCAAAATAGGCACATAATAATCACGAGTCAGCGGTGTAGTATCATAAGTCTGCATTTCCTCGAGATCGATTTGCCTAGTCTCAGCGCATCCATTTTCCTCTAAGAATATTGCATGTCTCGTCTCAACAAACTTAGTAGTACCCTTAGGACAATAAAACCGATATCCCTTTGATCTGTCTGGATATCCAATAAAATAGCAGATTTCTGTCTTAGGATCTAATTTTCCATGGAACGGATTAAATAACTTCGCCTCAGCTGCGCAACCCCAGATATAAAAATAGTTAATGCTGGGTTTCCTACCAGTCCAAAGCTCATAAGGCGTCTTAGGGACTGACTTACTAGGAACGCGATTATTTATATGCGCGGGAGTTTTCAGTGCTTCCATCCATAAACTCACTGGCAGTGTAGAGTTGCTTGGCGTACTGTGCACCATATTCATTAGAGTGCGATTTCTTCTTTCTGCTACACCATTTTGCTGAGGTTCACCAGGAGTTGAGTACTGAGCTACTATTCCATTTTCTTGAAGGAATCTAGCAAAAGCGCGTGGGATTTATCCATATGTGGCATGTCTCCCATAATATTCACCACCTCTATCTGACAGTACCACTTTAATCTTTGATTGATGCTGATTTTCTACTTCAGCTTTAAAGATTTTGAACTTATCAAGTGACTTGGATTTTTCTCTTATGGGGTAAATATATCCATAACGGGAGTAATCATCAGTGAATGTTATAACTAAAATCATACACCGACTAAACATTAAATGGACCGCAGATGTTAGTGTGAATTAATTCTAATATTCCTGAACTGCGCTTAGCTCCATCCTTCTTAATTTGTTTTGCAAATTTTCCCTTAATACAATCAACGCATTGGTCTAAGTCAGAGAAGTCTAGTCTTGGAAGTATCTCTTCTCTAATGAGACGCTCCATTCTCCCCTTCGAAATGTGGGCTAAACAAGAATGCCTTTTTTTTTTTCTTTTTTCTCATTCTTATCGCCGCGGGTGCGACATGCCCCGCGCGGCCTCATGCGAAAGCCGCCACGCGAGTGCTCGAGAAGTACGTTGAAATCTAGCGGAAAACCGAGCACCGCCGTGCGGTTTCTATGCTTATTCCAAGGGTTTGGAGGGGTTTTCGGGTGGGATTCCTTTCGATCTAATGCTTTCTTATGCTTTCTTTCTCTCAGATCTGACTTTATTCATGCGAGATCGAACTTAGAACTAACAGATCTAAACTAAAACATGAATAAAACTGAGAATTTAAATTTAACCAAAAACTAAACGTGAAACAACCAACCAAGATCTAAAACTGGACTAGATCTATGGGCTCTTAAGATCTATGGGCTCTTAAGGCTCACGGTTAGGTGATTAGGCGAAAGATACCAAATGTTAGCTAAAACATGACTTAGAATTTAAACTTAACATGATCTAACACCTAAAACATGAGCACAACCTATAGAACAAGATGAACAATAAAGAAAGTGTTCAGATCTTGACCGCCAGTCATCGTAGGAGCCGCTGAGGACGACATCATAGCGGTTGTTTGTGTCGGGGATGAAGACGGCGCGTCCGTAGTCGTTCCCGTAGATGTTCCCGACGTAGACGAAGTAGTCGATCTCGCCGGATACCGTCATCCTTCCGGCCTATACCGGCACTGTCCGGTGTTGAACTGCAGGCGGAGGCGGTGGCCTTCAGGTGGCTCCAGCGCCGCCGTAGATCGGGACGGCTGTAGTGGCCGGCTAGGATTTCTGAGTATGATTAGGTTAATCACAAAAATTTCACGGGTTCCACTATTTAATATGGCGCTGAACGATCTGGGGCCACAACCCCTAGTGGGCTTGGACTTCCGATCAAGACGCGTAACGGGCTTTTACTTATATGTTTCTTCTCCTTTTATTTTTGGCCTTTTGGACCACCGAAAAATTCCAACTTGCAGGTGTTATTTCGGGTGCTCTGCTTTACATCCGTGACGACTTCCGTTCAGTCGATCGGAACACATGGCTTCAGGTAAGATAGAAATCCTGATGCGAATTGATCGACTCCGACGAAGCAGTGCTGACAACATCAGTGGCGGCGGCGGCCATGCAGGAAATGATCGTAAGCATGGCGGTGGCCGGCGCGATCATCGGCGCGGCGATCGGGGGCTGGACCACGGACCGGTTCGGGCGGCGGACGTCGATCCTCGTGGCCGACTTCCTCTTCTTCGCCGGCGCGGTGGTGATGGCGTCCGCCACGGGCCCCGCGCAGCTCGTCGTGGGCCGCGTCTTCGTCGGCCTCGGCGTCGGCATGGCGTCCATGACCTCCCCGCTCTACATCTCCGAGGCGTCGCCGGCCAGGATCCGCGGCGCGCTCGTCAGCACCAACGGCTTCCTCATCACCGGCGGCCAGTTCCTGGCCTACCTCATCAACCTCGCCTTCACCAAGGCGCCGGGGACGTGGAGGTGGATGCTCGGCGTCGCCGCGGTCCCCGCCGTCGTCCAGTTCGGGCTCATGCTCTTCCTCCCCGAATCCCCCCGATGGCTCTACAGAAAGGTCCCGACTTTTTCTTTTTGCAGAGTCCAACCAACAGAGAGAGAGAGAGAGGATTCGTTCGATTTTTACTCGTGAATGTGCTGCCGAGCGCAGGGGCGGGCGGAGGAAGCAGAGGCGATCCTGCGGAGGATCTACTCGGCGGAGGAGGTGGAGCGGGAGATCGAGGAGCTGAAGGAGTCGGTGGCGGCGGAGGCGCGGGAGCGCGGCTCGTCAGAGAAGGTGAGCCTGGCGGCGCTGCTGCGGACGGCGACGGTGCGTCGGGGCCTGGTCGCCGGCGTGGGGCTGCAGGTGTTCCAGCAGCTGGTGGGCATCAACACGGTGATGTACTACAGCCCGACGATCGTGCAGCTCGCCGGGTTCGCGTCCAACCAGACGGCGCTGGCGCTGTCGCTGGTCACCTCGGGGCTCAACGCGCTCGGCTCCATCGTCAGCATCTACTTCATCGACCGCACGGGGCGGAAGAAGCTGCTCGTGGTCAGCCTCGTCGGCGTCATCCTCTCGCTCGGCGTGCTCACCGCCGTGTTCCACGAGACCACCTCCCACTCGCCGGCCGTCAGCGCCGCCGAGACCGGCCGCTTCGACAGCTCGCTGACGTGCCCGGACTACCGCCTGCAGTCGCCGGCGTCGAGCGGCGGCTTCTGGGATTGCACCCGGTGCCTCAAGGCCAAGTCGACGGAGTGCGGCTTCTGCGCGTCCGGCGCCGGCAAGCTGCTCCCCGGCGCGTGCCTGGTGTCGAACGCCACGGCGCGCGATGCGTGCCACGGCGCGGGCGGCCGGCTCTGGTACACGCGCGGGTGCCCGAGCCGGTACGGGTGGCTGGCGCTGGTGGGTCTGGCGCTGTACATCATCTTCTTCTCCCCCGGGATGGGCACCGTGCCGTGGATCGTCAACTCGGAGATCTACCCGCTGCGGTACCGCGGCGCGTGCGGCGGCGCGGCGGCCACGGCGAACTGGGTGTCCAACCTCGCCGTGGCGCAGTCGTTCCTGTCGCTGACGGAGGCCATCGGGGTGGCGTGGACGTTCCTCATCTTCGGGGGCCTGTCCGTGGCCGCGCTGGCGTTCGTGCTCGTCTGCGTGCCGGAGACCAAGGGGCTCCCCATCGAGGAGGTGGAGAAGATGCTGGAGCGCCGGGAGCTCAGGCTCAGGTTCTGGGCGCCGCGCGCCGGCGACGCGGACGGCAAGGAGAGTGGCAAGACCGCCGGCGTCTAGCTAGGCAGATTGGTTAATGGAAGGAACTGGGTTAAATTCTTGTTACTCATGGCTTGAGGTTGATCGATTTCTGGTCGAATTTCTCGTTCTACACGACGATCTAGCTGTGTCACTTCTGGATTCTGGTGCAATTCTACACGATATTTTAACTGAATTTCGTAGAATGGTAGCGATTTTCCCCCCTTTTACCAAGATTTTATTTGAACCTAGCTACTTTTATTGTTTTTATCATCTAGCTATTATCTTAATACAATAGTGTTAAAAGAAGTCACTACGTTCGCCGAGAGGGTCTAAAAATTACCACGTTAATCCGAAAAAGAGAAAGATTTAGACCGTTAGATTTTATGAAGATCCAACGGCATATATTGTTCTAAAGAATCTATATTTTCAATAGTTCTAAAAAATCAATAATTCCTATTAGAATCGGATTCCATTATCGCAGCATGTACTTGGAATCCATCGAAGGAGGGAACGTGCTTGGTTTCTGGCCCGGATGAAAAAAAAAAGAAACATCACATCCTAAACACATGTCCAAGACCTACTCTAATATGTATTGCCATGCTTATAAAGGTAACGTGCTCCGTTTGTGACTTTGGACAAAACAGTAAGAAAACATCACATCATATACACATATTACAAGACGAACTCCAACCCATATTCTCAGGCTTATAATATATAAATAGAACACCAATACAACACCAATACAACAGGTACAATCAACTTTATCTTGCACAAACACCTTCTCTCGGCCAGATTGCTAGGAGTTCCTCAACAGAATTGTCATGCATAGATTTTTAGAACGGTTTAGATTAACTTAGGGAGGCCATATCAAATAAGATTGATAAATAAAATATAATTTTAGAATTAAAAAACAAAAAGTTACAACTTATAAAAGAGTCCTAACCGAATACAATTAGTAAATAGCTAAGTTTGGAATTAAAAAAATAAGAAAACTATCTTAATATAATAGTGTTAAAAGAAGCCACCACGTTCACCGAGAGGGTCTAGAAATTCTCACGTTAATATAAAAGGGAGAAGAATTTACACCGTTAGATTCTATGAAGATCTAACGGTTCAGATTAACTCAGAGAGGCCATATCAAATACGATTGATAAATAAAATATAATTTTAGAATTAAAATTTAAGAAAGTTACAAACTTGTAAAAGAGTCCTAGCCGAATACGATTAGTAAATATCTAAGTTTAGAATTAAAAAAAGGAAATTTAGACTTAACCCAAGAGTTCATATCGAGTTATATTAATAAAGGAGTGTTAAAAGAAGTCACCACGTTCGTCGAGAGGGTCCAGAAATTCCCACGTTAATCTTGAAAAGAGAAGAATTTTCACCGTTGAATTTTATGAAGATCTAACGGTCTAAACTAACTCAAAAAGTCCATAGCAAATATGATTAATAAATAGCTTATCACAGAATTAAATCTATTATATTATTAAAAGCTGTTAGGGCAGTCCTAATCTACATTATCTATAGATGGTGTCTATGCTGTCAAATTTAACCATACAGTTTCTTAACGTGGGTCCATTCTCTCTTCTCAATCTAATCTCTACGCTTCATCCCGTCCTCCCATCTCTCTCAGCAACGCAACGAGAGCCTAAGCCTTGCTGTTTGGTCCTCACGATCTCCTCTACATATGCTCAGCCAAGCATCCTTTCGGCAGCTAGCACTCCATCCCACCGCTCGGCGCCATGGGCCTGCGTGCGTGCGTGTCAAATTAATCCCGCCACCGCCAGGTACGGTGTTATCAGTCCTTCCTATCAATTCATTCCAATAGCAAATGATTCATGTAATCGGGCTTCAATTTCAAACATCCAAGAGTCAATTTCTCCTAAAAAAGGAGAGTCAATTTGCTAGGCCTTTGATTTCGGCCACTATGTTTTGATTTTTCATCTATTGGCGTTGAATGCGACAAGGCTGCCATGGCTGTGTGGCAAGCTCTGCACGAACCAGGCCATGGCAGCGATCTTGTGCATGAACCAGGCCTCCGCAGCGAGTTGCGCACGGGTGGCACCTTGGCACGCGAGCAAGCACGAAGGTGGCGAGGCCACGAGCGCACGCGTGAAAGGCGGCAGCGAGGTCCGTACATCCAGCGCTAGCATGTGTGTGCGGCTAGGTCGAGTGTTAAAAAAGCCATTATATTTTTATTTGTTTAAAAGAGTACAAAATTTCCACATTAATAAGGGACATCACGTTCGTAAGAGAATCTAGAAATTCCTACGTTAACAAGGAAGTTTGTAAATAAACCACCAAATTTGCTGAAAGGGTCTAGAAATTCTCACGTTAATTGAAAAATAATAAGAATATATATTGTTGGATTTTATAAAAATTTACATTCTAAATTAACTCAAAGTGTCCATATCAAATATGATGAATAAATAACATATTATACAATTACATTTGTTATATTAATATAGTATTAACGTCGAGAGAGTCTAAAAGTTCCCATCTTAATTGAAAAAAGATAAAAATATACATTGTTAAATTTTATAAAGATCTAACGGTTTAAACTAACTAATCGTTAGATTTTATGAAGATCTAACGGTCTAAACTTACTCAAATAGTGCATAACAAATGCGATTAAAAATAGATTATTATAGAATTTTTTAATAAAAATTAAGACATGATTAAGAAAATTAGGATATGACCGAAGAATTATTACCGAATACGATTAGTAATAGCTAAATTCGGAATTTAAAAAAAAATTAGGACCAAAGAGTCCATGACGAACATGATTGGTAAATAGCTAAATTCCAAATTAAAAAAAAGAAAAATTAGCACTTGATAAAATAGTACATGTTGAATACTATTGTAAATAGCTAAATTCGAATTAGAAACATAATAAAATTATCAATTGATCCAAAAGTTCATATGGAATATGACTAATGAATAGATCAATTTAGAATTGAAAATTAAAAAATTAGTAATTGACTTCTGTAGCGATTAAGAAGCAAATTAGAAAGAAAAAATAGCTCAATAAATAGTATATGTCAAAATCCAACTAATAAATAATCAAATTCAAAGTTAAAAAAGAAATTACAAGTTTAATAAGTGTTTCATGTCAAATATTATTAATAAATAGTTAAATTTAGAATTATAAATAAGAAAATAAGTATCTAATTTGTATATGAATTGTAATGTAAAATAGCTAAATAAAGGTATGTGTCAATATAATTAATGAATATAAATATTTTTATTTGTATTAAGCTGAAAAGAAAATTACATATGTAATTAGTCCATATAGAATAAATTTATTTAGGCTACATGTACAAGTATGGCTTGAAATTAGCAGGATAATAGAAAAGTATATAGAACGTTGATTTGTATAATCATATAATGGCTAGGTTAATGGAAAAAGTTCATCGAATATAATTAACACTAACTTGAAATTAAAAGGAAGAAGTGTTTTTTCACCCTTAAGAATGGCAATAGTATGATATTCGGTCTTTATATTTTAATTGGTGGAAATCAGTCCCTTAACTAACTAAACCTGTGCACTATTCATCCAACCTTAGCTTAACACTGGTTTAGTGACATCTTGCAATCATTTAGGCCATATAATCATATGACTAATCACTTTGTTGCCACATGGACTGAGTGAAAGACTATTATAAAGCCCACCAATTTTTTTGAAGAAATTATTTAATTAGAAATCCTATAAAAGTTAACACGTGTCAGATTTTGAGAGGTGACGATGACCATAGAAGTGGTGAGCACAAAATAGAGGAATGTATCTTACCTGCTGCAATAGTGAATTTATAGACCCGTGCACGACACGTAATGGGAAAATGATGCACCAACCGTAAGACAATACGTGTGCATGTGTGCATCAAACTTTAGGAATTGAACATCAGAGAATGAAGAAAAGAAAGAAGATTATTTACTTCTACTGGTATACATTGAACACTCGTCTAGATCTTTTTCTAAAATTTAAGGATATTTTTTCATGCACCGTGACTGAAACTATCAAGCAAAAAGGTGCATAGCCAATCAAAATTTAAAAAATATTCATACAACAAATATTTCAATGAAATATAAGCATGAGGCGTAAAAAAATAAAAATATATGGTTATATATAAGATATTCAACCCCACCTAAATTTATGTTTTAAAATATATTTCACAAAATATGACTGATGTAAAAGGCATAAATAACCTTTCGGTTTGGGACATCTCGAAAAGAAATTATAATGATACTATCTGGAAAAATATAAAAATTATCTGATAACTAGCTACCCGCACTATTTGCGCGGGCACCTTGCTAGTTTTCCTTTCATCGGAGGGTAGAATTTTTTAGCACGTATTTTTCCATGGTCCTAAGGGAATATATTTTTTTTTGAGAAAACCTAAGGGAATATAAGTAGCATAAGAAAAGGATAAATAAAAGATAAGAATGACTGGCTTTGTGCAAGGCCCAATAACCTTTGTTGCAATCGATTGCTAGAACTCGGCCCACCGCGGCCTGCCTCCCCCAATTCGGTGGCGCCAAATATTTAGGGTGCGCGCGCAAATCCAATCCAACTTCTCCCATCGATTCCCCTTCCCTTTCCCCTCGAGTCATTCTCGCGCGAACCGGACGGCGGCTCCTCCCCCGGCAGCCTAGGGTTCTCCTCCGATCAGCCGTCAGCGAGCACTCTCCGACAAGGCGTACCTGCCCGTGCTCCTCGGATGGCGACCACGACCAGCGAGGAGCTTGCGCAGATCGGCGTCTCCAAGGAGGTTCGTGCGCCCCACCTTCCCCGCCGCAGAGCGCACGCCAGGTGCTCGACGTTTCGTCTGACCGACCTGTCCTGCAGGAGAAGGACAAGCTGGTGTCGGAGGTGATGCGCTACATGCTCTTCAAGACGCACCAGACCTCCGGCTGCCCCATCAAGCGGGAGGAGCTCACCGGGATCGTCACCAAGAACTACCGCCAACGCGCCCTGCCCACGCTCGTCATCAACGAGGCCAGGGACAGGCTCGCCGCTACCTTCGGGTACGAGATGAGGGAGCTCCAGAGGACCCGCGCCCCGTCCACGCGCTCTGGCCGGGCGTCGCAGCCCCAGGGTACGGCATCCTCCTACATTTTTCTCCTTCCCATTTTCTTTGGCCCCGTCATCTGTGTCTGTCGCCACAGCATTACTGGCAAGCAATGGTTGATGAATTTTTGTGGGAAATGTGTTTAGTGAAACCGGTAGGCAGTGGCTGATGAATTTTTGTGGGAAATTTTTTTAGTGAATGCGGAGGCGAAGAGCTATGTTCTGGTCAGCCAGCTAGACCCTGAGGTGTATAGAAAGTGCGTTGAGGACAAGGAGGCTGCCCCTCTGTCTGGATTTTCTTTTGCTGTCATTAGCCTTATTCACCTTGCTGGTGGCAAAAGCTCCGAAGGTAAGGCAAGGGGGTCTTGTTTTTCTTTTTCTTTTTCTTTTTTGCTTTGGTTAGGAAAACTTCATGGTCTGATGCCCCTGAGTTCTCCCTATCAATTTCCAGAGGACCTCTGGCGCCAGTTGAAGAGGCTGGGTTTGAAGGAGAACGATGAGAACGACCCTATTCTTGGTAACAACAAGCAGGCGCTTGAACTCCTTGTGCAGCAAAGGTTAGTTCGGTGGGTTCAGTAGAATCTGTACTTCATTGCAAATAATTTGTTTGGCTCACCTTTGTTGTCTAATGCAGGTACTTGCTGAAGGAGAAACTTGCTGGACCAGAAGGTCATGTCGTGATGTATGAGCTCGCCGAGAGGGCATTGGATGAATCCATCAGCGGGAAGCTCAAAGACTACATTTCACAGGTATGTATGCACTAGCCTTTGACAAAAATGTCATAAATTTCAATCCATCTTTGTTGTGCAAGATGTTTTGAGTCTGCTAAAAACGAAGATCATTTTTTTTCTTTTCATCATGGGGTAGATTGTGGGCACAAGAACTGCCGCAGAGGAAAACTGAAGTTGATCTGATGACACGATGATCAATAGGTATTTCAATTGATTCACCTTTGCTTGTTTCTGGATCGAAATGACATGCCCTGTCAATTCCTTTCAGGAAGAATAGCTACTAACATGCTTTCTCATCATATCTCGGGCTTGCAGGGTATCTGCCCTGTTTGTTGTGGGCGAGGACAAGCTGACTCCATTCAGGCTGGGAAGCTATATCGTCTCGCATGGCTGTTCGTCTTTCAAAGCAGGGCGTATTTTGTACAGGAGAGGAGACGTGCTTCTCACATAGGCGTAGTGTCTTCTAACTGAACAATGTTCATGCCATGCTGTAAGCCTGTAATCACCTTAGCATTGCTTGGATTACCTTTTGTCAGGCAGTGTATGTCTGTGCCGTGGAACGCAGCTGCAGACCTTAATTAGACCGTATTGTCTGTCACTCACTCTGTCCACTGGGGGAGTCTGGTTACCTGGCACAAGCAAGCCGTATGTCGTCTTTGTGGCGCAGAACGCTTCCTCGGCCTGCTCCTGGCCATGACATGTTCTGGAGGAGGTCGTGGCCGTGGCGGGTGTCGACGACTCGCCAGTCATATTGCTGCCATGCTTTCCTGAAAATAGATGGCTTGGTGCTTCAGTCCGATTCAGACATCTAGTTTGATCTCAATAAGATTGCCCAGGCAATAGATTTGGCCATTCTTCGTACATCTTTGGAACTGAAAAGCAGCAACTAAAGGTTCAGTTTCAGAAAACGAGAACACCATCTGCTGAATCTCCTTCCTCTGCCCTTCCAGCCTTCCAGGGGCACCGAGATCACCGATCACCTGTACACCTGACAAACGGTTGCCAACGTTCAGTTCCAGTTCATCAATGTTCAGAACTGGGATACTGATCTTGAATAATAATGCATATCTGAAGTTCTGAACTGCCTGTCTTCCTCATGCCTCAACATAAGTTGTATTTTGCTGCTGATACCTAGCACGTCAAATTTTAAAGTGTTCAAAGCATGGATTGAGCATCTTAAGCTCTGAAAGATCATCGAGCCTCGACAACCACGAGATATTGAATTCATGAACATGTTTTTTTGAAGGGTCAATTCATGAACATTGGCATTGTATGTTCCCAAGTTCACCTGATAGAAGGAAAAGCAGTGCTTCCATCATGTCGAAATAGCTTCAACAACTTCTTTCTGCTGAGTACAGTAGTTGAAACAATGACCAATATTCAGTTCACTTCATCCATGTCCAGACTCAGAGCTTGCTCTTGCAAAAATGAAATTCTCTGAACTATAAAAATTTAAATTTCTAGTACCCAGCATGTTTTCGCCATTTGGAAGTCAGCCATCGAGATCAATTCATCTATAGCACGTGTGCATTGAACGCGACAGGTCATATGAACAGAATTTCTCAAGCAATAGTTTCAGGCTTTCAGCCTTTTCTTCGTATTTTTTTGCAACTGAAAACAGAAAGTGCAAAGGTTCAGTTTCAGAAAACAGTTTCAGTAGCATGATTTTTTCTACTATACATGTCAAGCAACTACGAAATGAGCTGTACATGTCAAAACCTGACAAAGCAATCACCAACATTCAATTCAGTTCATCAATGTTCAGAACTGGGAGACCGTTCTCAAATAATAATGCATTAGTATATATGAACTGCCTGTCTTCCTCGTGCCTCAATGTAAGTTGTAGTTTGCTGCTGATTGTCTAACAAGGCGAATTTTGAAGTGTTCAAAGCATGGACCGAACATCTTAAGCTCTGACAAGGCCAATTTTGGAGCATTGATGATTACCACTGGACACTGAATTCATGAACATTGGCAGAACACATGTTTCCAAGTTCACCAATCCTATTGCAAGAACTATATCCTAGTTACCAACTGAACCTTGTACATGTTGAGGAGTTGCAGAATTAAACTCTGGATGCTGTAGATGTTGAACAATGGTTGTTGCCCTCTACAATTGCAACGAAGCTCAGTGCTGATGCATCTGTTCACAGAGGATGCAGGAGAATTTGCTCACGGCCATGGCTCATGCTTTCTTGGGATCTCCGAGTCTCCAAAGAAGCGACGGAACGAGAGATCCTTCACCGAGCATTACCCGTTCTTTCACCTCCCTGTGGGGCAACATGGAACATGCGAGGAGCGCGACGAGGAGCAAGAGCAGGCCGGCGGCGAGACGACCGCACGGGAGGACCGCAGCAGCCGGAGCCCGGAGGCGAGCAGAACGAGGAGGGTGGGGTGTGCGGATGCGTTTCCCCCAACCTTCTCGAGACACCAGGCTCCGGCCACTGCAGCGGGAGCTCCGCCTCCGCCGGTAGCGTCGCCGGACGCCATGGCAGCCCGGCACCGGATGTTTAGCAGAACCGCCCCTTGATAATTGCAAATACCCCCCTAATTTGGATCGCGATTAGTAATCGCGATCCGAATAATTGCAAATTACCCCCGGATATTTACATATAACCCCTATTTATCGCGATCCGATTATTTGCATATCGCCCCTTATATTTTGCAAATACCCCCCTGTCTCGGTATATCTTCCTGGCTTCCTGGCCGCCGCCGTGCGCCTCCAGCGCCGTGTTCCCGGCCGGAATATGCGAAGCCCCTTTTCGGCTCCCTCAGCTAAGACCGGACATGGACGAGCAGCCGCGGGCTGATAACGCGCGGAGGCCGGGGATGTCCGTCGCGAGGCGCCGCAGGTGCTCACCGGCCACCGCATCTGCAACATGTGCGGCAACTACGACCGCGGCCACCGCATCTGCAACATGCCGGGTGGTAGGAGATGCGGAACCGGCGCGGCTGCCGGAACATGTGCGGCAACGGCAACCACGACCGCGGCCAAGCCGACGCGGCGCGCCGACCCAAGCCTTGGCGGCTGCTGGCCGCGGTGGGCGCTGCTCGACGACGCGGCCAACGCCTACCTCGCGCTGTTGTCGCAGCAGTCACTGCGCCCCGCTCCACTCCCTTGTCGCGCTGAATTGTAACGAGTCAAAAATGAAACTCTTTGCACTGGGTGTTCAGATTAGATTACTGCTGTGCACGAGCCGACGCCGACACCGACAGAACGCAGAACGCATGAGCATCCAGAGAAACTTCGCAAAAAACCTCGTTCATCCGAAAGAAAAAAAAACTGTTTTGGAAGCACGGAGCTGAGTTTCTGTGGCGGCGTGTAGGCTCGTCACTTCCGGATCGAGGAGCAATGGAGCAGGAGCCACGGCGGCCGCCGGAGACGAAGGCGACCTCGATCGACTTACCTCACCTGACGAACTCGCCGAGAGAAAGCAATGCACGTAGATCATAAACAAGCTGGTGGCGGGTGCGCGCGAACTATGACCCTATGACCCTCTTCCTACTATTTTGGAGATGTGTTTAGTAGAGTGAGGTTTTGTTTCTTTATCTCGCTGTATGGTAGAGCGCTACTTTTGGAACCGTAGATTTGCATGTCGACCGTGTTTCCACCTTTCTGTGTTGTACTGTAAGCTGGTACTTCTAGCAGTTTCGGCCACTGTTTCATCGCTTGTTACGCTTTCAATAAAGCTGGGCAATGTGCCTTTGGTCGAAAAAGAAAGCAATGCACGTGCACGATGACCTCGTCCTTTCTTTCATCTGCACCTCGATCGGTTTAATTGTCTTTGCCACAATGCAGATTGCAAATTCAAAGTTCGAAGCATTTAAAACCCGTATCCATTTTACTCACAAATTTCAGTATTTTACACCGACGCCCTTTAGTTCAATTCACACACTGGTGTAACTGCAAAATAGATGCAGTGTAGAAAGAGACTGCAGGGGATAATTATTCACTGATAATCACCTATGTACATGTTCGAAAAAAAACTTGTGCCAGTATAGTATACGATGCTGAAGAGAGCTGTGGAGTCGTAGCTACCACCCGGGCAACAATTTTCCTTTGCAATGTGAGACTGTCTTACATTTTCTGAACCAGTGTACTCGATCGGGGAAAGGGCGTGTTACTGAGAAAATCAAATATTCAGAAGTTCAGACAGGTGGGATCGCATCTGTTGCTGCACACTGCAGACGCCGCCATACCTTTGGTAGTGCCTAGTGTCTACCAGGGTACCAACCTGCAGAAAATTAATTTAACTCTACCTGTATTGTACTGAAAAAAAATTGTACACTGATCATTGTCAGCATAACAATTAACAAGTCCATCGGCGCTCAAACACACCAGTGTAGATAGTGATCAAAGGACTATCCACTGTATCCGTAGAAGATATTCTGTTTTCTTGCTGTACTTGCAGCTATCACAATGGACATTCCAGTGATACAGCTGAAGAAAACCAAGCAACAACTTCTTGCTTACTGAACCCAGCTTATTACCAATCCTTTCCGGTTCCGATCAGAACATAAACAATCAGCAACTGTTCTTCTTCTTGCTTTTTTTTTTTTTTGAGAAAAACGAGTTCAGAAGCCGAGACGATGGCATCGGCAGCATGGCCTTTGGCTTATTTATTTATCTGTTTGGTTTGAGCCAGGCCGGCCAACAAACCCAGGCCAACTAGCACTGTTCATCTTCTTCGTTGGTTCCTTTGCTCGCTCCCGCTCGATGCCCAGGCGTTGCAACCACCAGAGCTGGCTAGCTGGGGAGGGGAAGAGGGGTCTGGTAGCTGGGCAGCCGCCCACCGTAACCGTACTGCAGCGGGAGCTCCGCCTTTGCCGGCAGCGGTCGCCGGACGCCATGGCCGCCGGCGCCAGATGTATTTCAGAAAAGCCCCCCGATAATTGCAAATACATCCTTGATTAGGATCGCGATTACTAACCGCGATCCGAATATTTACAAATTAACCCCTGGTATTTACATAAAGCCCCCTGTTTTGGATCGCGATTACGGATCGCGATCCGATTATTTGCATATCGCCCCTTATATTTTGCAAACACTCCCTGCCTTGGTATATCTTCCTGGCTTCCTGGCCGCCGCCGCCGCCGCCGCCACCGTGTTCCCGGCTGGAATTCGGGAAGCCCTTTCGGCTCCCTCAGCTAAGACCGAATATGGACGAGCAGCCGCGGGCTGAGCACGCGCGGAGGCCGGGGGTGTCCGTCGCGGGCCGCCGCAAGTGCCCACTGCCCACCGCATCCCCTCCTGCCGGCGCGGCTGCCGTAACATCTGCGGCGACCACTACCGCGGCAGTCGTCCCTCTTCATTGGTTCTTCAGCTGCTTCAGCACGGCGGCGGCAGGAGCAATCTCGTCTTCAGTTCGGCACAATTCCGACGGTGTTTATGAATCTGAGCCGCTTGGGGGTACTTGCAGCTCCTCGACAACAACCTCCATGGCGCCATCCTTCCGTTGCTGGGGCCTGGGGGCCAGCACCCAACAGCAACCTCACCGTGCTCGGCTTGTCCGAGAAGGCGAGAGAGGTGAGCTTGGCCAGCTGGTTTCCCTTCAGATTGCACTATAAATGTCGGTCACAACCTGTTGTCACCGTGAGATCCCAACAGAGCTACGAATTTTCAGTCTCCCGATGCTGCTGTACTTGAACAACAGTGAGTTTGAAGGGAAGAAAAAAAAACATCACCATTCGGCAACCTTTCAACCTGCCTTACAACGATCTCTAGGAGACCTGGACTTGATGTTACTGAACTCGAAGAGCATTGACCTCAAGCTGGAAGGAGACGTCCTCTGTAATTTTTTTTTTTGAACGAAGAGATTCCATCATCGTCTGGCAATTTTTTTTTGAAAGGATCGTCTGGCAATCTTGGATTCCTGTATGAGTGCTGCAACCTGCTACAACAAACTAGTTGGGCACCCTAAAAAAACTAGTTGGGCCGTGATGGGCCACTAGGGCCGGAAGGCAAGCTGCTCTGGTGCCGGTGCCTGGCCTGCTGGCTATCGCAAGCTGGCAGCCCATTGAACTCGCGGCCCAAGCGTCCCTCGAGGAAATACTGCAAAGTACACAGTGGTGTCTAGTGTCATGCATCCAGTGAAGGGCCGGCTCAAGGGGAGGGGCAGGCAGGGCTGACAGCCCGGGGCCCACGGAGTAGGGGGGTTCAAGATCTAGTATGTAGTAGGTAATAATACTTGGCCCAACTTGGAGTATACGAGCAGATACGTGAAGCCAGATCCAGGAACGCACCCAGTCACGTAGGTCTTCCGCCCTTCCGCGCCGTGACTTCCGCCCTTCCGTCCTTCGGCGACATTTCATTTTTATCTGCTTACACCCGGGCCCGGCGGCGACGCTGCGATTGTGACGCACTCACGCACACCGGCACCGGCACACGCACGCCGGCCGACGTGGCGGCACCGCGGCCCGCGCGCGCATCTGCTGCCTAAGCGCTAGCAGTCACCAGTGCTCTAGCAGGTTGAAGGTAAGTTCAATTTTAGCCGTAAAGTTGCATACTTGCAGTAGCGCTAGAAGGTTCTTATTTGTTTAATTGCTAGGGCCATAATTTATAAATTTCTAATTCAATGTATTTATTGTATTATTTTTCATGAATTACATATATTATTAGAATTTCTATCTTCCTTTTAATTACCGTCTCAAATAAAAAATAGTTGGCCTAAAGGGTCCAAAGTGTCTAGCTCGTCCTGGGGCCCTTGAAAATTCATGAGCCGGCCCTGTATGGCCTGAGCGAGTTATTGTAGTGAGTTTGGTCTTCGTATTGATAGAACACAGATCCTGTTGGTGCACGCATGGCATGGCTTGTGTTCTAAGCAAACCACCCGTTTGGTCGTTTAGGCGCCAGTGTTGGGTGACAAGATTTATTCAGTACTATGTTCTGATTGATTGACTGGTGGATCGACTGATAATACGTGTGTGTTTTTCGTCCTCACGCATTCAGCATGAGGGGCATGAGAACAGCCTCATGATTAGATTAGGCATTACTAGTTGCAGCACTAACTCTTTGCCCTCCTTTTGGTTATTGGCCAATAGGAGTACTAAATTTGCTGGTGTTATCAATACCAAGTACAGTGATATTATTTCGGATACTTTACCATCAGCTACTACCATGCTTACAGGAAGAAATAAATGCATTTAGAACATCTCTGCTGACAGAAGGGGTGCCGTCAAAACTTGGATCCAGCCTACTAATATTCTGTACTATGGGTTGTTGTTGCAGTTTTCTGCAACATGCATCAAAATAGTTGCTATAGCTTTTGAACTTCACTCATGAATACATTTCAAACATATCATCTAGTACAGAAATTTAAAATTTTCAAAATCCAAACTAAATATTTGAAAATCAGAGCGGCTAGTTGTAATGAAAAATCATAGCATAAAAAGGGTAAGAAATGCTGAATACCAATTTTGATAATTACTAATCCCTAATAAATATGTCATCTGATACATAATTAACTAGAGTCAAAATGTAGTCCCTAATCTCATTATTAGTCAAAACTTGAATCCACTCATAATTAAGAGGTCGTTCCTTAAGTAAGACTCATAATTGGTCCCAACAGGGAGCTACTCAAAACCTTGATGAGTTAACAAACAACATCATACCAATAAGATAGTTTCTCGCCAATTTTAAACTCCTTATCCATAGCAGGCAGCCACTAGTTCCCCGAAACGTGTCCTAGCCCCGCCAACCGGAACTGGACAAGTGGCGCGAAGCCACTGGGGGACTGTACACATCCCACTTGGCACATTAGATAACCCAATTACCGTGCTTGGATTAATCGAGTGTTTAGCCTGGCGCCGGATCTGCTCAGGGATTAAACAATATTATTACTCATGATGCCACTCATGGGTGCACGGGCCAGCTCCCCTCTAGGATCTAAAATTAGGCGCAGGCTTTCACACCCACTTTCACATCAACAAGCCATTGTTTACTCCTCCTCCCCTCTCCCGGCCTCTCCTCCCCCGGCAGAGCCGCCGCGCCCCAGGCCACGCGTCGGCGTGGCGGGGATCTCAGCCGTCGGCCGGTGCTCCGGCGACAGCGCTGCACCGTGGATTTGCATCAGGGGGCAAGCCATGGCGCGACGGGGAAATGATTAAACAGAACCATGGAGGGTTAGGGCTAGTCATTAACTAGGTGATGTTAGGGGTGATTACTTTATGCCCTGATGGCGCTGGCCCCGATGCTTGCAACCACCGCACACCACCTTGTGGTCATGGGTAACTGGGAGTGTACGAGAATACGCATCTCCAGCTTTTGGATAGCGTTCTTTTCATGAGGGATGGCGATCTTTACCATGCCAATCTTGTACGGATGAATGCCACTTGGTAATTTTATTTCCCTCACTCTCTCTGAAAGGTTTTCATCCATGATCCATCATTCCATCCTTTGGAGGAGTAGGACTCTCTCTCTCTCTCTCTCTCTCTCTCTCTCTCTCTCTCTCTCTCTCTCTCTCTCCCTCTCTCTCTCTCTCCTTTTTTTCCATGCACTGCGCTGTGGATAGAGTAACACACACAAAATTATCTAGCTGTGGCATCTTTGCTTGATTTGGCGCTATCATGCATGCCTGCCTCATCTTTTGAAGCATTTTGGTTAAACTATGTGAGAAGATCCACCGTGATATGACTTACTATCATACTTGTCGTGTGTAGATTTAATTTAGTTGCATGCTCTAGGTTTTTCTTAACCAAATACTATGCTCTTTGTCGCCTAGGCAGATATTATGTGTAGTGAATATTTACAGGATAGCTTGCATAGGCCATGGCCCATGGGAATCGATACCCGCCCCCCCCCCCCCCCCCTCCCCCGACTTAATTAATTAGCAGATGTATTGAATTGTAAAAACGGTAATAGAACTTTGTTAGGTTAGGAGACATGGAACCCATTGTTAATAACTTCAGAATGCCTACAAATACAATTTCAATCATAGTCAACACCCAGCATTGGGGCTTGAGTTTTCTTCTCCTTTTTCTTTGTTTTGCCAATTCAGCTACATATCTTGTATATATACTAGTTGTTTCCAGATAGGAATCTATGACCGGATAGGGTTTGCTATATATCTAGTTATTAGTATTCCTTATTACCTTCTGCAATTGATAAAGTGCTTGGAGATTTGTGACATGGCCCTCTTTACAAGAAAAGTGGCACTCCTACCTTGCATGCACATTCATGCGTTATCATAAACAAATGAAAAGAGAACCTAACCTCACCTGAAACAATATCTTACACAGGCAGCTAGGGTTTGATGATAGCTCTCACAAGTGTCGAGTTATAACTAATAAGACCGTTAAGATGCTGCAAACCTGAAGGTTTGTTTTCTATGGCAGCTGTGTAGGTTCAGATCCAAACACGGTCCACTAAACCTACACTAATTAAGTGTCTCTAAGGTTGGCTAGCTACATTTGTAGCTACTTGAATAATTACTGCTGAGGGCGATGCGAACGAAGGCATGCCAAAGATAATAATATCCAGGGATTCAACAGTTCTATTTGTTCCATTCTCAACGGTTGGTCGAGTTGAGACGACGCAATTGAATTACAACTCAAAGAGTTCCAATCAATAGAGCATCCTCATATCCAGCCACAAAAATATCAATGATTTTTGATGCCAATATATAGTCTATGAATTCCAAATTTTGGCCCTAGAAATTTGAAATACAACACACTGATAAAAACGAACAAATTATGATGTTATTAAAGTAGAATAACTTTTTGAGAGAAAACTCGCACATAATTTTTCACGTTTCAAACCTATATATTTAACAAAAATATTATAGTTAAGGTTTACAATGTCTAGATATATGTCCAAAATGACAACTATTTATGACAAAATGGAACATATGTTTTATTAGAGGAAAAATGGAGTATACTTGCTGCTATTTCTTTGGAACTGCAGATGATAATGTTTTGTTCCTAAGAAGTTACCGCCGTCCACGCGCATATAACTTCTGCTCATTGCAAGGTTCACTTGCTTTTTACGGTTCACATATTTCTTTGGAAGCTGTAAACCGATTGACTCTTTTTACGGTTTTACCCCCTTCCGGCCTCCTCTGACCAAATTCTTACATATGCAAGTGACATTACAATACTGGCACACAACATCTTTTCCTGTTCAGTGATGTCAAATAGGGGCAGGCTGCCTCACTCTCACCTCACTTGCTGCAGGGCAGTACTACTAGTGAGTGGCAGGGCAGAAGATGGTGTGGGACTTGGCCCTTGGGAGCCCACACAAGCCACCATGGCCAAAGGGGCTCAAGCTCCATAACTGTCTGGCCCCAGCAGCCACCCTGTTGTGTGTACAGCTACAGAGAGGGGAGGGAGGCCATGCATGATGGAAGGAGGGGACAGATCCATTCAAGCAGCTAGGCTCACAGCCTCACTTCTCTGTTGCTCCACAGGAGAAGTCGAGCTCCACAACGGCATCTTTGCTTACCGGATGAGAAAAACATGTGCCCTCTGACCTGTCAAAAATGGTACACTGATGATATTGTTTGTAGGGTAGGGCACCGTTGCTCAGTTACATGATGAAATGTTCAGAAAAAAAAGAAGGGTATGGTTATTAGGTGGATCAAGGCTGGACCGCCATGTAGGAAGGTTGTATTTGAAGTCGTTTACAGTATAGATACGCGGTTGCAGACGGTGTGCCTAAACCCTAAATCTTAAACCCTAGTATTTCTTAACGTAGGATGCTATGGCTTCTTTTTCTTAAAGAATATATATATATATATATATATATATATATATAATTTCACAATGTCATTGTATATGTGTAGAGAGTTAGTGATAGTATTTTTGCAATCCAATGATATAAATGTTGAATAATCTTTGTATGAAAAAATAATTAAATCAGTGAATCAAATATAAGTTCTCAAAAAATATAAGGGCCGTACGTGCAGAAGCTCATGTATCAATTAAAGAGTTATATTAGCACTAATAACTGTTTACAGCTATACATTCTCAGATTCGATATCCAATGAAATAAACTATGTGGCGAACCGTACTATCTGAAACAAAATAGTTGAAAGAAGAAAAAGGCGACTGTACTAGATTATTCCCCACTCCCATGTCCAATTCTCTTTGGATTAAATTATTACTTCTCTATCCCTCTCAAATTCTTCCAGGACCAATAATACTTAAAATCACCATATGGTCCCCAGAAACCAGCAGATACTTCTTCCAGCATAACAAACCTTGAACGCTTCCAAGATATTTCTCTTCCTTGTCCCAAATAGACAGATCCTAATGTTATTTCATATTAGTACCCTACCAAAAAATGTATAAACTATTTCTTCCATGGTCCCATTGCCATGGAGCTTACAAAAGATTGGTGGGAATACTAAGAGTTGTACAGATATATCATCATATATTGTCCATTGACCTATCTGTTCCACATTTTTTAAACCACCAATTGACTTCCCAAATACATATGCTCATATCTGAGAGTACATACCTGATGGTTTTGGTATGAGAAAATGAAAAAAAAAGGCAAGCAATTTAAAATGACCACATGATGGGCTACTACTATTTCTCGCTTTATCCTCTCTCTCCTGAACCATCCATTTGTTAGAAAGCAGGAATAAAATGGCAGCAAAACGATGGCAAGGTGGCAACTGTCTAGCTACCTATCTGATGAGCAACCAAATACAATACAAAACAATTAATACGGATCGATTTGATTCCAAAGAATGTTGTATATGGTCAAGAAAGTGACTCATGACAAACATGAGTAGTAGTCATCAAGAACATTATTACAATGATAGCTTTTGCAATCCACCATGTGTACTCAAGATTGTAGATAAGCTAAGGTAGGTGTGGTGTACACATGAAAATGAGCAAAGTGTAGCACGAGGGTGGCAAGAAGCTTGTAACATGGCTATGGAAAAAAGCCGAGGTTAAATTTTCTCCCACAAGCTCAACCTTTGTTAGGACAATAATTGGGGCCTGTTGGAAGCAATGACTTGAAGCCGACCCAGAGAGAAATGTGAGTGGGGGAAAAGGCAAGCCATGTGCAATGACAACCACAAAAGGACATCCAAAACAGAATAGCGTGGCATCTTTTCTTCCTTCTTCTAACTCAATCAGGAGATGAGAGCATGCACAAGAACACGAGATGAGCTGATGACCCAAGCCCTGAACCGAACAGCAATCTTATCTGTGTCAAATAAAGCGACGTGGCGAGGGAGAAAAAACAGAAAAAAGCGGTGCTTACGGCCTGCTTGTACCTTGTGTTTCCTCCGAGCACGCTTCTCTCTGCATTGCCACTGTATCACAGGCTCACTTTCGGTTACTAACAGTAACTGCATAATTGCAAGAGTTCAGTACATGTCTAGTGCCTGTTATTTGTGAGTTTCTCAAGATTTCATCAAACATTGTAAAAGTCGTTTGAAAATCTTATTTTCTGTAGAATCACTTTGATTTTGCTTATATATGAAAAAGGTTGCCATAGTATGCCAATACTTACAGGCTCATTAAAATAAGGAAGGAAGGAGCACAAGAAAATGGTAGGAATGTACTGCCATCAGGTTTTCGTGCATTACTATATCATGACAGTACAGAGCGGAAAAGGTTGCAACTTGTTTCATGAAAAAGCACCCTTCTTTTACGATAATCTGAGCGAACAAACGAGCAAAAGGTGGTGCCAAATGATGCACGAAGCAAGCGAGCATGCACGCATGAACACTGCCCGTTTTTTTTTTTGGGGGCGAACAGAGAGATTCAGGGGAGTAGGCCACGCATGCCAAGAATTCGCGCCGCTGAAAACGCTCAACAAAAAAAAGGTGAACTTGTATTATTAGTAGTTTAGCAGCAGTGTATACTCAAATGGTTTTGAGCTTAAATCTTTTTGTTTTGACCAATCAGAGCTTGAAAATTTTGTAAGCTACTAGTTTTTTAGAACCTAAGTTAATCCAGCTAGTACTTAGTACCTATACCTAGCTGCATGCATGAACATCATCCAACTGCCTCTTCTTTTACTCCGGCTTTATCTTGGCATTGATCAAAAGTTTTCTTCCTACGCTCTAGCTTTATCTTTATCTTTTGTTTTTGAAAAAAAAGAACAGGGGAAGGGAAAAAGCAGAGTTGCTTTATCCGTCGATCGTCCATCATATGATCCGCGGTTTTGTTATGCCGTAGGCGTATGGGGGAGTGTGCTAGGGAAGGGAGCTAAGCTGGCTATGGTGTCGAGAGATCAGAAGTAGAACGCCATCCACATACCCCAGAGGCCCAAGAACACTGCAGAACAGTGAAGCACATGCATGGCGCGGACAGGTGACCGACGAGGAAGTTGCGCGCGAGGGCGACCGAGTGGCCATCCCAGCTCTCAAAGTTCCAGCCGGGGGGAGTGCGAGCTGTGGGTGGCCGATGGATCCCTGCTCTGAACTGACGCGGCAGTGGCCATTGATGGGGGCAAGCAAGCAGACAGACGCTACGGCCACCACGGCCATTGACGCCGGTGGCTGGAGCATTGGAGGGCAGGCGGTCGCCGCCGCCGGCCGGGCGCGTTCTGCCGGAGTGCTGCCAGCCATTTATAGCACCGACCTGACCTGTTCTGTTCTTCCTCCTGGCGCGCTGCATTGACGCCATGTTCTTTGGTGTTTCTTTCGGAGAATTGTGCATTTGGAGCACTGCCGCCCGTTGCCGAACCGCGAAAGGTGCCCATAAATGGTGGCGCTCTCCCTCTCCCTGGAGGTGGAGGATGTGGGCGAGCAAGAACCCTACCAACCGGCAGTAAAAACGGGGGGCCGATCCGATCGGTTTGGTCGACAAATAAGTTGGGCATGGCCACGGCCTGCTGCAGGATGCTCAGCAAGTGTGTGCTGGCCCGCTAGAGAGATCCAAGCTTTCGATCCGGTATAAATTAGGTATGTCGTCTTCGGTGGCCCATTTCTAGTGTAATGTAGTGCGGGGTGTGTGGAGTTTTAGGATGGAATTTGAATGTAGGTGGGGGAAAAACTAGTGCGAGCACTTTGAACAGTAGATGTAGGCATAAATATCGTGATAAATTCGATCCCACCTGTAATAATATAATAATATGTTTACATGTAGGAATGGACGATTTAGAGGCAGGAGGAGTACATATTAGACCGTCCGCAACCGGTTCCATCTCCCTTTATTACTTTCCTATTTATAGGCAAGTGGGAAAAAATTAACCAGTTTCACTTTCACCCGCTTCCCATCCCGTTTGCTCTACACGCCTCCATTGCTTGCCACATCTAGTGAGTTAATTACTCCTGCTTGCCATCAAGCAACCATCAACCGTACACAACTCCTCTAATTTCCTTCCACCACTAGGTCAGTTTCTTCTCCTCCCTGTTCCCCCTTCCCCCTTTCTTTCTAGCACTAGTATAGCCTAAACCTTGGCATCCATACGCTGTTTGCCTCGCGTACCCCCACCACCATGCTATAGGGTGCATCACGCCTTCTTGCATCGTGTTATTCATGTCTTGTCCTACTTCGTAAGCTACCTTACACAATTGATGGCCGACATGCATCGTTACAATTGGCGAGAAACTACTTTTTAACTTGATTGTACCGATTTATGGAAATTTTGTATGTACTAGGACTCTAGGAGAGAAGTATGATTGTGTGTATGCGAGAGAGGGAGATTTGCCGACGGGCCTCTATCTCGTCTGGTTAGATGGTATTCTTCGGGTATGAGTTTGACTCCTAATGGGAGCGTATTTCAGGCTGAGGCTAAAAAATTTCTCCTTACTAGCCAAAGCCAGGGTTTGGGATGTTTTCACAGCTAGGGAGCTGTGGATCGCTTCCTCTTAATGAAAAGCGGTGGTGGGTCGTCATACCCCCTCGGGCCGTATGAGAGAGAGAGAGAGAGATTTTTAGGTACGGGAAGAGAGTGCAAGAGGAGGACTTCATACTGTATCAGGCTATGGATTTTGCACGGAATAGTCATGGCTCTGCGATCCAACCAAATTTATATAGTTGGAATTATGACACAATTCTTTGCAGTGCATGAATGGACTGTGTATATGCTGTATGAAGTGGCGGGAGGTATTTGTTAGGTACAAGCGAGCTAGTGGAACGAAGAAGCCTGCCGTGCCGTGCGCAGAGAGACGCTTCTTCCTGCTGCCGTGCCGGGGACGAGACCTTCCCTTCCTATTCGATAGGGAGCCGAGATGCTGTCACGGTGTCACCGTGCCCCGTGCCTCCGTTGAAACCCCAGCAGCGTGTTCATTTCTCGTAGCGTACCCGGCAGCAGAGCAGCAGCACGTGACGTGACACACAAATGCTCGTACATGTACAGTTCTACGCAGGGGGACACGCCCCGTACGATGGCACGCCGCGTGCCCGCAGCGCCGGGCTTGGAATCTGCTTCCCGCTGCGCACGGCTTGGTTATGGTTGGGCAGTTCTCGTGACCGACACTGCTCTGGATGCTCCGCCCCCCTGATCGACCAAGTGACACACACACGGATGGGTGGACTGGACCGACGCGTCGCCACGGCACGATCCCTTTCCCCCGCCGGCTGACAGCGACCAGCGGACCGCATCAGCGGTCAGATCGCCGCGGCGGCGGCGGCGGCGAATCCCCCGGCACGGTAGAACAGTAGGGGGAGACCGCGGCGGCACTGCGGCAGCGGCTGGCCAGGCCAGGGGAGGCGGCCGCCTCGTGCCGCGCACCTCCCCTTTTCCTCCCTCATAAAATCTCGCCCGCAGCAGCTGCTGCATCGTCACCCAGCCACCCAGCCCAGCGAGTCACTCCCTCCCGCGCCCCCAAAAACCTCGCCTCCCGAGTCCCCACTCGCCCCCCGCCGCGCGGCGCCTCCGACCGCCACCGCAGCCGCGCCAGATCTGACGACGAAGCGCAGCCAGCGCCCCACCCGCTGCCGCGCGCCGATCGCTTGCTCTTGCCCAGCCCGCTCTTCGCCCGCTCATTGCTGCCAGCAGCCCGCCACCGCGCGCGGGGAGCTAGCGAGCTCGGCTGCTCCAACCCGCCGGCGCGGCCGCGGGAATTGCCTTGCGCCGCTCGCTTAGCGGGGGGCCCAATGCGGGGCGCACCGGCCGGGGCATGGTGGTAGGGGCCGGCGCTGCGGGGGCTGCAGCGCCGGGATGGAGGCCGTGGTGGGCGGGGGCGGGGACGGGCGGGGCAAGCGGGGCCGGGTGAAGGGCGCGGGCGCGGGCGCGGGCCCGGAGCCGGAGCCCAAGCGCAGCCGGGCGGCGGCGCCCGCGCTGCCGGCGCCGTGGGCGCAGCAGCACCCGGCCTCGCGGATCTACCGCGTCTCGCGGGCCTCGGGCGGCAAGGACCGCCACAGCAAGGTGTACACGGCCAAGGGCATCCGGGACCGCCGCGTCCGCCTCTCCGTCGCCACCGCCATCCAGTTCTACGACCTGCAGGACCGGCTCGGGTACGACCAGCCCAGCAAGGCCATCGAGTGGCTCATCAAGGCCGCCGCCGCAGCCATCGACAAGCTGCCCTCGCTCGACGCCGCCGCGGGATTCCCCGCGCACCCGGCCTCCGCCGCGGCCAAGGACCTGCCGGCCCTGGCGGATGCACCGCACGACGACGAGCACGACGACCAACACCAGCAGCAGCAGCAGCTCTCGAGATCGGGCTGCAGCAGCACGTCCGAGACCAGCAAGGGCTCCGTCCTCTCGCTCTCCCGCTCCGAGAGCCGGGTCAAGGCCAGGGAGCGCGCAAGGGAGCGGAGCGCCGCCGCCAGGGACAAGGACAAGGACCCCGCCGACGAGGCCGCCACGGGGAGGCGCGCCGCGCCCACCGCCTCGGCGCAGGCCGCGTCCTTCACCGAGCTGCTCACGGGGATGGCCGCGGCCACGGCGGCCGCCGGCGCCGCCCCCGCCGAGCACAAGCAGCAGCGGCAGCAGCAGCAGCAGTCGTCGGCCCCCTGGCAGGCAATGGCTGTCCCCGCGACCGCCGACTACATCGGGTTCGCGCAGCCCCGGAAGGCGGCCGGCCACGCGATGGCGCACTCCTTCGCCTCCCCGGCTCCCCACCTCGGCAACATTGCGTCCATCGCCATGGCCCCGGCGCAGCACTTCGGCTTGGCGAGCGGCGCCGTAACCATCGCCTCTGGCGGCGGCGAGCCGCACGCGGAGATGACACAGTTCTCGTTCTTGCAGGACCATTTCATGCCCGTCCACGCGGCGCCGGCCTCGGGTCCCGCCGGAGACTACAACCTCAACTTCTCCATGTCCTCGGGTCTTGTGGATGTCAACAGTAGGGGGACCCTTCAGTCCAATTCGCAGCCGCACATCTCCGGCCACCACCACCACCACCACAACCAGCAGCTCCAGAGGCTGTCTACTCCACTGGACGCTCCCAACATACCCTTCCTGTTCAGCCCCGCCGCCGCGGTGACCACGCCCACCACGGCGGAGAGCCAGTTCGCTGCGTTCCAGCTCTGGAACGGGTTCCAGCACGCAGACATGAAGGAGAAGGGCAAGAACTGAACGACAGCTGCCTAATGCAGCGCAGTGCTTTCCGGATGGTAAGCTCATCAACTCTCGAGCTTCGTTGCTTTTTGGATGCTTGTGTTTGGGGGGCCTTAATTTAAGGCTACGATGCTTGCCATTTGCCAATTTGATATGATTACCTCCCCCTTTTGGTGGCTCTCGAGGTGGCCTTGTGTCCCCAAATCCCATAAAACCCTCGGGTAGTTCTTGGCAATCGACGAGTGTCAAGGCTTTAGAGGGAGCATTCCGCTCAACTTTACAAATTAGAACAGGTGTCGATTCACTACTCACTGGAGAGGGATCTGGTTTGGTGTTCTGTTCCGCCCATCAGCTATTTCGTAGGAGACAGGCCAATCACATGGTTTCTGCTTGCCCGGCACTGGATTTTTAATGCCTTAATTTGTAGTAAGCCCAGGCTACGTTGCAGTAGTATTGCATGAAAAGGATCTGCTGTCTGTACTAGGATCAAATGCATGAACTGGAGGCACCGTATAAACAAAAATACCCACCTAGCAACTAGCATTGTCGTATTGTCTAAACAAATTTCCAAATGGACTTTTGCTTGGTTCAAATACAGTTAGCAGCATGTTGAGTGTTTCCTTCCCATGTTTTCTTGTTTGTCAGCACATGCTATAAGTTATAACAAGAGCTGAATACACATGCAGGCTTAACCAAAACAAACTTTATGATTGAAAATCTGTAACATTCCGGAATATAATCCTGAATACTGCGCTTGGTGTTTTGTCTGCATTTCTCTACAAGCTGTGCATTCCAAAAATTCTAAGTTGTTCAATTGCTACCCCTGCAATTGCTTAATTATATCCTGATGTCTCTTTGAAACAAATATAAACACCCACCTATCATTGTCATATAGGCTAAAATCATTTTCATAAGGACTTTTGCAAGGTTCAGATAGATGTGGGCATATTTGATTTGGTCCTTCCCAAGCAGTTATTCTTCAGGTAGACTAGATGATTTGTGCAAAATCTGATAATGTGTTTGGTGTTTGGGCTGTACTTCCGAACAAAAAAAGTCAAGCATTTCACTCAGTTAAGCTGCTTGTTTTTTGTTTAAACTACCCATTTACTGGTGTGATTGCAAGGGTCAACATCAAAATCTCCTAGATGCAATATATCTTAACTATTGATGCCATCAGCTATACCTGAGAGCTCAGCTTCTGATATTGTCACCCTATGCCTAGCATGTACAATGCAATTATTTCCCTAGCCATTAACATTTTTTACATCCGTTTTATGCTTAATTGAAGGATTTGAAGTTTGGCTCCATCTCATACTCTTTTATTGTAATATTGCTTCGTACAGGAGATAAAAATCAAAGTAGTTCAAATAGTATGTTACATTTGCTTGTGGGCAAAGGTATTTCAAATAAATAATGTTATATTTACCTTCAAAAAGGTATGATATTATTTGAGAGTCTGCAATATATTTCTCATCAAACGTCAACTAAGAACAGAGCTAGAATCTTTTTCCGGATGAAACTTGAAAGACATAATGTGACCATGCTAGAGTCAAAAGCACATAGACTTGGTAAAGAATGCAGCAGACCCTGAGTGAAGTGTTTTGTTTCTCATTTGATCCTTTTTGGTACATGGTTATTGGAGCTTCATCTAATAGTCTAGGTTTAGAAGTTGTTGGCTAAGTCACTGATAGTGGGGCATAAGGCGCACCCAATTTATGGTCTGAATTTCTGGTTTCTCGAATTGGCAGGAGAGTCTTAATTTCTGATTGACTGTTGAAACAACTGGTGGAAGTAAGGACGTCAAGTTCTTAAAAATTAGAAAAAAAAGAAATCAAGAGTAGTATATAATTGAACAAATAAGACATACATTATAGGCAGACCATCCTTATACGTTTGTTGATGTCCTGAATAATAAGATATTTTTGTCTTACAACCTTAGTCTTGTCTCAGGATATTTAACTATGATGTATTTGCTCAAGAAAATGTCAATCAAGATTCATGGATCAACAAATCAACGTAGTTCATAAACCTGAGTTCTAATTAGTGTTCGGAAAGTGCTAGGTACTAGGTAGTCTGCGGGGTGATTCCATGTGGCCTCACACCTAATCATCAAGTAAGCAGGCTAGGTGGTGAGTAGATATTAAGTCAGAGGGTGGGATTTTAAGCCTAAGCATGCAGCTTTTTGTAACATTGTTCTAATAAAACAAGACATCCGTATCCTTTGAAGGATGAACTGTTCACCTTGATCTTCTTGTCAAGACTTGATTACCATAAAGTACATTCAGGGACTACAAGTGCTAGCATTTAGTTATAAAACTCCACAAATTATGAATAAACAATTATTATTATTATTATTATTATTATTATATTGCATATTGGGAAATCACAAGATGCAGTGCCATTTTTTTTCACACTAACCATGACTTCTAGCTTTCATTACACAGGCGCTCATCTTTATTATTTTTCTTAGTTAGCATGTGCATAAAGAACATAATAATAGTTGTAAAATGAATTTTTTAAAATGCCTCTAGTTTTGCTAAATTAGATAGCTCCTTCTGTCTGAGATGAAAAGGACATATCATATACCAGCAATGGGAAAGTACTGTTGATGCAGTTGTACCTAACACTCTAACAGTTAATAGTAGTTAGTATTATAATTGCATTAAAATGATACTAAGTTCTCTTTTGGAAAGGGATTATAAAATCTGAATAATTAATACCAGTTCGTGTGTCCTATTATCTATGGGGTTTGCATTGGTAAAATATAGTCAATAGCCATATAAGATCATCAGCTCTTATATTTTTGATACAATAGATGATGTCATTATCAAGACTACAATATTTAATTTATGGATCTACTTTTGATAGCTATCATTTTTCGTTATGTGCTGACCATTTACTCCACCTGATAAGATGTTTAAAAGAGATTTTAAATAAAGGGCTTTGCTATTAGCTATGCTATCACAGTAGGTTGAATTAATCTTGATAAAATAGCAGAACCTTTATATCTTATGCTTTTCTTTAATGAAACTGTATAGATTCTAAAGTATGCTAACCCTTAGGTATGGTTGAATGTGGTTGTCCATTTTATTTCTGGAAGGCTCTCAAAGTGGAGACTTTATGATGCAAAGCTAAGCACTTTAAATGATTAAATTATCCTACATATAGCCTTGTTTAACGCGAGTTTTGTCTTATCATTGAATTAGTTCTATTAGCTAACCTACTAAACAGTTTTTTCTCCCTTTTCCCTCTGAACTGTGACTTGGTATCCTGCATTCCTTCTTCAACAGAAACTAAATATATCGGATGGCTTTTACAGTGCTTCTAAATTGAATAGCCTTTATGGGTTGTGTTGACAAAACAACAAACCTAGTTTTGGGGGCTTGCTGGCTTTGTGCACAGTAAGAAAACTAGGATTAGCCTAATCTTAATGGAACAAGCTCCTAGTCTGTTAAGAATGAATGACTCTGCATTTGTCTTCTTCCAAGATTCTCATGGTGATCAGATTCAAGTCTTGCCAATAAAGTTGGACATTGCACATTGCAGAGTCTGGAATTTTTTTGAGCGAAAACAGTAGGGGAACCCCTACGATGCTTATTATATTAAACACATTGCAGTGTCTAGCATTTTGGCTTTCAATGTTTCTTTTAATTTAAGACTGTCTTCGTAAACTTACATATATAACTTGTGATATAGTGATATACTTGCTGGTATCTGTGTCTTAAGGTCTCATAGTTTCCTATACTCCTCTGGAATCCTGCAATTTGTTTACATAATGTACAAATAAAGCCATTGAGAATTATGCCCCTCATTATGCTCAATTTATACTGACTAGTGAAATGAAGCTTGAGTTTGACTATGTAACCTGATAGAATCATCGTGGGAGGGTTGGTGAAGTCACCGATATCATTATTTTTATAATCAAGCGGAAAAAGCAAAGTGTTTGTTGCTCACAATGGTATCTTTTTGGAGAAAGAATTTCTCTCAAAAGGCTCTTATACCTGCTATTGTGATTCACAGTAAGAAAAAGGGTTCTTATGCTCAATATTGTCTCTGTTTAGACATGAAGCTTGAGGTTGACATGTTAATAGAATCATATTGGGAGGACCGGTCAATTGACCAATGTATTGGGCTATTTGACCTGCTATTGTGATTAATCTTCAGTAAGGGCTTTAATGCTCTTTCCCAAAATAAACTGGAATGAGCAAAAAAATATTATGCTAAAAATAGTTCTGAAGATCTGACCATAGTACCAGTTTTCAGTTAAAAAGGAAAGTCGTATAAATGAAGTAGAATAGCTCAACCTAATCTGTTTGTTAGCCTTGCAAACTATTTGAGTGGCAAATGAGGAAGAACACAACATAATGTATTGTTTGTTGATGATGGTAATAATTATATTTGTATAGTCTTGGCAAGCTCATCATATGAATCGAAGTAATGCACACTATACATGATTTCCTCGTTTATCTGACCGAAACAATTATTGTTCACACTTCACAGGATGTGAAGACATCAAATAATTGCAGCCTATCCCTGCAAGCACCAATCATTGCATGAAGCGGCCATAAGTGTGCTGGGGATGATTCGCCGCATTCTTGGAAGCAGATCATCCTTCAGACGTCTACCCTGGTCACCACTGAAGAACCTCATCGTTGTTACTCTGACAACCATCTGCATTTCTCTATCCGGCCGGCTGTTGTATTCGTTCCGTGGAGGTGAGATTTTTTGGAGCATGACTTGCTGGAGTGCCCTGTCAGAAAGCCATTGTAATCCTTTCCATTCTAGACATTGCCAAATGCCAATGGATGGATCCTGCCCTTGATCGGCTCTTTCGAGTTCCAGGATCAGTTGTCTCCCCCATTTTTATGGTTCTCGGTTGTGTGTTGTGCGAGAAGTGAGAGGACTAATGATCAGATCCATCAGATGAAGCATCTCTGTGGTGAAGTCTGTTCCCCTGTTGTGTGCTGAATACGCTGCTCTAATGAGAGTCTGAGATGTAAATTTAATTTTCTTTTCTTGCCGTGATTATTTCGTATTGCTCCCTGATTTATGACGAGCTAGTAATGTGTGTGTGGTCGATAGATGCTGATTACACGCTGCAGGTGGCCACGTGCTGAACTGACCGAATTCTGAATACTGTGATTACCAGCAGGCCAGCACTACAGAGTGCAGCCTTGCAATTCAGTTTGAGCAAGCAGCTTGTGAAACATAGATGCAAATTCTGAAGTAATTTGTTATTTCTCGTCAGATTTGATGGGTGAAGTATAGACATGTCAGCCTCAAAGCTATAGAAGTCATGGAATTTTCAGTGAACACTATTTTGTTATGTGTGGTTTGCTGTTGCTCGCAGCCAGATAAAGCAGGTGGTGCATTCCAACCTGCCATCAAAGCCGTGGCAGCATGGGTCACTGGATCTGCACACTTTTTATTAAGAGCTCAATACCCTGCAGGAGTACCTAATTCTGTGTGCCTTTGATGACATGCTTGCAGGTTGCAGGACACCAAGTCAAACCCAACAGGAGCTGAAAAGGATGGTCAAGGCATCCACTTTTTGGCACTGAGAAGGCTGCAGCTGCAGGCTTGCCCATAACATGGTAATTCACTTTTATCATGTTACATTTAGGAATAAGTCGAAAAGAAACAAGAGCTAATCCAGAGATTAATCTGTAATTATTTATTGTAGCCACGCTATGGTCTATGTAGTATGTACAATGTCAAGCTAGTGATAATTGAATCTGTATGTTCTGCTGAAATGAACCTATCTGCCTAGTCGAGCGTTTCAGAAAAGGAACACTCAAGGTGTCTGCCTCTATTGAAAGAGCACTAGCTGAGGTAGGAGTGAACAACTTCACTTCAAATGCTTCTAGCCTTCAACTGGTGGTTAGTCTTGGTCAGAAAGACAGATCTCTTTTCCATTAGAAGTCAGGTTATACCCAGCAACTTCTTGGAGCTCAATAGTTCACAGACTAGATGGTCTTCAGCTATGAATTCAGTTAATTTGTGGATAGCCACTTGATGCATGCCTGGTAACATAGATCGATGATACTCCTGCCAAAAACAAGAAAAAAAAGATTAAATGGAGAGCATGAATTTTATAAGGTAGTAGGGAATCGAAATAACATTACCCTTTTTTTTCTGATTTACTGGCTTAAAAATGGCGATAGTTCATAATATTTTGTAGTTTTAACTAGGTATCCTATGATCCTATCTCAAATTAGCAACTGGTCAACATGAAATCAGGTAGAACCATCCAGTAGAGACAAATTGACAGCACAATGGTTTTTTTTAACTATGTAGTAGCTACAATATAAGTCTAATTCCAAATATGAAACTAAGCATGGGCAAGGAAATGACAGAAGCTTGTGGCAATCAGAACTCTTTAACAACAGCAAAAATGTCACTTGATCTCACCTCTAAACTTTTGGGGAAGAGTCATCTTCTATAGGTGCCTCGGATGCTGGCGAGGAAAATGAGTCATATGAGGACGCTCTAGTGTCGATTAGCATGGATATGACTTCTCTCATGCTGGGCCTATCAAATGGTGACTCGTTGGTGCAGAACATTGCAATTTTTAGCACCAGAGACATTTCTTCCACAACTCTCCTTGAACTCAGGTCCAATCTGCTGTCAAACACTTCCGTATTTGGTGTCATTTTGCTCAACATCCGCCTCACTAAATTCACAAGGTCTCCTCCTTTCTCAAGAGGCTGAATTGGAGATTGTCCGGTTAGTAGTTCCAACAAAACTACCCCGAAACTATAAACATCACACTTCTCGGTAACCTTCATGGTGAAGGCATACTCTGCAAACGATAAAGGCAATTCATTAGAAGCCATACACATTGCTTAATAAACTGAGCTTTATAGTTTATTGCTAGAAAAAATATCTTAGTAAACTGCCATATGTGCATGCTACAAAGTATATGAAATCTACAATTCCTAATATGCAGTGATTCAGTAACAGATCTAACCTGGTGCAATGTACCCATATGAACCAGCAACAGCAGACATTGTTCTGGAGTTGGAAATGTCAATAAGCTTGGCCAGGCCGAAGTCCCCCACATGAGCCTCCATCATCTCATCGAGCAGAATGTTATTAGATTTGATATCACGGTGAATCACCTGGGGCTTGCAATCGCTGTGAAGATACCGCAGACCTTCAGCAGCCCCAAGAGCGATCCGGTATCGGGTGTCCCAGTCCAGAAGATAGGCATCCTTGCTTCCATGAAGCAACTCCCCAAGACTCCCATTTGCCATGTACTCATACAGGATAAGATTTGAGTCCTGATGAGAGCAGAAGCCGTACAGCTTGACAATGTTGCGGTGCCTGACATTTCCAAGGGTGGTTATCTCAGCTTGGAAGCTTCTGTCGATGTTTGAACCTTCTCCTTGAGACTTCAGCTTCTTCACAGCAATTTTCCGGCCATCAGGCATGACGGCCTTGTAGACTGTGCCACAGGCACCCCTTCCAATCACAGCACTCTCTGAAAAGTCCTCGGTTGCTTTCATAAGCTCTTGATAGGTCACTCGTTCCTTCATGCAGTAGTGAGGGCCGGAGAACCCAGTCTTGCGCTCATCACTTGATACAAGCTCCGGTATCTTGGCTCTTAAGGCCCAGCAAACAACTGCAATTAGCACCAATGAAACCAAAGCAATGACAATGGAGGCAATGCTGATAATCTTCTCCCTGAGAAAGCGCTTCTTCTGTGCTGCTGCTTCCTTGCTTGAATAGGATGACACTGATGAACCTGCGCATGCTTTCCCTTTGATGCCACAAAGGCCATTGTTCCCAAGGAAGTTGCTGCTGTCCAAGTGCTCGAACAGCGGGGTGCTGGGAAGCGGCCCAACAAGATTGTTGTAAGACAGGTTGCACTCCAACAGGCTTGAAAGCTCACTGAATGAGGAAGGAACTTGACCTTCAAGCTGATTGTTGTCCAAGTACAGGTACTGCAGCATGTGCAAGTTCCCTAGCTGCGTGGGGATCTCACCCGACAACATGTTGTGACTGACATTTAGGGCGATCTGAAGGGCAGTGAGCTCACCAAGCTCAACTGGGACCTGACCAGACAGTCGGTTGCCTCCCATCTCCAGTTCTATGAGCCGTGCAAGGCCTCCAAAACTGCTCGGAATGGTTCCATTCAGACTGTTGTCAGACAGCTTGAGCAGCTCCAGGTTCACCAGCCCACCAATCTCCTGAGGAATCACTCCAGTGAGGGAGTTTCTACTGAGATCAAGCCTTTGAAGCTTTTTACAGTGCGCTAGCTCTCGGGGAATTGGTCCGCTGAGCTGGTTTGATGAAATGTTGAAGGCGACAAGCTCTGTCAGGTTGCCAATGGCAGCAGGGATCTGTCCAACAAAGTAATTGTTGGACAAAATGAGCCTCTCTATGCTCCTGAACTTGCCAATCTCAGGCGGTATTGGCCCAGAGAACCGGTTCTGGTTCATTTCAAGTGAGGTCAAGTTCTGCAGTTGCCACAGCTCGACTGGGAGGCTCCCTGCCAGCATGTTGCCCCCCAACCGGAGCTGTGCCAGAGTTCTGCAAACCTTCAATCCTGGAGGGATGTTGCCGATGAGGCGGTTCGACCCAAGGCTCAAGAACATGAGCTTCTGGTACTTGCAGAGGTGAGGAGGGATGCTACCGGTCAGCTGGTTGTCGGACAAGTCGAGCACTGAGAGGTTACTGTTGGCTCCCAATAATGGAGGGATGGTGCCATGGAGTTGGTTATCGAAGAGTTCCAAGTACTCCAAGCTGCTCAGGTTCTGGAACGCCGTCGGAATCGTGCCGGTGAGGTTGTTGATGGACAAGTCAATTTTTCTTATGCTGCTCAACTGGCCGAGCTCCGGCGGGATGCTACCTTGCAGACGGTTCTCGAAGAGGTAGAGCAGCCGGAGCGTGGGTATCCGGCCAAGCTCGCCGGGGATGATGCCGGTGAGCTTGTTCTCCGAGAGGTCAATCTCCAGTACACTCTGCAGGTTTCCCAGCTCCGGTGGGATGGTGCCGTCGAGCTGGTTCCGGTAAATGTACAGCTTTAGGAGCGACGGCAGCGCGGCGAGCTCCCTGGGCACGCCGCCTGTGAAGGCGTTGTCGTTGAGGGCAAGCATCTGGAGGTTGGTGCAGCTCCCTAGCTCCGGCGGGACCTCGCCGGAGAGGGCGTTCTGCCAGAGGATCAATGTGGTGAGGTTCTTGAGGCGGGCGAGCTCCCGGGGCAGCTCCCCGGCGAGGTTGTTCTGCGCGAGCCCGAGCACCTCGAGGCTGGCGCACTCGGTGAGCTCGACGGGGATGGGGCCGGAGATGTCGTTGAGCCCGGCGCGGATGACGCGGAGCCGCTTCAGCGCGCGGATGGATGTGGGGATCTTGCCGGTGAGGTTGTTGCTGTAGATTTCGAGCTCCTCGAGCGCGGTGAGGTTGCCGATGGCGGCGGGGATCTCGCCGGCGAGCAGGTTCTCGCTGAGGAAGAGGCGGCGGAGGGCCCGCAGCACGCAGAGCTCCGGCGGGACGGCGCCGTGGAGCGCGTTGGTGCTGAGGTCGAGGACCTCGAGCGCGGCGCAGGCGGCGAGGCCGGGCGGGACGGCGCCCGCGAGCGCGTTCCTGGAGACGTTGAGGACGGCGAGGCGCGGGAGCGCGCAGACGGCGGCGGAGAGACCGCCGTGGAGGTTGAGGCCGTGGAGCGTGACGCCGGTGACCTCGCCGGCGGCGGAGCAGGCAATGCCGGCCCACCCGCACGGGTCCGCGCCGCCCCAGCCGGAGAGCCGCCCGTCCACGTCGAGCAGCGCGCGCTTGAACTCCAGCAGCGGTGCCGCCTCCTCGGCCCCCGCCGCCTCCGCCGATCCAAGGACGGCCAGGAAGAGGACCGCCGCCGGGAGCAAGAACCGCGCCACGGGTGACGCCATTGCCGCCGCGGCCGTCCTAGTCTAGAACGCGGCGAGAACCGGACGAGCCCCGAGCAGCCGCACAGCGAGGCGCGCACTAGGCCAGGAAGGGACAGGAGCAGCGCGCCATGGACAGACAGAGCGGCAGGCCGCAGCAGAGGAATCCGTCCCCCCACGCCCACTCGCCACTAGGAGGACACCATCGAATCGCCGGGACAGCGCGCCGTGCGCGGGCGGGGCGGGGGCGAGGTGGGTGACACTGGTGGCGCAACAGGGCGGTGGTGGTGCTGGTGGGGTGGCCGCGGGTGAGTGAGTGGGACTGTAGGGGGCGGCGGGGAGAAGGGATCGAGGAGGGGGGAAGCTTTAAGGGGGGCGAGCACTGTGGCGCACAGGCGCCGGGGGGTGTCAACGGCGCTGGCGACTGCATTGACCGCCGGCAGGCGTTTCGTCGAGCGGGTGGCGGGCGGGAGGGGCGGACGGGCCCACCGGCAGAGACAGGTGGTGGTCTCTGGCCGTACGCGCCGACGCGTATACGGCGGGCGCGTACGTGTGGGTTACGACTCGTCGCCGAAAGCCAACATTTTTTCCGTGATCGAGGTAGGAAAAAAGCGGCTTCGCCGCAGCGCTTTCTGGTGCCGTTTCGGACCCTTTGCACAGTTGTGTTCGTGGAGCTAAAAAGTCTTGGGAGTAAGTGGCGACCAATGTTACCAGCAGTAATTGTGATTTGCCATTACTCTTTCAACTCTTCGATTTTACACCTAATTTTTGAAACGTTTACCCTTTGCTTCCAAGTTCCAACCACTGCTAGGAGCGGCCAGAAACATTTTTTTTCTAGCAATCAAGGAAATCCTCGAAATAGTGAAAAGGGCCACCGTGTCCTCTCCTCTGTGGGTATAAGAGATATGCCCATTTTGTATAGGTTAAACTAATAATAACCCTCCTAGTATGACATGGTTGCCCTGATCTCGTGATATGCATCTGAACATTGACAGGAGGGTTATACTAGGATAGAGCCATTACGGTTAGTTAGCTTGTGCTTGATTGTCAATGTTGAGATGCATATCACGAGCATAGCACTGTCAGAATGTTAATTTGACCGGTACAAAATACACATGAACTACTAATAAATTGGCAATCGAGTATGGCTGCTACCGGTGCCTCGAGGCACTGCACTGGCCGTTCACGACGTCCCTGCAAAGCTAAATTTGTCCTTGCAAATTTGTCCCTAAATCTTACGGTCACACAAAAACTGGCTCATCTTATGTTTTCCTTTACCACAGAATATATAGCTGTTACTTGTTTTTTTTTTCAATGGGACCTACACTAGAACATTCCCAAATTTTGAGTCCCGGGATCGAGGTTATTTAGGGGCCGTTTGGGAGGGTTCTTCCAAAATAGTTTCATTGGTGAAGCCGAAGCCGGTGAAACTAAAAAAATGGTTTCACCCAGCTTCTAGTTTGTTTGTACCCCGGCTTATAAAATGGCTTCACGTTATAGTGTCTCGATTTGCGCAAAACAGGCGAAGTCGAATCTGGTAGAAGCTATACCAAACGGGCCATAATTATTCACAATTGACCCTAGCTTAGGTCTAAGTTGGAACAAAGTGTAATGAGATGTTGGCTCGTGAGGAAAGGGTGGAGAGAAAGAGGTGGTGAACCTTGCTCATCAGCGTTGGTGCGAGCCCCGGTGACACATGAGTAGACCTATGAAACACAAGTGGGTTGGAGATGAAGAGCGAGTACACGGTTATACTCCATCCGTCATAAAATAAGTGTTGTTTTAGGAAATTTCAAACATATTACTCTTGCTAAGAAATGATCCTGTTACCCTTAATTACTTCTAGCAATTGTGATTGAAAATAGTGTTATTTATTTGATTTTTGGATCCTCAATGAATGCATATGCATTGTAACTAGAAAAAGAACATCTATTAAGCATTTGATTGGCTATATACGTTTTCCTATACAATATTTTCTTGATACTTAATATTGTTTTAATTAGATGGATCCCATTACATACTAAAATAATATTTTTTGTGGGATAAAATTTAAAAGCTAAAATAATACTTATTTTAGGATGGAGGAAGTATCTTATAGACAGTCTCATCTCATACAATATATTTGCACTGGATGATAAGTCAAATTATTTCTGGTACAGTTACGCTTATTGGTTATTCTTTTCTAGACATCAGAAGTTGGCCATAGAGATTGGTCACTACGGTAGTACGTCATCAGCCTTGGCCCTTGTTATGCACGGTGTAAAATTTTTAAAATGGAATGTTTTCATATTTAAAATATTAAATATAGATTAATTAAAAAATTAATTGCAGATTCCATCTCTAAATTGCGAGACGAACCTAATGAGCTAATTAATCCATTATTAGCATATGTTTACTATAGTATTACTCAATTTATTATCTAATCACGACCTAATTAGGCTCATTAGATTCGTCTCATGATTTACGAACCAGCTGTATAATGCAATTTTTTTCAACTATATTTAATATGCTATGTATGTGTATAAATATTTTTTAGTGTAAAGTTTTTCAATCTAAACAAGGGGTCGTATAATTTGTGGCCAAGAATACATATATGCCATAATTTAAAGTGCAACTTGCCGATTTAACTTTGTCTGATTACATAGGTTATAGCATGTCATTTCAATCCCTCTAGCTCTAGCTAGCTAGGTTCCATGTCGTGTCGGCTTTACCCATAGCTATGGCCTATTTGCTACATGTACGCAAAAACAGCCAAGTTTTACATCCCATCCATCCATCCACCCACCGGGTCCAACTCGCATGCGTGCGTACATGTAGCCTACGGCCGTGAACTAACAACTCAGCTGATCCTGATCGCATCCAATAATTAAACAGGAGAGACCGTAAATTAAGATCCTTGTGATCGTACTCTAGCTCTCCTCCAATACTGAAATCTTCAGCACAGTTTGGAAATTGTACCCCTTTTTTGTCCTTATTTTAGTTGCAGCAGGCAGAGGGCATATATTTTAGTAGGTGGCAAATGGACACAACCACCGTCTAAATTCACATGCAGAGGTCAAGATATATGCTTCCAAGGTTGGTCACCTCATCACATGGATGGTTCCTGTACACCCCACTTGGCCTTGTCTAACTTTATGTGCATAATTTAATTATATTCTTCAGGTTAATTATTATAAAAGTAGCAGTATATAGCTGTATAAGATGTTTTTTTTGAAAAAAGGGAGAGAGAATAAACTAACTAGTAGTTTAACATGTTCTTGTAGGAACTAGTACAGTAGTAAGATAGAAACATAAAACATTATATTGGTCATGACTCTTGACTTGCTCTGCTGGGAACAATTAAACATAGAAAAAATAGCGATGACATATGAGCACATGTCACTGATATATGCATCCAGGGTAGGCCAAGAGTTTTTGGATCATGCGGCAGACGATTCAACAGTTGACTGATGGTATCCATGAGAGTCAGTGCCTGAAGGCAGGCAGGGCCGTTTGTCCAGGTGTGAGCTTGATCAGCTGGAGTATCCTGGACTATTTTTGTTTAGTGTGGTCAATCCATGATCTTTTTACATGAAACAGTTTCTTTTCTGCAAACTAAGAACCCTTGGAGGCAGTAGTCCTTGTGTTTGGCCGGGATCCTTTGGATGTTCTGACACAGAAAGTTAGGCCCTCAGCAACAAAGTGGAGCTAGAGCATATCCTATCGATCTGCCGTGCCTGAAGATATATACATGCATGAAACCTAAATAAAGGTACTGTGTGTGTGTGTGTGTTGTTCCTCTCGAATGCAGACGAAAAGTTTGATCACATCTGATGTACGTACACACGCGGCATCTATAGATCAAGAAACAAATTAGGTCCGGGTTTGTGTATGTGGACGACTCCATGCCTAACTCAATGATAGATGGAACGTGATGGTGAACTAGTGCATAATTGGGCATGTGTGCCTTGGCAGTATCATCGTAGACACAGCTAGCTTCGCAAGGTCGATGCTGTGTTGTTACTGATGACGCACCAACGAACAAACAATGCAATGCAAGAGGGGAGACCTCATCCTTTGCCTGTTGATTGTAACCACTGACCCTCTCACTGGGGGCGTCCACTCAGGCGCCCCAAGCAAGTGCTCCAGCACTATAGTCAGTAGTAGTAGTCACCTGTGATCCATCCTTCTCATCAATTGCCAAGAATTATGAGCTCCACCACTGCCTCGAGCGTCATGTCGATGGATCGCACCTGAAATGACGATGAATATCTGCAGGGGGGCTTTGCATTATTCCAGTCTTTGTTTGATTGTTTCGCCGCCCGTTAGATTTTGGGGACGTTCATGGAACTGCCGTGTGCAGGTCCTGGTCCCACGTGTCAATGAGACACCGATCGACCCATGCATTTTCCAAATCCAAAAAAGGTGCAGTTGTGCATATATTTCTTTTTCTGAATTTGATCTCAGATTGTAACCGGGCTGTACATTTGACTTGTTAACCATGGACACGTTTTAGGATCTATAATAATACGATTTTCTAGGTCAGAACTATAGGGCAGAAGGCAGAAACCCTACACGCCATACATGCGGCAGCGACTGAAACGTAGTAGTCGAGGATCACAAAACTGTACGTGATAGATCGATCACCCACCTAACTGTTGACGCTGAAACTTTTTTGTGCAGCAAAAGGCGATGCTACATCTCTAGCCTCGCACTCACCATCGCCACGGACTGAAGACGACACTTGAGACCAAGATTTTGGGCTTTCCGGCCGCCTAAAAACGGCGACTGGGCAGTGCCACACGTTCATGTTGACATCGGTCCAATCACTAATCATCATCTTCTTCAACTCTCGCTCGATCTCCCATTGAAAACTTTCACGTTTCAAACTGCTTTAATTTTCAGATGAAGGAATTATGACAAGATAGGCGATGTTGATGCATGCATATAGTGTGCACGTTTTGAAACAGCGCCTGATTCCCAAGGCCCGGGCGGCGGCGGCGGCCCAACAAGCCCATCTAGTAACGGGCCTGCCGGCCGGCCCAAGAAAACCGCCGCTCTCCCTCCCTCAGCCACACGACCGCAACCTCTCCGTTCCGCCGCCGCCCTCCCGCCCCCACCGAGCCTCCCCGATCCGATGCGTGATTGCCAATGGGCATGATCATAGTTGTTATGGCGTCGCCATATCGTCGCCATAGCGTCGTGGCGGATTTTGGCCTATCGCCACGGCGACGCCACGACTTCGGATGTCTATGGCGTTCGCCACAGAGCTGTGGCGTCCCCGTGGCGCCGATATGGCGTCCTGTGGCGCCGTGAAGCTCTGTGGCGGGCGCCATAGATGCGTCTAGGTCTAGGTCTATCGGTTGAAAGGAGAGTGAGAAGATTTCTGTTACCTCTCGTTCCCCTTGCCCTTGCCCGAGCCGCCGCTATCTCCTTCCCGTTGCCCGAGCCGCCGCCGCACCGCCGCCTGCCCGAGCCTCCGCCGCCGCCGCCTGCCCGAGCCGAGCCTCCGCCGCCGCCGCCTGCCCGAGCCGAGCCTCCGCCGCCGCCGCCTGCCCGAGCCGCCGCTATCTCCCCTATTCCCCGCCCTCCGCCGGCCCGATCCGCCGCCACCGCCGCTATCTCCCCTGTTCCCCGCCCTCCGCCGGCCCGATCCGCCGCCGCCGCCGCTATCTCCCCTGTTCCCCGCCCTCCGCCGGCCCTTCTTCTTCTTCTCTCCGCGCGCGAGCCGCGGGAACTCGCGCCGCTGCTCCTCCACTCCGGCGGGAGCTCGCGCCGCTGCTCCTCCACGCCGTTGTCCGCCTCGCGCCGCTGTTCCTCCACGCCGTCGTCCGCCTCGCGCCGCTGCTCCTCCGCCGTCGTCCGCATCGCTAGGTATGGACCCTCTCTCTGACTCTCTGTGCTTGCGGATGGTAGGCTGCCGCTGCATATAGGTTGAAGTGCTGTGCTTGTGCATTGAAGTGGTATGCATATAGCCTTGTGGTAACAGTGAATCAATGCACCGACCGATTGGTAATAGTGAATCAATTCAGTTGTGCTTACTCAGTAAAAGGGACCAATTTGTGTATGCAGATTTTAGGATAATCATGTCACAGAAGTATAGAACATGGCTACGCAAGGGACTGGAAGTGCGGAGGCCTCGGACGCGGCATCAAATATTGATCCAAAGACTGATCCAAAGCGGAAGCCGGCAAAGTCAAATGATCCTGGGTGGAAATATGGATTTTGGCCAACCATTGGCAATAGAGATGTTGTGCAGTGTTGCTTATGTGATAGAAGAATAACGGGAGGAATTACAAGGCTCAAGGAGCATCTTGTGGGTGGTTATGGAGATGTTCAGAAATGTGTCAAAACCACAACAACTATTGCACGAGAGATGCAAGATGCTATGAAGAAGAAGAAGAGACCACTCGTCCTTGATGATGAAGAAGGGGAAGATAATGTGATTGTTTTGACAGAGGAGTCCCAAGATGTTGCTAGCCGCATTGTGCATCCTAGTTCAGGGACAGCTGCCAAAAGGAAACAATCCACATTGAAGTTCAGTGAACCAAAAGAGCCCAGCACCAAGTCAGTTGGTTCAATTCAGTTGGTTCAATGCTTCGGAAAACTCCAACAGAGGTTGTGGAAGAAAGACACTCGAAGGGTTCTTCTCAAGTCAGTATTCAAGCTAGCATAAGGACAAAGGAAGAAAGAGAAGCTGTCAACTTAGAGTGGGCCAGGTTCTTTTATGAGTGTGGCATACCATTCAATGCCACATATTCTAGACAGTTTGAGATTGCTATAGAGGCCACTGCACAGTACGGTTCTGGGTATAGGCCTCCTACCTACCATGAGCTTAGGGAGCCATTGCTCCAAAAGGTTGTTAAGGAGACAGATGATTTGAGAAAGAAACATGAGGATGCATGGAAACAATATGGCTGCATATTGATGTCAGATGGATGGACGGATAGGAGGGGGCATCATTTGATCAACTTTCTAGTCAATAGTCCAGAGGGGACTTTCTTCTTGGAGTCAGTTGATGCATCAAGTGAAGTTCATGATCAGGTGATGTTAGCTGATTTGTTAGAGAAGAAAATCATGGACATTGGAGTTGATAAAGTTGTGCAAGTTGTCACTGATAATGGAGCTAACTATAAAGCAGCGGGCAAGGTTCTCATGGAGAGGTTTTCTACACTTTATTGGACTCCTTGTGCAGCACATTGTTTAGACCTTATGTTGGAAGACGTAGCGAAGTTGAAGGAATTTAAGAAGCCTATCTCACGTGCCCGGCATGTCACTACTTTCATCTATAGACATGGAAGACTTCTTAGTGCAATGAGGGAGAAGACAAATGGGAGGGATCTTGTGAGACCCGCAGCCACTCGGTTTGCTACCACATTCCTCACCTTGCAGAGTTTGTACAAGCACAAAGATGCATTAAGATTTCTGTTTACCTCCGAGGAATGGACTGGTTGCAAACTAGCAAAGACAGAGGCCGGGAAAAAAGTGTATGATATTTTGCTTCCTAGGGAGTTTTGGAACTCCGTTGAGGATTGCCTTAGAGCTTCTCTACCACTTATCATTGTGTTGAGGGTGGTTGATGGTGATGAGAGGCCTGCCATGCCAGAGGTTGATGCTCTCATGAATCATGCAAAGGAGAAAATCAAGGCTAGCTTCTCTACTGACAACAAGAGAAGCTTGCTCAACAAGATCATACAAATTATTGAGAGCCGTTGGGATAGGCAAATGGATACCCCACTCTATGGCGCTGCCCTCTTTTTGAACCCAGGAAAATTCTATACCATCCAAAAGGAGAATGATGAATATGTTGGTCACCTAAGGGGTTGTTTCAACGATGTGCTTGCACGAATGGTGCAAGATGAGAGCATTCGAAACAAAATTGATCAACAATCCATGCTCTATGAAGATCAACGCGGAGATATCTTCAAGAATTGCATGGCTCTACAAACCGTGAAGTTAAAGAACCCTCGTAAGTGATTCAAAAATTTAATTGCTGCATGTTATTTAAGGTTTAAATCCTAATATATGAATGTGTATTGACGTATTGTTAATTTAGTTGATTGGTGGCGTACGTATGGTGGCCGATGCATTGACCTCCAAAGATTGGCAAAGCGTATTGTTAGTCTTTGTGCATCATCATCCGATTGTGAGCGTAATTGGAGCACTTTTGAATTTGTAAGTAAAGTACTCAAGTTCCATTATTCATTGAATGAAATCGGTTAAAACATATTTTTTTAAAATTTGCTTGCTTTATGATCAATTGTAGATTCATTCTAAGAAGAGAAACCGGCTGGAGCATAAAAGATTGAATAATTTGGTTTATATTTCCTATAATCGGAAAATGACTAGTAGGTTCCGAAAGCGCCGCGAGGAAGCGGGTAGAAGCTATGACCCTTTGGTTTTAGAAGATTTTGATTGGAATAATGAATGGGTAGACCCAATGGCCCAACCTGAAGGTGCTTGTGGTTCGGAACTAACATGGGATCAAATTGATGAAGCCATTGGGGCATCACGTGAGCTTCGAGGTCGTAATCTTCCTAGGATCTACACTCGTCGCGCAAGACATATACCAAGAGTGGTTGAAGAAGATGAGGAAGAGGAAGAGGAAGAAGAGATCATTTTGGATGATGATGATATAGATGATTTTGGTGAACAACCAATGGATGCTACTGAAGATGGTGGAGAGAACGTGGATGCTTCTAACGATCTCGATGAGTTTGCATTGGACAACTTTTGAGAGATGAGAGATTTGGAAGTTTGAGCAATGAGAGAGTTCTATATCTTTTGTGCTACATTTACATTGCTATTTTGAGTTGCTAATATTGTGGACTATACCTTTTAACCTACATTTGCATTACTATTTGTCAGTATAATTTCCTAATATCCTAGACTATAATGTATGTATTCGCCACGCCGATGTGTGTATGGCGACGCCACGCCGCGCGCCATAGACGCTGTAAAGGTGTGAAGGTGGTGGGTCGCCGCGCCTCGCCGCGCCGCCGTAACAACTATGGGCATGATGCATCAATATTTGCTACAAAGAATAGAGTAACATGATAGTAATTCAAGTGCCACTTAGTTATACATATTCAGAAGGTTAGTTTGCTTCTGTTGTAATAAGAATTTGATAAACCAGCAAGCATACTGAAAATAGTACAGCATAACCAAATCATATCAGCATATATTTATGTTAAGTGATCAATACATATAAAATTGCTATCCCGATTCCATATACATGCAACAAGACATGTTATTAGGTTCTTTATCACTGAAACGAAAGGAGGCATGAGCATGACCCTTATTATGCATCACGGGCCACAAGTATTCTTTTACTTTACTCATCAGTCTCAGTGGATACGAATTAGTGCCAACAGGAGATCAAAACAGTTACTAATAATCTCAAGTTGTAACGAATTAGTAATAGCAATTGGGCAAACAGTTAGTAGAACAAACAACAGAAAGGATTACTTGTCATATCCCATGAGTTAGCTCCAAATAATTACTGTTTGTTGTGACCAGTTAAAAGCTAAGTTGATCTCACCACAGGTGAATCTGAGATCACACAAAACTAAATTTGACGTGCTGCCTATTTCACTAAAACAGTCGCAGGCAAGGACTTCATTAACATTCTAAAACATAAGTAATCTGAATCACAAATGCAGGTTAGCAATTATCAATGATAGAAATAATATTCATCTAAGCAGTGTATATATGAGGGTAGAAGCTTACAGGTATTTTATCAGAGTAATGCTCTCTGATCAGATAAGGTTCAGACTGCATCTTCTCTGTAACATAAGATCATGTTGGAAATCAGAGTCTTTAAATGTTATCTGCTTCTTAAGGAGAAGAAAAGCTATAATTAATCTTTGACAACTGAATCATGGAATAGTCAAATTCTATTTCTACCCATGGAATAAGAAATCTTTGACTGGCATAATTAATCTCTATAGTTAATTCTATCTTGTCATGAATGGGCATTCTCGGCAGTTGGCACTATGTTGAAACAAACAACAGAAATCAATTTCAGTCAGAACTCATGAAGCTGTTGTAACTATTGTTTTCTGAAATAGTTCTGTTAAAATGTAAGAACTCAATCACTTGAGAACTATTTTATACCAGTCGCAGTCAGAGGTGACATTACAAGATAAAGTGAATCATTTTAAATGGAGTTTTACAAATGGCATTACTGATTCAATAACCTTTTCAGATATCGCCTCCTTTTCTATGCTCCATCTATACAATCTGCAGCATAATATATCCTTAGAATATGCAATTCCCTTCCAAAAGTGCAGATCATTTCAGAAAATAAAAAAGACGGTTGAACACGCCTGCAATCAAGCACCCACGGCAAAGCTCCAATAAATCTCACGAGATTTGCATCCAATGCCTACAAAATTAAATTAACTGAGAGGTGGGGGGATTGGAGGGGGGATCACTCACATGTTTCTTGCGCATGTCACTAATCGATCATCACCTACACAGAAGAGAGGAGAGATCAGAGGAGGCCATGAAAGGGGGAGATCAGGAGAGAGGATATGGATGAGCTTGGCCTCACCTGCGAGAACAACGAATGGAGCCAAATGAGTGAGAGCGGTGGGCGGGGCGGGCCACACGGGGCCGCGGCGAGCCGGCGGCGCGCGCGGTGCTGGCTGCCGCCTGCACGCATGGCTGGCTGGTGGCTGGGGAGGGAGTGCTGGAGATGAGGGACTGAGGGAGGATTCGGGAGGCGGGCGGCTGACGGCATCCTTTGTCATTGGATCCGAGAGTGAGGAGATGCCAGATGGGGACTGTAGCAAATCTAAACGGGAGAAGGGGAGGGGATAAGGCCGTGTGGGGCCCATAGACGTGGAGGGGGAGATAATCCCAGGCTTGGCTGCTGCGACGCGTCTCCAGATGCCACGCAGCACGGGAAGTGCGGAGAGCGTGTCAATTGGCAGCAGTCTTTAAGAAACCTGATATCTATAAGAAATAAATTTAAGCAATTTAAATAGTTTGATAGTAGAGCTAGATTTGTATTTGAGAGTAAAGGGATCTAAATGACAACCGAGACTACGTTTAGGGAGTCAAATCTGCAATTTCTAAGTATAGGGACCTAAATGACACGAACAAACAAAGCTGAAGGACCCGCCATGCATTTCACTCTTTTTAATCAGATCCTGCCATACTTCCCCTTCATTTTCCAATTTCTACTGGGTGATTTAAGACTGATTATTATCATTGGTGGTCTATCCATTACTTGCAGGGACGCCATGATTGAGGCTAAGAGGTCCGCGGTGGAGATGTCATGCGAGATCCTTCTCGGCATGACTTTTTTCACCATCTTCGCCATGCATCTCCTACACTGATGTGCCAGATGTCTGATTGGAGAAGGAAAGATGTAGTGTCAATTGATGGGGAGATTTACAAACAGTAGAACATAATGTTGTATCTCTTTCACAGTATGTAACACTGCATTGCTTGCACTGATGCTATCTAGGCTTTCAGTTCTAGCACACCTTTCTTCAAGTAGAGTAGCAGCATTACTTTGCAGTCTTTTGTTGACATGGAACATGTAGCAAGACCTTTGCCGTTGTGGACAAAATGGTGCGCTACCGGCCTCTAGCTTTGCAGCTTCTTAAAGGTCTTCCAAAACCAAGTAGAGTAGCAGCATTGCTTGAGGGTCATACGGCCAAGGACACTTTGCTTGACTTAATGGCAATTTCTGATCTTGCTTGGATGTCTAAGGTTTACTGTTTCTTGGCTTATTTTGTTGGCACTTGTTGTCTTGTATGACTTGGAAAGATGTTACGTTGTGATGTCAAACCTTTGTTGGATATTTAGGTTGCTAGTTTTACACACTGTGCTTTTATGAACCCATCTATAAGCTTGCCTAGTTGCCTTGTTGGATTTTAATTTTTTTTAATCAAATGAAGACCCTGCTATAAGAGCAAAAGCTTGCAGTGGCATTGGCAACATATGTGTTGCCACAGCTCGTACTACCATAGTTCACTTGTAAGGAAACACCATTCATTCTTTCAAAAAATAAAAAAGGAAACACCATTCATTTCTTTGCTGACTGAAACAGTATGAAATTGTCGTGAACAAATAAAATATCTAGCTTTGTTATTGTTTTGACGAGGCAGCGAATAAGGTAATTCAGCCTTTGTTTGACAGATGCTCTGACCCTGACAACTGCATTCGGAAGTTTGCATGTTTTGCTGTAAGTTTGTAACACGCCTTCAAATTGAAAAAAATGTTTGAACTTGTATCATTCAACTCTCAACAGTACAGAGTCCTTCCTATGCTGTCCATACAGGTTTCAGGTTTGTGTTTCTTGAATCTTGATCGATTCTTTGCTGTTTCAGGTTGGCACTGCTCACCAAGCTCTACTTGTTGCTCCTGAGAGGAGAGTAAAACTGAAGGCAACACTGCAGGGGCGCCGCGCACCACTAATCACAACTAACACGAGACTCCGAGCGTACTGTGCTGTGAATCAACGGTGGGTCGGTCGGTCGGTGGAGGGTCCCAATGCATGAGCATGGCACACCAGCACGACCTGATGCATGCTCTGTTCTACACCACTTTGCACTCAACAAGTAGTCTCCAGGCCTCATCATATATGCCATCTCACTCTCCTCTTACCTTTCCTCTGTTTTCCTTCCAACAGAGCATCCCTTTCCAAGGCCCGTGGCTTACTAGTCAGTTTTATTTTTTTTGTCTTTTTGATAAGAAGAAGCTTACTAGTCAGTTTGGTTGAAGCAGTCGTCGTTGCCGATGACTTTGCAACTCTGACAGCAACATCGCCTGTTTACTGCTACTACATCACCCATGAATCATTTTTATCACCACCTGTCCAAATTCAGATCGTCTTTGACAGCAAGAACAACTAAAAGTACATGAAGATCCACCGCGTGATCGGTTGCCATTCCACCACCAACTTTTCAAAGACCTTTGAAAAATACAACTTTTCAAAGAGATGTAGCAGCCCTACGCAAAGCAGTGATCGCATCACAGCCAACTCCACGGTGTAAGCCCAACTTCTACTCGCCTATATATGTAACCTATCGCCGTCCTTGGCATGTCACTGATGGCAGTAGCTAGCAGGGATCCAATACCTATAAATACCAGCAACAATCGATGCAAAATGTACTGGCCATGCAGCGTGGTTTAGTTGATTTATTAGATCCAGTTTAGTTTCGTGTGCCTTCGTTCCTACCATCGATCCACCTTGTTAGTTCAAATTTTTCATACATGCAAACCACAACTTGATGGAGTAGGTTGTATTCCAAAATGTAGGAGTACGTACTAACCTTGCTACGTATAATTAATTTGTTCCAAATTAAGTGTAATATCCGTATATACATCATTGTGTGATTCTTGCACACTTTGTTATTCCGTGTTGACTGTACACATAATTGACCAAAAGGGTTCTGCAATAATGTTTGCATTTTATAGAAAGGACATTATGCCATCTTTGAGACACAAAATATTTCAATAATGAAGAGTTGTGTTGTTTTCCCATAGAATAATAAATTAAAAGAACATGATCACATATTTTTTTGGAAAAGTCCAGTTTACACTCTTGAACTATCACAAAAAATCTAATTTTGAACCTTCAACTATAAAACCGGATAACAGACGCCATCCAATTGTCGAAACTGGGCAAGTTTAGCGCTTTGGGTAGTTTCAAAGGCGGTTTTGTATCTTTTTAAAAAATAGAAAATTCTGGTTAGATCTAAAAAATCAAAAGTAATTCTTAAATCAGAAAAATATGAAACTAATACCAATTTTTTTTAAAAAAATATAACCTATCTATTGTTGCTTAATTTGAATCTTATATTAAAAATAATATCATAACTACAATCAAACAAATCTTATAATGAATTATTTAAGAATGTTTTAGTTTAGACTTGAATATTTTTAAATTTCAAAAAAATGAAATACCATATTTGAAACCACCCAAAGGTTCAAATTTGCCCCGTTTCGATAGTTAGATGACCTTCGTTATCCAGTTTTGTAGTTGAAGGATGAAAATCAAACTTTTATTATAATTTGAGGGTGCAAACTGGACCTTTTCCTATTTTTTTTCATGATGCATACCTGCATTAAAACTTCTTAATAAAACATATAAGGAACTAGGCAATACATATGACTACCTTATTAGGCTATCCTCTATCGCTACAACAAGTTGTATCTTCAAAATTTCCAAGAAAGTATTTTCTTACTAAGATGGAGCCACGTTCCCATCTTATTTATGTCTTCCGTTACCCATTGCCACAAGGACAATTAGCCACCACGTGATGGTCTGAAGAAAAACCACAACCCAATAAACTTAGAAAAAAATTATGGGTATCAACAAAAAAGGATCAAATAGCATAAAACCAGATTAGAAATCGAGTTGCTTTTTCAGTGAAGAGGCGCAGGTGTGACGGAGGCATTGAGCTGCGTGCATCCACATGCAACCAGGTGTTTGAAACATGTTTTGCCGGGCGCTTAGTTTCTGTATTGGACCAGTTTTGAGCTTAGGCTCCCTTTCTTTTGCTGTTGGACATTGCTTCGCAGAACTCCTGCCATTTTTTTCTATACTATAAAAGTTAAAACAATTGGAACACTTTCTCATCAAGATTAGGCCCACCGTACCTCTCACAGAGGTCCCACTTGTCAGGTCCAGAGGTTTAACGAAACAGGGTAGTGACATATTTTTTGATAGAAGGAAAATGTTTCTACCAAAATCCTAATACCTTTTTCACCAAGCACTTTCATCTACCCACCCCTTATACCCACTTATTACTTTCCATTATTTGTAGATAGTTTGCTTCCATAATTTTTGGTACCGCATATTATTTTCCATTATTTGTAGACAACAAATTGTTTGGAAAGAATTTGGCTAATTTTCTCCAATCACGATCAGAACTTTCCTTTCATGCATGAGACTCGCTAATTTCCTCTAATCACGCTCAAAACCTTCCTTTCATGACCCTTGTACCCACTTATTACTTTGCATTATTTGTATACAGTTTGCTTCCATAATTTTTGGTACCGCATATTACATTCCATTATTTGTAGCCAACAAAATGTTTGGAAAGAATTTGGCTAATTTTCTCCAATCACGATCAGAACTTTCCTTTCATGCATGAGACTCGCTAATTTCCTCTAATCACGCTTAAAACTTTCCTTTCATGCATAAGACTCGCTAATTTTCCTAGAATCACGCTCAGAACTTTCCTTTCACACATGAGACTCGCTAATTCCAAATCTTGATTGTCTTTCCATATGCATATTCCAAATCGATGGCTTTGCACCTGTGTGCTACGTCCTGCATGCCATTGCACATTCCTTTTTGCTACGACCGCCGCCCACCCGTGCATCGTCTACGTCCGCGGTGCCGGACGTCTGTCGCTCTTGACATCCACCACTCCAATAGCTCACCAGACTGCTTCGCCGCCGAGATCGAGCGCACGCTGCGACCCGGAGGCATCGCCGTGCTCCACGTCGCGCTGCGCCGCAGCGGGGACAAGTACTCGCCAAGGACCTGCTTGACGTCCAGGGCCTCTTCGGCCTCTGCCGGGGCCACGACGTCATCAGCGTCTCTAAGTGCGACGCCTTCGGCCTCCTTGACAACGCCTCCCGCGTGGGCTCTGCGTCGGCGCGCGCCTCGGCCAGGAGGTGGCCGCGCTCTGCGCTAGGTTAGGGACGCCGACAACGTCAGCATCGACCTCGCCCTGGCGCCGCCGCTCTTCGTCAGGGGGGACTTCCACGCGCAGCCCCTTCCACGACAGCACGGAAGTCTTGTCGTCGCTGAAGAGAGCCGCTTCCCTAGAAACTGCATCAACTGAATTGGTATAAGTTGCGATCTGCGTGCGTTTCTATCCATCTCTTTTCTCTATATTGAGTATTTTAACGTCTGCCTGCAGATTTCGTTTTTTTTGTTACGTATTCTTTATTTCTATTTTGCTAGAGCTGAGCCACCGATTATGTATGTCCTGCTGCTGGTTTCTCCTTTATTCCGTTGCATATTCTTAATTTCTTTTTAGCTAGAACCCAGCAACCAATCACGTACTATGATGTGGATCTGTGTCTCTAATCACATACACTATATTATGTCCATCGTCACTACCTGTTTATTTTGAGAAGATTCCGGTGGTCACAATTATGATGATATAATAGTCCATTAATCATTGTTTGAATGCGGCATTTCTCTAGAAAGTAGGAGCCCCAAGTCTTAGCACGTGGGTGATTCATGGATACTGAGATCCTGCAAATGCAACCATACATCTGCAACAAGATCATGTTGAACTACAATATTGAACTTTTGATATTGTTCTCCATCTGTATTAACAAAAATCCATGATGCATGATCAGTTGAATATTTTTCTTGGCAATGATCAGTTGAATATTTTTCTTGGCAATGGATGGCCGTCGACCATCTAGAGATATCACAAACACAATGAATTGTCGTAAGCGACAATCACATGAGCTTGTTACTCATGATGCAGGTGCAGGTATGTAATTATAAGCTTAATGCTTCAAGGTTGCTATGAATAAAGAAATGATCTGTTCATGATTATTTTACAATTGCAGGTGATTCCACTAATCAAAGCGAAGCTAAGCGGCAAAGGGCAAGAGAAAAGTATGCAAACATGCCAGCTGAAAAAAAAGCGGAGTTGAATGCAAAGAGGCGAGAAAGTTATCAGTGGAAAAAGGCTGAGAGAGAAGTTGCTCAGAATAATACAGAGAACCTCGGTATCATTGTTTTTAAACCTGATCGATCAGTGTGTGTGTGTCCGCTAACTCAAAATGCATTGACTTGATATATGTAGGTGTTGCCTCTGTGGTTAATGAAGCAAATATGTCCAATGACGTTATTCCGCAGCCGACCACAAATGATTTTGATGATTCATGGTTGCATCGCAATGATTCTGGTATTACTGAAGTCAGGGCTTATACATGGTACCATGGTTGCTACCATGGTTGCTACGACCCATTAGCCTACCCATTGTCTTTCCCCCGGTGGTGAGACTGGATGAGAGGACAAAAGATCGAATATCAGGTTCCACCTCCTTCTAAGCCAAAGAGAAAGTATACGAAGCGTAAGAAGAAAGGTTCGTATCGAGTTGTATATTTTTTACAGTAAGTATGCGCTGATATTGGACACTATACTGATTTTTATAATATTGTATTTATAGGTGATCTTGATGATGATGACGAATTAGGTGAAGTCCATGTGCAGAGAAAAAATAAGAAAAGGCAACAACATCCGATTTATTACGATTTTAATTTAAGTCCATGAAATGGATGAGCAAAGTGAGAACGAGGATGATCCTGATGATGAGCTTGACGATATAGGTATGAATGCACTGGCCATCTATTTTAGATTATATATCATACATATTATTTATGGTAATAGAACTGTGTCTCTTAATTACAACTGGTGGAGGATCCCGACGTCATGTAAGCGCTAGAGAGTACTACTGCTTCAAGCTACAGATTCGGGAAGGTCAATTTAACATCTTCTTTCATGTCGGTCGGCTCTTCCAGCAATTTGCAGTTGATATGTATGTCAAGGTCGAGTCAACGCATCTAGATTGGTATGCGAAGCCAGCACATCAGGCTATAATCCGTGCAGATTTATATTAGGTGAGCTCGATTTAACTAAGAATCATCAAGTGTGTTTTACTGTAATTCCATCAATTAGCATCTAAGAATTTTCAATTTTGATATGATCAGGGTCTTCTGGACACGCTCGCCGCGGGAGAGGCCGATGCTTCAAAGGCTGGCCTTAGGGTTGTTTTGAGTAAGGATTTTCCCGGAAGTGATCGTGATGTGCAAGCTAGGTTCATGGATGCCATGACACTGGTTACATGGTCTGGAAAGCCAGATTTTTTCGTAACAATGACATGCAATCCATACTGGGATGAGATAGTTGCAGAACTACTGCCAGGACAAACTCCCCAAGATCGACCTGATATTGTTGCAAGGGTGTATCATACTAAGTTACTTGATCTGCATAATTTTTTGATTAAAAAGGGTCATTTTGGCAAGGTTGCTGCAAGGACACATGTGACAGAGTTTCAGAATAGGGGTCTGCCACACGAGCACTTTCTATTGGTTATGGAACCTGGGAGTAAGTTAAAGACTCTTGACGATTATGATAAATATATCTCAGCAGAACTACCCGACAAGGAAAAGTATCCTGAGTTGCATAAGCTTGTTTGCAAACATATGATGCATGGTTCATGTGGGGTTCTAAACAAGGACTGTCCATGCATGGTGGATGGGCAGTGTCATTTCCGTTATCCTCGCCAGTTCAGTGAAACCACGCAGCAGGGAAAGGATTCTTATCCAATATACAGAAGACGAGATGATGGACAGAAGGTGAAGGTACAGAATGAATGGTTGGATAACCGATGGGTGGTTCCTTATAATCCAGTCCTGCTGATGAGGTATAACTGCCACATAAATGTTGAGATCTGTTGCAGTATCAAGTCAGTTAAATATCTATACAAATATATATACAAAGGGCATGATCGTGCATCATACTCACTTGAGCCTAAGGAGAATGGTAAGAAGGTAATCAACGAGATAAAACAGTATAGAGATTCGAGGATGATAACTGCTATAGAGACTTTGTACAGACTATATGCATTTAAGTTGTATACAATGTCTCCACCAGTACTGCAGATGCAGGTGCACCTTGAGAGTATACACATGGTTGCATACAAGTCTACTGACAACCTGAATAATGTTGTGCAGTCTAAAAAATCGTAGAGGTCCATGCTTACAGAGTATTTTTTGGTGAACAGAACAAACCCTGCAACTCGCAAGTATCTCTATTGGGAGTTTCCAGAGCACTTTACTTGGAACAAGTCAAAAAAGCTCTGGAAGCCAAGGAAAGCTAAAAGGATTAAGATTGGCAGGTTGGTTTATGCAAATCCTGCTGAAGGTGAGAGGTACTATCTTCAGATCATGTTGAACCATGTTAGGGGTGCAACCTCTTATGAGAATCTAAGAACATGGCGTGGTGTCACGTATGAGATATTTAGGCAGGCATGTGAGGTTATGGGGCTTGTTGAATCAGACAAATCACTTGAAGACTGTCTTACAGAGTCCGCTACATTCAGGATGCCTTGCGCATGCGGAGGCTTTTTGCAACTATAATGGTTTTCTGTGAGTGTGCTAATATCCGACGTCTATGGGATAACCATTTGGACTCAATGTCCGAGGATTTTTGCCGTACATGTGACAATAGCTCGAGAATTGAACAAATGGTGCTTAGAGATATATTTTATCATTTGATATCTATGGGCAAAGATATTAGACACTATGGTCTTCCTTAGCTACACGAGACTCTGTGTAATCTCTAATACTTTAGTTATACGTACATTTGCATTTAGTACCATTTAAATTTAATTTGAGCCATTATTATATGCTTTATAGATGAAGAGCGATCGAGGGATCACTATAGAGAGCTTACGGAGGAACTGAACCTTGGATTTGATGAGGATCATCTGAAAATAGTTGATACCCTTAATGCGGAGCAAATAGCTGGTTATGATGAAATTCTTGATCACGTTTTGAAGAACAAAGGACAGGTGTTCTTTGTAGATGGTCCAGGCGGCACCGGTAAAACCTATCTCTACAAGGCGTTGATTGCTAAGGTGTGGTCGATGGATCTTATTGCTATTGCTACTGCTACATTTGGTATAGGTGCCTCCATTATGCCTGGTGGGCGCACCGCACATTCTCGGTTCAAGATTCCAATAAAGCTGAGTGGGAATACTATGTGTAGTTTTACAAAGCAGATTGACACAGCGGAGCTGCTTAGAAGGGCATCTTTGATAATATGGGATGAGGTTGCAATGACTAAGAGGCACACAGTTGAGGCTCTTGACAGGTCGTTGCGGGATATAATGGGCTGTGAGAAGCCGTTTGGAGGGAAGGTTATGTTGTTTGGTGGTGACTTCAGGCAGGTTCTTCCTGTGGTGCCGCATGGTACGAGAGCCCAGATCACAGATGCAACCTTACTAAGATCATATATATGGAAAAGTGTTCGGCGGATAAGGTTGACCCAGAACATGCGAGCTCAGTCGGATACTTGGTTTGCAGATTACCTGTTAAGGATAGGTAACGGGACGGAGGAAGCATTTGAGGATGACTATGTGCGGCTGCCTGATGGCATTTTGATTCAGAACCCTCCTGAGGATGATTCTATCGACATTCTTATTGATCGGGTGTTCCCGGATCTTATTGCTAATTGCACTTCTGCCACTTATATGCGCGAGTGTGCGATACTCTCCACCAGGAATGAACATGTTAATGCGGTGAATGCACTTATGATTGATAGATTTTCAGGGAAGCAGAAGGTTTTCTACAGTTTTGACTCTGTCGATTGTGACTCGCGTAACAATTATCCTCTTGATTTTCTCAACTCGATTACTCCTAATGGGCTGCCTCCTCATGAGTTGAAGGTTAAGAAGAATTGTCCTATTATATTACTTCGTAATCTTGACCCCCTATAATGGCCTATGCAATGGCACTCGGCTGGTGGTACGAGGATTTCAGAATAATACAATTGATGCTGAGATTGTTAATGGGCAACATGCAGGTAAGAGGGTGTTCATACCGAGGATACCAATGTCTCCTTCCGAAGATCTGACTCTTCCGTTCAAGTTTAAGAGGAAGCAGTTCCCCATCCGGTTGAGTTTTGCGATGACAATTAACAAGGCGCAGGGTCAGACCATACCTAATGTAGGTATCTACCTCCCCGAGCCTGTGTTTTCACATGGATAGCTATATGTGGCGTTGTCAAGAGGTATATCCCTTGAGACTACGTGGGTTCTTGCCAAGAGAAATATGAACATCCATTCTACTGGAACGAGTACGAAGAATATTGTATATAGAGATGTATTGGAATGCTAAGGTTTGTTTTTGCTTCAGCTTTATATAATCATGATGTGCAATAATTATATGCTTTTGTGCTCCTTCTAATCACATATATTGTTCCTGCAGATCACGGGCTTGAAGATTTTGAGTGTTTATGGCTTATCAGAATGTTTTCAGATGTTAGAATTCATGATGATTGATAAATGTATGGTGTATACATATAAATATACTTTTTGTGTGCCTTTGATCTTGATATGTGACATGTCCGTTACTAGATTAGTCCTATATGTATTATTTTTAAAAAAATTTGTTGGGTATAAATAAGGTTGTATAGATATATACGGTGCATTTATAACTTTTTTACTCAGTTGTATCATGTGAGAATCCCAAAGAATATTGAAAAAAAAACTTTAAACACGTGCATGTGGCACGTGCATCTCCACTAATTTTCATAGAAATGAGTGGGAAGGTGCACGTTGGGGTACAATGGTGATGGCAGCTTGTGTCGTGCGGCAGCGAAACATGAAGGATGTGAAAGAATTTGAAGAGCATCAGATCGTCCCTGCCGCCACGCCACCTCGAGTCGGCGGCTGCCGCGAGTATGGAGAAAGTGTTGGAAACATTTTGCTAGGAATGTGATCTTCACAGTTAATAAGGCAATAAAAACAATAAAGAAAGCAGTTAAACCACCTAAACATGATTAGGAAACTTAATCACGAAATCAATTGGGTTGTGCCCAGCAGGCCCTTTTAAACTCTTTCCAAAACAGAGGGTTTGGTCCTACCCCTATAGTGCTATTAATACCTAAGGACGTGGGTAGCAATTCCCTCACGCTCGTGAGACCCTAGCCACTTCAACTCTGGTTAATCAGCCACTTCAACTCTGGTTCATCAGAGCACTGGATGGAGGCTTCTTGCCCTCGCCCGATCAGTACCATTGGCATTCCGAAGGCCGTCGCTACGCCTACGCCATTGCTTTCTCTTCTCCAAGAAGAACACATACTTCCTTTATGGCTCAGGCGTCATCAACACAGAGAGCTCCTATGGCTGCTACTTCTAACGTTGGTATAAGAAATGGACGCGGCTAATTTACAGCGGGCCGTATTGTAGACCACCAGTACGGCCTTCTCTTTTTCGCAGGTTTTATAGATCAACTTTGCATGCTGCATGCATACGAGCGAGCAAGGTGAGAAGGAAAAAATAAGAATAACGTAAGTGCATGCATGCATATGTGATGAGAGAGAAGAATGGGTAGCTGTGCACATGCATATAATTTCAAATAAAAAAGGTCCTAGTTTCTAAATGGAGTATCGAAATCAAAATCCGATTACACCGTTGTGTTTGTTTCAATAAGAGCTTCAAAACAAGATCTCACACTATTATATTTTGACGATATATTTTTATGAGAGAAAATACTTTTTAGTATATTCTAATTTGCTTATTATATTTGCAAAAGTTGCTTATGGCTTTACAGAAATTGCTTCACACATCTAAGTTCAGTTAAGTGGATATTGGTGTTCATGTTGTGAAGATAGATTGTTTGGTGTGATTCGTGGATAAGGGTAGATAACTTTGTTGGGTAGATAAATATTTATAGCATGATCAATAATAGACAACTTTAGCAGACCAGTTGAGCATTTTAACTAATTTTCTTTGGTACTTTTCCATTATACAAAAAACAGTTTATGTGTCTTTAAAAATTATTATCGAAACATATACAAGTGAGTTCTTGTTTTGAAGGTCTTTTCGAAAGAGATACAATTATGCAATCAAAATTTGAATTTTCTTTTCGAAAGAGATACAATTATGCAATCAAAATTTGAATTTAATAGATGGTTTAAGAACTACAACTAGCGTAACGTGTGCAGTACGAAACACGGAAAGGTGCGTACGCACTACTACAAAAATGATTTGTAGTAACTCTCAAAATTTTTTAGGGACGAATTAAAATATCACCCGTTCTTAGAAATGGACAACGTGTACTGTAACAAATGAGCCACCCTTGAAACTCCATTTGTAGGGGCGGCTCACCCCATTAGTCATCCTTATAAATGGGCGTCATTTTCAGGGGCGGCTTGGGAGGTGAGTCGCCCCAAAAAATGTCATTTGTAGGGGCAACTCATCACCCCAACCGCCCCTGCAAATGCATCCATTTTCGGGGGTGGCTGAGGGGGTGAGCCGCCCCTACAAATGGAATTTTTAGGGGCCGCTCACCCCCCTACCCGCCCCTAACAAATCATTTTCAAATTTTAAACAAAAATTCATTTAATTCAAAAGAAATAGCAAAACATATGGAAAAAAAACTCAAATTTGCAGTAGAATCATATAGTGTAGTATAGAACTATTAAAAAATATGACAAACATGTTTCAGTACATATAATGATTGAGAGTGTTCAAAACACAAATAGAGGCTTGAGTGCTATGAGATAGTATGGTGTGGAGGTACACATTATGGTCTCGAAACTTTAAACCATTATGTACAATAAAATATTGATTTTATATTTTAATTAAATTCTACATGTCACATAATGCTTATGGTAAAAATTTTAAGTTTTTTCGACGTGTTTTGCTATTATTTGTGTATTAAATGAATTTTTAGTGAAAATTACAAAACGATTTGTAGGGGCAGGTGGGGGCATCACGCGGGGGCATCACGCGCCCCTACAAATTGATTTTCAGGAGCGGGTGATGCCCCCACCCGCCTGATGTAGACTAGGGTTCCCGATCTTTCGAAAGGTTCTGATAACTCTCGATTTTGTGGAGTCGCTACACAAATCGATCAGACTTCCGAACAACACGTTCCGAACCCCGCAATCGTAGCACAACATCTCCTCAGGTTATCAACCAGCGATGCTCGGTCGACCTCACTCAGATGGCTAATCCTTGCCTGCAAATCGAAGAACACAAGCAAGAATAAGGAAGAATATAACCGAATTGCAGATGAATGATTAATCTCACGAGTTGGGGTCCCACAAACCGATGAACGGCGAAACTGTTCTTGACAGAATAATCTAAGCAAAACTCAAACCCTAACTTGGACGACTCTACTGAATATAAAGTGTTTAGGGGCGTGCAAGACCCCTGGACGCACCCCTAATGGGCTCCAACACGATGCACAGGCCAACGGCCTAAAAGATGGCGGCGCAGCACCCTAACAGATTCTGGATGTCTATTTATTTCGATGATTCCCGTTGACTCAGACCTGATAATGAGGTGGTACCGGTGCCATTGGAAAGCTTATTTCCTTATCTTTGCATACATATATAGAACGTCGAATTTGGACTCAGTATGCGACCTGGGTGTTGGTTTTAGTGCACGCTGCTCCTGGACTCCGAGGCAGACTCGAAGTCGGGATGGATTGGGCCTCCACCTTGATTTGCACTCTCTTGCTGGTCCTCCACGTCTCCAAACTCTTCCCTATGCATCTCCTGGTCCTCTCCTTGGTTCCTAATCACAATATAATCAATAGGTAGCAATCTGTTCTCAAAATCATAAAATAAGTACTTAGGAATGAGCTCACCTCTAAATTCAATTGTCGTGCACGAGCTCTGGTGATTGGACCTTGAATGTCCAGCAGAGCAGTGTTGTGTGCATCCGAAGGAGTGATGTCCTCATCACTGCCCCTAAAAATCGGTTTGTAGGGGCGGGTGATGCCCCCACCCGGCCCTAAAAATTGATTTCCTTTTTATATAGTCTGGGACTTAGACAAATTTCACAATTCCGGGCGCGCGCGAGCACACACTGGCAGGCTGCCAAAATTTTGCGCAGCAGCCGCCGCCACCTGCGCCTGCGCCCTAACCGCCGCCCCCCGCTTGCGGGCACCGCCGCCGCCCTCTCCCAGGCACCTCCCCGCGCCCGAGGCTCCTCCAGTCGGCCTCCCCGTGCCCGAGCCCACCCCGGTCCACCTCCTCCCCACGCCGAGGCTCCGCGCCGGCGACTCCTCTTGAGGTGATGACCTAGGGACTCGATTGCTTTTTTAGATCTTGGCAGGGTCCTTAGCGCAAACACTCAGGGCCCTGTTTGTATATGATAGTTTTTAACTCTAGATTCACTTTCAGCGAACTTTAAAAATCGATATCAATTCACAGAAAAGTCCTAAAATTTCAAACTAAACTTCTTTGGAATCCTTAGGACTAGATCTACAACTTTCATTAAGGACCATGGCTAGTTTCTTAGTAGATTTTGTTATAGAATGAAATGTAATTTTAGTAGCACTTAATTAGATCACATGTTCTAGATATTTTTGTTTTTGCATTAGCGTTGCATTAGTTAAATTTTTAATTTTTGTGGTGGTAGATGTTTCGTGGTGCACGCGGCCGTGGACGCGGCCCTGGAGGCATGGGAGGCATGGACGATCCAGTGGCTCAACGTCCAGGACTACACTTTCACGGCGCCATTGATTTGCCATTTGGCGATCCATCGCGTGGAGCAATTCCCAACACTGTAAGATTCATTTCTTCTTTTAATACATGTTTTACTACACATGAATAGTTTCTAATTTTTCTTACATATAATACAATATATCAGCCTTGTTAGATGGCTTGAAGATGTCGTCGAGGGGTTGGGTGGTACTGCATTTCGCAAATCGAGGTTGTTACTCCACCTCATTTCAAAAAAGTACGTATCTCTTTTGAAGTACCTGATCTACAGCAGTTTGGATTGATGATTTCAATTGCCGCAACAGGTGGAGCTGCAGCAATTTGGGTAACTTATGAGAGGCTAGCCGTCGAGGCCTGCCTAAAGCAGCTTCAGACTCATGGGTACTTTGTTTCGGACTTTCCATATTTTCGAATTCAACAACTCGAGTCAGGAGAAAGTAATGTCATTGCGACTGTTAAGAGGCTTTGTATTCTTAATCGCCAAAATTAGGTATGAAAATATTCTTTTTTGTCATTGTAACTTCACCTATGTTACATGTTTCAACTTTCATAACGTTAATTTCACCTTGTAGGAACTCCCCTATGGTAGTACATTTGCGGCAGTGAGATTTAGGGCGATTCTGAATCAAGTCGTGGAGAAGTTAGATTTAACGTACATGGGTGGAGAGGCATTTTGGATCAGAGGTTTCAAGTTCCAAGCAAAACTCACCTTCTACGTGACAAATCAGCTCAACACTCCTATGTCGATATTTATATTACTGAATGTGATATGCAGTGGGCTGCGGAGGAGAGTGCATTCATCCGTGCTCTAGGTTATTTTGATGAAGTTCTAGGCTGGACGATTGGAGACCTTAACTACATTGAATATCTATGGAAGCGGATCAGTGGCCCATAAAATTTGTAATATGCATAGGTGTATCTGCCCCCTTTTTCTTATGGATTGTAACTTATCATCCGAACTTTAAGTATTGATCATTGTTAGAATTTCAGAACAAATTAATGTAATGATGTATATAAGTGGCATGGATGTCTCCTTACTCTTCTCTTTTTATGAACTGGTTATATAAGTTGATTGCATCTTCAATTGTCATTGAGGGTTAAATCTGAATGGATTAATTTATTGAGAACCACTAAAATTGGTGGTAACAAATTGGCGGGCTGGGAATCCATTTCCAGGGGCGGACCAGGCCCTTATCCGCCCCTGGAAATCGTTTTGTGAATGCATTTTCGGGGGCGGGTGATGGCCTGGCCCGCCCCTGGAAATCGTTTTGTGAATGCATTTTCAGGGGCTGGTGATGGCTTGGCCCGCCCCCGAAAATCCTGGAAATCGTTTTGTGAATGCATTTTCGGGGGCGGGTGATGGCTTGGCCCGCCCCTAGAAATGGATTTTCAGGGCCGGGTAGGTTATCCGACCCTGAAAAGGGATTTTTAGCAGCGAAAAATAGGGTCGGTTGCAGCACCCGCCCCTAAAAATGTATTTTTACCCAGCTCTAAAAATCCTTTTTTAGTAGTGACGTATGGCCAAATTATGGCTGGTTGTAGGTAAGTCATTACCATAAGAAATACCTACCATTTTCTGCATTAGTTGATTGTTACCGTGTTTTGGCTAAGTATTCTGTTTTATGTGCTACTCATGTTAATCAGCAGAAACAACAGGAATCCTAGCCGGAAGGGGTTGGTTAGTGGAGGGGGAGATCTCGAGACGCAAGCGGAGCCGCGAGGGAGTTTTCCTTGTCCGATGCGGATGCCTGCACAGATCGATCACGAGTTTGTTTCGACGCGTGGCGACGTGGGAAATAAAAGCACGGTGCGCCAGGGCCAGGGGATCGATCGTATCGGTGGTCTAGCTAGCGAAATTCAACAACGCGCTCACTGTTGCCATCGTTACCTTGCCACCGATTGCGATACTGGGGATCGACTACCACTACGGTCGCGGCATCTTCTTCCATCCCTGGCTAGGCGTCGTATGTATATCTGCCGTACTGCAAAGAAGGGGGGAAAACACAAATGCCTCAACTTCAAGTTTTATTACTTTCAGCGATCTATAAACTGTTTACTAATTAGTTTGTTCAGTGCAATGTATGTAGTTTTCCTAGGAAAAGTTTGAGAAACAAATTTGAGGTTCATGTAAAATAAAGGAGCCACCAGTTAATAAGTCCCTAGTGTAATTTAGTTGGTTTCATTCTTTATGGTGGAATCTCTCCAATCGGGTTGAAATCTTCGACTCACCTTGATCAGTGCTCGTACGTATTTTCAGGCCTGCATGCATGCATGACTTTCAAAATATAGGAATAGGAAAACATAAAATTCGAGTTGATTGTCAGTTGCAAACCTGTAGTAATTTAAAATGCTGGATCGAACGTTTGGAGACAGCACATTAAAGCATATACGAATTAGAGGAGAGAGATAGACACAACAAAATTTCAAAGCGCGGTTAGACCTCATATTAGATTTCCTCTAAAATTTCTGTGGGTCGAGGTATTCAATAGGAATCTTATCTTACAATACGATTCATGCACTAAAAGAAGGCCTCCCAGCGTGGCCACGTCGCGGGCGTTTCCCGGCCGTCGGATCGGCCGAGCGAACGGTCAGGATCTTGCGAGTCTCGGCCTTTTTGCAAAAAAGTTCTAGGACTTTAGATAAATCAACATGCAGTCTGACCACCTCTCTCAGGTAATTTTGCGAAACAGCCCTTAACTTTTCTCGAAATCAACCCGCAGTCCAACAATCCAGGTTCAGGAAAATTTGCAAAAAAAATTTTAAGTTTTTATTGAATCAACCCGCCATCCTAGTCCTCTCTCAGGAATTATTTAGAAAAACCCTCGGATTTTAATTAAATCAAACCAATTAAAACCCATTCCATCTGTTACTTCTACACGAGCAACATTAGACGTACAATTTGAACCCCAAAATACATTGGAATCAAAAGTTGCTCAACGTAGAATTTGATCATGAATTCAAAAACTACAACTTTATTATAGAATAAATTTGAAAATTCAAAACACTTTCGCAATTTATTTGCACAAATACTTGCATGTGACCCATCGTACCTACAATTTGGACACCAAAACATCTTCAAATCAAAAAATGATCAATACAAAAGTCGCCTATAACTTCAAAATGTCAACTGTACTATTTAGAAAAATTTTGTAAATTCAAAGCATTTTTCTATTTCGTTCAACATAACATCTTATTATAGAAAACTACATGCATCTTATTAAATGGAGAGGCGGCGGCCGAGCAGGGGACGGCAGCGGGGCGCGCGTGAAATGGAGGCGGAGGACCGAGGATGGGATCACGACACTTGGAGGCGAGGCGAGTAAGGTGAGAGGGTTAGGATTCATTGGATGTCTTGGGCTGCCTATCATACGGGCCGGCCTCTTATTTTTTTATTTATTTGGTTTCGTCGGCGTGGGAAATTAATAAAAGCAAGCACGCAGGGCCAGCCAGGGGATCAGATCAGATCAGATCAGATCGATCGGTGGTCTAGCTAAGCTCGAGGGTTTCGCTTTCGCCTACGTGTTCCGGCGGCCGGCCTGCACAGCAAATCCATCGATCGTCAACGATGTCCAGCATGGCGCTGCTGCGTCCTCTGCTCCGGCGGATTATTTCCGGGCCTCCCGTCAGGCCGCTGCCCGGCCGTATGGGGCCAGCAGCTGCGCACGCCGCGCCGCCGGCGGCCTCTCGCCGGTTCATGAGCACCGCCGCCGAATCTCCGGTACTATATATACATCCTCCGCGCTACCATTTATTCAAGGACTAATATATATATATATATATATATATATATATATATATATATATGTATATAAACGGTGGCTTTTACTTGTTATTAGACGATTAATCCGGCCGTATGCAATTGCCATGCATGTTTTCAGGTTGAACCGCTAGCGTATGATGGGCCCTTGGGATGATCACGAGCTTGCTGCCTTGAAGGCAAGGATCGAAGCGTTCGAAGAACACAGCGCCAACGCACGCCGACGAGACCTGGGGCGACGCCGGTGGCGGTGGGGCACGCCGCTTGCTCCCCCGCGACCCGCTCCAGAGGGCCCACGCTTCTGGGCTGACTTCGTTGACCAAAAGGTAAATCATTTCCTTCTCTTCCTCAACTACTTACTACTTACATATATATATGCTTCTAAACTTTTTTCTACAATTAAAAACCATGTAAAAAAGTAACAAACTAAGCAAAAGTCTTTTGCAATTAAATAACCATGCAAAAAAGGTTGAAATTAAATCAGTACCAAATTAAGTAAAATTCTTATATTTACTACCCTGTGCCTTCAGGTGTTTAGCACCCAGACAAGGTTCCTCAAGAGCAAAGGCGGCGAGGACAAGGCGACGGCGAAGGAGGAGCTCCTCGACCAGCTCAAACGCCTCGAGGAGGTGCTCGGGGACAAGACCTTCTTTGCCGGCGACGAGTTCGGCTTCCTGGACGCCGTCCTCATCCCGTTCTCGAGCATGTTCCGCGGGTACGAGCAGCACGGCGGTTTCAGCCTTGAGACGGAGTGCCCGAACCTGATGCGGTGGGTGAGGAGGTGCAAGGAGAGGGAGAGCGTCAGGAGCGTCCTCCCCGACGACGAAGAGATGTACGAGCTGCACAAGAAGTGGTACGGCATAGAGTGATCGGACAGGAGCTTCTTGTTCTTCTTCTTGTATAAGATTTGGTTGTAAATTAGTAAAATTGTACGACGGAATCGTGTTGCGAAGTGAAGAAATAAATGTTCTGGATGGAATCATGGAACTATGGCGTGGCAAGGGAAGACGATGGCAGTTGCCGACATAGTATATCGCTCGAGAGCCTCTTCAGCGCGGCGGCCGACGAGCCGCCGTCCTCGACGGCGCTCCGGCACGCCGCCTTCATCTCCGCGGCCCGCTCCCTGGCCCTCCTCCCCTCCTCGCCGCCGCCCATCAGCGCCCGCACCGCGCGCTCCAGCTCCGCCGCCTCCACGAAGTTGCCCCTCCCCCTGTCCACCTCCATCGCCACGGCGGCGCCCGCGGCGGCCACCAGCGCGAACGCGTTCAGGTGCTGCTCCGCGTACAGCGGCCACGGCGCCATGGGCACGCCGCACCAGAGGCTCTCGAGGATCGAGTTCCACCCGCAGTGCGTCACGAAGCCGCCCACGGCGGCGCGCGCGAGGATCTCCTTCTGCGGCGCCGTCGTCGGCCACACGAGGCCTCTGTCCCTGGTCCGCTCGAGGAAGCCCTCCGGGAGGAGCTCCGCGAGGTCGGCGTCCGTGGGCTGCCGCGACCCGGCCGCCGGCGGGCCGCGCAGCACCCAGAGGAACCGGTGCCCGCTGCGCTCCAGGCCCCGGGCGACCTCGTGCGCCTGCGGCGCCGTGAAGAACCCGCCGCTCCCGAAGCAGAGGAACACCACGGACGCCGGCGTCTGCGCCTCCAGCCACCGCACGCAGTCGTGCGGCGGCTCGGCGGGCGGCGGGAACGAGATCACCGGACCGATCGGGTAGAGCGCGGGCGCAGGACCCCCAAGCGTGCACCGCCCGGCGGCGATGGCGGAGAGGGCGCCCCGCTCGAGCTCGGCGGCCGTGTTGACGACGATGCCGTCGGCGTCCGCGAACCGCCTGCCGTGGTACGCGTACCATGCGCACTCCGGCCTCGCCCGCTCCATGACCGGCGTCGGCAGGCAGAGCGGCGGCACGGGGGGCAGCCCGGGTATGTCCGCCGCGCCGTCCATCTCCGCGAACTCGCCCGCCGCCTCCTCGAGGAGCGCCGGCAGGCGCAGGAAGAAGGAGAGCGCGGCGGCGTTGCAGGTGAAGTAGACGTACGCCGGCACGGCGAGCTCGCGGGCCACGTCGATGAGCGGGGTGCAGAAGAGGTCGAGCACCAGCGCGGCCACCGACGGCAAGCAGGAGACGGCCGCCCGGACGTGCGGGACGTGGAGCTCCACGGCCCGGGAGGTGAACTCCACGGGGCCCTCGTGGTCCGTCGGGGGCTCCACGGCGGGGAGGCGGTGGAAGCGGACGTCGAGGCCGGCGGCCGCTGCCTCCGCCTCGGCGCGGCGTATGTGGCCCTCGACCTCGGACGCCTGCTGCTCCGTCGGCGGCCGCATGACGAGCACGGTGACCGACAGCGCGCGGCCGCCGCCGCCGGTAGTAGCGAGCAGCCGCTTGCCGGCTTCTATCATGGGCATGAGGTGGCCGGCGCCCCAGACGGGCAGCAAGACGACAGTCGGGGCCGCCATCGATGGATCAGGATGGCTGCACCTGCACGACCCCGTTCTTGGGAACAGGATTTTGCTTGCACTAGAAGAAGCGATAAAAGTGGTGAGTGGTTGATGAGCTGTCGATTTCTTGGACAATTTTGTAACGCATTGTCTCGGACTGTAGCAGCAGCCCACTGACGAGGCAATTGAAGATGTCAGTTGGATGGGGTTGGACGGTTGGTGACCAGGCAGGGTCAGCCATCGTTCCATTCGCAATCCTCCGTGAGATATTTATTTTCTTTCTTTTTTTGTTTCGAACGGCATCGTCCTGAACCGACGACTCTGTTTTTACCGCGGGCATGCGAACCGTAAGAATCGCACGGCCCACTAAGGCCCAACAACAACGCTAACAGAATGCAGATCAGCGTCGCCTAGCAGGAACTTGGGCCGTCTCCAGGAATTTGGGCCCCGGTGCGAATTGCAAAATGGGCCCCCAGATATTTTAAAATTATATATATATATATATATATATATATTTAATGAAATCAAGATATATTTTCACACAATTACTTCAGTATCTCATTTTACACAATATTTAAAAATATATCAAGTATCAAATGTCTATTTGATAGATCAAAGAAAATTCAGTTCATCAGTTGAGTTAATTGACTTATTTCAAACAGCACGTGGACACATACGACTTAGGTGGATAGAAATCAATAATTAATTCATGAGCTCAGGCTTCTCACCTGGCTTTCCTGCGACACTGAGACGGGCGGCCGTGGCGTCCGGCATGCGTGATTGCCCCTGCTCCTGCTGATTGCGTTTGCGTTCACCTATGAGTTGTAGACACGCCGTCAAGTCGTCACGCGACATGAGACAAGGCAGGGGGCAGGGGGCAGGGGGCAGGGGCCACAGGATAACGGCCGGTGCTTGCCGTCGGCAGCAGCACGGCTGACGAGATCGCCGATCGTGAGCACCTTCAGAGACTGCTGACGGGCAACACAAAAGGGACGCGCGGATGCCATATGAGATGCACCATTGCAGGAATCTGACAGCGCTCGCGGCTAAGTTTCATCTTCATTTTAACCACGAGTTTGCCGGAGGAGAAATAGGAAGCGACGGACGGAGGAATGGACCGTGGCCTGTCAAAACTTGAGGGCTCTTTGTTTCTAGGGGCCCGGAGCGGTCGCTCACTCCACTCCTGGCCATCGACGGGCCTATGAAACCACCAGTAGCGCGGTTGTACTCTAGTGATTATTGATTATAGTGATTATTGATTATAAGTGCCTTAGATTCATCTCACGATTTATCGATTTATAATTCATTTGTGTAATGCGATTTTTTTTAACTACATTTAATACATTATGCATGTGTCCAAATATTGATGTGATTGATGTGTAAAGTTTTTGACGGGAAACTAAATAAGAGCTAAGTCCAACAAATCGACAGACCAGATCAACATTTTTTGAAAAAATATTGATGTAGTATGTTCAACATGTTGAAATAGTATATTCCAAATGTTAATTTTTAAAGAAACACATTGTAAATAAAACTATATACATATTGGATCTTATTTTATTGTAGTATTCCAAACAACATAGTGGTTCAAACGGATTTTAAAATAGATTAACGGTTTAAGAGAAAATTATATTTTAATTTTGAAGCTCAAATGAGATTCCATCCGCCAGCTCCAGTATGGTGTTGACACCTGTCCATCGGCTGTTCCCTCGGGGGAGCTATGCATCACCAGAGGCGAGATCCCACGAACTATCACCCAAAGACAATAAATTAGCATTATTTGATGGGCCGTCAGCCCAATAACGTACGTGTACATGCATGTTATTACCACTTAATTAGGAGCATGCAAAAGAAGATGAGTGTGATGACACCACCCGCATGTATGCATATTCAAAACTAAAAATAGATATAAATATCAAACCGAGCATCCAAATTAAATTTAGGTTGCACTATTATCTTTTCTATGATAAGATCTTCAAAACAAAATCCTACTTACTATATTTGCATGATATTTTTAAAAATATATTTTTTAATATTAAATAACTAATTTCGATTACTGGGAATAAATATTTTAATAACATGAACAAATTATATTTTCTTCGAACAAAAAATCAGACATAGCGTACAAATAATAATGTACTACGAACAAAATATTAAATTTTATGAACATTTGATTGTATAGGATAAATAATAAAAAATAAATATCCTAAATAAATGAGTCAACATTACCGAACAATTTAGTCTACAAAATGAACAAATAATTAGTATTACCAACAAATTAATTACAGACAAATAAATAATTTTACATATACGTGTACCAAATGAGTTACATGAAAAAATATCAATCGGCTCTTTTCACCACGGCACACACAGAGCATATGCTTCAGGTGATAAGAATGAACAAAATGTAATCACACACAAACAAATCAAATTAAAATAAAATATTCTGAGAAAAGTATTTCAAATAAGAAATAAATCAGATAAAATTAGAAGTATGTTTTGGAATAAATAATCATACTTTTATTGATGTATGTATGGATATAGAGAATTATAAGGGAAAAGAAAGATTGAAATTAGAAGATATGATCGAAAAACTTTCCGGAAGTTATATAGGATTTCCGGTTTTTACCGGGCTAGTTCCGTTCCGTTCCTTTAGTCTAGTCCAGAGTGAGATCTAAGTTCACGACTGGGCTGCATCTTATTTTCCTATCTGGCCCATTCATCCTGGATCTCCATTCATTTTGTATTTTTTTTTCTGTCACCGACGAGAACACGGACTTTTGATGAAAATTTCTTTCATCTATCTATACTATAAAAGTTGAAAGAATTGAAAACATTTCTCATCTATACTATAAAAATTGAAAGAATTGAAATCATTTCTCACCAAGATTAGGCCCACCATACTTCTCACGGAGGCCCCACTTGTCAGCCCAAAGATTTGACGAAAGAGGGTGTAGACCCACGAAATTGATAGAAGGAAAATGTTTCCACCGATATTCTAATACTTTTTGCACCAAGCACTTTCATCTACCCACCCCTTGTACCCGCCCATTACTTTTCATTTTCTTGTACATCAGACCATGCATTGGTTGTCTTTCCAAATTTATCCACCCATTAATTTCCATTTGCTTGTACACCAGGCGTATATGATTTTTGGTAAGACTACCATGCTGGCTGTCTTTCCAAATTTGTGTGCGGTCATTAATATTCTATTTTTTGTTTTGCACATTCCATGTTTGAATGCCGCTTTCTCACAGCGTCATCTTCTCAACGTGATTGGAGATCAAAGCATTCCAAAAATGCGGACCTCCTCCCCTCATCGGGATTTTCTTTCCATGGTTGGATGTCTCTTCCGCGCGGCATCGTCTCCTTATCATGATTGGAGATTAATGTTTTTCAACAATACAGACGTCCTTTCCTCACTGTGATTTTTTTCCATGTATGAACACCTATTTCTCATGGCGCTATCTTTTCACTGTGATTGTAGATAAAAACCTTCCTAAACATTGGCGTCCTCTCTTCGCCGTGACGGGATCATACCTTCCAAAATGTCGGAACATTTCCATTTTGTTAGACAATCTCGGACGATCTCCCACGGTCGAGCTCCTTTTTTCGAATCACCGATTCCATCGATCGAGAAAGTAAGCAGCAGGCACGAGTAGACCGACTGATAGCAACGGCGAATCAACGCCCGCCCCTGGCCGAGCGCCTCCGGTGAAGCGCCCCTGACCGATCGCTGCCGATCGAGCGCTCTTGGCAGAGTACTACCGGCCGAGTGCACTTGGCCAATCGTCTCCAATCCGATCGATGACCACTGGCCTATCACCTCCGTGAAGCGCCGGACGGCCACACTCCGGCTCTTCACCACACCACGTCGGTGGCCGAACGCTCATGGAAGTTCGCCTACGCTGAGGTAACTAGACATGGGGCCTTTCTTTTGATCTTGCTTATTGCATCCTAGTGAAGGAAGGAGACGATCTGATTGGATCCGAGCGACGGTCCTGCAGATCGGCCGACAACAATCATTTTGGGCTCTAGAGGAGAATCCATCAAAGTTCTATTGTTCCAAACCTACACGTAATAGATTCATAAATAGAGCCATGCTGCATATATCTCATATATCTGGTGCGCGCGCGTGTTTGTGTGTTTTGTGCAAAATGGACTCGTCATATCTCCATGTTTAATTAGTTTTGTACTCAGATCTCTATCCCAGCTTATATAATTGTCATACAACGCCGAGGATAGGAAGCCCGCAACAAAAGAAATAAGCGGAGTCACCTTTGAAGTTTTTTTTAAAAATCTATTTTGTTAACAACTAAACTTTATGCATTGATGCGAGACTAGACAAGATATAATATAAATTATGACAGAATGATTATTTTGTTTGTTTCTTAAATCCTTCTGCACTATCTCTCGGTGTGGCTGCAGTTTCTTGGCTATAGATTAAATATAGATTTATATTTTTGATGAACTTGTGCACTGAATCTTGCCACTTGATTGTCAACTAATCTGATGACTGTTGCGCAAACAATGGCCATACCGTCATGAAAAAATTGCCAAACATAAGTTCCTTTTTACATAGGTGTGGTAATTAGAAAATAATTATGCAATAAATTGCTTGATCTCTTTGTTCTTTTTTCATGGGATTGCGACAAAAAATCTTGGCACCATCAGCAACTCTGGAAGCTTCTCTCGTAAGCACAAATGTTTCATTTTTAAAAATTGAGAGCAAGAGAAAATAGGAAAGGTGAAACCAGGATTTTAGCTTTTTGTCAGGCTAATCTAGACCCTGAGCATTGTCAACCATGGTTAATTGAGTTGCACTAAACCATTTCACATGTAATTTGTTCAGCATTTTCTACAAGTTATAGATATAAGCTTGGAGAAGAGGAGAAAAGAGGATGCTTTGAATCTGGTTAATTGAGTTGCACTAGACCATGGTTAATTGAGTTGCACTAAACCATGGTCAATATTGTCTCTTGTAAATTGTGAGCAAAGATGACTACCGAAATATGAGAATACGCTTCCCTTTGAGAACATGAGAATACGCTTTCCTTTGAGGTGGAGAATCATGTTTCATATATTATATTATATTCTCCTCTATTTAATTTTATTATTTTATAAAACAAATAAGTGATTCAATTTAGAACTTGTGGTTGTAGTTTAGCGTTTATATCCTTGAACTCTGAGTGTAAATATGATGTGGTTGCAGGATGCAGCATGTGCCCTGGGCTACTGCTTTACCATTCAACCCTGGTAAGGATGAATTATTATTTTTTTCAAGTAATTAGAAGCATTAATGGCTGCCGGAAATAACTTTTTTACTTGTGTAGGTATTTTGCTAGTATGGTATGTGGTGTTTTGCTATCTCTAAGAATTTGACATCTACTCGTACATTTATGTGCCTATGTATAGCTAAAATACAATTAAGAAAAAAATAAAAATATCTATGCAATTAAGAAAATACTTTTCTGTGTCCACTTGTGCACCTTTTAAAACCAGGATGTTAAACAATAAAGTGTTAGAAATATGAGAGTCTGATCTAAGGCTCACAAGAGAAAATAATTAAAATTGCTATTAGCAATGTTGTATGGTTATCTAATTTATTGCTTCAGAAGAGGATTAGGTAGATTTATTTAACCAATCCTAAGTAGAGTAATGCATCAAGGTTCAGTGTTGCAAAGAATTCTTTTGAACTAAGATTGTGCTATCCACATCCATGATAGCCAATAGTTTATGATGATATTATTTTTATCAAATAGATCTCTAAATCTACTAACTTGGCAGGACGGGTGATCGTGGCTTGACATAAGGAGCGGCGGAGGTTGGGATACGATGGCCTTGCCCTTATAGTCCTCATCCTCTCCAATATCCTCAAGCCGGTAAGAAAATAAAATTTCCCCTTGTCCAATTGAATATATATCTTTCTTGATGGGCATGTAAAATTTATTTTGATGTATGAATTTTCATTTAATTTCCATCAACATAATGTTTGTTCTAAGTGTTCTCCTAATTGTGGCAGCAACCTCTATGTCATAAAGGAGGTTTAGGATTCTAGAATAGAGAGCCAGTGTGATGGTGGGTCTGTATCATGGCGATTTGGATGCATCACTCTGTTTAGATTGATCCAGTGGTGGCTCGAGTCTTTTAGAATAAAAACTGAAGAATATTCGTACTGAGTTTGTTTAGTATAGATTAGGATGGATTGCTACAATATCAATGAAGAAGATTAATTTCTTCAGTAGCCATTTGATGTAACAAAAAATTTAAATATATTTTTTCATAACACGTGCTTGTGGCACGTGCCTCTCCACTAGTTAATGACAAAAAGACCAAAAATTTGAACCTTGATTTTTTGTCTGAGTTTTGAGCCGTACATTTTGAGAAGTTGGTAGTTATGTGTAGGCTTTTTTTGTGTGTTCTGTTCTGTATACACTTCCACTCCATTTGCCCCTAGAGCTTTATGCATATATGCAAGTTACCTTGAAATGCTGAACAATGTTTTGAGATTTCATATGATCAAAGTGGTCATTAGGTATGTGTGCCATTGTCCATTTTGTTTGCGTGTCTTCTTTTGAAATTCAAACCGAAGTTTATCAGACCAAACACACGGATCTTTAGGTTAATCCAAGCACAACCAGTAATCTGAGAGCAAATTTATTCCAATGCAATGCAAGAGGCAACAAGGAGCTACCTCCAAGCCCCCCATTCTTGAGTAAGACATTGACACACCAACTGAAAGCTGCAAGCCTACAACAACGAGATCAAGCAACTCAAAGCATGCACGGGCCCATGGCCTACTACTACTTGACCCCGAACTTGCTCTGGAGGAACTGGACAAACTCGAACACCTTGTCGGGGTCGCTCAGCGCCTTGGCGACGCTCTCGCGCTCCCTGCAGAGCTTGGCCCAGGCCACGATCTTGGGGCAGCATTTTTCGACGCTGAACCCGCCCAGCTTCTCGTAGGTGAGGAACCAGGAGGTGAAGGGCACCAGGGCGACGTCCACGAAGCCAAAGCTGTCGCCGCCGAAGTAGGGCTTGCCGGCGAGCTCGGCCTCCAGGGTCTCGAGGACCTCGATCAGGTCCTTCTTGGCCTGCTCCTGGGCGTCACCCTTGAGCTTCCACAGCCGCGTCTGGCAGTCGTAGATCTAAGGATAACCAACAAAGAGATTACACATACAGTTAGTGGCTTAGTGCTAATCTCTTTGTTGGCATCGACACCCGAAGGACAAGTACCTTCTTGTCGATGTAATCAGCCCAGAAGCGCGCCTGCGCGGTGGCGTAGGGGTCGTCGCGGGGCAGGAGATCAGATTTAGCTCCATCTTCCTAACAAGATCGGATTTAGCTCCATCGCCACCTCCACCCTGCTAGAAATAGTCACAGAAACACGTGCAGTTCAGATGATGGCAATGCACGCTGAACTTCCACTAACTCTAGTTTAATTAATAGTTCTTCCTCCATTCAATTTTTAGGAGTTTGACCGCTAATGTAAAAAATAGCAAAATTGGCTACACAAAAACCGATTGGTTCAATAGAATTAGAATTTTGTTAAATATACATTGATGTAAACAAAGTTATAAATAAGATAGTAGTGATTAAGATTACGTTCCAAAGGTGCAAAATGAATGAAACCATAAGGACAAATAATGTTAGAAGATAGAAGAGCCACTCTTTTTTCCCAGTAAATTAAAAGTAAAATAGGCATCTTGCTCCCTCAACTTTATTCCAAGGGTCAAATGTGTCCCTCAACTTTTAAATTGGCCAATATAGTCCCTCAACTTTTGTTTTGAGGTCAAACTCGTCCTTGAGCTGATATTATACTCCATAATAATATAGGATAAATGCAAAAAGTCCTTTGTACCCTTGGTTTCCTTTTCCCCTCCCCCATTTCCGCCTTTTCGTGTTCGCTCAATTTTTTGCAACATTTTATATGGTGGTACATAGTTATGCAATAAGTAGTTTTAGTTTTACTTTCCATACATGCACAATACAATATGGTGCACGGGTAAATAAAATTGTATATTCCAAATTAAACACATGTGATGTTTAGCTCCTAAATAAATTTAGAACGGAAAGGAGACAAGAACAAAGAAGACTTTTTTTATAAATTTCATGTTATTATGGAATATAATATCAACATAAGGTTGGAAAAATAAAAGTTGAGGGACTATATTGGTCAATCTGAAAGTTGAGGGGTGAACTTGACCCTTGGATCAAAGTTGAGGGACTAAAATATCTATTTTGCCTAAATTAAATGTCATATCGTGTAGTCTAATTGTTTGCAATATGTGCATGTTTTATGTACGCCAAAGTGGCAGAATTCACCGAAAACTAAAAAACCCCAGGCCTCTGGAACATCAGTCTCATCTTGTGGATCATCCTATATGTAGAATATACTATTGGTTTATTAGTTTGGCCAGAGGCCATTGATCGAGTCGGTACGGTGGATGAATCGCACGCACAGCATGGGTGGATCGATCGAGAGAAGAAGGCGCACAGTAGTACGTACCTGGGAGGTGGCAGGCCGAGAGGCTGCCGGCGGCGGCGACTCACTGGTGCCCGGTTCCGTAAGGGTGGCGGATAGCGAGCCCGGCGACGACTCATCCCGGAGCTCCGCATCCATGGCGGCGACCGGGTGACAGGCAGGATCTCGAGGAGGACGTGCGGTTCGTGTTGGTCAGTTTGTTTTGCCTCTTTCCTCGATCCTTAAACAATCTTTTTTTTCCCTTTCTTGGCGAGGGGGGAATAAGGGGCGTGGATATACGTCGCTTAGTGAAGCCGACCGACCACGCGCGAGTGCTGTTATTATGGGCTGTATTAGACCCGTTATTAAAAGGACTGTTTCTGCAAATCAACGTGTTATAGATGGAAAGAGATTCTGTGCATTGTGCATGCAAAAAGGATTCTACAAATCAAGGTGCTATAGCCTTATAGGTGGAGAAAAGATTCTGTGCACGAAAAAAATAGTGATGTGAACATTACCTTATAATTTGGAACTTAAAAAAATAGTAAATATTAAACCGAGCATCAAAATTAAGTTCCGTTTGCACCACTGTGTTTCTTGCGATAAGATCTTCAACAATACCACACTTGCCTATATTTACATAATATTTTTAAAAAATATTTTTTAATACTAAATACTTAATTTTGGATACTGGGAATAAATATTTTAGCAACACGAATAAATAATAATTTTTATGAATAAAAATATTAAATATAGTGAACAAATAATAATGTATAACGAACAAAATTTTGAACATCACGAACATTTAATTATATAGAATAAATGATTAAAAAGAAATATCGCAAACATATAAGTGAACAAATAATTTGATTGCGAACAAATATACTAAGAGTTGTAGTGATAAGTATATAATTTTCTATTAAAAATTTAGAAATACAAAATTTAAATTTGAAAATCAGTCGCATGAACTCACAGACAAATTAGGATACAAAATAACTTAAAAAAAGAAATAGAAAATGTAATCCAGAAAAATCAACATAAAATACAAGGAAGAAAACTGAATGTGGGCCAGAATGTGATGGATCAAAAGTTCGTAGCACAGGCGACATATATCCCGTGGGCCGAGCTGGCCTGTGTGAGATCAAGCGATCGTCCATGTGGGCCAGAATGTGAGCTGAACTGGCCGGCTTAACGGGCCTCAGGGTGGAGGCGGCCCATACCCCAGCCTTATTATCCCGAGCCCACACGCACGCACGGAGTACACGAGGTGTGTGCACGGACGCGGTGCGCCCCACTTGCTCCGCCTCCCCGCCCCGGCCGGGTTTTTTATCCGCGGTTGACTCGACCCGAGCGAGCGCGTGGACCAGAGCAGCAAAGCCCCGGACCCGGCCCCGGCCCTGGCGGAGGGCGGCACGGGATAGCGGAGGAGAGAGGAACTCGCGCGCACGCCATGTCAGGTTGGTTCCTCGCTTCTCCCCTCCAACCCTAGATCTCCCAATTCGCGCCCGACTCCTCGATTCGGCGCGGAATCGGCCGCTCCTCGAGCGCCCGAACGAATCGTACCGCCGGTTGCTCGATTCGGAGCCGGATTTCTGCGCCCCCCCCCCCCCCCCCCCCCCCCCAAGCTGCCGGGGAACGCTGGATTTTTCTACCCCTGACTTGCTTACCGCGTGGAGAGGAGGGATATGGGGGCACTCGTGGGTTTTTCCCTTGGTTATGAGGCTGGGTCCTGCTGGGCGAGGAGATTAGGTGCTGGGGTTGTGTGCCACTGCCAAGCGTATGTGGATCCTAAGAGCTGCTGGGTAGCCGCGTTGGATTTAGCCTCCAGGCGGTCGCGTGGTTTGGGTACCTGCGGAATAGGTTCTGCTCGTGAGAAATTTGGGCGGCTCCGAGCTTGTGGTCTTCCACGGCTCATGATCTGGGGCTTGGGCCATTGGGTTCCTAGTTTAGTAGTCAACCAAACTGCTGTTTGTTCCACAAAGTAATAATAACAATGTCGGTAGTGTTGATGCTGTGCTTTACTACAATTGAATGAGGCTCCCAGCTGAGCATGCTCATCATCTCTTCTGGGAGCCTTCTGCTCTTGTGTCATGCACGGCCGTTGGGAACGTTTTAGCTGCTATGCGCGCTTTAACTTTTCTACTAAAATTAACTGACTGTAATATTGCTTTCCACTCTCTTACTGGTGAGCGCCACTGTGACGCTCGTTAGTTGTTGGCTGAATCATGCACGGAATGACGGAAGTTGGGAACATTTGAGCCGCTGTGCTCGCTTTACTTTGCTGCTAAATCAAAGGCTGTTGTTTCCGCCGCCGCAATGCTCTGAACCTATTCATCGGAATTCTGCGCGGCATAACCCTTGGATTTTCTTAACGGTTGAGATGAATTCTGATGTTAACATGTAAAATGCACTCTACAGGTTCGCCACCAAAGCCGTGGGAGCGTTCTGGAGGTGAGGGCACGTCCGGTCCGGCGCCTTTCAAGCCTCCATCTGGCGGCAGCACCAGCGACGTCGTGGAAGCCTCTGGCACTGCTAAACCTGGAGAAAACGTCACTGCAGCGGAGAGGAATGTCTCTGCCAACAATGTAAATAGCACCGTCTCGAGGCCGATGCCACAACGGCCTTGGCAGCAAACAGGATACGGAAACACCTATGGAGGTAATCCACGTCTTCAAAGTCAGTTGTCTGGTAGTCCTCTTAGGAACACAATTTCGGTCCTGAGACCCTGGCATTTCCTTTTTGTGGTGCAGGATATGGTGGATCCAACATGTATAGTTCATATGGTGGATTAGGGAACACTTATGGTAGTGGTGGGCTCTATGGAAATAGCATGTACTCGAGTTACGGAGGAGGCTATGGTGGAGGCATGTACGGTGGTGGGATGTATGGTGGAGGCATGTATGGCGGGATGGGAGGCTATGGTGGTTACGGCATGGGGGGAATGGGTGGCATGGGTGGTATGGGTGGTATGGGCATGGGTCCTTATGGTAATCAGGATCCAAATTCAATGGGCCCTCCTGCATCACCGCCAGGTTTTTGGGTGTCCTTCCTACGAGTGGTAAGATACTTTTTCCTGATGCATGCCATTAATCATTAGTCTTAAATCTTAAAATTGATCCAGTGCTTTTTAAAGTCTTAAAGCCATTAAAAATGTAAAGTTATCTGGATTATAAACATTTTACATTTGCAGTGCTTCCAGGGTTCCAAAATATCCAATGAGTCACATTCACACCCACTAATTATTTCCAGTTCCCCTTGTGAATCCAAAGCACTCCATTATGAAGTTGCATATGGGTCCCTAAGTTATTTACACCACCATTTGTCATTTCTGTTCACCCATTTAGTTCATTGTTGTAATCTGTGTGCTTTATCATTATGAAGTTGTTATATTTGGCCATATTCAGTAGTATTTTTAAGGAGTGATTTTCCCCCATCTCTGCAATGTAACTGTAATTAGGTTACATATCTTTCTTACAGAGAGTTTGTTGAAGGATCACCACTTTTTTCGTGCTTTAAATCACACTTAATCTGTTACACGCAACACTTTAACTGGTTTTAATGACTGCAGATGCATGGTGTCGTCAATTTCTTTGGGCGAATCTCGTTCCTTGTTGAACAGAACACTCAAGCATCCTATTTTTTCATGACAGCCATGTTGCAGGTCTGTTGTCTTGCAATTTCTCTTGTCATATTTGTTTCAAATAAGTTGCCTATCGTTATACTGAAATTGCCGCAATCATCATGGTGTCAGCTCTTTGATCGGTCTGGTATGCTCTATGGCGAGCTTGCACGTTTTGTGCTGCGTCTGCTAGGAGTCAAAAGAAAGCCAAAGAAGGGCAGCCTTCAGGGGCCAGAGGCCCCGGCATTCGAGGGACCTAGCCAGCAGTTTATGGAGGCACCACCGAAAGCAGGAAACAACTGGGACAACGTCTGGGGAAACTAAGATGCCTGTGTGCACAGTAAGATCTATCATATAGAAACACATACAGTTTAAGAAGCAAAGCACAGGACCTGCCTGTCTTTTGGATCAGAAAGAGGAGTTCCAGTTCAGATATCTGTTAGGGGGGAACTAGGGAAGGTTGTGAAGAAATTTCTGTCTCTCTTCTACCCTTCACAACTTTTCCTTGCCGTGGCCCACGCACCGGCAGGGTTTCGTCGCAACTGTAAGCCTGATGAAGATCGGTTTGGATATGTAGCTCTTGTTGTGGTGTGTATGTGGGCATTGGTTGTATATCTCTCTGGGTATAGTTTCCGTGAAAAGAGTACAGCAATGCATGTGTACGTTCTACCATCTTATCTAATTTGGCTTTGAATATGGGCGTGCCGAGGGACCCTTCTATTGTTGTGATGGTGCCTTTTGCCAGTATGCTTGGTTACTAAACTGTGACAGTATCATGAAAAATGCAACTCTTCTCCGTGAATTCGGTCGATATTTGCTTATGGTCTTGCCTCCAGACTATTCTTTGCTAAATCATGTCCGTTGCCCGGCACAAAACTAGCATGAGACAAAAAGGTTGTTGCGGCTAGCAACGGTCAGGTCACACACGAAGAATTCCTGTATATATTGTTATGTTATTATATATATTTTATATTATATGAACTGTCATGTGACTAAGCCCAGCAGGAGATGCATCTGCCGAAGCTGCTCAGCCTCATCTTGGCCGTGCCTTGCCTATATTGCACCAACAAGCTGACAGACTGCAACGTAGGAAGCAGGTACGCCTCTGATAAACCCTGGAGCAAACTCTTGCTGTTGTCCTATCTTCAATTAGACGCAAAAGCATTCTGAAAACAGAAAGAAATCCTGAAAACCGGGAGCAATTTTTGTGACAATGAGAAGAGATAAACCTGCCGGAAAATTTAGTTAGAGATAAACCTGCCCAAAAATTTTAGTTTCAGAATAAGGCCTCTGCTTTCCTGGGGACGGAAGGCCAGCGCTGCAGCGGCGGTGCTGAAGCGGATGAGGAAGCGTAGGAGAGCCACCCTCTCTTCCAACCTCCAGTGTCTCATCCATAAACCTCTCTCTCTCTACAATTACACGGAAATTATTCTGATTGTTATGTCAGTACAAGCAGAAGCTCCAAGAATGAGTACCTCATCTCTTATATTACTCTCTTCCTCACCACATCCTCCATTTCTTGCTCCCACTGGTGACTGGTCTCGCCGCAGCCTGCAGCAAGGTAAGAGAGCTACTCCATCACCATCCTCCATTTGATGAATCGCTTCTCTGAATTCTTGATACGTTTGCGTGAATTCCTGGCTCAGTTCCGGCTCGGATCCGTGTTGCGCAGAGGAAGAAGGGTTGGGGCTCGCGAGGTCTCTGCGAAGAAGATGGGGGAGATCACCAATGTCATGGAGTACCAGGCCATCGCCAAGCAGAAGCTCCCCAAGATGGCATACGACTACTACGCGTCGGGCGCCGAGGACGAGTGGACGCTGCAGGAGAACAGGGAGGCCTTCTCCAGGATCCTGTAAGAGCCTCCGTCCCCTTCACTGACTCTGCGCCCCAGTTTCAGCTTGCGAATTGCGATCCTGTGCTTTACCTTCAGTACCTCTAGGCCAGTTCTAGCTAGGGAAAACATGAAGAGGAAAGGGCACAAGTTATGTTCATGGATCATGCTCTACTAGTCCTTTAATTTCTCTTAATCTAAAAAAAGGTCCTTTAATTTCTGTAAAGTCTAATCTATCTATTTTGGGGGTGAAATTGTACACGTTTGTTTAGTGAACATGCTCCTTCTCATATTGTTGTTATCTATGTACAATAACACCAACTTGTGTTTCAGTGGTTCACCACTTCACTGTTTCACTCATCAACTGCATCTAGTTCATCCTAAAGCTTCAACTTAGTGGCCAAGGAAAAAAAAATAACGGCCTCAAGATGGCCGTTGTTTTTCAGTCAGTTCTCATGATATCATTTGTTTTGTTTTTTCATGTTATTCATATACTGAAAGTCGATCTAGTCATGTCATTCCGAATGTCCAAGGGTGTTAAACACTTTTGGACAGAATTTTAGCTCTCCTATTGATTTTTGGACCTAGTTGTTCAGAAAGTCCTCATGTGCTGTTTCAAACATGGATTACTCCGAATTCCCATGGGAACTGTACCGTCTCTCGTGCTCCCTGCGTTCAAATATTTCGCTGCAGAGCTGCACCATTATGAATCTGTTATAAACTCTGTTTTTTTTCAACAGGTTTCGCCCGCGCATACTGATCGATGTGTCCAAGATTGACATGGCCACAACTGTGCTGGGATTCAAGATCTCGATGCCCATCATGATCGCTCCTACTGCCATGCAGAAGATGGCTCACCCAGATGGTAGCACACTGCTTTTCATCATTTTTTTTTTGTTCTGAAACGTTAATTCACCATTTTGTTTTGGCTGATTCAGCTGTATGCTCCACACAACAGCATAACATGTTCAGTAACCAACAAGCTTCACTTTACAATTAACATGTGAATGCTTGCATCTGAATCCTGCATTTTTGAGCTAAATTTGACATCCTGCTTTCAGGTGAGTACGCGACTGCACGAGCTGCATCCGCAGCAAACACTGTAATGGTCCGTGAGATGTTCCCGTGGCTTACAATAGAACTTTCACTATAAACTGAACAAACAGAGCCATGTAAATCATGATACTGAAGAAACGTAGGCCTGTTCTTTTTCAGACACTGTCATCCTGGGCTACTTCAAGCGTCGAGGAGGTTGCCTCAACCGGACCAGGGATCCGCTTCTTCCAGTTATATGTGCGTACACTGACACTGCACTGATACTAGCATAAGGATCTTCCTTCACCAGAGTGACCACTGAACTTATGAATGGCCATGAATCTTTGTAGGTCTACAAGGACAGGAAGGTGGTGGAGCAGCTTGTGAGCAGAGCTGAAAGGGCTGGGTTCAAGGCCATCGCACTCACTGTCGACACTCCGCGCCTTGGCCGCAGGGAAGCTGACATCAAGAACAGGTGAACTGCAGAACTGGCTTTGGACAGCTATTCACCTGAAAACAGCTGCACAGAGCTGATGAAGATATTAGCCTACAATGTGCTGAAACATCAGAAAGATACGCTGATGGAGGAACAAAGTGAAAATATTCATTTGTCAGAGTTCTTTTTCAGACAAGTAGGCTGATTGTGGCTGCTGTTACTGCAGATTTGTTCTGCCACCGAACCTGACGCTCAAGAACTTCGAGGGCCTGGACCTCGGCAAGATGGACCAGGCTGCTGATTCAGGGCTGGCTTCATACGTCGCTGGACAAATCGACCGCACCCTGAGCTGGAAGGACGTCAAGTGGCTGCAGACCATCACCACGCTGCCGATCCTCGTCAAGGGAGTGATCACTGCAGAAGACAGTAGGCTCTCTCTCTCTCATCTCTGCACATTTTCAGACAGAAATTGATTGAAACTAACTGAGTTTGCGTTGTGGATTGGTGTTGCAGCGAGGCTGGCGGTGGAGAACGGCGCGGCGGGGATCATCGTGTCCAACCACGGCGCGCGCCAGCTGGACTACGTCCCGGCGACCATCAGCGCGCTGGAGGAGGTCGTCAAGGCGGCCCGCGGGCAGCTCCCCGTGTTCCTCGACGGCGGCGTCCGCCGCGGCACCGACGTCTTCAAGGCGCTCGCCCTGGGCGCCGCCGGCGTCTTCGTAAGTACCGTACCGTACCCCGATCCGATCCACATGTAGTCCATGCTCGGAGTTGCTCGGCTGATCGGCGGACTACGCCGTCGCTGCAGGTCGGAAGGCCGGTGGTGTTCGCGCTGGCGGCGGCGGGCGAGGCCGGGGTGTCCAACGTGCTGAAGATGCTGCGGGACGAGTTCGAGCTCACCATGGCGCTCAGCGGCTGCACCAGCCTCGGCGACATCACCCGCAGCCACATCATCACCGAGTCCGACAGGCTCCGCGTCATGCCGTCGCGCTTGTAAATAGCCCGCACCTGCATACTGCGCCGCCCTCGCGAGGATCGCCGTCGTTCGTCCTCGCCGCCGGCGCCGGCCGCGACCGGGATCATGCATGCATGCTCGCTCGATGATACACTATAATTTTGGACCGCATATATGATCGATCACTGTACCGTAAAATCTTGCAGATTACATGGATGATCACTGTATTTGATCACAAAATATTACTTCCATATCATCATGTATTCATGCGAGTGCCTCTAGGCTCTAGCTTCGTGAACGGGAAGAACAAAACAACAATTTGCATTCAAAAAGCGAAACAACACAAACAACAAAACCAAATCAAATTCCAATCCCGTCGAAAATAAACCAACTACTAGTATATATGTATTGTGAATCTGTGATCGATGCATGCCGCCTCTCATGTCAAAAGAAAAATAAAATAAAAAAAGAGAGCCATTTATCTAGCAGCTAGCTAGCAGACTGTTGGTCAGTGTCTCATCGCCTGAGCATGCCAGCCGCCGGCGTACGGCGGCGCGACGGCGCCGGCCGTCCTCGCCTTGCGCTTCTGCAGGAACCGCTGCAGCGAGCGCTTCATGGACAGCCGCCCCGAGGCCGCCTGGTCGATCACCGGCGCGGCGGCTACGGCGGCGAAGCCCTGCCGGGGAGAACCCGCGGCCGGCGAGGACGCCACCGCCGCGGGTCTGACATGACCGTCGCGCGCGCATCGCGCCACGGCGGCGCTACTGCTGCCGCGGTCCTGAAGCTGGCGGTCGCGTTGGTGGCACTGCTGCTGCCGGTGGTGGTCTGCCTCGGCCGCCGCCATGATTATCTCCTCGTTCGCCATGGAGATGATCGCCCTCGCCTGCGCGCGCCAAATTAAACAGCAAAACATATCAGTAATTAGGAGCGGTAACTGGTAATAAGACGTGTTTAACTGCGCACTAGATATCTGAGAGCACTTTATGCATGTAACAAACCGGAGTTGATCGAGACGTGCGTGCGTCCTGACTCGATCGTCAGAGTAAAAAAGACGCTGCTTTTTCCCCGTGTTGGTTCTGTGCGAGTTCGTCGTCGTCGGCGTTGGTTGCGTGTGTGGAGATGGAGACGGATTTTGGGAGGCCAAGTCGTCTAAGGCATTTACAGGAGTTGTTCAACGCACAGCACAGCGTGCTGAATTGACGTGCATGCGTGTAGGTCAACTGCGCATCTACCAGCTGACGATGCTTCTTCTCTGTCCCCTCGATCCGGCGCAGCTGGCACGTGCGGAACTGTCTCGCGAGAAATTTCAACCGTATGGAAGATTCGGGCCCGGCCATGACTGAGACCTAGCTCGGAGTCAAATTAACCCGTACTATTTCGTTTTAATCGAACTCACACGTGTCCTTCAAACACTGGTTTTGCGAGATTTTCAAGCCGGTCACCTTTGAACGTAGAGTTTTCTTAATGTACATGTACGTATGTCTGCATTTCAAGTGTTCGAAAGCAATTCCTTTATGTACTTGTAGTTTTTTAAATGGGTATTAGAGTACTGGTCGATGCAAATCAAAGCAGCTAATCTACTAGTACTTGTGTTGAAACAGAGGGAGTAAGATGAATAAAAAACATATCTTGGCCTTGATATCTCCTGATTGTAATTTGAAACAGAGGGAGTAAGATGCATTTGGAAGGTATAGGTAGCTACTACTAGCTGGGAACAAATCAAGCGATGCGTGATGAATGTATCTGTGTATCAAGTAGGATGAACTGATGGTGAATTACCTGGACCTCGGTGACGTCGACGGCGCACACCCGGCCGCCGTAGAAGATGGTCACGTTCCTCCTCCTCGCCGCCGCCTGACGTTCCTCCTCCTCCGCCGCCGCCGGCGGAGCGCTGCTACTGTCCCCCGTCCTCAGCCGCAGGCTGAGCTCGACGCCGCTGCTCCGGTCGCTCTCCTCACCGCCGTCTCCTCCCCCGCCGCTAGTACGGCGCCACGCCGCCGCCACCACTCCGGCGGTGACATCATCCCTCCTCCCCTCCATTACGTACGTACCACCTAGCTAACCCTCGCTCTTGACTCGAGACGCCGCCGCCGCTTCCTCCTCAACTCGTCTCCTTCCTCCTCCCCTTGCCGCGCCGTGGTGGCCTGGCCCGCGTATATGTAGTTATGTACTCCCCTCCCCCGCGACCTCGCTCGCCTCCAGCAAAAATGTGGTGCGCGCGGCGGCGTGGTCAGGCTGGTCTCGCCGCGCACGTGGAGAATGCGCGCGGCGCGGCGCGGGTCGCGGGAGGGCGCGGTGGTGGAGAAAGAAGAGAGAGAAGCGGCGCCTTTTGGTCTTTTCCCTCAGCTCGCCCAGCTTGCTTTGCCCGATTCAACGTGCTTCCAACTGCTGGTTTCGCTTGCACCCTCCATACATCGGTCTAACCCACACACACTAATCAAAATCAAAGACTTTACCCTTCCTCCTAATTAATGATCAAACTAAAACGTGCTCGTCTCTCTTCGCGCGATCCTCCTCTCTCACTTTTTTTCTCCATTGTCGGCATGCATAAGCATGTGTTTTTGCCACCCTTTTCAGTAGGGGGCTAGAGGGTGGCGTGCTGCTGCCTTCTGAATCGGGTTTAGCACACAGCAGCTGCCCACGTGTCAGGGGCTGAGTGGCTGGCTGGCCTTTTTTTAAAGGGAAGTAGCTGGCAGGCTGGCTGGTTGGCTGGTTGGTTTGTGTTTGTACTACTCTGTAACAGGCACGTGCTTTTTTTAAAAAAAGGTTACATGAAGATACTTTCAGTACTAATTAATTTTCTTTCCACTGCCGATCACGTTTAGATCGACGGTGAGCGAGGTCCCATTTTAATTAATCCAGATCGCTCTCTAATTAATAATTTCAACTGGTCCGGCCGACTTGTCAGCGTCGTGGAATCGGATGCCTTGGAATAACTAACCCGGCCGGTTGACGAAGAAGCTCCGAATTACGGAAGAAAGATGTTGAGAGTCCACCAAAGAAGATCACGTCGAAAGCGAGATTTTTGCCTCATCGATCTTTGCTGAAAGTGAAGGTGTCCTCGATCGACTGCTTTGAAAATTTGAAAGGTAACGAACTCTCCAGTATCATGCGACGACGATGAGTATTTTTTGAGAAAAATCTCGCGGGGTTGTGGCTGTGGTAGCGATACACCCACGCTTCGGCTCTCTTGATTATTCTCAAAACGCCTAGGACCAGCAAGGCTAATTTAATTTTGACATTTAAACCTGCAAATTAAATCGTCTTGAAAGTGAGCTGTTTCTTCCGTTTCAAATCGTTCTGGCTTTTAATTTATATGTGTATAGTTTTTGCTATGCATTTAGATATATGTTATGTCTAGATGCATAGCAAAATCTATATATATAGAAAAAAGTTAAAAATATCTTGGAGTAGCTAGCTAGTTAGTAGCTCTCTCATGATCAAGACGGTTATGAAAAGAAATTATCCGGCTCGGATATCCTGACAATACAATTCAAAGATATTTTTGACGTGTGCTCTTTTGCAAACGACCTTTAGCTAGGTTACTGTTTCTCTTCATGCACAATTTCTTCTCGAGTAGTGATAGAGGGTTTTGTAGTCTAGCCTGAATTAATCCCTTGATGGTGATAATAAATTGGTAACCAAGAGAATCCCTAATTAAAATTTGGAAGGAAAATATAACAATGTTCGACTTAATAAATATCTCCCACGAAGAATATTAGAATAAAGAACTTTTGGCTGTTTAAGAAAAATCTAAAGAAGGGCAATAACCAACTATTGGCCGTTCGCAAAAATCACTCGAGAAAGTTTTTGGCTCAGTGCCGCCGACCTTGATATTTTTTGAAATAGAGTATACATAGTACTCACATACGTACATACGCACTCACCCTTGTTACCTTGTATTCGCTCACAACATATACTAATACATTAAACTTAACTGAGGCGGGCGTTTTTTATTTTCCGAGGCGGGTAAAGACAACCGCCTCCGAGCCAAGGCCACAGTTAATCGGTGAATAACGGAGGTGGTTGGCTTAGCCCGTGTCGGTTAATCGATTAATCCAGGCGTGCTCCTCACAACGCCCACCTCAGTTAATCGATAAAAAAATAAAAGAAATCACAAGCCCACCGGCGAGCCTGTTCCCGAGCTCGCCGGCGAGCCCGTTCCTGAGCCCACTAGCTAGATCCGACGATGCAGGATGCCGTCGTCGCCTCCACGCCGGCCCCCTCGCCATATCCGTTCGATCCCTGCCCCCTGCTTCGGATCCGCCCGCTGCTCACCTCCACGCCGGCCTCCTCCTTGCCTCCATGCTAGATCTACGAAGAGATATGGAAGATTGAGGAGATGAACACATCGTGAATCGAATGAGGAACTCCAGATCCGGGCGAGAAGGGACGGAACGGAGCTTACGAGGTGGACGGGCGCCTTGATGTGCTTGACGAGGGTGGAGCTGCACTGGTGGTCAGCGGGCGCGTGGCGGTGCAGGCGCTAGACGTGGTCGGTCTCCCCAGCGCCGCTGGCCACCGCGGGCGCGTCGCCCGCTCCCAGCCTCCCGGCACCCCGCACCCCGCCGCCGCCGACCAGGCCGACCATCTTCTTGGCCTCCTCCCGGACTTGCTCCCTCCCTCCTCAACGCCTCCTCCGATCGGCGGGCCTATCCCTCTCCAGCGCCTCGCCCGCCGCCTCCAGATCTGCGCTTGAGAGAGGGTGGGATAGGCGCTGCCGCCTCCAGATCAGCGCTCGGGAGCGGAAGGGAGAGCCGTGGTCGGGTGAGGGAGAGGGAAGAGGGAGAGGGAGGGAGCGGGTGAGGGAGAGGGAAGAGGGAGCGGGTGAGGGAGAGGGAAGAGATCAGCACACGTGCGTGATGCAGTTGTCACGGGCTGTACGTGTACATCATCCGTTACGAAAACGAAGGAGGATCATTTTTTGAAGGGCCACGCAAAAGGCTTGTATATGTGTCCCCTGGAGCCTCCTGAGATGAACAGTTTGAGATTTCTCAGATTTTGTTGGTATAACAAGAAGCATGTGCGTCCTCATTTCAGCTTGGGCAAAATCACCGAATCGTACCAAGTTCCTATATATACCTATTTTATTTAGGCGATAGAGTGTCTGCAGAGATCTCTCAAGATTTTTGCTTCCTCGTTCGTACTACTTTTTAGTATATTATTAGTACGTGTCGAAAAGCTACAGTTGTTTTCTTGACATGATCTCTTTATTAGTCCATTCAACCGCCAAGTTGTCCAGGGTGAATCAAGAGAGAAAAAAGTGTAGGCATGTTTGTTTCCGAATTAGGTCACGATGAAACAGCACAAAAGAAAGTTAATTTGGTCAGACTTCACGACCCATGTGGGAATCTAATAACATTGTATCTACAAGAACTATAAGGTGCCTTTGGTTGGGCTCAAAAGCCACAGCTGCTTTTGCCCAAAGCCAGCTTTTCCCTAGTACAAATCTGAAAGCACCCCACCCCCTGCTTTTACTGGCTTTTGGGCATAAAAATTACTCACTTGCCACTGATTATGTAGATACCGGTTCGTTTTTCTCCTTATTTTCCCGTCCGCAACCCACCCGCGCCGTCGTCCGGTACCCTCCCGTGCCGTCGCCCAAGCTCCGCCACCGCACGCGAGCTTCGCCGCCGGCGCGAGCCCCCCGCCACGCCCTAGCTCCACCGCGCCCTAGCTCCGCCGCGAGCAATTTGAAGGAGGGGTTGGGGCGGCGATTTTGTTTCGGTGGCCGGAGCCGAGGGGATTTGGCCGGCGGAAGAAGGAGGCACACGAGAGAGGGGGGCCGCTGGCGGATGCGGGAGCTTGGGCTCGGCCGCCGCCAGCGCGCAAGAGGAGGAGAGAGGGGCCGCGGGCGAACTGGGGGCCGCCACTGCCCCGCGCAGGCCGGCGAGGCCCGACCGCTGCTGCTCCTTCGCACTTTGGCCAGTGAGAGGAAGAAGAAGGGACTGACGAGTGGGGTGATGAGAAGTGGGGTCCGCTCATCAGTGAGGGAGGGAGAGAGTTGAGTGGGGAGGGCTGAAAAAGTAATTTATCTCTATGACATGTGGGGTCCGCTCGTAAGTGAAAGAAATTTTACCTAAAGTCACAACTCCTCAACCAAACGGGCTTTTCCAAAAGTCACAGCCCACAACTTAACTTACAGCAGTTTTTTCAAAAGTCACAGCCCACAACAGCTTTTTCAAAAGTAACAGCACAACCAAACACACCGTAAACTCCCACTGCTCAAGAATATGGATTTGTGGGCGTTGGTAGGCGGCCGGAAGCTAATCTAGCCTGTGACCTTATAGCAGCTTCACAACTAAGGCCATGAGAAAAAGAAGAGAAGATGACACGTATAAATTGATAGTTTGGAAAAGTGGCGAATATTTTGAAATGCTCCTACATTTTTTGGGTTTTCTATGCTCTAAGTGCTTTAATATACCCACGCCCTTGTTAGAGTCGTGGGCGTGGGTCGGCAGGGGGCTATTCTCATATCTGACCTTACAATAGCTTCACAAACACCATGAGAAAAGAAGAAGAGAAGATTGACTAGCTAACAGAATAGACACATACAGATTGATAGTTTGGAAAAGGATGGTAAATATTTTGAAATGGTCCTACTTGTTTTTGGTTGTTTGTGCTACATTGCTTTAATATACCCACATGGTAGCTTGTATATATATGCTTCAAATATTATTTGAATGTCCTATAAACGAACTTTAATTGATATTTGCTTGAAGCTTAATCCTGCAGTTTCCTAACAATAATCTATACAACGTGCCCAGAAGATTAGCAAAAAAAAGAATTATCGTTATTAGGTTGCGTTAATTTCTCAGTCATAAAAACCGTGCAATAAGATGACTGGAATAATTTGAGATCTTTTGGGGTTTTAATTTGCTGCCTTAGGATGAGACATGTGCGATTCATGCATGCGTCCTCATTATTTTAACGTGGGGAATTATCATTGAATAATAAAACTCAAGTCATAACAAAAAAAATTTAGAGAGTAAAGTCCTAACAAAATTTTGGACGTGCGTTCGTACGAATACCGCAGATCTCAAGATTTTTATTTGCTTTGTGTACTACTACTTTATAATTTAGTACGTGTCAGAAAGCTGCAATCGTTTTCTTTACAAAATATTATAATTTTCTTAATTCATTCTAAAACGAAGGTGTTGAGTTGTGATCCAAATTCATCTACACACGTATAAGGGCCGACTTCAGACGTAGCTGAAGTGGCCCATTGTGTTAGGCCCTGCTGCACCCGGGGACGCCTGGGGGGTGCGGGGGGCGAAGCCCCCGCGGTGTGGATCGTATGCCTTTTAGGGTTTCTCCTTTACATATACTTCTTGTAAGCCGCCGTTCAGGATAAGAGAGTTAGATTCATTATCCCCGGTGTTGTAACCGCACTCGATATAGTGAAGTTCTTGCTGGCTGGCGCCTGTGGTTTTTCCTTTCTGATTTGGAAGGATTTTCCACGTTAAATCCTCGTGTCCTTTGGTTTGATCTGTGTTTCTTCGTCGTTTATTTGTCATCGGTTTATAACAGAAGGGTCGTCGTCCATGCATGGCGAATAATCTAGAAGGGGAAATAAAGGTAAGCACACATGTATCTTTTGAATTGGCACGTTGGCCAGTAGTTGGGTCAAGAAACAGCTCAGAAAGATAATCGTAATACATCATTTGAATGAAAGAAAATCATTTTTGAAGTACGTCTCCGGTCCCTGTTCTAAGCAGTACTAGGGTGCTACTGACAGTGCAATAAGAGAGTACAAAACGAGAGTATTAACAGTATTTTATTCAGAAGTACCTACAAATTTGTTTTGAAAAATACTTTTTTTTTAATCTAATTTTCAGACTACTCACAAAAAGTCTTTTTATAGGGAGAGCCAGTACTACACACTTTCCATGCAATTTCACGGAAAGAAACTAAAGCAAACATGCCATATCTCATTGCTATGCATGGAATAAAGAAAAGGAAACGTATCATAAAAATTCGATTTTCAACCTTCAACTACAAAACTGGATAACAGAGACCATCAAACTGTCGAAACAGGACAAATTTAACATTTTGGGTGGTTTCAAAAGTGGATTTAAATTTTGTAAAAAATAAAATATTCAAATTTAAACTAAAAAAATCATAAGTATTATTTTAACTAAAAAATACGAAATGGTGTGCATGTGGTTGTGTGTGTGTATATATGTGTAGGGGCCATCCTTATAATTGAAAAAATAGTATATGGCTTTTCTAAAGGCCGCAAAAAAATAAAGGGAAGATCGCTGTTGAAATGGAATATAAGGTACGAACATACTTTTAACTGTTGAGAAAAAGAGCGGGCATTTTGAGAATTTAGAGTTCTATTCTTCCTTTCCTAGGGTATATGCATCTTTGTTAGTGTTCTGACAAGGCTCTTTGTGACATTTTCCACGAGAACCAAACAGCTTTACAAGGCACATCACTTTTTTCCGAAAGGGCGTCAAGAATTGTGTGCATCATAACAATTTAAACCAGCCTATATTTGGAATTACGGATATTGGTTGGGGATATTCCTCTGTTAACAGCGCATTAAGGTCCTTCTAATTTTGCAAACTGTAAGAGTGTTAATAAACAATGATTTGTTAGGCAGCACATTTGAACGAAACGTATACTAATATAATTGAAATATAGTTATACAATGGAAAAGGAATGAGGTGATGCAATCTTAAAAAGAAAGTATAGACAGTGCCTCAAAAAATAAAAGTATAGACAGAGAAAGGAGCTTCTCCAAGTAGCACAGAAGTTTGACTAATAATTCAAGATAGCAGTCATGTACCTTTTGAAACTATAGATTAAACATGTACGTACTGCTTGCACATTCCATAGGGATGCAAGAAACAAGGCTGAAAAAAACTAGTAAAAAACGAGATGCATGCAATACAATGATGAAAATGTTTCTCTCCATGAAAACATGTCACAAGTAATCTTCTCTTCGTTAATAGTGAACATGAAAGGGACAATGTCAATTATCGCGCGCTAGCAACTTGCGGTGTCTGCAAACGCATCAATCAAATCAAATGGCGATGATACATTGTACAGGGGTGAGCATCAGACGGTTTTGCAATGAACACAAAATGGAATCTCTTTGTACTGTCATGACCATGGCCATTGAGCATCCCTCCAAACGCACCACCTCCTGGTGATGTTCTCGTCGCCCTTGCTATCTAGATGGTTCGAGATTTCACGCGTCTTGTCAGCGCTGCTGCTTCTTTGGTTGTTTGCCTTCTGTTTCTGAAGGAAGCTGCAAGAGGAACGGAGCTCAAGATCACGCTTCAGTGCTTCATGCCTGTAACTCTGGTTTAAATACCTGGGATGGTCCAGGAATTTGACATTTTTCAGCCAAAGCCTGAGGGCCTGAATAATAGCAGCAGAGCACCAGTAAGATTAACCAGAAAACAGCACTGAATGAATGAAATGAATGTAGCAGCAGCTCATGTGCAAAGTAATGAACTTTATGCAGGAATCAATTCCAAATACAACCGAGATGCTGATGATGATGTGTCAGCCATCACAGGTTGCAATTGCCATGGTCAGCATATGAAATATCATGTGTTCACTTCAACTTTGCTACTATACTGATATAAAACCTCGTCAACTTCTTGAAAAAGTTTAATAGTATATACTCAAAAGAGAATTCTTCCAGAAGTTCAAAACATCGTATTGTGGGTTTCAAGTAGATGTGCCATCTCCTAAACTATGAACCTTCATCGATACAAAAGAGAAACCTGCCTTCGATGCAAATAGCTTACACAAATTGAGGAGTCTAATGGATCATATGCAGATGATCTTATATGACAAATCAGGATTCATGATAATTGAAATTGTCACTGGAACCTTACTTAAAGCCATAAGTACATTGTGGCCATGTCTTTCTCAATAATGGGGTCTGCGAGAGGAGGGACTAAAGCACATATAACGCTTGAAATGACCAATGAAAATATGGTTTCTTTGCTCATTAGAAGCTAAAATTGCATTTTTACAATAATACTTTTGAGGAATTGAAGCTTGGAGGGAGCAAGTAGATGCATATGCAACAAAAAAGAATATTTGGGTCATGATTTTCAAGTATGTACTAGCAGGAGTTCTCTTGGGAGGTGGTTTCTGAGATCCTCAAGGTTCTGCTAAACCGTGTCTGTTGAAGAGCTCTTCAGTAAACGTTACAGGCTTCTGCAACTAAAAATGAAGGTTTAGTTATCTTCTTCAGGGCACGTTTATGTTAGGCTACTTTAGATTATTATATATGGTAGCATTTCAGATTTATCAGCTCTGCAAGACTGCAAGCTGCAATGCATCTGTCCAGGATATAAATGCTATCACCAGAAATGGACTGAAAAACACCACGTGAGGGAGTAATAAACTAATAAATTATGCTGGAGTGCTATCAGGACTTGGTATTCAGACTTCCTAAGTTCCATTTCCTTCAGTGTGTTTGTTGGATGTTAGTGTGACTGTTACAAGGATTGTATCTTCAAGTGGTAATATGCCATGCCATCCCTTTTTTTTTCCTTTTTTTTTGGAGGAATGGACCCTAATGAAGCTTTGTTACTCTATTTCATAATTCAAAACTGCCCCAGTTGACATTGTCCATCTTAAAAATTCGTATAAAACCACCGATATTGATCTGACTCACAGTGATTTGAACATGACTATAATGGAGCCCAAAGAAAAAAAAAATCCTAGAAACTTTCTCAAGATCTGCAACTCAATGCTTTCTGTAGACCAAACATAAACTCAACAAATAATCAGTATTATGCGCTTGTACATTGATTCAACCACCATGACAGATTATTCATATACCAACATACAAGAATGAAGAATAAAAAAGAATAGCCACCAAGTCTATCTTATTTTTTACATCTATTGACTATTGTAGCCTTTTCATGAGAGTTGTCAGGTAGTGTTTATTGTTCAACGTGAAAATACAACCATAAACATAACCACAGAAAGGTTACAAAATACATAGGATTCTTACCTCCCAGTATATCCATGCAGCAACTTTGTGCGGCATCAGCCAGAAGAAAGTTGCCAACCTCAAGGAATTACTTGTGTGTCCAACTAATTTGGCATGCAAAGCTGCAGTGAAATAGTTCCCAAGTGTTGGATGCTGAACTGATATGACAACATATAGGCTGTCCCCAGGGGCATCGGCACGAATACTCCAGTTGCCGAGCATATCCTACAACTCATCCCAACAAAAAGAATCCCACTAAGAATATGCAACAGAGGTGAACATAGTACACATAGCTATCATAAATTAACTAGGCAACACGAACCAGTGAGTGTCAGAATCGGAAACATTGATTATACGACTGCACAAAAGAATTTGCAATGAGCTCCCTCAAGGAAGTTAATTGAGCAATGTAAAGTTTCTGACTTTAATTATATCAGTTTTGCCATAAAAGGGTTCAAGACACCACATTGTCTGAAATCTGAATACACAAGATACATTCTTTTTATCTAGCTTATTGATTGTTAAGTGAGGTCATACCATAAAGGGGCTGACATGCAAGGGCTTCGCGACAAGATCAGAGTCCTGTTGGAAGGTAAACATCACCCTCTCGCCCCAGGGAGTGTTTGTCACCTGACACCAACATCAAGGGATCATGACAGTGCAAATAATTTACCATAACCCAATCGAGATGAGTAATATACACTGATCTCACCTCAGCAATGCACATCCTGAGCTCCCCATCTTGTCCCTGTCCCGCAAAATTGTAGCAGTAGTAAATGCTTAGCGGGTTCTGCTCGTACCCCACGCTCTTGGGTATTGTCAGGAGACGCCTTCACCAAGGATAGATAGAACAATGCGAATCAGCGGCCAACATTTCACAAGGAAAGTTTTTACATGAAACAGCTCTGGCTTTTGCAATCTTATAACAAATTGGAGATTTTTACAGCTCAATAATCGCCCACCTTCGATTTTAGAGCACAAAAGGCGCGATTTTTACTAGAAAATGAGCGAAATTTTCGCTCAGTAACAGCAGTAGGGAGGAGGGACTCACACGGGGCCGGAGGTGGAGGCGATGCGGCGCGCTTCGTCGGCGGAGAGGTGGTCCGGGAGCGGCAGGCGGTCGAGGTCGACGAGCGCGTAGCGCACGGGGTACTCGAAGGCGTGTGCCGCCGGGCGCCGGCGCGAGTGCCGGACGCGGCCCTCGTACAGCAGCGTGGCGCCAGCGGCGGACCCACTGCCGGAGTCATGGCTGCGCTGGAAAAGGAGGCGGAGGAAGAGGAGGAGGGATTGGAAGGCGGAGGTGACGAGGGTAGCGGCCAAGGAGGCGAGCAGGTAGAGCGCCTCCATGGCTGCTGCTCCGCTTCCTGAAACTGGCCTTGCAATGACAGAGATTCACTTTGGAGACTGGTACCTTTCTATTTTTCTAATTGAATTATCTATTTTTTGCGTTCAGAAAAATCTTCATTTTTTTTTGTACAACAGAAAGAACAATCTCCGTGCTTATCATTATTCTTCTCAAAATTCTTTAACAGTGGAGTGGTAAACTCTAGTTTTCTCTTTTGGTAGGTGGTAGCTAATCCGTCAAGATATCCTGTCCGACTTGATGCTCGCCACATACCACAGGAGGCCATTGCATAAACTGTTTCTGGTTATTGGATGGCTACACTCCACGTCTCCAGCTGCTTCTGTGGTCATGCCACTCATGTGGATAACAGGATAAGCACCCTTTTTCAGATGGAAAAGAAATAGCAAAAGCATGATAGTCGAATCTCAGCTCCCCTTTTGACCCTTCGAGAAGTAGCACAATTGACCTTTATCTGGTTAAAACTTAAAAATCATCCAAATCGATACCAAAAGAAAAATCTGCAATTGCAAACTTTTCATAAATCGTTGCCATGTTGTGTGATGAAGCAATGCAAGGTACATATACGGATCTAAAGCATCATACTTGCAGAGTTCAGGAGGGCAGAATGCTAGCAATGTACCCAAGCAGTAGTGTTAGGATATAACAGCATCAGCGCACAACGATGGCACGATGACAGAGACGTGTAAAATGAAGGAATCAACTACTTTTAGCTCTGAATTCTGATCACAAATCAGCTTACGTTTTCCATCTGGTGCAGAAGTCCGGTTACAAGCACAGTTATGCTATCAGCTTGTCGACAAGGCAAGCAGCATTTGGCAGAGTGCATTCAGCAACAATTCTAACAATTGTAAAGACCGAAGAACGAAATAGAATTTCCTGTTCAAGAACTGGCAAGCATAATACTTACAACAGGGTCTCAGTTTGTCTCTCTGCTCTGGAGAAACTCGATTTACTTCTTTACAGGTACAACAGCTCCAGATCATAGATATCTGACTGGAAAAGAGCCTACTATACAGAACACAACAGTTGTACAGCTCAAAGGGGCAGTTTATATAGTTGATCAGATCAGTCATAGTACCGGAGAAGGTTGATCAGCTGAGGTATTTTTGCAGATCACCATGGCTCGAAGATTAATTAAGCATGCAGAATCTGGCTGCTTGAAGGTGTCAGATCACTGAATTCCTTAGGGACATCCACATCTTGCCAACAAATGGAGTAGCTTGAACTCCTGCTACCAGAATTGCCGCCACCAGCAGGTTGCTTCTCGACATGCCCAATCGCTACATGGAGACCTCGTCCAACGACAACTATCTTGCTGTCCAGACAACTGACGGAAAAGGGCTTCATAATCCGCTCAGGCATCGGAGGGCCACTGACCGAGTCCCATGAATCCGTCTGCGGATCATAGATCTTAACCTTCATCCTCTCGTACTCCGAAATGACAAACAGATGCCCATCGATGACCACACTCTGCCCCGTCCAACCTTCGCACATTCCAACCGGCATCGCCTCCCACCGGTCGATCTTCGGATCATAAACCTGCCCTCTCGGCGACGAGAAGAACGGCCACGCGCATCCTTCAGTGACATACAGCCTACCACTGATGACAGCAGAGTCCGAGGAGGCCATGTTCATGCCCATACTAGCAATCGGCTGCCAAACGCCCTTATCAGGATCAAGAACCTCCGCAGAATTCAGCTCAAACTGGTTGGTGCTATAGCCTCCCGCGACATAAACCCGCCCATCGATCACGCCGCCGGCAAAGAACGACCGAGCGGCGAGCATCCTTGTAATGACGGTCCACCTGCTCTTGTAGATGTCGTACTTGAGCACCAGGTGCAGCGGGCAGTCCATATCGGAGACGAGGCCGCCGCAGACAAGGAGCGTGCCGTCGCTGGGGATGGCGACGCAGCCGAATCCCCGCGGGCACGCCCGGTCCCGGCACGGCATGGCGGGGATGGCATGCCAGGTGAGGTGGCCGAGGTCGAGCACCTTCCACTGGATCTTCCCCGTGCAGCGGTGGAAGGCGAGGGTGAAGAGCCAGGGCGTGCGGAGGCCCAGCACCCTCCGCTGCGCGAAGAAGCGCGCCTTGTCGACGAGGAGGTGGCGCCAGCGGCGGCACACGAGGCGGCAGGCCGCGTGCGCCTCGACGGGCAGGCGGAGGAGGCAGCCGAGCGCGGCGTCGTCGGGGAGCCCCGGGATGAGCGCCGTCTCCCAGGCCGGCGGCTGCTGGGGCCCCTCCGGGGGCGAGGGCGGCGCGGGGGCGGCGGTGGCGAAGCGGAACTTGGGCGTGAGCGCCATCTGCGCGTCGCCGAGCTTGTGGACGGGGGCCTGGTGGGAGGACACCCGGACGCGGCGCATGCTCCGCTTGCTGCTTCAGCGGCGAGCCTCGTCGCAGGGGAGTGCGTGCTGCCGCTGTTCGCTGGGGGGAAATCCCCAATTCCCCGGCCTCGCGAAGAGATAAAATCCCAATCGCCGGAGGAAGGATCGATAGCAGCCCGCCTGGCAGAGGCAGCCAGAAACCAATCGCCGCGGAGCAGAAGAATGGTGGCGATTCGCACTATCCACACCCTAATCCCCCGCGAATCCACCGCCAATCTCACGAGACGAGGAGGTACGACGAACTGACCTGGAGACCCCTCTTCCTCCGGCGGCAAGAAGAGGGATGACGGTAGCTTCCTTGGGGCCGCCGCCTTCTCCTGGGCTGAAGCCGAAGCGGCGACGAGAGGGGGAAAAGGCCTTCACCTCCCCGCCATTGATTGTCTCGACTGGCAACTGACGCTCCAGTTCCAACTACCAGCAGCAGCAACCCGGCAGTGACACCAAACCAGCCGAGACCCGAGAGAGAGGTGGGGCAGAAGAACAAGAAGGGTGAGGTCAAAGCAGCCAATTAGGTCCTCTTTGGCATAGCTCCACTCCACAGCTCCAGCGACTCTAGCAAAAAAAATAGCCAAACATCCCAACTTCAAAACTCCATAGAGCTGCCAACTCCATGGAGCTGTAGTAGTGCAAATAGGGGTGGAGTTTTGGAGCACCTCTTTTGCTGCTCCAAAACCCCTACTTTTGAACCTCCTCGTGGAGTTCGTGGGTAATTATCCACCACTGCCATCGATTACACGGAAAAACGGTTCGTTTTCTTTTATTCCTCTCTTCCCGCCGCGATGCCGCCCTCCCCTCCCTCCCGCCGGTGTATCCACCGCGGCCCCAGCGACGCCGCCGCCGCCGGCAAGGGCGGTCTGATCGCAGCGCGCGGAGCCGGTACCCACCGCCACCACGCGCCCGCCGCCGCCAGCGCCAGCGCCACCTCCTCCTACTCCTTGTCGCCGGAGGGAGCGGACCCGGCGCTGCCCTTCCCGTCCTGGCAGCCTCTCCCGCGCTCCCTCCCGAAGCGCCGCCGCGCCGGTATGAGCACCTCCGCCGACGACGCCTCCGTCCCCGCGCTGCGGATGCGGAGGACGACGGCGCGCATGACGTGGCCCCCGGAGCGGACGCCGAGGTGCGGTCTCGCCGGCAGCGACGGCGCGCTCTCCTCGCCCAAGCCTCGCGGCCTGACGCGGGAGGAGGACTACCTCGGGTGGTTGGGCTCGCTGCGTTCGAGGCTGCAGCCACGGGGAGCTAGCGCCAGCGCGCCTCCGTTGCCGATGGCGTCGTCCACGGCTCGGGTCCCGCCCCCGCGACGCAGCGGCGGCATCAACGCCTCCGCCTCCAGCACCAACGTCAGCCCGGACGCACTCCCTGGCACTCCTAAGGGTTGGCCTCAGGCGTCGGCCACCTCGCGCCTTGCTTCTGCTCCACCGGTTCTGTCCGCGCTCGCCACCGCGTTCCTTGGAGCTCGTCGTCACCCGCCGATGACCAAGCAGCTCACAGGGACTCGTAGTACTTCTCTACGGCCGAAGGCCAAGCTACCCACCGGGTCCGATAGTGCTCTTCCTCCGCTGCCGAAGACCAAGCCGACGACCCCTGACCCTCCATTGCAGACCGGCCTGGCACCTCCGCGCCCTTTACTGCCTACGTTTGCTCACAGAATCATCGAGGTACTTTGTTTTTTATCTACCTGCTAATTGTTGGAAGAAACCATGCACCCACGATAGATAAATTAACATCGATAATTTTCAGAGCCTGATAGAGTTGGTGCTCTGTTTGCTCTAATTATGTTATCTGATCGATCAATTATTAGCCCTGCAATTGATCTAAGCACAACCATATCCATCGATCATTGTCCCTAGTACAACAACTCTATTCCAATGGATATGGATATCTTTCTGAAAGTTGTTTGTCTTTTGTGCAAATGTTTAGAGCCTGTTGCTGCATCAGTAAACTAAATTTGCTGCATTGTCTGATTGTCAATGACAGGTCTTGTTCAACCTGAACTACGAGGTAGATCAATTGGCATACTTTGCAGTAAACTTTTAATGGGAGCTCTATGTTCAGACTGATTTTGTTCTCTGCTGGATAAATTAGTAACACTCTGCAATTGACCTTAGCACAAACAGACGGATTGGATTCAGTGTTGTCACAAACAAACAGGCCTGGCCCACCTGTAAGAGAAAGAAGAGAGAGGGGAGGGGTAGAGTTGAAATGAAGTTAGAAGTTTTAAGGGGCTTTCTGCAAATAAACTTATAGCTAAAAAGAGTATGACATGTGGGTCCTGCGAACCAAGGGCAATGATGGTAATACACCCTCAAAACCCTCTTTTTTGGAGCTGGGGGCACACTTCATGCCAAATAACCCATCCAGCCAACTCCAACTCCACCCAGAGTTAGCTCCATCTGAAATTTTGGAGTGGAGCTGCTCCAGGTGGAGTTGGAGCCATGCCAAACAGACCCTTAATACCACCACTACTCCACTAGCGTCTCGAACGCAATGCGATTTCTTTTCATTTTCTTTTTGTTTTTTTATCACAAGAGAAACACCTCGTCTCTTCTTGTTCGGTGGGCGGGCCCCACCACACGCTGCGTTCCCCCGACTCCTAGTATCTCCTTTTTTTATTTCAAAAAAAGTATCTCCTTTTTTCTGCCACATTTTTGGTCGTGCGAGAAAGGCAGAAACACATACGTCACCTCCTAGTATCTCGTCCTGACAGTGAGGTAACAGGACATTACTTCTCGCAGTATTTTGTTTTCTTTTTTTTTTCTCGCTGTGGAGAAAAGAGAAAGAAAAAAAAGAAAAGGAGGTTCTTAATTTTTCTTATTTGGGGTGGGGGTTTAGGTGTAGTTGCGTGAGTGGGAGGGGGGTTGGTGAGAGAATCTACCTAATGGAGGATTAGCGCGGGACCAGCTCGCTGATCGCGACGGGAAAATGAACCGAGTCAACAGCTGGTGCCACCGAACTTGCCGCCGTGTCTTGACGAGAAGAGACTGTCTCCATCTCTCTTAACAAATACTACTAACAACGGAGGGGGACGTATCAGCTCTTAGAAAAAAAATCTTCTTAAATGATGTAGGAGTGCTCCTGTTTTTAATAAGGGAGTGTCTACATGTCACCTGGTTGATTTTGTGTTATGTTTTCAACCATTTTTTGCACCAATAGAATGTTGACATGTTAGCAGTAGCCTAGGAAGGAAAAAGTGGTTGATACACACAACTAATATCACTCGGAATCTGGAACAAACCGCACTGCAAAACTGATTGATAATGAGCACGATTATCACCCAGATTCCGTATGCTCTTCTCATTATTTTGTGCACATCTAACTGTCCCCACTGATTCATGAATGAGCTGGTCACATGCCCCCTCCCTGTAAAACTGATTAACTGATGAATGGAAAGATGAATAAGCGAATTCATCTAGAAGTTACTAAACTGAACACTAACTACAAAATGGTGGAAATTAATAAAATATGTAAAAGATACACTAAAATTAACCAAAAGAAACTGATTGAATAGCATAGATGACATATGCGCAAATGGATTATATTTTTAGAAGAATAATACATTATACAAAGAAATAGATTATCCCCTAGCTAGAGAACTGGAACCAAACATGAAGGCATGAAGCAAAGGAACCAAGCATGAGGCTAGTTAATGTCACACATTATTCAGTTAATGAACCTTGACACTAAGGTGGAGACTTGAAAATGAAAAGTAAATAAATGAACACTGAATATTCAGTTAATGTCACAAATGATATAGCACTGACTGAATTGGACAATGAATAAGACTAAAATGATGGAGACAGAACACCGAATAAGATTAAAAATGACTAAAAGTTTAAGGAATATGGTACTCAAAATTGAACCATAACACTGATCAATTAATTGAACCATGACCTTCAGTACTGGATGATCCATGTAGTTAATATATGTGGTAGGGTCGTAGGGACTACAAACTGAACAATGAATAAGACCGAGCATTTAACCAATGTTAACTGAAAATGAAACTCAAAATTGATAACACTTGAACAAGCATAGGTGATAGGTGTAATAGAAGTGGTTTGACATAGAGCATAGCAGCTTCAAATACATGGTACTCTGGATGCTCAGGATACAAGAGGAGACCAAACTAATTATCACAGGAGTTATCCAACAAAGAAATCCCCAAATTAGAGTTTAGACAAGCTAATAGTTTGTTAGTAGGTTGTGTTGCATACATGGATCAATCTTCCAAAGCCTGTACAGGTGTTAAGGATGTATTTAATCAGTTAGTAAAATCTTCAGACCATGATGGCCTCCGCGACAGCCACCACACATGTCGCCGCCGCAGCAGATTGACCATAGTCGCTTACTCGCTTTGCCCCTGATGATTCCTCTACTCGGGCTCCTCACTTTCTCCCCCAGATCCTGCGGTGCTAACAGGCTGGTGCTGCCACTACTTCCTTCGTCTCTAATATCTTCTCCACGGTGACGTATATGGCAGCGCCACACTCTCAAATAGGAGCGCGAAGCTAGGCAAGAAAGGGACAATGCCACACCCTTCACCGCCGGTCGCATCGAGCCTCTCATCCTGAACAGAGACAATCAACAATGGACCAACTGATGAACAAAAATCAGCCCAACAAGGCAACAAACAACATCATGCTTTGCCAATCTAATAAAACCTGAACAAATCTTGATATGATCACAGCCGTAGAAAAGTGATTGAAAACAGAGACGAAAATCAACCGAGTGTTATATAGAAATTTCGTTTAATTAAAAGTTAGCTCAGTTTGAGAGAAATAACTCAACAACGGACGGCCGAAGATAGAAGTTGGGCCGGCCTAATAAACAAGAGACGACACGACAGCAGCAGCAGATGATGGGGAGGGAGCGGCAAGGGAACGAGCTGGGCTGAACAATGTGGATGGGTCAGGAAGAAGACGGACATCCCCCCACAGGCTACTGGGCCGAGTTTCTGCGGCCTGTGACAACGTTGGAGGGCCCAAATGGAATACGAAAGTTTGGGGCTGGCTGGCTGATGTCCTCCTGGCCTACGGAGCAGATGCCGCCATGGCCGCATGGCGTTTCCAGGCCAGCCGACGGCGACCGGACTGGACCGACCACCTGTACCAGCGAGCGCCGGGCCACCGGGCCACCGAGGTAGGCGGCAGCCAGCCACGGTTGCCGCCACCGCACCGCGGCCCTACGTCGAGGGATCGCGCAACCAACCACGCCCCTCTTTTTCTGAATCGAGACCCCGGCCCTGCCACGAAAGCTCTGCACACACAGGAGCGGAATCGGACGAAAGCTTGGACGGGTCGAGCGCGACAACAACAGATGCAAGTGCCATCGGTGTCGTCGCCCATGGCTGGGGCCCTGCTGGGAGGGGAGCAACAAGGAACAGCGACGGGGAGGGAGCTGCAGCGCCCGCGCGGCGTCGGTTTCCGACGAGCCTTGTGGCGGATACTCATTGCGAGCAGGCAGGGCCTGGCGTGCTGCCAGGGGACACGTGTCGTCACGTCACAGCGGGTAACGATTTGATTGCAGATTACTTCAAGGATATAGTATTGAGAATATAGGCAAATATAGTATTAAATTTCGTATAAAATAAAATACGATGAACATAGGACCCGGCATGCATAGATCTAACATATTAGACATCACATATAACATAGCTAGAATCTCGGGATACATGCTCAATAAATAGATCAGATCACAGAACATATATTGAGTCTTGGCTGGAGGGTTGACGATGATGAACTGCCGCTGCTGGAGACGACGAAGACGGTTGGCCTCAGAGATGACAGAGTTGGGTGAAAGACGTACCGTGGTGAAGACTTTTGAGCAATCGTACAGAGCGCTTCCCAAAACCTTATTCACCCTCTCACGGTGAAGGATCCCAAAAGCGAGGGGTTCCGAAGACCTGCTCTCCCGTTCGCCGGTGCACACCGGCGGGATGGAGAAGGTTACGGTGACAGCGTAACAGCGAGAAGAGGCAAAATCCTAACTGGTTTGATGTGTTTTTCTTTTATGGAGGCCGATGATATATATAGGAAAACTAAACCGACCGTGTTGGCGATCTAAACCGATTAGATTTAGGGTTTAGGTTTCCATATCTCGTCCAAGTCACCAAAAATAAAAACTGCAAAAGAAAGCTACGCTCCCGCAAGGTGAGGAGCCGGATTTCGGTGAACCATTCACACAGGTGCCGCACGCCCATGCCCTCCGCCCCGAGCTAGGCGAGGTGGGGCGTGCACGCTCGTGTGATGTTTCTCTTCTCTCCCCCATCATATAGCTTGGAGAGGTGGAGACCGCCTCCATATTTATGTTGGCTATTCCACCCCTTCACTAGCAAGGTGGGACTAAAGTTTGCAGTATTTCCTCTTACACACATGGGCCTTTGAGATTTATAGGGATTCCTGAAATTTCCAATGGGTCAAGCCCATTAATTCCAGCATAGGGTAGAGAAAGGAATCCTCTACATTCGAGCAAGTGAGAGATGTGTTTTTGGTAATCATCAAAAATATTTTGGTATTAGAGATAAAATTAGTAATCTGCTGGAACATCTCTCATTATAAAAGAATAGTTATTGAGGGAAAGAAATTAGTAATTTGTTGGAGATGCTCATAATTATACTATAATATTCTAAATAGGCAATTATGAACCTTCTCTAATATCTAGAATGGGCTTCCACAATTTTCAGTTCATGAACATCCGAGTTAGAGTTTAACACTTTTCGCCGAAAAAATAAATATTAACACGACCAAACCGGATGCCAGCATGGCAAAAATAACTTCAGCATATGTTATTATAAGATTATTTTACAAATTTTATTAACATGACTGGATGGAAAGAAAGAGAATACTTATGCCGTTGATTCGGATACGTGAAAAAAGATGGCACACTTTTTAAAGAGTTGATAAAATGTAAAAAAAATAGTGAAGCTATAAAGGCGGTGTTTAGACCTTTACCTAAGAATGTCGGCACACATTTGAAGCATTAAATATAGATTAATTAAAAAACTAATTTTAGGACTCGCCTGTAAATAGGGAGATGAATTTATTAAGGCTAATTAATCCATCAATAGCACACGTTTACTGTAGCACAACATTGTCTAATTATAGACTAATTAGGCTCAAAAGATTCGTCTCGGAAAATACACCTAATCTGTGATATGATTTTTTTCGTCTCCATTTAATATGACATGCATGTGCGAAAATATTCGATGTGACAGTTTTGGGTGTAAAATTTTTGAATCTAAACAAGGCCCAACTACGAATCAATGATGAAGTCAGAATCGATATGCAACGTATCATTAGTCTTTATTTAAAAGTTCATGGCATTTTCAGAAAGCTCGCAACATTTTTTTTAAAAAAGATTTCAACAGCCATTTGAACCTAGTTCAACAACTTTTCAAAATCACGAAAGATGTTAGTAGTAGCAATCTCCAACAATGGAGCTGTCTTGTCGTGACTTGTGTGGGTCATGGTGCCGCCGTCCTACCCTTTCTATAAATAGTAGAGTGGCTCATCCATCCACTCACAGCACAGCTCTCTCCTCAATCCTTTTATGGAGTAGCAGCTGTAGTCGAATCGTCGATAGGACCCGCAGATACATGTCTGCATGGAGTCCTCCAAACGTGCTCCAGCTTCTCCGGATGCACGCGGCGGCGAAGGCGGCGGCGCGCGGCTGTTCCCGTGCCTGTTCTGCAGCAAGACGTTCCTCAAGTCGCAGGCGCTGGGCGGGCACCAGAACGCGCACAAGAAGGAGCGCGTCGCCGGCAGCGGCTGGAACGCCGCCTTCGGCACCTCCTACGCCGCCGCGGTGGAGCTCGACGCGCTCGCGGCCGCCGGCAGCGCGCTCCCCGCCGCGTCGTCGATGTTCGTGGCGGGCGCCCATGGCCAGCGCTCCGGCGGGGCTGCCGCGGGCGGCGCCAGGGCTGGGGAGGCGCACAGGGACGCCGCCGCCGTGGCGCTGCGGCGCTTGGAGCTGGAGAGGTCGCGGTGGACCGCCGGCCACGTGCCGGCCCTGCGCGGCGGCACCGAGCACGACGGCAGCAACGACGGGTTGATGGGTGGCGTGCTCAACTGGAGCAGGAGCACACATGTACAGCGGGACGCCACCGCGGCGCCGGAGGAGACCACGACGGCGGCCTCCGGCGGCGGCGGCGAGGAGCCCGACCTCGAGCTGAGGCTCTGGCCAGCTTCTTCACGACCGTGAGGTAGCCAGCGTTCTTCGTGTGGCGTGCCTAGTACGTGTTCTTCATCGTCTTGTATGGTTGCTCACCGCTGTCGATCAGTCGATCAGTCGTGTTGCTTGCTTGTGTGGGTGCTGGATGGCGAGCATGCATCTACATACCGTCCTCGATCGATACTGTATACAATGGGTTGCTTCTCGCAGAAGAAGAAGAAAGTACATATATATCCTTAATTAATTAGCTCGTTTGATCTTCTCTCGTAACAAAACGCGCGCGGCAAATAATGGTAGCTAGCTCTTGCCATCCGCTTAAAAGAGGAAGAATCAACAATGAAGAAGAGTTGCTGCTAGCCTAAATGTGATCATCTACCACAGAATAATGCCATGCCGGCACTGATCACAGCCGCCGCCCCAGCAGCTCTCGCTAATAATCACCTGTTGCTCCAGCTCCATGTGGATGCCGGAAACTTGGAGCTGAAGCTGAAGTCGACCCGTAGCTAGGTCCGGGCTCCACACATCATGCATAAGATTCTGTTTGGATGGTCTAATTATATAGGACTAAAAATTAGTCCGATTTGTGATAATAGACTAAACATGGACTAATTCAGAACTAGTCAAGTTTATTGGAGTCAAACTATCAATTAGCCATTATCTACGCAATTAGCTAGTTTAACCATCAGTATACGTTTAATCATGATTAGTTCGTGATAAATTTAAGGACTAAAAATTAATTCTAGGACCAAACGAGACCGACCCAAGTCGCGCTGACTCTTCCAAGCAAGCAGCTTGCATTGGCGACGATGACTTTTCTTCCATTGCGCCTAGATTGGATTGCGGATCGGACAAAGCACGTCCACTTCCACGACGGGTGGTGTCACGTGGGCACGCACTGCGTCTGCGTGACAGCAGCTGCTGCAGGCAAGGGGACCGGGCGCAGGATCGACAGTACGTACGTGCCTGCTGCCTCTGTTGGATTATATTATTCCTGATGATGACGCCATGCGCCATCGTATTAAGCAGTGTGTACGTACGTAATTAGGATAATGATCGATGTGCTCTTGCGCACCGTGTTATTAAGCGCTCTACCCGTTCCACGTTTCGATTTTTCTAGATTTATAGTTATAGTTTTTACTTATATGTGTATCTAAACATAGGCTCTGGCATATCGTGGCAGCCCTAATATGGTGACACGTAGGGCGAGAAACCTAGCTTGCTTGCTTGCTGAGAGTGACGGGGGAGAGAGAGGGAGACCCTGCTGTCAATCGGCAGTGAGCTGAGGGAGACACCTGCATGCGTCAGCATCCATGACGACCGGCCCGCTGAGATCATTGGATGCATGTACGCCTATCTGCATTCCTTTCTTCATCATCTTAGGCGGCGTTTTGCTTGGGTTCGACTCGTTAGTGCATGATGATGAGCATGTTTGATGCTTAATAGCATAACAAGGCGTGAGAATTTGTGTAACGTGGGTAGCCAAACTCATCGTAGCCACGACTGCATGTTATATACTCCTAACACGTGCAGGAGATTGAATCTGTTACAATCTGGTTCAGGTTGTTACTCGGCTATACAATGGTGTCCGACTATGACTCTATCCGAGTACAATAAACATCTCTAGACAATCTAGATTACAAGATTCAGAACATGTTTAAGTCTATAACTCTATCTCTAACAACCTCCCTCAATCTCAACTTGATTTCTTTCGCAAGTTAAGATTGTGCTTGAAATCTTCGAACCGTCGAGTAGGAAGAGACTTTGTGGATCCATCGGCTAGTTGATCTTTGGAAGGTATGAACCGAACCTGGAGCTGTTTCTTAGCCACTCGCTCTCTGACAAAATGAAAGTCTATCTCAACGTGCTTAGCTCTTGCATGGAAGACTGGATTAGCAGACAAATAAGTGGCTCCTAAATTATCACACCACAACACCAGAGATTCATCCTGTTGTATTCCCAGCTCGGTTAGCAAAGATTCAACCCAAATAATTTCAGCCGTAGCATTCGCCATTGACTTGTATTCAGCCTCGGTACTAGACCTTGATACAGTGGGTTATTTTCTTGCACTCCATGAAATCAAATTTGGTCCAAAGAAAACAGCAAAACCCCCTGTTGATCTTCTATCATCTATGCTGCCGGCCCAATCTGCCGGCCCAATCTGCATCGGAGAAGGCACTAACTAGCCTGGAATCTAATCGACAAATCCTCATTCCAATATCTGAACTGAACCTCACATATCTTAAGATTCTTTTAACTGCTGGCCAATGAACACTAGTAGGAGAATGCAAATATTGGCACACTTTATTTACCGAGAAGGACAAATCAGGTCTAGTCAATGTGAGATATTGTAAAGCTCCAACAATACTCCTATATCGTGTTCCTTCTTGTCCAAGCAATTCTCCTTCATGCTTTGTTAATTTCTCCGAGGCAGATAGAGGAGTAGGTGATGGCTTGCAGCAGCTGATGGCTTGCAGCAGCTCATACCGGCCTTCTTTAGAATATCCAGCGCATACTTTTCTTGTGACAATAAAATACCATAGTTCTCCTTCTTTACTTCGATCCCCAAGAAATAACTTAGATCACCTAGATCCTTTAATGCAAAATCAGATTTGAGATCCCTTAGTAGTGCTGAAATAGCTTCTGAAGATGAGCTGGTCACAATTATATCATCAACATATATCAACATATAAATTGTGATGCCTCCCTTGCTATATAAAAAAAGCGATGTATCTGATTTTGAAGCTGTAAAGCCTAGGCTATAGAGCTTGGAACTCAATCTTGCATACCAGGCCCTTGGAGCTTGTTTAAGCCCATAGATAGCTTTATCAAGCTTACACACATGTAGTGGTTTATGAGGATCTTCAAACCCAGGTGGCTGCTTCATGTATACCTCTTCTTCCAGAATACCATGTAGAAACACATTCTATACATCTAGTTGTCTCAAGCACCAACCTTTTGAAACTGCAATAGAAAGAACCAATCTTACCGTAGCAATTTTAACAACAGGACTAAAGGTGTCCTCATAGTCTATGCCGTATCGTTGCTTGAAGCCTTTTGCTACTAGTCTGGCCTTATATCTATCTATTGTTCCATCAGCTTTCCTTTTTACTTTGTAAACCCATTTGCAGTCAATTAAATTTCTATCCCTGTGAGGAGGTACCAGATGCCACGTCTTATTTTTGAGAAGTGCATCATATTCCTGCTGCATAGCTTCCTTCCACCTTGGTTCTTCTAGCGCCTCATGAAAGGATTCTGGTTCCCCTGTAGCACAGAAGTTTCCGTAGCGTACTGTTCCATCTGTAAATTTCCTAGGCTTCACAATTCCATGTTGCAACCTGGTTCTTGGACGCTGAGGTGTTTGTATCGGAGGGAGAGATTCACCTGCAACAGGAACTGTTAGGGGTATGGAACCAGAAGTGGAAGTAGACTCGGACTGAGTTGATGTGGCCGTAGGAACTTGTGCCGCAGACGATCCTCGGAGTCCTGATCCGCTCCCAGGCACACGCGCCGGAGAGCCGCTAGCATGAGGGCTGGACGCAGGTGGAGAGGAAGAGGACGTGCCGGCCTCGCCGTCAGGTGTTGTCGCTGCCGCTGGAGGATCATCCTCAAGTGCTGCTCCTGCACTGTTATAGCCCAGAGGAGTCCATGATAATTCACGTGACAAACGGTCCTGTTCTTCATTGATTTGAGCCAGATTTTTTTGTGTAGCATCCTGCTGTTCCTATTCATCATGCGACACATCTCCACTGGGGGAGTCATTAGCAATATTAGGTGCAAAATAATTTACATCCTCCGCATCTGCATTCCTTAAATTTTCAGGTAAAAGAGGAATTTCTTTTCTAAGGAGGGCTCCTGCATTTTGATGCATGCTAGCAAAGGGGAAAATGGTTTCATCAAAAATGACATCACGTGAGATATAAACACGTCCAGAACTGGGCTCAAGACATTTAAAGCCTTTGTGCAAGGAGCTATATCCAAGGAAAACACACCTAGTGGATCTAAAAGAGAGCTTTCTTTGATTGAAGGGGCGCAAATTGGGCCAGCAAGCACACCTAAATATGCGCAAAGCCTTGTAATCAGGTGTTTCGCCGAGAAGAAGATCTGTAGGTGTGTGATAATCTATGACTTTGCTCGGTGTGATGTTAATGAGATAGGTGGCCGCTAGAAAGGCTTCATCCCAGAATTTTAAAGGCATAGACGCATGGTCAAGAAGGGCAAGACCAACCTCAACAATATGACGGTGTTTTCGCTCAACGACACTGTTTTGTTGATGAGCATGAGGGCAGGAGACTTGATGGGAGATTCCTATTTTTTGAAAGAAGGAATGCAATTTCTCGTATTCACCACCCCAATCTGTTTGCATGGTGGCAATCTTCCTGTTGAATTTGTGCTCAACCAAGTTTTGAAAATTATGAAAAACTTGGAAGACATCAGACTTATTCTTTATTAAATAGAGCCAGACAAATTTACTAAAGTCATCAATAAATCTTACATAATAACAATGTTTTCCAACAAAGATAGGCGTCGGCCCCCAAACATCCGAGTGAATAAGTTTAAGGGGAACACTAGAAGCAGTATTGGATCTAGAGTATGGTGGCTGATGACTTTTAGCCTTTTGACAAGCATCACAAATAGACTCGACTTCTGAATTAGAAAAAGAAATGATGAACTATAGGAAAAAGATGGGTGGCCAAGGCGACTATGCCATCTTGAGGTAGAGGGTTTGACAGTTCCAAAAACTTGTTTATCAGATAGGGCTTCGTGCAACAGAAGAGGATAAAGTCCTCCATGGCATCTACCGTGATGAAGAATTTTCTTCGACACCTGATCCTTGATAAGAAAGAAATTTGGATGAAATTCAAGGAAGGTGTTGTTATCTGAAGTTAGACGATGGACATAAACAAGATTTTTATGGGCACTAGGAACATGAAGAATGTTTTTAAGGTGCAGATCACGATTAGGAGTATGTAAAATTAAATGATCAATATTGTTAATTTTCATACCTGCTCCCTTGGCGGAGTGCACCTGATCTTGCCCATTATACTTGTCACGGACAGTCAGCTTCTCCAAATCGCTTGTGATATGATCTGAAGCTCCACTGTCCACGTACCAGTTTGTATCCACACCATAACCAGTCGTGGCCGAGCCCGCCATCTTGCTTGTGCCTTGGTATGACTCGTCATATCGATGCCAGCACTCAGCAGCTTCATGATTTGGCTTGCCACAAATCTGACAGAGGACCTTGACGGTGCTGCTTTGTGAACCTTGAGGTCTGAACAATCCTCCTTGGTTGCTGTTGCCACGACCACCAGAAGAATGTCCTCCACGTCCACGACCACGAGAATTCCCGTGACCACGAGAACCACCTTGTCCTCGCAAGGCTGAGTTTGCTGAAGATTGAAATTGGCCGCCACTGCCATTGCCTCCAGATAGCATCTCTAGTCGTGACTCATATGCCACAAGTTGAGCATACAGATCACTTAGATTGATAGGATCAAAGCGTCCCATAACAGATGACACAACAGGGTTGTAGTCCATATCAAGGCCGTTTAATATAAACGAAACCATCTCAGGATCAGTGATCACCTTGCCTGCAGCTGCAAGATCGTCGCCCAGAGTCTTCATCTTGTTGAAGTACGCCGAGAGCGTCATGCTTCCCTTCTTCAGGATGGTCAGCTGCATGAACAGATTCATGACGCGAGCAAGTGAGCGCGCCGAGTACATCTTCTCTAGGGTGGACCATTCCACTGCTGCAGTATCCTGTGTCACAACTTGCGCCAGGACTTCCTTGTGGAGAGAGTTGAACAAGTAACCTAGGACCTGCTGGTCCTTTGCTATCCATGAGTCATACTCTGGATTGGCGATGATTTGGTTCTTGGCATCCTTCTCAACTTTAAGAGTTTTGGAAGGTGTCGATGTGGTTCCATCAAGGTAACCCATCAACTGAGCTCCTCTGATCGCCGGAAGAAATTGAGCCTTCCATAGCGTGTAGTTGTCCCTGGTGAGCTTCTCGGAGACACCAGGGCCGAGGGAGGACGGCGTGCTTGATAAAGACGACGCCATGGCTAGGTTGATGACGAGATAGTTGTATTTGGAAAGAAGTTGGCTCTGATACCATGTGAGAATTTGTGTAACGTGGGTAGCCAAACTCAGCGTAGCCACGACTGCATGTTATATACTTCTAACACGTGCAGGAGATTGAATCTGTTACAATCTGGTTCAGGTTGTTACTCGGCTATACAATGGTGTCCGACTATAACTCTATCCGAGTACAACAGACATCTCTAGACAATCTAGATTACAAGATTCAGAACATGTTTAAGTCTATAACTCTATCTCTAACACAAGGATCATGTAATAAGGTCCAGCTTCTGATGAGATTGTCTTCCATCACCTGTACGAGGGAGATCCTTGTTGTTGTCCTGGAATGACTGTGTAGGGGTTGCCCTCGCGATTGCGTTGCGAGCCGGCCGGCCGGCAGAGCCCATGGGGGTTTAGGTGGTGGTGTCTGCTATGGTGCGCGTGCGTGGTCCTAACCAAAAATTGTGTGAATTATTATATTGCCTGGCTTCGACGCTGACCACACACTCGATTCCTGTCCTGTCCTGTATACAGTTAGTTAGTGCACACATACTGGTGTTTCTTGGCTGCTAGCTAGTTAGTGCAGTTTGCATGGATGTGTAAAGGTAGTGGTCCGGCATGGCATCTCTTCTCCGAGCAAATCGAGCAACAGAGGGTAGAGATGCAGCTTGTTGTGATGGGCACCCTTTATGTGCATTTAGTTTTGGAAGTTTTGTTTTTAAACATACCTGCATTAATATGATAAAGAAACGTACACATGCACATTCTAGATGGATACAGAGGGAACAGTTGTCCAACTAAAATTACACAAAAGACCCTAGAAAGAGGAAAAATTACAATCAGACCCTTAGGATATTTTGTGCTTTGCCGTGTACACCTCTTGTCTCCCACCGCCGTCGTCGCTGAAGCCACCACCAGAGTAGGAGAAGAATAGCAAGAGCTAGCACCGATGCCAGACGAAGTACCATTTGCACAAAGGGTTTGAAATGAGCCGCAAAGAAAACATGCAGAGAAGGAACATCAACCGGGGACGCACCCCATACTTCATCGGCCGTGGACCTGCACACTAAGCCGGCAAGCGGCAAGAACAGAGCACAGATCCACCCACCAGACGAGCACTAACCCACCAGCCATCTCTCTGTAGTGAGCTGTCGACACCATATCTGGTCGGAACGCCGAGCAATAAACTCCAAATCCGCACTAGCCCGCCACGAGAGCACAGCAAGCCAACCGGAAACCAAAAGAACAGCCGGTAGCCAAGCCCCACCGTGGAGAAGCACGAGAGCATAACTAATCGTCTGCTTCTACCACCACCAGGGATGACACCGACGTCACCGCTGCTGCTGAGGGAACAGGGAGGAAATAACATAACTGGGAGAGCAAGATCTACCCTATCTAGATTTAGACTAGGAGGAGATATGTACACCGGCAGCTTCAATCCTCATTCCCCATCCTCTCCGGCACCGATCTGGCTGCTAGAGAGGAGGGGGAACAGAGGAAATCCGCTCCAGAGGCAAGTTGCCCTCGTTTTTCCTTCTCTCAACTGTAGCAGAGGAAGGGACGAGAAGAGGCAAAAGGGTTTACTAGTTTTGGGGTTAAAGACATTCAAAGATCAATATTTTTCAATGTACGACTTTTACGGAAGATTTGCTTGTTGGTACATGTGCTAAAGGTTCTCAGTGATGAAATGCTTGTGATGATTAGTTGAGGGTACCTGTTTGGTTCACTACTTATGAGATCAATTATATTTGGTAACACAAGTCCATTTTTGACCTTCCAGCTGTCGTCGTAGGAATATGTATGATATGGCACTACTCAAACTTCAAAATTGAATATATATATATATATATATATATATATATATATATATTATACACACCCGATAGTTGGGTGGTAAAAAGTGGTCTCATTATTCCTTTTGTTTGTGGCATTATATTTCCGGTTGTTTCTCTTTTAAAATAATGTGCAGCTATTACATAAACCAGGCATCTCCCATTGATCAACATGGTTTCACAAGTGCCTAGAACTCAATCTGAGATGAGCACATTTAACGCCATGGATAATTAGTTGTACGTGACAGAAATAGGTATCCATGAGAAGCAAAGCACCATCTAATGCGAGCATTTTGCCAGCAAACGCTAGCCCGGTTGGTCTAGCGGTGCGCATAGCACCTTGCCGGCCAGAGTTCGATTCCTCACGGGGGCGGATTTGTTGGCCGGAGGTGGCGCAGTTTATTTGTGCGTTGAAAAAAATTCCCTCGCCCGCTCCACTTCAAAGCACAAGTCTAAGGCCGGTCCAATCTCACATGGGCTGCGGTGCCGCTGTGTATCGGTGGAGTAGGGGTTCGGGAATTTTCTCGACCTGCGTGAGAGGTTGTCTTCTACCTTAATCACAATATCTTCGGGGAGGTCTTACCGGGCGGGTCGAGTTTTTTAATGCGAGCATTTTATTAGAGCGATGATAAGGAAAATCAATACAGAGATCAACATTACAACGAACTAGGTTATTTGTACAAAGACATTCATAGGCATCTATATGAGTTCATCAATCTTAAAATTTTCCAGTCCAATCTTTCATATATAGGCATTCATAGTTGTACGTGACTGTGTGAGTGCATATACCGTGTCTGAGAGCGTTTGCATTCGAACTATATTTTTTTAAAGAAGTTTAATTTATTCCCTTCAAGTATAGCCAAAGTCTGAATAACCCTCTAAACTATAATTTAGTACAATTTACCTCCTAAACTATGTCATTTAGTTCATATTACCTTATAATACAATTTGTCCTTTTTGTTTCTCCATATACAAGTTGAATTTTAATTTCAAATTTTGCAGGGAAGTAGTGGACATCACAATGCATAATAAAAAAATATTATACTTTTTTATAGTTATTTTTCATATAATTTTGTACTCCAATGATTAATTATCCTAATCTATCAAAATAATGATAAAAAAATATGATGTATTTTTTCGAACTCTTAGGGGGTTATACGGACTTTGGGTATAGTTGAGAGGAGTAATTTAGACTTTTTTCTTTTAAAAAAGCTCATGTTAGTGTAGAGAATGGAAGATTTTGATTCCTTGCTCCTAAATTTGGGAATAATAAGCTAGCGCATCTACTTTGCACATCGTTCATTTGATATCCATATATATCGGAAGCAATTCTAATAATTAAAGACTTTAATCTATCTGTCCTTGAAGAGTCCTTGTGACTAAGATGAAACAGATGATTTGTTGTCTCATACGCACGTCCCCATATCTAGCTTGTTTGTGTGTGGAAACATGCCCACCTCAACCGTCGGACGATCCATCCAACGTCTAGTGTGCCACGCTCTGGATTGATTGAACCCTGCCCAAATAAACCAGTCAAATATCGCATGATGTGGTTCTCCTCTATCCACGTCAGATTTGATGGTATTGCTTGTGGCTGCAATTATTCGCAAGATTATAAAGAACCTGTTCATCGATCAGGAAGCATATATATCCAGGCCGATCTCAGATTGTGTAAGCAATAAGTTAGAATATTGTTCATCAATTACATCCCAAAGGCCTTGCTTGTGTGCATGGAGTGCTCATCGTTACCTAGCGCTCCACCACGGCTGGTGGCGGCGGCGGACCTGTCCCTGTCGTTGGCGCCGGCTACCGGCAGCAGAAACGCCGGGGACGTGGGCGGCAAGAACGTGCGCATGTACCCCTGCCTTTTCTGCGACAAGACGTTCCTCAAGTCGCAGGCGCTCGGCGGCCACCAGAACGCGCACAAGGAGGAGCGAAGCACCAGCTGGAACCCCGGCGTCTACGGCGACGACGACGGCGCCGTCGAGACGACAGCTGGAACCACCATGTCCATTCCCACGCTGTCCCACGGTGCCCGCGACGAGGACCCAAGCTTTCGGGCGCAAATGCAGCGACGGCGCGCCGTGCTTTTTGCCCCGGTGAGCATCCGGTGGGTGATGATGAGCGCGGGGGATGAGGGCACCGCCCCCGCTGGCTGCGATGGCACGATCGACATGCTCAACTTTCTCAGGGCATCCGTTGCGCCTGCCAGCCCGGGCAGCGGTGCGGCCGCCGCCAAGGCAGTTGGCGCCGGCGAGGATCTCGACCTCGAGCTTAGACTCTAGAGGACTGCATCAATGTCACCGAGCAGGGCAGCCACGCACGGTGCCACTGCCACCCCCTGATGTGCACCTTGCATTTGCGGTTCATCAGGTATATACTTGTCGCCACACATGCTATGTACCTAGCTGAAGGCTGAAGCTAGCCTGTCTTTTTTTTTATCGGCTGTTGCAGGTTTTTTAGCTGTACATATTTTAAGAAGTTTAAAAATAAACTCCCTGGTTTGCAACACGAAAGAGAATAGTGTGTAGATAAAACCGGGTCAATTCGTTCTCATCTTCTTATTAATACAAGCCGGACGCATATGTGTCCTGGGGAATAGTGTGCACATACGTGTTTAACTTATTTTCATATGTAGAGTTATATTTATTACTACTTCCATTTATCCCAGAATGAATGAAATTCTAAACTAGATCAAACATCCTTATGTTTAACTAATTTTACAGAAAATATTATTAATGTTTATGACTTAATTGTGGACAATATATATGCTCAAGCAGCCTTCGACGTGCAGTTTCTACACCAGCAATAATGGTGGTGAGCGCTGTAGATAGAATAACATTGCTACACAACAACTCTCATCCCTGCTGCCACATCTATGTCGAGCAACTGGAAACGGCTTGGATAAGTTATCCCCGCCGAGTTGCATAGAATGCGTGTGGTAGCGCCCTGATAGTGCTTTCAAGTAGAGGTTAATTAGATAGGCCTAATAATGGTGCCATATAGGTTTCGTGCAACATCCGGATGACATGATTTTTGTAAGATCCTGGTGACAGAGTACTATATATGTTCTTCTCTTTTAATTGTAGGAATGGAAATTCAGTTATCTTTAGCATTTGTTACGTACATAAGTTGCCCCTGGAGCGTCTATATGGTGATCATGACATGTGTCAACTTACTAATTGTATGTTGATACATTACACGCCTTTGTTATTCTTGGTTGATCTATGTGTAATGGTAGCGGTAGAGACATCTATATAAGTAGCGAATCAAAGAGGCTAGTATATAAACCTTGGCAGTCGAGGTCATTATTTATACTCGTTTGTCCTAAAATCCTCACATATCCTAATATTTAGGACCGAGGAAGTATTTTGGAGTAATTAATCAACAATGATGATAACACGGATTGTACTAAAAATTGCACCGGTTGAGTAGCATTTCTTTCCTAGCTAGTATGTCTCATTCCTTTTTTTACAAACAAATGTTTCCGGTGTTGTGGATATTTTTTTGGCAGGGTGTATGATCTTTAGTGATTTATATCCTCATTTCCTTTTGTCTGATATTACATGTTTAAGCGGCATGCCATATTTAGATACGGTATCTCCGTGGGACATTGTACTTATTAGGCGTGTCGGCAAACACACCTCTCTAGACCGGACAATTATTTGTATGTTTTCCTATCACGGTTACAATATCTGTGTCCTCACATGTCGATATGATAAACAGTACACATCAAATCTGTTTGCACATATTATTGGTTGTTTTTCGCTGATCGGCCTTTGTTCGCTTCCCCCCTTTTCCCCTTTTCAGTGGATATATTGCACCACTTGAGGACAAGTCATGGAACTCATGGGTGCATTGTACGGCACAAGAAAAGTCCGGACCATCTTTTTTCCCCCTCCACATATCGTGTTGTTTAAGTGTCGATGGGAACAGCTCACGGTAATAATTTTGTACACTCCCCCACAACAACCCTAACTAATAAGTCCTATCTCGATTGGTAACCATCTTAATTTTGTACCATCTCCCACGTGGTTGTATAAGTCCCCAACTCCCCATGCAGCAAGGTTTTGTTGCCGTAAGACGAATTACATCGTGAACGAGTTAATTTTCTACCACATGTATATAATTACCTACGAGTAAAGTATACCAGCGGTTCTCAAACTTGTCACGCCATGTCATCCCGGCCCCCAAACTTGTAAAATACAGATTTGACTCTCTAAACTTAGCTTCGGGTGTCATTCAGATCCTCGAACTCGCAAATTGCATATTTGACTCGTGCAGTGGCGGAGCCAGGATCTGAGAGTTTCAGGTACAATCGGCTGACCTGGGGATTAAAAGGGAGGTTTGTGGATGGCAGGGGCAGAGCGGATGTGCTGGGCTGAATTGTAGCGTTGAAAATAAACAATTTAGCCCTATATAGCATATACATGCATATATACTTCATATATACTTTATTTTTTGCCACAAAAGTTGGGTATTCCTGGAAATACCCATGCATCATTGTAGCTCCCCGCCCTGTTCGGGTATCATCCAGGTCCGATCCCTAAATAAAAAAATGTATATTTGACCCTCTAAATTTGAGTTTGGATGCATATATCATCTAGATCCAAGATTTAATTTAACCATTATCAATATCTAAAAATTAACAATACAAGTTGAGTTTATTAGATTCCCATGAAAAAACATTCATAATTATTCCTTCATACAAATTATTTGTCAAACAAACTATCATTATGTTGGCCACGTCGACCTAGTGTGAGGTGTCCATCGCCACTGTTATTTACTGGCAACGTCAAAGCAATTAGCAATACTTGTTGTTAGATGATGAGGTGGGACCAAACTCTCGCCAATGCTTACAACGGAGGGGGACATTATAGGGAAGGAGCTCGAGATTGTGTTGCGAACAACGGCGAGAGCCGTGCCTATGGGAAGATAACGAAGGTGTACATGTTGTAAGTTTAGGAATTTAAATATGTAATTTATAAGTTCATGGACCGGACGACACTCGACAATAAGTTTAGGGAGTCAAATATGCAATTTGCAAGTTTTAGAACCAGATTGACATCCAAAGATAAGTTTAGGGAGCCAAATATGCATTTTATGAGTTCGGGACCGGGATAACAAAATGTGATAAGTTTGGGGACTGCTGGTGTACTTACTCATTACTTACGGAGTACCTTAGGATTTACTATGACATGTCACAAAGAAAAACTTCGTAGAATAGATATTTTTGGAGCCGAGCACATGAAAAGCTATAGAAGTTAGTTAAAATATACATAAAAACTAAAAAATTGAGGACCATGATGAATCCCACAAGTTAGCCACTACCACCAATGTGGTGCACCAATCAACTACTAGCTATATGGCCCACCACTCAGCAAACTGCACCTGTATGTAGCTAATAAATCTCGAAAAATATCACCTTTGGCATTGCCTTCCAAGACATTAAAACTTGGAACCTTAGTTCTCATAGGTGTTCGGCGGGAGGAAGCATACCATTTTAAATCAATCGATATGAACGTTTTGAAAAAAATTCTATTTGGTATGTTATTACAGAATTTTGGTATTACAGACTGAATTAGCATAATTCATGGGTGAGGGACCAAAGTCGAGACCTCCGGATATCGAGGAAGTGATTAGATGATATGAACTATAGTATACTTTGCTATGGGAGTGCACAATACATTTCTTTTGACTCGTATTATAAAGCTTATGGTGTTCACACAACAATATGACCATTATTTGATCAAATTATAATTGTGCGACCTCGTTATTGGAACCATGCACGGTTCATCAGTTCACTCGCGATCTCTCTAACCTACGTGTTCAATCATTGGTGGCCGCTCGACGAGAAAACTGCTGGGAACGATCCGCTTGTGCTGCGGTGTGGGCCTGTGGCCGCTTGCTGGTTGCAGCCTTGCGGCATACGACGGCCATACAATGGCTGATGCCTACTTACCAGCTACCTGACAAAAGATTGTACCGCTCGATCTCCCGAAAGGGCAGCTAGCAGCTACAACAACCGCACTCCAGCCCTGCAGGTTTGCTTTATTTGTCCCCAGCGGGTAAACAAAGGCCATAGGTCACATAGTACTATATACGATCCATCTAACACACACACACACACACACACACACACACACACACACACACACACACACACACACACACACACACACACACACACACACACACACACACACACACACACACACACACACACACACACACACACACACACACACACACACACACACACACACACACACACACACACACACACACACACACGTATGTGTCTGTTGCTGCTCATAGAAGAAGTAGGATGGCCGTTGGATCTTCGGATCTTCCTCCGATGGTCTAGAAATCGGCTACTCTATACTCGATCCCCCGGAACACCCAGCGCCGCCGCCAGACGACCCGGTCCGGCACCGGAACCACCGCCAACATACGCCAGCATCACGGCCTCCGGCGCCGGCGAGGAGCTGGACCTCGAGCTGCGACTCTAGACCCGCCCTTCCTTGGGGCGAGAGTTTATTGCTTCTTGACACTACGCATCTTGCAGGGGAATCACTGTCTCTTATTGGCGTCGTAGATCGATCTCTCTATTCCATGTCCCAATGAAGGTTGATAGAGAGAGGCAAACAGTACGAAAAGGACAGATGAATGACGTCGTCGTACTACACAAAGTTGGCATATATGCACACAACATACAAGGTTAAAAATGGGCACAAGTAGTGATCAGTGGTGGCTGGCCTACATGCAACTGTGTCTGTGATATCGAACTGTTTAGCCCATCTAACTACATTATTTCTAGAGGCACTTTCAGTTTGACAGATTTCTTCAAGCATCAAGAGCGTTGAGACGACGATCCATTATTATTACATCATATCCAACTAAGAGCTATCCTTCTCGCCCTACAAGCTGAAATGCTCCTTTATCCTTTTTCTTTCTCTTGGTGCATCCTCTTGTATAAATCCTCTGTGCTGGCGCGCACATCTGAAAAGTATTGCTAGGTGCTGTTATTCGTATTGATTTCACTAAGGAACCGTTTGCATTCCTAGAATTAAGCTGATTAGAATATGTCGGAGAAGAATTTAGTTTGATCTTGGGGTGCTCCATCATGTGTGTCTTAGCTTACTAAAAAAACACTAACTAGAATATGTCTTAGTTCTTCAAGTTTAATTATTTGGTGACCTATATTGTGATTCGGATTTGAGTTAATTATGGCACTACTACAGAACACCACATCGATCTTTAGTATTTGTCCCGGCCACAGTTGGGTCTGGGACAAATCTAGGCATTAGTCCCGGATCCAACGGCTAGAGAGGCAAGAGGTCTCTTTAGTCCCGGTTGGAGCCACCAACCGGGACTAAAAATCTATCTTTAGTCCCGGTTGGTGGCTCCAACCGGGACTAAAAGTTCATCCCTGTTGGTGTTACCAACTCGGACTAAAGACCCTTTAGTCCCGATTGGTGGTCCTTCATGGTTTAGTTAAAAAAAAAGCATCCCAGCTAGAGACCCTTTAATCCCGGTTGCTACAACCAGGACTAAAGGCTGGAATCTTTAGTCGTCCCGAATTCGTAGTCCCCATTGCTACAATCGGGACTAAAGGAGGTTCCGAACCGGGATTAAAGACCGTTTCTGTAGTAGCGTGGATTCAAGATGTACTTTAATTGTGTGTGGTAGTATCAAAGAAGTTTGAATTATTCCAATGTTGAAATGGGATCAACTGTTTACAACTACAAAAGGGAAGAGTTGGAAGAAAAAGGAAATTAATATAAGGGACAAGTGCAACACCCATCACTGTTGACCTTTTCCATCCATTGCGATTGATTTTTTTCCCTATATTATTGTTATTCCAGTGGCGTAAGGTGACGAAATGAACCAATGCGGCTCCTAAAGGCAAAAATGACTTGCCACTTAGTTGCTAGTTGACCAAAGTGATGAAAGTAGCACTAATAAAGGATGACTCGGTTGGTCATTTCTCATTACTTGTAAGTCCACCTATATGTTCGAGTCTCCAACTCAGTACGGGTGCCGGTATTTATGTCTAACTATTTTTTGTTTCATGATGGACAACGATAGTAAGGTGGCTATAATTATATTATTAATTTCAATGTGTACCGCTATAGTCATCTTTGGTTGTTCATATGGGTCGGTTGTGTATATGTACATTTATAGATGCAGGTTTGCGAGGCTCCGCTGCTAGCTTCCTCTGTTCATTTACACCTGGCTGGTTACAGCTTCGTTGCCTGCTTAACCATGACCAGTGACTGAAATCTTTGCTGCCTTGTACGTACACCTGTTGTTGATCATACATCATGCAATCATAGCTAGACTGGCTATAGATTTATTTTCGCTCTTGGAAAGTAATGTCGTGGAATGTTAGAGGCAGTAATTCAGAGGACAAATGGGATTCTATTAGAGACACAATAAATGATGCTCACTGCGATATTGTTTGTTTCCAAGAGACAGAAAGGGCTTTCTTTGATTCTCAGTCTATTAAGCAGTTCTGTCCACGTTATTTAAACAGTTTCGCCTTCACTCCATCGGTTGGAGCCTCGGGTGGTATGTTAACGGTCTGGAATGGAAACAAATTTGATGGCTCAGTTCGTTTTCGAAAATGATTTTGCTCTTTCTATTGAGTTTACCTCTCTGCACTCAGGAATTTCCTGGATCCTCACAAATATTTGTGCTCCCAGTACAGATGCAGGAAGACTTTCTTTTATTGACTGGTTCAATAACATCACCATGCCTGATGATATTGACTGGCTGATTGTGGGTGATTTCAATTTGATGAGGAAAATAGAAGATCGAAATAGGCCTGGAGCTAACATTAATAATATTTTAATGTTTAATGAGGCAATTAGCTCTTTGGGAATAGTTGAGATTCCACTAAAGGGAAGAAGATTTTACTTGGACCAACAGGCAAAACCCTCCTTTACTAGAAAGGCTAGACTAGTTCTTTACATCTATCTCTTGGACCACTAGTTATCCTAACACTCTTGCGCATTCGCTGACTTTGGAAACTTCAAATCATGTCCCTTGCGTCATCATTATTGAAACAAACATCCCAAATGGCCATATTTTCAGGTTTGAAAATTACTGGATGGAGCATCCAGATTTCCTTTCTATTGTACAACATGGCTGGTCCATTCCGGTTTCACACTCTGATCCTGCCAAAGCTTTAACAGCAAAACTAAAGAACCTAAGGAGAGTGCTAAAAGCTTGGAGAGCTACTATTTCTAGTCTGGCAGAAACCATTTCAAGGACAATGCTTATTATTGATTTGTTGGACCTAATGGAGGAGTTCAGAGATTTAGCTCTGCATGAATGGAACCTTAGAGAACTTCTGCTTCAACATTTGACCTCCCTTTTGCGCCAGCAAAAAATCTATTGGAAACAAACGAGGTGATATAAAATGGGTAAAATTTGGAGATGGCAGCACTAAATTTTTTCATGCTAATGCAACCATCAAATACAGGAAAAATACCATCACTTCCCTTACTGATGCTAATAAAAACACTTTCTTTGATCATGGCAGCAAATCAACCCTAATTTGGGAATCCTATAAGGAAAGACTGGGGCAGACAGATTTTAGCCACATTCTCTTTGATCTACCTGATTTGCTAGATCGGCATCAGGATCTCTTCGGGATTTGGAGCAGCCTTTTACTCAAGAGGAAATCGACCAAGTTGTCAGTTCTTTGCCATCAGACAAGTCACCTAGGCCAGATGGTTTTAATACTGACTTCATTAAGTGTTGGCCTATTATCTGCACAGACTTCTACAATGTTATACATGATTTTTTTAATGGTGACATCTGCTTACAAAGTATAAATGGCTCACACATCACCCTCGTTCCCAAGAATGCAAGCCCAATTTCAGTCTCAGACTATAGACCTATCTCTCTGTTGAATTGCTCTATAAAGATTATTACCAAACTTTTGGCTAACAGATTGCAATCCAAGATTATGGAACTCATACATGTTAATCAATATGGTTTCATTAAATCAAGAAGCATCCAGGACTGCCTAGCTTGGTCATATGAATACCTGCATCTATGTCATCAGTCAAGTAAAGAACTGATTATCTTGAAGCTAGATTTTGAAAAGGCTTTTGACAAAGTTGAGCATAAATATATGATTGAGATTATGAAGCACAAGGGTTTTGGTAATAGATGGATCAATTGGATGGAAAATATCTTTAAAATAGAAACCTCCAAAGTTCTACTCAATGGAGTGCCGGGAAAAACTTCTTACTGCAAGCGAGGTGTAAGACAAGGTGATCCTTTATCACCTCTACTTTTTGTTCTTGCTGCAGATTTTCTCCAAACTCTTCTCAATAAGGCAAAAGATGATGGTCTTATAAACTTGCCAATCACACAATGAGTTGGCACAGATTTTCCAATTATCCAATATGCAGACGACACTTTGATAATAATAGAAGGCAACTCCTCCCAGCTTCTGGAGCTCAAACAAATTCTGCACCTTTTTGCCATGACCTCAGGACTGAAAGTCAACTTTTCAAAGTCTTGATGATGCCTATCAATATTTCAGATGAACAGACGGACTCACTTGCTACTGACTTTGGTTGTTCAATTGGTGCTCTTCCTTTCACTTATCTTGGTCTGCCTCTAGGTCTCCATAAGCCATCTGTAAAACACTTCCTACCTCTAGTTAAAATATGCGAAAGCAGATTGCTGGTGACATCCAATCTACTATCACAAGGAGGGCGATTGGTAATGGTAAACTCAATTCTTTCTTCATTGCCAACTTTCTTTATGTCAACCCTAAAGCTACATTCCACTGTTATCAAGCAAATAGATAAATACAGAAAATATTTGCTCTGGCGTGGTGTTGATCTATCAGATAAAAAACTAGCAAAAGCAGTCTGGTCTTTAGTATGTGTCCCAAAGCAGGAAGGTGGCTTGGGTGTCCTGGACTTAGCTACTCATAATGAGGCCCTCTTAATGAAAAATCTACATAAGTTCTTCAACTATGAGAATATCCCATGGGTCCGTCTCATCTGGGATAATTACTACTCCACTGGAAAATTGTCAGGAGCTTCACAAAGGGGCTCTTTTTGGTGGAAAGATATCACCAAATTGCTTACTCAGTTTAAAGGCTTGGCTTCAGCTACTCCAGGAAATGGGAAATCAATTTTTCTCTAGGATGATCTGTGACTTGGAATGGTTCCTAGACTACAATTCCCTGAACTCTTTTCTTTTGCAAAGGACAAGAATATAACTCTACATCATGCTTCTGCGGTACAAGATCCATATAATCTGTTTCACCTTCCTCTCTCGGTGGAAGCACATGAGCAATTAGCCCCTTTTCAGAGTCAGATGGCCCTCAGAAATCCTGATATGCAAGATTCTTGGTCTTATATTTGGGAAAATGGTTTGTTTTCTTCGTAGAGAGCTTATAAGCATATGAAAGGCCATAGAGAGGTTCATGCTTCGTTCAAGTGGATTTGGAAAAGTTCTTGCTAGCTTAAACATAAAATCTTCTTCTGGTTAATCTGTTAAGAAGACGTAATATGCATTTGGAGGATTATAGCTGTGTCTTCTGTTTAAATTCTGATGACAAGACAATTGAGCATCTGTTCTTACACTGCCATTTTGCTCAACAATGCTGGGCCTCCCTCAACCTTGTTACATCATGACAGTCAGCTCTTGACAGCTTTCAAAGACTGAGACATCAGATTGCAAAGGCTTTTTTCATGGAAATTATCATCTTACTCTCTTGGAGTATCTGGATAACCAGAAACAACTACATTTTCAATGCAATGCAACCATCTGTGCAGAGCATGAAATCAGTCTTCGTTCATGAATTTGCCATGGTTCTCCATAGAGCAAAGCAGAAGTATTTCCCTGATATCAAGTTATGGCTAGATAGTGCAACTTAGTGATAGTTTCTTTTCTGGTTCTTCTTTTGCCTTTGTTGTAACTGTACCTTTTCTTGTCTTTTAATATATAACCAGTAGGTGAGCAATCCCCTCCTATTTCATAAAAAAATAGATTTAGTTTCCGTTTGGATCTAAATGCTAATGGATGAAAGTGTTAAGCTTTAGCACTAGATTATCCAAACGGAAGTGCTAATATGGTTGTGTATGAGTGCTAATGTATGCTAAAGTTTAGTGCGATAGCCAGCAGTGTCTCCGATCGAAACGCTGTTGATGATGCCATCGCGTTTTCAGGCGGACGGCGACAGAACGGACCACCAGCGAGCGCTGAACCACAGCCCTAGTGGCACCAAAAATAGCACAGGAATCGAATCGAGCGGGTGAATAAACTAAAATAAAATGGCGGTGAATCGAGGACGTACGACGACAACGACGATGGATGCCCATGGTTCAAGCGACAGGCAACAGCTGCACACCTGCGGTGTCGGTTTCCGGCGAGTCGTACGAGTTACGACGGACTCAATGCAAGCAAGCAGGGCGCCGGCCGGCGTGCCGTCTCCTTTGCTTTTCCGTCCGATTCCCCGTCACGGTACACATCATCTCGCAGCAGCTGTAGTGCTTGCGGCAGACGAAAGTTCACTGGCTAGCAATGCAACCTCCAACAATGGAAGTGCCATGTCGTTGTGAGCTGCGGCGATGACTGTTACCTTTCTACAAAACAGTGAAGCGGCTCGTCCATCCGGCCGGCCGGGTCGCAAGCAAAGGGTCCTTCCCCTCTCTTCTGCTCCACTTGGAGCCAGATCCGATTTTCCATCCAAATATAGCGAATCCACGGTTTCCATTAGCAGGATGGAGTCATCTCGCGGTGCTCCACCTTGTGCTGATGACACAAGCGGCGGCGGCGGCGGCCTCGTGGAGGGCAGCGGCGGCGCGCGGCTGTTCCCGTGCCTGTTCTGCAGCAAGACGTTCCTCAAGTCGCAGGCGCTGGGCGGGCACCAGAACGCGCACAAGAAGGAGCGCGTCGCCGGCAGCAGCTGGAACCCCGGCGGCACCTCCTCCTACGCCGCCGCGCTCGAGGTCGACGCGGCGCTCGCGGCCGCCCGCAGCGTGCTGCCTGCTGCCACGTCGTCGATGTTCGTGGCAGGCTCCCCGCACTGCGGCGGGGCGGTCGCGATTGGCGCCGGGGCTGGGGAGGCGTCGTCTTACAGGGCCGCCGCCGCCGCCGCGGCGCTGCGCTTGGAGCTGGAGAGGTGGACCGGCGGCCACGAGCCGCCAGCGGCCCTGCACGGCAGCGCCGGCCCGATTGATGAGACGCTCAACTGGGCAAGGGGCACGCAGGCGGCCCGCAAGGCGACGACGACGGACACCCCCGCCGCCGGCATGGAGCCCGACCTCGAGCTGAGGCTGTAGCTGCTCAATCAACCGATCCACACCACCATCCTGTAAATTGTACGTACGGTTGCCCACCGTCGGTGGTCAGTTCTGTTTCGCTTGCTTGCTTAATTTGTGTGATGTTGCATGCATTTACCTTAATTACAACCATATGATGATCGTACAATTGTATAGTATTGATATGCTGATGTTGGCGTCCATCTCCCATTTTTTGCTCTATCTAGCGAGCTTCAATGTACGGGTTTACTTGTATTGATGATGATCCACTCATCCACATATAAATAAGATCATCATCATCATCTTCAACCATTTGGAAGGACGCCAGTACGTACTGACCAAAGCTGCAGCGTGATGATCGCTTGCTTCAGGCCGATGCCATTGCCAGCTCCAAGCAAGCAAGCAAAGCCTGCACAAGAGCTGTGCTGCTGACTTTTCCTTGGGGACAGGCACAAGCACGTCCACTTCCGTATGGACCTACATGGGCACTGCCGCACGCACACATGTACAGCGCGGATTGATGATTCTGATGTGCCTTCAGAACCATACACGTCTAGACAAGGACCGCGTACTACTTGCTCGTCCACCCAAATATTAGTCGACAACCAACGGTAACTGGTGAAGATCTCCATGACCTGCATGTAAAAATATTTCCTCATTTTTTTGTTAAAAATAACATCATTTCTACTCATCCATATATAGCCCAACATATTGTACTTGCTCCCAACAAAATATGGGGCCGCCCTAGTTGATTCTATTCTTTTTTTAGCCAGTTTTCAAACAAATCAATGGCACTACAGTGGTATGCTAAAAGTGGCTTGAATTATTCTCCAAGTAAATCTTACAACATGGCAATAAAATAATAAATTTTGGATGGTTTCCTGTTGTTGCAATAACAAATATTACGCCTTACACTTGCATGTAATCAGATTATCCTTCATCAATTAAAGGTAGCCTAGAACCAAATAAAAATCTTTAGATAATTTAATTTTCCACATAGATTAAATTGGAGGTAATAATTTTGATTCATGGTGTGTTGATAGATTGATTGCATTGGTAAATACCATATTTAGTGAGAGTCCATTTAAATGTATCTTGTTGGTTATTAAGATGCACAAATGCAACTCTTGTGACCAACTCACTCCACTTGGATAGTTTATCCCCTATTGAAACTTTATGAAAATACACATTCATAGGGTATAGAACTAAATGTATGGCGGTGCAGGTGGCTTCCTTGTAATGTTGTATATAACAAAGCTGACATGGGGACCATCACGCAAATAGAAAAACACCAAGATTCAAAAACTGATCTTTAATCTTCAGTAGGCCCGACATAAAACTTTGAATAACCCGTGATTATCACACTGCAGAAAAGATACTTGATGTATAAAATCTAGCTTCTTTAAAGTGACATTCAGTACTTCAAATAAAAAGGGTGCTCAACACTAAGTTTATTAGAATTAACTGACCACTACACCATATGTTAACAACTTTCCTTTCCAACTACATATCTTTATTTTTTTTCTCGAAACAGATCTTCCACACCACTACCTATAGATATCTATTGGAAAATTAGTACAAATTTGCTACACACTCGAGGGCGCCGCGGGGGGGGGGGGGGGGGGGGGGGGGTGCGGTTTACTAGTACGCAGCTACAATGTTGTCGAGTATTGGATCTCTATGGGAGCTCAAAATTATATGTTATCATTATCTGTTTCCTGGCAACGAGTAGGTGTATATTTATGTCGATTATTGGGTGTGGAAAATTAATGGGACGGTGGTTGATCGATCAAGACCTCGCTAAATCATTGTTAGGGCCACAAGCAGCTCAAGCCTCAAGCGCGCATACTACAACTATGCTCTTTTGCGGACAACACTCACATGCTGTCACCATGCACCACAACCTGGCAGCTCGTACGGAAATAGAAGAGGTCACAACATCAATTGATATTGCTACAATGATAAGAAATCTTGTTTGTTTGGACCTATGAGAGAGATAGTGGGGGACTGGGGGCGTGGAGGTGTTGGGTGGGGACCGGTGGGAGAGATAAGGGAAAGAGAGAGGGAGGGAGGGTAAGAGATATAGGGATGCCACCAATTAATTTGCTACCTTTGTTGAGGTGAACTTCGGGTCTGAATATTGTGTCTATTCGTGTTCTTCGTGGTTCTTGGTTGTTCCTAATTTGACCTTTAAGAATCTAGCTCGACCTACTTATTGTGAATCGCACAAGTGTCCCACAGATCTACAAGTATATGTTTTCCCAAGACTATGGTAACTCATAGATTCAAGTTTCTTTGGGTAGTTGTTAAGTTTAATTCAAAATGAGTAGCTAGCCCCGGTAAATTAAGTTCAATTTTGATGGATTAGGATTGAAATCCAGCTGATCAAAGTTTTTGATTTACAGTTTTAATCGGTTACTTTTTTGTGATTAGTTTTTGATTAATTTTTAGATTAGCCTATTCATCCCATTTAGGTGACATCATGGACCTTTCATTAACAATGGAAGCAGTAACTATAAATCTCATTTTATTATACATATTGCTATTAAATTATATAGAAAATTTAACCACCTATATTGCTATTTTATCATATTTTTAGGTTCTACACTAAATCTATCTGTTTTAAGATCTCTATATTTGAGATGGATGCGACATGGAAATCAATTATAATTAATTGTCAGCTACTTTAGCTCCAACTTTTCATATTTTCTTTTATAACTAGATCATATCAGCCACCGTGATTATATTGCTCCCTAAATGATTATTAAAATATTAGCGCCTCATCATCTTAGGACGATCTTTGTCATGTAAATTAAAGGTGGTGGTCGCAGAGCCAGCAGGCTCCTAGGAGTTCAGGTGATGTTGTCTGCTATGGCGCCTCCCTGATCGACGAAGCTCCGATGAGGACCTTTCATGTGATTCCCTGCTCCCTATATATAGTTTGCGTGTATATTATTAGTGTTTGTTGGCTGCTAGTGCAGCTTCCATATGTAAAAAAAGTAGAGGGCCCGAGGCATCTCTTTTCCGGCCGGGCAAATCAAACACCAGAGGTCGCGATCGAGATGCTAGCAGCATATCATGAGAACAAACAGTTTTCACCAAGCGGAGCGGGCTTCCGGTTGCAGGTGCTACGTACTGTGTAGCATCTCACACCGCAGAGGACACAAGTTTCGTTTAGGGCATGCATTTCCAACAAGAGCTCATTATAGGAAGATCCATGTCATTATTTGCACTACATAGAATTAATGGGGAGAGAAAAAGATTACTGGTTGTTAACTGATACTCTAGGATGCTATAGTATCGTCCCTTTAATTTCTCTTACAATGTTTGTAGAAATAATATCACAACCACAAGATGCACAAAATGAAAAGCCATTTCTGTAAGTTTCTTTAATGACAATGGCAGTACTTTATGAGCATGTACTAGGGCTATTTGTTTTTTTCCTCTAGTTAATTAATGTGGTAAATTCAGGCCTTGAGAGATGATGTTTTTTTCCTCCCAATTACTAAGATATACTTATTAGACAGTTACGGGAGAGTTTTCGCACACGAACGAGTGAGCTTATTCTGGGAGTAGGTCCTGGTGCTCTCTTCACAATCCAACTTGGCCTTTGTGTATGTTCAGTTCAAAATTGTATAAGATTAGAGTCCGGTCCTTTTATAGCCTAACTATACTAAAATTTACGACCCTTACCACCCCTTTTGGGAGTGAGTACGGTGTCGCATTTTTACGACACACTGTACGTATTGGATACGGTATCTCCTGCGTGCTACTAGCTAGCCCTGAACAGGCGTGTGTGTCGGCATACATACATACCCCTCTCGATTGGCCAGAAGCCCTTTTCTGTGTGGGTCACTGGTCAATTATTGGGTGTTTCCCTGTCAAAGTAACTGTGTGTGTTCTCGGCGAATCACATGCCGATATGCTCGCTCCATATATACAGCACTAGTAAATCGTATCAATATGCGTATATTATTGGTCGTCTTCTGCTGATCTGCTGGGCCCCTGCCTTTGTTCGCTCCCTAGCTCTTTCATTTCCAGTGGACAGTTAGCGCCAGCTACTAGAGGACAAAATCATGTGGATGCATCGTCAGCTTTCTTTGCTGAATGCTAGCTTTGTATACTGTCAAGTATAGTTCTTCTGTATCTTTGTCAAACAGAGGAGAGAGTATGTTTCTAGTTACTGTGGACAGACATGAACATGCATCAATTATTACAGCATTGTTCTCTCGATCACTGTCTCAATCACACACTAGAGGTCGATCGAGTGACCGGCCGGCCGGTGGCCACTGGCCAGCTCTTCGCTAGTTGACGAATATGTGCAGCTAGCTATAGCTCTGAAAAAAAAGAGAAATCGACGGATGAGAGGCCCACAACACTTAGCTTCATCATGTGTGTGCAGCTAGCTCTGGCCAGTGCGCTTGTCGTCGTCTTCCTCCTAGCTGTTGGCCAACAGGTGGGGATGTGACTCCTTGTGCTTCGTTCTGTTGGCCTTGGCCTTACACACATGTACAATCCTTCTTTTGCCCAGTACTAGGTGATGGTAATCTGCATCGGAAGATGCATGTATGCAACAAACTGATGCAGGTGTATTTTACTTTATTTTGCCTGCTTCAACTAGGTCGTGTTACGATCTTAATCCGGGATCTCTAGCAGTAGGATCAACTCGGGTGTGCCTCTTGATCTAATTCTAGGAACAATCACTGGCGTCACGTACGTGTGTGTACTAGATTAGATTGACAGAGAGAGAGACAATAGTATATACCTTGATCCGATGACGACGCCATCCCTCGTTCGTCGGTGTGGTCTGCGCTAGGCAGCGACGCGCAGTGCCGGAGTTGGTGCAGATCTGCGCTAGGGCAGCGTCGGTCGATGCCGTGCAGTGCCGGTGGCGCTTCCCGCCGCCGCAGCACCACCCCTCTAGATCGGTCTAGGGTTAGAGTATCGGTGGGGATTCGGGGCACAGTGAATCTCGACGTGCGTGCCCCCGGCCCCCACCGTTCTATTTATTGTGGCGCTGGCGACAGGGGCCCACCAACAGTAGTTGGGTTGGGCCCCCGATCAGGACGCGGATCAAGGGCCCAAGGCCTTTGGGCCTTAGGGGCTAGAGATCAATCCAACAATCTCCCCTTTGATCTCACATTATCTTTTTCCTTTTACTTTTCTATTTTCCTTATCTCATCACAGATTTATGTATAGGGCATATCTCATCGTCACGCGCAACTGCCGATAGAATCAATAGCCACAATACACGCCTCTGTTCAGAGATAGATTCTATAATCCTTTTGGACCTCTATTATCTAGAGATCATAGGCTGTACCTCATTCCCATGCCGGCTACGTGTTCCATGAATACGCTGGGTGGTAGGCCTTTCGTTAGCGGATCCGCAAGCATATCTTTTGTTCTTATATGCTCGAGACTTATAGTGTGATCCTGGATTCTGTCTTTTATTGAATAAAATCTTATCTGTATCGACTTGATAGCCGTGCTCTTCTTGTTATTATGAGCATAAAACACTGCTGGCTGGTTATCGCAGTACATCTTTAGTGGTCTTTCTATACTGTCCACCACTCTTAAGCCAGGTATAAATTTCTTTAACCATTCTACCTGCCCGGAGGCCTCATAGCATGCTATGAACTCAGCATACATCATCGATGTTGCTGTGACCGATTGTTTTGAGCTTTTCCACGATATAGCTCCCCCTGCGAGAGTGAAGATGTAACCTGTCGTGGATTTTCTATCATCTTCATCTCCTGCAAAGTCTGAATCTGCGTATCCTTTAATCTCTAATGAATCGCTTCTTCTGTATGTTAGCATGAGGCCTTTTGTGCCTTTCACATATCGCAAGGCTTTCTTTACAAGTTTCCAGTGTTCTAGACCTGGATCTTTCTGAAATCTACCAAGCACATTAGTGACAAAGGCTAAGTCAGGGCGTGTGCACACTTGAGCATACTGTAAACTTCCGAATGCCGAAGCATACGAAACGGTTTTCATCTGTTCTTTTTCATATTTGTTTCTGGAACTCTGAAAGTCTCCATATGTGTCACCCTTGACTATCGGAGCAGGAGTAGGCTTACTCGCATGCATACTGTACTTTTCTAGAATCTTTTGTAGGTATGTCTCTTGTGACAAACCTAGTACCCCATTTCTTCTATCTCGGTGAATCTCAATACCTAGCACAAATGAGGATTCACCAAGATCTTTCATGTTAAAATTCGATGACAAGAATTCTTTTGTTTCTAATAGTAGACTGACATCACTACTCGCTAGCAGAATGTCATCCACATACAGTATCAGGAAAATATATTTCCCTTTCTTAAACTTTGCATAAATGCAATTATCCTCAACATTCTCTGTAAACCCAAACCTCTTTATCTTCTCATTAAACTTCAAATACCATTGTCTTGAAACTTGCTTTAATCCATAAATGGATTTCTTTAAGTGACATCCCATGTTTTCTTTTCCTTTCACGACAAAACCTTTGGGTTGTGCCATGTAAACTCTTTCTTCGAGATCCCCATTTAGGAACGCCGTCTTTACATCCATTTGGTGCAATTCCAGATCGAAATATGCGACCAAGGCCATAATGATTCTAAAAGAGTCTTTACATGAGACTGGAGAAAAGGTCTCATTGTAATCTATTCCTTCCTCCTGTGTAAAATCTTTTGCCACAAGACGAGCCTTGTATCTCTCTATATTCCCTTTGGAGTCACATTTTGTCTTGTAGACCCATTTGCAGCCTACTATTTTGGTTCCTTTAGGAATTTCCTCTAGGTCCCAAACACGGTTGGTACTCATCGATTTCATTTCATCTTCCATGGTTTCAACCCACTTGGATGAATGTCTGCTTCTCATGGCTTCTTCGAATGAGATGGGATCATCTTCCATTCGAAACTCTTCTGTGTTATACACTTCATAATCATCGGGAATAGCCGATCTTCTTTCTCTTTGAGATCTCCTAGGAGCCTCTTCTATTCGAACATTCTCTGCTGGAGCCTGTGATGGCTCCCCCTGATCTGTGGCAATATTATTATCTATAGGATCCTGAAGGACAGGTTCCACATCTTCACTCTGTGTCGCCACAGAAGGGATCATTTCGGGAACTGGCATCACAGTAGCTCGTACTGCTGGTGCAGTCTGAGTAGGCAGTGAGAAAAATGGTTCCTAAATCATCGGAGTAGGTGCGCACACCCGCTTCTCCTCAAGAACAATCTTTCGAACTGCTGTACTTCCCCGAATCATTTCTTCTTCAAGGAAGGTTGCATGTCTCGTTTCTACGAACTTTGTAAATCTGTCTGAACAGTAGAAACGATATCCTTTTGATTTCTCTGGATAGCCAATAAAATGGCAACTCACTGTCTTGGGATCCAATTTCCCAATGTTCGGTTTAAATATCTTTGCCTCAGCAGGACTCCCCCACACCCGTAAGTGATTCAGTGAGGGTATCCTTCCTGTCCACAGTTCATACAGTGTTTTAGGCACCACTTTACTGGGTACTCTGTTGAGAATATAGGCAGCGGTTTTCAACGCCTCCATCCATAAACTTACTGGTAGCGTAGAATAGCTGATCATGCTTCGTACCATATCCATCAGGGTATGATTCCGTCTTTCAGCTACTCCGTTCTGCTGAGGATCACCCGGCATAGAGTAGTGGGCAACTAATCCTTGTTCTGTGAGGAACCTCGCAAAAGGTCCTGGAACCTGTCCGTATGGGGTATGCCGACCATAGTATTCCCATCCACGATCAGAACGGACGACTTTTATCTTTAAATTATGCTGATTCTCAACTTCAGCCTTGAATTCTTTAAATTTATCCAACGCTTCTGATTTCTCTTTTATTGGATAAATATATCCATAGCGGGAATAATCATCTGTGAATGTTATGAACGAGTCATAACCATCTATGCTTTTAACTGAGAACGGACCGCAGATATCTGTGTGAATTAATTCTAAAACACCTGCGCTATGCTCAACATTTTTCTTTATTATCTTTACATATTTTCTTTTTATGCAATCAACGCATTGGTCTGAGTCTGAGAACTCAAGGGGAGGTAAAATCTCATTCTTAACCAGCCTTTCTATTCTCCCCTTCGGCCATAATTTCGATGACGTGTCTTGAGTTCTCTTTCGTTTTCTGTTATTATCTGTGGTTGGAGATACAGTCGCATTCACATCACATACGGAATTCACACTTTCATGTAGCGATAACAAATAAAGATCATTTCTTCTGAAAGCAATAGTAGCAACTGTATCATTAAATTCTATTACACACATGCCGTTTCGAAAACAACATTCAAATCCATCGTCATCTAGATGAGACACACTTATTAAGTTTCTCTGTATTATGGGAACATAAAATACATCTCTAAGTAATAAAATGAAGCCAGTGTCGAGCTCTAAGAAGAGGTCTCCCACCGCCTCAACATTTGCCTCGACTCCGTTCGCGACTTTAATTCTTCTTTCGTTTCTTCCCGTAGTTCTCGTTGAACGGAATCCCTGTAAAGAGTTTGCAACATGAATTGTTGCTCCTGAGTCAATCCACCAAGTAGATTTCGAATAATCTTTATACAAGGATTCATTTACAAATGAGATAATGTTCTCACCTCGTTTCTCAATGATCATCTTTAAGTAGTCGGGACAATCTGACTTGTAATGTCCCTTTTGTTTGTAGTAAAGGCACTAATCCTTCTCTACTATAGCTTGCCCAAACTTGGCCCTATGCTGGCTGTGCTGCTGGGGCATTTGGGGTCCTTTTCCCTTGGAAGAGGAGGGAATGTCTTTATTATTTCTTTTCTTATTCACATAGTTGATAGAACCACCATGTGTTGTCTTTATTCTTTCTTCTTCTTGAACACACATCGCTATGGTCTTCTCTATATCCCATTTCTCGGGTTTCATGTTGTAATTGACAACAAAGTTGTCAAACTCCTTCGGCAATGAAGCAAAGATCAAGTGAACTATGTGTTCTTGTTTGAACTCCATATCCATCAGTTTAAGCTTGTTGTTTATGTGAACCAAGCGATGAATGTATTCTCTTATCCCACCTCCTAAGTACCTTTCTGTAACCAGTTGTTTGATCAACTGGGTAGCATAAGTCTTTGAGGAGCTAGTGTACTGACTCCTTATCTTCTCAAGGTACTCAACGACAGTGGGAAAATCTGTGATTGCCCCCAGAATGGCAAGCTCTATTATGTTCTTCACCACTGCCAAACATTTCTTGTTGGCAGGGTGCCATTTGGCATGATCAGCGTCATACCTCTGTTTGCTCGCCTTATAGGTGAGCTCTGTTTGTTTCCAAGAAGCATCTGTGATATCATCCCCTCTGACCGGCCTCTCAGGCTCTACTAGAACCGGTGCAGAAAGAACCCAGTCTAGCTCAGCCATGGTAAAGAAGAGATCCAACTTCTTATACCACTCATTGTAGTTGTCTCCTCTCAAAATTGGAATATCCTTGATGAAACCATCATAGAAAAACCAGCTGAAATAGGTTAGCTCAAGTGAGAACATTATAACAATAATGATAAATGCATGAAAATCATAATATCGTTATTATCAACTTTGGTCAGAAAATAACAACATTACAATTTAATCTGAAAAATGATATGTGAAATCATAATATTGTTATTATCAACTTTGGTCAGAAAATAACAACATTACAATTTAATCTGAAAATAATCTGTGAAATCATAATATTGTTATTATCAATTTTGGTCAGAAAATAACAATATTACAATTTAATCTGAAAAATAATCTGTGAAATCATAATATTGTTATTATCAACTTTAGTCAGAAAATAACAACATTACAATTTAATCTGAAAAATAATTTGTGACTCGAAATTTAAATTATCCCTTTGGTTCATATTTAAATTCAAGTCGAAATAATCATCTGTGCAGCGGAAACATGAATAAAATAAATTCTATTTTTTTTTTGAAGCAAGATCTGTGTAAATCTGTATTTCTTTTCTCTAAACATTTATCCCTTTGGTTCAAAAAGAAAAGAGATCAAATTGTATGCAAAATCTTTCAATTTTGCTTCAAAACAGAATAAAAGATCAAATTTTACTATTCATCTGTGAAACGGGCTAAAAATCTCAGCACTGTGCAGCCCAACACTGTGCAGCCCACTACTGTGCAGCCCGTTACTATGCAGCCCAAAACCACCTTCGCGGCCCGGCCCACTCGTGAAATCAGCCCGTTACTGTGCGGCCACGGCTTAACAGGCCGCAACCTGGGCCTGGGCCGCCATTTCGGCCCAACCGCGCGTCGCCGCCCGCCCGCCGCGATCTGAGCCGTCCGTCTCGATCCGACGGCTGAGCGCGCGTTTCGGCCGGCATAAAAGGCTCGCGGCCGGCGACGCCCTCGGAAACCCTAGAACATTTCATTCCTCTCTCGCTCGCTCCCCCTCGCCTCCTCCTCTGGCTCTGACCATCGCTGTCGTTGCCGGCTTGAGCTCCGGCACGGCGCACGGCCCGGCCGCCGGCCATCTGCCAGCGAGCCTGTGCTAGCTCCGTCTTTTCCTCTCCCTCTCCTTCTCTCTGTCGACTTTTCCTCGCTCTCTCCCTCTCGCTTTTCTCTCTGTTCCGGTCAGAGGCTGTGCCGCCGCGTTCGTCCTCGACGCCGGCGGCCGTGCCATGGACGGATCTGCTTCCAGTACCCCTTAATACTTTGTTTTCTCTCGATTTCGGCTCGGTGTGCGTCCACACAAAGCGGATCTGTGCCCTATGGGCCTCCTCGCCGGAGTCGCGTGCGTCTCACGCGCGGCTCCGTCGAGGGGATCTCTGGGGTACGGGAAAGAAGGGAAGCGGCGGAGGGAAGAGAAGGAGAAGAGAAGAAAGCAAGAAGGGCCAGAGGAGGAAGAAGGGCCAGGTAAGTTGGAGGCTGGGTAGATCTAGGGCTAGGGTTAGGGTTTCGAGCCTCTTTTCTTGGTTTTCTTTGAATTTCTCTTTTGATTCTTCTATTTGCTTGATCTTTTAACCCTTTTCTGTCTCTTCTGAGTTAAACCACTAAACTAGGAGGCTCTAATACCATTGTTAGGATCTTAATCCGGGATCTCTAGCACTAGGATCAACTCGGGTGTGCCTCTTGATCTAATTCTAGGAACAATCACTGCGTGTGCGTGTGTGTACTAGATTAGATTGACAGAGAGAGAGAGAGAGAGACAATAGTATATATCTTGATCCGATGACGACGCCATCCCTCGTTCGTCGGTGTGGTCTGCGCTAGGCAGCGACGCGCAGTGCCGGGGTTGGTGCAGATCTGCGCTAGGGCAGCGTCGGTCGATGTCGTGCAGTGCCGGTGGCGCTTCCCGCCGCCGCAGCACCGCCCCTCTAGATCGGTCTAGGGTTAGAGTATCGGTGGGGATTCAGGGCACGGTGAATCTCGACGTGCGTGCCCCCCGGCCCCCACCTTTCTATTTATTGTGGCGCTGGCGATGGGGGTCCACCAACAGTAGTTGGGTTGGGCGCCCCCAATCAGGACGCGGATCAAGGGCCCAAGGCCTTTGGACCTTAGGGGCTAGAGATCAATCCAACAGGTCATACTAGGAATGAGAGGAACGGTGTTGTAGAACCAAATACATACAATGGTTAATGGTATGACACTAGAGTTGTACGAAAAGAGATGGTAGCGTGGTTTCATCTAGATTTGAGGGACGGGGTTTCCCTGCAGTAGTGGCTATATCTTTGTGACACTGACACGTGGGACCGGTCCATGTGTTAGTGGCACAAAGTTAGAGAGCAGTAGTACTGTAGACGATCGAGTTGCTTCCATATTTGAAAATGGTTCCACATGGGTGCAATGGGACAAAATTTTCACTCCATATGTTATCACAAGATCATGCTGGACAAACATATTGAAACGGAAGCAGCAGTAAGTAAAGAGAATTGTTTGTTTTGTTGCATTGGTTCACGAGAAAATGAAGGATTCTAAGGTACACGGCCAAATCGATCGAGATGCAAGCTCACCTAATTGATAGCAACAAGTCACTCATGGATAGCTCCGATCATGAACGACCAGATCGGGAATCACAATCTGCAAATACATACGTGGCACGGATTGAATGGGGCACTTACTGTTTACCGTACAATCAGCCAGTGAGGTCAACATATGCATCGGATGCCATGTTGCAATCAATTTAAAAGGATGTTATATTAACACACAGCCCATCCATTCGGGGGAAAATAATCTGAATCCAGATTCCAGATTGGTTACTGTTTATTTTTTTTAAAAAAAGGTTTAGTTTCAAGATAGGATATAGGTGGGTTTTAATTTAAGAAGAAACAGACACACCATTTTTAGATGAAAAAGACCATAAATCATAAACTACTGAACCTTAGTGGTATCGTTGCTAGATCGAGATGTGCAACTGCACCTTGTTAATTATTCCAACCAATTGAACTAGGTAGTAGCTCTGTTCCTTAGCGGTTTCAATTTATAATGGGAAAAATAGGGCGAACATTAGCTGATGTTTGATGACACCTTTAGGAGGGAGAACTTGATATTTGAACAGATCATCACTACTAAAGAGGACCCTATCACCACCAGGTTAAAAACAGCATCACCGCCGATTCGATGATGCGTTGGATTTAACTCGACGGTGATGAGCGTAGGCGGTGATACCTTTTTCACAAAATAAAAGAACGCACAGCGCGGCCAGTCCCGAGCTCGCCCACGCCACGCCCGTCCGCCCGCGGCTGCTCGCGCCCTGTGGTAGCTCGCCCTCCCACGGCTGCACGTGCCGCTCCGCCTGCTCTGCCCGGCCGTGGCCGCCCACGCCGCTCTGCGTCGGAAGGGAGGAGAGGGGAGGGGAGGCAGCGGGGGTAGGGGAGGAGGGGAGCTAGCGGCGGCAGAGGAAGGGAGGGAATCAGAAGGAGAGAGGAGGGGATAAGGCGGTGCTGTCCGCTATCGCCGCCGGTTTCATTTGGATCCGGCGGTGATAAGGCGTTTGCAATGATAAATTTTAATTTGTAGTAGTGCATGATAAGCCGCTCTAATCATTAATCTTAATTATTTCTCAAAGTAAGTGAAGATAACTTGTTTATTATCGCTACTAGAGATATGTGGCAAATATATGCAATTACCGTTTAGTATTAAATTGAACCCTTTTTAAGGACAAGAATGATATGGAATCTAAATTTCCTAGTCTCATAAAAATAATATTGCACAATGCCTTACTTTCTATATAGAAAACCAAATGTTGTGAGTTGCGTGTCAATAAAAATCCGTACAATGTTTGGGAGGTGTCTCGTAGTACTGAATTTTAGCTTATGAGGTGGTTGGTTCTTAAAACAACCACCTCATTCTCCCTCCTCACTCTCTCTCCTTCACCTCGTAAAAAACCCCATATTGAGACAATCTTTGAATCTCCTTATGTATACAAGTGTGCTCTCCCTTTTCGCTTAGAGGGGAACCAAATAAATTGGCGAGCCATACATTGCTTTATCTTTGTAGTAGACTATGTTTTTACATTATTAAATAAAAAATATTCAGCACAAAAAAACTCTTAAGTATAATTAGTTTCCTGACAACGAATTTTCTCCACTCCAATTTTTCCACTGTTGGTGATACAAGTAGCCCCATGCATATGCACAGATGGAAAATAAGGGGTTGTAAATTTCTTCAATGACAAATAAGAAATTGTTCCAATACAGGTTTATTGAAACAAATTAAATAGTTATATAGAGAGAATATTAATAGTGATGTTCCTCTCGCCCTATATATGTAGTACTTGCATTGATCACCCTTATGGCTTAAGGGCATTTGCATCTGCTCCTACGGTAACGACATCGTGCCCAATCCATCACTCACCTCCAATAATCTTGGCGCTAGCGATGCGTCTCTCCCATTCGCCCTAGCTCCTCCCATTTCTGGAAACAGAATCCACCGCCGCCATGTCCAAATTTAGCGAAACCAAGCGCGATTGGTCGGGGGTAGGGACTGTCGTCGGGCTGATCACAGTTTATAATTTTTTGCTCCTACTACTCGCAGTTAGCTAGGCTGAGGTACTTCCTGCCTTAGCTTCCTGGAACAGTTAGGACGGCGGCTTTGCATTGGCATGGAGCAGGAGCCACCATCGCCGCCGCTGCAAGCGTCGGCGCTGCAGCTGTCCCTGGCCCTCGCGCCGGCGGCGGCGGCCGGACGCCGTGAGGAGGTGGACGAGGTGGCGGCGCCGACGGCGTACGTCGCCGGGAAGCAGGTGCGGCTGTTCCCTTGCCTCTACTGCAACAAGAAGTTCCTCAAGTCGCAGGCGCTCGGGGGCCACCAGAACGCGCATAAGAAGGACCGCGCCACCGCTGTCTGGAACCCCCACGTCTACGGCGACGACGACGCGGCCGCCGCGGCGGTGCCGCCGGATGCGCTCGGCAGAGGTGGCACCGCCCGCAGATCCGCCGCCGCCGCCGCCTTGTCCGTGACGATCGCCTCGCACGGTGGCACGGCCGCGGAGCCCCCCGCCGGCGTCAAGGCCGAGATGCCGGACCCCTCCGCCGTGGCCGGGGGCCACGATGGCACGGTGGAAATGCTAAACTGGAGGAGGACCTCCCGCATATCTTCCCCACCGGAGAACGCCAACGCCAGCACCAAGCCCTCCAGCTCCGGCGAGGAGCTCGACCTGGAGCTGCGACTGCGACTCTAGATCATCATCCACGACGTGCTTCCTCACGGGGAGAGATCCTTTAATTTGACACGCACGCATCTTCTTGGCTGCCCGTATCGTATTATCTATGTACCTTGCTTCAATTCATCTTCTCTCCAGCTGTCGTCTGATCATCCCAATTAAGCTTGGTAATTGGTATGGTTCATCATCGTTATTCTTATTAGCTACTGCCAGTATCATAGTGCCGGCCATCAGGTGTTGTGTTGACCGGTGATAGAGATGTTGTTGCATATCTCGACATGTCAGATTAGTATATATGTTGTAATATTCCGCCGCTGTGCATCATCGATGAGTGTTTGTAGCTTTTCCTGCTTCAGTGGAAGCTCATATTCTATGTTGCTCATATTTCCTGTTCCCGAGAAAACAAATCATTACAGCGTGGGTGGGTGTGCATGGAAGGTGCATCTGTATGTTTGGGTTAGGATCAACCTTAAAATTGCTGTATTCTACTCCTTCATTTCATATTATAGGTCGCTCTATCTTTTCTAAATACTATGTATATATATACACGTGTATAATAAAATCTATATATCTAGAAAATCAAAACGAAGATGATGAGAGAATCCGGAAACAGCCCCGGGTCAGCGACCAGCCCTCATGCTGGCGACCCCTCCGGCCCCGGCACCCACCCGCTTCCTCCGGCGATGGCCCCCTCCCGACGCTGCCGCCCTCCTCCCCGGCGATGGCCACCCCGGTGTCGCCAACCACCAACCCCCTCCCGACTCCCTCACCGGCGGAGGCCACCGCAGTGGGACCTTCTTCGACTCAGCCATACGCGTCTGGGCTGCAGTGCGGCGCTGCTCCGTCCTACCACCACCCCTGACCCAGCACTCCGCCTACCCGTCGGCCCGCCGGCCCGCCGCGAGCCCGCGAGCTCCGCAACCGGCGTTGCTTCGATAGCTCGCAGGGCGCGAGGTGCAGGGGGCGCGACACGCATGGGCGGAGCCGCTCGCAGCAGCGGCGCAGCAAGGCCGCGCGCGCGGGACCAGGGCGCAGGCCGGCGCGGCCACGCGTGGCCTCCCCTCTACCCGGAGGCGCGCGGATCCGCGCGCGGGCATCCCGAGCAGGCGCGGGGCGCGGCGGCTGCAGGCGGACCGGAGGCCGGGCAGCGCGTGCGGGCGGCCTGCAGCGGGAGCGAGGGCGCAAGGCGGCGGCACGCGCCGGCCTCGGAGTGCGTCGAATCTGTGTGGTGGCGAGGCCGTCATGCATGGGTGAGATTGCTGCAGCCCCGATCCAGCTTCACCTTACCGGATCCATCCGTGCACCACCTGAAGCAAGCAGAGGTGCCTGGGCGCGGTGGCGACGCGCGCCGGGGCTAGCGCCGGTGGCCGCCGCGGTGGAGCCGCACGCGCAGGAGCTCCACAGAGCTCGCGTCGGCCCGGAGCTCGCGCGGTGGCTCGCGTCTGCGGCCGCGCGTGCTGCGTGCAGGAGCACTGGGGCTCGCGCCGGCGGCCGCGTGGAACAAGACGTCACCACCTCGTCGCCATCTCAAGTTCACCTCGCCTCGCTGTCAATAGACTAGCGCAGGTGCAGGTAATTGTGTCCATCAGCCAGATTTAGTATTCAATTGGCTGCTCCCGTCACAGCATTTGCTCGTGATGCTTCCAATGCTCATCATTCCTTCATGTTAATGGCGTTGGACTTCTTGTGCGTATGGATTTGATCTTGGGTCGATGTGGGATTTTTGAAGAGATTTCCCCCTAAATTGAATTTGATGAAGCATAAATTCTGTGTACAAGAGTCCCAATAACAAATTTTGGGCATGGAGAAGATGTTATCTAGCATATGAACTTATGAAAGCTATACGTAGAACAATGGAAAATTTAATGATACTGTCTGAGCATATATGTAGATACTAAAAAAGGTTGGAAAAAGATGCCTTTTGTCTTTAGCCTTAGCTTGTGCATCTGTTAGCCTTGATGTTCAATTGAAATTTTATCTAGCACATATTTCGTGTTAATTAATGCATCATTCATTTTCTGCCACCTAATTGATAGGTGGATTCTAAAAAAACCAGAACAAATCTGTGCATGAGTTGCCTCCTGGTTGGGTGAGTACTATGTGAGGAAACGTGTGCATCATGACCAGAATATTTCTTAAGATGTTCTATGTGCACAAAGCACATCTTTGTATGCTTAAAGGTTTCACAATTTTTATTGCTGATTATAAAACTTGTGCATCATGCTCGTTGCACCTTCATTTGTCTTGGAAGTTCCAAAGCTTCAGCTATGTACAGGTCCATCATATGTACTGGTGCATCATGCTCGTTGCATGTGAGGGCTAATTTGTGCTGAGCAAAATTAATTGTGCATCCTTATGTACTTCACTTATTACTTGATTTGTGTAAGTGCTTAACAAAAAAATGTGCATCAAGAAATACTGAAAAGAACCTTGACAAATATTTTTGCATCTATATTTATTGATTGTGCATATTGATGTATTTCTTAACATATCCTAGTGTTCAATTGACAAAAGACCAATAGAAGCCTGAAACTGTTTTATGGAAACACATGAGTTTTTATTCTTTTTTTTTGCAGCTAGCCGTTGCTTATTCCATATAACATTGAGCGATTCTCTACATCACAGATCTTGAGAACTTTTTTCGTAGTTAGGCATGATGGAATGATCACTTAGATTCTATTGTGATACACAAACATTTATGCATGCCCTTAGTTGTACATATTAGTGTGCAACCTCTATTGTGCACCCTAATTTATTGTACAATTGATTAATTATTTTCTTGGAGGATCACAATTGATATGTGCAACATCTATTGTTTTTATTATTGTGCATCTAGACTTTTCACCACCTCCAGCCTGCCCTTTCTGTGCATCCCAATGTATTGAACATTTTCAGGAGTTTCTATATCTTTCGTTTATATTCTGTGTACAAAATATGTGCAACCCATGTGAGTATAGTATTTTTATATTCTATCTCCAAAAGTTCATGCGCAAAAACATGAATCTAGATTTTGATTTCTCCACGATATAAATGTCTGATCTATATATTGTTTCTTAATAAAAGAATTTATATGTTATTCAGTGTGGACTGAATAGTCCATGAGGTGCATCACCTTATAAATAGTTTGTACTTGTTTTGCAAAAATATGTGCATCCTCAAATGAGGAGTAATTTATTTTTTTTATCTGTGCATTTTAATCATCACTTTTATCCTTTATAAAAATGTCATCCTGGTTGAACAGTTAGAAAATAATTTTGTGCCCTAAACTTTTGCATGGCTAAATATAGGTAATTTGGAGGATTTTTATTTTGTCCGATAAAAATGGCTGGTTGCATATGAGACAGTGGTGTTCGTGAGGATGCTGTGCTAAGGTTGTGCATCTAAATCTCTGATCGGCTTACCTTTTCGTTTGGACTCCAAATGGACAAGCTGTGGTCTATAAAGAAATATCCCACTTCTGTGTGAGATTCCTTCTCTCTCCAAAGTTCCCTGTCCACCGTGACCGTGACCATTAGCACAATCACAACCCATGATATCTACGGGTAGTGTCCGTACTGCCATATTATCAAGACACCACCTTTAGAAACTACACTTCACAACCCATAATATCTTGGTGTGGATTCCTATTAAACTCCATCTCTCTTTTCCACCTATCATATTTGTTCTCTATTTATTATAGAGACACCACCTCACCCCCAATGCACAATTCATAGTGTCTAGTGCATAGGTTCTCGTGTAGACACTGGGTCTTGCATGAGATCCATTCTTCCTCTTTTCACTCTCTCTCATTTATTATGGTGCGATATAAGTTAAAAATTCTATATGGCAATGTAATTAATGCTATAAAAACTATTCTACATGGAGGGTTAGGATGTCCTTACGATCCATACCACCTAGTAAAAAAGAATTTGCATTTAATTTCTACCATACACGTGTCCTTAGACCTGCACCTGTTGTCAGGAAAAATTGGTAGTTTGATTCCTACCATACACGGTTCCCTAGGCTTGCACCTCTTCTCAGTCCAGCAGCTATACAGAAGCTACATTTTCTTTTCTTATTTTCATGTTCTAAATATATCTAAACACTGCAGTAGAATACATAAACGGTACACGAGGTCACGAATCTTAACCAAATTGCAGCCGTACAGATAACCGGCGCTCCCGCACCCGGGCTAAAAATCCGCTCCCGTCAATGCATGACACCTAGCCAGCAGTATACTTAAAACCAGAAGCCAGTTAGGTTATTTACAGAGTTCTGATCCATGGTCACTCATCACCGGTTTAGTGTTTCTCAATCTAGCTAGCTTAGCTAGTAGCGGTACGGGCGGTAACGAATCATGGTTCTAATGCTTCGTTCATAATCCAATTTGGCTCTTATATTTTTTAATATTTTTTAATCAAAATTAAATAAGATTAGAACCCGGTTCTTTTAGGCCCGATCCTTCACAACTAGAAAACTTCACATTCGTCGCTGGCATAGTACCGGCTACATTTTGAGTCGGTACTTACGTATGAATTTAGTACCAGTAAAAAAGAACAGTGCCCAGTGAGCCATTTAGTATCGGGCCAAGACACCGCCCGGTACAAACTGTCGCATTTTAGTACCGGCTGATGTTTTATCGCATTTTAGTACCGGCTGGTGTTTTGGTCCGGTACTAAAATGGCATGGTCATTTAGTACTGGACCAAAACACCGACCGGTACTAAAATGCGACATTTAGTACCGGACGGTGTTTTGGCCCGGTACTAAGTGGTTCTCCACGGGTTACTTCAAAATCAAAGTATCTCTCATCCAATCACATATGATACATAGGTGGAATGGTAAGGAAGGTTCATTGGTTTTTTTCTTTATTTTTTGGGCGCAAAACCATTTAGTATCAATCCGTGTTACCAACCGGTACTAAACACGCCATTTAGTACCGGTCATAGCGCCCGGTACTAAATTCATGCCAGGTTACTACCGGCCTGGCTGTACTGGGTGGGGAACCGGTACTAACCGGGGGTTCCTGCCCGGTACATATGTTGATGATTCTAGCACTGCTTAGATTATTTAGGCTAAAATTGATGGCCCTTTACCACCTCTAAGCAACGGTCTATAGGCTGCAAATAGTACGAATATTTGCTAACAGATTGTCAAGGTCGTTAGGTTATCCGGATAATTTTTTTGCATATCGGATACAAATTCGAATATTTACTCGAATATCAGATTTGAATAAAAAGTTGTTGATATCCATCGGATATGATATCCGACACTTTATTTGGATATTAGATGATCCCACTATGCAAATTTAGTTGATGAATCTAGTGATGTATCACATAAAGAACAATTGGTTGTTTGTTTGCGTTATGTTGATAAACTTGAAAAGGGTGTATGAGAGACTGCTTATCTTGCTGTAGTTCATGTAGCTGGTACCACTTCTTGGAGCTTAAGGCAGCAATCCGGTCTTTACTATCAGCCACTGCTACCCAAATTCATGGGAAAGGTTATGATGGGGCTAGTAATATGAAAGGAGAGATTAGTAGGCTGAAAACATTGATCATAAAAGAGTCTTGTTCTGCTTATTACGTAAATTATTTCGCTCATGAGAAACGATTTCTTTTTTCTCTCTCTCACCTCATTAACTCTCTTGCTACCTCAATTTTTTCTTACATGGCAACATATTTAATATTATAGAAATCAGCTGAGGTTGAGGGTTGGGCCTACCCTAAGACCATTCTCAATGAGAGATTTCATATTTATGGTTCCAAGAATGTCACATAAGCAAAAGGGCATTTAGTTTGTAGCTGAAATAGTTTCATAAAAGTATTGTTTCATTCTTTGTTGTTTCCTAAACTACATGCAATACACAAGCTATATCTTAATGTATTTAGAGGATTTCATCCTATGAAACTCATTTCACATCTCTATTCATTAACTCTTTGCCACATTGTTGAAAATATATGTTCGCATAGTACTCTATTTAATGAGAATAAAACTTTTTTTTTAAGAACGGCATATCCGACACAGCCATCTCACCTTAATCAAAGCATCTCTCCGTAAGATCGGAGAGCCTGCTAGCAGCAGCTTAGCTATCTAGCGAGCACCTCTATTTTTCTTGTCGCATTCAATCGTACGGCCGGGGTGCCTTGTCTACTCAACCATAGTCACATGTAGCCCAGCCACTGACCCCTGCTGGCTGCTGCTTCCTTCATGTGCATGCCAGCCTCGTACAGTACGATGTTATTCATCTGTCGTTTTCATAATGTTAGCCTCTTGCCCGAGGGCTTATTTTGCCTACCACCGAAGCATGGATGGAGTAGATAGTTATTTCTATATTACCCTATTACTCCGTAGATTCTCTGTTAAAAAAAGATATCGGCCTTACGAAAATATATAAAAATATACCGGTATTTATGCAAAGTCTTCACGTGATCAAATCTATTTTCCGTAAACTGTCCAAAGTTAATGACAAAATTAAATACTACTTCCATCCAAGTAGGAGAGAGAGGATGAGGGCGAGAAGGATGAGAAGATGAAAACGGCACCACATACTTTATTATTTGGTGGGCCCGTAGCCCACCGTATTTAGGAATTTAGGTCCACCGTATCTCCATTTGATAAGAAAAATATGAAGTCGGTTCACGACGCAACTCCGGCCGTTCGTATACCCGGCGCACCCGTGCCCGGGGGCTACTTTTAATTTCCCATGCATTGACTGCAACAGAGAGCTAGAGAGAGCAGCAGCAGCAGCAGCAGCTAAGATATAATTGGTGCCAAAGCAATGTGGCAGCAGGGTGCCCAGGGTGCTCATCAAAAGATGACAGGATTGAGCAGGCCTTGCGTGGCCCGTGGGGAAGACGACGCAGCGAGGCGCAGAAGCATGTGATGCTACTGCACGCACGTCTAGCCACGATGACGCGCGGGCCTACAAACTTTAATTATATTTGCATGTTTCGGCAGTGTACGGAATGTGATTCCGGTGGCTTTTACCCGGTGATCATTTTAACATTATGTAAAGAGAGGAGACAGGATCCAGCAAGCTGCTGTACCACAAGATCAAGTGACATGCGGTCTCATTTCAATTGGAAAATTCTTGAATAGTTCATGGAAGTGGAGGGCACGTCCAGTCGTAACTAGTGCTGAGGTTTCTGCGGAGCCCTGAGGGCAGGCCCACCCGTCCGCATCGATCAGCCTGGCCGGGTTGTTGATGGAGTACATGGCATATAACAGCGTACAGCAGGGGTTCTAGGGTGGGCACGTGTTGCGTTTCTGGGACCGGACCAAATAAAGGACCAGCTAATAATAGAATTAATTAATCACTCACCTAGCAATTAACATGATGGGCTAATTTGTATGTGGACCATTGTTTGCTTTCTCTGATGGCAGATCTTTAGGAACTGGTCCATTGTTCAATAACCTAATTAACACTAACCTAATTAACCTTGAGAGCTGATAAGCCTCTACAATAATGAGACAATAGTTCAATAATCATCCACCAGTTTGTCTATTTACAACTGTATTCAAGCAATTTGTTCACAAAAATTCAGCTTGTTTCCTCTGTTTTTGTCGCATCCGATTTTTATGGTAAAACCGAATGCATCCCATACGTGCGCCAGGATCAGTTTACACACACATGATAGAAATCATAAGTGAATATATCAAAAGACAATGTTGGAAACATAAATAAAATATAGTATCAATATTATTACACTCCGAATAACATATAGACGTTCCACCGTTAACCTAGGCAACATCTTCTCCCACAGGCAGTCAACTGGTGAACGCTCGCTTAGAACTCTTCGAAATCATCGAAGTTCTGTTCTTCAAAGTTTCCTTCTGAACAGCAGTTGGGCAAGGGTGAGTAATCTTATGGTTGGTACTCAGCAAGTGGGTCAAAAAAATGCAAGGCTATCAAGAAAAAGCTGAGGTTTTTAAGCGATAGCATTTTAGTTGGTCAAGTTTTATTAGCATGCAACCTATTATCTAGATGTAAGTTTATACCAACCCCTTTAAGCAAAAAGATTAACAACAACATTAACAAAGTCAAAGAACCACAATTTAATAAATCTTTAAGTTCAATTATCATGTGAGGGTCGAAGCCGCTCGTAACCGTGAGCACGGCTGATATATCAGTTTTACACTCTGTAGAGGTTGTACACTTTACCCACAATTCGTGTTCCCCTTAGTCACCCGGGTTTGCAAGGCCCTTAAACACTTCCGAGGTGAGTGGCGTGGGGTCCACTACGAAGCCTTTACAAAGACAAGCGGAAAACTAGATAGCCCGCTAGAGTTTCGGTAGCGGTGTGGTCCATAAACCTCCTTAATGGTCAGCACCTTAGCAAAGGCTGCAATCCCAAGAGGGCCGGGCTATGACCCCTACACCGACCCTCTCCTTGCCCTTTCGGTAAGACTACCAGTTAACCACAAGTCTAATTGATCAGCTAAGGTCAGAGCCATGTAACATTGTGGTTGTACGGTTTTCTTGGGTGGTTATCCATGTTCCAATTACATAAAGTGGTCTTGCGAGTTATCCAGATAAAACAACAATATAAAACCATGATTAACATTTTTAAAAGATTAAAGCAACTCCAATTCCCAAAGTTAAGCAACTAAGCATAGCTACCCAAAAAGATAACTAAAACCAGGTGATTCAAGGCTTGGGTGATAAAACTAGGTAAATCCTTAATAGGCATTCCCGTCAAGTTTATGCATTTCAGCAAATAAAGTAAAGTGTATCTTCATGCTATTATTGGGACCAAAATGGAATATGCAGAGGGGGAATCCACTTGCCTTCCTCGTCAAAAAGCTGGTTGTCTTCCTCGAACTGCTGCTCTTGCCCTTCCTCGAACGTCACATCGTCTACACGATCACACAAGCAAAAACATACACAAAATAATAAACAGTACAACAAACAGTACAAACTAAACGGAATAAGATGATAAAGATGATGTGCATGATGTAAGGATCGCGTGAGCGTGAGAATCGCTAAAATCGGAGTTAAAACGAGAAAGATATGGCTAAAACATGACTGCAGGGGAACTAACTAGAAGACTTTGCTTCATAGGACATATAGGCTGTTTATGCTTTGTCACAAATTGACGGTTATAAACGAATGCGATGCTCCAGAATCAAATAAAATTGATGCAGGTTCAGAATTGACAAAAAACGTACTAAGCACAACATCAGGAGCTTCTTGAGCCGTCTTAGCTGTCAGGTGATTAACTCTTCCGCGAACATAATTTTGCTGGCCCTTATTGCTTTGAGGAGTCTGGCTGTTATTTCTGGGCTGCTGGTGTTGTTGCGAAGTCTGTCTCTGCCCATTGTTCCTCTGGTTCTGGGGAGTCTGCATGTTGCCCTTCGGGCAATTATTGGCATAGTGTCCCACTTCATCACACTTGAAGCACCCGTTGGGTTGAACTGGTGCAACTAGATTATTGGTCCGAATAGGTGTACCTGTCGCATTAGCTGACCTGTTCTGCTGGTGGTTGGGAGTGCGCTGAGACTGCTGATTATAGCGCTGTGGTTGCTGCTGAGTACGCTGGAACTGCTGATTCTGTGGATAATTCCCGCCTTGTCCTCCAGAACGAGATGGAAAACCCTGGGGAGAGTTGTAGCGTGGGCGAGTGTTGCTACTGGATTGTCCCTGATACTGAAATTTCTGCTTCTGTTCACCGAGTTCCTTGCGCTTGCTTTCCAAACCAATAGCTTTGTTCAACAATGTCTGGAAATTTGGGAACGTGTGACTTTGCAGTTGATAGTTAAGTGGCCCTATCAAACCATACAGAAAGTGCTCTTGCCACTTCTCATCAGTGTCAACTTCATTGGGTGCGTAACGGGACAATTGAGTGAACTTATCTCGATACTCACTGACAGACATACTGCCTTGCTTCAGACCCAAGAACTCCTTCTGTTTAAGCTTGATTAGTCCTACAGGGATGTGGTGTGCTCGGAAGTTAGTCCTGAATTCCTCCCAAGTGATGGCATTGGCATTAGCATGAGCAGCGGTGAAAGCATCCAACCAATCAGCTGTTGATCCTTCCAGACGCCCTGCAACATACAGGACCCTTTCACGGTCACTGCACTGTGTAATATCAAGCTTCTTGTTGATGACCTTCAGCCAATCATCAGCATCCAGGGGATCCACTGAGTGTGAAAATGTTGGAGGATGATGACTCATGAATTCCCTGTGCATGTCCCTGGGTTGTTGAGGTGTATGTGGTGGTTGCTGGTTCTGCTGTGCTTGCAGGTTTTGAACAGTAGCAGTGAGGTTCTGCAACAGCTGCATCTGGGCTGCCAAAAACTGCTCCATTGTTGGGTTTGGTAGTGGCGGTGGCAATTGATTCTGTCGATTAATTATATGTGCACGCCTTGTACTGGGAATGTCTTGACCTCCACCTGACCTGGCGTTTACCATCTGATTGTTAGAGAAATGAATCTTGGATAAGAGCGATGAACGGTAAAGATAAGCAGGTAAAGGTGAACAGATAAAGATGAACAGATAAAGACGAATAAAGTTAGATAAAGAAGAAGTGAACTCAGATTTTGAACTTGATCAAACTTTAACTAATTATTCAGGAATGCATTTGTGGTCATCACTCCACAAAACATCACAAACCAAACGAAACAAAATAAAACAAGTACTTGTCCACAAAGCAAGCATTATTACGTCGCACGTCCTCGCATGAACGGTTCTATCGAGACACAAGCATTAAAAGGATAACCAGCCTAGAAATCTAGCCTAGAAGACCGGTGATGGAGCTGGGTGCGCCGTCGCGGAGTCTCCTATGGGGCGGGGACTGGTCGGGGCAGCTGGGCTCATCATCCTTGGCGGCCGGTGACTCCACTCCAGCAATCTGGGCCTCCAGCTGTGCAATCTTGGCCTGTGCCTCTAGTAGCTTCTCCTGGGTCGAGTCCAGCTCTGCGGTGGCGCGCTCAAGACCAGTGTTGAGGGCAGCAGTGACTCGTGCAAGGACGTTGATGCGGTCTTCTCCTTCTGCTCCCATTAGCACAACGGTCTCCTCAGTGCCACTGGTATGGCGGGGAAGGTGGCGGTACTCGGTGGTGCTGAGCTCCTGGCGGTGAGTGTAGCAGAGGGACCACAGCGCTCTCCTGGCGGCGTTGCTGCAGAGGCGGCGTAGGCAGTATGAGGCGTGGTGGAGTCATGCGTCGAGCGGGTCCTGTTGACTCTGGAAGTAGCCAAGCGCTCCCGGATGTGGACTTGGGTGACGTAGGTGTCGTCGCCATCCGGCCCGAAGATGTGGCTGGTGACGTAGAGGGGCTTCACGGTGTTGCCAAACTCCCAAAGCACATCCTGCAGCATGATGGGGAAGTAGCCGCGCTCGTCCTCCGAGGTGTGAGTGCAGTTGGTCTCACCCTCCTCGGGCTGACCATCACCCTGGTTCCCATCAGCATTGTCGTCGTTGTTGCCGTTGACATCTTCATCCTCATCATCGTCCTCCTCCTCGTCATCATCATTGTCATCCCCGGAGTCATCCGGGTCTCCACCAACAGCGGCAGGTACTAGAACAGGTGAAGCTGGTGGTGCATCATCTGCTAGTGCAGGCGAGTTGAACTCCATGACCTCCTCCGGGTCTTCCTCCTCGTGCTCGGCTCGAGGGGCTGGCTGGACGGGGGTGAGGCGAACCTGGTTACCTCTGGTGGACTTGCGAGCGGTCTGCTTGGTCCTAGCCATCTAACAGAGAAAGAACAAAACTCAGAACAAAATTTTAAAACAAAACAAAATAGGGATAATAAAGAACAAAATAAAGTAGATTTTTATGCGAAAATAAAAGGTAGGTGGAAGCTGACATGACTTTCTAGAATTAAGTCCTTAATTTCGATCATTTCTATCTAAGCTAGCGTCCTGCAGTCAACACAGCTTTGATACCACTTCTATCACACCCGATTTTTATGGCAAAACCGAATGCATCTCATATGTGCGCTAGGATCAGTTTACACACACATGATAGACATCATAAGTGAATATATCAAAAGACAATGTTCGAAACATAAATAAAATATAGTATCAACATTATTACACTCCGAATAACATATAGACGTTCCACCGTTAACATAGGCAACGTCTTCTCTTACATGCAGTCAACTGGTGAACGCTCGCTTAGAACTCGAAATCGTCGAAGTTCTCTTCTCCAAAGTTCCCTTCTGAACAGTAGTTGGGCAAGGGTGAGTACTGAGTACCAAGTGGGTGAAAAAAATGCAAGGCTATCAAGAAAAGGCTGAAGTTTTTAAGCGGTTAGCATTTCAGTTGGTCAAATTTTATTAGCACGCAACCTATTATCTAGATGTAAACTATAGGAAAATCCCCCTATAGATACGTTTTATTTATAGATTAGATACGTTTTATTTCATATCTAATAGAGTTTAGATGCGTTTTACTAAAATGTGTCTGGAGCGTCTCCACACGGACCGTGTTAAGAACCGTAGATACATTTTTATTAAGCGTGTCTAGAAAATATGCTATGTTTTTTTAGATACAGTAAATTGCGTGTCTATACTTGTAGTGACTTTTTGCATCCTGTCTCAAGGAACTTAATTAGAACCCTTTTCTTCGATCTGTTCTTCTTTTTTATTTCAAATATAGTTTGACTATGACGTCACTGAGGGCATTATTTTGCAGTATCTTCTTGTATACACAATCATTTTTTCACTACGGATACATACGAAAGTATACAGTACGGAAACCTCACATGAACAAATACTCATTTTATATTAGATCAAATATGGTCAACAATCAATCATCTAACAAAATGAAAATCTTACATATTACCCTAGTTTTTATACATTTGGAATCTCTTTAAAAATCTTGATGCTTGAAGATAATTTGTATTTCACTACTGCATCTTTGCTTCATTCATCAGATTTTCTTCAGTCTTCCAGGATCCTGTAGATTAAACAAACAAATTCTTTGTGTATAAGATATAGGAAGGTGTGGCCACCCAAATTTACATGATGAAATTAGAATACTTCAATTAACCTGTAAATGAGGTAATATCACGCATCTTTGAACGGAACTCATCATCATTTCCACTGAATATTAAACTATATTCACTTTGAATGAACAAACTCTTTAATTCAAGATCAAATTGTACTGCGACGTCAAACTTAAATGGTAGCATTTGAAGATACAGTGAAAATCTTAAGAAACAAATTAAATGAGATAAAAAAATGTACTCTACACACAAAATTTTAATAGGACTAGTGTTATTTAATAATAACCGAGATGTCAAATTCAAGCAACTCATCCAGGAAACAGGGAACAAGAGAAAAGCACTACATGCTACACATGTACGCCAGAAGAAATTTCTTATTTTTATCACACATGTTTTTGAGAAAGAAAGCATTTAAACAGACTAATGTATATGGTAAGTATCAAGAATCCATGTGTCTCTCGATATGGATAAAAAGCACATTAGATAGTTATAATTAGTCTAATATGTGTCTTTTAACTTCAATTTCAAGTGCAGCAATATATATTTGCACGATCTACTATTACGATGCAAATATGATTCCAAAGTTAGATGTCTAGCATCGCACTAATGGGTGGGATGCATCACACTTCCGTTAAAGAATCAACAGAAGGTGGATTTCCACTAGTTCACACGTGAACGGAGAAGGGAATCAGGGATGTGTTCAGCGGGTAAGTGTTCCTAACCTGTCGGAGTTGGAGCACAGCTGCATGAGGCAGAGACCAGTCATGCGCGGAGGCCGCAGCGCAGATGGGAAGGTATCGTCCTCTTGAGCAGCTCCCATGTCGAGGGCCTGCGGTTCAAGTATGCCTCGGAAACCTGTCATGGCGTCACCATACTTGAGTGTGACGTCGGCGCTGCGAGTGGAGGTGCTGGATCCGACATCACTGGCTCATCCTCCGGCGGATTGATTTGGGGGCAGCAGCACACCTGAGAGATCAGCACATCATCGGAACAAGATGTACAGTGCTAGATGCATAAAGGGAGGATCACCGATTGCTGCAAGCAGCAGTACCAGGGAGGACAACATCGGGGTAGAAGCAGCTAGGAGTTGCAGGGAGGAGCGAGCGACGACGGGAGGCGGCGGCGCGCAGGGGAGCGGCAGCGTCGGACTTCAGATTGGGGGCAGTTGGGATTTTAGATTAGTCGGAGTAGTGGACGAGGGAGGACATGTCTGGGATTAGATTTTTTTTTCTTCCTTTCAGCGCAGAAGCCTAAAACACATAACATTGACACGTTTTCTCAATCATTATAAAATTCGTATCTACATGCCGCAGCGTGCGTAGCTTAAACACGATATGGAAAGCATTAAAAGGAAAACATAACTACATGGCTATTTTCTTGCAGTGTAAGTTTATACCAACCATTTTAAGCAAAATGGATTAACAACAACATTAACAAAGCCAAAGAACCATAATTTAATAAATCTTTATGTTCAATTATCGTGTGAGGGTCGAAGCCGCTCGTAACTGTGAGCACGACTGATATATCAGTTTTACACTCTGCAAAGGTTGTACACTTTACCCATAATTCGTGTTCCCCTTAATCGTCCGGATTTGCAAGTCCCTTAAACACTTCGAGGTGAGTGGCGTGGGGTCCATTACGAAGCCTTTACAAAGACAAGCGGAAAACTAGATAGCCCGCTAGAGTTTCGGTAGCGGTGTGGTCCATAAACCTCCGTAATGGTCAGCACCTTAGCAAAAGCTGCAATCCCAAGAGGGCCGGTCTATGACCCCTACACCAACCCCTCCTTACCCTTTCGGTAAGACTATCAGTTAACCACAAGTCTAATTAATCAGCTAAGATCAGAGCCATGTAACATTGTGGTTGTACGGTTTTCTTGGGTGGTTATCCATATTCCAATTACATAAAGTGGTCTTGCGAGTTATCCAGATAAAACAACATTATAAAACCATGATTAACATTTTTAAAAGATTAAAGCAACTCCAATTCCCAAAGTTAAGCAACTAAGCATAGCTACCCAAAAAGATAACTAAAACCAGGTGATTCAAGGCTTGGGTGATAAAACTAGGTAAATCTTTAATAGGCATTTCCGTCAAGTTTATGCATTTCAGCAAATAAAGTAAAGTGTATCTTCATGCTATTATTGGGACCAAAATAGAATATGCAGAGGGGGAAATTCACTTGCCTTCCTCGTCAAAAAGCTGGTTGTCTTCCTCGAACTGCTGCTCTTGCCCTTTCTCGAATGTCACGTCGTCTACACGATCACACAAGCAAAAAGATAAAAAAATAAGAAATAGTACAACAAATAGTACAAACTGAATGGAATAAGATGATAAAAATGATGTGCATGATGTAAGGATCGCGTGAGCGCGAGAATCGCTGAAATCGGAGTTAAAACGAGAAAGATATCGCTAAAACATGACTCCAGGAGATTAACTACGAAAGATATAATAACTATAGGGGCTGACAGAAGAAAACTAAGGACTAAAACATAAATAAAGTAAAGGTTCAGGAGCCTGGCTGAAAAACAGAGGCTTCTGCACTGCGGGTTTTATCTTGGAGAAGTTCAGGGGCTAAAATAGAAAGATAAGGGCCTAACTGCAGAGATCCTTAAATTGGTTAGGACGAAGGGTTAATTTGAAAAACATTGCGGGGTGCTTTTTGAAAAAGTGCTAGGGCTGACCGGTATGAGTGGCTTTGACTTGGGTTAGAGTGGATTGGATCCGTTGGATCCAAATCCAACGGCTTGGGTCGAAGGGGGGCTCGGCGGCGGCGTTGGTCGGGGCTAGCGGCGGCACACGGCGGCAGGCGGCGGCGCGGTCGCCGGAGTTGGCCGGAATCGGCGCTCCGGGGCTCATTTCGAGCGCAGCTTGCACAAGGAGAGAGAGGGGGGGGGGGGGGGGGGGGGGGGGGGGACAGCGAACTCGTTGGAGAGGTTGGTGCGGCAGTGCAGTGGCCGGAGCGGTGCACGCCACGATAGCGCGCGGCTCGGTTGCTTCGGCGAGCAATCGCCGTGCAGAGCGACGGGGAAGAGGGAAGAAGAGGGGTCGGGGTTGCTGCCCACCACCACGCGCAGAACCAGCGGCAGCACGTCGTCGACGAGGAGCGGCGGCGAGGGAGATCGACGGCGCGGCGGAGCTCCTGGACATCGGCGACGCAAGCGGCGTGGGGAGAAGCGAGAGCGAAAGGGGCGAGAGAGAGAAGAGAGTGTGGCCGGGGTACGGCGGGGTGCAGCGCCTTTTGTAGGCCGAGGGGAGAAGCGGAGTGGCTGGCAGTGGAGGGGGCGGCGCGCCATTGTGGCTGGCCGTGGTGGCCATCAAGGCGGCGGCGGTTACCGGCGGAAGAGGAGGAGCCACGGGATGGGGAGTGATGGCGGGCTCATCACGAGCCATTAAGGCGGCAGCGCAGTGATGGAGGGAGGGAAGGCGAGCGAGCGGCCAATGGCCGGGCGAGGCGCGCGGTGCGGGGAGAGGAGGGGTTCGGTCGGAGGTGAGAGATGACAGGGGGACCCGCCTGTCAGCGACCGGAGAGAGGAGGAAGGGGGGGAGCAGGCGGGTTTGTTGGGCCAAACTAGGCCAGGCGGCTGGGTTGGGCCGAGCGCTAGTGGGAAAAGAAAGAGGGAGGGAGAGAGAGACTGGGTTGGGCTGGAAAGAAGAGAGGGGGAGAGAAATGAAGAAAGAGATTGGCTGGGTTTGTGTTTTTTTTTCTTTTCAGATTTGGGTGTTACAGTTTTAATTAGCTAGTGAGCTTCTAAATTCTCCAAACTTGATAGGTAATAATATATAGAGTAGTGTACCAGTTCCATGTTCGCACTCCAAAATATGATGTAGAAAATGAAAATATTGGAATTTTAATTGCTCATACTAACAGCTTCACTCCCAAGCGGCCTGCAAAAATGCAAATGCGATCACGATTTTACAACATGGAGTATTTATAGATCACTTTATAAGTACCCCCTCAAGCTAACTGTCGGTTCATATGTACGGATGAATTTGTCATTTGGAATTTTAGTATGTTTATTGAATTAGAACATGATGATCTTACAACTAAAATTTGATATTTATTATCTTAATATTTGTATATTGAATTATTTTAAATGTTGATACTAGCTAGTGAAGTAACTTCAAAATTAAACCAACTAAAAAATAGTTCAAATTTCGACTGGTCGAGGGTGCAAATATGGTGTGTCTACTCAAAACGCTCGGTAAACTGTAGTTTTGCCGAGTGTCACTAAGGAACACTAGGCAAAATCCTAATGGCTGTCAAGCACGGTGCACGGCTGGCTCACATGGCGGTCGCGTGAGCCGAGTTTGCCGAGTGCTAGGCCAAAACACTTATCAAAAGGCCGCTTTACCGAGTGCCACTGAAGGGCACTCGGCAAAGAGTCATTTTTGCCGATTGTTTTCTGTTTGCTGAGTGTTTCTCTGGTGCCTCTCGGCAATAATGCTCTTTGCCAAGTGCCCATTAGAATGCACTTAGCAAACATACAAACACTCAGCAAACAACAAACAACGGATTTCCGGTAGTGTCGATGGTCTCACACCTTTGTAGAAGCCACACAGGTGGATGAGATCGAGGAGGAAGAAGCAACATGATGACGTATGTTATCCATGCATGCATAGACCATGACAATACGATATGAATAATTAAGTGAACTGACATTGTTTATTTTAATTATATAGCGCTATTCTTTAAGTGGTAGGCGACATGCCGGTCGACAGCGAGGCGCCTACGATGACTTCGTCAATCTCGAGAATCTACCCGCCCAGTCTCTCATAGGTGCTCATAGGGGTAGAGTTGTGTACGTGTATTCATAAAGGTGAGCTGGGTGTGCGTGTGTGCATGCGTGTATGTGAGTATCTGTGTGCGTCTGTATTGTGTTTCTTGAAAAAATTATCGCTCGATTATTCATAGGCCGGTGCTTCATGCCGAGCTATACACCCAATGGACCACGCACGAGGAAGACGAGGATATGGAGGCACGTGGACAATAATAGCTAGCTTTGATGCGAGGACGGTTGCGCTGAACTGCATGCCAACTCATGAAAGAGGTGTCCTCTTCAAAAACTGATGAAGAGGGGCTTTTACGCAGTTCGACGATTCAAATGTTGATAAAAAATGTTTTGTTATTCTGAATCAATATGTACATCGGGCTAGTGGTATACTAAGTACTCTCTTCCTTCCAAATTATAGGTCGTTGTAAGGAACATGGTCCTATTAGACTATGATTGTAATTTTGGTGATTGTGTGACAATATAATTAATGGGACTAACAAGTTTGTGAGATGAATATTTGTAGGGTTTATAGGTTAAAGATGCAACGCTAAGAAAACCTGCAAAGCCGGGACAATAAGAGAAATGAATTGGAAATGTCCTATGGATACTTATATTTTGACTAATCAAATAAGTTATATTTCTAGAAAATCTTGTAGATAATTTCACAAGCTTTCCATAGAGTCCAAGATCATCAAAATCAGAGTCCCGAGTGAAAAGTTATGATCAAAACACGAAGACAGCAAAGAGAGAAAAAAGGTTGACCGGATGATCCGATGCAGTGTGGGTCGTTTGGCATTTATCCGGTACTCAAAATGTTGTCTAATGATGTGGACTTCTGGTAGATCTTGTAGAGCATCTTACAAGTTTTCCATAGAGTACAAGATCATCGAAATCGGAGATCGGACTAGAGAGTTATGACCAAAATATGAAGCACCATGAAGTTGATCCATGTGAGTGATCGGTTAATCCGACGTCTATGACCGGATCATATGATGAAACGTCGGATAAATGTTTTCAGAGAGCATGTCAAGTGTCCAGAGGTCGTGGAAGAAACTTATAAAGCACCGGATGATCCGACACCTGATCGGACTAAGCGTCGGTGCAATAACACCAGCAAAAGAGAGATGTTGGAGTTCAACGGCTACTATGAAAGCTCAGTGTTACTAGATAATCCGACGTCTATGACCGGATAGTACTATGCTCTTAGCTTTTCGGGGAAAAAGTATGTAACGGCTAGTTTTGGATTCCTAGCCTATATAAGACCTCACCGCGGGTCATTTGAGGTTGTTGGAGTCCGTGGGAAGCCCTAGAAACCTCGAAAAAGTTCTCCAAGCCACCAAAGAGAATATTGATCACATCCTTAGATTTAGCATAAGCTTTGTGAGAGTTAGTGCTAGAATTAGCTCTTGTAAGAGTGAGAGAAGCAAGGTCAGAATCTTGTGTGCTGGTTATAGAAATGAACCACAAGTGTATCTTGGTGTGCCGGTCCCTCGGAGCTTTGGTGGCTCACCGAAAAGTCTTCGACACTCCGGCTTGGTGTGGAGCGGCGACGACAGATTTGTGCGGGGGACGTGGAGACCCCCTTCCTTGGTGGAGAAGCTCCTTAGTGGAAAGTGGGACCAAGGTGAACGTGGTGACTTGACATAGCCTTAGTGGCAAGTCAAGAAGAGTCCTGGAATAGACTTGGTTGCCGGGAAGCATTAATCTTTGTGAGTACTTCAACAATGTGAATGTAGGAGTGGCTTTGTGCCTAACCGAACCACGGGATAAATCTTCGCATCAAGAGTTTGCTTCCTCTCATCCCCTCTCTTAAGCTTCCGCATTTATTACTTACAATCTTTGTGTGCCTTTACTTTCATAGAGTAGCATCTTGATAGGTTTGGCTATAGGTTGCAAAACTCTTTGGGATGATAGTTTCCCACTAGAAGAATCCTAGTTGCACATCTAGATAGCATGTTTTAGTTTAAGTTTTGTGCAAACTGGATTGAGCCATATGTTAAGGTTTTAAGTTTGCCTAATTCAACCCCTCTCCCTCTTAGGCTACGAGCACCAATTCCTTTCAATTGGTATTAGAGCCGGGGCTCACTTCTTTCACAAAGAAACGCCAATTCCATTGGTAAATTGTGAAAACCGGCTCATTGGAATGGTTAGGCTTTACCGTCTAGTGAGTTAGCTCGTTGGGGAAGGGATGGATACCCTAGGACCGGATCCACGTTTCGATGGCACGGGCTTTCAGCGATGGAAGATTTTAATGCAAGATTTTCTCCAAGCTAGGGGCCTAAATGTTTGGAGAGTTGTGAGTGAAGGCATGAAAAATAAGGGTAGCTAAGAAAGACAATATGATATTATTGGAAAAAGTATAATATTGTCTTCTCTTAGTGATGATGTGTTAAATAGAGTTTTTCTTGTGAAAATTCCTTAATTTGAGCTATGAAAGTCTATCCATGAGAACCATGAGGGCACAAAGGATGTTATCAATGAAAGATATCATGTTCTCATTGATAAGCTTAATAGCTTTAAGCAATTAAATCATGAATATGCATCATCCATGTACTCACGTTTGAGTGTTCTTATGAATGAGATCAACTCCTTAGATGTCAAGAAAATTGAAGATATGAAGCTCTCTCGGAAGATCCTTCACTCTCTCCGAAGGCCGGACTATGATTTGGTAACATCAATCATCTATGAAAAAGAGCTCTCAACACTCACCCCAAATCAAGTCCTCAACAAGGTGATCGCCCATGAGCTTCGCAACGGCATCAAGCCAAGATAGCCATCCTCTTCACCAAAATATAGCGCTCTTGCATGCAAGCAAGCCAGGATGTTGAAGAAGTTGGCCATAAAAGGAAGCTCAAGTGAAGAGTAAGAAGAGGAAGCAAGCACAAACTCCTCAAATGATGAAAAAGAAGAGATGCACCCCAAGCTTCTCAAGCAAGTCAAGATCATGAACAAGAGCTTGAAAAAGATCAACATGACGGTGTACATGGTCTTCCTCAAAGATGGGCAACATCACCAACTCATGAAGGTTGAGAAGATCAAGTACAAGAAGGAGAAGAAGCAAAAGAAGAAGGAGAAGAAGTCCAAGCATGAAGCTTTTGCTACATTTGGGGAATGGGTAAGAGGTGGTGAAGAATCAAGCACAAGCTCGAGCTCAAGTGATCACGAGTCATCCAATAAATTCACCACCCGCTTCAACATCGGCACATCATCATCAAAAATGTGCTTCATGACCAAAGGTATGAGTGAAAGCGATGTAAGTGATGATGAATCCGACTCTCCTTCCTTTGAAGAACTTCTTGACTTGATTCATGAGCAACAAGGAGTCATGAAAAGACAAGCTAAAGAAATTAAACAACTTAATGCTTTCAATGATATAAATGCTTCTCTTACTACAAATTATGATGATTTGTTGTGCAAATTTAAATTGCTTAGCAAGGAGCATGAAGAGTTCAATTTAAAAATTGAGAGCATTAAGAATGAAACTAATGACTCTTTGAAAATGGAGCAAACTATTCCTTGTGCAATTCCTATCTTTAAAGTAGATGCTTCAACTTCTTGCATTGATTTAATTGAAGAATCTTGCTCTAATCCTTACAATGAGAAATGCTTTGAGAAAGTTTTTGTAGAATAATGTGATGATCTCATTGCCAAGAAGAATGATGAGCTCAAGCAAGAAGTAGAAAGGCTCATGAGGGACTTGGCAAAATTGAAGGCCAAGAACATTGTCCAACCTTCTCAAGATAACCGTGAAGACATGGTGAAGAAGCTTGAGAAGGGTGCAACCGTGACATACTTCAATTGTCATCAAGAAGGTCACAAGTACTACAAGTGTCCTCAACCCAAGAAGAAGCTTCCGGATGATAAGAACAAGAAAAATGCCACTATCAAGAGTTCTCTCATCTACACCAAGCCCAACCGGAAGAACAAAAACAAGAGCACCACCTATGTCATCAAGAAGAAAAACAATGGCAGGGTGGTTGCCCACAAGGTTGAGAAGAAGGATTGGAGTTGGAGCCGCTCCATTTGGGTGACCAAGGAAGTCATCACCAACATGAAGGGGTCTCAAATGGTGTGGGTTCCAAAGGAAACTTGAAGCCCAAAGATCGGCTTCGGGGGATTCAGAGGCTTGAGTAACAAGTGATGAAGAGAGTCATGTCAAAAACTCAAATTCACATCTTGAACATTTGTTGCCCAAGTCCCCCATAAGGTAATGGTAACTAGATTTCAATTCAAGCATGATGTAGCTCCATTATTTTTGCTAGGTGTTATGCATGTTTTGCATTTCCTAGTGTGATCTATATGGTGGGTTGCTTGTGTCTTTCTCTAACCCATGAGTAACCTACATGGTTTGATAAGTGTGTAGAAAGACTACACGTTGTTTCTTTTCATGGTACATGGACTTCATGGTACATGTACCATGAACACAAGCTTTCTATTGTTATCAATAATAATGTGCATACATTTAATTGGTGATTCAAAAACTAAATGCACACATTTAGGGAAGGTCATTCTATGGTTTGTGATATTGGAGACTAACAAGTTTGCAAGCTTATCTTATGTAGTCTCTATGGCATCTCTGAAATCACATTAAGAGAATGTTATTCACTCTCAAAGTGGATTAACAACTCTATGAGTGTGATTAGAGTAATTATGTATTTTCATGCATATTGAGTCTGTTGGCGCTAAAAATCGGCCGGGAATCGGCCGATGACCTTCAGCGTCGGACACACGACCCGGGAGAATCTGCTTAACTCCTGTTCGGGTGATTGCCCTGGTGCGGTTCGCGCGGCGTGCCAGTCGATCTGACTTGTTGATTGACAAGGAAATAAACATATTAAATTCCGGGGTTCCGATCAGCTAGAGTTCCGATCTGTCCCGAAAAGCGTATCAGCGAATCGGCCGATTTGCTATAACGATGACCGGCTATGGACCAGCCGATAATCACGTAATGATTGCCAAGAAACTACTGGAGTAACTTAAACAATTGTTACAGATGCAACACTCGAGATAGATCTAATCGGCTATACGATGATAAACAAGGAGAAATAATGACGAAGCCGACAGTTCGATCTCAAGCTAGATAACTGGTGATAAAACTAGAACAATAGGTAAAACCTATAATTCTAGTAAATATCGATAACTAGTGAATAAATCTAAATGAAACAACGGCGATGCGCCTGAAGTTAAAGCTTAGATGTTATTCGATAAACGGAACCTACTGTTGACGCCAGATTTCGACACGTGTTGAATCAGCGTCAGGAGGAGAAGATTGGCCGATGCGGCAGATCTGAAGGCTACAGTAAGGAATCAGCCGATTGAGGTAACGGTTGAAAATCGGCCGATTGGTGATACAGTTTGTGCCACCAGGATGGAATTATTTCGGAGGGTCCTGGTCAAAAGTTGGTCAACAGGGCAACTTTAAGTTGTTCAAGGAGCAATTGAAAAGAATCCTGATTGGATTAGGGGACGGCGGCAGAAGATTCTGCAGGAGTCCGTTTCCTTTAAAAGTTATTATAGATATGGTAATTTTCCTATTTTTTAATAAGATTGTAACAAGTCGTGATCGACTAGGAGTCCTAGTTTTAGGGTATAAATAGGAGTCGTCAGGGTCTTGCAAAGACATCAACACATCAATCAACAACAATACTTCTACTTTTTCAGCAGTTTACTTTCAAGCCGGCGACTTCGCCAATATTTTTCTTCTTTCACGAGTTCGTACGGATTGGCAGGGCTGCATCAACTTGATCTCCGGCCAATTGGTAGGTTCCGCTTATCGAGTAATATCCGAGCTTTAACTACGGGCGCATCGCTGTGGTTTCATTTGGATTTATTCACCAGTTATCGATATTTACTAGAATTGCAAGTTTTACCTGTTATTCTAGTATTATCACCAGTTATCCAGCTTGAAATCAGAGTAATCGGCTTCGTCATTGTTCTTCTTCAACTTATCATCACACAGCCGATTAGATCTATTTCAAGTGTTGCCTCTGTAGTAATCGTTTAGATCGCTCCAGCAGTTTTCTTTACAATTACTACGCGATTATCGGCTGATCCATAGCCGATCGTCTCTACAGCAAATCGGCCGATTCGCCGCCGACGCGCTCCTCAGGACAGATCGGAACTCCAGCCGATCGAAGTGCCTGGAATTTAATACTTTATTTCCTTGTCAATCAACAGGTCAGATTGACTGGCACGCCGCGCGAACCGTACCAGGGCGATAACCCGAACAAGAGCTAAGCAGATTCTCCCGGGTCGTGTGTCCGACGCTGAAGACCATCGGCCAATTCCTATCCGGCCGATTTTAGTGCCAACACACTTTTGGCACGCCCGGTGGGACCAATCCAAGATCTGATATGTCGAAGAATGCAGAAATCTCCGACAGCAATATCATTGAGGTCACAGAAGCAGATCTCAAGGACGACCAGAGGGAAGAATTGGGCAAACATTTAGAAGATTACAAGAAGATGTACCTCCAGTCGTTCAGTCGTACCAGAAGCGGGGAGGCTGTCAAGAAGGCTCCTATTCTAGTTCCCCGCCACATCACCATTGCTGAGGACTCGGGCAAGATGTCAGAGATGATCCAACAATCCGTTTTTCAGGCATTCATTGACCAATCCTCAGTGATGACCAACACGGTGTATAACGCCGTCGTCAGCTCTCTAGCCAGCGGAGCAGTCCAAGGCTATCAGGGACCAGCATATGCCCCGCCAACCACTCTGCCAGCCAGAAGCTTACCATACACGTCCCAATCGGCTCCTCAACCGATATTGACGCAACGCGAGGGGTACAACTCTCCATTTCCCCCAGCGTCTCCAAGATACAGCGGTGCACCATGTCTCCCATCACAGACACCGCTTCAACTCGTCCAGATTGCTTCTGTGCAATCGCTGCCCACAAGCTCAGTACCTTGGGGAACATCGGCGACGACGTATTTTCCCGAGCCAATGAACGGATACGGGAGTTATTCAACCCAGGTGCCACACCAATCGGCGGTCTGGCTGACGGTTTCCCAGTATCAGCCAATCTTATCAGAAATCGGCAGGGGGGCAAACGCTGTAGAAACAGTCAGAGGCACGGCGCCAACGATGACATACGATGGGGGGGCGGACTCACTTCGCCATCAACTATCGGCCGCTCAGCAAAGTTCCGATTCATCACCCAACCGTGCCAGCTCTTCAGCACATGCCCGCACCGCGAACAGCTGTTCATCAGCAGCAGGTGGACTGGACAGCAAGAATAGCAGAAGTAATCCAGGATCAGTTTGGATTGAAGCCAAAAGTTCAAACTTACACCTACAAGACGTCATATCCATCGGCCTATGACTTGCTGCCGTTCCCACACCGCTACAAAGTTCCTGATTTCACCAAGTTCTTAGGGACGGACGATACATCCACTGTGGAGCATATCAACCGATTCATCATCCAGTGCGGGGAGGCTGCCACGCAAGATGCTCTGAGGGTGCGTTTGTTTTCATCGTCTCTGTCCGGATCGGCCTTCCAGTGGTTCACCACCTTGCCGCCAAATTCTATTGTTACATGGGCCGATCTGGAGAAACAGTTCCACAAGTACTTCTACGCAGGAGTACACGAGATGAAGCTCTCAGATTTGACCAGCCTCAGGCAGAGGAGCGATGAACCAGTGATGGGATATATACAGAGGTTCAGAGAAGTCAGGAACAAATGCTACAGTCTGGCTCTAACCGATGCACAGTTGGCCGATATCGCTTTCCAGGGCCTCCTGCCACAAATCAAAGAAAGATATGCTGCCCAAGAGTTTGAAAGCCTGAGCCAAATCGTCCACCGATTGTCAGGGCAAGAGGTCCGACCGTTTGAACAGCGGAGGAATTTTCAAAAGAAGGTGGCATACTTGGAAGGACCTGAATCCGATGGGGAAGAGGAAATCGGCCTGGCAGAATGGGTCAAAGGGAAAAAACCGATATCATGCCCTTTTGGGAAGAAGGAGCCAGAGACATTCGGCTTTGACACGTCAAAGGCCGATAAAATTTTTGATTTATTGCTTCAGGAAGGACAGATTAAGCTATCTCAGCATCACACCATCCCTTCGGCCGATCAACTTAAGAAGATGAAATACTGCAAGTGGCACAACGCCACTTCTCATGATACAAATGAATGCAAAGTCTTCCGTCAGCAGATACAATCGGCCATCGAGCAGGGGAGGATTAAATTTGAAACCCCAGCTAAATCAGCAAAACCGATGAAGATAGATCAGCATCCCTTCCCGGCCAACATGGTTGACACTGGAAAAAATTCACGTCAAACCAAGGTGTCGTCGATCCCAGGAGGCAGATCACGACGGAAGAAATCAAAAGGAACCGGCGGGGGCCAGAACGACCACGGAAGCCCGTCACCTCCCAGTTCTTACTCAGTAAGTATCGGCAGCAGCAAGAACAATCAAGATACCAGGAAGAGATGATACGCCGGCATGAAGATCACTGGCAATGTTCGTTCTTCATCCGTTGCTGGGAGAACGACATCAGATTGCCATCTGCCGATAACTGTCCGGAGTGTAACGGATTGAGCTGCAACGATCACCCGAAGCCACACTCTAGGGACAGAGGATCAGAGCTGATCAGCAGAAATTGGTGCGGACGAGAGGAACAGCGCGTTTCGGTGCATGATCGGCTGGGGGGCAGAGTTGACCAGTACCACCGGTCAAAAAGCAAGATCGACCAACAGGATCGACTGGGGGGCAGGATCAGCGTGCACGATCGGCTGGAAGAGACGGCCGATGACAGGGTGTCGGATGAAAATCCCCTAGGAAGAGAACCAGATTGGGAACACGCCAGATCATCGGCCAAACCAGCAAATCCCAGGTGGTGTCCCGATGGCCTATCCAGATCCCAGAAGCGGAGGAACCAACGCCTACGCCAGTGGGAGCATCAGGAAGAAGAACAGAGGCAGGTGCCAGAGAAAAGAAATGTTAAGTCTCGGGTGTGGCGCCCAAAGAAAAATAATCAAGAAGCAAACAACCAAGAATCGGCATCCGAAATCGATATGGTGTTCATACTGTCGATGGAGTTCATGGCGCCCAACGATCGGGATAAAGTAACAAGAACGGAGGAAGAACAAATGGCAAAACTAGTGTTGGAGCCGATGATGGCTACGTTTGAGAAACCAGAAGAGGAAAAACGACAGCATCTTAAAGCGCTGTTTCTCAAAGGCTATGTCAACGGAAGACCCGTCACCAGATTACTAGTAGATGGAGGCGCTGTAGTTAACATCATGCCGTATGCCATGTTCCGCAAGCTAGGCAAGGGCGATGAAGACCTCACCAAGATGGACACGATGCTGAAGGATTTCGAAGGCAACGTGTCTCCCGCCCGCGGAGCGCTCTGCGTCGACCTCACCATCGGCAGTAAGACCCTCCCTACCACTTTTTTCGTTATTAATGGCAAAGGGTCCTACAACATGCTGCTTGGTCGCGACTGGATACACGCAAACTGCTGTGTCCCATCTACAATGCATCAATGCCTTGTGCAATGGGTCGGCGACAGCACAGAGGTAGTCACTGCCGATTCCGTCTACAGCGTTGCAGCGGCCGACACGCAACAGTGGAGCTGTGAGCACGTCAAGTGTATATCTGGCAGGGCTTGGGACACTGACTTCCTGAAAGTGTCCGATTTTGGTCTACAGCCGATCCAAGCAGTCGGCTCTGAAGATTCAGAATAAATGGATCAGCTCGTCCGAGAAGATGGGAAGCTTGGGCATGGGTTTACGTCGGCCGATTTATTGCAGATGGTAGATTTGGGAGATAGCAACAAATCAAGGCCGACGTACATTAGTGCTAATTTGGATCCTGAGTACAAATGTAAATTGATAAGTTTATTAAAAGAGTTCAAGGATTGCTTTTCTTGGGAATATCATGAGATGCCAGGACTAGACCGGTTTATTGTTGAACACCGGTTACCTATAAAATCAGGATATCGGCCATATCAGCAACCTGCACGACGGTGTAACCCCAAGATTCTACCTGATATAAAGGCCGAAATTACAAGTTGATTGAAGCAGGATTTATTCGGCAGTGCCGCTATGCCGAATGGATTTCTAATATTGTGCCCATATACAAAAAGAATGGAAAGTTACGTGTGTGCATCGATTTCAGGAACTTAAATCAGGCTACGCCAATGGATAGATATCCGATGCCAACGACCGATATCTTGGTAGATGCTGCCGCAGGACACAAAGTCATAAGTTTCATGGATGGGAATGCAGGGTACAATCAGATATTAATGGCCGAAGAAGATATCTCGAAAACGGCTTTCAGGTGCCCAAGACATCTTGGTTTATTTGAATGGGTTGTTATGACTTTCGGGTTGAAGAACTCCGGCGCTACGTATCAACGGGCCATGAATTACATCTTCCACAAGCTCATTGGTTCATCGGTGGAAATTTATATAGATGACGTCGTGGTCAAGTTAAAAGGCCACCAAGATCATCTGGCCGATTTACAAGAAGTACTGGAGTGCACAAGGAAACATGGGTTGAAGATGAACCCAAACAAGTGTGCATTTGGTGTATCGGCTGGGCAATTCTTAGGATTCATGGTCCATGAGCGCGGGATAGAAGTCAACCGCAAGACCATAGACGCCATCAACAAAGTGGTGGCCCCACAAAATAAAACTGAGCTACAGTCCCTCATCGGCAAGGTAAATTTTATCAGAAGATTCATATCCAACCTATCAGGACGTATTCAGGCTTTCACTCCTCTGTTGAAATTAAAGCCCGATCAGGGATTCATATGGGGAGAAGGACAGCGCAAGGCACTGGAGAATATCAAGCAGTATCTGGTTTCACCTCCGGTATTGGTTCCACCACAGCCTGGTAAGCCGTTCAAGTTGTATTTATCGGCTGATGAACAAGCTATTGGATCGGCATTGGTACAGGAGTTTGAGGGGAAAGAACGAGTGGTACACTACGTCAGTAGAAGACTCTTAGACGCCAAAACAAGATATTCCTCGGTGGAGCGACTATGCTTGTGTTTATACTTCTCATGTACCAAGCTCAGGCACTATTTGTTATCGGCAGAATGCATAGTCGTGTGCAAGGATGATGTGGGGAAGTATATGCTATCGTTGCCGATTTTGAAAGGACGGATTGGAAAATGGATCCTGGCTTTGTCAGAATTCGATTTAAGGTACGAATCGGCCAAAGCCGTCAAAGGTCAAGTGATGGCTGATTTCGTAGTTCAGCATTGTGGACTAGAAATCGCCACTGTTGAACCAGTTCCATGGACTTTATATTTTGATGGTTCTTCGTGTGGGGTCGGATCAGGAATCGGCATTGTTCTTGTGTTGCCTCGGGGGGCAAGTTATAATTTCTCTCTACCGATAGAAGCCTCCGCAACTAATAACCAGGCGGAATATCGAGCCGTTCTGAAAGGCATCCAATTATTAAGGGAAGTCAGAGTTGATGCAGTCGAAATTTTTGGAGATTCCATGCTCATTGTGGATCAGTTAACGGGGCGATCTGAGTGCAAGGATGATATCTTGAGGATTTATTATGAGGATTGCCTTCAGCTTTTAAAAGAGTTCAAGTCTGCAATAATCGAGCATATCCCCAGAAATTATAATGAAGAGGCCAACAGACTGGCCCAACATGCTTCTGGGTATCGGCCGATTCAGGGAGCGATTACGCTAGAGCTCGCGGCCGATGATTGGCGAAAGGAAATCGCCGATTACTTGAGAAATCCATCCCAAAAAGTGGATCGACGAACACGTTTTCAAGCTACAAAATATGTGTTGCTTGAGGATGATTTGTTTTATCGGACGATTGATGGAGTTCTTCTCAAATGCTTGGGAACGGAAGAGGCAAAGATTCTGATGGGAGAAATCCATGAGGGCGTGTGTGGAGCTCATCAATCGGCTCACAAAATGAAATGGATGATCCGAAACAATGGGTATTATTGGCCAACTATTCTTGAAGATTGTTTCAAGTATTACAAAGGATGCCAAGACTGTCAGAAGTTTGGTAATGTACAGCGTGCGCCAGCATCGGCTATGAATCCGATAATTAAGTCGTGGCCGTTCAGAGGGTTGGGAATAGATCTCATCGGACAGATTCATCCTCCATCGAGCAAAGGGCATAAGTTCATATTGGTGGCCACAGATTATTTTACTAAATGGGTGGAAGCAGTTCCTTTAAGGAACGTGACATCCGCCGATATGATCTAATTTGTTAAAAGCCATATTATTTATCGATTTGGTATTCCTCAAACCATCACAACTGATCAAGGGGCAATGTTTACTTCTTGAGAATTCAGAGAGTTCGCCGCCGATATGGGGATTAAATTATTAAACTCTTCTCCATACTATGCTCAAGCCAATGGCCAAGCAGAATCGTCTAATAAAGGGATAATCAAGCTAATCAAGAGGAAGATAGAAGAGCAACCCAAGAAGTGGCATATGTCTTTGGCTGAATCTTTATGGGCATATAGGATGGCTTGTCATGGAGCCACTAAAATATCCCCTTATCAGTTGGTTTATGGTTATGAGGCGGTCTTGCCATGGGAGATAAGGACAAGGTCAAGACGTATATCGTTACAAGATCAGTTAACGGCCGATGATTACTCCTTTCTCATGAAAGATGAACTTGACGATTCGGCAGGTTTACGGTTGAGAGCCCTGATTAGTATAGAAGAAAACAAGAAAAGGGTGGCCAGATGGTATGACAAAAAGGTCAAAGTTAAACAGTTCTCTCAGGGAGATTTGGTGTGGAAGTTGGTGCTGCCGATAGGATCCAAAGATCCTAAATTCGGTAAATGGTCGCCCACTTGGGAAGGGCCGTATAGAATCGGTCGATGTGCCCCTGGGAATGCATATATTCTGGAGACAGTCGAAGGGGAGGGATTCCCAAGAGCTTTAAACGGACGATATCTGAAAAGGTACTATCCAAGCATTTGGGTAGATGCATAACTTGCAACAAAATATATCAAGATAACATGGCCGATTTCTCATCGGTTTTTGTCTACACATCTGGTGAAGGAAACATTGGGATTCATTATTGGATGAAAATGACAGAGTACATGGCCGACATGGTACAAGTCGCCCTTAGAATAAAAATACCGATATGTCTACTGATTACGCCTACGCTGGATTTCTCTCTCGATGCGACCCAGTTCTATCATAAGGCTGAGCCTTTTCTCCTTCGTGTCCTCTGCAGTGGCTCCAGTTTCAGCTTGGTTGCAAAGTTCTATCAGCAGGCGGGTCTTCTTCTCCTCCAGATCTTCCATGGCAACTTCGGTTTTAGCTTTACAAGGAAGTGGAGGACTTTTTTCAGAAGATGGTCGCTTGCGGACCAAAAAGTGAGCATCTATAAGGTCCGAGTATTCCTGGACAGCAGCGGGGACATGATCTCTGAGTTCCTCAGCATGTGCTCTATTCAGATCTCTGTCTGCCCGTGATAGTGGCTCTTCTGAATGCATGATTTCTATCGCTCGTTCTAGACCAGGGCTGAAACGTTTCGGCTAAACAGAGATAAAAGGGGTTACCCAGCATCAGAGCGATTAAGATGCTTGGGAGAAAGGCAGAAGAGGAGTTCATACCTGGTTGACAGAGGAAGAAGATGAAGAGGACGAAGAAGACATCTTGCCGTTCAGTTTGGGACAGTAAAAGAGGGAGAGAAGATAAGTGATGTGTATGCCTCTGGAGATGGTGAATGGTCTACTTATAAATGAAGGGGAGGTAGATGGATGGTGAGACACGTCCTATCAGAGTAAATACATACATAAATGCAAAGCTGACTGAAGAAGAAGTTCAAAACCAAATCGGCGCAGTGACATTGAAGGAGCAATAAATGTTTAACATATTCTTTACAACCCAAGGAAAGCGTCTATGGCTACAATAGCTTGTCGTCTAATTTGATCGGCCGAGTCTAGTACTCTCTGATCATCATCGGCCGACCCTGGTACTTCTGACACACGGCGACGAAGCCTTATCGTTTCGCGGGCCAGATGCTGTCTTTCTTGCTTCAGCTCGCTGATGATGGATGGGAGTTCTTGGAGCTTCTTTTCTTTAGCGGCTATCTCTTTGGTTATCTGTTCCATCTCCTTGGCCAGCTCTGCTCTTCTCCGTTTCAGCCGATCTATCACGCCGATGATGCCCGGACAGCAGTTTTCGAGGAAGTTGATCCTGTGGTGTACTTCCTGAGTCCGGTGCTTGTATGAATCGACCTCCTCCTGAGTTTTTGCCATCTGAGCATGATCGGCCATATGGCGCAGCGCCCTGGAAACCGGAATCTGCATGTGCTCTATATAGGCAGCATGCGCTAAATTTTCTGATACTTCTTCCGGGATTCGACCTTTGATCTCGTTGAAAAGTGGTCGAATCGGCGACGCATCTTCTACCAATCGGCCGATGTCGTCTTGAAGGAGAGTGCGTATGCTTTCGAGCTTGGCGCGAACATCGTCGGAGGTGGAGCTCGATGGGATTGGGTGTGAAGCAATTTCTTCGTCATCGGGCAAGGAGACGGCAAAGGAGAAGATGCTGTTATTAGGGGTGTCCTGCTCCTGTGAGGAAATAAAGTATTAAGGTAGGCAAGCAGTAAAGGGAAATCGGCCGATTCTAATGGTAAGTTTGTTACCTCCTTAAAGCGAATTTCTCTTGCCTGCGCTGGTGGAAGCGTCTCCCTTGTCTCAGGGACTGGTGCATTTGGCTCGTCGGAAGAGGAAGATTCAACGATTATTAGCGCTCCGCTTGGACCAGCTTCCTGAGAAAGACATAAAAGAAGATCCTATGAATATGCTATGGGAAATTGAAATGAGATGGTGACAGATATTTGCCATGCCTCTGTGGATCTCCCGGCCGATGCCTGTTGTGGGGTTGTAGTTAGCATACCCAAATCGGCCTGCATCAAGATCGGTTAAGTTTTCTGAGAATTAAGAATTTAAGGTAAGAGATCATTTACCTCGATGATAGGAGCTGCTGGAGTTTCGGTTCCCACTTGGGACGTAGCCGATTGCTGCGGAGATTGTGGTGGGATAGCTTGTGTAGCCTGGCAGAGGAAGAGAGTTAAAGTTAGTAGAAGATTTGAAGAATATATGAGATAAGTAAAATTACCTGAACAGCTTCTACTAATAGCGATGCTGCAGCTGCCCCGACTTCAGCAATGACTTGGGGATCGGCCATTTCGACAACCGGCAAAAGTAAAGGGATTGGAGTCTCGGCCGGTGTCACCACTACTTGGTCGGCCGATCCGATACGGGAAGTCCCGGCCGATGCCACTGCCATCCGGTCGGCCGATCCGATACGGGGAACCTCAGCCGATGCTATTGCCGTCTGATCGGCCGATCCGACGTGAGCTCGCACTCGACGGCTGGTTATCTTTGATGTTGGCCTTTTCGGTGCTCGCTTCGATCAGCCAGTAGAGATATCTTTGACAGTTGGAGCATGGAAGCCGATAAGTGGATATGGCGTGTATTGATGATGACTATCTATCGGCCTGCCGCTTCGGCTCCGCATCGGAGGGACATGGCTTTCAGACTGAGAAGATGAACGTGAGTTAATAACAAAATGACAATATGGAAAGAGACAACATTGGAATCGGCTGAGGAAGAGGACATACCGCTGTGTTTGGATCAATGTTTTCTGGGTCCAGAATGTTGCAGTAAGACGATGGAGATTTACAGAAAAGGTGTTGCTTCCATTCTGCCCACCATAGTTTGAATTGTTGAGTGGCGAAAGAGGCAACTGACCAATTATTCAGGTCAATAGTACTGGAATCGGGTACTAGATCGCACAGCCGACTGTAATCGAGACTTGAGGTCAGACTATCTCTGAATTTCGCCTGACCGGCGAAGTAGACCCGAATCGGCAGTTGGCCAAAACCCAGTTGCCTTGCCGCAGCTGATGGATTGTAGAACTCGAAGGTGGGAGAATCCTTTCCTGAGAAGAAGTTGGCTGGCAGAATCCCCGGCTTAATCAAGACATCCATAAGCTCTCTGTCAAAAGTGTGGGTGGAGAAATCGTAGCTTATGGGTAATTCAAAAATCGGCTCCACTGCTTGATATGGGTGCCAGCTGATGGTCTCTTCACTAAGGCCATTATAAAAGCATCTGAAGTACTCAGCTACGGGTAGCCGTAAACTGGCAGCCGGGGAAGGCCGATACCGCTTCTCCAAAAGATCTGTAGCAGCGTCGGACTGATGGATTCTCCTCTGACTCAATATTGGGAAAGGTTTTGGTCTCTATCCGTTGCTGAGAGACCTTGCTCATGTGTAAATTGAGCCAGAGGGTGATGAACCACCAGGGACCACCAGGGTTCCCGATCGGCTCCCCCTTCGACAGCTTGGTGCCGATTTGGTGCGTCAGGTAATAGGCCGATCCCAGCAAATGTTTTCCAAGGGGGATGGCCGATCCTTGTGACAAAGCCTCTGCTAAGGCTTGGGTGTTTGAAGAAGGGCCAACTGCTCTGCCACAGAAGAAATGCTTTTCCAGCCACATCATCAAAAAGGCAGTGTGCTCCCTCTATGAGACTGTCCCAGTCTTCATGTTTTTGCTAATATACCATTTCCACCCGCCGATTCCTTTGGTCTCTAGCTGATGTGATGGCTTGAACAGATAATTAAAAGGGGTATCGGCGGAGGAGACATCGAGGCCGGTCCACAGCAGAACATCGACCAAGGTCGGGGTCATAGGTCCATGTCCGAAAAGGAATGCATTAAGTGCATCAGACCAAAAATAAGAGGCTGCCATGACCAGAGGTTCGTTCCTTTCCATCTGAGACAGAGACAAATCTATGCACTGGCCAATTTTTTGTTCTTCCCACTGAACCTTCCAGGATCTGGCCACTCTCTGGTACCATTCTCTCCACCCGGGGGTTTCGTTTGGCCAGGATCTGAAAGTGCCTACCTAGTGATCTAAATCCATGGATGATTGCTTAAAAGGGATTCTGTGAGTTTCTAGGCTGATCAGATCCGTTGGATCGGGGTTCCCCACAGGGCCCAAACAGATGAGGTCAGAGGATTCTGAGAGTGGAATGGTAATTCGGTGCCTAAGTGCCTAAAAAAGGGGAAAGGGGAAGAAACTGAGAAAGAATCCGGAAAATGCTGAAGCAGTAGAAAAGCGAAAAGGAAAAATTTCGAACATTTACCTCTGGGATAGAAATCATCGTCGCCGATGGGACTGCTGGGGAAGCCGCCGATTGGGCCACCGCCGCCGAAGGAGTTGCCGATGGAGCCTCCGTGGATGGAGCGGTCGCCGATGGTGATGCCATTGGGGGGTTGGAGCAGGCCGTGGATGTGGTCGCCGGGAAGGGGGAAGCGCTTGGAGATCAAGAGAACTTGGAGGAAGACGAACAGTGGTTCGTTGGAAGAGAATGCTAGATTTGTGGGGAAGAGTAGACGGAGAAGGCCAGTACTTAAGAAAAATCAGGAGAGCGAGGGCAAAGATGGTATTTTTACCGCGCCGTTCCAGAGGAGCGGTCATTTCGCGCGCTCGGTCCGAGGAAATTGCAATCATTGTGCCGCGGAACGGAAGGAGATTTTACTGCGCCCGTTTCGGAGGAAAGGATTAAAGAAAGAGTTTCGAAGAAAAAGTTATGTTTTACTCCGAAACTGGGGGGCATGTGTTGATGCCAGATTTTGACACGTGTTGAATCGGCGTCAGGAGGAGAAGATTGGCCGATGCGGTAGATCTGAAGGCTACAGTAAGGAATCGGCCGATTGAGGTAACGGTTGAAAATCGGCCGATTGGTGATACAGTTTGCGCCACCAGGATGGAATTATTCCGGAGGGTCCTGGTCAAAAGTTTGTCAACAGGGCAACGCAAAGTCGGTCAAGGAGCAATTGAAAAGAATCCTGATTGGATTAGGGGACGGTGGCGGAAGATTCTGCGGGAGTCCGTTTCCTTTAAAAGTTATTATAGATATGGTAATTTTCCTGTTTTTTAATAAGATTGTAACAAGTCGTGATCGACTAGGAGTCCTAGTTTTAGGGTATAAATAGGAGTCGTCAGGGTCTTGCAAAGACATCAACACATCAATCAACAACATTACTTCTACTTTTTCAGCAGTTTACTTTCAAGCCGGCGACTTCGCCAATATTTTTCTTCTTTCACGAGTTTGTACGGATTGGCAGGACTGCATCAACTTGATCTCCGGCCAATTGGTAGGTTCCGCTTATCGAGTAATATCCGAGCTTTAACTACGGGCGCGTCGCTGTGGTTTCGTTTGGATTTATTCACCAGTTATCGATATTTACTAGAATTGCAAGTTTTACCTATTATTCTAGTATTATCACCAGTTATCCAGCTTGAAATCAGAGTAATCGGCTTCGTCATTGTTCTTCTTCAACTTATCATCACAGAGCCGATTAGATCTATTTCAAGTGTTGCCTCTGTAGTAATCGTTTAGATCGCTCCAGCAGTTTTCTTTACAATTACTACGCGATTATCGGCTGATCCATAGCCGATCGTCTCTACAGCAAATCGGCCGATTCTCCGCCGACGCGCTCCTCAGGACAGATCGGAACTCCAGCCGATCGAAGCGCCTGGAATTTAATACTTTATTTCCTTGTCAATCAACAGGTCAGATTGACTGGCACGCCGCGCGAACCGTACCAGGGCGATAACCCGAACAGGAGCTAAGCAGATTCTCTCGGGTCGTGTGTCCGACGCTGACGACCATCGGCCGATTCCTATCCAGCCGATTTTAGCGCCAACACCTACCAATTGGCCGGAGATCGTGTCGATGCAGCCCTGCCAATCCGTACGAACTCGTGAAAGAAAAAGAAGTATTGGTGAAGTCGCTGACTTGAAAAGTAAAGTACGATGAAAAAATAGATTTTTTGTATTGATTGATGTATATATTTTACAAAACCCTGACTGCTCCTATTTATACCCTAGGACTAAGACTCCTGATCTATTACGATCCGTTACAAACTTGATTTAAATAAAAACTACTATATCTATAATACTTTCCTAAAGGAAACGGGCTCCCACAGAATTTTCTGCCGCCATCTCTTAGTCCAATCCGGACTCTTTCCATTGCTTCACGACCGAGTCGGCGTCGTTCTTTGACCAACGTCAGATCATCTTTGACTGGGATCCTCTGTTGGGATTCCATTGGCTTCATCCCCTATCTGTTGGCGCAAGCTGCATCGCCAATCCGCCGATGCCTAACTGTAGCCTCAATCGGCCGATTCCCAACTGTAGCCTTTAAATCTGCCGCATCGGCCAGTCTCTTCCTTTCCTGACGCCGATTCAACACATGTCAAAATCTGGCGTCAACAGAGTCATGCTCTATCGAACTTAAATTTCAATATCTATGTTCATAAGCTATGTGCTCATATATTTGCTCATCTTGGTGTACAAAGTGTTCAACATCCATCCACGATCAAGTGGTACTTTCAAGTGGCTAACCAAGATAACTAACAAGCCCCCGGAGGTATGCAAGGCTTAAACTTTTCAATTGGTTCCATTGTCTATTTCTTTTTTTAAGATACCTCCGTGCATGATATGATCTAAGCTATCCTACTCTTATTTTGAAGTGGTGCATATGATTTTCAAGTGGCTATAGATTGCAAAACTCTTTGGGATGAGAGTTTCTCACTAGAAGAATCCTAGTTGCACATCTAGATAGCATATTTTAGTTTAAGTTTTGTGCAAACTAGATTGAGCCATAGGTTAAGATTTTAAGTTTGCCTAATTCACCTCCTCCTTCTCTGCGAGCTCTGATTCCTTTCAGTCGTTTTGGTATTTCTAAATGCATAGATTTTGCTATACATCTAGATACATATATAGCAAAATCTATGCACCTAAGAATTCTAAAACGACCTATAATTTAGAACGGATGGAGTACATATTAATAGTCATATTATAATTTGGAACGGAGGGAGTACGTGTTAATAGTCATGTTATTACTTTTGTTGCACCGTGAAATTAAATGGCGAATCTGGCCCTGATCGTGCGATCAATGATTTTAGGCAAGCTAGAAAAATAGGATTGGGCACGCCCCAAAGGAACTCGACTCTTTCCGGCTCGTTCCGGTCGGTAGTTGCCTTTCAGTTAATTCATCAACACCACGAGGCCAAGGGCTACGAATCTTGGATATCGGAGCCACGTCTGGTGCTAGACCTCCCCACCCCAATCCAAGCAAATCTCCAGAGCAGAGAGGACCTGTATTTCTCTTGTCGTGTTCAACCGTACGGAAAGCATTTCATCCTCACAGGCAGTCACAGGGGCCTACCCATCGATCAGCTACTGATCACTGACCCTTCTTCTATGTGCATCCAAGCCAACCTCGTACAGTACGACGTTATTCATATCTCCTTTTCATACTGTTAGTCTTGTGGAGCGTAAGGCTTCTGAAATGTTCTGTACAAAAAAAAAACGTAGAGCATGCAGTTGTTCTTGTAAATTTTTTACCTTGTGCCGGATACTGATCTTTTGAGAGAAAAAAAGGTTGCATGCAAATATATATACTCCATTTGTTTGCAAGTATATAAAGGACTTTTGAGTTTGTCCTATCATATCTGTCAAAAATGATAAATAAATTTGACCAAGTTTTTCCATATATGTCAAACAATGATAAAAATGTTTTCCTTACTCTGGAACAGGGGAAGTATGTGCAACATAGCATATGAGCTTCCATGGCCACTGAAGCGGGAACAACTACAGTGACTGTCATCGGCAATGCATGAAACTAATGCACAGCGGGAATATAACACGTACTTATGGAACAAATTTTCATTCATTCCATCATAAAAACATTACAAACCATACATGATACATGGTGCAACTAGCTACGCAGGGGTAGTAGTTACTAATAACAAATTATCCCCTGAAAAGGAAATAAGAATGATCCATATAGATCGATAATAAAGCAAGGTACGCACAGAGCCTGCAAGATGAGTGATGTAGGTAGCCAGGAAGACTGATTTTGACAGCTGATTAGCCGGCAGAGATCTCTCTCCTCGTCTCCTCGACACCGAGAGGAAGCAGTCGTGGATGATCTAGAGTCGCAGCTCGAGGTCAAGCTCCTCGCCGGAGCTGGAGGGTGCGGTGCCAGCGTTGGCAATCTCCGGTGGGGCAGAGATGCGGGAGGTCGTCCTCTTCCAGTTGAGCATTTCCACGGTGCCACAGCGGCCGGCGGCCCTGGCGGAGGGGTCGGCTGCCCCCGCCCCAGGGAGCAGCACGTGGTCGGCGACGAGCCGCGTGCTGCCGTCCGGCACCTCGACCTTCACGTCCCTGACGCCGTGCGAAGCGATCGGGATAGACAACAAGCCAAGGGCGTCCGGTGAAGCGGCGTCGTCGTGGCCGTAGACGTGGGGGTTCCAGCAGGCGGCGGCGCGGTCCTTCTTGTGCGCGTTCTGGTGGCCCCCGAGCGCCTGCGACTTGAGGAACTTCTTGTCGCAGAAGAGGCAAGCGAACAGACGCACCTGCTTCCCGCCGACGTACGCCGTCGGCGCCACCACCTCGTCCGCCTCCTCACGGCGTCCGGCCGCCGGCGCCAGGGCCAGGGATAGGTGTAGCTCCTGCTGCTCCATGACGCTGCGACAAAGCTGCCGTGCTAACTGTTCCAGAAAGCACCCAGCCAATAAGCAGTAGGAGAAAACAAGTTAATAAATTTTTGACAAACACACTACAGACGCAGACGCTCACAACACGTACGCACACTCACCCCTATGAATACATGAACGCAATCCTACCCATATGAGCATCTCCGAGAGACTGAGCCGGCAAATCCTCGAGATTGACAAAGTCACCGTAGGCGTCTCGCTACGACGGGAACATCGCCTACCACTGAAAGCACAATACCGTTAAATCCTAAAAAATTCGCTCCCAAGGGGAGTCGAACCCAAAACCTCAGGTGCTACTGAGGCTCATATAACCATTAGGCTACGTACCCTTTCGCAACAAGTTAATAAATTGTCAGTCCACACCCCCGACCATCGTGCTTGGTTTTGCTAACAATGGAGATGGCGGCGGCGATTCTCTGTCCAGAAACGGTAGGAGCTAGGACGAATGGGAGAAACGCATCGCTGGGGCCGAGATGGGAGGTGAGTGATGGCACGCTGTCCTTTTGGTAGGAGCGGATTAGTCGGATACCAAGTCGGCGATCAAGTACATTTATAGGGCGAACAACAGCACTATTATTTTCTTTCTATATATGCATCACTGCAAAAGTTTTTGGGAGAAATCCTCAACTATTTGCCATTAATTGCAATCGCTTATTTGCCAACGGTATGTCAATGACACATCAGGCCATTGTGTCATTAACCGTCAGAAATTTGGAATTGTGCAAATATGTAATGGCAGGAAAGTCATTATTGCTATATATATTGCCTTTAATTTGGTGCTGAATTAATTTGAGTAATATAAAAAAATATATTTTACTACTTTAATACCTTAATACATTCCGGCAGGTTGAGTAACTATAAGAACATCTAGCTTACTCAAATTAGCTTTACATCATAATTTTACTTACATCATAAAGCAATGGAAGCCCAACCCATTTAGTTCCTGTCTAAGGGCGTGTACCAAGGGCCAGATTAGCTTTATTTAGGCTAGTCTCAGTGGGGAGTGTCATCGTATAGTTATCAAGACTAGAAACTTGAAAACTATGCCACGACACTCCTCTTCTCTCTCCTGCCATGTTAGCAAATTTAATGCTCATGACACTGCTATGACACTCCCATTGAGATTGACCTTACATCATAATTTTGCTTATTCGGAAGAGAAACTTATTAGGGTTTATTCTTGTCCTTAAAAAGGATTTAATGTGACGACAATAATCTCATAGTTCTAGCCTTCTAGGAATTGGGCGACAATAACCACCTTTGATCACATATTTTTTCCACACGTCTTAAGTAGCAATACTCAACAAGTTATATATCTTCATATGTTATCAAAGATAAAGTTAAAAGTAAGGCAAGATAATTAAGATTTAAGATTAATGATTAGGATAGGACGACTTGTCAAGATGTCTTCAAGGATCAAACTCTCCTTTTGGAAGGTGTCATCAAACGTCAGCTAACATTTGCCCCATTTTCCACTATTAATTTAAACACCAAGGAACAAAGCTAATATATATATATATATATATATATATATATATATATATATATATATATATATATAGAAGGTGTGGTTGTGCAAGTTTCAATGGTTCGAGCCTTTTCCGACTCAAAATTTGGTGTCTGTTTCTTCGTAAATGAAAACCCACATATATATTTTTTTGACCAGCTATGTTTATTTCTTTTCCATGGTACTCATTAAATAGATTGCACTATGGCATCCGTCTGTTTGCGCAGAGCACCTCGAACAGGGCCTCGATGGAAGCCATGGAAAAAGCTTGTGACGACAAGGGGAGCAGGCTGAAAGATGCATGTGTGGACCTCACTGGCTGATTGTACGGCAAACAGCCAGCAACCGGTTACACGTACGGATGCACATTGTGATTCCCGATCAATGGATGTTCATATGATTGGAGCCATCCATCGATGACTAGTTGCCATCAATTAGGTGATCTTGCATCTCCATCGATTTGGCCCTGTACCTTCAATCCTTGATCTTCTGGGAATGACTGTCATGGGCGACCAGGGAGATCGTAATGGATTCTACACAAACGATTCTTTATATCTAGAGTACTTCCATTTCAATACATCTGTCCATGGCATTATTGAGATAGCACGTTATTTAGAAATATTTGCTCGTTATCAACATATATTAGCACGTTATCGTCGTGGTAACGGCCATTAGTAACGGGCTTCGGTATACGGCCGTTACCAATGACATAGTGTTGGTAACGGGCTTCATGTGAAGCCCGATACCGCTATAGACTGTGGGCCTAGGGGGAGCAGGCGGAAGTTGGGATTGGTAACGGCCTTTAATTAGTAACGGACTCTCTACAACGCCTGTTACTTTTTGCACGTAATTGGTAACGTGCTTACACCCGTTACCACTGACCGGTCATTAGTAATCCATAAATAGTAATATTATCGATGCCCCTTACCAATGTTCATCTTTGCCCGTTATTAATGTCTGTCATTCACGTAGTGATAGGAGCACGATCAGTTATTCATTGATCCCACTCCTCTGGAATATGGTGAAATATTATTTAATGCGCGACACATGGCAGTCCAAAATCCAGAAATTTCGTGAGAACCGGAAGCAAGTCACAAAAATAGCCAAAGCCAGCACGAAAATGATCCACGGCATCCAACTCGCATGAAAATTCTCTCAAAAAGTAATTCCAATAAACATATAGAAGCACAATTAAATTCTAAAAAAGGCATATTGTTGCATAAAAATTATAATTCACAAACATGCCAGGGAAGATGAGCAGAGGGGGGGTAACAGGGTGAGAGCTGCGAGGAAGTCAAAAAATAAACCCGCAATGGCACGCCTCACATGGAAATCATTTTAGATCATGAGAGTTATGCAACACCTCCATGAAATTGTACATACACATAATTTCCGAGAGAGTGTTGAGATCACCTGCGCGAAAATAAATTTTTTCACGATTGTCCATATAGCACCTTCAGAAAAATATGTTTTCGTGACAGTTTTATTTCTCTCACGTTCACAAAAATAAACATTTTTATGAATATTGTTCATTACTCTCACGAAATTTCCATTTTGTGGTAGTTTAGGATTATTAAGGGGTGGGTTTATCAGGTGAAACGAACCTTTTGCCACTAACACTGATGTGGAACAATTCCCGAGTTTTGAAAAGAGTAAGTACAACGACACAGTTTTATGTAGAGTATATGTGCAACACAATTTTATCTAGAGGAAACATCTCCCCTCTTTCTTTACAAATCTAATGTCGTATCATACATCAGATTTACTTAATTATATGGCACCTCAATGTAACTCTCAAGACCTACATAGCTAGTTGGAGCAAGCAAAAGCAAGAATACACCAAACATCAATTTCTTTTTTAGAGGTGTATACATCGTCTTCCGGTGCAGATTACCATGTAGGAAGAGGCAGGCATAAACGCCAAGGCCAACAGAAGGGCGGCTGCTCGCCACCGCTGCCCACATGCATGCATCATCCGTCCGTACGTGCACAAGGAATCCACCAGGTCCCCCGCCCGTTCGCCAACATCTACGAGGATGACGACCAGCTAGCACACTAGCCAGAGCTGCAAATATGATCAAGGCCCCTTTGGCCCCGCTCCGTGGGGAGAGCTTCAGCTTCATGCTATAGTGCGTGGCACTGTGCTACGCTGTAGCGTGAAGCTGAAAACAGCCCCCGAGGTGCTACAGCCAACTAGAAAATATGTGAAGCTGGTGAAGCTAGGTTTCCCTAGCTTCACTGGCTTCGTGCTACTGTGTATAAATAGTGACAAAGCTGAAGCATCGGTGAAGCATTACCAAACGAGCCCCAAGTGCTGTGAGCCTCTCTTGCTTCAGTCAATATTTCTTTAATTTTGAGCACTCTCCCAGCTCGTCAACTAGATAGCCAGCGAGCTGGAGAGCCATTCGCCCTGTCGTATGCTAGAGAATTTATGCTGTAATATTGCCTAGTTTCTCTATTTATATTACTTAGAAAAAAAAGAAAATTAGAAAAAAAGATTCTCTTCTCTGTTTGAGACTACAGTAGTGTGTACTATTTTAATTTCCTAAGGCAAAACTTCGTCGAAAATTGCTCTACTACCAGTAGATAAATCTTGTGAACAAACTTCACCGATAATTCAATTCAGCGAATGAAAGCTGATGCAGCCATGCATATGCATGATTTGTCCTCGATCGAAGTAGCGCCAAGCAACTAACTGTGCCCACCGAAAAGGAGAAAGGGTCCTGCAGATAGATCAGCAGAAAACAACCAATAATATACGCCCAGCTATGCACTGACATGATGCGGGGAGCACATCCGATGGGCATGTGATTCGTCCACGATGTACAGTTTGTTTTCACAGGGAAGCTAGCATCCAATAATTGACCAGCAGTACCAGTGACCCAGAGAAAAGGGCCCTTTCATTGGCCAATCGAGACTAGTGGTATGTATGTATGCCGACACTCCTGCTCAATACTAGTAGCACACAGGAGATACCGGATCCAATACGTGCGCTGTATACGTGTTGTGTTGTTTCGTTAGGTCATCAAGGCTAGCTGTGACGAAGCAGAATTACTCATCATATCCTCTCTTAACATTTCTCATTTATTTGAATTCATCGCCGTATTTGAATTCAGCTTACATTAATTTCTTTCCAAAACTACCTTAAGGGATCGACGACTATATATGCATGCCATTTTTTTCACATGCATGGGAGCTCCCATATAGTAGTAGTTATAAACTAACAGGTATCTAAAGGGTATGCAAGAAATGAAGCATGCATGCTGGGGTGAGAATGATAAATAAAATACCGAACCGCCGCATCTACTGTACACAGTACCCATGGCACCCCACTGCCACCAGCAGGTCCAACATGTACAAGCAAAGGTTTCTTGTCGGGTTGGGCGGCAGCAGGGAAGAACATCCTACCTACCATTACCATAGCAATGGGTGGAGGGAGCGAGGAGAGCTAGCTACCTAGCTGTTCATTGTCCGTACGACCTAGCTAGACCCATCGATCTTGCTGTCTTGTGCGTGTCCACGTGGACGTGCTTGTGCTTGTCCCCAAGGAAAAGTCAGCAGAGCTCTTGTTTAGTGTAGGCTTTGCTTGCTTGCTGCTTGGACCTTGGACAAGTCAGCAGCAGCAGCAGCTATCTGTTGTGGAGCTCGCAATGGCATCATCAGCTTCAGGCAAGTGATGATCAGATCAACACGCTGCATCTTAGTAGCGTAGTAAGTAGTAACAGTAACAACAAAGTAGTAAAAAAAATGGGAGAATGGAGATGGACGGACGCAGACATCTGTACGCAGTATGCAGTTGTATCACCATATCTGAACAGAACATATGCATGGTAAGGTAAAATGCAACACACCATATTCCAAGCAAAGCGAAGCAATTTACAGGGTCATAGATCCTAGCCTGCACGTACGCGCGCTCGTCGTCCACGAGCTAGCTACAGCCTCAGCACGTATGTGTAACAATCACTACCGGAAACAGTAAATTCACCGAGTATAAAAATTTTGCCGAGTGCTTTCTTTCGGACACTCGGCAAACAGCCTATTTGCCGAGTGTATTCAACGGGCCACTCGGCAAACATATTACACTCGGCAATAAGGTCGTTTGCCGAGTGCCATAAGTACGACACTCGGCAAACTGCTCATAGACACTCGGCAAATGTCCGACACTCGGTAAATAAACGGCGCGTGCATCGCACGTGCACCGTCCGTCACCGGACTGGGCCGGCCGTTAGTCCTTTGCCGAGTGTTGGACTCCGACACTCGGCAAAGATGCCGTTCGCGACTGCCACCCGCCCACAAGACTTAACCGAGTGTTTCGTTTTGCACTCGACGAACAAAAAAAAATTCGTCCCCTGGCCTCCACACTTTTTCTACTCCCCACGTAGGAGATTTTGTAATCCATAATAAAAGTTGGTATATTTTGTTGTCTGTTTGCTATTTTTAATGAAATGATTGCATTAATAGGAATTTTTTTATTCATGTCAGATTTTAACTGCAGGTACATGAAATGATGGATTATAATCAGTGGAAAAATTATATCCACATTATGGAGTCCGGATTGAGGTCTCAACCAGGAAATGAAAAGAAATTTTGAACATTGTTTTTAAAAAATACGACCACGAACGTGTGGTTGAATGGTTGTTAAATTCTAAAAAAAGCAAAAGAAATCTGAAAATCACAAGATTTGTCAAGATGTCATGATATTATGTGTGGAGGCTGTGGTAAAAAATTGAGAAGGTTTCGCCCAATTTCTGACATATGATGCTTAGAAGCCGACTCATCTCCTGGAAGGATTCATAGAAGTTAGAGAGGACACAATAAGATTTGGAGTCCAAGTGACACTTGAGTTAAGGTTTGGCTTCAAATCTTTTTGTATAGGCAACATACAACACAGATTGGTTCGTGTCAAAATTTGGAAATTTTTCGGATGCGTTTACTATTTTTTATTGATTAAATGCAATTATAGATTTTTAGTAGACATAAATGCAATTTGCGCTATAACTGCATGAAATAATAGAACATTATCAGTAGAAAAATAATTTAACCATTGTTGAGTGATGTTGACACGATTTTGCCCAAGTATATTAGAAAAAGTTCTGTTTTGAAATATTAGTGTATTTTGCCGAGTGTATAAAAAAAATACTCGGCAAAAGTACCTTTTGCCGAGTGTTTTCCACAGACACTCGGCAAAGAAGGTACACGGGCCCACTGGCAGTATTCTCCTTCTCATTTAAAAAAAGAAAAACGTGGCATTGCCGAGTGCCTTGGATGTGGCACTCGGCAAAGAAAGAAGATTTGTCGAGTGCCAGATCGCAGGCACTCAGCAATGTACCTGGCAGGTGTTATATTTCGTGCGCCAACAGATTTAAAAAAATTGAATCTTTACTTTGCCGAGTGCCAGATCGCGGGCACTCGGCAAAGAACCGGAATTACGTTTTCAGCCGAACCGCCGCGCGCGGCCCGGCCTCTATCCCAAAATCGAAACGACTGCGCTCCTGTCTCGCCCGCCGCCGCCACCCACTGCCCGTCGCCGCCGCCCGCTGCCTGCCGGCCGCCGCCGCCCGCCGCGCTCGCCCGTCGCCGACGCCCCGGTGCCCTCGCCCCCGGCCCCGGCGCCCCGCCCCGCCGCCCCGGCGCCCCGGCCCGCCGCCCCGGCGCCCCGGCGCCCCCTGTCCGGCGGCCCGCCCCACCGGCCGCCCCCGGCGCCCCCTGCCCCGGCGCCCCGGCCCACCGGCCGCCCCCCCCCCCCCCCCCCCCCCCCCGCCCCGGCGGCCCCGGCACACATCCCAAGTAGGCATGATAGGCATTCATGATAGTATTACTTCCTTTGGCATCTCAATTTCCACGGTGTAGGATGAATTTGCATCTCCTACGTAGGAATTTGCATCTCAATTTCCAGCAGGGTTTAAACATGTAACATGAGTTGGTGTATTTTTGTGGCCTGCTTGTTTCTATATATTGTCACAAAACTGTTTACCAGCGTAACCCAGAACAATGCTTCTTTATTTGTGCAAATTTTTTTGCTACCCTGTTTGTACTAGGGAACTGATGAGTGGCTGGCAGGCAGGAGATAGATGCCTAGCTGCCCAAGTGCTGACTTGAAATTTTCTTGGCTAATCATTTCCAGTACTTCACTTCTGATAGGTGGTTCCGGAACACATCTATGGCATTGCTAATACTACTGTCATGAAGGAAAGACGGTAAACAGATTAAAAACTCTCATATCTATTGTCAAATATACATCTCCTGGCTTTTGAAGAAACCTAATAATTAAACTAACACCACCAGCCTGTCTGGTACCGGGCCTACTATTTAATTTGTGTTTGGTAATCTCACTGATTAATCGTGCTGTCACAAGGCTATGTTTTTGATACTGCTGGCTAATTTGCTGCATTTGTGTGTCATATAACAGGGCGGAAAAACTGGCTACTATTGATGCTTCACAAACGTGCGGTGTGGCAACGCCTGCAGTTCGTCCCATTCGTCCCATTCTCGACTCCGGTGCCGTCACACACGCTGTGGGGGACAAAAGCATCCTGAAGGGCTATCGAACTCTGTCGGAACCCATGGAAGCCAAAGTGGGAAATGGTTCGATCGTCAGGTACGTCGGTGCTGGCACCATACAGACAAAGCATTTCAGGATCACCGTAGTCTACCACATTGAGGGGCTTGCAGCAAACCTGAGGTTTACTCTTCTTTCTTCTTTCTAATTGGTTTACTCTTGGCAAATGCAGGTGACTCAACAATGGTGGACGGTACGAGAAAGATTGCAGCGCTTTACGGAAAATTAAAAGCTGCAGCTTCAGGGTCAGGTACAAGGTCAGACGCATCGAGAGGTCGAGGGAGGCGTCGAGGGAGGGGTGGAGGCAGGGGTGATGCATAGGTCGAGGAAACGGAGGGGGCACAGGTCCTTGCTAGAGGCAGGGGTCGGGGCAGGGGTCGAGGAAAGGGTAAAGGGGTGAGGCCCCCTCGCTTGCGCCTTCGTCGTCGTCGGAGGAGGAGCTACCTTCCGCGCACGCCTCTAGTGACGAGGCGGAGGTACAGCAGGACTAGGACCAGGACCAGGAGCAGGAGCAGGAGCAGGAGCAGGACCAGGAGCAGGAGCAGGAAAGGGAGGAAGGGGAGGAGGCAGGGGATTCGCAGTCCAAGATCTGGTTGCGAGGTCCCTCGTCCCTCCCGAGGCGACCGATCCCTCTTCATTTACGCCCACTGATTCAACCCACTGGGGCAAAGTAAGTTCCTTTACATATTCTCAGTACTTTTGATATGTTGAAATTTACAATAGAAACTAATAATCTATATTAATCACTTGTGCACAAGTTGGACTAAGCTCAGTGGGGGTGCCCACAACCGCAAGGTCAACGGCATCATTTGTCTTTTGTGTAGGCTACACTTCCCCGGTCTAGTGGTCTTCGCCGGACAGGAAGAGCCGGCCTACACATGGGACCACTACGTCGCCGCCGCCGACGTCGGTGATCGTGACCACAGGCAATTTGCGAACAAGGCGGAGCGGGTGAAGGCCAAGCTGTGGGTAAGTATTCGAAGCACTAGATTGCTTAATACACCAGCTTCACTAGACATTCTTGAAAAAATACTTGTTTGCAATGTGTCTAGACGCAGGACTTTTATAGATGCTAGGAGGTATTCGAGGCTAGGGCGGCCTCCGTCATTGAACAAGCCGCCAAGAAGCTCGTTAAGGACATGCACTACGAGGCGCGGGTTCAGGCCATCATCGACTTCTATGCTGAATACAGAAGGATGAGGGTCAAAAAAGAAGAGGCCAGGACAATGAACCTGACCAAGGAAGAATTCATGATGGTACGTACAGAAAGTTAATATTTACTATTTCTAACATTAATTACGCTTCACTTCTTTTGTTATATGTCACACACTTGATGATGTAGGTGCCTCCGTGGTGGTGCCGATCCTTTACCCGGTGCTGGGAACAAATGGTGGACGTGTGGTTGCAGCCCGGGTGGTTGGAGAACCACGTTGCTTGCCGGGAGCGGCGTCTGCAGATGCCATATGCACCACACCATCAAGGCAGCCTGAGCCTTGATGAATACAAGGAAAAATGGGTACGTGAATTCATTTCTTTATTCTCACACATGATACACATAATACTGCATATTTTGTAATCCTTTTGTATTTTTTCCGCAGACGTCATCACATGAAGGCCAGGAGTGCTCCCGGTTCAAGGCATGGGTTATGTCCAAAAAGGGCAAGGCCACGGCAGACATCGACTTCAACCCGGAGGACCCGCCCGAGGCATACAGCCATCCCAGCATCCACAGCCGCGTCTCCGAGTACACAGCAATGGCGAGGGAGGTTCATGGGCCACAGTTCGATCCGAGCTCTCAGGATATTGATCCTGAAATTGTGATGAGGGTGGGAGGAGGGAAGAAGCATGGCAGGTATTGGATTGGAGATAGCGTGATCGACACTGCCAGTACTCCCACCCTCTCCCAGATCCGAGCAAGGAGCACGGACTCGAGCCCCGCGATACGGGCACGGCCTACCGCTGCACAGTTACAGATGCAGGCTCTGCAGGTTATTCCTGTTTCTTTAATTTTTCATTCATTTTGTACATATCTTTTGCTTGGCAATAAGACATTGGGATGAAATATTGTAGGCCCAGGTGGAGGTAGAACGGAAGCGCCGGGAGGAACTAGAGGCGAGGATGGAGGCGGATCGGCAGCTAGAAAGGCAGAGGACGGAGCAGATGTTCCAATACATGCAGAGTGTCTTTCACAGTTTAGGTCAGACTCCACCACCTATGCCACCGAACCTATTCCCGTCACCTCGACCACCTCCTGCAGCTACTCCTGTGAGTCACTCTCAACCTTACAATCAATCTAGAGTTAAACTAGAAACTATAGGCACTACAGACTTACACTAGAAAAGTGACTAATGCAATCTCTATAACTTTGTGCAGAATCAATCGGCGGCGTCCAATGCAGAATCTTCTTGGGGGCAGTGGCCACCTGCACATCCTCCTCAGCCTCCTCATCCTCCTCAGTGACTTGTGAACTAGAGGTGTTTGTGATGCAAAACTTGTGAATTACTTGTTTCGACGAGAACTTGTGAATGTTATTTGTGTGCTTGTGATGCTTGTGGTGCAATTTATATGCCTGTGGTTTAATTTATATGCCTGTGCTTCTGTGGTTGTTTTTTGAGAGGGGTCTTTTATACGTAAAATTTCTGTTTTGTCAGTAGGGGGAAAGGCCATTTTCTGTTAGTTCGACGTCTTTGCCGAGTGCATTGCCAAAACACTCGGCAAAGGCGTCCTAAAAGTTTTGCGGGATTGGCCTCTTTGCCGAGTGCCATATATAAAATACACTCGGCAAACTTAAGTATTCGCCGAGTGTCGGCCGTCTGACACTCGGCAAAGGAGCCGTTACCATCACAGACCGTTATCGCCTTTGTGCCGAGTGTTATATTTTTCCGAGTGTATTCTGGCACTCGGCAAAGGATTTGCCGAGTGCCCGACGATCGACACTCGGCAAACCCACTGTTTGCCGAGGGAAAGTTTGCCGAGTATGGTTCGCCGAGTGTTACACTCGGCAAACCCTTTGCCGAGTGTATTTGGACCTTCGTCGAGTGCCTGGGGCACTCGGCAAAGTTACTGATTCCGGTAGTGAATATTGGATTAAAAGGATTATTACATCTTATTAGTAGATAGTTCTTTCCATTGAAAAAAGAGAGCCATTTGTGATGCATAACAGATTAACATGTAATCTTTTGAAGAACCGTTTGTGTAGTATTTGGTTGGATTATCACAAAACTAAAGAAATTTTTACATCACAAAGTTTGGTTCAACAGTTGATATTGTGGCCCTGTTTGCATTGCTAGAAACCTGTCGCTGCTCCTTTTGTTCCGCCGCCCCTCTCAGCGATGATGATGGATCGGACATCCCTCCACAGGCCCACAGGGCTTTCCTTGACGTCGTCGTCGTCGTACTCGATTCATTTTACTCTATTCATCGCTGTGCTATTTTTGGCGTCGTGACGGGAACAGTAGCTGCCGCCAACCTCGGTGTGGTTCAGCGCTGGCTGGTGGTCGGTTCAGTCGCCGTCGGCCTGAGAAAGCCACGCCATCATCGATCAGCAGCTGGGCTTAAATTAAAGCTACTGCTGGCTGGATCTGTAGCATCCATGGTTACATGATGTCTGATCAACAGGCCGTGTACAGGCAGCAAAGGTTCCTTTCGGCCATGGTTATGCAGGGTTGCAAGCAAACAACCCATGCGTAAAAGAACCAAGAGAGGGAGCCAGCGGCGCGTAGCAGCAAAACCTTCGGAGTCTCGCCCCGGGCCCCGATGGTCTAGCTCTAAGATATTCTTTAAAACTAATATGGATACATATGTAATATGGTAGTTAAATGTTTCACGTGTACTGCAACGCATCATATATATGCTAACTAGTAATAACTTTTTTTTTTGAAAACTAGAACTAGTAATAACTAGTAGCTAGCTTTTATCTTTATTTATTCTATTCACCACGTAAGCGAAAATCTAATGCGGATGAATCACCCTCATTTAGGTGAGAGGGAGATATGTTTTGATGGTTAGCAAAAACTTTTTAGTAGTGGGGATTGGATTTGGTAATCTGGTAGAGCACCTCCAATCACCAAAAGATCAGTTTTTTGGTATTAGAAAGAGGGATCACCAATCTACTAGAGATGCTCTTATATAAGTTTCACTTAAGTGGACTTGGAACTGATGGAGTACTTAGCTTCTCTTAAATTACTCTTCATCCTAAATTACAATTTATTTTAGCTTTTTTATATATAGTTTTTACTATGTATCTAGATATATTGTATACTTAGGTGCATAGCAAGATACATGTATCTAGAAAAGTTAAAATAAATTGTAATTTGGAACGGAGGTAGTAGGTATCATTACTAGTAATAACTAGTAGCTAGCTTTTATCTTTATTTATTCTATTTGCCACGTAAGCGAAAATCTAATGCGGAGGAATCACCTTAGCTTCATTTATATGAGAGGGAGATATATTTTTTGGTGATTACCAAAAACCTTTTAGTAGTAGCGATTGGATTTGATAATCTGCAGGAGCACCTCCAATCACCAAAAAATTAAATTTTTGTATTAGGACACTCCTACACAACTCTTGATTTGTCTTGATTCCAACCGAGACAACCGATCCTAGTCCCGGTTAAAGGGTCAGAGACGCTAAAAAACTATGTGCTCCGTGAGATTCAAACCCAAGGCCTCTTACCTCGCGTATAACTTCCCTACAATCACACCTACACCGCGCATGTGACTCTAGTTGGAATGCCATCCTTTTCAACTAACCCGCAGATGACCCTTTAGTTAGGTTGGTAACACCAACCGGGATTAAAGGGTCATCTAGTTCGGGTTGGTAACACCAACTGGAACTAAAGGGTCACCGTTTAGTCCGGGATGGTGTTACCAACGGAACTAAAGATTTGTCCTAGTTGGAGCCAATAACCGGGACAAAAGATAGACTTTTAGTCCCGGTTGGTGGCTCCAACCGGGACTAAAGAGCCCTTCAATTTCCACCCCCTAGCCGTTGGACCCGAGACTATTGCGTCCATTAGTCCCGGGCCCAACCTAACCGGGACTAAAGAGGATGAATATATTTGAGGTTTTGTAGCAGTGGGTGTAGCAGTGGGAAGAGGGATGACTACTAATCTACTGGAGATGCTCTTAGATAATTTTTAATTAAGTGGACTTGGAATTGAGGGAGTACTTTGCTGCTCTTAGGTTACTCCCTCCGTCGCAAATTACAATTCGTTTTGGCTTTTTTAATACATAAATTTTACTATATATCTAGACATATTGTATATCTAGGTGCATAGCAAAATATATATATTTAGAAAAGTTAAAATAAATTATAATTTGGAGCGGAGGTAGCTAGTAGGTCACGTTGTCAATTTGAATTAGTATTGATTATTTTTCCTATAATTTGTAGTAGTGGTCGCCTTCTGCCGGTTGTCATATGGAATCAAGAGGGGAAAGGCATTTGAAAGCTGAGGCTGGGCCCGTTGATGCTTCTACACTGATTGCACTAACCCGTCTCGTGCGGGGCCTCGACAAAAACCACGGAAATGTCATGGCGACAAGGGGAGCATGCTGAAAGATGCATTGTAGGTTGTGGCCTTCACTAACTCTCGTACGGCAAAAAGCTAGTGGGCCCATATATCAGTGAGAGACCAATGCAGACGAGGACACTATATTTGCACATGGTGATGATTCCTGATCTTCTGATGTTCCTGACCATTAATGACTGGTTGCCATCAATTAGGTGACTTTTCATTTGGATCGATTTGGCCCAGTACCTTGATATATTTATTTTCATTATTTACTCCCTTGGTTTAATTTCACTAGAGTTTACTTAAGGCATCTCGAACAGTACCATATAAGGGTTTTTCTATTTGGACAATAGGGATAGATGTGATCTATATGATTAGTGCTTTGTAAGACATAATTCTATGTGCAAATGTTTAATAATCCGTGATGTAACTTGTTTCTACTAGGATGTGTTAGTTGTTGTTAGCAGGATGTCACTTTATGATTAATTTGATGCAATGCTTTCGTGGTACATACGTAGTATGATATGTGAGTTTGAGCATCTACAAGTTTTTTTTTCACCAAATAAAAATGCTTGGTACTCCCTCGGTGTTTTAGGAGCGAGGCGTTTGGCTGATAGTTATTACTTAGTAAAAATTTCATTTAGGTGATGCACAAAATAATCAATCATAAGAAAATATTTTCAAATATGAATAAAATAATAACATCAACTTCGTGTTATAAAAATGTGGTATCATATATTACTATTACTAATTGGAGGTTCAGTTTGAAGCCTCACGTGAAGCCACCTAGCTAGCATCTTAGATGGACACTCTACAAAATTAGAGAAATCCTAAAAATTCTCACAAAAATCAGAAACATCTGACCATCAATCCGACAAATCTAATCATATTAGCCATTGGATCTATTATCCTTATTAAATTACCACCCCTGCTATTATAAAAATAGGCTAGAGTAACCCCCTAAATATATATATATAATTACCTACTTCTGTCATTATAAAATATAATCTAAAGTAACCCCCTAAACATGTATTTAAATTACCCACATCTGTCATTATAAAAAAATAATCTAAAGTAACCCCCTAATCTTCATGTAAATTACCCACCTCTGGCTTTATAAGAATAATGTAAATAACCCCCTAAATTGGTATATAAGTCCAATTATATCATTATTAAATATTAAATAACCCATAAGTCTAAATCTAAATTATATAATTATTATAAAATATTAAAGTGCCCCAATTTAAAATTCTAAATTACTATTTCTATTATTATTAATATATCATTTATGTTATTGTTGTTTATACAAAAATACTAATCATGATGCATGTGTGTCACCATGTATTCATGTATGAGGAAAGAGATAAGAATATCAATTTTCATGTTGTTCACATAGTTCAAACAAATGGTTCAATTTTGGAGGTGTGATGCAAAGTAAAAAATAAACCTATTGCAACCAGATAATGATAAATATGTATCTTTTAGAGTATTATGTTAGAATATTTAATAGATGAAAGAGAGTATAAGATAGGTAATCATAATTATTAGTTATAAGTCTTACTTTTATAATTCTAATTAACCCGTGCGGGAGCACGGATTGATAGGCTAGTAAGAGTAATTGTTAATCTAGACCTTGCTCCCACGAAATGAAGTAGGTTTACAATTTGAAATGGAGGGAGTAATGTGTTAGTATTTAGCACATAATAAACAATGGATATAACTTTGTGTGTATGCATCTATGATTTCCAAACTTGCTGCTATGTGGTGTAACTTTATTGTCCGATAATGTAACTTATTGAGGATGTATATTTATAAGCGTACTACCCGACTAAGTAACTTGATCCTTGAGAACGTAGCATTATCGCCGGTGGTTATATTAGTATATATACGGAAAAAAGAAATATTTCTACTCTTAGCAATAGTGAGGTACCATTAAATAATATCTTAGAAAGGTTTCGTGGACTCTCCATTATTTTTTTTAAAAAAAGACTAAATGGAGAAAGCTCTTGGTGCCCGCAGTGGGGTGTCCTAATTATATGATACACTAGCCTATCAACTTGTGCTCCCACACGGACTAATTAGAATTAATATAAAAAGAAAATTTCTAGCTAATAATTATAATTACATATCCCATCTATTAAATATTCAAACGTACAATACTCTGAAGATACATACTTGTGACGACCCGGATTTTCGGAAAGAGAACCCGAATCTCTGTATCATCGTGATAGTCCCTTGATCAGTAGCTATCACATACAGAACTCATCTCAGTCGAACATCATAGTCATACAACGAATAAGTTCATACATGGAATTATTTATTACATAATCCGAAGGATTGTATTATGAATATTTTAGTACAAGTCCATTGGGCTAAAGGGAAACAAACAGAAAACGGAAGCGGTAGCTAATCTTCTGGGCCATCCTTCATCTTGGCGAAACACTCCTCCACAGGCATCTTGAGTGAAGCATGAGCCATCCTTGATTCATCCGTCGACGTCGGGATCGCGAATCGGGTCAAACCCTGCATCTACCAACTATCCCCAAGGAGTGGTATAGGTTCACATCACCATCCGTATGCAAGCTTTAAGCAGTTGCAGTATATAGAATAGCCAAGGGGTAAGGCTGCGGTTTTCCTATGCAAGCAACATCATAAGAATATCACCAACATCAAAACTCCGAACACGGACCATTCCGGCATCCCGGACTCTCGGTTCAACACACACCTTCCAAACCCACCAAGTCGATGCGAGGACTCCCTCTCCTTGCACCTCAACTTCCCTAGGCAGGAATATCAACACTAGAGGGAGGTAGAAATATGAGTAACACTACTCTATGAAAGCGAAGCCGGGTCCAGAGATGTCCATGACCGAGGACGCGGCTATACGTATAGTTTTAACTCTGCAGAGCTTGTACACCTATACCCACTCGAGATGCAAATCGGTTGCAAGCCGATTGAGACACATCTCACAACCATGACTCCCTTAGCTAGTACGGTACCATACTGCCTTCCAGGGTCTGGGTGCTTCCTCCCGCGAGAGGAAGCCCCGGGACTGTGAATCTCTAACCTGACCAACTGGTCTCGAAAGTCTCAAAGGCTTGGATCGGAAACCACGATGGGCCCCGGTGCACCCCGAATTCCTCATGGGCGTGCCCGGCTCGCCCCCTTCTAACACACTACTCCTACGGTCCTGGTACCGCACTATTAGAGATGGCTGGAACCCCTCCCCGTTCAGGGGTAAGTAGCGTGCATGTTTAACATAGTTCCTTCTCCAGGTCCACTAACTCAGGCCTTAAGTGCCGAGGCGAGCATCTTCGTCACAAGGCGTATCCGACGCAACGGTCCGCCGATGGCACCCATCACAGGTATATAGCCCTCTACTCCTTCTCCAACGTACATGTGCCCGCAACAGGCACTTCGTAGGATGTGCCCAACACACACCCCAAGTCCCTGATCCAACGATCAGGTTAACTCGCTCACCTCCGCTAAAGTCCCAATCACCAACTCCTCAGAGGTGTATCTCCACTCACGCCAAGACTATGTCACCATATCCCACACATACACAAGCAACGCATAGTTAGGCAATACATATATATAATAAAGGGGCCATGCAGGTTCATCTCATCATAGCAAAAGTAAAGCATAGCATATCTAGCGAGCAATGCATAATGGGTGTTCAAATCGTAGATGGGCGTGAACCTGGCAGTTCTTCGTTGTTTTTCCGGGGTCTTCTGGTTGTCCGAGTCGTCCTTCAGGGTCTTCTGATCGTCCGGAAAGTCCTCCGGGGTCTTCGGGTCATCCTTGAAGTCCTCCAGGGTCTTCGAGTTGTCCGGGAAGTCCTCTGGGGTCTTCAAGTTGTTCGAGACGTCGGACACTTTCTCCCCACAGAGACCTAATCGTAAATACATATAAAACAGGGGTCAAAGTGTAAAAATGCACGAAACTACACAAATAAGATCTAACTCACAACAAAACCTATTCTAACGGGTAGATCATGATTTTCGGCGGCGGCACCGTGGCGGACAGGGCAAGGACGGCGAGGCGAGGACCATCGAGGCGGGTTTAGGCTGGTTAGGCGCTCACACGCGCGGCGAGTCCGGCATGGTTGAGCCACGACGGCGCAGTGAGGCTGGGCGGTGAGGGGCACGAGCGAGGCGCGGCAAGGCCAGAGCTTGGCCTTGCGGCCGGTCAGACACGGGCGTGCACACGCGGGCACCTGGGAAGCCAGGACCACGGCATGGCGACGGCGAGGTAAAGCGGTTGGGTGTGAGCAGGCCCATGGGCTCGGGCTGGAGGTCGGCGTTGCCCAGGAACACACAGACGCGCGCGATTCCTAGTACCCCAGGGTCGCGGCGTGGCCATGCCGTGCACGCGGGGCGCCGGATTCAGGGGCTCGCGGCGCGACACAGCGACGGCATGGCGTCGACGGGTTGCGGCGCAAGGAAGCGGCATGGAGAGGCTCCTGCAAGAACAAGGGACGGGGGCCTACGGCTCTTCTAGAGAAGGCTCATCGGTGGCTACGGCACACCGGCAGCATAATGTGACGAGCGGCGAGGAACAGTGGTGGCCTAGCGGTCGGATCCGAGGACGAAAGAGGCGGCGCTGTGGCGAGTCGTGGCCGTGATGAGGCGGCGCGGTGCTGTGCAGCGCGGGAACACCGACGTAGTCGATCGGGGGCGCTGGCTTGGGGAGGTTCCGGCAGCGACGGCGGCATCCTTCTTGAGTTGCCCCTCCTCCTTGGGCTTCGCGGCGTTGACGTCGGCTTCTGGCTCCGACGGCGTACCTCCTCCTCTCCTTCTTTCCCCTCCCCCTTCTTCTTCCGCTCCCCCTTTCCTTCTCTGTTTACCGGGTGCGGCGGCGACGCTCGATTTGGGGATGGGGAAAAAAGGTCCCGGGCTTCTAGGGTTTGGGGCGGCGGCTCAGGGGTTTTAAAGGGGGCGATTGCTAGGGTTTGGCGCGGACCGGGGCACAGGGATGGCGGCGTTGCTCGGCGTCCATGCCATGGACGCGTGGCGTGCATCCATAGTGGGTGCGGGTGGTCGAGGCCGACAGCGGGTCGCACGGCGCGGGCGCGTGACGCGAGCAGGGGGCAGAGCGGTCGTTGGGCGATTTGGCAAGGAGCGGGGGGCAGCGGCGCGCGGCAGAGGAGCGGGCGGCGTCGGGAGGAAGTAGCTGGAGGTGAAGGGTAAAGCTGACCCGTGTGGTCGGCTGGTCAGCAGCACCGGAGAAAGGAAAGGGGCGGCAGCGGCAGGTTGGGCCGGCGCGGCTTGGTGGGTTAAGCGGGCCAGTTCAAGGAAGGCTGGTTGCGAGGTGCTAATGGGCCGTGCTGTGAGCAGGCCAGGCTGAGGGGCTTAGGTGGGTTATGGCCTGCTAGAAGCTTGGGGGGGGGGGGGGGGTTGCTGAGTTGGGCTGCTAGCCAGGCCAGATTTAGACTAGGTTTTGGTCCGGGCCAGGGTTAGGTTAGGTTAGGGTTTTGGTTCTGGGCTGGACCGGGTTAGGGCTGGATCCGAGCTAAGAACGAGTTAGGGTTTTAGTTAGTTGTCACCTTTTGGATTCAAATTCGAATGGCTCAATTCGAATTCGGATCCCACTCAATTTGAAACAAGAACAAGAAAAAGAATAAATCCAAATTGAATTCGAGTTAAACAAGGTAGTTTAGATAAATTCCAAGTAAACCCAAATATTTCACACTAACATTATATATCCTTAGGTTGGATATGTTTTTGTTTACTAGGAATTTGGGGGAGATGAGAGATCAACCTTAGATTATTCTAGTTGCAACGACTTCCACACAAAAAGTTTTTGAAATTCACGATTTTTGCGTCTTATAACATTCCGGAAAAAATTTTGGGATGTTACAATACTCATCATTACCTAGTTGTAATATGTCTAGTTAGTAACAATATTTTTCACTTTATATCACACCTCCATATATATGTATTTCATATGTATTTAATTGAACCATCTGTTTAAGTTACGTGAACAACATAACTTCGTATTTTTTATATCTTCCCCTATGCATGACACACACCATGGGTAGTATTGTTATATAAGCAATAACATAAATAATATATTAATAATGATAAACATGCTAATACTATTCTATACCTTAGGTGTGGCGTTTATTCTACATCCACCAGTCAAACTACTGACCGAACTGACCAGAAATTACTGAACCGAGTTGTCGTATTACTGAACCACGTTCAGTAAAAGGGTGTCCGTAATCGTGCGCGGTGGTACTGGAACTTTGTTCAATAATTAGTTGGGTGCAGCTACACCTAAGGTGTAGAATAGCACGTGGGATGATAGACATAGTAATTTAGAATTTTATATTGGTACACTTTAATATTTGTTATAATTATATAACTTAGATTTAGATTTAGAAGTTACTTTAACTTTTAATAATAACATAATTAAATAATTTGCATGAAGATTAGGGGTTACTTTAGATTACTTTTTATAATAGCATGTGGGTAATTTATATACATGTTTAGGGGTTACTTTAGCCTATTTTCATACTAGCAGAGGTGGATAATTTATTAAAAAAATAACAGATTGAATGACTATTATGATTAGAGTTGTCGGATTGATTGCACGGTGTTTCTGTTTTTTATGAGAACTTTTGGAATTTCTGTATTTTTTAGAGTGTCCACATAGAATTCTCGGTGGCTTTACAAAGAAGCCTATGATTAGTAATATATATAGTAAGGCTGGATTAAAACAAATCGATGTAGCCTTTATTCACCCGGTGGGGTCAGAACAAACCTGTAGGTTGGATGCGGCGGATGTAGCTTGCTGTTCTCTTTCAGGTGATCGAGCTGCACCACTCAAGTGTAAAGTGTTCATGTGTGTCCGTACTAGCTAGCTTTTGTCATTGGCCATGGCACGAAAGGAGTTGCCTGTAGTTTCTCGTCGATCGAGCCGCCAATTAAACCAGGCATGCAGAATCAGGCCAAGGCCAACAGAACGACGACAACGAACGAAGCAGGCAAGCAGCCGCTCGATCGCCATAGCTACCCAATGCGAAGCGTCAGTCGATCCGTACGTGCACAAGGAGCTAATCTATCAGGGCCCCAGAGATGCTCTGGTTGTGCCAACAGCAACGAGGAAGACGACGACGGCAGCGCACTGCCCGGACCTGAATGATCAAGTGTGGATCAGTTGACGTTAGATTTTGACACGTTTTGAATCGACGTCAGGGAAGGAGGAGATTGGCCGATGCGGCAGACTTAAAGGCTACAATTGGGAATCGGCTGATTGGCGCTACAGTTAGGAATCGGTCGATTGGCGCTGCAGTGTTTCGGGCGATTGGCGAATGAAGTTGGTGGGGGTCGGCCGATTGAAAGGCTGGAGCGTTTGGGCCAATATGGGCTTGCGCCAACAGATAAATTATTTATAGAAGGGGGATGAAGCTAATGGAATCCCAAGAGGGGATGGTGAGTCAAGATGACAGAGGATCCCAGTCAAAGATGACATGACGTTGGTCAAAGAGCGATGCCGACTCGGTCGAGTAGCAATGGAAGGAGTTCGGATTGGACTAGGAGATGGCAGCAGAAGATCCTGCGGGAGTCTGTTTCCTTTAGGAGAGTCTTATAGATATAGTAGTTTTATATTTAAGTCAAGTTTGTAACGGAGCGTGACAGATCAGGAGTCTTAGTCCTAGGGTATTAATAGAAGCTAAAGTATACACATCAATCAATACAAACAATCTACTTTTTCATCGTACTTTACTTTCAAGTCGGCGACTTCGCCAATACATCTTTTTCTTTCACGAGTTCGTACGGCTTGGCAGGGCTGCATTGACATGATTTCCGGCCGATTGGTAAGTTCCGTTTATCGAATAATATCTAAGCTTTAACTTCGAGCGCATCGCTGTTGTTTCATTTAGATTTATTCACCAGTTATCGATATTTACTAGAATTATAGGTTTTATCTATTGCTCTAGTTTTATCACCAGTTATCCAGCTTGAGATCGAACTGTTGGCTTTATCATTATTTTTTCTTATTTATCATCATATAACCGATTGATCTATTTCAAGTGTTGCATCTGTGGCGATTGTTTAATTTGCTCCAGAAGTTTCTTTGCAATCGCTACGTGATTATCGGCTGATCTATAGCCGGTCATCTTCATAGCAAATCGGCCGATTCGCTGATACACTTTTTGAGACAGATCGGAACTTTAGCCGATCGAGACCCCCGGAATTTAATAAGTTTCTTTCCTTGTCAATCAACAGGTCAGATTGACTGGCACGCCGCGCGAACCGCACGAGGGTGATCACCCGAAGAGGCGTTAAGCAGATTCTCCCGGGTCGTGTGTCCGACGCTGCAGGTCATCGGCCAATTTTTAGCGCCAACACACTTTTGGCACGCCCAGTGGGACCCCCTCAATATCCAACATGTCAAAGGCCGCCGGAGTCTTTGAAGACAACGTCATCGAGGTTACGGAGGCAGATCTCAAGGACGACCAGAAAGAAGAACTTGAAAGACACCTAGAAGACTACAAGAAGGTATGCCTGCAATCTTTCAGTTGTACCAGAAGCGGGGAAACCGTCAAGAAAGCTCCTCTTCCAACTCCCCGCCAGATCACCATCGCTGAGGACTCGGGCAAGATGTCCGATATGATTCAACAGTCTGTTTATCAGGCTTTCATCGACCAATCCTCAGCGATGACCAACACGGTATACAATGCCGTCATCAGTTCTCTGGTCAGCGGAGTAGCTCAGGGATATCAGGGGCCAGCATACGCCCCGCCTATTGTAGCTCCAGTCAGAAGCTTACCAGGCACGTCTCACTCGGCTCCTCAGCCAATATCAACACAACACGGAGGATACAGCACTTCATTGCCTTCAATGCCTCCAGGATACAATGGTGCGCCATGCTTTCAATCACAAGCGCCGCCTCAGCCTGCCCAGATTTCTTCCGTGCAATCACTGCCCTCAAACTCAGTGCCTTGGGGGGCACCAGCAACGGCGGCTGTTCGGAAACACTCAGAAGCGCAGAGCCGATGATGCTGTACGATGGGGCGGCAGATTCGCTACGCCACCAGCTGTCAACCGCTCAGCCGGCCATGCTGCCGCAAAATCCGCCACACGCATTGATCCATCACCCAGCCGTCCCACCGCCGATCCATCAACATGTGCCGATCCCCCAACCAGTTGTTCATCAGTAGCAAGTGGATTGGACAGCAAGGATAGCGGAGGTGACACAAGACCAATTCGGGTTGAAGCCGAAGGTACAAACCTATACGTACAAAACGCCATACCTACCTGCCTACGATCTACTGCCGTTTCTCCATTAGTACAAAGTTCCTGACTTCACCAAGTTTTCGGGGCTGGATGACACCTCAACTGTGGAGCACGTAAATAGATTCATCATCCAGCGCGGGGAGGCCGCCACACAAGATGCTCTGCGGGTGCGTCTGTTCTCGTCGTCTCTATCTGGGTCGGCTTTCCAGTGGTTCACTACGCTACCACCCAATTCCATCGTTACTTGGGCCGATCTGGAGAAGCAATTCCACAAGTACTTCTACACAGGAGTCCACGAGATGAAGCTTTCAGATCTGACCAGTCTCAGGCAGAGGAGCGATGAACCAGTAACTAAATACGTACAGAGGTTCAGAGAGGTCAGAAACAAATGCTATACCCTAGCCCTGACTGACGCTCAGCTGGTCGATATCGCCTTCAAAGGTCTCTTGCCACACATCAAGGAGAAGTACGCCTCACAGGAGTTTGAAAGTTTAAGTCAAATTGTTCACAGATTGGCCGGTCAAGAAGTACGTCCATTTGATCAGCGGAGGAATTTTCACAAAAAGGTGGCATATTTGGAGGGATCTGAATCTAAAGAGGAAGCGAAAATCGGCCTAGCAGAATGGGTCAAAGGGAAGAAGCCGATATCATGACCTTTCGGAAAGAAAGAACCAGAAGCGTTCGGTTTTGACACGTCAAAGGCCGACAAAATCTTCGACTTACTTCTCCAAGAGGGGCAGATCAAGCTCTCACCTTACCGCACTATTCCGTCGGCCGAGCAGCTCAAAAAGATGAAATATTGCAAATGGCACAATGCCACGTCTCACGACACAAATGAGTGCAAAATCTTCCGTCAGTAGATACAGTCGGCCATTGAGCAAGGCAGACTCAAATTCGAAGTCCCGGCAAAGCCAGTAAAGCCGATGAAAATTGATCAGCATCCTTTCCCTACTAACATGGTTGACACGGGAAGAAACACGCTTCAAACCAAGGTGCTAACGTCGGAATCGGCTAAAAGAAGCGGCGCCATGTACCCCAGAAATCAGGCTACGATGGACGATGTCAAATGGAAAAGACGGGCTGAAGACGAGGGCGAAGGATCAGAGCGATCGCGTAGGCCCGTCACCTCCCAATTCTTGCTCAACAAATATCAGCGATAGCAGGAAAGTTCGAGACACCGCGAAGAGATGATACGCCGACACGAAGATCATTGGCGATGCCCGTTCTTCATCCACTGCTGGGAAAATAACCTCAGATTACCATCAGCTGATAATTGCCCTGAGTGCAGTGGACCATAACGCAACGATCGCCCGCTCAAGAGGTCACGCTCCAGAGAAAGAGGATCAGAGCCGATCAGCAGAAACTGGCGCGAACAAGAGGATCGGCGCCTTCAGTGCATGATCGGCTGGGGGCAGAGTTGACCGGTATGATCGGCCAAGGGGAAGGCTTGAATAGTATGATCGGCCGGGGGGCAGGATCGACCAGCACAAGCGACTGGGGGGCAGAGCCAGCACACACGATCAGCTAGAAGAAATGGCTGACGCTAGGGTGTTAGATGAGAACCCCCTAGGACGGGAACTAGATTGGGAGCGTGCCAAACCGCCGGCCAAACCTGTGAACCCCACGTGATGCTCTGATGGACTGTCCAAATCTCGAAAATGAATGATCCAACGTCTGTGCCAATGGGAACAATAAGAGGAAGAGCAAAGGCAGATGGTGGATAAGAAAGATGACAGGTCTCGAGTCTGGTGCCCCAAAAGAAACAACAATGAGGAAGGCGACAATCAAGAATCGACAGCTGACGTCAGCATGGTGTTCATCTTGCCGATGGAGTTCATGGCGCCCGCCGATCGAGACGACGCGACAAGGATGAAGGAGCAGATGGCGCAGTTAGTTTTGGAGCCAATGACAGCCACTTTTGAAAAATTGGAAGACGAAAAAAGACAACATCTCAAGGCTCTGTTCCTCACAGGACACGTTAACGGATGACCTGTCAACAGGCTACTAGTAGACGGAGGCGCTGCAGTCAACATCATGCCGTATGCCATGTTCCGGAAGTTGGGCAAAAGCAACGAAGATCTGACCAAGACGGACATGATGCTCAAAGACTTCGAAGGCAACGTGTCTCCCGCCCGCGGAGCGCTCTACGTCGACCTCACCATCGGCAATCCTCCATGGCGGCTTCAACCTCGACTGGGCGAGGGAGTGGATGACTCCTTTCAGTTGGCGGCCGCCTGGAGCAGTTGGCGTCTATATGGTCCCAGATCTTCTAGACGTCAGCGGGACATGATCTTTGAGTTCTTTGCGATGAGCCCTGATCAGATCTCTGTTCGCCTGCAACAATGGTCCGTCTGAATGCATGACTTCAATCGCTCGTTCCAGACTGGGCCTAAGGCGTTTCGGCTAAAAGGGGAGCAAACAACCACCCAGCGTCAGATTGATTGATGTCAAGAGAGGGAACAAAGGAAGATTTCGTACCTAGTTGACGAAGAAGGAAGAAGACGAAGAAGACATCTTGGCGTCTAGTCTGGGAGGATGGAGATCAAGTCGTTAGAGGAAAAGAAGACGGGCGATGCGAATGCCTTTGGAAACGATACAGGGCCTCATACTTATAGAAGGAAGAGGGTGAAGGAATGGTAGGATGCGTCCCATCGGAGTAAAAGGGTTAATAAATGAAAAGTTGCCGAAGAGGACGGTCCAAGTTTGAATCCGCACGTCAACGGCAAGAGGACATTAAATGTTTACAGAGCATTCAATACTTTTACAGTTCACCCGAGGAGGGCATTAATAGCCGCAATCGCTCGTTGCCTAACTTGATCGGCCGAGTCTAAGGTTCTCTGGTCGTCATCAGCCGATCCCGGGACTTCTGGCATATGACGATGGATTTTTATTGCTTCGTGGGCCAGGTTCTGCCTCTCCTGCTTCAGCTCGGCGATGACGGATGGGAGGTCTTGGAGTCTTTTCTCTTCAGCAGCTATGGCCTTGGTTACCTGCTCCATCTCCTTGGCTAGCCCTGCCCTTCGCCGTTTAAGGCGGTCTATGGCACCGACGATATCTGGGCGAGAGCTTTCAAAGAAGCTGATTCGTTGATGCACCTCTTGAGCTCGATGTTTGTAGGAGTCTTCCTCCTCGCGGGCTTTCGCTAGTTTGGCGCGATCGGCCATATGGTGCAAGGCCCTGAACACTGGAATCCGCATTGACTCTATGTATGCAGCGGGTGCCAGAGTCTCTTCCGCTTCCTCTGGAACTCGGCCTCTAATTTCACTAAGAAGCTGCCGAATCGGCGAAGCGTCTTCCACTAGTCGGCCGATGTCGTCTTGGAGGTGGGTCCGTATGCTCTCAAGCTTGGCACAGACGTCATCAGGGATCGAGCTCAGTGTGACTTGGCGCGAGGCAACCTCTTCATCGTCAGAAAGTGCAACCGCAAAGGAAAAAAGAGTGTTGCTGGGAGTGTTCTGCTCCTGTGAAAAAATAAAAAAAAAATAAAAATACGGATTAGCCGACGGTATGGGGAAATCGGCTGATTTGGGTGACAAATTTCTTACCTCTTTGAAGTGGATTTCTTCTGCTTGCGCTGGCGGGAGTGCTGCCCTCATCTCGGGAACTGGCGCGATTGGTTCATCGGAAGAAGAAGATTCGATGATTATCGGTGCCCTGCTCGGGCCAGCCTCCTGGAAAGGTATGGGAAGCGGATTTTTATAAGTATAATGCAAATGATTAAGTCTGATGATATATAATGACTGCCATACCTCTGTGAGTCGTCCGTCCGATGGTTGTTGGAAAGGTACAATCGATGCGCTCAGGGTAGCCTGCATCAAAAATCGGTTAGTTTTTGGTTAAGTATCAAAAAATTGAGTTAAGAGACTCTCTACCTCAGTGGGAGGAATTGCTGGCATTCCGGTTTCCGCCTAGAATGTAGCAACCGCTCCAGCTTCTGTAGCAGCCTGGGGATCGACTTCCTCAATAATCGGCAGAGTCGGCGCAGCTAAAGGTTCAGTCAATGTCGCCGCCGACTGATTAGCCGGTTCTATACGGGCACGCACTCGGCGGCTCGTCTTCTTTAAAGAGGGTTTCTTCGGCGTTTGTTTCGATCGACCGGTGGTGATGTCTTCGATGGTTGGGGCATGGTAGCCAATGAGTGGGGATGGTGTGTATGGGTAGCTATTCTCTATCGACCTACCACTTCGGCTCCGCGTCGGAGGAAGTTGACTTTTGGACTGAAAAGGGAAATAAGAGTTAGCGGCAAATTTGTAGCATAAAAAGAAATAACATCGAAATCGGCTGAGAAAAGGGCAGTACCGCTGCGTTTGGGTCGATGTTGTCATGATCCAGATCATTGTAATATGTTGCAGGAGATACACAAAAGAGATGTTGCTTCCATTCTGCCCACCATAACTTGAATTGTTGGACAGCAAAAGGAGCCACTATCCAATTGCTTAGATCAATGGTACTGGAGTCCAGCACTAAATTGCACAGCCGATTGTAGTCAAGGCCCTTAGTGAGCTCATCTCGGAATTTTGCACGGCCGGCAAAATAAACTTGAATCGGCAGCTGACCAAGGCTGAACTGCCGTGCTGCAACTGATGGGTTATAAAATTCATAAGTCGGGGAGTCTTTCCCAGAGAAGAAGTTTGCGGTAAGATCCCTGGTTTGATCAAGGCGTCCGTGAGATCATTATCAAAGGAGTTGGACGTCGAGTCATAGCAGAAGGGAAGCTCAAAAAGTGGCTCTATTCTCTGGTACGGGTACCAACTGGTAGTTTCTTCACTAAAGCCATTGTAAAAGCATCTGAAATACTCGGCTGTCTGGGTGGCGGTGAACTGGCAACCAGGGAAAGCTGATGCCGCTTCGCCGAAAGAGGTGCACTGTCGTCGTACTGTGGGGTTTTCCTCTGACTCGATGTTGGGGAATGTCTTGGTCTCTATCTGCTGCTGGGAGATTTTGCTCATGTACAAGTTGAGCCAGAGGGTGATGAACCACCAGGGGCCACCAGGGTTACCAATCGGCTTCCCCTTTGACAGTTTGACGTTGATCTGGTGCATCATGTGGTAGGCTGATCCTAGCGGATGCTTCCCGAGAGGGATGGTGGCTCCTCTTGACAGGGCTTCGGCCAGAGTTTGTGTGTTGGAAGAAGGGCCAACCGCTCTGCCGCAGAAGAGGTGCTTCTCTAGCCACATCATCAAGAATGCTGAATATGCTCTCTCCAAAATCGTCCCGGTCCTCATGTTTCTGTTGATATACCCTTTCCACCCGCCGATTCCTTTCATCTTTAGCCGATGGGTCGGCTTGATCAGATAATTAAAGGGTGTATCGGGGGAGGAAGTGTCGAGGCCGGTCAGCATCAGGACATCGGCCAGAGTTGGGGTCATGGGTTCGTGCCCAAAGAGAAACGCGTTGAGCGCGTCAGACCAGAAATAGGAGGCTGCTATTACCAGGGGTTCATTCTTCTCCATCTCGGACAAAGATAGATTGATGCACTGGCCGATTTTTAATTCATGCCATTGAACTCTCTTAGAGTTGGCCATTCTTTGGTACCACTCTTTCCAGCCGGGGGTTTCATTCGGCCAAGATCTAAAAGTGCCTGACCACTGGCCCAAATCCATAGGTGATTTCTTGAAAGAGATTCTATGGGTTTCTAAGTTAATCAGATCAGTCGGGTCTGGATTCCTCATAGGGCCTAAGCAGATGAGACCAGGAGCTTCGGAAAGGCGGATAGTGATTTGGTGTCTGACTGCCTAAAAAAGGTAAAAAAGGGAAGAACTAAGAATAGATCTAAAAGATGCATGGACGGTAAAAAGTAAAAAGGAAAAGTTTCAGATGTTTACCTCCGGGATGAATCTCATCGTCGCTGATGGAATCGCTGATGGAACTGCCGTCGCCGATGGAGTTGCTGGCGGAGCCTCCGTGGCTGGTGGAGTTGCTGATGGTGCCGCCATTGAAGGAATGAAGCGGAATGTAGACGAAAGAAGGATCGCTGGAGAATGCGGTTGGAAGCCAAAAGGGCGCTGGGAGAAGATAGAAAGTGATTCGCCGGGGAGGAAGTTATTGAGCTCGTGGAGAAGAAGCAGCACGGAACGCCAGTATTTAAACACGGTCCGAGAGAAGGGGTAAAGACGGGATTTTTACCTTGCCGTCTACACGAATTCCGGGGGAACGGTTGTCTCAGGCGCCCAGTTCGAAAAGATTGCAATCATCAGGTATAAGACTGTGAAACAGAAGGAGATTTTTGCCGCATTTGTTTTGGAGGAGAGATTAAAAAAGAATTTCGAAGTAAAAGTCATGTTTTACTCCGAAACTGGGGGGCATGTGTTGACGCCAGATTTTGACACGTTTTGAATCGGCGTCAGGGAAGGAGGAGATTGGCCGATGCGGCAGACTTAAAGGCTACAATTGGGAGTCGGCCGATTGGCGCTACAGTTAGGAATCGGCCGATTGGCGCTGCAGTGTTTCGGGCGATTGGCGAATGGAGTTGGTGGGGGTCGGCCGATTGAAAGGCTGGAGCGTTTGGGCCAATATGGGCTTGCGCCAACAGATAAATTATTTATAGCAGGGGGATGAAGCCAATGGAATCCCAAGAGGGGATGTTGAGTCAAGATGACAGAGGATCCCAGTCCAAGATGACATGACGTTGGTCAAAGAGCGATGCCGACTCGGTCGAGGAGCAATGGAAGCAGTTCGGATTGGACTAGGAGATGGCAGCAGAAGATCCTGCGGGAGTCCGTTTCTTTAGAAGAGTCTTATAAATATACTAGTTTTTATATTTAAGTCAAGTTTGTAATGGATCATGACAGATCAGGAGTCTTAGTCCTAGGGTATAAATAGAAGCAGTTAGGGTTTTGTAAAGTATACATATCAATCAATACAAACAATCTACTTTTTCATCGTACTTTACTTTTAAGTTGGCGACTTCGCCATTACATCTTTTTCTTTCACGAGTTCGTACGGGTTGGCAGGGCTGCATCGACACGATCTCCGGCCGATTGGTAAGTTCCGTTTATCGAATAATATCTAGGCTTTAACTTCGGGCGCATCGCTGTTGTTTCGTTTAGATTTATTCGCCAGTTATCGATATTTACTAGAATTATAGGTTTTATCTATTGCTCTAGTTTTATCACCAGTTATCCACCTTGAGATCGAACTGTCGGCTTTATCATTATTTTTTCTTATTTATCGTCATATAGCCGATTAGATCTATTCCAAGTGTTGCATCTGTGGCGATTGTTTAATTTGCTCCAGTAGTTTCTTTACAATCGCTACGTAATTATCGGCTGATCTATAGCTGGTCATCTTCATAGCAAATCGGCCGATTCGCTGATACGATTTTCGAGACAGATCGGAACTTTAGCAAATCGAGACCCCCAAAATTTAATACGTTTCTTTCCTTGTCAATCAACAGGTCAGATTGACTGGCACGCCACACGAACCGCACCAGGGTTGTAACACCTCGGGTGTTTAGATTACGAAATAAACCTCATTAGCTTAACACGATGCATAAATAATTGAGAAAAGTTTAAAAGAAATGAATTATAAATTGGTTTTGCTTTGAATTGAATATAGTTGGGTGTATGTACATAAGTACATGTACGTTAATCAAATAAATTAAATAACTTTCACATCGATCCAAACATGGCTACGAAATTTGAATAGGCGCATCGTTTTTGATATGATAAACAAAAGTCTAGTTGAAGCCTAGGAGTGAATACAAATTTTTGCCCAGGAAATGACGTGCCCTCCGAGTCATATTTTTTGAGTTTTTAAAATAACTTCTAAACTAGAGCTCAAATGAACCTTGGCCTGAAACAAAACTTGTGTAACATTTCATTTTAAAAAACTTTCATGTTCAGAGGATTTTGAGTTTCCACACGAAAATTTTTGAAACACTTAAATTTGCAAACCAGCCCCTGCCTTTTCTTCTATTTTCACTGCAGACCCTTCTTTCTCCGCCCCGCCCGACCCTCCGACGCGTCGTCGCTGCAGACCCTTCTTTCTCCGCCCCGCCCGACCCTCCGACGCGCTGTCGCTGCAGACCCTTCCTTCTCCGCTTCGCCCGACCCTACGCTTCGCCTGACGTGCAGCCGCATCGCCCGACCCTACGCTTCGCCCGACGCGCAGCCGCTTCGCCCGACCCTCCGCCCGCCGCGCAGTCGCCACAGGCCACCTGGCTGGCGATGCCTGACCGGCGCAAGAAAATCGAGTTATCGCCTATGCTTCACGAGCCCTTCGGCCCCGTGAGCAGAACTATCCGACCCACGATCTCGAATTAGCAGCAGTCATTCATGCTCTAAATATATGGAGATATTATCTCATGGGCACTCATTGTAACATCTATACCGATCACAAGAGTCTCAAATATATCTTCACCCAAGCTGATCTGAATATGAGACAAAAAAGATGGCTAGAATTAATCAAGGATTATGACCTCGAGGTGCACTATCATCCCGGCAAGGCCAATGTAGTCGCGGATGCACTAAGCAGCAAGGGCCATTGCCATTGCCTATCAGTGGAATTCTATAATGAGACCTTATGTTCGGAAATGAGAAAGCTTAGTTTGGAAATGATTCCTCAAGGCACCTTGCACCACATCTCAGTTGAGCCCACTCTCCAAGATCAAATCATCATGGCACAACTACATGATGAAGGAGTTAAGATCATCAAACAAAAACACTATCTAGGAGAAGAGAAATACAAATGTTTCCGCCAAAACCATAAGGGAGTTCTATGGTTCGAAAGTCGCATAGTTGTTCCGAAGAATCATGAGCTCCGTAAGCAAATTCTGGATGAGGCACACCTTTCCAAATTTTCTATTCACCCCAGCAGTAACAAAATGTATCAAGACCTTAGGCAAAATTTCTGGTGGACTAGAATGAAAAGAGAAATTACTAAATATGTCTCAGAATGTGACACATGTCAGAGAGTAAAAGCCAGCCACTTGAAAGTAGCCGGTACACTTCAACCTTTGTCTATACCCTCATGGAAATGGGAAGACATAAGTATGGATTTCATTGTTGGATTGCCAAGTACCGCACAGAAATATGATTCCATATGGGTTATCGTTGATAGACTCACAAAGACGCCACATTTTCTTCCAGTGCACACCATCTATACTGCCAAGAAATATGTCGAGATTTATCTTGACTGCATTGTTTTCCTACATGGAGTACCGAAGACTATTATTTCCGATCGTGGTACTCAGTTTGTAGTGTGCTTTTGGGAACAATTGCAAGCTTCTCTTGGTACTAAATTGATTCGAAGCTCAGCCTATCATCCTCAGACTGACGGACAAACTGAAAGAGTGAACCAAATTCTTGAAGACATGCTTAGAGCTTGCGTCATTCACTATGGCAAGAATTGGGACAAATGCCTATCCCTAGCAGAGTTCTCATATAACAATAGCTATCAAGCGAGTTTGAGAATGGCACCATTTGAGGTCTTGTACGGACGAAGGTGTCTAACCCCTTTGAGTTGGTCACAGACCGGAGAACGCAAAATATTTGGACCAGACTTGGTAATCGAGGCAGAAGAAAAAGTGAGACTAATACAAGAAAACCTTAGAGCCACACAATCTAGACAAAAAAGCTATTTCGACAGAAGGAGAAAGCCACTAAAATTTGAAGTTGGTGACCACGTCTACCTTCGAGTTTCACCAACCAAGGGTGTACAATGACTCGGAGTCAAAGGAAAACTATCTCCCCGTTATGTTGGTCCCTACGAAATCATCGAGAGCTGTGGACCCGTAGCCTATAGAATTCGACTGCCCCCTCAGCTTGCAGCCATCCATGACGTCTTTCACGTATCTCAACTCAAGAAGTGTGTTCGAGTCCCTATCGAGGTTGTCGAACAACAGGAAATATTAGTAGAGCCCGACATCTCATATGTTGAGTATCCAATCAAAATCATGGATCAAAAAGAAAGCAGCACTAGGAGTAAAGTGATTAAATTGTGTAAAATTCAATGGAATCATCACACTGAGGAAGAAGCCACATGGGAAACTGAAGGCTAACTAAACCAAAATTTCCCGGGTTTTCTCAACTCTACCGAAGGTACACACACTGTCCACAGTAAGCTTATTGTCCGAATCTCGGGGCGAGATTCTTTTTAAGGGGGGAAGGCTGTAACACCTGGGGTGTTTAGATTACGAAATAAGCCTCATTATCTTAACACGATGCATAAATAATTAGAAAAGTTTAAAAGAAATGAATTATAAATTGGTTTTGCTTTGAATTGAATATAGTTGGGTATATGTACATAAGTACATGTACGTTAATCAAATAAATTAAATAACTTTCACATCGATCCAAACATGGCTACGAAATTTGAATAGGCACATCGTTTTTGACATGATGAACAAAAGTCTAGTTGAAGCCTAGGAGTGAATACAAATTTTTGCCCAGGAAATGACGTGCCCTCCGAGTCATATTTTTTAAGTTTTTAAAATATCATGAACCTTGGCCTGAAACAAAACTTGTGTAACTTTTCATTTGAACAACTTTCTTGTTCAGAGATTCTTGAGTTGCAACACAAAAATTTGAGAAACACTTGAATTTGAAAACCAGCCCCTGCCTTTTCTTCTATTTTCACTGCAGACCCTTCTTTCTCCGCCCCGCCCGACCCTCCGACGCGGCGTCGCTGCAGACCCTTCTTTCTCCGCCCCGCCCGACCCTCCGACGCACCGTCGCTGCAGACCCTTCCTTCTCCGCTTCGCCCGACCCTACGCTTCGCCCGACGCGTAGCCGCTTCGCCCGACCCTTCGCTTCGCCCGACGCGCAGCCGCTTCGCCCGACCCTCCGCTCGCCCAACCCTCCGCCCGCCGCGCAGTCGCCATAGGCCACCTGGCTGGCGATGCCTGACCGGCGCTAGGCGCCAAGCCAATGCCTGGCCGCGCCCCACGCCGCGCTCCTCCCCAGTCCGCGCACGCCACGCGCACGCCGGTGACGTGCGCCTCTGCTCGCCGCCCGCCGCGCCTAATGGACAAGCCGCGCCATGCCCGTGTCCCCGCCGCGTCCGGCCAGTCGCCGCGCTCGCCGCTCGGCAAGCCAGCTGCTGCAGCTCCTCGCCCAACCCGCGCGCCGCGTGATCTCCCGCTCCCCACGCCAAATCCTCAGCGCCCAATCCCCTGCCCGCGCCCACCGCACGCCGCGTCGGCTCTGCTCGCCGCCCACCGCGACCAGTAACACGCCCCCGTCGTGCCGCCGTGCCGCCCCTCTCCAGCGTTGCCCGGTTCTCTCCCTCCCTCCTGCAGCCTATAAAAGGTGACGCAAGGCCACTCGCGCGCGCCTCAACCCCCAGAACGCCGCCGCCGCTGCCATTGCCGCCGTCGTGCACCACCCGCCCGTGGAGTCCCATCCTCCAGCCTCCCACTGCCCAAACCCATCACCCAGCGAGCCTGCCCTCCCTCCACTGAAGCTCACCGGCCTCTTCCCCGGCTAGCTCGACCGCCAGAGCACCGCCAGCGCCACTCGCGCCGCCGCCGCTCCCTTGCTGCTCCGTGGACAGCCCACTCCGAAGCTCCTCCGTCCAAGCCAAGCCTCGAAACGGTTTCCCCTCGACGCCGCGAAGCTCATCGACCAGCCCACGCCCTCCCCTCCTCGTCGGAGCACCGACGCCGACGCTCCGCACAGCCGCCGCCCCTCTGCTCCGCGCCGACGAGCCACCTCCGGCCACCCCCAACCCCGACCAAGGCCACCCCAAGGTAGCTCTCACCTCCCTGGATCTCCCCGACCCTTTTCCCCTCGCCGCCGATTTTTAGCGCCAACAGGACCCTAACTCTGTTTTCTCTCGGTACTCGAACTCGTCACCGGCCTAGCTGCTGGAGGCGCCATCGGAGACCATTGTGTGTGTCGTCTTGCAGAGAGAGAGAAAGAGAGAGAACATGGGCGTAGGAATCAAGTGAGAAGCATGCATGATGATAACTCTATAGCCCATCAGTTATTGCTAGTGTTAACATACTCATACTCCCTCAAATTTCAAGATAATTAATTGTCGTTTCAGGATGGTGTAAGCAACATAATTCAGTTTTGACCAACAATATATATCTTTACATGTTTCCAATAATTAACTTTTGAAAATGGAATCGGTAATTTCATCTTCAAGACTTCAGCAATAAAGAAATTTTACGGCGCTCGGAGATTTTATGAGTCGTTGAGAAGACAACATCCTATGGTAAAAAAGTAGGAGCAACCAGTTATAAACAACTTAGATGTGAACCAGGAGCCTATTATTTTGTGGACCAGGAACCAGTTATAAAAATAAAGGTAAGTGTATTTTAGTACTTTCCTATTCCTTTATTTTTTCAACAGGATTGATCAATTTGGAAAAAAGAAACAATGATTCGCCGCCGCCGCCGACGGCAGGCCCTTGTCGTCGCATGTCCCTGGCCAGGCCCGTTCCCCCACCGCCCGCCAGCCTCTCCCTTCCCTTCTCTCCCTCGCCGCGTCGCCCCTCCATTCTCTCCCCTGCCACCCTCCCTTTTCTTCCCCGCGGCCGGTGCGGGGAGCCGCGGCCGACGCGTCGTAGCCGCAGCGGCAGCCGACGCAGGGAGCAGCGGCCGGCGCGACGAGCAGCCGCAGCGGCGGCGCGTAGGAAGCAGCGTGGAGCAGCGCGGGGAGCGCCGGCCGGCGCTGGGAGCGGCGCGGTCGCGGCGGCGGCGAGCGGGGAGGCTCGGCGAGGGGAAACATCGGCGTGCCCAGGCAGATGGACAGCCGGAGTCTATTTTTTTCGCGAGGTACAGGCGAGAGGAGAACGGGGAAGGGATAAGGCAGATTAAAAAACTACCCCTAATTAGAGAAAAAAAGCTTCTAATACCTCAAAAAAGATCAACGACTCAGATTTTTTCGGAGGGGAGAGGTTCCTCCCAAGCACCGTAACAACTCTCTCAGCAATAATTATAGTTTAAAAATATCACATATTCGGTAAATCCCCTCCCTCTAAAGATCCCTAAAGGCCAAGTTCGCAAGATGGAACCCACTAGGCAGTGGCACCCATGATTTGTCCTCAAGTAGTCCACCGGAAAAGGGAGTGATCCAATAAAGACAGGGTCCCTGCAGGTCAGCAGAAACCAACCAATAATTTGCGCCCAATGATCTGGTGCCTACTATTCATCGTATCGACATATGATTCGTCTAGGATATTAATTAAAATAGTAAATGTAACAGCAAAGTATCCAATAATTGACCGACTACCACAGTGGTTGTATGTATGCCGACACGCCTAAGCAGAGGTACCAGGGAGATACCGTTCCATGTCGTATAAAGGAAAATATTAAGACAACGTGTTCACGTCAGATTTTGACACGTGTTGGATCGGCGTTAGGAGAGAAAGAAATTGGCTGATGCGGCAGATTTAAAGGCTACAGTTAGGAATCGGCCGATTGACGCTACAGTTAGGAATCGGTCGATTGGCGCTGCAGTGCTTCGTGCGATTGGTGAATGGAGTTGGTGGAGATCGGCCGATTGAAAGACTAGAGCGTTTGGGCCAATGTGGGCTTGCGCCAGCAGATAGGGGATGAAGCCGATGGAATCCCAACAGAGCATCCCAGTCAAAGATAACCTGACGTTGGTCAAAGGATGACACCGACTCGGTCGAGGAGCAGTGGAAAGAGTCCGGATTGGACTAGGAGATGGCGGCAGAAGATTCTGCGGGAGCCCATTTCCTTTAGGAAAAATAGTAGTTTTTATTTAAATCAAGTTTGTAACGGATCATAATAGATTAGGAGTCTTGGTTCTAGGGTATAAATAGGAGCAGTCAGGATTTTTTAAGATATAAATCAATCAATACAAACAATCTACTTTTTCATCGTACTTTACTTTCAAGTCGGCGACACGATCGCCAATACTTCTTTTTCTTTCACGAGTTCGTACGGATTGGCAGGGCTGCATCGACACGATCTCCGGCCAATTGGTAGGTTCTGTTTATCGAATATCATCTAAGCTTTAACTTCGGGCGCATCGCCGTTGTTTCGTTTAGATTTATTCACTAGTAATCGATATTTACTAGAATTATAGGTTTTACATATTGTTCTAGTTTTATCACCAGTTATCCAGCTTGAGATCGAACTGTCGGCTTCATCATTATTTCTCCTTGTTTACCATCGTATATCCGATTAGATTTATTTCGAGTGTTGCATCTGTAACAATTGCTTAAGTTACTCCAGTAGCTTCTTGGCAAATGTTACGTAATTATCGGCTGGTCCATAGCCGGTCATCGTCATAGCAAATCGGCCGATTCGCTGATACGCTTTTCGGGACAGATCGGAACTTTAGCCGATCGGAACCCCGGAATTTAATACGTTTATTTCCTTGTCAATCAACAGGTCAGATTGACTGGCACGCCGCGCGAACCGCACCAGGGCAATCACCCGAACAGGAGTTAAGCAGATTCTCCCGGGTCGTGTATCCGACGCTGAAGGTCATCGGCCGATTCCCGGCCGATTTTTAGCGCCAACACAACGCAACAAAAAAAGATCTCCACAATAGAAGTGCGTTTGTTTTTTTTGAAGAAAATGTGACGTAGGAAAAAATGCAACCAGTCCGCGTGTTGTCATCGTCGATTAATATAATTAGTAATTACTTGAAAAATACTCTATAACGACTTCCAGTGATTTTATGGCTTGATGCAGCGTGGAGGTACTCAGGGCTATATGAAACACCCACCCCCCCAACCCCCAACACACACACACACACCAAGAGTAGCTACGATTAGTTTGACACGTGTAATGATCATCATAGAGATGTTCAAAGGACAACTTATGTCATCCATATATATGTTACACAAACCTATTTGGTACCACTACTAGGCAGCTCTATATTAGTAGGAAATTGCAATTGCGGGGTGGGACAGAAACACTTGATCCCTAATGGCTCTTGTGCGGAACCATCCATGATGATGTTATTAAATATGGTGTACTGGATTTCAGAGAGGTCACTTCCAGATCAGTATTCCTCCTCAAGAATGGCTCTTAGATATCTTTCACAGCTCTAGAGTGTAACCATGACCCAGAGTCCATTTGTTTTCCACAAAGGCTTCTGTCGGATTGTTAAAGATATAAAACTTTGCCGAAATAGATCAATATAATCACAGATATTTATTGCATATAGCTAGTGTTGCAAACTGTGGAAGAAATTTTATTCATGGTTCATCGAAGTTCTTGATAAACAAGGTGTCATAAATGGTAATAATAATTTTGTTGCAGTATAGATTTGTTTAACATCTCTTCAGTGTCATAAATTGGTAATAATAATTTTGTTACAGTATATATTTTGACATCTCTTCAGTGTCATAAATGGTAATAATAATTTTGTTGCATTATAGATTTGTTTTCTCATAACATCTCTTCATTAAACATAAAATAACCCACAACACGTGAAAAGAAACAATACAAGTGGATGTTTCAATTGAGAGATAGAAAAATAGGTACTTAATTCAATTCAAATTTGCACGGCGTGAAACATTGTATAAACCTCTTCTTGGGGACTGACTTCGCACACTTAGCAAGATGTTCCTTTTTTTGTTTCCCTTCTTTCCGTCTCGTTTTCTTTTCTGTTTTCAATTAGCTTATACAATTTTCATTTATAATCTAGGAAAAAGTTCGATTTACATAGTCGAACTATCGCAAAAGTACGATTTAGAACCATAAACTACAAAACCAGATAAGAAAGGCCATCCAACTATAAAAATCGGTCAATTTTGGCCTTAGGGTGGTTTGAAGGTGGTTTTGTATTTTGAATAAAATAAAAAATTCTAATTAGATCTAAAAAATTAAAACTAATTTATTTTACTAGAAAAATATGAAACTAGTACCAAAATTTTTCTAAAAATATAACCTATCTACTATTGATTTTTTTGAATCTTATTTATTATTTTTTTAAAAAAATAATAGACATAGCTACAAGTAACAAAATACTATGAATATAAAAAATGGATCCGAATAACTGACGAGGATAGTCCTAATAGATAGGTTATATTTTTAGAAAAATTTTGATACCCATTACGTACTTTTTTATTTAAAATAAATTAATTATGAATTTTTCAGTTTAAATTTGAATATTTTTAATTTTCATAAAATGGAAAACCACCTTTGAAACCAGCCTAAGAGCCAAATTTGCCCGGTTTCGACAGTTGGATGGTCTTTCTTATCCGGTTTTGTTGTTTAAGGTTGAAAATCAAAATTTTGCGATAGTTTGAGTGTGTAAACCGGACTTTTCACTATAATCTACAAAATCATATCATAAAGGGGTTCCCTTCCTTTTTTTTCAAAAAAAAAGGCAATGTAAATACCCTTTCAAGATTTTGAGAACAAGAAACCTTCACAATAGCTTCAGAAGACAGATCTAGATGTGTTCCAATTAATAAGGAAAATAATTCCAGACGCTATTACATACAAATACTTATATTTCGAAAAATGTAAAGCAACTGTAGTTTGTAGTTTGCATTTTAAAATCTCTACCCCGCAAGTGTAGAATGTAAATTGATATGATAGAGTCTCTATAAACATTCTCGCATATTTATTTAGAGTTGTATAAACCCCATCGTAAACTTCTAGACAATACTCCTAGCGTAAACTTATAAAAAAATCATATTTCGTGCATATATAAACTCTGCCATGAATATTACCACTTATTTTAAGCATAATGACAACTCTACATATGAAAATCAGTTAAACGCATCTGTGCAGACCATTCTCTATCGTGTTAGCAAACCAGGGAGTTTATTTTAGATTTTTCTTATAACATAGTGCGTACATCTAAAAAGACCTGCAATATATAGAGGATCAAAAAAAAAACCCTGCAACAGAGGCCAGCTTCAGCTAGGTAGTACGTAGCATGTGTGCATGAATGAGGCCAGACAGATACCTAATGCCAATCCAGCCATGACATAGCAGATGCAGTCGATCATCTACAGTCTCAGCTCGAGGTCAAGATCCTCGCCCGCGCCAGGTGAGGGTGATGCCATGGCGGCCGCGCTGCTGGCAGGCGCAACGGAGGCCCTGAGCCAGTTGAGCATGTCTCTACCGTGCCATTGCAGCGAGCAGGCGTGCCATCAGCCCCCGCCCTCGTCATCTCCCGCCTGATGACAATGTTCTAAGTGTCACAATGCAACCAGAAGTGTGTGTGTGTATGCGTCCTGATCGACAGCAGACATATATAATTCCTGCCAAAATACCATCAAATTTGACGTGGATAGCAAAAGAACCACACGTCCACACCATGGAATGATATTTGTCCAATCGATCAGAGCATGGCGCACTAGCTAGCTCATATGGGGACGTGCATATGAGACAATAAATCATTTGTTTGATTATAGGCATAAAGGGACTCTTAGCTTCAAGGACAAACGAAGTCATAAATTACAAGTACTTTTTCAATAAATATAACTAAACTAAAAGCATCGTTTCCTAGAAATATGAATAGAAATAACAAGCTAGATATTTGGGCTAGTCGATGAAGTTGCTAAAAGGAGCTGCGCCTCCTTATGTGTTGGTGATGTGATATATATGCAACACATTGCAATCATTATTGGTTGTTTATACTATTCCATATATATAGTTCATGGGTGTTAGGTGTTCCATGAAAGAACCGTGACAAAGTAAGCTGATCTCGAAAAAAGTTAAGAGCGACAGTTGGCCGGAGTGCCAAAAGTATCTGAGCTTTGGAGCCCGAGAGCTAAAATCCCACTCCCGATAGTTGGAGGGTCACACTACTAAAAAACGATTTTTAGGAACACCCCAAAATGTGACTCGTTGCTACAAATGAAGTGGGGTTACTGTAGCAACCGACCCGCCCCTAAAAATGCATTTTTAAGGACATGTCATCTCCTCACCGGCCCCTAAATATGGGTCCATTTTTAGAGGCAGGTGAGGGGCTGACACGCCCCTAAAAATACCATTTGTAGGGGCGGGTCACCCCTACAAATAATTTTTAAATTTATTTTGGAAATTTATTTAATTAAAAAAAATTAAAACATATCAAAAAATTACGAAATTTTTAATATAAGCCTATTGTGCTCAATAGAACAAGAAACAAATATTAAAAATATATTTCAGTATATAAAGTGATTATGAGTGTGGAAACCACAAAGTGAGCCTTGAGTTATATGAGATAGTAGAGTGAGTGAGTTTATACATTATGGTTTTACACCCTTAACCAATATATACGTTGAAATATGGTTTTGATAATTTTTTTAAGTTCTACATGTCATAATAGGCTTATGGTAAAAAAAACTTGATTTGGATGTGTTTTGCTATAAGTTAGCCTTGAGGTTTATTCATTTTATACACTACAATATGATTTTGCTACTTTTTTATGTTCTACGTATCACAATATGCCTATGATAATAATTTCATATTTTTTCCATATATTTTTCTATTTCTTTTGAAATAAATAAATTTTCGGTTGAAATTTTGAAAATATTTGTAGGAGCGGGTCGGGGCGTCATCCGCCCCTATAAATCCATTTTCAAGGGCGGGTGGGGCCATCACCCGCCCCTACAAATCGATTTGTAGGGGCAGTTGAGGCCCCCACCCACTCCTACAAATGTCTCGCCTATATATTCGCTTCCCGCTTCAGGACTTAGCAAAATTTTAGAGACGAGCGCGCGTGACGCCGTTAGGCTGCCGAAATTTTTGCCTCCCTTCTCGGCGCCGGCCCTTCCTCCTCCACACCCGCCCGTCCTCCTCCCCGCCCCGGGCCCGTGCACCGCTGGTCTGGATCTCCTCCGCCCACGCGCCGCCGGGCCGTCCTCCTCCCTCCGCCGCCCGTCCTCCTCCCCTCCGCCGCCGCCCGTCCTCCGCCCCTCCGCCGGTCCGGAGTCGCGCGCCGCCTGTCCGGATCTCCTCCTCCCGCGCGCTGCCGGTCCAGTCGTCCTCCTCCCCTCCGCCGTCGGTCTGCCTGTCCTCCTCCCCTCCGCCACCGCCCGTCCTCCTCCCCTCCGCCACCGCCCGTCCTCCTCCCCTCCGGCGCCGGTCCGCCCTTCCTCCCCTCCGGCGCCGGTCATCCTCCTCCCCTCTGTCGCCGGTCCGCCTGTCCTCCTCCCCTCCATTGCCGGTCCGCCCGTCCTCCCCTCCGCCGCCAGTCGTCCTCCTCCCCTCCGTCGCTGGTCGTCCAAGGTGACTTTGTTGTTTTTTTTTCATTAGTGTGTGATTAGGAATTGTGCATGTTAAAGATGAAATTCAATTTTGATGGCTAAGTAGTGTAGAATGCATTTTTGGAGACTCTTAATTCTTTTAGTGTGGGCACATAGAGACTTATTGCAAATTAGTGTAGATGTTTCGTGGTGGCCGCGGTCGTGGAAGCAGCCGTGGACCCGGCCGTGGACGCAACCCCATGGGCGGCGACGATAACCCAATGGCTCAACCTTCAAGATTGCGCTTTCACTGCCCCATTGATTTGCCATTTGGCGATCGATCACGCGGAGCAATTTCCAATGCTGTAAGATTTATTTTTTCTTTTAATATATGTTTTACTACACATGAATGATTTTTAAATTTTATCACATACAATGCAGTATATCAACCTAATTAGATGGCTTGAAGATGTCGTTGAGGGGGTTGAGGGGTTAGGTGGTTATGCATTTATGTCGCGATGTGATGTTGTTAGGCCACCTCATTTCAAACAAGTAAGTATTTCTTTTCAAGTACCTACTCTACAGCCGGGTGGATCGATGATTTCAGTTGCCGCAATGGGTGGAGCGTCACCAATATGGACAACTTATGAGAGGCTAGCCGTCGAGGGCTGCCCACGACAGCTTGAGGCTCATGGGTACTTCATCCCGGACTTGTCATATTTTCTAATTCAACAACTCGTGTCGGAAGAAAGTACTGTCATTTAGACTGTTGAGAGGCTTTGTATGCTTAATCACCAAAATTGGGTATGAAAATGTTCTTTTTTATCATTGTAACTTCAGCTATGTAACATGTTTCAACTTCCATAACGTTATTATCACCTTGTAGGAACTCCCCTATGGCAGTACATTTGCAGCAGTGAGCTTTAGAGCGATTTTGGATCAAGTCTTGAAAAAGTTGGATTTAACGTACATGGGTGGAGAGGCATTTTGGACCAGAGGTTTCAAGTTCCAAGCAAAACTTACCTTTTACAGGACAAATCGGCTCAACACTCCATTGTTCGACATTTATAGTACTGAATGTGATGTGCACTGGGCTGCGGAGGAGAGTGCATTCATCCGTGCTCTAGTTTATATTGATAAAGTTTTAGGCTGGACGATTGGAGACCTTAACTACATTGCATATCTACAGAAGCGTACCAAGGCCCATGAAATTTGTAATATGCATAGATGTATCCGCACCCTTTTTCTTATGGATTGTAACTTGTCATCTGAACTTAAGTATTGATCGTTGTAAGAATTTCAGAATAAATTAATGGAATGATGTATATAAGTGGCATGGATGTTTCCTTACTCTTCTCGTTGATTGCATCTTCATTGTTATTTGAGGGTTGGATCTCAATAGAATAATTTATTAAGAACCACTAAAATTGGCGGGAACTCATTTTCAGGGACGCGGCATGCCCTAACCCGCCCCTGGAAATCAATCTTCAAGGGCGGGTCAGGGCCTCACCCGGCCCTGAAAATTGATTTTCGGGGGCGGGTGAGGGGGTGACCCGCCCCTACAAATCGTTTTCCAGGGGTGGGTCATGGCCTCACCCGCCTCTAGAAATGAGTTTTTAGGGGCGGGTGCGGTACCCACCCCTACAAACATCGATTTTTAGCAGCGAAAACTAGGGGCGGGTGACGCATCCGCCCTTACAATATATTTTTACCCGTCCCTACAAACTGTTTTTGTAGTAGTGTCAAAATAGGCTTTTTAATTACTATATAAATTTGATCACATAAGGTGCACATATATATAAGAACTGAGAGCTTCAAGCAGCTGGTTAACCAAACAGTTACCCTCAATCATCACAAGCATTTCATCATTAAGAACCTTAGGGCAATTAAATATAGTGGAGCCATCACGTAGGTGATCTTATGCAATGACACGTCATCTTAAGATAACTGAATAGACAACCTCTAAAATATGTTGTCATTTTTGTTGTCTTAGTAGTACCATATATCTCTAAATTTGTGGAATGAAAAAAATATTATGAGTAGCATGATAATAACAACTTATGTAATGGTAAGTAAGCGGTCTCATAGTTCTTAATTTGAATATAGCCTTGAGACGGTTGTTTCGCGAAGCAAACCACCTCATTCTCACATCATAAAAAAATATATATGGTGCATGAGACAAGCTATAAGACCAGTGACGTGTAGCATAATATGTACTCGTCCTTACGTGCGCGTACCAACAAGCAAATCTTTCTGAAAAGTAGTACATGGAAAATATAGATCTTTTGCCTAACTAACTTCAACCACAAAGCCTAAATGCACGAAGGTGCCCATCACAAGCTGCATCTGTCTCGATCTCATCTGCCGCTTGATTTGCTCGGAGAACATATGCCCTGCCGGGCCACTACCTTTACATATGCAAACTGCACTAACTAGCTAAGCTAGCTTCCAAGAAACACCAATGTGTTTGGAGCCGGACAATATAATTCGAATACTTGAGTGGTCAGCTGTTTGGAGCCGGACAATATATATAATTTTCGCACAATTTTAGTTGGGGCGGCACCATAGATAATATCACCTGAACTACATTGGACTCTGCCGGCTCGCAACGCGACAAAACCACCTTTCTCCATGACAAGGATCGATCGCCCTCTGATGATCAGCCAGTAATCTTTCGAATTAGCTATCACAGGGAGCAAAATTTCACTTGGGTTTGCGTGTATGTGACTTTGCATTTAGAGGAAGTGTATATTATATAGCTAGTTAGGTGAAAGAGTTAATATAGTACTCCCTCCATTCCAAATTTGACTTACACAATTTTTAGTATGCATTTAGACATAGTGTAGTATATCTAGATATGTGGCAAAGACTATGAATCTAGAAAATTGAAAATAATATATAATTTGGAATGGAGGGAGTAGCTAGGGATGAAAACGGACGGGAACGGGCGGGAAAACCCCTCAACCATTTCCGTTCCCATATTTTATTGCGGGAAATGGGACCAGGAGCGGGAGCGAAAACGGGATATACGGGTTACGGAAACGGGCGGGAAGCGGAAACTTTACCGGAATATATTATTGTTTAATCACCGTTCATCTCGCATGAATATAACATTACATACTCTTTTACACAAGATACTTTTTAAAAATATAATTAAAATTTCACGTTTCCTATGTTTAAACCATGAAGTGCACCGATTAATGTTGAGAAATAAGAGAGGATATATAGTGTGCCTATTAAATTTTTTCCGCATTTTATAAATACGGAACAAATACGGGATCATCTCGGATAAAAATGGGATCCCGCAAATACGGGCGGGATACACCCCTTCCCGCTTCCCGTCCCATTTTCGTATTTTTCCGCAAATACGAAAACAGGTGGGATAAACATAAAAATACGGGCGGGACAGCGGGATTTTTTCCATCCGTTTTCATCCTCTATTTCACCGTACATGTTTACTATCTTAGTCGCAGTAGATATTTTCGCAAGAAAAAAGTTCCAATGGATATTATCATGGAGATTAATTAATTAATTAATTAGGTGGCACCTTTCTGACATGCATGGCAGATAATTAAAGAAGGATATGAAGACCGCATAATATTCCTGCAGATATGGGCATGAAAAAACAACTTTAGTTTACAAACGGCACACATATTTTTTATCTACTCCCTTCATTTCATATTATAGATTATTTTGGTATTTCTAGGTGTATAGTTTTTACTATATATGTAGATATATGTACGATGTATATGACACAATATCCAGCATTATTAGCTCTACTTCTTTAAATATTTCTTTTAGGAGAGGGAGAGCTCTAGTAGGTCAAAATTTGCATACTTGGCTATGTTTAGTTGCAAGGAATGCAGATATACAGCTGACCAATCAGTCGGATAATTTTTGGTGGAACTTACACCAAAGTGGACAATTTTCTGTCCATACAATGTATAATGCGATCCTAAATAGTAATATTATTCTGCATAATCGTAACTTATGGAAAATGAAGTGTCGCCGAAGATTAAGGTGTTCCTTTGGTTTTTACGCAAGGAAGTTATTCTAACCAAAAATAACTTAGTTAAAAGGAATTGGCATGGAAATGAAAAGTATAGTTTCTGTAATATAAATGAAACAGTACAACACCTTTTTTTGATTGCCATTTTGCTAAGTTCATTTGGAGGATTATTGAGATAATGTTCGGTCTTAAGCAATGTGTGAGTGTATCACAAATTTTTGGTTTTTGGCTGAATGGTTTCGATAAAAAGCTTAAGAAACAAATTTTAGTGGGAGCTGACGCCATATGTTGGTCCATATGGCTAAGTCGAAATGATATTATTTTTGATAAATCATCTATTTTATCTCCTATGCAGGTTATCTACGGAGGAACACATTGGATCAGATTTTGGTCTTTGCTTCAGAAGGAGGAGGTGAGAAGCTCTATGCTAAAAGCATGTTCACTTTTGGAGACAATAACTATGGACATCTTCGCCAAGCATGGGTAGAGGTTTAGCAATAGATTGAGCTATTAGCATTGAACTTTTTGTTATTACTCTCCTTTTTATTTGCCAACCATGTGTTGGGTTGCAGCGTTTATATCCGTAGTTTATGGTGTTTATGTGGTAGACAGAATCTCATCCATAGTGCAAACTTTATAATAATTGAACGGCTTGATACATCCTGTGATGTAGAGACTGGGATGCTCTTTCATTTGTTGGATGAAATAAAATTTCCATTTATCTAAAAAATAGTACGGTTTATATATAGATACATAGTAAAAATTATTATCTTATTTAGAAAAGCTAAAATAATCTAATTTTTTTTGATCGGAGGGAGTAGTGTTAACCGACATGATCCGCCGGGCATTACCTAATCGACTTGCGATTTTCCAATAGGGTGCCATCATATACTAATAGTGTAAGAGTGATATATATCATTCTCTCATCATAAGACATGATTTTTTTTGACAGCGTGACACCAACAGTGGCTTAGAATTGCCCTTAATCCGACAGAGGTATCATCGTCGCTGGCAACTCTATAGGCTTTTTCTATTTTAATCTTTTTAATCTAATATTTTAATAATAGCGCGTGCGGATCTGAAATTTCAAAAACTAGTCATTTTCGTCACGCCACAGGTCGTGGCGCGACTCCTTAAAAAAGCACGCCACATGCTTTGGCGTGACCAAGGTACCATGCTGGCACCTCCACTACTTGCTAGCTGATGTGGCATTATTATATCGAGCCATATGCTTTGACGCGATCGAATCACACTATGACAGACCCACACGCCCAGCCCCTTCTTCCTCCTCCTCCCTTTCTTTTCCTCCACTCTCCCCACCAGACCCGAGCTGCGTGATCCGCCAGGCATGCACTGCCAGCGATCGCTGTGTCTGTCTGGTCCCCGTGGTGCTATAGAGCTGCAGCTGCTGTCACGCACGCGCACCCATATGTCAATCTGTAAGGGGTGCGGATCGGAGCGCCCCTGTTGCTGCCCCTCTGCCCCGTCAGGGAAGAAAGAGGGTCACATATCGACCCGCACCTCACGTCAAAAGAACCTCACTGGCCCGTGGGGCACCTGGGCTCGAACCGCATGCGCGTACTGTGTATATAATATATATTTGATGGCATTTGCTTGGCCACGCTACTTAAAGCTGCTGGTCTTTGCACATTAACTAATTGTTAATTATACATAGAATAGAAATCACAAAATATTCTAAAATTTCAAATAACAAAGTATGAAATACAAAATTACAGACTCCAACAAATCTGGCTGAGAAGAACATTAACTCACTCCTAGAGAAAATTTCATGACAAAGTCATATGAGAAGCATGTTTGATTACACACATGTCCCAACCTAGTAGTAGTACAAAATGAAGCTTCAGAAAAGGATCAAATGGAGGATAGGCACCACACATCTGAACCGTCTCTCATCTTTACAGTGAACGAACTGGAACCTGGACTGAACATACCCATCTGAACATGATCAAAATGAATCTTTGCACTCAACTGAACTTGTCCCATTACCGTTAGCATCAATCATTTTGTATCTTGGATGAATCCTGCAAAATGAATCTGAACTTTAACTCTTACTGCAACACTGAACTGCACAGAGGAAGCAATAAACTGAACTGAACTGAATTGCAAAAAGTATAAATGCACAAAGAATAAAACAGCAGAGACATTGTTAAACTAGAGAAATTGGACAAAAAAAATACAACATAAAAGTTTGTTTCATGAAAGCAAGTAACACAAAACACACAAACTTCAACGAAGATTACCTTATTACAGTTCTATGTATTATCCTCACCCATTATCAAGGATGACATACTAAACTCTGTTTTTCTACCTTGTGCCCTGAACCAGTCCTGAGTGCAAATGAGTGCTTCTTCTGTCTCAGGCAGTAAGCTGCTACGAAAATCATTGATTATTTTTTTGCTGGTGCTGAAAGCCGATTCAAAGGCCACAGAAGATGCTGGAATGGCCAACAAATCCCTTGCTATACATGCAAGAATGGGATATTTGGCTGCATTGCCCATCCACCACTTCAAGATGTCAAATTCTTCGCAAGGCGGAACTGGGTTCTCGTCCAAATATCTATCCAGTTCTATTGTCATCTGTGACCGGAGATCCTGGCTAAGCTGCCGATCCCAAACTGCCCATAGATGCTTGAAACAACTCACGAACTAGTTTTTCCACTCTATCAAATCTTTGCTTGGCTTTGTTTCCAAATGATTCACTGGAAAGGAAGTCTATGAATTTGAGCTTATACCTTGGGTCAAAAACAACCGGCACACAGAGTAATACACATGACTTATTCCAATATTTGTTGAATTTCTTCTTCATTGCCTTTAACACCATGGCAGTTTCAGCATCTTCAATCGATGACTCTTGCTCCCAAGCTAACTTGATCTTCCATATTTGAAGGAAATAGAGATTTAAAGTAGAATATTGGCTGCCAGAAATAATTTCTGTTGCATTCTTAAAGACCTGCAGCAGCCTACAAAGGATCGTAGCCTTCTCCCACTCCTCCGAAGACGGTGCATATATGTACTTTTGATCCTCACTTTTCAACTTCTCAAATGCTACCTTGAACTTCAAAGCTGTTTGAAGCATCGACAATGTTGAGTTCCATCTTGTAACAATATCAAGCCCTGGCTTCTTCTTATTTGTAATTCCTTCTTGTGCAATTATTTTCTTGAATATCTGTTTCCTAGATTGTGAACCACGGATATACTTAACACTTTCACGAATATTCACAACAACCGATTCCACAGCTCGAAGTCCATCCTTCACAATGAGATTTATGACATGTCCAGCACACCGATGGTGAAGCAACTCTCCTTGTGCTGGTAGAAATTTCTTATCCATAAGATTGTGCCTCAACAAGTCAATCATTGTATTATTTGCTGCAGCATTATCAAGAGTAATCCCAAATAACTTATCTTCGATTGACCAATCTTGAATGCAGCTTTGGATATTGTTGAAAAGCTCGACTCCGGTGTGTGGTGTTTTAACATCAATGAACTTGATTATTTTTTTTGCAATTTCCACTCAGCATCAATAAAGTGACATGTTACAACAATGTAACCCAATATCTGATTGCTAGTCCACATATTCGTAGTTAAAGAAAATCTACAATTTCCATTTTGCAATGTCTCCTTGAATGCAACTTTCTTCTCATAAAAGTTTCTCATGCAGTCGTTCCTTGCTGTAGTCTTACATGGAACCTTGAATAGTGGATTTAGACTTGAGACAAAGCTTCTAAATCTATCATATTCTGTAATAAGGAATGGAAACCCATGCAAGGATATCATTCGCATAAGCTCATTTCTTGATACATCTGGATCATAACTCCAATCCTTCAAACGGCTACCATATGGAGATCTTAATGTAGAATTTAAATCTTGCACAATCCTAAGATTTCTAGTCCGTTTTTTACATTTCTCATATGGGCTATATGCGCTGCGTCGTGCCTGGAAGTGGACGTGCTCGCCGTCGCCTTCGCGTCGGATCCCCAACCCAAAGCCTTGCTAGCTACCTTGGAAAAGTCGTCACCAACCATGTCTAGCTTGTTGTAAAACTAGCTTGCTCGGAAGAGTCAGCGCCGCATATATTAGTCAGCAGCAGCTATCATAGTGGAGCCCCGACGAGTACGGCCGGGTCAGGTTACAGCTCACAGTTCTTCGTTCCCATAGCTATTGCCTGTTGGCCTCCACTTGAAGCAACAAGCGATTAGTGGAACTCTAAATTCATTCTTAAAAAAATATTATATCTTGGTCATCAAAATTATTTTCTCTATACTCAATTTCTCTGCATCCGTCATACTCTATACTTTATATCTCATCCTCTATCCTAACTACCACAGGTGAGACCCACACCTCAGTTTTTTCATTTTTTTTCTTTTCCCTCCTCCTCCCTTATCCTCTCCCCCTACCCCACCGGCCACACAGCTCTCACCGCCCCTCCTCCCTCCCCCGTCGCGCCAGCTCACCTCCCTCCCCCTCCCTCGCCGCGCCGCCCCTCCTCCCTCCCCGGCGCTCCTCCCTCCGCGGCGGGCCTCCCTCCTCCTCCTCCGCCCCCACCCCCACGGCTCCTCCCTCCACCTCCCCCCACCCCCCCCCTCTCTCTCTCTCCGGCTCCTACGCGCCTCCACCTCGGGTCCTCCGCCGGCGCGCCCCTCCTCCCACCTCGCCGGCACGGGGCCATGGCGGGCGCTCGGGCTGGTGAGGACACGGAGCCACGCGCGCGGCGACACCCAACACCCGCGCCCTACGGTGGCGCGGCGGAGCCCCACGCACAGCGGCGGTGGATGCCATGGCTGCCTGCCAGTGTCGCTCGTGGCGCGCGGCGGGCGCTGGGACGCGCGTGGGCGGCGTGGCGCAGAAGGCCAACAGGGGCAGCTGCGGTGGCGGGGAGGTTCGTGGCACACCGAATCGGAGCGGGCTGGCGGGGACTAGCCGGTGCGGCGGAGCGGCCCGTGGTACGCCACCCGCTGGCGCTGCTCGCCCTGGTGCCCCACGACGGCGGCGGCTCCTCGCGGCAGAGCAGGAGCAAGGGAGGGGGGGGGGGGGGGGGGGGGCAGCCGGCGAGCAGGCGGGGTGGAAGCGCGGCGGTTGCGAGGTGGGGTGCAGGGAGCGGCCAACAGGAGGACCGGGGCGCAGTGAGCTCCGGCAACGGTGGAGCTGGGGGCCGCGGCGAGCTCCGGCAGCGGCGGCCGCGACGGGACGCCAGCAGCAGCGGCGAGCTCGAACGGGCAGCGGCGTCAGCGGCGCCCCTACCTCCCTCCCCGCCCCTGCTCCCGCCGGGACCGCGCGCGCTTGGCCTGCGCCCCGAACCCGAACCCCAACGTGTCGGCGTGGCGCCGTGGCCGCTCGACGCGTGGTGATCTGCGCGTGCGTGAGCGCGCGGCCGCTCACCGGGGACGCACGTCGCAGTGGCCTCCCTGCGTCCGCTCGGCGGTGAGGCTCCTGCAAGTGCGTCGGCGCTCGGGAGGCGGAGGCGAACCAAGGCGAAGGCCTCCCCTACCCTCGATCTCTGTGGGCCCCTCCTCCCCATCTCTCGCCGGTGAGCAGCACGCGGTGGCTTGGAGGCGGAGCTCTGGCGGCGGTTAGTGATGGGCGCGGGAAGGACGAAGGGGCCCCGCCTCGGGCAGGATAGCGTCTCGCCCGTACTGCGCTGGATTTCCAGTGCGGGCGGACTATAGCCGCATTTTTTGTTACAAGAAAAGCAAATATGGATTAAGGATATGTACTTTAATTTCTTCTTCTTCTTTAGCTCGCGAGAAAAACAAACCATATATACTTTCTTCTTCATCGATCTTCTTCGTCTGCGAGAAGCAATAATCTATTCCATAGTATACAACAGTATCAATCGAGGATGGCATGCACGCAAGCATGCTTGTCATGCATCCAACAACCAACACAAGTACAAGACGACGACTGAGCGCGCGGTATTAGGCACGCCGCACGAACAACGCTTGCTCACGGTCGTGAAGAAGCTAAGCTGGCCAGAGCCTCAGCTCGAGGTCGGGTTCCTCGCCGCCGCCGCCGGAGGTCGCCGTCGTGGTCTCCTCCGGCGCCGCGGTGGCGGCCCGCTGCTGCGTGCCCCTGCTCCAGTTGAGCACGCCATCCATCAACCCGTCCTGCTTGCTGCGGTCGTGCTCGGTGCCGCCACGCAGCAGGGCCGGCACGTGGTGGCCGGTCGTCCACCTCTCCAGCAGCTCCAACTCCAAGCGCAGCGCCACGGCGGCGGCAGTTGGCTTCACCTCGCCGGCGCCCGTCGCCGGAGAAGGTGAAAAAAGCCCCTGGAACACCTAACACACTGGACACAGAGTTTTGGTGCCCCTCAACAACCGGCGTTTTTCCATGTATTACTAACAAACTTATAGTATCTGTTACAACCAAAAACGAATGGCTAAACAAGGCCACGACGCTGCGATTCTTCTCAACCCTCCACCTCGGCCACGCCATCCCACGACCCAGAAACCCGATCAACACCTCTTCTACGCCTACGACACGACGAAAACAAAGGAGAGCCAGTGCATGAACCCATACAGAGTGGCCTGTACATTGACGCGCTCAAAGTGGCTAAGAATGAGCTCCTTTATTCTAGCTAAGCCATGCAAACCAACCGAGCCTGGATTATCCAACAGCGGCGGCGTCCATGCGCGCCTCCCCAGCCATGGAGCCTCCCGCGCCGCAGCGCAGGCCATGAGCGCCCGCCACCAGCGCGCAGCCGGCGGCCGCGAGCGCGTCCAGCTCCACGGCGGCGGCGTAGGAGGAGGTGCCGCAGGCGTTCCAGCTGCTGCCGGCGACGCGCTCCTTCTTGTGCGCGTTCTGGTGCCCGCCCAGCGCCTGCGACTTGAGGAACGTCTTGCTGCAGAACAGGCACGGGAACAGCACCGCGCGCCGCCGCCACTTGCGTCGGAACAAGCACGTTTGGAGGACTCCATGCAGAGAATGGATCGAGATACTATATACCCTACGTGCAGTGCAGGTACCGTCGACGATTTGATGTACATAACGCTGCTACTCCATAAAAAGGATTGCTTGCTTGCCAGTAGCACTAACAAAAAGGAGCTGAGAGAGCTGTGACTGTGAGTGGTTGGACGAGCCACTACTTTACTATTTATACGAGTGAAGGACGACGAAGGCATCACAACTCACAAGACACACAACTCGCTCCACTGTTGAAGATTCTCCCTCCCATTACAAATTAATTATTAGTCGTTTTGATATTTTCAAATACGTAGATTTTGCTATGCATCTGAATATAACAAAAACTATAAACTTAGATCGAAAAAGCAAAATAACTAATAATTTGAGACGAAGGAACTACATACATGTTGAATATTAATGACCAAATTCGCAGTTTGGATGATCATTTTAAAGGATCATATGGTCCAGTTTTGAGCTATATAGCGTGTTTATGATGACAACATGTTTACGATGTCAACATGCTCAGTGTATTTTCTCGCCAAAAATAAACATGCTCAGTGTTTGGCCGTACGCCCATACACGATTCCTACCATAGACACTCATGGTAAAAGGATGTTAACCTTACTGACGCAAGCGAATGAATACAGGCCAGGCTCCGGTGTGTCGACACGCGTCCCCCGGCGGCCTGGCCACGCCCGCACGTCGCCGTCTCGACTACCTCCAGCCCCGCCGACGGCCGACGGCGAATGATCGCCGGCCGCCCCAAAGGCAGGTGGTGGTGGCACGCGGTCGCGCCGCCGTCGTTGGCTAGCTGTATGTATACGTGTGTGGCTGGGGGCACACGCAGACAACTGCTGGTGGTGAATGCAATGCAAGCGTGCATGATCGCAACGGCACGGCGTCGCGTGTGCACATATGCATATGTGCAACGCGCTAGTAGGGGCCGGGCCGGGGCTCCCGGCATATAGCAGCCGACGACGGCGACCGGTTTTCCGTTGGTTTGGCCGCGGCCGCACAGCTGGCGGCTGCCGGGGGCGGGCCGGCCGCCCGTGCGCCGCTCTCGTCGACGAGCCATGCGATCGGATGATGATGATGAGTGCAAGGGATGGGTGGCGCCATCGATCTTGATCGATGGGTGCAGTGCAGTGCAGTGCACATATCTCGATCTTGAACAAGACGAGCACCAGCAGGGGCTCCTCCATGCATCTCCGATCCTTTTGGGATGGACCCACCATCGATCGATCCAGCGAAAAAGTATTACTGCACTCATCCTAGCACCTCTGGCACGTACTTCCTAGATATATCAATTTTACTTACACTTAATTAGACATATCTAGATGTATAGCACAAATTATGCATGTAGAAAACAGAAACGACTAATAATTTAAGACAGAGAAAGTATTGTATATATATATACGACTAGGTACGCAGCATATACATAGTCAGCCGGGTCACGGCAACGGACGATACGCCTGCTGCTTTTAAACCTCTTCATCTTTCATATATATAGCATATACTAGCAAATATGCCCGTGCATTGCAACGGAAGATGGAAAAAAAAGAATTCTCACACTTCTAGGATTTGTCTGGTTGAGCTGTGGCTGTAGAAAAATTTGTTGTAGAGTGTGAGCTGTGAACAAAGCTGTTGTGGGCTGTGGGCTGTCAGCTGTCAGAAAGCTGAAAGCCGTTTGGTTAATTAGCTGTGGCTGTGTTGGTTTGATAAGAACTATCTATAATACCCATGAAGTCTTGAAATCTTAAGAGACCGTCTACGTGGAATGATCGTAAAATATTTTACTGTTCAAAAATTCATAGTAAATTTTAGAGTAACTTGCACCCCGGTCCCTAAATTTATCCTGAAATTTCATTTAGGTTCCTAAACTCTCAAATCGCCCATCTGGGTCCCTGTTCCATCGGAGATCCCAAACGCGCCACGCAAGCATCCGAAGCCGACGTGGCATGCCACGTGATGCCACGGTGGTAAATATTTGCAAAAACCGTTGATCTTTAGAACAAAAGTTCTATATATCATTTTGTGGATGTTTGTACCATCTCCAACTTTGGTTAAAGGCTTAGGGCGAGTTGGTGTTTGGTTTGGACGAATTTCATCGAAGAAAGGGCTACATTTTTTACACTTTTGAGGTCTGCAGCTTGGCAGCAGCAGTCTCTTTCCCTGTTCTTCGGCCGCAAGAACACAGAGCTCCACCGTCGCCGTGCAATTTGCAAGCTCAGCTCCTCCACCATCTAGTTCCTTTTGTCCAGGGCTTCTCCACAACACCACAAGCCTATCTACTGAATCAATCAACCACAAAATCAATAGCCGCACCAAGCTTATTCATCCATCTCTATTTGCGCACGCAAGAACAGAGCCACACCAAGCTCCGCCTCAGGTTCGATTCCTCGAGTTTCCCTGCCTTGCGTTCCAATCCCTCGCGTCCGCAGCTCCGCCACCACCCTATACAGGCGCCTCAATCCCACACGCGCCGGCGAGGTCGTCCTCGTCCGTTCGGTCGCCGTGACCACCCGCATGATGAGTACCTTGCTTTTGCCCCTGCCAGCATGAGTACATATGCTCGCTCGCTCGCTCGCGCCACCCCCTGCCCCCTCGCTCGTCCCGCCGCGCGCTCGCTCGCGCTGCTGCCACCGCGGGCACGAGCGCCGCCGCTCGCTCGTCCCACCGCAATAACTAATTTTATTAATATATAAATAAAGATATAAAAGTAATTTTAAAAATAAATATATAAATAAGAATATTGGAGAGTAAACTTAATCTTCTTATATTTTTATTATAAAAATTAATAAAATTAGTTATGGGAAATGAATATAATTTTTAAATAGTTTCAATGAAAACGGATACGGATAGTGTCGGATATTGTCGAATACGAATGTGAAATCGGATAGAGAAAATTAATGAAAATCGGATTCGGATGTATCTATTTTACTATCATAATAATTTCGAATACGAACACGGATATTCATATTGATATTTAAACAGATACGGATGTCGGATAATTCGGATATCCACGTTCGTATTCCCATCCTTACGTCCGTCCCCCACCCGAGCTGAGCTGACCGGACGTGGCAGCTCCTCCGTGCCCCTTGCAGTGCGCCGCCAAGTGGACCAGTCACGCCGCCAGTAGTCGTCGCACCAGCTCCATCGACGACCTCAATGCAAGCTCTATCTCCTCCTCCGTACGCTTGGATGTCTTACGATCCGTCTCCTCTTCCCTCGCTCCCCGGTCCACATCAGCAGACAAGCTTCAATCATCAACCAATCTAGGAGAGTAGTAGCAGTGTTGGTCAAATACTCAACCTGTGCTCAGCAACCAGCAATTCAGCATGCCTGCCAATGGATCGGAGAAGAAGGAACCAAACTAAACAATGCGTTTCCTATGGCCGGATGCATGCATGGCCGTCTAATTGTTCTTCGTCTGACGACGTGTCACATCTCTCCCCCCAGTAAACCACCCGAGACTGAATGAAAAATACTCCAGCGCCGTAGGTTTGGGTATGCTTCGATCAATGCAGGTTTCGATCAAACTTGATCAGTGAAAAATACTCCTCGAAAAGCAATAGTTGCATTGTTTAAGGGACGGATAGATTATGTCCGTCAGAAAATTTTCAACAATCAGCCGTGGATGTGCATGGAACAAATAAAGTGGTGACACAATACACACGTGATACGTGTCCAAGCAGGAAGCTTTTCCTGCCAAATGCCGCGGCTCTGGCTCTACAAATTGCGGCCACCGCCACGTCACCATCGGCGTCGGCGTCTTCGACCGGTCCACGGCAGCTATCGACGGACGCACCACCTGCAGCTAGAGTGGTCGTCTCTATGGTGCCTCATGGGCTACACAGGCAGGCCGCCACGCGTCACCGCTCGCCGGCTGACAGGTATCTTCGTTCTTCTTCAGCTTATTGGAGCCTAGTGGTGACACTGACACCACCTGGACCTGTGTGTAACCAGTTGTGTGTGTAACTGTCCGTATCCTACGTGTGCTCGCTCGTCCTGACATGAGGCATTTGCACACGTGCACCAAAAAACATCACACGCAACTATAACCGACAGCAAGATTATATTTATCAGTCAGAGGGATTATATATATTATACTCCGCTAGGCGGACAACTGTGCTAGCAACTTGTACGTAAGGTACACTGGATCTTCCTGGCCACACCTCGGCCAAACTATTTCCATCGACCAACGAACTGTTGTTACAGGCTAATCCATAATAACCTACGAATTAAGCCAGTGCATGCATGTACTTGCTCGTTGACGAGGCATGCATGCATTCCTTTATCTTCTCTTGTGCAAGTCAATGCTGGTAGCTGCAGGCGTACTTAACCGGACGAGATCCACTAATTTCTAGTCAAAAATTAAAGCTAGCATTGCAAGGAGGCTACTGCTTGCTTGCGTTGCCTGGATGCATGCAAACCCTCCACTTTGACTTGAAGTAGACTGACCCGATCCGACATGCATGCATATGTGGTGACGTTTGGAATTAATGCAACATTATTGTATCGTTAGTTGTACCGTGCAAAACTCTGGCTGGTTCTCCATGCGTGTGTGCTGCGGGCTCTCGTGCCTAAGCTAAGACGCCGGCCATATGCAATCTTCTAAAGATATCCAAGATATATCCATATCTGGCCGGCTATCTGCTGCTTGGTCCTCGTCCCTAGCTAGCCTTCCTTTTCCAAATTAATTAAACGTACGTTGCACCACAGCCACAGCAGGCACTGTATGACGACGGGAACTAGAAAAGTAGTGTCGTCGGTGATGCATGCTGACTGCTGATTATTATTGTAGAAGCGTTGCTAATAAGTCTTTTAGGATGTTGGCACGTACGGTCTCTAAAATCATTCTGCTTGACTAGCAACACATAATGGTATGCATATATATTATTTATATCCTCTTAAATGGAGAGGTACAAAGGCATTTTCTATAATAAGCTTAACTGGCTATTAATAAGGTCAATCTCTACCAAACTTTATTTATTAATTTGTACATTGATGGGTAAATAAAAGAATAAAAAAGAGGTTTGACTTAATTATTAGGACAAAACTAGATTGATCCAAGGAAGTAGGAGTATGTGTAAGCTAAGGTGGAGCCAAATCCATGGTCGAAATAAACCATGCATGCTGGCAGGAAAATAAATAACTGATATTGCGAGTTTAAGGGTTTGGTATTTTTGTATTTGTATAATAATTGAACCAGCCTCTCACCATAGTAAAGGGAGGCAAATACAACTTTTCTTTTCTATTTCCCAAGCTTGACCATCTAGGCCCAGCCCATTGGTAGCCATGCAAGTGGGCTCAAAACCGAGTTGTATCCACACCAATCCATTTTCATGAGAGAATCCCATTCCACTCCAAACCTCATCTGCCAGATACCAACCCAGCCCAGGTTCCTCTGTGCAGAATGTAATAAACTATTAGTCAAACCACGGTTACAGGCCAATAAGAACCCGTTTCCAAACTGTTGGTTCCGCATAGTAATACTAGGTGGTAACCAAACAAAGCTTGACGCATCACGGCCACTGCACGCTATGAGCAGACAGGCTGCTATTTGCTGTTATCATAGAAAATATAAAATGGCAAATATTACAACAATTTAGTTACAAACATTGATCAAATTATAAATCTTAATAGGAAGATTAATGTACTACAATGCTGATTTGCTCAAGCTATGTAGCACAAACAATGAAACACTAAAATGAGTATGAAGCTTGCGGTCCTTGCAGATCAACTAGTCCTCCTTATCTGCAATCTAACCAATGTAGTGTCCAATATTTTCTTAGAGCTGGAATAAGGCACCTGCAGTCAAATAATACTTTCAAAAAAATCAACACAAGGCATAAAGTCAACGTATACAGCTTATACAGGATGCCCAACAGGTTTTAACAGATGTTTGAATTGAGCATGATGTCTCGGAATAATACCGATGCATCATAACTCAAAAACAACAGATGTACAGTGTAGTCTGCTATAGCATGATGCATCAGCAGACCTTACATAAGGACCATTGCACCTTAATGTAACTGAACAAACTAAACCATTGCACCTTCGTCTAGCAAATTAATATTCTGAATTAATGTAACTGAACAAAGTAAACAAGAACTTGCATGAGGACTAGAACTTCACAAGAGTGCAGGACCTTGACTGGGATCTTAATCTCCAAATGATATACTTGTACCTGATGCATTGAACAATATTATTCACTAACTTAGTACTACTACTGCAACCTATGCAAGGAACAAAAAAATACAATTAACTTTTCATCTAGAATGAGTGTGTTGGGCTGTACCTAATGGAATGACCAATGTAGAAGTATTGGTTGACTGATCTTCACAAGGAACTTGACCTGCAATGCAAATGTTAGTATCGCCTTTACTTGAAAAAACAACAGACAATAATAAAATAAGAAACTCATGCAAATAATTGTTATACCTTCATTGTCTTCTTCTTTTTCCTTGAACAACCAATCTTTCCCGCATACAAGGGCTTAACATTTCAGGAGTTAGTGAACTTGTGGACTCCAATCCTACCTCCAAGGCTAAAGGCTGATTTGGAAGGCATGGTACTAAGAGGTATTGCAAGGAAATCACGTGCCATGATAGATAAGATCCGGAATTTCTCGGCATGTGCCTTCCACCAAGCCAAAATGTCAAAATTTTCAATGTCGTCAACACAATCTTCTTCAAAGTACATGTCAAATTCAGATTTTGGTGCACGAGTCTTTCTCCGACTTGATTTGAAATTTGCGAACTCTTGTCCCAGTTGTCGTTCTGTAAGCACCGGTGAGCCCACGGTGCTGCTGGCCTCACTTGAATATGCCATAGAGTATGCATCAGCTCGCCTCAGATGTTGCTCATACTGTATAAAATATTTTTTCATCCAAACAAGAGCAGCATTGACACATGTATGAATCTGATCCGTATTCCCACAAATCTTCTGATAGAAGAACTCCACATACTTTGCTTTTCCTCTTGGATCTAATAGTGTAGCAATAACGGTACCAAGGTTTATATCATAGTCCTTTTTCTTTCTTCGAGCATTGTGATGATTAGAATCATCAACATCCGAGCCCCAATACTTTTCAAACTTGATCTTCATGGCTGCTCCCAACTCTTCTAGCACTACGCTTGTTTGCCAAGCAGGGTCATCAAAGGCCTGCTTAATCGAAAGAATCAAAGGCAAGAACATATATAAAGTTGGTTTCCTATCAGCCGATACTGCCTTTGTAGCCTCTTCAAAAGTTTTTAGAAACCCACAAATTGACTCAGCTTTTATCCATTCTTGTTCATTCGGGGAAATTTCAGCATTTTGATTTGCGTAGCTATTGAGGACAACCTTGTATTTGAGTGCTTCTTTTACCATTTTGAAGGTGGAATTCCAACAGTTGGGTATGTCAAGAGCAATACCACGTTTTGTAGGAAGACCATTCACCATTGCAATTTGATTAAAAGCTTGAATTCGTGAGGGCGAAGAGTCAATGTGCTTCAAAAACTCTCGAATCTTCCTTATCTCCTCATGAATAATTTTCATCCCATCCTGAACCAAAATATTTAGAATATGTGCACAATATCTTACATGCAAATGTGCTCCCTCAAACATCAACTCATGCTTGTGAGTATCTACCAATTCCTCACATGCGTTAGTGTTGTTACTAGCATTATCCACAGTTAGAGTAAACAACTTGTTTCGCATGCCCCATTCAGTTAGACAACTCACAAGTGTTTCTTCAATGGCAAAACCTGTGTGTGGATACTTGATCTCCTTGAAACTTATTATCTTCTTCTTTATCTTGAAGACAGGAGTGATATAATGAGCTGTTATAACCATGTAGCCTAAGTTCTGTATGGATGTCCACATATCTGACGTTAGGCACACACGAGAGTCTAGGTTTTGAAGTTCATTTTGAATATCTTGCTTCATTCTCTGATATTTTTTTAGACAATCATTACGAACAGTTTGCCGGCCCACACAACTGAGAGTTGGCTGCATAGTCTGAACCCATGGCTCAAAGTATGGATCTTCAAACTTGTTAAAAGGGATTTCAGCATGTATGACAAACTCAATCATACGCTGATGGCTAAGCTGAGGGTCAAATACAAAGTTCTCTATAGGTTTCTTCAAGGTTGCTACAAACCTTTTCCTGTCAGCTTCCCCAATCGCATGACAATAATGAGAAATATGGGTTCTAAGGCTGCTAGTTCCTGACTTAGTGCTTAAATGGAGTTGACAGTACTTGCACATAGCTTTAAAACCATCATCAGCTTCAACTAAATTCTGCTCAAAATATTCCCAAACCTTGGACCTTCTAACACGTGTTTGGGTTGAATGAGAATCATCAGAGCTTTCCGATGCATTTGCAGACATGTTGAGGTAATAGGCTAGATAACAAGCTCTCTAGGTAACAACAACATATAAGAAAGAAGATTCAGCAGAATTCCAAATTATATTTTTTTTATCAGCTCAAGGTGTTGTGATCAGTGGATGGCATTCAAAAAATCAGAATACAATATGTAAACTGTTGGGTGGTCTCTGAAGGAGTTTTTATGATTAATTTAGTGCACATGATTACAATGTGTTAATCCATCCAGTGAACCCTATGTTTTCCTAAAGCAGGGCAAGGCACATAAATCCACAGCTAAGCGAACTAAGACAAAGGGAAGGAAATTCGATTTGATTACTCATTGCCATAGAAAGAACAGAAAAAAAAGGGACGTCCAGAACAACACCAACTTTCAGAACAAGCGAATCCACCCAATTGAATCAATCCATGACTACTCACCAGCAAAACACCGGCCAATCCAATCCACGCCCGGTTGAGGAATTTCGCTTCATCCAAACTTCCGAGTGTTTTAACCCTAGCAAGAATCTTAAGACGAGTTCAGCCTACACTTTGCACAGAAAAAAGAATGTCAAGCGTTTGTTATTACAAAAGGAACCCCTAATTATAAAGAGCAAGTAGGAACTGGAAGTCTAGAACCCCTAAAGAAAAGTTCGAGTTTTGCATTAGTACGCCAAAATTCCACAAGAAAAGGCAGGTTTCACCAGACAGTGCCGGTGGATACGACAAGGCATGTTCCACCGGTAGCAGCAAAAAGTAATCTTGACAATCCAGCAACGAGCGCCACTATGAAAATTGAATAATCCTCGAGACAACGAAAATCTTACACGAACAGACGAGGCTAGAGCTTCTGGTAGCAGCGACTCTCCAGATCCTTGCCCCCGATGAGCACCGCCCTCTCGGCCTTCTCGACCCTCCTCCTGCGCTCCTCATCCCTCCAGATCTGTAAAGAGAGAAAGAAAGCAAAAACCCTAGCAATCGTCAGCGGCTTCAGAGAGCAGACGAAGAAGATCCCTAGGAGCAGTCCCCTCCTACCTGCTGGATGCGGGCCTGGAAGATCTCCTCGCGCTCTCGGCGGCCGACGCGGAGGACAACCCGCGGGATCGCGGGGATGGCTGGCGGCAGAGCCTCCCTGCGGGCGACTGCGGCGGCGGAGACTGAGGACTCGCGAGTCTGCCTGTTTGCGAGAGCTGCTCGTTAAACCCAACAGTTACAGCCCAATAAGAAATCCAATTGTTAGTATCCACACCAATTTCACACCGAACTACTTGAGAGGGGAGCCCAAATCGAATCAGTTTATTTTAGTGTTGTCCCGTTTAGCAACCAGCCTAGTAAAGCCCAAAGAAAAATCCAAATTATTAAACCCATTACCACCCAAACCATTTGCAGGGCTACCCATTGGGTTTGGCAGCCCGCTCGACCCGATCGAAGCCTGACCCATGGGCCTTAATTAATTAGATTCTGATGATACCGATTAACCTTATTCTTAGTACACTCGTGGGACCCACGCACCGGCAAGGATTACGCGGGAAATCTAGAGGTGCGCGCTTTCCACGTGTCAAAATTGACGTACGTGTCAGGCGACCACAGGCCCGGCCCACCTGAATTTCCCGGCTTGCTTGCTTTCTTCTTGGAAGCTACTACCACCAGCTTCAATTCTTTTCAAGTTTCTTTTCGTCGTCGGGTCTCCTCTCCTCTCCGACGCTGAATTGGCTGGATCCCCGGAAGCTGCAGCTCAGCTGATAGCTCCACTCACTCCAGCACTCCACTCGGAACCACGTGTCGCATCGCCTGACGTCATGGCCTGGCCTGTCAGCTGGATTAGTAGCCGGGATTCTGTGAGGCCGACACGACACATCTGCCTGCTGATACTGTTGCTCCGAGAGTGAGGTGAGGACCAATGAAAGTGAAACTGGCCGTGACCTAACCTGCTGGCAATCGTAGCCACGCGGCACGCGTAACGTGCCGTACCTTTTTGGCCTAGGACGACCGAGTCGTCGATGCAAATGCAACTGCTTTTTTCTTAAGACCATCAGCAACAGCATTATCTCTGCCTGGCTGCTTACACGTACGTCAGTACTTCTTCAGTCGTCTCAATTCGTTTTGTGAAACGTATTAGGATTTGGAGAAAAGAAAATGGTCTTCATTGAAAAGTACCTTTTTAATTTGACCATCAATTTTTTTCTATCGCAATATAATGTATCATTAGTTTCTGCAAAACCAATGTCGAAGTTAAAGATATGTCAAGGACTAACTGATGTACTGTTAGTCAGAATATACTATGCAGAGTCTGATTTCTCGAAGTCCAAGTCATCTTACAAAATAAAATAAAGGAACTGTATACACGCCTCCGTTTCATTTGTATTGAAACTTGAGACCTAAAAGCAATGTAAATCGACAGAAAGTGCAGGTGTAATCTGTTTTTCCTTTTCCCACCGAACATGGAGATATTGTGGCCATGGTGTGTTTGCCATACCACCACTCATCTAACCATGGGACCTACCCTCCTCCCCACTGTAACTGTTATACCCTGGTCATCGCCAACATTACCTGTAAAATAAGATAGTACAATATATAACTTAGGATATAGGAAATATTATTTTAGGGTATCCAATCTTAGCGAACTACCATTTTCTTTTCAAAGGTAAATGATGCATGCCACGGGCGGTGACGTGTGCTCCGACACACCGTTTTGGGCAAGCAAGCAGTTGCATGGGAACGCAGCAACAGTGGTCTGTCATGATCTGCCCAGCTTATTAGCATATAATCTACTCCGTATTGATTAAACAAGAGTGATCTGACGAGTGATTAGTAGTGCGAGACGTCAGGAGCTTATTAGCTGGGCCTACCAGCAGCTCTCGTAGTAGCAGGAAAAAGGTTACCGAGAAAACGGCCCGATTCCGCGTTGAAACGGTCCCGAGATGGACCGAAGAACGAAGAAACCTTTTTTTACCCCCTTCCTGCGCGTGTGCGCGGTCGGTGCATGGAGTGGTGAAACGCCGGGCGCCCTGGGCCCGACACGTGCGCGGAGTACGTGGACACACTCCATTGGATGGAGGGGGATGTGTGTGTGTGTGTGTGTTGCCAACCCTAGTACGTGCACGGCTACAAGATGAAACGATCGAGCAGCAGAATGCAGGTCGTGATCGACGAATGATCCTTTGCTTGGAGGACAGAACCACCGGCCGTTCACTTGCTTTTATTTTCTTTTCTTTTTCTTTTTTGATGGGGTCAACACGGCTTCAGTTTCTGATCAGAGCGAGCTGAGGACACCACAGCCAGGGAATGAACTAACACTTAGGAGGTTGAAGAAGCAGAGGTCAAAAGCCTCTCGGAGGTGTGCTGATGAGCCGGATCGGATCTCTCGGCCGCCGCCCTAGCCAAGGTTGGGCACCAAGATAAGGGGACTTTTTTTTTGTTTTGAATTATGGAACTAATAATGTATATAAATAAAAACCAGGTGTTTTGAAGGCCATTGTTCCAAAAGTACAAATCTGAAGCACCATAATTTAGGTATTGGAGCTCTCTCGTCTGCTCTTGTGAAATTTATGTTTTCGTAAAAAAAATATAAAAGTGATGTAACTCATGTGTAAAGTAATTGTGAACTAACTATAATCTGCAGCGGTGTTTTACACAAACCATATATGATGAACCACGTTCCTCAGTCCATGACTGAAACCAGAGGAATGGAACCATGGCAACGGAGGCGCACCATGGCGGTCGAGCTGGCGGCGCACCGGACATGCAGACATGGAGAAGAAGAGAGGAGTTGTGTGCGGTCTGACACGCGAGCATCTCGACCGAACCATCCATCCATCTCTCTAGAACACACCCACCCCAACACGCCCCAGCCATCAGCGAGCGTCGCCGCTCTAGCGCAGCGCGCCCTACTACCGCCACGTCGTCGGCATCCTCCTCCCTTTGACCGCGCCACCCACCTCCCCCCTCGTCGCCTCCTATAAATCCCCCCCGGATCCGCCACACCGGAGACCCAACCCCAGCTCCGATCCTCACTCGAGGTCGCCCCAAGCTCCACCGCCACTACTCACGTCCGTTCCCACCGCCCGGCGCAAACCTCCGCTCGATCAGCTGGCTCCGTCGATCGTCCCACCCCAATTCTCAGTTCTCAACTCCTGACCGATTTGATTATTAGCTTCCTCCGGCCGGCAATGGCGTCGTCCGTCACTGCTCCCCCGGCGGCTCCGGCCGCCGTGCAGGCGCCGGCCAAGTCCAGGAAGCCGTCGCAGCTCAACCCCGGCAGCGGCAAGGCCAGGACCGCGGCCCCCGCGCGGCCAATGCGCGCCGCTCCCCCGGCGCGGCGCGGCGGCGAGGCGGCCGGCGCCTCCGGGCCCCAGTGGAACCCGCTCCAGCGGCTCGCGGCGGCGGCGCTGGACGCGGTGGAGGAGGGGCTCGTGGCGGGGCTCCTCGAGCGCGCGCACCCGCTCCCGCGGACGGCGGATCCGGCCGTGCAGATCGCGGGCAACTACGCGCCCGTCGGGGAGCGCCCGCCCCGCCGCGGCGAGCCGCTCCCCGTCGCCGGCAGCGTCCCGGCGTGCCTGGACGGGGTGTACGTCCGCAACGGCGCCAACCCGCTCCACGCGCCGCGCGCCGGGCACCACCTCTTCGACGGCGACGGGATGCTGCACGCCGTGCGGCTCCGCGGGGGGCGCGCCGAGTCCTACGCGTGCCGGTTCACGGAGACGGCGCGGCTCCGGCAGGAGCGCGCCATCGGCCGGGCGGTCTTCCCCAAGGCCATCGGCGAGCTCCACGGCCACTCGGGCGTCGCGCGCCTGCTCCTCTTCGGGGCACGCTCCCTCTGCGGCGTGCTCGACGCGTCGCAGGGGATCGGGGTCGCCAACGCCGGCCTCGTCTACCACAACAACCGCCTCCTCGCCATGTCCGAGGACGACCTCCCGTACCACGTGCGCGTCACCGCCGACGGCGACCTCGAGACCGTCGGCCGCTACGACTTCGGCGGACAGCTCGACAGCGCCATGATCGCGCACCCCAAGCTCGACCCGGCCACCGGCGAGCTCTTCGCGCTCAGCTACAATGTCGTCTCCAAGCCGTACCTCAAGTACTTCTACTTCAACGCCGACGGCCGCAAGTCCCGCGACGTCGAGATCCCCGTCGACGCGCCCACCATGATGCACGACTTCGCCATCACCGAGAACCACGCCATCATCCCGGACCAGCAGATCGTCTTCAAGCTCCAGGAGATGGTGCTGGGCGGCTCCCCCGTGGTGTACGACAGGAGCAAGACCGCGCGGTTCGGGGTGCTGCCGAAGCGCGCCGCCGACGCGTCGCAGCTCCGGTGGGTGGAGGTCCCCGACTGCTTCTGCTTCCACCTCTGGAACGCGTGGGAGGACGAGGCCACCGGCGAGATCGTGGTGATCGGGTCCTGCATGACCCCCGCCGACGCCGTGTTCAACGAGTCCGCCGGGGAGGAGAGCTTCCGCAGCGTGCTCTCGGAGATCCGGCTCGACCCGCGCACCGGCACGTCCCGGCGGCGCGCGGTGCTGAGCGACGCCGACCAGGTGAACCTCGAGGCCGGCATGGTGAACCGGCAGCTGCTTGGCCGCAAGACCCGCTACGCCTACCTCGCCATCGCCGAGCCGTGGCCCAAGGTGTCGGGCTTCGCCAAGGTGGACCTGGAGGCCGGCACCGTCGAGAAGTTCGTCTACGGCGAGGGCCGGTACGGCGGCGAGCCCTGCTTCGTGCCGCGCCCGGACGCCGGCGCCGGCGCCGCCGAGGACGACGGGTACGTGCTGTGCTACGTGCACGACGAGGCGCGCGGCGCCTCGGAGATGCTCGTCGTGAACGCCCGCGACATGCGGGCGGAGGCCGCCGTCAAGCTGCCGGGGCGCGTGCCGTACGGGCTGCACGGCACGTTCATGGCCGGCGAGGAGCTGCAGCGGCAGGCCTAGCGGCGACGCTAGCTGCTGCTGCCTCGGTGATCACGAACTCGACCACCTCGCGTACATAGACTTACAGAGCACACAGTAGCTCGCAGGCTGCTAGTGACGTGGCAACTAAATTATTCACAGCTAGTTGTTGCTTAGCTTAGTACAGGGAATTTAATATTTTTTTATTAGAGCAGTAGATGATGCTGATTACGGCCGTATGGTACTGATTTAATTTTTGGGGCAGACGTACGCCGGCCGTATGTGTATATATAGCACCTAGTTACTTGTATGATCTTGACTCTTGAGTCAGAGTAGATGTATAGGAACTACAAAATTGTAGAATTTAATTTCTGTGCAGAAATAAAGGGATTTTCTATGTACATATATAACTACGGGTGCTTACTTTTGTGTGTATATAAAACGGTACATCTACGGATGGGTATGTGTATGTGTACGTATTTTCCTGTATTTATACGCACACTCCGATTGCTACCTAAACAAAATTGCATCAGATTTCCTTTTGTCGAGTTTGACTTGTGTCGGCTGCTTTGTCGGAGACACCACTGTGTGAACTAACGACACGACCAGCGTTAGTTTAAGGGGATGCTCTGCAGTACTGTGTCAAGGGCAGAGGAGGTACCTTAAAAGCCACTGCCACCAGCTAATGGCCGTCAAAGTCGTCTTAAACAAAGTGCTACAAGGATCAACTTGAAAGGGAAGGATGATTATATTAATCAAATAACTAATCAGTGATCCGTTTTACAAGTAAGACCATCTTCTAAGCAAATAGATACATATACCTTCCTTTACACATGCCGAGTTACCGGCCATTGACCAACACGTCCACACGCTAAGTAGGAATAGAATCTAGGGGCGGATGGAGGAATTATTAGCTCTCTCCTTCCGTCCCGAAATATATTAAAGAGTTTAAAATTTATACCAAATATAAGATAAAGTAATTATTTATAGCCGGTCATAAAATCAGCAAAATGATAACTAAATAGAGATACATATGTTATTTTTTGATCTTCTTAATATATCATAAGAATGTTAGAATACGGGATGGAGGGAGCAGCGAATAACTTACGAGCTGAGGTCCAGTTGAGAAAAAAACTGCAACTAGACGGTTTTTCACTAAAAAGGAAAAACAGGCATCCAAATATGAGCCGACGTTGACTTAACCTTGCACAATCATGCATAATCCACCCGTTACAACTGACAGTTCTTACACTTTCATTCGGTCCTATTTGAAACGCAAAAATACCAAGTTCCCGCGTCGAAACGGCCCTCACCTGCTCGATCGGTGATCACGGCCGGTACGGTATAGCGCGAAAAACACGCAAATCAAAATTTGATTGGATTTCTTTACGAACACGCACGCACGCATGCTAATCTCGCAAGAGCGAAAATGATCTCTTTTTGACGAACGGCGGACAAAGTTGTTGAAGTGTTTATATGCACGCACGCGAGAGAGAGAGTAATCGCGCTGCTGGGATTATATTTAACAAAGCCGGCACGCTTCTCTCTCTCTCTACTGACCTCACCAAATTAATTAAAGTGCCTCTGCTTGCGCAGCAAGGTTAAGCTTAATGGCGCGCCTAATCACGTGTTACGCGCACCCTAATTAACCACCGCACCGGCTGCTGTATTACGTAACTAATGACGTTCTCCTATCTGAGGGGGATACGATAATAGGGCCCTCGCGTAGCCTTGGTGTTCGTCGTCGTCATCGTCAAGACGAATGTAGCAGGAGCCGCGGGGAAGAAAGATGCTGGATGGTGGATATATAGTGGGAACTTAACCGAGGCGGGTGATATAACGCAACCGTCTTAGTTAATCATATATTAACCGAGACGATTGCGTTACGAGGAACCGTCTCGGTTAAATCATAACAGAGACGGACGACATAACGCAACCGTCTCAATTAATTCATTAACATACTTTCCGCGGCGGTCGCTCGGCCGGCAGCCCGGCCACGATTAACTGAGGTGGGCTGCCGGTCCACCGCCTCCGACACCTTTTTTAAAGATCATGATTAATATTTTTTTAGTGCGACGGCCGGGTCGGAGGGAGAACCGAAAACACGGCATGATCTCCTAGCTAGCTTTACCGATCAACAAGTGCGATTCCCAGTGTAAAGGTGATGCGCCGGGCCACTCAGCTCCGACGATTGGTCTTGATCCGCGTATACCTGGCAGGATTACCAGCCAGAGGTCGAGTCAATTAATCGGCCAAAATAAACCTGATGCTTGCTAGCTACAGTGTTTCACGCAGAATTATTCCGTTAAGCACTTACTAGGAGATCGATACTCCCACGCTTGTACAAACAATGATGCTTTTGTGACTACTTTTAGGCTTTTAGCACCAATGTAGAGCAGGTTTCATCGTGAGAAAATACCTTTTGGTGCGGTGACGTGCGCCGCCCTTACCCGCCATGGTTTAGATCCAATTATTGCATATAAATGTTTATTTTTTCAAAAAAAAATTGTATGCATCCTAGGTTAGTGCAGAGGTCAAGTGTGCTAGCTAGAAGATTACTCCCTCCGTCTTGAAATGTAAGGTATTAGAGGGTTCAAAATATGTACCCAAATGTAAGGCATCCTAGGGTGTTTTGGAAACTAATTATTCCCAACCTACTATAAAATCAGCAAAGCGACAACCAAATAAGGTATTAAATGGGGTACATGCGTTATTTTCTCATCTCCTTAATATGTCATAAAAATGCTAGGATGCCCTATATTACAGGACGGAGGGAGTATATCACTTCGTCCATGTGGGTGTGAATGTGGTGTGTATGTTCAACTTGTACTTATTAGGAAAGCAATGTGGTGTCTGGTGTCCACATTGTTCAGTCTAAGCAAAGTCTGAGATTAATTGGACTTGTTTGAATATTAAAATCGTGTGTGTATGTGTGTGTGTGGACCAAACCACTTCAAAATATTGGTTGGCCCAACTGAAATGTTTAGTATAATTTTACAACCCAATATCGACTAGACCGATCTCATCATAACTATATATAGTCCAAGGAGTAATTGGGTGAATCAAAGAGTCGGCGAAGTGAGAAATCGTAGGAGGTAGTCGACTAGAGGAACACAAAGGTGACATTATTGCGAACCTGTGGCGGATATGTATAGTGCAGACGCAGCATATATAGAGCATGTTTGGTTTACAGCTAAACTTTGCCACACCACACTTTGTGGCGACGCCTCAAAAATATGACCCTGCTTGGTTGATGCTAAAGCTTATGGAGCCATAGGAGTAGCTAGTGCTTTTTTCTACAAGTCTTGCTACTGACTTTATTTACCGCACCGTACCGTACCTCAAATTTACTCCATCATCCTCTACTACTGATATATATAGCATCATGTTGGAAGTACAACTTATCTGTTAATCTGTCTCAAAATCATGTGGAACGAAGCTGCCAAAGCTCAACTGCCACGGCCACTATTGGTAGCTCTTAGTCTCCCCGGTGGATCTAGTTCCCATGCACGGAAACATACTCGATCGAATGTACGTCTAAATGGAATGATGTTGCTCCTAGCTATTATCCTAAAGTTGTACAAGTTTAGATCGACCTAGATGTGTTAATAGCCTAAACATGAGCTAATTAGAGCTAATCAAAGGGCTAATAGCTTCTAGCTACCATTAGCTATTATGTGTGCAGTTAGCCCATGTCCAGATAGTCCTTCTTTTTGACATCCAAATAATTAAGAGACACTGCGCGAGAAAGCAGCACTAGTATCGGCTGCATAGCGCCGTTAGCACCGGCTGCCGCAGCCGGTACAGACTAGCCGGTACTAAATGGCTGAACCCCCGAGAGGCCCGCACACGTGCATTGTCACGTCACACGAATTTTTTCCGCGTAAATGCACATGTGCGGTCGCAAGGATTCGATCCCACAACCTCAAGCCTCAGGTGAGTCTTCCTTACCATCCCACCTACGCAACACATGTGACTAGATGTGAGCTGCTTTTTTTTTGAAGTAACACATGGAGACCCATTTAGTACCGGACCAAAATACCACCCAGTACTTAACTGGGCGCGTCATGTTAATTAGTACCGGGCTAAAACATCAGTCGGTACTAAAAGGTGACATTTCGTACCGGTTAGTATTTTGATCCGGTACTAAAATAGCTCTAGGGACTTTTAAATTTGCACCCGATTCAAAAATGACTCTGTGGTAGCTTTAGTACCGGACCAAATTGTGTCCGGTACTAACCTGCAGGGACGAAAGGTCATTTTTCTCATAGAGAGAGTTAAAGTTTATTAACAGCGCGTAGCAGCCTGCTTGCAAGTGCATGTGGACCTATGGGCTCGTGCGGTTGGTGGACAAAACGTCCCCGGGGCAACACCAAAAGGTCGTCGCCCGCCGCCCGCGCTGCCGGCTTGCCGCGCCCCATGAAAAAGCACCACTAGTTTACACATGCCCCATCATTTGGCTCAACCAACAGTGCCCCCTCTTGCATTAGAACTATTTGTTTTTTTTGGAAAACATTAGACTATTTGTGCTTCACATATGTTCTCTTGATCGTCTAGCTAGAGTGTTCCATTGCGTGGAATTGCATTGACCCTTGCATCTATATTCTTTGAGTGCACTGAAATCCATATGGATTCGATGTCGGAAAATACCGATACATCTTCGGACTTATACATTTGGATGACGAGCATTCTTGTTCATTTATTTCCAACTGTAGTATTCCCATCCAGCAAGCAAGCATGGAATGAAGGTTGGATTGCATTGGTTGGATTGTAGTCAAATTAAGATCCTGTTTGGTTCCAGGGACTAAAAATAAGTCCCTATCGTATCGGATGTTTGGATATCAATTAGAACTATTAAATATAGGCTAATTATAAAACTCATTGCATAAATGGATGCTAATTCGCGAGATGAATCTATTAAGCCTAATTAATCCATGATTTAACAATATTATGCTATAGTAAACATGTGCTAATGATGAATTAATTAGATTTAATAAATTCGTCTCGTGAATTAGTCTCCATTTATGCCATTAGTTTTATAGTTAGATCAATTTAGTATCTCTGATTAGCATTCAAATATCCGATGTGACATGGTAAGCCACTGAATCCAAACACCACCTAAGGCGCTCCGCTGGTAGAAGGGGCTAGCTCCAACAAAATTGGAAAAACTCTTACAAAACTATCCATATATTGTCAAGCCTAGACGTACTGCGCGCGGATATATAGTGGTAATGGCGGTAAAGGATCCGTGCAAAAGCTGTAATGATGGTACCAAAACCATTCCAATTTAGTTAGAACGATGTGTCGACAGGTGTAAACTATCAGAAGCTTATGTAATATAATCCCGGTTTTCAAAAAAAAAGAACGATGTGTCGACAATGCACATACAGTGTCACCGAGAGAAAGGTATTCATCCTGTATATGCATGTGGAAAGAACGATACAACAGGCAGCAATGTCAGAGACGGTTGGGAGAAGACAAAGGTCAAAGGATGAACAGTAGCAAAAGAGCGAATCCCTTTCTCCCGTAGGTGTGTTTATAGTATCGTGTGTCTACCGCCAAGCCATGCCAGTGGCCCGAGATTACCGGGAAAGGAGGGCCAGCACGGGTTCCGAGGCCGGGCACCCATGCGGCTTGCGCATGGCCCCCACGCTTGGGTTCCATGGGGAGGAGCAAGGCCGGGCTTCTGAATCTCTCAGAGGAGCTTTCTAGACCAAAACGATCCGGCTAACCGGACAAATAATGGCCCTAGCCACAGAAAAGATACGCATGCATGTTTAGCAGTTAAATTTTGGCAGGTTCAATAATATTCTGTGAGAGCGAATAAATCGAAAATAGACAAGCGGAACAGAGTGTATATTTTAGGCACACCTAATAATTACAGCGACAAAATATATCAGTACTGTTTGCAATGATTACTTGTGAACATATAACGGCCATCAGTGTTTACAATATATATGTTCATATCTCATAACAATTTTATTCATCCAAACAATGGCGCTTCTAAGTACACAATCCAAATTGTATTCCCGGCGTAGAACGAATGGACGATGAAAGAATTCGCCGACAAAGTTGAAACCACCAAGCGGTAGTGTCGTAGCATAATAATAATATAATTAGTATTCCCTCTATTAATCCATATTTAGAAATTTTAATGCAATCACTAGCCATTCTATTAAAGTGTTTTCACATATTTAAAATTTTAATGTAATAACTATTGCATTAAAGTATCTATTATCTTAATACAATAGTGTTAAAAGAAGCCACCACGTTCGCCGAGAGGGTCTAGAAATTTCCACGTTAATCGAAAAAGGAAAAGAATATACACCGTTGGATTTTATGAAGATCTAACGGTCTAGAATAGCCTAAAAGAGTCCATATCTAATACAATTAATTTTATAATTTACAAATTAGCATATTAATTTATGGATATTGATAAGATAAAAATATGATAACAATACTGAGATACAACTCTAACTCAGGGGCGGAGGACATAATTAGTATGGCAAGGTTGCCACGATACCTCGCAAATATTACCCTTCTATGGCTGCAGCTTCACGCTGGCCGCCATGGCTGCCTGTCTGAGCTGCAAACGGCTGAGCGAGACGGCTGCGAACTGTTATCACTTACGAGGCTGAGAGCTTTTTGTTGTTCGGTCGTGACTCGCGACTCGCGAGAGACATCCAGCCTACCCACTGTGCCGCTGAGTGTGCGTAATCCTAGCGCAAGAGCATGCTGCGACGGTGCAACCCGCGAGCCCGCGACAGGTGCAGCGTAAGCGCGTAGGCCGCAGGCGTGCAGGTGCGGCCGTTCAGGGTCTTCGTCGGCCGGCAAGCAGGAGTGCGCTGCGCCCGGCGCAGGGAGGGAGAGCTGCAGAGGCTAACATGGATTTGAAGGGAGAGATAAATTGCACGAGCAAGGCCAAATTAAGAGGTGCATGTTGCAATTTACAACCTTTTGCATTTCGTTGGCGCTCAATCATTTGGCCTTTTCTTAATTGTTTTGGTGAACTGGTGTGGCGGATGGTAAATTTGAGGAGCTTTTGGTCATCTATTCGCTTACATGTTTTGTGTTCTAGCTAAAATGTCAGATCATCTCTATATATGTGTGTTATAAACTTCTAAGTCTAATGCTTGATAAATCATTGTATTTTACATATCTTTATATTGTATCTAATTTGAATCTTACCGATTGTCTGTAGTTTCGCCATACCTTAAATTTATTCCGCCCTCCGCCACTGCTCTAACTTCATGATATCCGTATCCAATATCGTAGTAGAAGCAAATATAGATATGGATAAAAAAAATCTAACTATTATAATATATCATCAAGATCAAGATATAGTGTGTATGCACTATTGATGGCTCCATACAAGTCGACGATGAGGCGAACAGATTGAGGATGGAAGTTGTGTGGCAGTCTTGGATGACCACCAGTGGCGAGGAAAGATTTTTTTAGGCAAAGGACAAACTAGATCCATATAGACATATATATATATACATCCAATTATCACGAGAGTTCTTAGACTCTAAACCTCAAATAAGGATTTCGAAAATGCAAGAAAAAAATTTAGAACAAAGAAAGAGAACTAGAGGACTAAGCTTTAATCTTCTTCTTTCATTTATGTTTCATCCTTGCAAAATCTTAACGCGGTACCAATCCATCACATCTATTGTCCATGGTAATAAAGTCAGACCAAAAGACATCCAAGGCAACGCTCGAAGAAGAAAACAACATTGAAGACGCCGTCGCCGTCTCATCCGGCAAGCTAAAATTAGGTTTTCACTCGAAGATCCATGGCAGTTGCAAGAGACACCACGAAGACGCTTCAGACGGAAACGACACACAAAAGCACGGTTGCTGTTGATGCTGACACAAGATCGGGAAAAACTTTTGCCCGGAGCACCTGAACGGCAGCACGCCGCCCTACCATAAAGCTATGGTGATGCCGCTATCGGAGTTGAGGGAAATAGCTTGAGCACCAGCGCAGCCCACTGCAACCTGACGATAGACCTGCAACCCACCAGCATATGGCCTATGCGGCGGCGCTCAATCGACGGGTCTGGGCGTGTGCCCACGATCCAGTGGTGTTGTGCTCCCCTGCACCGCTCGCAGCCAACTCGCTGCCGCTGCACCTCCTCAAGCCGCCTGCCCACCTCAGGAGCGGCGCGCTGCCCAAGGTCCCTACCTTCTTCTGCACCCCATTGCCCTGCACGCCGCACATTCCCAACGAAAGAGGGGCCACCAGCGAAGGAATGCACATGAACGGCATAAATCCACATCGCCACCCACCAGATCTAGACTTGGGGGACTAAGCTGTTGGTGGCTAGCCACCTCGAATGTCGTCGTCGCCACCAGGCAATGGAGGCGGAGGCGGAGGTGGAAATTACCGCCGCCACCGCCGCCGTCCTTGCGGCCGCACCGACTTTGTGCTGCATGCTTTGGCAACATCGAGGCTGGGCAGAGAAGTGAGCGAGGCTCAGGGTGGCGGCATTGGGTCGCCGCCTGAGCCACCCCTCGGGGAGCAATGCGAAGGTCGGTTCCTCTCCCCTCCTATACATGTGCTGGGGAGTGACGCGGGGTGACGACAAGAAAATATAATCGTATAGCTCAATGGTGGAACCGAGAAGAAAATGTGAGCGTTAAAATTAGAGCCTATATTGAGCATCTGGAGGTGATCCTTGATGATGCCATGGAAAATCCCGTTGATCGACAATATATTGCGCATAGGGCAACTAGCGGCGACAAGAACATATCCTACCAAAATGGCCTCATTAATGGAAATCTTCCATTTGAAACTCTCTATGTACTCCTCGATGATGTTGGTGTCCCTAAGGGGTAACTTACAGCCACGAGAACTTGATTTTTCCAACTAGCATGAGATGCGGAAATCAAAGAGGGAAATGGATCACAACCACAGGTAGCTAAGCGCTAAGTGCATTGCTCATAGTTGTGTGGCATAATGCCGCCAAACCAGCCGGCAAGCCAGAAGGGAGAGGACAAAGTTTGTACGCTAGCAAGTTGAATCCTCACGAGAGCCCATTAGAGTGGTCATTCAGCTCTCACAGTTGCAGAAAAATATCGTTGTCCTCTCATTGGTCGCCCATCACACAATAACAACGTATCTAACGGACACCATGGTTGTCATATGTTTACATTGATCAGATTCTGAATCAGTTTTAGGAGAAGTTTAAATTGAAATGATCGCAGTGTCTGACATCATGTATGGCATGCCGAGAGCCTATGGTGAAAAAACTCTATCAAATTCTAGAATATTTGTCTGTATTATTCTTTTTTTATGGTGGAGCCATGAGTCCATGGCCATGCCCCGCAACAGCAGGAGCCAAGATGGAGGTGAGGTGGGAGAAGCTAACTATGTGAGGTTGTGTGTTTTGTTCAACACTAAGCAGCAGCAAATTGATTTTCTATTTGCTTCCTTTCTTGGTTCGGTGTAACCTCCGTTGTTCTATATAGAGTTGTTGAAGGCGTGTGGCTGCCACATTGGTGAGCGATCAAGGCATAAACTACTAGAGTTACAAACAAGTCCAACATACCTTCTAACTTCTTTTGTTATTGATAAATCTATATCCACGGTGATAAGGTGAACGGTAGTGGTGTTCACTGATATGGTAGACAACGTGTCTCAGAAAGCACAACTTGGTGTTGAGATGGCATCTAGATCTGGGCACTCAGCGATGGTTGGCAATTAGCAAGGTAAGTTTCTGTGCAGGAAGTGGGCGCTATATGCTAGGTTGATGGTGAGGCGACAAGCTAAGCCAGCCAGAAATACAAATTGAGATCCATATTTGATACAAATGGCTATCTATAGCAAACTACAGGCAGTTATCGATAAGATGGGATAACACGAATTGTACAGGATGCATTCTCGATGATCGTGGTGTCGCAGGCAGGACTCCTTGGTACTAGAAGTTGGGAGGGCATCGGATGAGCACAGAGGAGAAACTATAACTTGCATTGCTGGCACAATAGCGAATTTGTTGACCCTTGAAAAAATATGTAGCAGCCGTTAGATAAATAGAGCATGCATGAAGCTGGAGCAATTGGAGATTGTAGAACAAACAAAGAAAAGGAGATTTGACATACGATCCATTAAGGTTTGGATTCAAACTTCAAAACTTGATTCCAATTATCTATAGTAGAATACATTGAGTCACTCGCTTAGATTTTCTTAAAAATTCCAAGGATATTTTACACCTCGAACAGTCGAAAAAATATATATATCGCGAGTCAAAAATTAAAAGGTTAACTATGTTCACGTGAAAAGGTCTAAATATTTATATTACCTTTAATAAATAATAAAAATATATTTCTATATGAGGTATTACCTTTTGTCATAATTTATATTCCACGAGAATATGCCACAGAATAATATGATGGATAAAACATGAACCATGCGTTGGTCTGGCATATTAGGCCAGTAATTACAACAACATGTATAACTAAACGTAATTTTTGCAAAAAATTATTTTAAAGTAAAGATAAATATTAGCATAGATCTAGCTACCCCGTGCTATTTGCGCGGGCTATCTCACCAGTTACGAAAACAAGGAAGTATCATGAATATTCCCTGTGGTGAGTATACACATCTCACCGGAGAAGTGTGCGCGTATATATATATACTAGCTAGTTTTTCCACGTCAGATGCGGCTTGTTATCATCTCCGGTTCTGCTGATGATGATTTATGTGATTCCACTATGCTTGTGTCATCCTACCTGTAATCTAATCTAAACCCTAATAATTACCTTTAGCCCACATACTAATATAATCGATAGCCACGAGGATGGCTCTCCACTCAGATAGGAAAGCCACGGTACACGGATGAGACGTATCTGCGCATGCATCAGCATCCTGTATATAACCGTGATTGACTGACTATCTACGTACACTGCACCTTTCCTGTTCATATAAAAAAATGCATGCTGGTGATGACACGTGCACGTCCACGTGTCCTCTCGAGCTCGCTCGTGATCGCGCGCTACCTGCAGCACAGTCTACTCATTTCGGCCCATTTCATATGGTTTTTTATTATATGTAATGATGTAGTAGTGGCTTTGAACACACATGCATGTGGATGCACGAGAATGTCAATGCAAAGCAGTGCTGGATTCTATTCGGCAACATGTATTGGAATCTGATTGCATGCACCTGCACAAAACTCCGCCCACTGCACCCCGGGCCCAGAATATGCAAGAGGGTCGGTCGTTGACAATTTTGTTCCCGCCTAATTTCGGTTAATAAATAAATTCCAAATTTTAATTATTTTTAAGATGTGCCGCCACTAAATTTTTTCTACAGATCCGCCATCGTGTTCAAATATACACAACACGCTGTGTCACTGCTTACGTGGGAGGTTAGGCCAAGCGAAACCGTGTGCCGCTTCCTCCCAAACCCGTGGGTTCCAGGCTTCCGGCGTTCTTTTATTTCTTCTCTATATGAGGGATGTTGGATCCAAATGCTAATACTTTGCTAAAGTTTAGCGCTTGCCTATCCAAACAGAAATAATGCTGATAGGATGTGTTAAATTTTAGTTAAAACTTAAAAATTTTAGAAAAGTTAGTCACACTGTTCAGCTGGGCTAGAAAGCAGCAGCCCAGCCGTTCGGCTGGTTGGGTTGCCGATAGGCTGCTGGCTGGCCTGCAGCATTAGTTGCAGCCTAGCCATCCACTTTGCAGCTGAACAACGTGAGTAAATATTAATACTTTAGCACTCAACTTTAACACATCTAAACAAACCTTGTAAAATGCACGTAACATAGCACGCGGCTGCAATCCCTCCGACTTACTCAGCCACACCCACAAGAAATTAAGAACACTATTCATCGATCTCTTTGCACGTATGCAGTATGCTCATATGCATGCGTGCATGGTATTGTGGGTTATTGCATTATTTCCTGAACGGCGCCTGAGCTGTACAGCCATGGGCATGCATGCAGGTGCAAAGATTTGTCAAGAAATTTTGAGATGGATGGATCCGTGTTTGTCAACCGGATCGAGCTGGTCGAGACGCCCTCGCATCTGTAGGTATCTACTAGTACATTGTAGCCATCTAGAATGTGCATGCATGCACGATGCATGTATCTAGACAACGTACGTTGAGTACATCCAAGCACGAATTATTATATTTAATATATTTATATATTACTTGAATGTATAATATCATTATTTTTTAAAAGTTTACTTGATTAGTTAGGTAAAGTAGAATAAGTACCACTAGATCTATCATTATTAAATTTATTTTAGGTTTGACTTTGTATTTATCTACTTACATAAATATTCATAGAAAAGATGAAATATCAAACGAACAAAAAATCAATAATGTTCACATATATTAAAAAACAGAGGAAGTATATACATGTATGTACGCGTACCTTACCAAGACCCAGGTGACCCCAGATCCACCTGCATGCAAATTTTTAGTGGAATAATTAATACAGTACAGGTTGCTGCTGGTCACTTGGTTGTGTTCCCAATCGAATCCTCGTGCATGCAAGAAAGTACACGCAGCAACAGCAAGGGCCTTCTTATCCACTCTTGCATTGGAGCAACAAGAACATCATCATCTCATACCACCAGCACCACCAGAATTAAATCTCATCGTAAGGAAAGTTCTGCCGCCTGTGACCTAATTTCTCGTTCTAATCCAGTATACATGATGCTTTCCTGCTAGTGAGTGACCAAAATATCTTTGTGCTTCTCAAATGTCCCGTTGTTAGCAGGTGGGAACAAACTCTGGAGTTTGCGACGCTCCTGCATCAGCATCAGCACCTTTTTTAGATAAGATCAGTGCAGTGCAGTGCAGAAGACACACAGCACAACATGCCCTTGGACCAATGGGACATAGAGAGGACCGGTATCAGAAGCTTCTGTCTAGTGTCTACACTAACAAAAAAAACATGTGGATATATCATATATGCATGTATCCACGTGTGATCACACACAAAAAAAGAATGGAACACGATCAGAACACGGACTCCAACAAGTTCTGACCTGGGTGTGGATGCTTATCAGCAAAGGTCAGATCCGATCCGAAGGTCAGATCGAGCATATACATTTGGTCAGAGCTGTAGTGTTCATGGTTGGTTACGTCATCAGCTGCGTCACAAGTACTACAAGGCAATAAGGTCAGCCGCTCACTAGCTACCAGTCAAAGTTAAGCTGGATACGGTGCAGCAGTAAATAATTGTACAAGTGGATGAGGTTTGTTGGGTGATTGAGTTTTTGCCACACATTGACCAATAATGATCCCACTAGGTTGAACAAGCAACTTCAGCAAATGGAAGTCTCGAAGCAGGATGAATATGTAATGACTACTACTACTGGTAGAAGTTCATAATATCAAAGAAGAAAGTCATTTGTGTTCTTCCATGTACGCGCTTCATTACACGCGTTTACGGTAGTAGTAGTAACCTGCAGGTAATTAGTCAATGAATTGCGCGCGTGTAGGAGTGCGCGTCATCTATCCACTCTCATCTGACCCGTGCAGCAGCAGAAAGTTTTTTCACCACAAGCGATCAATTTGCAGAGCTCTACTCAAAGAATAAACAAATGCAAAACTCAGTAACCAGCATTTTGAACTTTCAGCACCTTGATAAGTCGATCAATGCATGATGGGTAACTTTACATTGGTTTTGACTCGGGCATCGCAAAAGTTAGAGACGGTCCATGGGTTGGATCTTTATCCTAACCCTGTACTACTTTTTATACTACGTATCTCATGGTCTTTGCAGCAACAAACAAAGAGCAAGAAAAGGAAGTAAATTAGCTGGGCCACTGGGCTGCAGCCCAACAGGTTATGTGGGCTGGACGCACGTGAAAGACGCGTGGGCTATAAGAAGAGAAGGTGACTTGTGGTCACGGCCCCAGAAGCAGTCAAGGCCCACGGGCCAAGCATCAACAGCGCAATATCTCGCATTACGAGTCGTTTATGCGCATCAAGCCTACCAAAATTCGAACTTATGTAGCTTGGCTAAATTTCTCGCATGTAAGAGCATCTCCAAGAGTGTCCAAAAATTAAAGTTATAAAAGACTAATTTTGGGACCTTGCCAAAAAGTATTGGGAGGAAAAATAACTCCTTCCTCCAACAGTTCCCAAAATTAGTTCTTTAATTGCTGCCACATTATCTATATATATGGGCCCAGTTCTTGATCTATTCTGCGCAGCCACCTCCAAGTGCCGGCTAGTTTGATATCTGTAGTTCTGTACACTATATAAATATATTTAATAAACTGTCTTTGCTCTTGAGTGGACTGCTCGGCCTGCTTGTACTCACCGCACATGCTCTTTACTCCTGCAGATTCATTGTTTCATTTTTCTTGTTTGTCACCTCCCTCGCGTTGTCGGCGCATCATGCTCGTCCCGCTGGCCAGAAGAGCCACGCAGAGCTGAGCGCGAGGCCATCCCAGTATCCCACGCTCGCCGGGGAGATGAGAGGCTGTGGCTCCGGCACAGCCCCACTCGCTGGAGGATGTGGCGCCAGATCACGGCCCGGCTTGTCGGAGGAGTTGCGGACTCGCGGTCATGCTCATCGGAGGTCGAAGGCGACGGGATTCGGTGCAGCCCAGTTCACCGGAGCAGAGGAGCTCGGGCTCCACTTCCAACCGACTGTGCTAGTGCGTGACTAAATCACACCGAAGGGAGGAAGTTGGCTGATTTTTCGGGATTGGGAGTGGCGGAGATGGGCGTAAATATGGCTCTGCTGACCACAAGTATTGGATGCGCGGAAAAATTAGGTATCAGTTTTGGCATCTGTTGGAGCTGGTGTTTTTGCGTTTGTTCCCAAAACTGATTTTTAGAGATATATTTTGGGTACTCTTGGAGATGCTTAGGAGACACCAAGTTAAAGATTGGTTGCGTTTGTGTACAGTGCAAGAAGCGACAAAAGATGTTTCGAGCTCTTTTTCCTTGAGGAACTTCGATTTGGTTGAGGAGGACCCTGAAAAAGGACAACGGCGATCCGCATTGGAGCTGCCGAGCCCCGGCCGGCCGGACAACCCCTGCGGGGGCCACGGCAACGGCCCCTTTGTCCCTCTTCAACTGGCTGGCTGGCTCCGTACACACTCCACGCACCCCCAAACTCCACTCCAGATCCGCGTCCACAAGACCCATCAAACCCCATCGCGGCGCGGCGGATGGGGGCGGTGGTGACGGCGGTGATCGCCATCGCGGCGGTGGTGATCGGCTGGATCACCATCGAGATGGCCTGCAAGCCCTGCCTCGAGACCGGCCGCCGCGCCATGGACCGCGCGCTCGACCCCAACTACGACCCGGACTCCCCCACCAACGCCAGCACCACCACCGCCGGCGGCGGCGCCTCCGCCAACGAGCCGCTCCTCGGTGACCTCTCCGCCTCCACTGCACCACCCGCCAAGGCCATCTGATCGCCTCATCCGGCGGGACCAGCCCGGACCGGCAGACGCAGCAGTAGGCCTTGCTCCTTCCTCGTGATCTTCTTTGTCCCCAATCCCCATGTATGTGTGTGCTTATGAGTTGTTCATGTGATTTTTGTTAAGATATGGTACCAAACTGCTATCTAGCTGTGTAAGCTGCTGTAGAAAAAAAACTAGAGAACATGGTTCATCTGAGTGCCTTGACTACTTACATCATCCTGATTCAGGCTTCATTTCTCTATGCTACAATACAAATGACGTTGCAACCTAGATTCTGAAAGGGACTTCACCTTTCTACACCATATGCACAAGCTCGGTTAATTTGAGACATTCAGGTTAGGCTAGCGGCGGTCAGCAAGAGATATATGTACAGATTAGTACCTACTTATGCCGCTATTCTTCCTCCATCGGCACATCATTACTCCCTTCCACTGCATCCTCATCCATGGTGTTGTCGTTCTCGTCAGCCGGAGTGTCCGAGTCGGTCTCCATCTGCTCCTCATCTTCGTCATCCACGCTTCCATACACTTGGGAGCTCACCACATGACCGTGCATGTCCTTGTGCTTCAGGTTGCCTATCACAAAATGGAGGCATCAGAGGTTGATGTAGTTTTGTAGGTTGTAGCATACAAAATCACAGGTCTGGATGGAGACGTCGTCTGTTTCCAGCATGCATTTTCCTGGATAACTAGGCAATATTGTGAACGAGGCTGCAACATTTACCCATCCGGAATTTCTTCTCGGTGGAGCAGTTGTGTAGCAGCGCCTTAACTTGGAACAAGAACTTTTCCAAGGATCTCTTTGCAGGAGGTACTTTGCTTGTGATCATTGTCCGCTTGTAACCCTATGCAGGATTGAGGTACTGTTATAAGCATGGAGCATAAAACTTATGATAGTGAACATGATGCACAGAATTATTTATCCGTTACCTTAGCCTCGGAACATATAGTTTGGATTGTTCTTGTCGCTTTTTGAAGTTCTTTTAGCTGTATTGGCATAATTTCATCAGTAACATTAAGCAGTCACTGTAATGCATCAATGATACCAACAAGGACCATAAGCAAAAAATAAATAACCTATAGCTCCTTACCATTTTAAGTATAATGGCATTATGTTCCTTGAACTGTGTCTCAAGTAAGTTGAAGGCTGCAAACGGAAATGGTAAGTTGAACATTTTCTGTTGTGAAACGTCATGATGAAGATACACCAAAATTGGTGTTGCCAACACCATGGTTGCAGGTAAAGGCATATATACAGAGTGATCTTATCAAGCCACAAATCCTCACCTTTCAGAAATGTTTCGATGTACTTTCCCCCATGTTTAACTGCCATTGCGTGGATAGAAACCTGTTGTTTTAGGAGTTACGACTAGGGTAAGTTGTGTCTCTTTCACCCAGCAGCCCAATACATAAGCATCGTTATGGTGCAGCTAACCTTTTCATGGGTCTTGCACATTTGTATTAGATAAACAAACGCCTCCACTGATTTCTGAATTTCTTCGAGAATAGTATCAATTGATCCTCTTTCTGGTAATGCTCTAGTCTTAAGGGCCTGGTTGATCTAGACAATAGAATGAAAATTCCTCCAACATCAGGCAACACGGCAGATTTATATTTATGAACACAAAATAGGGCAAAGAGGAGCCAATCTAGAGCATATGCTTCTTACTGTCTTGTTTAAAGTCCCAGTATTCTCCTCATGCTGCATTAGTGACCAAAATATTAGAAGAAAAGACGAACATGGGATACTTCATAAAATGCATTAAATACCAGATACTTACTAGGACACGGTACCAAGTGGGGATAGTGGAAGAACACAATGTTGGAAAACCATTTGACGCTTCCTGGGTACCTTTTGTTTTGAGCGAAGGTGCCTTAAAATATGGAATAAGACGCCTATGAGGAGTCTTCTAAGGCAAAAAGCAGTGCTACTATTTAATTCATATGTACATCTATCTTCTAAATGAGATGTCTCTGAGAGCATCATTCAAGAAGCAGAGATGGCCTGCTCACCTGAGTCAATGCTTTGCAAAGCTCACAAAGCAGATCTGAAGTGGATTCACTATTTCTTAGGTATATTTGCAATATCTTCTGTATAAGATCACCCTGACAGAAAAAACAGGGGACATATTAGGAGCTACAAGCTTGTCAATTCACATACTCCCTCTAATCATAAATATAAGTAGTTTTAGGTTTATCCTTAGTCAAACTTGTTTAGCTTTCACCATCCATAGCTAAAAATATAAATAGTTTGGCAACATAAGGCTGATGTAACAAAAGATTCATCATGAAAATTGATTTCAGACTGTATAATTTTCTCTATTTAAGTTAATACATGTTTACAGAAATTGATGGTCAAAGTTGCACATTCTAGACCGTGTCAATATCCTGAAGTGCTTGTTTGTGATAGGAGGGAGTGGCACATTAAAAGCTAGGAAGAAACTTTAGCTTACTTTACTCTGCCATCCATTTTCAGCATGTTCACTAGGTTGATCCGCGGTTAGCAGCTTATGAGCTGACTGGCTAAGACGCTTTCGCAGAAAAGGAATGATCGCCTTGGAGCATCCTATTTGTATCTTTTTCTGATTTGATTCCCCAGATTCGTCCAACAACACGACAACAGAATTTACAATTGATTGCATAGTTATTAACACATCAGAAGACAGAAGATATGAGAACGAGCACACTGTAGGAAGATTAAAGAACAAAAATTAGGCAAAAAGGTTGCATAATCTCCAGACACTGTGGGCACAAATCTAAATAGCTAATTACCTGGATCCATAATATCCTCAAACATTTTACATGCACCACAGTATAGATAATCAACATTGCTAGGAGCAAGAGATGGTTGGAACTCAGAAAGAATATCATCAAAATTTTCTGTTGGCTGCAAAGTCTGTAAAAGTTGCTTCAGAACTGACATGTTTGGTTGATTTAACAGATCAGGAATGGCCACTAACTGCAAAAGGCACCAGACATGTTAACATTAGCAAAAAATTTTAGCTCTAGATCTCTTCTCTCCTTGCCAATGAAAGAAAAGACATTCAAACAACAACCTTCCTGTAGCAGCCAAGAATCTCCTTACATACTGCAGCTGCAATTGATGATTTGGAGACCACCACATACGGAATGTCTGGGTTGCCAGCTGAAGATGAATGTGAACTCCAATTATCTGGGCAGCTCTCTGATTCTACAGAGTAATGGTAGCTTATTATGTTATTGATCAAAAGCAAGGAGAGGTAGGATTATAAGTACAAAATTTAAACACTCCGCCTGTGTTGGTTCTCAACATAGCCGGTCCCAAGCCCGGATAAAGGAGGAGGGTTGTGTTAGGTTTGGCGAACCAGCGTAAAAAAATAGCCACTCTAATGGATATGAAACCCATAAGAAACTCGTTGGGGCGTAACCCTCTTAGCGACGCGCTACATCGGAATCCGGGTGTGGTGTTAAATGGGCAAGGGCCGGGTCGCCATCCCCCCAAGGGCGCGTCGTATCGTGACCTGGGTACGATGAAAAGTGAGCAAGGGTCGGGTCGTCACAGCCTGAGTGGCGCGCTACATCTGCGCCCGGGTGTAGTGGAAAATGAGTAAGGGTCTTCGCACTTCCCTCGACGGGTGCGAAGGGTAAGGAAGTTAGCCGAGCCAACTAGGATTCGCATAGGTAGCTGGAACGTAGGATCCCTAACAGATAAGTTGCGGGAGCTAGTTGATGTAGCAATTAGGAGGCGTGTAAATATTCTATGCTTTCAGGAGACTAAATGGAAGGGTCAAAAGGCGAAGGAGGTTGAGGATACTGGCTTCAAGCTTTGGTATACGGGGGCAACACCGGGTAGGAATGGTGTAGGTATCTTGATCGATAGGAGCCTTAAGGATGGAGTCGTAGAGGTTAGGAGGCGAGGCGACCGGATTATCCTGGTCCGATTGGTAGTTGGAGACTCAGCCCTGAATGTGATCAGTGCATATGCCCCTCAGGTAGGTCTCAGTGAGAGCACCAAGAGGCAGTTCTGAGAAGACCTAGATAGCATGGCTAGTACCGTTCCTAGCAGCGAGAAACTATTCATAGAAGGAGATCTCAACGGCCATGTGGGTGCGACTAATGTAGGGTTCGAGCGAGTGCACGGGGGCTTTGGGTATGGTCGCAAGAGTCAAGAGGGGGAGGATATTTTGAACTTCGCGTTGGCCTACGACTTGTTGATAGCGAATACCCTTTTTAGGAAGAGAGAATACCATCTTGTGACCTTTCATAGTGGACAACACTCGAGCCAGATCGACTTTATCCTTGCTAGGAGGGAGGATAGACGGGATTGCTTAGATTGTAAGGTAATACCTGGGGAGTGTGTTGTCCCTCAACACAAGCTTGTGGTGGCGGACTTTCGTTTTCGGGTACGTGTCCATCGAGATAAACGCGCCAAGATTGCGAGAACGAAGTGGTGGAAGCTTAGAGGGGAAGCGGCGCAAACGTTTAAGGAGAGAATGCTAGGTGAGGGGCCCTGGGAAGGAGAAGATGCAGAAAACATGTGGCTAAAGATGGCAACATGTATTCAGAAGGTGGCCTCAGAGGTGTTTGGCGTGAGTAGAGGAGGCAAACAGGAAGGGAAAAACACCTGGTGGTGGAACAACGAGTTGCAAAAGGCTATTAAGGAGGAGTGTTTCAAGTGCCTCCACCTTGATAAGAGTGTAGCCAACATCAAGAGCTATAATTTAGCGAAGAGGGTTGCAAAGCGAGCTGTGAGCGTAGCAAAGGGTAAAGCGTATGATGACCTATATCAGCGGCTAGCCACGAAGGAAGGGGAAAAGGACATCTATAGGATGGCTAGGATCCACGAGCGAAAGACAAGAGATATCAACCAAATCAAATGCATCAAGGATGGTACAGATCGACTTCTAGTGAAGGATGAGGAGATTAAGGACAGATGGCGAGAGTATTTTGATAAGTTGTTTAATGGGGAGAATGAGGGCCCTACCCTTGAGTTAGATGACTCTTTTGATGACACCAACAGACGCTTTGTGAGGAGAATTCAGGAGGCTGAGATCGGGGAGGCGTTGAAGAGGATGAAGGGGGGTAAAGCGATGGGCCCTGATGGTATCCCCATTGAGGTGTGGAGATGCCTAGGTGCCAAAGCGATAGTATGGTTAACTAAGCTTTTTAACCTTATTTTTCAGTCCAGCAGGATGCCTGAAGAATGGAGGAGAAGTATATTAGTACCAATCTTCAAAGAACAAAGGAGATGTTCAAAGTTGTACTAACTACCGTGGGATTAAACTGATGAACCATACGATGAAGCTTTGGGAGAGGGTTATCGAGCACTGTCTAAGAAGAGTGACAAGTGTGACCCAAAACCAGTTTGGATTCATGCCTGGAAGGTCGAACATGGAGGCAATTTTCTTAATCAATTAATGGAGAGATATAGAGAGCGGAAGAAGGACTTGCATATGATCTTTATTGACCTTGAGAAGGCGTATGATAAAATACCGAGAAATGTCATGTGGTGGGCCTTGGAGAAGCACAAGGTCCCAACCAAGTACATTACCCTCATCAAGGATATGTATAAGGATGCGATGACATTTATCCGGACATGTGATTGTGACACCACTGACTTTCCATTAACATAGGCCTACATCAGGGGTCAGCATTGAGTCCTTATTTATTTGCCTTGGTGATGGATGAGGTCACAAGGGATATACAAGATAATATCCCTTGGTGTATGCTCTTTGCTGATGATGTGGTGCTGGTTGACGAGAGTAGAGAAGGGATTAATAGGAAGTTAGAGCTGTGGAGACGCACGTTAGAGTCGAAAGGGTTCAGACTCAGTAGGACCAAGACCGAGTCCATGATGTGCGATTTCAGCGCGACTAAGCATGAGGATGGAGATGTTAGTCTCGATGGGCAAGTGGTGGCCCAGAAGGATACTTTTTGGTATTTAGAATCGATGCTTCAAAAGGATGGCGACATTGATAAAGATGTTAGATATAGAATCTCAGCTGCCTGGTTGAAGTGGCTTCAAGCTTCTGGCGTCCTATGTGACAGAAGGGTGCCACAAAAGTTAAAAGGTAAATTTTATAGGACAGCGATTCGTCCGGCGATGTTATACGATGCTGAATGTTGGCCTACAAAAAGACGACATGTCCAACAACTGAGTGTAGTAGAGATGGGGATGTTGCGGTGGTTTTGCGGGCACACACGAAGGGATAGAGTTCGGAACGAAGTTATTCGAGATAGAGTCGGGGTGGCACCAATTGAGGAGAAACTTACCCAACATCGATTGAGATGGTTTGGACATGTCCAACGGAGATCCACTGAGATGCCGGTGCGTAGTGGGGTTCTAAAGCAGGCCGAAAATGTAAAGCGAGGTAGAGGTAGACCTAAACTGACTTGGGACGAGTCGGTGAAGAGAGACCTTAAGGAGTGGAATATCTCCAAAGAGGTAGCTTTGGATAGGAGCGCTTGGAGACTCGCCATCCACGTACCTGAAGATCCGTGATCTTTGTTTTTTTATGGGTTTCATCTCTAGCCTACCTCAACTTGCTTGGGACATTGGGACAAAAGGCTATGTTGTTGTTGTTGTTGTATAAAATGAGTAAGAGGCAGAAATTAGGAAATAGGGATGTTTACCATCTCTGATCATTGAAACTGCTTCATCTAGATGCTTCCCTAAAACTGAGAATAGTGGCTGAATTTTGTCAAGGAATTCTTGTGTGTTGTCATGGCAATGAACACATGAACATTTTGCTTGAGAAGTACTAAGAAAAGGCTTGGTTGCAGGATTTAGATTATCTAATTTGTTGTGCAGATCACGGAGAAGATATAGATATATAGGTAGCTGCAAAACAAAAAAAAGGCATATATTTATAATTTAACCATATTTTAGTAGATAAATTATCTAGTAGCAATGAAGTACGGTACCTCAGTTTCAAGGGAAGAACAAGATGAATCTTGGCACTGCAAAAAAGTGCATCAACTGTTTCAGTGAACATAAGATGGTAATGAAGATAGAAAGAAAGGTTTTATTTTTTTTCCTGACAGGGGGAGACGGCCCAGTGCATTTTCTGATCTACTGGTCAATTTTAAACTGAAGAAATACATACCTCTGAATAGTTCAACAACGACAAGCATCTTGTATGCAGAGTTCTGAATTTGAATCTTTGCATATCCAGCTGAACTGGTGCTGTCATTAAATCTACAAGCCCAAGCTCACCAGGATCATTAGCCTCTTGTTCAATATCCTTTGACATCATTCCACTTGACGAAGCTTTGTTTGTCGTTTGACTGACTGTTACTCCTGCTCTTTTGAAAGCATCCAGTATTGTAGGTTGCTTGAGTTTATCATCAGGATTCATTTTTTCTGAGGCTGCCTTGTCCTTGCTACCCTTTTGTCTTTTGTTGGAAGATGTGACATCCATGCTCTCTTCTCCCATTTTCTTTGGAAGGTTGAATTTGCTGGTGCTAGTTGATCCAGAACAATCCCCAAGATATCGCAGCTCAGGAAGAGATAGAGGATATTTTTTTAGAAATGCATTCAGCAGGCCCTCAAGTAATCTGCATTGGAAAATTTTGTCATCGCAGTTGACTGTATGTGAATGCATATCAACATATCTCATGCCACGAAACCAGAGGGTACATTTTTTTACAATTATACATTAAACCCTCTAATATTCCGTTCAAGCAGCCAGCAGCAGGTAAAGAAAAACAGTTCATAAAGAACATGTGGAATCTACTAAGTTCTCATATTTAATATTAAGCAACAGGATAACACTGATGGAAGTTCACGGCCCAGAGACATGAGTCCTAAATAAGAAGGAACAGGGCCTATTTTCAGTCAGGGATGGTGATGCCTTAACAAGTAACGTCAACGAACACGGGACTTCAATTCTATCCCATTTATAGGTGTTTTCTGGAATGAGTACAACTATGAATGTGTATTCCTTAACATATTCAAGCACAGTTACAATGGGTGTACACTCACATCAGATTTCTCAGACGTTTCAGAAGTTTTAATGCTGTCTCATCCCTTGCTTTCTCTGAGAAATTATCAACCCTACTTGCAACCTGTGTGCTGAAAGCATTGAGCTGCATTGATGCCACTAGTTTTAGACAATAGCCATAGATATCAATATATCATGCAGTTTGAAAAAAGTAGCACACAAAACCACTCACCAACTCCCTGATCCAGTTAATTGCATAGTACAGTGAATGGCATACTGCCTTTTTCTGCAATCCTGACAAGTTTCCCCATTTAGCTCCATCCAAATGCTGTCGGTGGTATACATTAGAAGTTATTATTTATTAAATAATTAAAAAACTCTCAAAATGAATTTAAAAATTTATGTACTGCAAAAATGACACATATTGGAAAGCAGTGAAAAAAGTTTTGTACAAGAGTGAACAGATCTGCAAACAGCCTTTAGGTAAACACCTCGAGAAAATAGCTACTTCTGCCATTCTTAACGCCTGTTTGGGACTGCTCCAACTCCAAACTCCACCGTGGATTTTAGTGGAGCAATCCAAAACACCCAACTCCATTTTCTAGAGCAGTGAACCCTCCTAGTTCAATTTTGGAGAGCAAGCAAAGAGGTGCTCCGTGGATTCTTTTTTTTTTCTTTTTGCAGATCTGCTCCACCATGGATTTTTTTTAAGCAGAGTGCAAAAAATGGAGTGGATCAGTCAGCAGTCGCAAACAGGGCCTTAAAGGCATTTGATAACGATAGTTACATGAAGATTTGGGACTTCCAGTCTCTTGGAAATATTCGCAAACTACCTTTTGAACTAAATCATTTGCGATTTGCCACTAGAAACCATTTAAGTGCAGAGCAAGTGACAGTTGGAAGGATTCTGCACCCAAGCAACTTAGAACTACAAAAAGAAAGTAGATATCGATATAATTTAAAAATTGTAAAGAGAAGTTTATATAACCTTGGTTGAGGGAAGGTGCAAAGGACAGCCAAGTAATGCATTTATTCCACCAAGCGAGCCTTCATTTACTAAACGTTCAATCTTTGATATAAAGCAAGAAGAATGTAAGGTCAGCAAATAAGACATGTAAAATTACATAACTATTACACTTACTGTAGTTAAAATTGAAAATTGGGATGGAAGGATCTGCAAGCAGGGTTGAGATCTGCAATATGCGAAAATAATATCAGTAAGTTTAGCTAGTACAGGTTCTTCGAAACTAATTAGTTACCAAATAATGACCATTAATAGCTAAGATATTTTACTTTTGTGGCATAGTGGAGGCTAAAGGCATAATATTTACACATATTGGAGAGACATCTCCATCCAAGTTCATCCATAATTCTCCTGTAAACAAGGAGTCAACAATTACACTTGCCCTTGCTTATTGTAAGTACTGAAATCTTATGATTAAAGGAAATGTAGGAGTCCTACAAAAAGAATTATAAAAACATTTAGCTAAACCTTCTATGCCATCATACAGATGTTTCTCTGGTAGTTCACCATTGTTTAGATCAGCAAGAAAAGATGTGTCGAATTCTGCAAGATAATCTGCTACCCTGAATGGGCCAGTAGGAAAAATGCTACTGCATGAGCACAACAGGCAGAAAGTGCATAGGAAAAAATACCTAGCATACACTAGCATTTTATACCTACCAGTCAAGAATTGCAGAGTGAAGAACTTTGCTCTCCAGTAAAGCAGCTAATTCATCATATAGAAAAATTAAGGGCAATGTCACAAATTTGCAGGAGTTAACAGACATCTTCAACAGTTCCAGGGACTCCTCACAATTTGGTTGCTACCAAACCAAGCCAATAAAACAGCATTAGAATTTCATTTAATGAAAAAAAGAAGGTAGCTATCATGCTAAGAAGTTTTTGATGCAGGAACCAGGAAGTAAGGTTTCTTATCCCAAAAACCAGTTCAGGTGTATAGTCTAGGCATGCCTGACATTTCATCCTTCGTTTCAGCATGTGTATGACATATAGGGTACTATTTTGTCAGTTATTTCCATGATGCTCTGGGACCAACCTAATAACCAACTAATAATGAGTGGTTTAATTATTTCATTTATTTGTACAAAATTGTTATTTTCTAAAAATATTTGCCATATTATATGGTTTATCACTTTGATAACTACCAATACAAGGTATTCAGGGTGCTTAAATAACTTCAGCAATAAATTTATTATGGTATTTGTGATCATATGATTATATGAATGCTGGCATTCACATGCACATTTGAAGAATGCTGATAAGCTCAGACAATAATATATGCACTTGGCTTGTTGTTTGACACAAAAATTGCCATTTATCCTATAATTACATCATACTAAAAACAAACCTGAGATGATGAACAGTTCACAGCAGCATTGACATCAACATGAGCAATAGTTGAAACTATCCTTAAAGCTCCAATTATTCCCATTCTCCTATACTTCATATCTGGATTGCTAACCTAAAAGGTAAGAGGCGGGAACAGGAAACAATTACACATTGTAATTTTGCAATTGAAAGCCATATTTACTGGAAGAATGTGCCACCTATACAATAAACATGGTCATACCTGCTTTCTCACCACCATTAGAAGTTCATTAGCTACAGAAGAGCCACCTGAACCAGTGTTGAAACCGGCACCCAGTGCCAGTTGACAGAAGATATCATAAACCTACATTATGTCATTGATTATTATTCAGGGATTATATTTGGTAGATTAGGAGAAAGAAATGAACTATATCACAAACCTTCCGGAGATTATCTTCATGAAAACCCTCCAAGTAATCCAATATTCCTATAGTGTAAAAGTTGATGTGCCTGTTCAGCAAATGAAAAGCACTAAATACAAAGGAAAGTATATTACCAGTTATATGTGAAGATATAGGAATCAACTCCTCGGAGTTGTTGGATGTTAGAGAAATCATGATATCCAGAGAAGACGAAACTTCGTAGCTGACCCCAGAACCTATATGAGCGACCAATGAGCCTACAAGCTGCAAAAAATGGCATACTCATTAGTAAATGAAGAACAGATAAAATGCACAGAATAGGACAGATAATTAGCAATCGAGGATAATCAATTCCGTGTGCAAGAAAGTTGCATGGACTAAATCTCTTTGGCTTAACACGTAAGAAATCACCTCCAAATTCCATGGTTTTTGCCAACCACTTGAAGCAAAAAAAAAGGTACAACAAACTGAAAGCAGTACCAGGTTGCAACTAAAGAATCCCTCCCAAGGCTATGCTACCTGGACATAAAACATATCACACAACTTACTTCACTGCTTCTATGGGACCTGAACATGACCCAGGTCATGAACACAAATTTCAGATGAAACTAAGTTCTTCAACTGTAAGCAGTTTTCCAAATTACTTTTTCATCATCAATCTTAACACTCTTCTACCTAAAGTATTGTTAAGTACTACATTCCATCGAGCATGAAGACATGCTATGTGCTTAATACCATGTTTTTTAATGTATTTTTCATATGGTGGATCCGAACATAGGCATTCAATGCAAAGTGCTAATTCACAGTAAGTATATATATCCATCTATTATACATTTGTACTTGCACCACAACTTGTCTGAATTTTCTACAAAATTGAATGTTTCAGAAATCATAGAGTATATCGTGCCATCATCATATATAAGACATTCTCAATTTTTTAGCCCGTGATCATGACAGACAGAGGTATTGGCACCAAGGAGTACCTCTTGCCTAGAATACGTATCAGTGAATTCTTCAAACAGTGCTGTGAACAAATAGGATGCAAACTCTCTAGCTTTATCTTCCTTGCAAGCCAACAAGTAATCGCTCACTGAGAGGAACGACATGAAATGTTCCTGATTCAAGTTAAACCATGAATAGTCAATCATATGCTGCTATTGTACCATCATTGCAATAAAATGAAGAGCTAACCTTGACCAATTCAGTGTTCCCACGAATGCATTGATCAAACAGTGTCTCTCGTATGCACCCCCGCAAAATCTTGGACTTCAATATTTTCTCTGCACTCTTCTGCAGAGCACCACCATTGGCATAGATGAGCATGATAAGCCAAACATCAATCACTTTGTGATCCTTTGGGTGGTCAACTGTCTTCAACTCCTTCAAGAAAGCTTCACAAAGCATCTGCATAGTTCATTCACAAAAATGCACAGCCAAGATTAAGCTTCAACATACAGTACTGTACTCTGGTGCAAAATAAATAAACTGAAGAATTGAAGATTCAAATAAGTTACATTCTTAAACCGCAGGCCAGATCTCAGCGTATCAAGTACTGCCCCATCAGTGCTATTCGCTGATGCCTTCCCTTTCAGCTTCTTGCTTCGAGCAGCCCGTGGATCCACAACACCAACAAACCTCAGCTGCTCGCGGATCTGCAATATTATCCTCCCAGCATTGGCTGGTGTAGCCGACAGCAGCAAGAACCTGAGCAAATGCGGTATCTGGTCTGGAGCAATTGTCCGGATGCACGATATTGCAACAGTCACCGCCTACAAAGTGTTCCACAAGAGCATAAGAAAATTGTTCAGCCCACATCATAATACCATGTACAAAGCCAAGTTCCCTGAAAGGCATTCAAAACAGAGCGGAAGAAAATGTGCCAGCATCACCTGCTCCTGCAACTCCTCGTTGAGGTTAAGATCCGACAGCACGTCGAGCACAGCGACGACGACCTCCGAGTCCTCCTGCAAGAGCTTCTCCAGCGCGGCGACCACTGTGGCATGGCTCTGGTCGCCGACGATCTCCGGGAACGAGCCGATGATCTCCTTCTTCAGCCTGGGCGGCGCCACGGACAACACCTCGACGAGCTTCTCGACGAAGGCATCGGCGTCAGCAAGGAAGTCCAACCACCGGAACTGCGAGACGATGAGCCTCCCCACGTCGTCCTGGAGCGGCAATCCGTCGAGCGCCCCGCCGCTGTCGTCGAAGTGCTCGGGCAGCTTCTCGAGGAGCAGCGCGAGGAGGCCCGGCTGGAGCGCGGGGACGGAGAGGAGCACGCGCGCGAGGCTCGGCGCGTGCGGGGCCGCCGGGAGGAGCAGCTGGCGGAGCCGCGCGGGGGAGGCGGCCGCGAAGGCGGCGACGCCCGCGAGGAGGCGCGGGGCGGCGGAGGGGTCCGCGGAGAGCGCTCGCCCGAGGCGGGCCGCGAAGGCGTGCGGCGAGGGGAGCGGCGGTGCCTGGTGCGGCGGGACGAGGAGCGTGCAGCCCGCGTCCGCCAGCAGCGCCGCTGCCGCGTCGACGGCGGCGGAGGAGTCGGCGCCGGCGGCCCCCCGGGGCTCCACGTCGGGCGGCGGGGGCGGGCGCTTGCGGGGGTTGGCGGGGCGGCTGCGCTGCAGGAACACCATCGCGCCGCCGATCGCCGCCGCGGGCGCGAGATTGGCTTCCTCGAGAAGACAGCCGAGGAACGGGGAATTTGGGTGTGGGTTTTGGGGGGGAATGAAATTTTCCCGCGCACGGGGATGTGGGGTGGGTTTCAGTTTCAGCCGAGGATTACTGGCAGGTGGGGTTGCAAGGTCTAACCATCGAGTGGGCCCGTTATGTCAGTGGCAGACGTGGTGAAAATTTGTTTAGTTCCCGTATAAAATTTTTAAAATAGAATCTTTTCACATTTAAAGTATTAATATAGATTAATTAAAAAACTAATTGCAGATTTCAATTTACGCGAGACGAATCTAATAATGAGTCTAATTAGTCTGTCAATAGCATATGTTTACTGTAGCAATAATTTATTGTCTGATCACGGTCTAATTAGGTTAATTAGATTCGTACAGTCTAATTGTGTAATGCAATTTGTTTTTCGACTATATTTAATACACCATGCATATGTTCAAATATTGACGTGATTGATGTGTAGAAATTTTGACGGGGAACTAAACAAGGCTAGATAGAGATGGAGTGGACCAAGCAAAGACGACACGAGTGAAAAACAAAGTGAAATTTACTTGACTCTCAGGTTCAGATGATCCTTCCAAACGTCTGATCCTCCAAAGATACCGAGACAGGTGCGCAATTAATCCAGAGCCTGTTACCAAATGCTAGGGATCTTATGCTATGCCTAACTGTCTTTTTTTTAAGTCAATTGATTTGGTCCATCCAAAATTCATCTAAGAACTAATCCCTGCTCCCGGGAGCTTGGAGCAATGGCTTCCCCTTAGCTTCTTCATTTCTTCCTCCTACCAGGCACCCAAGAACAAGCTCGAGCCAAGCTTCACCAATGGCGGTGGCGCCACAGGCCAACCTGCGGCCCCTTGCTCATGCTTCCTACATCACCAGTGAGCAGAACTTCCCTCGCCACCCGGTCCGTTCACCTTCATGACCTGGGCATAACTCCTTGGAACTCCAAAAGCTCGCCAACTGCCTACTGGCTCCGAGTAGAAAGGTTAGACCAGCCTCTAGCTATGGCCGTTTCCCTCTCCCGTTTGGCGTACAGCCTCTCTCGAGAGCACTCTTCGCCTTGCACGACGGGAAATTGCTCGGGTCGTAGTAGTGTGGAGCGATATCAATCAGCCTGCACATACGGCGCAAAAAGATCATCAGTCTGTCGCGTTCACGTCACAAGCGACCCTGCTCTGTTTGGCTAAACAGCTTACCATTCCCCGCTTACGCCGGTGACAGTGCGGATGAAATCCCCCCTGGCGGTCAAGACGAACTCGTCGAAGACGATCCACTGCGGCCTATGGTCCATAGAGTTCGAGGGGTGAAGATGGACGATCTGGCGGAAGCAGAGAGGGGTTACAGCGACAGGACCGCGACGCAACACCCTGCACAGACAATCTCATAGCTTGGACAGCAAAAGACAAACCTGGTTGTTCTTTACGATCATGTAATGTCCGTTCTGCTCCAGGTGCGCGACTTGCATGAAATACCCTGCAACCAGTACTTTACGGATGTTGGCGTAGTACGTGCGACTGTTGAAGTCCAGGCTGCACATCTTGGGGCCCAATCTGGTCATGATGCCAACAAGCTGCTGCCTAACATTGTCGGCATACTTAAGTGCTCCGGCATTGATGAAATAGTCAGTACACCACTGGGGATCTCCATCTGCATTGTCAACAAGAGGATGATTAGGCAGTGGAAAAACGCTGGTCAAATGCTCACTCAAAGTGAGCCCACAGTCGGTAAATCAAAACAACTAGGATGCGTGGATTAAATGGGTCAGACTAATCCAAACCCCTAGCATCCCTGCTGAAGAAAAGGGTTACACATGTACTGTTTTGCTTGTAGGCGTGGTAGACGTTCAGAAGGGCCAGATGGTCCCCATCAATGTGACCAAATCGAGCCTTCGCCTCACCAGCAGCCTTTCGAGCCTCCCTGCGCTGGAGGAAGCAATTTGGTGCTAGAGAAAGAACATGGTGGTAACAAACTAAGTCAAGACTGGTTAGCAAATGCAAAGAGGCCAGATGATATGCATATCATTTGTTTTGACAGGGTAACTAAACAAACAGCAACTATCTGCATCAGCCTACACTGTATGATCATCTAGACCAAAAGCGCCAAAAGCCAGGTGAATGGCAGTTGCTCAACACAGCCCATGGAAAAGATGTAAAGAAGATGTTGTTAAGCGTACATGCAGTACTCTGCATGCAAGCTCGCATGCTAGAAACCTGACACTTTGCTTGCACATGGTAACAATGCAAGCAAAATAGTATGGGTGCCATATATATAAAGATGATTCAGCTGTAGAAGCATTTTGGTTACGAGGTATTAATTGACACACCTGACAACATGGCAGCAATTGTTGCTATCTCATTGGAACAGATGTACTTTGCGCTGATGACAAGCATCTTTGACATCTGCGTGTCCAGTGGAAACTCACTCATCATTTCACCCAAAGGTGTCAAGTTTCCTCCATCATCAAGTGCCCCCAAGTAGTTTAAAACTTTGAAGGCCCTCATAAGTGTTTCCGGTGCTGGGGTATCCATAAAGTCAAAATGCACTAAATCATCAACTCCAAGCTTCTTCAAGGTAAGAACTGTATATGCCAGGTTTGATAGCATGATTGCTGGGTAGGTCTGTGGTTGTAACTCCCCATTAAAACCCTTTTCTGTGTACAGCCTGAAACATTTCCCAGGCCTCGTTCTTCCTGCACGCCCAGCTCTCTGATGGGCACTTGCCTTGGAAATTGTTGAAATCAAGAGGGACTCCACACTAATCCTTGGATTGTAAACTTTATGTTTGGTAAACCCTGGGTCTATCACATAAACTATACCATCAATAGTTAGGGATGTCTCAGCAATGTTTGTCGACACAACAATTTTCCTTTCAGGAGGACCTCCTCCTCTCAATGAAGCTGGACAAGGTTCAAACACCTTCAGCTGCATTGCAAGGGGCAGCATAGAGTACAAAGGCACAACTTGAACCGGGCCAACATGATCTCCATAGTTATTAATTTCCTTGTTGATTTTCCAGCAGGCATCCTCAATCTCCCCTTCGCCAGTAAGGAATATGAGGATATCACCAGCAGGTTCGCACATATGTATTTGCACGGCTGTCCTGATAGCAGCCTCCATATAGTTCCTTTCTGGTTCTCGCGAATAAAAGATATCAATTGGATGAAGTCTCCCATGTACCTTCATCAGTGTAGCATTACTGAAATAACCCTGAAATTTCTCTGCTTTGAGGGCAGCACTCATAACGACAAGCTTCAAATCAAGCCTCTTCTTTAGAACCTCCTTCAGATGCGCAAATAGAACATCCGTCGCCAAGCCTCTTCTTTAGAACCTCCTTCAGATGCGCAAATAGAACATCTGTCGCCAATGTTCTCTCGTGAACTTCATCAAGAATAATCACCTTGTACTTCTCTAAAAGAGGGTCTGCCATCGCTTCTCTCAGGAGCATGCCATCTGTCAAATACCTGATAGGAAGCAGTAGTGTTCAGCGCAACAGGATTACATCAGAATACCTACAAAGGGAGGAAAAAAGCATACACTCCCAATTCCGCCAAAATCCCAAAAAGGATGGTGCAGTGCATCTAGCCATGTTCTTAAACAGAACATAACTGCACAAGGCCCAAGGAGCTTACTTGAGAACAGTCTTGCAGCTGCAGCGATGTTCGAAACGGACACTATAACCCACTTCCTCCCCAATAACAACATCCATCTCCTTTGCAACACGCCTGGCCACTGACATTGCTGCGAACCTCCATGGTTGCGTGCAGGCCACAGCAGGGTGGTTGCCCAAGTCTTCAGCCTCGAGTACAAATTGGGGAATCTGTTCCAGATCATACAAACAAATCATTCTAGAACAAATCAAGCATAAGCACGAGAATTACATAATCAGGCTCAGGAACTAATCCAGATACAATAGGCATAACCTCACCGCGCCAGCTACGCACTCCCATTCACAAAGAAACTAATCGGTTGACCATAGCACAAAGTCAGCAGCCTCCACAACATCCTTCTCCCAATACTAGCAACCAACCAACAACGATTGTGATTAAGAATGGGAATTTTTTTTATTAAAAAAGGGGCAAACCACCCAGCTCCCTAAGGCTCGTATGCGTGGAGGCGTAAGAGCGTAGGGGCACAAATGTGTCGTACCTGGGTGGTCTTGCCGCATCCGGTTTCGCCGACGAGGACGAGGGTCTGGTTGTCGCGGAGGGCGCGGAGGAACTCGTCCTTCTGCTGCCACACGGGGAGCGCGCGTTGCATTTCGAGGAGCTTGAGGTACCGCGCCGAGTACGGCCGCCGGTTCCACCGGTTGACGGACGGCGGGTTGGCCGCCGCCGCGGCGCCGTTGATGGAGGCGCAGCTGAGCTTGGCGGAGAGGCGGACACGGAGGCCTCGTAGTCGTCGACCACGTCGAAGAGGCTCACTTTCCGCTTCCATTCCGTCCCCATGTAGCTGCGGCGGTGCCCGGTGGAAGTGGCGCGGCCTTCGCCGGTGCCGGCCGCCGGGAGGAGGCGAAGGAGCGGAAAAGGTGGGGGAAATAGGGGTGTTAGCTGAAAGCGTGAAAATGGCCTGCCTCCAGAAAATTTCTTTAAAGTTGAACTACCTGAGTGTAAAGTTTCAAGAACAAATTAAATCACATTTGTGACTTGTGAGACAAATTGAAAGCGTAACAGTGCAAATAATATTTTCATCAGCAGTCAAGATTCAGATTGCCCCGAGTCATTTCTCTCCTTCTGGGCGAATCCGTAGCGCACTTGCAATTCAGGAAGCATTTCAGTCGCGTTACCAAATCAGACAATCTTTACCTACGAGTACTTGCCAGTGTCTGAAACTCAGTGTGATGCAGAAACAATCACACTGCACGAATTAGAATACTTGTTCATTGTTACTGAAAAAGATGGCATTTTTTGTGCAAACTAGTGCTGGGCAGTCAGCAGTGGCCACTGTAATCCCATCGATCGATCGAAGATGAACCCAGTATGGGCTTTGTGATTCAGTTACCAGCCTGAATTCAGTAGATTAGAGCCAACGTGTGCCTCCACCGCCTACATCGCGTGCACAGACACAACTCCTTCCACAATCCACACACTTCCACCTCCAGGCTTCCACTGCGCCCGCCTCCACCCGGCCACCCCGCGCCGCCGCCCATGTCCGCCGCGCCGGCCGCCGCCATCCCGCCCCGCCGCGTGGTCATCTGCGGCGGGGGCGTGGTGGGCGCGTGCACGGCCTACTTCGTCTCCACCCACGCGGCGTCGCCCACCGTCCCGACCCTCGTCGAGAGGTGCGCCCCGGCGTGCGCCGCCTCGGGGAAAGCCGGCGGCTTCCTGGCCCTCGACTGGTGCGACTCCACCCCGGGGCTCTCCGCGCTCGTGTGGGCATCCTACGCGCTCCACCGTCGCCTCGCCGCCGACCTCGACGGCGCCGACGCGTACGGCTACACCCTCTCCGTCTGCGTCCCCTCCGTTCCCAAGCTCGCCTCGCCGCACCCGATGCTCCCGGCGTGGGTCGACCCTTCGGCGTCCGCGGCCCCGCCGCGGGAGCTCGGCACCCCGGACACCACCGCGCAGGTCCACCCGGGCCTCTTCACCAAGGCCGTCCTCGCCGCGTCCGGCGCCGAGGTCGTCATCGGCGAGGTGGAGCGCGTGGTGGTGCGGGACGGCCGCGCCGCCGGCGTCGCGGTGAAGGGGCGCGACGGCGTGGTGGACGCCGACGCCGTGGTGCTCGCGCTCGGCCCGTGGTCCGGGCGGCTCGAGGTGGTCAGCGAGGTGTTCGACGTGTCCGGGCTCAAGGCGCACAGCATCGTGCTGCACCCGCGCGAGCCCGAGAACATCACGCCGCACTGCCTCTTCCTCAGCTACCAGCCGGAGCCCGGCGCCAAGATGCTCGACCCCGAGGTGTACCCACGGCCGACCGGTACGCCATTGCCGCCACCCACCCGTCGAATTCATGAAGAAGTGCTGTTCTGAATTGCGTGATTTGCTTACCTTGTTCTTGCTGTTCGTGTCCCTCTGCATTCAGGGGAGGTGTACATATGTGGATGACCAAGGACGAGAACCCACCCGACGATCCGGCAACGATCGCAGGTGAACCCGACTCAATTGCAATGCTGCACAAGATCGCCGGGAAGGTGTCCAGCCAGCTGAAGAAGGAAGAGGGGGCAGAGGTAGTCGCAGAGCAGGCGTGCTACCTGCCTTGCACCACCGACGGGATGCCGGTCATCGGGGAGATGCCGGGGGTGAAGGGGTGCTATGTGGCCACCGGGCACAGCTGCTGGGGCATCCTCAACGGTCCGGTCACCGGTGCAGCCCTGGCGGAGCTCATCCTCGATGGCAAGGCTAAGATCGTCGATCTTGCGCCGTTCAGTCCGGCTAGGTTTCCCAAGAGGAGCCGGCGTGGAGCCTGACTGTGTAAGGTGTTTGATGTCAATTGTGAAGGTTCAGACTTGCAACAGAATAAGGACACACTTCTGATGAGAGTTGCAAAACATGTACGAGTGAAATAGTGAATAAAGAATGGATACTTGCTGTTCTGTACTTGTTTTACATCACAAATTATTCCATTTTGCCAGCAACAAGAGTTAGCGGATGTACATTTAGCTGATGTTCAGTTCAACGAGTTTTTGCATCTGCAACTATTCTACTCAACAGATGCAATGTTTACCTGTTGCTAAGTGACACTCTAAGCTTCAGCCACTGTTTTAATACCAAACTCAAGCAAAGTCCAGGTCAGCCATCTGCGTTCATGTCGCGCTGTTTCATGAATTTCCAATTGCAAATTGTTATTATGCCTATTACTGTAACTTTCTAAAGGAAACCAGCATTCTGATTTTGGATGATCTTTGATCTGTATGCTTAAGACACTGGAGAAACATGACTCCAAGCCTTTTTTTTCAAGAATGCTAATGCAGTGGCCGAGTGATGTATAGCAATTAGCAAATGACCTGCCATTCTTGTGCATAATCAAGCATGAGAACTGAGAAGTGAAACAGTATGCACAGAACATTAGAGATCTAAGCAGTGCAGACTTTGGATCAACCCAAGTTAATCTCCGTAGATGAGATTGTGATCAACAGTATGCACAGAACATTAGAGATCTAAGCAGTGCAGACTTTGGATCAACCCAAGTTAATCTCCGTAGATGAGATTGTGATCAACAGTATGCACAGAACATTAGAGATCTAAGCAGTGCAGACTTTGGATCAACCCAAGTTAATCTCCGTAGATGAGATTGTGATCCCGTACAAGGTAGCCAGCCTCTACAAAAAAAAAATATGCCTCACTATTCTGACACAGCCAGCGGGCAACTCTAAGACTAAATAAATAATGCTGCTCTTTCTTAATTCTGAAGAGTAAGCATGAGTCTGACTAGGATAGTTTTTGTAAGCCTTTCTAACTATAGGCGTTGCTAGTTGGAGTCCAAGTGCAGGGTCACCTTCTTCACTGACGTGAATGAAGTTTGCAGCCTCCAGTCTTTCTGCTTCCTGTTCAATGGCCTTCCTTTCCTAGCTTCAGCTCTGTTCTCCTTGACATCTGCCAGCTTCCAGACGCAGTGCTCAGCCCGAGTGTCAACCGACTCGAGCAAGAAGATGCCATCCTTCAGTAGGTTCTGCTTCGAGACAAGGTCATTATCACCTTCAATAAGGTATTGCACCCTCATAACCATGTCCTTGAAACGATCCAAATCCTCAGGCACCTTCAAAAGCCTCTCTGCACCTGGTGATGATACCTGCAATGACCAAAGCAATTAGTACTTTTCTGTAAGTGCGAGCTGCAAATGCACCAATTGGGTTGCAAGTTCAATCAGGTAGCTTGCCTCAACTGCCAGGTCCAGTGGTATTTCGCCTCTTTCAATGATCTCATCCAGTTTCTGCTTGTAGAGCCTATTGAAACTCTCTATTTCCTCAATATCAGGGCACCCATACCTGTTAACATTCCCATAAGAAAAGGGAAAGAATACCATGATCAGGATTGATGATAAAGACAATCTGGTGCTAGCTACAGATTTAAGAGCAACATAATACAGCAACACATGACACAACAATCACAAATTACAGAGATGCAATCATATTACCAGTTAATAACAGATAGACTGACGCACGCAGGACATGCTATAATGCTAAGTTGATAAAGACTAACATCATCATTGTATCCTAACAGCAATACGAAATGTCATGACTAATGAGAGGACAAGAATGTTCAAGGCATCAAACTGGGCACTGAATTCTCAGAGAACAACCCCCAACCTGTGAGTTGCTGACTAAAGGATATAAGTATATAACTTGTGTGTTAGCCAACTGCAGTGGGTCACAGTGAACCCTCCATTCACACAAACTCTTAATTGCCTATGCACAAGCACCAATTTGGAGAGAATTAGCGGCCAACTGCATTGGGTCACACCGGCGATTTCTGAACCACCATGGGCTAGCATAACAGTATACCGAGAGCAAGAAATGGCTGTAGAGCAACTAAAAGGAAACATTACTGACATGTTGGTGAGCTTGTCCAGGCGCACGTAGACGTATCCCTTGGGCGACACCTTGAAGGCGAACATTTCGACGTCATTCCCGAAGTGGCCGGCGAGGACCTCCTGGGCCGCGGCGAGGGCGCGCTCCCCCCACTTGACGTCCCGCAGCACGACCCCGCCGCCGTCCCCGCCGTCGCCGATCTGGAGGACAAGTCGACGCGTGGTCAGAGCCGCGCGCTCCGCAGCCGCTGCAACCGGGGAGACGATTTAGAAGAGCAGCGCGAGGCCGTACCTCGGCGTCGTACCCGTCGTCCTCGCTGTCCTCCCACTCCACCGCCCACTCCCGCGCCTCCTCCTCCTCCTCCTCCTCCTCGTCGTCGTCGTCGTCCTCGCGCCCGCCGACGCCGCCCCGCGCGGCCTCGCTCGCCAGGGAGCGCGTCTGCGTCTGCGTCTGCGCCCGCGCCGCGTGCGGCGGCGAAGCTGGGTAGAGGCGGCCGGAGCGGGAGGCGGGTGGGGAGGGAGAGGGGGCGGCGCCCCGGAGGCTGGAGAAGGAGGCGGCGGCGGAGGAAGATGGGGAGGGGCAGGGGGACGGGGAGGCGCGGCGGGGGCATTTCGTCGAGCACCTGGCGAGCAACGAGCGCCTGGACGCGGGCGGCCGCCATGCTGGCTCGTTCTGGACTCTTGGTCTGGTGGGCTTGTTTAGTCAGTCGTATTTGGTGTTGCGCACGGGTGCGTCAAGAAGAGAGAGACAGAGACCCGTCGGCAGGGCTGTTCTGGGCGTTTCCGCGGGTGGTGGTGGGGCCATTTTGGGCCCATCACAGATGTAAGCCTAACGGGTATTTGATCGTTTCTATCTTTCGCGAGGGTCTGCTTCCCAATTTCAAACCTTTTTCGCGAACATATTTCATTAAGAAAAAGCAAATTTTAATAGACAGAGATTAGTAAGGTAGCTATAGAGCACCACCAAACAAGTGGCAGACAATACTAACACCGAACAAGAACCGGGAGAAGACAATAATAACACCGAACCGGGAGAAGAAACACACAAATCAACAAATCTAGACACGACCACACCTCTGAACATGCTAAAATATACAACATCGTCAAGAGTGTAAAATCTACAACACATCAAAAATAGCAAAACATCTACCCGATCAACACAACCAAGACGGCCAAGCATCCACCTGAAGCGATCATCAACCAACAGTGGATGTTGATATGGGATAGATATCCATCACAAATTTACGTGCCACATCACCACTAGACCGATCGATGTGACATGGCTGCCAGCGTGGATGCTGATATGGATGGCACGTGGCTGCCTGGTGCAGGCCCATTTTTTGTGGGCTTAGCCCATGCTAGGGACAATTTTTCTGTCCCATTTCTCAAGCATGGCCCAATGTGCACAATTTTTCGCAGCCCATCAATTTACGGGCCTAACCAGATCTAGTCCAATTCAGTACTAAGCATTCACACACATCACAGCCCGATAATGTGTGGGCTAAGCTCAATTTCACCATAAAAATATGTATATTATAAAAATTCTAAAGAACAGGAAAGGCAACAAAATAACTGTAACAAATTACAAGGTTACCAGACACATATAGATTCAAATCATAGGTACAAATCACACCAAACAAAAGACCATAGCAGTTTCATCTTGAATTAGAAAGATAACAAAAGGAGTTATGGATGGATCGAGACCATTAGCCTCCTCAATGGTGCCTTCTCACTGCTTGTTCTGTTCCATTTCACCCTCAACCTAAAAAGTGCACATTGCCAAATATTAATCAGAGGACAATATTTATGATGGAAACAACACTAAAATTAGCAGAAATCGTCGTACTGTTGCGTGAGCTAGCAAACTCAGGCATAAAAGTTTGCTCATAAAAACAGTACAATCATAAAACATTTAAATACTCCCTCCGTCCAGAAATGTAACGCATTTTGGTTTGTCCTAAGTTTGACCAACTTTATAGAAAAGAGTAATAATATTTTGAAAGTCAAATGAAAATAAGTAGATATATTATGAAATATATTTTCATAATTTACTTATTTGACGTGTTAGATGTTAATATTTTTCTCTATAAATTTGATCAAAGTTAGACTATTTTAACTTAGGACAAAGCAAAATACCTTACATTTCTGGACGGAGGGAGTATGTTGGAATTTCTAAAAAATGGAGTCTCCAAATAGAATTATTTGATTTAATTACATTGTTGCGTACAATCTTTTTCTATCACAAAACACAATATGCATGTTCCGGGAATTTCTTTAGGCTTCGTTTGGCAGTGGGGGATCGTCATCCACGGGAGAAGCCACCCACGACGGGTTTGGGTGGATCCCCTCCCATCACCCAATCCCCTTCCACACGTGGTTCAGTACCCCTAATTTCTTGAGGTCATTTGGAGTGTGCATGGATTAGCTTGGGTTGACGTGGGTTGCGTTCGTGCGGCACTCCAAGGTCATCAAGTTGCAAATTGAGCACGGAATTTACAGATCACGTCATAATTTTGAATAGCAGAGTTCTATATAGTCCATACACACACACACTAGGTAAATTTGCCCGTACGTTGCTACGGGCCAATAAAATATTGATATATCTTAACGTATTTTATAAAGTGTGATCCGAGTAACCGTCATTATCCTTTTACTCCTCCGCCATTTTGGCATTGCTCGTCGTTGTCAGGCACCTAGTATGTAACATACATTTTAACGTTTGCGATGACTAATGTTGAGATTGAAATTTAAAGTTGAATAAGAGAACTTCGGAAACCCTCACTATAGAAAAAGCGAAGTACATAAATAGGCAATGTTCTTTTATCTAAGCTCTCTTCAACGGGTCACAATAAGAAACATGCCATTCCAATTTGGATCTAATTGTTGAAAAGATCTTTCAGCATTGCTCTTCTTCATCTTCTAGGTGAACATCCATTAGGAATCAATTCCATCATACTCGTCTCCAATGGAAAAATACAAATCCAAAATAACTTCTAACTTACTAATATGGATCACCCATTGACATCAGGTCCAGACACGTAACAATCAAAAGAATTAGGACCACCAGAAGCAATCTTATACATGCATCCTGTTTGGAATTTCATCAAACACCTAGCCAGCATGTCGAATAGAAATCTGCAGAAACAACGCAAGGGAGAGCTGGTGTTCTTGAAATAGCAATTTTGATCGCCACATTGGTCTGAAAACTGTGCCAGCACACAGAAGAAAGGACAGCATACTCACTCACTCTGTTGCTCGATTATGTATACTGAAATCATGCATGATGCTTCACTGACTTAGCAAAGAACTGAATCAAAAGTTGCAGAGAATTAAATCCAAATGTGTTGAACCTTCACAAACTAAATAAATCCTAAAATTCGTGCACGGCTGCTGAAGAGGTTGCAAAAGTGGTGCTAAGAAGGAAGGAAAGAGCCTGCAGCTGCAGTAGGAGGAAGGCGTATCGGCCCTAAACGAAGGACTGCAGGTCTGCATGTTCGTCATCCGACGTCTCGTCCTGTCGTCCGTCCATCCGTCGCCGCAATAGATTCCAAGTCAGCGGGCAGTTCGATCCTGACTCGCAACAAACCGATGCATCCGTTTTTAACTAACTCCGACGGGAGGTGCTTGCTGCCGACGGCGACCGTCTCGTCTTGTCGTTCGTCCGTTGCCTCAATTGATTTCCAGTCAGCGAGCAGTTCGATCCCGACTCGCAATAAACCGATGCGTCCGTTTTCAACTCCGAAGGGAGGTCCTTGGCGCCGACGGCACCACCGGACGCCTTGGCAAAGGAGCAAGCGCGTGAGACGCGTCACCGCCGACGAAGACGAAGAACATCAAGGCGGAGAGGATAGCGCGCGTGGGAGCGAAAAAACAAAAAGAAACGGGCCACGGGCCGTGGAGGAGACAGCGATCAGTTCGGCCCACGAAATAAAATACGGCCCAAGCTCAAAACGGATCAAAAAATCAATTCTTACTTTAGAAATAGGTAAAGATATACGTATCTAGAAAAGTTAAAATGACCTCTAATTTGAAACGAAGAGGATAAGATCATCTATATATTAGGATCCAGATGAACTGCTCACTCGCTGAAATGCATGGCGATGCTAGCTAGCAACCTCTCTCTTAATATCTACCGCACACTACTTCTTCTTCTTCTTCTTCTTCTTCTTCTTCTTCTTCTTCTTCTTCTTCTTCTTCTTCTTCTTCTTCTTCTTCTTCTTCACCTTTGCACTGCAGATTTGGATAATGGTGCAGGAAACCGAGCTGAGCAAGCACGCAAACTCGATTGACCTTCCCTTTCATTTTCTTTCTTTATCCCGGCCCCTGCATGCTGCCGGGTTACTCAAAGCAGGCGCGCGCCCAGTTTTTCGTTTGTGGATTAGTGGTCCTCGTTACACGAGACGTTCCTTTCTCAACCGCAACTCTCTCTCTCTCTTTATTTGCGTGCTGAATAGTGAATGCTGATGCTGAAAGGAAAAAAAACACAAATATCTGAAAGAAAAAAAACGGAAACGATCCAAGTTTCGAGTCACTCGTACTCCACTTTTATTTATACTGATCGACAACCAGATGCATTCTGCATTCATGCATGCATCCATAATGCCCTACAAATATCTGTATGTGCACGGGATACATGCATGCATGTACCGTCAGAAACTAAAGCCAGCTCGCTCCCTGTCCCCTGATGATAAGCGGCAATTAGTAGCATGCAACGCACGGCAGCAGCTGCGTTCCTAGATCTCCCGGATCTTAAAACGGCCCATCATCACCTCACATCTTAGGCCAGTAGTGTCAATGAGAGTTTTATGATATAAAATTCTATACCACATCGTCAATTTTGCTGACATAGCGAGAAGAGAGAAGGAGTAAATTTTATGAAATGTGAAAGACCATAAAACTCATTTGGTATAGGTACCTAGTTCCCCGTCTAGGCAATGCACTGAGACTGGCCTTGATACACGCCCATGTTAACAACGAACTTAGTTAAGGCCCATGATTCACGGGCGCTAATAACATGCGTGGGCGGCGGATGATGACGCTCTGGACGGACACAAATAAAATAAGCGGTCGTCGTTGTGAACTGCCAGCCAAGAGATCGAATATACGGACGGTTGGCGATGAGGCGATCCATCGGACGTTGCTGCTTGCTGCTGCACTCGACGAGAAGCAAGTGTTGGCGAGCATGCCACGCGCTAGCTGCGCACAACGCACGCCGTCCGCTCGCTCCGCATGCATCGCGCCCAGGCATGCATAGCGCTAGCAGTTAGATCTCCTTGTACCTGTATAAATGTACAACTACGATGATCAATGCAATTCGCTGTTCATCCACCTCGAGTTCTTACTCTCTTCATGGTATCAGTGGCCGACGAATCCGACCTCTCCAATCCATTCGCGTCCATCCCCGATTCCGCTGCCATGGCCTCTCCAACCCACTCCTCTGATTCCTCTACCTCCGCCGCCGCTGCGCCCGCCTCCGTCGTGCAAAATGTGAACATCAAGTCCCATGTGCCGGTGATGCTCGACGTGAACGAGCCGAATTACAACCAGTGGAGGTGTTTCTTCGACTCTGTGTTGGGCAAATTCGGCCTGGAGGTTCATGTCCTCTCGCCGCCGGGACTCGCCGCGCGCTACGCCGACTGGAAGCAGAACGACCACAGCGTCGTCAATAGGCTGTACACTACGATGAACAAGCCCGTCTTCGACAGCGTCTACGGGCCGCGCGCGTCCGCCTTCCGCAGCTGGTCGGATGTCGAGGGCCTCTTCCACCTCGAGTTCTTACTCTCTTCAGCAAGTGCACGTGATGTGAACGTGACGCACGGGGCCGGCGATGCGACGCCATCGATGTGGTGCATTGTCCTGTCCGCGCGCGCGCGTGTGTGCATGTCTGCTGCATGCGTTCCTTTGACTACTACTCGCTTGGTTCCACATGATTTGGTTCCAGGGGCGAGAGCCACACAATAGCATTGCATTGCACCTCTCTCTCTCTCTCTCTCTCTCTCTCTCTCTCTCTCTCTCTCTCTCTCTCTCTCTCTCTCTCTCTCTCTCTCTCTCTCTCTCTCTCTCTCATATCTCCCCCGGCCATTATCGTCTACTTGCATTGGGTACAGCAGGTGCACGGGCAGTGTCACATCGATCTCACGTTGCAACCTGCGAGAGCGGCGGTGTTGCTGGCCACACGTTTAGAGTCCCGTCGTACGGCAGGCGTTAACCTGCATGAAAGTTTGCAGCCAGGAGACATACATCATGCTCTCGCGTCAGTTAATAAGCCAATAATCCGTGCTGAAATATATATCATCGCAGAAGATATTTGTTGACGGGGTAACGCCAACATGACCCACTACGTACGTACATAGCTCCAGCCAATGACAACATTACAAAGTACTATTATCATCTTTATGTTTCTTTTGGAACGAACTCGCAGAAGAGCTGCCTATTATTGTATTAATTAGCTAAAGAGAGAAAAAAAGCCGGTCAGCCATAGTTCGAATAATCCTACAATCATCCTTATAGGCCTTCACCTAAAGATAGATACAAAGTACGAGCAAACTCAATCCCACCCTCTGTAAGAGGGTAACCACTGTTTATATAGATCAAGTCTAGCTATTATAGCGTTTTTTACGTATGTCAAGATATGAAACTGATTAACCACTGTTTGGTAGGTAGATTTCGGCCGGTTCAATAGTATTCTGTGAGAGTGAATAAGCTGAAAGAAGTCGAAAGCAGACAAGCCAAACAGTATATTTTAATTTACAGCCGCGTATCATCTACCGTCCCTTCCGGTCCCACTCCTATACTAGGGCATGCCGCTTTCTCTCGCCTTCTTCATTTCCCTCTTTCTCTCGTGACAGCCGTCTTTTTCTGCGACCCACAAACAACCAAAGTAAAATAACCTATTCATGACCCGAGGCTTCAGGTTTCTTTTCCTTTTTTTGCTCCGATCCGGCCCACTTATTTCTTCGGTGCATCCATCCAGTTGAAAAATCTGGCTGGACACTTGCATGCTGACCTGGCTGTCCATGCTGCCAATGTAGTAGCTACAGGTACATATATTCTGAACGTTCGAGTTTCTTTTGGTCCTGAAAGATCTTAATTACACTGGCGTTGCTATCTATTCCAAGTGCATTTATGTTTCTACGACCTACTCTTTCAAAGACTCGTTCTTATATATCTGCTCATGCAACAATGAGGCGCAGGTCTTGACTTCACCACGTATGTACTAAAATTTTCATGTACGATTCTAACATCATATTAGTTGACTATTAATGGAAATTGTGTACATCATATCAACCATAAGCTATATGCTCAGGTCCCGTACGTTACACTGGAAATAATTGAGATGAATTCCAGCTTTAGTTAATATTTCAATTACCTAAGAAATAATAAGCTAAAAAAATCCATGAGTCTATATATATTCTCAATTGGATGAATTGCAGCTTTAGATAATAATATTATGCAATTTACATATATATTTGAAAGGTATGCAAAGTGCAGTTCTATTTTAGTTAATTATATCACCATACATTTTACTGCATTTTTTTAAAACATTACAGATCCATGCTTTTCATTTTTTCCCTCAAGGTTGCAAAGATCGGGTTCCTCTGAAGGAAAGGAGAAGGAAGAAAAAACAAATACTTGTATAATGTAAGGTCTGGCACCGTCCACGCATCCACATCACACGCATAGTTTCTCGTACTATTACGCCAGTATAAACATATATACATGTAGTAGACGTTGCTTAGTTAGGAGACTTGCATTACATATATGCATTTTACTATGTGTGATTCAAGAACAAACAAAAGCAACAATATTATTTTTGTGTAACCTTTCTTTATCACCATGATGTGTACGGGGATTAACATAAGCAATGCCACCAGCTAACTAGTCAACTCTAGCTTGTATAGGGATGAGTGGATTCAAGGATAAAAGATTAGCAAATGGTTCAATAGTTTACTTGAGATATATGCAGCAGGATAAACGGGAAGGCAACTTGTCTCCATCTGAACATGCATCTAGCCACTTAGTGGGTTTTGGTGAATTGAATGACACCACGATTAAAGAACTAATGATCTTGTTAAGTGTATGAGCAAGAATTGATTATCATATCAATGAATTACATGTGATAAAAAATATTGAAAGCAAAGATAAATGGCTCATATGACAAGACTTGTGACCAAGTCATGATTAAAGTGACGATATTGACAAGCATGAGTATCACATGGGTTGAGTCATGTGTTTGATGATAACAAGTTATTCTCGTATCCAAATGAAGCTTGTTGACAAGGTCATAGCACTAGAAAGGAATATCTTGTGAAGAAATGAATAATTCATCAATAGAAGATACAAGTTGAAAAGAATTATGAAGATTGGTTTTCATTGATGTTTTAGTTGTGATACAAACTACTTGAAGCTCTATATGGCGCAAGGATGAAGAGTTGGAATTTGAGATAGTGTTTCGAGGGACTAAGCTTGGAGAAGGACAATGGGTTGCGCCGAGGAACCAACGCTAGGGTGAAGAAACTTTTCTTAAATTCAACTTGATGAATCTTGGTCATATATGGTGTTCATAACAGCGAGTATCAATCTTTAAATAATCATATTGTGAAGATGGTAATTTGAACTATAAGAGGATTTCATTCAAAGACAAAGGTTCAAAGTCACTAGCTCAAAGAAGTTGTGCTCAAAATAAATAGATAAAAAGTGACTGCACTCCTCAGATTGCGAATCATCAAGGCACAGCATGAGAAACAATAAGGAAGCTCATGCGGTTGAAATATTCTTTGTATTTAACCTTGAGTATAAGTATGTCGTACTATCAAGAGGGATGCATCACATTGTGCTTTGGTTTAGTCTCAGTGCTCAAGTAACCTAAGTAAGTTGAGAGAGACACATAAAGCCTCACGTGCACGTTTATCTGATCTGCTAGGGGCAATCCGGAAGTTCTGGATTTGGTACATGTGACACTAACGGCTAGTAGGTTTGAAAATCCGGAGGTTCCGGATATTGGGATCCGGAAGTTTTGGATTCTAACTGTCACATAACGGCTAGTTTCTTTGGACCCAACTATTCATATCCTTGAGCCCCCTTCTTGGTGGGCTGCTGTTCCAGGCACTTTTAGAAGCTTGCTAGTCTTCCTAAGAAATCTTGGTAGCCAAATTGAGCTCTCTCCAACCTCTCTTTGTGAGATTATGTGATACATGTAATATCCTTGAGTTGGGTTTGAGAGAGTGATTGATTGAGAGCACTAAAGAGCACAACAAACCTTGAGCACCTGAGATTGGCCGAAATCGTGTGACTCGCATTTGTTACTCTTGGAGCTTTGGCTCCTACACGGCTAGGTGTTGCCCGGTGAGCTCCCAATCGTGTGAAGAGTCACGGGAAGTTTGTGCAGATCGTGCTTCACCTCCGCAAGAGAAGAAGCAAACTTAGTGAAGTGGGTAAGTGATTGGAAGAAGACCCAACTCGGTGGAAGTGAGGTGAAATAAACTCACATTCCTAAAAAGCTCCTCAACGGAGAGTAGGATTCACTGTGCTTTGGTAGCAGCCGTGGTAGGAATCCGAACTTCGGTAAAATAAATTATTATGTCACCCTTGTTCTATTTATATATTTATGATTTGGTTGATCTACTTTGTTGCTAGTGCTTTTGTGTGTAGGGATTTTATGAATCTGCTCAAGAAGCTTTACATAACCTTCTCTACAACTGGGGTTGAACTTGTATTCATTTACTCGCACTTGATTATGAAGTTCTGAGTTGTAAAATTTGGAAGTTCTGAGTTCACCTGCTGTCTTGCTCAAATCCGGAAGTTCCGGGTTTGACAGACAGTGAATTTAATCCGCTGTATTTGAGTGAAAATTTGTAGGTGCGTCTATTCATCCCCCTCTAGGCGACATCACGATCCTTTCACCATCCCTTTAATTTTTTGCTTCTGTTAATCTTGTGTGGTCTCGTATGTTGGCAGGGCCCATCCCTTTTTCTTATATATATTATCTGATATATAGGCAAGAGGGGTATGATCTGTCTGTTGCGATTTAGCTTGATGACATGGACATGTGTGTCTCCTGAATATTCAAAAGAGTGTGATGAATATTCAAAAGAGTGTGACAGAGAAAAAAATCAAAATAAATTAAAGGGCCGGTGATAGTTGTTGTTGGTCAGTAAGCTAAGTTTTGCTACGAAATTTGATAGTATTAAACTGATCACTACTATTGGTAATAGATCCAATGATTGAATTGCACAGGTGCCTGATAATATCATGAAGATTCTTTTGATCTCCATTTTTTTAGAACTTAATAACATGCTCTCCAATGATGTGTATTCGCTCAACTTTCAATAGTCTTTCAAACTTCGTAGCCAAATAATGATGATGATATGCAGGTTTCAAATTTCTTGCTGGAGCAAAGCACTTAGCTAGATTAGTGAGCAAAGTTTAAATGTTGAGCGCAAAGTCTTGGCTTCTCTTTTCTTGTGGATTGAGTAGGCGGCATCCTGTGTGTGTCGTGTTGTATCTTTAGCCTTCTTTAGCATTCCTCCTAATTAATATAACAAGCATCTCTCCTGCGAGTTCGTTTTAAAAAAAAGATGATATGCAGGTTTCTCCAACAACAACATTACGACTATCAACAAAAGAAATACAGCAAAGAACAGACACTATTTTGGTTATGCACTTTAGTGTTGGCTCATTATTGATCCTTCTTCAGTGAAGGGCAAAGGATTGTATTTTGCTTCAAAAGTGATCACGCCTCGTATATAAGGGAGGCACTTAACTCTATCACTTTGTATATATATGATGCCAAACTTGTTGGCCTCACCTGGCTGCTAAAAAACCATCATGTGTCCTTGTCGATCAACGACTTATGTCATCAGAACTGACCTACCTTGCCACCTCACCGTTTAGTTTGGCCATACACATGCATGCATCTAACCAAAATAAATTGCATGTTGGCCCAAAAGCTAAAAGCAAAATATTTATACATACAGTACACTTGTATATATTGTAAGAAAAAGGCCATGGAAAGATCAACTAACGCATTTGCCAGAGAGGAAACACATTTTTCTTATCAAGATCTAGAATTTAAAATAATGGTACTCGCTCCCAAGGTGATGATGCAAAACTCATCCTTTTTAGCCGCCCTCTATCGAAGTATCTCTAGAAATGTACATTTAGTCGCTATGCATGTTTTGATGATTTAATGGATATTTTTATAAACCCTCGCACACTTACCTTTATGGATATTTTTGCTTGTAGAATAGTTCGACACGATGATACAAGCCCCCCATGAAAAATGATTTCCCATCACTTTATATGTTTGGCAACGGAGCTATACCCTAAAAGGTAACTCAATTTTTGTGGTGCACTGTATCTCCGTGTACCTTCCCTACCACACCAATTATCACTCTGCTTTTGTTGCAAATCACCATGCCTCCCATGCTCATCAATAACCAAAGCTTTTTCTCTCCTCCCGTACCATAAACTAAAAGCATCACACAAAACTTAGGACGGTGCATCACAGATGGTGAGATCTTGTTGGAGGGATAAACAAAGCTGCAGAGTGATACAGGTGGCGATTAGAAAAATGCAAGTGAGGGCCCCCGTATGGATGGAGGGCATGTGCACAGTGCAGAGGCCGGAGAGAGAGAGAGAGAGAGGGGCAGCGCGCACGGCTCCCGCTGGCCGTCCATTGGGCGCCGATCGGACGTGCGCGCGAGCCCATCCGCGCCGGCCGCGTGGAGGGCCTCCTCCCCTCTCGCCACTGCTACAAGTGTACGAACCCGGTCTATACACCCAACATCAGCGGCCACGATGATCCGGCGTTGACCTGAGCGAGCGAAATGTGGTCTGGAGGTTTGGAGATAGCTTGCTTGGCAGTCATGATTGACTTGATAACGGTTAAATTAAGGGGCTGATCTTTAATCTTTATAATTAATCCTAAGTCAACTCTACTTTTATACCATTGGATGTGGATTTACCTATGCTCCCCAAAATCTCATGCACATTTGCTTCCATGGCAACACTGATCGATCTCTAGTGCGTGCGTGTTGCACCTCTGCATCTCCATGCTATCTTATAGCCAAGCTTCTTCTTGTTATAGTTTGTATCAGTGGTTGTGTAGCAGATGACACAACTATCCCAAGCTAATATATCGTGATTGCGTAGTCCATTATGTTTAAATGCAATATCATTAATTCGAAAATTTACTAATAAGGTGATTGATTCAGCTTTTCTAAACAAATGTCAAGTCACACATTTTTAGCAAAAAAGTTGTGAGACCAAATCAGCCACAATTAATCAAGAAAGTTTTACGCACAAAAAGTTTGCCTGCAAAAAATAAAATGGAGACGCCAAAGAGTAAAACGATGTAATGTTTAACATGTGTGGTTAGCAGTTACTGTGCTAAAGACAAGCTCGGTGCTGCCTTTTTGGCATAGTTTCATCAGCTCCAAGAATTCTTCGAGATGGATATTGTTCCTAGCTCCAAGTTTCTATGGAGTTGGAGCTTGGGCTATATTGAGACAACTTATCTGAACTCTTTTGATTTGAATTTAGACTAAAAATGTATCTTAACCTACTTTGTTTTAATTTATAAACTTTATAAAGAACTTGGAGATAGGGCTTGAGTTGTGCCAGGGCTGATTCAACTTTTCTCAATCAGTATCAGTCACACTTTTTTTTGCACGACAAAATATAAATGAGACCAAATCAGCCTTGATTAATCATGAAATTTTTACCCAAGAAATATTGCCTATATTAAATGAAGTGAGATGCCAAATAGTAAGTTGATGTAGCATTAAACATATGTATTTACACTATTGGAGAGAAGCATGTCCCGTGGTGCGAAGTCAAAACAACTAATGATAAATTTTACGTGAAAGTAGTGAAATATTGGAAAGCTATAAAAAGGTTAGACATGTATTAGCAGTTTTGCACGGGGTCTAGTAGAAACCTATCTTGATCACGAACCAAGTAATCAAAAGTGGCAAGCATTACTGTCAACACAATCAAAAGGATGCCAGCTTGACACTTTCATGTTATCCTAAACAGTGAAAGCAACCAGCACTATGCAATCATGTTGCGATTTTATTATACTTAATTATTCGCATAATCTCTCCAGCACTTTTCAAACTGTTTCATCAATATCTCTGTTTAGATTAACCAAACCTTCTACTATATCTTCCACCTTTATCCGTCTTTTTTATATTTCTAAATTTGAAAAGGCAAATTCAAATGAATAAATGACAAAACCACCCAAAAAAGAGGAAGCATATATTTTCTCAAATGAGGGCTAGTCCATAGACCCAGTCTTGTCACCCGTGACAGCAGGAGACACTGCACAGTAAGCGCAGAATCTTCCCAAAAAATATAAATAAAAAATCACAAAGAAGCCAAGACGGAAGGAAAAAAAATAGGAAAAAATACAGAAGAAAAAGAGCTGAGAGCAAGCTTTAGCTGAAGGCCTCAGCAGGTGCTCGTTCCCCCTCTCTTCTTCCTCAGATAAGGAGGCCCCAGGCCAGGGAAAAAGCTGCGATTTTTTCCTTAATCAGTTCGAGCGCTCAGCCGCCTACCAGGAGCAGCAGGAGGTATGATTCTCGCATTGCTCGTCCCCCGCGATTTTTGCTGTTTTTTCGAGCTCCTCTTGCGAGTTTTCTCCGGTTGGAATCGAAGGGTTGCAGTCGAACGCGAGTACTAGCAAGTCCCTTCGATTGCTAGGGGATTTCTGAGTGGATCCCGCTGGGCTGCTTCGTCCTCGCCGCCGATTCGCGGGAGGAAGCAGGTCCTTTGGGAGCGATCTCACTGTTTTTTTTTTGCCCTCCCCACCAAAGATCAGAATCAGATCCCTAGACGAGCTGTGCCGCCCTCTTTTCTGTAAATCTCCTGCCTTTTTGGTTATGTTTTGATTTGCGAGTGCTTGCTGTTTACTGCGGCTGCTTCTCTCTCTTCTCCTTGTTTTGGAGCTTTCTCGGATTTCGTCAATTTGCGAGATGAGCTCGTGAAGCCTATGGCTGTGGAAGAACAGGAACGGATCAATTTTGCGCTTGGGCTAGGGAAAGTCTGCGAAAAAAGTTTTGGCTTAAAGATGGAAAGCTTTTGGGGATTTCTCCGATGCGAAATAAATGCATTTTTGGATGTAATTGATTGATTTGGTTGACCCTGGGCTACAAAGTGTTCTTGGTTTGCCGGTTTTATGCTCTGGTTGCTTCTGCAACTGCAGCTCCCCCCTTTTCTTCCCCCCTCGAATTTGGTCCTATAAATGTTTGTTCTTTTGGCGTGAAGGATTTCGGTTTTTTGTTGCTGATTGGGTTGTTTTTGATCTATCTGCAGGTGGACAGGCTAGGTTTAATTTCTTCCTTGGGCACAAAGGTCCATAACTATCTTGGTAAAAATCCAATCTTTATTTGTACTGTTTTCTTCCTAGGAAAACCTCCTTCGTGGGGTGCATAAACTGCCCGGTCAGGAGGAGTACACGCCGCCTTTTCCGGAGAAGGAAACTGGGAAGTGGGACTACTGTCCGTCTCTGCCACGACCCTTGTCAAGAACGTTGCTCACTTGCCATGAAGCTGCATGAACTGGAGACACCTGAATCCTGTGGATTCCTATGCAAATGATTAGATCAGTGGTGTCAGTTTTTGGGGGTTCGATCAGATGTTGTATGAATAATAGCAGGATTGTTTGAGAGACCAGAGTTGGCGTACAGTTTGCTTCTCTGTTTACTGGTACGGTTTCCTACTGATCTGCGGTTCCGCAGGAAGGCATTCTTTTTGCCGTGCCATGGATGCCACGAATGTTCTGCAGGGTGTGGGATCTATGGATGCCAGAGGCGGTGTGCCTAATCTTTTCCATGCCCTTGGACCAGCACTCCTGATATCAATGGGGTACATTGATCTCGGGAAGTGGGTGGCAGCAGTGGAAGCTGGTTCTCGGTTCGGATTTGACCTTGTGCTGCTGGCTCTCATTTTCAACTTCACTGCAATTGTATGCCAGTACCTTGCTGCTTGCATTGGCATGGTCACAGGGAAGAATCTTGCAGAGGTATAGGTTTACCTGTGTTGTTCCTTGGTTTTGCTGACGTTCTGTTGAGATGTAGTTCAGTTGACATTTGTTTCCATTTCACAATGCTCATGGTGGTTTCATATCCAACTGAAGCTGAAGGAATTGAGAACAGTAGAGTGTAGGGACCACTTAGTAGATGCAGTTTGTTAGTAAATAAAATGGGTCAACGCGATACTAAGTGAAAGAATGCTTTTCTCTTTATTATAATGCAATTTTAGCACTGGATGTCAGAGCCTTTTTTTTTTGTTTTTTTGGGGGGAATGATGGAAAATGAACTTTAGCTCATCTTAGGGTTCTTTCTGTAGCTTCCACTTTAACAATGGACAGAAAAAATAAATATAAAGCTTTCCTTGTAAATTTCCTTGCTTTGTCGATTTTTTTTAACTTGCTCATGATATTGCTTTGAAGTTGCTAACGTTTCCATGCTTTTGACATGAAACAAAGATATGCCACCAAGAATACAACAAGCAATCATGTATCTTCTTGGGTGTTCAAGCTGGATTGTCATTGCTGACATCAGAGCTGACTATGGTATCTACACACTTCCTTGGATGTCTCCCTCATCTTGGATGTTTTCCCGGCCTTTTAGGCATTGTTACATGCATTCTACATTGGCAAAAATATTTAGCAAGTAGTTTAGAGTTTTGAACCTGCTATTCTGATGGCTATATCTGGAATTTTCAGATATTTGGCATTGCACTTGGATTCAACCTCCTCTTTGAATATGATGATCTCATCACAGGGATATGCTTTGCAACAGTTGTACCTAATCTGCTGCCATATGCTATATCCCACCTGGTAAAATTACTACTTCAACAAAGATACTTGCACAAAATTGTAATATGCTGATGCGACTATATGTTGCTGGTTACTCATCCTTTACGTCTACTCTAGGGAAAGAAGATGGCAGGGACAGTAAATGCCTGCATAGCAGGATTTGCACTTCTTTGTTATGTGCTTGGCCTATTGGTTAGCCAACCACAAATTCCTCTCACGGTGAACGTAATATTTCCCAAGCTGAGTGGTGAAAGTGCTTACTCTCTGATGGCCCTTCTTGGTGCAAACATAATGGCGCACAACTTTTACATTCATTCATCAGTTGTTCAGGTAAATTGTTTGATTAGTACTCTTGGACTTATAATTTAGTAGACATGGGCTTGTCAGAATTGGTTGAAACCTAACAGTGACACGTATTTCGATTTCAGTTTGTTGTTTATATGAGTTTTGGAAACAACTAAGTGTCAGGCTGTTAGCAAGGAGCTTACTATTATAGTTATTAGACTTCTACTCATTCCACTTTAATATTGAATACAACTCGTAAAGACGTAAACTATATTTATGTACTTTACCAATTTGATGAATTGTGGCTACACTGCATCCAAATGAAACCAGATGTGAAAACACATGTTTCAATTGTTTTCATAATTTTGTATAGTTGCTCACTATGGGATGCACAATTTGTTTGTACACATTTTCCTCAACTTTTAGCAAGTTTTGATAATTCGTGGAATTATGTGTCTTGTTTTAGGCTTGGTAGCATATTACCCAACATCGAAATAGTGGCATATGTAACTTTTCACATTTTGCTCAGTGAATAATATTGCAAGTGCTTGGAATGAAAGTAGCAGCAAATTGCACACTTGTGGTATTTGTTCAATCGTCTTCAGTTTCTATTTGTATTCTTAACCAAGAAACATTGTATTTGCAGGGTCCGAAAAGGTCGTCTGCAGTTGGTCTTGGTGCCTTATTTCATGACCATCTTTTTTCGATCTTATTTATTTTTACTGGGATCTTTCTGGTGAATTATGTTCTAATGAACTCTGCGGCAGCTGAATCCACTAATACTCTTCTCTTTACTTTTCAAGATGTTGTGGAGCTAATGAACCAGGTTAGAGCCTACATTTCTTACTTGTGTACCTGTGCTAAGTTTCTGCTGAAAATCTTATTTAGAAGCAATCCTCCTGTGCTTTAGAGCTGAACTTTTGATTATTTTGCAGATATTTGTAAACCCTCTGGCACCAACAATATTTTTAGTGGTTCTTCTCTTCTCCAGCCACATCATCTCATTGACATCTGCTATTGGTAGCCAAGTGATTTCACAGCATTTGTTTGGTCTAGACATTCCACTGTCAGGGCATCATCTCTTACTGAAGGGTTTTGCCATAGTTCTTACTCTGTACTGGGCAAAAGTTGCAGGCGCTGAAGGGATATACCAATTGTTGATTATATGCCAGATTATTCAGGCCATGCTCCTTCCATCATCAGTCATCCCACTTTTTCGTGTTGCTTCATCAAGAGCAATAATGGGTGCCCATAGAGTGTCTTTGCATCTGGAGATACTGGCTTTTCTTGCATTTCTCCTTATGCTATTTTCAAATATCATATTTGTGGCAGAAATGCTGTTTGGTGACAGTGGCTGGATGAACAATCTGAAAGGATATACTGGAAGCCCTGTGGTGCTCCCACATACAGTTTTCATTCTAGTCGCATGTATATCTGTTGCTTTTTCGCTGTACCTGGCTGTTACACCGTTAAAATCTGGAAGTAATAAAGCTGAATCGCAGGAATGGTCTGTACATTCTCAGAGAGAGCTCTTGGGTACTCCTCAAGGAAGGGAACAGGATAAAGTGGACAATGTTATGTATGAGGAAGATCAGAGATCAGATGTTGATCCTTCTCCCAGGGATCTGGTGGACAACCATTCACAAACAGCCATGGAATATATTGATACCTCTGACACTGCTGTTGAATCTGATCACGACTCTCAACAGTCTACTGCTTATGCACCCACTGTTCCAGAAACCTGTCCGTCCCCATCATACACTCCTGAGGAGTCAAAATCTGTTGTTGCAGTCAACTGGCCGGAGCCTTTGGAGAAGGTTTCTGCCTCTACTGTGATAGAGGAAAGTACAATAGAAAGTGTGGACTCTAGAAGCACGACCGAAAGGGATGTTTTAGTAGAAACAGATGTTCTTGCGGACAAGGATAAGGAATATCTAAATGTTATGGAGTCTGAGAAGTCAGTTGTTGGTAGCACCCATTCTTGTGTGTCTGATGATGGCCCTCCATCCCTTACCTTCATCAGGGGGAAAGGTTCAGATGCAGGCAATGGCAATGGGAGTCTCTCGAGGTTATCTGGTCTGGGTCGTGCAGCAAGGAGGCAGCTAGCAGCCATACTTGATGAGTTCTGGGGGCATCTCTTTGATTACCATGGTAAGCTCACTCAAGAAGCTAGCACTAAAAAGTTTGATATCTTACTTGGGCTAGGCCTTAGAACACCTAGCTCAGCTGCAAGAACAGATAAACAAGCTATTGAAATTCCCAAGAGCCCTATGGTGAGAGACACAATGCGAGGGTCAGCTTTCTTGTCAAACTCAGTGGACCTGATGTCCCCTAAGAATGATATGTCGAACTTGGAACTTACATATGGGCTTCAGAGGGGCACAAGCATGGGATCATCAACCTGGTCTCAGGGTATGCAGCTACCAAATACACAGCTGCAGAGCTCAAGCAACAGCCTGCTTGAGCAGAGCGCAAGACTGAACTCGAATTTTGGTGCGCCATCTTACTCGGACAACAATCAGTTCTACCAGCCTGCAACAATTCACGGGTATCAGCTTTCGTCTTACTTGAAACAGATGAATGCCAGCCGAAATCCTTACTCTAGCACGCCAATGGACCCTCAGCGGCTTCCAAAATCATCCACACCTGCTGCGCCAACCTATGTTGATTCCATGATGCATTCTCGTAACCAGAATCTTCTTGCTTCACTGGGTGCTACTCCTTCACAGATTGCAGCGACATCCCGCATAGGTTCAATGATGACAGAAAGATCATATTATGATCCTTCTGTTGATGGGAGTGAAAGTGCTGGCTCATCTGCTTACTCAAAGAAGTACCACAGCTCACCTGATATATCTGCAATAATTGCTGCAAGCAGAACTGCACTGTTGAATGAAGCAAAGTTGGGTGGTGCCATTGGACCCCAGTCATACCTTAGTAGGCTGGCATCAGAAAGATCACAATATGCAAACTCAATAGCCCGTCCTGCAGCTCCCCTAGCATTCGATGAGCTTTCACCTCCTAAACTCCAAAGTGATATCTTCTCAGCGCAGTCAAGTATGAGCCCTAGTGCTAGATCCCTATGGGCTAAGCAACCATTTGAGCAATTGTTTGGCATGTCAAGTGCAGAGCTCAGTAAAGGTGACTTTAATCTTTCTGGCAGATCAGGTGGCATGGCCAAGGATGATTTTTCTTATAAGGAGTCTGAGATGAAGCTTCTTCAGTCCCTCAGGTTCTGCATTATGAAGCTCCTGAAGCTAGAGGGGTCAGGGTGGCTGTTTAAGCAAAGTGGTGGCTGTGATGAAGATCTAATTGATCACGTTGCTGCAGCAGAGAGGCTATTGCTGCAAGGAACTACTGAGAATCAACTGCTTCATGGTGATCTTCAGCAACCATCTTCTGATCAGGCGGACATTCAGTACATCCGCACATTGCCCAACTGTGGAGAGGACTGCGTTTGGCGCGCTTCCCTTGTTGTTAGCTTTGGTGTCTGGTGCATCCGCCGAGTACTAGACATGTCTCTAGTGGAAAGCAGGCCTGAACTTTGGGGCAAGTATACTTATGTACTTAACCGTCTTCAGGTGAGTTTGTTTTAGTCCCGAACTAATTTAACTTTATGCTCATTTTGTGTTCATAACGTGTGAGCTATTAATATGTAGTTCATAATTGCAAAAATTCATTTTTGCGTTTCTTTTCTCTTAATCTGATGCAGGGAATCCTAGACCCTGCTTTCTCCAAGCCTAGGAGTGCTCTGACCATATGTGCCTGCCTTCAGAAAGACATCAGAGTGCTCAACGGTCCGCTGCACAGTGGAGTATCAGCAATGGGTCCCATTCCCATGCCTATCCGGGGCACCTTCACAACTGCACCAGTGGTCCTGGAGATGATCAAGGATGTGGAGACAGCAGTATCAGGCCGCAAGGGCAGGAGTGGCACGGCAGCTGGAGACGTTGCCTTCCCCAAGGGGAAGGAGAACCTGGCTTCTGTACTCAAGCGGTACAAACGGAGGCTTGCCAGCAAGGGACAGTAAGGCGTTGGTCGACAGCTATTGCAATTTTAGGGAGTTTGACCATTGTTCTCCAGGGACGTGCCATCGGCCTCCTGGAGTCCTGGATTTTTTCGTTGCACAACGTTTGCAGGGACAGGTTGCCTGATGACCAATCCCTTCCAGCAAGTTCTTTTTGTTGTTTTTTTTCCTGGCATGTGATGTTGTATAAGGGTAACTACGTATGTGCACAAAAGGACCCCCAAAATGTACAAGGAAAGGAAATGTAGTCTGCTGATGCAGCATTGTAAAGTTCACTCTCTGCAGGTTAACCCTTTTTGGGGCCTTCAAATGTTAGTGCCCTATGTTATGCCCCCTGCAGAGAAGTTGCAAATACTGAACCAACTCACAAATTTGCAGCTGTCACGCAATCATTTTGTAATCTCCTTACATTTTGTTCAGAATTATTTCTTGTTTGCCCATTGTGTGATTTGCCATGAAAACCTGCCTTTTCCCGTCTCCGTGCACAAATCAGAAGAAACACACATGGGCACAACTATTTCTGAAGCCTCCGTGCGCGTCTCCGTCGCGAGCGCCGGCGGAGCTTGATCGCCCGGGCCCGGTCTGCTCTGCTCACTCGGCAGTCATGTGCCCAATCCACGCAGCCGGCAGCCCACGCTACAACGCAAGAGCAAGAGCTAGCCCAGTCTAGCCGGCCGCCGACCTCCGTCTCCGAGGCGCCGCCGCCGCGCGGGCAGCGTCTCCGGAGGAGCTTGGACCCTGAGCGGCGCGCGCGGGAGACGGAGGAATGGCTAGGCGGAGGCGAGCAAATCTTGACGAAGGCTCTCGCAGGACACATAGAGGCAGGGGGTAGCAGAGTTCGCCGCGGCAGCGCGGCCTCCGTCTGCTGCTCCGACGCTCACAAGAGTTCCAGTTTTCCTCTGATATGAGAAACTGGACCTGAAGCATCAAACGGCAAAGTGGTGTATGTACTCTCAGCTTGGTTGAAGAAGCAGAGCTCGGTACCTTATTTCTGCTCTTCTCCTGCCGAGCGACTTAGCTGTGTTCTTGTTGTTGCACGGAATGGGACAAAAGGTCTGCTTATGATGAATGGCTCCATCCTGTACTCTCTACTATTCCTATGAAGACAAGGTAACTAGTGGAACGATTCTTGAGGACATCAGAGGTCCAGATGCTCTGCAAGCGAACATCACATTTGCTGATGCTTCCCACTCTTATGTAATACTAGTTGCTATCCACATCACTCCCTTCCATCCTCATGCAATCCTTGCAGCACTTCCAGCATGACTATCATCCTTGTGCTCCAACTAGAGAGCTCTTGCTCTGCTGTGGATACAGCTTCTTACTTATATGCTCCAGAGGAGAATGGGAACACACACACACAAAAAAAACAAACCTTTCTGTGCAGAAGAGCAGGTCTGTCGCATTTGTGGTCAGAACTAAAGATGAGTTATCGACATTACTGCTCGACGCTGGTAGGGGTGGATAACGAGCTATCTTTGTCTAATTAAAGCCCACTTCGGTAACATGTTGGTGTAAAGGTTGAAGAGCTGAATATGAAGCTTGATGAGTATTTAGAAGAATATCGATGTCCTGATGAGACTTAGAATAGATTCTAAAATCCTAGGCCAAGCTTATGAGTTGGATAGCAAGTTCAACGTGCCCAAACCATAATAATTGTTCTATTTCTAATAACAGGAACGGACCAGCTTCTAGTTTTCCCCCTGCTTGTCTACTGATGCAACAGGTACCTTGAACTGAAATATGTGTTGCACCGACACTGATTTTCTGGTTTGGAACTGCTCCTTTTTATTTAGATGATACAGAGAACGAACATTCTTATTCTGAAAACAGGCAAGCTGAACTTAATACCTCCATCTCCGCTCACGGCTTCGATTTCCACTTTCCACTTGCCTTCATAAAAAGATAGATGAACAGATGGCTATGAACATGTGATCTACAACTAGGAGGCCTAAGCGTTCCAAGTGGTGACATTCTATTCCCTAATGCTTTCCAATCCTACAAAGTTGTTATCAAATGTCAATGGAACTGAAGAGCATGTCCAAACCAACCCAAACACAGATAGTAAGAGCACTTCAATAGGTTCGGTTGAGTATGTATGGCTATAATCATCTATCCAACTAGATAGCTTCCTCAAAGTCAAAGAGATAGTGTCTACCCAAGTTCGTGCTGTTGTTAGCTCTCTCGGTACTGCCTCCTCTGCTGTGGGTTCGATCTCTAATATTCCCCAGAGGAGGTGAGAAGACACACAAATAAGTAAGAACTTCTTGTGAGGTGTGATGCACTTATGGTCCATACTAAAGATTAGTAATTGCCATTTTGTCTTTGAATTCTCAGAACTAGGGATTCTAGAATTTTCTTTGAGGCATACATGATCAATATTGATGCTTTTTATTTGCTAGTTACTTGTACTATTGGTGGAAGAATGATGAAATTTTTATTTATGAAACCGTTTAAATGATTTGATTCCACGGAACTTGATGAATGTTAGAGTATCATGGATTCTTTTTGAGAACGTGTAGGGGAGACCTGTGTAGCTTTGAATTAAGAGAAGGAATGAATTAAGTTCAATGTAACAAGAGTTCTTCACTGGAAAGTTCAGGGCTACAAACTTGTAGTGTCATGCTACTGGAACAATCAAACAACCGATGGTTAAAGCATCGCTTCTGCTAAGGAGGATTGCAAGCTACATGCTCCCTTAGGTGGAGCGCACCAGTGTATCAGTTGTGCTATACCAGCAGCTAGCGTTGTGACCTGGTTGAAAGTCATCATGTTCCTCCCTCCTAGAGATACCTGGTTCATCTAGCATGAAGAGTGAGTTCAAATGTGTGGATAGATTACACAAGGAAATCCCGCAACTAATTTCTACTTTGTAATTCTCCCTACAGAAGTACAAAACAGGAGCTAAGTGGATAGCGGAAGCTATCGCGGAAGACTGAACAATTCATAAATTTGCTGCTATGTAATTCTCTCTATAAAGACATTTCAAAGACTGAACAACACACAAATTTGCCTGTTGAACAGCCTCCTTCGCTGCTGGATGGACACAAACCCACTCAGCAGCAAGAATTCTTCATTTCACTTGCAAAAGCCAGCATGTTTCACTAGTCTTACTCGTGCATTCTACATGCTTCCCTAGAAAGAGTGACTGATGAACACGGAACATCAGGCAGCACTAGTTGACCGGAGGCATATGTGCTTTGCAAGCTAGCATTCCGTTCCTCAATGCTTCCCAATCCCATGTCTTTTGTTATCTATGGGAATGTGTCACTTCCACACAAAAATGAGCGATAAATTTGTGCAGAAGAGTAGCTGCGTTGCATTTGGGACAGTTATTTCCATTTACCATTAGTACCTGTAAATTAGAAGACAAGAAGGATATAAATCCATACATATATAACATGCAAACAGACAGACTTTTTTTTTGTGAAAAACAGAAAAACGACATGCAAATCCCTCCCCTTCTCTCAGCTCCTTTTTCCGTTCAGTGTACACACTCACCATGCATTCTTCCGAGCTCATAATTAAATAGAATTGAAACCGTCGATATGGTTACAAGCAAATTGTGCACCAATTTATGTACATATCCAGATTCTGCTCATAATTAGAAAGAAAACAGAGTATGTCCATTAGATCATACTGCTCGTGACTTGTGAGCAGCTTAAGGTGGCAAGCGTCACGTCGGCTGGCCCTAGAGAAGAGCAAGTGCATTGCGGACGTGCTCTGCTTCCCATCACACTCGTGTTAAGAACATCTTTTTTTTGTCCACTCAGGAATAACATGAGCGTGGACAACAAGAGGACACTCGGTGTCATATAGTATTATAGTCTACTAGAACTGCTGATTCGTATTAGGTTATTTTTGTTGATGAAATTGTATTAGGTTATTCTAGGGAATTAAACGGTCTATTAATTTCTAATGTCCAAACCAGAAGTAAAATTAGAACAAAATGATGGGCTGTCCAATCTCTGTTCGTAAAGGATCGAGGACCCATTTCTTCCAGGTAAGTAGTACAAACAGGACAAGTTGAGGTCAGAAAAATGGTCTGCTCATGGCTCCGACTTGCACTTTCTACTCGCCTTTCTAAACACAGACCGGTACTTGTGGCACGCTGCTTCAGAAGAATTGAGGCGCAGATGCCTTGCAAGCCAACATTCTGTTCCGTAATGCTTCCCAATCCTATACTGTTGCCATCAAAGTTGAGACAACCAGATAGCTTCCTAAAACTAAAAGAGATGCTGCTAGTCTGCAATGTTCTTGTCGCTCTTTGTCATCCTTTAAGTGATCTACTCCGGATTCAGCCTCTTATTTGCCCCAGAGGAGGAATATAAGCCGCGAGGCTCTCTTAAGCCTCACGCATGGGATTAAAGAAGGCATCAACTTTTCACTAAATTACTAGAAAGATGGCGCGGCATTGCCGCGCCTGAGGGCCCCCTTTCTCGAACTTTTTGGTATTTACTTACATAAGTAGCAAACACAGGAACAATATTCAATGTTTGATCGTATTTGTATGTACTTGTATATGTTTACAATTACAGGCAGTAATGGCATGTACAACAGGCCGAGTAGATGGATGGGGATCAGGTTTATGTGGTATTGATATCATTTCTAGCACCTGGCAGTGTGTTATTGAACAGTTCACCATGGATATCTTCTTCAATCTTTGCACAACGTCACCTGTGCACATATAGTGATATAGTGCAAGTCAGGTCACATTATCGATCTCAGCACATTTCGTGACAACAGATAGGTACCTAATGAGGGTGAAAGGAAGATGAAAATAGCCATCAGCTACAGGAACAAAATGTTAGCGCGTCGCAATTTTTACAGTTGATCAATAGGCTAACCTGCATGCCATGCGAAGATGACAGCGGATGTAGGCGGGATGCCAAGGCCATATATAAAACCATGCGTGCTGGTGCTGCTTGCAGCTGCTGTGATCATGCTCAGCAGAGAGTACACGTCCCCTTCCATGCGCCATTGGGACTTTTAAACATCATCAAGCATAAGCTTCAGTTACATGCTTCCCTTCTTGGTTATTTTAAGTGTATCCCTATTGGATAAAAAGGGGAGCAACAATCATTAGCTGATAACTCTGCAACAGCTACTGCTTTATCGAAAGAAGGAACATTTAGCGATTGAGAAACCAGAGATAATTTACCAATACCACCCATTTTTTTCTTAAACTATTAGATTTTACTGGGTGTGCTGTTTGGTAGAATTATGCCCTACTTCAGAATATTGTGTTTCTGAGTTCAAAAAATGGGGAATAGGGAAGCTATGGGATGTGTCAAACTACTTCAGAACTGGGTGCACGGGTTTCTTGAAGCTATTTTAACGTTCAGTCAAAACAGTGGGTGTAGGATAGGTTTGTTCAAGGAGCTAACAGCTAATTGAAGATCACCGGATCTTGTATTCCATTACTGTTAGAAAAAGAGGGAACAAGTAATGAAAGCTCAAAGCGAAATGATCAGCTATCTATTTTGCTCCATAAGCTAATGAAAGCTCAAAATAAAATGGGAGCTTTGAATTTTTTTTACAATACAGACTACAGAAGTACAGAGTTAGCATTGTCACAATGAGATCTGGAAAGTGTTTACTTATAGTCTAACCTGAGCATGCATTTGTTCAGTAATTTGGTAGAACAGTGATACCTGATCAATTGAAGCGAAGCAGTTACCAAGGTTTCTAGGCATGAGCATAGAGATGGTAGAAATACTGAATCATGAATGGCCATATTGGTTCCCCTGTATGACCTGAATTTTATCGAGCAGTCAGCATGGAGGCATAGTCTCATATAAATTAAAATGACTTCTCTGTAGCAACACCTTCACCTCTTATATAGTTGTTGTCATTACCATGTGACTTCAGGGGCAACATCCATGGCCACATCATATCTGATGTAAAATTGACATTAACAAAAAGGTATGAAGGAAAAGGTATTAGTTGGGTTGATGAAACAGGAAGTGTATAGCATACAATATCTGTAAATTTAGTATACGTGGTAGCATGAATATTGTATATAACAAATTTATTGTATTCAACTTCCCATAACCCATAGAGTGATGATATTGAAAATTTTGATTGGAAATGCGTATTTCATACTATGTCTAATATTTCTTTGTACACAATATTAGTAGTTTGTTTCCGCATGTTCCATCCTCATTTTCGATCAATATTTTTAGGCCTTGTCTATCTTTTACTCTTGATACTGCAACATATAGTTGGCCATGTGTAAATACTGGTTTTCTTAGATATACTCCTACATTTGATAGTGTTTGCCCCTGGCTTTTATTTATTGTCATAGAATAGCAAACTTTTATTGGGAACTGTCGTCGACATAGAACAAATGGCCATCGTGAGCCCTGTGTCGTGAGATTTATTCTAGGTATGTATACCTTGTCGCCAATGTGTGTGCCTGTAATAATAACAGCCTCTATAACATTGTTGCCTAAGTTTGTTACTATTAATCTTGTGCCATTGCATAAACCTAGGCTTTGGTTCAGATTTCTTAACAGCATGATGGGAGCACCTATCTTGAATTTCAGTTTATGTGCAGGAAAGTTGTTTGCACTTAGGCTATTTAAATATTCAATGGGATAGAGTATATTTGCATCGTTACAAGTATCGGTACATTTAGATATTGAGTCAGCACTATAATATTCTTTGTCAATCGCTGGCACTAAATTAAGCATGTAATCATTTATTTCATCAACTATTTCATTTGTTGTTGCTAGTATTGCTCTATTTTTAAGATACTCAATATTGCTATAGTTTGATTTGAAGTCTGGAAATGTTGTATCTACCAATGTTTTTATGTTGTCGTCGTCTGTAGGTTTAACCAATAAATCATCAGGAATTTCAACAATATGGCAGTCTGGATCATCGTCCTCTTTAGACACAGAGTTGGTTTGGTCGTTTCCATTGCCTATGCTTAGTATCCAATTGTTGAAATCATCTAATTCTTTGTATTCATATGTATTAATAGCTATTTTTTTCAAACGCATATTTTCATGTAAGTATATCTTTTTTGTATGTCTACATAGGTATGATCGAAATATAGAGGCACTTATTATTTGTGCTTTTGTACCATTTTCTATAACTGGTAGTATCTGTTTTGGATCGCCTCCTAGTACAACTACTTTGCCTCCGAAAGGTATATTTTGCAGATTTTCTTCTTTTTCTGATAATATATCTCTTAGTGATCTATCGAGCGACTCGAAGCATTGTCTATTTGCCATTAAAGCTTCATCCCATATGATTAGATCTGTTGCTGCAATAAGGTCAGCCAGTTTTGATCCTCTTTTGATATCACATATTGATAATTCATCTACATTTATAGGAATTCGAATTCTAGAATGAGCGGTACAACCATTTGGTAGTAGCAATGATGCAACTCATGATGAGGCAACTGTTAGTACTATTTTCCTTTGTGCTCGCAAGTATGTGATAATTGTGTTCCACAAAAATGTTTTCCCTATTCCACCATGTCCTATAACAAAGAAAAGGTTTTGCTGTTTGTCGTTTTGCTGTTTGTTCGTAACACTATTTATGATGTCATGGAAAGCATTTCTTTGGTCAGTATTTAGTTGACTATACAAGATATTAGATTCTTCTTCCAATTTGCTGGAGTCATAATTTAGCTCTTCTTGGATTAATTGGTTATTAGTCCAATGTATATTGGGTGCTCTTTTGTGGTAAGTTGAAATTGTACATGCTAATTCCATTTTTGGAAAATATATGTTCAAGTTCATCTAATAATAAATCTTGTAATTCTTTTTCATTTGGCGAATACATTACTGGGAAGTATTTTTTGACCAAATAGTGCTCAATGTCGTTGACCATTTTTTTCCAGTTTTCGTGAAAAAATCTTTGCTCATCTTGTAAGTTGCAAAATACTAGCATTGTAAAAAAATAAATATCTTAGTTATGCTGCAATTGCCCAGTTAGCAGCTTTGTTAAATGTATCATACCATCCTTTATCATCTTTTAGTAAGCCACGTGCTGCGCATGTCTCCTTAAATGTTTCATATGCTATTCCATTGTATGTTCATATGTCCTTGTAACTTTTTGCTCCTTTAACTATCATGAGTAGCATTCGTAGATAGAATCGTTCTCCTTCTATTGGATTTACATAATATAGTCGACCAATCTTGAAACATTTTTGTCGTTTAGTCCATGTTCTATTTTTGTCAGTCCATGTCCATTCTTGTGGAAATTCACAATATGTTAATTTTGTTGCATCTTCATATAATTTATTAGCTTCCAACCATTCGGTTAATTTTATTTTTTGAAATTTTGGATCTCTAACAATCGATCTCAATTTCATTTTTTATGTAATTTTACTAAATTTTGTAAGGGTAGATGTACAGGAAGTCGTTCCACTAGAGGCCAATGGTAATGTATGTTATATTCTAGTAATCTCCATAGCGCATCTTGTTCGCATATGTATGGACAATCTACATATTCTTTAATCTCATCTATATCTTTTGCTTGTTCATCTGAAGTGTTTCCTTCTTTTCTATTTTGCTGGAAAATTATTGTTGCTTGATCGGGCCCTTTGTGAACATATTTGCAAAGATATTTTAATAATTTACTTTTATTTACATATTCCACATTTATATGAGCTTGGTACTTTTTAAGTAGATGTAAGTTGTATGGAACAACCCATCTGTTATCCAAGTTATGATTTTCCCTGCGCACATATATGTTATTGTCTCGACGACGATATAGAGTAAATCCATTATCTGTGAATGTTGTTTGATCATTGAACTCTTTAGGGAAAAATTTTGAGCATTTTCCCCTTTTCATACAAGGACACTTTTCATTTTTTTGACCACAAGATCCATGCATCATATGTTCAGATACAAGTACGTATCCTAAAGGGTCTCTTCTGGGTTAGGAATCTCAGTTGATATCTATGAATCTATTATGTGTGCGTTTATTTGTATGTTTCTTTTACCTACCCATACTATTATATGAACATGGGGCAACCCTCGCTTTTGAAATTCTACTGAATATAACATAGCTAATATAGAGCCGAATAGTTGTCCAGACCAGATATCTTGTATTAATTCTTCTAGCTTCATGTGGAATACACGTACGATAATATCTGGTCTATCATTTGGTTGCCCACCATGTTGTATACTTCAAATTATTTCTAACCATTTTGGGTTGCATGTGAATGTTATGAAAAGATCAGGAGGTCCATATACACGACAAATAGCTATGCCATCATGATAATTTTGGATCATATAACGCTTTGATCCTGTATGACTTGATGGTACGAGTGTTTTTTACCAATTTGGATGCTTTCAGTAAATCCTTTTTCTATTGCATCATAGGCACCTTGTAGATATTCAGCACGCAATTTATCTTGGTTTCTAGCAATAAACATCAATCTATCTTCGTACTCTATTGCTCGAGCATCTACTATGGCTTGTTTTGATAATATACCGTAACATAGAAATGGATTATGTTGATTTGGTCTGTAGTGCACGTGGTATTTATAATATTCGTGCATTGTAACTGTTTTTCTTTTTCTGTTTGTATTTATATTATTTTGATTCTCGTAATATGGAATGCCTAGTTGGAAGCCTCTTTCTCCATAGGGGAAAAGTAAAGGATATTGAAGCGCCATGTATGCTGGATGAAATATAGTTATATGTTTTAAGCCCTTTTGTTTAGTGCTGATGATAATGTCTCTTTTATACCTTTCTAGACTTAAGTTGCCAACTATTAACATTGCTAATTCTTATGTGTGGGGCATTTCAGATTGTACTGCGTCTCCTTTGCCTGCACCTAATATACGTATGCTTATGTCAATACCATTGTGTTCATGTAGCAAGTCGCGTGCATGACGAAATAGTTTTACTAAAGGATTGTATGTGTCTAACATTTTTTTAAGCTCTTCTACAATATATGGATTTATATCACTTTCAGTTGGGTCTTCCTTATGCAATGCTTTGATTCTATTTTCAATTTCATTTTGCATGTCAAATATATATAATTCAGCATATTGTGGCATGTGACCTTCTTCAGGAAGCAAAGATCCTGTACGGTGATGTATTTGGCCGTTGATACGAAATATATATGGGCCTTCTCCTTTGTTCAAGTCTTTTATTATATTTGCACCCATTGATGTAAATGCAAATAAACTATTGTAATGCATTATTTTTTGTAGGAAGTGATTTGATAATGGATTATCTTTATCATTGACCAAGCTCAACAGGAATTCTGGTGGGTCTTTGTATGGTGGTATTTTAATTTTACCATTTTTGCAGCACTTTGTGTATATTATTTCTTTATTTCTTTTGCTTTTCCTTTGGGTTTGTTCGTTGTACCAAAATATAGCATTACAATGTTTGCATTGGTAAGTTGGCTCGCCTAAATATGATCGACCGTTATAAGATTTTTTAAGTGTTGAATGTATTCAAGACTGAACGATACCATTCCTTCATTGTTATTTTCCATCCTTTGGAATTTATGTGTTGTGTTTGTATCTTCGTCGTTTATATTTTTCCTTTTTCTTGGAAGCGATGATTTTATCTCTTATTTGATTTTTTTTCATTCTTGTTCAACGTTTAAGGTTGGTATTCAGGGCTGACCGATATTACTTCTTCATTATTATTTTTCCTTTTTTGGGATTTATGTGTTGCGTCTGTATCTTCGTTGACTATATTTTTCCTTTTTTTTTGCAAGTGATGATTTTCTCTCTTTTCGCATTTTTTTGCATTCTGGTTCAATGTTTATAGTGCTAATAGGTAGGTATTTTCTCTTTTGGCGAGGCATGGCACCTAGGTAAATATGTGTATATATATGTATTATATATGGAAATATATATGTTTATATATATATGTATATATGTGCACACGTATGTATATATATATATATGTATATATGTGTTTCTATATGAATAGAAATATTTCTATATTTATGTATCTGTGGCTATGTATATTTGTAGGTAGTAGGTACTAATTATTATGTTTGCCTAATATTTTTCCTGCACACAACAAAAAATTAATACTGAGTAAATGAAGATTGTAAGTACTGTGGACAGTTAGAGAAGTAGTATAAATTGTCTACTTTCCGAAGCCTGGGACCTTTTTGCTTTTTTTTTTATTAATGTTGCATCTGTCGGTGCATTGATCGGATTTTTTTATTCATGACAAAAATCTTTATACTACACATAACGTTAATCTGATAAGCTAATTTCTGGTAGTAGTGATGGCTGTGCTAATACGTTGCGACCTTTGTTGATAGCACAGGTATTAGTTGTCTTCCTTCCTTCATTTAAAAAAAAAATGGTTCTCTTTCTCGTTGCACTGACGGACACATCAGTACATCACTCTTCCCTGCTCTTTCATCTCCCTCATATTACCCCTCTCTTCTACACAGGACACCAACTGCCACCCAAATCGGCCTTCAGGAACTGCAAATCTTAAAGTATGCCATCTCTATGCTACTCCCCCTGATGTCCTACTGCCATCTCTCCTATTTTCCCTTTCGATTTTGGGCTCTAATTTGCTCTATTTCGACATGCTAGCTAGAGTTCACTGCTATAATCCCTAGTCCAGGCGTGGAAGTTAAGGATGGCAGCTTAGCTCCTGGCGGAGGTGCGACTCAGGCTTTGCGAAGAGCAGAGGGTGCGTGTCTCCTGTGGAAACGGAGAGAGAGGGGTGGCGCTGGTCTGCTTGGCCTTGGAGGTGGAGGTCGACGGCCGCCTCGTCCACGGGTGCCCGCAGCGGACGCCGCCGTCGCTGGTCGCCTCACCCGCGCGTCGTCGCAATTGACGCCGCAGGCCGCCTCGCCCCGCGCGCGGCCGCAGCAGACTGTCGTCACCCCCGCAGGCGGCGTCGCTCGAGGCGGCCGCCGACAACTATGGGCAGAAAGGAACCGCAGAAAATGGATCTTTGGAGATAAATAGAAGGGGAAGATGGAGGTCTTTATCATACCTGCTGATTCGATGATTTCTCTTCTTCTTCCTCGCCGGTGCGTTGCTTCAGAGGGCTCGATTGCTGTTCTTCTTTGTCGCCGGTGCGTTTGTGTCGCTTTTGGCGATTTTGATTCTATTTGGACCTTGGCTGTCTGTGTCTGGCTGGCTTAAGACGTCGCTGCTGAATTGCTCGAGCGGACGCTACGTTCATCTGGAAGAGTTCCGAAGCCCTAGTACACGTGGCCCACGATACGGCCGCAGGATACATCAAGCCGCGATCCGACGGTTTGCAGGAAGCTCGCGACGTGGCGTGATGAGGTGCCAGAGAATGGCCAGATGAAGGACGCGCTTTCGTGTTTTGAGATGCCAATTAGGATTCAAACATGACCTCAGGCCTTAATACTAGTAGGTGCACCGAAAAGTCTAAGCTGACGGGGCAAAAAAGTTGTTAATAAACTATACATCAAATTTTGTTAATTAGTAATCAGTTAAGCGATACCAAGCGGTTAAGGAGATTAAAAGCTATAGTTTAAGCAAACAACTATAAATACATATGCTGGAGATTATGATAAATGCCAGAAGATAATTAGTAATCAGTTAAGCGATACCAAGCGGTTAGAAGAGGTTACTTAAGTCGCAAGGGCAGATGCTTTGCAGATCTGTGCAATATTATGTTTTGAGTTAAATCTTAACAGTAAAACGTTGTAGGTTGTCACTTTGGATGTCTTCGCCAACAATAGATGGAAAAAACAATAATAAATTTTGCTTTCAATTACTTCCTTTTGCCGGTGTACATTTTTCATTATTATTTTGTGATCAACTTTTAAGCTGAGAACTCTGTAAAAACTTGGCTGTGTGTGCATGGAGAGGCTGGATACTAATCTATTTTCTAAAAAAATGTTACAAGGGCAGTTTCCTCCAGAAAGAAAAAGCACCGACAAGAAGCGGAAAAAGGGAAATGCACCTGACCTAATAAACGACAAGTCCAACAGCTGCAAAGTAGCAGAGTAGGCAGCTGCAGTGATGTTAGCTATATACTCGTAATTTCAGAGATGGGATTCTAAACTCTAGATTTCTTGGCTGATTCTGCACTCTCGACTCACAGCAGCTAACTTATACTTCAACTGAGAATTTTGGTTGCTCTGTTGCTGGGCCACTCTTCTACAAGAGACATACTGCAAACATAGAAACACCAAACCCTCTTGCGTTGTCTAATTGCCTATTTGTAGAGTAATAGATTCCAGTGGAACCCAGCTTCACAATCATACAGGTGCAGGTGCTTTGCAAGCCAACATCACATTCCCTAATGCATCCCAAGCCCACGTGGGATAGTCCCGGGTATGCATTGTGCATTTGTGCTCCAACTGGATAGCTTCCTCAAAGGCTCAAAGGAACGATGGCTAAACAGAGTCTGCACTGTTCTTATCGCTCTTGCTCATTCTTATGTAGATTCAGCTACTAAGGTGCCCCATATATATAACAGGGATGGGAAAAAACACAAACGGGTGATAGCTTCTTGTTGTGTAGAAGAGCAGTTGTGTCTTTTATGGTCAGTACCTATGATGAGTTAATGCTGTTACTACCGGTATAGTGTTGGATAATAATGAGGCAGCTTGAAACAATTAAAAAGCTAGCTTTGATAATAAGATGGTTTGGCCTGGCTTGTTAATGATAAAATATAAATAGGAAGCTTGGATTGGTTCATTTAAAAAGCTCGAGCTAGCTTGTTTTAGTAATGTTGAGACAAGAGCGGTGAGGTTTACAAGCATTACTCCTTCCATCATATAAAGAGTGCGATTGTGCACATTAATACTTTTCCATCCCATAAAGAGTGCAACTGTAGTTTTTCATACAGATTAGCACCGTTTGTCAAATGACCTTGGTACCCTTATTAACTAGTCATCTCCGCGTATTTAGGTGTGCTGTCTTTCCTTTTTTCTCTAATGTAAATCACGGCATGCAGGATAATTAAGACAGGCAAATATGTGTTAGCCACTTGATTAGGCATGCAAGGTAATTAAGTGGTCCCACCTAGGATTGAATTTTTTTGGGGATTTTTATCTCAAATGCCAGAGTTGCAGTTTTCATGAGACAGGGAGTATCTAAGCAACGCTAGTAATATCTAAATATGATACCCACCATCACAATATCATGGAAAGTATGTCAAAATATTATTAGAATATCATTGATGTTTTATGACTCAAAATTTGATTTATTTACTGATTCTAATGTTACACTGGTCGCAAATAATGAGCAGCTAAAAAAATTGCATCTGTCACAAAACATCATACTGCAAACGGAGGAATGCCACTGTCCGCTACTCCGCCACAAGTGGGTTCCGACGCATAGCAGATTATCATGGAAATGCTCCCTGATGTTGATGGTGACAGGCTTGACAGCAGCAAGGGCAAGGTCTGCCGGCTCGACAAGAGCAAGACGACTGGCCACAGATGCAGGTCAAGTTGGGAGGTAAGTCCGCGGATGGGTTCAACTTGCCCTGTCCAATTGCCTCGCTGCAAAGTGACATACTCAAGTGGAACATAGCTTTTTTTTTGAGACAAAAGTGGAACATAGCTTGAGGATCATACCAGTGTAGATACTTCGCAAGGCAACAACACATTTCCTAATGCTTCCCAATCCTATGTAGGGTAGGCCTGGGTATGCATGACTGTCATCCTTGTGCTCCAACTAGATATATAGCTTCCTCAAAGGTACAACAATGGCTACTGGAGTTTGTGCTTTTCTTATCACTCTTGCAGTCTTGCTCGTTCATTCTCTTCTGTAGATTCAGCTACTTGTATGCTCCAATTCAGGATGGGAAGAATCACAAACGGGTGGTAACTTCTTGTGCACAAGAGCAGGTGTGTGTCCTCTTTGTGGTCAGTATCCAAGATGAGTTAATGCCACTACTACAGGGTTGAGTTGGATAAAGAGGCAGCTCGCTTTGATAATAAGATGGTTTGCCTTGGCTTGCGAAAGCTAAAAACCTGAATACGGAGTTTGGTACGATTCATTTAATAAGCTCGAGCTGGCTTATTTCAATGTTGAGACTAGAGAGGTGAGGTTATATGTAGTGTCTCATTATTTTATAAGTGTCAACAATAATATCTAAAAATGATCCCTGTCACTATTGTTATGTAAAGTACCTCCTTTTAATGAAACGTGTGCTCAGGCACGTTCTCAAAAAAACTATTGTTATGTAAAGTAGGTCAATATATTATTAAAAGATCATAGATGTTTTGTGACTTAATTAGTTTACCAATTCTAAGTTTGGATTACTTTATAGAGGTTGCAAATAATGAACAACTAAAAAATTGCAGCTGTGAAGCCTGGTGCAGCAGGTACCATACCCTAATGGAAATCAGTGTTGCTGGTCTTCTGGTTCTAGAACTGCTCATTTTTATTTAGATGATTGGAGGGAATGATACAAAAAAACCAACATTTTTCTTTCACAGAAAAAGAGAAAACCAACATTTTTCCATCCTTTTTCCAACATTCTGTTCCATAATGCTTCCCAACCCCATATAGTTATCGACATGCCACAGCAGTTCCTTCCAAACCAACCCAAACACAAACAGAGTAGACTATCACCCTTTCTCCAACTAGATAGCTGAAATAGCTCCCATAAAGTGTCTACAAATGCTCTTGCTCACCATTTCTCTGTGTGGTTTCAGCTTCTTACATGTCCCAGCGGCCACTAGATGGGAAGAAACACATATGAGTGATAACATGCTGTGCAAAAGAGCAGGTGTGCCCTAATTGTGGTCAGTACCGAAGATGAGTTAATGCTATTACTTCAAGTAGATATGTAATGAGCAAAGTTATCTCATTGAAGTTCTTTGATAACAAACTAGCTTGGCTCTCGACTCGTTAAGGGCTAACGACATGATAGGGAGCTCGGAGTGATCAATTTAAAAAGTTGAGCTGGCTCATTTGGTTCACGATCAAGCATAGTTTTATCTCAGTTTTGAGACTAGGGAGGTTAGGTTCAGCACTGCCTCGTTATTTTCGAAATGTTAATAATAATATATATAAAAATGTGACTAGAGAAGTTAGGTTCACAATTATTCCTTCTTTTGCCCACTATGCGATTTGCCATGAATACCAGCCTTTTCCCCTTGAAAATCAGTGTTCATCTTTCTTTCAGTCCTTATGTTTTAAGATGATTGCAGATAGAGGCAGATGTACTCAACTGAATTTGTAAAAACAGTTTATACCGTGGGCTATTTTAATACTATGAATTACACTCTTATCCTCTGATCTGAGGAACGAAAACTGTCAGATGATAACCTGAAGCCATAGAGCTAGAACTGCTAGTATTTTCCTTGTAAGGAAGAGAGAGATCTTTTTTTTTTGAAAAAAATTGCAGAATAAGCGAGCTAAGCAATAATTCTGAAATGTATTCCCCCTTGCACTTCTATGTAGGACCGATTGTCGGATGAAATTCTGTAGGCCACACGAAACTTGAAGGTACCCGAGGTATTGGTGCTCTGCAAGCCAACATCACATTCCCTGATGCTTCCGAATCCTATGTAGTTGTCATCCACAGCCGTGTCGCAGCATTTCCTTCCAGCCCCATGCATGTAATGAGCACGGTAACAATAAGGTAGGCCAGGGAATGCGTGAGCATGACTATCATCCTTGTGTTTACAACCAGATAGCTTCTTCGAAAGGAAGCCAATGGCTACCAAAGTTTGCGCCTTTGTTGTTGCTCTTGCTCACCCTCTCTTATATGCCCCAGATGAGAATTGGAAGCACACTTGCAAGTGTGAAAACTTCCTGTGCAGAAGAGCAGGTGTGGCCCATTTATGGTCACCCTCTCTTCGCTTCTTTAGTGGCTACTTCATGGGTGTAAATCCTTGTAAATATTCTGTTTATCAGCTGCAATAAAAGTTCATAGCTAGTCAATACTGAAGACGAGTTATTGTCATATTGTCACTACTACCAGTACAACATGAGGAAGGAAAGATGGTAATACCAGGGGCGGAGCTACAGTGATGCCTGGGTATTCCCAGGAATACCCTACTTTTTTTAGAAAAAAATCAAGTATAGTATACATCAAGTTTATACACATATACATATAAAGTTGGGCCTATTTCTTCGTTTTTTGAGTTAAATCTAGCCCAGCGATCCAAATTGAGTGTCTCCTCATCTCCTACTCCCTAGCAGGCCGGCCCAATGGCATAAGTGGCCCATCAAAGAGCTGCACACCCCACCACCAGCCCGCAGCCCAGCAGCCCCCCACGACCCAACCCCCCCTCTCTCTCGCGGAACGCACGCAGCATGGCAGCAGGCGCTCGACCTTCTCCTTCGTGCCTGCTGCTGTTTCTCCCCCAAATCCCTAAATCGTAAAACTGAAATCGCCCCCAAATCAAGAACCCTAGGGCCACGCGTGGCGCCCAGCGGCTGCCGTCCCGCCTCCGCGCCAGCGCGCCCGCGGGGATTCCGGCCACCAGCGGCTGCCGGCTGGCCGCGGCCAGTCGGGCAGTCGGCCACGAGGACGAGGGCCCTGGGCGAGGCGACGAGGCCGACAGGCGGAGCCGCGGAGGGCCAACGCCCGGTGAGCAAGTCAGCAAGGAGCAAGGTGAGCACATCAATCCCAAATCCTCTATGCGTATGCCTTTGTCTGTTCATTTCCTTCCCTCAAACAATAATAGAACCAGCCAATTCCACTTGGTCTCCTATCAGAGATGGTGATGACTCAGAGACAGAGTATGAATCAAGTGAGGAAGCTATTTACGATATTGATTTACTTCCTCGCGATCCTGGAAGGAGGATTCCAATAAAAAGATATGATGTCAGTGAACGGAATTCTGTGATAAGGGGATATATTGTATTGGGTCCATGTCAACCACGCAACCACAATGGAGGTAAGCCTCGGCGCTTCATTGCTAATTGGTTTGATGAATTCAAATGGCTTGAATATAGTGTGGAACGAGATGCTGCATTCTGTTTTGCTTGCTACTTATTCAAGCGTAAAATCAATTCTTCTGGCCATTTGAGTTTGTTTTCATGGCACGCTTGATGCAAACAATATTCCAGTCATTTGAGTTTGTTTTCATGGTACACTTGATGCAAACAGTACTTGGGTTCACAACTGACTTGAATTATGCTTTGCAAAAGAGGGATCAAGATATTGTCAATGCAGTAGAACTTATTTTTTTGACAAAGCTTCAGTTGCAGCAATTGAGGGAGGATCCTGGATGGGATGATTTTCTTCAAGAAGTGGAATCTTTTTGTGTCAAGCACAACATTAAAGTTCCTGACATGGACTCTTTCTATCGGCCGGTTGGAAGAGACAGGAGGTTCTTTATCAAGATCAAGAATATGCATCGCTTCCATGTTGATATGTTTTTAAGTATCATTGATAGACAACTACAAGAGCTTAATGAAAGGTTTGATGAGGTAAACACGGATTTGCTCATTTGCATGGCTGCATTTAGTCCTATAGACAACTTTGCTAGTTGGGACAAAGACAAGTTGATTAAGCTTGCTCAGTTTTATCCTAGTGATTTCTCAAGTTCAGAGATGAGCCATCTTCCATCTGCACTTAGACTCTTTCTTACTGATATGCGTAGAGATGAAAGGTTTAGAAAAGTGAAAAGCCTTGCCGAGCTTTCCATTATGCTTGTTAAAACAAACATGCACAATAGACATGATGTTGTTTACAAGCTTCTCAAGTTGGTGCTAGTACTTCCGGTTGCCACTGCTAGTGTTGAGAGAATATTTTCTGCCATGAACTATGTGAAGAATAAATTGAGAAATAAGATGGGGGATCAATATTTGAATGATTGCTTGGTCACATTTATTGAGCGCGAGTTCTTTTTGAAAGTCAAGGAATGTGATATCATTAACCGCTTCCAAGCTATGAAGGAACGCAAAGTTAAAGTTACCCTTAGAAGCCATGAAGATGAAGCAACAGAAATTTAGAGCTACATTGTAATTTTCTTTATGCATTTTGTAAGTTTTTTTTTGTTTCATGGATATCTTAGAATTGAAAAACTTGTACCTTTATTTCTCTACCTATTAGTATTGACATAAGACATATGTTAAACTTTTTTACTGTTCAACTAAACTTTTTTTTTTGGAGTTGGAAGATGGGAATACCCAACTCTAGAAGGCACAACATTAAGTTTAGTTGAACAGATAATTAGACAAGGCACAAGGCACAACATTAAGTTTAGTTGAACAGATAATTAGACAAGGCACTTATAGACCGAAATTAAGAAATACACTTTTTAAGCAACAGATAATTAGATCTGCTAGTATTTTCCTTGTAGAGAGAAGTACAGGAAAAGGGTGAGGTTTTTTTTTTTTCACAATAGGAGGAAGGACATTCTAAGCACTAATTCCTAAATGTGTTCCCCTTGAACTTCTATCTAGGATGACATTCTGTAAGCACGCGGATTCTTTGCAAGCTAACATTTTGTGTAAGAGAAAAGAAATGTAGATCAAACAAGGATCGGACGTTCTCACAAGGATTTCAGTTTTCCTTTGATCTGAGAAAATAAATGGTGCATCAAACAACAAAAGTTCTATACTCTGTCTTATCTACATGGTTGCAGAACCAAAGCTGGGTGCCTCATGGCAGGTCTTCTCGTGCAGAGGGATTTAGCTGGATTCTTGTAGTTGCAGATTGGGATTCTAAAGCTATTCTTCATCTGAATTTTTTTAGTTCATTGAAGAAAGCTAATCCAACACTGCACTAGGCATCGTACCGCAAACAGAGAAACACCCAGTCACACCGGCCGCTCAGCAGATTCTCAACGACTACATGCTCCCCGAACAGTAGCGAGAACCACATCGTCCGGCGTCAGTGGAGCGAGGTAGAAGGATCGGGCTTGCACTTTCTGCTCGAGTTGCTGTAAAGAGACGGTCACTGGTAGAGCCGACCTTTATGGAAATGGAGGTACAAATGGTATAAGGCAACGTCACATTCCCTGATGCTTCCCAGTCCTATATATGTGGTTGTCATCCACAGACAAGGCACAACATTTGCTTCCAGCCCAGTGCAATGCTTGCAGCACTTCCAAAACCAACCCAAACACAAGCAGAGTACCAACACAGTTCCAACAACTTTTATTGTCTCAGCTCGTTAGGGCTGGAGAGGTCAGTATGGTATGGATGCTCGAGCTGTCTTATATGGCTTGAGAGTGAAGCATAGTTAATGTCTAGAGGGGCTCGGGTTATGCACGCGCGGTCTCATTATTTTAACAGTGGCAGAATAATGTTGATGTTTTGTGTATCTTTTAAATGGAGAGGGAAAAAACCAATGCATATTTGCAAATCTGTTACTGTAAAAGAAGTTGCATCCTGTTTTCAGTTAAGGTATATGGGCATTAGCACATGAAACCCCCATATCTGCTTCTTATCTAGAGAAAAGGCCTCCTTCATTTTTTTTTGAAAAGGAATATTTTAGTAATTTCAAGTAATGTTGCATCAAGTTGATCTGATACAACAATACTTAAAAAAAATCCATGGCCTCTGCCTAAAGGCATGTCTATCAATCTGTAGATAAGACCACCACCCATATGCCCGGGTAAAAAAATTCTTAGCCATTTGTGCCAATCGCTGCAACTAATCCCTGTATAGTAGGCTTCTCGAGGATGGTACATATACGAAACCAGTGTGAAATTTTGAAGATAACCTGCAAAAGGAAAATTTATTGTTTGTTTTCAATTATCATAATATTTTGGCTCAACCACGCAAACCAACATATAACCAGCTTTTAATGACTAGAGAATTAAGTTCAACCCCCCCCCCCCCCCCCCCCCCCCCCCCCCCCCCCCCCCCCTCACTGACCAAACATATGTGTTCTAGTGCGACTCTTAGGGGTCAGGCCCCAGGCACAATTGCCTTCCAAACTATGGTCCTCCACAGCGTGTTTTGAGTGGTGCCCAAACTTGTACTGATCAAGCATCACACTTCACACTGTGGGAGGAGATGCCAATTCAAAGTGACGCCCAAAAAACATGGAGCGATGCATATTCTTGCATTGGTGCTTGATCAGTAAACAATAATTCTTCTACCGTTCTGCTCACGAGGACTGACAAAGGGAGGACAGAGAATCTGTTCTCACGCAAGGAATAGAGCAGGAGGATGGTAATATTTTATTTCATGTGGAACCATGTTCATAGATAGCACCGGTGCTAGTTTTTTCACACGCTGCAGCAATCTTAGCTTGATGCTTTATTTTCTTTTTGTGGGACCCAATTTTTTCTAGCATCACTAGCACATTGTGGAGGACCTAATGCTTCCCAATTCCATACCAGTACGAATGTCATCATCACTATCTTACTGACTCGACTAGCTACCTTCCTCATGTGGATAGTGGCTACTTGAGTTTGTTGTAGCCTAGCTTGTCTCTCTGGCTGATCCCTCTCTCTACTTTGAATCAGCCACTTATAAAACATAGAGGAGGGCAAAACGAAACATATGTAACAGATATATATTGGACAAAGTCAAATGGCAAGCCTCTCATCAGTTGTGCGTATATATACAAAAGAGAAAAGTCCGGTTTACACCCTCAAAATTCAATTTTCAATCCTCAACTACAAAACCGGATAACAAGGGTCATCCAACTCTCAAAACCGGATAAGTTTAACCCTCTAGGTGGTTTCGAATGAGGTTTTGTATTTTTTTAAAAAATTAAAAAAATCCTAATTATATCTAAAAAAAATCAAAACTAATTAATTTTAAATCAGAAAAATATGAAATTAGTACTAAAAGTTTTTCAAAAATGTAACCTATCTATTATTGCTCTATTTGATTATTTGTTCAAAAATAATAGGCATAACTACAAAAAATCAAATACTATAAACATAAAAGATAGATCTGAATAACTGACAAGTAGAATGCTAGTAGATAGGTTATATTTTTGTAGAACTTTTGATACCCATTCTGTACTTTTTGATTTAAAATGAATTACTTATGAATTTTTTAGTTTAGTTTTTGATTTTTACAAAATGAAATACCACCTTTGAAACCACCCAAAGGGCCAAATTTATCCGGTTTCGACAGTTGGGTGACCTATGTTATCTAGTTTTGTAGTTGAAGGTTAAAAATCAGACTTTTATGATAGTTTGAGGATGTAAATCGGACTTTTCCCTATATAAAAAGATATAACCGGTGCTGAAGGATAAAGGTGAGTAACTATGATCAGCTGATGACTTGATGCCACGTTATTTTTATTGAGTTGCATCCACCAAAAGCCTAAGCTGAAGGGAGAGGTGGTACTTCAAAGGGTCCTTCAAATGTTAGGGCCCTATGTCATCACCCCTGCAGGGAGGTTGTAAATACTGAACCATTCACAAATTTGCAGCTGTCATGAAATCATTTTGTAAGCTCCCACATTTTCTTTAGAATTATTCCCTTTTGCCTTTGTGCGATTCACGGTGACACTACTTTTCCCTTGAAGTTCAGTGTTTTCCTCCATTCCCTATCTTTGTTTTTATGATTGGAGATAGAGGCTGATGTACTCAACTGAACTTGTAAAATGAGCTTACACTATGGACTACATTCATGCTATGAGTTATGGTGAAGTTGGACATCTTCTTACATAGTTGTCATGGCAGCTAGCTTATTCCTCAACCGAAATTCATGTTGCCCTGATGTAGGTACTCTCTACGTGGTTGCAAAAGCAGAGCTGGGCGCATCATTCCAGCTCTTCTCTTGCTGATTGATTTGGCTGTACTCTTTATAGTATCAGAGAATAGGATTCTAAAACTATCTTCATCTAAAATTTCTTGATGAGTTTTGCACTCTGGACTCACCGCATAAAGCTTATCCGGGTCTGCACACATGACTTTGTACCACTTACGGAGGAAGCTATGGCAGGCCGGCATAGGAGCTGATTCTGAACAACTACACGACGAGGCAAGGTTCAGAACTGTTGGCTCCAGAAGAGGGAGAGGACAGTCAGGACTCGCAAGTGAAGTTGGTAGAAGGTCTACTCATGGCGGAGGGCTCCGTTCTACCCGAGTCCATTTAAGGAGACGGTCACTCAGTGGCGGACCAGATGTTTCTAGGAGCCCGGGCAATTAACATGCTGAACAACAGATTATTTGTACTTATGCAATGCGATGATTAGGATTATAGTAGACTTTGCAGCAGCGGAGCCCGGGCCACGGCCCAGGATCGTCGGGCCCTAGGTCCGCCAGTGCGGTCACTAGTGGAAGGAGACTTCAAGACCATCGAGGTACAGATGATCTGCAAGACAACATCACATTCCCTTGTTGGCTTTTCACCAGGATCTAACACAGTACACGAAATAAGAAACACAAGAACACAAAGATTTCCGAGGCTGCACCAGCTTAGCCTTTTTCTTTTCTCCTATTTCTCAGGTTACAAATCTGCTGACAAGCTGTTGCTTTTATAGTCCAAAGCAGCAGGCTTATTACAGAATTGATATGAACTAGCACAAGAACTTCACGTACACTCCTACCAAAGAACTTCCTTGTTTGCACCTTGACTTCCTAAACAACCATACGAGCTTGTATTCATCAGCTGCCGGATTCCGCGGACTTGGCATACCTTCTATACGACTCAGTATACGGCAACTAGCCGATGATTACCATCCTTGCTTCCGAAGTGCATGAACTCCATACTGATACTTGACTACATGCAGGTTTGCTCTTCTTGCCTAAGCTAATACTATTAAAAACACAAGATTAAATCCAACATCCCTGATGCTTCCAAGTCCTATGTACTTGTCATCCACAGACTATAATGCACATCATTTAATTTCCTGGTGCTACCAGTGGACATGCCTCGCAAGTTAACATTTTACTCTCCGATGCTTCCTGGTCCCATACAGTATATATGAATGTAATAGACACTGCCCCAACAAGCTACCTTCTTCAAGTGTAGTGGATAAGGGCAAGAAGAAACACAGGTGATTTATATAGAGAGCTTGCGCAGAAGGGTAGATGCCTCTAATATATATGAGTTATTGCCATTATTACCTGGATGTCTTTTAGATAATGGGAGCGGGGATTTTTTTAGTGTTTACAGCCTCTCCATCATGAATATGTACGCGCCTGGTGCTTACTATCGTTGAGCATAAAGCCGAGGGAGTGAGTGAAAAGGAAGAGCAGACAATTAAACATATATTGTCCATAAAGTTTGAACCATTACATAGCCTACAGTTACTGAATTTCCATATCCTGTAATTATATATATTTATGTGAGAACTAAACCTAATGAAATCACAGCTATGCAAGCTTAACACATCCACAATTCTCGCTTACTTCTTTTTTTTCTTTCTGCAGATTAATAATCCTCTTGATTGCATCATTATTCGTCAGTTGGATGACCTATGTTATCCAGTTTTGTAGTTGAAGATTGGAAATCAGACTTTTGTGATAGTTCGAGAATATAAACCGGACTTTTCCCTATATAAAAAGATATAACCGGTGCTGAAGGATAAAGGTGGGTAACTACGGTTCAGCTGATGACTTGATGCCATGTTATTTTTATTGAGTTGCATCCACCAAAAGCCTAAGCTGAAGGAAGAGACGGTACTTCAAAGGGTCCTTCAAATGTTAAGGCCCTATCTCATCTCCCCTGCAGAGAGGTTGTAAATACTGAACCACTCACAAATTTGCAGCTGTCATGAAATCATTTTGTAAGCTCCCACATTTTATTTAGAATTATTCCTTTTTGCTTTTGTGTGATTCACAGTGACACTACTTTTCCCTCGAAGTTCAGTGTTTTCCTTCATTCCCTATATTTGTTTTTATGATTGGAGATAGAGGCCGATGAACTCAAGTGAACTTTTAAAAAAAACCTACACTCTCTGGACTACATTCATGCTATGAATTATTGTGAATTGGACATCTTTTTACATAGTTCACATTGCAGCTAGCTTATTCTTCAACTGAAATTCATGTTGCCCTGATGCTGGTACTCTCTACATGGTTGTAGAAGTAGAGATGGGCGCATCATTCCAGCTCTTCTCTTGCTGATCGACTTGGCTGTACTCTTTATAGTTGCAGAGAATAGGATTATAAAACTATCTTCATCTGAACTTTCTTGATGAGTTTTGCACTCTGGACTCACCGCAGAAAGCTTATCCGATCTGAACATGAGTTGTACGAGTGATGGAGAAACGCCTTGACACACTGGCACCAGGGGCGGAGCCAGTGGGCGCAAGGGCCTGCCCCCTCCCCCAATGCTCATGAAACACAACTAATATCCTCTAATAACCCTCCAATGAAATGTACTAATCACTAACATTAGCCTATATTGGCCCCCCTCAAAGCCAGCCCATGACTGCTTGCCCCCCCCCCCCCCCCCCCCCCCCCCCCCCCCGCAAAAAAAATCCAAATCCTGGCCCACCCCTAACTGGTACAGGAGCAGATTCTGAACAACTACACGACAGCGGTAAGATTCGCATCTGCCGGCTTCAGAAGAGGGAGAGGACAGTCAGGACTCGCAGGTACGGTGAAGTTGGTAGAAGGTCTGCTGATGGCTGAGGGCTCCGTCCTGGATGTTCTGCTTAAGTCCATGTAAAGAGACGGTCATTAGTGTAAGGAAAACATCAGGACGAAAGTGGTACAGATGGCCTGCAAGCCAACATCACATTCCCTGATGCTTCCAAGTCCTATGTACTTGTCATCCGCAGACAATGCACATCATCCACAAACAATGCATATCATTTCCTGGGGCTACCACTGGAGATGCCTCGCAAGCTAACATTTTACTCCCTGATGCTTCCCGGTCCCATATGGTATGAATGTCACGACACTGACCCAACTAGCTATCTTCCTCAAGTGTACTGGATAAGGGCAAGAAGAAACACAGGTGGTTTATATATAGAGCTTGCGCAGAAGGGTAGATGCCTCTAATATATAAAAGTTATTGCCATTATTACCTGGATGTCTTATGACAATGAGAGCAGAACTTGTTTAATCTTACAACCTCTTCATCATGAATATGTACGCGCCCGGTGCTTACTATTAATTGTTTGAGCATTAAGCTGAGGGATTGAGTGAAAAGGAAGAGCAGACAATTAAATATTGATGACCATAAAGTTTGAACCATTACATAGCCTACTATATTACTACTGGATTTCTGTATCCGCTAATTATATATAAGTGAGAATTAAACCTAATGAAATCACAGCTACATTCACAATTCTTGCTTACTTCCTTTTTTTCTGCAGATTAATAATCCTCCTGATTGCATTGCATTATTATTCAACGACATGCAAAAAACATTATTCTAATGAACATGTAAATTGTGACATCCAAACAGGAAATGCCATATTAAGAGTTTAGTGACTTTCTGCTCATCAGGATTTTCATTCCTCCTCAATACATCATGCAGCTACCGTAGTTCAAAATTTGTTGGAGGCACCTCCATCCCAAGCTCTGAAAGAGCCACCTTCCAGCCCAGACATCATGCAGCTCCAGCATAGTCGTCCTGAGGTGGAGGGCTTCAAACTTGGAGTAACCATTCCCTTTCCCTGATGCCTCCCAATTCCAACCATTTATAGGCACGTATTTATTTTAAATTGGATAAACCTAAATGGTGAACGTCTCATTGTATCCCTGTGGAAATGCGGCTTTTGGCTCTTTCGCATTTTCATGCATGGCTGCTCTCATCTGCACTCTAGCATTTTATACACGGGGAATTGGAGCAGAAGAAATAAATAAAAAGGATGATAACCAGTGCACAAGGACAAAGGTTGGTTGAGAAGAGTGCTCATGAACCAGGCTCAAAGGAAACATCAGGCCACATTGAGAAGAGTGCTCATGAACCAGCCTGAAAAGTACTTCTTCATCATGAGGACTACCGTAACAGATTCGGTGCGCTCATCCGGGAAGCTCCATTGCAGGTCTGAAAGAGCTAGCCAGATCACAGTGTGGTGGTTCATTTCCATCCAGATGCAGTCTTCGCTGGAACAGCAGATAGCAAGGTGCTCTTGAAAATTTGAATGGTACCATCTCTTCTCCCAATTCCTCCCAACCCTAGATAGTCATTTGGAGGTCATGCATATAATGAGGCGCTAAGCATCTTACTAGTCCACAAGTACCCATGCATATATAGACGAAGCTCTCCGAAATGTGTCTTACTAGCTTCCTGCGTTTGTGCATTTGTTATACTACACTCATTTACAGCACTCTGAATTATAGCAACATTTATATTATGTAGTGCTGCGGAAAAGAGAAAAAGAAAGGATGCGTCTTCTGTGTACAAGGACAGTTGTTTGGTTGATGATTTAGTATGAGTTACTATGGTTTGGTTTTTACCGTGATGTTGAAAGAACAGAAAAAGATCAAGTATTTAGTTCCATGACATTCTGTATCAGCACTAGCACAAACTGTAGCGACAAATTTTACTGATTGAGTTAAGGTACTTTTTGTGTCATAATAACTATATTGTTGTTCTTTTCGAAGAACTCTCCTAGTGACCCGTACTACTTGGAATAAACTTGCACTATTTTTTATCAAACTATTTAAGTGGTTAAATTTCACTGAGCTTTATAAATGCTGGGACATGCAAAATCTGAAGCCCGTACAGGTAGCCTAAGGAAATTAGAAGCAGGCTTAATCTCTTTTTTTTTCCCCCAAATGCGTGGATGTATTGCACAAGCCAATCCTCCAACTAATTGATGAAACAGACACGAGGCCGTCCATCATACAAATTCCGTTCCGACCTTATTGATCTGAGTTTTGTGTAATATTCATTTCACTCTTGGCTGGGATGCAGCAGCTTAAATTCCACTCTGCTGGTTTAACTGCCCTAGACCCTAGATTTCAGAATAAATGCAGAGGCTGATTGCATAACTGATCTTGTGAAAACAGCTTACTTGTATTGTGCACTAGATTAATGCGAGGAAAATTTTGAAGTTGGGCATTCTCAGGAGGATATATATTTAGAACGAAGAGTAGCAGTGCAAGTTTACGAGTCCTCTGAGCTAAGAAACTGAAACTATGGTCATAGCAGCAGATTGCACACAGACAGGTTCCGGATGATGGATTCTCGTCATGGTCGCAGATAGCAGATTAGACATCTGCAGAGGTATTAGCTAGCTGTATTCTCGTCATATCAGAGAACGGGATTCTAAATTCTTGCCTGATTTTGCACTCTGGATCACATCATTTTTTTCTTTGCGCGAAACCACAACAGAGCTAACTTCAACCGAGAAAACTGTCTGTTGCTGGGTTCTACACTTCTACAAGAAACACCATTTATTTGCAGCAGCGATATTAACTATTGCTCCGTAGACAGAAGACCTGTTCCCTACTCGTCCAATGCCCGATGCTTAGCCAGTTATCTAAGACATGCTATCGACGTGCTCGTGATCAGCTGCACAGTAGTGAGGACAAGGTCAAGCGGCTCCTCAGGAGCTGACAGGACATATCTGAACTGCAGGTCAAGTTGCACAACAAGTCCGCGCATGGCTCCAAGTTGCTCTGGCCAATTCCCTTTCAGTAAAGCCACCCACTTTGGTGGAACCGAGCTTGGCAACCATACGGGTGCAGATACTTTGCAAGCCAACATCACATTCCCTAGTGCTTCTCAATCCTATGTAGGCCTGGGCGAGCATGACTACACCCTTGTGCTTCCCAATCTGATCTTATCGCTCTTTCTCATTCTTTGTCCCATCCAGATTATATTCATCAGCTACTTATATTATATGCCGAAGAGGAGGATGGGAAGAAACACAAACGGGTGATAACATAGTAATATCTAGAGCATAAGAGCAGGTGTGTCCTATTTGTGGTCATTATTCAAGATGAGTTAATGTGAGTTAATGCCACTAGGTTTGGAAAGCTTGCTTTGATAAAAAGATGGCTTGGTTCGGATTGTTAGGGCCAACAATCTAATAGGTAGCTTCGTCCCATTCGTTTAAAAAGGCAAGTTGACTCTTTTTTTTATAGGAAAAAATCCGGTTTACACCCCTGAACTATCACAAAAGTTCGATTTTCAACCTTAAACTACAAAACCGGATCTAAAGGTGGTTTTGAAAGCGGTTTTGACAGTTGGATAGATCCGGTTTTGTAGTTTGAGGTTGAAAATCGGACTTTTACGATAGTTCGAGGTTGTAAACCAGATTTTCCTTTTTTATATTGATACTTGAGTTGACTCATTTGGCTTGCGTGCCAAACATAGTTAGCATGAATGTTGAGATTGGAGATCTGAGGTTATAAGCATTGTATCATTATTTTAGCAATGCTAATAATATAATTGTGGCCTAGTTGTTCTATTCAAGACTTGAAATCGATTTGCCAACTCTAACTTTGAGTCATGCCACAGAGGCTACAAATACCGAACAAATCAAACATTTGCAGCTGTCATGAAATAATTTTGCAATCTCTTGGCCCCGATTATTCTCATTTTCCTATAGTTTAAACTTTTTAAATGGTGATGGTGGGTAGAGGCAGAGGTAGTCACCCTGCTGGATGTATCAAACAACTTCTAAGTTGGACAATAGTTATCAGAGGAAAGCTGAGCGCCGAAACTGTGGAAAATGAACAACTTTATTGCAGCTCTGAACAGCTACATCACAAGATTTTACACCATGTCCTTCGAGAGACACAGCTGTGGATTGGGATTACGGTGCTTTTGAAACTATGAACCTGCCACCTCTTCTCCCAATTCCTCCCAGTCCCATTGCTACCTTGTATAAAACTAGGTGATAAGCGTCTCCCCTTCTCATCTGAACTTTTGCACTCTTCTCCCAATTCCTCCCGGTCCCATTGCTAGCTTGTATAAACTTAGGTGGTAAGCGTCTCCCCTTCTCATCCGAACTTTTGCACTCTTCTCCCAATTCCTCCCAGTTCCATTGCTAGCTTGTATAAACCCAGGTGGTAAGCGTTCTCTCCTTCTCATCTGAACATTTGCTAGGACGGTCCAGCAGCTCCGGCTATCCCTGTAGACCTCCTAGGGCACTTTCAAAAAGCGCGTCATTTATATGGTTACTTTCTTCTACCTTAATTACAAAGATGCGCAAATCTTTTGCGTATTCAAGAAAAAAAAACATTTGCACTCTCACCTTCTTCCGATCCCTCCCAGGTTGAGTACGCCTCTTCTCATCTGCACTTTGACCTTTATATAGGAGGCATGGTAGTGGGAAGAAACTAAATGAAAACTGGATTCATTACGGCTGGTGCAAGGACAAACTATATATTGGTTCATGATTGCAATGTGAGTTACTATGGTTAGGTGACATCATTACAAGACAAGCCATTGTGACATTATTACAAATCAGGTTCACTTATAACATGCAAGAACTATTAATTCCTCTGGATATAGCAAGAAGTCATTGTGACAAGGATCACTTGACCAAATTAATTGAATAGCAGGAGTGCATTATATATGTTTCCTAATAAACGGGTAAGGGAGAAAATGGTTTCGTGAAGCCTTGTGCGTCACTTCCATCGGCCTGCCGCCTGAGATTAGCCCGCCGTTAGATCGCAATATCGCATCATGCGCACACCACTGTTTCATGCAGCAGAAATCGCATCCCTTGGCCTAAGCTATGATTCCCGGCCGCAGAAATCACTCGGCGCAAAAAAAAAGCAATATAATCCTGACTTTCTCAAGCGTGGCGGCTGTCCTCTTGATGACGAGCGATGGGAGCGAAGCAGTCCGCTTGGTGACCACCCAGTCCACCCTCACGCGGACTGGCCAACATCAACAGGCTGCCGCCGCCCAAGTCCTGTCAAGGTTCGAGCTCGGCGGGCAATCCCGGTTACACGCGTCGGGGGGCTCGAACAGCGTCGCCTCACCGCCTCAGCCTCTTCCCGCCGGTATGTTGATTCTTGTCATCTTCGCATTCTCTGTCGGTGTGGCCGCTGCCCTCCAGTCATATCGACGAGGCCGTCTGGTCTCCAGGGAGATCGCCGTGCCGCTGGCCTCCCGGGAGATCAGTCCTTAGCTTGCAATAATGATTTTTTTTATGCTTTATGCTCAATCAAAGTGCTCGATACTGATATAAATATGACTGCTGTACTTCAGTCCTCAGCCTGCAATAAAGAGTTCACTATCCCAGCCATCCTCGTTGTCGTTCAGGCTCAAGGTGGCGCTGCAGCAAGCCAAGAACAGGAGCCCCGGAGAGGTATTTGTCGATTCGACTAGACAAATTTACTTCTTTCTTGCAGCTCAGCCATACTTCTTTGTGTTTTGCCCTTAACTACCACTATTTTTGTTTGCCTAGAATCAGTCACCTCTTAACGCCTGAAGAAAATGCTATCTTCGCGAGACAATTAATTTTTCAAGAATATCATTATATCATCAGTTGTGTTTGTCCGGAATATCATCATTATTTAATATTTAGGAGCCATCTTTGGTGTCTGATAAATTTCTTGCTTTGCGCTACTGCAATTTTGAGATATTTTGATTTGTCAGGCTTCAGATGAATGCATGAAGTGTTGATGTAATCGCTTCTCTAAAGCAATGGATGTCAAATCTAAATCCTGAAGTCATAGGAAAGAAAAGGCTTTCATTATTTTCCAAAGAAAGGGCCAAAATCTCCATGTTAGATATAGGGTAAGTAGGTAACTGGCACAATCTCTTTTTGTGATAATTTTACAAAGAGTGAAGTTCAGTTCAAATTCAACAAAAACGTGCATCTTGTGCACAACCAATTAGTTTTCTCTGTCAAATTGTTTTTATTATAGCTTTGAAGGAGTGAATCATCGAAAAGAGGAAGCATCTTGTGCCTAAGTCAAATTGTTTTTGTTACCTAATTACAGCTTTGATTAGCATAGACACTATTTCCTCGTGAAGGAAGGGCAGAGACGAGGTATGTTTATTTGTCTTGGTTCTTTCATCTGCTCCACAACATTTGAAATGGAGATAGAGAAGAAATTGTAGAGGATAGCAAAACTGGATTCATAATGGCAAGTTGTTGACAAAGCACAATATCATATAATTCTGTTGATGAGTGGAATTTGGAGGGGCACTATATGTCACTTTGAACTTTAGTAATTTGTTCTGGATATTATTAGTACATTTGCAAAGAAATTGTACTTTTGTTTGGAGGGATCACAAGATATTTGTACTAAATGCACACAAAATTAATATACTTTTAGAGCTATAAATTCAGTTTCTTTCTCTGTTTTTGGTAGTGTCAATGTGTGTTTCTAACCTATCTTTGTACGCTTGTGCAAATGATCTTTCCTTGTACTGGATTCGACACAGATAGAACAACCAGTCAGAGCATTCTCCTGAATATATGTATGGTGTTTGCCTTCAGTTTTAGGTTAGAAGTGATGGTGCAATTGATTGGTTGGATTGTTATCAGAACAATTGGGTTGCTAACAATATTTATTCTTGCAGGGTGGATGTGCAGGAATTATTTCTTTCTTATTTCCATGCTATACTTTCTACAATATCCAATATCATCTAGCACTTTGTAGCCTGATAGTGTCACACCCCGTTCTCCAAAACCGCACTGCCCAGCCCTTCCGAGGGTGGGCCCGCATACATATAGCACCATGCTTACACTTTCATCCTCGTTTCGTGTAAAAGGGTTAACCCGATGGTGCTATGGCTGGAGGACAAAGGCTTATAAGTTGGCTTCATCCTTACTCAACTAGCATGGTAGTACTAAACATGTGCACGCAGCACTCATGGGCCACTACTGGGCCACATCCAAATTGGGCCGCGTGTCACAGATAGTATCTGTGTACATCATTCAGTTAGTGGCAAGGTGTAGAGAATTCGCATGGTGCTGCAGCTTCAGCACAAATCTTTAAATTTTGCTTACATACCTCTTTTTTAGATCATGTTTGTTACTTGCCTGACAAAGATTTGCTTCTTGTTGTTTGGATCCCAGAGCAAAATACTGAGGTGACCATCCAAGTGAGCTGCGAACAAGCTATGGTAAACTTTAGATGAGACCCAAGAGTTTGATGACAAAAGACCACATATATATAGATAGCTATGTTAGGCTTGAATTTAGAGCTGGGTATATGATTTCCGTATACACCAATGATTTACATGCGTGTTTTCAAAATTTAATTATGGCGTGATTTGGAGGCAACTCAGCCTTCGTCCTTGCATTTTAGTTTGCCAGGAGAGAAGTCCTAGGTTAGCTTAATCCTTAGAGGAGTACAATTTGATGAAAGAAGAAAAAGAGAAGGAGAAGAGAAATTGAGCTACTATGTTTGCCTAAGGTAAACGAGTTAGCTGAAAGTATGGCACAATGGATTTACTTCATCGACTAATTATTATATGTACTACTTTTGGATGTAAATTAATATTCTTCTCCTTTGATATATTTCTGATTGGACAAGTATCAATGAGCAGGGTGATGCAATGCCTCGATGAGTTACTTCTAGCGTCAAAAAAAAATAGATGTGTTGCTTCTCCTTTCATCTTGCTATTTCTTGATTCTAGAAAAGAGAGCTCTTATTTTGTATGTTATTTATCAGTATGGGCAGAGAGCAAGCAAGATTAAATTTGACATTTAGATTTGGTTGTTTAGCTAACATGAGAAAGAAAAAAAAATGGGTTTGTTAACATATTTTGATTCGTAGCTGAATGAAACCGCTAAGCAAGTACAATACATAGAAGTGTTTTCTTTAACCCGAAGGAAAAGAACAGTGCCATCGAACAAGATATTGATAAGTGATCTTGATTTTATAACGGGCTATTCGTTTGTCCTTACTTGCCAACCATATATGACCAGCGGCTGCACTAGCTTCTCGATCAGACCGAAAAAATAGTTCCAAGACTGTTAGTGTTGACGCTAGATTTTGACACGTGTTGAATCTGTGTTAGGGAAGGAGGAGATTGACCGATGCGGCAGACTTAAAGGCTACAATTGGGAATCGGCCGATTGACACTACAGTTAGGAATCGGCCGATTGGCGCTGCAGTGTTTCGGGCGATTGGTGAATGGAGTTGGAGGTCGGCCGTTTGAAAGACTGGAGCGTTTGGACCAATATGGGCTTGCGCCAACAGATAGGGGATGAAGCCAATGGGATCCCAAGAGGGGATGTTGAGTCATGGAGGCTCTTCGATCCAGGCACCGTTCCAATCGGCTATCCGGCCGACGGTCCCTCAATATCAACCGGCCACGACAGAAATCGGCAGTGGGGTAGATGCTGCGGAAACACTCAGAAGCGCGACGCCGATGATGTTGTACGATGGGACAGCAGATTCGCTACGCCAACAGCTGTCAACCGCTCAGCCGGCCACGCTGCCGCAAAATCCGCCACGCGCTTTGATCCATCACCCAACCGTCCCATCGCCGATCCATCAACATGTGCCGATCCCCCAACCAGTTGTTTATCAGCAACAAGTGGATTGGACAGCAAGGATAACGGAGGTGATTCAAGACCAATTCGGGTTGAAGCCGAAGGTACAAACCTATACATACAAAACGCCATACCCACCTGCCTACGATCTACTGTCGTTCCCCCATCGGTACAAAGTTCCTGACTTCACCAAGTTTTCGGGGCTGGATGACACCTCAACTGTGGAGCACGTGAATAGATTCATCATCCAGTGCGGGGAGGCCGCCACACAAGATGCTCTGCGGGTGCGTCTATTCTCATCGTCTCTATCTGGGTCGGCTTTCCAATGGTTCACTACGCTACCACCCAATTCCATCGTTACTTGGGCCGATCTGGAGAAGCAATTCCACAAGTACTTCTACGCGGGAGTCCACGAGATGAAGCTTTCAAATCTGACCAGCCTCAGGTAGAGGAGCGACGAACCAATAACTAATTACGTACAGAGGTTCAGAGAGGTCAGAAACAAATGCTATACCCTAGCCCTGACCGACGCTCAGCTGGCCGATATCGCCTTCCAAGGTCTCCTGCCACACATCAAGGAGAGGTACGCTTCACAGGAGTTTGAAAGTTTAAGTCAGATCTTTCACCGATTGGCCGGTCAAGAAGTACGTCCGTTTGATCAACGGAGGAATTTTCAGAAAAAGGTGGCGTATTTAGAGGGATCTGAATCTGAAGAGGAAGCGAAAATCGGCCTAGCAGAATGGGTCAAAGGGAAGAAGCAGATATCATGCCCTTTCGGGAAGAAAGAACCAGAAGCGTTCGGTTTTGAAACGTCAAAGGCCGACAAAATCTTCGACTTGCTTCTCCAATAAGGGCAGATCAAGCTCTCACCTTACCACACCATTCCATCGGCCGAGCAGCTCAAAAAGGTGAAATATTGTAAGTGGCACAATGCCACGTCTCAAGACACAAATGAGTGCAAAATCTTCCGTCAGCAGATACAGTCGGCCATTGAGCAAGGCAGACTCAAATTCGAAGTCCCGGCGAAGCCAGTAAGGCCGATGAAAATTGATCAGCATCCTTTCCCTGCTAACATGGTTGACATGGGAAAAAACTCGCTTCAAACAAAGGTACTGACATCGGAATTGGCTAAAAGAAGCGGCGCCGTGGACCCCAGAAATCAGGCTACGATGGACGATGTCAAAGGGAAAAGACGGGTTGAAGACGAGGGTGAAGGATCAGAGCAATCGCGTAGACCCGTCACCTCCCAATTCTTACTCAACAAATATCAGCGGCAGCAGGAAAGTTCGAGACACCGCGAAAAGATGATACGCCGACACGAAGATCATTGGCGATGCCCGTTCTTCATCCACTGCTGGGAAAATAACCTCAGATTACCATCAGCTGATAATTGCCCTGAGTGCAGCGGACCATATGGCAACGATCGCCCGCTCAAGAGGTCGCGCTTCAGAGACAGAGGATCAGAGTCGATCAGCAGAAACTGGCGCGAACAAGAGGATCGGCGCCTTTCAGTACATGATCGCTGGGGGGCAGAGTTGACCGGTATGATCGGCCAAGGGGCAGGCTTGAACAGTATGATCGGTCGGGGGCAGGATCAACCAGCACAAACGACTGGGGGGTAGAGCCAGCGCACACGATCGGCTAGAAGAAATGGCCGACGCTAGGGTGTCAGATGAGAACCTCCTAGGACGGGAACCAGAGTGGAGCGTGCCAAACCGCCGGCCAAACCGGTGAACCCCAGGTGGTGCCCTGATGGACTGTCCAAATCTCAAAAATGAAGGATCCAACGTCTGCGCCAATGGGAACAACAAGAGGAAGAGCAGAGGCAGATGGTGGATAAGAAAAACGACAGATCTCGAGTCTGGCGCCCCAAAAGAAACAACAATAAGGAAGGCGACAATCAAGAATCGGCAGCTGACGTCAGCATGGTGTTCATCTTGCCGATGGAGTTCATGGCGCCTGCCGATCGAGACGACGCGACAAGGATGGAGGAGCAGATGGCGCAATTGGTTTTGGAGCCAATGACAGCCACGTTTGAGAAACCGGAAGACGAAAAACGACAACATCTCAAGGCTCTGTTCCTCAAAGGACACGTTAACGGACGACCTGTCACCAGGCTACTAGTAGATAGAGGCGCTGCAGTCAACATCATGCCGTATGCCATGTTCCGGAAGTTGGGCAAAAGCGACGAAGATCTAACCAAGACGGACATGATGCTCAAAAACTTCGAAGGCAACGTGTCCCCCGCCCGCGGAGCGCTCTGCGTCGACCTCACCATCGACAGTAAGACCCTTCCCACTACTTTCTTTATTATTAATGGCAAAGGGTCCTACAACATGTTGCTCGGTCACGATTGGATACACGCGAATTACTGTGTCCCGTCTACAATGCACCAATGCCTTGTATAGTGGGTCGGCGACAATACCGAGATAGTCACCGCCGATTCCGCCTACAGTGTTGCTTCAGCCGATACGCAACAGTGGAGCTGCGAACACGTCAAGTGTATATCCGGTAGAACATGGGATACCAATTTCCTGAAAGTGTCCGATTTTGGCCTACAGCCGATCCGAGTAGTCGGCTTTGAAGATTCAGACTAGATGGATCGGTTCGTCCGAGAAGACAGGAAGCTTGGACACGGATTTACATCGGCCGATTCATTGGAGATGGTGGATTTAGGAGATGGTAGCAAGCCAAGGCCGACGTATATTAGTGCTAGCTTGGATCCCGAGTACAAGTGTAAATTGACAAGTTTATTAAAAGAATTCAAAGATTGCTTTGCTTGGAAATACCATGAGATGCCTGGTCTAGACCGGTCCATTGTCGAACACCATTTGCCTATAAAACCAAGATATCGGCCATATCAACAGCTTGCACGATGATGCAACCCTAAAATTCTACTTGATATAGAGGCCGAGATAACAAGATTGATTGAAGCGAGATTTATTCGGTAGTACCGTTACACCGAGTGGATTTCCAATATTGTACCCGTATACAAGAAAAAGGGAAGTTGCGCGTATGCATCGACTTCAGGAACCTAAATCAGGCTACACCAATGGATGGGTATCCAATGCCGACAGCCGACGTTTTGATAGATGCCGCCGCAGGACATAAAGTCATCAGTTTCATGGACGGTAATGCTGGGTATAATCAAATATTAATGGCCGAAGAAGATATTTTGAAAACGGCTTTCAGGTGTCCGGGCCACCTCGGTTTATTCGAGTGGGTGGTAATGACCTTTGGATTAAAGAACGCCAGCGCTACATACCAACGGGCTATGAATTATATCTTTGACAAGCTTATTGGTGTATTGGTGGAAATCTACATCGACGACGTTGTGGTCAAGTCAAAAGGTCATCAGGAACATCTGGCCGATTTACGAGAGGTGTTGGAGTGCCCAAGGAAGCATGGGTTGAAAATGAACCCGAACAAGTGTGCATTCGGTGTGTCGGCCGGACAATTCCTAGGATTCATGGTCCATGAGTGCGGGATAGAAGTCAACCGGAAGACCATAGCTGCCATCAACAAGGTTGTGGCCCCGCAGAATAAAACTGAGCTGCAGTCCGCAAGGTCAACTTTATCAGAAGATTCATATCCAACTTGTCGAGGCGTATTCAAGCTTTCACTCCTTTGTTGAAATTGAAACCCGATCAGGAATTCGTGTGGGGAGAAGAACAACGCAAGGCATTAGAAGACATCAAGCAATATCTAATTTCGCCACCTGTATTAGTCCCGCCACAGGCAGACAAGTCGTTCAAACTATACTTATCGGCCGACGAGCGGGCTATCGGATCGGCGCTGGCACAGGAGTTCGAAGGGAAAGAGCGGGTAATCTATTATGTCAGCAGAAGACTCCTGGACGCCGAAACGAGATATTCCCTGGTGGAACGGCTGTGCCTATGTCTATATTTCTCGTGTACCAAGCTCAGGCACTACTTGTTATCGGTAGAGTGCATAGTCGTATGCAAGGATGACGTGGTGAAATACATGATATCATTGCCAATTTTGAAAGGACGGATTGGAAAGTGGATCCTGGCTCTATGAGAGTTTGACCTAAGGTACAAATCGGCCAAAGCTGTCAAGGGCCAAGTCATGGCCGATTTCGTGGCTTAGCATTGTGGACCGGAAATCGCTGTCGCTGAACCAGTTCCATGGACTCTATACTTCGACGGTTCCTCGTGTGGGGCCGGATCGGGAATCGGCATCGTTCTCATATCGCCTCGGGGGGTAAGTTATGATTTCTCTCTGCCAATAGAGGCATCCGCGACCAACAACCAGACGGAATACCGAGCCATCCTAAAAGGTATCCAATTGTTAAGAGAAATCCAAGCCGATGCGGTGGAGATTTTTTGAGATTCCATGCTCATTGTGGATCAATTAACGGGGAGATCTGAATGCAGAGATGATGTCTTAAGGATTTATTACAAAGATTTTCTCCAACTGTTAAAGGAATTTAAGTCTACGGTTATTGAGCACATTCCTAGAAATTACAATGAAGAGGCCAATAGGCTTTCCCAACACGCGTCCGGGTATCGGCCAATTCAAGGGGCCATGACTCTGGAGCTTGCGGCCAACGATTGGCGAAAGGAGATTGCCGATTACTTGAAAGATCCATCCATGAAAGTGGATCGGCGAGTGCGTTTTCAGGCCACGAAATATGTGTTGCTCGAAGACGATTTGTTTTACCGAACGATTGATGGGGTTCTACTTAAATGCCTGGGGATGGAAGAAGCAAAGGTCCTGATGGGAGAAATCCACGAGGGCGTATGCGGAGCACATCAATCGGCTTACAAGATGAAGTGGATGATCAGAAACAACGGGTATTATTGGCCGATGATTCTCGAAGATTGTTTTAAGTATTATAAAGGTTGTCAAGACTGTCAGAAGTTTGGCAATGTGCAGCGCGCACCAGCCTCGGCTATGAATCCGATAATCAAACCATGGACGTTTAGAGGTTGGGGGATAGACCTCATCGGACAGATTTACCCTCCATCAAGCAAAGGGCACAAGTTTATATTAGTAGCCACTGATTATTTTACCAAATTGGTGGAGGCAGTTCCGTTAAAGACCGTGACATGGGCCGCTATGATCGATTTCGTGAGGGACCATATTGTTTATCGGTTCGGCATCCCTATAACCATCACAACTGATCAAGGGACGATGTTCACCTCAGGGGAGTTCGAAGATTTCACCACCGATATGGGGATTAAATTGTTGAATTCTTCTCCGTATCATGCTCAAGCCAACGGCCAAGCCGAATCGTTCAATAAGGGGATAATCAAGTTGATCAAGAGAAAGATAGAGGAACAACCCAAGAAGTGGCACCTGTCTTTAACCGAATCTCTATGGGCTTACAGGATGGCCTGCCACGGGGCCACTAAGATATCTCCTTATCAGTTGGTATATGGTCACGAGGTAGTATTGCCTTGGGAATTAAGGACGGGGTCAAGGCGCGCATCGCTTCAAGATCAGTTGACGGCCGATGACTATTCCCTCCTCATGAAGGGAGAGCTCGACGATTTGGAGGTTCAGCGATTAAGGGCTCTGATCAGCATTGAAGAAAACAAGAAAAGGGTGGTCAGGTGGTACGACAAGAAGGTCAAGGTCAAACAGTTCTCCCAAGGAGAATTGGTATGGAAGTTGGTGCTGCCGGAAGGGTCTGAGGATTCCAAATTCGGTAAATGGTCGCCCACTTGGGAAGGGCCGTACAAAATTGGCCGATATGCTCCGGGAAATGCAGATATACTAGAAACTATTGAAGGGGAAGAATTCACAAGAGCCTTAAATGGAAGATATCTAAAGAGGTACTATCCTAGTATATGGGTGGGAGCATAACTTACGATAGGGTGCATCAAGACAACGTGGCCAACTCCTATTGGCTCCTGTCTATATAGCCGATGCAAAATAACATCGCCTTAAGGAGGAAACATTCGATTAGTCTGACCAATTTATTATTCGGTAAGAACAGCAGGGTACATGGCCGACACGGTACAAGTCACCCTTAGAACAAAAGTACCAACTTATTTATTGACCACGCTTTTTCTTAATCTCCCTCTCGACCCGGCCTAATTCTAACAAGAGGAAGATACTCTTTTCCTCCAGATCCTCCATGGCGGCTTCAACCTCGACTTGACGAGGGAGTGGGTGGCTCCTGTCGAGAGGTGGTTGGGATGTCCCCGCCGTAGCATCTTCAAGGGCGACTGGGCGAGGGAGTGGGTGACTCCTTTCAGTTGGCGGCCGCCTGGAGTAGTTAGCGTCTACATGGTCCCAGATCTTCTGGACGTCAGCGGGGACATGATCTTTGAGTTCTTCAAAATGAGCCTTGATCAGATCTCTGTCCGCCTGGGACAATGGTCTGTCTGAGTGCATGACTTCAATCGGTCGTTCCAGACTGGGGCTAAGGCGTTTCGGCTAAAAGGGGAGCAAACAACCACCCAGCGTCAGATTGATTGAAATGCCAAGGGAGGGAACAAAGGAAGATTTCAGACCTGGTTGACGGAGAAGGAAGAAGATGAAGAAGACATCTTGGTGTCTAGTCTGGGAGGATGGAGATCGAGTCGTTAGAGGAAAAGAAGATGGGCGATGCGGACGCCTTTGGAAACGATACGGGGCCTCATACTTATAGAAGGAAGAGGGTGAAGGAATGGTAGGATGCGTCCCATCAGAGTAAAAGGGTTAATAAATGAAAAGCTGCCGAAGAGGACGGTCCAAGTTTGAATCCGCACGTCGACGGCAAGAGGACATTAAATGTTTACAGAGCATTCAGTACTATTACAGTTCACCTGAGGAGGGCATTAATAGCCGCAATCGCTCGTTGCCTAACTTGACCGGGCGAGTCTAAGGTTCTCTGGTCGTCATCAGCTGATCCAGGGGCTTCTGGCATTTGGCGATGGATTTTTATTGCTTCGTAGGCCAGGTTCTGCCTCTCCTGCTTCAGCTCGGCGATGACGGATGGGAGGTCTTGGAGTCTTTTCTCTTCAGCAGCTATGGCCTTGGTCACCTGCTCCATCTCCTTGGCTAGCTCTGCCCTTCGCCGTTTAAGGCGGTCTATAGCACCGACGATATCTGGACGAGAGCTTTCAAGGAAGCTGATTCGTCGATGCACCTCTTGAGCTCGATGTTTGTAGGAGTCTTCCTCCTCTTGGGCTTTCGCTAGTTTGGCGCGATCAGCCATATGGCGCAAGGCCCTGAACACTGGAATCTGCATTGATTCTATGTATGCGGCAGGTACCAGAGCCTCTTTCGCTTCCTCTGGAATTCGGCCTCTGATTTCACTAAGAAGTTGCCGAATCGGCGAGGCGTCTTCCACTAGTCGGCCGATGTCATCTTGGAGGAGGGTTCGTATGCTCTCAAGTTTGGCACGGACATCATCAGGGATAGAGCTCAGTGTGACTTGGCGCGAGGCAACCTCTTCATCGTCAGAAAGTGCAACCGCAAAGGAAAAAAGACTGTTGTTGGGAGTGTCCTGCTCCTACAAAAGAATAAAAAAATAAAAATACGGATTAGCCGACGGTAAGGGGAAATCGGCTGATTTGGGTGACAAGTTCCTTACCTCTTTGAAGCGGATTTCTTCTGCTTGTGCCGGCGGGAGTGCTACCCTCATCTCGGGAACTGGCGCAATTGGTTCATTGGAAGAAGAAGATTCAACGACTATGGGTGCCCTGCTCGGGCCAGCCTCCTGGAAAGGTATGGGAAGCGGATTTTATAAGTATAATGCAAATGATTAAGTCTGATGATATATAATTATTGCCGTACCTCTGTGAGTCGTCCGGCCGATGGTTTTTGGAAAGGTACAATCGATGCGCCCAGGGTAGCCTGCATCAAAAATCGTTTAGTTTTTGGTTAAGTATCAAAAATGGGTTAAGAGACTCTCTACCTCGGTGGGAGGAATTGCTGGCGTTACGGTTTCCGCCTGGGATGTAGCCGATTGCTGCGGAGACTGCACTGGGGCGATTTGCACAGCCTGACAGAAAGAAGAAGTTAATATCGACAGAATACTTGAAAGGATGTGAGGTATGCGAAATTACCTGAACAGCTTCTACTAGCAATGATGCAGCAGCCGCTCCAGCTTCTGTAGCAGCCTGGGGATCGACTTCCTCAATAATCGGCAGAATCGGCGCAGCTAAAGGTTTAGCCGATGCCGCCGCCAACTGATCAGCAGGTTCTATACAGGCACGCACTCGGCGGATCGTCTTCTTTAGAGAGGGTTTCTTCGGCGTTTGTTTCGATCGGCCGGTGGTGATGTCTTCGATGGTTGGGGCATGGTAGCCGATGAGTGGGAATGGTGTGTATGGGCGTCTATTCTCTATCGGCCTACCGCTTCGGCTCCGCGTCGGAGGAAGTCGACTGTCGGACTGAAAAGGGAAATAAGAGTTAGCGGCAAATTTGTAGCATAAAAAGGAATAACATAGAAATCGGCCGAGAAAAGGGCAGTACCGCTGCGTTTGGGTCGATGTTGTCAGGATCCAGATCATTGCAAAATGTTGAAGGAGATACACAAAAGAGATGTTGCTTCCATTCTGCCCATCATAACTTGAATTGTTGGACAGCAAAAGGAGCCACTATCCAATTGCTTAGATCAATGGTACTGGAGTCCGACACTAAATTGCACAGCCGACTGTAGTCAAGGCCCTTAGTGTGCTCATCTCGGAATTTGTGCGGCCGGCAAAATAAACTTGAATCGGCAGCTGACCAAGGCCGAACTGTCATGCTACAACTGATGGGTTATGAAATTCATAAGTTGGGGAGTCTTTCCCAGAGAAGAAGTTCACCGGTAAAATCCCTGGTTTGATCAAGGCGTCCATAAGATCATTATCAAAGGAGTTGGACGACGAGTCATAGCAGAAGGGAAGCTCAAAAAGTGGCTCTGTTCTCTGGTACAGGTACCAGCTGGTAGTTTATTCACTGAAGCCGTTGTAAAAGCATCTGAAATACTCGGCTGTCTGGGTGGCGGTGAACTGGCAACCAGGAAAAGCTGATGCCGCTTCGCCGAAAGAAGTGCACCGTCATCGTACTGTGGGGTTTTCCTCTGACTCAATGTTGGGGAATGTCTTGGTCTCTATCTGCTGCTGGGAGATTTTGCTCATGTACAAGTTGAGCCAGAGGGTGATGAACCACCAGGGGCCACCAGGGTTACCAATCGGCTCTCCCTTTGACAGTTTAACGCCGATCTGGTGCATCATGTGGTAGGCCGATCCTAGCAGAAGCTTCCCGAGAGGGATGGCGGATCCTCTTGACAGGGCTTCGGCCAGAGCTTGTGTGTTGGAAGAAGGGCCAACCGCTTTGCCGCAAAAGAGGTGCTTCTCTAGCCACATCATCAAGAACGCTGAATGTTCTCTCTCCAAAATCGTCCCAGTCCTCATATTTCTGTTGATATACCCTTTCCACCCGCTGATTCCTTTCATCTCTAGCTGATGGGTCGGCTTGATCAGATAATCAAAGGGTGTATCGGGGGAGGAAATGTTGAGGCCGGTCAGCATCAGGACATCGTCCAGAGTTGGGGTCATGGGTCCGTGCCCAAAGAGAAACGTGTTGAGCGCGTCAGACCAGAAATAGGAGGTTGCTATTACCAGAGGTTCATTCTTCTCCATCTGGGACAAAGAGAGATTGATGCACTTGCCAATTTTTAATTCATCCCATTGAACTCTCTTAGAGTTGGCCATTCTTTGGTACCATTCTTTCCAGCCGGGGGTTTCATTCGGCCAAGATCTAAAAGTGCCTGACCACTAGCCCAAATCCATAGGTGATTGCTTGAAAGGGATTCTATAGGTTTCTAAGTTAATCAGATCAGTCGGGTCTGAATTCCCCATAGGGCCTAAGCAGATGAGACCAGAAGCTTTACAAAGGTGGATAGTGATTTGGTGCCTAACTGCCTAAGAAAGGTAAGAAGGGAGGAACTAAAAATAGATCTAAAAGACGCATGGGCGGTAAAAAGTAAAAGGGAAAAGTTTCGGATGTTTACCTCCGGGATGAAGCTCATCGTTGCTGATGGAATCGCCGATGGAACCGCCATCGCCGATGGAGTTGCCGGCGGAGCCTCCGTGGCTAGCGGAGTTGTTGATGGTGCCGCCATTGAAGGAATGAAGCGAAATGTAGACGAAAGAAGGATCGCCGGAGAATGCGGTTGGAAGCTAAAAGGGCGCTGGGAGAAGATAGAAAGTGATTCGCCGGGGAGGAAATTACTGAGCTCGTGGAGAAGAAGCGGCGGAGAACGCCAGTATTTAAAGACGGTCCGAGAGAGAAGGGGTAAAAGGCGGGATTTTTACCGCACCACCTACACGAATTCCGGGGGAACAGTTGTCTCAGGCGCCCAGTTCGAAAAGATTGCAATCATCATGTAGAAGACCGCAAAACAGAAGGAGATTTTTGCCGCGTTTGTTTTGGAGGAGAGATTAAAAAGAAATTTCGAAGTAAAAGTCATGTTTTACTCCGAAACTGGGGGGCATGTGTTGACGCTAGATTTTGACACGTGTTGAATCTGCGTCAGGGAAGGAGGAGATTGGCCAATGCGGCAGACTTAAAGGCTACAATTGGGAATCAGCCGATTGACGCTACAGTTAGGAATCGGCCGATTGGCGCTGCAGTGTTTCGGGTGATTGACGAATGGAGTTGGTGGAGGTGGGCGGTGAAGTTTGAAGCGAACAGATTGTGAAGGAGCTGTATGCGCAGAGGTACCGGCAGGTTGGTGGTGATTTGGTTTCGTCGATTTGGTGGGAAAATCAGCAGAGGAGGCGAGCTTGAGGTGGGAACCGTTCCTGTGGAAGAGTTGAAGCAGGTAGCAGGCCAGTGTGGTGAGGCTATCGGCCGATGAGTGGTGCGTGGGACTGCTGGCCGGAGGCAAGACGCTGCCATTTTTTGTGTCCTGCGCAAGCTGGAAAATTGCTGCTCGTGGGGGACAGGCAGAGCAATTGTTGGAGTGTTGGTGCTGATTGAGCAATGGATGGATGGGATTCATCGCAATTTGAGGTGCATGTTGCTTTGAGGTGTGTTTTTTCTTTGGTTTCTTGCTTCCTGCGCTGGTGTTGGGAGGTACTGCTACAGTACGTATACATGGAAGAAGAGTACTATTGCTACTTCTATAGCTACTAACTGAAGGTAGGAGTTGCAGCTGAAAATGGGGGAAAATCAGGGCATTGAGCAAGTCCTTGGGAAACTAGTGGAATTGCTTACAGCAAAGAAGGATGAGGCTCTATCTTCTAGCAAGGAAAATCTGCCACACACAGATGCAGTATAGAAACTGGAATTGATGCCAATGGACATCAAATTGGAGGGCATTAAAAATTATTTGGCTTGGTCTCGGCGGGTACTCTTGTTGCTGGAGACCAGGAAACTTGAGAGCTTTGTCAATGGAGAAATGGTTGAGCCAAAGGATAAATCTAGTAATGAATGGAAAACTTGGGATGCTACTAACTCTTTGGTGTTTGCTTGGTTGTTAAGCTCGATGTGTCCAACAATTGCAGGATCAGTAGACACTATAACCACTGCTTCTGGTATATGGCAGGCTCTATCAAAGATGTATTCAGGCACGGGAAATGTAATGTTGTTGGCAGATATAGATGACAGAATCTACCATCTAAAGCAGGGGGAGCTATCTCTAATGGAATATGTTGCTGAGCTGAAATGGTTGTGGGCTGATTTAGACCACTATGAACCTATTGAGTTGCCACACCCTGAGTGTGTGGCATGGGTGAAGAAATGGGTGGAGAAAAAAGAGTCCTTCAGTTTCTAAGAGGACTCAACTCAGATTTTGAGGGAAGACGTGCATCTATATTTCACCAACCAAGCCTTCCTAGTTTAGAAGAAGCCATAGAAGCTATGGCACAAGAAGAAACTAGACTGAAGGTGATAAAAAGTGATACTACACCTCCAGCACATCCAGCTTTTGTGGCTACAAAATCTCATGATACTAGAATATGTCACAATTGCGGTGAGAAGGGTCACTTGAGTCGTGATTGCCAACAACCATTTAAGTGCAACCGTGGAAGAGGAAGAGGCAATATTAGAGGTGCACCAAGGGGAGGTGCAAGTCGTGGTGGAAGAAGGGGATATAAGGCTAATTTTGCTATGGCTCAGGAAGGTACATCTGACATGGTCATGCTCCCAGCTGTTGAGTTAGAGGAATTGAGGAAGCTGAAAAAGAATGATAATGGTTTGAAATCAGATAGTCAAGGGACAACAATAACTGCAGCTGACAATGCGGCCAATCTTGTTTATTCTGACCCAGGTATATTAAATCAAGCTTTTACATCTATGCAAAGTTATAATTCGAATTGGATATTAGATTCTGGTGCATCCAGGCATGTCACGGGTATGTCAACTGAATTTGCATCATATTCTCCATACTCTCATTCTTATAGAGAAACCATCCAAACTACTGATGGAACATCTAGACCCATCAGAGGTGTTGGCACGGTTAAATGCCCTCCATCTATCACATTATCATCGGTCCTATATGTCCCCTCCTTTCCAGCTAATTGATTTCAATTAGTTCATTGGTTGATGAAATGGATTTTCGGTTTCCCTTGATCGTGAAAATTGTATTATTCAGGAAAGGAAGACTGGGAGAAGACTTGGGATTGGAGTTCGACATAATGGACTCTGGTATCTTGATTGAAGAGAGACAAATGAAGCAGTATGTCTTGCCCTAACAACCATTGCAAGTGAAGATGAGGCTAAGGTAATGCTTTTACATTGCCGGGTGGGACATATATCTTTTGATATCATGAGTAGAATGTTTCCTAATGAAATGTGTAAGGTGGATAAACGAAAATTGGTATGTGATGCTTGTGAGTTTGGGAAACACACTAGAACCTCATATGTTAACAGGGGGCTGCGAAGTGTGTCACCTTTCATATTAATTCACTCTGATGTGTGGACCTCCCCAATTACTTCTGTGAGTGGAATGAAATATTTTGTCACTTTTTTTGATTGCTACTCCCGTATGACATGGTTATATCTCATGAACATAAACATGAGGTACTCAAATGTTTTCAGGATTTCTATGCTTGTATAAAGAATCAATTTAATGCTCATGTTAAAATCATCAAAGATAATCATGGAACAGAATACATAAATAATGAATTTGAAAATTATCTATCTAAAGAGGGGATATTACATCAGACCTCTTGACCTGATACACCCCAACATAATGGAGTGGCTGAAAGGAAGAATCGACATCTCTTAGAAGTGGCACGTTCACTTATGTTTACTATGAATGTACCGAAATTCTTATGGAGCGAAGCAATTATGACATCCACCTATCTTATTAATTGCACGCCTTCAAGAGTACTTGGAATGAGAACACCATATGAATTGCTTTTGGGGAAAAATGAGTATGTTGTTCCACCAAAAGTTTTTGGGTGTACTTGTTTTGTTAGGGATCATAGACCTTCTGTTGGGAAGTTAGACCCTCAAGCTATCAAGTGCATATTTGTTGGCTACTCATCAACGCAGAAAGGATATAAATGTTGGAGCCCATCCGAACGTTGTATGTTCGTGAGTATGGATGTGACTTTCAGGGAATCTATTCCTTTCTATTGGGAGGTAACAGATTTGAGTGATCTATTTTCTAATCTTGATTCTTCTGAGGTTGCTATTGAGGGGGAGAATGAAAAGTTAGGGACTATGGATGGTGAGAAACTAAGGAGGAAGCAAGGCATCACTTGTCAGGGATAGATCCCCTAGGTACCGCAAGGAAGCCACCCGCGGGGGAAAAGAAGTCGAATTCCTACTAGGACTCTACCCTGTAATCCTACTAGGACTCATAACATGTAATCCTATTAGGAACCCCACCCCTGGGATATATAAAGGAGGGTAGGGGTACCTAGATAGGCAGAACAGAGCAGCCAATAGGCAACTCAACACCCAAGCGCAGGGCGCAATATACAACACCCAAACAGGACGTAAAGTATTACGCTACTCTAGCGGCTCCAACTTGTCTAAATCTGTGTCTTGTGTCCTCGCATTTACCTTCAAGTTCCAGATCCGGCGATCCCTCACCAAATAATCACCTACCTTAGGGTATCCCTAGGTAGGTTGGCGGTAAAAGTACCGACAGCTGGCGCCCACCGTGGGGCAAATCGTTGCAATCATTGGGCGAATTTGAAGGACCTCTTCATCAACATCAATCTACTCAGTCGCGCGGCGTGGTTGCTGGCAGGCGACGGCTAATCAGCAACTCGTTGTTTTTTCCACGTCACAATTCAAGATGGATCAACTCGTATTCTTCTCGAGATATCGTGATGGTGTATTTCTTCTGTTCGGTGCTATTCGCAACGGATCTACTCGTTGACATGCACCTCTTGCCACGTCGAGCAAAATTCCAGCAGGAGTTGATTTCGGTTACCGAGCCCGAAGCGGAAGAAAGACACCTGGATCGCATTATGGTCGAGTCCAAAGCAATGAAGGTCGATCAATATTCTATCTACTACTCATACGCGGATGGAGGAAGTGCTAAGCGACCTTTTGGAGTTATGCTACGTACACACGGAAGCCCACAAGAGGATCTATGTCTCTTGCTACGTGAACTGAAGAGATGCACAGGGGCACTTACGTGAATGACTACATTGAAGTTCGGCTGCACGGACTTGTCGACGACTACCACGACTACTCCACACGACTTTAGCTTATGTCGCCGACTACCTCAACAACTCGGCGAGTCTCCAACTTACATCGTCGAGTACCTCGACTACTCGGCTCCACCCTAGCTCGCACTGCGAGGATGTTTAGCGACCCGCCGATGACTCTTTCGATTTTGCAAAGATGCTCAGCAACCTGCCGACTACTACTTCGACTACTTCAACTTCACGAGGACACTCAGCGACCCACCGATGACTACTTCGACTACTTCGACTACTCATCTCGACTAGAAAACTAGTCGAGAATAGGCCTCGCTCCATCAACAACTAGTCGGAATTAACTCCAACTAGTCGGGCTTCATCAACAAACCGTCACAGCTTCATCGACGAGCGCTACGGCTTCATCGGCAATCGCCCATGAATCAAGCTAAGGGACTTATACCTTTTTTGACTTGTTCTCCATAAGATTGACTACTTTTTAGGGTACGCCTCTCGACGGAATCACCCTCGCGGGCTACACCATGATCGACTGCTCCTGGGGTCTGCTGGCTAATAGCCCACACGCTTGGTACATCGAGTTCGTAGGGCACTGCCCACGCGCTTGGTACACCGAGTTGTGTTGGGCTCACAGGGGCTACACCCTTTGGACTTGTGCGCTGCAACACGTGCTCTCGCCGACTACTTATCTGTGTACGTCTCTCGATGGGCACGAAACCCTCCAGAGCTACACATTGCCGACTACTTTTTGCGCAACGCGCATCCTCTATTCCGCATGACGACTACTTTTTTCTGCTCGTTGTCTTCTCTTAATGGTCGCTAATCTACTTGAGTAGCAAATGCCGTAACCCGTGAAACATTGAGTCTTCAGTCATGACCTAAGCGACTCTATGCACGAGACAAAGATCTGATGGATGCTATGAGCGAAGGCTAAATTGGGACCGGGTGAACGTAAAGGGTGGACTACTCGAGAGATTTAAATGGCCTAAAAAGGGCTCGACACGGCAGCTTCATTTTATATCGAATAAATTTTGGTATTTTCATGTTATTACTGAGTAAAAATCGGTATCTTCACATTATACTACATAATGTATGCATTTTGTCTTTTTTCAGATCAAACTTCGGAAACAACTCGCCGGACTGCTTAGCCTGTCTCCCGGCTCGGGGGCTAGACGGATTACTACTCAACGTGGCTCCTTTGGCTCCCAAGCTCGGGGGTTGGGTGCCAACAACTACTTGACGTTGCTCCTACAGCTCACATGGCTCATAAGCTCGGGGGCTGGATGCCGCAAAACTACTCGGAAGACGACATATATGAAGACTGAAGGCCTAAAGGTAACCCTAGGTTGTTGCGCGGTTAGATAACCAGCGGCGGCCTAAGGGTTCTTTGGGATACAACTTGTTTTGAGCGGTGATTTAGGACTTTTTTGGGGAAGTTATTTGAATAACCATTTTTTCAAGGATCTTATCCTGAAAGAAGGGTTTTTTTGAATTTCAAACCAATATATTTCCAAAATACACCATCATGGAAAATTACACATCTCACATATATTTTGTACATAACATTGTTTAGTATGCCACGTTCTTTTGGATCCTTTTTCTCAAACCTTGGGATTTGGATTCAAGGCTCGGGGGCTGCAGGACACGTGTCATCGATTGCTTATTTTTCAAAAATGTTTGGAAGAAAAGGAAATAAGATTCAAGACTAGTGGGACCCTCATCCTGATTCTTCGATTGAACCTAAGGCTCGGGGGCTACTCCATATGGAGTGCGATTTGCATCGCACTCCATAGAAAGGAAGACCTAAAAGTACTCGGGGCATGAGCACCTCACAGCCTCGAGGCAGCCAATGAAGTACTCGAAGAATGCCTTCAAGACGGAGCTTCAGAAGAAGCCGAAGACTACTTCAAAAGTACTCGAAATACATGCAGTACTCGGCTATGAAGAGCTCGAGGGCTTGTCAGGGATAGATCTCCTGAGTATCGCAAGGAAGCCACCCATGGGGGAAAACAAGTCGAATTCCTACTAGGACTCTACCCTGTAATCCTACTAGGACTCATAACCTGTAATCCTATTAGGAACCCCACCCTTGGGATATATAAAGGAGGGTAGGGCTACCTAGATAGGCAGAATAGAGCAGCCAACAAGCAACTCAACACCCAAGCGCAGGGCGCAATATACAACACCCAAACAGGACGTAGGGTATTACGCTACTCTAGCGGCCCGAACCTGTCTAAATCTGTGTCTTGTGTCCTCACATTTACCTTCAAGTTCCAGATCCGGCGATCCCTCACCAAATAATCACCTACCTTAGGGTATCCCTAGGTAGGTTGGCGGTAAAAGTACCGACATCACTGGCTTAATCCCATGCCCCATGACTATGAGTAAACCTTCAAATGAGGAGATCAGGAGAGGATGTGATGCTGAAGGACAATTGCGAGCTGAAGGACAATTGCGAGTATACACAAGGAGGATGAGAAATTGTCTTGAGGGGTCATCATCTACTTTTGGGGAGGCTGTTATTAATGATGAGCACATGGAATTGATTGGGCAACAACAACCTCCAAGCATTGATAATGAAGTTGGTCTATCATCAGAGACAGAGGGAGGTGATATTGATTCTTCCATCGACCAACCTATTGCTGTAAAGAAGGCGATAAGAAGTAATGCGGGAAAGCCTCCAGTAAGATATGGCTTTGATGAAGAAAATAACGAGCATGTGAATGACATCGCTAACTATGTCTCATACGAATCTTTATCTCCTGCCTACAAGGCTTTTATTGCATCATTGCAGTCAGCTGCAATCCCAAGAGATTGGAGAGAAGCAAAGCAAAATCCAAGGTGGAAGGAAGCCATGTTGGAAGAACTAGCAGCACTCGAGAAAAATAAGACTTGGGATCTTGTACCTTATCCTGTGGGCAAGAAGATGGTCAATTGTAAATGGATTTATACAGTAAAGCAAAACCCTGATGGAAAAATAGAAAGGTATGAGGCCAGATTGGTAGCGAAAGGATATAGTCAAACATATGGGATTGATTATGATGAGATATTTGCACCAGTTGCAAAAATGAGCACGGTAAGAACACTGAACTCTTGTGCAGCTAATTTTGATTGGCCGTTGTATCAATTGGATGTTAAAAATGCATTCTTGCATGGAGATGTTCAAGAGGAAGTTTATCTGGAAATCCCACCGGGGTTTGCTACGGCACAAACCAAGGGAAAGGTGCTGAAATTAAAGAAATCTTTATATGGTTTGAAACAATCACCAAGAGCACAGTTTGATCGATTTAGACGAGCAATATGTGCTATAGGATACAAACAGTGCAATGGTGATCACACTTTGTTTTATCATCATTCAGGAAGCCATATCACTATTCTTGCGGTCTATGTGGATGACATAATTATCACAGGCAATGATTCTGTGGAGATAGCTCGACTAAAGGAGAATCTTAATAAGGAGTTTGAAGTCAAGGACCTAGGCCAACTTCGATATTTTCTTGGCATTGAGATAGCAAGATCTCCTAGAGGAATTATTCTCTCACAAAGGAAATATGTATTAGATCTGCTAAATGAGACAGGTATGATGGGATGTCGTCCAGCTTTCAGCCCCATTGAACAAAACCACAAGATATGTGCACAATCTGGAGATCCAGTAGATAAAGAGAAGTACCAAAGGCTTGTGGGACGATTGATATATTTATGTCACACGAGGCCTGATATAACTTATGCAGTAAGTATAGTGAGCCGATACATGCATGATCTTAGAAGCGGGCATTTGGATGCAGTCTATAGGATCTTGTGATATTTGAAGAGTAGCCCAGGTAAAGGGTTATGGTTCAAGAGAATTAATCATTTAAATGTGGACGGCTATTGTGATGCAGATTGGGCCAGTTGTCCTGATGATAGAAGATCAACTTCTGGTTATTGTACTTTTGTTGGAGGAAATCTAGTGTCATGGAAGAGCAAAAAACAACCAGTGGTATCTTGCTCAACTGCGGAAGCAGAATATAGAGCTATGTCAGTATGCCTTAGTGAAATGTTATGGATGAAGAATTTATTGTCTGAATTGAAGCTAATGGAAGGCACTTTGAAGCTTTGGTGTGATAATAAGTTAGCAATCAACATTGCTAACAATCTTGTTTAGCATGATAGAACTAAGCATGTGGAAATTGATCGCTTCTTCATCAAGGAGCGGCTAGATGATGGAACACTTAGACTAAACATTGTAACATCTTCTGAACAAGTAGCTGACTGTTTAACAAAGGGATTAGGAGCTAAAGAATGTATATCAGCATGTAGCAAGATGGGAATGATAGATATCTATCACCCATCTTGAGGGGGAGTGTTGGCATGTGCTGTATGTATAAGTGTGTGAGTGTGACTATAATTGACTAATAGTGTAAGGACTAAAGTGTAAATATGTATGAAGATAAAGGAAATGTCACAAGGGGATCGGTTTAGACCGATTCCAGAAATTTTCCCAAGTTCTACAGAGATCATAGCATAGGAATAGGTGTATGAGTCCATAGCTTGGATTCTAAAGGACGCAAGTCTGCACTGAAATTATGGACTTTTTAATTTGCGATACATGCTGGCATGATTTGGGCAACAAAGTAACAAAAAGAACTATACATGCTCGCGGAATACGCATCGACTATTTCACACCAAGGCGTGCAGTTTTAGTTTAAACATACTCTCCTTTTCGTCATTTTCTGCCATCATTTGTCTTTGTACCCTGTTGTAATGAAAATCAATGGGAATTAAAGTCAAGAGCGAGATGCTGATAGCTCCAGCCGTTGATCGGCTTCGAAATAGATTCCCTTCTTTCTTTTGAGACAGTTTTCTTTTTTGAAAGTAGATTTTGAGACATTTTCTCGAGGCCTCCCAAGCCTTGCAGTTGTCACATAGACACTAAGCTAGACAAGATTAAAATCATTTCATGTGATCTAAGCTGCACTTCATACTAGGCACATGATGAGGCATCCTTACCAATCCTTTCTGCTGCACATCCAGACGCTTATTTATAGCTGAAGAAGTAAAATATATTGTAGTAGCTTCTGCACAAAGAATAGGTGGATTGTTGCGTGTGGAATCAAATACAACATATTTAAATGCGTTGGTGAGAAATATAATTAAGAGAAAAAGGGTAAACATGAAGTACAGAAAAAAAAAACTTGCTGCTAGAGAATCGTTGCACCACTCATCAAACCACAAGCCCATGATAGGTCATTACAATCACCATTCTTTTATCAAAAGGAGCATAAATTAGATGACTGCATATCGTTCTCTTTTTCTTGTCTTATAAAACATAATAGAGACGCACACTCGTTCATGTGAACACACACGCTAACCGTCAATGAAAACCTAAGTATGTTGATGAAGTTACCAAATAGTCATCTCACTGGTGGCAGGTACATTGCCTACTACTGAAAAAAAAATACTTAGCCAAAAATAAGAGTACCCGTGCAGTGACAAAAGCACAATCATGAGTTTAAGTCATGGCAAAGCAAGTTTTAAATTCTTCTGTCATAAGAAACTCCGTTTATCATTCGTGTCAATAACTTCGATTCTCTTGCTCAGCTCATCCAAATTCAGCATGGAGCTCCCATATGGAGGTCCACCTCCAACAGTGGAGCCTCTCTGGCAAAATCGAGCTTGTGTGCTGCTGAACTGCTTGTCAACAAGCAGCCATTGATATTAGCTCACTTCTCAATCACATCAATCTAGCTACGAACTAGCAGTCTAGCTTCATTTCACCATGTGCAGCACTAGCAGTGCAATTATTCCTTATACTTCGACCACTCATCACCATGTTAATTTTACAATGAGCAAGAGCAGAGCAACACAAATACAGACAGACAGAGCACCTGATCTCGTTGTATGCTACTATTTGACGCCCCTTGCTCCCACCAGCCGTGGCATCTGATAACCTGACTAGCTCGATATGGTGTTGTTCAGGGATCGAGCCAATTCAGACCTGGTACATTTGGCATTTTTTCTAGAATTTCTATGATATGCAAAAAAAATATGCTGCTGAACTGATTATATGACAGATTGTCTACGCGGTCTCATGGCTGCTCCCGACGAGCAACCATAGTTTCCTACGGTCAGAAACAAAATGACATGAAGCAATGATCCATCTGTAAGCGGTTTTATGAAATATCAAGATGCAATAAAGAGTTCATACTGCCAGCCCCTTGCAGTAATGATCAAACTGACAGCTCAATAAGTTTGCCTCCAACTATCCAATAACAGGACTGCTATTTCACATTTCAGACAGTTTGCCAAGAGAAATGGAAATGGATCCTGTCAGGTGATTATGAGAGGTGTATTATTGAGATTTGTCTCAGCTGTCCAAAATTAAGCCAGGCTCCTGTCAAGTTGCAGAATGGCAGATCTAGCACATTTAGCCTGGTGGATGACAAAGGGCAGCAAAGGAGATAGGACCAAGGTAGTGATTCCCTCCCGATGAAATGAAACAGAGATTAATCTATTTTCACAACCAGGTTGTCAGAACACCAGTGTCTAAATCTTAAGTCATGACAAACCTAGCAACACGTACAAAACGGCTGCTGTTTTCTTTTCGACAAGAGAATTTATTAATTTCACGAAACGTTACATCAATGATGATACAACTGAACCTAGAAAGAAGACGGCTGTTGTGAGATACATAATTGGTGTAATGGCAGCCTCCTATATGGTTTCAAGAGCTTAACATTCTCTAGCTGGAATCCTGGATATTTCGTGTGCCATTGACCCATGAAGTGATGAGTCAAAGGGTACTTGATTGGTTAGATAGGTACCAGGAAATTTCATTTGTTTTGTAATCACCCAATTGCTTGAAAGCGGACCCATAGAAGACTATAAGGAGATCCACTATATATCATGTTAGTCCCAAGCCAGGAAATGAGGAAAGGATGGGGCTCGCTCAATAATTGAGCTCATGTGGGACTTCGGATCCTCATCAGCCTTCAAACACGAAGTATTTCTCCATTTATTAGTCAGACTTAGACTCCATCGACTTCCTCACATCCGTTCTTCCAAAATGGCACTTCTTACTTAGAAATGTTAGAATGGACAATTATTTGGACTATAACATATTCTAAAATAGAAAATCATTAGCAAAAGTTCAACTGCTTTAAATACATGTGTAACTGAACTACTGTAGTGAGTTGACCATCACAATTAGAACAAAAACATTAAAACAGTGTTGAAGATTGAAAATACACGATGCTAGAATTTTTTTTTTTGGCCTAATGACAAGCTAGCGAACAACTTATTGTCAAGGTCAACGGAAGGAAACTGCAGTTAGACCGATCAACTGCTTTTGCTCAGTAATCTTTTTTATTCAAGTAAAATGTAGCCACACACAAGTTATAGATACTAAATTGTAAAACTGAATAAGCAGAATTATTTGTCATAAATTAATAAAAGGCGATGGTTCCATTTAATGGGGAAAAAAGGAATAAACACCATACAATTATCTCACTATTACTTGGAGGCTCCTTTTGAAGCCTACACATGAAGTCAAATCCTAGGTGGACATTCTAAAAAAATAGAGAAATCCTAAACATTCTCACAAAAATTAGAAATTAAATATTCGGCCATCAATCCGACAGCTCTAATCATAATAGTCAATGGATCTGAATTACTCACCTCTGCCATTATAAAAATAGACTAAAGTAACACCCTAAATATGTATCTAAATTACCCAACTCTACCATTATAAAAAATCTAAAGTAACCCCCTAACCTTCGTGTAAATTACTCACCTATGCCATTATAAAAATAATGCAAATAACCCTCTAAATTTGCATATAAATTATCCAATTATATCATTATTAAAAGTTAAAATAACTCATAAATCTTAATTATAATAAAATATTAAAGTGCACCAATATAAAATTATAAATTACTATTTGACGGGTCCAGTGACCTAGGGTCCCTAGCGGGCCTGCCTCACCCGGGACACAGGATGGGCTGCCACATCTGTGCCCACTAAGAGCACTCCTAGGCCGCGTCAGGAGTGTCGACTAGCTACTCCGTCAGGGGAACCTGCGGGAGGGGGCCGCCACGCAGGACCCAAGTCCAACGACTCGGACCCGACTGACAGCCCTGACACCCGCTCGTCCCGGCCTCCGACTAGCCGGGGACGGGGCGAACACCCACAGAGAAAATCGCCGAGGAGATGAGACGCGGGTCACCACGACCCCCAAAAGGTCAAACTGAACGGTACGAACGCCAGCCACTTCTCCAGGAGACGGTACACCAACAGTGGTCCACTGTGCTCCTGCCATTGTGGCTGGGCAAGGCGTCATCACGGCTTGGACATCATGCCACCATCAGGATGGATGGGGCAGAGCGTGGGAACAACAGCAATGATGGGATGGTCATACAAGTCGTGCAGGCCCTCCCATGCCACACAGTTGACAAGACCGAGAACACAGGGCCAAGACAAGACACCCCTCTTGAGCTCCGGGTCCGCGCGGCCGGCCAAGGACACCCCCGACTGACGACGAGGACGGACCCGGCGACAACGCTAGTGCCCCAACTGCTGGAGTCGGGGATATTTTCCCTAGATCTTTCCTTAAAGATATCCACCGTAAAGGAGGCCCCTCTTGTGATATAAAAGGGAGGGTCCCCCACCAAGGAAATCTCTCTCCAACCTCATTCTAGCTACTAGCACTCAAAAGCTTGTAACTTCCCAACTCTCACGAGCACCTGGGCTCGAGCAATACATCTGACTGACCCCCGACTGGATATAGGGCATTCTTGCCTGAACCAGTATAATCCCTCGAGTCATTGTGTGCTAGGCCATATCCGATCACAACGCACAACACTCGCTTCGAGTAGTTTAGCTGTCGCCCATTTCCGGAACCAACACTATTTCTATCATCATTAATATATTATTTTTTTTATTGTTGTATTCATTTATGATGGAATAGATAAGAATATCAATACATAAACAAATAATTCAATTAAATATATATCAAACACCCATGGAGGTGTGATGCAAAATGATATCTATTGTAACTAAGATAATGATAAATATGTATTTTAGAGTATGTGTTAGAATATTTAATAGATGAAAGAGGATGTGAGATAGATAATAATTTTAATTATTAGCCATAAGCCTTATTTTTATATTAATTCTAATTAGCCCGTGCTGGCGGGTTGATGGGCTAGTTTTTAATTAGAAACGCGTCATCAAGCTCAAGAAAAAGGCACTTCTCTTGATGTTGCTCCCGATTATTAAGTTAACTGCTTTTATATTGTGGCCTCCTTTTTGTCAATGGAGAACGAAGGGCATTATGCGTCCCAGCCATTACCTCACTTCTAATAGATCGCATTTACATGGCCACATTTCTGAGTTCATTGTTTAACAAGAACTAGATAGCTGGCATGAACCATTTTATGCAGATCGCAGAAGTGCAAAGGGAAGTAAATAGCACTAACTCAAAAAGAAGAAGCAAGTTATGGAAGGGAATTTCAAAGTAACGTCGGATGACACAATTTGGTACCCAATTCATCCATCCGACTCTCAGCCACTACTCCATCAAAAGTTCCAAGGACCGACGGCTTTGAGCAAGGTGCACCGGACGGCATGCACCGACCACAAGCAATCAAGGCCCAACAATGATGAACTGTACTGGTGAGACCAAGTTTCATGGATGACACTGCACTGACCAGCTTTGCGCTAACCATTTCCTAGTACTGCAGGTTACTGGTTTCGTCATGAGTAATTGTATCTAGAGTCCTGCTACATGAAAGCGTCGATGTGCAAAACCCCGCGGTGAACCTGAACCATCTCTTTCCCATGCCTCCCAACCCTATAGATGTGTTCTTGCATGAAATTTTGAGAATAATGGGTGCATATTCCTACTATTTTACTATGACTGTGATTCTCCGATCCACTTCGACACACATATATATGCCTTCCAAAGAGAAGATTGGGATAGGAGGGAGAGTAATAACTCAAAGGCTCGTATGTCAGTATGTGCTATATATATTGATGATTGGTTAGAAAGGTTGGGTACTAGTTGGACAGGCTCTTCTGACCTCCATACATACAATGATATAACGAGTTAGTAGGCCGCACACCTGCTGATGCCCAAGATCCATGCATGGGGCGTGGCCCAGGAAGCAATTAACAAAAGGAGATGGTTCTCTCCATTTTGGAATTACATCCCTTTCCCTGCAATTTGATCACTTAGTCCTTTTTTACACATAATAAAAATAAGACATAAGTACTTGTGCAAGAAGTAGGTGGTGAATTAATTTGTTACTAAATGTTTTTTGACTAAATATTAGTTGGGCAAGAGATATAATGCAGAAAGGATCGCAAAGAGAAACCTGGATGCTACTCCTGGAGTTTTGTTGAACTACATACCATGAACTAACTGTCCTGATCACCAGCGTTAATAGTAAATTAAAGAACTTTTCCTATTTGCCATGAATCACATTATTATTACTGTGTTAGGCATTGTATACTGGGTCACACGAAATTGGATGGATGCAGTAGCCAAGGTCACAACTTCGATTGGCTATATCCAGTTTTTTTTAGTTTCTATATCCTTGGACAAAATAGACCATAAATGACACTTTAAAGAATCTAACTTGAAACTCAATTTTCTTCGGTAAAACTATCCCGATTTTATTAACTCAATATATCAATCAGAAATGGATTGCTCATCATTCATTCTTTTTGTTCGAGTTCTGCACCATATTGTTGTGAAAATCCTAGGAAAGTCGAGAGTAATGAGACCCTGATAGCTCTGGTTGTTGATTGGCTTTTAAATAGATTATCTTTTTTTCTTTTGAAACATTTTCTCGAGGCCTCCTAACCCATCCAATTGTCTTGGTTTTACGGTTTCCAAAAAGATGTGGTTTGTTTGTCATTGATGGAGATCCTCGTCTAGCCGTTGATGACGAAAACATGGCAGTCGCGCTCATTCAAGGCAATGCCATAGGCATGCAGACGCTGCACAGCGAGGTGTATTGCACCTCATGGTGCGCGGTGGTGATGATACTCAGGGGCGGATCCAGCCCAAAAATCGAGTGGCGGCCTGCTAACTATTGAACCTCTGCAACTACAGTAAATAAGGCCCAAAGTCCATTGAAACGAAAAAATTGAGCAGCGGCATGTGCTGTCGCTGGGCTCTAAGTAGTCCCAATAACAGCAATAACACAGTTTTATCCCAACCAAAGTTAAGGTAGGCTAGGCACAAAGTCCTACAAAAGCCCCAGGGGTTGGATATAATATGTACAATGAAATGTAAATCAGTAGTAGTTGCAGTAAACAAGAACTTTAGTGTAGGTCTAAAGGATCGAGTGTGTATCTCAATTCATATAGAATGTGCAATGATGTCCTTGATAATCCACAGTTCAGCAGCGTTTTCATGCAAAGATATTTGATGTGACCGAGTGCATATAGAATGTGCAATGATGTCCTTGATAATCCACAGTTCAGCAGCGTTTTCATGCAAAGATATTTGATGTGATCGAGTGCATATAGAATGTGCAATGATGTCCTTGATAATCCACAGCTCTAGCTACTTGGCGTTGGACAAATCAATATATAGTTCGCCATTTAGGCGGCACAACTATGGTACAGAGAGAAGTTCAGGTGCTCCCGGATAGATGACCCAAAACCATACCTTCCCCATGCCTCCCAACCCCATAGCCATGTTCATGTATGTAAGTCTGGTTTTTCCCTCAAGAACAACAGGTTCCATAGCTCTTCTATTTTGCTTTGTTTGTACCCCTCCGCTCTGACACGCGCACATATATATATATGCATGGGTCTGTCTCCTTATAAATCTGAAAAATAAGCTTTCAAAAAATAAATCTGAAAAATGCACCAAATTAATTAGAGCCTGCCACCAACAAAAAAAAACGCATGCACACCACACACTCACAGTAAAGATGACTCATGCATAGCAGCTTCGTAGATGTGTCCCTATCTGATTGGACAATGAAGTCAATAGGATGGCAACGGGTCGGGTAAGGTGCGGGTAAAGTAAATACCCGTCCGCGATAATACCTGAAACTCTAAGATATATCCGTACCCACGAAGTCTAGCGGGTAGAATTTTATACTCTTACCCATACCCACCAGGTACGGGTCGGGTTTCGGATCCCCATCGGGTCTATTAATGATAGGATAAATAACATGTCATTTGGTCATATAGACTAGCATATTTTGAATTTATTGCCTATACAAGCAAATGCAAAGCATTAGAAAATTAGAGAACTAAATGGTTTATCCTACACCATTTTTTTCTTATATATCTTCATCATCTATTTTGTAGTTGTATGTAAGTAAATACATTCAATTCTAGCTAAGTATTTCAATTAAAAAATATAACAATAATGAAGCATACACTTATCTACAAACAATAAGCAAAATGTTAATGTCACTTTCACACCTATTAGTTCACACAATTTCATTATCAATCTATATAGTTCATACAACCACAAGAAAATGAGACATAAAATTTAAGAATGATATGAGTTCACTATATTATAATTATTGTATTTCGGGTATCCAACGGGTACCCGCGGGTAAGAATTCTTACCCATCTATGCTCTACCTGCGGGTAAAATTCTATATCCGTACCCGTTCCCGCACGTAAAATTGTCATCCCTAGAAGTCATGAGCTAGCATATTCCTCTTTTCTGCCAAACCCCGTGGCAGGGAACTTTGGACTTATGGTAGCAATTCTATTTACAAGTCATACAGCTGACTCGTAGACTATGTCTCTGCATCTGCTGGTGCATATTGCCTAACTCATCAATAAGCAACTAGGGTTCATCTTGCTGCCAGTGCCACTCCGACGCAGAAGCTGCATGCATAATGCATCGGTGAAAAATGTTCCACGTCTCTCCCAATCCCATCCCATTCACACACCTGAAATGTGCACACACTGACACACGACAACATGTCTAAATCTAGCCAGGTTGTGCTCTACCTTCTCTTCTGTTTCTCAATTTTGAAAGGACATCATCTGCTGTGTGCTGCCAACCAGACACTCACATATATATAGAAGCGACGATAAGAAGACTGATAGGATTATATATATAGCACGTGCACAAGGGTAGTAGATGGCAGATTAATTTATTATTGCCATATATATTATTTGGACCTGAGGTACATCTACATACTGCTGTCACAAATATTCTCGATTCTTTTTCTAATATTTTGCTTGAATTGTTGCAAATGATGTTTTTATCTGTTGCAGATCTTGCATGGTGCCATGTTTATTTAAGTTGTTGCAGGCATCCATCCACAGCGAATGGCAGGCAGGGACTCGCACTCAGTTTCGAGGCATTGGCTTTATAAATTTCTAGCTCACTTAACAGAGCAGTAACGAGATGTCATTGACTCTTGTACCACTGTTTGCTCAGATACAAATAAAGAGAGATTTCGTCTCTCTTCTGTCTAGTTTGCTTTGTCTTGTGTGCTTCCGCACCAATATATATATATATATATATATATATATATATATATATTGATGACCGGTCCGGTGGGTGATGTATTGATGAGAGATTTCGTCTCTCTTCTGTCTAGTTTGCTTTGTCTTGTGTGCTTCCGCACCAATATACCACTGTGTGCTACGCTCAGAGGTTAGGTGATGTATTGATGACCGGTCCGGTGGGTACCAATAGTAATTTTTGTTGTTCAAAGTACACACCTATATATATATACTAGCTGGAGGAAGAGAGGCAAGAATTTTTTTTTTAGGTGATGAGAGAGGCAAGAATTTTGTTTGCATATAAAGTTGAATTCAGTCATGGTTCAATAGAACCCGGCCATCTAGAAGCTAGTCTTCCTTTTTAGAGGTTGATTCTTGCCCATTTTTTCCTTTCATGTGAAGTGTAACATGTCACACGTCTCATACTGAGCATTTGCTGCCACCCTCCCTCCCCGTTATTTGTCACATGTTTCTGCTGCTCAATAGTAGCAGCATTCAGCATTCTTGCCCACCTTTTCCTTTCCTGTGTGCCATCGACGTCAATTACTTCTCGGTTTTCTATGACAAAAAAACATCATGTGTAGTGCATTATTTGTGACGATCCCACAAATTTTCTCCACAAAGCTGTGGTAGGGCAGTTCAAGAACATGGTTTTGTGAAATCTTAAAGAAATTCAGAGAATTAAAAAATGTTCATCATAAAAAATAAAGACATCTGTGATACCCACTATATTACAATAATCCAGTTTTGTCAGAAATTCCATTTTATGTAATATATCTAAATCATCAACCCTGATAGAAAAGGGAAGAATTGCGATTACTTTGCTTTCTTGTCGATTTCTTGAGAGTTCCCCTCTCCGGTTGGAATGGAACTATGTAGGCTTGGTAGGAAATTCTAATAAGCTAAAACTAAGTTGGCATTTCTATCCACATTACGTTCATCCGATTGACTAGCTCATAGCAAAATTCTAAGAACTGACCTCGTTTGGAAGCTCTTCGTGCCCGCGGAGTGAGGACCTTGCAATATAACTCTTAACTTTGGAACGTTGTGTTGTTTCATGGACCCAAATTCTCATAAATCTCAACAAGCATGGGAGCTTATAGAGTGAATGGTGGCACACCTGATTCCGGGTAGCCAGGTTAACTTTGCAAGATGATGGAAATCGGGATCGGCCTGGCAGAGATATACATGTCTAGTCGAGCGACTAGACAAGCACTAAGACACATTGATAGTGCAGTGAGGTTGCATTGAGATTGCACATGCATCTATAGTTCTGTCAAAAGAATGTTACCTAGTACACTCCAATTCCATTTTGCCATGGTTCCAGACCTTCCAGAAACAAAGCTTCCCCATGCCTCCCAGCCCCCGCTCAAGCATGTAAGTTTGGTTTTTCCCTCAGGAATAATAATAGGTTCCGTGTCTCTTTTTTTTTTTTGCTTCCTTTGTGCTAGCTTAGTCTGGTCCGATCCAACAAACCATATGTATGCATGGGTCTGTCTCCTCATACGGGGTAGCTTATAAAACTAAATAAAAGAAGAAGAATGATTATATGATGTGTTGCTCTAAATAATCCAAAAAGTTAATTATAACCCCTCCCCCAACACAAAAATAAAATGATTCACAACTTCATTTGTTCCTTCCCCACTGGGCAACAGTGGCAAAGGCATTGAAGAAATTAAATGACCTTGCATTCCTCTTTTCCTCTGCCAAGCATTTGCTGTTAAATGACAACTACTTGCATGCATTTTAGAACAACTTTTTTCTTATAAGAACTTGCCAACATGAAGAAGTTTAACAATCTACGTAGATGTCAAAACTGTATGGCAGTACATATATAGCACCAAGGCGCGCAAAAGGAGAAAATCAAGGGAGGGAAATTTAGAATAATGGCAGCACTTATATTTCCAAGTCATACAATTGACTCTTCGACGGTGTCAGTCTACAGGGCCAAATCAACAATATAATTTTGAAGGACAGATCTTGAGATGGATACGGTGGGGCATGTAATTGGTGCAATATCAATAGAAATACATAGTTTCTGAAGTTGGAAAAGCGCGCTAATTGCCTAGTTCCCAATACAGTTAGCGTGACACTGATTTTTGTGGCAGCGCACCAAAAAAATATCGGCATCTTACATTTCTATTTCCCTCAAGTTTAATGCTTTGTAGAACACTGATTTGGGACTATTGTGCGAGCGTTCCTGGCCACCCTAAACCATCTGCATCCCATGCCTCCCAATTCTATGCGGTCGTCTTCTTACAAGCAAGTCTGGCTGGTTCCTATGCCAACATCGACCTCCCATAAACCTCATGTATTTTTGTTTGCTTATGTGGCTTTCCTCTCCGGGACGCACACATATATGTACCCTTGAAAGGGAAGGAGATAGAAGGGAATTATATCTCAAAGGCCGGTGTCGTATTGATGATTGGATAGGTAGGTGTCAATTCAATTTGCATTATACTCAGCACTAGTTGGAGGAGTAACAATTTTGACAACAAATTTTCATTAATAGTCCAGGATTCCCACGTGGAAAGCTGATTAGGCATAGTACTAACTTAAGCTGTGGTCTATAATGGCCAAGGTTGGACCGTGTCGTCATTCATTAGGATTAATTTGTGCTTCTGTGCCATGAAAAGACACAAGTTGCAATCAACTCTCTGCAATATTTTTTAAAAGAAGTTGTTCACTCCCTTCTCGAAAGTCGATGTCCGCAGAAGAAGTGTTATCACACACTTTTGCTACCGCTTCTCGAAAGTCGATGTCATGGTTAGGGGTACCGATTTCTCAACAGACCCAATCAAACACTTACATATATAGAAGAGGAGGATAACAAGAAGATAGGGTAATATAGCTTGTGCAAGGGTAGATGACAGGTCAATTGATTACAGTATTATCTGGACTTACATTGAGGTGAAAAAAATAAAAAGAAAATAGTAGTAGAGTGAAAACATGCATGCTACTGATGAACTTTGGTTTGACTGTACGCCATGAACTAGTATGAACAGTCAATATCTATAACACCTTTTGGGGTTAGGAGCTTGTATACTTCCTGGATTGACTTGATCAATTGCATTGATGAACCTCGTACCGTGGATGACTCCAAGGACCAAGATTGAGCTGAAGACTTTCTTTTAAGAAACAATTATTAAGATTAAGATCAAGATAGTTGGCAGAATGAAAATTTTCATGAAATTAAGTTTGAGCACACTTGTATGCCTATTGACTTCCTAGTCCAAACAAATTCACTACAGAATTTTCTTTGGATCGACAACAGAGTTGACCAAAATCAATGGATAATCTTCTTTTAGGGTACACAAATAACAATCAATTTAGATGTCAAGTTTGAGATACACAGAGAAGTTGTTTAATTTGCTTCATTAATGATAAAGTCTGGATTATTGATTCATTGTTGCAACAGAAACGATTCATGAAGAGGTCTAGGATTGATTATTACGGACAGGATGATTGTGTGGCTGGTTTTTCCTTTGCTAACATATTTCACTACACCATGGAATAATCCTTCTCTAGATGACTTTGGAAACACTTGTTAGCTCTCTACCGTGGTGCAAATCAAACTCTATTTCTTGTCTGAAATATTTTCCCCGACACCTCCCAATCCAAGCACTTGCAAGTTGCAACTCACACAGGTTTAAGGCGGTTTTTCCTCTCTTTTAACTTTTAGCTAGCAAGTCATTTTCATCAAGACCATACAAAAATAAGAAGCATAACACCCATAAGATCGATCTAGCTAGCTACCTCAAGAAATGAGATTTAGATACCGGGCTTTGTCAAAAAAAAAATTAGCAAATTTTTCCTTCTCCGATCTCCTCCACGCATTCGGATACTTATATGAGCTCAGCAACTACTATAGGATCAAAGAAGTACCTAAGAATTAAGTAGCTTTCATAGCTTGCAAAAAGGGGTAGGTGATCTATTAGATGAGGATCAAATGGTATGAGTAACTGCAATTCTTTATAAAAAACTGTAATTCTCAAAAGTACCTCTACACTGTACTTATGAAGGAAAAAATATAAGGAAATGGACGGGCCTAAGCTAATTTCGGTGCACGTTGTTGTCGAAGTGTGCAGTTTAGGCCCGTTACTAGACTCGAGACGGGCCAGAATCGTTTCGGAGGAGCCCAGCCCAAGTGGGTGCTTCGGAGGGGCCTCAAACTCCATCGTTTTTTCCTTTTTATTGAAAAAAAAAATCTATCGTTTTTAGTGAGAGTCAGATTGACTCCCATCTCCTCCCTCCTCGCGCGCGGCGGCCATGGCGTCCACCGCCGTCAAGCTCATCGGCAAGTCCTCTGCTCGCTCCCTCCCTCCCCGTACCTTCCTCCAGCCTCCCCTCTCCTTCGCGCTCTTACCGGGACTAACCCTCTGCCTTTGACTTTACCTTGTCCTCCACCGACCTTCTTCTCCGTCTCCGGGGCGGCGACCACCACGCCAGACATCGCAGTTAACTTCACCGGTAAGTCATTCTTCCAGAACATCCCCCCATTCCATTCTTCTCTTCATTCTTAGCGCAAAGGTAGTTGGCTGATTCTTGCCTCTCTTTTATTTTTCCGTATGGCATTCGCCGTGCTGTCTGCTGCTACTGCTGTGCTGTGAAGATGGCATGTTCAAGGGCATCTACCACGGCAAGCAGTGTCACGCCGCTGACATTCCGGCAGTACTGGCGCGCGCGTGGGCCACCGGCGTCGACCGCATCATTGTAATGCCCCCGGCGGTCGGTCCCCCTTTTCGCAGTCTCCTGCTTAATTGCCTTGGTTTCTTAGTAATTTCTTGCGTTCTTGTTTGGTGCGACGGCAGGTCACCGGAGGGTCTCTGAAGGAGTCCAGGGAGGCACTGGAGATCGCCGAGACCGACGGTGAGTTCAATCGTTTGATATGGTCCATCGACTGGTGTGTGCTTCTGGAGTGTTCGATGTAATGCGCCTGAGAAGCTGTCTTGTATCTGCGTAATGCAGGGAGGCTGTTCTGCACGGTCGGCGTGCACCCGACGAGATGTGGGGTAATTGGCATTTTCGGGTTGGTGTTTGCAATAGGTCATTTGTGGTTCTGTTATCTAATCCTGTGCATTTTGGGTGGTTATAGGAGTTTGAGGAGAGTGGAGACCCGGAGGGGCATTTTCAGGCACTGCTGGCTCTAGCCAAGGAGGGCATAGAGAAAGGCAAGGTTGTGTATGGTTATGCATAGTTCCCATCAGAATAATAGATGAAAACTCTGTCCTGACTATCATTCTCTTGTAGCCTTTTAATAATAAATTGCTTGGGAACAGTTACACAGTCATGTGTCGATTGGAGCCACTGAATGTTCACAGTAGCTCTTACTTTAACATTGTTATGTGAATCGAGGATCTCACTCATTGTTCACAAAAGACCCAATAACAGCAATAACACAGTTTTATCCCAACCAAAGTTAAGGTAGGCTAGGCACTAAGTCCTACAAAAGCCCCAGGGATTGGATATAATATGTACAATGAAATGTAAATCAGTAGTAGTCGCAGTAAACAAGAACTTTAGTGTAGGTCCAAAGGATTGAGTGCATACCTCGATTCATATAGAATGTGCAATGATGTCCTTGACAATCCACAGTTCAGCAGCGTTTTCATGCAAAGATATTTGATGTGATCTTTAAGTTTTGAAATATTAAGATGTGATATTTTTTGTAGCAAGACATTCAGAGGTTAGTCCCCCTGCCACTCTCTCTTTCCACAGGGAAAAACACTTGTAATCTTACATCTGGAGTTCAATTTCTACAGGTTGTTGCTGTTGGTGAATGTGGTTTGGATTATGATAGGCTTCACTTCTGTCCGGCAGATGTACAAAAGAAGTATGTTCTCTTGCTCACTTTATGCATTTAATTCTAATCTGTACATTTTCTGAGAGTTTCATTTCGTATTAGGTACTTCAAGAAACAGTTTGAGTTGGCTGAAGCAGTAAAACTACCGATGTTTCTTCACATGCGGGCTGCTGGTGAAGACTTCTGTGAAATCATATCAAGAAATTTGTACAGGTACTATATCTTCTTTGTTCCATAAATGGTGTTCTTGAATTGATGCCCTGCTGGATACACTTCTCCAGTAGTCCAGTGTGGAGGATTAAAACATGAAGAGAAACAGTCGATTCTTTATAGCTACTCCATTACTCCCTGACTTCTACATCTGAGGGCCAATTTTCTCTTTGGCAGATTCCCTGGTGGGGTTACACACTCCTTCACTGACTCAGCAGAAGATCGTGACAGGCTCCTTTCTTTTGAGAAGATGTTTATAGGTCATCTCCCTCGCTTGGCAGTAAAAATCTGCATCTGATGCAACATGATAACTACAAGCTAAATTTACTTGAAAACTCTTCTATTAGTAGCAAAACAAGTTAGTCCAATTTATATAGTAACTCCACTTTGCGATTCAGTTCTGTGTTGAAAATTCCATCCAGTGGGGTCAGATAGATAATAAAGAATTTATGAACCACGGCTGCAGGTGTTAATGGCTGCTCTCTGAAAACTAATGAAAATCTTGAGGTTCTTCGGGGCATTCCTGTTGAGAGATTGATGATAGAGACAGATTCTCCATATTGCGACGTAAGGAATACTCATGCTGGAAGCCAGTATGTAAAATCGGTCTGGCCATCCAAGAAGAAAGAAAAGTATGAGCCAGATTCAATGGTAAAAGGTCGCAATGAGCCTTGTTTAGTCAGGTAACTCACAACAGTTTTGCATAATTGAATGATGTGTTTCATTAACCTTGTGCTATATGTCATGATTATCCAACTACTGTTAGACTGCGAGTCGAACTCATCCCTTTTATGTCATTCATATTTGTACTCTTGCATGGCTTTTGACTCCAATAAAAATTCTGGTAACTACATAATTATTGATTTCAGGCAAGTTCTTGAGGTAGTGGGTGGATGCAAAGGAATCACAGACATAGAAGGCTTAAGTAAAACTCTGTACCACAACACTTGCAGGTAAGCTGTGTATCAAGCTGAGAACTTTCAACTACCTGTCAATAACTTAAAGACAACCTACGCCCCTGGTGCCTATGGTGCTTCGATATCTCAAATACTCACCTAATTCATTTTGCTAATACTGCTAGCTCCAGCTCTGTGGTGCCTCGTGTTTTTAATTCCTGTGATCTGCCCAACCTTGCAGACTTTTCTTTCCCCAAGACCTTGATGCATCTGCAGAAGCACAGCTTGAGAGTGGTACTGCTGTCCAGGATAGTTGATCGTGCAGAGTGAATGGCTTTTGAAAAAATTCCCTCAAATTATCTTCATGTTCCAGCTTCCAATGTGGCTATGAAATATGCTTTGGTTTGTCATACTTCCTTCGATCATCACCAACTTGTCTTGCGTTGTGAACCTCTAAACTGTTAGGCGCATCCTGACTGTGTGTACACCCCCACGAGATATATTGCCTGAATTCATTCAAATAGGGTTCATTTTCATATGGAAAAAGATTTGCAGAAAATAGACCTATAACTTCAACTGATAGTATCTTTTCTTCTAGAACTATTTGAAATAGTTCACCTATGAGATTATCTGACACTGAACAAAATAATTTAACATGTGAATTGGATCATTTAACAGGAAGCGAAGGGCTACACTGTTGCACTTTAGAACAATACATTTTGCATAATACATTACAAGAACAGCAGTATCTAGATACCTAACACATTCTAGTATCTATAGCTGAAATGCTGAATCCTCACTACAGCTTCACTGGTGTCAAAATTTTCGCTCAAATAGGTACAACTTGGATTTGAATGGCAGGATTTGGAAGTCATTACAATTACAACATGCCTTATATCCCCTGGTTCGTAGTTATTAATAAGTCGCAGATGTCTGTAAGTTGCTCTCGTCCAATTCTGCATCAGATAGTTCTGAAGAACTGGTTTCTTCCGCCTCTGCATCAGATATGTCTGAAGCGGTTTCTTCCTGCTGTGCCTGCGCCGCGCTAGGTGGAGAACCAGGTGGTGGGTTCTGTTCTGCCAGGCTAAGCCGCAGAGGTCTCCCTTCCAACTCCTGCATTGCCATTTCAAAACCATGTTACACACTACTTTGCCAAGGTGATCTGAATGCGAAGTAAGACGGTACACTCAAGTAAAACTAAACATGGTAATGACATCTCAAGTCACAAGGTACTTAGATATTAGTTGCTTGTATGCTGTAAATTCAAGATTCAATTTGAAGTATCCATATATTGCAAAGCTATTGCATCAATTGGCCTTTGTATAAATTCAGTAAAGATGTAGCAACACTGAACAACAATGTCCTAGGTCAAAATGGAACATACCACTCCATCCAAAGCATCCAATGCAGCCTGTGCATCCTCTGCGGTCCTGAAGGAGACGAACCCGAACCCCCTGGACCGCCCGGTGTCACGCTCGAAGATGACCCTGGCATCAAGCAAGCCGGCCTGCCCCTCGAACACTGACCTCAGCGCGTCGGCTCGCACTCCCCACCCCAGGTTGCCGGCGTAAATCTTGTAAGTGCCATCATCACACCTGCGGCCAGCCATTGTGACCGTTCTCCTCTCCCCGCCCCGCGGCACCTCCGGGTAGTTCACCCTCGCCGTCCTCCCTCCCAGCAGCTTCATTAGCACACGTGCCAAGATCATGTCAGTACAGGCATACACATTGATGGGCATGAGCAGGGAGACACCAATTCTACGAATTGAGGAAGAATTGATCCAATTGGCGTGGGACTCACGGCGCCATCGAACATCTGGATGGCCTTGGCGGCCTCCTCGGCGGTGGCCATGGTGACGAAGGCGAAGCCACGGCTCCGGTTGGTGACCTTATCATAGATTATCTGCAGCAACAGAGAACCATCATCAGCCACGATTGCTCTTCACTTCAGAAATTGGCAACGGAGTTTGGTCGGTTTGGTGCGGGTACGGCGGCGGTACCTGCGCGTCGTCGACCCTGCCGGCCTCGGCGAAGGCCTCGGAGAGCTCCTCGGAGGTGAAGGTGTAGGGCAGGTTGCCGACGAAGAGCCGGCCTGGATCCTCGCCGCGCGGCGGCCGGCTTCGCGGCGACGAGTACGCGCGCGGGGCCTCGACCTGCTCCTCCTCCTCCTGCTCGCTCTTTCCCTCGTCGAAGTACTCCTCCTCTTCCCCGCCGAACTCCTCTCCGTCCGAAGAAAACCCCTCGCCGGCGTCCGCGGCGGAGGGCGGGAGCAGGACGGGGCGGCCGCGGGGGGACGCGAAGAGACGGAGGCCGAGGCCGACGCGGTGGCGCTGCAGACCCTGGAGCCGGACGCTGGGGAGCGGGGCGGGGACGCCATTGGACGCGGGCTGGTGCAGGGAGCGGAAGGTCGCGGCGGCGACGGCGGCGGCCATGGCCGGCGAGGAAGAGGGGGAATGGAGCGAGGAGGCCGGAGAGGCAGCGAGTGCAGCCTCTCGCCGCCGATAAATAATAAATTTCCCCTTCCTTATCCGCTACTTGTTGGGCCGTTGGGCTGAGTGGCCCATGAGGTTATGGGCCGTTGGGCTGAGTGGCCCATGAGGTTTCCTTCTTCTTATCAGCTCTCTAATGGGCCACGAGAAATAAACCCCTCTCTCCGTCTCGGAGACCAGCCGTCCAACAACCAAACTCCTCGAGTCCTCCTCGTTCTCGGTCCGGCGGCGGGGACGCCTTCTTCTACTTCCTCCCCAAGAAGCTCACCGCCACCTCGCGCGCGCAGATCGCAGCAAAGGCAATGGCGTCCCCCGAGCCCGCCGCGCAGCCCAGCCCCGCGCAAGAGCCCTCCACACCCGCCGCGGCTGGCCGAGAGGAGGCGCCGCGAGAACCGGTCCCGGAAGCAGCCGCGCCCGGAGCTGCGGCGGCGGCGGAGAAGGTGGAGGGGGAGGTGGAAGAGGAGGAGAAGGAGGAAGGGGAGTGCGGGTTCTGCCTCTTCATGAAGGCCGGGGGCTGCAAGGACGTCTTCGTGGCGTGGGAGGAGTGCGTCAAGGCGGCGCAGGAGGGCGCCGACATGGTCGAGCGCTGCTACGAGGTCACCGTCAACCTCAAGACGTGCATGGACGCGCACGCCGACTACTACGCGCCCGTGCTCCAGGCCGAGCAGGCCATCAACGAGCGCGCCGAGGCCGAGGCGGCGGCCGCCGCTGCCGCTGCGAAAGAGGAGCCAGCGTCCGATGCGGAGAAGAAGGGAGAGGCCGTTCCGCAGCAGGCTGCTCCCGCATCGCCGGCCTCAGGCGAGGGAAAGACGGGAGAAGCAGTTGCCGAGAAGGTTTGAGTAACTAACAATTGGTAGATTGGTTATTAGGTTCATACTCGCTGAGGTTGATTTTGGTTCCCTTTGTGGGGGAAATAAGGCTGTCCCACGCTTAATTGTTGCGACGACGCTTAATTGTTGGGACGTGGCATTCAATTTACGGAAGAAATTTTGTTACTGTGCTGTTATGCGATCTTGATAGTGCTATTGTTGATTTGTGTGCTGCTCTTTCCACTGAAACTGTATGGACTATTGGGCTCTATTCGTGCATTGAAATTGCAGAAGCCTCGTTTGCTGTTTGCAAAATCTTGTTGCTGGGTAGTGCATTAAACAGATTCCACTGTAACTGCAATGTCTATGAGTGACGTGTTGCGATTATTCTACCGGATAGACCTGAGAAAATCTTACAATTTACAATCATGATGTTCATAGACAGAGAGTGGTGCCTTTGTGTTTTGGGATACAATGCTTGGTAAGTCTGGGAAAAAAAACAAATTTTGTAAGTGGTAACTGTGGTGTTCTAAACTGGATATGGCCTCATCAGTCTACTGTGAGATTAAAACCTTTGATCTGTAATTTGCAGTGGTGACAGAACTGTTAAAGGAGTATATTAAGCAAATATTCTAAATGCAGAAGCTTTTCCTGTTCGAATGCTGCTGTATTCTTTTTTTTTTACAGTCAACACCATTAGCTTTGGGCACAGTATGTGGAAACAAATCTGTTTCCATAAGACTAAAACCTGCAGCGAAAAAGGAAAATACCATATTTGGTTGCAGTATTGGTTCTGTTTGATGGGATAAGCTAGTTTACAGTTTTGTCCACGATTGTGATTTATGGCATGCTCAGATAAAGCATTTATTTTTTAGAGTTTTATTAAGCTTACCTCATAATCACTCCCTGCTGAGATGGTTTCTTTGCTAGCACAACTTTGCCAGCCAGTTATGCTGTTGTTTTGAGTATTGTCCTGCTTCGGTGTTGGTCTACAGAGTTTTTAAGCAGAGTCCCAGCAATTTACTCATTGGAAGAACGAACTATTCCACCATTTTGCTTCAGTTCATTGAAAGTGTTATGACAGTCCAACAGGATTTTACAGTTTAGGATTATGGGAGTATATGTTCTGTTTGTTTCTAGCTACCAGATGGTATTAAGTTTTTCCTTTTTGGAATAATATGGATTCCCTGCGTAGTATTTCTTTTGAAAGTGTCGGTGCATCAAGGTCAGTTAGAAAGATTGTGTATTGATGTTTCTTTATGCCAATATACCTTTTGTTTCTTTGTTTGTGAATTGCAGTTTTTCTTGTCATCATGTATAAATTGAAATTCGCCTTGTCTAGTGAAGATTTCTTGAAAGGAACCATAAAGGGGGGCACTTTTGAGTTGTTTCTCTGTGTCTGTGTTGCCAGCAGATGGCTTGGCTGCTATCTATTGGGGAAGGCTTCCCTGATTCAGAAAGTTCAGATACTGCAGCTCCATCATGTTTCTACTCCTTTGTCATCTACTCTCTGGTTAATAAACTTAATACCATGTTGCCATGTTGTGTTTGTTTGCATCATCCCCTCACACAAGAAGCAGAATCAAACAGTCGTCAGTGCACATAAATCTCCATCTAATTGAACAGGACGATAGCTTTCAAACATGAACAGTTAGCGTCTGCATATGCATCAAAATGAACTTGCAGTTTTTACAGGAACACAAGATCGCATCTAGTTCATCTTGGTCTAGTGCAGGAGAAGCTGCTTCATCTCTCCCTGCCCTGCACGCAACCGATGAACCACATACCCGGATAACCGGGGGCCAAGAATGAGTTGCCGTCCTAGAGCCACCAGGCGGCGGCGAGGGCTCTCCGCGCCTGGCCGCCCGCCGCCGCCGTCACGCCTTGAGCAGGTCGCAGCTGCCCCGCGCCGCCGCGCCGGCCCACCTCCCATCGCCGTCGCCGGCACCGGCGCCGGCCATGCTCGTCAATGGCGAGAGGAAGACGTCCTGGCGGTCCTTCTCCGGCTGCAGCCTTGACGCCTTCGACGCGCTGTCCTTGGTAGGCTCCGGTCCTCCCAGGGGCGTGCTGGCGAGCGGGGGCGGCGGGTCGCCGGCGGCGAGGCTCCTGGTGTTGAGGAAGCGGCCGCCGGAGCCCCGCGCGCGGCGGAGCGCGTGCAGGTGCCGCGACTCGTGGAGGTATGGCTGCACGGCACGACGGCGAGTGCAGCGGCGAGCCGGTGTAAATGGCAGAATTGAGATGAATTTCTGGGACGCGGGGAATTCAGCAGAAAACCACGATACCTTGCGGTTCCTAGAGGCCCTGAGGTCCCTGGCCGCCCTTGCACGGGCCAGGCGCCGCCGGAGGATGCCGTTGAACTGCTTGGCGTTCACGTAGACCGGCTCCTCGGCGGCGATCGCCGGCGGCAGGAGCACCCTGCCGTGCTTCATTTGCAAATGGTGAGGAACAAGAGTCAGCACAGCGCATCTAGAGACTAGAGGTCCGATGCAGATTCATGCTATATCATATTCGTACTGCACATCTGAAAGATTAGCAGCTTTCTTGTCTAGATGCTCAGATGCTGATGAGCTGAGACATTCAGACATGGGTGAATTCCAACTGAAATGTTCATGGACCAAGAACGTAATGAGAAGGGATAGGAGATGATCATATTGTTCACCCATACGGCTTACCATAGCTTGAGCTCCGTATGGAGAGTACAGACCATAGCTCTGCCCCTGACCAGCACCGGCATTGTTGGTCCACACCTTCAGTTCAAAAGACAAGGAGTAAAAGGCCAAGACGATGTCGAAGCTTAGGTTTACGGACTTAGCTGCCTGCCATGGCTACAAGCCTACGACCCTCACCATGGACTGCCCAAGGGCCAGATCGAAAGGGCCATGCTGGTAGGCGGCCATGGCTCCTGCGGAAGGCTCATGGTATTTGAGGTCTGGCGGAGGAGGGTCAGAATCGCCTGAAATCACCAGGTGTTTGTCAGTTATCGCACCTTTTGCGTTTACCTCTATTTGTTTGGACAGTACTTTTGGTTGCTTCACAGAATTCTGCTTGGAATAAGTCGGCGCGGAGATGCAAACTTTGAGTTCAGGCCTCGAATTCGAACCCTAGCAGTAGTAGATAAAGTCACTGCACCCAGCCACCCAAAAAACGCGGAATGTGATAGGGATATGAAGCATTTTGATCATCTCTAGTCTCCTCATCAGTTCTTGCTCTTAAAGGGAAAAAACAAAACTATTAGGAGTGAAGGATTGTTTGGCAATACTCTAGCTCGAAGAATGTCTAGAGCTGGTTACTCCATTCACGGACTACATAAATATACACAAAGATTTTCCGAGTACGCGGCTCTAGTTTATTAGGTTTCTTGCGGTGGAAAACTATCAGTCTCTAACACGGTATGGATTCTTGCATTTGCATTGCATCTAATTACTTTTTCCGTGGTAGGCAACATAGGCACATGCGCATGTGGTGATTTACCAACTTAATAATCACTCTGTTTGGCAGGCAGGTTTCGGCTAGTTTCGGCTAGTTTAATAGTATTCTGTGAGAGAGAATAAATCGAAAGAAATCGAAAGCAGATAAGCTGAACAAAGTGAATCTCCCTTAGGCAAGTGACAAGGTGAGGTGTATATGAGCATATACACCTGTAATAGGCCATATGTCTAACGGCAAGCTACTTGGAGCTGAAAGGTGGAGGAGCCCTATCGAACGGGTCACGATCACGAAACATCACCAGAGTGCGTCACCAACCTCACCTCACCTATGACATCAATGAAGGGCCCAACACGCACTATTTAATTATCCTAGGATTAGGACCACACTGCCAAATGATGGCATAGCCATTAACCGTAACGTACGGCCGGCGGCCAGCATTCAGAGCGGCGCCGTCAGGTACACCGGCCGGCAGCAACGTCCGCCCCAACACCGACCAACCGGTGGTGGATCACCAATTCACCATGGCGAAGGTTCCATCCATTGATCCATCCCCGGAGAGTTACGATAAACTGATAACAAAGTCGACCAAAAGCTGGAAAAACTCACCACCTGAGCTGATAGGGAACTTAGCGGCAAACCCCTGAGCAGCAGCAGCAGCCCACCACGGCGCCGCGGTTGCGCCGCCGCCGCCGCCGTGGCCCCTGCCGTCGGTGATCACCTGGAAGGCTAGCCCGTGCTTCTGGAAGCTCATCGCCGCCGCCTGCACATCAACAAGGCAACACATATAGGATCGAACTGTGCGTCATAGCAGATAGCTTGTGCTGTTCACGTTCCTCCCAAGAACAGCTCTCAAGAGCTCTACCAGGTTATCAATGTCACAGGGCAACGCAAGAAGAGACTGGAACAAGAGCTGCTAGCCTCTGGCAGAAAGAGCACTTACACTCCTCATGGTCGGTCGATGCTGCTGCTGCTGGCTGCTGGCTGCTGCCTAGACGACGACAGTCACCTCGAGACGACAGAATCTGTATGCCTTGCCTGCTGGTGAGTGGTGACTGGTAACTGGTGGGTGTGTTTATATGCGAGCAAAGAGGAAGAGAGAGAGAGAGAGAGCTTGGTTTGGTAATTGGTTAGTGTTGTGTCGCCATTGAATCGCCGTCCGTCCTCGCTGTTGAGGAAGGGGAGCTACACGACGGCATTAAGTGAGACGACAGCGGCAGGCCTATAAAGTTGGCGCCAGGGAATGTAAATGCCGGTCGTTTCAGCTGCAGGCCCCTCCCTCCCATTCATAACACTGTCAAAAAATCAAATTTGAACGGTGCTTCCTTTTCCTTTCTTTTTTTTTTTACTTCCCGCGTGAATTCTTTCGTCAGGGACGAGCAACCTCGAGCTGAAATCTACTGGTCACTGAGACAGAGCTCAGGAAAGAAAGGTGAGGCAACTGCCCGCCGCCCCTCGCTCTCCGCAACTGCAACCTTGATGCTCCAGTACTCCATCCAGCCACGGGTGCACGAGCGAACAGGACACCACAGCTGCTGCAGGTTGCGGCGACAGAAGAGAGATGCGAGATCGATGCGACTGCTTGCCAGGTTGGTAGTACCCTGGTAGACACTAGACACTACCAAGGCATGCCGGCGTTTGCAGTGCAGCGACAGATGGCGTCTGAACTCTGAAGATTGGCTCGGCAATATGCGCTTTCCCCGATCGAGTACACTGGTTCAGAAAATGTTAAGACACTGTCACATTGCAGATGAAAATGGTGCAGGGTAGGAATCCAAAGCTCTCTTCAGCTTCACATAATGGCACAAGTTTTTTCATCTTTTCATGCGATTTCAGTAACCTATATTATTCTAGTGAAGTTGAATTACAACCGAGTTCTAAGTTTGGAGGCGCCATGAAACAAACATGAATCATGATCCGGTTGCCATCTGGTTCCGCAATGTGTGAATTGAACTGATGGCTGTCGGTGTAAAATACTGAAATTTGTGAGTAAACGGATACGGGTTCTGAATGCTTCGAACTTTGGACTTGCAATCTGCATTGTGGCAAAGGTAATTAATCCGATCGAGGTGGCGATGAAACGAGGTCATCGTGCGCGTGCATTGCTTTCTCTCGGCGAGTTCGTCAGGTGAGGTAAGTCGATCGAGGTCGCCTTCGTCTCCGGCGGCCGCTGCGGCTCCTGCTCCATTGCTCCTCGATCCGGAAGTGACGGGCCAGCACACCCAGTGCAAAGAGTTCTGTTTTTGACTCGGCGCAATTCAGCACGACAGGGAGTGGAGCGGGACGCACTACGCAGTGCTGCGACAACAGCGCCAAGTAGGCGTTGGCCGCGTCGTCCAGCAGCGCCCGCCGCGGCCAGCAGCCGCCGAGCGGCGGCGGCGAGGCTTGGGTCGGCACGCCGCGTCGGCTTGCCCGCGGTTGTGGTTGCCACCGCGCGGGAGGGGATGCGGTTGTCAGCCGGAATCTCTCCGGCGAGGTGCAGATGGCTCTCAAGAACGCACTCACGCGAACGCAAGCAAGCAGTGGACTCTGGTGGATTTTGAGCTGCAACAACTTAGCGACGTTTTCTGATTTATCTTTATTTATAACAAAGCAATGAACGGCAGGACTAATCCTTCCCTGCATGTGCGCGCCATGACCCGCGCTCTGCGTGCGCCATCCCGCACGCCGAGTCATGCCGTGCGACGCGGACTCTCCTCGCCATAACGTGAAGGTGCATGTCTCAGGCGGAACACAGGACGCGCTCAGCTCCAACAAAACCGGATCACTGAGCCCACAATTCTAATAGAAAACTATGAAAGAAAAGAAATGATACGAACACAAGTTTAAACGCTAACATTTCACCCACTAAACTTGATGTTCCTTGACGATCTTACTGACTCCTAGTTGAACACGAAGTTCACAGAACTTGTCACGCCCAAGAGGCTTCGTCAGAACGTCGGCCAGCTGCTCCTCAGTGCGGACGTGCTCCACATCCATTCTCCCGTCTCCGATGCATTCACGAATGAAATGAAATCGTACATCTATGTGCTTGCTTCTTTCATGGAAAACAGGATTCTTACTGAGTGCTATCGTTGATTGGATGTCCATCTTCAAAGTGAATGGCTTGTGCTACTCACTCTTCAGCTCAGACCCAGGAGTTGGGCTAGCCAGACGCCTTGGCAGGCAGCTGTCGTTCCTGCAATGTACTCCTGCAATGTACTCGGCCTCGCATGATGATAGAGCCACCACCTTCTGCTTCTGTGATTGCCAGCTTACTGCACACGAGCCGAGGAAGAACAACACTCCTATGGTGCTCTTCCGAGTGTCAATGTCGCCGCCCATGTCAGCATCACTGTACCCGAGCAGCTTCATTTGTGCTCCGGCTCGTTTGTAGTGGCAGCCGTAGTCGATGGTGCCTGCAATGTAGCGGAGGATGTGCTTTACCGCTGCGAGATGCTCGGTGGTTGGGTTCTCCATGAACCGGCTGACGTAGCCGATGGTGAAGGCGATGTCCGGTCGTGTGTGCACCAGGTACCGCAGAGAGCCAACGATTCCGCGATACTCGGTGGTGTCGACCAGCGAGGAGCTGCTGATCTTGCTGAGCTTCAGTCTTGGCTCCATCGGCGTGTGACTGGGATTGCACCCAGCCATGCCCACCTTGTCGAGCACCTTGCGTGCGTACGCCGCCTAGGAGAGACAGATGTTGTTGCTCCTCTGGCTCACCTCTATTCCCAGGTAGAAGCTGAGCAAGCCAAGGTCGCTCATCTTGAACTGGGCCTGCATCTCCTTCTTGAAGTGGCCGATCTCATCGCTGTCGTTGCCGGTGATGACGAGGTCATCCACGTAGACGCCGACGAGCAGTCGCGACGCGCTGCGGCCACGGGCGTGCACAGCATGCTCCGAGGCACTATGCTTGAAGCCGAGGTCGCGCAGTGTTTGGTCCAGCTTGGCATTCCACGCGCGCGGTGCCTGACGGAGTCCGTAGAGCGCCTTGTCGAGGCGCAGGACCTTGTCTTCTTGCCCTTCGATGATGAAGCCGGGAGGCTGGCTCACATAAACCTCCTCCTGCAGTTCCCCGTTGAGGAACACGGACTTCACATCCATGTGGTGTACCGGCCACCCCTCCTGGGCAGCAAGCGCGAGCAGGAGTCGCACGGATTCAATCCGCACGACGGGGGCGAACACTTCCTCGAAGTCCACCCCTTGCTGCTGCACGTAGCCCTTTGCAACAAGCCTTGCTTTGTGCTTCACGATCTCGCTGTCGCTGTTCTTCTTCACCTTGTATACCCACTTCAATCCTATCGGCCGATGGCCGGCCGGCAGGTGCTCGAGACGCCAGGTCTTGTTACTCATAATGGAGTCCATATCCTCCATCTTGGCTCTGCGCCACGGTGCGTGTTGTTCAGCCTCTGCAAATGAACTAGGTTCCTTACCAATCTATAGGTACAGCTCGGCGTCGAGGTCGCGAGGCGCCAGTCCTGGTGGCTTGGCTGGACCGAGGACGTCGTCCACCGTGCGGTACCGCGGCGTGACGTCGTCGTTGTCCGAGTCAAGGAAGTCGTGGGCATCCGGTGGTGGCATGACGAAGACGGGCGCAGCTGGTGTTGCCACAGAGGGTGCAGCTGGTGCGCCAGTTCTTGGAGGCAGCGGTGGAAGAGTCGAGTGTGCATGTTGCTCGATGGTTGGGCCCATTGAGCCCTCACCACCTGCAGTGGCTTCCTCCATGGTGTAGTCGAGAACGAAGTTTGGGCTCCGTTCCAGCGTGTCATCGCCCGTCTTGCTCAAGTCCCAGCTCGCGTGCTCCTGGAACGCCGCGTCACGGGACACGTGCACTCGCCGCGCCGCCGGGTCATAGAAGCGCCATGCCTTCGCGCCCGGCTTGTATCCGATGAAGACCATCGGCGAACTCCTGTCGTCGAGCTTCATGGGATGGGGACGCGCCGTCTTGACGTAGGCCACGCAGCCGAAAGTGCACAGGAACTCGACGTCGGGCTTCCATCCGTGCCATGCTTCGAACGGCGTCTTCCCGGCCACGCTCTTGGTGGGCGCTCGGTTCAGGAGGAAGACGACCGTGGAGACCGCTTCTGCCCAGAACGCCGCGGGAATGCCTCTCCCTTTGAGCAGGCCGCGCGCCATGGTGAGGACGGACTGATTCCTCCGCTCGACGACGCCATTCTGGTGAGGTGTGCAAGGCGCCGAGTGCTGTCGCTTGATGCAGTGCTTCGCGCAATGCTCCTCAATGCGACCGAGGTGAACTCACCCCCGTGATCCGTGCGAAGCACACGCAGACGCCGCCCGGTCTCCACCTCCACCTTGATTTGGATGCGCGGGAACGCCGCTAGTGCCTTGCTCTTGTTCGACAGTAGGGACAATCACATGTAGCGGTTGTGGTCGTTGACGAGTAGCAGGAAGTAGGATCTTCCACCCGGAGTCGCCGGAGAGATGGGCCCGCAGAGGTCCCCATGGACAAGGTCAAGACCCCATCCGCTCGGCGCTTGGCTTGGGCAGGGAACAACTTTTGCTTCAGCTTGGTGGCGACGCTGTCGTTGCAGAGCTGGTGAACGTGCTCCACGTGCGGCAGACCATGCACCATCTCCTACTTGGCGAGCTTGCACAGGGCGTCAAAGTGAAGATGCCCGTAGTGCTCGTGCCAGAACCACGCTCCATCGTCGCATCGGGCCACCAAGCACAGGGGTCGGGCAATCCGCGCCCGCAGGGTGTAGAGGCGATTCGCAGAACGCCTCACCCTGGCGAGCGGGCGCTTCTTCTCATCGCAGATGCGCAAGACGCCGTCGTCGATGTGGACCTTGCAGCCGTTCTCATCGAGCTGGCCGAGGCTCACAATGTTCGTGGTGAGCCTCGGGATGAAGTACACCCCCGTGATGGGAGTGTGTTCGTCGGTCTTGCCCTCGAGGATGACCGTCCCGGCGCCCTCGATCGGCACTTCGGAGCTGTCCCTGAACTTGAAGACACCGCCGATCTGGGTGTCGATGTCGTGGAAGACGGAGCGGCAGCCAAACATGTGGTTCGTGGCGCCGTTGTCCAGGTGCCAGAGCATTTCGTCGCGCTCCTCAACGCCACCGTCAAGCTGGACGAAGATTTTTGCCTCGACGATGCGGAGAGGACGGCGGTCGGCGGTGGTCTGGACGTGTGCAGGCGGCGGTGGCATGACTGGCGAGAGTGTTGCTGTTGCCACCAGCAATGTGGGCTCGGAGTCCTCCTCACCCTGCGCCAAATGGGCCTCGTCCCTTTTCCTGGACCTACAATCCTTGGCCTGGTGGCCTTTCTTACCACAGTAGAGGCACTTGTCGCTCTTCCGGGCCTGGCCCAGTCCGTTCGCAGCTGGGGACTCGCCGTGGCGTGCGCCGCTGGTGCTGCCGCGCCCACGGCCGCGAGGTTTTGCGCCTCGCTTGTTCCCTCTGGCGCTGGATGCGCTGGAGCCGCCCTTCTCGGCCTCACGGATCTTGAGCTTGGCCAGCCAATCCTCCTCGTAGAGGAGCAGCCGGCCCTAGTTGTCGACGACAGGTGGAGGCTTGCGGCGCTGCTCGACGGCGCGAAAACGCCCAGTGACCTCCTTGACCATGATCGTGTCGAGATCGAGGAGAGTCTCGATGGAGATCGCCACCTGGGAGAGATGCTCGGGGACTACCTGGAGCATTTTGCGCACCAGCTCGACGTCTGAGATGTCATCGCCGAGGATGCGCAAGTTGTTGGCGAGCCCGGTGAGGCGAACGGAGAAATCTTCTGCAGTCCTTCCGTCCAAGCGCCGCGAACTCCCGCCGAAGCTGCTGGGCGTTCGACTCGCGCACGCGCTGCACGCCGACGCGGATCATCTTCACCGCCTCCTACGCAGCTTGCACAGTGCGCTTGCCATGAAGTGCGGGCAGCAAGTCCGGCGGAACGGAGCGCAGGATGGCCGCCATCGCCAGACGGTCGTCGCGGTACTCGACGATGTCGTCCTCCTCGTGCTCGATCACTTACCAGATGCCTTGCGCCTCTATGTTCACCTGCATGAGCATGACCCATTCCTGATAATTGGAACGGGTGAGCATGGGGTACTGCACCGATGCGCCGACTTCCTTGACGGTGCGCCGGATGATCACTTTCGGCGGACGACGGCCGCGGCGTGGTGTAGGCGAGAGCGATGGACGACGGCGGTGTGGCGGCGTGTGCGAACGCCCGCATGAGGCTGCGAGGACATCAGGTCCCTGGATGATTAGCTCTGATACCAAATGTCAGCCGGAATCTCTCCGGCGAGGTGCAGATGGCTCTCAAGAACGCACTCACGCAAATGCAAGGAAGCAGTGGACTCTGGTGGATTTTGTGCCGCAACAATTTAGTGACGTTTTCTGGTTTATCTTTGTTTATAACAAAGCAATGAACGGCAGGGCTAATCCTTCCCTGCATGTGCGCGCCATGACCCGCGCTCTGCGTGTGCCATCCCGCACGCCGAGCCATTCCGCGCGACGTGGACTCTCCTCGCCACGATGTGAACGTGCACGTCTCAGGCGGAACACAGGACGCGCTCAGCTCCAACAAAACCGGATCGCTGAGCCCACAATTCTAACAGAAAACTGTGAAAGAAAAGAAATGACACGAACACAAGTTTAAACGCTAACAGCGATGGCCGGTGAGCACCTGCGGCGGACCGCGACGGACATCCCCGGCCTCGGCGCAGGCTCGGCCCGCGGCCGCGGCTACTCGACCATGTCTGGTCTTAGCCGCGGGAGCCGAAGGGGCTTCGCGAGTTCCGGCCGGGAACACGACGACGGAGGTGGAGGCGGGCAAGAAGCCAGGGGGGTTTTGCAAACCATAGGGGCCAATTTGCAAATAATCGGATCGCGGTCCATAATCGCGATCCAAAATAGGGGGTTATATGTAAATATCCAGGGTCAATTTGCAAATATTCAGATCGCGATTAGTAATCGCGATCCAAATCAGGGGTTTATATGTAAATAATCCAGGACCGGTTTTGCAAAACATACGACGCCGGCGACCATGGCATTCGGCGACGCCGCCGGCCGAGGCGGATCTCCTGCCACAGTAAGGTGGGCGGCTGCCTCCTCCTACTCCTCCGCTAAGTCCTTCCCTCTCCAACTCTTGCGGCCGGACTGCCGGAGGGACCAACGAGGAAGATGGACGGCGTTGCTGCTAGTTGGCCGGTGGTGGACGTCGGCCTGGCCCAAGCCCAATAGCATATCTGGGTAGCACAAGGCAACAGGATATCCTGGAGATTGGTGATGCAATCAATGCAGCAGAGACTCCCATCTCTGCAAGCAAAGCTCTTCTCCGGCCACTGCAAATCACTGTTGACCACAATCCGGCTGAATTTGCAAGCAACCTTTGCTTATGCTGTTATGCGCATAAACTTACACGAAAGCAGAGTCCACGAGTAACAAGTTGAGCTTTTTTCTTTCCATCTCAACAGATGTGAGGAATAACGCTAGTCTAAACTCTGAGGAATTCTGAAGATGCAAGCTGCAAAGCCAGCGAGGAAGGCCGCAGCTTTCGTTTGCTGGGCCCGGCTTGATCCCTGCAAAAAATTATCCATACAGAGCAGTTAGATTCAGCAGACAGGTAGCTTGATTGAAGTAGCAAAAATACTAGTATGAAACCAACCAACCACGAGAACCTTCATTCAGTTTGGAGAGTGGAACTACACTACAAAATTCACTTCATTTACTTCTAGCATTCTACTACTAGGAACTGCGAATTCAGTACTCCATGTTCGCGGCTACGCAAAGATTCACGAGCAAGATCAACAAGTACTGAAATTTAAGCAGCTCTGAAGGTTGCAGTTCAGACAGGGTGGGTAGCTCAGGTTCAGATCATACCTCTGTCGTGCAGAGCAGCCAGACAGCCAGGAACCAGAGCAGCGCCTCCACCAGTCCCTGAAGATGACGGTGTCGGTGATGGTCAGGACTGGCTCGAGGCAGTTGGGCGCTAACTTGTGCGGGCGGCCGTCGATGGAGGCGCGTAGCTCGGCGTACATGCGCGGGGTGTTCCCCGATCCTGACGGTCCGATCAACGCCGCTGAGCGCACGCCGCGCCGCGACGGCGGGGTCGGCCATGCCCAAAGGCGTCGGGAAGTCGTGCCCGTTCCGGGTAGCACGAGTTTCCCGCCATCTCCGGCAGGCGGGATGAGCGTAACCTGCGCCGGAGACGGCGCTCCCGGACCACGAGCAGGGCGTGGCGGCGGCCGCCGGCGGCAGCGTCAAGGAAGACATACCAAGACAGGTGAAAAATATAAGGGGCAATATGCAAATAATCGGATCGCGATCGTAATCGCGATCCAAACCAGGGGGTTATATGTAAATATTAGGGGGCAATTTGCATATATTTGGATCGCGATTACTAATCTCCATCCAAATCAGGGGGGTATTTGAAATTTTCTGGGGGCTGTTCTGCAAAACATTTGGCGCCGGCGGCCACGGCGTCCGGCGACGCTGCCGGCAGAGGCGGAGCTGAGCTCCCGCTGCAGTACGGTAGGCGGATGCCCAGCTACCCGTGTTGTAGAGACCCCTCCTCCTCCCCTCCCCAGTTCCGGTGGTTGCAATGCAACGTGCGGCGGCGTGTGGGCGTTGAGCGAGCAAAGGGACCAACGAAGAAGACGAACAGAGCTACTAGTGATTTTCTTCGGCCGTCCGTGCGCTTAACGTGTTCGATGCTTTGCCTTAACGAGAGAGCGGCAACTTTTTTTTCATAAATTAAAAGAAGCAAGAAGAAGAACCGGAAAGGTTTGTTAATCACCATTAACCGCCCATCCACAAGCACTCAATATTAATTTGTTTGCAGCCCATGGAACAGCAATGATGACGTGCAAGAGCAAGCAGCAGCCATGTTGGGTTTGGGTCCGTATGAAATCTGAAGATTGCCTCGGCAAATATGCTCTTGCCCTTTTCGAGTGCACTGGTTCAGAAAATATTTAAGACACCGTTGTTAGAGTATGAGTTCTAACAAACTAGGCTAAAATATTATACGCCGAATAAATTTTTTAGATTATATAATTAGATTAGGACTAGAACTCTATGAGCCCGGACTATATAATAAAAATTTAGATGATCCTTAAGGAAAAACCGTGTAAAACAGTTCCAATAATATTTTCTACGTGGTACCACAGCTATAGACCAACGTCATTTGATATTTAGGCAATCTACATCTTCCGCTTGCGCCACCCTAGGGAGATCAATATCCATAATCTCTCTGGACACCGCATCAATTAGCTAGTCTCTCCCAATCATAATCTCCCAATCATAATCAGTATATTAGATTAGATTAGCTTTTTTCTCTCGAAATCATAACCTTCATCATATCATCGCCGATGGACTTCGTCGACACTGCCCCACACGTCGCTTCGTTTACAAATATGGACATCTTGTGTCCTCTGCAAGACGCTTCACCGACGACGGCATCGACCACGTCATCTACGACGACCAGACTGCATCAACAAAAACATTCTCTGACATATGCAAGGAGCAATCGCCCTCCGATATATGCAAGAAATACTCGTCCTCTGATATATACAAGACACAATCATCCTCTGACATATGCAAGACTCAATCACCTAAGTGGCATCCTCCGGCATCTAGATGGTGTCAATGGCATCTAAAAGGTATCAATTTCTATGATTGCAGCTCTGTCAATGAATCATTTTTTCCTCTTCGGCTGTGTGCGGCTACATCGATGATGACCACTACTATATCGACCGTGGCTATCGCGCATCATCAGGATCAGCTCCATCGACATCAACTCCAATCAAAGCGTCCATGTCATACAAGACACTCCCGCTATGACTGCGGGAGGGAATAGAGAAATAAGGAACAACACCACAACCACAAGGGTATGTGGAGAAGAAGATAGAGGTACAAGACTTCAAATTCAGTCGCAATCGTCCGCTTCGCTCCCGCTGCGACTGAGGGGGAATGTTAGAGTACGAGTTGTAACAAACTAGGGCTAAAATATTATACTCCGAGTAGGTTTTTTTGATTATATAATTAGATTAGGATTAGAACTCTATAAACCCGGACTATATAATAAAAGTATGGGTGACCTTTAAGGAAAAGCCGTTTAAAAAAAAGCCGTGTAAAGCAGTTTTAATAATATTTTCTACGACCGTCACATTGCAATTTGCAACGCAAAATTGTTGCCCTCGTTGACGGTGTCGGCGACGGCCAGGAGCGGGGGCCGATCGAGGCAGCCCGGCGCGGACATGTGCTGACAACAGTGGTTGGAGGCGATGAGCCGGGCGCTACCTCCGCCGCGGCGTACGTGCGCGACGCTGCCGGTCCAGTCGATGCCGGCGAGCGTGTGCCGCGCCACGCCGGCCGGACCACGAGCACGGCGTGGCGCGCGGCGGGCCCGCGACGGACATTTGCCGGCTTCCGCGGAGCACAACCCGAGGCTGCTCGCTCATCTCGGGACCTCGGCCGCCGACCAAGAGAGCGCTTTCGGTCTTTTTTGGAGGAGCCACAGCGGAGCGGCGACGGCGGCGTCCAGGAAGATACACCAAGACAGGGGTATTTGCAAACTAGGGTCCTTTTTGTAAAATTATAGGGGACCTTTTGCAAATAATCGGATTGCGATCCATAATCACGATCTAAATTAGGGGGTTATTCGTAAATAATTAAGGGCGATTTGCAAATAAGCAACTATTAATCGCGATCCAAACTAGTGGGGTATATGCAATTTCCAGGGGGCTGTTGTGCAAAAACTATCCGGCGCCGGCGGCCATGGCGTCCGGCGACGCTGCTGGGCGGAGCTCTCGCTACAGCACGGTAGGGTAGCTGCCTGAGCTACTCGTGGTACAGAGACCCCTCCTCCGCTCCCCAGCTCTGGTGGCTTCAACGTGCGGCGGCGTCTGGATCCACAGCACCTTCGCCTCCCCAATCCGGGCCCTCCTCTCCACCCTGCTCATCCCGTGCTTAAATCGTGCGCCCTGGGCCTTTGCCGTCGCTGCATCGGAGAGGAACTGCTACCCTGGTCAAGCACACAGGAAGGAGCCGGCGGATGCTCTCCCGGCGGCCGCCGTGGCTCGTGCTCCATTGCTCCTCGATCCAGAAGTGACGGGTCAGCACATCACCACGGAAACTGAGCTCCGTGTACTCCCAACAGTTTGTCTGTATATCGGATGAATTAGTTTACGCAATTCCAATCGAGGCTGGTCAGCGTGCGCCGCGCCACGTCGGCGGGGTCCGCCATTCCCGGCCTCCGCGGAGCTCCAAGCGACGGCAGCTCGCCCATCTCGGGTCCTCGGCAGCCGACCAAGCGAGCGCCTCCGGTCTTTGCTGGGGGAGCCGAAGGGGAACGGAGCGGAGCGCTTGTGCTAGGGCTTCAGAGGTTGAAGGAGCTCCGCGACTCCGGCCGGGAACAGGACGGCGAAGGCGGCGGCGTCCAGGAAGCTGGTAAGATATACCAAGGCAGGGGAGGGGGTATTTGTAGAAATATAAGGTCCAATATGCAAATAATCGGATCGCGATCGAAAATAGGGGGTTATATGTAAATTTCCGGGGGCCATACATATGTACATAATCGGATCGCGATTAGTGTTCGCGATCCAAAAAGGGGGGTATTTGCAATTATTAGGGGGCTGTTGTGCAAAAATATCCGGCGCCGGCGGCCACGGCGTCCGTCGACAACGCTGGACGGATCCCTCCTGCACCACGGTGGATCAACTGCCCCAGCTACCCCTCCTCCCCTCCCAAGCTCTGGTGGCTGCGGCGTCTGGCTGTCTGGGCGTCGAGCAGCCGAAGGAAGAAGATGAAGAGCGCTAGCTGGACTGGTTGGTGGTGGACGTGGTCACGTGGGCTGGTTGGCCGGCCTGGCCCAAGCTCAATAGATTGCTGGGCAGCACAAGGTTACAGGCCCAAAGCTCCAAAGCGGGCCTGGCTTTGCTCCCTCTAATTGTTGTGTTGCACGGAAGGCTTGGTAATAAGCACCAACCGTTGATCCACAAGAAATCCATTTATTTAGCAGGCAATGGAACGATGAACTTTTTTTTGGGAATGACTACTTGGTAATCGAGTAAAAAACGTAATGCTCTCACTCAATTTCGAGAGCCAATAGAATGAGACCACGTAGTATTGACAACCGCCAAAAGTTGAGTGACGATAGGATAAAAAATCACTCAATTTGCCAACTGATTTGCCGGGTGGGAATCGGTTGAAAATTTCACTACTAATCACTCAAAAAAGGACCTCACTCCTAGACATAAGACAGGCCCGTCATGCACAAGCAGAAGTATTTCCTGCAATTGATTACAAAAGACCGTGACACGAACAGGACCCAAATTTAAAAAATATATAGAAAAATACAAATTTACAATATTAAAATATAAATTGGACTTGCGATTTGAGCATAGCTCAACTAGTAAGATTCCTTACGGTGGCACCTGCCCACCTAGATTTAGTCCTCGAATTGGCACGGACGTTCGTAGATTCATTCCAAGAAAAAATTAACAGATCTATTAATTCGGTGCTGGGAGATGTGCTGCTCGATAGGTGTTTACGGTGACTCGTCAATCTTAAGTTATTCCGGCTCAGTCTCTCAAATATATGGGTAGGGTTATGAAATTGTATTCATAAGAGTAGGTGTGTGTGTGTTTGTATGTAAACGTTTGTAGCTATATTATGTTTTTCAAAAAAAGTAAACGAATATGAGCGTTTGTGTCTATATTATATTTCAAGAAAATACATTGCTTACAAAACATTACAAATTTGTTAATTTGATCTAACCAAAATAAATGTCACCATAATACATAAGCAACTTTAATATTAATCTTGACTAAAACAAGCCACATAATCATCCAAATAAAAACCAGATCCCCATGTCAACCAAATAAAAACCAGATCCACAAGAAAATATTAACATTACTAGAACACAAGACTGATTTGATATGAGGCAAAGAGATTGCACCCTCTAATTTGATCTTAACAATACAAGAAATTTATACAACATCAGATAATACATTTTACCTCACATACAAAAGAATACAAATTCTTCTATTAATTTGATCAGAGCAAAAAATACTATAAATAAAATACAGTAAATTAGAAAGAGATGACGATACATCATAGACAAGCATTTTACAATATGACAAGTTAAAAGAAGTGTACATATACAGAATACCTATATGCCACATGGAGTAGTAGAGGCGAGAAGCAGCTTGACAGATTTACTCAACGAATTTTTTTTTTGGCATGACTACTGAGTCCACATGATGAAAAGGCTGAGTGACAACTAGAAATAACTGGGCCGGCCTTCCCATCAGCATCTGACATCCACGCAAAAAGAGAGAGGGATAAAAACTAGTCTGCACAAGACCATCGAGTGGGCCGATCAAAGGATCAAACGAAAAAAATCGACTGACGCACGCATTAGATTTTCACTCGAGTGACAGGTAGGGATTCCGCTTTTTTTTTTTAAACGACCATGGACGATGGTGACGTTGCAAAGAGCAAGAACAGGCTAGTATAAAGCCTTTTAGTAATTGTGTTAGTCTAGGTTCAACTAAAGGGAGGCGTGTTGGGCCGTTTCTCCGGACGTTTGAAAAGATAGAGAGAAAAAACCACCACCACAATTTAAACTGGAATCTTCTCTTTCATATATGATTTGGCGGTGTTCCTGCGTGCTTTTCCAAAAAAATCAAACCGGAATGTGATTCGATTCCGGCACCACTGCCAACATACTGCACCTACCATTTTGCTGATATGACCTAAGCATGGTTGCTAAAAGATTAAAACAAAGTAACGCCCTTATTATACAGAATTTTTTTTAACAAACCGAACAAGAAAGTGCGAGCTTCATTGATATAGCAGAAAATAAGTCTACGGACCTGGAAGTCCATAAACAGAAAAAAGAGAATAAACGAAAAAGAAAAAGACTCACTCGGTTAGATTGGGACGTCAACACGGGGAATTTCACAACTCAACTCTCCCGGTTGGATTAGGGCATCACCATAGGAAACTCCACAACTCAACTCTCACCCGATTGGATTAGGGCATCAACACGGGTAAACACTCAAAACTCTAGGGCGATGGAGGCAGAGTAAGCCAAGTTGCCGCGGCTACCAACCTTATCCTACCCCAGAAAGTCGCCGTCGAAACACGATCCCGCGACGATAGGAAGTCGAGACAAAACGACGGCATCATTCCGAGAAGGCCACCGCCATGTAGGACCTGTTGCCGTAGTGCAGCTGCCCCAGCATACACCATCCAACAGAGTGAAACCACCGAATCCGGACCTCTCGCAGGCTGCCTCACCATCACCACCTCGATGACACAATGCGCGAGGGCCTCGCCACACCCGCCGTTAGACTCCCTCCTCACTCTTATCACCACGCAGAAGACACCGCGTGTGGGGGCCTAGCCACGCCTGCCATAGTACTCCGTGTCGCGGATTCGTTCCTAATATCACTGCCAGGATGATGAATAATGCTGCCATGTGTTCCAAGATCCCCATCAAACAGCCGAACCACGCCCACCGGACGATCGCATCGCGTTGCGCCACCCACGCAACAGCCACCGCCGCCATGCTAGCAAGACAAGCTGTCGCTTGCGCCGTTTTTCGATGATGTACCACACCGGAGTCGCCGAGCAAGGCAGAGCAACCCGCCGCAGTCCGCTGCAAGACAAGCTGTCCCATGATGATGGTGCTGCAAGCGCCGCCTTCCGACGCTGTCCCACACCGCACTGACAGTTGCCAAGCAACGTCAGCGCTACAGTCCGCTGCAAGCAGCCAAAACCAACATCCATGTGACAACTAGGGATGAAAACGGATGGGAACGGGCGGGAAAATCCTTCAACCATTTCCGTTCCCGTATTTTATTACGAAAAACGGGAGCGGGGGCGGAATAGCCGGGAATGGGAGCGGAAACGGGATATGCGAGTTGCGGAAACGGGCGGGAAGCGGAAAACTTACCAGAATATATTATTATTTAATCACCATTCACCGCGCATGAATATAACACTACACACTCTTTTATGCAAGCTATTACTTAAAAATATGATTCAGGTTTCATATTTCCTATGATTAAACCGTGAAGTGCACTGATTGATGTTGAGAAACAAGAAAGCATATATGGTGTGCCTATTAAATATTTTCCGGATTTTATAAATACGGGACGAATACGAGACAATCCCGGATAAAAACGGGATCCCACAAATACGGGCGGGATAAACCCCTTCCCGTTTCCCGTCCCGTTTCCGTATTTTTCCGCAAATACGGAAATGGGCGGGATAAATATAGAAATACGGACGGGACGGGACAAGAACATTTCCGTTCGTTTTCATCCTTAGTGACAACCTCCGGCCGCCAACATGATTGTCGCCGCCGCTTGAGCTCGACAACCCCTTGGAGCTCGCCACCTGCACCAGCCGCCCCGCCAAGCCACCGGCAAACCTTCCACCGTCTGGTCGAGATGGGTCTCCATCAACGACTCCTCCAAGAAGGTAACGACGCTAATGGTGACGCCGCCACTCGTCCAACAAAAGAACATGGTTTTCACCCGGAGAAACCCGCGCAGAAGAGATGGCTTCGAGATGACGTCCCAACAGGAAGAACGACGCCCTCAGGCGCCGTCATCATCTCCACCAACAGGAAGCCGACGAGGCTTTCGCTCGGAGAATCCCGTCCCTAACTGCACGCCCACGGACCGACAAACCACGGAAGTCCTCCCGGGATCGGCGGCGTGAAAGTGCATCTAGGCACTAATCTAATTTTGGTGATTAGTGACCATCACAATTTAGAGGATATAATGCGTTGAATGAGTGTGCAGGAATAAAGTTAAAGAAAATCGAAAGAAGTTCAAAGGATGGCCCCCCAATTCTTTCATGACGGTGTTGGAGCTCAAGGACGTTTTAAATTCATTTTTAGTTTGAATTTGAGTATAGGAATCACCGTACGATCAAGGTTGTCAAAGTGCTGCTCATGAGATGATTACATAGATGACAAACACATAAACTCACGTACACAAACCTCAGAAAAATTTCCTTTGTCACTGCCTCTGTCGGAAGTTCCGACAGCTCCGTCGGAACATCCGACCCGGTTGTAACTTCCGAAGGGAAGTTCCCACCGACTCGAGTCATGTTCCGACCGAATTTATATGTTCCGACAAGTTCCGTCGGAAGTTTCGATCCCTGTTATTTGTGACCTTTCTGAGTGATGCAAACCTGGAGTTTGTAACCGGAAGATCCGACCATGAGTCGGAAGATCCGAGCCTGATCTATGTCGGAAGATCCGACCTACCGTCGGAACATCTGACTGCAGCCATCGGAAACCACCAAAGGCTCTATTTTGGGGGTGGGGTATTTATACCCCCCTCACCCCTCTATTCATTGTTTCTTCTCACTCCGACCAACCACACCTCCCTAGCATTCAATACAACCCTCTCCTCCATCCAAAGAGCTTGATTCTTGCAAGGATTCATTTAGGGATTGAGAGAGAGTGAGATTTGAGGTGTGAGAAAAGAGCTCCTTGTGAGCCTTCACTTGTTAATCTCAAGAAGCACTTGAAGCATCATTTGATTTGTCGATTTGCGTTTGTTACTCTTGGAGCTTTGCTCCTAGACTGTTAGAGGTGCCAGTGAGCTCCCATTCCTTTGTGGTTTGAGCCCCGGAAGTTTGTATTACCATTCTCTTTGTGAGGACAATAGTAAGTGACTCAATTCTTCTTTGTGGTTGATTGAGGGAGGCAAGGGCAAGGGGTTAGTGAAAACCTAGCTCTTTGTGAGCTCCTCAACGGAGTCGTAGCTACTAAGTGGAGTGAACTCCGGTAATAAATTTTGTGTCTCATTTACTTATTGTTGTTCATATTGTTCTTGAGGTAGTTTTGATCCGATCTATGTGTTTATAAGTTTCCGCTGCTAGATCATCTCTACAAGTCTCAAGACACTTATTGTAAGCTTTGTATTTAAATAGATTCCTCATAAATTTATCTTAGTTTAAATTTCGTATTTTATTTTCGTATTTTATTGTCGAGGGGGCCGGAAGTTCCTACCTCCGTCGAAAATTCTTACCCGGTAACTTCCTTCGTATATAACTTGCAGAATTTTAACAGACCCTGTTCACCCCATGTCAGATCTAGTGTCGGTCCTTTCACGGCGCCGCCGTGCTACCACGCGCCACGGCCAACTCACAACGCCTCGCGTCGTACCGCCCTCAGTCGCGCTCTGCCCGTGGCCGTCCGTCGCACGCGCCGCACCCGCGCCGGCACGCGCCTCCGCGGGCCCACGCACGCTGCTCCGCGCGCCTACGGTGGCCGCAGCGCGCGCCCGCTCGCGCACCCAAGGGGCCACGCGCGCCGCCGGACGCGATCGCGCCCTACCTAGCTGTCGCCGGTGCCGCACCTCGTCGCGCCTCCGCAGCGCTGCTCGCGGTCGTCCGTCGCACACGCCGTCTCCGCGCCGGCACGCGTCTCCGCAGGCCCACAAGCGCCGCTCCCGCGCCTGCGCAGGCCACTGAGCGCGGCCGCTCGCGTGCCCTGGGGGCCCACGCACGCCGCCGGACGCCATCGCACCCCACCAGGCTGTCGCCGGCGTTGCACCCCACCGGGCTTCCGCCCCCGGAGGCGTCGGATCCGGTCCTCGGGGCGCCGGATATGCCGGCCCGGGACGCCACCACCGCCGCCATGGCCAGCGCCGCTGCGTCGTCAACCGGGGCGGGAGCAACCCCGCCGGCGAAAGAAGCGCCGCCGCCGCCTTCCTACAGGCACGCGGACTTCGGGTGCTCTGCTTCGGCGCCGGCGAGGTGGAGTGAAGGTCTTGGAGGGGGTGGCGGCGGTGGACGTGGGGTGCCGCCCAAGTCGCCTCCAAAGGAGATTATACATAATGGGGAAAGGTAATGACCAGAAAAAAAAAAGTGTGCGCAGAAAGCGCCGTGGCCTCGAGGCAGCCGGTCGCCATCTCTACTCTCTGGCTCATTTTTGACTGCTGGGTCCGGTCCGTTTTGTGTGGTACTCGGTAATTTCGGAAGAATTTTGCACGAACTAGAAAAACTTTACCAGCAGTAGAAAAACGGACGGCCCCAAACGTCTCGGCTAGTCGGCCCGGCTCCTGTTCCCCAGAGACACGGGCGTGTGGGTCGTGCCTGGGCCCCGCCTGGCAGCCAGCCCAACTCGCTAACAACCCGCCCCACGCGACAAGCCTCTCGCCACGTGGCCGCGCCCCCGTCCCCTTCCGTCGCCACGTAACCAATCCATCCGACGGCTTTCCTTCATCCATAGCCGCAACAGCGCATCGTGCGCCGTCCGCCCCCCGCCCCGCCCCCTGGCTCACCCGCTCGCCCACTCGGCACCCCCGCTGCGGTCCGGCCCCACCGAGCCCGTCCCCACGTGTCAACGAGAACAAAAGCCTGCGCGCGCCGTCTGGCCTAGCCGAGCCGCCCGTGAGTGGGAGAGGGAGCCGAGAAAGCGAGGCGGGGAGGAGGCGGACGCGGACGCGGACGAACCAGACGCCGCCTGCCCGGAGCAGTCACTCCCCCTCACCCTCATCGCTATCGTCCCCCGCCTCCTCCTTGTCCTTGCCGTCGCCTCCCCTTCCCCCTTCCTTCCCGATCGGAACCGCGGCCTCCGATCGATCGCCGGGATGCGGCTCTGACGCGGCTCGCCCGGTCCCCGACGATTCCCAACCGAGCCCCGCGTCCCACTCCCCTGAATCCCAGCGCGCCCCACCGGAGGGGGCTGTGTTCGCGTGACACTCCCGCGCGCGCGCCATGGTTGTGTCCTCGCCGGTGGTGCTGTCGCTGCTGCTCCTCGCGTCGCTCACGGCGCTGCTGGTCGTGGCCCCGCGCCTCTCCCCGCCGCCGCAGCCGGCGGTGGCGGAGGAGGCGCCGCCGACTGGCGCGGCGGCTGGCGGTGCGAGAGGCGGCGCGGACGGGGCCGCGGGGGTCTGGGGCGCGGGCGCGGGGGAGGAGGCCGACGACCTGCGGCTGCTCCGCCGCGCGGCGCTGGAGGCCGCCGCGGCGGAGGCGGCGGGCCCGCCCAAGGTGGCGTTCCTGTTCCTCACCAACTCCGACCTCACCTTCGCGCCGCTCTGGGAGCGCTTCTTCGCCGGGAATGAGGCCCGGCTCACCGTCTACGTCCACGCGGACCCGGCCGCGCGCCTGCGCCTCCCGGCCGCGCGCTCGTTCCGGGGCCGCTTCGTCGCCGCCAAGCCCACGCGCCGCGCCGACGCCAGCCTCATCGCCGCCGCGCGCCGCCTGCTCGCGGCCGCGCTGCTCGACGACCCCGCCAACGCCTACTTCGCGCTGCTGTCGCAGCACTGCGTCCCGCTCCACTCGTTCCAGCGCCTCTACGCCGCGCTTTTCCCGCCCCCCGCCCCCGGGGCGCGCCGCGGCCTTCAGCCGCGGCGGCTCCCGAGCTACATCGAGGTGCTCACGGGCGAGGCGCAGATGCCCGCGCGCTACGCGGCGCGCGGCGAGGGCGCCATGCTCCCCGAGGTCCCCTACGACCGGTTCCGCATCGGCTCCCAGTTCTTCACGCTGGCCCGCCGCCACGCCGTGCTCGTCGTCCGGGAGCGCCGCCTCTGGCGCAAGTTCCGCGTGCCCTGCCTCCCGGAGATGGCGCAGGACTCGTGCTACCCGGAGGAGAACTACTTCCCCACGCTGCTCGACATGGCCGACCCCGCCGGCGTCGCGCGGTACACGCTCACCCGCGTCAACTGGACCGGCAGCGTCGCGGGCCACCCGCGCACGTACACCGCGCCGGAGGTCACGCCGCGGCTCATCGCCGAGCTCCGCGCATCCAACAACACCCTCCCGCACATGTTCGCGCGAAAGTTCGCGCCCGACTGCCTCGGCCCGCTCCTCGCCATCGCCGACACCGTCATCTTCAAGGACTGACGGACGCGGCTGCCCTGCTTCCAGGCTGCTCTGCACGACCGAGGTATGATCTGAGCCTGAGCTACCCACCATATCTGAACTGCAACCTTCAGAGCTGACTAGGTTCATGCCCGTAGCAAGGCATGCGTTGCTACGGGCGAAATTCAAACAAATACAACAAATCATGATAGTCTGTAATAACTAATAATCGTAAAAGATTGAAAATACATTAAGCATCAATGACATATACAAACAAACCCAAGTAGGCCTACTGTAGTATGATTGACAATAAAGTTAGAAAAGCTGAACCGTTTCCATTTCACGTGGAAAAGGTAAATGACATAGGATGTCAGACCAAATAATTTGACCGCTAGTTACGTGGCTTCAGCGTTTGAGCCTACCAGTCTAAGGCAATAGATAATATTGACTGCACATATCTTTCTGCAAAGAACATGACCAACTTAGCTATGCAATCTACAGAATATGGTAAAGCTAGACCAACTATCTTCCTGTATATTTTCTATAAATATGGCAAATAGTTGCACTCGGTAGAGAGCATACATCATGCCATAGTCTAACCCCTAAGCATGTTTTTTTTTCTAAGCTTTGGATGGCAAGATGTCATGACACAGTGCGACAAGTTTTTTGGGCTGAGAGTATTTTACCTGTGCAAAGTTTATGAAAGTGATATTCGAAATACAAGCTATAGATAGATGTGACAAGAAATCATGGAATGCAGATAAGTTTGCTACCGACAACAAAAATCATAAGTTAGATAAGTTTGTTTTCATGATCATTGAACAGCTAATTGAAAATTTACGTTAACTTTTGTATATACAGATGGGTTGTTTGCAGTAAATCACAGGTCAGTGCCTACACCACCTAAAATTGGGCCTGTCTCATTTGTCTTGAGTGCTCATATTACAATATTCGATTCGGAGTTCAAATGAAAACAGAGATGATAAGGATAATTCTTTAGAAGAAATATAGCACATACAAGGAAATCTATTGCAGGTTATCTAAAAAGCAATTTTCTGTTGCCTTGGTCGTTCACCTCTTGTTCTGATGCCCCTCGAACATTGTTACCTCTAGTACACATGCAACTCCAGTTTGATCAGTTCATCCTCCTTATTATATGAGCAATCAACAAACCAAAGTCCAGATTCCAGAAGCCTAAGAAAATCTTCGACCCTGTCAGATCTTGAATCTCTCAATTTACATTAACTATTACCTGGATCGTGTCGATCTTCCGACCATGGAACTTATCATGAACCATGCCACTGTATCAGCTGTAAGATGCAACAATTAATTGCTGTCCACAGAAAGTGCTCGACTCTTTGAAGCAGCCTGGTGGAGGAAACGCAGATAACCAACAACTTCTGATTTAGATACAACAGGTTCACTTCTGTTTTAGCACCTCGACTTTTTCTGGCTCATTTATCAGCTCGACGATTCTCGACATAAGAACTCCCCCATGCCTCCCACAACCACCAAACAATATGAAGATGAACCATGATTAGTAATTTCTACCGTCAGATAAAAAAAGGCACACCTAATTCCACCAAACAATATGAAACATGTGGTTGGCAAAGCACAGGGCATAGGCACAAGTAGATCGCAAGCAGGTATTTAAATATGAATTCCATGAAAAAATTAGTTCAATACATAAGTGATGCAAGCAGCAAAGACCAACCTCGAGATGGGGCATCACGTGGAGTATTGTGAGCTGCTGGTCAGGAAAATGAGAACACCACTGTCTCCTGCAGAAAAATCCTATTTCAATTTACCCTGCAAAACTTGGAAGAACACCATAACCAGAACAGATCCATCTTGCTTGTTTCCTGAAAATAAGATTAGACATTGGTAGATGGATTCTGAGATCTGGCATATATGCATAGCATATCACCACACAGTAATCAGCTCCCCAAGATCTCCATACCCAATTAAAAACTGAGCATGGGGTTGGACCTGCGGTGGTCTAGGGTGCTAAGCGCGTATCCTGCAGAGTTTCTTCATTTTTGAGCCTTCCTTCTTTTCCCATGTGTGTCTTCACAAGAAATCTATACGGCACATGCACAAGCAAATCAGCAAATAGAAGAAGAAATAGGATTCATCGAGACACTGGGACCTTAGAGTTGTGGGTCGAAGAGCAGTTTCTAGTCAGGGATTTCAACACATTCTTAAGGTTCTCAGTTCATTAGTTCAATGATCTCTTACTTGGCTGAGATGAACACTGAATGATCTGACAGTTGAAACTTGAAAGGTCAAGCTAGTGTATACAATCAATTCTTGCATAGGCAACCTCAATGACCATGAATAAAATATGTCATACAGTTTCTAGGTTGAAAGAAATAAGGCATATTAGTGGAAAATAATCACCCATCTCTCATAAACATTCTATCAAACATCTAGTGTGCATGTTAGAATCCATCCATATATATCTTGGCATATATTATTTACTGATCTAAGAAAGCAAGCGGAGGAGGACATCGGAGATGAGCAGAGCTCGAGCAGGGCGCGCTGCTGGCCACTATGCAGAAATGGAGAGGATGGAATACATACCTAAGGGATGCTCGCGCTTGAGGGGGAGATGGGGGGCTACGTGTTCCTGGGTGGCGTGCTGCCTGCAGCCGGTGGACGTGGTGACGCGGCTGCAGCTGGACCGCGTGGGCGTGGCCGCGCACCTCCTCACGCTCAAGTACACGCTCCGCCAGGGCGCCAACGCCTCGCTGCAGTCCCAGCTCCGGGACCCCACCACCGGCGCGCTCTCCACGGCGGCGCTCCTCGCTTCCGGCCTCGGCGCCCACCGGCCGCGCAGAGGCGCTCCTCGTCGTCACCCCCTTCAAGGTCGTCAAGATCCGACTGCAGCAGCAATGGGGCTGTCTCCGGCGTCGACCCGGGCATGCCGCTGAGGTACCGGGGCCCTTCCAGTGCGCGCGCGCCGTCGTCCGCGAGGAAGACCTCCGCGGGATGTGGGCGCGCGCGCTGCCCACCGTTCTGCGCAACGGCACCAACCATGCCGCCATGTTCACGTGCAAGAGCAGGCTCGACGCGGCACTCTGGGGCAAGCGATGGGGACGGCAAGGCGCTCCGCGTCTCCCAGCCAATGGCGTCCGGGGGGTTCCTCGCCGCCGCCGTTGGGATGGGGGGGGGGGGGGGGGGGGGGGGATGTGTGATTGAAAGCGCAATCTCAGGCAGGCAGCTAACCTCGTAGAAATCAGCGGGCAGGCGAGGGAACCCCACGGCGGCGCGCTCAGCGAGGAGAAGGTGTGGCCGGCCCTAGGGCGGCGAGCAGACGGCGGACTCGGAGGTGGTAGGAAGCGGTGGATTTGAGGGTGGCGAGCCACCTACGGATCCAGAGGCGGCCGGCCCGGAAGCGGCGAGCCGGCGGCAGACCGGGGGCGGTGAGCCATGCTCGTCAAGAGGAACGAGGGAGGAGGGGGCGGATGGTCTGCAGCGGCGGCGTTCGTGGTGCCGGCGGGGACGGGGGAGGGCCTGCCGGGGAGGGGCGGCGGCGGAGGAGAACTTGGGCGGACCCAAGGGAGGGAGCGAGTGGGGCCCACCAGTCGGCGCGGGGCGACCGCCCGTGGTTCCGCCGGCAGAGCCACAGGGGTGCCGACGCTGACACTGCAACCTTATTAGTAGTAGAGATTAAATTTCAGTACTTCTTGAACTGCAACCTCGTGAACCTTTGCTCAGCTGTGAACATAGAGTGCTGAATTTGCAGTTTCGAGTAGAATGCCAAAAGTAAATTGAAGTAAATTTGTAGTGTAGTTCGACTCTGCAAACTGAATTAAGGCGTGGTAGATCGTTATGGTTGAAACAAGAAAGGTTTGGTTCCGTCAGCATAGCGATTTCGTTTTGCTGCTCATAATTTGACACTGCAAATTAGTACGGCAAATTACCCACTCCTGCGTTGCTTTGCTTCACGAGATTGTGACGAAAGCGATCAAACCTTGGTTAGTGCAAATGGAAAGCCCTGTCCTGCAAATCGCAAGAAAACCTCGCGCTCTTGGCTGGCTAATGAGCTCATGCACGGACGTGTACAGCGATATCCCAATCGAAGCCTCTGACGGGCGCTGCCTGCTGCCATGCATTGTCGCCTCATTTGACTAGCACCGGCTGATCCTTCCGCGCGGATTAGGTTCTCGTGGTTGCTTGCATTTTAGATCGATCAAGCCAGGCTGCTAGCTACCGGTCTAACAACTCCGTTTGGATCATTCTTTGCAAGGATCGTGCCGGGCCCGTCGACAGCGAAAGCTGGGGCCTTCATCTTTGGCCTTTGCAGTTTGCATCTTCAGAGTTCTCAGAGTCCAGACTCTGAGATTATTCTCCACGTCTGTTGAGAGAGGGAAACAGAAAGCGTTCAGTTCCTTCCTTCCTTCCTCCCTCCTCCTCCTCCTCCCTGTACTAGTAGTACTGCAGTGCTTCTGTACTTCCTGTATGTAGACTAGTAGAGAAGAAGAAAGCGACGGCCTGAAGCGAAGCGGCAGGCGTTGCACTTGCAGGATCACCAGATGATCCATCCATCCATCCGATGTATGTATGTATTTTACCTGGAGCAGCCAAAGAATGCATAAGAAGGTGATGGATTTGCCTACATACATACAATATGAGACCATCTTGTACAGCTTGTTACTTGTGGATGTGTATTCTGCTCTTGTGTTGCAAGTGTATTTGCATAAGCAAAGGTTGCTTGCAAATTTCAATCAGATCGGTGGTCAACTGCGATTTGCAGTGGCTGGAGAAAAGCTTGCCTGCAGAAATGCAGAGTTCCTTCACTTGTTGCATGATTGCATCACCAATCTCCAGGCTTCTCTGTTTTCGTATTGTTCGGTCTAAAAGAAGATAAAATGGGATGCTTTTTGTGTGCACCGGTCGCCAGATGAGACTGGAACTCGTCGCCGGCAGCGACGCAAGTGGCGACGGAGCCTGAGCAAAATGGTTGCCTGCTAAATTCAATCGGAACGCAGGGTGGCCCCCGTTGCACGATTGCATCGCCAATCTCCAGGCTTTTTTCCCCTTTTTGTATCGTATCGTTCACCGGATGACGCTGCGCTGCGTTCCTCGCGGACACGCGGCGAGCAGAACCTGAACTGCTCCGAGGAAAAGATTCTTGCGCGAAACGAAGCGCCGAGCCCGCCGTGCCGATGAGTTGACCCGGCACTTCCGGATCGAGGCCACCGAAGCTCCACCTCGCGCGAAGAAGAAGGGCGTCGGAAGTCGGGACTGGAGAACAGCGATGGATGCTGATGTCACGGCCACCGCCGGCCGGGCCACCTTGATCGGCCAGCTAGGCTGCCGACCGGTCGGTGGCACGCATGCGGAGCCGCCGCCGACGAGCGCGGTGGCGGCGTGGCGAACGCGCGCTGCGACCGGTGCCCACACGTGTGCGGCATGCAGGATGCCGGCGGCGTCCTCGCCAGGTGGGTGCGCGGGCGGAGGGAGGACGCGCCGCCTTGCCGCGCTGTCACGGCCCAGCCCGCAGGCCGCAGATCCGAGGCGACGCCACGCCCACGCCCACGCCCACGCCGTCGCCGTGCAGCGCGGCACATGAGCTCTCGCAACCTCCAAGGGTGATGGCTCCATATGCCTCCATGCCGTGCTCGGCGCACGTGCTGATGAGTGATCATGGCCCCCCTCTGCCGCCACCGTGCCACGCCACCCTACTGGCAGGCATGCATCGCGGCGTCTCGCCAAGAACGGTGACGAGGGGCCGGAACCGAGGACGGCACGTACCACGTAGCGTACTCACATGAACGCACACAAGGATCGTGTGCCACGTAAACCGGTACGGTCAACGGGTTGGGTGGGTGTCGGTCGAGCCCCGACGTGGTCAAAACCGAATACAGAGATTTTTTTTTTCAAAAGTGAATACGGAGAGTATTATTTTCTTACGACAGCAAAATAGTGAAATAGTGTGTGTGTGTGGGGGGGGGGGGGGGGGGGCTCTTTGTTGCACGCCATTGCTATATTTATTTTTTCCTTGAGTGGCGGCGCCATTTCTGAACAGAGGCGAGGCCTCTTTGTTGACGCCATCATCGGTTGCGCCATCGACATTACACCACTACGGGCCGGGGGGCCACCAGTTCTTGTTTTTTTTTTTTGAGGTGGGCTCACCTGCTGCGTTGCGGCCTTGGCGGGGGCCTTCTTCTTCCTTGGCGACTGGCGACGCAAGGCCGGCCCTTGCGGGCCTTTGGTTCTCGCCTTGATGAAGCCCCCCAGAGCCCGGCCGGCCCACCCTGGCCCACCCGTCGAGGAAACTCGGGCACTCGGCTGCTGGCTAGTCGTCGCCCCCACTCCTGCGTGAATCTTCGCTGCTCCTGTTTCATCTCGCCCGACTTTGACATCTTCTAGGAATTAAATTCTTTCATTCACAGGATATATATATTTCTTGAACAGATATGTATGTATATAAGAATCTTGTTTCCAGATCATCCAGCCCTATTAGCGTCGCTCTCTCCAGAGCAAGCATCAAACGGTACAGGACAGCTCCAAAGTCGGCGACAGGTCTCAGAGCCAAACGTCCTTCCCTCCGCCGCCGCCGCCGCCGAGCACCACCCAGCACCAGCAGAGGTGTGAACAAACAGAACCTGCCAGCCTACGTGACAAACATGCGCTAGAATGGTTACACGTGAGGAACCGTCACGTCAGAGGACGTTGACTCGTGGATGGTCAGTCTACCATCTACTCCACGGAGCCCAGAACTGTCACGACATCTTGAGAGAAAATCTCTTCTTTTGAGCGTGACATTTCAGGGGTTTTGAGTGCTCTCTTCTTCTCCATCAGTCCATCCAGAAGGGCACAGGCACAACACTACACCGTTGCTTCCCGCGAGGTGCAAGCTTAGTGCTCTCCCACAAGCAACGCAGCAAAGCCTAGTAGTGCCCCGAGCGACCAGAAGACCCAATCAAATTTACAGCTTGATGATTCAGCACTTAAGGAGTAGTTAGACGTGTGCCTTCATGCTGTTAGCATTAATTAAGCATGGCCCAAAATGTTAGTTAAAAAAGTTCTTCTTTTGAGCAAAAATTGAACATTCAAACTTCCATCATAAACATCCTTTTCAATTCCAAAACAGGTGCCAATTTTGGAATTACAAACTAGATGCTAGATTTTTTTAAAACTCCCTACAATCGTAAAACTCCTTACAATCATTATGGCCCCTAAAGGACGTGTGGCCACCGCAGTAGCGAGCTCGTGGTACGACGTCGGCAGCCGACCGTGGTTGCTCCCGCATGGGGAAGCCCCGCTGCCGCCCCGCGTAGATCCGGCCCCGAGGCACCGGATCTGGTCCCCAGGATGCCGGATCTGTTGCCCTGGGCCGCCGCTGCCGCCTCCATGCCCCGGTACCGGCGTGCCGTTGAACAGGGGCGGGAGCACTCTGGGCAGACGAGAGAAGCCCACCGCCACCTTCCCCGCAGGCACACGGACTTTCAGTGCCCTATTCCGGCAGCGGCGAGGTGCGGAGGAGGTCGGGAGGGGGAGGAGCGCCGCGGCGATGGTTGGCCTCAGTCGCCCCCGAGAGGAGATGATGTGGGGCCAAAACATTTTTCAAAATGGTACCTTTTGGTTTATTTACGTGTGCTGCCAACGCATTCAAACTCTTTATCATAAACATCCTTTTGAACATTTCAACACATTTGACTCTAAGAGTAGTTTTACAATGTTAGAAACTTAGTTATACTTCTAGTTGTACCTTACACTATCGCAAGGTGATGTGTCGATGTCCGAAACGATGCTGTTACATGTCTGTGACGGCAGGGAGTAGTTACTAGTTTACATGGTACAAAAACTTTCTCGATCAGAGTCTTAGCGCTAATAAGCAGCATCACAAAAGCACACCTGGATGCCTTCCTAGATACAAACAAATCCACGCCAATCAACCACGCATAAAACAACTGACCGACGCATTGACCAGCTAAGCACGCCATGATTTCTCTTCTTCTTGCTGCCCTCTCCCTCCCTAAGCACGCCATGTAATCCCGTTCTTCCCCCGCTGAGCTGCGGCCGAGCGCATGCGCAGAGCTCGCTCGCGTTGACGACGGCATTGATCGATCGGCAGGTGGCAGCAGGACGCAGAAGCAGCGAGCGAGTCAAGAGCGGCGGCGATGAACGCGCCGCCGGGCGACGGCGGCGCGCACGGCATCTTCGGGTCGAGCGGCATCAGCGGGTTCGGCTACGGCGTGGGCGTCTCCGTCGGCATCCTCCTCGTCGTCTCCACCATCGCGCTCGCCGTCTACTTCTGCACGCGCACGTCCATGCCCGTGGCCGCCGGAGGCGCGCCGCCGCGCCCCGACGTCGAGCGGGGCATCGACGAGGCCACGCTCGAGGCGTTCCCGGTGGTGGCGTACGCGGAGGCCATGAAGGCGCAGCGGCAGCAGCAGCAGGCGTGCTGCCCCGTCTGCCTCGACAACTACGGCGACGGCGACGTGGTCCGGGTGCTCCCCGACTGCGGCCACCTGTTCCACCGCGCGTGCGTCGACCCCTGGCTCCGGCAGCGCCCCACGTGCCCCGTCTGCCGGACCTCGCCGCTGCCGAGCCCCATGCCCACGCCGCTCGCCGAGGTCACGCCGCTCGCCTCGGCAAGGCCGTCGTGAGGATTCTTGCGCTCTCTGCCTTTCGTTTTGCATAGCACGGGTGTAATTACCAAATTTGTTTCCTTTGGGGGTGTAAATTTTAGTAGAATAGTGTAGGACAGTTGAGAGGTTTTGGTCTCTGAAGAATTTGAAATTCGATCCGTTTACACTTCACTCTGAATAGAAACCTGTTGTATAAATCTCTGTTCTGTCACAACATTCACAAAAGGGTCATGAACAAATCCCGAATATTACCGGACAAAAGGCACGCATTTTTCTACAGGCAGTGGTAAAAAAAAGAACAACAAAGATGATGCGCAGCGAGGTGTAGCAGTAGGGCGAATCATCCACACCTTGCCTCGCCCCCAAGCCGCTCGACCTTCCCCTGCAGGTACCTGACGATCTGCGGTATGGAGACGGCGGCGCCGTCGACGCCGCCGCCGGCGGGCTCGTGCCTGGTGCACAGCCTCGCGACGTTGACGAGGTCCCGGAGCTCCCTGGCGTCGTAGACGCCGCCGAGGTCGGCGTCCACCATCCTGTGCATGGACCCGGCGAACCCGGGCTCCTGCACCCACCGCACGAGCTCGCCGTCGCCGCCGGGAGACTGCCCCGTCACCAGCTCCAGCACCAGCACGCCGTACTGGAACACCAGGCCCGCGCGCCTCCGCTCAACCTGGTCTGAACAGCCGCACACACCACCGTGTATACAATTTTCAAGAAGGCGAGAACAATGCAAATTTGAAATTTGGGGGGAAAATCATTGAAATTGGTGCGGTTTCCGTGGATTATGGCTGAAGTTTGCGAAGTGGAAACCTTGGAAGGATTCGGTTGTTGCGCGCTTCAAGCCGTCGCTGACCACGCCGACGTCTGATAGCTGAGAATGGAAAAAGGGTTCAGATGGTGCGCCGTGGCCGAGGTGTCGGTACAGCATTGTGCGGGTGAGCAGGTCTCGCTCTCACCTTGGCGACGAAGTTGGCGTCCATGAGCACGTTGCCGGAGTCGACGGAGACATGGAACACCGAGGGGTCGCAGAAGTAGTAGAGGTACTCCTGAAACAACCATCCCAGGTTCAGGAACTGAACCACTCAGTGTCACCGTTCAGCAGGATTTGCTGGGGTTGATCTGAATTTTCCTGCCATCTCATCTTAACCCGAATTTGAGGTGTGATTTGGTGGTGTTTTAGTTTTACCAGTGCCGCTGCGATGTCAATGGCGACCTGCAGCCTGGTCCGCCAGTCCAACGGCGTCCTGAGAGGATCTGCCAAAGAAAAAACCATCGGTGTTCGCCATTGAGGCGACGAATCTCCGAGGAAGAAGAATCTGCCTGAAATGTGAACCCCGCATTACCGTGAAGGCACTCCTTGAGGCTCCTGCTCTCCATGTGGTCGAAGACCAGGAACCTGAGGCATCCAGCGCCGTCAGAACCGCAGCCAGTTCAGCTGCTGACGACGGGAGCGTGGAGCAAGGAATTAGGAGAGGAGGAGCCGGACCTGGCGCGGTGGCCCTCGGCGAAGCCGCGGAGCCGGACGACGTGGCGGTGGTTGAGGCGCGCCAGCAGCTGCAGCTCGAGGTAGAAGGCGGCCTTCCCGTTCCCGCCGCTCCCCTGCTGCTGCCGGCGGTGGTCGTCCCGGGAGCCGGCGCTCCTGACGGTGGCGACGAGGCCCCCGGCGAAGCGCGCCCGGTACGCCGTGGCGCCGCCGCGGGGCCCGCCGGCCTCGAGCACCGCGGTGAAGCCCTTGGTGGCCGCCTCGATCTCCCTGGGCGTGAACCTCCTCACGAACGGCAGGGTGCCTGAAAAACTTTTGGAGCTGCGAGTTGGAAGCGGCTGAGGGCTGGCAGGGGGGCGAGGGGTCGGCGGGAGAGAGTGACGTACGCGTGCCGCCGAGGCAGAGGCGGCGCCGGAGGCAGCCCCCCATGGCTGCGCTACCCGAAGGAAGTGGATGCGGAAGCCGACAGCGGCGTGCGCACCGGGATCGGCGGCGGCGGCGGTGTCAGAGCAGAGCAGAGCAGCGCAGGCGGCTGCAGGCCTGCAGATGGACGTGGATTGGATGCCGGAGTGGCTGGCCGGCTGATGATGATGATGAATGGACGGGACGGGACGGGAAGGAACTGTCGGGTTGTTTTCTTGCTCTTGTTTACGGTGGAGCTCCGGAGTGCAGGTACGGAGCAGGGAAGATGACCTGCCTTAATTCTTGATGAGTTGATTATTAGCGCGCACGAATCCCGGAAAGAGAGGCACTAAACAGCGAGTTAATAATCTGCTAGTGCTGGTTGATGGATGGAAAACCCTTTCTGCCTGTCCCCATGGTGCAGCAGTGTCGAGTGTTCCAGGCTCCCGCTGCCACAGAGGTGGCCAGGTGGGCACGCCCGAGTGGCTGTGGCTGCTCTCAAGTTTAGCATCAGGGAAAGGTAGCCTGCCGGCTTTCGCTTGGGCCCCTTCCAAAGCCGCACCGCCACCGCATGCTCCAGCTCCAACCTTGCAAAGGCAAAGGTGATGGATGCCATACCCCCATCCATCAGAAGCTCCGATCCTATTTTTACAAAACCCACCATATCATTCATGTAGAGGTGGGCGTTTTTGGAGAAGGAGGATGGAAGGAACAGGATAGAGGTGGTGGAGGGCCAAAACCTAGGCGCTCGCTCAATCTTGGCGGTCCGATGTTCAGTAGCTGCAGGAGAACATTAAGAGATCAAGTTTTTGATCGTGTATCTCTCTTAAAAGTCCATTGTTCTTCTCTTTGGTTTCTGAACCTATCGTATTTTCCCTTACGCTATCTGAATGCTTAGAGGGGTTCTAGAGCGGCGTCGTCGTAGCAGTTTAGAGGAGTTCTAGATGCATACCGATTTTTTTCAAAAATATAAATAGGCAGAATATCAAATATTTTTCTAAACGTTAAACGGTAAACAGCCGGCCACCTTTATTTTGTGTTTAAACCGTTTAAACGGTGTTAAATGGCCTAAACGGTTTGCCATAATAACAATAAAATATACGTATCTATGTACGTAAATGTCAAATATGCTAGAAAGTTTACATATTTGCACATGTAAAAAATAAGTATTCCGCAAACTAATTTTTTTGGAAGAAATTTAAATCCTACAACACTTCATGTACTTACAATGCTAATTAGTTCAATATTGATTGTGGTAGTTGTAATCCTCCTATTGGCTAAATTATGAATTAAATAGTCATTCAGCTCATTTAATCATGTTTAATTCAACTTTGTTTAGACGATTTAGACGGCTTTTAATGGTTTGAACGGGTTTAAACGGTCCAACTGTTTAATTCACTGTTTAGGACCTAAACAACATGGGTGACCTCTATTTACCATTTAAACGCTGTTTAAACGGATTAAACGGTTGTTTAGACGAGCAGATCAATATGCAATCATCAACACAAGTGTCTGAATTAGAGTATGAACAAAATCTTATCTAAGTGAGAAATAGAAAAGAGAGAAATCGACACATAAATAGTTACCCGCCATCTTTGGCGACTATTTATGTGCTGATTTCTACTTTTTCTTCTTGAACAAGTTATGCCCAGAATTCTGGATACACATAGGTAGATGATTGTGTAGTCTACTCCGTTCCGCTTTATTTGTTGCTCGTTGCTCCCCGAGCGACAAATAAAGCAGGACAGAGGGAGTATGTCTCTATATATTTGCTGTTGTGGTAGCATATTTGGTAGCAAGGCAGGTAAGAGCCCGTAGATGTACCCGATTAGGTTTCCTTGAGACAACAGTCTTTAAAAAAAAAAGTGATCACCACACGCATATATATATCTTTCAAATTTTGTCTCTCCTTGCTCGTCTCCTGCTCGCACGTGCGGTGGATAGGGTGTCGCTCGCGTGCCGCGTGCGTACGGGACGCCGACGTGGCCCCCGGACCGTGACGCCGCATCTCCCGGTTTCCGTGCGTACGCGCAGGCGTGCACGCGCACGTACGCGCGCGACGCGGACGCGGCAGCAGGTTAGGTGCGGCGTGCATGGGTACGCACGGTCCCACCCTGCAGAGGCGCATCGAATTTTTACCGTACGTGTCCCGTGCGGTATACTATTTGCTATACGGACCCGGTTGGATGCTCCCGGAGGCAGGCGACCTCGTACAAATCGCAGAAATACGTGCCGCCATACCGTTCACCAATTATTCCTGTCTTTTTTCCCCTCCGGCTGCGGGCAAGTATCCTGAGGGCAGCAGCAATATTTAAGGACCAGCCAGTCTATATAGGTGGACCTAGCAAAACCAGTCCTCAACTATTGCGTACTCCTTCCATCCTAATATAAGTGTATTTTAAGGATGGGGGAGCAAATTGATGTAGATAGCAAATGATAGTTTTACTCCTATTCAAAAGTTAGGGATGGACTGAGAATAGCAGTAACGATTGCAGAGTATACAGTTTGAAAATAAACTTGAAAGTCAGCTGTGTCCCACGTTTACACTCCAGAATCAAAATAAACATGAAAGCCAGCTGGGTGTGCCACATTTACGCTCCAGAATATCCTGGAAGAGAAAAATGTACTAGAACCATTACTTTACCCCCCTGTACTCCGTATGCAGGCTGGCATATTGGGTGTTTAATTTGGGAAAAGTTTTGAATCCTATAAGTGCAGTTAACATGGGATAGAGGGAGTACGCCACAATGTCAATAGCCAGCTATGGATCCCACCTATTATTAAAAGAATCAGCCATCTCCCTGCTTTCTTCTTCACTTGCTATGGGACATGGGACTGAAGGAAAAATGTTGTTTATTTTTTACTAGGTACGTGCCCGTGCGTTGCTATAAGATAATTAACATATATGCGTGAGTGATTTATTCAATTAATGATATGAAAGAATCTAACTCATCAACCATTTGTTTAGCATCATAATACCTATGCAATGCGTGTATTTATTTGTATAAAGGTGATACAACAGATATAAACATAATTAAAATTACAGAAAGCATCAGGTCAGCTAAGTACCGGTAGAGTTACGCTTAAATACACAAAACTCAAGAAACATTATGGTAGACATCGGTTTTATCCTTTATCTAAAAAAATTATGGTAGACACATCAGATTTAAATTTTTGCATATATATACAAATTCTAATCTCATCTCAAATCTTGATATGTACGGACATGTAGATCCTGTTCTCATTCACTCTACAAAATCAAACAATAATTGGATGGAAATATATACATTCTGAACATGATGTGTCCTGAAATTTTGAGACTTCAACAGTTCGCACATGGACTCATGGAGTTGGTCATGTTTCCATCTGAACATCCTGCATAGTGCATCTTCCAGTACTGCCATCGACTTTCTAAATGGCATGAAATAGAATAACACGCCATCAGTGTTTAATCATCATATGGTATGCATGATAAATTGCAAAGGACATTTTATGATAGACCCAAGGTATTTAGTATTTAGTGTTATTGAAGTGCAAGTATGAAGGTGAAAATAAGGCATTGTTTAAAAAAACAATTTACACCTCATGTACCAACAAAATAAGATTTATGATTGACGATGGCAAATACATGTCGTGAAGAATTAAGCACATTATGTAGGAGTTTTTTTTTGGACATTCATAAACAATATTCAGACGAGTTTGTAATATATTTGCACAACTGCAGTACACCTCTTTGACCGGTGAGACAAGCATACCTAAGAAGTTGGATGCAGAGATCCCAGGACATATATTGGAACATTCAATGCGACTCAGAAGAATAAGTAAGAGGATAAAACCTAAAATGAGATAGTAGTAACAGAAGAACTAAATCCTGTCAAGGCTTTCTAGTGTTCCCCTGATTACTCCTTTCAACACATTGCAATACTCGAGGCCTTGTCAAGCATTTGGGAGCTCAACAAAATAAACGAGAGGATTGTCCTCCAATTTTTGCTGCAGTTTGTATCCTCAGCATCCCAATTGGCTACAATTGCAGTCACAACCAAGAACATATTAAGTTCAAACTTTTCTGGAAATGAAAAGAAGGAAGCTGTCAGACCATAAAGCCACATAGTGCAAATTAAAGCAAGACAGAAAGTGCAAATCAAAGCAAGGTTGGAAGTGGACATGTAAATTCGATAGAGTATATCTTTCATATAGAGTTATAGAAAATAGTCACTGAACTTCGAGAAGCGAAGATACAAATGGTACCTTGACAACAGAAGCTCTAGTTTACACCTCCTCCAGAGCATCACTCAGCTTTTCACATAAAGGTTCAGAAAAGAACATATAATCAAAATCATGAAAACAATCGTCGATCAGTTTATCATACAATTGATGAATGTTGCAACACAAGCCGAAAACAAAATTTTTGAGACAATGTTGCACAACTGGTTTGGCATCAGTGCCCAGCAGGATTTCTAAAAAAATCTGGAATTGAACACAGGAGGTAACCTTTATTTCTTTCTCTCTCTCTACTATTGCGTACAAGGAATAAAATCCTTCATTTTTAAGGAAATAAAGTCAGGCAGATCCGTGGGTGTGTAACCGATTTTATTATGGAAGGGTTGTGAAGGCAAGTGATATACATTCCTAGGCGAGATAGTTGATAGAATATGTATGCAGTTAGAGATGAATGAATCGCCCTCACCTGATATCCCCTGCGAATCCTGTCGTTGTGATGGTCTTCAGGGGATTATAACTGAATGGCCATAGGCTATTTTTTTTCCTTCAAATGAAGAAAACCAACTGCCAAGATGCATACATATGCAAAACCTGAGCATTTGACAAAAGTGAGGTCTGTACACCAGATCAACTGAACTTCAGAAGAACCCTAGCAACTATACACAGGTCTGTTTTCAACTTTTCCACTCATTTTTAATTTGCAGATTAGTACTGTGGGGGGCTATGTTTCAGATTAAGATTTTGGGTTCGCACTACATTTAGTGGGGGGTTATATTTCAGATTAATTTATTTATTTTCTTGATAGCCTATGGTTTTCGTAGCATCATGCTGTTTGCCTTTGTTTTCTGGCTATAAACTTAACGAACTCTCCTGTTAGACTAACCTGCAAAACAGCTAATCTGAATGGCAGAAAAGGATGTCTGGCCTAGTTAGTGGCTAGCTCATTCACCGCAATTCTGGGCACTTTTAAATCCGATTGAAATTGGATTGCCAGCTGTAATAGTCATGACCATAAAGCAGCTATGGATGTACAGTTTCAGCTATCTGACAGTTTATTTACTTATATTTTTTTATTTCTTTTACTCACATGAAAAAGTTGAATTAATTGCTTATGCTTCTAGTTTGTGTAACTTAAATTTCAAGTATCAAAGTATGAAAAATTAGTCATCCTCTTTTTCACGCAGCTGGTTCTTTGTGGCATCAAAGTATTGAGTATATCATAACCACAAGGGAGTTGGGGATACCTTGTTCACAAGAGCATGTCCCTATGAAAAAGGATTAGTACACGACCAGCCGAGCTCTGCGGTGAATGAGCTAATTGCTGTTATTACCTGCATACCATATATTGCTTTCATTAGTGCTGCTCAAAGCATCGGTAAGGTTAGACAAGCATGGCCCAAATGGACACCAGATTTGAGTAAATCATATGTCAATGTTTTATCTTCTCATGTGTAATGCATCATTATGGATTTTTAGAAACAGATCTTCTTGTGACACAAACACTGTCTTTACATAGCAAGGAAAAGAAGAAGCCAGCTGGAATCAAACAAATTCCATTCTGCGCAGCCTTAGAACCATTTAAGTTTAGATCATGGAGTATGTAAGCATGGGAAAGCTTTCGACAAAATAGATAACACCCAAACACTAATCCATTATTTTATTTCCTTATCTCAAGCCTGACAACAGGATAAATATTATCTGTTCTGGGTTTCATAATCTACTAATTGTGCACAGAGAAGATGTGTTCTTTATTACAATATAAATCTCTCAACATTCAGGCAATCTCTCAATATATGGATTTAAACAATCAATTTCAGGACAACCACAACATAACATTGAATAACATAATTGAATCACTTTCCTCGTATGGAGATCAGTATCCAGTGTCCTTAATCTGTCAACATCCTATGTCTGCTCATTATTATGTTTGTTGCTGGTTACCTATTATTTCAAGGCATAAGATTCTCTATCCCTATGCACTGACATTTTCTGTCCATTTCTATTCCACTAACATTTTCTGTCCATGGTCTGACACACAATTTAATCAAGGATGGGACACAGAGTAACTTTGTGTTGTCATGCAAAAACCATCACATTCTACAATCACCATTTAAGTTTTCCCCAATTAAGCACGCATGTGAGGTCTCATGAGCTAGAATTTCAAAGGTTGCTGAATATGCGCCCACTTGTATTTTGGTTGCTCTGTTATGTTGAATATTTGAAACAATTCCATTTCAGACTATTAGAATTAGAAATTACATTTACATATGAGAACAATTCAATTGTACAAGGAAGAAAACTACCAGAAGTTTTCGTGACCAGGGGCAATAAGTGAGGGCTATGGAAATAGAACGGACCCTAACGATTAGCTGCTTGCCTGGTGTTCTTCTCTTCTCAACACAACCTAAACCTGGTGAGTGCAAAAGAATGAAATCAAAATTCAGATATTTCGTTAACATATAGGCATGCTAATCCACAGAATCCCAGGAATCTATAGGGTTGCTACAATCGTTCTAACCTGAGAAGCAAAAAAACAAACATGTGGAGGGCATCGTGCCTACCTTCTCACACGAGCAGATACGTTCCACTGTGCTGCAGCCTGCAGGTGCCCACGCGGAGAGAAAAGCGCCCGTCTTGCCTGTTGGGATGCGGCTCCACCTGGCTCCACGCACGCTGCCTTGGAGAGTACTGGAGTAAGAACCGGCTACGGCAGCACAAGACGGACGGTGCCGCAGAGCTTCGGGCTGTAGTCCCTCCTCGGTCCTCGCCGAGGGCGGCGTCGGCGAGCAGCGTGCGGGGGCGGCCGTGCCCGTGAGGGCGGTGGCGCCGGGAGCTAGCACTGTTGCGCCGAGGCAGTCGGCGCCAGTGAGGATGCCGGTGTGGCTGGGGAATACCACGGCGACGCGGCGCGGCGCACGGAGGACGGGCGCGACGGCGGCAGGAAGGCCGCGGACGAGTCCGACAACGAAGAACAGGAGGAGATGATGCCGCCGCTCGTCGTCGGTGGTGGAGGGGCACCGGGCGGACGCTCAAGGGGCGCTCATCGTTAGTGGTGGAGGGCGCTCAAGGAACGGATCGGAGCGGGTCGGCGGCGACGGATCGTTTGAAGCGATGTCGAAGTCGAGGAAGGGCGAGGGAGATGGCGACGGCGTGCGGATCGTGAGGCCGTGCAACGGGGGATGGATGCGTGGGCGTGGGACGGGGGAGAGGGGGATCGTGGATCGCAGGTCATGCGATGCGTGGGGCGGTGAACCGACGGCGCGAGTGTTTTTTCGGCGAGACGACGTACGACATAAAAAAAATTCTCCCTTAAAGTCTTTTTAGTGTAGAGATGGGTAGCAATAGCGCTATGGTCGACCGTAAGCAAATTCTTACTATAGTCCAGTCTCAGAGCGTATATGGGCGGTCCATAGCATGGCATTTATTGCTAACGACTGCTTTTTACTCCTATTGCTGGTGCCCTGATCCTGATGAGTTCAAACTACATGTAAACAACAACCTCACGTGTGGTGTCCGCATTGGTCCACGAAGGCGGGGGTAGATTAGGGGTTTGCTATATATCATTTTTTTCCTCCGAACATGACTTAACACGTATTTCATTAAGAAAAAAATATTTTACAGACAAAACTTGATGCAGACTAAACAGGGTTTGACCTACACAAACGCACAAAGGACTAAAAAAAAGGAAAAACTAAAGAAAAGACCAACAAAACAAACGGCCAACACGCTAACAAAACAACGACCAAAGAAGAGAAGGGAACCCCACCCAACCCACCAGACCCAACCAGCCGACCTAAAACATGTGAACCTACACGAAGACAACACCAGTGGACCGCCGACTGAGACCACGAAGCAACATGAGGGTGGCCAAGTATCCACCAGAAGTAGCAGCATCACAACGGCAAAGCATCCGTCGGAGATGACCAACAAGCAGCGCAACCATGGCTGCAAAGCATCTGCCCGAGTAGGAGTAGTAAGGGCGGCAAGATATCCGCCAGAACAAGCAAGGCAGGGGCGGCAAAGCATCCGCCAGCACAACGACGACGAAGTATCCGCCAGAAGTCGCAGCTCCAACAAACCACGGTGATGATGTATCAAGAGAGCACAAGTAGGCAACACACATGAAGACGACCACCTCCGGCAGGTCACAAGGAAACCAGGCCGTCGGCAGTGGAGGCATGGAGAAATCCCAAGACGACGCCCTCAAGAGGGACATGACGCACCAGGCGCCATCGTCGCCAGTCCGAAGCACCGGACATGGTTTTTACCAGGGATCCATCCTCCATACCAGGGACCATTGAGAGCCCGCCAAAGGGGCGGCGACGGCCAGAGGCAGGCCCGCAGGCGGTAGCGCTGACGCAAAGGCCAAACGACATCAGGCCGCGCTGGCGGCGGGGGGCCAGCAAAGGTGGCATGGAGGTGTCCCAAAACGACGCCCCGAAGAGGGACATGACGCACCGGGCGCCATCGTCGCCAGTCCGGAGCACCGGACATGGTTTTCACCAGGGAACCAGCCTCCATGCCCACCGAGACCAAGTCGGGCCTAGAGTCACGCCAATCCAGGGGAGGGCGAGCGCGACGGTAGCCGATGCCCATCAAGGGCGGCGACGGACCGAGGTGGAGGCGCGGAACAGCGGCATCGGCCCCGGCCAGTAGGGCCGGCAAAGGCCAAACCCACCTCCGGCCACCTCCCGACAAGGACCTCCTAGCCAGGGAGAGCGCAGATCCTCGCAAGAGAGGGGTGGATCCGGCGCATGGAGGCCAGGCACCAGTGGCCGGCGACGAGCAGCCCCACCCCCCGACCAGCGCCGCCACCACCGACGATAGCCCCCCCGGCAAGGAGAGCGCAGATCCGGGGCAAGGGGGCGTGGATCTGGCGTGCTGCAGACGGACGCCGGCGGACGGCGACGAGCCGGTGACCAAAGGTTGGGGGGAAGAGTGGAAAGGGCGAGAGAAGGGAGGGGAGAGAGAGGGGCCGCGACACGGGAGCTGGCTTCAGCGCCGCTGCTGGCCGCCACCGTAGCTGGCAGCGGCGACGGCGGTCGCTGGGGTCAGGCGGGCGGGGTTACCCGGCGAGGGCGGCGGGGCGCCCCCGAGTCGCCCAGGGGAGCGACACGGGGGAGACGAGGCTTGAGTTTTTACTCGCAAACATTTTCCTTTGTTTCTATATATCGTGATTTTCTTCCAAACCTCTTCATTCGCACCAAGTAGGAGAGGGTGCTTGGTGTGGTCATTTCAACTTCTTTGCAAAAAAGAAATATCTTGTTCGATGGGCTCAGCTTTAAGTTTCAATATGGCTGGCAAGCAACAAGTATCTTCCGTTGCAAGAAATAGATACATAGATAGATAGATAGACAACGCAGATTTCTTCCTATTTTCGTTTAGACAAAATATTTAAAATGTGTTGTGTTGCTCACTCGCTTCTAGTAGTGTTATATCAAAGTGGCCAAAGAAAGCCAACACCGAGTTGACCGTGAATGATTCTAGGCGGAATTGAAAAGCCAACCACTTTAGGTTTGATGCCTTTGCCCACAAAAACTTAAATTCCCATTCTATTATTTCTTTGAATATATATAAGCACCCACAGGTCTGAAGTAAATAGAGCCATTTGTTTTTGAAGGAATGAGTTTAGGCAAACTTTCATGATGTAACGTAGCTGAAAGAAAACCTTTTCTGTATTAACGAAGAACATCATTAATCTGGTGCCAAGCCCACAAGCTGCTGCAGACAAATTCCTTTTCCATTAATGATATATGGAAACGTGTAATACACACAATGGTTCATCATGGTGGGGGATTTAGGATTTGCTCCCGGAGATTTCCAACTTAGATATAAAAAAAAATTCGACATGGCTCACTCACTCCCTTATAAATAATATTAAATCAAAAATAGCTCAACAATGCCAACTACTTAGTTGACCATAAATGATTCCAAGAGAAATTGAAAAGCCAACCACTTCGAGTTCGACTCCTTTGCCTTTTTTTTAATTTCTTTGAATATATGGAAACCTCCAAGCTGCTGCAGACATATTCCTTTTCCAAGCAATGAATTTAGCCAAACTTCCGTAGCAAAAAGGAAGTGGACATAGCTACGAAGTATCCGGGCTTTATTTGTCAAAAAAAATCAATTTGGGCGGCATTAGCCAGGAAAACTTTTTTTTAGTATTAACCGAGAATCTCATTAACTTTGTGTCGGGGCCATCAGTCAGTCTCCCGGCCACCGACCAATCCTCATCCAAATCCCCCAAAGTCAAAAGAGCACCGCGAGACTTGCAAGAGAAACTCGTTGAAGAAATCGAACTCGCACGAACTATCTTCCCCCCCACCTCCCCCCTACCTCTTCTTTTTTATAAATAAATCCCACCCCGAAAATCCCTCCACCTCACAAACAAGTCCTCCCACCGCACGCAACCTCGGCAGAGAGAGTCCACGAGTCGCCATGGCGAGCAAGCAGAGCCTCCTCGTCCTCGCCGCCGTCGCCGCCTGCCTCCTCCTCCTCCCGGCCGCCTCGGTCGCCACCAACGTCGACGTCTGCAGTGAGTGCCCCGCCTCCGGAACCCCCGCTCCGTCTGGGCTCTCGAGAGCCGCAGGTTCTCGCTGGGGGTATGGAAAGTTCGGTTTGTGACCTCCCCTTGCTTTGGCGTGCAGGTAGGGGCAAGAAGTACCCGGTGAAGGTGAGGGGGGTGGAGATCGTGCCCGATCCGGTCCAGCCCGGCAAGCCGGCCACCTTCAAGATCTCCGCTTCCACTGGTATGGCAGAATAGCCGCAGCAGATTCAGCTGATTTTGCCCCCCTTCTGCTAATCTCTTTATGCTTCACGGTTGCTGGTGTTATTGATGCCGCCGTAGCTGAATACTTTGTTCCGCAGTGAATTCGGCACGCGTACGTACTTAGGACTAGGAAGGAAATTGCTAATTACTAGCCTATTAAGTTTGCTGCAGGACTGAGATTTAGTTGGAACTTTCCAGGAGTAATTTTGTAGTGGTACTAGTACCTTTGGGCGCTGTTGCCGGGACGTAATGTCTTGTGCGTGTCCGGTGCTATTCAGGGTTGGGATTTGCTGTCACATTTGTCCCGACTCCCGAGTGTACTGCTGGTGAATTATCAGGTCCTTTGGAAATTTCTTCGAGGTTTTAGAGGCTGTAGGAGTAGTTGGGAACTCTGTTCAGCGAATTTAGTGTGTTATTTAGTACTCTGGAGAAATTAGCGATTGCCAATTGAGTTTGTAGCAGTACTGAATTTTGAATGGAAAATTCAATCGTATTTAACTTTGTAGCAGTAGTACTGCCTTGAATTTGGGAAGGTCCTTGTGTACTGTTAGCGAATGGCTGGGTCATTGGGTGCTAAGGAGAGCCTTTTGAGGTGTTAACTTGTGTATAATTATGGTGTTCCTGATTGCTTCGGGTAATTTCAGTTCTCTTTTGTAACTTTATAAACCTCTCCCCTGGTGACAATATATTGAAGGGTTCAATGTCATGCCAACCATGCGGCAGTGCTCTCGATCTTTAGTAGGGGTGTTGGTGGCCTAAAGCGTGAGGTGGATGCAATATGTCTTAAGACTACATCTGATAGTCCAAACTATGTGCATGTAGCGGGTTTGGTTTTAGTGCTGGCACAACTATCTTGAAAAATAGTCCTCTGCCATGACAATATGGCACAATGACAAAAATCTTTCTGGAGGATGTAAGTTTGGTTTTAGTGCTGGCACAACTATCTTGAAAAATAGTCCTCTGCCATGACAATATGGCACAATGACAAAAATCTTTCTGGAGGATGTAAGGTTGCTTGTTATGATACCTTTCAGATTCATACTGAGCTACTACAAGTCAGGATGATATAACTCTTTGTGAATGTACTAGGTTGCTTGCATGTGTCCAGGCATCATATTGAACATACAACAGGGCAGGATGCTCTGTACCGCCACTTGTCTTTGATTGAGAAACAAAATAGATTGCTAGTGGAACACAAAATATTTGTTGGGGATAATGCAGCCACATGTAACATTATATCATCACGGTGTCTGGTATTTTAATGTTCTTTGTTTAATAGTTGACATAGATGTAGTCTTTTGTGCCCCGTCAGTTCCTGTTGAATTCTTATGATGTTTTAGCTTCTATACAAGTAATACAACACACTCGTTTGGTCTTGTTACTCTTGTACTAGAATTGTGCACCTTCTATGAAGGGGCAACAGATGAAGTGACTTAAACCACTGATTGCACCCAAGAAATAGCATCTTTTGCTGATTCTTGAAAAGGTAAACTAAAACCTGAGAGTTCCACATAATTGAGTCATCTTCATGTTACTTGTCCTGCCCTTCACATGGCGAGTTATGGGGCGACTGACTGATCTCGCGGTGCATAGTAATAAACATAATAGAGTAATTTGTCCTCTAGTGGCCCCATAGTAATATTCCGTCCGTGACATCTTAAGTTTCAGCATATTGGCATATGCAGAATATTTAGTCATGTACCCAGTGAACAATCCAAAATTTGGAATTTGGAAATGGTATTCAGTCTGACTCGTGCCAACTGTACCTGATTTATTTATTTTTTCAGAGGTTAGTTTTGTGAGAGGTTGAGCATATGTGAGCTCTGTGGCAAGTCAGCCACCTGTATTTGCATGTGGTGTAGCTCTGGTGTGGCGTGTGTGGAAACTTTTGAGCTTTTTTCTTGTATTCAACTTGCAATTCAGGACGAGATTTAACTTGCGTTTTTTGCCTTCTTCATCCTTGCAAAAACAAACCATAACGCTTTCCGTAAACTTTTAGATAAAACCATCCAGAAGGGGAAGCTGGTAATTGATGTGAAGTATTTCTTCTTGTACGTGCACTCGGAAACTCGTGACATCTGTGGAGAGACTACCTGTCCAGCAACTGGTAACTTCGTGCTCTCTCATGAGCAGACATTACCAAGCTTCACTCCACCGGTGAGATTTTCTACATTGCCAGAATTTCACATTTAGTGTCATTTTCTGAACTCCCAAATAGAATCTTCTTGCTCCGTTGCATTTTCTTAGGTCCTAACAGATAGCATACCTCCGAGAATTAAATTCATTGGCATTTTGTTTCATTGCAGGGTTCTTACACCATCACCATGAAGATGGTTGGGGACGACAACGAGGAGCTGAGCTGCATCTCGTTCGGGTTCAGCATCGGGTTCGTCGCCTCCAGCTGAATGGATGGGTCTTCTATGAGCACCGGAAGTATGTCATGGATGTAATTATGAACCACACTGTATCCTACGACTCCCAGTAGTGTCTAGGTCCATGTACCCTTTGTGGGTGTCGCGAAACTTACTGTTCAACTAAGACGTTTTTTTATCCAGAGTTGAACACAGCAATAAAGCAAAAATCTGGTTGTCATGAAACTGAGATGCGTTGTTACTTGATGAAATATGTTTGCATACTGAATCCGGTCTGGATGTACCCATGCTATTGACTATACCTGCTTCTGTAGCTGCAGTACTATACTGTAGCCACAGGCCATATGGAAAAACTGAATCTTGACATGGACAGCTCAGAATTGCAGTTCTACCTGTCAATATGTATGGTAGGGTGTAAGGATGGGTGTGTTAATTCGATTGAAATTTGTCATCCCAGTAATGATGGTTCAACTCAAATGTTCTTACATGGATCAGGTGGCATTTAGGAGACGAAAACGGGTCTTAAGTTTTCATCGGAACTGTTTTTGTTTTGTATTTTTTTGCGAGGATTAGCTGTTAGATTTCTTCAAGAGTACTCTTTCTTCAACCTGAAGATGATGCCTCTTAGAATCTGTCATGTCATTGTTTCTCTTTGCAACAGTTTTTTTCGTTCATTTTCGTTGAAAAATGGTTAATTTCCACGCCGTTGCTTTTCATAAACCGTTTTGTAACAAAATTTGGTGCCCATTCCGTTCCGTTTTCTGCCATGGCTAGTACGGAGTATCCCCCTGAACAAACGACCTTTCAACGGCATGGCGGAAAGCGGTTAAAAAGGCCGCGCTGCCTCCGTCTCCCTCCCCACCTCTTCTTCCTCCTCCCCACCTCCACTTTCCCTTCCACCATCACCAAAACCACACGCATCCGAGAACCAGAGGCGAAGCGGAGCAAGAAACCGCCCCGAATCGAATCGGAGTCTCAACCCCCGGCACCAAATCGATCTCGTGCCAGCAGCCTCCCATTCCGCCGGGCGCTCGCCGCCACCGCCGCCGACCGCCATGATCATTAAGACGCTGAAGGCGCGCATCCTGCGCGCGCTCAAGTCGTCCCTCCCGGCCGCGGGCGCGGACTCCCCGCCGCCGTCGCCGACCAAGCCGCCCGCCGCGTGCGTCCACGCCGACGCCTTCTCCGACGACGCGTCCTTCTTCGACGCGCGCGAGGCCGAGACGCCCACCAAGGGCGGCCACCACCCGTCCTCCTCCCCGGAGCCGCTCGACGCGTGGGAGCTCGTGGACCAGGACGGCCGCGCCGTCCCCGCGCCGCCCGCGGACCCCGACCCGCTGCTGGGCTTCCCCGCCCGGTGCCCACCGGGCGGGGAGCGCGGCGTGGTGCTCTACACCACGACGCTCCGCGGCGTGCGGCGGACGTTCGAGGACTGCAACGGCGTGCGCGCGCTGCTGGAGAACCTGGCCGTGGCGTTCCAGGAGCGCGACGTGTCCATGGACCGGGGCCTCCGGGACCAGCTGTGGGCGGTCACGGGGGAGAAGGCCGTGCCCCCGCGCCTCTTCGTGCGGGGCCGCGACGTCGGCGGCGCGGCTCAGGTGCTCGCGCTCCACGAGGAGGGCCGCCTCGTCCCCCTGCTGCTGCCGTCGGTGCCGGCGCTCGACAAGAAGCCCAAGCCCCCCGCCTCCGCCAAGTGCGAGGCCTGCGGGGGCCTGAGGTTCGTGGTGTGCGGCGAGTGCGACGGCAGCCGCAAGGTGTTCGACGGCGGGCGCGGCGGCGCGCGGTGCCGCGGGTGCAACGAGAACGGCCTCGTCATGTGCCCGCTCTGCTTGTAGGCACTAGGCAGCAAGCAATCCATGCCCATTAGCGCCCAGGTAATCACCTTCTCTGCTCAGTAATTAATCCAATCCTCCTCCTCCTGGCCCTACTGCTTAGTCATTTTCAATCCCCTTTCTTCTTCTTCCATTAGTTCTCCTTCTTCTGCTACTAGTTGATGTTCATGAGTGGTTGGCGTGTCATGTACATACCTGTTGAACCTTGATCAAACGTGTGATGTATATATGCTAGTTTAGATGTCCACATCAAAACCCTCGCAAAATACATCCATGCATCCGTCAATCAATCGGTTTCCTCATGAAGTTTGGTGCGCTGGTGCTGTTGATACAACATTGACATCAAAGCAAGGTTTTTTGAAATGAAATAGGGGCCCAATTTCAAACCAGGCACCAACATGGAGGATTTGAATTTGAATTCCGAATTGTTGTGGGACACTCTGTTCTTTTGCTCCTTGCCAATCATTGTTGGGGCATCTGAGAATGCCTGTGTTCCCTACTTGTATTTCTTTTTTGAAATAAACCTACTTGTATTTCTGAAAAACCACAAACTTTGGATTCTCCTGGTGAGTGTGGTCCTGGAGGAGCGAGCAACTTTACACTTTGCATAGTCTTTCGGATCAAAAGGAGGCGGCTGGTGGGCTACTGTTCATGCAGCTTTGCATCATTGCGAGTCAGGTCAGAGGATTTGCTGATGAACTGATGCACTGAACCGGTTCCTAATCGCTTTGGTCCCCGTGCTTGGCGCACAACATTCAGACAAGGAGTGGGGATGGACATGTACATGGACAGATGGAACATGCTATCAGGAACCATTTGGGGCCACTGAGAACGCAAAAAGATCAACATGAATTTCACACGAAACAGTTCGAATTCCTGCAAAATTCGGGAGAAATTCCTTTTTTTTTCCTTCGCATTCCAATCAACTGTATAGGTTTCCAGTTTCCTGGACTTGCATACATACACACAGATAGAAAAGAAAAACACATCAATCTCTGAACCCCGAGAAGTACACAGAACCGCATCAATCCTTTTCGATTCAGACATCGCGATAACACCACGCGTGCTGATTGCTGAGTGAGCAGCAGGCTCGTGCCATCATCGTCCATGTGGGGTGTTGCTTCTACATCGAAACTGTCGCCGTCGCTTTTCAATTTTTTGCCGGGGACAATGGAAGAACCGGACAAGCACAGGTCTTGGTGTCTCCACCTCAGCTGAGCAGGCCGAAGGGAAGCGGACGGGGGCAGGGCAGTCACTTCGCTTCATGCCACTGATGGTGATACGGGCGGCAACACATGTGGGCGAAGCAGAGGACCAGCAGCTTGAGTGAGCCCATTTGGACATGGGTCCAATGGGCCTTGCTAGCTTGGAAGAACCAAGAAGGAAAAAAAAATCCTGCTTACCTTCCTCGAGTATGTGGTGGGACCGTGGTTCATAATGTGTACATGATGATGGTTTCTACATGAATATAGCTCGGTGATCATTTCTACGCACTATTAGCTTTGGAGGACAGTAAGCACAATGATCAGTGAGACCACAAATTCAGTCTGCAGCTACGCAACTTTTTTTTTTACTCCTTCTTTACTAATAGAAATGGCTCACATTCTTGTGGCCGTTCGTTCAAAAAAAACTTTTTTTTTTCACAGATCACAATGGTACTGGAGTCAGAAAGACAGACATATCACAGATAGTCTGCAGCTATTCAGCTTAAATACACACACATAGATAGAGCTAGCTTCAGTTCAGTTCTGAATGCAAGCGATTTCGGATCAAATGACATGAGGGACTGAAATAACATCATTCTGAGATCTGTAGGTCTTCGTTCTTAGCACCTCTACACCATAGCTGGACTTCCAAGCGATCTGAACCACTCCGGGACGAACCTGGGCCAGGTAGCAGCTGTTCAGAGCTGCCGTAGAGGGTGGCTCACGCCAGTAATCTAAAAAGTTCACTACTACTATCACTGTCATCCTGGGGCAGCAGCTTGTTCAATCTGTAAAGAGAAGGCTAAATTTCCATCTCTCTTTGTGTTATGGTGTTTTCCTGAATTTGAGTGCACTGAAGGTCAGTATGTACACCATAACGGCTCACAAGTCGATCACTGCCATGTTCTATCTGTATTATAGACAGAACTGATCAAAGTAGCAAACGAGCCTGCGGGCGACGAACACCTGGTGCGCCGCCGGCGGCGGCGGCGACGTGCCATGCTTAACGAGGACGATGGCATCGGGGTTGTGCCGCCTCCCTGCCTCGCGGGACGCGCTGCCGCCATGGATGGAGGCGAGAGCGTGGCGAAGACGAAGGGGAACGTACGTGCTCCGGGAGTGGGCGCACCTGGGGCACGTGGCGTCACGGCGCACGCAGGTGTGTCGACGGCCAAAGCCGGGAACAGCCTGATGGATGGACTCTGTGGTGGCGTCGTGGAGGTAGCGCATGGATGCCGCGCATCGGCGTGTCCAGTGCAGCTCGTCGAAGCTGGACGGTGACGACGCGTCTGTGTTCCCGTCGCTGGTGGCGGCGCACACCCCGCGGCTCTCGCGCGCGAGCTCATCCTCCACGTCGGGGCCGGTGGAGAGCGGAGACCCTCCCAGAAGAACCAGGTCGGCGTCGTCGACGACGTCGTGTCGCGCCCGGCGAGCAGGGAGCTGGTGACCAGTGACCACGTCCCCCGGAGGCTCTCGTCGCTCGCGGTCGCGGAGAAGTGAGGCAGGATGCGGGAAGTCGTCCCAGACTGGCAGGCCGGCGCGGCGGCGCTCCGGCGAGCCCCGGCACGCAGCGGAGGCGGCGTCGCGGCGATGACCAGGGGCGGACGGTAAGCCACATGCCGACCGGGGGTGGATGGTATTTCAAATACCGTCCGCCCCCTGGGTCCCTGCCAGCCGTGGGATCGAGCACGTGCGGTCCAGATCATACGAGGTTTGCCCAGGCAGGGGGGACTCGGTCGTCCTCGTCACTCGTCAGTTGTCTGGCAGCGCGCGGCGCGACGCTGGAGGCCGGACGGCGTGGCCCGCGGCGGCGGTAGCGCTCAGCCTCGGTGGCGAATGTCAGCCGATCGACAACGCCAGAGGCCACGCCGCTTCACAGTCCAAGACTAGCTCGCCCAATTGGCCCTGGGCAAAGCGTCCGTGGCTCGCCGGCCCGGGCAAGGAGATGGCCAGCTGGCCGGCCGGCTTCGGCAAACCGGAGATGCGCGCGGTCGCCGTCTCGAACCACATCGCCGCCTTCGCCGGCACCCGACTGCCTTCTGCTCCAAGTCAGCAAGTTTCTATCCGGGATTTTAGTGATGGGCGTGTCCTCATGCTCACGGATGCTCAAGTACCTTAAATTACGAAGCCGAGCAATCTCCTCAACGTTGTGGTTCTTCAGGTCCTTGCAAGTTGCAACCTTGGAAGTCCAATGCCTGCAAAAAGGTCAAAATTCTTAAAGGTAAGTTCCTTCCCAGCACTGCAAAAAGTATTATCGGTGTTTTACCGGCAAGCCTACCTAGGGATACCCTAAGGTAGTAGACTTGTGGTCAGGGTGTCGCCGAGATCAGGAAATCGATGGTGCCAGAAACACAAGGGTTTAGACAGGTTCAAGCCGCAGTATGCGTAATACCCTACGTCATGTATGGTTTGTATCGCCTTGGAGGTTATGCGTATACACGTTATGCCTTGGAGGGGTCTCTACCCGCCCTTATATATCCTGGAGGGACAGTGTTATATGAAAATCCTAGTCTGGTACGAGCTTAGGAGTTCTAACCGAGTACTTTTGGGTAGTTTCCTTCTGTACCGACTAGTTGTACTTACTTATGAGTACTTTACAGTATGGATAAGGTATGGAATATGCCCCACCCCTTACTCTAGAATGTTCTACGCCACGCGTGCAGTCCCGTTGCCCTGGGTCTGACAAGCCCCCGAGCTCTTCATAACCGAGTACTGCAGGCTTCGAGTACTTCTTAAAGTCATCCTTCGGTTTCTGCTGAAACCCCGTCTTAAAGATGTCTTCCGAGTACTTTCCTTGGCTGATCGAGGCTGTGAGGTGCTCTAGCCCCAAGTACTTTCAAGTCTTTTCTTTCTATGGGGTGCGATGCAAATCGCACTCCATATAGAATAGCCCCCGAGCCTTAGATTGAATCGAAGAATAAGGCTGAGGGTCCTACTAGTCTTAAATCTTCTTTCCTTATCTTCCAAATATTTTTTGAAAAATAAGCCATCGATGACATGTGTCCCACAGCCCCTGAGCCTTGAATCAAAATCCCAAGATTTGAAAAAAAGATCCAAAAGAACGTGACATATTGAACAGTGTTATGTACAAAATATGTGTAGAGAATGCGTAATCGGCCTTGATAGTTTGTCTCGGAAATCAATTGGTTCAAAATTCGAAAACCCCCTTTTTCGGGATAAGGTCCCTGAAAAAATGGTTAATCAAATAAACTCCCAAAACTCTTCCCAAATAACCGCTCAAAACAAATCACACATTTTTCTAGGGGAGAAAACTCTTCGACTTCCGAACAGTAAATCTGGGCCTACCCGCTGGCTATTTAACCGCGCGGTGACTCTAGGATTTTTACCCTTTCACTTTCTGCCTTAGCCATTTCGCTCTCTTGCCCTCCTGCGCCGCCAACCACTGTTAGATCTAGGGTTTGAGAGCCCCATTGAGCCCGTCCTCCATCCCCAGCCAAACTAGTCGGAGAATCCATCAGTGAGTCCTTGCGCCCCTGTCCCGAAGCCCCCGAGCATATGCTAGTGAAGAAGCTTGTGACATTCAAGATGGGCAACAAGAAAATGGCGTCTAAGGGGAAGAAGGAGTCGACCACCGGCGATTGGGAGAGAAGTAAATGTACCTGTGTTGACCTTCTTAACTTAGTTGCTCAAGGTCTTCTTCAATCGGAGGAAATAGTTCAGTGGAAACCTTCCTTCCGCCAGTTCCTTCCACAAGAAGATGTAGATCAGATTGTCATCTTCGAGCATTTTGTCGAAAGGGGATTGGCCCTCCCCGCATCTGATTTCTTCCACGGCCTCCTTTATCATTGGGTTATTCAGATCCATCATCTGAACCCTAACTCCATCGTCCACCTCTCCATTTTTGTTCATTTTTGCGAAGCTTTTCTTGGCATCGAGCCACATTTCGATCTCTTTCGTTACTTCTTCCATCTCTGCCAACAACCATCTGAGGAGAAGCAGTACCTTGTTGCTGGAGCCGGAATCCAATTCAAGCAGGGGAAGGGGAAGGAGTATATTGAGTACTCACTCCCCACAAACCACTCGGGTTGGAGGTCTCTATGGTTCTACATTGGAAACCATCCACCCGCACTGCCCAAGAGGACTCCAGGGAAGGAAGTGTGGAGGCCCGAGTGTAATGAGAAGTTGAATTCCAACCAAATACTGCAAGTCAATGAGCTGCTCGAATTGATTAGCAAACAGAAGGAGTCAGGTGTAACCGGCGTGTCCGTATTGGCCTCCATGTACAAGAGGCGTATCATGCCACTGCAGAAGAGGTGTCGATTTGGATTTGAGTACTTAGGTAGTAACGATCCATCTCGCCTTTCCGCAGAAGTCCTTCCTTCGCAAACGGCTCTGGACCGTGTTCGCCGAGTACTACTTGATGCAAACACGGTTCCTTACGTCCCGAAGCTTTTCATTGCAGTGAATCCGCCGGCACCGGTGAGTAATTTGTCTGTCGATTACTTGCAGAACTTGTGAAGTATCACTGAGTATGGACTCTTTGTTGTTATTTTCTGCAGGGGCACACTGCACTGTACCATTGTCATGCTCCAAATCCTGACTTGCCTTGGGCGGATCACCTCAAGCCTAGTGCGTTCCAGATGTTGAAGACCAGTCGCTTAGATCGTGATCCCTTAACGGATGAGGAAATGACGGATTCTGATGATGATCTTCCTCTGGCAGCTTACTTGAAGAAGTCCGGCAAGGAATCAAGTAGCAGCATGGAGCTCCCGAGCCACCTGACCAAGCCGCTGGTGGGTGTGAGGAAACGGAAGCTCACCCTTGCGGATCAGTCAGACGACAACCCGAGGTAAGCAATGTCCTCGAGTACCATCCTTGTTGCAGTTTTGATGTTCTTTGCTGAGTTTTCCTCTGTTCTATTTGCAGTCCGCCTGCCTCCCCCCTGTCCAAATGTCCCAAGGACGGGGGAATGCCAGGCCCTTCTGGGAATGATGATGCACCAGTGGTCGACGTCCAGTCTGGTGCAGCGGACCCTTCCGTTGTTGACGCTACGCCGAGCCCCAGCAACCCGATCCCGGCGAGTGCCCCGGAGGCTCAATCAAAGCAGCCTGCTGGCAGCTCGGGGAAGTCGGGTACTCGGGGGCCCCGGCTTCTAAAACTGAAGAAAGTGGTGACTAAGAGATCCTCCACGTAAGTCTCGAATACTTGGACTTGTACCATTTTGTAATTTATCTTATCGAGTAGTTGATATGACTGTCCTTTGTCCAGCCCTTCCTCTGCTCTGGGCTTGGGGGAGCCTGACAATGCCCCGGCTGCCTAAGCCCCTGAGTCTGGAAATGACATGGATGCTGCAGCGTTGGAGACCGGCGTTGCTCCTCCTCCTCCCCCTCCTCCGGCCACCAATGTCGAGGCGGAGAAAGAAGTCGAGCCGGAGTGAGTGCAGGTGGAAACCACTGCGCCGAAACTACCCGAAGGTGAGCCCATCCTGCCTCCTTCGTCTCCCAGCACCAATCTGCCCGAGGCCAGATTAGTGACTGCAAGTGGAGTGGCAGGTGAGCTGCCCAGGGAATCCAGCATAAATGACACCCAAGCTGCGGGTAATTCGGGTCCTAGCACCAGCACCGTCGAGGCCACGGGGATAGAAGGCCCTGGCACGGAGGATGCTAGCGCCGTGGGCGCCTCAGGAACCAGTGCGGATGCGGCGGAGAAGGATGATCTGTTGGTGACGCCGTACGGTTGCCAACACACCATCGCAGCGGACTTGATTGATGACCCTTATTTGACCACTGAGAAGAGAAAAAAAATCAAAGGGGTCTTCAAGGACTTGTATGAGTTCACCACCGTAAGTTTTCATCTTCCTCGAGTAGTTTTCTTCATCCCCTGTTTCTCTTTGAGTGGTGATAATTGATATACTCTGCTTTGTAGAACCTGATGGACCGATCCCAGGAGAAGTCCGAGAAACTTAAATTCATTGAGGACGACCATCGTAAGTTGGCGGAGAAGGAGGAGTGCATTCGCGAAGAAAGAGCGCACTCAAGAAACTTGGCTCCTTAAGAATGAAATCCAGAATCCAGAGAAGGAAAAAGCCGAGCTTGTTGAGAAGGACAAGAAGATCTCGAAAGCGCACAAAGGTAACTTGTCGCCTTGTCTTGTTGTCTTTGATTCGTTGTTTGTTCGAGTAGTTTTTGAAACTTCTCGAATACTGCTTCTATTCTGTTGTGCGCAGAACTGAAATCCATTTTGCAAAAGAAAGAAAATATGATTATAGATCTGAAGAACCTTGTTTACCATGGCGCAGATGACGTCGAGCATCTTGAGAAGGTCCTTGAAGATAAAAGCGTCCAATTCCGTGATGCCATGCAGCAGATCAAGAATATGCTTGAGGAAAAGGATGTCATCCAATAAGAACTCGAAGAATTCAAGGCTGTTGCACAGGCTGTCGTGGAGGTGGTGGAGTTTCCGGCTGAAGGTGATGCTAGCGAGCTGTCTTTGTTAGAGAAGCTTCGTGCGACTCCTCAAAAGGTTGCTAGCTACATCTCGGAGGCCACCAGGACCTACATAGCTCAGGCACTCGCATTGGTGAAGTCATACTAGCTCAAAGCAAGGTTGGAACTACTTGCTGAAGGCATGGAGGCCGACTGCTCTGTTGAGCAATTCACGAAGTTCCGTGAAGAAGTCGAGCCCCTTGCTGACAAGATAGATGAGAGCCTGGAGCAAGATGGTTAGTAGAAAAAACATTGTGTACTTATGCCACTTGTTGATATGTATATAAATTTGCGTAATTGATTTTTCTTCAGGGTATATATTTGTATGATGTTTGCTGGTACGATCGTAGGACTTAGAGTAGTAGGAGACATTTGGGTTAAGCTACTCCAAGAGCATCGCCTTGGATGTAGTCAGTAACTTGACGTTCCGTAGAAGTGCTTGTAGAGCAGAAGGACTTAGCCTGGATTTACCCAATCATGCGGTACGCTAGGCTAGCCTGTAAGTTTGAGAGCCTGAACGGTTAAGTTATTAACGTCCCGCTTGTAGCAGGGAGATAACGTGGCCGTGTGATGGGCTTGGTGACCCGTTCGGCGGGTGCCTTAACGCTCTCTTTCCAATAGTCATAGCAGCAGCCGGAACTATAAGAGTACATCGAGTGCTCTGCCTTATAGGCTATACTAGACGCAAGTACTCGTGGCGGAGCCCCCGAGCATGAGCGAGCTAAGTACAAGTACTCATGGCGGAGCCCCCGAGTATAAGTAGTTGAGGAAACATATAAACTCGTGGGAAAGCTCCCGAGTTTAATGTAGGCGAAAAAATATAAGAACTCGTGACGGAGCCCCCGAGTTAAAATATGCAGAAAGTAGTCAAATTACAGCGAAATCAACTCTTTTTTATAAAAATGCTGACATGCAGCTGGCGAATTGCTTTTACAGCTTCTACTAGGCGTAGAATTTTCGGAGATTCTCTATGTTCCAGGAGTTCGGAACTTCTTGGCCATCAGGGTACTGCAGGCGATATGATCTTGGTCTTGTGACTTCCGACATGATGAAAGGACCTTCCCACCGTGAATTAAGCTTGTGTAGCCCAGTTTCATCCTGAATACAGCGAAGGACCAAACATTGGATATTGAACGACCGCTCTCGCACATTGCGATCGTGATAGCGCCGGATGCCTTGCAGATAGCGAGATGACTGAATGAGGGCACCTCATCTGGCTTCATCAACAGTACCAAGTTCCAGTTGCCGAGCTTTGTCCGCTTCCCCTTCGTCATACATCTCGACTCTTGGAGAGAGCCACATAAGATCTGCTGGGAGTATAGCTTCAGACCCGTAGACAAGAAAAAAAGCGGTATGTCCTGTGGCTTTCGATGGTTGAGTTCGAAGCCCCCAGACAACATGAGGCAACTCGTATATCCACTTGCCACCCTTTTTGCTGTGCTCATCGTAGAATCTCTTCTTTAGGCCATCCAGAATCAAGCCGTTGGCCCGCTCGACTTGTCCATTGACCCTTGGGTGTGCGACTGACACGTACTTCACTTCAATCGAGTTATTTTCGTAGAATTCCCAGAACTGGTTTGCCGTGAAGTTTGAGCCCAGATCTGTGATGATGGTATTGGGGTAGCCAAAACGGTACATAATATCCGAGATGAAGTCGACTGCCCTGTCTGGAGTGAGCTTGGTAATCGGCTTGTACTCGATCCACTTGGTAAACTTGTCGATGGCCACCAATACATGTGTAAAGCTTCCTGGAGCTGTATGAGAGGTCCAATCATGTCGAGGCTCCAGCATGCAAAGGGCCATGAGGGCGGTATGGTGATGAGGTTGTGCGCCGGGACGTGGGACTGTTTGCCAAAAAATTGGCACTTCTGGCACTTTCGTACAAGATCCTCGGCGTCGGAAACTGCTGTTGGCCACCAGTAGCCTACCCTGTAGGCCTTCCCGACCAATGTCTTGGACGCTGCGTGGTTTCCGCATGTACCCTCGTGTATGTCGAGTAGTATATTGCGGCCCCATGCCCTTGGAACACACTTCATGAGTACTCCTGAGCTTGCTCCATGTTTGTAGAGCTTATCCCCGACAATGACAAACCCCTTGCTGCACCTCAAGATGCGTATTGCTTCTGGGCTTTTCTTTGTCACCCCAGGGGGTAGCTTATTTTCCTTGATTAATTCGATGAAAGTCTCCCGCCAATCGACTTCCGACATCATGACCTCCCGGCTGGGGTCCGAGGGCCCCAGACTGGTGGTTGCTTGATTCGTGGTCTTGATCAACGGTTCTTTGAGTTCCTGGACAAATACTCCTGCTGGGACTTGGGCTCGAGTGGATCCAAGCTTGGAGAGTACATCTTGTCTAACATTGTTGTCCCGGACGACGTGATGAATCTCCAGGCCAGCAAATTTGTTCTCCAGCTTGCGCACTTCCGTAACATATGCGTCCATCTCCTCCTTTGTGCAGTCCTACTCTTTGTTGACTTGTTGCATGACTAGCAGCGAGTCGCCGCACACGAGTAGTCGTTTGATGCCCAGTGAGACTGCCAGGCGGAGACCGTGTAGTAGCGCTTCGTACTCGGCCTCGTTGTTGGACACCTTCCAAAAGATTTGTAAGACGTACTTGAGCTGTTCACCCTTTGGAGAGATGAAAAGTACTCCTTCCCCGCCACCCTCGAGGTTGAGCGAGCCATCAAAGTACATTGTCCAATGCTCTGTGCGGCTGGCTGGGGTTGGTATTTGATTTTCCCGCCACTCAGCTATGAAATCGACTAATGCTTGGGATTTGATAGTTGTCCTTGGCTTGAAATTGATTGAAAGAGCCCCTAGTTCTACTGCCCACTTGGATATACGACCAGTGGCATCCCGGTTGTGGAGTATATCCGCCAACGAAAAATCAGTAACAACTGAGATCATGTACCCGTCGAAATAGTGGTGGAACTTCCTTGATGTTATCAGTATTGCGTAGAGTAGTTTCTGAATTGAAGGATAGCGTACCTTTGATTCAGAGAGTACTTCGCTGATGAAATAGACTGGCCTCTGCACGCCAAATGCATGGCCTTCCTCGTTTCGCTCCACCACAATTGTTGTGCTGATCACATGAGTAGTTGCCGCGATATACATTAACAGGTTCTCCCCGGGACGTGGTGCTGTGAGAATAGGAGGTGACTGTAGGTGTTCCTTGAGGTCCTGCAAAGCCTGCTCAGCTTCCTCTGTCCAGTGGAACTTGTCTTTCTGCTTTAGGAGCTTGAAGAAGGGAAGGCCCTATTCTCCGAGTCGTGAGATGGATATGTTTAAGGCCGCCATGCACCCTGTTAGCTTCTGCACGTCCTTGATCGTTGCTGGAGCCTTCATGTTGGTGATGGCGGTAATATTTTTCGGCTTAGCTTCAATCCCTCTATGACTAATGATGAACCCGAGTAGTTTCCCAGATGGTACGCCGAAAACGCACTTGGTCATGTCGAGTTTCTATTGGAACTTCCGGAGGCTACTGAATGTTTCCTCCAGGTCCGCAATTAGGTCCTCAGAAATTCTGGTCTTGACAACCACATCATCCACATAGGCCCCGACATTGCGGTGTAGTTGGTCTGCAAAGCATATTTGGATTGCCCGCTGGTACGTAGCCCCCGTGTTCTTCATCCCAAAGGACATAGTCTTGTAGGCATAAGTCCCGAGGGGCGTGATGAAGGCGGTCTTGATTTGATCTTCTTCCTTGAGGGCAATCTGATGGTAGCCCGAGTAGCAGTCAAGGAAGCAGAGGAGTACACAGCCGGCAGTGGAGTCCATTACTTGATCAATGCGCGGTAGCCCAAAGTGGTCCTTCGGGCAGTGCTTGTTGAGATCGGTATAATCAACACACATTCTCCATTCATTATTATTCTTCTTCTTTACAAGGAAAGAGTTGGCAACCCACTCTGGTGGTACACCTCTTTGATGAAACCAACCGCAAGTAGTTTGGCCAACTCGTTTTTGATTGTTTCCATCTTATCCTGAGCGAATCTACGGAGACACTACTTTTTTGGGGGTAGCATCAGGATCTATGTTCAAACTATGCTCGATCAGTTCCTTGGGCACCCCTGGCATGTCCGCTGATTTCCACGCGAATATGTCTCGGTTGGCCCTAAGGAAACCGATGAGCGCGCTTTCCTATTTTGGGCCAAGTTGTGACCCGATCAGGGCTGTCTTGGACGAGTCTCCTTCCTGCAGCTGGATGGGCTTCAAAGCGAGTTCTCCGGTGAGCTGCAGCTTCGAGTGGTTTGCCTTCTTTGTGGGAATTTCTAGCCCTGTTTCGGAGAGCTGTTGCGCAACCGCGAGTACTTCACGTGAAGTATCTGGTACACGCGTGGTTGAGGCGTACTCGACGGCCTTCTGGTCGCAGTCGTAGGACTTCTCCAGGTCGCCGCGGAAGGTGAGGACCCCACTCTTTCCTGGCATCTTCAGGAGTAAGTAAACGTAGTGTGGTACGACCATGAATTTAACCATTGCAGGTCTGCCTAGAATGGCGTTATATGAGGTTTCGAAGTTGGCCACATCGAACTTGATGTACTCGGTACGATAGTTTTCCCTCGTCCCAAAGGTGACGAGAAGCATCACCGTGCCAAGTGGCATAGCTGCATTCCCAGATACGATGCCGTAGAAGGGAACCTTGCTGGGGGTAAGCATGTCGATGAAATTTGCCCCCATCTTCCTTAGAGTACTCGCAAAGGTGATGTTGAGGCCGCTGCCTCCGTCGATGAGTACTTTTGCGAGCCTGACATCCGCGACCACCGGATCTAGGACGAGCAGGAGTTTTCCCGGCCTAGAAAAGCTCGTCCACTGATCAGCCCTGGATGATGAGATGGGGACCTCCAACCACCTGAGGGGTCGTGGTACCGCCGGCTCGATGGACATGATCTCGCGGCGGTGCAGCTTCTGAGTCCTTTTGGAGACAAATCCTGACTCACCACCAAAGATGATGTTGACCACCTTGGATACGTCCGGGAATTCGCCGGCGTCTGTCTTATTCTCCGAATCTTCGTCGTCCTTGTTTTTCTTCTTCTTCTCCAAGGGCGGAACGTTGAGGGACTTCCGAAGCTGGTAGCACTCGAATGCAGAGTGCGTTGAGTGTGGGTGCCACGGGCATTGTTTCTGCATGAGTTTGTCGAACTCCTCTTGCAAATTGGATGGCTTCTTGCCTCGTGGGGCGCGATTGCTAGCCGCGACAGGATTGTCTGGCTTGCGCTTTCGGGAGGATCCTGAGTAGTCCCACTGACTTCTGTCGTTGCGGTGGTCGTTGTTGCGCTTGGTGTAGTCGTTGCCGCGTTTCGAAAACCGATCACGCTCCTGCTCCTCTTGGTCTGTCTAGGTCTGCATCATGTCGCGGACGTCAGCAACAGTCTTGGGGCGGTTGCGGCCGAAGTCGCGGAACAGAGCCTGGTCGGTGAGGCCGTTATGGAAGCAGTCGATGATGTCGCTCTCAGAGATGTTGGCGATCGTAGCTCAGGTGTCGAAGAAGCAGCGGGTGTACGAGCGCAGGAGCTCGTTTCTTTCTTGCTTGCATTGGGACAGGTCGTGTTGAGTACTTGCCTGAGCAATCACCACTTGGAAGTTGTCGATGAAGATGTTCCGTAGTTTCTCCCAGGAGTCGATGAGAGTTCTTGGTTAGGCTCTCCAGCCAAGTGAGTGGGGCGGTTTCCAAGGCCATCGGGAAGTAGACGACCTTGGTGGTGTTGGTACCGCCTGTGACTTCAATGGCAGTGGAGTAGTATCGTAGCCACTGTTGAGGAGATTGCTTACTGTCATACTTGGTGATGCCGATGGGTTTGAATCCCTCTGGGTACTTGTATTTGTCGAAGCGGGAGGAGAAAGCAGGGAAGCGGTCGTTGTCGTCCGGTGTAGTGTTTTCCTCGACTCCGGTGCGTTCCTTCCTCCGATTGTTGATGATGGAGCGAGCATCGCGCCCCATGTTGATCTTGTCGCGGAGGTCTCCCCTTGGAAGCTTTTCGAGCTCCAAGCGGCGGTAGTTGCGAACGGAGCCTTCTGAATGTGGTGCATGGGTCGCTGGTCGGCTTCCTGCGGGATGGCTTCCTTGCGGACCACGGCTTCCCTGTTGGTTGTTGGAGGGTGCAATTTGTCGCCTGGGGTGGCCCCCTGGTGTTCTGCTGACTTGGCTTTCTCCCTCGCCCTCGCCCCTTCCACGGGAAACCGAGGGCATCGGGTTCTGCTGGTTGATCTGCAGCAGTGCCTGCTGCGCCATGCGAACGGCGGTCTGGACTTGCGGGTCGGGGTTGCCAGCTAACACTGCTGTTATACCAGCAATGTTGGCAGCAGGAGTGTTGAACTCGACATCCTGTGATGCTGCGAACTTGGCGTCGAGGTCGCGTTGAATCTGTGCATGCCGATTGTTGGCGTCCCTTCTGGGCTTGGAATGTTTCCTATTGCACAGCTTGCGGGCCTCACGGTCCTGAGCGGACTCGTTGGCGGCATCTGCGGTGTGCTCATCCTCAGAGATCTTCTCAGGCCTTTCGTTGCGGTGCCTGTCGCTGTATTCATCGGATTCCGCCATGAAGACGTGGCGGTGTGTGGATGGATCGTCGGAGCTGTAGTCTACGAGTACAGTTCCGCCGAAGGTGGTCTCACCGAGTGGTCTGCCCTCTTGGAAAGGCAGGGAGTCAAGGTGAGCGACCAATCTTTCATCATCTTTGAGTAGTTCGGAGGGTTTCATGCCCTTCCTGTACATGAAGCGACCCTACCGTGTGGAGGTTATAACCAAGCCCTAGCCACCTAAGTAGGGTTCGGCCTTGGGATCGGAGTACGAGTCGTAGTCGTCGAAGATAGGGGCCTCCCGGCATGCGGCGGCGTCCTTGTCCCCGAGCTCGGGTAGTTCATCCAGATCTTTCTCCAATGCGGAGTAGAATTCGGACTTTATGGCCTCATGGTAAACAGTGGCCGTATTGCGTAAACCAAAGGGGAATCGATCGCGCTGCTCCTTAGATGGAGTCGAGTCCGATCCGAGGAAGCTTGATGCAATACGAGTTAGAGTCGCGTCAAAAATGGACAGCTTCTCGATCTCCCTGGCGAGGTCAGGGAGCAGCATCTCGTCGAGGTTGTCAACGAACTCGTCGAGAAAGCTGCTTGGTGTTGCTGCAGATGCTTCCGGCTTGTTGTCGATGAAGTGTCGACGGAAGTCGCCTGTGCCATCAGAGACACAAACCCAGGACCGAAGACGAAACTAGTGCCCGCAGGGGGCACGACACTGGTGAAGCTGAAAGTTGCCATCGAATTTGCCGGTGGATCTTCGATGAGCACCCCTACCTGGCGCGCCAGCTCTCGGTGTTTTACCGGCAAGCATACCTAGGGATACCCTAAGGTAGTAGACTTGTGATCAGGGTGTCGCCGAGATCAGGAACTTGATGGTTCCAGGAACACAAGGATTTAGACAGGTTCGGGCCGTAGTATGCGTAATACCCTACGTCCTGTATGGTTTGTATTGCCTTGGAGGTTATGCGTATGCACGTTATGCCTTGGAGGGTCCCTGCCCGCCCTTATATATCCTAGGGGGACAGGGTTACATGGAAATCCTAGTCTGGTACGAGCTTAGGAGTCCTAACCGAGTACTTTCGAGTAGTTTCCCTCCGTACCGACTAGTTGTACTTGCTTATGAGTAGTTTACAGTATGGATAAGGTATGGGACATGCCCTACTCCTTACTCTAGAATGTTCTACGTCACGCGTGCAGTCCCGTTGCCCCGGGTTTGACAAGTACAGTGAGCAGATATGGATAAGAGACATGGTCATTGATTCAGGGGTGCCATTTTTTTTATGATAATTCAGGGATGTCATGACCTCCACTAAGAAAACGGTGAATAGCCGGCGAATATGCAGGTCTGAAGCATCTGTGTGTCATGCATGTAAATATATGCGCAGATGATTGTTGGATCACGAACATTACTTGAGATTGTCCGCTTTATGATCATTTTTTTCGCGACCGTACCTGGGCACGTTTTTCATTAAGAAGAGGAGAGAGGTAGTACAAAAGAGATGGTCATAGAACCATAACCGACTTTGGATGATCCGACACAAACGATTGCATGACGCCCGTTGCGCGACCCGGGAGCCTACCTAGTTTACATACCGCCGACTCAAGACACCTAAACCCTGCCTGGAACCAGGCCACAATCTCATCGTACACCCAGACTAGGACATCATCGACCGTGCACACTCGACGATAGAAAATCCTATCATCCCTCTCCTTCCAAAGCAGCCAAGAGGTGAGGATAACCAAGGAGTCCAAGCAACGGCGGTCGACCTTTAGGATTCGTTTCCTCGCTGCAGTCCACCAGGCAATAAAGAACGTGGTCTGGATGTCTGGCGCCAACGCCTCCCAACCAAATCTACGCAGCAAACGAAACCATACCTCTCTCGTAAAGGGACAGGCGGTGAACAGGTGATCGACCGTCTCCGATGACTGAGCACATAACCCACAAGTGTCGTCATCCTGCAACCCGTGCTTCTTCCTCCTAGCGGCTGTCCAACAGTGATCATGAAGCACTAGCCAAATGAAAAATTTGCATTTTGCTGGCGCACATGTCTTGCGGAGAAGCTTGGCTCCCTCAATAGGGTGTTGTCCGATGAAGAAGGACTGATAGGCAGAAGCGGTAGTGAACACCCTGTCCGGCGTCCATTTCCAGCAGATTGTGTTCGTCAAGTTGTCATCAAGCTGGATGTCCCTCGTCCGATCCCAAATGAGGAGGTATTCCAAAATCACCTGGATGGTTAAGGCCCCGGTTATGTCCCTCACCCAAGCGTCACCACTCAACGCTTGCGCGACTGTTCTTTGTTTCTTAATCCGAGGTCCAACGGCATTGCATAGGCAAGGAGCAAGATCAAAAACAGACTGCCCCTGTAACCAACGATCTGTCCAGAAAAGCGCCTTGTGCCCGTTTCCTACCTCGACGTAGGTCGACGCCTGAAACATTGCTTCGACCACACTCTCCTCATCCACAGGCAGGTCACACCAAGCACGAGCATCATCAGTTCGCTTTAGCCATAACCATCTCATGCGTAGGGCGTACCCAAAGCGTTGCAGATCCACAATGCCGAGCCCACCAAGCTCAATCGGTCTGCACACACCCAGCCAGGCCAATCGGCAGTGGCCCCCTTTAACTGAATCAGCTCCAATCCATAGAAAACCCCTTCAGTAAGTATCGATGCACTTGATGACCCATGGAGAGATGTTCACGGCCATCGCCGTATGCGTCGGAATGGCCGACAAGGTGCTCTTGATCAGCACAGCACGTCCTGCACGGTTCAGTAGGCTGGCCTTCCAGGTCGGGAGTCTGCATGCCACCTTATCGACCAAGAGCTGCAACTCATTCTTGTGCAGCTTCTTCAATCCAAGTGGGATGCCCAAATATGTAATCGGGAATGGGTTAAATGTCCCCGGGAAGTGAGTGAGGAGTACCACCGAAGCCTCCAAATCGCATTGGATAGGCGAAACTTGACATTTTGACAGGTTTGTCTTAAGACCCGATGCCCCTGCAAAAATCTCCAAAATTATCCAAGTGAGCACCAGATCCTGTTCCACCTGTGACAGGAAAACGACCACATCGTCCGCATATAGGAAACTTCTCTATTTAACTTTGGGATGTAGTGGCCGTAGGAGACCTTTCTCATCTGCCAACCTTAGCCGAGCATTCAGGACCTCCATGACAATCACAAAGAGGAGAGGCGAAAGTGGATCGCCCTGGCGAAGACCTCTAGCGTGACAAATTCTTCTCCGCTTGATAATCATCAGATGAAAGACATGTACAAACATCGCAGCTGGTACTCAGCTCAGTTAATCTAATCCTCCCTTTTATTGGCAGCAGCCGAGCAGCGTAGAGATTTTGCAGCAGCCGGCAGCCAGAGCACGTAGTTGAGCGGCATGAAGTGGCCAAGTGGGAGACCTCCTCCCCGCGCGTTCGCGTTCAGCATCCGGAAGAAGCCATCGTCCCAGCCCGTCGTGTCGGCGTGGCGCATCGCGATCGCGATCGCGGTCGCGCTCGCGCCTGCGCCGGCCGCCACCGTGCGTGCCCTCCCCTCTCCCTGAGCTGCCGTCGTCAGCAGCTCGACGCGGAGCGCCTCCATGCCGGCCGGCCGGTGGCAGCAGTGGACCATGTACGGGTACGCCGTCGGGTGGCACGGCACCGCGGCGGCCTCACCTCCCGTCTGCTTGCCGCCGCCGCCGATGCGCGCGACCCCGTGACCATGGTGACGACGGCGCGCGGCTCGCCGGTCCCTAGAGCGCGGGCGGCGATCCGGCGAGGCACGGCACGCAGGGGAGGCGGCGCCGCGGCGACGGCCAGGGGCGGACGGTAAACCAAATGCCGACCGGGGGTGGACGGTATTTGAAATACCGTCCTCCCCGGGTACCTGCCAGCCGTTGGATGGAGCACGTGCGGTCCAGATCATGCGAGGTTAGCCCAGGCAGGGACTCGGTCGTCCTCGCCAGTTGCACATGTACCCATACACCTTCCTTTCATTTTCGTACTAGCTAGTCACGTGCATACATGCTTATTACTAATGCACGTTATTCTTTATTTAGCTGTACAAATTACTTTATAGCGTACACAACATATCTTTTATTTAGTATATGGCTTGGGAATTAATCTTTGGTCCATATACGTGCATTACTTCAAGGGAGAGGAGAGGGTATTTCAACCCATAATTCTTATTCTTTTAGTCTAGCAACCATCACAATAAGAATTATTTACACTAATTACATGGGCCATATTTTAGTTAATATAATTTAACATTCTCCCACTTGGCCCATGAGATGACATTGAAAATTCGATAGTCTTTTAAGTGCACACTTTTCACCGAATTTGTCAAGTCGACATAAATTTGAAATTGATCGATAGAATCATGGCGGTAACAAGTCAAGACAGGATTCCTTCCATGTATTACAAATCGAAACAATTCAAATAAACTTTACATGGAAATATTATTATAACACCACTGCCATAAAAGTATACATCTTTATGTGGATTAGGTGCAAAACAAACTTTTTATTAAATTCACCAAATCATTACGAGCAAGACATGTTCATGTGTATACACATCACGCTAATAAGGTTTTATCCATAATGCCCATACTTTCTACATGGCCAATGAAAGTCTTAGGCGGCAATCCCTTTGTTAGCGGATCCGCAATCATCAGATCAGTACCAATGTGCTCAATTAATACTCTTTTATTTTGTACTTCTTCTTTAACTGACAGGTACTTCAAATCCATATGTTTTGCTCCCTTCGAATACCTATCATTTTTAGAGAAGAATACCGCAGCGGTGTTGTCATAATATATCTTCAATGGTCTCTCAACATTGTCGATAATTTGTAGACCCATCACGAAATTCCGCAGCCACAATGATTGAATAGTGGCCTCAAAGCATGCCACAAATTCAGCCTCCATAGTGGAAGTAGCAATGACAAATTGCTTTCCACTCTTCCATGAAATTGCCCCTCCAGCCAATAGGAACACATAGCCGAATGTGGATTTTCTTGAGTCCACACATCCAGTATAGTCTGAATCCGTGTAGCCTATCACCTCCAAATGGCTTGACTTCTTATATGTGAGCATGTGGTCCTTGGTACCTTGCAAGTGCCAAAGAACCTTCTTCCCAAGTATCCAATATTCCTTTCCGGGATTACCTTGATATCGACCAAGCATTCCAACAACAAAGCTGATATCTGGCCGAGTACATGTCGAAGCATACATTAAGCTCCTAACCAGTGACGCATATGGAATAGATTCCATCTCTTTTCTCTCCAAGTCATTCTTTGGATACTATTTTTCACTAAATTTGTCCCCTTTCTGAATTGGAACCATTCCAGCAGAGCAATTCTCCAATCTGAATCTCTCCAATATTTTGTCAATGTAAGCCTTCTGAGACAATCCCAACAATCCTTGTTTTCTATCACGGAATATTTCTATTCCAATAACATAGGATGTCTCACCCATATCTTTCATTTCAAAATTATTGGAGAGAAACTTCTTTACATCATGTAACAAAGCCTTATCATTAGCAGCAAGCAAAATATCATCAACATATAGGATAAAAATAATAAACTTGCTCCCACTGACCTTCATGTAGATGCATCAATCAACAGTATTCTCCAAAAAACCATAGGCCATAATGGTGTCATTGAACTTAATATACCATTGTCGAGAAGCTTGTTTTAGACCATATATTGACTTCTTTAATTTACACACTAAATCTTCTTTTCCTGGAGAAAAAATCCTTCGGATTGGTTCATATACACTTCTTCGTCCAAATCTCCATTAAGAAAAGCGGTCTTTACATCCATCTAGCCACCAGAGCCAAAATAATTCTCAAAGAGTCCTCCTTAGAAACTGGAGAGAAGGTCTCTGTATGGTCGACACCTTCTTTTTGAGTAAAACCTTTGGCAACAAGTCTGGCTTTGTAACTTTCAATATTGCCTTTTGAGTCATGTTTGGTCTTAAAGACCCATTTACACCCGACTCGTTTGGAAACTTGAGGCAATTGCACTAATTCCCAGACTTTGTTGTCATCCATCGATTTTAATTCTTCTTTCATAGCGTTAAACCACCTTTCAGAATTATCACATTCCATGGCTTGCTTAAATGAGCTAGGATCATTTTCCATACTCAAATCACATTCATGCTCAATTGAGTAAACCATGTAGTCATCTGAAATTGCCGGTCTTTTCTGCCTTACAGACCGTCGTACTGCATTTTCTTTCAGTGCTTCACTCTCACTTGTGACTTGCACGTTATTTATCGGTTCAGGGATTATCTTTTCAACAATGTTGTTAGGCTGTGATACAACACTGTTAGCAGGAGCATTAGATTCGACTTCATTAATATCCACCGTTCGTGGATTCTCACTCCCACTAATCTCACCATTCTCAATGAACCGAGCATTTCCTGTCTCAACAATTCGTGTACTATGATTAGGACAATAAAATCTATAACCCTTTGATTTTTCAGGATAGCCAATGAAGTAACCGCTAATGGTCCTTGCATCAAGCTTCTTTTCATGTGGATTATATATTCTCACTTCTGCAGGGCATCCCCAAACATGCAGGTGCCTTAAGCTATGTTTCCTTTCTGTCCACAGTTCATAAGGGGTCTTAGGAATTATCTTACTAGGAACCCTGTTCAATAGGTACACGGCAGTTCTTAATGCGTGCATCCACAAAGACAAAGGTACATCACAATAACTTAACATGCTTCTAACCATTTCCATGAGAGTACGATTCTGCCTTTCAGCCACCCCGTTTTGATGAGGTATTCCGGGCATTGTATACTGTGCACAAATGCCGCGGCTTCGAGAAACTTTGCAAATGGACCTGGAAATTGTCCACTTTCATCATATTTTCCAAAAAATTCACCCCCTCTATCAGATTTCACCACCTTTATTTTTCTATCAAGTTGCCTTTCTACCTCATTCACAAACACCTCTAGGACGCTTGCGGATTGAGACTTTTCATGCAACAAGTATAGATAACAATAACGCGAGAAATCATCAATAAAGAGAATGAAATATTTTTCACCACCCCAATAAGGAACGTCGAATGGGCCACAAATGTCAGTGTGTATCAACTGTAATAGTTCACTACTTCTTGTAGCTGGGTGCTTTGATATGTGTGATGTTTGCTTGCCCTTAATGCAATCCACACATATATTCCAGTCAACAAAATCCAATTGAGGTAGTATTTCACTTTTCACTAATCTCAAAACTCTTTCTTTGGATATGTGACCCAATCTTTTATGCCACAAGAAAGCAGATAGCTCATTATGTGCACTACGTTTATTTCCAACAATATGCTCAACATGAAACAAGGATTTAGAAAAACCATCATCAAGATTGAAACGGTACAAACCATCATTTAAAGTACCAGAACCATAATAGTGCTTATTCTTATATAATGTAAACATACCGTCTCCAATCATGAACTTAAAACTTATTACATCCAACTTGCTCATAGACACGAGATTTCTAGCACATTCGGGAATATAAAGACACTCTTTCAAATCTAAGTGTAGACCGGTCTCGAGGATTATTCTATAAGTCCCGATCCTTTCAATACGTGCCCTCATTCGGTTCCCCATGTACAAGAACTTTTAAGGTCTGCTTATGGTTTGGATCATAAGGAATACCTGCATTATATGTGAAACATGAGTAGTAGCACCAGAATCTAACCACCAAGTATTTTTAGGAACTTCAATAAAATTTGATTCTAAGCATACGGAAACATGATGTATACCTTTCTTTTCGAACCATAACTTCCTCTTCGGGCAATCCTTCTTGAAATGGCCAGTTTTCTTGCAGAAATGGCATCTTAATTTCTTATGGATTTGCCCATCACTCACATGAAGTGCATCATTTCCCACCTTCTTTCCTGGTTTTGATTTGCTGCTGCTAGCTCCATTATTCACTATGAGATGAGAGTGACCCCCATTTTTCTTTAATCTTCCTTCCTCTTGAATCAACATGACCTTAACTTCTTGAATGTTCCACTTTTCTTTTATGGTGTTGTAATCCACCTTGAACTGGTCAAATTCAGGAGGAAGAGAGTTCATAATAAACTGGACCAAAAAGAGTTGATCCACGTTCATACCCATGGAGTTTATGTTTGCGGCAAGGTTCATCATACTCGTCACATGATCATGGATGGGAAGCGACCAATCAAACTTCAAGGTCGACAACTCACGCATCAGTCTCCCTACAATAGACTTATCAGTAATGTCCGAGTGAGAGAGTTCTTTAAGCTTCTCCATGAATTATTTTGCATCCTCAGTTGCGGGCACCGATGACTTAACACTTTCAGCTATCGTTAAACGCATCAAGTTCAAGCACAACCTATTAGACCGTTCCCACTTTTCATGTGAGGTACGGTCATGATCAGTGCTTTCATCCGTAATGTCGGCGGGCTTTTCAAGAACTAGTGCCAAATCCAAATTCATAGCACCTAAATGAAATCGAATTTGTTCAGACCAATCATTATAGTTCAGCCCATTAAACTTGACAATCCCATAACTTTGACACATTAGGTTTATTGAGGCCGCAAATATTTAAACATGCTCACATATTAATACTTTGAGTAAACGGTGATGGAATCAAACAATAAAACTATATGTTATCAAAATACATCTTTGGATGAAATTTAGACACACGGCTGGCACAAAATTGATGCTAGAATAAATACATTTATTGGATAATCAAACATGCTCAAATATAAAATGCATGCTATCTTTGGATAGACTAACAAAATTCATCAAACATGTTGATTTATCCCATTCATGTCACTAATTGTAAGCAATGATCCACCTTTGGGCGACCTCCCATTAACATTTTATAACACAGTCACCAAGTATGGATATAGAATCCATTCCCCGGCAACGACGCTAAAAATGCTTGTTGGCATTTCATAGTGTCACCACTAGGATAGGTGTTTTCCAGCAATGGCGCCAGAGATGCTGTGGGGTATTTCTTACGTTACAGAAGGATCCGCAAGCGCACGAAATACCGTTGTAGCATTTTACCCGTGAGTACGGGGTCGTATTTATATTTTCGCAGGGAAGGCGGCGGTTATTGGAATAAATTAGTGTGTTTGATTAGTTCTAGCAAGGGTATTCTATTGAATAAATAAGGGTAAGATGATAAATGGTAAAGAGGTAGTGTGATAAACAAGTTGCTCAAATTCTACTCTATGCAAAGCTTACAGGAAGGGAGAAAGGAAGAAGCAAGCTAATCTAAGGACTATGCACTCCTAACTAAGCATACAATCTATACTAGGCACTCACATACATACACATGAATACAAACGGGTTCTAGGCTTCCAGGCATCATCGGGAGACCGCACAAGATATGACAAGGTGGCCACTAGATCTTCACGGCTATTTTATGCACCTTCTACAACTACTACATGAATGAGGAGGGTTACGCTGGACGGATAGGGCTGTCACCACCTGCCGCCTACCTTAACTAACCATGGTATAGAGCCGCATCCAGCAATACTGATTAGCCCAGACACCATGTCTACACTAATAAGCGATACTCTAATGCCCCGCGCGGAGCCCCCACCCTTCAAATGGATAGACATCACACTAGAGCAAACATGCGAATACTGGAACTGATGCCTTAGCCTAGATATACTACCACGTCTAATCATGCAAGATACAGGTCCTAAATATAAACTAAGCAGAGCATACACATCTGAATAAACAGAACATATACTATAAGAGTACATTATACTAGAAGATAACTCTACTAGAGAATTCCGAATATTACAAAAGAGAGAAAGAGTAAAACCCATACCGATTACTCCTAAGAAGACTCGAGAACCGAAGAAGAGCTACTTCTAAGAGTAAAACCCATACCGAATACTCCTAAGAAGACTTGAGAACCAAAGAAAAGCTACTTCTAAGAAGAGCTACTTCTAAGAAGAGCTACTAGAGAATTCTGAATATTACAAAATAGAGAAAGAGTAAAATCCATACCGAATACTCCTAAGAAGACTCGAGAACCAAAGAAGAGCTACTTCACCTAGACTCCACTATCCTAAAGACTAAGCAAGAGAGAAATTGAGAAAGAGCTTCAACTTGTGGTGTGTCTCTTAGTAGCACCCCCTCATATTTATAGAGGTGAGTGTGGGGGGGGGGGGGGGGGGGGGAGGGTGCAGCAGCTTCCCGACGCAAATTCACCCCCTAGCACTTGGAACCGACGTTAGGAGCTCGGGTCGAGCCCATCTTGCTCTAGGTGGCTGCCATGTGGGTCCACACTACTCCTGTGCGTGAGTGGGTCTTGTCCTAAGTCGGCTACACCTGTTTGTGGGTCTTTTGATCCATGAGAGGCTGAATGACGCGCTCTGATTGGTCGACGCCATTTGCCTTGGATTGAAGTGCTTGTTTACACTTGATTTCTGCTCCATTTTCCTATATTGCGAATTCTCCAAGAGGAATGTGGAAACAATATTATTCTAGATAAATATGCAAGTTAAGTATGCTATTCATCCCGATTTTCTGATCAAATTGACGCTCAAAATTGGTCCGTACCGAGCGTCAACACCTCCCAACTCACAACTAGTGAACTCAATTGTTAATCACATCTTTAAGTAATTAGCATCAAAATTATATGAACAATTGAAATGCACAACTAAATATTTAAGTTTCCTTCACGCAAGGCCACTTTGGTGGCTAACATGCCTTTGATGTTGTAAATATTTAGTCGACATATCACTTAATAATTATGCCCACAAAAACAACACACGAGCTTTCATTTATGCAAAACAACATAATTTTTGCATGATCAAGAACAATGCCAAATAAAGTATGCAAGCACTTTGCCATGCCATTTTATACAACCGAAACCATCACGGTGCATGTCCTTTCATGGCATGATCAATAGAAATAAGAACCATCATGGTAAATTAAATGTGCTAAACCTGGCTCTGATATCAAATGTTAGCATAAATAACAATTCGCGGAAGCATTAAAAGATCGAATTAGCATAAATTGATGTAACCAAAATAAAGAAACAACGATCTATCATGTGTGCGTTGCACAACTCATCCATTCATGTGCAATATGCACAAACTCACCTTGCGCCATATTGGCTCCTTGCATCTTGAAAGTGTTTCTCTCCTCTCCTCCTTCTTACTTTCTCGTTCTCTCGATGATTAGAGAACTAATCTACTCTCATGTGTGTTTCTCTTGTGGAAGCTTGTGCATTTCTCTTATGTGACTGAGCCTTACCAAGCTCTCCTATTTATACATCCATAGGGTCAGTTCAAGAGTTGCATATCAGCTGAGATGTTAGCTGATCGCTTGACGCTCCAAGTCCCAGGCAGTGATCCACTCGCTAATTTACTTCATGCACTATCTTTACAGGGTCATTTATCTTTACACATGATAGATTATTGTTTTTTTATTTTGGTTAAATCAATTTGTGCTAATCCGATCTTTTAATGCTTCCGCGAACTGTTATTTATGCTAACATTGTCCTCTTCCTGCTCCCTTGATGAATGCGCTGTCCCCTTCTTCAAGTGCAGCAGGGCGGCGAGCTTTGGGAAGACGGCACCCATCGGCCATCGCTGCCGCCGCTGTCGTCGTTTGGGTATGGACGTGAGCACAAATTCGGACAACGTTTAAAAATTGTGTTTGCGAAATTCCAACTTCTGTTGCTCGAAAAAATTCCAACTTCTCAGAGTAGACATTGTGTAAGTTCTACTCTAAATTAAATTCGGGTAAAGACTACTTAACGATCGGCCGTATTTTTGTTCGTGTGTACGGCCTTATCTGTTCCGAGCCGCTAAACTCATCTAGAAAATACCACCTCCCCCACTCTCCAGAGCCGACCCATACTCTCTCCCTCTCCCTCTTCCCCTCCTCACCCCGTCGTCGCCTCCTCCAATCCTCCCTGCCACCGCCGCACCGCGTCCTCCCCTTTTCTCCCCGCCCCACCGCAGCCTCCTCCCCTCCTCCCCTCGCCCCCCCCCCCTGCCTCCTCCCGAGGCGCTGCGCGGGCGCGGGCGCGAGGACATGGCGGCGCGCGCGCGGCACGGCAAGGATCTTCGCCCTCCGCGGCGGCGCGCGGGCACGCGCGCGAGGACACGGAGGCGCGGTGCGATGAGGATGAGGCGGCGGGCGGGGCGTGGAGCGGCACACGGATCCGCGGGGCTGCAGCGGGGGACGGCGATGCGGCGGCGTGCAGGGCAGTTTCGCCTCATGGTTATCACCGCCAGTAATGGTGGACGGGCTAGAATTAGGAGATTTGGATCTGGGTTTAGGGTGGGGCTTAGGCATGGAGCTCCATGGATGCTCTTCAATCTCCATCATCGAGGATTAGAGGTGAGGGGCTAGGGCCGCGGCGCGTCGCGGTTCCCCGTCGATCACGAGAACAACTCGTAGACCTACCTCTGGTGAGGCCACCCGTGGAACCTAGAGGTTGATGCCATCGTCAACTCCACCAACGAGGTCGGAATTCTCTCCGCGGCTCGTCTGTCTAGCTCTGAATGCTGCAATTGGGGATGTTGATTGACCGTGGTTATGTGGTTGTGTAGAACTTGGACGAAGCCCATAGTAACCCTAGGCTTCACGTTGCTGCAGGACCAGGGCTCGCTGAGGAGTGCGCCACCTTGGATGCCTTTTGCTTTCTACTCGCAACTTGCTTGGTAAATAAACTGTAAGGTAGCTTGTCGTTTGTGAATGGTCTGCAGGGTGGTTGCCGCACCGGGATGGCTAAGATGACCAATGCTTATGATCTTCCTGCCAGGTATGTGATTAGATTTTATTCGATTGGGGACTGGTGCTTAAGAATTTGTAGCGGATCAATATTAGTAGCACTCGCCAATAACATGGCTATTTGAAATATGGAATATTGTTAGTAAGACCAGCAAGCCTCTTGAAATGTTGTTTGGCATGCTTAATAGAAGTCCATTTAGGTTCTGATTTTACCATTTCTACTTATCATTTTTGCACTTGTTGTTTTGGTGCTAGAGCTGGCACATACAAACCGAGTGATGCAACCGATCCATGTGTTGTAGCTAGAGGATGGTGAGTGAAGAACTGAAGATGTGGATGGGTGTGTTTAGGATTCTGCAGTACATACGATTTTTATTGTTTGATATGTGTTCAGGAATTGAACTTTTTTGCTGTAGTTGTCCATTGCAATGGGGGTGTAGGCAAGCAATATAAGTCATTTTAACAGGCAATAATATATTTTTCTAAATAGGCAGATCAGTGTTTCTTGGTTATCCCAGTTCCCAGGGTTAGGTTTTAAATACAGTAGAGGATAGATAACCAAGATCAGGAGCTTAAGAGCTAGTGTGTTGATTTTTTGACATGTCTTCTTTCATCAGATGAAATAAGTAGCTTAACTGAATGATAGCCAGAGCCATATCTAGATAACTGCATGCTCTTTTATTCTTTCTTTAGATTTTTTACTAGTAAAATGTTTTGGCTTAATAGTTGTTTTAGCTTGACAGCGGTCTTTTGTTAATCACTTGGATATATTGCCTATGCAGAACCACATAGTTGCCTTCTAATTTGTGTATATCTGCAGGGTGCAGACAGCACATTCATGATTTCACCTGAGAACCTGGTTACAATGATAAGAGGGCAGACGCAGCAGCAAGGTCGTGCTACCTCATCTAATGTGGCATATCAGCCTCTCTCTTTTTCCGCTTCTTATTTTCTCAGTATGTCTCTCTTTGTTATGTAAGTAGGCAATAATACATTTTAGTATATGGCATTTACTTCATTAGACAATAAAGATGAACAGGAACTTTTAGGAAACAAATACGACTCTAAATTCATTAGGCAATAATATGGTTCTAAACTAGGCAAAATAGTTTACTTTATTAGGCAATGCTTAATTTAGAATTTTAGAATTTTTTTTCATTGGCCCCTAAAGCACTAGGTAATATACAACTATCAACACTGGTATTTAACACAGAACCTAGTCTTTAACATGATCCGACCACATGGGAGTAAAATGCTATGTGTGCAGTCATCTTGAGAGTACATATTGAAAATTTATTAGACTATAATATGGGCTAATCTAGGCAGTTATGTGGTTCTTAATTAGGCAATAATATGGCACTGAAAAAGTAATATGGTTTACTTCATTAGGCAAATGCTATTGAGCATGTAATTTTCAGTATGCCATATAGAGATAGTAGCATTCCCACTAGATCTAAAAGCAAGTTCTTTAGACTATTGTTCAATTTTTGTGGCATGATTTGAACTATTGTCATAGAGAAATAGGAGCATTCCTACTAGATCCCATTTGTTGCTCCTTTTCATTACATATGTTCCTCCTTTTTTCTGTATGGAGGGTAGCAGACTCTCTGGCAAACATATCAATTTAATTCACTGTCCTACCTTTATTTTCAAATGTGTGCTTCCTGATTTGTACATAAAATTAATATTTGGTTGTTAGATTATGCAGCCTTATTTTCTTTTTTCTATACGCATCATGCAGCCAGCCTACTCGGCCCTTTGTTATCCATGTCCCGTCCTCCGCAAAACAGCAGCTAATAGTGTATATTGGCATTACCGCTTTTCAAGGTATTTTTAGATGTCATATTCACATTCTTGTGTAGTAACAAAAGTAGTTTAACAATATTGAACTGGTATTTAAGTAGTACTGAGGTAGTAATTTAATAATATTTGGTAAGCAATTTCAATCAGTTAACATACTTTTCTATACTGATTTGTTTGCCCTTATTAGGATACACAAGCTCAGCTTATCCAACTTGTTTTTGTTCGTTTGTATTTCTTTTGCATGCTATATGCTAACTGATTTGGTTCTCTTTTTTCTCATTGTATGACTTTGGTTCTCTTTTTTCTCGTTGTATGGCAGGTTATGAAAGAAGATCATCCGTTATGCAAGTATGAAGATAACATGCATTTGTGATAACATGCTGGTAGATCTTGTTTTACTGAGATGCAAGCACAGCACCATGAGTAATGAATGTTCAGTTTTGCCTATGATGTAGTTTTGGATCCAGGGAGGGGAAGGCAAATATGTTTGTGTAAATAGCCTATTATAAACTAAATTGCTAGGTTTACAACCATTTACAGCTGTAAACCATGTGTTGTATACCTATACATATATATGTACATTCTGAATAAAATTGCATGTTGTGTTGATGTTGTTTTTGCTGATCCTGGATAGTCCGTGTGACAGTGCTTTTGGGCTGCAGTGTTATTTTTTCCCAAAAAGAGAGTGGATAAAAAGTGGATGGGTCTAGTTGCTACAAAGGGATAGGCCGTACGGTCGGCCTAATTTACGGCGGGCCGTACGTTAGCCATATCCTTAAATTTGATTCCGTAATCCGTATTGCTTTATTGAGCACCCAATTAACCATGGCAGAATAGTGTAAACTGAGGAAGGGGGATGCATACGGTTTACTTATGGTTTTTCCCCGTATAATAATAAGAATGTAATAGGTATTGTAACGATTAAGAATGCAGAAAAGCAGTTCATTATCGCAACTTCAACCAAAGGGAACCACACAACGAAAAAATTTTGTCTTCTAAATGCCAAGACATGGACTTTAATTGAACCGCCAAACTTCTATTGTCAAATAAGATGAAACTTAGAATTGTGATCACTTAATTATCTCCTGTCATTAAGAATTTTAGGACAATACTGCACGTAGTCTATAGATTCCATTAAAAAGATTATTTAATCACATCAACTAGAGTGGCACAAACATTTCTATCGGGCTAGATGTTGATCAAGTTCTCTAGAATCTACTTGGGGGTGGTAAGTGGACACGAGAATATCATCCAGAGTCTAAAAGTCGAATTTGGAAGAAACTAAAACTAGCATCAATGCTAGTGGTACATCCATAATCAGAGAGAGGCGCAACATGTCACGCGGCATCATCTTTCCATTGCCACAAATATTTGCGAGAATTATAAGGGCGGCCATTTACACTCGGGTTAAAATGAAAAACATATCACGATTAGTTGCTGGTTATATGATCCATATCGTATGACATCAGTCGGCCAAGTATTCTTTCTCTACCATCTCTCATTCACCAATCACCACTATTTAATTATCATCATATGTCCTCGTATCCATCACACTAAATGGTTCCTCGTCCACCGGTGGTTTACTACTTTGCTCACCGCTCACGACTTGCACATCCGCCTCATCTAACCTGATTTATTGCGGCCTCTGTCGGTACTTTTACCGTCATTCTACCTAGGGATACCCTAAAGTAGGTGATTATTTGATGAGGGATTGCCGGATCTGAAAATTGAAGGTAAACGCGAAGACACAAGACACAGATTTAGGTTCAGACCGCTAGAATAGCATAATACCCTACATCCTGTTTGGGGTGTTGTATATTGCGCCCTGCGCTTGGGTGTTGAGTTGCCTGTTGGCTGCTCTTTTCTCTTTGGTTCTGCCTATCTAGGTACCCCTGCCCTCCTTTATATATCTCAGGGGGTGGGGTTCCTAGTAGGATTACAGGGTATGAGTCCTAGTAGGATTACAGGGTAGAGTCCTAGTAGTAATTCGACTTCTTTTCCTCCGCGAGTAGCTTCCTTGCGGTACCCTGGGGATCTATCCCTGATAAGCCCCCGAGCTCTTCATAGCCGAGTACTGCACGTATTTCGAGTACTTCTGAAGTAGTCTTCAGCTTCTTTTGAAGCTCCGTCTTAAAGGCATTTTTCGAGTACTTCCTTCGCTGCCTCGAGGATGTGAGGTGCTCATGCCCCCGAGTACTTTTAAGTCTTCCTTTCTATGGGGTGCGAGCAAATTGCACTCCATATGGTGTAGCCCCCGAGCCTTAGATTGAATCGAAGAATCAGGCTAAGGATTGAATTAGTCTTCAATCTTCTTTCCTTATCTTCCAAGCGTTTTTGAAAAATAAGCCATCGATGACACATATCCCGCAGCCCCCGAACCTTGAATCCAAATCCCAAGATTTGGAAAAAAGGATCCAAAAGAACGTGGTATACTGAACAGTGTTATGTACGAAATATGTGTAGAAACTATGTGATCTGCCTTGATGGTTTGATTTGGAAATCAATTGGTTCAAAATTCGAAAAAACCCCTTTTCGGATAAGGTACCTGAAAGAATGGTTAATCAAACAAACTCCCCAAAACTCTTCCCAAATAACCGCTCAAAATAAATCACGCTTTTTTAGAAAAAACTCTTCCAAAGGACCCTTAGGCCGCCGCTGGTTATATAACCGTGCGGCAACCTAGGGTTACCTTTAGGCCTTCAGTCTTCATATAAGTTGTCTTCCGAGTAGTTTTGCAGCGTTCAGCCCCCGAGCTTATGAGCCAAGTGAGTTGTAGGAGCAACGTCGAGTAGTTATTGTCACCCAGCCCCCGAGCTTGGGAGCCAAAGGAGCCACGTCGAATAGTAATCCGCCTAGCCCCCGAGCCGGGAGATGGGCTAAGTGGTCTGGCGAGTTGTTGCCGAATCTTGATTTGAAAAAAGACAATGCATACATTATGTAGCATAATGTGAAGATACCGAGTTTTACTCAGTAATAATATGAAAATACTGAAATTTATTCGATATAAAATGAAGCTGCCGTGTCGAGCTCTTGTTTAGGCCATTTAAATCTCTCGAGTAGTCCACCCTTTACATTCACCCGGTCTCAGTTTAGCCTTCGCTCATAGCGTCCATCAGATCTTTGTCTCGTGTATAGATTCGCTTAGGTCATGACTGAAGACTCGATGTTTCACGAGTTATGGCATTTGCTACTCGAGTAGATTAGCGACCATTAAGAGAAGATAATGAGCAGAAAAAAGTAGTCGTCATGCGACATGGGGGATGCGCGTTGCGCAAAAAGTAGTTGGCGGTGTGTAGCTCTGGAGGGTTTTGTGCCCATCAAGAGACGTACACAGATAAGTAGTCGGCGAGAGCGCGTGTTATAGTGCGAAGATCTATACTTCCATAGGGTGTAGCTACTTGAAGCCTCCAGCACTCAGAACACAACTTTGTAGCGTAGCCTCCGCAGTCGGTGTGTTAAGACTTTGGCAAAGCCGCCAGCACCCGGTGTATTAAGTCTGTGGCAGAGCCTCTAGTACTTGGTGCACCAAAGCTGTGGCTGTCGGTCTAACATCCCAGGAGTAGTTGATCACGGCGTAGCCTCCGAGGGTAATTCCTGTCGCGAGGCATACATATAAAAGTAGTCGATCTTATGGAGAACAAGTCGAAAAAAGGTATAAGTCACCTAGCTTGATTTGTGGGCGATTGTCGATAAAGCCGTAGCGCTCGTCGATGAAGCTGCGATGGTTTGTTGACGAAACCCGACTAGTCGAAGTCGATTTCGACTAGTTATTGATGGTGTAATACCCGCTTCGACTAGTTTTGTAGTCGTGACGAGTAGTCGAAGTAGCCGAAGTAGTCGTTGGCGAGTCGGCGAGTGTTCTCGCGAAGTTGAAGCAATCGTCGACGGGTCGCCGAGGATCCTCGCGAAGTCGAAGCAGTCGTCGGCGGGTTGCCGAGGGTCCTCGCGAAGTCGAAGCAGTCGTCGGCGGGTTGCCGAGGGTTCTCGCGAAGTGGAAGTAATCGTCGGCGGGTTGCCGAGGGTCCTCGCAAAGTCGAAGTGGTTGTTCGCCGAAGGATCCGATCTCGAACTCGACGAATCGATCCGCCGATGCATATGTACGAAGTAGCAATCCGCCACATTGAGTGGATTGATGTTGATGGAGAGGTCCTTCAAATTCTCCCAACATATCGCGACGATCGGCTCCACGGTGGGCGCCAGCTGTCGGTATTTTTACCATCACGGCTTGCACATCCGCCTCATCTAACCTGATTTATTGCCTCTGTCGTTACTTTTACCGTCAGCCTACCTAAAGATACCCTAAAGTAGGTGATTATTTGATGAGGGATCGCCGGATCTGGAATTTGAAGGTAAACGTGAAGACACAAGACACAGATTTAGATAGGTTCGGACCGCCAGAATAGCGTAATACCCTACATCCTATTTGGAGTATTGTATATTGCGCCCTGCGTTTAGGTGTTGAGTTGCCTGTTGGCTGCTCTGTTCTCTTTGGTTCTGCCTATCCAGGTACCCGTGTCCTCCTTTATATATCCTAGGGGGTGGGGTTTCTAGGGTATGAGTCCTAGTAGGATTACATGGTAGAGTTCTAATAGGAATTCGACTTCTTTTCCTTCACGGGTAGTTTTCTTGCGGTACCAGAGGATCTATCCCTATCATCCTCTCTCGTAAGTATGTATGATAAGTATCCTCATCGCAGTTATTTAAAGTGCCGAAATGGTTAATTTTTAGTCGACCGGGCGATAGAAGCCCGTTGTAATTTCTTTTGAAATCCAAAAAAACTTTCCACGGTTAGTTCCTCACTCGCCGGAAATGCTCTGAAATTTCAGCGTCCGGAAAACCAGCTCGGTCAGCAGGCAGTCAACGTTCCAGTCGCCCGGCCAGGCAAGGGCAAGCCAAGCAGGCGACGGAACGGGAGGAAGCAGCGAGGAAGCAACCGTTGGGCGAGCGTCTCCCTCCCTCGGTCCCTCCCTCTCCCTTGCCGAGCGCCATCGCGGCGGCGTGTGCGTCTCTTTTACAAATCCCCCGCCCGCACCGCACCAGAAAACAAAGGACCTCAGGACCCGGCGACAGCTCACTCGCGCACGCCTCCCCTCTCGCCGCCCCAGATCCCATCTCGCGCTCGCCTCGCCCTCCCCCCCGGCGGGGCCCATGGCCACCGCCGCCACCGCCTCGCACCCGGCATCCGCCTCCACCTCCGGCCGCGACGCGCTCGCCGCGGCCTCCTCCTCCCCCGCCGCCGTCTGCCTCGTCCCGTTCAGGTGCGGCCCGCTCCTCTCCCCTCTCCTCCCCGACCCTCGCTCGCCCCGGCGGGCTGGGTCCGGTTCCGCGGCTGATTCGGCAATGCGCGTGCAGGTGGTGGGCGAGGGTGCGGGAGGAGGAGGCGGCGGGCGGGGTGCGGTACGCGGCCACCGCCGCGGCCTCGCCCTCCTACTACGGCCTCAGGCTGCTCCACAGCTTCCTGCACCCGGATCTCGTCCTGCGCCTCGAGCGCGGGGGCGGCGGCGCGGGGGGACGCAGCTACGCGCTCGTCCCCGCCGACGAGCTCTCCAGGGCGCTCGCCAGGTGAGTCGCCGCCCACCCGTCCCCCTCTATGCTTGCTGCTGCGTGCTGGAGCAGCGGTGCGGCGTGTAGGCTGCCGATGCATTTGGATCAGCGAGACGGCGATCGATCTAGTACAATTCAGCTCCCAGTGTTGGTGCGGTGGTCATAGTGGCAAGTGAATCTCGTGCCCACGCCATTTGAATCGTGCGCAGACCTTAAGCTTTGAGTGTGGACAGGTGCCTCTAGCAATGTCTGAACCTCGGACACGCTTCCGCAAGTCCAACCTAGGTTTACAACTCCGAGCACATACACGCATGCAGCATTGCTCAAGGGAATGCGTTATCCTCCACTCCCTCCTCCAGAGGGGGCAAGATGATGCCAACTTGCAAAGGAGAGGGCGTGCATGTGTCGGAGCAGCTCCTTTATTAGTTGCTTCATTGGTGTGTTGTGCGCATTTGGACACGTGTCCTGCTGTTGCTAATTTTGTCCGAGTTCCATGCACGACGAGCGGGCTGCATTGTTGCCAAGCTAAAATAGGATCATTCCTTCTCTGCAACTGCTCAAGCCCAGCACAACCCAAGAGTCTTTATCAAAAAAAAAACCCCACCAAGAGTTCAGTCTTGCAGCTCGGAAAAAAAAATTAAGTTTCCAAAAACCTTTATGTTTGACACGTGACATGACTTATGGTTTATATGAAAGGCATGCACACAGATTGCTGTGTTACTGTTTATATTATTTCATTATATAATAGGTTGGAAGCACCCTCAAGTATCCTGTGTTTTGTACAGCATCCTGGTCATTATCTTTTAATGGCTTTTCGCCCTTGACATATCTCTCTTCTCGCTTCCTTGAGAAGCAAGAAGTTTGCATCAAACGGTCAATGGATTTAATGCTATGATAGAAATTATTTGTCCCACATCAAATTAGTGATACCCCTAATGTTGACGGTAGGAAAAGATTCTTACCATATGTAACCAGATTGAGTTGCCATTATTTCTTATAACATTCTGCATTGGCAAGACACTTTACTCTCAACCAATTGAGAACAAAATAGGTAGGTGTTAAATCAATGTTATTAAATTGTCTAATCGAACCTAGTCGCCATGGCACCGATAAGGTCCTGATCGGATGATTAATCGCGATTAATCGGGCGATAAGTCCGACTAATCGGGGTTTACCTAGTCGCCTCAGTACCGACTAGGACGACTAATCATGATTAATCGCGATTAGTCGGATGACTTGAATACTGTTTCCTTTCCAGCGACATACTCCACTTAAAATTCACCTCTTTTACTTCATAGCTTATATATCATAATGCTCTCGAGATATTTGACGCACATAAGATTTTATGGGCCATCTAATGAGGATAAGATGTAAATGACCAATGCTTTTACCTATTACCCTTTACATCATAGGCTTACAGTTGTCTTTGTTCATCTTTTCTCTAGCTTTGTGTCTCAGCTTCTAATTCATCTCTGTTCATCCATTGACCATAGCTTTGTGTCTCTTTTCTCTAGGCAGAACTCAGGTTTTGGTTTGCAGAATAAGCATTCATTTGCTGGAGATAGTGCTGGTGCTTACCCTTTGGTGCTTAGGATATCTGTCCGAGAAACAAGTATTTTGACTCTGAAGATTAGCAAAAAGGTACCATCTTTGTCAGGCAATTTGTGGCTCAATTAATTCCTTCTTTGGATAATACTTACATATTTAATTTTCCTTCAGGACAATCCAGTTGAGAACTACAAACGAGCAAACAAAATTTTCAATGTTGATTCTCAACCAGTATGTTACTGCTCGCTGCAGTTCCAACTTTGGAAATACGCATCCCACTACTGCTGTTTACTTAATGTTTCTTTATCCAGGTTCATGTTTGGGATTTTTCAGGGCAGACAAATCTAATATTAATGAATGAATGGAATAGGCTACATCATGACTGTTGCCATGCAGATCAAGAGGTAGGACCATCTGCAACCTGTGATTCCTGTACCAACGTGTTTCCACTGCACTAGAATTTAATTCAATATTTATTTTATTTAGAGATGATATCACTTTCTGATTTCTATCATCTTATAGCATGGCATAACTTTTTCTCCCCAAATGTACTTTCTTATCCTTCTTCATTTGCACTTGCAGAATCTTCTAGAAGTACAAGTCTATGCAATGTCTGATTCATTAACGTCCAAAATCGGAGGTACCAACAAAGAAAATTCTGGAGATGTTAATGATTTGAATGCTGATTCGTACTACCGAAGCTTTGGAAGAGCTGGTTCTATGGGGTTAGTAGGATTGGAGAATCTTGGAAATACTTGCTTTATGAACAGCTCGATCCAATGTTTGGCTCACACGCCAAAGCTTGTTGATTATTTCCTTGGTGATTACGCCAGAAATATAAATCGTACTAATCCATTGGGATTGAATGTATGTAGATTCTTTTTCCTTAATACATAATTTTTTTTCCTCAAATTGTGCCGATAATTGTTTTACTGACTCTTCCATTAACTAGGGCGAACTTGCTTTGGCGTTTGGAGAATTGTTGAGGAGCTTATGGACCACTGACAGAAAACCAGTTGCACCACATAATTTCAAGGAAAAGATTGCCTGTTTTTCTCCTCAGTTCAGTGGCTTTAATCAGCATGATTCACAGGAGCTTCTTGCTTTTTTATTGGATGGTCTCCATGAAGATCTTAATCAGGTTAAGTGTAAACCGTATGAAGAAGCAAAGGATGCAAGTGGTCGTCCTGACGAAGAAGTAGCAGATGAGTACTGGAGCAACCATTTAGCTCGAAATGATTCTGTGATAGTTGATACCTGCCATGTAAGTTTGAACCCCTATTCTTGAAACGAAAGTCCGCCCTTCCTGAAACAACGGCATATTTGCAGTTCTTTTGTGCTTTTAACATTGTATCTGTCAATTGATTTCACAAACTGAAAAAACGTCCATTCATTAAATACCAATGGAAGTGATCATATTCCATTGCAACCACATTCCTTTCCAGATCTAAACACCAATTAAGAGTTGAGATTAAAACATTTCTTTGATTTCTAGTTTTTGCCAATTAAGAGAAGGTGCATCACTGCTGTTGTTTTATTTTTATTTTTTTATTTCAAAAGCATAGAAGCATCATTGACTGTTCATTTGCTTCTGTATAATTAATTGCCATCACAAGGATGCACTATGCTATATTTGTTATCATGTGGTAAATGTATATATTTTATGCAGTATTAATTCAATACGCGTCCTGTATTTTTATGTTATTAAACTCTTCTGATTACCTTTTGCAGGGGCAATACAAATCTACACTAACTTGTCCTACCTGCAGTAAAAGATCTGTCACTTTTGACCCATTTATGTACTTATCTTTGCCCGTACCTTCCACGGCAAAGAGGGCAATGACTGTAACAGTTTTCAGCACTGATGGTAGCAGAGAACCTTGTTCATATGATGTCAATGTGCCAAAGTTTGGGACTCTTAGTGATCTTGTTCAGGCTTTAAGCATCGCTTGCTTACTTGGAGATGATGAGATCCTGCTTGTTGCGGAGGTATGATTTCCCTTCCCCATTGCTCCTTTTGAACTGTTGCAAATTTTCTAAGCTAGTTTAAGCAATACAAGTTCCTTAGCTCTTTCACTTACTGGAACTGACTGTGCAGGTCTATAATAACTGTATCCTTCGATACCTGGAGGAACCTTCTGATTCGGTTTCGTTGCTGAGGGATGGAGATAAACTGGCAGCATACCGGCTATCTAAAAAATATGAGAAATCCCCACTTGTGATTTTTACACACCAGCATTTTGATGAGTAAGCACAACCATTTACATTTATATTAGTGGGTTTTTGTTTAAATGTTTTAGTTATGAAGTTAGTACTGTGCATTTTGTGACCTTTATGCGCTTTCATAACATAGTGTTTGCTTGCCATTTCATTCAGGCATTCTAGTGGTGATAATGTAACTCCACAAAAGAAGGAATTTGAGGCCCCACTTTTGGCAGCGCTTCCAGAGAGAGTCAATGGATTATCCCTTCAGAATATCTACCTGAAATTGCTGAATCCATTCCAACTTTCCAAGGGGGCTAGCTCACTTAATGGTTCTGCAGGGTCTAATGGTGACTCTGCTGACCTGATGGATGGAATGCCTTCTGATTCAGGCAGTAATTTTCAGGACATTCAATTGGAAGATAACCCTGGAAGCAGTAACTGCAGTACTAATGAATGTGAAATAACAAAGGCACCCGGTGAGTCATGTGATGGGGGTACAGCTGATCCTAACAAGGAAAGGAGAGTGGAATATTTTGAATTTTATTTAAAAAATGAAAGGGGTGATGTCCAGCAACAGAAAATAGAAATTAATGAGCTTGATTTACTGGAGATAATACCAAGCCGGTTGCATGTGAATGTCCACTGGCAACAAAATGCGTCAAGACAGTATGCTGCCTCAATGCTGAATAATCTACCTGAGATTCACAAGCTTGAGCTTACCCCAAAAGGAACTGAAGATTCTGTTGCGCTGCATGGCTGTCTGGAAGCCTTTCTGAAAGAGGAACCATTGGGCCCAGAGGACATGTGGTAAGTGTGCCTTGAGGGACAACTGTGTTGCTTTTGGCTTCACTGTTTGCAGAATGCCTTTCACAATATTCTTTTCTTAGAAAGAAATCATTCTTGACCTATAAATTCAAGAAAAAGGAAAATATCTCCTAAAAAAGAAAGTGTACTGTTGGCTTCATAATTTTGACCTTTAAAAAGGAAAATATCTCCTAAAAAAGAAAGTGTACTGTTGGCTTCATAATTTTGACCTTTTTTCCCCTCTGCTTGTTAATCAGGTACTGCCCATTCTGCAAGAAGCATCAGCAAGCAATGAAGAAATTGGATCTCTGGAGGCTGCCTGAAGTCCTGGTGATCCACCTCAAAAGGTTCTCGTACACTCAGTTCACAAGAAACAAGCTCGAGACATTCGTTGACTTCCCCACCACTGATTTGGATCTGTCATCATACATTGCCGACAAGAGCGAGCAGCCAAGCAGCCATTATCGCTTGTATGCCATTAGCAACCACTACGGAAACATGGGAGGAGGGCATTACACCGCCAGCATCTATGTGAGTTTCTCAACACTTTTCATGTTGTGTTGTCCATGTCCCATCCTTGCTGTATCATGTTGGTTGATTGAGGTTCACGGTTGGTTGATAAGGTGGGTTACTGACACATTTGATCTTTCTGCAGCACGAGGAAGGTAAAGGATGGTATAAGTTCGATGATGAATGCGTAACTCCTATAAGTGAAGACAGCATAAAGACGCCAGCGGCATACGTTCTGTTCTACAGGCGACAGTGAGGATACAAGAGCATTTTTTTGTGCAGGTGTTTTTCAGTTGGCAACTCCAAGATTTCCCTACATACCTGCCGCTTCACCATGTCTGATTTCAACATGTCGGCACTTGGATCTCTCAAGTCACCCTAACTTACCGATACAACAGCATGTACAGATTCAGCTGCCAACAGGAGAGACCGAAAGAACCTAGCTGATGCAATATTCTTTTTCCCAGCTCACAATATTCTTACATTCTTTTTGGTACATCATGGCCCGGGCCCCCTCCTGCCCCCAGCATTGTAATCGCCATCAGTGAAGGAAGGGTCAATGAACACAATTCTTTTGTCGCAGCCCGCCGAATTCTCGCCGGGGATTCGCGGCGGTGATGTAACAGCTCTGTAAATTAACTCCCGTGTGATCTGTTGTTGTCCAGATTTCCCCGTGGTCTGTTCTTGTCCAGATTGCTGCTTGTGAGTGTGATCGCGACGCCCGCAGCTTCCCCCCATGCTGTTGCTCCATCCATGAGCGGGCAATTCACCGTCTCTCCAGTCAGCCCTGACGGCGACGCGGTGATCATTGAAGGTGTGGAAAGGCCCCGCCCAGCTGGGAGGCTTTTTCCGGACCAGCCATATCTCCAGGATCGCCATGGACGCTGACCCGTCCCCGGAGCTCCTCTCCTCAGTGACAGGTTACACGAGATGGGCGCTGTGATCACTGCTGGCAGCTGCAAGTGTGGTTTGACAAATATTCCGCCCTATCTGGGAACCATTCCTTGTGACGACGCGTCGTAGGGCCGGGCCGGACCAGGTGGGATGAGCATCGGACCTTTTTGGGCGACGCGCGCCTGTGGGGACTCTACTGGTCCGGAGGACAAGTCCATGGCCAGCTGCAATGAACAGCAGCAGGTCTAAAGTTCTGAACTCTTCATGGGCAAGCCAACACTCTCCTTCAATCCAACTTTTTTCCTTTCCTGCTCCTGAGTCTGATCCTCATGCCTCCTCCAGAGGTTAGAGTCAGCTGCTAGCTCATGCATCTAATAAGAGATAGTGTAAGAGATATGTTTTCCAACAGCACTAGCTCATACATCTAGATAGGCCCAAATATCAACCACACTGATTTAGGGGCGTGTGCGTGAAACTATCTCTTAAATAAGAGATAGCTTTTCTCCCTCTCTCTTCTACATGGATAAAAAACTGACGTGGCATAGTTATGAGTTAGCTGATTCAGCTCCTTTGAAGGAGGGGCCTTAGTGTTTGATCCATCATTTCTTGACGGGTATCCATCCAAGTACCTGCTGATTTAATGCTGATCCGGAACCCTAAGATCTTATCTGGTGGTGACATGATGTATGTAGCTTGCACATGTAGCAATAACGTTAGGGGTCGGTCGAGCGTTGCTCGGCTTGCGTGCGCTTGATTTTGTGGTCGTTACATCCAAATCTGATGGACTCCGTGTCTAAACCAACCCTACGAAAAAATCCCCTCCATTGCCTACCGATGCTTCTCTCTCAGCGACTAGTACCCTTCTTGTCTCTGGTGACTCCTGCCGCCATTCAGTTAATTAACCCACCGGCTGCACATAGGCCTTCCTTCGCCACTCACCTGTGGGGCCCACGCCACCTTATATTCCCGTAACCGTATCTACCACCTCCCTGGACCATCTTGCCGCTAATGGTCTTCTTCCCTTTAGCCACATGCATGGATTTGAGGGAGCGTCGTCAGAACTCGAAGCACCGAATCTCAAACCCTAACGGGGGGCGGAGAAGTGAGCATCCCGGCCATCTCGATCTTCTTCCAGAAACAAAAAGAAAAAAAAAACGCAAGGTTTTCGTACTCTGAACACATTCAGAGTTTTCTTTAACTCCCCCCATGATGTTAATAGCATGCCAGCCTGTTGTTTTTACCAGTGGCAGAAGTGAAAAGGAAAGGGTGGTGGCATATAGTATGGAGAAGGCAGGAATGGAAATATGGAATAGGACACCCCCTTTTGCTAGGCGTGCTGCCCCATCAGCCATGCATTTTGGATCCCGGCAGGAGCTGAGCCTGGATGTGCCTGCAGAAAGGGTTAAAGGCAGGCGATGGGATGGATGTGTAAGGCTGGTGACCACATGAATGGCTGGCCGGCCGGCTGGTCGATGGGTCAGTCAGGGTCATCAGGTGGATGATTGGATCGGATCGATGCCCTGCCGCGAGGGCGCCGGGGCCTGGCTGGCCTGCCGTCCCCCACCTCCGGTCGACTAGGAGCACGCTCTCCATCGGGCCGGGGAATGGCATCTACAGTGCTCCCCGCGACATTGATGGGAGGTGACGACGACCATCCATGGCGGATCGATGCAGGATGCTCTACTGTACAGGTGAAATTGCGTTGCAGTAGTTTTGCACGGTTCTTTTCGTGCCCGGGCCCGGGTCCGGCAATCACTGGCCCGGTGATTGTCGACGATCCTGACTGCTCTGGCCGGCGTTGCCTTAACTTGGTTAGTTCTACGGAGACGGAGCATGCCTTTTAGGGTTTTACTTTTATCGAGCCGAGTTTTTCTCGAGAACACGCACGAGAGCCGTGCACCAAGGATATATAAGCTTAACGTTTTTTCTCCCCTGGTAAACAACAAGAGAAACACCTTGAGATTTTACCATCACCACTGCTAACTTTACGAGCTCCGGATTCTAACAGTAGTGACGCTACACTGCACTGCAGGACGTACAAGAGGCTAGGACGACGGGGCGACCACGCGGCGCCGCAACAGTGTCGTTGCACAGTGTGCCTTCTGCCCCCATTTATTAACCGTGGAAGTGAATGGCCGGTCTTCATCGGGCTCGCTGGACACGCCCACTCCATTTCCGGGCGCAGCAGGCTCTGTCCACGCCCCAACGCGAGCTCGCCTTGCTGGTTCGGATGGAGGATCCGCGCCGGCCGGCCGGCCGGCCAGTTCGCCCATTCTTCACCCATCCTGCTCTCGCCACGCCCTGCAACCAGTCAAGACACTATAGTACATAGTACACGCGTGCCATTTGTCTTGTTGCGAGCTAGGGAGATGCATGAGAGAGACGACTAGGGCAGGCAAACGACAAAGGAGGAAGCAGGGTTCGATCGATCGTGCGTCGTCCGTAGGGGAGAGTTGGATTGATTGTAGGCCTTGGATTGTTTTTAATTTCTTTCCAGCTAGCAGATGAGTGTATAGAACTGTTTGGGACACACTGTGCCAGTGCCCAGTGCTTGCTCCTTCAATATATAAAACCTTATTTTATTTGTAGAGCGGTACATCTATATGATAAATTGCATATATAGGCCATTTATTTTGTACTTGATAGTAATATAATGGAGCTACATATGTAGCAATGCAAGCTTAGACCGTTCATCAGTTTGCAGGTTATGTATTTCGGCTTAATCGCTTGTAAAATTTCTTGTAAAAGAGTGAATTTGAGATGATGTTATTATGTTATTGTTAAGTTTACATGTAGCTAAGAGCATTTTTTTTATTTATATTGGCTTATGGTGTAGAGTTCTTGGTTCTTGCATGTACCGGTGGTAGGTGAGACAGCATGTAATCTACTAACAAAAAAGATTCAGAACAAGAAAAATGGACAGATTATTAAGTTTTAAGTGGCGCAACTAATTAGGAAGTTACACAGTGAAACAAAGAAAAATATCTTCAGTTTCTTAAATTTATTCTATATGAATTTGTTATTACAATCGATCAACTTATGTTCGCTTCAAGAACACTGTGAGTTTTATTATTACACACACGGGACAGACATGCCCATGCATGATCTTTATCTTCCTGAACTATTTTTTCATGTAATTACGGTGGCAGATCACAAAGGTTCAAATCATGATCTGTTCCATTCTCTGCAGAGAGAAACCCGCCATTAATATAATCTATATGTTCGGTAGGGTCTCCATAACAACTCATAGCAATGCAATGCACACACAGTTCTAGCAACAGATTGTAGTGCAAGGGAGTGGAACCACAGGTTACGAGAACTAGTGTTGGTTAGGCATCCATCTTGTCAGTCTGAAACCTGATGAGACTGAGAGGAGTATCCAATCTGTCCAATTGAGGTGACATTTCCTGAGCAGAGGAATCGTCCAATCAGACACCGGCACACATCCTGCGCCCTTGCCTGCTGCCGGCGGTGCTGGCATCGGTCACTTGCATAAACTGCTTCAGGCACACAGGTGGGTGCACCAGTATGGTGTTCCAAAACATCTGTTCACTTTTCTGTTTTCCACCCTCTTTGAGTATCTTTACACCTACATGAATGATAAGTTCCTACATAGTTGCATTATGTGAAAAAGCTTAGCATATCAAATGGTGTGATGTACTTTTGTTTCAACTCATCATATGATCTCTATAGCAAGATCAAATATTTACTCCAAATGAATGGTTTGGAGGTCAAAATAGAGCCTAGAGGTAAAGCACCTCTCAATTATTAGTATGGTTCTTAAATGAGGAACAAGTTAACTAGATTTACAAAAATGTAATATATGACTTAACAACCTGAATGTGGGATATTAAGGAAACGTGAGCAGGCGACTGATCTAGACTCGAAAAGTACACATAAGCGCAACAAATGAAATAGTGCAAACCAATACGCAATAAATCATGTTTGGGTACATTATAGATATATATGATCATTTCCATTTTTATGAAATTTCTTGCAGTGGATCTTTCCTCACCATTATTGTTCTCGTGGGAATGGGACCTTTCGAGGAAAGTTAAACTTCTTTCCAACACATCTTATTCGCTATTGCTAGTGGAGACAAGAACTGAAATTTTGACCATTAGATATTTGTGGTCCATTTATTCGTGCATATGCGCACCTGCAGTATCTCAATTAACAATAGGAATCTAGATCTATCTCTTTACATGTTTATATACCTACCGGCATCAGTTATTTTGTGCGCATGTGGTGCTTTATATATGCTCATAGACCTTTATTAATATAATATATGCAGTGCAGTCATGCAGTTCACTCCTAGAAAAAGAAGAGCATGGAATGATGAATCAAGATAGGTATTGAATGGACTAGATAAGATAAAATTTTGTTTGGTTCCATGATTTCACAGTTGATAGATGTTTGTTGTCTATCAACGCAATCACCGGTGATGATTCCAGTTGTATGCAGTTAGTAAGGATGTGCTAAACCACTGATATAGACTCTATTGACCTCTGTGACATGAAGGAATTTAATTATTTATGAAATATACATAAATGGTCACATATTTTGTCATGACCAGGAAATAATTGTACCTTTTTTGGTTCTATATGTATGTAAAATGATGAACATATAGTTTGTATATATTTTTGATGATAAATCTAGTTCGGATGGTATACCTGGCGCATATGAGTAATTCAACGCACACTATTGCAGTTTATAGAATAGAAATATATTTAAAATAATGGTTTAGTACGTACATAATTATTACTTTTCCCTTTCTATGAACCTGATTATGCCATGCAAGTAATGGCTTAGTCAGTCATTGTTCCTTTCCCTAGCCTTTTGGATTGACAGTGGCAATACCATGCATATTGTTGTGCATGTCCAACATCATTAAACTTAAAGTGCACGGGTTGCTCTCATCTTGGTGCATATGTACAGTTTACAGTCTCTTTCATTTACATATAGGTGTCCTCACATCTTGATACACAATTATTAATTTCACCGTGTCTTTTGTGATGGCAGACTGGCAGTTGATCCACATAGGGAGTGGGAACATTGATGGAGAACTAGGAGCTGATCCACACACACACACAAGTATTTTCTAAAAATCCACACACACACAAGCTCTGCTCAGCTAGACATGCAGCTAGACGACTTTGTCAGGATTTCCCTAGCCTTTTGGAACCTATCTAAGTGTGGATTTCATATTAAAAAATTGTTATATGCTCGAAGGGTAGTATGGGCTAACAACTTAATAACTACAGGGAATTCAAATGACATTTTGTTACGTTCATATCATATTACATAGCTATATATCATTTTGTTTTCAACTATTTCTCTTCTACATTTTATTAAGATATATAGGTATATATATCTCATTGATTATTATCTAATAAATGAATACTAATATACTACAACACATCATACATTAGCGAGAACTAATGACAGCCAAAGAGAAATTAATAAACTGAAGACAAAAGAGAAACCTGCAAGCCACTAACGGTAATGCAGTAAACAAAGTCCATCCCCAATGGAATTGTTCATCTTGGCAGTTGACAGACCTAGCCTGCTACCAGTACGACCACACACTGATTCTCCAAGTCCTAGCAGCTAGATAATCACACCAACATTGCCCATTGGTTGATGTAGCCTATTGCTTGATCTTTCCAACCTCTTGCCCTCAACTGCACTGTCCTCCCACAGACAACCCACCAAACACCTTTTTCTCCTCCCCCCTGCCCCCACTCAGGTTGTTATCCTCTCTCTCTCTCTCTCTCTCTCTCTCTCTCTCTCTCTCTCTCTCTCTCTCTCTCTCTGTCTGCATCCGGCTGCTGCTTCCTCCACAAACCTCTCTCAATTCCACCGTAGACGACGACAGCGCCAAAGGTCAGAGGAAACTGTTGGGCTATGCCCTCACCAATCTTCCATATATAAGGGCACAGGAGGCATCGTCTTGTTCATTCACATCTCCTGCATCTTTGCTTCCTTCCTCGCTCTAGATCTCACCTTTGCGACGGCAAGGTAGGCGCTTTGAGATCGGAGAAATGTCAACCCAGTTTGCATCCGAGCATGTTTGCTATGTCAACTGCAACTATTGCAACACCATCCTGGTGGTATAGTCCTCTCTCTCTCTCTCTCTCTCTCTCTCTCTCTCTCTGTGTGTGTGTCTCTAATTCCCTCTCACTCTCTTATGAGATCTGCAGAAGTTTCTTTTTTTTTGAACGAACTGATCTGCAGCAAGTTTTTCTTTTTCCTTCGAAGCTAGCCTATGGTGATCCAGTTCAAGTGTGCTCTGCCGCCATGCATACTGGTTCCATCATGGCTGTATTTAATATTTTTGTACCAAAAGCTTTTTCGCTCCCTGCTACTTCAATCCAAAACAAATCTGTTTCTGAAAATGTTCCAAGTGCACGATTATATACCCAAATTTTGGCATCATGAAATATGAAGTGAAAATTAGGAGAAATACTATGTTTGCATCTTTCTTCGAGCAAAACGAAACCATAGAGCATAAATTTCTTTTCCACCTTTCCAATTTGTAACATTTTTTCCCCTTCCCTCTTCAAGGATACAGCGCCTTTAATATATATAACAGGATACACATCTGCTTTTGAACATCGATATCTCCTTTTTCGTCTTCTACATAGTTTTCGTTTCCAAACGAAATTTCCTTCAGTTCTAATGAGACCCATATATAATGCATAGCTCAGATCCAACACTACTACTATATGCTAGCTCTTCCTCTCAAACAGATACAAATTAACTGAAGTTCGTGGCAGGCTTTCATAATTTCATCAATTAATTAAAAAGGATATAGGTTTTCAACAACCGGCCGGGTACTACTTTTAAATTAATTAAACAGATACAAACAATAGCATGCATGAGATATTGATTTTTCCCCCTTCTTGAGGCCTTCTTGTCTAGCTACCAGCAGCAAAATGCCGTGTCTTCATGGTTTCCCTGACAAAACCATTTGTGCCACCCAACTTTACATGCATGCATGCGCAGACGATTAAAGCCTCTTTAGCAATTGCTTTAGTCTCCCATGCGATAATACACCAGTGTACCTTGTTACTAGCATATCTTTATGAATATCTTTTTAGGAATTATGCCTAGAATTTTATGATGATGCAGTCAATAAAAACAATTGAAGTTGGGGACGACAGCAGCCTTCCCTCTCATTCTGCACATGCGCAGGGAGAAGTGGATCTGATGGTCATGTCATTTTCCCCTTTCTTGATGTTTGCGCAGGTGGGGGATCTAGCTAGGTTTGTGTGTGCGTGTGTGCGATCGATCTATCGATATGATGTTGCGCTGAAAGAGAGGAGAGCGTGACATCAACTTTCAACTGCAAAAATACCGTAACTTTTTCTCATTATATAAATATATATATTATTATATATATCCTCATACTATTCACATGCGACTCATCTAAGAGCCCGTTTGGCAGGGCTCCACGAGCGGCTCCAAAACCGGCTTCTGCCGGAGCCCTGCCAAACGGGATGCTCCACACCCGGCTCCAGCTCCAACATCCCTAAAAATCCGCTGACTAGAGCACTTTAGGGGAGCTAGAGCCAGAAATCGTGGCTCCGCGTGGCTTCGCCTCCCTTTTCCAGGCCCGCCCCCGTGTGGGGCCCGCTGGGACGACGGCGTCCGCAGCACAGCAGCGAGAGGAAGGCAGTGGTGGCCGGCCCGGGGTGGAGGCTTGCGGCGGCGCGGACTGGAGAGCACGATCGGGGCGGGGTGGAGGTGGTCGGAGCGCGCGGTCCTCCACGGAGCACGCGGCCGGCGGCGCAGAGTGGACCGCGCAGCCGGGAGGGCGGAGGTGGCCGGTGGCATAGGAGCTCGAGGCGGGCTAGAGGCGGCCGGCGAGGGGAGCGAGAGGCAAGGGCGGCGCCGAGCGCCGAGAGCACAAGGCAGGGGCAGGTGTTGGGCAACGGGTGAAGGAAGAAGAGGATAAGGAGGAGAGAGAAGATGGGAAGGAAAGAAAATAAGAGGAAAAAATTAAAAAGGAAAAAAGAGAAAAAATAAGGGTACTATGGATATTTGATAACTGAAGAAGCTGTTTTGCCAAACGTTTTTCCAAAACGGCTTCAATTTAAACAGAGGAGCCAGAGCTGAAGCACTTCTTGGAGGAGCCGGAGCCGTGCCAAACGGACCCTAACATCTCTCTGGCTTCCCCGGCCCTTTCTCTCTCTTCTCTGTCTCTGTCTGATGAGAGAGATTCTCGTTTACACGCCTGAGATGTCATGTCTGCCTCCTGGAGGCGATCAGTAGTAGCTGACGATGAGGGGATGGATGCAGGCTATAGTGAAGCTAGGTCCAGCATCTCCAGGCAGGCAGCGAGGTCGTAGCACTTGAAAGATAGACTCCTGAAAAGGTGTTGCATGCATGCAGTCAAAAGACGACGGCATGGATGGATGTACATCAAGGCATGGCGCAGCAACTTCCCGGCCCTATTCCTACTTGGCGCCTTGCACTGGCCATCATACAATACAGACATATCTGGCATAGCCCATGGCACCCCTTGCTTCCCACTTCTAGCTCCTACAAGTCTGTGCTCTTCGATCTTTTGCAACGTCCTCATCTCTCTACGGGGGGAGAGAGAGAGAATCATTTGCAAAGACGCGCGGTCCAGAGTTAGGCATAGCCTATAGCTATGCTACATACATTATTTGATCAAATAGATCAAGCATTTACTTCTACTAATACGTATATGAAACACTGTTCGATCGTACTTTTTATTTATGGACTTCCAAACAAACAATACCAATGCCACATTGCCATGTATTCTGTGGCGCCTTGGAATCCCTTTCTCTATAATTTTCCCCCATTTTACTTAACACTTTTAGTTACACTTCTCTTGTTTGGGCGAAGTTAGGAAAGCTCTCAGAGTCTTAGTTAAAAACAAATTATTTTTTGGAAAAGAAATATCAACAGAACTGTACAGCGAAATACATTATAATATTTTATTATCATATATAAATTCACGTGTGTGCATATGTGTACATGCAGGTGAATGTGCCAAACAATTGTTCCTACAACATCGTGACTGTTAAATGTGGGCATTGCACAATGGTGCTCTCAATGGACCTTAGTCCTTTCCACCAGGCACGCATTGTTCCAGACAACCAGGTGAAGGACTCGTTCCAGCAACTCACGTTGATAACATGAAAGGATTCCACGAAAATACTAAATCATTTTAATGTTAACTTGTTTTTCACAGGGAACTTAACAAGGTGGATATATTCTAGCTGTTGACATATATATGCACTCTATGCTCAATCTTCTTTTAATTATTTGGATATTAAACATAATATTTTATTTGGATAATGTGCCCAAGATAATTTTTATTTACACTGAAACTTTCATCAATATCCATCATAATTTATTACATGCATGTTTTTTCTATAGGTTGTCCAGAACAGAGGATTTCATCAATACAATAATTTTGGGAGCTATGAGCCCGCCTCCAGAAATCTACGAACACAATCCATGTACCAGATGTCAAACAATCAGCCACAAGTGCCACCAATACGACGTATGTACTATATTCTCATGGTTTCTGAAATACAAAGCTCAGTATACCAATCCATGATTGTTGAAGAACAAAGTTCAATGTCGCGCTTAGTTAATTTGTTCATTTCGCTTTTAATTGCTTTCATGTTTCCAGCCCCGGAGAAGAGACAGCGTGTTCCGTCAGCATACAACAGATTCATCAAGTGAGATTTCGAGTCACAGTAGTTGCTGACATGAGTACTTTAATACTAAATAGAGTAATGTGTTAGACATGAGTACTTTAATACTGCTTCATAAACCATTTGTGGGCTAGACCCTACCTAAAACATTTTCTAAGGCCCCTTCTTTTTTTTATAATAAACTTGTGCAATAAAACTTCTCCATAGAAAACTAATTTGGTTTATTTAAGCCTATCTATATTAATTATATGTGGATTATTAACTATATATATAGTAAGACTATTATAGTAACTAAGTGGCGTATATATGCTACCACCAAGTAACAACCTATATTGCAGTACAAAAGTGGAAAATTAAATACTTTTGCAACTCATCTCTTAAATTTCAAATGCACAAACATTTGGTACAACCCTCATAAAAAATTGGACAAATACGTGAAACAAGAGGCGTAAAATGACACAATACTGTGATTTTCAAAGATAGCAATGTCAACCTGCAATAAGTCTGCATAAACTTTTTAGGTTTGTGAATTGATTAACATTAAAAAAACTTGGTGATAAGTATTTATGAAATAAACCAAATCAGACAATTTATATGATTAAAAATTTCACCAACTAGATTGATTTGATTAAAAAGAATGAGAAATGTGCGTGGTCTTAGCTAATAAGGTGTTATAATATTATATACACACACTCCCAAATTGCTGTGGTAGCGTAGCTGGTTATCATAATAATCTTAATGCTCAGCTGCAATGAGATCACGTGATCACATATAAATTTTCCAGAAAATTGAACTTGCAGTTAATTATTGGCCCTTAAGGTCAATATTTCAACCTAGCCACAAATGCCGTGTATCTGTTTTAGATTTTAATGTGACTTCATCAAAATTTAATTGAATTATATTTCTAAGCTATGTCTTAATTTCTCAGCCTAAGTAATTTATAGTAGTAAGTCTCAGTACTGTGTTTTCTTCACATTTGATCTAATTAATGTAAGTTACTTCTTCCTGACAACAGGGAAGAAATACAAAGGATAAAGACCAGCAATCCAGAGATTAGCCACAGGGAGGCATTCAGTGCTGCAGCAAAGAATGCAAGTTTCGCCTAATTTGCTTTAAATATAATGAACACAACCTACAATTGCATATATATACCTTCATGTTATCATATCACCGACTACCACTAAATACTAATAGGAGACTAAGCTATCTTAGGGCATCTCCAACAACGCACACACATCAAATAGAATTGGACTGTTTAGTTATTAATTAGATAGTAGTCTACTCAGGATCGGACATGCATGGGGTCTATAAATCTCTCTGAGTTGGAGGCCCCCAATTATTAGTTTAATTTTGACAATGTGCTTGGGCCAACCAATTTGAAGATGCTATTGTTGGTGCGCCTACAATAAACTCTTACAGGCAGCAGTCATGTACAAGATCAAATTAAATGACTACAGAAACATATACACATGCTCTTCGTCCTAATCTTCATGCTATAGACTACATACTCCCTCCGTTCTAAATTGTAGGTTGCTTTGCTCTTTCTAGATATATAGTTTCTACAATACATTTGAATATAGTGTATATCTAGGTGCGTATAGCAAAAATAATTAAGGACTATAATTTGGAACAATTTGGAACCGAGGTATGTGTTTCTGATTTGGTTCACTTGCATGCAGTGGGCTCATCTTCCTCGGCTCCATTTCGGCCTAAGCGTCGCTGATGGTGGCGGCGGCAGCAGCTAGATCATCGCTGATGCTGTGCTTGCTACACGTCAAGAAGATCGATATGATCGTACGCGCGCGATGCAGGCTGACGATCGATCGAATGAAGAACTCTTCATCATCAGCTTATATATATATAAAAGCTGTGCTACAAGTATTCTGCTACCAGGGTTTGTTGTGTAAGTTTTTAAGTGTGGATTAGCTGGTGATCATAATCTGTATTTTCGGACCTAAGCTGTGTGCGTGCATGCATGTCCCTGCGTTCAGCAGTGATGTATGTACACGCACTACGCTTCACCAAGGGATGCATATATATGCATGCACGTTGGAGATTATGTATATTCCTAAATAAATGGAAAGATTTGTGCACCAAGGGACTGATCTAATGAATGTGTGTATGTGATCTTCGTCCATCGTTAAGTGTGTTACTTTTCGCAAAAATTAAAGGTGTATATGTTATTGTAGCTATATATGCACTTTTGCGGTCACTGCTAGAAAAATGAGCATTCATCACTTCGGTTAGTACCGGTTAACTTTTGGTCCGGTACTAAAATTGCTCTGGAATTATTTTAGTACCGGGTCCAAATTTAAAAGACCTCGGAGCCATTTTAGTACCGGGCCAAGACACCGGCCGGTACTAAATGTCGCATTTTAGTATCGTATAGTGTTTTGGTCCGGTACTAAAATGATGTGGCCATTTAGTACCGGTCAATGACACCGACTGGTACTAAATTGTGACATTTAGTACCGGCTGGTGTCTTGGCCCGGTACTAAATGGTTCTCTACGGGTTACTTCAAAAGGAATGCATCTCTCATCTAGTCACATCTGATGTATAAGTGGGATTGTAAGTAAGGTACACGTGAGGCTGGAGATCGTGGGTTCGGGTCCCACAAACCACGCACACGCATTTAAGCATGAATAAATCGCGTGACTTGTGATGGGTGGTGCGTTACGACCGGTACTAAACGACACACCATTTAGTACCGGCCAGGCTGTACCGGCTGCTGCAGCCGGTACAAACCCTGCCATATGACCGGTACAAATGTGAGTTATTCTAGCCGTGAGTTATACATCACGAACATACGTAGTACGGTCGCATTATTGGATGTGGTCAACTGAACTTCATTGACATTTCATTGTTTTAATTTTCAAAGAGACTGCCGCCAGATGGTTTGGTTCCCTTGTAACTTCTGGCATAAATGAAGTGCATGTAGTCGCGTAGCTGAACACCAACCTGTTAATAATGCAGTCCGTCAGAACTGCATGCCCATTGCAGACCCACTTGCACCCCTGATCGTAGCTAACCAGATTCAGAACCATTCAGTCTGAATGTAGCTGTACCTGTACAGGGCCGGGGTACAATACAATACCTGGCATCTGGCATGTTGTTCACCCATCTCAGCTGCAGGGACGCAACACGACAGTCTCTAGTGATATCTCGCCAGCGATCAAGTCTTGCTTCACCTCTGAAGCACTTCACACCAAACGCAGTGCATGCGTTTGCCTGAAAAATTCAGCAGCAGCAGCAGCAGCGCCTTGCAAGCACGAGCTGCCTGGGACCAGGGTCGGTCTACCCTAGCGGATTGAATCGACGCGTCCGGTTCCACACGTGCGAATGCGGTTGCGGCAAGGAAGGAGGCGGCGAAGAAGAAGGGGGTGCTTGCAACTGAACTTAGGAGCAGGGCGTCGCCGGTGAGGGACCAAGCAGTAGGGAAGAGGCCCGGAGCTCTGCCTTATTGGCCGCGACGGAGAGCCGCGATCGATCACGCCCCTGTTCAGGCACGGCGCCCGTGCGGGGCCAGGCCTGCGGATGCTCTCGGCCGCCCGGCCACTCGCCGCCACCGCCTGTCCCCAGCCGGCGACGGAGATGCCAGATCGGAAATTACACAAAACCCCCTCAATAATTTACACAAATCCCCTGATTTGGATCGCGATTATTAATCGCGACCCGAATGAGGGGGGTATATGCGAATAGTTGGATCGCGATGAATAACGGCGATCCAAACTTTTGCATTAAGCCCCCTAATAGTTTACAAAATAGCCCCTTTTCCTTCCAATCCGGTCCTTCACGTCGCTCTGCCTCCCATCCCGACGACGGCGACGGCGAGTCGAGCCGAGAAGACTCTCCTCCGGATCTCCGCTCCCCTTGACCCGCCGGATCAGCCTCCTAGTCTTCCTCCCACCGCCGGATCCCGGCCTCGATGTTCCGCGCTCATAGTCATACGTCCACCACGAGGACGCCGTCAGGAAGGCAGTACAGGCAAGCCTCGCCGTCGCTGGCTCGCTGCTCCCGTCAGAGCACGGCGAGCTACCGTCCCTCAGGTTACGGCGCGGCGGCGGCGTGCTTCTCCCATCTCCCGCCTCCAGATGCAACGAAAGCTCCAGCTGACGGTGCAGTGCAATCGCAGGATCCGCTGACGGTGCAGTGCAATCGCAGGTTACGGTACCGTCCCTCAGGTACCCGAATGCTTCCGCTGCGCTCTTACTGACTGAATGAGCACCGTTTCGTCAGGATCCGCTCACGATTGCAACTGGTTTAGATTCAGTCACACTGAAACTACTAGCCATGGGTACCTGGACGCTTCACTGAATGGACATCGTTTATCAGGATCAGATGCGATGAAGCACCTGGAAGCTTTGCTTCTCATTGCAATAAGGAAGAGTTTTGCAGCAGTAATCAGAAGAACGAAGGTGTCGATCGACCTCCTGGCCTGTCATGTCCATTGTATCTCCAAGCTAATATAATCTGCACAAATATGATGATGGAGGGCGACGAAGTTACTTAAAACCAATGGTTTTCACATATAGACATGCACTGGAGCCAACCAAATACAGTTTACGACTAACATTTTTATATTCTAGAGTACAATACAAGCAGCAACTAGAACAATGCGCAGGTGCCATCAGCTGCGCCCCATTGTCATCACTGTCCCGAATTAAACACCATTCTAGTGCCACGTGCTGAAACACAATTCAGTCTGAATGTAGCTATACAGGAATGCAGTACAATACCTGTGAAGTTCTCTTTTCAAAAAACAAAAACCTGTGAAGTTCTCTTTTCAAAAAAAGAAAAAAAACTGTGAAGTTCTCTTTTCAATTTATTGGGCTTGGGCCTATTGCCGAATGTGCTACCCATCAATTTATTGGGCTTGGGCCAGGCCGGCCAACTAGCCCACGTGACCACGTCCACCACCACCCGTCCAACTAACGCTGCTCATCTTCTTCGTTGGTTCCCTTCGGTTGCTCGACGCCCAGATTGCCGGACGCCGCCGGACGTCGCAGCCACCAGAGGTAGGGAGGGGAGGAGGGGTTTCTGCACCACCGTATTGCAGCTGGAGCTCCGCCTCTGCTGGGTAGTGTTCCCGGACGCCTTGGCCGCCGGCGACGGGAGTTTTGCAGAAACATCAATTGCAAATACCCCCCCGATTCGAATCGCCATTAGTAATCGCGATCCGGTTATTTGCAAATAGACTCCGATTATTTACAAATACCCCCTAATTTGGATCGCGATTATGGATCGCGATCCGATTATTTGCAAAGTCCCCCTATGTTTTATAAATACCCCCCTACCTCCGATATCTTCCTGGCTTCCTGGCCGCCGCCACTTCGCCGTCGTGTTCCCGCCTTCCCGGCCGGAATCGCGGAGCTCCTTTAACCTCTAAAGCCATGGCACAATCGCTCGGCTCCGTTCTCCTTCGGCTCCCCCATCTAAGACCGGAGGAGCTCGCTTGGTCGGCTGCCGAGGACCCGAGATGGGCGAGCAGCCGTGGGGTGAGCTCCCGCAGTGCGGCGGAGGCCGGGAATGGCGTACCCCGCCGACGTGGCGCGGCGCACGCTGAGCAGCCTCGACTGGACCGTCAGTGTGGGGAGCACCCGCACACACGTACGTCGTGGCGGAGGTGATGCCCAGGCTCGCCGCCGAGTTCCGCGCCTCCTACGACGGCCGCCTGCACATGTTTGCGCGCAAGCCCGCGCACCGGACTGAATCGGGCGCAGCCCGCTCATGGCCATCGCCGACACCTTCATCCATCTTCAGGGACTGATGGGATACGAAGCGTCGATCGAAGAAGAAGAAGAAAGCAACGATCTCATGCGATGCGGAGCATCAGATGACCGGGGCATCAGATGCAGCCTGATGAATGAATGCGTCGAAAGTGACGGATTTGGCAACATGGAGACCTCCTGTTCAGTCTATTTGCATCTAATTTTGCAGGTACATCAATGTGTGAAATGAACCGAAGAGCGTTTGGTTTCCCTTCCATGGATGCTTCGTTTCTTCGATCTGTGATGTCTGAATGATCGGATTTCCAACTGCTCTGAATGATCAGATTTCCAACTTCTCTGAATGATCAGATTGTGAATCTGAATCCCATCCATCGGTAGAAAGTAGAAACAGTTCACCTAGAAAGAGACCGAACGGAGATCAAAGTAGTACTTTAGGGCGTGCGGTTATTTTTGTGGTGGGAGCAAGCATACCTTAATCACTGATGCTCAACATGTCTTCAACTGTAGAAGCCTTCTCCCATTGCTGCTGGGATCCCAGATTCTAAGTCATTGTGCAGGCTTGTTTGGAAGCTGCAGGGAGACAAGAATTATTAGAAAAGCATCAGCCATAACAAACCAATGTGATTTCATTTGCACAAGAAGCCTTAGATGGATGATTAATGTGGTTTCATTTTGTAGTTTAGTGCGTGATTTCATCTATGTAGTTGTTAAATTATTTTGTTCGGCGTTGCATTCAGTTTATTTAGCTTACCATCATTCTGAATCCGTACTGAGAACCTGAACTTTAGAGTTGACCTGATTCGAACCTGAAGAATAGAACTATTGACAAATAGTTGAGCTACTAGATGAGAAATTTAGTCTATGTGGGATAGAAATTCAGGGATGTTAATTTTACATGATGTGAACATTGAACTCCCAACTTTAGAGCAATGTAATCATCTTGCATTGGCCCCAGTGCGGAACATTAGAGTATGGCAAAGGATAGTCTGGCATTTCTTTTTACAATTCTTATGTGTAGCCAGCAGTTAGGAACTAATATATTTTTTCTGTAGCATTTTTACATTATATAAACCCATAGCTACTTTGGAACCACCAGCTACTAAATTTGTAATCCTAAGGACTTAATTATTCAATTTATTTTCAACAATTTATTATTGGGAACCACTGACTGCTGCAGCTTAGTGCCCGAAATGTCAATTTTGCTGGGAAGAGTTAGATTCATTTTCAGATCGATTCTTTTGATGTTCTTTTTTTCTTAATAGTTAATACCGCTAAACTTTTCTTTTAAAAATTGGGAGGGACTTTGTTTCTCCAAGCAAATAGAGGGGTGACAGACAGATTCAGAGCTTACCTCAATTCAGGACTTAATCCATTGACAATAATTTTCTGTAATGAAATTTCTTGCAGAGTTAGGAACAGATAAGAAATCTTTTTCAGGATTAGGAGGAAAGTTTCATATATCTTTGCATGTATATATGAATTTACATTATCTGTTTTCCAGATATTTTTGCTACATATCAATGACGTTGAGATATGGTATCTGCATGACTACACTAGAAAATGCAAATGGTCATTGTCTGAATCTATGTTGTCGTTATCTGTCTAATCTGCCATGTAGTTTCTTCAAACAAATATGCTTGCCTTGATGTTTCGTTTTATATCTTTTTTTAGATACCTGCTAATGCTTCCTTTCAGCCATTTAATCGAACCTAGCTGAACACAATGACTAAAAATGCCTTATATCTTACTCTTGCAACGTCATCATAGTCCCATTTGGTCGTTTCGGAAAAAAAAAATCATCATTCCATTGGCTGCAAATAAATGGATTTCTTATGGATCAACGGTTGATGCTTATTACCAGGCCTGCCCTGCAACACAACAATCCGAAGGAGGAGAACGATGCGATGCCTTTCGATTAAGATCAGAACACACGCAATTAGCAACTAATAAGATCCAAGAGCTATGAGAACTAACCTGCGAGCTTGAAAAACAATGAAGAGAGACCATTCACCATTCAGCCACACGCAGCACGTAGAAAAAAGCAAAGCTTTGGTGCTTTGGCCTGTTGCCTAATGTGCTGCCCAGCAATCTATTGGGCTTGGGCCAGGCCGGCCAACCACCAGTCCAACTAGACGTCCAGTTTACCCTTTCTCCTCCACCGCCAGCCACCCCTACCCACTCGCCGTCGGATTCCCCCGCCGTCGCCGTCGCCGTCGCCCGCGCCCCGCCGGCTACCCCCCGTTGAAGTCACTGTCACAGCCTCACAGGTACTGCCACCACACCACCACCCCACCTGATCTTGTCTTTTCCGATGCTGCATCATTGCTTTGCGTTTATTTTGGCCCCTTTCTTTTGTCCGATTCCTGGATGCTTCTGGACCATGGGATTGATGCCACTATAGATTCTTGAACACTTCCTGCTAAATCAGGGACAAGATCAAACTGTTGCTTTCGTGCCTTGCTAGATTGCTCCATACTATTTACAAGGTTTCGCCTTTAGCTGCGCCGGGGAGGCAAGAAATGCGCTAGGGTTGCTTAGGGAGGGGGGAGTGCGCCGATGGCCGACGAGCAATCGGCGCCGCCAGTGGTGGTGGCGATGAAAGGCCACCCGGGGTCCGGCAAGTCCACGGCGGCGCGGGCCATCGCCGCCGCGCTCCGCTGCCCACTCCTGGACAAGGACGACGTCAGGGACTGCACGATGGCCCTCGAGGCCGTGGCTGCCTCCGGCGTGCTCAACGAGCTCTCCTACGCCGTGCTGTGGCGCGTGGCCGAGCGGCAGGTCCAGCTCGGCCTATCTGTTGTCATCGACTCCCCATTGTCGCGGCGTGTTCACCTTGACGCCCTGACACGCATACCCGGTGCGCTTGTGGTTATCGTGGAATGCCATCCTAGTGATAAGGAAGAGTGGCGCCGGAGGCTGGAGAAGCGCGGGGCGGCAGTTTCCAACGGTGGTGGCGGTGGTGGATGGCATAAGCCGAAGACATGGGAGGAGCTGGAAAGGCTTGTGGAAGGGTACCAGGGTTGCACAGATTATGAAATTGGGGATGTGCCGAGGATTGTGGTGGATACAACTGATCCGACAATTGATGCGGAGGCCATTGCTGCAAAGGTTATGAGTTTCATTAGGTCTCATCTTGCTTGTAGGCAATAGTTTTGCTGGCTGCTTGATGTTGCCAACCATTGTGTGAGAGACAGGATTTACCTGTTAGCAGAATGTACAGTAACTAGTAAGTTAAGCGCTAGGTAGATTTTCATAGCAAGATGCTGATATGTTGTACTCTAAGAGTGTCCGAAATTTTTCTGGTTTCATTTTTATTGTGCCTGCCCCATCTGCCGTTGTACAGATCACAGGGGTTATTCCCATCTTCATTTAAGGTTGCGACCTAGAGGCTTTGTAAAATGATGCACCTTTGGCTGGGGTTGTTCCTCAAGCTCTTCTCTTCAGTACACCGTTCATCTTCTAATGAATGAAATGTGACCTTTCAGCATCCTTGTTTGGGAAGAAAAGGGACTTAAGCAAAGCTACTGTCATAAATGTATACAATGCTTTTTCTTCTAGTGATTAGTGTGGATTTTGACACGATTTTCTTAGACCGCATTAGTGGATTTTGCGGTTGCTTGATATCTTCCTTCCATTTCATAAATCTTCCGCTGTCTCTTGACCTTTGGTTTTTAAAAGTACTAAATCAGATCCCAGTCAGTTTAATCTTATTCACATGCTTCACAGGCAAATTTGTGACTTCTACTTATGCATTCATAACTTTCCAGTGGCTGCTTGTCTACTTTTTCTTTGTTCTGTCTGATTTCATCACAGCTCAGTTGTTCTGGTTCCAGTTGTAGAACTGAGGTCGCTATGGACCTAATGTGTTGTGGACTCATGGGCCTGATATTCTGATGAAATCTGTTTTTTCTGCAACAGTAGTCTGTTTTGGTGTCAAGATCTATAGACTATAGGAGAGGCATTTCTCCTGGAAATACAGGCCTGACGTGTGTTGTTTACTTCCTTTTATCTAAGTAAGTTTATTATAATAGTCTTTGAATGTTGCTCGGGTCCAAGTCATACTAATCTAAAACAATTATGTTCTTTGCAAAAGTTACCTCAATTAATGGGATTTTAGCAATTCCAGTCTGCCTTAACTTACTGGGATGCCATGCTATTCCATTACTTCAAAGTCTATGTGTCCCGTTTCCTGTTCAGTTTCGTAATACTGTGACATCATGTTGTGAAATAAAAAATCCTTGGTAGTACAGTAAAATATGATTCCTTCCTCATTCTTTGTGCATCTGAGCAAATGGAACATGCTGAGTGGTAGAACTGATTTTTGAAGTAAAACATGTAACCAAATCTGTTGATTCCTGGCAAGTCAATACTATGTTGGGCAATACTTGTATTAATAAGTACATCTTACCTAGTCACCTATATTAGTTGTTTCTGCATGCTTTTCCCTTGTTTCTTCAACTGTACAATATTAATCACATCTGGACACCTTCGTATGCCTGATAAAATCACTCCGCATTGTGTTTTATCAGGTCTTGGGGCCAGATGGCATCTGCTGGTCTAAAACCAGGGGTGCCTGTTATTCTGCGGGAACTAGAACCATCCTCAGAGATGTTCAAGCAAGGAGCATCTCTTCGAGTCACGGGAATGTATGTGTTGAAGCATTCTTTTACTTATGGACAACCTATGCTTCAGCTGTATTAAACCTCTTGCTCTTCTTCAGTCTTCAGTCATATGATGTGGACTCTGCAACTGCTGTTATTCAAGATGGCAGTGTGAGCTTGAAGGTTGACACCCAAAATCTGAGGGACATCAGTTTCCGCACGAATTCAGCATATCAGTTCATTGGCGAACTGCTGATCCATGCAGATAATGAGGTGCATAGCTCTGCTTCCTTGTCAAGCCTCTATCAGCCTGTTTGATAGCACAAATAACAAGGCTACACCAATTCTCTGCAGGCGATTCTACAAGCGCGCATTGGAAGGAATGTCAATGGCCTCGACCTGAACCTTTACCAGCAGGCTCTGCTCATCGGACGGCAACGCGAAGCCAAGCTACGCAACTCCAGAAGAGCATGACCTGTTGCCATGGAACCAGGCACGTGCTCGTCGCCGTTCAATACCTTTGTTTGGCCAAAATGGATCTGCATTTGTACATGAGAACAGAACTGGACCGTCTAGAGAATCTGATGATAACAATTGATCAACTCAGAGGCTCTGCCTATTATTTCAGGGACCTCACATATCTGCTTCTGGCTGTCTGTGGTTTGGCCTTTCTCATGCTGCCTTAGCATGTGTGCATATCTGATTGCCATGATTTTATTGGAGCGTGGACAATTTCAATCTCAGTTATTCTGCTGGAAGCAATTTATGTTGTGCAATAGAAGTTGAATCTTATGCACAGAGCAGACTACCACTAGAAACGGGGACAATAATCAAATGGGCCGCTATATACTGGAAGTTGAATCTCAAATGAAATCAAACTTTTGATAAATTTCATTTCGTCATTGATGCCGAATGGTTCCAAGACAATCTAGCCTCATCATAATTCAATAATGGAACGTCACAAATGGGTAATACGGATGGCGTGCATGAACTATGACGAAAATATTCTTTGTTATATGACATTTTTTTATTTTCGTCATAAATTTGTGGTGCCCGGGCCCCGTCACCCATGATCCGTGACAAACCACAAAATTTCGTCATAGATAGACATTGTTCAGTGACAATTGTAAAACGTCATAGATAAGTGAATTTCTAATAGTGATCAACATTTAAAATCTGTAGCTTACTAAATATGAATAATACATTTCACTTTTATGTTGCCATGGTACATATACAATTACTACATAAACGGCAAAAATTAAATTTCAATATATTTGGCCTTGTGTATATGTAAAATTCACTACCTTGCCATATGGAAATCATGTATCACTAAATTGTTTTGCCATGTGTACATATGCAACCACTACCTCAATTTTTTTATCTGCTCATGTCTGGCCATGGTAAATAGATCGGATATGGTTGAATAGCACACTTTTCACGTTAATATCGGTTAGGATACGGTTGAATAGCACACTTTTCACATTAAAATATTGGTTGCACCATACAACATGATGGGTGGACACGTGGAAAAGGCAGAGTCTAAATCAGTTTCACCATACAACATGATGGGTGGGCACGTGGCGCCACTAGAGAGCTTGGAGCTTGAGAGAGGAGAGATTCGTGGCACTATTAGATATAGTTATCTGCTCAAGTCTGGCCAAGGTAAACGGATTGGATATGGTTGACTAGCACACTTTTCATGTTAATATCGCTTAGAATACGTTCGAATAGCACACTTTTCACATTAATATTGGTCGCACCATACGACGCGATGGGTGGACAAGCTAATTAATTTAATTCTACGTGACAAAAATACTTCAATGTATGATTGTCGTGTAATTCACTTTATTTCTAACAATTTAATCGATAGACCCCTGATGCGTGGGTCATTAGAATTCATCCAAAATGTTACCACTAATTATTTAATTTGTACACATGGCCAAAATGGAAAGATATGATTGTCATGAAGTTCATGAATTAATTTCTGCACATGTGAAAACAAAACATTTCGATGGAGTGGTACAATCATATTCTATATAATATATAGTGCCACGAATTTCTCCTCTCTCAAGCCCCAAGCTCTCTGATGGCGTCACGTGTCCACTCACCATGTTGTATGGTGCAACTGATATAGACCCTGCCTTATATTTCACATGCCTATCCGTTTATTTTGTTTGTCTGAGCGGATCAGAAAGTTGGAATTGGAAATTTTGGTCTGATCTTAGGTATTTTCCCCCAGCAAGGTTAAAGATTTCTGGGTGCTTACTTTTTCTTTTATAAATTAGCTGTATGGTTAAAGTTTGTTCATTCCTCGTTTCAAAAAGAAAAGTCTGTTCATTCCTTTCTTGGTTCTTCTTCATCTTCAGTTCCTTCCAATTCATGCTAGTTCCTTCTCAAACAACATCTATTGTGTTGTATTTCTTAAGATTAATATAGCTAATACCAATGACTTATTGGGTCGTATATGCAGTGGGCATGATTCGTTTGCATTGGGGCCTGAACATATGCCTTTTTTTCTTTTTAATCTAAACACGGCAAGTTCCATACGTTGATGTTAGCATAAGGAACGGCCCTGACGGTGCAAGTTGTTGTGTTCGTGTCAGCCCCGTGTGCATTGTGGACGCGGCTTCCCTGCTCCCCTTCCGTGCTCCTAGGTACCCTACAAGGCATTTCCCGTTTCCAATATCTATAAATTTTGGTTTCTCAATCTAGTTTTTTTTGCAACTTTTTACTTTCCATTCGGGACAACGATGTATGAGAGGTAAAATAGATCGGGATTATCTTAACAACTATATAGACGTAGAAGTGCTTAATTTTTTCCCTTATATTATGGTAATTATTCGAGAAAGAAAACTCACACATGATAATTTTTTCTCTTTATAACTGGAAGTGAAAAAAATAAATTAAACCATATATTTAAATCTTCTACATCTTCAGTTTTTAAAGTCACTTCTTGTCAGAAACTTTGCACTTCAAACGCTCTGTTCGGCAGGCTGGATTTTTTTATTTCGGCTGGTTCAATAGTATTCCGTGATCAAGATTTTCAACTAACATATTTCAAACATTATACTATGATCCAGACCTTCACTTCAAACTTATTATTAGCACGTTATAAACTTTGTGCACCTGATCCAAAATTTTAAAATTCCAAACTTTGCACTCCCTCGTCCAGGAATTTTGTACTAGCACATTACAATTTTGTACTCCTATATACAGAACTTTATAAAGCACACATATATAAATAACTTTGTACATTTCAAAATTTCAAGTAAACATTGTAAAATCTTTGAGATTGAATATGAAAAAATTTTAAACTATATATTCAAATTTTTTAACATATCTAGCTTTTAATATCAAGTCAAAAACTTACATTAAAAAATTAGTAACTTTGCACTTAAATTCAGGTCAAGAACTTTGAGGACGCTAGTTAAAAAGGCAACAGCACCCTCGCCGGCCGATAACCAGCGACATCACTAATCCTATTTTAGGCGGAGGGGAGAAGATTGGAGAGAGAATTCGAGGGGATGGGACTCATGGGAGAGAGAGAGGCGAGCTGCATGTTTGAGAATGAGGGGATAAGACCGTCCAACCAGGTCACGTGTCAGTTCCGTGCCACGTGTCCGTTCGCTGCAACCATCCTCCTCCGGTGGACCGGTGCCCATCGTCAAGCTGACGCAGACCACGCAAGGACGGGGTATTTAATTATTCGAAAATCATTTTTATTTTAACTTCTATATATTTGTCACTTATCTTTACACGAAGCTAATTATTTACTAATTTTGCTGATGTGCACGCGAAAAGACTTTCGTACTCCTGCCTTATCACGGTATATGTTGCTCCCTCTCCTCGCATCTCTATGACTCGTGGGACCCGGTCATCTTCTTCCACCTTCATCTTCTCCTTCCTCTCACCTGCCTGACCTCCTCACCTCCTTCCTCCCATTCCCTCCGACCACCCCTTCTCTGTGCCCGCCCACCTGCTCTGCTCGTGGACAGGCCGCACGTGCTCACCCCCGCAGCCGCCTTGGAGATGATGGCTATCCTTGCCGAGATCGAGCGCAGCCTCGTGGGATCCGGCACGACGGAGCTCTGCCTCGGTGGCGCCGCCGCTGAGCTTTGCAGCCATCGCGGGCGCGCCGCGTTGGCCGGAGCTCGGCCGCTGCTTCGCCGCGCGCGGGACGGAGCTCGGCGCCGTCGCATCCGCCGCGCCGGGAGACGCTGTTGCTGCGGCTTCCTCTGCTGCGTCGTCGCCACCGCGGTCGTGCTGGCCATCCTCGCGGCCGCGTCACGAGACAGTGATCATTGATGAGGCCGTAGATGCTCCCGAGATTGGCCAGACCATCAACCATTAACTGCATCGCTTTGGACGCAAGCAGCAGCAAGCAAAAATGCAGAAAACACCCAAATCCAAGCGATTTTTTTTGAAAGTTAAAGCGGGAGCACTGCTATATCGTAGGAGCACTGCTATATCGTATAAGAAGAGGCAGCAAGCGGTGCGGTTTAATACATTGGTAATATTACATAAAATAATAATAATAACTCAGGGCGCTGAGGCCCTCCTACTAACACATAAATCCAAGCGATTTCACCTGGCATCAAATCGATTAAAGATTCAGTCTTAGGCCACGGGCGGCTGGAGGAGGATGAGGGTGCCGTGGTGAATCGGAGCCACTCCCGATCGAGGGGGCAGGTTGGGTGCGGTTCCGCACGGTGGCCACGGCGCCGTGTCCGGCGAGGTGCAGCTGGCCAGCGCCACCGTGTCCGGGATGCGGGACGCGCAGCGGGAGGGGCCGTGCCGCTGGTGTTCCGCGCCGACGTGCCCGCGCGCGTCGAGCTCGGCAGCCTCAGGCTGTGGAAGGTCACCGCCAGGGTGCGCTGCGACCTGGTCGTTGACAGGTGAGAGGAAGGAGAAGATGGAGGTTGAAGAAGATGACCGTGATAAGGCAGGGGCACAAAAGTCTTTTCGCGTGCCTACTCCACCCTGGATCGCTGACTTGGCGTGCCACGTCACCAAAATTGGCAAATAATTAGCTTCACACGCAAAAATAAGTGTCAAATATGTAGAAGTCAAAATAAAGAATGGGTTTCGAAGTAGTGCCACCCGTAACGATGGATTACGGACGGAGGACGCAGACTCCTGTGCCCGTCTTGCCGAGTTCAACCTGTCACCCCCGTGCCGTGTCCTCGGCTCCCCGCGGCCCACCAGTCGCTCGACGGAATGCCTCAGACGAGCGGGGGCAAGAGAGCGGCCGTCTCCGGCGGCGGCCCGGACGACGGCGACCGGATCAGCGCGCTGCCCGACGGCGTCCTCCACCACATCCTCGGCTTCCTGCCGGCGCACGAGGCGGTGCGCACCAGCGTGCTGGCCCCGCGCTGGCGCCGGCTCTGGCGGTGCGCGCGCCGCCTGCGCGTCACCAACCTCTGGCGCGACGGGGACTCGTCCCAGGACGGCGACGACATGAGGAGCTTCGTCAACCCGCTGCTGCTGCTCCGCGACCACGAGTCCACCCTGGACGAGGTCAGGTTCGAGTTCGGCCCACACTCTGCTCACCAGATAGACATCTGGATCCAGCACGTGCTGCTGTTCCGAGCCCGGCTGCTCGCCGTGTGCCTCGGCCTGTGCGACGCCACACTGAGCGGCCCTCCTCTAGTCTCCCGGCATCTCACAGGCTGGAGCTTGGTACGCTTCGACTGGACCGCGACATGCTTGATTTCGCAAGCTGTCCAGCGCTGGAGGTTCTGGAGGTGCGGGGATGCGTTATTCACTCAGAGAGGATTTCGTCCCAGTCTCTGAAGCACCTGCGCATAGTGGACAGCACTTTCACCTGCAACACCCGGGCTCGAATCTCTGTTCCTGCTGTCGTTTGGCTGCTGCTCGATGGATTTAAGGGCAAATTACCTCTGCTTGAGGCCATGCCATCGTTACAAACGGCACTCGTCAAGCCTGTCTTCTGTGCTCGAGGTGTTTTCCAGGAAGCTTGTGGCAATTGCGCGGTTTGTCGTGGTGATGATGATCTTGACGCTTGCTGTGTGTTTCTTAGGGGTCTGATCTGGAATTAACAGCCCACCCTACACTGGTACAGACACTTACATCCTGATTCTTGATGTGCAATTGTAGTGTGACACTGCTTAATTGCACATCTTTCCCAGGATCTGCTGTATTTACCTATTTTTCTAATTAAGTTTTCATAAATATTGTGAGTTCATAGAATTTGTGATATTCTTGCATCAAATGTTTTTACAATTGCACTACACTTAGCATCTGTGTACTCCATGTGACTTCTCTGATGCAATCCATTTCTCATCCATCATGCTTTACTGCTTTGCACCTTGGTCAGGTTACTTTCAGAGAGAATTTGAGATGGTGTCCTACGTTTAGTAATTTAAATAAGCTGCTGCTTAACGAATCATATGCGGCTATTGACATGCACTCAGTTGTACTCATTCTTAGAAACTCACCGGTTCTCGAGAATCTTACTCTGCAACTACGTGAGGTATATGCTTTTCTTTTTTTTTTTGTTTTAAAGTGCTAAACTACTCTATGTTCTTCTGCATAATTGATTTATATTGGTCAAATGTTTGTGTTTGATACAGTGTACTAAACAACAACTAGGAGTGGACATATATTACAATCCAATGGAGAAATTCGATGGTATATCAGAGCACCTTAAGGTAGTTAAAGTAAATTGTGAAGAGGTTGATAAGAGGGTTTTTAATATTCTGAAGTTTCTGAGTAAATTGGACATCGGAGTTACTCTCAAAAGGACAAGGGATAGACGCAAAAGTGTAAGTAACTAGTGGCACTGAATGTTTTCTATAATTTTGAAAGCTTGAATTTAATTTATATGTTAAAACAGAAGAATCAATGCATACAACAAATAAGCTCCCCTAATTAACTGGAAAAACAGTGATGTTTGGAAATATTGGCACTTCATCAGGTGAGCCTGATGTAATTGAAAATGTTCTATTCTTGAGACAATACTTTTGCGATAACTTGTGCTACAATCTGCCGTTTGCCATTTTACCAGAAGACAGTTAACAGTTAGTTGTTCAGAATTTTGAGAGTTGGAGTGGTTTGAATACCTATTTAGCATTGAATTTAAATCCTCATTGGATAAGGTGCACTATATCCCACTGTTGACCAAACAACAGATGGCCAAACAATACCTCAATCAGTTGTCCCATTGAATAATACCTCATATATTTATAGCTAGTTAAGTTACCATGACATGTGTACCTTATCTAGATTCTTCATTCCTCTTGTTCTTTATATGTACTGTATTTGTATAGGAGTGCCATCTATAACAGTTTTTTTTTTTTGGCTCTCTTCTAGTTTACCTCTGCTCCAAAACATTAGCCAGATATGGTCGCCAGAAAACTACTAGTCAAACAATGAATAATGGATGTGCTGGCTACATCATATTACTAGAATATATCCTGAGCTTTGAACAGTTAATTTAAATATGAAGCTTCACATCACGCTCACTGAAATAGTCCCTTACTATATACCGGGTTTCATTGTTAATTAACTAAACAAGTTATTTCTTTAGGTGCCGTCCCTTTGAACTTACTGACTGGCTTTGTCCATATGTTGTTTCAGGTTTCAATCAGGAGTTACTACGAGCATAGGTTTAGGACTGCTTACGGTCTTCTGCCTTCAGTTGATCCAGGGATGCAAGGCTGAAGTCTGCTGCTTTCATTTCCATGTGAATCTCTTACTACTCTGTACAGAAGGAACGGTGTAGAATTGGCAGTGTGGCTTGTTTATGGTTTGTCATGACACGCTACTTCTGTAGTTCTGTTATGTTTGTCTGTTCACCTTACTAAGCTGACTACTCGTTGTCAATATGCAGGGAGGAGTTTTAACCTTTTTGGCGTCATTAAGAGTGGCACCTGTCCAAATGCCTTCCTCCCTAGTGACTTGGAAGATTTGCTACCTTGGGCCCACGAAGACATGGCATCCATCGTGGCTGCAAAATGCCCGGTGCTGAATGGTGGGCCCAAGATGGCAGATCTTCTAAGTCATTGGGAAGGGAGGCATTTGAGCAAGCGCCACTATTAACGATGGCAAATATATAGCTTGCTAAGAGTTGTGCTGGACCAATAATGCCTTTAGTTACTTTCTCCATTCTATTGATGATGTTGTGTATCAAGTAATTCTAGCGAAGGTTGGTTGGATGTCTCCTAGGTAGAAGATCGTGGGAGAAAAGAACAAAATGGATCCTTGGCCCTGATCAGACACCAATAAATCGGGTTCCACAAGGCATAGGCCGATTAAATTTTCTCAATGATTTACAAGGATTCCCAGTTGGTGGTGGCTGTGATAACAGTAGAGTGCAAGATGGGTGGAAGCTAGAAGAATTGGGTCCCCTTTGGCAGCTGAGGAAGCTTGTATTGATTAACTTGGAAAGAGCAGCTCCTTGCAGCAGTATAGATTCATTGCTAACAGAGAAAAAGTATCTCAAAACATTATATCTAAATTGCACTGAACGTACAAATGAGCCATATTCTGACAAGGATGTAGTCAATATAGAGAGGACCTTTGAGCAGCTTGTCCCTCCACAGAACACGGAAGGTATAACCATTGAACATTTCTTTGGTCGGAGGTTTCGTACCTGGCTAGATAATGCTACCAATTTCCAATTTTCCGTCATTGAAGTACCTGAAACTCATGTATTGTAAATCATGTGTGCATCTTCCTGCAAAGCAAAAAGGGCAAGCCCCACCTCGAAGGATGCAGCTGCTGCCATGTTTGAAGAAGTTGCAGCTTGATCACTGCCCCATGCTGAGAGCTCTCCCACGGCAGCTTGGACAGGAAGCCACCGGCTTGAAGGAACTACAATTAAGAGAAGTGGACATCATTAAAGTGGTAGAGAATTTCCCGTTCATCTCAGAGGTCCTCGTAGTTGCGGGATGTGCAGGCCTAAAGAGGGTCTCAATGCAAATATCCCCCAACTGACAAGGCTGCGTGTAGAGCTTTGTCGAAAATTGAGGTGTGTTGAGAGGTTGGACAGCGCACCAGCTATTTCTGTTCTGACAGAGGATATGCAAGACGCATCGCCAGCTGCACGGAGAAGAAACAGCTGGTGCAACTTTTTGTGAACTTGTAATGTGAAAAACAGCATCAACTGTTGCTATGTTGTGCATATGAAAAGTGAAATCTTTTTTTAATAATTAGTACTTATGTTTCTGTAACATAACAAGTTCTGTTACTTGTTCATCCCCTGCTTGCTCCAGCGATGCATCGTCTAGCAGCCAACCAAGTGCTACTGCGAGATTGGAACCTGAATGTTTCTGTGTCATCAGGCAGCTTGCCCATTCTACAGAAGTACAGATCAATCTCTGAATATTTCTTCTGTTTCTGTAGAGCTTCTCGTACTTCTCTGTTTCTGCAGAGCAAAAGTTCCTCAAGTAACAGAAACCAGATGCTATCTTCAGGGGGCACGGTGCTAGCTTCACGCACGACGCACTGATGACGACAGGTTTTGGTTGTTCCTGTGCCCCTGACGGATGATCATATATCGGATACATACGAGAATCCTCTATTTTTGAATGCTTCTGCTTTGAATGCTTCTGCGGTGGAAAACACTAGAGATTCTCAGGTGACGTTCTATTGTTCTTGGCAATTCCGATGGATCTGCCAGTCTTCTTGTTATATACGCTCCCTCTCTTGGACATGTGTTTGCCAGACTGCTTCTGCAACCTCGATCGTCCACCAATCTGCTCGCTCAAACTTCTTCAACGTATATATACCAACAACCACCAGAAAAATACGTAAGCAATGGCGTCGTCACGGAAGAATCTTTGTGCCGTCCTCCTGCTCGTCATCATTGCCGCTAGCGGTAATGTAGCGTACGCGTGCACGCGCATGAACTACATGCATGTTGCAAGCCGCGATGTCATTTGGCTAATCTACTATTATCTAAAAGTCTCATTTGAGACGCTTTCGATGTCGATGTAGGGTGGTAACGGATCATGGTCCTGATACTTCCTTCATAATTTAACTTGATTTTTATAATTTAATCTATTTTTAGATCAAAATTGAACTGATCCTTAGATTATGTAAATTTAAGGGCCTTTACCACCTCTATTTTAGTGACATTCTCGTATAATAATACGTGCGTATGTGAACGTCTATATTTATATTGTTGTTTTGAAGAAAAAATATTGGTTCATGCCTGGATCCGTCGGTGTCCGTTGCGGATTATCCTTGCGATGGACACCTGAGCGGCAATTACAAAGGGGCGTGCTGGTCATTCTTCGACGATGACGCTTGCGAAAGTGTCTGCATAGACGAAAGCAGTGACATCATTGATGACTTCTGTGCCTTTTTCCAGTGCTGGTGCCAGACCAGATGCACGTCCGAGACTGTTGTTGCTGCTGCTGCTAGCGCTCCGATCCGGCAGTGATACAAAGATCCCTGCCTAAACAATGACCCAATAATCATTCCTGACCCTCATGTAATAATACTATATAACTTTGTATGTGTTGTGATAAATAAATAAATTTTGATTTTCTCGTGTATATGCCAGCAGCAGTAAAAGCCTATTCCTGCAACCAAACGTTTGGAACCATAAATAAATAAATAAAATAATGGCACCTATACCCATGATTTGAGCCATGCATGGACGTGACACAAAATTTGACAGCATAACTGTAAAACTGTTTTAGTATGTCACTGTTGCCAACCCGTGCTTCTGCATGGGCTAGTTTGCAGAATTTTCTTCAAACAACTATATATATATATATGCCCTGTACAATTTCGTTTGAACTTTGTGCGTGCTCCAATGCTAGGAGGCGAACCAATTGTACTACAGAGATTTGTATATGGGACTCACTCAAGTCTCTAGGAGGTGAACCTATAGATGTGGTCAGGCCAAGCAGACAGCGCAATGAGTAGTACCACCTGATACTAATGCCAAAACTAGCATTAAGTACTATAGTTGGTGTTATTTCCGGGAAGTGATGTTATATTATGACCAGTACAAAGGGATCCTTCACGTGTGAATTCAAAAGGAGAGCATCTCTTATCTACCACAAATTTGTTGTGCGGTGGGATGGTAAGAAATTTACACGCGAGACGTGAGGTCCTTGATTTCAATCCTACGCACTGCAGACGCTTGAAATATCTTGTGTAGGCCTCCCCCATATTCAAAGTATTTTTTTGAAGTTTTTTATTTTGCCTCTTTCGTACTTAGTTGGTGTTACTAGCCGGTATTAGAGGCTGATGACTTTAATCTCGGTTTTGCGGTACCAACTGAAATTATGTACTAAAGTGGTTCTCAACTAGCACTAATGTGTTTTGTTCCGGTAGTTCATGCTACTACGTCCAGCCAGTACGAAGACCTTGTAAGCATCATTTGTCGATTTGGTGCATTGTCTATGGTTAAGTTTACTAAGGGCCTAATTGTTTACATAGTAGATTGTATAATCCAGCTTACATAATCTGAAGTGGTCAACAAGCACATCCAACTTACTCTCTCCTATATTATATACTTGCTCCGATCTGAAGTAGCCAAAGGGGGCCATAGTATCTGCCTATCTGGTTCACTTTAGGGCCCTCAAAATCACAGTGACGCCCGTACTGACGGAGGATCAAAGATTCATAGGATCGGAGAATCCCCCTGGCGACGGAGGATCATATACTTATTTATAGAATAGGAGAATCACAACTGTTTTTTGTTGTTGCTCTCCTATATTCTTGAAATGCAGGACTGCGCCAGTCTGGTAGTGATATTTTTTTGTGAAGTATATATATGATTTTCTCCATATATACTTCTCCGAACTCTGCTCGCTCATTCATCTTCAAGGTGCCAACTTCCACCAAGAAACAAACAATGGCGCCTGCTTCACCAAAGAATCTCTCCGTCGCCACCGCCGCCGTCCTGCTCCAAATACTCATCATCCTAGCCACCGGCGGTACGTTCTTTTGATTAATCTTTTGGCTTTTATGCATGGCGAAAAGGAGCTTTGGAATGGTCTTAACTGAATATTCGGACAAAAAAAAGGAAAAAATTCCATTGAAACAATTATAAATTTGATTGAGTTTCCGACCAACCAAGTTCCCGTTATTTCAACTACACCAAACGATCTTTCGAATTGGTCAAACGATATTTGCATATATATATATATATATATATATATATATATATATATATATATATATATGTTCATGCCCGTATTAATTCCTGCAGTGCCGGCGTCCGTTGCGGAACAAACGTGCAGGCACCTGAGCGGCAGTTATAAAGGGATCTGCGCTTTCAACCCCAGCTGCTACTTCGTGTGCATAGACGAGAGCAAGGGAAACATAGACGGGGCATGTGACACCTTTCGATGCTGGTGCTATACCAAATGCCCCTCTGAGATTGTCGCTGCTGCTAGCGCTCCCATGATCCAGCCGTAATACACTGATCCCTGCCGAGCTTTCCTTAAAAAGAGTTGATCCCTTCCGGTCCTCATGTAATAGTATGCTACTAATGTTTGCCCAGTGCGTGCTAGGCTTATCTGTGTTGCGATCGACAAAATAAAAGTGTTGGACTCGTGGATCAAAATAAATTTGTATTTTTATCTTGAGCACGTACTATTTAACTCCACATGTGTTGGTTCTCAACATAGCCGGTCCCAAACCCGGATAAAGGAGGAGGGTTGTGTTAGGTTTGGCGAACCAGCGTAAAAAACAACAGCCACTCTAATGGATATGAAACCCATAAGAAACTCATTGGGGCGTAACCCTCTTAGCGACGCGCTACATCAGAACCCGGGTGTGGTGTTAAATGGGTAAGGGCCGGGTCGCCATCCCCCCAAGGGCGCGTCGTATCGTGACCTAGGTACGATGAAAAGTGAGCAAAGGTCGGGTCGTCACAGCCTGAGTGGCGCGCTACATCTGCGCCCGGGTGTAGTGGAAAATGAGCAAGGGTCTTCGCACTTCCCTCGACGGGTGCGAAGGGTAAGGAAGTGAGCCGAGCCAACTAGGATTCGCATAGGTAGCTGGAACGTAGGATCCCTAACAGGTAAGTTGCGGGAGCTAGTTGATGCAGCAATTAGGAGGCGTGTACATATTCTATGCTTTCAGGAGACTAAATGGAAGGGTCAAAAGGCGAAGAAGGTTGAGAATACTAGCTTCAAGCTTTGGTACACGGGGGCAACACCGGGTAGGAATGGTGTAGGTATCTTGATCGATAGGAGCCTTAAGGATGGAGTCGTAGAGGTTAGGAGGCGAGACGACCGGATTATCCTGGTCCGGATGGTAGTTGGAGATTCAGCCCTGAATGAGATCGTGGCAGCTGTCAGCCCCGACGGGACGGAAGCCACAGCCATCATCACGCACGCCCGCCGTAACCGGCTCCCGAGGAGGACAGCGATCAGATCGTGCAGGCCGCCCGGCGAAGCAAGAAGACCAAAGATAACCGCGACGCCCGGGAAGGACAAAATCTCCTCCTTGGACTCCGCACTCTCCCTCTCCCTCTCCGTTTTCTCTCTGTGTGTCCCTATCTCACATGTGCCCGGTCGACTCCTTGGAACTATAAAGGGAAGGCCAGGGCCCAAGAGACGGGGGGAGAATTTTTAGACAGACACACTTCCTCACATAGGCTTCTTCTTCCCAGCGAAGGAGAACACGCCTGCGCCATTAGAGCCCCTGTGCACACCTTAGAGACTTGGGACCGGTTCCCTCTCTCGCCCTTCTGTAACCCCTACTACAGAACCCGCGTGGGTAACACGAGCAGCTCCCCATACTGGACGTAGGGCTTCTTCGCGCCCGAACCAGTCTAAATCCCGTGTCACCTGCGCAACCATCTGAGGCCGTACGCGCATAAAAGAAATTTACTAGTCTAAGTCTTGATCACCAATCTTGACAACGACAGTTGGCGCGCCAGGTAGGGGACCTTTGCGCGTACACCACCGGCTTCAGATGGCCAGCCACGACGTCAGTTTCGCCCCGGGCTCCCTGGTCCGCTTTGGGAGCCTGGACTTCCTCGCCACCGGAGAGGGGATCGACCTGATCCCTCTCCTCGCTTCACCCACTCGCTTCATCACCTTTGGCTCCGCCGCCAGGGTGGTGGCGGGTGGCCGGACGCGCGCCGGAGGGCCTCCTTCGGCGGAACGGCTTTTCGGGCTGCACAGCGCCGTGACTACCTGCGGTCATGCCCTGGCGCGACCCACGGACGCACCGCCTGCGAGCAACGAGCTCGCGGGCGCGGCGAGGACGATCTCCGATGCGGGCTCCAGCAGCAGGAGTCACCACCCCTCGCGTGAGTGCTTCATGGCCGACGCGCACTCCGAGGGGTCCAACGGCGATGGCGCCGGGAGGAGGCAACGAACTCCCCCACCACGCGCCGCGGCCACGACGGGAGCCCTTGCCCGGGCCCCGGAGCGGCCACGATAGCCGGAGGCGCGCGCGGCACCCCACCAGGAGGGCGAGCGCCCCCGCAACGAGGGCGGGGCGCGACAGCGAGCGTGCGACGTCCAGCAGCGCATCTGCGCTGACGAGGATCGCCCCCAGCTCTTCTCCCGCGCCAGCCAAAACATCGCTGCAGCGGCGGCCCTGCTTCGACGACTCCCGGAGCCGGAGACACCCGAGGAGCGTCAGGCGCATCGAGAGGTACGCGACCTGCTCGAGTGTGCCGCTGTTCAGCAGGCGGAGAGCTCCGCGTCCCGGCGACGCGGGCAAAACGCCAGCAGGGTGGCCCCCACCACGCCGTCCGAAAGGCGGGGCTCCATCCATCCACCGGCGTGTCGGTCCCATCCGCGACGCCCGTGACACCCTGGACGCGCGGAGGCGCTCCCGTGCGGATAGGGAGTGGACCGCGGCTACCACATCCACCGTGGCGGCCGCTACGATAGCGAGGAAGACCGTAGCCCCAGCCCCGACCCGGCGGGGCCCCGGGCCTTCTCCGCGCGCATCCTGAGCGCACCATTTCCGCCGCGCTTCAGGCAACCAAACAACGTGGCCAAATACTCCGGGGAAACGAACCCCGGGCTATGGCTCAGCGACTACCGGCTTGCATGTCAGGCCGGTGGGGCGGACGATGACCTGTTCATCATTCGCAACCTCCCACTCTTTCTAGCCGACAGTTGGAACGACTTGAGGGAGATTTTCGTAGGAAACTTCCAGGGCACGTACATGCACCCTGGCAATTCTTGGGATCTTCGGAGCTGTCGTCAGGAGTCGGGTGAATCCCTCCGAGATTACATCCGACGCTTCTCCAGGAAGCGCACCGAGCTCTCCAATGTTGCAGACACCGACATCATAGGGGCGTTCCTGGCGGGAACTTCCTGCCGACCCCTCGTCCACGAGCTCGGGCGCCGAGGCCCGCGGACCACGGAGGACCTCCTCAACATCGCCACCAGCTTCGCCTCAGGCGAGGAAGCCGTTGGAGCAATTTTCGACCGCTCCAAGGGCGAGGCGAAGCGAAAGGAGGACGCCGACGAGGGTACCTCCAACCGTCCGCAGAAGAAGAAGAACAAGCAGCGGCGCGAGGCACCCCTCGTGGCGGCTGCTGAACGCAAGCGGGGTCAGCCGCCCCCGGAGGGCACCCCCGGCTTCTTCGACAAGTTGCTCGAGGGACCGTGCCCGAACCACGAGTTCCCCGCGAAGCACGCCAACAAAGACTGCAACCTCATGAAAAGGTACTTTGCAGGCAACCCGATGAAGGGCGACCGTAGGCGGAAACCTGACAAGGAAAGGAAGGACGACGGAGGGAAAGAAGACGGTTTCCCCCAGGTGGACGGCTGCTTCATGATCTTCGGCGGCTCGGCAGCCTATGATTCCAGACGCCGCCGGAAGCTGGAGTGCCGCGAGGTCTACACGACCGAGCCTGCGACGCCGACTTTCCTCGACTGGTTGGGATCCGCCATCACGTTCGATCGATCCGACCACCCGGGGCGTGTTCTGCAGCCAGGGCGCTACCCCCTCGTCGTGGACCCAATCATCGGCATGATGCGCCTCACCAAAGTGCTTATGGACGGAGGCAGTGGCCTCAACATCCTCTACGCCAAAACCCTCGACGCCATGGGGATCGACCGTGCCCGCCTCCGCCCCAGCAAGGCGCCTTTCCACGGCATCGTGCCGGGGAAACAGGCAATGCCTCTCGGGCAGATCGACCTGCCCGTTACCTTCGGGACTCCGTCCAACTACAGGAAGGAGATCCTCACCTTTGAGGTGGTGGGCTTCCGTGGGACCTACCACGCCATCCTGGGGCGGCCGAGCTACGCAAAGTTCATGGCCATCCCCAACTACACCTACCTCAAGCTCAAGCTGCCGGGGCCCAACGGGGTCATTACCGTCGGCGCATCCTTCCAGAAGGCGTACGAGTGTGATGTTGAGTGCTGCGAGTACGCCGCGGCCATCAACGTTGTGGAGGAGCCGGCGGCCCAGCTCGCGGAGGGCGCCGAGGGTTAGCCCGACTCCCAGCGATCGCCCACCTCCTTCGAGACCACCGAAGGCGTCAAGGAGGTCCCTCTCAACCCTAGCGGTTCCGACGGCCAGACCGTCCGAATCAGCGCTAACCTATCTCCCAAATAGGAAAGCGCGCTCGTCAACTTCCTCCGCGCGAACATCGATGTCTTCGCGTGGAAACCCTCGAACATGCCTGGGATTCCGAGGGAAGTCGCCGAGCACTCCTTGAACATCCAGGCCGGCTCCAAGCCAGTGAAGCAAGGTTTGCACCGCTTCGACGAGGAGAGGCGCAAGGCCATAGGCGAGGAGCTCCAGAAGCTTTTGGCGGCCGGGTTCATCAAGGAAGTGTACCACCTCGAGTGGTTGGCTAATCCTGTTCTTGTACGAAAAAAGAATGAGAAATGGCGAATGTGCGTTGACTACACCGGTCTCAACAAGGCGTGTCCAAAGGATCCATTTCCTTTGCCGCGCATTGACCAGATAGTCGACTCGACCGCCGGGTGCGAGACCCTCAGCTTCCTCGACGCGTATTCCGGCTATCATCAAATCGCGATGAAAGAGTCCGACCAGCTCGCGACCTCTTTCATCACCCCATTCGGCCCCTATTGCTACGTCAAGATGCCGTTCAGCCTCAAAAACGCGGGGGCTACATTCCAGCGATGTATGCTCAAGTGTTTTGGGGATCTCATCGGGCGAACCGTTGAGGCTTATGTCGATGACATCGTGGTCAAGTCCAAGAAGGATGACCAGCTCATCCCCGACCTCAAACTCGCCTTCGAGAGGCTGAGAGACAAGCGCATCAAGCTCAACCCTGAGAAATGCGTTTTTGGGGTTCCAAGGGGAATGCTGCTAGGTTTCATCGTCTCCGTGCGCGGCATCGAAGCCAACCCAGAGAAGATAGCGGCCATCAACAACATGGGTCCAATCCGAAACATAAAGGGGGTTCAACGTATCACGGGATGCCTGGCGGCCCTGAGTCGCTTCATCTCGCGCCTCGGCGAGCGAGGGCTCCCCCTTTATCGGCTCCTGAAGAAGACCGACCGTTTCGAGTGGACCGCTGAGGGCCAGGAGGCACTTGACCGGCTCAAGGAACTCCTGGCAAATGCTCCGATCCTGGTGCCACCTGCCGACGGGGAACCTCTCCTGCTCTACATCGCGGCAACCACCCAGGTGGTCAGCGCAGCACTAGTGGTAGAGCGAGAGGAGGAGGGACACACCCTCAAGGTACAACGCCCAGTCTACTTCATCAGCGAGGTCTTGTCCGAGTCCAAGACGCGATATCCGCAGATCCAGAAGCTCATCTACGCCGTCCTCATCACGAAGAGGAAGCTGCGCCATTACTTCACCTCGCACCCGGTGACAGTCGTCTCATCCTTTCCCCTCGGAGAGGTTGTCCGGAACCAGGATGCCACGGGCCGGGTCGCGAAGTGGGCGCTCGAGCTCATGGACCAGGGCATCACCTATGCCCCCCGCACCGCCATCAAGTCTCAGGTGCTTGCTGATTTCGTGGCAGAGTGGACGGAGATACAGACGCCATCAGCACCGGAGAAACAGGAGTACTGGACAATGCACTTTGACGGGTCGCTGATGAAGGCTCGTGCCGGAGCAGGCCTAGTCTTCATCTCTCCTCTCGGCGTCCGCATGAGGTACATGATCCGCCTCCATTTCCCCGCGTCTAATAACGTCGCTGAGTATGAGGCTCTCCTCAACGGGCTCCGCATCGCCATCGAGCTGGGCATCCGACGGCTGGACGTCCGAGGCGACTCCCAGCTAGTCGTTGAGCAAGTCATGAAGGAATGGAGCTGCCACGACCCCAAGATGGCAGCCTACTGCAACGAGGTCCGCAAGCTTGAGCACAAGTTCGACGGGCTAGAGCTCAACCACATCGCAAGGCGTTTTAACGAGGTAGCCGACGAACTGGCAAAGGCAGCATCCGGCCGAAAGCCCGTTCCCGATGGCGTCTTCATCAGCGATCAGTTCGGGCCCTCGGTCCGTTGTCAGGAACCGGGAAAGGTCGGCGACGCGTCACCTGTCCTGGGCCCGGGCGCCGACCCAGACGTAGCTCGTGCTCCGTCCGACCCCGAGGTCATGGAGGTGGACACAGATCCAGCCACGGGGCCCGACCCCCCGCCCGACTGGAGAACTCCGTACCTGGACTACCTCGTCCGTGAGACTCTCCCGAAGGACAAGACGGAGGCACGAAGGATCGCGTGCCGCGCCAAGACATTTGTCGTCATCGACCAGGAGCTCTACAAGAGAAGCCACACCGGCATCCTCCAGCGATGCATCCCGATCGAGCAAGGAAAGGCATTAATTCACGACATCCACGCAGGGGCCTGCGGCCACCACGCCGTGCCAAGAACCCTCGTCGGGAACGCTTTCCGTCAGGGTTTCTACTGGCCAACGGTGGTCGCCGACGCCACCCATGTGGTCCGCACCTGCGAAGGGTGCCAATTTTTCGCGCGCTAAACTCACATGCCCGCACAAGCGCTCCAGACTATCCCCATCACATGGCCCTTTGCGGTCTGGGGACTGGACCTCGTCGGGCCCTTCAAGAAAGCGCCCGGGGGCTTCACCCACTTACTTGTCGCCATCGACAAGTTCTCTAAGTGGATCGAGGCACGACCCATCGCGCAGATCACATCTGAGCAGGCGGCGCGATTCTTCACCGACATCATTCATCGCTTTGGGGTCCCCAACTCCATCATCACGGATAACGGCACGCAATTTACCGGGAAGAAGTTCCTCCGGTTCTGTGACGACCACCACATCCGAGTGGACTGGTCGGCCGTGGCGCACCCCCGCACGAATGGGCAGGTTGAACGAGCCAACGACATGATACTCCAGGGTCTCAAGCCACGGATCTTCGACCGCCTCAAGAGGTTTGGCGGCCGGTGGGTTGCGGAGCTCCCCGTGGTCCTATGGAGTTTGAGGACGACCCCCAGCAGGGCAACTGGCTTCACCCCGTTCTTCATGGTCTATGGGTCCGAGGCAATCCTCCCCACGGACCTAGAGTACGGATCGCCGAGGGTCAGGGCGTATGACGAGCAGGGAAACCAGGCGTCGCTCGAGGACGCACAAGACCAACTCGATGAAGCACGCGATGTGGCCCTGTTACACTCAGCCAAGTACCAGCAGGCCCTACGACGACACCACAGTCGCAAGGTGCAAGGCCGAGCCTTCAACATCGGGGACCTAGTGCTCCGCCTCGTCCAGGACAACAGGGGTCGGCACAAGCTGACCCCTCTTTGGGAAGGTCCTTTTGTCATCGCCCAAGTACTGCGTCCAGGTACATACAAGCTGGCGACCCCCGACGGGCAGATCTTCAGCAACGCTTGGAACATAGAACAGCTAAGACGCTTCTACCCTTAAATTCTGTTTCCAAGTTTAAACACACGCATCCTTGCAATTTTCTAGTCCACGGAGAAAAGCAGTTTTGAGTCGACCTTTCTTGAGTCTTGTTACGGGCTCAGGGATATCCGACCCTGACCCTGCCTCAGGGTCGCATATCCCTCGGGGGCTATCAGGGGCTCTGGCCCAAGTCACCCGAGGTCCTCCCAAAACAACTTTTCTCCGAGCCGCCCCCCCCCCTTCCTAGTCGTTTGGGCATGAAAAGGGGAGAGTGTGCAAACGATGCCCAGGCAAGACTGATTGGACTGCGAGAAAGCCCACGCCCCAGCGGCTACGGTACTATCGCCCATCAGCGCTTACTGACGCATCCGACCCGTATTCTAACCTTTCCAGACCCAAAAGGACGAGGAAGGGGATCGGAACCGAACATTGATAAATTGCAAAAACGGCCCTCGCGGCCATTACAAAAGCGAGTCCAAAAAACACTAACACATTTACATGGCCGGGTATCTGAACCCGACCCAGCTGGACCGTTCAGGGCTCCTCCGGTGGGACGGCCTCCTCCTCCAGCTGCACCGCCAAGGCATCCGCCGGGCCGAGCACCGACGCATCAATCTCGTCCAGCTCAGCCTCAGTGTACTCGGGGGCGTACCCTTCGCTCATCAGGTCAAAATCAAGGCTGGTGTAATGGGACCCGAAGACCCCGAAAGCCCGCCTCACGCCGACGCGAAGCGCCTCACGAGCAATCTCGCGGGTCCGCTGGTACACCCCGAGGACACGAGCTGCCAGCGAGCTCGTCCCTTCAGCCTGGACCACACCGAGGCCAGTGCAGACAACGCGGACCGCGTCCCGCAGGCTGTCGTGCTCGGCCCGCTCTGCATCAAGAGCCCCCTTCAGCTGGACGACTTCGACCGCAAGACCTGTGCGAAAAAACACGCCGGGTCAGAGACCCCACCAACACCGCAAAGGGAGAAGGATGGGAAGAGCCTTACCCTCGGACTGCGCCTTCAACGCGGTCGCGGCGGTCTGAAGCTGACCAACCTCAGTCCCGAGGTTGGCCACCATCTTCTCGGCCTCGACCCTTCGGGTCGCCTCAAGATCCCGGTTCTGCCAGGCCTCCTGTCGCTCCTGGCGGATGCGCTCGACGGTCTTCCGAAGGGCCTCGCGCTCCTTCTTCACTGCCTCATGCTCTTTCTTCACGGCCTCATGCTCCTCCTTTTCACCCGAAGGAGCTCCGCGGCATCAAGCTGGGCCTTGTCGACAACGGCCTTGAGGTCTGCGCGGGCAGAGCGGGCCTCCTCGATGGCAGCATGGAAACCATCCTTCGCCGCCTGCTCGCGCCTCCGCAGGTCATCAATGACCTGCTGAGTGGCGGCGACCTGCGTGGCCAGCTCCTTGGACCGCTGCTTCTCCGCGGAGAGACGCTCCTGCCCGAGCCAAAGGAGATTAGATTTCCCCCGGCTACACTCCTGGAGGGCCTGCAAAACAACCCACAGTCAGCGATAGAACGACGGAGAAGAGAATGGTCACCGCGAGGAATGGCATACCTGACCGTTGGGAGCAATGACACTGTCCAGAGCTGCACGAGCGCTGTCGAGCGCACCCTGCATAGCCCGCCACTTCTCCCACTCCTCGGCGTCGCCTAGCGAGGGCAGGGGCCCCGGCTCCGCGATCCCCGACGCCGCTGCAAGGGCGGGCACGGCCACCACGGCTTCCGCTGGCCTCGACGGCGGCTCCGTCGCGTGCACCGCCGTCCCTGCCAAGGTCGCCGCGGTCTCCGCCGCAACCACCGGGGCGAGCGCCCCCTCCCCCGCTACGGCCGTCGGGGCAGGCACCTCCACCTCTTCCGCCACCGTCGCCCCCGCTGCGGCGTCCCGGGCGGATACGTGCGGCGCCACCATCGATGCCTCCGCTGCGACCGTCGGGGCATGCGTCCTCGCCTCCTCCGCCGCCGTACCCGTCGCAGCCGCAGGGGCGGACTCCTCCGTTCCCGTCGCCACCGCCGGAGCGGCGCGCTCCTCCTCCCCCTCGTCATCGAGGTTTATTACCTCCTCGATCCGAGGGCCCGCGAGGACGATCCCCCGCTCCGCGGGGCCCACCGTCGTGGGAACCACCCCGACGGCAACCTCTGCGGTCTCCCCGCTGGCGTCACCTCTCGCCGCCGACGGGGCCGCGGTCCGCCCCGCGGAGGTGGACGGCGCCCGCAGCGTTTTCTTCGCCGCCACCGGCGGAGCACGGGTCTGGGAAGGGACGCTGCAAGGCGACAAATGACGTCAATAAAAGCAACTTGATGAGGGGAAAGGAAACAGGCGGACAGGGACTTTTCCACTTACCCCCTACGGGCGCTAGGACGGCGGGCGCGCTTCGCCTCTGAGCCCGAGGCTGACCCCGGGGCATCTGGCAACGGCCGCTTGCTGCTGCCGCTTTGCTCCTAGGTCGGGGGCAGAGGGGCGGGGGTCGGTCCCCTCAACTCCTGGGGCGCACCCCGCGCCGACCCTCGAGGCGCGGCCCTGGAGCCCTGCGGGGTCGGACCTCGGACGGACGGAGCGGGGGTCAGCCCTTCCGACTCCTGGGGCGCACCCCGCACCGACCCTTGAGGCACAGCCTCGGGGCCCTGAGGGGTCGGGTCCCGGGTGGACGGGCCGCTCGAGCCGTCCCCTGCGGCCGCCTGGGAGCGCTGCTCCCGGATAACTAACGCGCCCGGCTGAGGGGCTGGGACGCGCTCCTCCTCTTCCTCCTCTTCCTCCTCTTCCTCCTCGTCATCATCATCGTCATCGTCATCATCGTCATCATCGTCGTCGTCATCGTCCGAGAGGACCGGACCCTTCTGCCGCCGCCGGAACTCCTTGGCGAGCCTTTTCTGCTTCTTCGCCTCCTTCTCGTCCTTGCGTTTCTTCTGCTTTTCAGCAAAGAGGCAGTTCCGCAGCCGCTGCTCAGCGTCCTCAGGGACGGGCGGGCGCGCGCTGATGACGTTCGTCAGTTGGCCCTGCAAGCGCAAGACTCTGCGTCAGAATGACGAGTCAAGGGGCGCAAGGAGAAGCAACGGGCGCACGAAATACTTACCAGATCAACGAAGCCCCTGTCCGGCCGCATCGGAGGGTGGCCGGGCACCGGGAAGACGACATCCTTGTCTTCCAGCGCCTCCCGGACGAGCTGGCGAATCTCGGAGGCGGGGAGCGCTCCCGTCGCAAGGACGGTGCCTTCGGTTGGAGCATCAGGAACCATCTCGGCGAGCGAGCGGATCTGAAGCATCAGCGGCGCCACCCTCCGAGAGTGGTATGCCCCGATGACTCCGGCCCCGGTGAGCCCCTTCGTCTTCAGGTACTCGATGGCGCAGAGGAGGCTGGAGATTCGCTTCTTCTCCTTCTCCACTGGACTGTACGCCCACACCTCCGGCGCCGCCTCGAAGACGCGACCGGTGAACTCCGGCAAGGGGGATTCGGAGTAGTTCTTCACATAGAACCACTGCTGATGCCACCCCTTGTGGGACGCCGCGGTCTTCATCGCCATGTATTCCCTGGCACGGGACTGGCGGAGATGGATTCCGGCGCACCCAATCGCCACCGGGGTCGCCCGCGGCTGGCCGCTCCGCTTCTCGGCCCTCTGGTACAAACTCACTGTGAAGAAGTATTTCCACAGCGAGAAATTGGGCTCGATGCCCGGGAATCCTTCGCACAGCGCGACGAATGCCGCGATGTGCTGGATCCCGTTGGGGTTGAGGTGCTGCAGCTCGAGCCCGTAGTGATGCAGCAGCCCGCGGAAGAAGAGGCTCGGCAGCGCCGCGAACCCCCGCTCGTGGAAGTGGGCGAACGAGACGACGTACCCGTTGGGCGGAGCTGGCGCGTCCTCCGATTCAGGAAATAGCCACTCGTCCCGCTCAGTCCTGTTGCAGAGGAGGCCCTTCTTCACGAGGCCCTCAGCACGCGAGGTCCCGAAGCTGGAACGCTCCCAGGTTGCCATTGCGCGATGGGAGAAAGCTTGCCGGTGGAGGGGGAAGAAGGCTGGAGCGCTGGGAAAGAAGAAGGCAAACGGCCGGCGCAGCAAACCAAAAGGCAAAGAGGAAGGCGAAAGGCTCAGCGCAAGGTGGGGCGGAACCGGCGAGGCGGCCCCCCGTCTTATAGAGCGATGCGTGGGGAGCAGAACGGACGCGCCCGTCGCAGTTAATGCGGCGTCAGGTACACCTCATCACGCCTGTTCCCCTCCTTTTTTCGGAAGACGTGCGCACGACTCTGCAGGAAACGTCTACTCCCCCTCGCTTTGCGGGTCGGCACCTACCGCCACTTCGTCTTCCGTGCGCACGACTCTGCGGGAAACGTCTACTCCCCCTCGCTTCGCGGGTCAGCACCAACCGCCACTTCGTCTTCCGTGCGCACGACTCTGCGGGAAACGTCTACTCCCTCTCGTTTCGCGGGTCGGTACCTACCGCCACTTCGTCTTTCGAGAAGTACGCGCGCACGGTCCCCTCCGCACTCGGCCCAAGTCGCGACGGAAAGGTAAGAAGGGATACGGGACTGAAAACGTCCCTACGGCCCGTTACGGTCCAGGGGTTCGAAGGCTGGCCCACCGTGGGTTCGACAGCCGCCCCAGGATAACCCTGAGCGAGGGGTGAGAAGGGACGGGTCCGCTAGCGGCCATCACCCGGGCACCCGATTGCTCAAGGCGTCCCGACCTCACACTCGCGTCCGGCCGGCATCAAAGTTCATGGTTTTTCCCCGACGAAAGGAAACGAGCCACCGGGTCCAATTGAACGGGCTCGGGAACTATATGAACTGGCCGACCGAAATCTGGGGCACGCCACCAGCTTGGCCCAGGCTGGACCCCCCGGAACGGGGACCGGGACCCCACTCGAATTGACCCGATTGCAGCTCAATGAGCACCACGGTTCGTCCAACGAGGATAACGTGGCACGGCTTACCCCCTCCGTCCCAGCGAACGGACGCTTGAGGGGTAATGTACAAAAGTCGGTCTAGCCTCCCTACCGGTCTCCTGCAACGAGCGGGGGCTCGGGGGCTAGATTCGCAACCGATGACCACGCGGGTGGTCACAACATGAGGCCTCCAGACGGAGGGAGTCTCCCGGAATGGCAAGGTTCCCCTCATGTCGAGACAGTCACCAAGCAGCCCGCACGGCGGGCAAGGGCTCCCGACGAACAACGATAACAGCCTCCGGAGGAGCGTCCCCGCTCCACCACAGGCTCGGGGGCTACTGTCAGGGGGAAAAGTAAACGGTCATCTAATGACTGTCCTGGCAACGATTATGGAGGCTCGGACCAACCCGCGGCAACGGCGACCATCGTCAGCCCAACGCGAGGAGGAAGCGCTCCGCTTCGCCCGACCCCGTCCCTCGTGGTCGGACGCTCCCGATCCCCCGGCAGGCGGGCTTCGCCTCGCCCGACCCCTCGCCACGAGGGTCCGCCTCGCCCGACCCCTCGCCACGAGGGTCCGCCTCGCCCGACCCAGGGGCCTAGGGTCGGACTCGCGTGGGCCCGTCGGACGGAAATCGGTCTCGGGCGCAGCTTTGCCTTAAATGCTCCACGGCTCGGGCGTGCGGAAAGGCGCCCACGCCGCTGACGTGACCCGTCACACCTACCCGCCCACGAACGCGCCGCGCGCGCGGTACAGCGGCTTAGTCTTCTCTGGTTCGCTGTAGGCCATCATGACCCACGTCGCCTGGCACAGGAGCACGCCAGACCGTCCACGCTCCACCTACCCGTCCTCGCGCCCCGCGATTCCGATCACAGGGACAGGACGTCCGCGCCGCTCAGGCCGCTTGCAGCACAACAGGGGTAGTCGTGGCAGCCGTCAGCCCCGACGGGACGGAAGCCACAACCATCATCACGCAAGCCCGCCGTAACCGGCTCCCGAGGAGGACAGCGATCAGATCGTGCAGGCCGCCCGGCGAAGCAAGAAGACCAAAGATAACCGCGACACCCGGGAAGGACAAAATCTCCTCCTTGGACTCCGCACTCTCTCTCTCCCTCTCCGTTTTCTCTCTCCGTGTCCCTGTCTCACATGTGCCCGGTCGACTCCCTGGAACTATAAAGGGAAGGCCAGGGCCCAAGAGACGGGGGGAGAATTTTTAGACAGACACACTTCCTCACATAGGCTTCTTCTTCCCAGCGAAGGAGAACACGCCTGCGCCATTAGAGCCCCTGTGCACACCTTAGAGACTTGGGACTGGTTCCCTCTCTCGCCCTTCTGTAACCCCTACTACAGAACCCGCGTGGGTAACACGAGCAGCTCCCCATACTGGACGTAGGGCTTCTTCGCGCCCGAACCAGTCTAAATCCCGTGTCACCTGCGCAACCATTTGAGGCCGTACGCGCATAAAAGAAATTTACTAGTCTAAGTCTTGATCACCAATCTTGACAACGACAACACTCGAGCCAGATCGACTTTATCCTTGCTAGGAGGGAGGATAGACGAGATTGTTTAGATTGTAAGGTAATACCCGGGGAGTGTGTTGTCCCTCAACACAAGCTTGTGGTGGCGGACTTTCATTTTCGGGTACGTGTCCATCGAGATAAACGCGCCAAGATTGCGAGAACGAAGTGGTGGAAGCTTAGAGGGGAAGCGGCGCAAACGTTCAAGGAGAGAATGCTCAGTGAGGGGCCCTGAGAGGAAGGAGAAGATGCAGAAGACATGTGGCTAAAGATGGCAACATGTGTTTGGAAGGTGGCCTCAGAGGTGTTTGGCGTGAATAGGGGAGGCAAACAGGAAGGGAAAGACACCTTGTGGTGGAATGACGAGGTGCAAAGGGCTATTAAGGAGAAGAAGGAGTGTTTCAAGCGCCTCCACCTTAATAAGAGTGCAGCCAACATTGAGAGCTATAACTTAGCGAAGAGGGTTGCAAAGCGAGCTGTGAGCGTAGCAAAGGGTAAAATGTATGATGACCTGTATCAGCGGCTAGCCACGAAGGAAGGGGAGAAGGACATCTATAGGATGGCTAGGATCCGCGAGCGGAAGACAAGAGATATCAACCAAATCAAATGCATCAAGGATGAGACAGACCGACTTCTAGTGAAGGATGAGGAGATCAAGGACAGATGGCGAGAGTATTTTGATAAGTTATTTAATGGGGAGAATGAGGGCCCTACCCTTGAGTTAGATGACTCTTTTGATGACACCAACAGATGCTTTGTGAGGAGAATTCAGGAGGCTGAGATCAAGGAGGTGTTGAAGAGGATGAAGGGGGGTAAAGCGATGGGCCCTGATGGTATCCCCATTGAGGTGTGGAGATGCTTAGGTGCCAAAGCGATAGTATGGTTAACTAAGCTTTTCAACCTTATTTTTCAGTCCAGCAGGATGCCTGAAGAATGGAGGAGAAGTATATTAGTACCAATCTTCAAGAACAAAGGAGAGGTTCAAAGTTGTACTAACTACCGTGGGATTAAGCTGATGAGCCATACGATGAAGCTTTGGGAGAGGGTTATCAAGAATCGTCTAAGAAGAGTGACAAGTGTGACCCAAAACCAGTTTGGGTTCATGCCTGGAAGGTCGACCATGGAGGCGATTTTCTTAATCCGACAATTGATGGAGAGATATAGAGAGCAGAAGAAGGACTTGCATATGGTCTTTATTGACCTTGAGAAGGCGTATGATAAAATACCAAGAAATGTCATGTGGTGGGCCTTGGAGAAGCACAAAGTCCCAACTAAGTACATTACCCTCATCAAGGATATGTATAAAGATGTGATGACGTTTGTCCGGACATGTGATGGTGACACCACTGACTTTCCTATTAACATAGGCCTACATCAGGTGTCAGCATTGAGTCCTTATTTATTTGCCTTGGTGATGGATGAGGTCACAAGGGACATACAAGATGATATCCCTTGGTGTATGCTCTTTGCTGATGATGTGGTGCTGGTAGACGAGAGTGGAGAAGGGTTTAATAGGAAGTTAGAGCTGTGGAGACGCACGTTAGAGTCGAAAGGATTCAGACTCAATAGGACCAAGACCGAGTACATGATGTGCGATTTCAGCGCGACTAGGCATGAGGATGGAGATGTTAGCCTCGATGGGCAAGTGGTGGCCCAGAAGGATACTTTTCGGTATTTAGGATCGATGCTTCAAAAGGATGGCGACATTGATGAAGATGTTAGATATAGAATCTCAGCTGCCTGGTTGAAGTGGCGTCAAGCTTCTAGCGTCCTATGTGACAGAAGGGTGCCATAAAAGTTAAAAAGTAAGTTCTATAGGACAGCGATCAATGTTGGCCTACAAAAAGATGATGTTATACGGTGCTGAATGTTGGTCTACAAAAAGACGACATGTCCAACAACTGAGTGTAGTAGAGATGCGGATGTTGCGGTGGTTTTGCGGGCACACACGAAGGGATAGAGTCCAGAACGAAGTTATTCGGGATAGAGTCAGGGTGGCACCGATTGAGGAGAAACTTACCCAACATCGATTGAGATGGTTTGGACATGTCCAACGGAGATCCCCTGAGGCGCCGGTGCGTAGTGGGGTTCTAAAGCAGGCCAAAAATGTAAAGAGAGGTAGAGATAGACCTAAACTGACTTGGGACGAGTCGGTGAAGAGAGACCTTAAGGAGTGGAATATCTCCAAAGAGGTAGCTTTGGATAGGAGCGCTTGGAGACTCGCCATCCACGTACCTGAAGATCCGTGATCTTTGTTTTTTTATGGGTTAGCCTACCCCAACTTGCTTGGGACAAAAGGTTATGTTGATGTTGATGATGTATCTTGAGCACATACTATTTGTCCCACTCCCACCGGCTTGTTATTGAGGACCTCCCGTTCGCCGCGCCTGAGTGGTTGATTGGTTTGATATCAATAGTTAAAGATGAGTGATGCAATCCTTTTTCTAACCTTTCCAAATATTTATAAAATTCTAGAGGCCACACCTATGATCCAATTAAGTTGCCAATTTTTGTGGATGTTCCTAACCTGATCTTGCTTCCTGAAAAAAAAATAACAAAGAAATAATACAAAAATAAAAAAATAGGCGTATAGAAATTGCTTTATAAGTTCAATTGAAAAGACCGTGATGTCACGTAGAATGGGAAGGGGGGGCGGGGTGAATAGGTGCACCTATAAATTTTCACTCAACTGCAGCCAATAAAATTTACTGCCTGCCAAAATTAGAACTTCCGGTTTTGCAAATCTGGAACTTTCGGATTTGGGCAAAGGGGTAGGCAAACTCGGAACTTCCGATTTTGCAAACCGGAACTTCCGGCTTCACACAGAGTAAGGTGAACACAATAAATCTAGTGCGAGTAAACGGATACAAGTTCAAACCCCAAATGTAGAGTAGGCTCAGTTGAGTTTCTGGAGCAGGTCCACACAGTCCCTGCACTAACACAAACAACAATCTCTCCAAGTACACAAGTGTCCAATGGAGAGATTCTCAAATCCACAAGATAAAACTAAGTACAAATGACACAAGGATTTTTACCCAAGTTCGGATTCACTGCATGTGCTACACAAACTCAATGAGTCCTACTCTCCGTTTGAGGAACTCCGCGAAGCCTCCTCGCCAAGGCACTACCAAAGCACACCTTGGCTCTCCACTATCTTGATTCCCTTCCCTAGCGGAGGTGGAAACTGACCTTTACAAACTTCCCGCGGAAGCCCACACGATTGAGTGCTCACCACGCAACACCTAGCCATCTAGAAGCTAAAGCTCCAAGGAAACAAATGTGAAACACACAATTTCGGCCAAACTCAATTGCTCAAGGTTTGCTATGCTCTTTAGTGCTCTAAAGCAACCAGTCTCTCAAACCCAACTCAAGGATATTACAAAAATCACGCAATCTCACAAAGAGAGGTTGGGGAAAATGAGCTTAAGAAGGCTTCCAAGCTTTCTTAGGACGACCAGCACGCAGCTAAATGATGCTTGGAACAGCAGCCCATCAAGGAGGGGTCTCAAGGGTCGCCCTGGGCATTCGGTACTATTTGAAAATTTGGTTCCCGAAAAATATGGACCGATCAGTTCTTTTCAGGTGTAGGAACCGACAAATTTCGGTTTCAGTACTTTCAGTTCAGTTCCGGTTCTAACCGAGGAAACCGAATTAACAAAATTAAAAAAAAATCCAAAAAAATGGATCCCCGCAGAGGGGGCCGCCGCCACGCGCCTTCCGGGTGGCCGCCGCCGGGAACGTGCTGGCCGCGCGCTTGCCGGGCTGGCCACGAGCTTGCCAGGCTAGCCATGCGCCTGCTGCGCTGGCCGTCGCCGCGAGCTAGTGGCCGCCACCGTCCCTCACCAGTTGGAGGACGGCGCAGCCGGGGAGTGGAGGAGGGCGTCGCCGTCCCTCACCATTTAGAGGAGGGCGCCGTCGGGGAGTGGAGGGCGCCGCCGGGGAGTGGAGGAGGGCGCGGCGATGCACCACCGGGGGAGAGGAGGTGCGAGCAGAGGTAGAGAAGGGAGCGGCGGCGAGCTGGCCGGAGGCAGGGGCAGGCGGCCGCTGGCCGGGGGACGGGTGCCGGCGGCGTTGCGCGCTGGCTGGCCGGGGACAGGTGCCGGCTGCGATTGCCGATGGGCGCGGGCCGGCTGGCAATGGCCGGATGGGTGCCGGCGGCGCCGAGCGTGGGAGGGAGGGAGGGAGGGAGCTAGGGGTCGGGTTAGCTAGGGTTTCTATTAGGCCTTAGGCCCTTGGCCAGCTGGACTGGGCTAATTTGCCATGAGCTCGGTTCCTCAGTTTACCGAGCCCAGGAATCGAAAAAACCAAGTAAATTCGATTCCTCAGAACAAGGAACCGAAGTAGAATAGAATTTCCTCGGTTCCGGTTCTTTCGGTTCTGGTTCTCGGTTCATTCGATTCGGTTCTCGGTTCTTAGTTATATTTTCCCAATCGGACTCAAGGGTATAAATAGCTGGATCCAAAGAAACTAGCCATTATGTGACAGTTAGAATCCGGAAATTCCGGATGCTGATACCCGGAACTTCCTAGTTCAAACTAACTAGCCGTAAGTGCCATGTGTGCCAAATTCGGAACTTCCGAATAGGGAAATCCAGAACTTCCAAAATTCCTTCTGGCAGAAATGTTAGTTGTGCACGTGAGGCCTTTTGTGTCTCTCTCAACTCACTTAGGTCACTTGAGCACTGGAACTTCACCAAAACTTAATGTGATGCATCCCTCTTGATAGTACGGCATATCTATACTCATGATTAAAGATAGATTGGGCATGTCCACCCAACCAATCACGCCCTTTACGAAGTGGGATCCTGTATTCTCTATAGGGATCTTGTACCAAACCGCGGGCACCCGATAGGGCCACGTTGCTCGTTAGCCCCCTAGCCGTTGGATCGAGCGTTCATGCGATCTGGTCCATCCAATATGGGTCGGTTTGGATCTCCCACCCGATTTGACGTGACCGATCCATCGCGAACCTTCACGGGCCGCAACTTCTCTGTCCACTCCCTCGCCCCTGCCTGCACATTTCAACTTGCACATTGCCGTCTACCGTATCCCACACTGGAGAGTCGGCCACGCCGGCGCAGATGAGCAGCCACGACAGGTGCAGACGCCACCGCCGCCGTTGCTCAGGCCGCACGAGGGACGCACGCCCCCGCCGCTCGACGAGCAGCTGCCGCTGGATTCGGCACCACTGTCACGGCCCCGGACTCCCGCAGGACGATGTCGCTGTCCTGCCCTTCGCCGTCCTTATAGCCCGCCACCCTGCGAGCTCCAGCGACGGCGCTGATGCCAGCTTGAACCACCAACACCACCCCCGCTCAGGATACACGTGCGCGTCAGCGCGTGGCCCGGCACCCTCAGGCCGTTCCCGACCACGCTGCGTCCACCTACGGCTGCGGGCCGGCAAGTTGGTGGTGCCAACGCCGTGCAGCTCCTCGGTGCCCTATGCTTCCTCCGGCAACTGAGCGTTTCGGCCGGCGCTTCTAGTAATAGAAGTGACGAAATGCCTACAAGGTAAGATGCTCACTAAAAAGATAACATGTGCTCTGATTCAGAGAACATCTTGCAAGTTTGCTGAGAATGTTAAGAATTTTCAACATACTATAACACGAGATTCCTTTTCATTTCCACTGGATCCTGATCTCCCCTTATAGTGAAGATGTTTCCTTTGGGTGTTGGTGTTTTCATGCTAAATGTGCTTTTCATACAATCGCAAGCAACTGATGTTCAGAAAAATTTTAGATCAGTCCTGGTATCATTTTCTTGGTGCATGCTTATTGTATTTCTGAACATTTAAGGTCATGATGTTCATGTATCATGAGTACACAATGGTGCTGAAATGTTCAATTGATTTTTTTTAGTTTTGCATTAGAACTTTCTCTATTGATTCCCTTATCCAGGAACCCAGCATGGTGGTCGGAGGGACTAATTCATAATTGTCTCCTATGACGTGGCTGATCCTAGAATTGAAATTTGGAGGGGTTCATTCCTCCTTCTTCCTCCTTCCTCCTCTCTTTTTCTTCTTCCTCCTCCTCCTTTTCTTCTTCCTCTTCTTCATCCATGACCCAACAATCCTCCTTTTCTTCTTCCTCTTCTTTATCCATGACTCAAAAATGTTGGGGGGGCTTTGGGGGGCTCCATGGGATTCATGGGAGCCCCCCTGCCCCCACGCTGGATCCGCCCCTGCCTATGGCAGATCATTAGTCAAACTACTGCAACTTAAAAAGACCTATTTGTTTCTTAAAAAATATGCATGAGAGTTATCCATTCATTTTGCCGGCATGCAAACATTTACCCGTTTAATAGTACAAGCTTGTACATGCAGTACCATGTGTTAGCATGCATCAAACCTAGCCTCAAGCTGTATCTTGATAGGATAAGCTAGCACGAAGGTAGTTGAACTGGGATGGCGAAGATAACCAATGTATATAATCAGCTGAAACTTTGAAAACCAGCAGTAATTCATAGAAAAATTGTAAAAACTAAAATCTAGTTTTGTTAGACTCCTTATGAGTAGAATAGGTAAAGGCCCGTGCGATGCTACGGGAACAAATTTTTTGAACAAAATAAAATAACTTTAAAGAAATATGGTAAGAAGATAATAGACACATTGTCTAAGCCATAAATTTCAGTACCAAAATACATATCAAAGATGATGGAAAGAAAATATATCCAACATGCCAAATGTCTTAAACTTCTGATACAATTTTCTAAGAATCACCTAAATAGAGAATGCTACAACAATTTATATTTTTCCATTTGTGAGGCTAATGTCGCGTCCAAGATAATCTCGTAGAACTTCAGGTATGTTGCATGCATACTGGTTCTCCTTATATGTCAATAGGTGTATTAAGAAGCGCTTCCTCAGTTCACAGGCATCCAGCACAAACATTATATCGCTAGTTGTATCAAAAACAATTAGGGCACATGTAATAATAAGTATGTATTGATGTGCCATGCAGAAAGAGTTGCCTTTATTTTGATGAACGTACACAAATTTTTCTGAAGAATCAATGAAGAGAAAAGATAGCCCAGCTAACATTACAAGATGAATAGATGCTCCATACCCCTCTCTGTATCAAACAACATGACTCGTTCGTTGTTCAGCAATGAGATAAACAGGATCATTTATGTAATCCAAATCTTTTCCTTAACCTCATCATGAGCGAACAAACTTTATGCAATACAGGTAAGATTTGGCATATCCTCGTCAGAGGCATCGGTCTATTTTCTTTAGTTTGGGGTCGTTTTTACTTTTTGAGTGTCACAAAAAAGGAACACCAATATTCTTGCGTTGCAATGCTCGATGGCAGGAGGAGACTCTCGATAACACTGCTGCAACAGCTGCCATGATAGGAGGCTAGGAGAAAGACAACTATATCCTCTCATCGCCTATGATGCTGTCTGTTCATGCTCTTTGCTCTAGCACACGACGTGGAGCAGAAACAAAGTGGAGCTCAGCAAATAGCTCATGACAGACATCATACCTCGATCTTAATCTTCAGTAGTTACTTTTCGAATGAACAATCTTTACTGCTCGCAGTGGTTCCAGCATAACTGACGTCCTTGCCTTCTAGGTCTTGTAGCAAAATCAGCATATATATATATATATATATATATATATATATATATATATATATATATATATATATATATATATATATATATATATATATATATATATATATATAGGTGGCATACTCAAGAAATCTATCATTTTTTAGAATTTCAGAATTTTTCTTCCTTGCATCAAATAGAATTTGAATATCACTTGAAATAAAAGAATGGTACTCAAAATATTGTCATCTGCTGCTAATAATATAAGTCATTGCAGCCTCACTGTATCCGAACATTACTGACAGCTAAATGAATAGCACATGACAAGTTGTAACAAACAACCAACAAGTTGCCATGACCTTCACCTTTGAAAAATAAATTTTTGGAGCATCTAGTTGCGTCTGAATCTGAATACTGGAACCTCACCATTCATGGTCGTCGATCATTTCTTTCAGGACGGCAAACTGAAATTTCAGGCAGTGAAAATTTAATGAACCGTACTACTCCGTCTACTCTATTCATTATGAATACAGCTCTAAAGAGTTAAGATTCCAGTTATAATGTTCTAGATTGCTCGAGCATATTTGTAAATTCATGCTGTTATGAATGTGTTACTTTTTCTGAATGTACCTTTTGTTTCCTTCTTTACTATAATCACATAAGTTTACTGCTATTGTGAATAACCAAAGGATAGTGTCAAGAGGTGAAGGGTAATATTGTTTTCATGTTCTGTCAAGTGGATCATGTATCATCGCATTTGTACGGGAAGAAAACACATTTATAGCTCATACACTTTTGCTCATCATAGGGCGCATAGTTTTACAGCACCAAAACTCAGATACTTTCCAACAAATAAAATATACATATGTATTTGTAAAGTATATGGTAATAGCCGGGAATAAGTTTGGAACAAATAAAGACAACACTGAGCCAAGTTACAAATCAATGTACTCTTTCTCTGCACCTCCTCCACCTCAGGTCCTCAAGGACTTGAGCAATTCCATCATGCCGGCCCTATTTCTTCTCCACTAAGGCGTTAGGATCTCCTTATAGACAATATTCTTCGTGTGTGTGCCATCTATTGCTGAGATCTTTTTCTTCACCTTCTTATTAGCCTTTTTCTTCTCCTTTTTATTAGTATTTTTCCTCTCCTCAGCATTAGGTGGGAGGGCGACGATCCTGATGTTGGATCTAGAGGTGGCTCTAGAGAGAGCAACATACAATTGACCATGAGAGAAGACGGGTTCGGGCAAGTACACACCAACATTGGGGATAGTTTGCCCTTGTGCCTTGTTGACCGTCATGGCAAAACTGAGACGAACGGGAAACTTCTTCCTCTTGAACTGGAAAGGGAACATCTCGTCATTAGAGGGGCATAAGGGTATTCGAGGTAGGAAAACCCGCTTCCCAGCATGCTGCCCCAACACAATTTCTGCGTCGATGGTGTTTCTTTGGAACCCCCGGACCACCAGCCTCGTACCATTGCAAAGTCTGTTTGCAAGGTCGATATTCCTAAGTAATATGACTGGGCAACCAATCTTGAGTTTTAACACATGTGGAGGTAGCCCATTGGGGGTTAAAGTGTTAAGGAACTCTGATCGATAGTAGTTGTGCGGATCATCTACCGCGGAGTCAAAACTATGATACATCGTCTCCCCTCCTTGAAAATGACCGATCATCTTCATATTAATCATATCCACCCAGTCATTCCGTGTAGACAAAATAGCTCTTGAAGTGATATAGCCTTTGTTTTGACATGTTTTCGTTGAGCCTTGGAAAAATGCATTCGATTAATGTATCAAGGTTGTTGTCATCCCCGGTATATGGCACACATATCTCATCTGGAAGCCAGACATCGCCATCACCGTTAACCTCCTCGGTACCGCCACCGATGCACAACAGGTAATCCGCAAACCATGGGTCGCTTTGTGCCCTCATGTTACGCACCAGCTTCAGGTGACGCATGGAATCCCAAAGGTAGGACCTCCGCAGGGAAGCATCAACTATCTGAGCTCTCGACAACCCTTCGGACAACAGGGAGGACCTGTCTGAAATCTCCACCAAATACAACAGTCTTGCCACCAAACGGTAGCTCCGGTCGATCCATTATATCCCTTAGACTATTGTCCAGAGCCTCCACTGCTTGCCGCTTTGTCATAGACGCCTCATCCCAAATTATGAGAGATGATGTCTGTAGTAGCTTGACAGTACCACTCTATTTCGTGAAGGTACAACAACCACCTTCGTTGATAGTAAGAGGTATCTTGAAGCACGAGTGAGCAGTTCTCCCACCAGGCATTATGGAGGCGGCAACACCAGATGTGGCTGTCGCCACAGCAAGCTTATTTTGACTACGTACTTTTGCAAGCAGAGCCCTATACAAGAAAATATTTCCCGTGCCGCCAGGTCCGTCCACAGAGAACAAGCCGCCATGGTCGGTATTAATGGCAGACACGATCTCATCGTAGGCAGCCCTTTGCTCATCATTTAGAGACTCCGAAAGAGCCACATCATCAACGTTGATATCAATGCTTGCCTCCTCAAAAATCTCCCATGGAATACCGCTAGCGTTGTCATACGTGTTGTCGATATCTGGAAGAGGGAATGACTTTATGTCCTTCCCTATTGATTGCAACATATTTCTAATATCAATCAAAACCATCTGTTCCACGGCAACTGAAGATGGATTATTCCATTGATAGTCCTCTGACATCGCATCGGCGTGTTTTTGCCATAGTCCGAACACATTGCTCGGCTCACAGAATACTAAGATCGTTGTAAATAGCCTCCGTAACGAGGATGGCATCTGAAATAGAGTAGCCTCAGTGAAACACTCGTCTAGTGTGTTGTCTTTCTCGATCAAGCCCCTTTTCTCTGCAGCTTGACGGAGGGTTGGTTGGATCACACCGTTAACAGTTCTTAGATGCTCATACGAGGTAGCGCCAACAACATGGTTTAGGAGAATTCGGAGATAGTACCGTTCTCCCTCGGCTGGATGAGCTGAGATGATTCTACCAACCTGTCCACATGTTCTACGTTCTCTTGGTTTCCAGAACTTACCATCCGACTGCCAAGTATAAAACTCCGGGAAGTCACGATACAAGATACCACGAGCACCCTCGTGTGACCGATTTGCCTCGAAATATGCTGTCGGCATTGATCTATCAGCACCCGGACGATTAACCACTCGTTCGATCTTATCACGCTGATGAAATGCCACCATGTGCATGTCGGGAAGATGTAGCTGCAGCTGCTTTACAGGTGGCCAGTTCTTACTTAAGTCAAAGTTGTATATCCTCCACAAGGCTTCAGGAGGGGTCACCCACCGAGCATCTCTATACTGCTTGATCTCATCAACGTTTCCTTTATCATCTGTTTTGCCAGCCTCTGTCATAGCCACAGACGCCCGGTCATGGCCCTTATATATGTACTTGAACAAGTATTTGACGGACTTGATGCTACCACATGCCTCAACATTGATGTGACAGTTGAATAGTCGTAGTAGGTAAGGGTTGTAAGGGACAACCCATCTATTATCAAGCTCATGTCCCCGAACTGTTTCCTTACGCCCATCCTCACGTCTCCTATAGATGGGGTAGGAATCCTTGCCCTGTGAAGTAGTCTTGCAGAAAGAGCGAGGGTAACGGTTCTTGCATGAAGCACGACCCTTTGTGCATGGGCAATTGGGATTTAGCAAGCCGCACGGGCCATGCATCATATGCTTGGCAACCATCTTGTACAGCTCTGGGTACTTCTTCTTGTTTGGGAGCTCAGCTGATATGAGAAGATCATACTGCTCTGGACATGTTAGCTTTAACTTCCTCTGCATGATCAGCAAAAAGTGGGCATGCGGTAAACCCCTCTTTTGGAACTCCACCACGTATACGTAGGCCCGGACCTTTCCCAGAATGATGTAATCAAGCAACCTCATCTTCAGCTCCTCCAACTTTGCCTTGAACACTCGGGTTATGAGATCCGGACGGTCCTGAGGCGTCTGGCTGGGGTAAAGTTCAACCTTGATCTCATCCCAATTAGGGTTGCACGTCATAGTGAGGAAGATATCCGGTTTACCAAACTTCCGCACTAAAGCCATAGCATCCATGTACCGACGCCTCATGTTCCGCGGCCCTCCAATGAATGATGTAGTCAACACAGTGCATTTTCTAACAACATCTGCTCGACCCTCACCCGCATGCAAGCTATCCACTAAACCTTGGTATAGGTCAGCCCTTATCTGTGTCTGATTGTTACGGATGCAGTCTAAGCAAGAGGTCTCTATCTTGACGTATGTGTCGACCGTGAACTGTTGGAAAAGACGACCGCCATGCAGTATTGGGTTAAATATACCTGGTCACGTCTGGAATTTATAGCAGTAGTAGTCACGCACAGAGACACATTTATTTCCAGCAAAACCTACATATACCAGCACTTGATATTAGTGACGTTGATATCACAACCTATGATGGATACGATTTAAATTAAGAAAAACAATGTACCTAGGTCATCGTCGTTGTTACCCTCAGCACGAGCCTTATGGATCGCACGCGCGGTGTTCACTTCATCCATACTCACACCAACCTTTGGAATCATGTTGTGCCACCCAAGTTCACCTCTAGGGAAGAATAGGGGGTATGATAGAGGGTCATAGCAGCCATAATATGATCGGATGCCTTGTATAGACCTATCCTTCCCTTGCAGGACAACACTATTCTTGAACTAACCTCGACGTTCGCTCCCCTCGATCCAAACGGCTGCCACCTCTGATGTGATTGGAACATTATATGTTCTCTGATCGAGTCGTTGGTCAAGGTTCAATGTCACATGGTAGTCTTCAAGGTGTTCAACTTGCCCCATACTCCTAAGGTGTTCAGAGTATGGGTTGTCATGAAGGATGCTAACCAACCTCTCCACAACCTCCTTATCCTTTTGTAAGCATTGTTCGCGGCATTTGCGATACCGATGTTCAAGAGAAGGATCATAATCATAGAAGTAAAGCTCAAGATGTTTGGGTTCTGTTCCATCTAAACCAAATGACTGTATGTTGTGGTAAATTTGGCCATGGGCACGAAGCGTGTAGACACCACCATTCCTCATATCGGTGGTCATATGATTGAGGTGGCAGTATAGAGAAGTGAATGAGAAATGTCCATTGAAAAACCTTATGTTTGCACGAAAGTGCTTGGCATCACTATCCGAACTCGACCATAGCCTCATGAGCTCGGCTGGTGTGTCCGGTGTTGTTAGATGAATCTTCCCATTGTGACAACAAAATCCTAGTATTTCAAACTCAAACTTCTTTGCACTGTAGTGCTCGCAGTTCTCTACGGACTTTAGCATGTGTGTGTTTGATGGAACATTGCTATAAACCTTATCATACAGATCAGGTATGTCGGGGATTAAAGCAGAGTCATCATGAGTATCTTCGAGTTCGATGTCATCGTTGTTTTCTTCATTTGAAGTGTGGTAGTTAAACATTTGTTAGACAATGTTAAGCAATATATGAAAGCATGTTGAAAGCTTTTCGGAGTACCTTGACCTGCGAAAAGGTATCCCTCATCCTCTTCGTCCTCCTCCTCAAATATCACATCCTCATCGGCATCTGTTGCATCACGAACACTTGTTTCAATACAAGACTAATGGTATTGAGTTCCTGAAAAATATCGAACCTAGTGAAAAAAATAAATAAAATTACCATCCCCAATAATAGATGGCTGTGTCTGGGTTGTTGTGTCAGCTTCATGACTTGGATTGGTTAATCCTTTTAAATAGAATGCGAGCACATTTGAGAGCTAATAAAGTTATATTAGACTTATCAAAAGGACTATTAATTAAAAAAGCAATTAAATTACCGTGATTAATAACTGATTGTTGTGTTTGGGTTTGGATGGCCCCCCGAGGGCTTGAATCCATACTTCCTACCAAATAAAATAAGAGTGCAGTTGAGGCATGCTAACAATGTATTTGGTTTATCGAAAGGATTAATAATAAATAATTGAAAAAATTGCCATTGTCAATAATGCCCTCTTCAGTCATGCCATGAATTTCATCAGCTGAACCATTGGCTCTTCTTGCAATCGTTGATTCAAATTTTTCATTTCGACGAGCTAATAGTGAGTATCTTTCTCCACCATGTGTGACATGACGATTACGAGTTTTGTGTACATGCATATCAGGGGTCTCGACATTTGGTATCTGGTTGCTTGTTGACTCACTGTAAACAGGTGTTCCATTCATCTCTGGAATAGTCCAGTCATGGGTCAAGCTAGATCCACGAGGATCATATCCATCCACATTAAAGGATGTAGAGTCTGGAAGGTAATTTGGGTTTTCCATGGCAATAGATTCTTGGTTGAGAGCAATTTTTTTCAACTCTCTATTTCTTTTCTTAGATTCTCTATAGGCCACCTTCCGCCCTGGTGTCTTATTATGCAACCTCTGTTGTGTGTTTCTAGCTTTCTTCGCCGTTGGTGTCATTCTTTTGTACCAGTTACTCTTATCAACAGGGGTAAGAGATACGCCATCATTTTGGCCTATGGTATTGATAGGATGATACACACTTAGTGGCCAATTCCTTTTCGAGTATCATCAACTATTTGTTACAAACAAAATTTAGTTTTCCTTAACGATGGTACCTGTGCTGAGATCCATGGAGATATTACTAGATGGCTCTAAAATGCCTCTGTTGTCTGCATAGGGATGTGCTATTTAAGATTACAAGGTGGTTTCATACTAACAATCAACTTAATGACAATACCTTGTAATTGCACGGGCTTGTTTTCATTGTCAACATTACATGGTTGTGGCTGGTATGATTCGTTCCTATGCAACCAATTATTATTTTCATCCAGATCCACATTCTCACTATTTAATGCGGCATTTCCATCTACAGATCAGTTTACAACATATAAGAAACAAAAGGCCATGAAAGGGTATATCCAAAAACTTTAAACAACACCTTTCTTTTTTTTATGGGCTTCACGGCATTTCTTATTTATTTCCATCTTTTCCTCGTTTGACATCGTTGCGTACCGGGCCCTTTCTCTTTCCCCCTTACGTTCATTAGCATCTTGGATTTGTGGCTGAAACTTAACACGTGATTCCTCAATACCCTCACCGTCTACACAACGTGTTGTGGACATATATGTATTATATAAAAACAAGCAACATATGAGGATGGCTTAAATCAGCAACATATCATAATGTCGTTCTAAATTCAACACTATAGTACCCATCTAAAAATGATTGGATGATCACCTTTCTTTCTTTGCCGGGATTCATGACGTTTCTTATTTTTATCATTCCTCTGATCGAGAGACATTGACGTATATCGGGCTCGTTCCCTTGCTCGTTTACATTCTTCAGGGTCAATGAGTTGCAGTCTTGTATTGGATGCATTCTGGCAACCACTGATGGTATTTGTCAGATCTCCTAATGGAGTGCGATCACCACTCGTTTTAAATGTATCCATTTGCGATAGTCAACCTAATCAGTGGAAAAATGATGAATTAAGTTGCATGAGAGATTTAATAGCAAGCAACGATTTTCGCCTATTTGACTCCCATAAGATCAGAACTGAAGACATGACCGATTCCATGGGAGCTTGCCGCATAACTAACAAACAAAATGGTTTTCACTCTTGGTAAACAAGCACTAAGCCATTATCATAAGAACCACCAAGAAAATTTATATGCCACTACTGGGAGGTGGTGCGGATGGATAACCTTCACTGCCAGCTAATGATTTCTGTTTGCTAGGCACAGGGGTATATATTTTTCTACCTATGACCGTTACGGACACTTAAGTGTTATGGATGCCTTTGTAGGCCAGACCTATCAGCGGCAGCGATGCAAGGTGAAGGCCAAGGAGGCTTCGACCAGAAGCCAGCAGGTTTAGGAGATAGAAGGTAAGTTGTGATCAGGGGTTTTTTTCAGTGTTAATTGAGGGCAACTTGTTGGCTTGGTATTTGATCTCGGAAGCAAGCCATCGGTAAGCAGAAATAAAGCAGTAGAGTTTATCCAATAAGTGAGGGTGAGCTGGGCTCAATCTGCCTTGCCATCACCAGAAGCCAGGGAAAAGGGTCATAAAAATCAGTTGGCCTAGAAACCCACTCGCTCTCCAGCTCGTTAGCCTGCAAAGGCCCATTTTGGCCCAAAACAAAACCCTAACTACACCCAGTCCCGACTCTAGACGGCCACCCAACTCAGGCACTCAGGGACTCCCATCCCAGCCGCGCAGACCCGCCGGCCGCCGCACGGCGACGGCGCATCGGCACCCTCGCACCTCGCGCGCCCCCCACACGATACACCCTACCCCTACCTCCCGCCACCCGACCTGGCCACTCCCAGCCGCGCAGACCCGCTGCACGAGCGCACGGCGACGGCGCATCGGCATCCTCGCGCACCCACAAACCCTAACCCTACCCGCCGCCACCATGTCCGCCCACATCGGCCTCAACAACTCCGACCCCCCTGCAGGGCGCCGTCGCGGCTTAAGGGCGGCCGCCGGGGAGGAACTCAGCAACGGTGTGTAGATGGCGGGTGGCTGCGACGCTGGCGGCGGCGCTCGTCGACACCGGCTGGCGGCGGCGCTGGACCACGACGACACCGGCTGGCGGCGGCGGCGTTCTTACGATTTGGGGATTTTGTAATTTTGGGATTGTAATTTTGGGATTTGGGAATTTTCGGATGGTGGGATTTCGTTGCTACCGAATTGATTCCCCTCCTTGTTGCTACCGAGTTCATTTCGTTGCTAATCGATGCATCCTTACTGATTGGGGGATGCTCATATGCACGCGAGAGCGTGGGGAGGAGGGGGAGATGTTGTGCTGGTTGAAGGGAGTTCGGAGCATTTTGTAGGGAACGGCGGAGGGATTTGAATTTCGAACTCTGCACGTTTTGGGCAGACGTGGTAGAGATGTCGGTGGAGGAGGGGGAGGTCGCCCGCCCGTGGCTCTGCCGGCAGAGCCACGGGGGTGCGACGTGGACACTGAAACCTTATTAGTAGTAGAGATCTATACAATAGATACTTAATATGTGATGTTTTCGTAGAAAGTTTTTGCTGTATATGTGTATCTATGGTTTTTAGGGTTTAATTCGCATCTTTAGTTCCTGTGCTTCTTTTGTAATGAAAATTTTATTAAGCTACTCATTGCATGAGTGTACTGTGGTAAAAATTTCAAGTTCATTAGATAAAGTATAATTGAGTTACTGATTTAACTTGGTTTAGGCTTATTAAATGGTTTATAAATATTTATAGATTCAGTTTCCTTGGCTGCTTCCGAGATGACAGAAGGAGGAACAATTTGAAGGACTGCTCTTCAGTGAAGAATTGCTTTTCTGACACTTCAAATTTGTTATACTCTACGATCTTTCCAGCTTTGAGCTATGTCGTGTTTGTTTTCTTCGATCTGTGATTAGTGGTCTTTCTAATTCAATATCCATATGCACAGATATAAATATACATGTGAGTTTTTGCTATACAAAAGTTTATAGAATAGCATGATCCGATATGAACAACATTACTTCCATCAATCATCAAATTAATTGATCTTCTAGCAGTATACAACTATCCGTGTATTCATAATTGCCTTGACCTTGAAAAGTAGACAACCATTTTTCTCATCTAAACTAAAAATTAATCACATACAGAACAAGACTTATATTTTATTTTTGTATTTTATATTTTAGTTAGTAGATGTCTCACAAGTAGTCATGATGATATTTTTAGTCATAAAGCTCCACATATCCACTAAAAAACAAAACTAATCTATCATCCTCGTTTTCCAATGACATTCTCACAGTCCTATAACTCTAAAAGTCTGAAACTCCTACATGCCACCGAAACAAGAATTAATGATTAAGCTCAAAATTATGACAAATAATTGTGTGTACTCCGTATATGAATTTCAATTTAATAATATTGTCTTTTAAGTATTTGATTAGACCAAGCTAAGAAGTTCAATATTGATGTCTTAGGTAAATGTCAATGGGAGTGTCATAGCAGTGTCATGAGCATTAAATTTGCTGATATGACAGGAGAGAAGAGGCGGAGAGTCATGGGATGAGAGAGGAGTGTCATATGGCACAGTTCTTAAGATGTAACTATATGATGATACTCTACATTGAGACTGGCCTTAGTCATAGCCATTTTTTAGTAATTAATACAAAACATATTATATGCTACCTCTATATTTATTGTATTGGGCCTTTTCCTTTTTCATAGTTCTCTAAATGCTTTCTCTATATTCCTTCTGTCCAATTAATTGTTGTTTGCATAGTCCAGTAGTATTGAAGTGTCTTCACTACAACATATGAATGTGATCTTGTTGATTCTTGATCAAGAGAAAATCAAAATCAAGAGCCCATATAGTTTCAAATTGTGCATTCAATCTACAAACGTATTGCCCTAGGCAACTGGCCGCCTCCACGAAGAGCGCTCAAAAGCCGCGCCGGTCTTTCTAGTATTTGACGGAAAGGCTCTAACCAAAAAAGCAACGCCCAAGTGTGCACAATAGAGGAGAAAAACAGTGACCCATGGACTAATTTTCGTCATGGAATTTCTGTTTTAACAAAAAGAAAAGGATAGTTAACATAATAAAAAATGAAACAAATCAAAAGGACAGAAAAAGGGCTCTCTAATGCTATACACCATGTCGCTCTCCAGTATAAACAGTTTCGCATCCACCCATTTCTACTCTTCCGGAGCAAACCCATCCCATCCTCCTGCATCCGCCTGTTCCTCCTCACGGCTCGTGACTACTGCCTCCTAGAAACTGACAGGCCAAAATTTCTCCGTCCATCCGTGACGAGGCAGATAGATGCCGAATAAAATGTACATGTCCATCCGACCATCCGTGATCCCGTCCGTCCGTGGTTTATTGGCAGCTCGCGAGCCGCGACCGCCGGACGAAGACGCCCATGAACTGGCAAGCCCCTTCCAACAACTTGCCTGGAAATCGCAGAGAAAAGATCGTTAGAAACAAAAATGTGCTGATAGCAACTAGCAAGGAGACGTCAGTAGGTAAGATGCAAGATGATATGCAAGGGAGATGGTGACTAGAGCAGTAGAGATAGTAGAAGAAAGTTTGATTCCTCTTTTCTAAAAAAACAAAAAAGTTTGCTAACTATAGTTTGTTTGCAAATGGCCAAGGGAGAACTCATTTACGGCCCAAGTATCTTTCGTGGCCCAAATTTGCGACCGGACGGCCTGTCAGTCGTCGTCCTCACGAAGTCACGAGGGTGTGTGATCTCTGTGGCCTCGAGAGCCGTGCCGCATTCACGGCTCGTCCGGCCGTCACACTGGCGTCGTGGGGGCCAGCTCACTGTCCGCTGCGCCATCAACGTCGCCACCAGGCAACAGCTCACACCCCTCGCTGTCTCACGAGTCGCCGTCCACGCGGTTTCCATCCATCGCCCGGGTAACAAAAATTAACTGCTCCGCGGCACCCGGCGCCGGCATTTATTCACCCGCCGTACCACTCGCCCGTCCTCTCACCCAACGGAATGGCGTGCCTCCGCGTCTCCTACATGTGGGCCCGCCGCTCCTCGTCCGGCCCCGCCCGTGAATGCCCAACGTGGCACAGCGGAGCCAGATTAACGGCGGGGTTAACCTTGAATTAAATTAACTGCGCCGCTGGTGCTAGTGGTTGGGGTCCTTGCTATTGATTTTTATTTTAATTTAATAATAGCGCCCCAGATGCTGGTGGGGATCTGATGCGTTGCTGGGCGGTGCTCCCCGCTTCGATTCCCGGCCCATGGCGTGCGGCGACGGCGACCCGCCACCGACGCGCACGTTGGGAACCATTTTTTACCGCGCCGTTCTATCGATTGCAGCGCGAAACCCGCTAGAATTACGGCGCCAAATTCGGCAGCTGTAGATGAAATGTGGGTTGATTTGTGTACTGACCTCGCCGGAGCTTGGGCTTGGCGGTGGCGCCGGTGACGACGGGCGCCCTCCTGGCGGGCGCGGCGGCGGGTGACTTTCCGCCGTCCTCCGCCGGCGGTAGCAGCACGGCGTCGATGCCCTGCACGGAGATCCTGCCGTCGGTGTAGATGTCCGGGTCGAAGAGGTAGGCGCTGCCCTCGCCGGCGCCGAACTTGACGGACCCGTCGGCCTCGCGCGCGGTGACCTTGTGCGGCAGCCGCAGCGTGTCGTACCGCACCTTCCCGAACCGCCGCACCGCGTTGTACATGCTCTCCTCCGTCTGGTACTCGGGGATCATGTGGTAGTAGAGGATGTCCTCCGGCGACCCGGGCTCGGAGAGCTGGTCCGTGGTGAGCCGCGCCATGGCCTCGTCGTTGGGCGCGAGCACCGTGAGCACGTACCCCTCGGAGACGAGCCGCCCCATCTCGGTGGCGAGGGAGGTGAGGTTGACGAGGATGTCGGCGAGCTCGTTGTAGCCGCCGTACAGGAGGAGGGTCTGGATGAAGTCCTTGACTTGGCTGTGCCCGTCGAAGTGGTGCTTCCCGGACCCGGGCCCGGGGGCCGGCGCCGGCGCGATGGAGGGCCCGGGGGCCATCGCGTCCCAGACGGGGAGGGCGGGGGGCGCGCCGAGCGGCACGGGCGGGGCGGGCTTCTTCAGGCGGTGCGTGCGGGGGTCCACCTCGGGCGCGCCGCTGGGGAGGACCGCGGAGATCGCCGCCAGGCTGCGGCGGCGGTTGAAGGCCTCCTGCACGGAACGCGGGACGAGGAGGCGCTCGATGCCGTGGATGACGCCGTCGGGGCGGACCACCGCGTCGGGGCGCGTGACGGCGGCGGCGGCGGCGGCGAGCTCGAGGGGCTCGCCGGCGAGCGTCTGGTGGGAGATGGCGGAGGAGGAGGAGGAAGGGGAGAGGTGGACGCGGGCGGGGAGGACGTGGAAGAGGAGCAGGGACTGGAGCGTCCGCAGGTTGCGGGGCTCGAGCAGGAAGCGGCGGAACTCGGGGTCGAGGTCCCGGTCGAGCGCCTCGTTGCGGGGCGCGAGGATGGTGACGCTGCCCCGGCCGACGGCGTCCTCGAGCGCCTGCAGCAGCAGCGCCTTCTCCACCAGCTCCGCCAGCTCCGTGTATCGCGAGTCCAGCAGCGCCACCAGCACCGAGCTGGAGCTCACCCCCGGCGCGCCCGCGCCGCCAGCTGAAGGCGGCGGCAATGCTGGCCGCCGCTGCGGCTGCTCCGCCGCCAATGCCGCCGCGGCGAGCGAGAGGAGGAGGAGGAGCAGGGCGCGGAGGCCCATGGCCGCGGCGGAGGTGCTGTGGATTGGGTGAGGCGGGGATGTCCCTGCCGCTGTAGCGTCGGTGGTGGAAGCGTGGATTGTTGCGAGGGTGGAGGCTGGAGAGAGAGAAGGGGGAGAGTGAGGACGAAGACTCAGGTCTGAGACAGCGAGGAGGAAGTGGGCTGGGCTATAAGCGAAGGGGGGACGCGTGGTCAGGGAGCCAGGTGGGGTGGGGTGGGGCTGAGGAAGGCGGGTACAGGCTGGCAGGTGGGGCCGTGGGGCGGGGTGTCGGTGAGCGGCGCTCGCTGCGGACAACACCCTGTGCGTAGCTGCACGCCTCGTGGGAGCGCGGGGGCACACGTTTTCCTCCTCTCTGGTTGCATTTTCTAACCTTTTGGTTTGAGAAAACTAATCATTCACTATCATCTCTGCTCGGCGGACGGCAAGGTTGGTTGGTGATGGGCTTCTTCGCTTTGCGTGTGCGGTGTGCAGCAGCGGGCTGTAGCGCTGCGTCGCGGCTTTCCGCGAGGGCGGCGCGCCAAGCAAGCGAGGTGGACCTTTTGCCTGAGCTTTTTTTGCTTTGCTTTCTGTTTTTTTTCTCTTTTTACTGTGATGCGAGTAGCAGCAGGAGGAGTAGGCAAGTGACGTGTAGCCCAACTGACCACGGGCACGTCTACGCGACTGTACGGATCTACAGGGGGAGATGTCTGTAAGTAAAAGCTGGACGTGCATGGACCATACCGTCTGCCAGCCTGAGACGTTGATTAGCGAGCTAATGCTGGGACGACCGTCAACGACCCTGGATTAGTCAAAGCTCCCGAGTCCCACACAGGGCCGCGCGTCCACAACGCACGTCACCTGACGAGCCAGCCGGGGAGCATCGCCCTTCGTCCTACTATAAGGGGCAGGGCTACATCCAAATCCAACCGCTGCTGCTTCGTGATCAAGACGGCAGCTGCGCCTGAACTCATTCTGTCGTGGTACTTGGTAGTAACAAATAAAATGATTCGGTTGGCGTGTCTGTCTGTGAGGGACTACGCGTCTACACGGGCGCCGCTGCAAGGTATTTTAAGGGGTGTTTCGAGCAAGCTGGCAGCAGGCAGCTCCTTGGCGCGCACGGTACGCCCAATCATCGTAATGATATAGTACGCCATTGCCAACTCCAACGGCGCTGTTTACTTCCTGAAATTTTTCCAGCGGTACACTAGCTTAACGTTTGATCACTAATTAGAAATATTAAATATGGATAACCGACAAAATCTATTTCATAACCTCCAGATAAAATTGCAAGACTTTTAAATCTAATTGGATCATGATTAGATAATATCGTGCTACAATAAACAACCTCTAATAACGGATTAATTAGGCTTAATAGATTCGTCTCGCGATTTTCCGTCCATCCATATAATTAGTTTTATAATTAGATTATTCTAATTTTTAATTGAAAATTGCTACATTAAATTAGTTGATGCATGGAGAAGCTGCCACGCAGCGTCCAAACATTTATTTTTTACTTCGCACCACGTGTCCCAGCCGGCGAGCCCTCAGTGCGTGAGAGCTCTTCGAGCAGATGGGGTGCGACCCGTGTGAGTGCAGCGTGGTATGCTTAAGGTTGACCATGAGAATTTCCTAAAAGTCTTCAGTGGTTAGAAAGTGACAGTAACCTATGTTTAGTGCTTAAGTTTTTTTTTCTAAAGTGATTAGAAAGAAGAAAATTTTCTTTAAACCAGAGAAAATCAAGCTACACAACCTTAAGCACGTTGCTGAATCTTCAGTGGTTACACGATATTAAAAATTTTCAGTGGTTACACAATCTTAAAAATCTTCAGTGCTTAAGGGTGACCATGAGAATTTTTTCTTCTTTCTCATAAACTAAATCTACTTATTTAGATCTGAGTCTTATTTGATTCATAAACATTGTCTTATTAGGTACAATGTGTAGTACCTGTAATTCAGTTTGCTTCTATTTCCAATCCCTATTTAACATGAAGAATTGGGTGTTCTTCTTACCTTCCTCTTACCTACTTATCTGTTCTTCTACACGGTAGGATTCTCTCCTTTTCCAATTGTAGTGTTTTACATAGATGCTGACCATATCTTTCATTTGCCTTTTTCTAGCTCTTATTTTATAGGTGCTTTTTTTCCTTTGCTCTAATCTACTTATCTATTCTTGCTTTGTCTTACTCTGTAGTCTGTAGATGGTAGCAATCTCTTCTTTTCCTATATGTAGGCTTGCCTTCTTATTTATAGGTCCTTCTCCTTCTCTAACTATTATGAAAGTTGACATAGGTGCTGGCCATATCTTTTCATTACCTTTCTGTAAGGCCATATCTTTTCATTACCTTTCTCTAAGTTTGCTCTTCTTTCTCCTTTGTTATCTGCCATGGGCAGTAGAAGGATGATAGCTTCTCTACAACCCTCTTTCAGGTGCATCTTCTTCCCCTGCTTATTCTGATAGTTGTCTTAGATGGAGACACTAGACACGAAGACGATGGATGTGTAAATGACACTATCAAACCTAGGTATCTCCTTGCTACGAACTGTGGATGAAACAGACTGATCAACCAGACCAGTTACATGCTACTCCAAATATTACTGAAGCAAAACTCCCAAACAAATTAAACTACCCATACTTTTACTTGATCACAGTAGCACCATCTCTATTAGTCCTCACCAAGATCACAGTATCTATAGAATTGATAGTGTACATCCTTTTTCATATTAATCTAAGCATCTTCCTCTACTTAGAAAATTAATGTCCCCTTAAAAGGATGATCCCTGCTGATGATCAACATTAGCTTTATTGTAAATACTTTGTGGTGCTGTTAACAGGCTCTAGAACAACAAACTAACAATTATTCCTCAATCGTTACATTTACAGTTTAAGCGCTTATGCTTAGGATGAAGAGGAGGATGAGCTCATTTTGTGTTTACTAAGTTGCAGGCATTCTACAACTAATCAGTTGTTGAATAATGGTTTACATTTACAGCAAGTGACCTACATCTGATCACTTGCTGCTCAATGTTATCTGTTCAGCCATTCTAAAACTTGATGCTCTTATCATCAGCAAACTCTACTTTTTTAGAGTTGAAGGTGTGGAAACCCTTGTCTTAAGCAGAGCAAAGATCGTTTTTGTTTAAGATTTATTACAGTACATGATAGCAACTCCAATACAGGCATCAGAAAAAACTTGAAGAGAGCACTAGCTAACCCAGCGAACTACAACAGGAAGCCAACAACCAACACATAGAGACATAGAAAAATTAGTCTACTCCCTTCAAAAATCCACACTCCCATCTTCAACTCCTCGGCTCATCACCAGCTTGAGATCAGGCCTTTTGTCAGTTTCCCAGCCAAATCATGCAGGTTTCCTTCTTGAGAGATCAGATCTTCAAAATATTGAGGCAGCTTCTCCAAGTTCAAGGCACCAGCATTTGTTTGTAATGAAGGAGATAGGTGCAGAATAACCATTGCTTTTTAGAAAGCAGGCCTCTCTGGCTCTCCTGCAGTCCTCCTTAAATTTATGATGTAGATCTTCATCATGGATTTTGGATACCTCATGGCTGCAAACTATGTAATCTTGTATCTCCTGCTTTAATATCCATCAAACTGCTTTAGTAATCTGCAATCTCATTTGGATTAGTATTGCAAGTTACCTGCTAAAATATTTGCTAGCTACTAATGCTGATCAACAATTGTAATATCTGACTTGATACTACAAGCTGCACATGCCATTCAGTGAGCATTAATGTTGTTAAGATATTTTTATGAAACATTATCATCTATTTTGTCGTGTCGTTCACAAAATTTATTTTGCTACGTTATGTTCTAGTACTCTAATACTCTACTACTGCCCAGCAAGCTGTATTGCTACGCTTCATTCATTTTTTTTTATTGTAACCTTCTATCTCCAAGCAAGATACAATATTATCCTCCCCCTCTCCTTTTGTTGAAAATAAAGATGGCGAAACGGTAGGCACACTCATGCACAATGCACAAATATATCAAGCATTCCATCCAACCGTGCGTGTAGCGTATTTCTCATTATATGTACTGTACCACCGTTAGATCTTGCGTCAATGGAATAATGGATCTACCAAAACTCGTATGTTTGCCTACAAACTTTAATACTACCTTTATCCTTGAACATACAATGTTTAGAACAAGTAAATTAGTTCCATTTTGAAATAATTATTAGAATTAGCTTGTCTTTAAACGTCGTGTGTATTCACGAGTACCAACAAAAACAAAACTAAAATCTCGTGTGAGGCTACCTGAACGAGTATAGATGCATATGCTTAAGTTATGGAGTAGGAAACTCGCAAGTTGGAGACTTTCATTCCAACAGCTTGGTGCGGCCAATGGAAAACGCTGTGTCGGTGCCGTGCACGCGCTTTGCGTCGTGATCAGGCACAGGCAATCAGGCAGTAGCCACGCATGTGGTCAAGTTGTCGTCAATTAATTATCAAACACGCCTTCTTTTCCATGACCGTCCATCCATCCATTAATTAAGCTAGGTTTGCATCTAGTCCCACGAGCTCCATGTTTACACGCACACTTGTGTTATTTTTTTTAAAAAAATCGTCAAATCGAGTCGTGCATGTGGCCTCTCTCTCTATATATATATCTCTCTCCCTGAACCTGCTGAAATTCACACCATAACTCAAAAGGACACTCTGCGATGACAACATAATCACCCTGAATCTCAGTTCACTCTGCATGTAAAAATGGTGTTTCAGTCTGCAGTATTTCTTGGATTTTGATGCAAAAGAAGGAGATCTCCCAAATATGACACGAGCAGAGTTCCGGTTGTTAGAATAAAGGATGTTGCAATGCACTAATTGATCTCTCATCTTGTGAAGAATATTGAGGAGGATATTACCAACAGATATGCAGCGGAATAATAAAGATCACATGCACAAAAGACACAACAATCTACGTGGGAAAACCTCCTCAAAATGAGGAGTAAAAACCCACGGGACCAATCGGTCCACTCCAAACTTCCAATATAATTAACAAATGGTTACAAGAAGTTTTCTCTAGGACCTCTACAGGATTACACCAGCAACAACACGTTCACCATGATGCAATTTGGCTTCAATAATAACAACCACAACTACTAACAATAGGTATGACAACTATCAAATAGAGAAATCACAGATTCTGCCCCCTTCGATAATCAGTTCAGATCTCATAAACCACAGGTTCACTGCACAAATTTTGGTATAAAGTAGATCTACGAGTTCCCTGAATACTGACAAAATTTCAGCTCAATCGAACACCGTTTCACCACTCAAACAAATCATCTACCGAAACTACTCTGTGCTGAAATTGCAGTCACCCGAACTGATGAAACCCCTCTCAAATCTGATGCTCTGCTCAACCAATCCTCAAACCAACTAACCATATTGAAGTACTCTAAGTGTAGAACGAGCTCACCAAGTTTGGCGCAAATCCAAGAAGGTTTGAGTCTCCAATCACTGACTTGAAACAGATCGGTTCAGAGTCACCAAATCTGGGCAGACCTCCTTCTCCTTCTTCTTCTTCTTCTTCCTCTCTTCTCTCAAGTTGTGTTGTGTATGTTCTGCTCCCTCCGTCCCCGCCCCCCATCAAGTGACGGCAAGAGCTGGGTATTAGAGGAACTATGATTTTTCTTATGCTTTATACTTTCTCTTGAAGTGTTCTTAACCATTGATCAAGCACCACATCAATGGTGCACAAGTATCGGACTTGTGGGCTGTCTTGACGGGTTTTATGGACTCCAAATTATCCTCCATGTGGAGGGATAGCCCAACACCGGTATCCACACCGACACCTTTTAGTAAATCCCCCATATATACTACGACCTGACCAGCCAACACAGCTTACATAACAAGCCGACTGAGACTATATTCCAGATCTGGAAACAAAAGGCATACAAAGCTGCAACCAGCAGACTGTAGGATTCCATATAACCATCTCAGAAGTTTCATCAGCAAAACATCTCTCTGTAAGCACCTGGACAAACTGGACCACAGTATGTAACAGTCCACAAATTCAGGCAACACAAAAGAGTTGGGCGTCAAGGCCTAGAGCTATCAGAGGTTCAGAACAAGTACTGTGTATAGTTAAACCTATAATAGGAAATCACAACTCTGTTTCAACTATTGTATGCAAATCCTGCATCTTCTGGTTCAGACAAGACCATATTTCCTCTCTGGAGTCTGGACCGTATGCTACCCGCTGAACAACTGCCTTTCTCACCTCACCTGCAGGAAATGGTAAAGTTCGTAATCAAATTTGACCAGTACTCGACATGTCATACAATTCCGGTCCAGAAGTTAATTGCAAGAACTAATTCTTAAAACTTGCATTATCTGCTAGGAAGGAAATGAGTCATCAATGTTACGCTAGCTAGTCACTCTGAAAGTTATATGAATCCAGGAGGTCAGGCTGATTCCCATGAAACTGCAGTAGAGCTAGCATGCATGCCAACTATGTCTTTTAACACTTCTATAATGATAAAATCGCACTGAATCTAAGATTCTCAGTTCAGTCTGCATATAAATTGGTGTTTCAATCTGCAGTATTTCTTGGATTTTGATGCAAAAGAAGGATATCTCGCAAATATGACACAAGCAGAGACTTGCAGCCAGATTTAATTCTTCTTGCAATTTGCTCACCCCATCAGTTTTCTGAATAATTTTTTTCTCTCACATTTTTATCTAACCTGTGCCGTTCAGTAAATATATACCATGCATGAACAAAGTCAGGTAAGTAACTGAAAGCATGTCAATAACATACTAGGAGTTTTGTCTTCCTCTGGTGACCAACTGACCATACTGTAGGAGTTAATAAGAAACAAGCTAAGGACCAGCAGAATTGGCACTCGCAAACTAGCTGCACTTTCGCTGACAAAATTTCCTCCGAGTCAAAGAGCACAGAGTGGCACAGTTACGATTTAATACCAAAAACTTGTGAACGTTTCTTTTAAGCACCAGATTGGTAGTAAGCATCATTTGATACTGAGAGCAAGAATGTTGCAAGATCATCAAACACAGGGCCGAAATCAAGAAGTGTAAAATGTGGGTGAAAAGAAACAAATAATACCTGGACAAGGATCAATAGAACAAGTACACTGACAAATCAGAAGACTGGTCCTCGTCGCCACCATCCGTACTCTGCTGCTGCGACACCTGGCCATGCGGCCCGCCCAACGATGGCGGCAGCGGCGGCAGATGTGAATTCACTTCGAGCCCAAGCGCGCTCGCCGTCTGCCCCTGTGGCGGCGGTTGCTGTTCGACGCGGAATGGCGCGGCCTCGGCCGACCCCGGCAGCTGGAATGCCGCCGTCACGCTGGACTCGCTCCCGTGCTCACCGTCCATGTACGCCGCGACCTGCTGCATCGTCGTCGTGTTCGGCTCCAGCTCCTGCACCGTCGGCAGGTGCCTGTACGGGTGGCCTTGCCTCAGCGAGATGTCGAGCTCTGTCTCGGAGTACTGCGCCATGGGGTCCTGCTGCTGCGCCGCGGCGGCCTGCAGCAACATCGTCATCTCCGGCTGCCTGGCCTGCCGCACGATCATTTCCTGCTCTCTGGAAAGCTCTGCCGTGGCGACCTTCGCCATGATGTCCTGCTCCCTGGCAACCTTCGCCGCGGTGGCCAACTGCGGCACCTTCTGCTGGTGCATGTCCCGGTGGCCGTACCCCAGCGTGACGTCGAATTCCGTGTCGTCGTCGTAGTGCGCGGCGAGGTCGTCGTACTGAGGCGCGCCCGCGGCCAGCAGCTGCATCATCACGTCCTGCTCTGCCTCCGCCTCCGCCACGGCGATCAAGTCCTGGTCGCTCGCCACCTCCGCCGCGGCGGCCTCCTGCCGCGCCTCCGCCACCTGCGGCACCGTGTCCTGCGGCTGAGGCGGCTGCTGGAGCCGCGGCGAGACGTCGGGACCCATCCACGCGTAGCGCGCCGCCGCAGGGTCGTCGTACTGCTGCGCCGCGGCGAATCTCCGTATCATGGTGCACAGCTTCTTAGAAAGCTCCCCCGCGGCAGCCACCTGGTGCCTGTCCAGGAAGCTGGTCCCCGTTCCGTCGAGCTGCGTTGTTGTGGAATCGTGGTGCTGCAGCGCGGCGGCCGGGGCCTGCTCCGACGTCAATGCCTCCTCCCTCGATGCCTCCGCTCCGGCAGCCGACTGCTGCGTTTCCGCCATCAGCTCGTGCAGCTGCCCGCGGTCGTACCCCTCCGGGATGCCCGGCTCCGCCCCGGCCTGCTGCGCGGCGAGGTGGCGGTGCTGGTTTGCGGCCGCGGCGGGCGCCGACTCCTGCGGGTGCCCGTTCCCTTCCGGGGAGTCCAGCTCCGTCACGGCCACGGCCTGCGGCGTCAACATTGTCTGCTCGCTCGAGGACTCCCCAGCGGCGGCGGCGGCCGTGTTCTCTGTCTCCGCCATCTGGTTGTTCGTGTCCCGCCAGCGCCCGCCCGGGAGGCGGAGCCTCTCCCCGGCGGCGCGCCTCGCCGCTTGGCGCAGCTGCCGCCACTTGAGGTCGACGGCGCGCCGCGCGGCCAGCAACTTGGCGTCCTGCTCCCTCACGTGCGCCAGCGCGCGCTCGGCCTGCGCCTTGGCCTCCAGCTCCACCTCCCGCCCCGCGGCCTGGATGTCGACCGGCTCGGACGCGGCCTCGGGGCCGAACTCCGCGGCGATCTCCGCGCGCACGGCGTCGACCTGCTCCCGGGCCTTCTCGTTGAGCATCTGGAGGACGGCGACGTAGGAGAGGCAGCCGAGGGCGGGGTCCCGCACGCGCGCCAGGGCCTCCTCGATGAGCGTCTCCGCGGCGCGGCGCCGCTCCCCGGGGCGCTCCACGTCCTCGAGCATCCTGGCGGCGTTGCTGGCGCCGAAGACCCGGTGCACGGCCGCGAACCCGGAAGGCTCGTCGCCCTCCGCCGGGAAGTAGGGCGCGAAGACGCAGCCCGGTACGCACCGGCGCCGGAGCGTCCTGCACGCCCCGCACGGCACCTGGGCCGCCGCCGTCCCCGGTACAACCTCCACCTCGTCCTCCGGCATGTCTCCTCCGACGCAGAGGGCGACGCCGCCGGCTTCCTTGCTTACCAAAGGCGGCAGGGCGAGCTCGATGGAGAGGAGAAGGCAGGAGGGAACACGAGCGTAGCCGGCGTGGTGATCTCGCTGCAAGCTGGCATCCGTTGGGCAGAGGATTGGATTGACAGAGGTCGGGTGGGCCCTAGGTTAGTTACGATTACGGTTAGTTTAAAGATTTGATGTTTGATTCAGCCAGAAAATTAGAGATAAATTCTCTTAAAAAAGAAACTTAGAGATTAACCGAAATATGGTTCCAAGGAGTAGGAGACACTGAAGTATCGTAGGAGGGGTCACAATACTTAAAATTAACTCGATCGTCTTTATATAGCTTTTGCGATGAATAAATCGTGTCAAACTGTCAATATCTTTGTGATCGTACCACACTTCTCTTGTTTACTTGAACTTTTGAAAATGTGTTCTTGTTGTGTTACGTCTTTGCTGTAAATATTATTTTTTAAGAATACGCAGGAGAGCTGCGTTGATTACATTAAAAGAAAAAATATGTTTAAGTTTATAACACGGGCACCTTGGACTATACGGCGCAAGGATACAACTAAGAAAAGGATGCGCAGGAAGACCTAACTAGAGAGGACCCTTCTAGATGACGCGCTACAAGGCCAACTGATAGCCGCGAGCTTCCTGCCGCCTGCTTGTATCCACTAATCTCCCTCAGAGATGATCTCGCGGAGTAGCTGGTTAACGGTGAGGTCGGCGTTGTTGAAGGCCCTCGCGTTGTGCTCCTTCCATAGTCTCCATGTGGTGAGCATCACCGCCGAGTCCACGCCCTTCTTCTGATCCTTAGGCAAGCTCTGTCGTAGGAGCAGCCACCATTCCAAGAGGGAGTGACCTGCTGTGAGAAGCTGCACCCGCAGAATAAATAGTTCGCAGTCTCATCCTTTTGATCACACAATCTGCATGTCGTGGATCCGGTTAGTCCATAGCGCCGCCCGTCCAGATAGTTCTCTTGCAGCCAACCAAGTGAAGAATTTGACTTTCAGTGGTGCCCAAACTTTCCAAATTTACTGTAAATGTAAAACTAGTTTAATAGATTATCTATGAATATAAAATTCTTGTTACTAGATTTTGTTTAGAATACGTAGAGCACATGCATCTTCACTAGTTTAAGTTGCAAACGACGGAAATAAAGCACATGCACATATCTAACTGGCAAAATGTGCATTGAAACGAGATGTGTGGCGTGTACTGATGTGCTTAGGCCACTCTTGGTCAATTTCATTTCATTGTTTTCAAAACTGCCACGGTGGATGGATAAACGAAACAACCTCAGTGCCAGTTTCATTTTTGTTGTACAGATCGATGATTCCCTTTCTCAAGGTGCACTGGGAAGGCTATCTAGGTGGTGATAGCGAGCCTTCTCAAGGTGCTCTATAGCGAGAACATTTCTTCTCTCTTGTGCATGAAGATAATCCGAAGCGACGAATCTATATCCGGTCCCTAAAGAGTTGTGGAAATCTTTACAGCTTTTCGATGCGTTAACCTTAGTCTCTGTGTTCTTTGAGTTCAGTAAAATTTTGCATCTGAAGTCGGTGCAACTTCTTTGCGAGTGCCAACTATTACCCTTGTACTTGTTTCTTGAATTCTCGTTGTAACTCCGAAAATACCGTACGTGGCTGATCCTTGATCTGATCGGAGTTGTTTATGAGCCACGCTAGCCGGTAGGAACCAAAAAACAAAATTATATTCTTTTTGAGTGGAAAAACAAAATTATATGAATCCAGGGGGTCGGCTTAGTTTCTTGCCGGTACAGTAATTGGGCCGTAGTCGATACCTCCAAGCTGGGCCGAGACAGTAATTGGGCCGTAGTCGACACCTCCAAGCTGGGTCGAGACAGTAATTGGGCCGTAGTCGACGACAGATGGATTTGTAGCGCGACACTGACCGCATGATTTATCTTGGCTATTTATTTTTTCTTGTGTGATATATTCATCCATCCCAACCGTCGTTAATTCTCTAACCGACCTCCGATTCTACCTACCTGCCTTGTGTAGCACAATCTTGATGCAAAGTAGTAGGAGTAGGAGTAAACGGACACGACAAGCTCCCCCTCTCGCGGCTTTTCTTTCCTGGCGACGATTGGCGAGCGCCGCCGCCGTACACCGGGTCTTTTCCAGTTCTTCGTCTGGCCCTTCGCCGGCGACGAGCATCAACCAGGTATGGCCGCCCCTTCCACTCTCCTGCTGTGCGAAATCGAGCACCGAATGTAGGCTATCTGTATTCTCATCTGACCCAATGACAAGTACATGCATCTATATGCCTACTAATAACTTCGATTTTCTTCTGCAAAAAAGAAAAACAAAAAAATCGGCTTGGTGTTTGGCCTGCCCCTGGTCGTAGTGATAAGTGAATGCAAGTCCTGGGTTTCCTGTTGCAACGCATACCCTTTGTCCCTTTAGCTTAAGAAAAAGGCAAGTCGTTGGCAAATTCAGTTCAGAGGAGGGGCGCTGCTAGGTTCAGACATGTAGTGCAGGCTGTCGTTCTGCATCATGCAGTTTCCTTTCTGCTGTATTTTTACTGTAGGTCGTCATCTGTTTACCTTACAGTACAATGTATGAAACCTTAGCTTTCGGGACTAATACTGCCATTCAATTGAGCTAACACTTTTTTTTTATTATGGTCACAGTGATAATAATTAAGTTTTACCTTTTTTTTTTGTTTATCGTTTCAGTTCAGAAGCTATTACAATAAGATGGAGGAACCACTTTTGGACCATAGTTCTTCATCCTTACCTGAGGCAACAAGCAGCGTATCACTTTTCACAGATGCTGGATTGTTTAGTAAAATCACTTTTTCTTGGATGGGTCCTTTACTTGATCTTGGGAAGAGGAAAACACTAGACCTTGATGACGTGCCATTCTTGGATGACGGTGACAGTGTTCACGGGATCGTACCTAAGTTTAAATCAAATATTGACTCGACTTCTGCTACTGAGCAGTACAGTGATGTTACAGCAGTTAAGCTAGTCAAAGCTCTTGTGCTCACAACATGGAAGCTAATCATTGTCACTGCAGTTTATGCCCTGCTCCGTACTGTTACTTCATATGTTGGTCCCTATCTGATCGAGGACTTTGTTAGCTACCTAACTGAAAGTCCACGGTCTACTAAAAGAGGATACCTTTTGGTGTTGGCATTTGTGGTTGCGCAGCTCATGGAAGGTCTCTCGTGAAGGCATTTGCTCTTCAGATCGCAACAACTAGGCGTGCGTGTGCGATCTGCTCTTATTGCTATTATTTACCAAAAGGGTCTTGCGCTCTCCAGTCAGTCCAGGCAAGGTAGCTCAAGTGGAGAGCTGATCAATGTTGTGAACCTTGATGCTGAGTGCGTTGGAAATTTCAATTGGTCTATGCACGAACTTTGGCTGCTCCCTGTGCAAATCACTCTTGCAATGGTTATCTTATACTCTACTCTTGGAACGGCAGCATTTGCCGCCCTTGCGGCCACTATTTTGACAATGTTGGCTAACATACCTTTGGGGAGGATCGAGCAAAATTTCCAAGAGAAAACTATGAATGCCAAGGATGCTAGAATGAGTGCTATGTCTGAGATATTACAGAACATGCGCATTCTCAAACTTCAGGGTTGGGAATTGATTTTCTTGTCCAAGATAAAAGAGTTGAGGAAGGTTGAGATGAACTGGGTAAAGAAATATGTCTACACCTCATCAATGCTTATATCAGTCTTTTTTGGTGCTCCTGCATTTGCTGCCATGGTCACTTTTGGAACTTGCATACTGTTTGGCATCCCACTAGAAACAGGCAAAGTATTATCTGCTCTGGCCACATTTAGGCAGTTGCAGGGGCCTATTCATAGTCTGCCAGACACAATCTCATCAATCATTCAGACAAAATTATCTCTTGACAGGATGTGTTCATTTCTATGCCTTGAGGAATTAGCGAGCAATGCCGTGACTAAGCTTCCTAGTGGTAGCACAGATATATCCATTGAGGTGAGGAATGGTTGCTTCTCTTGGGATACATCCTCTCATGTCCCTACTCTTCAAGACCTGAACTTTCGGGTACAAATTGGAAAGAGAGTTGCTATTTGCGAAACTGTTGGATCTGGTAAAACAAGCTTATTGTCTTGCATACTTGGCGAGATACCGAAATTGTTTGGAGAGGTTCAAATTTGTGGTAAAATTGCTTGTGTTAGCCAATCACCATGGATACAGAGTGGGACTATTGAACAAAACATACTTTTTGGCACACAAATGAATAGGGAAAGATACAAAACGGTCCTTGAAGTATGCTCTTTAAAAAATGATTTGGATATATTACCTCTGGGTGACCAAACAATCATAGGAGAAAGAGGAATCAACCTAAGTGGTAGACAGAAACAGAGAATACAAATTGCACGTGCTTTGTATCAAGATGCTGATATCTTTCTATTTGATGATCCATTTAGTGCCGTTGATGCTCGTATGGGACTGCACTTATTCAAGGTATGTTTTGACATTTGAAGCATTCTCTTGACTTATTTATGACATTTGGCACTCAATAATCCTGATTGCAGAAATTGTTTTTATGTTTCGATGTTGCAATTTTCACATTTATTTTCTTTCCCTAATTTGTTTCATTTCAGTATTTGTTATATATGTTTAGCACACAAGCTATTTACTTGGTTTCCTACGCTAACATGGAAACCAAGTAAAAAATATCTGTATTTTCTCTAGGATGGTTCTGGTATGGATGTTGTCATGCACCCCAACATAGCAATAGGAGTATGTTGTGTTTTTTAACGTGGTTTGCCTTTCTAAATTGTGTGCCATCTATCTGATTAGTGATTAGTAAGCACTTATATGGGGACATCTGGTTAAAAAGTATTGCACAGAAAACAGAAAGCTAGTATTAGCAAACCAAAACCAACTTACTTAAATGAAGATTCATTTTAGGCCAGTGGTTGTAAGCTTATTCTGAATGTAATCACATTAACAAGGGGTTCCACATTGTTCAGTTTGATCTCATTTTTAGTCTCAAAAATGTTGAGTGTTATTAGGGACTCTAACACCTAATTTTTTTATTTACGCCAACATTAGAGAAGTAAACCAAGATGACCATATAAACTGATGTTACCTTGAATAAAAATTCAGGTGTTAGCAAACCCATCCTTTCAATTATGTTGAATAATTCCTTTATTTTGATTGGCATGTTGTTAACTATGCGGTTTTGACTTTGATCTAATATTTCGTTTAGTATGATTTTAGGGTTCAAAAGATTATTTGTTATCAAGTGAAATTTTCTGACTATAACTTGTATATTGCAGGAGTGCCTGCTAGGATTTTTAGCTTCAAAAACTGTTGTATATGTTACACATCATGTTGAATTTTTACCTTCAGCTGATCTTATCTTGGTAAGCTGGCAACAAACATCTACTAGTCTTTTAAGATACATTAACAAAAATTTTCATGTTCCCAATTTCTTTCATTATCTTTCAGGTTATGAGAGATGGAAAAATAACACAGTCAGGGGATTACACTGAAATTCTTAAATCTGGAGAAGAGCTCATGGAATTAGTCGGATCCCATAAAGATGCCTTATCAACTCTAGACGTTCTGGAGCGCCCTAGTTGTGATTTTGATAGTACATCTCATCCTGGTGGTAATGATAGCACCCTATTCGTAGCAAAGGATACGAATTATGATAACAATGAAGAAGGAAGAATTGTCCAAAATGGTCACCTGGTACAAGAAGAAGAGAGGGAGAAAGGCCGGGTTGGATTCATTATCTACTGGAAATATATTACAATGGCATATAATGGAGCACTTGTTCCATTTATTTTGCTAGCTCAGATAATTTTCCAAGTTCTTCAAATTGGAAGCAATTTCTGGATGGCTTGGGCAGCCCCAATATCTAAAGATGTGAACCCTCCAGTCAGTAGCTTGCTGATGGTAAATGTGTATGTTGCATTAGCAATTATTAGCTCATTGTGCATCTTCATGCGATCACATCTTCTTGTCATGGTTGGATGTAAGACTGCTAATATTCTATTTGAAAAGATGCACGAGTGCATATTCCGAGCTCCAATGTCTTTCTTTGACTCCACTCCTAGTGGGCGTATCTTGAATAGAGTAAGCAATTACATTCAGCATGTTATTTTAAACCACACATGCAACTAATGTGTCCCTGAAATGCTATTTACTTTTTTTTATGTTGTTAACCCTGAAGTTGAAACAAATTGTAGGCTTCCACGGATCAAAGCACAGTGGATACCAGAATTTTTGACCAGAATTTTTGACCTGATGGGTTATCATCTATTTCCTGCTATTGAGATTCTAGGAACAATTGTTCTAATGTCACAAGTGGCATGGCCAGTCTTCATAATTTTTATTCCCATTATTATTGCATCACTGTGGTATCAGGTAAGTTTATACATTTGATATTAATTTTCTATTTAAAAAAATACTAGTTCCAACTTCCAAGTTCTCATCGATATTCATTAAGTTGCATCTGAGACTCACAATTATGTGTTTTGTGTTTATTATTCGATTCTGATCATCAAACACTCTCCCCATTTTTAGCAATACTACATAGATGCTGCTAGAGAGTTGCAAAGGCTGGTTGGAGTTTGCAGAGCCCCCGTGATGCAATACTTTGCCGAATCAATAGCTGGCTCAAATATTATTAGATGCTTTCAATAGGAAAGGCAATTTATCAGTTCCATTGGACATTTGATGGATAATTTATCTCGACCAAGTTATAACGCAGCTGCTATGGAATGGTTGTGCTTTCGCTTGGATATTCTTTCATCCTTTATTTTTTCCTTCACACTGATACTTCTGGTCTCCTCACCATCTTCTCTAATCGACCCAAGTAAGTAAATCAGGATTTTTCTAGCATGATCAAAAAATTGTTTTAGGTGCCTACTAATATGCCTGATAATATTTTGTACAGAGACTGCTGGGCTTGCAGTCACTTATGGACTAAGTCTCAATATGCTACAAGGGTGGGCTATTGCTGTCCTCTGCAGTTTGGAAAATAGAATGATATCTGTGGAAAGAATGTTGCAATATACAAATATTCCTTCTGAACCACCACTTACAATATCAGAAAGTAGACCCAATTGCAAGTGGCCAACAGAGGGTGAAATTGAGCTTCGCAACCTCCACGTTTGTCTCTTCAACTTGTCCATAATTGTTAATCTACTTACATCAATATCTGTGGAGCTTAAAAAAATTGTGAGATAGTTTAAGGGAAAGTAATGCAGATTGTTTTTTTCTAGAAAACACTTTTGTTAACATTCATTCTTCTTTTGATCTTGTTCCTACTGTTAACAGATTGTTGCAGTCCTTAATCTTAATGCATTAATTCTCAGAATATTCTTGAAAACAAAATTCTCCTTAAGGTAGAAAACAAATGTTACCAAATACAGACTGCTCTAGCTAATTTCCCTTTTCTCTAAATTCATGTATGTGATGCAGGTACGGTGTGCGCCGCAATTGCCTTTTGTTTTGAAAGGCCTCATGTGCACCTTTTCAGGAGGAAAGAAGACAGGTATTGTTGGAAGAACAGGTGGTGGCAAGTCAACCTTGATTCAAGCACTATTCCGCATTGTGGACCCATGTATTGGGCAGGTGCTGATTGATGGCATTGACATCTGCACCATTGGACTGCATGACCTCCGGACAAGATTGAGCATCATTCCACAAGATCCTGTTATGTTTGGGGGGACCCTGCGAAGCAATATTGACCCTCTCGGGGAGTACAGCGATGAGCAAATCTGGGAGGTACAGTTTAATTGTTAAATTATCTCCTTTTATCAATGCTTTTCTCAATGTTTGTTTCAGTTAAAACATTCGTTTCTGTAGGCATTGGATTCCTGTCATCTTGGGGATGAAGTTAGAAAGACTGAGCTTAAGCTTGATTCGAAAGGTTCGATATCTCATATCTACCAGAAGGTCCCAGGACTATGATGTCAAAACCATAACTTGTATTTTGATTTTGAAATGCAGTGACAGGAAGCGGTAAAAACTGGAGCGCAGGTCAGCGCCAACTTGTGTGCTTGGGAAGGGTGGTTCTGAAGAGGAGAAAGATCTTGGTTCTGGATGAGGCAACTTCTTCTGTGGATCCAATAACAGACAGTTTGATTCAGAGAACCTTGAAACATAAATTTGCCGAATGCACGATGATTACAATAGCGCATCGTATCACATCGGTTCTTGATAGCGACAAAGTCCTGCTCCTGGACAACGGTTAGTAAGCCCCTCACTCATGAGCCAAAAGAAAAATGTCTACATTTGTTTGTTTCTCCTCCCACTTTAACACTGTCCATGATGTAAAACAGGTGAAATCGCAGAGCATGACGCACCAGCAAAACTGCTAGAGGACAGCTCATCCCTATTTTCCAGGCTCGTATCTGAGTATACCATGGGATCAGAATATAAGTAGCAAACGCAAGAAATATAAACAGATAAATTATTGTTTAGCTGAAAAATATGGCGCGCAATGCACACGTGGAGGGTTCTGTGTTCCTGGCCTGATGTAACCGCAGCAAGTCTTGACATCCTCACAAAGATCCATCATCAGCCTCAATGTGAGGCTGAACATCACATTTTATTTAGTCTCTAGTGAAAAGGGGAGTGACTGACGCTGCAACGCCTAGCCAAACTGAACTCTGAATCTGCCACGCTCTCGATGCATCGCCAGCATCGCCCACCGGGACCCTGCGTTGCAGGCTTGGAGCAGGAGGCACCGGGTGCCGGTGAAGGCGGCGACGTGGTTCGCCGGCGACCCCGCGCATCTCCGGTCTGCGGAAGCCGGCCGGCTGGCCGTCTCCTTGCCGGGGTCCATGGACGCTTTGCCCCCGAGCTAATGGGGCGAGCTTCTTTAGTTTTCTTGAATAATGAAGCGGCGAGGCCTCCGGCGTCGCCGATCGGCGGACATTCGCCACCGAGGCTGATCACTGACGCCGCGCCGTCCGGATCCGGCCTCCGGTGTGGCGCCACCCAGCTCCCGCGCGCTGCCAGGCACCTGGCGAGGACGGCCGAGTCCCCCCTGCCTGGGCGAACCGTATGATCTGGACCGCACGTGCTCGATCCGACGGACGGCAGGAACCCAGGGGGTGGACGGTATTTACCGTCCACCCCCGGACGGCATTTGGTTTACCGTCCGCCCCTGGCCAGCGCAGCGGCGCTGCATCCGCTCAGCTGGCTCGCCGGAGCGCCGCCGCGCCGGACTGCCAGTCTGGGACGAGTTCCCGTGTCCTGTGTCGCTTCGCCGCGACCGCGAGTGACGAGAGCCTCCGGGTGCGATGGGCGCCGTCCTCCCGAAGCTCGCCGCCCTGCTGCGGCTGGAAGAGGGGAGACAGCGGATTCATCGAGGGAGCACCGGAGCAGGAAGAAGACAAGGCATCACGTTCCTCGGAGACGACCTCCACCTGATGCACGGCTCCTTGGAGGTCGCGGCGGAGTGGCATGAGGATATTCGCATGTCGAGGAGTGCTCGAGACATCTCGGGGACATGTCCTACGACTACGACATCGAGGACAGCGTCGACTACGGACTACCTGTTCGTCCACCTCACGGAACGCAAGCCGCCGCATGGGTTCGGGAGATTCGCCGACAAGATCGTGGATTCAACGGCGAGGGCCGTGCTCGGAACAGGCTCGGCAGGCATATCGACGGGTGGCGATGTGGTTCGAGCCGGCGACCGCGCGCATCTCCGGTCTGCCGAAGCCGGTCAGCCGGCTTGCCATCTCCTTGCCCGGGGCCGGCGGGGACACGGACGCTGTGCCCAGAGCTAATCGGGCGAGCTTCTCTTCAAGAGTGAAGCGGCGAGGCCTCCGGCGTCGTCGATCAGCGGATATTCGCCACCGAGGCTGAGTGCTACCGCCGCCGCGGGCCACGCCGTCCGGCCTCCAGCGTCGCGCCGCGCTGCCAGACGACTGACGACGACGACCAAGTGTCCGAGTCCCTGGTGTTGAAACCTCACATGATCTGGACCGGACGATCTCGATCCAACGGCTGGCAGGGACCCAGGGGGTGGACGGTATTTCAAATACCGTCCACCCCCGGTCGGCATTTGGTTTACCGTCCGCCCCTGGCCGTCGCCGCGGCGCCGCCTCCCCTGCGTGCCGTGCCTCGCCGGATCGCCGCCCGCACTCTAGGGACCGGCGAGCCGCGCGCCGTCGTCACCATGGTCACGGGGTCGCGCGCATCGGCGGCGGCGGCAAGCAGACGGGAGGTGAGGCCGCCGCGGTGCCGTGCCACCCGACGGCGTACCCGTACATGGTCCACTGCTGCCACCGGCCGGCCGGCATGGGGTCCACCTTTGTGCGCTTTGGAGATCTTCTTGTTCTTCTTAACAAGCTCGGCTTTTTCCTTCTCTGGATTCTAGATTTCATTCTTAAGGAGCCAAGTTTCTTGAGTGTGCTCTTTCTTCGCGAATGCACTCCTCCTTCTCCGCCAACTTACGATGGTCGTCCTCAATGAATTTAAGTTTCTCGGACTTCTCGTGGGATCGGTCCATCAGGTTCTACAAAGCAGAGTATATCAATTATCACCACCCAAAGAGAAACAGGGGATGAAGAAAACTACTCGAGGAAGATGAAAACTTACGGTGGTGAACTCATACAAGTCCTTGAGACCCCTTTGATTTGTTTTCTCTTCTCAGTGGTCAAATAAGGGTTATCAATCAAGTCTGCTGCGATGGTGTGTTGCCAACCGTACAGCGTCACCAACAGATCATCCTTCTCCGCCGCATCCGCACTAGTTCCTGAGGCGCTCGCGGCGCTAGCATCCTCCGTGCCAGGGCCTTCTGTCCCCGTGGCCTCGACGGTGCTAGTGCCAGGGCCCGAAGTACGCGCAGCTTGGGCGTCATTTACGCTGGATTCCCTGGGCAGCTCACCCGCCACTCCACTTGCAGTCACTAATCTGGCCTCGGGCAGATTGGTGCTGGGAGATGGAGGAGGCAGGATGGGCTCACCTTCGGGTAGTTCCGGCGCAGTGGTTTCCACCTGCACTCACTCCGGCTCGACTTATTTCTCCGCCTCGACATTGGTGGCCGGAGGAGGGGGAGGAGGAGGAGGAGCAACGCCGGTCTCCAACGCTGCAACATCCATGTCCTTTCCAGACTCAGGGGCTTGGGCAGCCGGGGCATCGTCAGGCTCCCCCAAGCCCAGAGCAGAAGAAGGGCTGGACAAAGGACAGTCATATCAACTACTCGATAAGATAAATTACAAAATGGTACAAGTCCAAGTATTCGAGACTTACGTGGAGGATCTCTTAGTCACCACTTTCTTCAGTTTTAGAAGCCGGGGCCCCCGAGTACCCGACTTCCACGAGCTGCCAGCAGGCTGCTTTGATTGAGCCTCCGGGGCACTCGCAGGGATTGGGTTGCTGGGGCTCGGCGTAGCGTCAACAACGGAAGGGTCCGCTACACCAGGCTGGACGTCGACCACTGGTGCAGCATCATCCCCAGAAGGGCCTGACATTCCCCCGTCCTTGGGACGTTTGGATAGGGGGGAGGCGGGCGGACTGCAAACAGAACAGAGGAAAACTCAGCAAAGAACATCAAAACTGCAACAAGGATGGTACTCGAGGACATTGCTTACCTCGGGTTGTCGTTTGACTGATCCGCAAGGGTGAGCTTCCGTTTCCTCACACCCACCCGCGGCTTGGTCGGGTGGCTCGAGAGCTCCATGCTGCTACTTGATTCCTTGCCAGACTTCTTCAAGTAAGCTGCCAGAGGAAGATCATCGTCAGAATCCGTCATTTCCTCATCAGTTAAGGGATCACGATCTAAACGACTGGTCTTCAACATCTGGAACGCACTAGGCTTGAGGTGATCCGCCCGAGGCAAGTCAGGATTTGGAGCATGACAATGGTACAGTTCAGTGTGCCCCTGCAGAAAATAGCAACAAAGAGTCCATACTCAGTGATACTTCACAAGTTCTGCAAGTAATCGACAGACAAATTACTCACCGGTGCCGGCGGATTCACTGCACTGAAAAGCTTAGGGACGTAAGGAACCGTGTTTGCATCAAGTAGTACTCGGCGAATACGGTCCAAAGCCGTTTGCGAAGGAAGAACTTCTGCGGAAAGGCGAGATGGATCGTTACTACCTAAGTACTCGAATCCAAATCGACACCTCTTCTGCAGTGGCATGATACGCCTCTTTTACATGGAGGCCAATACGGACACGCCGGTTACACCTGACTCCTTCTGTTTGCTAATCAATTCGAGCAGCTCATTGACTTGCAGTATTTGGTTGGAATTCAACTTCTCATTCCACTCGGGCCTCCACACTGCCTTCCCTGGAGTCCTCTCGGGCAGTGTGGGTGGATGGTATCCAATGTAGAACCATAGGGACCTCCAACCCGAGTGGTTTGTGGGGAGCGAGTACTCAATATACTCCTTCCCCTTCCCCTACTTGAATTGGATTCGGGCTCCACCAACAAGGTACTGCTTCTCCTCAGATGGTTGTTGGCGGAGATGGAAGAAGTAACGAAAGAGATCGAAATGTGGCTCGATGCCAAGAAAAGCTTCGCAAAAATGAACAAAAATGGAGAGGTGGACGATGGAGTTAGGGTTCAGATGATGCATCTGAATACCCCAATGATAAAGGAGGCCGCGGAAGAAATCAGATGCGGGGAGGGCCAATCCCCTTTCGACAAAATGCTCGAAGATGACAATCTGATCTACATCTTCTTTTGGAAAGAACTGGCGGAAGGAAGGTTTCCATTGAACTATTTCCTCCGATTGAAGAAGACCTTGAGCAACTAAGTTAAGAAGGTCAACACGGGTACATTTACTTCTCTCCCAATCGTCGGTGGTCGACTCCTCCTTCTTCCCCTTAGATGCCATTTTCTTGTTGCCCATCTTGAATGTCACGAGCTTCTTCACTCGCATATGCTCGGGGGCTTCGGGACAGGGGCGCAAGGACTCACTGATGGATTCTCCGACTAGTTTGGCTGGGGATGGAGGACGGGCTCAATGGGGCTCTCAAACCCTAGATCTAACAGTGGTTGGCGGCGTAGGAGGGCGAGAGAGTGAAATGGCTAAGGCAAAAAGTGAAAGGGTAAAAATCCTAGAGTCACCGCGCGGTTAAATAGCCAGGGGGTAGCCCCAGATTTACTGTTCGGAAGCCGAAGAGTTTTCTCCCCTAGAAAAATGTGTGATTTGTTTTGAGCGGTTATTTGGGAAGAGTTTTGGGAGTTTATTTGATTAACCATTTTTTCAGGTACCTTATCCCGAAAAAAGGGGGTTTTCGAATTTTGAACCAATTGATTTCAAGACAAACTATCAAGGCAGATTACGCATTCTCTACACATATTTTGTACATAACACTGTTCAATATACCATTTTCTTTTAGATCTTTTTTTCAAACATTAGGATTTGGATTCAAGGCTCGGGGGCTGTGGGGCACATGTCATCGATGGCTCATTTTTCAAAAAATATTTGGAAGATAAGGAAAGAAGATTCAAGACTAGTAGGACCCTCAGCCTTATTCTTCGATTCAATCTAAGACTCGGGGGCTATTCTATATGGAGTGCGATTTGCATCGCACCCCATAGAAAGAAAAGACTTGAAAGTACTTGGGGCTAGAGCACCTCGCAGCCTCGAGCAGCCAAGGAAAGTACTCGGAAGATATCTTCAAGACGAGCAGAAACCGAAGGATGACTTTAAGAAGTACTCGAAGCCTGCAGTACTCGGTTATGAAGAGCTCGGGGGCTTGTCAGATCCGGGGCAACGGGACTACACGTGTGGCGTAGAACATTCTAGAGTAAGGGGTGGGGCATGTTCCATACCTTATCCATACTATAAAGTACTCGTAAGCAGGTACAACTAGTCGGTACAGAAGAAAACTACCCGAAAGTACTCGGTTAAGACTCATAAGCTCGTACCAGACTAGGATTTTCATATAACCCTGTCCTCCCAGGATATATAAGGGCGGACAGGGACGCCTCTAAGGCATAACGTGCATACGCATAACCTCCAAGGTGATACAAACCATACAGGACGTAGGGTATTACGCATACTGCAGCCTGGACCTGTCTAAATCCTTGTATTTCTGGCACCATCGATTTCCTGATCTCAGCGACACCCTGACCACAAATCTACTACCTTAGGATATCCCTAGGTAGCCTTGCCGGTAAAACACCGATAGTACTTTTTGCAGTGCTGGGAAGGAACTTACCTTTAAGAATTTTGACCTTTTTGCAGGCATTGGACTTCCAAGGTTGCAACTTGCAAGGACCTGAAGAACCACAACGTTGAGGAGATTGCTCGGCTTCTTAATTTAAGGTGCTTGAGCATCCGTGAGCATGAGGACACGCCCATCACTAAAATCCCGGATAGAAACTTGCTGACTTGGAGCAGGAGGCAGTCGGGTGCCGGCGAAGGCGGCGATGTGGTTCGAGACGGCGACCGCGCGCATCTCCGGTCTGCCGAAGCCGGCCGGCCAGCTGGCCATCTCCTTGCCCGAGCCGGCGAGCCACGGACGCTTTGCCCGGGGCCAATTGGGCGAGCTAGTCTTGGACTGTGAAGCGGCGTGGCCTCTGGCGTTGTCGATCGGCTGACATTCGCCACCGAGGCTGAGCGCTACCGCCGCCGCGGGCCACGCCGTCCGGCCTCCAGCGTCGCGCCGCGCGCTGCCAGACGACTGACGACGACGACCAAGTGTCCGAGTCCCTGGTGTTGAAACCTCACATGATCTGGACCGGACGATCTCGATCCAACGGCTGGCAGGGACCCAGGGGGTGGACGGTACCCGGTCGGCATTTGGTTTACCGTCCGCCCCTGGCCGTCGCCGCGACGCCACCTCCGCTGCGTGCCGTGGCTTGCCGGAGCGCCGCGGCGCTGGCCTGCCAGCCTGGGACGACTTCCCGCATCCTGCCTCGCTTCGCCGCGACCGCGAGCGACGAGAGCCTCCGGGGGACGTGGTCACTGGTCACCAGCTCCCTGCTCGCCGGGCGCGACACGACGTCGTCGACGACGCTGACCTGGTTCTTCTGGGATGCCGCCGCTCTCCACCGCCCCCGACGTGGAGGATTAGCTCGTGCGCAAGGCCCGCGAGGTGTGCACCTCCACAAGCAGTGGGAACACAGACGCGTCGTCCCCGTTCAGCTTCCATGACCTGCACTGGATACGCCGCCGATGCGCGGCATGCACTACCTGTCCTCCACGACGCGCCATGACAGAGTCCACCCGGCTGTTCCCGGCGTTGGCCGTCGCCGCGCGCAGCTCACCTGCGTGCGCCATGACCCCACGTGGCCGAGGTGCGCTCAGCCCCGGAACACGTACGTTCGCCTTCGTCTTCGCCACGCCCTCGCCTCCATATACCTTCGCCTACTTTGCAAAGTATGTACACACGCCTGACACAGTGAAACCGATGCCACCGTCTCCGCTCGTTCGCCAGGCATGGCATGTCGCCGGCGGCTGCGCACCACAGGTGTTCGCCGCTTTGTCTGCGAGGGACCAATGCTCAGGAATCTGCATGGCATGGTTGCGACTTGTGAGCCGTTATGGTGTGCTGACCTTCGCTGCACCCAAATTTGTTTCTTCGCAGTCGTGGATCGAAGGTCGGACAGAAACCAGGAAGCTGCGGACAAAAAGGTACTTTTGAGCTGAATTTGTGGTAACCGGTGAACATTTGTGTTAATTTGTGGGTGGTGGTTAGGTGTTGGCGAGTTAATTTTGTGCTGAAATTGTGGACAAAAAGGTACATTTTGCGCTGAATTTATGATAAAAGGTTAAATTTGGTTTCAGTGTTGAAGAAAAACTGAAAGAAGTCCTCGCTGAAATGGTGCCTTGCCCTCCTTTTCTCAACGCCTCTCGAGTAAACCACACGAAAACAGGACATTTCGTGTCTGTGTCAGTGTGATCAGACATTTCGTTATGTTGATTAAAGAATCGGATTTATATGCTTCTTAGAGTCAGTAGCCATGGCCTATGTTGTCATGACTTTCATAATGAGCTGCTTATTGGTTGTCCTGTCAGTGATCTCGGTTTGTTGGCTTCTCCAGGCACCAGCTATTCATCAAACTAGTTCTTGCATGATTAGCATGTGCGACAGCCAACAGACATGAACGTTTCCCTTTGGAGTGATTTCTCTATCCCATGGCTCAGAGAAACGCCGTCGCGGGCCGGGGTTGACGAAGGCTGGCGTGGCGGCAGGCGTCGGGGGCCGTGGTGGCGCTGATGGCGAAGGACCGTCGAATCAGCAACAGCGCAAGGCATCTGACAAAATCCTAGAAGATTGCAGTAAAGGAGAACCAACCGAACCTTGGATTTTCATTGAACAACCACCAGAAAAATTCAAGCGCTGGAGATAAAGATTCTTTATTTTTTCGCGACCGAGCACATTTTTTATTAAGAGGGGAAGGAAACAGTTAAAAAAGTCGGTTACAGAGACGGGAGCCGACCCAACACACTGAAAAAAGATCCTTTATTGAACATTGGAACAATGCATCTGCATGCACATGTACTAGTTTAACTGTTTAAGCAAGGTCCAAAGACGGCCAATGTTTTCACCTGATGAAAACGTGCGCAATCTTGTAAAAGTAAGCCCTATCAATCGGTGGCGTCGTCGTAGAGGTGCGCCGGCAGCCGGGGCTCGGCGATGGCAACGAACGGCACCTTCCGCTTCGTGGACAGCCCGACGTGCTCCTCCATGCTCACGTCCTCCGGCGCCACCCCGTCCGGCAGCCTCCACGCGAACCCCTGCACCATGCTCGCCACGCCGGCGGCCACCAGCTTCATCGCGAGGTCGTACGCCGGGCAGATCCGCCGCCCGGCCCCGAACGGCAGCAGCTCGAAGTGCGCCCCGCGGACGTCCACGCCGGCGGCGCCGCCGCCGCCCAGGAACCGCTCCGGACGGAACGCGTCGGGCGCGTCGGGCCACGACGCCGGGTCGCGCGCGATGGCCCACGCGTTCACCAGCACGCGCGCGCCGGCGGGCACGTCGTAGCCGGCGACCACCGTGTCCTCGCGGGCGTGGTGCGGGACCAGGAGCGGGCCGACGGGGTGCAGCCGCAGCGTCTCCTTCACGACGGCGTCGATGTAGGGGAGGTCCGGCAGGTCCCGCTCCGTGACCCAGCGCCTGCGGCCGACAACGCGGTCGAGCTCGTCGGTGGCGGCCGCCATGGCATCCGGGTGGCGGAGAAGCTCCGACATGGCCCACTCTATCGTCACCGCCGAGCTCTCCGTGCCGCCGGCGATGATGTCCTGGATGAAGGCCTTCACGCTGACGCGCGTGAGCCTGGCCTCCGACTCCTGCCTGTCCTCCTCAGCGAGCTGCAGCAGCACGTCGACGAGGTCGCTCGCCACGAACTCGCCGGCGGCATCGGCTCGCCGCCGGCGCTCCTCGTGCTCGCCGACGATCTTCTCGTAAAACCGGTCGTGAAGCTCGAGCAGCCGCTTCATCTGCCGCGCGCAGCCCTGCACGTCGAGCCAGCCCAGCAGCGGCACCCACTCGCCGACGTTGCTCACCGCGCCCGTCGCCGCGAACGCCTCGTCCAGCGTGCGCCGGAACGCCTCGCCCTCGGCGCTGCCCTAGCAGCCCGACCACTTCTCCCCCACGGCCATGCGGAGGATGTTCCGCAGCGTGGCGCCTGCGACGTGCTCCCGGACGGCGACGGCGCGGCCGGCGCACCGGAACAGGCCGCGCACCAGCGCGCGGACGCGCTCGAACGAGTCCACGCGCCGCGCCGAGAAGAGCTCGGTGGCGCAGAGCTTGCGCGCCATGCGCCAGTAAGGGCCGTACAGCGTGTGCACGATGCCCAGGTAACCGTAGGAGGTGATCTCGCCGGCGGCCGTTGGCGGGCGGTCGGCGAACGCGAGGTCGTGGGTCTTGAGGACGAGCCGAGCGGTCTCCGCCGACGAGGCCACCACGGTGTGGTAGGAGCCGAGACGGAGGTGCATGAGCGGGCCGTAGCGCGCCGCGAGCGCGGCCAGCACACGGTGCGGCGGGACCGCGCCCGCCAGAACGCCGAGGCTGCCGAACACCGGCCACCCCCGCGGGCCCGGCGGAAGGTTCAGTGCCTTCGGCCGGCCGCGTGGCGGGACGACAAGGCTGAGGACGAAGACTACCAAGACAGCCACCAATGCCATGGCCATGGACAACGTTGCTGCGAGCTCCATCGTTGGAAATGGAAGCCTTGGAGAGTGTGGCACGATCGATGAGGTGCTGTTCCACGGTGGCATATAAAAAGGAATATTTTTTTCTGGTTAATTATATTATGCTATTATTTGAGGCAAACGTTCGTCGTGGACTCATGGTGGCATATAAAGGAAAAAAATAAATCTTTTTCTCTTTTTTGGGGTTAACGAAAACACATCAGTCCTGAACTGACTGTGACGGTGTCCGGAGTTTGGCTCGATGCAATAGACTTCCCAATCACAAACTCGCAGACACATACACTCATATATACGCACGTACACTCATCTCTATGAATACATGCATGTAATCTTACGCCTCGCTGACGAGAGGCACTCGCTGACGATAGGCACGTCACCTACCACTGAAAGAATAGAGCCATTTAAATTTTGGAACAAATTTAGAAAAATACGAGCACTCGTGTCGAGTCTAGGACTCGAACCCAGATAGATAGATTCTACCACAAGAAACTTTACCAGCTGAGCCGGGTGGTGTGATGAATAACAGTTCACAAGGTTGTCAAACAATGTTCACAATTGATGTTCACAACTGCTATAATTCTAGAAGAAGAGGACAGTTCGGTCAGAATTTTGTGACTTGACATGGGTCGTCTGACATACTTGGTAGTATTCATCCAACGTTTTCATTATGCATTCTTTTACTGGAAATAGCCAATAAAAGTAGAAAACATATGGACTGAATAGGACGCATGCTGAAGTTGCTGATACTCCCAAAACTGAGATGAATGCAAAATTAACCGTTCAATAGTCATAGTCAGTACATGCAACTTCTAGGATTCTATTTGGAGGATTCTTTGAGTTCCAGGGCAACCACCCCGGTCTGTATGCATTGCAACAGGACCACAAGGACAAGGAGGCCAGCGTTTTCCGTACATCTCATTTTCAGGATTCTATTCGGAGGGTTGACAGGCACATGAAACATGTGTGTTCATGTTTCTTTGACTAATGAACTGTTCCCAAAGTCACACACACTAGACAACAAAGACATCACGGCCTAGGTATCGCAGATTTCTTCAGAAACAAACAAGACCAAATGTATTTGAGTGGTGAGTGTTGCATTTGCACTAGCATCTGTACATTATTCCTTCGAACCAGTTCATTTACATCCACGTGAATATCGCGCAAGCTGCATTATTGCATCAGAAGGTTCGAAAGTTCAGAGAACTGAAGCAAGTAAGCAACGAAGGTGACACTCTGAATCTGAAGGAACAGGCAGGCTCATCCTGTACCTGAAAACAAATAGAATATTGTTTTCAACCTTTTGGGTGCCGGCCAGGGGAGCTCCAAAACGGGCAGATAGGTTCTTGTGGAAGGGTGGCAGGAACACTGGTAAAAATGAAAAAAAAAGCGCATGTAAAAGTCTAAAAGACAGAGGAGCGTTGCTTCAAGATCCAATGGCTAAAAACATTGACAAGAAAATAGAGAAAAAGCAGATGGTTGAGATATTATTTATTTCGTGTGTGTGTGTTGGGTTTCTTTTTGCCGGTGGTGGTGGTGTTGGTGTCAGCACAAGGCTACATGCCATGCTCTACTCATGCACGCTGGCATCTGAAAATTCCAATCTCTACATATCCAAACCTGGACCAAGCTCGGGCCAAAGATTGCGCCACGTCATGGGCCATCCACGGCCGTCCGATCGGCGGGCGGACGGTCTAGATCGTGTGAATCCTAGGTTTTTTCAAAAAACCCTTCTACTTATTGGAAACCCGCAGTCCATGGAAGCTCACAGTTTTTTCACAAAACCCCTCGAACTTCACTTAAATCTACATATGGCCTCCTAAACTCTAATTTTCCATAAAAGTAAAGCAACTCCATGGGTCATATACAAACCAAATCATGACATGCCCAATTAAGAGGGCTATATAGGCGTGCCAAAGGCACGCCAATTTTCTAGTATTTTTAGAAGCCATGGTGATGTAACACTGGCCCGATCTTCCGATAGGTATTGGTAGACCTGGATCAAGCTCGGGCCAAAGATTGCGCCACATCATGGGCCACCCACGGTCGTCGGATCGGCGAGCGGACGGTCTAGATCGTGTGAATCCTAAGTTTTTTCAAAAAGCCCTTCTACTTATTGGAAATCAACCCGCGGTCCATGGAAGCTCATAGTTTTTTCACAAAACCCCTCGAATTTCACTTAAATCTACATATGGCCTCCTAAACTCTAATTTTCCATAAAAGTAAAGCAACTCCATGGGTCATATACAAACCAAATCATGACATGCCCAATTAAGAGGGCCATATAGGCGTGCCAAAGGCACGCCAGTTTTCTGGTATTTTTAGAAGCCATGGTGATGTAACACTGGCCCGATCTTCAGATAGGTATTGGTAGATTCGATTGGTGGAGACTCGACGTTAGCGATCCGGACTTCTAATCAGACACGATTCGAAGTTCTGCAACCATTACACCGCTGCTCCTTGGTTATCAACCAAGCACAACTTGATTGACCTTGCCGAGAAGGCTATCCTGCAAGCGAATCGAAGAACGCAAGCAAGAGAAGGTAAACACGCAATCTGAAATTGCAGATGTGTATGAAGCAAATAACAAGATGGGGTTCGAGTTCGAATCACAAAAAGACTAATCGCCACAGTAGTGAAGAACAAGAACAGGGGCCCTGAATTCACAGTAAAAGGACTCGACGTCACAATTATAATGAACAAGATCTGTTTCTTAATGAAAAACTAGACTAAACAAAATTCGATCCCTAATGTGTGGCGGCTACTGAGTTTATGACAGCAAAGGGGGCGTCCTAGGGTTGCCCTGGTCGCCCACAACATGGCCTTAAGGCCCGACACGATACAAAGCCTGAAAAGGCCCAAAACAGGTGACACAACACCTTATCGTGGTCACACAGAATGATCCACGAATGTTCTGGATCCGGGACCAGAACCAAAAGAAGCGTCTTGTCATCAGGTTTCCGACGCATCCAAGATCACCTCATTTGGACGCCGTATGAGGGAGATATCGCCGTTTCGGTGCAGGGCTATCGGCTGAATCCGAACCGAACTCGTAGCCCAAGTTGGCGACAACTTGTAGCTCTTTAATAAGGCCGGCTCGTGCATATACAGCGTGGTGATGTCCTCATCACATGGTGCGATCAAGTTGAAGACTACCAAGAGGGGTCTGAAGGAGCTGTTGTTGGGCCTCGCAGGAACTTCGGGGAGAGTCGGCCCAACACCAGGGTACTAGGCTCCGAGAGGCACACTGGCACAACCGATTTAGGAAGGAAGAGGCGTCCCTCTCAAAAAACAAAAGAAAAAAAGGAAGGTGATGGATTTGGCTTCCGGGAAGCCTTTGAGGCTCCGAGAGGGCGGTTGGGCGATGTAGCTGTACATCGCTCGCACAAGCCATCATATGAAAAGCCACAAATTCGGCCCAAATGGTCTAATGCCTTCCTTCTTCTTTCTTGAGCTCGCCAATGCTCGCCGGCTTCCTCGCCACGGTTAGGGTAGGCTTCGGGGTCAGGGTTTAGAACCTTCAGGATCGGGGTTGTCGCCGGAGCCGGTGGTGTTCTCCAGCTTTAGAGGGAGGGCCCTTAGGCGGCGGTAGACAGACGTTGGCGATAGATTGTGGATGGGGCGGCGAGGCGGCGGGCGCCGCCGGCCATGGGTGGTGGAGGACATCCGGTGGGCGAGGTAGGCGGTGGGGGAGTTGGTAAGCTTCGCCGGAGCTGGTGATGGAGACGGCGGCATAGTTTGGTGGCGGAAGGACGGCGGGAGCCGCCGGAGACGAGGAGGTCGGCGACGCGGGGGCATGGGAGGATGTGAGGATGATGGAGTGCTCGCTAGGATGGGGGCAAAGGTTGGCCGCGTCCCGCCACCGGAGATGAGGATGGTGGGCGGCGCGGGGCGAGGAAGGAGAAGGGAGTTTATGGGCCGTTTTCCTTTTGGCCCGTCGGTGTTCAGGTGATGGAAATGATGGTTAGCTGCGCCCGTGGTGGGGAGCTGGCTAAGGATGGAGCTGGGGCAAGCAGTGAGAACGATGGAAGCAGATGGTCAGATGACGTGTTGATCATTGGATCCAAATCTAATGACTAAAATTTATCGACTAAAGTTTTTCCTTAAAACAAAATAGGCGCCTGCTAATTAAGTAGCATCTCCATGTGGTTATATCCACGATCTGGCACGATGCATTTTCTGATCTCAACAAGCAAGCAAATGAGCTTGTAGCTCAGTGGTAGAACATCCAGTAGAGGATCCTCTCGCTGGCGCATGCAGAATTCAGAGCTTTTTCGCGACCGGAAGTCAATTTATTTCCTCTTAATAAAATACGGTGGGGGCGTCTTCCCTCCCCAGCCGCGTTTTTTTTGTCTCAACAAGCAAGGTCATGCTTTTTTTGATGCCTTGTTTTACGTGTAATAAATGCGCCAATCGTCTTGGAAATGTGTAAACTAGATTAATCCATGGCGGCGTAAAGGTGCGCCGGCAGCCTGGGCTCGGCGACGGCGACGAGAGGCACCTTCCGGCGCGTGGACAGTCCAAAGTGCTCCTCCATGCTAACGTCCTCCGGCGCCACACCGTCCGGCAGCCGCCACGCGAACCCGTGCACCAGGTTCGCCACGCCGGCAGCCACCACCTTCATGGCGAGGCCGTACGCCGGGCACATCCGCCGCCCGGCGCCGAACGGCAGCAGCTCGAAGTGCGCCCCGCACGCGTCCACCCCGGCGCCGCCGCCCAGGAACCGCTCCGGCCGGAACGCGCCGGGAGCGTCGGGCCACGACACCGGGTCGCGCGCGATGGCCCACGCGTTCACCAGCACGCGCGCGCCCGCGGGCACGTCGTAGCCGCCGACCACCGTGTCCTCGCGGACCTGGTGCGGGACGAGGAGCGGGCCCACGGGGTGCAGCCGCATCGTCTCCTTCACGACGGCGTCGACGTAGGGGAGGTCCGGGAGGTCGCGCTCCGTGACCCACCGCGTGCGGCCGACCACGCGGTCGAGCTCGTCGGTGGCGGCGGCCATGGCGTCAGGGCGGCGCAGGAGCTCCGACATGGCCCACTCTATCGTCACCGCTGAGCTCTCCGTGCCGCCGGCGATGATGTCCTGGATGATGGCTTTCACGCCATCGCGCATGAGCTTGGCCTCCGACGACTCCGACCTGCCTTTCTCGGCGAGCTGCAACAGCACGTCGACCAGGTCGTCGCTCGCCACAAACTCGCCGGCTCCGGCTCGCCGCCGCCGCTCCTCGTGTTCATCAAGGATCTGCTCGTAGAACCGGTCGTACATCTCGCTCAGCCGCTTCATCCGCCGGATGCAGCCCTGCAAGTCGAGCCAGCCCAGCCACGGGATCCACTTGCCGACGTTGCTCACCGCGCCGGTCACCGCGAACGCCTCGTCCAGCGTGCGCCGGAACGCCTCGCCCTCGGCGCTGCCGTAGCAGCCCGATCACTTCTCGCCCACGGCCATGCGGAGGATGTTCCGCAGCGTGGCGCCCGCCACGTGCTCCCTGACGGCGACGGCGCGGCCGGCGCACCGGAACAGCCCGCGCACCAGCGCGCGCATCTCCTGCGCCCGGACGCGCTCGAACGAGTTCACGCGCCGCGCCGAGAAGAGCTCGGTGGCGCAGAGCTTGCGCGCCATGCGCCAGTAGGCGCCGTACGGGGTGTGCACGATGCCGAGGTAGCCGTAGGAGGCGACCTCGCCGGCGGCCGTGCGCGGGCGGTCGGCGAACGCGAGGTCGTGGGTCTTGAGAACGAGCCGGGCGGCGTCCGCCGACGAGGCGACCACGACGTGGTAGGAGCCGAGACGGAGGTGCATCAGCGGGCCGTGGCGCGCCGCGAGCGCGGCCAGCGCGCGGTGCGGCGGCACCGCGCCCGCAAGCGCGCCGAGGCTGCCGATCACCGGCCAACCCCGCGGGCCGGGTGGAAGGTTCAGAGCCTTCTTCCTGCCACTTGGAGCGATCATGCACTTCAGGATGAAGACGGCCAAGATGGCCGCCAATGCCACGGCCATGGACATTGTTGGTGTGACCTCCTTGGGTGGAAGTGGAAGCCGTTGCCTTGGGACTTGGAGAGTGTGGTGTGCAAAGGTGAAGGTGTTTTCGAGGTGAATATAGAGAGAGATGTTATTTTGCTAATCAGATTAATTATTTATTATTTGAGGCATACATTAGTCTGCACATTGGTCAATCAGGAAACATACTGATGCAGTCCTGAACTGGACAGTGACTGGTGTTTGAATGGAACAGACTACCCAATTTAAACACAAACAAAAATGTACAAACTTGATGGCAGTGAGTGATGTGATAGATGGCAAGGTTAAATCAGTGAATGTTGAGATAATCAGCTGGTAGCCTAGTGGTAATCTGGAAGAATAAGAAGCCAGTTTAGTTAGAGAACTTGTGACTCTGCCTGGTCTGAGATACTTGCCATTCGTGCAAATTGTTCGTTGTGTCCTCTTTGTACTGAAAAAATGCCAAGCAAACATATGGACCGAATAGGATACATGCTGGTACTTCCAAAAATGAGATGAATGCGAAGCCGCACCAGCAACAATCATATTGCTCTATTAGGACTTAAGAGGGTTCCTAGGCCATGAGATGAAAACATGTTTAAACATCTTTCTTTGATTAATAAAATGATCTCAAAGGTTCACACTAGACAAAGATGACATGCCCTTGGCAATGCAGATTTCAAACAGCAACAAGCAAAGCTAGTAGCATATGTGTGGCATTGATTGCACTACCATGAACATCTGCACATAGATTCTTCAAACCAGTTGATTACATCTATTTGGAACATTGCACAAGTTGCATGTCAAGGTCCGAAAGGACTGTGTCTCCTTATTAGTTGAGAACTGAAGAAAGGGACCTGCTGGAGCGATATTTCTGAAGCAGCAGACATCCAGGACCTGGAAAAATTATTTGAAGCTTTGTAGGAAAAATACTGCAAACAGTTTAGGTTTGGCAGATTGTGAAGAAAAATGTCAGTCTTGAACTGACAGTGACTACGGAACAGACTACCCAATTCGAGCACAAACAAAAATGTACCAATACGATGACAGTGAGTGATGTGATGAAGCACAAGGTTAAGGAGTTGGTGTTCAGCTAATCAGCTGGTAATTCTGGAAGGAGAGGCCAGTTTGATCAGAGAACTTTGTCTGGGTCTGACATGCTTGGCATTCATGTAAAGTGTTATTGCGTAAGCCAAGCAAACATATAGACTGAACAGGACGCATGCTGATATAATTTTTCTTAAACTCGCAGGAGACCTGCGCGTCTTTGTATTAACAAGTAGAAAAACAGTGGGGATTATGCCGATATATTCAAAAGTGGGATGGATGCAAAGTCTCACAAATAACAATCAGTACTGCCCTGTTCATGTTCATTCTAGGATTCTATTAAGAGGATAAATAATACAACATGCACTTGGCTTAGAATTCTACAGAAACAAACAAGACCAGAGGTATATACGGCATGTATTGCACATTTGCACTTCCATGACAATCTGTACATAGATTCTTCAAACCAGTTCACTGCATCCATGCAAATACTGCAGATGTTGCATGCCAGCGTTCAGAAGGAACCCCATACATGGTATATCCTTCCTATTGATGTAGAATATTCGGAGAACTGAAGGAGCAGCCCTACTGAAGGAGACTTTATTCTCAACAGACATTCTCGTCCTATACCTGAAAAAAATAGCACTTGCTTTCAAGCTTTGTGCAAACAAAATGAAAAGGACCACACAGTGGCTGAGAACGGGAAGACTATGAGCTTCTACGTCTTAATGTGAGATCTAACAGAAAAGAAATTTGTCCTAATCAACCTGCTGTGAACCAATAGTTAACATTTATCTCATATTCCCTTGATATCTGAGTGGTATGAGCAAAGCACTTGTTACTAATGAATCAAGACATCAACTTATCAGTTCGAAGTGCATAATTGTTCTTTTTTAAAACACTGAAGTACTATATATGACGGTACATCTCCCTAGTGCTGTTGTGGCATGCATACTTGATAACTAAGAGGGAAGTACTTGACCAACTGTTTTCCCAGTATACCATGGACACTAATGTTAGGATTAAAACATTGTCATGGTCTCTCAATCATGCATATCCAAATTAACTAACAAGGATTTCATTTGTACAGTAAAAGCATAGTTTAGTCTACAAATATTTATTGAACAACAACTTGCCATGGCCCATGTGACATCTGCTTCACTGACTAATGAGCAAGGGACAAACTGATTATACAATGTGACAGACTGTGAAGTACGTCCTCTGGAGTAGAAGCATAGCACGTGCCGCACTTCATAACCACATCTAGTGTAAACTCATTGAGAATCTGATTTGTGACATTCAAGTTGTTGAAGACGAGGCATCATTTCCAACAGTCACAACTTTTGGGGGCGAAGCTCCTTGATTATTTGTATCAAAAGCAGAATGAACGTTGGTTGTCGAAGTAGATGATGGTCCTGTTCCATCCCGTGTTTCCAGTCGCTCCATCATGCGAGATACAGCAGCAATTCCAGCATTGACCTCCCTCCTCACCTCTGAACCAAGATTTGAGATAGTGTTCTTCTGCGTGAACCACCTTTCCTTCCACCCGCGTGTACTATTTGTTATAGAATCCTTGTACCTGGTATAGCAAAGATGGTGGACACTTCAGTTAATAATGCTTTAAACTTCCAAAGGTGTCTGATATTAGAAGGAATGAAACTGTAGAACTAGAAGTATACTTTGTTGAAACTGATTGCAGGCGTGATTTTAATGAATCTGAGAATGACTGCACGTTAGATGGTCCAGCTTCATCTTGGCCGACAGGTGAAGATTGGTCCCTAGAAACTCTGATCCAGATCATTATGTAGCAAGTATTAGCCCCATGTGAATGAAAATGATCATATATCTACATGTGAATTGTAGCCATGTAGGCCCTTTTTCTGCAGGAAATACCTATTATTTGACACAACAGGGCCATTATTAGCCAAGGTAGTGTCAGGGACAGGTGTGTCTGCATCTGTTTCTTCTGTAGAATCCACGGTAGGAAATGGGCGAGCAGAAATTACAGCAGGGGCATGTTCATGAACCCCTTCTTGCCGTGAATTTGATGACATAGATCCACCAGAAGTGGTCTCAGCAGTAGAAAAGAATAGAGTTTGAGGGTGGCCATGCGCTGCCGATCTGCTGCGACGACCTTCTCTTCTGGCATGGCGGTGTGACCTACGAATCGCAGCAGCAGCTGCCAAGTGCTGAATGATACGTTCTTCAATTTCTGCATCATCTGCATCGACAGGTACCTGGAAGAAACAGTGACATCAGTATTTGTGCAGGAATTAAGCACACTCCCAAATATGAATATCAGATTTGCTGCACCTCAAAATCTCCAAGCAGTGGATGGCGAAAAATAGTAGTTGTGCGCACATGATTTTCTTGCACATTCCGCTCTTCCTCAACAGCCTCAAGGAGCTCTTGGCTGCAGTAGACAAGAAATCCAAGTGAGACCAAGGTGCAAATGAAAAAGTGAAGTTCAGTCGGTGCATTGGTATAGAAGAATTTCTACCTCATTGGGTCCTTCATGCTGATTGCCTGCCAGCACATGGGACACTGGGAACTTCTCTGGCACCTACAAGATCAATCAGAATGCACTTCAGTATCACTTAATAAGGATAATAAAGCAATTACAATACGCATGTAATACACCAATGCTGGTAACTGACAACCAAACGTTTCAGAACAGAGATTGCAGTTCCTCCAAATTACATTCAGAGTGCATGCGCAGAGAATGAGATTCAGATCAGCAGTGCATTAACTCATCGGAATTACGAGCTGAGTATCCACCAACACAATTGAAGAACTGCGCGGTCCTAGACACTACCACTCCTGATCCTCGCAACACAGATATCAAAAGAGCCTGAAGAACTGCAGGAAGCAGTTACAGAGCAGCTGCTCACCATTCAAGGATGCACTGGAGGTGGAACTCGTGCCTGCAGCTGGTCACCTGCGCCAAGCAGAAACAAGAAAGAGCAAGCGTGTCAAAGAGGCCGAGTTCCGAGTAAGGCACAAGCCAAACCCAAAGATCCATGCATCTCCTTGAGCACGGCCGCGGGGCAGCAGGAAGCCGTACCGCGGAGGGGTCGCTGTCGGAGAAGGCCTCGAGGCAGATGCTGCAGGCGTCGTCGCAGGCGTCCTGGACGCCGCCCTCCACGAACGCCGCCGCCGACGAGAGCTCCTCCATCCGCGCCGCCTTCGCCTCCACCCCCCCTCCCTCCATCTCCCTCTCTCTCTCCGATCAAAGCTGCCCAGATCAACGCCGCCGCCTCCGCAAACAATTCCTGAAGCACAGACGGCAAAAAGATAATCAAACCATCTTCCGTTGAAAAAACAGATACGCGGAAATTCACAACGAGAACTCCAAGCTAATCGTTCAACACGACCTAAAAACACCGATCAAATGTCACAAATTCACATCACACTGCCTCGGAACCGCACCTTTTCGACCAAGACCGTACGGGAGAAAATGATCTCAAAGGGAGAGAAGTCAGTGAGAGACCGACCGAGCGAGCGGTGCTAACCCAAACCTGCTCCAACAACCTAGCAGAGATTAATAGACCAAGTCCGCGTGGAATCGCTCTCCTCCTGCGGCCGGCGACGACGACCGCGGCGGCACACGTCCACTGGCCACTGGGGGGGAAGAGGCGACGAAACGGCCGTCCCGTGCTCGCCCACTCCCCCCTCGGCGACTCCGTGTCGCCACCCCTCCGGCCGCTGACGGGTGGGCCCCGCATACCTTCCCGCTTGTCTGACGGTGCTGGTGGGCCCGCTGCCGGTACCCCTCCGTGTCGCTGACATGGTGGGGCGCGAGATGTTATTATTATAGTCTTTGTGCCAGGACAGGAGGGGACGGTGACGCGGTCAGCCGTGTCGGAGCCGGCGGTGGTCAAGGCCGTTGAACGGATCCGTGGAGCACGTGACGTGACTTCGTGAGAGGGTGGGAGCATGGAGATTAATTAGCAACGCGATGTGATTACAGGTTTGGTTGATGTTTCTTTTTCCAAAGGATACTAGTACTATGGGAGGGGATTTCCGTGTTCCTAATAATGTGTGTATACCAAGATAACAGGGATTGGCATCATGCCCGCTTTGTGTTGTGAAGCAACCTTTTCTTTTTTGTTCAACTGAAGAGAAACCTCATGTTACAACAGCAGGGCAAACAAATGCGCACAATGGGTCGCAAATATGTGCTCGTGCAATTGCCTTGCCGTCCTGTTAAATGTTAAGTAACCTTACACGCAAAAAAAAAGGTTAAATAAAATCACTTCGGTAAATCAGAATAAAAAAGATTTTCAATACAAATGGGTCCATAGCTCAGTGGTAGAGCAATTGACTGCAGATCAATAGGTCACCGGTTCGAACCCGGTTAGGCCCTACCTGCTCTGTTTTAATGTTTTTTAAGAACAGTTTTTTTTTCAACCAGGGTTGCTATTGTTTTCTTTCTCCTTTCCAAAGAGAAAAGGCATTTGAATGGATATATGGTTTTGTTCGGCTTGAGCCTACACTTCTTATTAGTGAATACCTGATCGTGCTATATCCCACCCAAAGCTGGGCTTGTTTCGTTTTATTGTAGGTGTTGCTTCTTAGAGAATAAGAGCTGTCGGTGTTTAACTTGGGTTTGGGTAATGGCATCTCAATGATTCCGTAAGCTTACCAATATATGTAATCACATGCGCATCGTTGTTGAATGATGCCTACTTTCCCACAAACTATCACGCATTATTTTATGATCCTGAAGGCTATTTTCATGAATGGTATTTTTTAAAACGGAAAGTATGCATGTTACATACATTACCAAATGTAGTAGAACTACGTCTAAACAAACATATCTTGAGCATTTCAGGTTTCAAATTCAATAGCCTCACTAAATTTGATAGATTTTACTCTTCCACGTTGAACGATATTTCTCATGCCATCTTAGAGTAAGAAAGCCGTGAGATGCAAACTTAGGACCTATTAATTATTTCTTTAAATGCTACGCGATTGGGTCCATAGCTTAGTGGTAGAGCAATTGACTGCAGATCAATAGGTCACCGGTTCGAACCCTATGTGTTTTTCGAAACCATTTTTTTCACCGAAAAATGGTTTTCACCCGCAAAACCTTTTATTACAAATGGTGCTCGTTTAGTCCACTTCGCCGTCTTATCTATCTCCTCCGCTAATCTCTGCCACCTTTGTCATCAAGAATAACATGCGATACATATTTTTGTTGCCATTTCTTCGTTTTGCACTAACGATTCTTCACCCTTAGTTTTCGCTTTGATCGACGTTATTTTCTAAAGATACGTAAAGTGGAAATAGTTATGTTTGTTTTGTTATCAATAACCAAACACTTTAAAGATGCCATATACATGTTTGTTTTCGTATGTTTGGTATGTTTGTTTTCGTATGTTTTGTTTTGTTATCTGTATCTCACGGCTGTTTACAAAACCCGCTTCAATTTTGATCACTGTTCGCCGTGTCGACCATATGTGTAAGCTATACACATTAGCTAGCCGCATCTGTTTAATCACCAGTATAGTCAGTTTAATGTCCTTTTGAAAATGGCCATTTAGCTCGAATAAAGAGCCAAATGATAGGTGACCGACTATTTAGTGTTTAGGATAATATTGCTTTTGATATGCTTAATAATTTGCAAATCTTCAAACTGAGGTACCACAAGTATACAGTATTACATGTCAGCTGGTTATCACAACAATATTGGCTGGATTCCTTTCTATTCCTCGTTTGCTTGTAGAAATAAGATGAATGTTATTGCTTATAAACAAAGTTACACTTCTAAAACAGATACAGACACGAAGAATTCTCGTATTCAGAATTTCCCCGGCGCTCCAAACAGTTGTAAGCAAGGAGAAACTCCATCACCATCGAACAAATTATTTGCCGCACGCAGACGCAAGGTCAGGCCATCACCTGCCGATAAACCCAAGCTGGTGAAGGATGAATGCCAGGATCAGCATGACAATAGCAAGGATCAAGCCTCGCCGGCCTAAAAGCAAGTTCTTTGTCTTTGCGACTTCTACCCCTCTCTGTGCTCGCTCCATCCATCTCATCTGAATGCAAAGACAATCACATGGTTAATGATCGAAGCAGTAAGATTCAAGCCTGCCATTTAGTTGAAGCTAATGAAAATTGATTTTGTACCATTCTATCCAAATCCTCGGGGGATAATGAGGACATGGCTTGTTGAGCTTTTGCAGCATCCTCCTTTGACAGCTTCATTCCAAATTGCTCGCTCATGTTTGCCATCATCTCAGGGCTCATGTTCTTCATCATGTTTGCCATCATCTGTTAAATAAAAAAAAGGCACAGGATATGTTAGATAAGAAAAAAGGCCCAAGAGAAGTTAAAAGTCAAAGCATGAATTTTCCTGGCATCATGAATTTTCCTCTGGCTAAGGATTTCTTACCTGCCGCATTGCAGGGTCTTTCATAGAGTTTCTCATGGTATCCTGCATATCAGCTGTAGAAGGTGGAAGACTAGAAGATGACTGCCCCATCCTTTGATCGTTTGACAGTTCATCAGGGCTCTCCGAAATAGTTTGAGAAGATGATCCAAGGGGTGAATTACTTGTTGTGGCTCTCGATGAAGGTTGGAGGTTATTCTCTGAGCTCCTGGGGGCACCACCAGGCCCACCCATCTGAGAAGCAAAATTCATCATATTCTGTAGTTCATCAGGAGACATCTTCCCAAGCATATCAGATGCCATCTTAAGCATATCAGGAGACATTGCTGGCATATTGGATCCCATATTGGGACCAACGGAGCTAGTGCCATTCATTGAAGAAGCAACTTCAAACATTTTCTGAAGTTCTTCTGGTTTCATTGTGCCAATCATATCAGTGGCAGTTTTGACAAGTTCAGGTGACATTCCTTCAACTCCTAACTTTGATAAGCCTTCAGTATCGCTCTTGGAAACACAATTTTGGGATGGCCTGACTGCTTGATGGCATTCAGGTGGTTGTGAAACAGTATACCCAGGAGAACTTCTTTGACTGCTCGATGGCTGTGAAGTATCATCTTCTACAACTTCTTCAATAACAACACCTTTTCGCATATTCACTCCTCCCCCTTCTCGTGCAAGTTTTTCTTTAGTATCTCTGCATTATGAATAAAATATAACCCAGTGGCGTCAACTTAAGTTGTTAAACACATTTGTTTACATCAAGGTACAAGCTGTGATAGAACATGAAACCATACCTGAGAACCTCAGCAATAGTTTCATCCTCAGGGGAAATTTCATGGGCTTTACTCAAGTCGGAAACAGCAGCCTGAAAGTATTTTCATGATTATGCCATGTAGGGAATAGCAATGGGGGAATCGTATAATCAATTTGCAGTGAATAAAAAGACATGCCCACAAATAGAGCAAAGCTTACCTCCAACTTTCCGAGTTCTTTATACGCTTGACCCCTCCGATAATATGCTTTGACATTGCTTGAATCATAAGTTAGAACCTGTAATCCATTTGATATAGATGAGTCAGCATGTCAAGTAATAGAAGAGCTGCAATGCTTTGGGGCATTCAAGACAACATAATTTGTGTAAAAGCAAAGAGAATTACAAATTTCTGTTCCAACAGCTCATAAATAGCCAAAGGTATGAAATTACACGATTATTACATGCAGTGAGATATGGAGTGTTATGATGTTTAATCACACACATTACCAGTTCAAAAAGATGGAAGTACTATTATTTTGCCTTTAGTTAGCAATCTTAGGAAAAGGCCCCTTTTCTTTTACAGAATTCACATATTTTACCTTATAGTCTTCTAAAGCAGTAAACTTGTAATGGTCATGGACTTCAAATGATCTAAACACCATGATACAATGCACAGCATTTTTTAATCATGAAACAGTAGGTTTTGAGTTTTGACAGAAATAGGAATTCATTAAGGAATGGAAAACTATCTTGTGCTCATAGCCTCATAAAAAAGGGGTATCAGATCCTAGAATCTGTTCAAATGAAAACAGGTAGTAAAATACTACATGACCTTACCTCTGAACCTTCGCTTATGCATTCATCAAATTGCCCCGTCTTCAAATAACAAGCCATTAGATTAAGGGTACATTGCAACTGCAGAGTATGCACCGCAGAAGATGGTATGTTTTTTAAATTATCCTTGGCCTGATCAAGAAAAGAACATGTTTAACAGTCAGGCCTTTCTGAAAAGCATGTCAACATTTTTTTAAATGGAAGCTTGATGTTCAAAACTCACCAGTTTGTATTTGCTAGCAGCATCCGCATACTGTCCCCGGTTATGAAGTTCATTTCCCTGAAGTCAAGAAAAATCAAAAGGGTCATATACAATGGAAATTGGCAACATATATAGAAACCTGGAAGCCAGCATATCAAATTAACTATGTTAATTCAAGCTCACTATCAGCGATAAGACAAGAAATAAACTAGTTGCAAACATACCAGAAGTCGGCCAAAAAAAAAATGATACATTCATATGAAGCACAAAGACTGGTCAGCATAAAAATAATAAATGTATCCAGATTAACATAAGGAAAATGTCTATTTGTGATCCTATCCTTTGTGTTAAAGGGGAAAGTTCATGAGGTCCAATTTTTATCCCTAAATTCTAAATCCAGGAAAAACACATCCTCCAACACTTAAATGACTGAACAAACAAATCGTTTAAAACATGTCCCTCCAGCTAGCAATAGACGATTATGACCAAGTCTGACTCGTGGCACAACAAGTTGCATCCAAGCTAGATGCAATAATATGTGGGACCTACCTTTGATTTGCATGTTAAAAACCAAAGGTAATAGGTGCAATGTAGTTCAAAATGATAAAAAACTGCTCCACGCTAGCCAAATTAACAATGCAATGTAGTTCATTCAATATTGTGTGCACTTTTATGCAATTGACTGAGAGCACAGACAGAAGTACTAGCATATTCTACATCTACGCAGATGTGATAATGCACCATGGAGCTTCATTGCAACAGTTTAGGTTGCTAATCATAATGAACAAAGAACAGTAAGCAAAAGATGGGACGCACGATTTTTTCTCACTAACCTGCTTCTTTAACATCTTGGCACCAGATATAGCATACGACATTTGAGCGTCTGCTTGAGCCTTCATAGCAGCAAACTCCTCAGGCGTAGTGTTGGCAAGTTTCTCAGTCATATCACGCATGTCCTCTGGTCTTGCCTGATTCATCTGCTCCGCCGCTCGCCTTAAATCCTCAGCTTTCATGTTCTTCATACTCTCAGACGCCATCCTTAAGAGGTCAGGGTTGGACATCAGCTGCAGTTATCAAAGTCACAACAATGGCATAGTCAATCTCACAGCATCCACAAACACTTCCTCAGGACATAACATACAACATTAAGTGAAGCAGCAGAAGGGGAAAACATGTCAGGCGCCTCGAACAATAAAAGCAGACAGGCAGTCCTACTGCACTTAGTTTAGGCAGTAGCACGCGGTTGCTTGTGGCAACGCAGGAAGGAAACATCCCGGTGGCGTCGCCAATCAAGCATGCGAAACCGATTTCAACCCAACTCAAGGACTCCAATTCAACGTGCATGCGAAATCCTGACTTCGAACCACGCCCGCTGACGCCAGCCGCACGACACATTCATTCCCTGACACAACGTGCAGTAAACCCAAAAACAGAAAAAATCCAACGCAACTGAACGCTACTTTCCCCCGATCTACAGCTACCTAGACGAAACCGAAAAAACACTCGGGCTCGCCCGCTCCGGCGAGCCGACTCGGAGGGAGAGACCCGCGGGACGGGATCGGGGTGCGGGGGATGGGACCGACCTGCTGCTGCATCCTGGCGAGGTCGTCCGGCGACATGCGGCGCATCTGCTCCTGCGCCAGCCGCAGCATCTCCGGATCCATCATCGCGGCGGCGGCGCCGGCGGCGAGATCGAGATCGGGGCGGGAGCTCGTGGATTTGGGGATTTGGTTGGGAGTTCGCTCGCTGCCTCTCCTGTCTTCTGCGCCTCGGTTTTTTTTTTTATTTTTCTCTCTCCTTTTGCGTCGTGTGCTTTCGCGGTGGTGGACTGGTTGGGCTGGTCGGGTATTAAATCTGTATTTATTATTTATCGGCAACGGAGCATGGAATACGAAACGGAGTTGAAGTCTCCGATTCCGAAGGCCGCCCAAAAGGGTGGGCGAGCCGGGCCGGGTTGAGCTCGGGGTCGGACGGCAGAAGGAGACAATGCTACCGTCAATGGGCCTGTATGGCGTCGTGGACTGGGTCGTCGGTCCGCCCAGCGGCTGGGCGTGCGTGTGGACACGTGTGTTGGTGTGTGAGACCACGCGCTGGGTCGTCGGTTTCTCTTTTGTTCTTTTCTGGGCTTCTGGCTGGGCCGTCGGATGGTGAAGCTGAAGCAACATTTTCTGATGGTGAAGCTGAAGCATAGGAATTGAACATTTCTGCAAAAAACAGTCTTTTCTAAATAGATTACATGAAAGTTCTGGGGACAAAATGCTAGGTGGAAAGGATTTTTGCAGCATCAACGGCTAAGCTCTCTCAATAAAATGTTTTAAGTAACTTTGAAGTATAATATATACATTACCCTGAACACATCATGCACCTTTGAACTCGAGTAATCGTCCATGTAAAGTAACAAGTTAACCGCTAGGCTAGTAACATTCTGTCCCATAAAGCATAAGACATTGTTCATACTTATAGTACACTTCATAGTGTACATTTCTAAGTTGTTCTCGGAACTTGCTTCTTCTCCCGCAATCTTTTCAAAAAAAAGAAGAAAAAAACTGCACTTACACCGCAAGTTGGAATAGATGCGTTGAAATGTACACTAAAAAAATCATGTAATTGATGTAGATTTCTCACAGTACAGCCTATTCTTACAACATATATAACAAGGACTGCACATCTATCTAACAAATAGAGCACACTTACACACACATCGTCCGATCATGCAACATGTTAAGCTTCGCTCTACACGCCATGTGGAGCATCCAGAAGCTGGGCTTCAGAACGGGCAAACAAAGGTCATGGAAAACACATCCGCTATTCCTGTCCCTCCTTGAAAAAGCCTGTACATGGTGGAGGATCAAGGACGTTTCAGTATTTAAGATGAACTCTGGAAAAATCTGCCATTGTTTCCTGCATGCAGCATGCTTGTTGACAGACCCGACCGTGTCGCTCCACCTTCAGTACCAGAGTACCGGTGTACCAAGGTCCCGAGCCTCATTTTCTCAGCTATGGCTGGCATATAATGCCGAATGGCACTTTACACTGAGGATTGATCATGCCTGGAAAAAAACAACCAACCAGGAAGCATATGCTGTAGGTTATGTGGAGTGCTAGCATGCCACAGAGCATCATCCATGGAAATGGGAATGAGCTGCACAAGAGTTCATGTGAATAATGGATTGCTAAGGAAAGTTTTGCAAAGAAAAAACATCAGTTACCTTTAGCCAAGCTTCAATGCTTCCCTAAGACCAAAGCTCATCTGGGCGTGACCCTTTTTCCCTAGTGGGTTATTTCCCTTCTGCATCATCATTACAAATTCATTGTAGTCGATCCGGCCATCCTGAAGAGATAAGCAAATGAGATGGAACTCTTGGCCTTTATCAGAAGACTCATAATCAGATGCACATCTACTTACATTGTCTTGATCAATGTCACGGATGATATCTTCTAGGTGTGTATCTCGTATACCAAACTCCTCACATGCCTTTTGTAGCTCATCATGAGTAATGTAACCACTGCCATCTTTATCAAAGTATGAGAATGCTGCGAAGAGATTATCTTCTCGCTCAACTTTGTTCAGATGTAAAGTTGCAGCAAGGAACTCTCCATAATCAATGGAGCCACTGTTATCAATATCTGCCTGAAAGTTGCACAGCATATATCCTCATTCAAGCAACGCCCAAAACTTACATGTGCACTGTTAATGCTCCTAGCAACAAATTCCTTTGCAAGAATATAAAAGGGTCATTCTCACAATCTTAGATCAATAAGTTCAGATAAAAGAACAGATTCAAAAACTAAAAAGGATGCTACTAATGCACCTACATCACTACATCAGTATGATATTTCAGGAATGAGTTTTCTTGAGCTCATTGGGCACAGGAACCTTTGAAAAGATATGGAAACAGAAGGGGAAAAATATGTTAGAATAATTACCGCTTCCATTAGTGTTACAATGAAGGGCGGGCCTGGTGCAGCGGTAGAGCCTACCGCTGTAAACCGGAAGGTCCCGGGTTCGAGCCCCAGCCTCTGCACTTCGTGCGGGAAAGGCTTTGCGCTACAGATACCCTTCCCCAGACCCCGCACAGTGCGGGAAGCCTACAGCACTGGGTACGCCCTTTTATTAGTGTTACAATTTCCAAGTCCTTCAAGTTAGCACCAACTCTCTTTAAGCCACTTTTTAGTTCCTCCAATGTGATCTGCCCACTATTGTCAGTGTCCAGCATTTTGAACATTTCTCTCAATCCTGCAATTTCATCTTCGGATAAATTCTCAGCAATGACCTGCAGACACCCAGTTCAACGAGAATATCAATATTGAACACAATAATATCCTCTCTACAAAATTAAGCAACTTTCCCGTACTCACCCTAAGGGCCATCTTCTTTAGTTTATTCATTGCAGAAAACTGTTTCAATCTGGTTAGGACAGCAGGATCCAGAGGTTTGTCCGGAGCAACTCCATCAACACAAACCCAGGGATGACCTGCCAAAATGAAGATGGGTCATTTGGGAAGACTTATGACAACAAAATTAAACGGTCAACAGAATGTTCTATAATAAAGTGGTATACTTCCTGGAGTTAGATGATCAACAGCAATTTTTTCTATAGGTGGTATTTGTGTTTCAAAAGTCCTGTGTACTTACGTAGAGCTTCATGTGCAGTCAATCTCTTCCTGGGATCACAGTTTAGCATCTTCCTGACCAAATCCTTTGCACTCTCTGAAATACTGGGCCAGGGATCAGATGAAAAATCAAGTTCGCCTTTCAGAACTTGTTCAAATATTCCTTGTTCAGTTTCTGCAAAGGGCAGACCAATCAAAGAACATAGAACGGTGCAGAACTGTCAGAAGCAAAATGTGAGGTAAAAAGTACAGCAAAGAAGTAAATGTATCCTCACCATCCCAAAATGGAGGAACCCCACTCAACAAGATATAAATTATTACACCTGCGCTCCACACATCCACTTTGCAGCCATAGCCTTTCATCAGAACCTCAGGGGCAACATAGTAAGGACTTCCAACGACATCTGAAAATATTTCACCTGTAAGCAGTTCCAAGTCAACAGACTGCACGGGAATAGACAGTGGTATACATATGACTGTCCAATGGTGTTATAAATGAAAAAAAGAAATAGAGGCTCGGAGGCCATATGCTCATGTTGATAATTCACATGGTTTCTTCTTGTATGAAGTTCTCAAGTTCAATATCATCCTTCTCGGTGTCAAAAGATAGAACATACAGCTCCCCTAAGAGCATCACTAATGTGTGTTCAACTTTGGGGAGAAAAATCAGAAACATGGACTTAAGTTGATGCCTCCAAAGCTGGTTCATTTTTGTGAGCCCAAAGGAAACTAAGTAAACAGAAAAAAGAGAACTCTCACATTCTCCTCTTCCTCTTTCCTGGCACCTTTCTTTCCAAAACAGATCAACGCCGCCAGAAATTATTATTTTAGTGAGTTGCGTTCAAACCAAGTTTGGGGTTTTATTTTCAGCTCTGAAAGACTGAAACTACTATCAGATTTCTCAAATGTGCACTGTTTAGTTTGTGCAGCCTGCAGCTCGCTTTAACAGCACTCAAGCTGGTCTAAGAATGGATCTGAGAATATGCATGGTTGCAGCTGTGCTAAATCTCTTCAAACTAACATGAATGAGCATGTGCATAAATTAATTCCTAGTTAGGATCTGTTACAAACATGCCTTAAAGCCTTAAACAACAACCAAATATAAAATCCAGGCCTTATCATTTTTTAGCTTGCAGATTGAAACATATGGTTTCAAATCAGTATCACCACCTATATAATATAAGGCTCCATCCTTAGAAAGTTTGGATTGAGCATGCTCATCTGAAGGTTAATATTGAGGGACACATGGAGTAGGTCTGGGAAACATCACTTCTCTTAGTTTTATACCCCATTTTCAAACAGTATATAAGATCTCCAAATGTAATCCTCTCAGTATACAATAGATTCTTAACATGGTTGCTATAGTGTGTATCGATATAAGCATTAAAATGTAATTGCCACTTTGCAGTTCGCTCTCATGATCTTCAGCAAAAAAAATTCACACAATTTTCATGCAAATTAATAGATAATATTCAGACATTAAACATCATAAATAACCATGCTATTATTGTGAACAAATTGAATGCGGACGTGATCTAAACCTGGAGACAATGTTTCCAAGCTAAGAAAACAATCACTGAATATACAGAGTTGTCCATTCAGGAGTTTGATTGCAATGTAGAAACTACTTCTAAATGACCTAAATCACATCTCTGTGTGTCTTTCTTTTCTATTTTTGTTTATCTCTTTGTTACTTTAAAGTGCAGGAAAATGATTGGCAATTTTACATTGGTATAGGGACGGAGCTCATTTTTCTTTTATCCCTCACAAGTTTCCCTCCCAGATTTATTGAATACCAGAAGATGCATATGTACCCCTGCTACAGTACTACTGTCGCACAAAGCTTTCGTGCTCTGAACTTCGATTATTTCTATTAGTGCAAGGCATGAAAACCCTTCCAATCGTACTATTTAAATAAGCCTTTGTAGTACCATACTCACAAACATGTGAAATAAATCGTGTCAACTCAAAGCTCTGCATGCACAGATGCATGTCCACCGCCACAGCAAACTACTAGTAGCAGTCAAACTAGGCATTGTCTAGGATTTTTCTTGGGGGCGCAATGGCAAACAATCATGCACGTTCTACAATAAAATACAACACGACACGACACGACACCAGAATCGAGGCTGTACCTGGTTTGAAGAAGATTGAAAGCCCGAAATCAATAGCCTTTAACGGCGCGTCCTCCTTTTGGTTCACAAACAAGAAATTCTCCGGCTTGAGGTCTCTGTGCATCACCCCGAGGGAATGGCAAGCTTCGACAGCCCCAATGATCACCCGCGCCAGCTGCGCGGCGGCTTTCTCGGAGTAGTGCCCTCGCTGTATGATCCTGTCGAACAGCTCCCCTCCCGCGCAGAGCTCCATGACGAGGTGCACGGCGACCGCGTCCTCGTAGGCCCCCACGATGGAGACGACGTTGGGGTGGCCGGCGAGGTGGTGCATGATCTGTATCTCGCGGCGCACGTCCTCGACGTCCTCGTCGGTAACGAGCTTCCGCTTGGCGATGGACTTGCAGGCGAACTGCTTCCCCGTCGCCTTCTCGACGCACTGGTAGGTGGTGCCGAACTGCCCCTGCCCGAGCTTCTTGCCCAGGGTGTAGAGGTCAGCCGCTCGGAGTCCCGCTTCAGGACGGAGCCGACGAGGAGGCCGGCGCTCTGCACGCGCTTCACCTCGGGCTTGGGCCTGGGCTTGCCGTTCGGGTTGCGGGGCGAGTGCTCGGAGTCGGCGATGGTGACGGGGTCGGGGGTCGGGGAGGGCTCCGCGCGGGCGGCGGCGGGGCGCCAGTGCACGGCGAGGGAGACGGAGTTGAAGAAGCTGTGGCGGTCGGAGGGGGCGCCGGGGCCGACGCAGGTGTTCCCCATCGCGCCGGCGAGGGGGGCGGCGGCCGCCGGAACCCTAGGCGGCCCGCGGCGGCATTTGGGCGGCGAGCACGGTGGGGGATTGGTTGGATCGAGGGAGGATCGGGGATGGGCGATGGCCGGCGCCCGGCGCCCGGCGGAGAGGGCCGGGAGGTGGTGGGGCCCGTCGGGCTGACCCGGGTGAGCATGTGGGGCCCGTTGTCAGTGGGGATCAGTGGCGTGGGTGCGGGGAGGGCGATGCGCGCCAGATCGAACGGCTAAGATCGCCCTGCACGTGAGATGATTGGTCAGCTTGGATAACGACTTACTCCCTTCGTACCAAAAATAAATGCAATTATAAAACTAAGCACGCAAACCAATACTCTCGTTGTCAAGATTGGTGATCAAGACTTAGAATTAGTAAATTTCTTTTATGCGCGTACGGCTTCAGATGGTTGCGCGGGTCACACGGGATTTAGACTGGTTCGGACATGGAAAGACCCTACGTCCAGTATCGGGGGCTGCTCGTGTTACCCACGCGGGTTCTATAGTAGGGGTTACAGAAGGGCGAGAGAGGGAGCCGGTCCCCCGTCTCTAAGGTGAGCACAAAAGCTCTAATGGTGGAGGCGTGTCCTTCTTCGCAGGGAAGAAGAAGCCTGTGTGTGGAAGTGTGAATGTGAGCGTGTGAGAGTCTAAAAAAATCCCCCCTTGTCTCATGGGCCTGGCCTTCCCTTTATAGCTCCAGGGAGTCGACCAGGCATATGCGAGACGTGCGTGGGGTACACAGAGAGAGAAAGAACGGAACGGAGGGGGAGAGGGAACACGGAGTCCAAGAAAAAGATTCGTGCTTCCCGGGCGCCGCGGCCGTCTTCCGTCTCCTTGCTTCACCGGGCGGCCTGCGCTGATCTGGTCGCCGTTCTCCTCGGGAGCCGGTTACGGCGGGCGTGCGTGATGATGGCGGTGGCTTCCGTCCCGTCGGGGCTGACGGCTGCCACGACTGTCCCTGTTATGCTGCAGGCGGCGTGAGCGGCGCGGACGCCCTGTCCCTGTCGCCGGAATCGCGGGGTGCGAGGACGGGTAGGCGGAGCGCGGACGGTCAGGCGTGCTCCTGTGCCAGGCGACGTGGGTCATGATGGCCTGACAGCAAATCAGAGAGGACTGAGCCGCTGTACCGCGCGCGGCGCGGTCGTGGGCGGGTAGGTGTGATGGGTCACGTCAGCGGCGCGGACGCCTTTCCGCACGCCCGAGCCGTGGAGCATTTAAGGCAAGGCTGCGCCCGAGTCTGATTTCCGTCCGGCGGACCCACGTGAGTCCGACTCTAGGACCCTGGGTCGGGCGAGGCGGATCCTTGCGGCAAGGGGTCGGGCGAGACGGACCCTTGTGGCGAGGGGTCGGGCGAGACGGATCCTCGTGGCGAGGGGTCGGGCGAGACGGACCCTTGTGGCGAGAGGTCGGGCGAGACGGATCCTCGTGGCGAGGGGTCGGGCGAGGCGGAGCCCGCTTGCCTGGGGATCGGGAGCGTCCGACCACGAGCGATGGGGTCGGGCGAAGCGGAGCGCCGCCTCCTCGTGTTGGGCTGGCGATGGTCGCCGTTGCCGCGGGTCAGTCCAGGCCTCCATAATTGTTCCCCAAACAGTCATTAGATGACCGTTTACTTTTCCCCCTGACAGTAGCCCCCGAGCCTGTGGTGGAGCGGGGACGCTCCTCCAGAGGCTGTTATCGTTGTTCGTCGGGAGCCCTTGCCCGCCGTGTGGGCTGCTTGGTGATTGTTTCAACATGAGGGGAATCTTGCCGTTCCGGGGATCTCCCTCCGTATGGAGGCCTCATGTTGCGACCACCCGCGTGGTCACCGGTTGCGAATCTAGCCCCCGAGCCCCCGCTCGTTGCAGGAGACCGGTCGGGAGGCCGGATCGACTTTTGTACGTTACCCCTCAAGCGTCCGTTCGTTGGGACGGAGGGGGTGAGCCGTGCCGCGTTATCCTCGTTGGACGAACCGCGGTGCTCGTTTGAGCTGCAATCGGGTCAATTCGAGTGGGGTCCCGGTCCCCGTTCGGGGGGGTCCGGCCTGGGCCAAGCTGGTGGCGTACCCCAGATTCCGGTCGGCCAGTTCATATAGTTCCCGAGCCCGTTCGATGGGACCCGGTGGCTCGTTGCCTTTCGTCGGGGAAAAACCATGAACTTTGATGCCGGCCGGACTCGAATGTGAGGTCGGGACGCCCTAAGCAGTCGGGTGCCCGGGTGATGGCCGCTAGCGGACCCGTCCCTTCTCACCCCTCGCTCAGGGTTATCCTGGGGCGGCTGTCGAACCCACTGTGGGCCAGCCTTCGAACCCCTGGACCGTATCGGGCCGTAGGGACGTTTTCAGTCCCGTATCCCTTCTTACCTTTCCGTCGCGCCTTGGGCCGAGTGCGGAGGGGATCGTGCGCGCGTACCTCTCGGAAGACGAAGTGGCGGTAGGTGCCGACCCGCGAAACGAGGGGGCGTAAACGTTTCCCGCAGAGTCGTGCGCACGGAAGACGAAGTGGCAGTAGGTGCCGACCCGCAAAGCGAGGGGGAGGAGACGTTTCCTGCAGAGTCGTGTGCACGTCTTCCGAAAAAGGAGGGGAACGGGCGTGATGAGGTGTACCTGACGCCGCATTAACTGCGACGGGCGCGTCCGTTCCACTCCACGCGTCGCCCTATAAGACGGGGGGCCGCCTCGCCGGTTCCGCCCCACCTTGTGCTGAGCCTTTCGCCTTCCTCTTTGCCTTTTGGTTTGCTGCCGGCCGTTTGCCTTCTTCTTCCCCAGCGCTCCGGCCTTCTTCCCCCTCCACCGGCAAGCTTTCCCCCATCGCGCAATGGCGACCTGGGAGCGTTCCAGCTTCGGGACCTCGCGTGCTGAGGGCCTCATGAAGAAGGGCCTCCTTTGCAACAGGACTGAGCGATATGAGTGGCTATTCCCCGACTCGGAGGAGGAACCGGCCCCGCCCAACGGGTACATCGTCTCGTTCGCCCACTTCCATGAGCGGGGATTCGCGGCGCCGCCGAGCCTCTTCTTCCGCGGGCTGCTGCACTACTACGGGCTGGAGCTGCAGCACCTCAACCCCAACGGGATCCAGCACATCGCGGCATTCGTCGCGCTGTGCGAAGGATTCCTGGGCATCGAGCCCAATTTCTCGCTGTGGAAGTATTTTTTCACAGTGAGTCTGTACCAGAAGGCCGAGAAGCGGAGCAGCCAGCCGCGGGCGACCCCGGTGGCGATTGGATGCGCCGGGATCCATCTTCGCCAGTCCCGTGCCAGGGAATATATGGCGATGAAGACTGCGGCGTCCCACAAGGGGTGGCATCAGCAGTGGTTCTACGTGAAGAACTACTCCGAATCCCCCTTGCCGAAGTTCACCGGCCGCGTCTTCGAGGCGGCGCCGGAGGTGTGGGCGTACAGCCCAGTGGAGAAGGAGAAGAAGCGAATCTCCAGCCTTCTCCGCGCCATCGAGTACCTGAAGACGAAGGGGCTCACCGGAGCCGGAGTCATCGGGGCGTACCACTCTCGGAGGGTGGCGCCGCTGATGCTTCACGTCCGCCCGCTCGCCGAGATGGTTCCTGACGCTCCAACCGCGGGGACCGTCCTTGTGACGGGCGTGCTCCCGACCTCCGAGATTCGCCAGCGCGTCCGGGAGGCGCTGGAGGACAAGGATGTCATCTTCGCGGTGCCCGGCCACCCTCCGATGCGGCCGGACAGGGGCTTTGTTGATCTGGTAAGTGTCTTGTGCGCCCGTTGCTTCTCCTCGCGTCCCTTGACTCATCATTCCGACGTAGAGCCTTGCGCTTGCAGGGCCAACTGACGAACGTTGTCGGCGCGCGCCTGCCCGTCCCTGAGGACGCGGAGCAGCGGCTGCGGAATCGCCTCTTTGCTGAAAAGCAGAAGAAACGCAAGGACGAGAAGGAGGCGAAGAAGCAGAAAAGGCTCGCCAAGGAGTTCCAGCGGCGGCAGAAGGGTCCGGTCCTCTCGGACGATGACGACGACGATGATGATGATGATGACGATGATGATGACGACGACGAGGAGGAAGAGGAGGAGGATGAGGAAGAGGAGGAGCGTGTCCCGATCCCTCAGCCGGGCGCGTTAGTTGTCCGGGAGCGGCGCTCCAAGGCGGCCGCGGGGGACGGCTCGGGCGGCCCGTCCACCCGGGGCCCGACCCCCCAAGGCCCCGAGGCCGCGCCTCAAGGGTCGGCGCGGGGTGCGCCCCAGGAGTCGGGAGAGCCGACCCCTGCTCCGTCCGCCCGAGGCCCGCCTCCACAGGGCTCCGAGGCCGTGCCTCGCGGGTCGGCGCGGGACGCGCCCCAGGAGTCGAGGGGGACGACCCCCGCCGCTCTGCCCCTGGCCCAGGAGCAGAGCAGCAGCGGCAAGCGGTCGGTGCCGGATGCCCCGGGGTCGGCCTCGGGCTCAGAGGCGAAACGCGCCCGCCGGCCTAGCGCCCGCAGAAGGCAAGTTGAAAGGTCCTTGTCCGCCTGTTTCCTTTTCCTTTATCAAGTTGCTTTTGTTGACGTCACATGTCGCCCTGCAGCGTCCCTTCCCCGACCCGTGCTCCACCGGTGGCGGCTAAGAAAACGCTGCGGGCGCCGTCCACCTCCGTGGGGCGGACCGCGGCCCCGTCGGCGGCGAGAGGTGACGCCAGCGGGAAGACCGCGGAGGCTGCCGTCGGGGTGGTTCCCACGACGGCGGGTCCCGCGGAGCGGGGGATCATCCCGGCGGGCCCTCGGATCGAGGAGGTAATCAACCTCGATGATGAGGGGGAGGAGGAGCGCGCCGCTCCGGCGGTGGCGACGGGAATGGAGGAGTCCGCCCCTGCGGCTGCGACGGGTACGGCGGCGGAGGGGGCGAGGACGCATGCCCCGACGGTCGCAGCGGAGGCATCGGCGGTGGCGCCGCACGTATCCGCCCGGGACGCCGCGGCGGGGGCGACGGTGGCGGCAGAGGTGGAGGTGCCTGCCCCGGCGGCCGTGGCGGTGGGAGAGGCGCTCGCCCCGGTGGTTGCGGCGGAGACCGCGGTGACCTTGGCAGGGACGGCGGTGCACGCGACGGAGCCGCCGTCGAGGCCAGCGGAAGCCATGGTGGCCGTGCCCGCCCTTGCAGCGGCTTCGGAGACCGCGGAGCTGGGGCCCCTGCCCTCGCTGGGCGACGCCGAGGAGTGGGAGAAGTGGCGGGCCATGCAGGATGCGCTCGATAGTGCTCGTGCAGCTCTGGACAGTGTGACATTCCTTGCGGTGACCATTCCCTTCTTCGCCATTCTATCGTTGATTGTGAGTTGTTCTCGCAGGCTCTCCAGGAGTGTAGCCGGGGAAGTCCAATCTCCTTCGGCTTGGGCAGGAGCGTCTCTCCGCGGAGTAGCAGCAGTCCAAGGAGCTGGCCGCGCAGGTCGCCACCGCTCAGCAGGTCATCGATGACCTGCGGAGGCGCGAGCAGGCGGCGAAGGACGGTTTCCAGGCCGCCGTCGAGGAGGCCCGTTCTGCCCGCGCGGACCTCAAGGCCGTTGTCGACAAGGCCCAGCTCGATGCCGCGGAGCTCCTTCGGCTGAAGGAGGAGCACGAGGCGGTGAAGAAAGAGCATGAGGCGGTGAAGAAAGAGCGCGAGGCCTTTCGGAAGACCGTCGAGCGTATCTGCCAGGAGCGACAGCAGGCCTGGCAGGACCGGGATCTTGAGGCGACCCGGAGGGTCGAGGCCGAGAAGATGGTGGCCAACCTCGGGACTGAGGTTGGTCAGCTTCAGACCGCTGCGACCGCGTTGAAGGCGCAGTCCGAGGGTAAGGCTCTTCCCATCCTTCTCCTTTTGCGGTGTTGGCGGGGCTTCTGATCCGGCGTGTTTTTTCGCACAGGTCTCGCGGGCGAGGTCGTCCAGCTGAAGGGGGCTCTTGATGCGGAGCGTGCCGAGCACGACAGCCTGCGGGACGCGGTCCGCGTTGTCTGCACTGGCCTCGGCGTGGTCCAGGCTGAAGGGACGAGCTCGCTGGCAGCTCGTGTCCTCGGGGTGTACCGGCGGACCTGCGAGATTGCTCGTGAGGCGCTTCGCGTCGGCGTGAGGCGGGCTTTCGGGGTCTTCGGGTCCCATTACACCAGCCTTGATTTTGACCTGATGAGTGAAGGGTACGCCCCCGGGTACACCGAGGCTGAGCTGGACGAGATTGATGCGTCGGTGCTCGGCCCGGCGGATGCCTTGGCGGTGCAGCTGGAGGAGGAGGCCATCCCACCGGAGGAGCCCTGAACGGTCCAGCTGGGTCGGGTTCAGATACCCGGCCATGTAAATGTGTTAGTGTTTTTTTGGACTCGCTTTTGTAATGGCCGCGAGGGCCGTTTTTGCAATTTATCAATGTTCGGTTCCGATCCCCTTCCTCATCCTTTTGGGTCTGGAAAGGTTAGAATACGGGTCGGATGCGTCAGTAAGCGCTGATGGGCGATAATACCGTAGCCGCTGGGGCGTGGGCTTTCTCGCAGTCCGATCAGTCTTGCCTGGGCATCGTTTGCGCACTCTCCCCTTTTCATGCTCAAACGTCTAGGAAGGGGGGGCCGGATCGGAGAAAAGTTGTTTTGGGAGGACCTCGGGTGACTTGGGCCAGAGCCCCTGATAGCCCCCCGAGGGATATGCGACCCTGAGGGAAGGTAAGGGTCGGATATCCCCGAGCCGCAATGAGACTCAAAAAAGGTCGACTCAAAACTGCTTTTCCCCGTGAACCAGAAATTTGCAAGGATGCGTGTGTTTAAACTTGGAAACAGAATTTAAGGGTAGAAACGTCTTAGCTGTTCTATGTTCCAAGCGTTGCTGAAGATCTGCCCGTCAGGGGTTGCCAGCTTGTACGTGCCTGGACGCAGTACTTGGGCGATGATAAAAGGACCTTCCCACGGAGGGGTCAGCTTGTGCCGACCCCTGTTGTCCTGGATGAGGCGAAGTACCAGGTCCCCGACGTTGAAGGCTCGGCCTTGCACCCTGCGACTGTGGTGTCGTCGCAGGGCCTGTTGGTACTTGGCTGAGTGTAACAGGGCCACATCGCGTGCCTCGTCGAGTTGGTCTTGCGCGTCCTCGAGCGATGCCTGGTTTCCCTGTTCGTCGTACGCCCTGACCCTCGGCGATCCGTACTCTAGGTCCGTGGGGAGGATTGCCTCGGATCCGTAGACCATGAAGAACGGGGTGAAGCCAGTTGCCCTGCTGGGGGTCGTCCTCAAGCTCCATAGGACCGCGGGGAGCTCCGCAACCCACCGTTCGTCGAACTTTTTGAGGCGGTCGAAGATCCGTGGCTTGAGACCCTGGAGTATCATGCTGTTGGCTCGTTCAACCTGCCCATTCGTGCGGGGGTGCGCCACGGCCGACCAGTCCACTCGGATGTGGTAGTCGTCGCAAAACCGGAGGAACTTTTTCCCGATAAATTGCGTGCCGTTGTCTGTGATGATAGAGTTGGGGACCCCAAAGCGATGGATGATGTCGGTGAAGAATCGCGCCGCCTGTTCAGATGTGATCTGCGCGATGGGTCGTGCCTCGATCCACTTGGAGAACTTGTCGATGGCGACAAGCAAGTGGGTGAAGCCCCCGGGCGCTTTCTTGAAGGGCCCGACGAGGTCCAGTCCCCAGACCGCAAAGGGCCATGTGATGGGGATAGTCTGGAGCGCTTGTGCGGGCATGTGAGTTTGGCGTGCGAAAAATTGGCACCCTTCGCAGGTGCGGACCACATGGGTGGCGTCGGCGACCGCCGTTGGCCAGTAGAAACCCTGCCGGAAAGCGTTCCCTACGAGGGTTCTTGGCGCGGCGTGGTGGCCGCAGGCCCCTGCGTGAATGTCGTGAATTAGTGCCCTTCCTTGCTCGATCGGGATGCATCGCTGGAGGATGTCGGTGTGGCTCCGCTTGTAGAGCTCCTGGTCAATGACGACGAATGTCTTGGCGCGGCGCGCGATCCTTCGTGCCTCCGTCTTGTCCTTCGGAAGAGTCTCGCGGACGAGGTAGTCCAGGTACGGAGTTCTCCAGTCGGGCGGGGGTTCGGGCCCCGTGGCTGGATCTGTGTCCACCTCCATGACCTCAGGGTCGGACGGAGCATGGGCTACATCTGGGTCGGCACCCGAGCCCAGGACAGGTGGCGCGCCGCCGACCTTTCCTGGTTCCCAACAACGGACCGAGGGCTCGAACTGATCGTTGATGAAGACGCCATCGGGAACGGGCTTTCGGCCGGATGCTGCCTTTGCCAGTTCGTCGGCTGCCTCGTTAAAACGCCTTGCGATGTGGTTGAGCTCTAGCCCGTCGAACTTGTCCTCAAGTTTGTGGACCTCGTTGCAGTAGGCTGCCATTTTGGGGTCGTGGCAGCTCCATTCCTTCATGACTTGCTCAACGACCAGCTGGGAGTCGCCTCGGACGTCCAGCCATCGGATGCCCAGCTCGATAGCGATGCGGAGCCCGTTGAGGAGAGCCTCATACTCGGCGACATTATTAGACGCGGGGAAATGGAGGCGGATCATGTACCTCATGCGGACGCCGAGGGGAGAGATGAAGACTAGGCCCGCTCTGGCGCGAGCCTTCATCAGCGACCCGTCAAAATGCATCGTCCAGTACTCCTGTTTCTCCGGTGTCGATGGCGTCTATATCTCCGTCCATTCCGCCACGAAATCAGCGAGCACCTGGGACTTGATGGCGGTGCTCAATGACGACGAATGTCTTGGCGCGGCGCGCGATCCTTCGTGCCTCCGTCTTGTCCTTCGGAAGAGTCTCGCGGACGAGGTAGTCCAGGTACGGAGTTCTCCAGTCGGGCGGGGGTTCGGGCCCCGTGGCTGGATCTGTGTCCACCTCCATGACCTCAGGGTCGGACGGAGCATGGGCTACATCTGGGTCGGCACCCGAGCCCAGGACAGGTGGCGCGCCGCCGACCTTTCCTGGTTCCCAACAACGGACTGAGGGCTCGAACTGATCGTTGATGAAGACGCCATCGGGAACGGGCTTTCGGCCGGATGCTGCCTTTGCCAGTTCGTCGGCTGCCTCTTTAAAACGCCTTGCGATGTGGTTGAGCTCTAGCCCGTCGAACTTGTCCTCAAGTTTGTGGACCTCGTTGCAGTAGGCTGCCATTTTGGGGTCGTGGCAGCTCCATTCCTTCATGACTTGCTCAACGACTAGCTGGGAGTCGCCTCGGACGTCCAGCCGTCGGATGCCCAGCTCGATAGCGATGCGGAGCCCGTTGAGGAGAGCCTCATACTCGGCGACGTTATTAGACGCGGGGAAATGGAGGCAGATCATGTACCTCATGCGGACGCCGAGGGGAGAGATGAAGACTAGGCCCGCTCTGGCGCGAGCCTTCATCAGCGACCCGTCAAAATGCATCGTCCAGTACTCCTGTTTCTCCGGTGTCGATGGCGTCTGTATCTCCGTCCATTCCGCCACGAAATCAGCGAGCACCTGGGACTTGATGGCGGTGCGGGGGGCATAGGTGATGCCCTGGTCCATGAGCTCGAGCGCCCACTTTGCGACCCGACCCGTGGCGTCTTGGTTCCGGACCACCTCGCCGAGGGGAAAAGACGAGACGACGGTCACCGGGTGCGAGGTGAAGTAATGGCGCAGCTTCCTCTTCGTGATGAGGATGGCGTAAATGAGCTTCTGGATCTGCGGATATTGCGTCTTGGACTCGGACAAGACCTCGCTGATGAAGTAGACTGGGCGCTGTACCTTGAGGGTATGTCCCTCTTCCTCTCGCTCTACCACTAGGGCCGCGCTGACCACCTGGATGGTTGCCGCGATGTAGAGCAGAAGGGGTTCCCCGTCGGCGGGTGGCACCAGGATCGGAGCTTTTGTCAGGAGTTCCTTGAGCCGGTCAAGTGCCTCCTGGGCCTCTGCGGTCCACTCGAAGCGGTCGGTTTTCTTCAGGAGCCGGTAAAGGGGGAGCCCTCGCTCGCCGAGGCGCGAGATGAAGCGACTCGGGGCCGCCAGGCATCCCGTGACGCGTTGGAACCCCTTTATGTTTCGGATTGGCCCCATGTCATTGATGGCCGTTATCTTCTCCGGGTTGGCTTCGATGCCGCGTGCGGAGACGATGAAACCTAGCAGCATTCCCCTTGGAACCCCAAAGACGCATTTCTCTGGGTTCAGCTTGATGCGCTTGTCTCTCAGCCTCTTAAACGCGAGTTCGAGGTCGGGGATGAGCTGGTCACCCCTCTTGGACTTGACTACGATGTCATCGACATAAGCCTCAACGGTTTGCCCGATGAGGTCCCCAAAACACTTGAGCATACATCGCTGGAATGTAGCCCCCGCTTTTTTGAGGCCGAACGGCATCTTGACGTAGCAATAGGGGCCGAAAGGGGTGATGAAAGAGGTCGCGAGCTGGTCGGACTCTTTCATTGCGATTTGATGATAGCCGGAATACGCGTCGAGGAAGCTGAGGGTCTCGCACCCGGTGGTCGAGTCGACTATCTGGTCAATGCGCGGCAAAGGAAACGGATCCTTTGGGCACGCCTTGTTGAGACCGGTGTAGTCAACACACATTCACCATTTCCCATTCTTTTTTCGTACAAGAACAGGATTAGCTAACCACTCGGGGTGGTACACTTCCTTGATGAACCCGGCCGCCAAAAGATTCTGGAGCTCCTCGCCTATGGCCTTGCGCCTCTCCTCGTCGAAGCGGCGCAAACCTTGCTTTACTGGCTTGGAGCCGGCCTTGATGTTCAAGGAGTGCTCGGCGACTTCCCTCGGAATGCCGGGCATGTCCGAGGGTTTCCACGCAAAGACGTCAATGTTCGCGAGGAGGAAGTCGACGAGCGCGCTTTCCTATTTGGGAGATAGGTTAGCGCTGATTCGGACGGTCTTGCCGTCGGAACCGCTAGGGTCGAGCGGGACCTCCTTGACGCCTTCGGTGGTCTCGAAGGAGGTGGGCGATCGCTGGGAGTCGGGCCGACCCTCGGTGCCCTCCGCGAGCTGGGGCGCCGGCCCTTCCACGACGTTGATGGCTGCGGCGTACTCGCAGCACTCAACGTCGCACTCATACGCCTTCTGGAAGGACGTGCCGACAGTGATGACACCGTTGGGCCCCGGCAGCTTGAGCTTGAGGTAGGTGTAGTTGGGGATGGCCATGAACTTTGCGTAGCTCGGCCGCCCCAGGATGGCGTGGTAGGTTCCACGGAAGCCCACCACCTCAAAGGTGAGGATCTCCTTCCTGTAGTTGGACGGAGTCCCGAAAGTGACGGGCAGGTCGATCTGCCCGAGGGGCATTGCCTGTTTCCCCGGCACAATGCCGTGGAAAGGGGCCTTGCTGGGGCGGAGGCGGGCGCGGTCGATCCCCATGGCGTCGAGGGTCTCGGCGTAGAGGATGTTGAGGCCGCTGCCTCCGTCCATGAGCACCTTGGTGAGGCGCGTCGTGCCGATGATCGGGTCCACGACGAGGGGGTAACGCCCTGGCTGCAGGACACGCCCCGGGTGGTCGGACCGATCGAACGTGATGGCGGATCCCGACCAGTCGAGGAAGGTCGGCGTCGCAGGCTTGGCCGCGTAGACCTCGCGACGCTCCAACTTCCGGCGGCGCCTGGAGTCATAGGCCGCTGAGCCGCCGAAGATCACGAAGCAGCCATCCACCTTAGGGAATCCATCCTCTTTCCCTCCGTCGTCCTTCCTCTCCTCGTCGGGTTTCCGCCTACGGTCGCCCTTCACCGGGTTGCCTACAAAGTACCTTTTCGTGAGGTTGCAGTCTTTGTAGGCGTGCTTCGCGGGGAACTCGTGGTTCGGGCACGGTCCCTCGAGCAACTTGTCGAAGAAGCCAGGGGTGCCCTCCGGGGGCGGCTGACCCCGCTTGCGCTCACCGGCCGCCACGAGGGGTGCTTCGCGCCGTTGCTTGTTCTTCTTCTTCTGCGGACGGTGGGAGGTACCCTCGTCGGCGTCCTCCTTCCGCTTCGCTTCACCCTTGGAGCGGTCGAAAATTGCTCCGACAGCCTCCTCGCCCGAGGCGAAGCTGGTGGCGATGTTGAGGAGGTCCTCCGTGGTCCGCGGGCCTCGGCGTCCGAGCTCATGGACGAGGGGTCGGCAGGAAGTTCCCGCCAAGAACGCCCCTATGACGTCGGTGTCTGCGACGTTGGAGAGCTCGGTGCGCTTCCTGGAAAAACGTCGGATGTAGTCTCGGAGGGATTCGCCCGACTCCTGGCGACAGCTCCGGAGGTCCCAAGAATTGCCAGGGCGCATGTATGTGCCCTGGAAGTTTCCTACGAAAATTTCCCTCAAGTCGTTCCAACTGCGGATCCGTCCCGAGGGGATATGCTCCAGCCAGGCTCGCGCTGAGTCGGCTAGGAAGAGTGGGAGGTTGCGGATGATGAACAGGTCATCATCCGCCCCACCGGCCTGACATGCAAGCCGGTAGTCACTGAGCCATAGCCCCGGGTTCGTCTCCCCGAAGTATTTGGCCACGTTGGTTGGCTGCCTGAAGCGCGGCGGAAATGGCGCGCTCAGGATGCGTGCGGAGAAGGCCCGGGGCACCACCGGGTCGGGGCTGGGGCTGCGGTCTTCCTCGCTGTCGTAGCGGCCGCCACGGTGGACGTGGTAGCCGCGGTCCACCCCTTCCTCCCTGTCCGCGCGGGAGCGTCTCTGCGCGTCCAGGGTGTCACGGGCGTCGCGGATGGGACCGACGCGCCGGTGGATGGATGGAGCCCTGCCTCCAGCGGGTGGCGGCGTCCGTCGTGCGGGCGCGGCCTGGTTCGTCCGGGGAGGAGGCTGGTGGACAGACTCCCCCCGCCTTTCGGACGGCGTGGTGGGGGCCGCCCCGCTGGCGTTTTGCCCGCGTCGCCGGGACGCGGAGCTCTCCGCCTGCTGAACAGCGGCGCACTCGAGCAGGTCGCGTACCTCTCGATGCGCCTGACGCTCCTCGGGTGTCTCCGGTGCCGGGAGTCGTCGAAGCAGGGCCGCCGCTGCGGCGATGTTTTGGCTGGCGCGGGCGAAGAGCTGGGGGCGATCCTCGTCAGCGCAGATGCGCTGCTAGACGTCACGCGCTCGCTGTCGCGCCCCGCCCTCGTGGCGGAGGTGCTCGCCCTCCCTGAGGGGTGCCGCGCGCGCCTCCGGCTGTCGTGGCCGCTCTAGTGCCCGGGCAAGGGCTCCCGTGGTGGCCGCGGCGCGTGGCGGGGGAGTTCGTTGCCTCCTCCCGGCGCCATCGCCGTTGGACCCCTTGGAGTGCGCGTCGGCCATGAAGCACTCACGCGAGGGGTGGCGACTCCCGCTGCTGGAGCCCGTATCGGAGATCGTTCTCGCCGCGCCCGCGAGCTCGTTGCTCGCAGGGGGCGCGTCCATTGGTCGCGCCAGGGCACGACCGCGGGTGGTCACGGCGCCGCGCCGCCCGGAAAGCCGTTCCGTCGAAGGGGGCCCTCCGACGCGCGTCCGGCCACCCGTCGCCACCCTGGCGGCGGAGCCAGAGGCGATGAGGCGAGTGGGTGAAGCAAGGAGAGGGATAAGGTTGATCCCTTCTCCGGTGGCGAGGAAGTCCAGGCTCCCAAAGCGGACCAGGGAGCCCGGGGTGAAACTGGCGTCGTGGCTGGCCATCTGAAGCCGGTGGTGTACGCGCAAAGGTCCCCTACCTGGCGCGCCAACTGTCGTTGTCAAGATTGGTGATCAAGACTTAGACTAGTAAATTTCTTTTATGCGCATACGGCTTCAGATGGTTGCGCGGGTGACACGGGATTTAAACTGGTTCGGGCATGGAAAGACCCTACGTCCAGTATCGGGGGCTGCTCGTGTTACCCACGTGGGTTCTGTAGTAGGGGTTACAGAAGGGCAAGAGAGGGAGCCGGTCCCCCGTCTCTAAGGTGAGCACAAAAGCTCTAATGGTGGAGGCGTGTCCTTCTTCGCAGGGAAGAAGAAGCCTGTGTGTGGAAGTGTGAATGTGAGCGTGTGAGAGTCTAAAAAAATCCCCCCTTGTCTCCTGGGCCTGGCCTTCCCTTTATAGCTCCAGGGAGTCGACCAGGCATATGCGAGACGTGCGTGGGGTACACAGAGAGAGAAAGAACGGAGGGGGAGAGGGAACACGGAGTCCAAGAAAAAGATTCGTGCTTCCTGGGCGCCGCGGCCGTCTTCCGTCTCCTTGCTTCACCGGGCGGCCTGCGCTGATCTGGTCGCCGTTCTCCTCGGGAGCCGGTTACGGCGGGCGTGCGTGATGATGGCGGTGGCTTCCGTCCCGTCGGGGCTGACGGCTACCACGACTGTCCCTGTTATGCTGCAGGCGGCGTGAGCGGCGTGAGCGGCGCGGACGCCCTGTCCCTGTCGCCGGAATCGCGGGGTGCGAGGACGAGTAGGCGGAGCGCGGACGGTCAGGCGTGCTCCTGTGCCAGGCAACGTGGGTCATGATGGCCTGACAGCGAATCAGAGAGGACTGAGCCGCTGTACCGCGCGCGGCGCGGTCGTGGGCGGGTAGGTGTGATGGGTCACGTCAGCGGCGCGGACGCCTTTCCGCACGCCCGAGCCGTGGAGCATTTAAGGCAAGGCTGCGCCCGAGTCTGATTTCCGTCCGGCGGACCCACGTGAGTCCGACCCTATGACCCTGGGTCGGGCGAGGCGGATCCTTGCGGCAAGGGGTCGGACGAGACGGACCCTTGTGGCGAGGGGTTGGGCGAGACGGATCCTCGTGGCGAGGGGTCGGGCGAGACGGACCCTTGTGGCGAGGGATCGGGCGAGACGGATCCTCGTGGCGAGGGGTCGGGCGAGGCGGAGCCCGCTTGCCTGGGGATCGGGAGCATCCGACCACGAGGGACGGGGTCGGGCGAAGCGGAGCGCCGCCTCCTCGTGTTGGGCTGGCGATGGTCGCCGTTGCCGCGGGTCAGTCCGGGCCTCCATAATTGTTCCCCAAACAGTCATTAGATGACCGTTTACTTTTCCCCCAGACAAATACTATAGACGATAATTAAAAAAATACCAATACTATGGGTGAAATTATGAAAATACCCCTTATCTTTTTTATCTTTTATAACAAGTGGATGGATTGTTGGTTGTCTTTTGTGAGAACCTTCCAGAAATCATATTGTCTTTTTGTGGTAGGTGGATCAAAGTAGCATTTTTTGTGGGATAAATTTTAAATTCTAGAAGTATAATTATTTTGGGATAGAGGGAGTATGTATTCTGCACGGGTCCACGTAGGACGAGGAATATCCATGTTGATAAGACCATTGTGTCCCTGGTATATAGTGGGGCGTGTGTAGTATTCTTATGTTTTTACGAGACGTATATGGTATTTTATTACGGCTGCAAATCTTTTTAGGTTGAAATTTGAGATAGTCACTTTCACATGCGAGTACCCACTTTTTCCCCCATATATCATATCGAGTAGATTCATATTTCAATATTACATACATCATTATTTATAGTAATTGATAACATATTCTTAAACAAAGTAATGGTTAAAGTTCTATCTTTTTTTTGAACGCAAAACTGTGGAGGAGTTCCCCACAACACTTCATTTTCAAATAAAAGGAATTATGTACAGAGAGAGGGGGGTTAGTTTACGTTACAGATCCTATCCATTGCTAGATTACAGGTTTTTGACACTCCCTAAATCTATGCATTTGTAAAGATACTCGTTCTTTGAATTCCAAAACCCAAAAACGATGTGTAGCCTGTACATAGTCAAAGATGACGGCGTTCCTGAGCTTCCATAATTCCCATGCAGCAATGAGGAAAATATCCATGAAAAGAGAAGTTGCGATGATTGCTTGGCCGCCTTTATCCTTCGATGGATGTTCATATCTGTGCTCCAGCTGATGTTTAGGCTTGACAAACACTCCATCGCAAACGGGCAGAAAAAAAAAGAGATGATCTCTGTCTTCTTCTGTAGCAGTTGGGCATAGGATACATAGGATACAGTTGGTTCCGGACGGTGTATTGTAGTGTCTACGCTGCAGCATGTCTCTTGTGTTAAGTCTGTCGACGACCATTAGCCATGAAAAGAACTTTACTCGTGGTGTGCACTTTGTTTCCCAGATCCATTTAAAAGTTAATGGAACCTGTATGTTATCAAAGGCTAGCTTGTAAAGACGGCTAAAGTTCTATCTTAAAACACTTTTAATCACAGTAGTATGCCCTATATAAACAAAAAAGGGGCAAGTAACAACCCTTGCAAGAGTTGTTTATTAAGCAGCCACTAGATGTTACTTATATCACAATGATGTCTGTCCATGTCACACAAACAACTTTTTTTTTTGCTTGCCTCTTCGTGGAAATAACCTAGTTCGTGCCTTCACATTATTCAATGACATAGCTTGCGTGCAGCTAGCTAAACGCAGGTACATATATTGGCACCTAGATAGCTTGCTAACAAGGAGTACATTTGTTTAAGCGACGCTTTTACGTGCCCACCTGTGCCAACAAAAAAGTAACCATGATCCAACCGGTGCCAGCCCGGCCTTCGCCTTGTTCAACGCGTACGTGCATCTGCATTGTTTGACCTGCCCCGGCTGCAGCGCAATATTATTTGCAATCCGGCCCCTGTATACTAATAACCCCACTGCTAGCTTCCGTGCATGCGTAAAGCTACGTGGGAAATGCACACGCGTGTATAGTTTTACTTATTCGTTCGCCGCAGCCGCGCGTGAACCATTTCATTCTTGAACCACACGCGCGTGCACGTCGAAATGAGCATTTTATCTGGGCCTGGCTATAATGCACGTGGCGTTCCGCCTATCTCATTAGCCCATGTCTGTTTTTTTTTTCAAATATACTCCCTACGTTTCAAATTATATGCCGTTTTGATTTTTCTAAATTTATAAATTTTTTTCTCGAATACGCAGGAGATCTGCGTGTTGTTGTATTAAGGTAGAAGAAAAATAGTTTACACTTCGCGCCACGACTTCGTGCGTCTTGCCCGCCCTAAGCTAGATTACACATTTAAGACCGGGCCGAGGGAGAAATTATAAAAGCTAAATTTATAGATTTTGCTGTGCATCTAAATATAAAATATATTATATATCTAGGAAAGTTAAAATATTTTATAGTTTGAAACGGAAGGAGTAATAGTTATGATTTTTATCATCGGCGTTAACTAGATTTCGCTAGGGACAAATTAATAAAGAGGATAGTTATAGGTTGCGTCTGTCTCCACCAGGACGAGGCGGAATCGCAAAGTGCAGGTGGGGAAGCAAGAAAAGATCCTGGAGCGTGAAAGAGAGGGAGGTTGTAATTGTATAAACTACCCAATTTCAAATAGCAATCCGGTTTCGTTTCCAGGAAGTTGAACGACCGGATGAAGAGCGGCCATATGCATGCACCCTCGTCAGCAGTGGCACCCAAGCACGAGTACTAAACTACTCCTGCTGCTGGCTGCTGCCGCGGTGCTGCCATGCCCTAGCTTGCTAGCTTCCCCTTCAGCGTACGCCTTCATGTGTTAATTCTACTAGAGTATTTTTATCCGATCCGCCTCTGACCTCTTCATCACCAAAAGTAGCAGGCAGCAGGTCCATCCGCCCATGCATGCTGCACAAGCCAACCCACCCCAGAACGCATATTCAACGCTGCGCACTTTTCTTGACGGGTTGGTCATTGCCGGCGCCGGCGCGGCCCTCATGGATGCTATATATACAACCTGTCGCCTCGGAAGGTTCTCCCGCAGCAGAAGCAAGCCTCGATCGACGACGACCCATCGCCATTGCTCGTTACGCGAAGCTCGACCGCGAGATAGCAGGCTATACCAGGCCTCCTTCGACCTCTTCAGCCAACACGCGGCACCAGCCATGTCGACGGCGGCGAATCTGATGAAGAGATCAGGGGTCGTCGTCGGCCTGCAGGGCCCGAGGCCGCAGCCGCTGAGCCTGCCGGCCACGACGCCGGCCCGGCCCTCCAAGAGACCCCGTGCCAGCGGCGGCGATGGCGGCGACGCTGCCAGGGCACCGGCGGGGCCACTGATCGTGTACGAGCACACGCCCAGGGTCATCCACGCCCGGCCGGACGAGTTCAAGGCCCTCGTGCAGAGGCTCACCGGCCAGCAGCAACGGGCGACCGGCGATCAGGAGCCCGTTCTGCCGCTGCTGCCGGCAGCAGAACCGGCGCCGTCGTCGTCGCAGGAGGAGGCCACCAGGACGGCTGCCGGTGACCCCCTGGTGCTCACGCTCGCGCAGCAGGCGCCGCCGCCGCTCGATGACCGTTGGTCGGCGGGGCTGCTTTCGCCGGGTGCCGGCGCCTTCCTTCTCTCCCCGGGCAGCTTCCTCTTCTCCCCCGCCACCATGCAGGCCATCCAGGAGCTCATCAGCTCATGACCGCCTCGCTCGATCTAGTCGATTCAGAAACATGGGAACGCAGGCTGTTCGCAAATCCAGCACGCGGAGCAGCTACCTACCTGACGTGTAACTTGTTCTTTGATTCATTTTGTTTATTTATTTATTTATTGAGTACAACGAAGTCGGTTGAATTCATCATCATCCGGTTATCCCTGTAATCTTCTGTTGTTTTCACGTACGCCACTGTAAAATTTACTTTTGAAAGTACACTGTAAAATTTACGTATACCGTGATAGCATCAAAAGTGCATTTTTACAACATTTTTCATAGCATAACCCCTGCATGTTTTTGACAAGTTCTGTTCTGGATTTTGCCAGTACTACTATCGGTGCTATAAATTTTCCATGTAGTCCCTGCATGCTTTTTTTTCATCTCTGTCTGAAGCCATCAGAGAAGTGCTGCTCCAGATTATTGTGACACTATCTTTTCTTTCGAATATTACTGTTATGATCGGTCAAGCGGTGACTTCATTGAAAGAGGAGATTACTGTGATGATGACAGCGCAAGTGAGAATTCAACCTGTCTGCGTCGCATAATTAGGACAAATCTTTCACTAAGGATTAATTTGACTTGTCCCAACATTTCGCATTTGACACCTGTTTCAATGTTCAAACATGTCTTCACATCCCACATGGTATGGTTCATCAATTTATATCATCTAGTTAGTAATTAATCTGAACTGTCATATGATCCTGCACCACAATTACTCGCATATACCCTGCGCTACAAGGGTTCTAATCTTTCCTGAAAGTTATCTACCAATGACCAGCAATTTTAGTAGCATTTTGCATCTTTTTAGAGTGGCTGACAATATATTTTCCACAAACATATGATCAACAATCATGATAACTAACACATGACTAGAAGTTGTTGGCCATTTCAAGATAGTGTTGGGGGCCTGTGACCACAAAGTGCATGTGGGGAGACCTTTCCCTGAGATTACCACTCTTGCAATACTAATCTGCATTCGCCACTACAGTCAGCAAATGCAGTCATGTAAGTGATGATTTCTTTATGTAACGCAGTGGCGTTTCAAGCAAACTGTTAGTGAAGTACATTATTAGTTTCTAATCCTTGCTAGAATCTAGATATCCTTCCTCAGAAATTGAATCCGGTGGCTTTGTTCTGAAAGGAAAAGATAGATTTTTTTTCATTGCGTGATTGACAATCTCAAAGACTATTTTACTGGTCCCAGAAGGTTCTCTTCTTGACTAGGCGCCTCTTGACTATATTAATTTCTCTTGAAGACAATAGAGTTGGTTAACCATCTCCATATATAACATATCTGAAAATATTTGGTGGCTACTTACCCCTCTAATAACATATGGCTTCCAAGTAAACCTGTCGCTCTCTGTGTCCAAAGAAAGTGGCGTAGCATTTCATCCTTGACCAGCCAATGATCATACTGTAAAAGATACTCTGTAATGAAAGTTTTTTTTTCGAAACTCTATGATAACAGTTTAACTACACTTGTGTCAACCTTGTCCTACTGAATGTAAGTAGAAGTCTAGCTAATCTGCAGTTTTATTTTTCTTCACACAGTCAAGAGGCGTGGCCGCGTGGGCACAGTCAGTGCAGACTGCAGACTTGCTGACATCGTCGAAGTGGACAGTGTTGAAGTACGGCAGACTGAAAACCAAAATCCATTCGCTGGATCAATCAGACCTTGTCAATCAATTAGTTTCAGTACACCTTGACAGAATCTTTCAATCACAGTTCTAATCAGATGACGGCATATTGTTACTAGAAGTTCTGACACGGCGACCATTCAGTAAGGCCATCTCAGTTTTCTTGTAATCCGGACTTCTGAATCTCAAAATTTGGTCAGATTTGAAGAAAACCATTGAACATAACAATGAAGTACTCCGTAGTCCGTAGTCTTTAACACTATTTCAGGTTGAAGAACGATTGACATAGTATATATGCAGCGAACAGATGAGTAAATAACTGTGGGAGACTGGGAGTAGCATCATCTGCTGAATTGAATTGAAACCTCAAGAGCCTAGACCAATTCCCATGGCCGCTGTCAGTCTGAGTGTCTGACTAAAGACAACTTAAGTACCTGGCCTGTTTTTCTTTAATTCTTTCTCCTGCGTGTTTAGGGTCTCAGCTGCAAAAAGTTTACACTGACTGCAACAAATGAATATCAGTTGACCACTACAATCTCTTGTAGCTCACTATAGAGTACGCCCTCTTCTAGCTCACTACAACACAAATGGCACCAACGCTTTGATCCTCGCCGGGAACTCCTTGAATTTGGACTCGTACCACCTCCTGGTGGCGCAGCTCCGGCCGGCAAGGTAGGCCGCCGTTCCGGTGGCCACGGCGAGCGCGTACACCGTCTGCCCGATCATGGCGAACCCGAAGAACCCGGTGATCTCGAAGAGGTAGTGCGGGCAGGTGACGAGCTCGAACAGGCCGCCCCTGGGGATCTTGTACCCCTTGTCGCCTCCTCCGTCGTCGGCTCGCAGCCTCGAGAGGAGGTAGTGGTGGTAGAAGTTGCCGGCGATGCCGACGGCGAAGACGGCCACGCCGGGGTAGAGCAGGTCGACGGGAGGGTCCGGGAGGCCGCGGCTGAGGTGCTGCGTGTAGATCATGGTGACCGTGCTGAGCAGGTAGCTGGTGCCGATGGTCACCGCCGTGTCGAGCGGCATGCTCCCGCTGTACCGGTGGACGAACAGCACCTGATGAGAGACAACAAGAACAGGCACACGACACGATGTTCAGTCGGCTACGGTTCTACATTTTGTTGAAAACCAGGGTGATTTTGTTGATTACCTCGAGAACGCGCTTGAGGAAGTGGACGGCGAGCGCGGCGCTGAGGATCTGCGCGCGCGCGCCGTCGACGGCGCCGGGCACGGCGAAGGACGCCGCGGCGGCGACGAGCGCGGGGGCGTAGGCCACCAGCATCCCGTCCCGGCTCTTAAGGAGCGCGCCGCCGCCGCCGCCCCGCTGCTGCTGCTTGCCGCCCCCCGCGCCCGCGGCCACGACGTGCCAGAACTTGGAGTAGGCCATGTGGTTGCCGCGGAGCTCGGCGAGGCCCGCGTTGGCCATCGACATGAGCGACACCGCCGACATCGCCGCCACGTACACCGACGCCGGCGGCGGGTACAGGAACGGGAGCCACGTCGACGGCCACATCTCTCCGGCCGGCTTCTCCCCGATCGGTGCCTCGGCTGCGTGAGCGGCGGCGTTGCTGCTCGCCACGGGGACGGCGCGAAGCGTGTGCGGACGGGCGCGCTTAGAGCCTTGCGTTTCGCATGTTGCATTGGAACGAGGTAACCTACTGTGCAGACGTGTCCGTGCAGCCACCGCTCGTCGGACAAGAGGAAAGCCACAGCCACATCTGCAGGTGGCTGCGCGGGGTGAGACGTGGCGACGTCGCAACCTCCGGAGGGCGTTTCGCGTGCGGACCACACTCATGCAAATGCTGTGACAAAATCTGTTTGGGTGCACGTCTCATGCTCAGTATGAGTAAGGTGTTCTTATTTTTTTTATGATATAGTACGTCACCAACACCAATAATGAGATGTTTGTCCCACTGATACGTACTCCATCCATTCCAAATTATTAGATTTAAAATTATTAGATTTTCTAGATACATTAATTTTGTTGTGCATCTAGATATGATGTATATTTAGATGAATAGAAATTAATGTATCTAGAAAAAACTAAAATAACTGATAATTTGAGACGGAGGGAGTAAATTCTAGCACGGTTGGTCCACACGTCAATGAGAACGAGTTCCTCTGCATTGCCGTTTATGTCCGTAGTTGCTTCGTTAATCTCAGGATTAATTTGGCCAGGTGTACCTTTGTGAAAATCAGATTCGTCATGCATGCGCAAGTCAGATTCATCCAACAGATGCCGTATAGTGTTAAGCAAACATTTCAACAGCACATTACGTGCAAAATGCATTCGTCAATTAACTCTGTATTTTTGTCTACACATACACGTGGTGCCAGAAATTAAAAGCCTTGTTTGAAACACGAAAATTCCTATAAGGAAAAAGTCCAGTTTACACCCTTAAATTATCACAAAAGTTTAATTTTCAATCTTCAATTACAAAATCGGATAACAAAGATCATCAGTATCAAAATTGGACAATTCAAAGGTGGTTTTCATTTTATAAAAATTTAAAATATTCAAATTTAAACTAAAAAAATTATAAGTAATTAAAAATGCAAAACAAGTGCTAGCATTTTTCTAAAAATGTAACCTATCCATTGGCACTCTATTTGTCGGTTATCCGAATCCAATTTTTTTATATTCCTAGCATTTATTTATTTGTAGTTATGCCTATTGTTTTTGAATAAATTAGACTCAAATAGAGATCCAATAGATAGGCTATATTTTAGAAAAAATGGTAGTGATTTCATATTTTTTTTCATTTAAGCTGAATTAATTTTAATTTTTTAATCTAACTAAAGTTTTATTTAATACAGAACCGTATTTGAAAACATTTAAATGGTCAAATTTGTCCGGTTTCGACATTTGAATAGCCCTCGTTATCCAAATTTTTAGTTGAAGGTTTTATGATGGTTTTGTGAATTGTATTTTTCTCTATAATACCTGAAGACTGCTTTATGAAATTCCTGACCGGATACTTAGCCAAAACTTTTTTTTCGAATCGAGACCCTCCCCGTTTCCATCCCAGAACGAACGGAAATTCAGCAGTTTACAGGTTGCATGTAGAAAATAGAAAAAGAAAGGAAAGGAAGAGCGAACGCCGCCTCGATGCAAAACGAACCCAACCCCAAGCCATCTAACCTGATTCAAGTTATCTATCCTGCTGACAAAGCACCCTCAGGTTCCCAAGGGTGCTTTCTCAGCCAAAACTTGCGAGCGCCATCAGTTCATCACAACGGGGAACTCCATGGCTTCTCGCAGCCGGCCAGTCCGATCTCTCCGTTCACAGGCATTTGGTTGCGCGGTGGAGACCGGCTGATCTGGATCCGGTGATCGCGTTTGGATCTCTCCAGGAGTAGAATCTGGCGGAGGAGGGACGACGTCGACGAGCCGGACGAGGAGCTGGAAAAGTGAGAGACGCCGGTTCAGTATTGTCAGTTCCTGATCAGGGGCCATTTTCAGGCAGGAACCCAAGACACCGCTGGTATGGAGGAGCATTACCTGGCTGCAGGTGCAGAATGTGTGTTTCCCCAAATGATTGTAGAGAATAGCCACTGCAGAAATTAGACGAGTTCAGCATCAGTATCAAGTTACCGAATGGCGATCAACCGATATCATCAGAGTCATTAGGGAGAAATGGAATCACTAAATAAACTAGTGGTGGTCTGGAATGATGCTATGCTAAATGCTGCAGAAGAACAGCTCGCAGCACAAGCACTTCACACTTCACTGCTGGAGAAGGGCTGCAGGATTGATCAAATTTACTTAAAATTTCAACTTTTTTGGTTCAAGGCTCTAAATTCTTCCATGCAAACTAATAATGTGCATCATAAGCATTTCCTTTTTTGGCAAATTTTTAGCATAATTTCACATGTTTACTACTGTAGTAACCATGACAGTATCCAGCATGGCAAACACCAACGTTATATCACTATATCAGTTATCAGAACAGGTACTCTGCAAATGGCGAGCGCCGAGAAGCGCGGCCTCTCCTCCGCCGCCACGGCGGCCCTCTCGTCGGCCGCCGCCTGAAGCCACAGCCGGCGCGCCAGCTCCCTCACCAGCACCACATGCGCGCGCTCCGCCCGCAGCGCCGCCACCTCCCTCCGCATCGCCGCGCTGTCCGTCTCCAGCGCCGCAACCCTCCCGTAGAGACTGGGGTCCCCCGCGACACGGGCAACGCTCGCCTCCCGCAGCGCCGGCGGGGCCGCGGCTTCCGTCGTCGTGGCCCCGCACGGCACGCACTGCACGTCCGCGGTGTACTCCGACTCCTCCTCGGCACTAGGCGGCGACGGCGGCTGCGGCTCCTCGGCCACCACTGCCATCGCCTCCGCGTCTCCGCCGCGTCTCTCCCCGTCGCCGTCCCCGTCCGCCTCGAGGTATTCGACGGACTGATCGTCGCCCTCGTCCTCGTAGCTCCCGCCGTCCTCCGCGTCCTCGGGGTCGACGCCGTGCGCGCGGAGCAGGGCGGCGTACGACGCGGCGAGCGCGGAGACCGCGGCGAGCCGGTCGTGCAGCTCGCATTCCCGCCGGGCCCGGCCCTCGGCGAGGCCCCGGAACTCGCGCGCCTCCATCATGGCCGCGGCCTTCTCCCGCTGCAGCCGCGCGATCATCAGCATCGTCTCGCTCGCCGCGGTCGCCGCGGCCCCGCGCTCCGCGTCCAGCTCCGCCCGCAGCGCCGCCGCCGCGCGCTCCGCGGCCTCCTTCTCCGCCCGCAGCCGCCACGCCGCCTCCTCGAGCTCCTCGGCCCTCCGGCACCCCGGCGGTACCCCGGCCCCGTCCAGCGAGCGGCGCCTCACCGCGCGGCGCCACGTGGAGGGGGCGGCGCAGGGGTCCATTGGAGAGCACGGTGCCGGGGTTTGGCTGGGGAATGGCGCCTGACCGTTACCGTTAGGGCGGTGGCGCTGGTGAACGGAACGGGAGGGGCACTCGGCAGGGTGGCCTGCGGCGTGGATGACAAGATATCCGTGCCGGCAACGATGGGCAACAAGTGGAGTTGCAGGCGTGTGGTGCAGCATGAACCTTGGGATCCCTTGAACCTTCCACGTCAGCTCGAAGGATACCGTGATGGATACGTCTACGAGTATCTCAAAAAGTAGCTAGGAAACAAACACAAGTAAATGAAATTAAATCCAGCAGAGACAGAAAATATTGTCACGGTCTATTTCCTTGATAATCCACACTCGTAGACGTATCCCAAAAAGTAGCTAGGAAACAAACACAAGGGAAATGTTGTCACAATCTACTCATTTTCTTAATAGTTCATACACATTAAGTACACTGAGATAGAGATCAAGGCTAACGCTTGCTTTGCTGTTGTGGTTCGCATTGCAGTGAGTTATTTATGTTAGAAATATATTAGTGTGTGATCAATTAGCGTTAAGTGTATAATTAACACATGTATTAGTTAGTTAACCCTGTCATTAGCGGTTGCTAATGACGGGACACGTCAGTTAACAGAGGCCGTTCGGAAGGGGCATGTTCCTTCCGAACCGGCGCGTCTATATATATATATATATATATATATATATATATATATATATATGTAATCACTGTACATTTGAGATCAACAAGAGAATCATTTACATCCAACACAGATTTCCTTCAACATGTTATCAGCACCTTTCGCTCTCGGCGGTTTGGATCCCGACGAAGAAGAAGAACAGGGGGAGGCCCCGTGGCCTCCACCACCCGAAGGTGAGAACATGGCACCCACGAACGACTTACCGCCGGTAAACATGCTTGTTCGCGCCTTCTGCAATGTTCTTCGTCAAGTTCGTCGTCGTCCCGTTCTTGAACTCCATCGCCGAGGCCGCCCTGCACGCCGGAACCACCATGGCCACCACATTCAGAACGCGGGACCACATCCTCCACGCCACGGCCATGGACAAGTTGGCGGTCCTCGTCGTGGTAACTGTCGTTTTCACGCCATGGGTGATGGCGGCCGTCGTCCTCCCCTACAACACCTTGTGCCGAACCGCGACAGGGCCGGACCAAGCAACTGGATGTCAGCCCCGGCCCCGGTGTCCCCACCACTTCGCCAGAACGCGGCCCCGGCACCGCCTCCACCGCGCCAAGCCATGGCGCCACCCGTGCAACGCCTCATCGTGGAGACGCTGTTCTCTGCATCACGAGGCACCGCACCAAGGCACACTGGCCATGGCGCCGACAGCGTCGCGCCAGGGGAAGGCAACGGTGCCACTCGCACCACGCCAAGACATGGCCCCCGCGCCATCTGCGCCACATCAGGTCGCCGCCCCGGCAACGCCACCGCCGCACCACTCGTTCCCCTCGCCGACGCCTGCTTCATCCTCGTCTGGAACACCGGAGCACCGTCCCAACGTCTTCATCCCGGGACTCCGTCCAGTAGCGGCACGGTCCCCAACCCCGGCTTCCCCGGGCTTCGGCGACGGCTTCACCCGAGGCGAATGCAGCGGCGGCGACCGTGCAATGAACTTCCAAGCTTATTATGAACTTATACACATTTTAACTCAGGCAGAAAAACATGATGAATTGCTTTTAAAGAATCATCATAAGCTCCCGACAGGAGCAAAGCCTCTACCTGAAGTTCATCATAATGTTCAGAATAATACAAAAGTTTAATGGCCCTCCGCGCCATTCTAGGGACTTCAAAGGGAAACGCAAGTTTCAGAAGAAAAAGAAGTACAATGCAAACAATCAGGGTAATGATAATTCAAAGCCTAAGTACGACAAGTCTAAACCTTAGTGGTTGCTACAAGCACGTAGCAAAGAACTTTCGTACTCCAAAGCATTTAGTAGTTTATCTCAAGTGTGTGTGTCGTGTACGCAAGAGTCAAGGACCAAGATATGAAGCTCACTTCAATCTTCAACCAGACTTTACTAAGGAGGCCAGTTGTTTACAGCAAGTTCCAAAAGAACAAAGCAACAACGAGACTAATAATGAGTCGGGCGACCTCAAGGAGAACACGGATAACATGATCATAGAGTTCACTTCAAGCGATATGTTTGGAGACATGGAATAGATTCGAGATTCCATAGATTTAATAACATTTGATGTCCTGAATAATGTTGTAATAATTAAAATTATTGTCATACTCTTACATTGAATAAATGTAATAATATTTTATTATATCAAGCACACTTGATATTCAATAAAATAAGTATATATTCTATATATCTGAAAGGAAATTCTAATTTAAATTCTTCATTCTATATATAGTTTGGACGGGAGTCAATTCAATGGAGGAAGAAATATGCCTAGTGGATAGTTGCACAACAAATACTATACTTAGGGAAACAAAATATTTTCAGACTCTTACCAAAAGAGAAGGAAATATTTTAACAATCGTTGGACGTGATGCGATGATAGTTGGCGCTAGTCGTGCTACTATCATACTTCCTACGAGTACATAGATTGTAATCGAGGAAGCTTTATTATATCCTGATTCAACTCGTACTCTCCTAAGTTATAGAGATATCCGGAAAAAGGGTTTCATGTTGAAACACACGAAGAAAATAAAGAAGAATATCTTCTTTTTACAAAAGATTCTGGATATGGCAAATAAATTGTTGAAAAAAATCCTTCTTTTCCATGTGGATTGTACTATACATACATTAAACCCATAAAGCATGTTGCATACAAGATAATTTTCCAAAATGTTAACACATTTCAAACTTGGCATGATCGCCTTGGTCATCCCGGTGTAGGGATGATGCAGAAAATTATTAGTAATTCAATTGGTCACAATTTCAACAAAGCAAAATTTCCTCAATCCTCCAATTTTGTATACACTACATGTGCAGAAGGAAGTTAATTTTAAGACCATCATATCTTAACATTAAAAATGAACCACTTAAATTTCTTGAACGCATTCAAGGTGATATATGTGGTCCCATTCAACAATTATCTGGACCGTTCAGGCATTTCATGGTTCTCATCGACGCATCTACACGATGGTCCCATGTGTGTCTTTCGTTGACACGAAACCATGCATTTTCTAAGATAATTCCTCAAATTATCAAGTTAAAAGCAAATTATCATGAACATCGGATTCAATCCATTCGCATGGACAACGCTGTTGAATTTACCTCAAAAGCCTTTAATGATTATTGCATGGCATTAGGTATTCAGGTTCAGCACTCAGTTCCATATGTCCATACTCAAAATGGTTTAGCAGAATCAATTATCAACAGGATAAAGCTTATTGCAAGACCAATATTGATGAATTGCAAGTTACCAACCACGTGTTGGGGTCATGCAGTTTTACACGCTGCTGATCGTATTCAATTGCGTGCAACTGCTTATCATACTAATTCTCCCTTAGAGTTAGTACATGGAAATCAACCAAATATTTCCCATCTATGTAAGCTCGGCTGCGCTACGTACGTACCAATATCACCACCGCAGCGTACATCCATGGGCCCACACAGGAAAATGGGGATCTATGTGGGATATCAATCTCCATCGATCATAAAATATCTCGAGCCCCGGACAGGGGATTTATTCACTGCTCGGTACGCTGATTGTATTTTTGATGAGGAATATTTTCTGGATTAGGGGGAGAAACAAAGTACCAGAATGTAGTCCAGGAAATCAATCGGAATGTGCAAGGCATTCCGTCCTCTGATCCACGTACTCAAGAAACTGAATTTCAAGTTCAGAAAATTATAGATTTGCAACATATTGCAAATAACCTGCCAGATGCATTTACTGATTATAAAGGTGTCACTAAATCGTTTATTCCTGCTCGCAATGTATCAGAAAGAGTGGAAATACCTCAAATTTCTACTCAACCTTCAAAACAGAAAAAGAGAGGGAGGAGTATGGCCATAGAGCAGGAAAGAGCTTCTTGCAAGCATCCACGGAATCAGAAGAACAAGTCTTCTAAAATAGCAAATGCATATCAACCTCGGGTTGACGGACACCTATTGGACAGTTCAAGTCCGGTGGATGGGCCCCATCCATAACCTAGCTCAGGGGTGCACCTAAATACTGAGGCTAGGATATTAGAGTATCTAGATTCTATCGTTAGGGGAAATGACGAGTAATCATCAAGGGTACAAGAGATTTAAATAAATTATATTAATCCTGGAGAAATATTTGACAGAAAGACTACTATTGTCGACGCATATTTTTTCGAACAAATTGGCATCAATCTTTACATCTTTTTGGTATAATAAACTTTTTGCATCCAACATTTGAGATCAATAAGAAAATCATTTACATCCAACATAGATTTCCTTCAACAATTTATATATTTATATCATCTTTTTGGAATATCCAGCACATTAGTAGTGGCGGTGCCATCAGCCCATCTGCATACCCACCCTTATTAACATTGGAGCGCCAGTGGGCGATCGTTCGCCGCGGGCTGTTGCGACGAACGAGCGTCGCCAGTTGCTAGCGGCGCGCGTCCACAAATACAAGCTAGCAACAAATAGATTTTATTTGATCCCCGGCCGGCTGGTGCTTTAATTCATCTTCAGATTCCCTGCTCAAGCTTCTATGCGCGTGACCTCTGGTTCTCATGGTCACTCTTCTGTACGTGTGACTTTATGCAGTTCTCGTGCTCTACCTTCTATTGTGCTTGTAATTTCTCTTTTGGGACACCGAGTGAACGTGCGAGGAAATTGTTTGACATGCATATGTATGCAAAACCAGTGATGCAAAGACCACAATATACACCTCTGACATGTGAGTAATAAATAGAAAACATTGTAATGTGTATGAAAAAAAACTTTGATATCATATATCCAAAACTTTGCAATCACATATTCGAAACTTTTATACACCTCTAACTTCTGAATAACAAATAGAAAACCGTATAGTGCTTGTGAAAAAACTTCGGTATCATATATTCAAAACTTTGGTATCTCTAGCTTTCATACTAGGTAAAAAAACTTTCTAAATAGAAAATAATAAACTTTTTGCATCTCTTGATGTTTTCAACTAGCAAATATAAACACTCTGCATCTAAAACTTTAAGATTGCATATTAAAACTTGAAATGTTTAAAACTTTGAAGTAATCTATAGAAAACTTTGTACATCAAAACTTTCATTTTGCAGATTAAAAAGATTCTACTTGAGTGCTGGAAACTTTTAAGTTGCATATATTAAAACTTTTAAATTGTCCATCAGCCTGGCTTAAAGTTCAATGGAACACATAATAACTTTCTCTGGTTCAAAAGCTAACTAAAATTCTCAAGTCTGGCTCTCGAATTTGTAGCAGAGAACTTGAAAATTATTTGAGCAAGCTGAGAGAGAGGGGGAGGGAGGGAGAGAGATAGAGAGACGGTGGGAACCTGGTGCTCTCCGATCCGTGCTGTCAAGGATCTATTTTTGTGGAGATTGGAAGGAGATATGGAGACTAGCAGCTTTGAGAAGGGGTAGAAACACGAGAGAAACGGAGGGGAGAGAGCGCCAGTCTGCACGTGGACTCAAACTCCGTAAGCCGCGTGTCCGTTCGTTGCAACGGGGTTGCGGCGAACGCGCGCTGTATAAGGTTTTTGCTAACAGACTGCTCGCTTATGCTGGCCGCATGTTAGGCTAGAGATGTACGGCCAACAGAGCGAAGTCATATGGCTGCATCAGCAGCGTTTGTTCATAGCTATAGATGGTCAAATGAACGGCCTGGCGTATGACCTGGTGTGACCCAGTTAAAGCACGGCCCGCAGGCTGTGTCCCGGGCCGCCCATGCGGCACGGTCTATTTGGCCATCTATATTCCTAGCTCGCTGACAAACTGTTGAGCAATACAGGGAGGGTGGAGCGGAGGAATGTAAAATGGAGCAAACCAAGTGAGGGTTTTTTGAAGATAAATATGGATGGTGCTTTCGATCCGAATACAGGTGCTGGTGGATGGGGATTTGTCATACGCGATGAGCAAGCGACGGTCGTCCATGCGGGAGCCGGTAGTTGCCAGTACTTGTTGGACACCTTCCATGCTGAACTCCTTGCCTGCTATCACGGTGTTTCAGAGGCTGTTAACCAAGGGATGAGCAGGGTGACTGTAGAAACGGACTCGATGTTGGTCAAGCTGGCGCTGGAATCGAACTCTTTTGGACTGGCTCCAACAGGGGGGGATTTTGTATCACATTAAGAGTTTAGCTTTGCTAAATTTTACAAACTTTTCGATTTTGTTTACCCCTAGAGAGTGTAATAGGGTTGGGCATGCTGCAGCACAATGGAGAGTACTGGTGACCATTGATTACGCCGCGTCTCTGTTTTGATGGAATGAGAAGTTCCATTAAAAAAATCTTAGCGCCTCCCATTTGCTACAACTGTTGTACTTGTTGGTGGCCGGGTTTGACAGCAACAATCTCATCAAAACAGAATTAAATCTAAAAAAATCTTGAACCGGGGCATGTGCCCCGACTATACTCGATCTTTTCGATTTATCCGTCAGTAGAGCCAGTTTTCCTCCCTCTTTGCCCCGTTCAGTAGCTACCTCCTGAACTGGCACCATTAGCACAGAGACACTCGTATGCTTATGGTTCATTTCTATTTTCAACTGTTGCAAAATGTAAGATATTTTTTAATCATAAATCAAACTGCTGTGGTTTTGACTGTCCATAAAGAATGTATTAACACCTAGAATACCAAATAAATACACCATCATGCAAGGCAGATTTAATGAAATTAATTTGGTGTTGCACAAGTTGATTTTTTATATATAATCTTACATTGGTCAAAGTTAGAAAAACTAAAATGTTATACATCTTAGAATTGTGGGAGTAGCACGCAGCATGTGCCTACTAGATCGATTATCATCATTCAGATATCCAAGCGAGCTAGATTAGTATTTGTCAGGTACATTTCTTGGCATGATTCTATGGTTTGGCAACGCCTCTCACCGATTAAATTTTGTTTCTGCGCTGCTAGGCTCGTGGCCTCGTGGGAATGTTGAAGCGATGATGATAACGATGCCCCAACAACACTGTACTGGTCCACTAAGGACGATCAGTGATTGCCCTTGAATCGGATCTCGCCACTCTACCAACGCAATGATTCTTACTCTGAAAACGTGGAGAGAGAAGGAAAAAAAAAGGTTAAACGATACAGTAAGAACGAACGGAGCCTTGAGAACAGTCAAGAAGGTGATTGATCAGATCGGCTAAGTTTTCTGCTGTCAACCAGTTCGATCGCTTTCATCGACCATGGGCATCTGAAGAAAACGAGCTCAAATCGCTGGTGGAACTTGGAACGAAACAAAGATGAACAAGAAAACAATCAAACAACAATCAACCCGTCCTAATCCAGCTGCCAATCAATCAACAGAATTCCTCCACTAAAGAAAGCAGAGCAGATCCATCCATCCATCCATCCATGCCGTGCCACGTACGCACGCCATTACTGATCCAGCTAGCAGCAGCTAGAGCTAGTCAGCTAGCTAGTCCCGGTCCCATGGTACGGACCTACTCCGCGTCCATGTGCGCGACGACGAACCGCCGGACGAGGCGGACGAGCTCGTCGGCGCGCGGCGTCCACGGGTCCTCGGCCTCCGAGAACCCGTGCCCGACGCCGGCGAGCTCCGCGTACTCCACCTCCTTGCCCCACTCCTCCTTGATCCGCCGCGCGTACTGCGCGTGCCGGTCCCGGAGCACGTCGCGCTCCGCCGCGCAGGAGGACGGCGCCGAGGCCATGGCCTGGCTCCGCGCGCACGCCGCCCACGACCCCTGGCTCGCCGACGCGGCCGACTTCTCCCGCGCCTTCGTCAGCGGCGACTCGGCCGGCGGCAACATCGCGCACCACGTCGCCGCCAGGTTCGGCAAGACCAGCCTCGTCGCCGGCATCCGCATCCGCGGAGCCGCCCTCCTCGCGCCGGCCATGGCCGGCGAGGCCCGCACGCGCGCGGAGCCGGAGTGCCCGCCCGACGCGTTCCTCCCCACCGAGACGTGCGACAAGTACTGCCGGCTCGCGCTGCCCTGTGGCGCGACGAGGGACCACCCGGCGATCAACCCGGCGGGGCCGCTGGCGCCGGCCGCCGGGGCTGGAGGCCGCGGAGATGCCCCCGTGCTCGTCGTGGCCGGGGAGCGCGACGTGCTGAGGGACCGGAACGTGGAGTACGCGCGGCGGATATAGGAGGAGTGGGGCAAGGACGTGGAGTACGTGGAGGTCGCCGGGGTCGGGCACGGGTTCTTCCAGGCAGACCCCTGGTCGGAGGGCGCCGACGAGGTCGTCCGGCTGGTGCGGCGGTTCGTCGTCGACCACATGGATTCCGAGTAGGGAGCAAGACAATCAGGAGGAGATCCGATCCACCACCAACTGATGGCCATTAGTGGGCCAGTACTGTGACGAGCTTAATGGAGAAGATATTAGCACAATATAAACCTGCTGTCATGCCCATGGGTCAATCGTGACTTGATTTATTCTGAGTTGACCATTTCTTTTGTGCTAGCAGAACTTTGAGCTGTTTTTCTTCTCTCTGGTCGTTCGGAGTAAGTTAGCTTGCTTAATCACTCGAGTAATCTTGCTACTTCTCCCTTTCGTCAAATAATGCAATAGCACTGCTTAGCTGATTCTCCTGTTCCCAATTTAATTTTCGAAACTTTCGCCTCTGGCCATTCTATGCAATTTAGTCGGATAGAAGCTAGTTGCACGCTCAGGAAACTTGCCGGTTTTGCACTAAGAGCAAGATGGCTTTGGTTCCAGCGCTCGGACACTGGCGTTGGTTAATGCTTCCATCTTGATACAAGTGGGCAACGGTCGACGTGTGAAGTTCTGGTCGGACAAATGGCTTGACGGATCGGCCGTCACTGATATAGCACCAACACTATGTTCCTTGGTCTCCACAGGAACAAAGAACAAGCTGACAGTTGCAGGGGCACTCCACGATGGGCGATGGATCAGGACTATTACTGGTACACTATCAGCACATGCCATTGTGGAGTATTTTCACGTGTGGACAAGAGTCTCAGAGGTGCATCTGTCTGACGAGGATGACCACTTCATCTGGCGCTGGACTAGGGACGGCTGCTATTCGGCGAAGTCGGCATATGCTCTGTTGCAGCAAGGAAACACCGGCTTAGCAGGGGCCAAGCACATCTGGCGGTGTTGGGCACCACCTATAGTCAAGTTCTTCATTTGGCTTGCATCCCGCCGACGGCTATGGACGGCGGATAGATGACTCCGACATGGACTTGAGGCGCAACCTTCCTGCTGGCTATCTGACCAAGAGCAGGAAACTGCAGACCACATCTTGGTCAACTGTAGTTTCGCCAAGGCAGTCTGGTGGGGGGTGCTGAGTAGCTGCCGTTGCAGCTGCAGCTGCTCCTTCCCTCGGCCAATGACCGTTCAGGAATGGTGGTCGCACCTAAGAGAGCTGCAAGCTGGGAATTTCAGGAAAGGTCTGGATTCCTTGTTCTCCTTGACGGTCTGGCACTTGTGGAAGGAAAGGAGTGCGCGCCTATTCCGGAGCACATCGCGATCGAGCCAGGTCTTGCAAGGGGAAATCCTGCAGGAATCTTCTCTTTGGGTGTTCGCAGGTGCTACGCAGCTAGGTCGTCTTGTTCGCGAGTAACTGGCCTAGATAGATAGCGGTTGTTGTCTGGTCGCTCTATGCCTCGGCATGGTCTCAGCGGCCTACGAGGGTACTAGACTACTAGGTGCTCAGGCGTTGTTGTAATTCTCGTATTTTTCCTGCTTAATACATACAATACAATGATGCGCAGCTCTTCTGCGTATTCGAGAAAAAAAAACTAGTTACACCAAATTAAAATTCAAACTAAAGAGAAAAGTGTGGGCAAACTAAGATCGGAGGTAATAGTATATTATTGGATCCAATTGTTGTCCTGTGTTAATCAGATCGCATACGGAATAACTGCTCTGGCAAGTGCAATGCCGCCGACAGTGAACTAATAAGGAAAACATCGTGAGAACAGGATCGCCATCTACTCCAGCATCTCGGCGAAAAAAAACAAACACAATACGTGCTCTACGGCAGCCCAGCTGTAAGCTCCCCGCGTGGCCAGCGACGAAGAATGCAACACTGTAAAACTTTTGAAGAACGTCGGCACATATTTGAAGTATTAAATATAGACTAATTAAAAAACTCGCGGGTAAACTGCGAGATGAATCTATTAATCTTAATTAATCCAATTAGACTTACTGTAGCTCTTTTCTCTTATTAGCTCCTTTCTCCAATTAGACGCATATATTTACTGTAGTGTAATATTATCTAATTACGAAATAATTAGACTTATTAGATTGATCTCGCAAAATACATTCAATCTGTGATAAATTTTTTTCATCTCCATTTAATATGTCGTGCATGTGTGAAAATATTCGATGTGATATTTTTAAGTGCAAAATTTTTGCATCTCGATGTGCTGAAGCTCCTTGTCTTGCTATCGTACAAATCACGAGTCAATGCAGAACTCCTCGAGGACCCAGCGCCTACCTGCCTACGTGTTTCATGTTTCTCAAGTACTTCGCCGGTCTGTCATTCTTATCTCAGATGTTTGAACCTAATAGGCTAATACTGGGATAATTTGCAACTCAAGGTATTTTCGAAACAGCAACCTTGAAATATAAATAAAACAAGCAAAAGTACCTCTAAGCATGTTCATGCCTTTTTGTCATGGGTGGATCCGTGGATGCAACATCGTACGTAGGCGACCGACATTACCTAACGTCGGATCGAGAGATCCACTGTTCACACTGCATCTTCACGCTCCTCCGGATCCGCCGCGACAACGGTGAGCTCGGCCGGCGGCGAGCTCAAAATCCTCCGCCGGCGCCGCGTGCTCACACCGTTCGTACCCCGCCATGCATAAAGAACGCCGATCTCAGGATAGGATCGGGTCGGAATTGGAGTTGCGGGAAAATATTGTACGGGAAACAGGATCGCGTGCGCCAACAACCAACTGATCCTTTCGAGAAAGAACAGAGAATTAAGCGACGGTCCTCAACCGCCCGATCTGGAACGAGGGGACCAGATCAAATCGCGCTGTACGTCGGCGCATGGTCCAGGGGTCCGGCAAACGACCAGCGTCGTGCAGTTCGCTACGGCACCGAGCACGAACGGCGGCAAGCTCGCGTTTCCCACGCGTCACTGTTCTTCCCTGACCATGACGCATTGACGCCGTGCCCGCTAACCGCCCGTGCCTCACCTGCCCGATTTCTTTTTTGAGTTTCTCTATCGCGTTCACTCCCGCCGGCTCCTCCGCGTTCGTGGCTCAGAGCTCGTCAGCTTGTGGCCGGGAAACTATATAGTAATCCCCCTCGTGGCTCTCCTCTGATCCCCACCTCATCGGACTCGTCGCCCGCCGCTCCAGCCTCTCCGCCTTCCTCGAGCACACGCCGCCGGTCGCCTCGCCTCGCCTCAGATCAATCCCCGACCGCCGCCTCATCGCTAACCGGTCCGTACGCAGCTCAGCTTCGAGGTAGCGCGGCGGGCGGAGATGTGGCCGCCGTTCCTGTACGCGCCGTCGCCGCTGGTGGCGGCCCTGACGGGGGCGTGCGTCCCCGCGCTGGCTGTCCTGGCCCTCCCCGAGTTCCGCGGCGGGAACCTGGCCTACTCCAAGTTCGTCCGCGCCAGCGGCGCCGGCGCGCTGCTCCCGCTGCTGCCGAGCCGCGCCGGGATGCTGGTGAGCTACGCCCCGGCGCTCGCCGCCGCGCTCGCGTCCTTCGCCGTGCCGGGCGCCGTCGAGGGCCCGCGCGCGCGGCTCCTCTGCGCCGCCGTCGCCGCCCACCTCCTCAAGCGCGTGCTCGAGGTGCTCCTCGTGCACCGGTACAGCGGGAGCATGCCGCTGGCCACGGCCCTGCTCATCTCCTCCTGCCACCTGTTCAACGCCGTGGCCATGATCTACGTGCAGCGCCTCAGCCGCGGCCTCCCGGAGCCCGCCGTCGACCTGCTCTTCCCGGGCGTGCTCGCCTTCGCCGTCGGCGCCGCCGGCAACTTCTACCACCACCTCCTCCTCTCGAGGCTGCGAGCCGGCGGCGGCGGCGGCGATAAGGGGTACAGGATCCCCCGGGGCGGCCTGTTCGGGCTCGTCGCCTGCCCGCACTACCTCTTCGAGATCGTCGCGTTCTTCGGATTCGCCATGATCGCGCAGACGGTGTACGCGCTCGTCGTGGCCGTCGGCTCGGCGGCCTACCTCGCCGGCCGGAGCTCCGCCACCAGGAAGTGGTACGCGTCCAAGTTCGAGGAGTTCCCGGCGACGGTCAAAGCTCTTGTGCCGTATGTCTGGTAGCGCGAGAGTGTGCGTGGTCTGTACGTGTTCAGATTACAGGAGATTGGCCGCCTGGCCAAGGTGATTTGGATTGAATAATGTCAGTCTGTCTGTCAGGGAAATTGAAATTTGGAGAAAATGTGAAATTTCGGGGTTGGGCCAATGGGCCGACGCTTCTTCCCGGCCCGGTCCATGTTCAATTCCCTCCTTTCTCTCTTCCGCAGCCGAAGCAGAAGACAGCGGGGGCTTCAAAGGGGGACGGACCGCGGGTGGCGGCGTTATACGCTGTAATTAGGCCCATTACCGAGATAGACTTTCCACAAATCAACACCTGCAGGTGGAGAAAAATTCTATGCGTGCAAACAGTTTCGCAAATTAAGGCTACGCGGGTGGAGAAATATTCTATGCATGCAAAAAGGACAGCGACATAATATTACATGCAAATTAGAAAAAAGATAAGTATTAAACCGAGCATCCAAATTAAATTGCGATGGCACCACATTGTTTCTTGAGGTAAGATCTACAAAATAAGTCACACTTGCCTATATTTATATAATATTTCAAAAAGGTATTTTTATACTAAATAATTAGTTTCAGATATTAAGAATAAATATTTTAACAACACAAATAAATAGTTATTTTTATAAATAAAAAAAATCAAATATAACGAAATAATAATAATGTACGACGAATAAAACATTAAACATTGTGAATATTTGATTGTGTAGGATAAATAATGAAAAATAAGTATCGCGAACAAAAGAGTCAACATGACCGAACAATTTAGTATACAAAGCGAATAAATAATTTGACATTACGAACAAATTAGTTACATGTACACAGTAATTTTACATGAAGATACAAAATGCTTCTACATTGAAAAAGGTATTATTATAGGCATATACGAGCAAAAAAATTACTATATAAACTACATAAATGATTTCACTGACTAACTAATGAGTCTAATGAGTCTGTATATAAATAAATTAGTATGACTCGCTCTTAAATATAAATAAATAATATTATACTACTATAACATGTAAGTATAGATATATTAACGCTCATTTATATAAAAAATAATCATGGTTGATATAAATTATAAAAGAAATAAATTACAATTCAAATAAATATTATGTACGCGACTTTCATAATCAATAGAGAAAAAAGAGAATAAATAACTAAATGGATATAAAGATTGGAAAAACAAAAAGAAATAGAAAAGAAAAGAAAAGAACAAGAGAAATAAACAAATATGTTCGGGTGAAATATCTGCAATGCCAGAGATACTTCACATACGGTGAACAATTCATAATAGTATAAAAAATGAATTATTTCCACAAATAGAACAATCAAATATGTTGTGACATAATAAAACTTTTGATCTTTAGAATAATCCAATATATACTAAAATACGACCACATAGCAACACAATTTTACTACGATAATGATCCTTAATATATTATGGATCAATAATTTTCACTATATAGTTATTACTTATGACTTTTCATAGAAAAAATACAAATAAATTAATATAAATAGAATAAATTATAACATAAAGAAAACAAAGACTAGTAGAAAAGTTAAATGAATAATAAGAAAAATAGAAAAGATAATAAATAGAAAAGAGGATAAACTAAAAAGTCTAGCAAAATGAAAATGAAAAAAAGAAAGTAATAGAAAAGAAAAAAGGAACCGAACAAATCAACAAGTAATGACGGAGGAAAAAGAATAGAAAGATAAAATGGATAAAGCAAAATGAAAAAAATGGAAGAAACTACATGATGCAAAGCTAGCAGAGCAAGAGCAAACAGACCACAGACCACGCCCGCAACCTGCTACGGGTAGGAAACGACGCCCGTACATGCTATCCGTGGATACCTGTATACCAGCGGGCACGCCCGTGTACCCGCAAATTTTAGAAAATCAACTCAATCAAGCACACAATCACATTTCAACAGCAATTAAACACCATTTATTTAAGAAAAAAATAAGTTTGAGCAAACAAATGAATTAGTCTCATACATGATACATCACACATTAACAAAAATAAAAGCATACAACAATACAAGTCCAATTGACGCAAGCAAATATTTCGCGTTTGCGGGTTTGAGGTTCGGGTAGCAAATTTTCAAACCTGTTAGAAGATGTCCGTTGGGTTTATAGTTGTACCCGCGCCCGTACCCGCGGGCACAAACTCAGACCCGAATCCGCGCCCACCGGGTTTAGTATCCGCGGGTACGCGGATATTTTATACTCGTTGCCACCTTTATAAGTGACATATAGTCTCCACCACTGTTAAGGGCAACGCGCATGACTAGAATCTGATCTATCATAGAAGCCTCCCCCTGGACCGGCCCACGCGGCACTGCTCCCCCCGCCTCTCCTCATCTTCTTCCTCCCGACGACGCCCCTCGTCCACAGCCCGGCAGCCCGCCACCACTGCCGTGCCGCTAGCTTTCGACCCCGGCCTTATTCTTGCCCCCGCCCAACGTGTTGGGGGGGCCTGCTCTGCCTCGGCCGCCGGCCGAACCGCCACCACTGCCTGGCCGCCGCCACCTCCAACCTCCCCCTCTATAGCCGCTAACCATGGAACCCCACCTCCAGAAACAAAAAAACCTAACTCTAACCGCCGCCACGACCACCACTCCCGCCGGCGGCGACCTCGCCGTTGGTCGCTCCCCCCACAGCCCCACCTCCGAGCCCTCACCGACGGCTGCTCCCCCCGGAACCCTAACCCCGGCAGATTACAAGAGATTACAGGAGATTGACCACCTGGTCAAGGTGATTTGGATGTGTGATTTGGATTGAATAATGTGAGTCTGTCTATCAGGAAAAATGAAATTTGCAGAAAAATTGAAATTTCGGGGTTGGGCCGATGCTTCTCCCTAGCCCGGTCCATGTTCATTTCCCTCCTTTCTCTCTTCCGGAGCTGAAGCAAAAGATAACTTGTCTTCTTCATTTTTTTTTGTTTTTAGAGAAACCGGGTTTATATTTCATTCATAATTTTTGTGATTACATCCCAAAACTTACAAGGCACCCTTGAAACAAAAAGAAAATACACCATAGTCCTTGTAAGCTCCCAGTCTTCCTCGCCACCGGCGGTCGGAGAACGCATCTTGAAGCCGACTTCCTCCCCGGCTAAGGAACAAAGTTTTTAATCACCGTCTTGAGCAGCACATCGAGACCGACATGCGTTGTTGACGTTGAACGGACCAACTGAAGAAGCTAGCCATAAGCCAGCGCATCGCCAGACATCGAGGATTCTGGCACCCCAAGGACCAGGAACCCCAAATTGCCGGACGATGAAGAACCTCGAAGGAAAACTAAACCACCAAGACTAGTGGGATCAGAGAACCAACCCGATTTTACAAGTTGGTAGATGACCCTGATGCAGACACATCCAAGAAGACAGGGAAACCGCCATAGAAGTGGAAGAAGCACACACCCAAACCCGATCTGGACCCGGAGTCATCCTCCTCCCCTCCACGATGTCGCTTGCTAGAACCACCGTACAAGTCTAACCTCACAAGCCCATCGATGATGCCGGAGGCCGCACCATCGAGACAGAGAAAGGGCCAGACGTTGTCTCCGCCTCAGTGTCGCCGTCGGGAACACGGGAACTAGATAAGCTAGTACTTAAAATTTACACCGCCAGGCTGAGATCCATGGTCCACCCTTGTGTCCGAGGTCAGAGCAGCCATCGGCTGCGAAGGGGACCGACGGTCTCGCCGACGAGAGGAACTGGATCTCGAGCCGCCTCCTTGTCACCCCTCTCAACTGTAGCAGAAGGACCCTTGTCTTCTTCAGTTGCTCGGTGTCTGACCGTGTGCTGCAGGTCCATGACAATCTGCTGGACTTTGATGCTGCTGCTTATTTTCTGGCAAGTTCGCCCGTGTTATTTCAAGAAAAAAAAAAGTTCACCCGTGAAGCTATGCTACCTGACACCGGGTCCGGGTATTCCAGTTTCCTGAGTTGCTGCAAGCTAGCTGATTCATTCTTCCAAGCAAGTTTGTTCATTCTTCGTCAGTACTTTCCAGAGACTCCATGCATGCACGGGGAAATCGGTGGCATTACATTCAGGGCTACCATTCTGAGCTGAATCCGTGCACGAACCGCCGCAGCACGACGCGGAGCAGCTCCCGCGCGGCCTCGCCGTCCGGCTCGAAGACGGAGAACCCGTGGCCCTGCCCCGCGAACTCGGCGAGCTCGGCGCGCCTGCTCCCCGTGGCGTTCAGCCGCGCCACGTAGTCCCTGATCCGGTCGACCAGCATGTCGCGGTCGCCGGCCGCGACGAGCTCCGGCGGGAGGGCGACGGGGCCCAGCGCGGGGCTGTCCGGCCCGAACGGGTTCGCCAGCGGGTGGTCCCTGCCCGCCCCGGCCGGCAGCGCGAGGCGCCACATCTGGTCGTACAGGGGCAGCGTCAGGAACACGTCGCCCGGGCAGGCCGCCTCCGACGCCGTCCTCCGCTCGCCGCCAAAGTACGGGTAGAGCAGGACGCACCCGGCGACGCGCACGGCCACGTGGTGCGCGATGTTGGCGCCGGCCGAGTCGCCGGACACGAACACGCGGCCGAAGTCCGCCGACTCGGCGAGCCACGACTCGGCGCGCAGCCAGGCGAAGAGGCGCTCGGCGTCGTGCAGCGCCGCGGGGAGGCGGTGCTCCGGGGCGAGGCGGTAGTCGGCGGAGAGCACGACAGCGGGCAGCTCGGCGGCGAGGCGGTGGCACGCGGCGTGGAAGTGGGGCGTGGCGAAGCTGCCGACGCAGAAGCCGCCGCCGTGGAAGTAGACGAGCACGGGGAGTTTCTCGGCGCTGGCGGACGGAACGTACACGCGGAGGCCGAGGTTGTAGGTCTCGTCGTAGACGACGTCCTTCCACCGGACCGATGCTGGCGCGTCGGCCGAGGGCACGGGCTCGTCGTCGGGGAGGACGAGCGGCGCCTGGGCGCGCTTGACGGTGCCGTCGCTCAGGAGCTGGACGAGGCCGAGTAAGTCCTCAACGACATGCGGCGGCGGCATTTCAGCGGAGACACCGAACGCCGACGAGGTGGTTGACGAAATGGTGGTATGCTGACAAGGGACAAATTTTGTTGACGAGCAGTGGATGTATGATCCGTGCTCCGGCTGGCCACGCTGCAGCCTGCAGGGGGTGTCAAATTAATAAGTGGCAGTGACAGTGACAAAGTACCTAGCAAAATACTTCATTTTCTATCCCGAAACAACCTGTATCGTGTTGATGGCTTGATCATTGAAGCATTATATGATACTCCCTCTGATTTACAGTGTTTGTCCGATCTGCGTGCCTAGACAGCGTATAATTCGAGTAACCCTTCTAGAAATCAAATCACATTTGTTCTTTTGGATACCCTCAAAAACATTTTGTTCTTTTGGAATAGAATAGTAGATTATTTTTAGAGATTTGGTCGTTGTCAATCGCTTGAGAATTTGTATATCTATCAATCGACGCTATAAGCTGTCCGATCGAGGCTAAACGTCTGTGATGATTCAGTGTGTAATCTGCGTCGTTGGGTCCGCAAAGCGTATTTTCTTTTGCCTGTTTAGCCGTTGTCGGGTCCGTCTATGTTGTCCACCTACCCGTTTAGCTCGCCGGGCAACCATCGCTATCACCTCATCCTCACTCTCCCGGAGCCGCAACAAACAACATGTCTAAACCTAGATTGAGACCTCATCTCCGGCGATCCCCCGGCCATGTCGGCATGCCAGGCCGTATCCTCTCTTCTCCACTCTGCTTCCTGTCTCTGGGAAGTCTCTCTCGCCGCCCCGCGCCCGCAGGCGCCGCCGTACTGCCCATCCCCGTCCAAGGTAACTCATGAATCATGGATTCGGCTTTGTCTCGTCCGCCGCGGCTCAGGCAGCACCTCGCCATCCTGCCGCCGGAGACTAGGATGATCAGGTAAGCACCTATTGTATGGACGAGAGTTTGAGACAGAGTGGCTGTTCGCGGTCAGCGTTTCCTTATCAGCGTAAGGATGCCCTCCATTTCTCCCTGTTGCAGACCCGTGTTCCATTTTGTGAAGATATAACTCGATCTGATGAAAGGTGTATCTAATTGTATCAGATTGATCTGGGCAGGTATATTTGAGTAGCCAATGATTATGTTTTAGATCTTCTATGTCGTAGTCTGATCATTGATCGGTTAGCTGGTGCCTTGTGGTTTATTGGTGTATATGAGCTTTTGTATTATTTATGGTTTGTTTTCCTGTATACATTTTCAAATATCATTTGCTGTGTGTTTGTTTTTTTGTCATTTCTAAATTCTAATTATAATGTAGAGGACTTAAGTTGGTAGGTGCGTGTTTTCGCAAGTTTATATCGTGTCCCTTGTTTCACAGTTTCGCTGGTATTTCTTCAGATTCCAAAGTACTATCTGTGTTTCACTTCTGTGGCGCTTTCATTTGTTTTAGGTTCTAGGCGTTCTAATTTGTGATGGTAATTTGGGATTATCTGATTTGTGCAGGTTCTAGACGCGCCAGCAAAGGAAGTCTACACTACTGTCAATAATTAATATGCTATGGTCGCAATCCAGTTTTCCTGACTTCGAATTGAAGACTGCAAAATATTGTGCCCTGACCATGTGCTGGGACAATTCATTTTGGATAGGTGTAACTCAAAGCATCGATATTTATTTTCAAAAGTATATTTTGTCCAGCAGGTGGCAATAGCCTTTGTGGAAATCCATGTGGTTAGTATGCAAAAGTATATTTTTGTTCATGCCATGAGTGTGGATCTAATAACCTGACACCTTTTACTCAACAGAGTTTTATTGGTTTCTCTTATCTGAGTTTTATAGTTTATAAAAAAAATCTAATTTTGTGTGCATTAACCAGAAAATCTAAAAAAACATCTTTTTGACTCAAAACTTCCTCTGGTTACCATCTTTCACAAATTAGACATTATAATTTCCAAATATTACACTTTTATACGAAATAACTTATAAGATTTCATATGTTTGTTTTCATATGCCACATTGTGCCAACTCTGAATATTTTTTAAACTCTGGACATGATATAAATTGAGGTAGTCTGAATTTCTATTTTCTCCGTTTGTTGGTTTGATTAACTTGAACTCTTGTTTTTTGTTGGAGCAACAATAGTCTCCTACTTAACTTTGTATTGCAAATGAGTGATTGGTACAACTATTTACAAGTATATGAAGATCATGTTTACCGGCTGGGAATATCTTTGAACTACCACTAGTACACAAATGACCTTTAGTCCCGGTTGGGAAACCCCCTTTAGTCTACCAATCCGGGAGGCTTTCCGGGACTATTTGTGCCCCATGGGACTTGAACTCGAGACCTCTTGCTTCACACGTAGCTCTCTTGCCACCGCACATAAACAACACATGTGACTCTAGTTGGAATGCTTTCCTTTTAAACTAACCCGTGGTTGTCCCTTTAGTCCCTGTTGGTGTTACCAACCGGGACTAAATGTTCAGGACTTTTAGTCCCAGTTGGAGCCATCAACCAGAACTAAAGCTCCCCGCCGCCCCCTCACCGTTCGACCCGGGACTAATGCCTTCATTAGTCCCAGGCTCAATCCATCCGGAACTAAAGAGGGTGGATCTATTTGATGTTCTGTACTAGTGTACTTATGTCACTTTCAGTTAATAAAGCTGTTAGAACAATATTTTTTACTTCTCCAGTTCCTGACATATCTAATAGTCTAAAACAGTAACTGAGCTGCTCTAAAACATTTGCACTTAACTTTATGCATCAGTTTTCCACCCTATGTTGTTTGGCACCAGAAAGAGAAGCTCTCTGATGGTCAGTACTCGTGTTGTCAAGTAGTGGGTCTCATGATGGCACTTAAAATGCTCCATCTACACGGATCTCATTTTTACAAGAGGTGTGATCTCGGATTCTTTAGCAATGACATATGTTGTTCAGCTTTAACAGTATACACGCGAGCATGTGCCAATCTCCCGGTGCAGCTTTATTCTTATGCTTTTTAGTGTTACATCTATCAGATTACAAGGTTGTTGATTGATGGTTGTGTGACCCATTTAGAAAAGAATATTATGTAATTTCCTTGACCTTTGGCATCATCGATTTATTGTTAAATAATTTTCTATGGTCCATTTAGCTGTTTTGATTAGGTATGTTATACCTGTTGTCCATGGGGCTACTTTCATGAATTGCTTTTCCCCCACTTTGTCCAGGCTAGAATGAATGACCACTTTGTATCATGCAGGTAGCCAATTTAGTGGCTGGGATTTGTTTCATTTATCGTTCTGTCTTTACCTTCTGCATGCCTCATGAATGCCTTTTTTTACTTTTATATCCTGACTTTCCTCAATTTACTCATGGTCCTAATGTCTTTTACGTTTGTTACAACTGTTCTGGGAACAGATATTATTATTACCCGTGTGGTTGTCAAGTTCTATCTTTACAAGGTACATGCTCAATCCTCTACTTGTGCATTTTCTTAACAAAACTAAGATTCAAACCTACTTCTAGCAACTAATATCTTCTCTTGCATTCTGTTGGAAGAAAATATTTATACATAGGTTTTCTTCGCACATCCTTTGTTTATCCCTGTTGTGTTTGTGTTGTTTTTTAAGATAAACATGTACCTGTCTTGCGACGACTATGCATGACTAGGCTTAGTGGACATGTATCTACATTTTAAATAGTTAAATTTTGGAATACAAGAACTAGAATTCTTAACATGGACCTATCTTGCTTTTTCATGCCAAAATTTCCAGATGTTAAATTTTTCAGGTTTGCATTATTCAGATGTGTTTTTTCCCTTGTTATCAGCCCAAAAATCGTACCTCTAAACCTCCTCTATTTTTTAAGATGTGTTTTTTTCTTGTTATCAACCAAAAAGTTGCACTGTAAATGCGTGTTTTTTCATATATGCTTTTTCTCTAGTTTTCTTGTTATCAACCAAAAATTTGCACTGTAAATGTGTGTTTTTTCATATATGTTTTTTCTCTAGTTATCAGCCAAAAAGTTCACTGTAAATTTGTGTTTTTTCATGGTCTCAGTGCAGAAATTGTACCTGTAAATGTGTTTTTTTTTCTTCAGATCTGTGGCTTTTTCCTTGTTATATTGGCCCAGAAATTGTACCTGTAAATGTCTGTGTAAATATAACTTTATTATCAGCCAAAAATTGTACAAGTATTTCTTTTATTTGTTACTGTTTTTCTATTGTAGTTGGGAAAACCAAACAGAACATGCAGTTACAGAACCCAATGCCAGATCCCACCCGCTAGCAGGTGTACAATTGTACCTGTAAATGTAACTTTATTATCAGCCAAATATTATACAAGTATTTTTTTCATTTGTTACTTTTTTTCTATTCTAGTTGGGGAAATCAAACAGAACAGGTAGCTCAACCCAATATCAGCTCCCAACTGCTAACGGGTGTACAACCGCCAAAGTGCTACAGTAAAAGCGGACCCGACAAGGCCCAGTAACAAGCACACAGAAATGGGCAGCAGGCCGAGACATCGGACTGCCTATCACATCATCGATTGATAGATAGCTACATCTCAGTCGATTGACGTGTAGACACACCCTTATTTTTAACCCAAAATAGATTCCCCGGCATGAATATGATTTAGCAATCCGCAAAGTTTCCACGATCTCTCCGAAACAATTATCAGGCCATGCCCAGTTGACAATATTTCTTACAGCTGTGCTGGCAGATTTTACAATATTTAGTTTTCTCAAAACTGCCGAATAAATCGCGTAAAGATACTGGCAGTTAAAATTTGGCATATTATTAGACACGCAGACAAGATAACAATACATGGTACAAGGTTCTGTAAAACAATTCATCAGTTAACCACCGTGCACGAACCGCCTAATGACCCGGATCAGCTCGTCCGAGGCCTCACCGCACGGCTCCCTGACGAAGAACGCATGCCCCTGCCCGGGGAAGACGGCGAGCTCGACGGCCTTGCCGGCGGCCCTCAGCCTCTCGACGTAGTCCGCCACGCGGTCGTGCAGCACGTCCTGGTCGGGGTCCAGCACGAGCACCGGCGGGAAGGCGTCGCCGAGGTCGCCGAGCGGGACGCTCCCCGGCGCGAACGGGTTCGCGGCCGGGTGGTCCTTGGTCGCGCCCGGCGGCAGCGCCAGGCGCCACATCTGGTCGAAGAGCGCCGTGCCCATGGGATCGCCGTGCCCATGGGATCGCCGAAGTAGGGCCAGAGCATGACGCACCCGGCGAGCCGGAGGGGGCCGAGGGGGAGCCTGCCCGAGCCGTGGCGCACGGAGATGTGGTGCGAGATGTTGCCGCCGGCGGAGTCGCCGCTGACGAACACCCGGCCGAAGTCGGCCGACTCGGCGAGCCACGGGTCGGCGGCGCGGGACGCGGCGGCCTGGGCGCGGAGCCAGGAGAAGGCGGACTCGGCGTCGTCGAGCGCCGCGGGGAGGCGGTGCTCGGGCGCGAGGCGGTAGTCGGCGGAGAGCACGAGCGCCGGGAGCTCGCGCCGGCGTGGAAGTTGATCACCTCGAAGCTGGCGAGGCAGAAGCCGCCGCCGTGGAAGTACACGAGCACCGGGAGCTTCTTCTTCTCCCCGCCCCCGCCGGTGGTCGTGGGCCGGTACATGCGGAGCCGGAGGCCGCGCGTGTCGTCGTAGACGACGTCCTTCCACTCCACGGGCAGGTCCGACGGCACGCCGCCCACGAGTGGGAGCACCGAGTAGTCCGTGGACCGCCGCACCGTGCCGTCGCTGAGCAGCTGCACGACGCCGAGGCAGTCCTCGACGACGTGCGGCTCTGCCGCCGAGCCCGGGACGGCCGACGCCGCCGGCGCGGGCGACGACGACATGACAAGTTGGCTGCCGAACAGACTGGAGACTGGACAAGTAGTGAAGTGTGACTGAGCAAGGCTCCAAGCATGTATGGCCAATAAATAGCTAGTAGGCATGGACCCATCATCCATGGTGCACTTGCCTTCATTTCGTTGACTTGGGTTGGACCGCCGGACCCACCAGTCAGCCACATATATATAGGCTAGTCACAGAGCCGTGCAGCAACGAGCCGTGGACTTCTTCTGTTCCGCAAGCGAGATTTTCCACACGTGATAGGTATAGTGCGTGCCACGGAGGATGACACGTCATTGTCTACTACAGTACAACCGATGTCTCCCGCAGGCATGCCGGAGCGATCACAGCAACCTGCAGCGAAGATAAGCTCGAAGTGCGCGATGGACACTGTTGGTCAAAGGATTCCTCTCGGCCCACCGTGGCCGTGTAGTTGCTTGTCTGACCATGCTCTCGATCCCTCCAAGTCCCAACTCTCAACCTCCAACTGCCAACTGAACGAGCCTTGCAATAATGCAGGGGGCTCGGGCTTTCGTGGCTTTGCCTCCACCTCGCGTTCGGCTCACCATTTCTCCTCTGAAAATCTAGCTCGACCAAGATGGCGAGTTGGCGACGAGACGAGGAAATTTGTACCCAGGATGCCTACCCCTTCAAAATGAGCGTCTGCGATCCAACCCGGGGTGTGCTTCAACGCATCATCGACGGTCGAAACTCAGCGGATCCGGCCGCTTCAACGCCACCCCCGGCTCCCCCCGCCGCCGAAACGCCGGTTCGATTCCCGGGCGCGGCTTCCCTCCTCCCGCGCGACGCAGACCGCCCCTTCGGCTCCCTCGACAGGGCCGGCGCCCAGCGCTCGTCGCTGGGTGCGGCAAAGGGAGGCGCGGGGCGGGTTTGTGTCTATGCATCAAGTGCACTGATCGATGCAAATTCAAGGAATGGTGACTCTGACATGGCAAAGTTGGTGTTTCAAAACTCAACTCCAACAACGTGGTGTCATGGTGTTCCATGACGCAGCTGTGCGTTAGGGATGGACGGTTGGAAGATGCACTGCGAGTGTTCAGCGAGATGATTTTCGAGGGCGTGGAGCCAAATGGGTATGCATTCTCAATTGCTCTTGGTGCTAGATTTTAGTTGTATCTCTCTGCTTGTTATTGCAATAATGATCAGAAGTCGATTTTAATATGTTAATAGTTGCATAGAGTTTCCAAACCTATGTTTATGGGTTCTTCCTCTGATTTGTCTTCTACTGGAACAGTGGGGCTAGGAAGCCTCAATTAACATGGATATGTTTGAACAACATTTCTACTTTTTCTTCAGCCCTGCATGTGCATCCTTTTATCACTCTGTTCCTCTGGCTATGAGCAGTTCATAATACTTATTGCCCAAGTGTGGTGATTTCATCTTTATTCTTTTCTCTCATAAGAATAATTGTGGTCTTCTATACAGTTTGATGTGCTTATCGCGGGAAGAGGATCATTTGAAGAAAAAAAATCAGATTCATTTATTTTCAAGGATCGACATCAAACTAACTCCTACCAATTGTGTGTAAAACTGGAAATATGGATGCAAAGAATGAAGTCATGTTGTTATTGGATCACTGGGAACAAGTTGATTTAATCCGCTGGTAACATGCTTCTCACCATTCTGAGTTCCTTCATTTACACATAGTTCTTAGCATTATATGGCTTTTTACTGATATGATGCATCTCTATGCACGAACACAAAATTATTTTAGACACCTGCATCGATTATCTGATGAATTATGGTCCAATAGGATGGGTGTACGGCTGAATGTAATGTGCCTCTCGATTTTTTTCTTTTTGGATTTGATGATTCCGATGCCTCTGGTGGTATCGCTTCATTCGGGATCAGCTTGTGAGACAAAGCCACCTTGGCATTTCTTCTTCCTCCTTTTTTTGGTATAAACAAAGAACAATCTCCTGGCATTTCTCTCCAAAAGATGTTCATATTATTGAGTAGCGAGATGTAGCAATAAAAATGTTGTCAATTGGTCGTTTTGATCTGCATGGATAAAGTGTCACCCGTAGCGTTAGCACGGGCAAACTACTATGATCCCATAAAGCTCTATGGATGTGGTTGTATAATCAATATAATAACTCTATCTTACATCTTCTTTGTGTGAAACATATATTTCTCATTTTGGACTACGGATCATGTGTTATTTTTTTTATGTTTAAAATTTATCTGTAGCGTTAGCACGGGCATGCTTACTAGTGGTTACTTAGTTCAATCGCTGCACACGCTTTGCTTAGATCCCGTTTAGATAAATTATAGTCCAGATTAAATTTAGATGTGTTGACGCCGGATTTTGACACGTGTTGAATCGGCGTCAGGAAGAGAAGATTGGCCGATGCGGCAGATCTGGAGTTACAGTGAGGAATCGGCCGATTGAGGTAACAGTTGGAAATTGGCCGATTGGGGATACAGCCTGCGCCAACAGGAGGGGACTATTTCGGAGGGTCCTGGTCAAAAGTTGGTCAACAGGGCACGCTAAGTCGGTCAAGGAGCAATTGAAGGGAATCCTGATTGGATTAGGGAACGGCGGCGGAAGATTCTGCGGGAGTCCGTTTCCTTTAAAAGTTCTTATAGATATGGTAGTTTTCCTGTTTTTTAAATAAGGTTGTAACAAGTCGTGATCGACCAGGAGTCCTAGTTTTAGGGTATAAATAGGAGTCGTCAGGGTCTTGCAAAAAGAATCAACACATCAATCAACAACAATACTTCTACTTTTCCAGCAATTTACTTTCAAGTCGGCGACTTCGCCAATATTTTTCTTCTTTCACGAGTTCGTACGGATTGGCAGGGCTGCATCAACCAGATCTCCGGCCAATTGGTAGGTTCCGTTTACCGAGTAATATCCGAGCTTTAACTACGGGCGCATCGCTGTGGTTTCGTTTGGATTTATTCACTAGTTATCGATATTTACTAGAATTGCAAGTTCTACCTGCTATTCTAGTATTATCACCAGTTATCCAGCTTGAGATCGGAGTAATCGGCTTCGTCATCGCTCTCCTTCGATTTATCATCTTACAACCGATTAGATCTATTTCAAGTGTTGCCTCTGTAGTAATCGTTTAGATCGCTCCAACAGTTTTCTTTACAATTACTGCACGATTATCGGCTGATCCATAGCCGATCATCTCTACAGCAAATAGGCCGATTCGCCGCCGACGCGCTCCTCAGGACAGATCGGAACTCCAGCCGATCGACGCGCCTGGAATTTAACACTCTATTTCCTTGTCAATCAACAGGTCAGATTGACTGGCACGCCGCGCGAACCGCACCAGGGCGATAACCCGAACAGGAGCTAAGCAGATTCTCCCGGGTCGTGTGTCCGACGTTGAAGACCATCGGCCGATTCCTATCCGGCCGATTTTAGCGCCAACAAGATGATTAAAAATTAGGTGATTAAACTCCATACTTGTTTAGATCTGTGAACTAAACTTTAGATGAGACACATATAGTCATATACAGGGACGGATTTGGGCCTAGGGCCACTAGGACCATGGTCCCAGGCGTGGTACATAATTTAGAATTTTATGGACCAGTTGCTATTCCTGTCGTGTGCAAAGGCCGCATTTCCAACCCAGTAATCGCCTGTCCACGCCGGATCAAGAAAACGAGGAGGAATCGATGTCTATGTAATGTGTATCCCCCAATCTCGCCTCGCGTGCGTGCGAGCATATCTGCCCGAGCTCAATTGCACTGCTCGATTCAAGGATGAGGCGACTAGGTCCATGTCTGAACCAGCCGTGTGCGACGAGCCAGCTTCCTGCCCCTACCCGTGTCTAGTGCCCAGGTAGCGCGTATTGCAGACTTTGGCTCAGCAGGTCGGTGTTTGCCTCCCCTAAAGCTGCTGTTTGGGCAAGGGGAATAAGCAACTGTGCAAATTAGTTGAGTATAAAGCTATCGGCTGAAAAATATACTCATATAGAAATATAGAAATATCATTTTGCATTTTGTTGTTGCACCTATATGCGCACCTATATAGTTAGCTGTCTGGTTTAATTCAAATTAGGTGAACTTTAAGAACTGAGCTGAGCAGCGCTACTGTAGCTTTGCTGAGCTGCCACTTTGCATTTTGCTTTTCCACTGCAAGCTACATAAAATAAGGGGAGATTAAAATTTTAAGTCTCCACTACTGGATATTTATAGTGTTTTCATCATTTTACCCTTCAACCAATCTATCTATGCATATGATTATATGAATGACTTTGTTATGACCTACGATGGGTGAAAAAAGAACCGAGTTGCGACTGACGCCACAGTGGATAGTGTGTGTGTGTGTGTGACCCAGTTTTTAGCTTCAAAACTCTGACATGTCAATCAAAAAAAGCTCGGAGGGGCGGGCGGGCTTTCATGTTGCCATCGTGGGCTGGGCCGACATTTGGTGACGGGTGTTTTGTATTGAGTATTGACCCAACAGAAGTCCCACCAACTTCAGAGTTCAGACTTCAGAGCGCCTAACAATCCTAAAAAAAAAAAGTACATATCAATAATCCTCAAAATAATATAGAGCATACCATCAAAAAATAAATAATATAGAGCATTGATCTCTTTGTTCAATCTTTTGCTTTCAACTGCATGATATGTCCATACCGCTGAGTCATGATCACTATCACTGGTACCAGGAGGACCACGGTTGGATGTGCACACACTGGTACAGAGAGCTGTCTTTGCTTCCTCTCACTCCAAGCTATGAATCCCATTCCCATCCCATCCAAACAATAGATTTGCTTTCGCCACTCCCTACCCCGTCGGATCTTTGTGATCCATCACCCTCCGCATCTCCGTTGGATAAGTCCATGACGTGCCTTCTTCTCTTCCACCTCTGTCAACATCAGTCTATCCACTGAAGAATTACTCCAGTAAATAGCACCATCACGCGTCAATAATTCACCTCCCAGAAGGAAAAGTAGGATAAAATCGAGCTCTTCATCCAGTCAGTCTTTTTTTCGGAGACCTTTTCTACTGAGGCCTCTACATCGCCACCCAGATGTGAGATGTCCTTGCAGGATTTCTCACATTCAGACCCTGCCGTCAAAGAAAGAGATCATTTTCAGTCGAGATGCGGAGAATGTAGGTCGTTTTAGATTCATATTAAATGAGTTTTTTTAGCTTTAGGACGAGTTTGGTTAAATTTAAAAAGTTTGATTTAGAATAAAACTAAAATGATCTACATTCCAAAACAGAAGTAGTACATAGTTAGGGCATCAAAGCTGTGTGCATCGTCTGGCGTAGAGGTCGCGATGATGGGATAGAATCTAGTACCCTTCTGGGTGGCACTCACCAATGTGCCAATGGTGGCGCGCCCAACTTGTGCCGTGGACCGACTCTATCAGTCCCCACTAACCTCCTTGCGACTGAACGTATACGTAGCTGTCAACCAAAAGCACACGGTATGCTCCGAATTGCTAAGCTGATGCCGCACACGTACATATGCTCATCTAGTGCGTGATCAGATGGACAGGGTTTGGCCAATGCCGGCTCGAATGCCACCACACAGAACAGGCAGGTTGCATGCCCATCGTCAACCTCTAAACTCTCCAAAAAGAAGAAGCTAATTATTGATGAAAACAAGGACTCATTTTTTGGTATAAAAGACTAGTGGTTAACATCTGATCCCCTTTGATCCTAACTGATCCAGGTGCTGATGAACATATACCCTGCTGCATATACGGATTTACCAGAGAGGTAGCTTGCTGTGGAGGCCGACATTCTCTGGATCGGACAACCTGGCTGCGCAACTTGTGGGACACACCGGCCGTCCGATCGCGCCGATTGGAAGATCTGAGCTTGGTTAATTCGTATCGGAGTTTTCATCATAGTCATAGATGCTGCTAAGAATGGCTCCTGCTTACGTCACCGTCGGTCACTGACGTCATGCGTGATAGAAATTAGTAGAACACAGGCATCTCAGGTGCACGGTTACTGTTGCCGTTGGATGGCTATATAAGAGAGCTTAGGGTTCGCTAAACCTCATCAAATTAGCTTCCTTCCTTCCCTGTATGTATCTTCCTCGCACAAAGAGCACGTGCTACATATATATAGAGAGAGATATGCCAAGCATGCCGGCCATCTCAGCCGCCACCGGAGCGGCGCCTCCGCCCGGGAAGGTCGTCGTCGAGGACATCTACGGCTTCCTGCGCGTCCTCGACGACGGCACCGTGCTCCGGTCGGCGGCGGGGCCGGCGTTCTGCCCGGCCACCTTTCCCGACAGCCACCCGTCCGTGCAGTGGAAGGAGGCCGTGTACGACAAGGCCAGGAGCCTCCGCGTCCGCATGTACAGGCCGGCCGCAGCAGCCGCCGGCGGGAACAAGCTGCCGGTGCTCGTCCACTTCCACGGCGGCGGCTTCTGCCTCGGGTCGTGCGCGTGGGCCAACGTGCACGCGTTCTGCCTCCGCCTCGCCGCGGAGGCCGGCGCCGTCGTGCTCTCCGCGGGGTACCGCCTCGCCCCGGAGCACCGGCTCCCGGCGGCGGTCGACGACGGCGCCGGGTTCCTGCGCTGGCTCCGCGAACCCCGCCGACGCCTGGCTCGCCGAGGCCGCCGACTTCGGCCGCGTGGTCGTCACCGGTGACTCGGCGGGCGGCACCATAGCGCACCACCTCGCCGCGCGCGCCGGGCCACGACCTCGACCCTGTCACGGTCGGGGGCTACGTCCTCCTGATGCCGTTCTTCGGCGGCGTCCGCCGGACGCGGTCGGAGGCCGAGTGCCCCGCGGAGGTGCTCCTGAACCTGGACCTGTTCGACCGGTTCTGGCGGCTGTTGCTGCCGGCCGGCGCCACCAGGGACCACCCGGCGGCGAACCCGTTCGGGCCGGACGGCCCCGGCCTCGCCGCGGCGGACCTCCGGCCGGTCCTCGTGGTGGCCGGCGGCCTCGATATGATGCGCGACCGCTCCGTCGACTACGTCGAGCGGCTGGCGGCGATGGGCAAGCCGGTGGAGCTCGCCGAGTTCGACGGCGAGCTGCACGGGTTCTACACGCTGGACCCGGGCTCCGAGGCCACCGGCGAGCTGATCGGCCTCGTGCGCCGGTTCGTACGCAGCTGCTGCGCCGCGGCGCCGAAAGGCTAGTTAGCTCGGTGCATGCACGTGCCACGTAAGACAGCGTCAAGGTTCGTGCGTGCATGATGCATGCATAGTATTTTGGGGAGTGCAACTGGGTTGTGTACTGTAGTTCGGTTGGTGCCACGTGTCAGCTTGCGAGGAGAGCTAAATCCGGCAAGGTAGTCGGTCACAAGTGTTTGTGTTGTGTTTGTGCTGCTGTGGTGTGCCATCCCTGTAGAATGTTCTTCATTCCCCCAGGCGACCACAAAATTAGAGAACTAGGTGCAGCATGCACCACCTATAAATGACCAAAAAGCTCGAGGCACGACCGCCCGGCCCGAGGCACGAATTTTAACCCGGTCCAAGCACGGCACGTCATACCGGGCTTGGGCCCCAGTGCAGTACTACGGGTGGCACGACACGACCCGATATTTAAGATCAGCCTGTTAACGATCTGTATAATACTTCAATCCCACCGGCCCACCAAATATCTTCTCTCCAAATTCTAACCGGCTAACTCCCACTCTTCTAGGCACTTCTCATTTTTTTCTCTTCATTATCCTTTTCGTTGTCTCCCCTCCGCCGTCATCGGCGCCTCGGCTCCCTGCTCACTGATAGCTGGTCGTGCCGGGTCTAGCCCGATCCGTTCGTGCCCGGAGCCCGGGCCCGTGCGGGGCCGTGCCTGGCGGCCCGAATGGCCATCTATATTCACACCTTCACATGTATGTAAAAAGATGTTGAAAGACTAGGTGCATGCATGTCCCATTCACACCTTCATATGTACTCCCTCGGTCCCTCTGTTGCAAACTATAATTCATTTGACTTTTTTAACACCAAGTTTGACCACTTGTCTTATTAAAAAAATGTAAACATAGTCAAATTTAAATTATTCTTGAAGAACTTTTATTAATAAAGCAAGCCACAACAAAAGAAGTGATATTTTGCATAAATTTTTAAATAAGATGAGTGGTCAAAATTAGGGTCAAAACAGTCAAATGAATTATAATTTGGAATGGAGGGAGTATGTAAAAAAGGAAATGTTCCATCCCTTCAGAAAACTTGAACCTTTTACTTAGTGGCAGTAACATGCATGGTGCCATCTTTATTTGTTATTAGTTCACGGTTGCTGTTGTCGTGACATGCATTGTATAGTGCAATTGTGCAAACCCCAATTAGCAGCCATAGAAGTCAACACCTGCTTACTACAGAATCAGTGATCTAGAGTGATGAGGCAGTCCAATTGGTCTCCTGATCAAGGAGCAATGAACATTGATCTACTCGAAGAAACAGCTTATATATTTCTGCTGGTCGAAATATACGTCGTCTTATAAAAATGTACATACACATATTTGAATCTTAGACAACCAAATGCATAAAAGTATTTTTTAATCAAAAAATGGCCTTAACTGATTCTTAATCGAGAGCACTTCTTTGGCCTGTCTCTGTTCAGCGTTCAGCTTATCTGCTTTCGGCTTATTCTCTCTCATATAATACTATTGAAACAGCCGAAATATGCCAAAATCTGCCTGCCAAACAGTATCTTCGGTCCTTCAGCTTGGAACCACCATTGCTCCATGACTTCTAAATGTTTGCTTGTTCTTATTTCTATGCCTCTAACACAGCTCACAACCTTCTCCTGCCGCTGCAACAACGAGGACATACTCTGAACCTGTGGACTTGCAGCCCTCTGAACTCGAAGAGTTATAACCTTCAGCATGCTGAATCTCTGAATGCAATTCTGATTTTTATTTCTTTGAGCGAAGCTAGATCAGTAAAGTATCTCTAGGCAGATGTAGGCGTGCATATATGAGCTGGCTGTTTGGTCTTACATGACGTAGGCGTGCAGATGGTGACAGTCACAAGTTTTTGAATGACTTTTTGTTGATGAAGAGATATGTGTAGATCTAGCCGCAGCTCTGATCAGCAAGATTTTGGTCTTATGTATATGCAGTCTCCCCCTTCAAAAAAAATATAAACATTGCCTTAAAGATGTTGTCCGGTAGCTTCCATGGTGACATGTGTATCCTTTTCTTGGTGGTTTTGTCAAGACATGGTCGGATGGACAGATCATGGATGGCCCATTGGATATACACCTCTAAGATTCAACAATATTTGCAATGTCCACTGATTTTATACTTCCCCTCCAAGATACTCCAAGGAAATGTCAAACTGTTATGGAAGCAGTATACTCCACTCATGGCCCAGAAGTTATGAAAGTAACTAAACAAGGCCATCATACATGTGCCCTCTACCTTGAAGTCAGCAATTTATTTGTAGCCTGTAATCACAAAGTAACATGATCTGACTTTACATGGTACTAGAGCCTACTAATAAAGTAGCTAAATGACCATTGCTTGGGCTGGGAATGAACTATAGCGAAACAGAAAGTCAATGTATATGGAACATGCTATGGGCTACAGAGACGATATATATATGGCATAGTAACTTATTAGTGCTAGTAGTGTAACATGCAGCCAACTTCGGTTAAACAACTAAAGTATAGAAAGCTGAAGCCTGAAAGACCAGATGCATGCATGATTCCTTCTACACGTTCATGCATGTAAGAAGTGTGTTGGCTAGCTTTTTTTCATAAGAAGCTAGGAGGAAGATCTTAAGGGCCTATTTGGTCGAGCTCCATTTAATTCTGATTTTCTACGGAAGTGATTTTGTGGCTGAAAGTGATTCTCTTTGATTCTCTAGCATAAACTCTTAAAATTAGGACGGAGAATCGCTTCACAGAATCAGGAGAAGCTACTTTGTTTCTAGCTCTCAGCCTCTTGGTTCATTTCACAGAATCACTTCACAGAATCAGCAGAGAATCACTTCTCTCTGTAAAAATTGTTTGGCAGAACTCCCACTGGATTCAGCAGAGAATCAGCTTCGGAAGCTCTGCCAAACGCACTTTAAGATTGACAAAGTAATCACGAGCAATTCGACTTCCATCTTACCAAAGCATTACTCTACCATCAAGTGAAAAACCCTTTATCGGATTTGAACCAATGACTTATGCCTTACCATGGCATTACTTTACCACTGAGTTAAAAGGGCTTTTTTATTCAAAGGGGTGCTGGCTGTGTTCATCAACTGAGACACTAGAATCAACCGGTCTGAAGTACACGCCTGAATTCACACATCATCATGCGACTACGACTACGAGAGAACTGCACGCATACATGGACACCTCAGCACACACTCAAGCAAGTTATTGGACTCGACGGTCGACGCCTCTTATAGGGACGTGACACATTGCACGGACGAGTAAATTAAGCAGCAGCCTCTGTGGCAGCGACGCAGCCGTCGACGAACCGGGCCACGGCCTGGATCAGCTCGCCGGTGGCCTCGGACCCCGGCTCGTGCAGGTAGAACCCATGGGCCTTGCCGGCGAACTCGGCGAGCTCCACGGGCTTGCCCATCGCCGCCAGCCGCTCCGCGTAGTCGACGGTGCGGTCGCGTATCAGGTCGAGGCCGCCGGCCACCACGAGGACCGGCCGGAGGTCCACCGAGCTCAGGTCGGGGCTGTCCGGCCCGAACGGGTTCGACGCCGGGTGATCCCTGGTGGAGCCGGCCGGCAGTGACAGCCGCCAGAACCGGTCGACCAGGTCGAGGTTCGGGAACGCTTCCGTGGGGCACTCGGCCTCCGACGGCGTGCGCCGGACGCCGCCGAAGAACGGCATCATCAGGACGTAGCCGAGGACCCTGACGGGGTCTGTCGTCGTCGTCTCGCCTGGCTCTGCCGCGGCGGAGCCGGCGCGCACGGCGAGGTGGTGCGCTATGGTGCCGCCCGCCGAGTCGCCGGTGACGAACACGCGCCCGAATCGGCGGCCTCGGTGAGCCAGGCCTCGGCGTTCACGGACTGGTCCCGGAGCCAGCGCATGAAGTCGGCGCCGTCGTGGAAGGCCGCCGGGAGGCCTTCCACGACGGCGCCAGCTTCCGCTGCGAGGCGGAGGCATAACGCGTGGACGTTCCCCCTCGTGCACGACCCGAGGCAGAAGCCGCCGCCGTGGAAGTGGACGAGCACCGGCAGCATGTCCCCAGCGGCATCGCCGCGGCCGGCTTGTACATACGGACGCGGAGGTTCTTGGCCTTGTCGTACACGGCCTCCTTCCACTGCACGGACGGGTGGCTGGTGGGGAAGGTGGTCGGGCAGAACACCGGTTCCGCCGGCGACCGGAGGATGGTGCCGTCACCGAGGACGCGCAGGAAGCCGAAGAGGTCCTCCACGACTTCGTTAGCCGGCGTAGCGGCGGCGCAGCAGGCGGCAGCTGAGACGGCAGGCATGGTTGGCAAGTTAAGAAGACAAGAAAGGCTCAGTTGAGCTGATGATCTCCAGTAGCCTAAACCCTCTCTTTTATAGCCATCCCGTAGTAAAGGAAAAATAGAAGGCACCACATTTTTATACACCTATATGGTTCCACGAGCATGATGTGGGCATCTTTAGCAGCCGCACGGTGAAAAGTGAAAACTTCTACGAACCAACGTCACCGTAACAAAAGCATTTTTTTAGCATACCGTAACAAAAGCATTGGACAATTCCATTTTGCAATGATCCAGTTGTCTTGACCGTTGGATCTTGTGACCCGTTCCGATCGGACAGTCGGTATGTTGTACAGGTGGTGCAATCATGTTGGACAGAAGATGATACCACGTAAGTGACCTCAATTAGCATTACAAGCACAAATCCATCATTTTTTTCATCTAAAAAAGGTGTTCTTCTTTATAAATATTGCAAACAGATAAATCCATCATCTTTTTGCTTCTTTTTTTTTGCATCGGTTTTAAACGCTAATGGTTAAATTGTGTGGTGGCCTTCGAGTTGGCATTGGCCCCCCGACCGATCAAAGACTGTGTGTGCACTCCATGTCAGCTTAGCAATTAGCATGGCTTGCTTTAGCTTGATAACTACGTTCAGTTGCAAAGAAATGGGGACTGATCGAAAGCAATTGGCAAGTCGCCATTGGCACATTGGTGAAGTAATGGCCTCATCATTGAAGTGCTCAACGCAACACTTGAACTGCACCTCACTTGAACCTCTTTTTGTCGCTGTTTCTTTTTGTCATCAATTATCGTGTTTATTTTTTTCTATGAAACATATGGGTGCTCTAGTACATCTTCTTATTAGATTGCCTTCTTCCCCTAGATAAAGCCACCAAGGTGGTTTTTCCACTTGGGTTGCGTCAGTCGGGCGGCAATATTTCAATTCACAGTAAAAATTGCAGTTCTATTTGGTCACCTTCTGCTTTGGGAAAAAATGTTTTTCCTGTGAAATGCACCCTATCCTAAATTTGGATATATATTATTGAGTGAGGGGACTATAAGTTATAGAAAAAAAAACAGCTTATGTGAAGTTAGGGGATTACAAGTTATTTTCATTATTGTTGTCATTGTTCTTCTTTTATCAATGCAAAAGGGAAAATACACCTTCCTTGTCACTAGTCACTACCCTCCTTGATTGGACTGAAATCATCACAAATCCACAAGTCGACGAGACAAATAATTGAGATAGATGTTATATTTTCTAAAAAAAGAAAATTTGATTAATATCAAGTAGCGTTATATCAAGGTGATATAACAATGCTTGAATAAATTCCCGATCTCTGCTAGAAAAGCACACAACCTATCAATGAAGAGAAGAAACAGATGTTGTATGACGTATCATCTCAAGCAACATTCAATTTAAGCTTGATCTGCAAAGAAACAACATTTTAAAGGAGCTGGCCCATAAGTTCGGTCGAATCAGATCCATGGACTGAAAATGAAAGGTCAGAGTAATCTCGGATAGGCAGAGGCATCTCTTTCTTGACGACCCATTCTGTATCTGAAATCCTGCAAGGAAATCTGGGTGACGACTGACAGCTAGTAAACCTTAATAGAAGAGGACTTTTACGACGCACAATACTACCACTTCGTGATATCTAAGTATAGAGAAGATCCCACTAGGGTAATATAGTAATTGTTAACTTAATATTAGGATCAGCCCGCTCGCCCTTCTCCTCCTAAGCCGATTTGCATCTTCGGCTCTCAGAAAATCTGACTGGATAAATAAGAGCTCAACTTTTAAAATGTTTTGGAAGATGAATTCGTACGTGACTGAGAAAGTGCTTGTGTTTTGTACCAATATCAGTGACTGGACTGCTAACCGAGTGGGGTATGCGAGACAGCGAGAGTGAGTAGATGGCCACGTTGACGGAGATGGAAGAGAAGAGACGTCATGGACTTATCCAAGGGCGATGTCGCGATGATGGATCATGGTCTGATCACAAAATCAATGGGAAAAGGAAGGGAAATAAGGTGAATTAATCAATCATTCGTTCCTCTTTTTTATTAACCGCGGAGGAACGTTGCTCTCGTTCCCCAGTTTACAGCCATTATTTCCAGTTTCTACCAGTGTATGCACATCAAACTGATTGGGTCAAACATGGTCCATACGATGATCAGCGACTCCTCACCAACCGGACAGAGATCAGTGCTATGTTTGATTTCGAATAAAATTATTTAATCAGGACCATCTTAGTTAACATTATAATAATGTATTAACTATTTTTCCCAGAAAAAGTCTAGCATTGTAATGTTAACTGGTAATTATTTGTGGTCTTATTATTCCCTCTGGCTAATTATATGGGTCCTCAACAAGAGAGCCTACAAGACCACTGATTGAAGTGGAACAAACACATGCTTTTTTGCTAAGTGCTGTTCAATTAGTTGCTTCTACTGAGAATTTGAAGTGGAGTATGCGCTTGTTTAATTAGGATTTTGGCACTTTCAATAATCAGTTGCTTACATGCTACTCTCATTTTGCGAGTATGTGCTTGTTTAATTAGGATTTTAGCACTGTGATATTGATGAGAAACACCAGCACAAGTGTACTGGGTTTGTAATAGATGTTTACTGTAGTATTAGTCACGATTTTGTGGTGATAGTCATTGTTTTTACCATAATATATAATTATTATAGCAACATGCCTAAGTGAGGGCATATGTCCCATTATCTCCTACTTTGATGGGTTTAACAATAAAAATAAACTAATTAGCTTGTCATAAACATCATATATTTGAGGACAGATGGAGTAATAAATGAGTATGATTGGTCAACTAGAGGAGACATTTTGCCATTTTGGGATTGAACAATTACTTATAATGGCCAACTTGTTTGAGGCCTTTGAGTCAGCTTTGGCCAAATTCTGTCAATCAGATCACGCATCATATTTAATTTGCTCCATATCAACTTAGCATAAAAAACTTAAGAAAAGTATCACACTTTATCTCGATAGCGAAGTTGAGCTGCAAACAGATGGTGATTGATTAAGGCCATGCCAGTTGGCAAGTGACCATTGGCACATCTGTGAGCTAATGGCGTGATCATGGTCGGATAGCTTTGGTGATGTAATTAGAAGTAGTGGAGTTGGTGGTAATTGGTAATTAGCTGTTGGATCATAGTGAAGTAGTGCTTAACACAACACTTAACATAAACCTTTCCTTTTTGTCTGTTATAATTCACTGGATTTATCTATCCAACATTTAATGCTTTCTTGCAGTATTACAGTTGAAATATGTAGGATTTTGTTAAAGTTTCTATATATAAAATGGTCCCAATTTTTTTAAGGAAATACTACCTATCTAGCTGATATGGGGACATCAGGGTTGGGATAATGATATCCAACTCCCTAGGATATAGTCTAAATTTATTAAACAAAGTTTTTAAAAATGCGGATCTAACTCAAGCGATACTAATTCAGTCGTGATGTGTATTTTTCACTCCGACCAATCAACTCTGGCATTCAACCATCTTTTTTTAGAGAAGCAACCTTAATAATTTTGATCCGGAGCACGTGATTTGATATTCAATTTCAGGTTGATCAGCAAAGAAATAGTTATGAATTGGACGATGATACTGGTCTGGTCAGATTGGGTCCATCAACAGGAAATGAATATAATGTAGGATAGGCAAGAATCATAGATGTTGTCTTTGTTGATGACTGGTACGTAGTAAATCTTGAAGAATATCTGTGTGACAACTGAAAGCTACACCGGCCTCAATAAGAAAAAAAAAAGGTCTAAGAGAACTGACTGGATGAAAGGGTTCAGAATTCAGATCAAAGTCTCTTTGTGACTTGTGAGATGAATTCGTGAATGACGAAAGCGTGCTGAACTTATCCAAGGCAGATATGTATCGGGGGATCCATCATGACTCATGAGGCGAACAAAATGACAAATCAATGGGAAAAGAAAGAAAAGACAGACTCCTTTATGGTGAAAATGGATTAGGTTTGTCTGGTGTCGTCAACTGTGTAGATAGATTGATAAAGTGCTCAGAATGACAATGGATAATAACAAATTAAGATAGGGTCTAGGATTGTAGTGTGATGAGTATTGACTGTATTGAGTAGTGAGGGCCATAATAAGCATGAGAATTAATTGGTTGACACGCAAGACCAAGTCAGAAGTGGTTTTGTGCCATTCCACAAGTAATCCTTAAACTCGTCCCCTCGATGCCACACAAATCCATAGACTATCTTTTTGATAATGGAGATACTCTCTAGCTCCTGTACTAACAAAATGATGCACATATTCATTTCTCCTGTTTTATACCTCTGCGAGTGCAACTTATTCTATTACCCGAAAAAACACTTAAACTTTTGACATACATATACGAGTCCTTAAACTTGTCACTAAGTATGCCTATGCCTAACTTATCTTTAGGTCCTAATCGTCCTAATCCCTAAATTTGTCCTTCTGTTTCAATCGTCAGCTTCTAGGAGAAGTAGTTACCATTTTTTAAAAAAATAAATAAATAAATAACAACGGTAGGAGTTCTGTCACATTTTGTTCCTAAAGAAAATAGAAAGATGGTGAAAACGCCAGGCACCAGTGCCAAAATAACAAAAGCTTTAACACCTACTAATAACACCTAAAAGGAACTCCATGAGGTATTTCCTTACCTTCTCGACTGTACTGTCTGCCACTAGCCACAACATGTTTGGCGTCTGATTGGGCTAACAGGCTCTGCAACTGCACGGTATCGCCAATTAGTCATCATCACTTTGACGGATCACCTGCTCTGGGTTACTTGGAATTATCAAAACACTTTTTCAGAAAGCTCAACACATGGGAGATGTTTGTCCTCCTGTTCTCTCGGGCATGGCTTTGACGGTTCACCTGCTCTGTTTTGCTTGGAATTATCAAATTATTTTTTTCACAACGTTCTGAACACTGATAATCATCTCAGCATGGCCTACTTAACTTTCTAAAGGCCCATTTTGGAGGATGCCGAGCGCACGCACATCCCAATTCAGCAAGAATATATATCCGGGCCTTGCCCCTGCCGGCCCGCTATTTTCTGGGCAATACCGGGAGATATCAGATATGGAAGATGATGGAGCCCATAGTATGTTGTCGCTGTAACTAACACTCTCTAACTTGGGCATGGTTTGAATTTAACGAGATCTGAAAGAAAACTTCGGCCCAGTTTTATATTTTTTTTTGCGAGTGAGCACAATTTTATCTTAACGGAATAAATTAGCTTAAGATTCTGGCCTTTGCTCGGCTCTAGGATAACGACCTCAAACACAATATGGCATGTAATTTTTTTAAAACGAAATAAGGAATGGAATTATGGAAATAGCAATAGCCAACATAGTTTGAATGAATTAGAGTTCTATTTAAGAGAACAGATTCTTCAGGCATTTATTCTTTCCAGTAGCTGTAGCCTGTAGTCGTGCTCATAGTCAGTATTGTGATTGTGCCTCGGTTGTTCCTTCTAATAACTTCGACGACAAAACTCTTACCGTCCTTTTTTTTAAAAAAAAAGACTCTAGAAGATCTCACTCCAATGATACTTCCAATTTTTTTAATCCAACGGCTCACAAATGGTAATGTTCAGGACTAGAGAGAAATACAAAAAGAACATTAACACAAAGCAATGGCAATTATACCCAAACCACATTGATTTTGACTCACGAACCACCACTAACATTCACCAGATGCATGCCGCAATGCAAGCTAGACAACCATTTTTGGTCTCTCTATACTCCAATCAATATGTTGTTGTTGCGTGGATTTTTTCCACCATAATTTTCAAGGATTCAGGCATTCATCAGGTCGCCTATTATGGAAATACAAATTAACTAAACCAGGGAAAATAGATGACGCAATAAGGCTGCTTCGGCGAGTCCTGAACCGGTGCTAACGCGCGGTTTGGTAGGCGCCGGTTCAGTCGAACCGGCCGTCCGAGTCGACGAACCGCTTGATGATGCGCATGAGCTCGGCGGAGGCGTCGGACCAGGGGTCGATGGTGAAGAAGCCGTGCTGCTGCCCCTCGAAGTCCCGCACCTCCACGGGCTTCCCCATGGCCTTGAGCCTGGCCGCGTAGTCCACGGCGCGGTCGTGGAGGATGTCGCGGCCCCCGACGACGACCACCGTCGGCGCGATCTCCACGGCCTCCAGCGCCGGCGCGCCGGGCCCGAACGGGTTCGCGACGGGGTGGTCCGCCGTGGCGCCCTCCGGCAGCGACAGGCGCCAGTACCGGTCGTTGAGGGGCCGGTTGAGGAACGCGTCGTCGGGGCACTCGGCCTCCGACCGCGTGCGCTCGGCGCCGCCGAAGAAGGGCATGAGCTGGACGTAGCCGCGGACGGCGGCGGGCGCGAGCTCCGCGCGCCCGGCCGGGGAGCCGAACCGCACGGCGAGGTGGTGCGCGATGTTGCCGCCGGCGGAGTCGCCCGAGACGAACACGCGGGCGAGGTCCGCGGACTCGGCGACCCACGGGTCGCCGCCCCGCGCCTGCGCCGCGAGCCACAGGACCGCCGCCGCGCCGTCATCGATGGCCGCGGGGAGGCGGTGCTCGGGCGCGAGGCGGTAGTCCGGGGCCACGACGAGCGCGCCGAGGTCCGCGGCGAGGCGGAGGCAGTAGTTCTGGCAGTTGGGCCAGGCGCGGGACCCGATGCAGAACCCGCCGCCGTGGTAGTAGAAGAACACCGGCAGCCTCCGCCCGGCGCGCCGCTCCCAGTCCCGGGGCCGGTAGAGCCGGAGCCCCAGCCCGCGCGCCTCGTCGAACGTCGCGTCCTTCCACTCCACGGACCCGTCGTCCCGCACGGGCGTCGCGAACCCCGGCGCCGCGCGCCGCACCACCGAGCCGTCGCTGTACACGAACAGCACGCCCCGGCACTCGTCCACCACGCGCGGCGCGGGCTCGGCGGTGGCCTCGGAGGACGCCATGGCTAGCTGGCTGATGACGCGAGCCGGAGCGGCGCGATGCGGGTGACAAGTGCGAGCGGAGCTGTGAGGTCAGGTGATGAAATAGAGCGGGCGAGCGGCTCGGTGAGGGCGACGTGCGCGCGGGAAGTGCGCGGCGCGCGCAAGTGGAGGCGCCGGCGTTTTGTCGTTTGAGATGGTTGCGTGCTGCGTTGGCTTGGGCAGCCGCGTGATCGCCGGAAGAGACACGGGGTGAGGACGTGGCGCGGCCGTCCGGCGAGGTGGGTGCCGACTCGGCCGGCACCGGGCCGCAGGGTGCGTACAAAGCACTGCCGTCTCGCCACCGCAAGACGGCCAATGCGCGCTGCTCCGTGTGCGTGCTTTGGGGTGTTTGGTCGGAGGAACGGAGCGACGGATGAGGATGGATGGAGACCATTCCTGACATCTGATAGGTTCCTCGCTCCGATCCAGCGCCGCGGCCTCGTTGTGGATGTCATGTTGGCGGGCGCCGTCACAGCTACCAGACCAGAGCTGCATATTTCAAGATAGGTTTTTCATATGGAGATGGAATCAGGAGAAGAATGCCTCGGCTCCATTATTACACCCTCATGGGGGCATCTGGGTCTTGTACCCGTACAATTTTGACGTGCTGTCAACGTGCAAATTCCCTCCAACGCATTCCGCATATGGCATTGGTAAGAAGTCCAGGAACCAGGCTCGAACCAACCAAGCCCACTCTCGAAAGCGCTCCAGTCAGGTGCGCGGCTTAGAGCGTCAGTCATATGCAGACGTGAGGTGGGATCAGCTTCCCCGGGTTCATGATGTTGTTGGGATCCAGCGCGGCCTTTATCCTTTTCATGGTCCGGAGTGACTCGATGCCCAACTCCTTCTCCAGGTACTGCAAAAGGAACAAAAGTATTCATCGATAATGAGGCGATAATTCGGCATCTGTTTGCATCAAGGGTTTGAAAACTTTATCCTAAATTGTAGGTTGCAGTGACGTTGGATTACGGATATCACGCCATTCAAAGTGATATCTGAAACAACACATTCAGTTTAACGAAGTGGTTGGTGTTCAGCAGTTCTCAACTTATTATGCCATCACTTTTTTTTGATAATATTATGCCATCACTTGGGGGAGAGGGAGGGAGGGAGGGAGAGGTGATGTCAGTAAGCTTTTGCATCTGCAAAAAACAGGTGACTGATACTTGCCTTCATTTTCCCCGTGCCAACACCATGCTCTCCTGTGCATGTACCTGTTAGACACCAGAAACGTTAATATTTCCGACCAGTTCAAGTTTTAATAGTGACTGCAAAAAGGGATACTACAACAGAAAGAAAACTATGTGGTTCAGGACAGTTGTATGTGAGAGCAAGCAAACTCAATACACGAGGAGTAGACTATTTGTACCTTCCATTGACAGAGCTGTATGGACCATGAAATGGTTTAGTCTCTCTGCCTCCTTCCGCTGGTCTTCTTTACTTGGATCAAACAGGATGATTGTGTGGAAATTTCCATCACCAGCATGAGCGATAACCAGACTGGAAACATAAATAATCAGAGTAAATGTCTTCAAAACCAATAAGAATATATATTCAGATTTCACTGAAGCTACTGTAAAACAATGCTGTCCTGCATATTGTCAAAAGGCCTCTCTTTCCTATATTTATGATCATGAAAGAGGTGGCCGTTTCTTGCATTACATGCATAGTATTAGTGCCACTGAGAAATTGAGAGTAGCGCATTTGAATGAGAGAAACTGCATACCAAGTCAATGGAGACGCATCAAGTAGCCGCTTTGATGTAGATATACATTCAGCAAGTCTGGACAAAGGGACACAAACATCCTGCACAAGAAACAGATATGGTGGCATTAGGGGAATTGTTACAGATCATGCAATATTAGCTGACAACGTGTTCTGTTATGATTGCCACGGTAACAATGACCTTTTGGACGAGCTACACAAGCACGGGAGATGAATCTAACAAATTTCTAGCAAGAAAAACAAAGTCTTTATTTATTCAAACAAGAGCACGCCAGGAAATATCATCATCCCATAACTGAGTGTCCTGTTAAGACTGACAACTGAGAAGCAAGCATTAAAGCACACGATACACAACACTAGATGTGGCTCCTGGCTATTACAATGACATATATGTATTAACAAGTAGTAAGAAAACAAACCGTTATCATAGCTTCATGATCAGGTTCCATAGCAAAACCAGCCCAAAGTGCCTCCTTCCTGATCTGCACTTGAAGGGCTAAGTATTGTTACAAATATACTCCAATAGCATAGATTATGTGCAATACGTGATGCTAATATTAGATACAAGTCGAAGCAAATTAATTCTGTATGAAACATTCATATGTGTGCAAGATCATAGGGAACCAAAAGGAAAAATCAATATGCTGGATAGTGGAAAATGTACCGCCTCTTCATATTAAAAGCTCTACTGACCTTCCATAATTCTGCTTTAGCATCCGGCTCCTCAACAAAAACAAAATCTGATCCACGGTGTTCGCTAGCAATTTTTTGAACCAAGAGAGTTTGTTCAAGCGCATATGCTTCTGGATATTTGCAAGGGGGGAGATGTTAGCGAAGAAAAGGAAGTAATCAGTGATTGATCACAGACTGGAACACCGGCTGCAGTTTAATAACTTTTGTGAGTTCGAAAGAGTTTCAAATTAGCACTGTCCAGCAACCAGTAAATTATATGATTATACTGGTTTGGTTCTGAAGATAACACAGATCACAAGAGGTACCGTATAGCAAAACTGGACGTGTATTGTTATCAAATCAATTTTACCTCATGAAACCAAGTGGTTTGGTCTCTATATATCCTTCAAAAATATAACTATCATATAGCAAACTTGGACTTGTACTGTTATCAAATTGATTTCACCTCATGAAACCAATCTTGACTGATATTGCTTCAATTTTGTATCAAATATAGTGTTCTGAAAGTTGTCTAGACAGTAGCGCAGTTTTCTATTAAATATAATGTTCTGAAAGTTCTCTAGACAGTAGCGTGTACTGTGCGCAAAGTGAATTTTGTTTATTAAATACCGTGCTCATATAGACAGTTGGTGATTGCATATAAAACATTTTAACTGCCATGACTACATGCGAACTTCTTGTTCATCCGACTTCATTCATATGGCTGCTTATTCAAATAATTTCATTTCAGGGGAATAAGCAATGCCACCATAGATGCATAATGCTGAACAGCTGATCATATAGTAAGTTGCATTACCTGTTCCTATGAATTCAAACATCAAGGTCGGCACTTCAGTCAAGTTTTTACCATTTGCCATGTTTATTGCCCTTATCTGAACCTCATCCAACAATTCCACTCTTGAAACCTAGTCATGTAGAAAAGAAAACATAAATATTGGCAAACTGCAAGAGCATTGCAGATTGCCACTGAAACAAATTAAAGTCTAACACACATAGATATAACTCTAAAAAAGCATTTTTATTTCAAAGTTGAGATATAAGTTCCAAAAAAGCATTTTTATTCCAAAGTTGACTTAACACCTATAAAAGCTTAAGCAATATATCAAACAACATAATATTCAGCTACATGCAGCAAAACTGAGGCCAAAGCCTGCACATTCACTTCATAGGAAACACAGGATATCAAATGTCTCACACCTGAGTATCATGGTCATTGTAAAGAAAGAAAATCAGCATGAAAAAGACAAACCTGTATCCCAGAAAGCATAGTTGCAATAGCAACATCAGCAGCATCCTTAATTGTTTTAAAATTGCACATTGCAACCTGAAATAGCAGAAACATGTAGGCTGAGTGCCTCCATAGCTAAAATGAAAACAAAAGAGATGGATAGTGCAGAGAAAAAAAATTCAACACAATTCTAGCGAAGTTGTGTTCTGTCTTCTATGCATATGCTTGCACAAATCTTTCTGAAGATGAAACAGAACAACAGTATGTCATAACATGAAGTGGTCTCTCTTTAGAAAAAATAGAAAATTTTCCAAAGCAAATACATTAAAGGTTCGTACACACCGCATTATGTTGAGATTCAAGCCTATACAAACAAGTTCACGGTGGTAGAAAAATATTGAGTTTCTAAAGATACTCACCACAGAATGAGATGGAAGCTTTTGAAGTCGTAAAGTCACTTCTGTAATTACACCCAAAGTTCCTTCGCTACCAATTATCAAACGAGCAAGATCATACCTGACATTCAACAAGGCAGAGGTAAAGAAAGTTGTGAAAACCGATAGCAGGAATAAAATGGCATACATATATAACACATATATGGGGATACACCAAGCAGTGAAAAACTGAAAATATGATGCACTTCCTAAAACAAAACCAAAAGGGGGTTATCCTGACAATCAGGATATGTCTTCCATACCCAGCTGCACTTTTTCGAGCCCGGGAGCCTGTCTTGATAACATCACCATTTGGTAAAACAGCCTGCATAATACCAATAAGAATTTACTTTTTGTATGTGGAACTAATACAATGTAGTTTTTTATGATAGAGGAATAAGGGAAAACTACCTGGAGATTAATCACATTATCCCGCATTGTTCCATACCTACAAACTAGGAAGGAAGCCATAAAAGCCATTTAAAAGTTATAATACAAAGCTAGCAAATAAATATATGCATTGACATATAGCACTTATGGTTGCATGTTCTTATGTGATGAGGGTTTATGGTTGTACTACAGAACCTTGAATGTAACCAGAAAAACATAAGGAATAAATGAGTAATTACCTCACAGCTAATGAACCAGAACAGCGAGTAGCACACATTCCTCCAATTGTAGCCCCAGGCCCTGCAGATCAAATTAATTCTTTTTCAGCTGAAACACCAAGGTTAAATCACATGAGTGTTTGGGTTTCATAAGCGTGCAGAACTTAACATGGTTGTTTTACTTCTAGATATGATTAATCCTTCGCTGATATCCCAGATAATGATACTGGGAATTCAAAATATTTATATGAAGTCATAGAGGCAATAAAAGTAAAAATGGAGTTACTAAATATGGCTATATTCTACAAATACTTCAATCAAGACTTCAAGACAAGTACCAATTACCAGCGGAATATCATGATGATGCATTGAATTGACGCAAATCAATAGAGAATTATGGCTTATCAACTGCAATCAAGTTAATTTGGATGCAATTCCACATTGAGTGTTTAATAGTTCATAAGAGGGTGCCTTGAACAAATTAATGATAAATTTGTAAGGTTATATGAACAAGGAACAGAGAGCTTTCCTGGATCAAGAGGGAAAAAGAGGCCATATGGCTTCAGGTACTCGTTCAGCTCTATCCATCCAACTCCAGGTTCAACAACTACATCCATATCCTCAACATGGAGGGATTTGATTTTCTGTAAAGAAAAATAATGCAATGATGAACCACATCACCACATTAGAAGAAAGGAAACACAGTAGATTGTGGAGGCTCGAATATCCTAGTGCCTTTTATCTAACATCATTAACACTTAGTTACAGCTATATGGTTTAAATTATATTGCTTAATGTGTACCTTCATCAAGGTCATGTCGATGCAAACACCACCATGCGGTGCCAATGTGTGACCCTCAATTGATGTAGCCCCACCATATGGTACAATTGGAATCTGAACACAAGTAAAAAAGAACATAAATTAGATCAAATCAAAATTCAGAAGACATGCAAACATCCTGCTTCTTAATCCTTACTGACTGTAGCAAGAAAGCCAATAATGAAGCTAAGGAAACCTCATTTGTAGAACACATGAACATTACTTTCTCTATTACGAAATGAAAGCATAACTTTTGCATGTCCTACGGAAAAGTCATTTCGGTAAACAGGGTAGTGTTGCATTGTTTAACAAATGTTAAGTTTTGTATATACCAATTCCAGCATCGAGAATTCGATACAGTTTCGTATATGTACATACAACATGCGATTAGTGGTCACTTTGAGCATCACAAAAAACACATATTTGAAATGGAAAATGACTAGTTCAAAAGATTATCAACGCGTAGTGGATACTAGACAGTCCTTGAAACTGTCAAAACACGGTAAAATCTACTGCAGTAATTGTCCCGTGCAGGCAAGTCTCCAACGATGTTGTGTCGATCCTATTTATTTGCACCAACGAGAAGGATAGCGTACCTTGTACTTGTTACAGGCCATCACAATCTTCTGTACCTCATCTTGCGTCCTGCAATGAAGGCGTCACATCATTACCAGAAAAGGACCATCAAGGAATCAATGCTTCAGATATGAAACAGTTTTGGCACATCCAACATCATTGAGTTTGAGGCAACCCATTTTAGGCAAAAGCCTTGAATACCACCTCTTATTAGCCCTGAGTTTTAGAAAAACATGGTTACTGGAGTTCTTAGCAAGCATTATCACCTCGGGAACACGACGACGTCAGGCACGTTGGCTGCCTTGTGGAAGCTGTTCTGCGGCGTGCCATGGAAGCTCCTCTCATCGTAGTCCACCGTCAGGTTCTCCTGCCGAAAAGGGGGGGAAAAACACCACACTCTCAGGCAGCCGCACTCACCCGCCAGAAGAAACATCAAACACTCGGCGTGCACGCATCATGGTCACCGCCGCACTCAAGCTCAAGGAGTCAAGGCACCGTCGGCAACCCGAATCACCAGACTCACCCCGAGGAAGGACGCGAGCTCGTCGATGAACTCCTGCGGCACGCGGCGGTGCTCCCCTTCCACGACCAGCTCCGTGCTGTCCTTGCCCCCGACCCTGGACCAAAAGCAAGCAGACAGGCAAGGCCTGGTCAGCTCAACCCGGTTAGGCATTGGGAAGGGAAGGGTCGAGGAAGGGATTGGGCGCGGGCGCGCACCGGTGGTCGGCGCCGGGGTCACAGAGGGCGACGGTTGCTCCCCCGGCGGCAGCGGCGGCGAGGAAGGAGAGGAAGTGCGGGAGGCCGCGGGAGGTGGATGAGGGGGGACGGCCGGGTGACGTGGGCTGCGGCTGGGTGGAGAGCGGGAGGCGGAGGGAGGAGAGGGGGAGGAGCGCGCGGCGGGGGCGGGAGAGACGGAGGAGGGAGGCAGCCATGGCGGCGGTAATCTGTTGAGGCCGTGAGAGGCGACGCGAACGAAACGATGGAGATGGAGGAGTTGGTCTCGATCACTGAGTAGTTGAGGCGTTGAGCGAAGCCGGCAGTGAGTGAGCCAGAGCTACCGACAGAGCGCACGGGTCGCCCACGCCTTCGCCTCGTGCGGCGCTTTGTCCAGTGTGCCACGGCTCACGAGCCGCGAGTCGACTCGCTCTTGGCCTCAGCGCAGGAGAGCTATCCATATTAATAGGATAAGTACCATAATCTCGATTCATCACCATCAGCGCGTTTGTAGTCCAACGGTTAGGATAATTGCCTTCCAAGCAATAGACCCGGGTTCGACTCCCGGCAAACGCAGTTTTTTGTAATGCTATTTTTATTTATCTGTATTTTCCCTCCTCCCTCTCCTAAGTTTTTCTTTTCCCTCTTCACTCTCAGACTTAACCCTGGGCAGAAGTAAGGACAGCACTTTGTTCATTGACCGAATCTTCTTTCCTTTCTTAAGTTTTTCCTCCTCCATGCTCAAACTATCACCAGCCAGAAGGAAAATTAGTTATAAGGACAGTACTTTCCCTTCTTGACCAAACTGTTATGAAGAAACCAGTAGCAGTATTTTGCCTATTCATGCAAAGAATCCTTTTGAAAATATCGTATGCCTTTTACTTCAAAAAAATTTGTACGATCAGCTTTAGTATAATCTACTTGATGTTGATGCAGCATGATTACTATCATCAAACAAATCAAATCAACCTTTTCTCCTAGAATATACTCCCGACTAATATCTTTATTTCTATCAACTATCCATAGCGACCAGCCATCCAAAACCAAATGCTTGGAAGATCTCCATCTCCCTTGCTTCAATTTTACACTTTTATTTTACCAATTTGTATTTTCTTATCTAATACATTAGTGAGTTGCAATATAAATTATGATTTTGTAAGGAAATATATTTTTTGTGCGTGTATATGCTGCCATGCGCCATGGCGCTATCGCTATGTGTGCGTAAATATTATAACGTGCAGATGACTTAGGGGTATTTAGATCCCACTCTAAAACTTTATACCCTATCGCATTGAAGAGAATCTTACCATTTAAAAGTATTAAATAAAATATATTTATAAATTTTTTTCACAGATGGGTGCTAATTTGCGAGACGAATCTAATAAGTCTAAGTAATCTATAATTTGCAACAGTGATACTACAGTAACCATCCGCTAATTATGAATTAATATATCTTATTAGATTTATCTTGCGGTTTACCAACAAGTTATGTAATTAATTTTGTTATTAGTCTACGTTTAATACTTCAAATGTGTGCCGGCATATCCATGGCACGTCAAAACTTTACACCTTCGTAAGTAAACACCCCCTTAATAAAAATGGCTCCCTCTACCTTAAAAAAGACTGCAATTCAAAGAAATAATGGACAAGGGAAAAAGATCCAAAATATGTTTTCGTTTTTACACTTCCACCCTCGCCTCCGTCCGAGGCTCCGAGCAGCCAGCCAAGCCAAGCCAAGCCAGTGCACACAGAGGCGCGTGCGCTCCCAGCACCGTCACCCTCCCGCCGTTATCCTCTTGCTCTTGCAGTCTTGCTCTTCCAATTCCAAACCCAAACCCCTCCCTCCCAATCCCAGCGGCATCCGATCCCCTCCCTTTTCCACTAGGGTTTATCTCCAGCGAGGCCGCGCGGCCGCGCCACCAATGGCGCTCGTGGGCCCGTCCTCGGCGCTGCTCTCCTCATCCTCCTCCGCCTGCCTCCGCCGCCTCAACCCGCTCCTCCTCTCCGCCGCCTGCCGCCGCCCGGCGGGCGGCCAGCGCTGTGCCGCCCGCAGGTTCTGCGCAGGTATCGCGGTCGCGCCTAGCTCGTTGATTCTGCTGGGAATGGCTTGTCAGCTGATTGAACTGTCCGGGTCTGTCTCTGTTCCGCTGCAGCGATTGCCTCCGAGGCGGATGTGTTCACCTCCCCGGAGGTCGCGAAATCGTTCGACTTCACCAACGAGGAGCGGATTTACAAGTGGTAATTTCGCGTCTACGAGTAGTTTTTGCTTGCCTGTTTTGTTTTTGGATTCGTTTAAGGACGCTCTCATCGAGTCATAATAGGTGCTCATTCGGAATTCAGTCTGTAATTTGGCACATGCGCACAGCCTTTGATGAAGTACTAGTGTACTATGTAGATTTTTAGCAGTTAGCCTTCAGTTTTGAATGTGGGTCAATGTGTACTTATCGCTTTGGTAGTGGTTTTCACTTTTCACAGACGATTTGGGTCCTTGCTAGTCCATTTCTGCTTGTGGGCGCAATGAACTGTGGCACGGAGGGCAAGTTAGTAGGTATATGGAGTTCATAGAAGTCCTGACGTGCCAGAACATTGTCAGTTGTTCCCAGCTTTCAGCAGAGTGGCATTAAATTAATTTCATATTTGTGAATTACCATTTGTGTATTGGTACATTGATAGATTACATGGTAGCATTGCATGCTTGAACCTATTTCTGCTGCCCTGCTATTATCGATAAGTTAAGCGATGGCAGTTAGCCTAGGATAGAAAAAAAAATCAATATACTTTTTTATGGCAGTATAAACTAGTTTTTATTAGAAAAAAGGAAATTAAATACAGAGATTCATCCCCACTTAGGGAACATAGAACAGTACACAATTAACAGATCCGTGAAAGTTGACAGTTGTTGTTTTATACCCATGCAGGAATGCAGGGGTGAAAAACATGATAGTCCTAATCAAGAAATAGTACTTGAACAATGCTCCACAATTTATGAGTTGATGTTTGTGTTGCCTGTTCATCCTGCCTCAATGAACTATGAGTTCCTGACGTAGTACACTATAATTGTTTCTGTGCTTCAACAAACTTCCTTATACATTATGATCTATTAGGTGGGAATCTCAAGGATTCTTTAAGCCTTGTTTTGACCGTGGAGAAGATCCATTTGTCATCCCGATGCCACCCCCAAATGTTACTGGATCACTGCATATGGGCCATGCTATGTTCGTCACCCTTGAGGTTGGATGATTAAATTCCAATTCTATTGTGCTTATTCTGTTGACTAACTACAAACTGATTTGGCTTAACAATTGATCTTAGGACTGTCCACCAATCACCTTATCAACAGACTGTTCATTCATTACATTCTCATGATTTTATCTTACGTTTACTGTGTTTTTTTATCAGACTTAGTTTATGAATTTTTTTCACACCTTGGGAAATATTCCCTCCATTTTTAATTATATGGCATATAGTTCTCTGCACCTTCTTTCAAGATATAAAGCTCACATATGAATTTATTGATGTTTTACCTTCTTTGCCCTCATTATTACCTCCTCTCTCTTCTGCATGCGCTCACTAACTATTCTCACAAAGTGATTAAATAGGATTAGCTTGGTCATTTCCTTCCTTCCTTCCTTCTCTTGATTTCATAATTCATACCCTCCTCAGTTATGTGCCTGCAGCTAACTAGCCTTGCAATTTCGAATGGAGGGAGTAATTAAGATGAGCATATTATGGATATGCTCCTTTGAGTGAATCTTTTTCTTGAAGAGAATGCTATCTTTCAATTGCTCTGGCAACTGATTTCTCTCAATGGACACATGAATGATTTACAGATACTTCACAGTAAAGTGAATACTAGTCACAAGCTGTTTATGAAGTCTGTCTAAAGCTAACCTCTAAAATTGCTGTGAACTTTTTTTTTCCCTCGAATACGCAGGGGAGCTGCGTATCTTTGTATTAAGGAGAAGAAAAGATCCAATTACAGAAACAACTCCCCCCCTTGGAATAGTGAGGGGAGAAGGAATTATGACACTTCTAGAACTATTACAAACCAACTAAGAAGTAGGACCTGACCAGTAGTGCTGTGAACTTTTATGTAGCGTACTGTAACGGTCAACTTGTTTAAGTTCATTGATGTACTTTAGAATCCTAGATAGTGTGTGTATATAAAAAAACATTCTTGTAGCATCATGTACTGTGCAAGCTGATAAGCCTCAATTTTGCTTCCTTCCATTTCTTTTGTTTCGCCTTTTCTCACTAAAAGAATCCCCATTTCTTTAAGTGACTCAGGATATAATGGTTAGGTACTTCCGAATGAAAGGGAGACCTGCACTCTGGATACCTGGCACTGACCATGCTGGGATTGCAACTCAGGTCTGTAGATTTTGTCACACGTTTGATGGAACTCAATTTCTATTCAAAAAAAATTGTAAAGTAATTGTGGGTTTCTCCTTTTAACCTTTTGCATTTATGTTTCAGTTGGTCGTGGAAAAGATGCTGGCTGCTGAAGGTGTCAAAAGGACAGATCTGACACGAGAGGAATTCACCAAAAAAGTTTGGGAGTGGAAAGAGAAGTCAGTCCTTTTTTTTACAATTTGTGACTGTTTTCTTATGCAACTTAAAACTATGGCCTCTGAAGCAATCCTTTATGTTGATTACTTTGACTTTTTACTGCATTTCATTTGCCTTAATCAGGAAGTCTAGCTGTGCTTCATTAGACTTCTAAACTAACAAACTGTGAAATTAACTGGTATGAAGTTGTGATCAAAGAATATCATGATTGGTTTTAGTGTACACTATACTGACATTGGTTGTTTTAGACCAGGAAGTTGTGATCAAAGAATATCATGATTGGTTTTAGTGTACACAATACTGACATTGATTGTTTTAGACCAGCTATTATAATTATTTTTTAGATCAGTTATTATTATGATTGTTTGGTTAGCTTCAGATGGATTTTCATTTGTCAGGACTCTGTTTTAGAGTTTAGACCAGTTATTATAATTATTTTTTAGATCAGTTATTATTATGATTGTTTGGTTAGCTTCAGATGGATTTTTATTTGTCAGGACTCAGAAACTCCTTGTAAAGATGGATTGTCTGCAAAACCAATGTGTTCTCTTCTCACTATAATCACTGTTTCCCTTTCAGATATGGGGGTACTATCACTAATCAGATTAGGCGATTGGGCGCATCTTGTGATTGGAGTCGTGAACGTTTCACTCTTGATGAACAATTGAGTCGTAAGTGTTGCTGGTGATGCTCTTTGCATTTAGTACTTCCCCGTACTATTGTGTCATTAAGTTAACTGAAAGCTACTTGCTTGTTTCCTGATTTAAAGGATTTCACATCTATAGTTTGCATGCTGCCCATCTTCTCCCAAAATTATCATATTGATGAGGCAACTGGTTGCATGATGCATTCATTGTGTTAGTGTGTAACTTGCATTTAGACTTGTGGTCAGGATCGTGATGATGATATGGGGTATTCCTTTGCTCCCTACCATGCCATGTTTTGCGTACTTTTATGAAATGAGGTCTACTAGGCCATATACAAAGAACAAATGCTCCTACATGTACCACTTGATTGCCAGTTTAGCTGGTTAGGCTGTATAATGACAATGGTGGATGACCAAATGAATACTGATTACTGACTCCTAGGACTTCGACATAGGCTTTGCAAAAGAAGCATTGATAGGCTCTTTTGTCATCATATGATTTAAGCACTACAGTGTTGGTAGATTGCCCCCTCAAGCAGAATGTTGGAGCGATGGTTATCTGTACAATTGATGTATAAGTGGTTCTGTTCTGCAGGTGCTGTTGTCGAAGCGTTTGTTAGGCTACATGATAAAGGGCTTATATACCAAGGTACAATGATTTATCATGGTTATTTTACTGCAAAAAGAGGTGTGTGTGTACGATCTTGCGCAGATCTTTGTGTTTGACTGTACCACACCATTTTTCAATTTCTATCCCCCCCCCCCCCCCCCCCCCCCCCCCCCGCCCCCCATGTTCTTCTGTCTACTATATAGTTTGCTTGGTCATAGTTTCTTCTTGTTTATATTAACATGCTAGTGCTGGCAGACTAACTACTAATCAAGTTTGAAAACTTTTCTGTTCGAGTAAATTAGCAGTAGCTGGACACAAATGCACTAATGAAGTAGGACTAGGATGCGTTGGTAACTTCTTCTATGTACTTTTCAATTATAGATTCCAAAAAAAGAAGTTCCCCAGATCCATGCTGCTACGAGCTTAATGCTTTGCTCCCAACATGTACCAAACATAATTATTTTGTATTGGTTACTGGCTTACTGCTGATAAGATTGCTATACTGTCGAATGCTGATCTTGATGTGAAAAGTCCTTTAGGCTTGCCTCCTTCAGTTATTTCATAACATTCTTTTGCTTGTATATCTTGGTTGAAGAGAAAACCCCACTAGGACAAACTATCTGGGTGTACTCCTGGTCATTGCAAATTATGAAACGAACCTTGTTACTGTGTAGTAGAGAACTAAAGTCTCCTATTTCTCATATTCAGAAGCAATAGGAGCTACATCCAGATTCCCTGAAACTTGTATCCTAGAACAATTTGTTACTGCATATCACTATTATCATGCTGCTTTTTACAGAAAGATACATAAGTTATATTTAAGGTCTAAATTTGCACTTTAGAGCATCCACCTATACATTTCACCAAGATATTCAGTCTAACCATTGTCACATAATGGTCACATTTATTGACTAAAAGTTCAGAACAATATCTCAACCAAATGGCGATTCAATGGAAATAAGGCACAATTTTCTCCTTCCATTGTAGTAAAACATGAATTAATCTGATAAAAGACATACTATTGCCTATTGGCAGTTTGTACTGTAGCTGTGTAATTTTAGTGTCATGTTTGGTTCATGCTTGGTTGTCATGCTGATGATGTTCGTGCTTTTCATCCAATTCTTCTTTTGGCTGGCTGTGCTTGTCGGACAGAAATTTAGGAGTGCTTATTCTTTTGAATCCAATGAGTCTTGAATGGCGCAGTAATTTTATCTTGCAACACTTCTATGAATATTGATCGATGAATTTTGTTTCATTCACAGGATCTTATTTGGTCAACTGGTCTCCTAACCTGCAAACTGCAGTGTCCGATTTAGTATGTGAAAATCTGGCCCTTTTCTTCAATTAGTTAGACATCTATACTTTATCTGCAGATATTTAGTGTACAATCAATCAGTGAAAGTTCGATCACAGCACACAGAAATGCTGCAAAACTTTAACACATCATAGATGGTTCTGCATGATACTCAAGGTTTGATTCTGACATGAGTTTCTAATCAGGAAGTAGAATACTCTGAAGAACCTGGAAATTTGTACTTCATCAAGTACTGTGTTGCTGGCGGGACCAGGTATGTTTCATTATACCATTTATATTGCACTGAGACATTTCATTATTTGATTTTGAATGGACATTTCATTTTTCAGCTCATTTGTCACCAGATTCTTGTTTCCTTCATGTTGTATTTAAATTTACATTTTCTGGAGAACGAATTGCACGATTTACAATTAACTTTCACCTTGTAATATGAGAAATCAAGCAACATAATTGAAATTTCATACTGATGAAAATTGCTTACAGTATTTCATATGTATGCTTATGACACAGGGACGATTTTCTGACTATTGCGACCACAAGACCTGAAACTCTATTTGGTGATGTTGCAATCGCTGTTAACCCAGAGGTATGAGTTCTCCAGTGTTTTGCAGTATAGTTTTCTTGGCTTTTGTTACAACTTATGCTATAACCATGTCAATATTTATTTCTCAAACATCTAGTTTGTAGAAAGTCTTATCTTTAATATGTCATTTGGCAATACAGGATAAGCGTTATGCCCAGTATGTCGGCAGATTGGCTATTGTACCCTTGACATGTGGGAGACATGTTCCAATTATTGCTGACCGGGTAAGTACGAAGCTCAATGTTCTTAGTATTCTATGTGTTCCAAACAATTTCATAAAGGGCATCACAACATTAATCAAATCATAGCAAAACAAAATGCCAAAAACAACTCATTAACATGGCTGTAGTGTTCTGCTTACATTTTCTTATATACAGCTTGATCTGCATGCTGTATATAAGCACGTCATGCTTACATTTTCTTGTTTAGTTTGCACTAAGTATGTGCTTGATCTGCATGCTTCGTCTAGTTCATGCTTATATACCCTGATCTATATTTGAGTTCTGGATGCCTGAATCTGATGTTATATTGAGAAATTCGGTCAATTGGATCTAGAGATATTTGAAAGAAGTGGTTAAGGGTAGTTTGGTCTTCCTCATATACGAGACAAATGGTTTCGTTAGAAGTGCCCCTTTCTATCTTATACAAGTTGCATGGTTCCTGTTAATAGTAACTATTGATTTTATTGTTTACAGTATGTTGATCCAGAATTTGGAACAGGGGTGCTGAAGATTAGCCCTGGACATGATCATAATGATTACCATATTACTCGAAAGCTTGGGCTACCAATCCTCAATGTTATGAACAAAGATGGTACGCTAAATGATGTTGCTGGATTGTACAGGTATGTATTTTCTTCTTTTCAAACTCTTGTGTGATTTATTTGTTAGTTTGCATTTTTTTTCCCTGCGCAATTTGTTCTTTCTGCTCCATGTTGCGTCATTTGTGAATACTCTGAATTTTAGCTACTTGTAGACCCAAATATTCTCTGTCATGTGTTTTTTTTATGCCTGCTATTTAATGGCACTGAAATAAGGATCTGTTTAACATAACCTCCTGAACTGAAGTGTTCTAGAAAGTTTGAAAGAGCGTGATGCAACCTATTTGTGGCTATGATCTCATACAAAAGCTGTAAATAGCTGGTTCAACTAATGCATGTTTACAAGGAAGTGTTATATTTATGCAGAAATCCTTTCTCTGGCTTTTTGTGCAACATATTTCTGGTATTAACTTCCTTTATTCTCCTTTTCAGTGGTATGGACCGATTTGAGGCACGAGAGAAGTTGTGGTCTGACCTTGTTGAGACTAACTTGGCAGTAAAGAAAGAACCGTATACACTTCGAGTTCCTAGATCTCAACGGGGTGGTGAAGTGTGATCTTTTTTCCTGTTCTTAATGTTATATTTTTTTTTGTTATCGATGTTTTCTATAGGGCTTGATGAACCTACTTCTGTCTGATCCTAGGTGATTGAGCCTTTGATTAGTAAACAATGGTTTGTCACGATGGAGCCATTAGCTGAGAAGGCACTTCGTGCTGTTGAAAACGGGCAATTAACCATTCTTCCGGAGAGATTTGAGAAGGTACTGATGAATTCACTTCTACTCTGTAGAGAGATAGTTATCTGCTTTACCATTATGAACTGGCAAAAGCAGGGCTTTTGAATACATTTTTACAGTATTGACTTCTTTTTCTTTGTTTGTTTGTGTGCGCGCTTCTGCCACAGATATATAATCATTGGCTAACAGACATAAAGGATTGGTGTATAAGTAGACAATTATGGTGGGGTCATCGTATACCAGTTTGGTATATTGTTGGAAAGAAATGTGAAGAAGACTATATTGTTGCTAGAACTGAAGAGGAGGCACTAGCAAAAGCTCAGGAAAAATATGGAAAATCAGTTGAAATATATCAAGACCCTGATGTTCTTGACACGTGGTTCTCAAGGTCTGTCTTCCTATGCAAAACTTGCGGTCCCAATTATTTTTCTGCATTGAGTTTTTCAAGAATTCTTACTTTTATTGGGAAAATTATTTGGATCGACCAAAATAGAACTGTTTTTTTTGGTGGACATCAGTTTTATAATGCATTTCCGGTAATTTTTTCAAGGTTTAGTTTGTTTTTTCACTAATCTTTGGTTTGCTTGTATTTTTGTGGTTCACCCTGCGCCCTAATTTTTACCTGCCAAAATAAAAGGTACTATAGTTTCTGCTTTTATTTTTCAATTGCTGCTATTGTCCTGCAGTGCTCTCTGGCCTTTCAGCACGCTTGGTTGGCCTGATCTTTCCAAGGATGATTATAAGCATTTTTACCCTTCAACTGTTCTGGAGACAGGGTAACAGTTCAATTTACCTTTTCTTCTTTCAATAGAGTCGTATTTGTGTTGCAGCTGAGTTTCTGTTCTTCGCATTGATGCATGACCCTTTCCTTCACAGCCATGACATTTTGTTCTTCTGGGTTGCTCGAATGGTCATGATGGGAATTGAGTTTACAGGATCAGTACCATTTTCTTATGTCTATCTGCATGGTCTTATCCGGGATTCTGAGGTGAGACAAGGCATAATGATAATTTGTTTATGTTTTTGTTGTGCTGGGAGTCCAATAATCAAGGCTAAACTTTGAGTAAAATGCACCGGAGGTCCATGAACTTGTAAGAGGGTGTCATTTAGGTCCATCAACTTTGAAATTGCATTTCTGGGTCCATAAACTTGTAATTTGTGTCACTTAGGTCCACAAACTCTGAATATGCATTCCTAGATCCATAAATTTGTAATTTGTGTCACCTAGGTACATATCTCTCCACCTAACCTTCATGCACTGATATTGCACCAACATGAATCTACACGGTACCCGCATGCTGCTGGAGTGTTGCCAGAAGGGTTAAATTTGAGCCCCGGTTTCGAATCAAGTGCATAGGGAGAGGAGAGATGAGGGATGAAAGACTTATCTTGGAGGTTATTGACATGTATTAGGATTCAAAGGGGGGCTTACGGACTGCCATTGGTGAGTTCTGGAGTTTAGATCTAGATATGACCTCGTAATATGGGTGGAGAGGAGGGGGTGATGGCTTGGGAAAGGTGGAGGTCACAGAGGGACTCAACAATATTTATACTGTGGTAGGGGATATTATGTCCTTCATGGCATGGGTGGTCGGATATGTTGGTGTTAGGTGTTGTGGTGAAAAAACTAGTGACGATGATAGACTTGGGTCAACCCAGAGTGGTTCTCAGTGAGGGTTTGAAAGATATTAATGGACAACAATATCGGGGCGACCTCCGTGAGTGTGTTTGTAGCCACATGACTGCTCATGGATGAAGTTCATGGACCAAAATGCACTTTCGGAGTTTATGGACATATGCTTTCAAAGTTTATGGACTTAAGTGACACAAATTACAAGTTGATGGGCCTAAAAATGCACTTTTGAAGTTCGTGGACCTAAATGACACACCCTTACAAGTTGGTGGACCTCTGGTGCATTTTACTCCTAAACTTTTCTTGTACTGCAACATTATCAAACTATCCATAAGGTTATGAAAGAAGCATAACTATTTTTTTGAAGCATGTTGTAAATGACATCATTATTGTAGTAATAGGATCTGCTATTTGCCGCAACTATTGCCTGTTTACCACATGATGGCCACCTTTCAGGATCCATTAAAAGGGTACAACTTTCGTTGAACATGGCTTGCATAACACCCCCCGAACAGAGTAACATAACTTATTTGAAGAAAAGATTTTTAGCTTGAACTGAACCCTAACTGTACAAGGGATACACTTTGATGTGGGCCTCATGTTTTGTCTGCTAAAAAGCTGTAGATGCTCCCTAGTAGTTGGGCAATTGCTATATCTTCATCCCTCCAGATTTCAGGCCCTGAAAGATATCCTGTTACATGCTGTGGCAGCAACATCGCATTTGTCCTGATGAGCGTGTTGTCACCAGTTAGACCAATCCTGTAGACCATTGTGAATCTGTGATATGGTCCCAAGTCTACAGAATGTTAACCTGTGATGCTAAATTACAAGCTGCTTTTCAGGGACGGAAAATGTCGAAGACATTGGGGAATGTTATTGACCCCCTAGATACCATCAAAGATTACGGGACTGATGCTTTGAGGTTTACACTATCTTTGGGCACTGCAGGCCAGGTTTGCGAGTTTTTTTCTTAAAAAAAATTAGGTTAGGTATGACTGTGCGGTTAAATTTGTTTGCTTCTCTGTCTTTAAAACATCTTTTTTTGCTTCAGGACCTCAATCTCTCTGCAGAAAGGTTGACATCAAATAAGGCTTTCACAAACAAGCTGTGGAATGCGGGCAAATTTTTGTTGCAGAATTTGCCTGATAGAAGTGATGTCTCAGCATGGGATGCTTTGTTAGCAAATAAGGTTCGGAACTGAACTTCAAGTTGCACATGATGCATTCACTGAATTTGTTCTATGTTTTAAACTGTTGCTAATACTTTTGCATCTCTTGTCCAGTTTGACACAGAAGCGTCGCTTCAGGAACTGCCATTGCCAGAATGCTGGGTGGTAAGTCCATTATTATGTTAAATTATTACTTTTCTGCAGTTTGTTAATGACAATATTAAACTATAATTCAGGTTACAGGACTACATGAACTGATTGATAAGGTCAGCACAAGCTATGACAAGTTTTTCTTTGGAGATGCTGCTAGAGAAATATATGATTTCTTCTGGGGGGATTTTGCTGATTGGTAAGATTATGGAGAACCCTAAAGTGTTCAAGCTTTATTTTAGAACCATTCGTTATTAGCCCATTGACCATGGTGAGGTCAGAGGGGATCTGGGGGAAAAAAGTATCAGCATTGCTAAATATCCCCTATTCACCATGTAAAATTGAGGGGAGCTTCCTATTATTCTCATGGATGTTCATCTGCTACACTAAGTTTTCTACTTCCATCCCTGCTTATTGATGAGAAAGATGTAAATCTAATGAGAACAAACAAAATAAATTTTACTAACTTTTCTTTAAGTTGCTTGATGTAAATCTAGATAAAAAAAAACTAAAAGTTACTAACTTTTGTCTGCGTTTCTTGGTTCATATTCAAATGGTCTATTGTTACTAGCTAGCAACCAGGAGCTGAGGACTTTCTTCGCTAATAGTAATCCTTGAACTAAACTCATATGTGGTTTGATGCAAAGGCCTCTGCCCGCCTATGGTGTTTTTCCTATTTATAAACATCATTCATAGTTCTGTCTCTTAGTCCTTTTTGTGTATGTAGAATCCTTTTGACACAGTGCTTTATGAATGTCATCTCTCTGCTCTTTAGGAATGGACAGAAAGAAGGTTTAGCTTTTGACTATTAACATGGAACTATGGAAGTACATAAAAGATATGGCATGTCATTGTTCTTTTTAGATGCTCCTTGTAGAGAAACACCGCACACCCTAATCAGGGGGGGGTGACCTTCATTATATAGCCTAATAGGCTAGAGTTACAAACAAGTTACAACTGTACAAGGCCTATGGGCTGTACACCCAATATGGACCGACTATTATATTCTAACACCCTCCCTCAGTCAAAGCGGGAGTGTCACGAACACAAAGACTGGACCTAAAGTCAGTGAACAACTGTACAGGTAACCCTTTGGTCATAATGTCCGCGAACTGATGAGACGATGGAACATGGAGCACCCGAACCTGTCCCAAAGCAACCTTCTCACGGACGAAGTGAATATCTATCTCAATATGCTTCGTGCGACGATGATGGAATGGATTGGCGGTCATGTAGATAGCACTGACATTGTCGCAGTAGACGATCGTCGCCGAAGAGAGGGGTGCGTAGAGCTCCTGAAGTAACTGACGAAGCCAACAAGTCTCAGCCACAGCGTGCGCAACAGCACGATACTCAGCCTCCGCACTCGAACGAGAGACCGTAGTCTGTCATTTGGAGGACCAAGAGACTAAGTTGTCGCCGAGGAAGACACAGTAGCCTGAAGTGGAGCGCCGAGAGTCTGGACAACCAGCCCAATCACCATCGGAGTAGGCGGTCAAGCTGGTGATGCTGCCGGCGCCGATGTGAAGCCCGGTGGACAGAGTGCCCTTGACATATCACAAGACACGCTTGAGCAACGCAAGGTGAGGCTCTCGCGGGTCATGCATGAAGAGGCAAATCTGCTGAACTGCATAGGCGAGGTCCGGACGAGTCAACGTGAGATATTGTAGTGCACCGGCGAGGCTGCGGTACTGAGTGGCGTCCGCCACCGGAGTGCCATCCGTAGCAGAGAGCTTGGCATGAGTGTCAACAGGAGTCGCCGTAGAGTGACACTCAGCCATGCCGGCGCGCTGGAGCAGGTCCACAGCGTACTGGCGCTGAGAGAGGAAGAGGCCGTCGGCAGAACGCGTGACTGAGATCCCGAGGAAGTGATGAAGATCCCCGAGATCAGTCATGGCGAACTCGGAGTGAAGGAGCTCGGTGATGCGACGAAGAAGCAGTGTCGATGAAGCTGTCAGGATGATGTCGTCGACGTAGAGCAGCAAGTAGGCAATGTCAGCACCCGCTTTGTAAACAAAGAGGGATGTATCGGAGGTCGAGGCAGTGAAGCCGGACCGCTGGACGAAGCCGGAGAACCGCTGATGCCACGCCCTGGGTGCCTGCTTGAGTCAGTACAAGGACTTTTGCAGGAGACAGACGTGGTCGGGAGCCGCCGGGTCGACGAAGCCGGGCGGCTGCTGGCAGTAGACCGTCTCGTTCAGATGGTCGTGAAGAAAGGCGTTCTTCACATCCAGCTGATGTATCGGCCATGGGTGAGAGGCGGCGATGCTGAGGACGACTCGGATGGTGGCCGGTTTGACAACCGGGCTGAACGTCTCGTCGTAGTCGATGCCGTACCGCTGCGAGAACCCGCGAACGACCCATCGGGCTTTATGACGAGCCAGAGAGCCGTCAGCACGATACTTGTGCTTGAAGACCCACTTGCCGGTGATGATGTTGGCACGAGGCGGTCGAGGAACAAGACGCCAGGTGCCATTGTCCACGAGCGCCTTGTATTCTTCGGCCATGGCCGCGCGCCAATTCGGATCGGCGAGCGCGGCGCGAGAGTTGCCCGGCAACGGAGAAGCCGGACTGGAGGCTGCCGCAGTGAAGCCGTACCGCTGCATGGGCGGCGGCAGGGAACCCGTCTGGGAATGAGTGGCCCGCGCAGGGGGCTCTGGAGGCCGGGGCACCGCCGCCTGCGGTGCTGGGGCCGGGGTTACCACAGCCTGAGGTACCTCCGGCGTCGGCTGTGGAGTCGGTGCCGGATGCTGACGACGGCTGTAGTGGATGCCATACCGCTGCCGGACAAGAGCAGGGGGGTCAACACCTGCTGGCGGAGGAGGTGCGGGAGCCGTGGCCTGCCGAGGCGCCTGGGGCAGCCAGTGGGCAGCGCCGTGCCACAGGATGGCAGGATCGAGCCCAACGGGGTCGCCGGCATCGTCTGAGGCAGGCGCAACCGAGGCCTGCGAGTTCCGAACATCGGAGGTAGGCGGGGCGGGCGCGGGTAGTATCTCCTGTAACAGAAAATCAAGAGAATCCGGTCGGGGCTTGGAAGCCGCAAACGGAAAGTGAGTCTCATCAAAAACAACGTGGCGAGAGATGATGATCTTGCGAGTGGAAAGATCAAGGCACCGGTAGCCCTTCTGGGAAGGAGGGTAGCCGAGGAAGACACACGCTGCGGAGCGAGGAGACAATTTATGGGGAGTCGTGGCACTAAGGTTCGGATAGCACAGGCAACCAAAGACTCTAAGAATGGAGTAGTCTGGCATTTTGCGGTGAAGGAGATGATAGGGAATACCATTGCGTATGGATGAGGAGGGCCGCCGGTTGATCAAAAACACAGCGGTGGAGAGAGCTTCGACCCAATAGGATGGAGGCATGGCGGCATGAAACAGAAGCGTGCGAATAGTATTGTTCAATGTGCGAAGCATCCGCTCAGCTTTGCCGTTCTGGGCGGATGTGTAGGGGCACGAGGTGCGAAGCAGGATGCCGCGGCTAGTCAGGAAGGTAGCGGAGGCATTGTTGATGAACTCGGTGCCATTATCTGCCTGAAAACAGCGGACAGGAAAGCTGAACTGTGTGTGAGCGTAAGCAACAAACTGAACAATATGTTCATGAACTCCGGATTTATGGCGAAGAGGAAACATCCAACAAAAGTGAGTATAATCATCAACTAGCACGAGATAAAATTTATAACCAGAAACGCTCGAAATTGGAGAGGTCCAGACATAACAGTGAACGAGTTCAAAGGGTGCGGATGTACTAGAGACCGAACTAGCAAAGGGCAGCCTAGCGTGTTTGCCTAGCTGACAGGCATGACAAAGGCGGCGGGCTGCTTTATTACAGTGGATAGCTGATAGCTTATTTAGGGTGGTGATGACGGCAGGTGCAGGATGACCAAGGCGGGAGTGCCACAGCACTGGGGAAACGACGGCGACATGGCAGCGAGGTGGCATGCGATGTGGAATGGTGTAGAGGTCCCCGTTGCTATTGCACCGAAGGAGGACCGTCTTGGTCTGCGGATCCTTAACAGAAAAACCAGAGGCGTCAAATTCAATGGAACAGTTATTGTCGCGAGTAAACTGTCGAACAGATAACAGGTTACGAGTGAGCTGGGGAGCGACAAGAACATTATCGAGATGAAAGGAACGATCAGCTAATTGAATGAGAGAAGTGCCACGACTAAGAATTGGAATTGATTGACCGTTGCCAACCGTAATGGAGGATGGTGGCGACGGGAGATGAGAAAGTAAAATACCATCGTTGGGAGACATGTGAGATGTCGCTCCACTGTCCATGACCCAGGGTGCAGAACCACCCTGAACCGCCATCTGGTTGAGGGCAGCGATCAGGCTGGTCGGATCCCAGCTGGCTAGAGGCCCGGAAGCCGGTGGACCGCCGGCAGTGGAGAACTGAGGCGGCGCGAAGGCGGTGTGTGCCTGAGGGGGAGGCACGGGTGGTGCACCCCATGGCTGCTGCTGCGGAGGTGGCCACTGGACGGCCCAAGGGTTGTAGTACGCCCAAGGACCGGCCGGCAGGGAGGCCTGACGCCCGCCGCCTTGCCTGCCGAAGCCACCGCCGTGCTGTTGGTTGCGCCCGCCACCGCTGCTGCCATTGCTGCCGATGCCGCCGCGCCCACCCTTGCCCTTGCCGCCCTTGCCCCTGCCACCGCCCCCACGATTGGTGGGTGCAGAGGAGGTGGACCGGTGGGACGGTGAGGTGCAGGGGGGGGGGGGTGGAGGCGGCAAGAGCTGAAGCCGAGGCCTCGTTGCTCTCGTTGCCAAGGCGGAGCTCCTTGACGCGGAGCATGTTGGTGGCAGACCTGAAGTCGGGAAGCGGCGAGGAGTTGGCAATGATGTCGGCGGTGGTGGCGAAGCGGGAGTTGAGGCCGCGCAGAAGATTGAGCACGAGCTGCGCGGGGGAGACAGTGTGGCCGACTTCCCGAAGTGCATCAGCGGTGCGCTTCATCCGCTGGGCGTAGGCATCAATGGAGAGGTCGCCCTGGGACAGGTTGTGGAACTCCTGCTCAAGGAAGACGGCGCAGGACTCCTTGTTTGCCTGGAATAGGGCCTCGATAGAGACATACAGAGCACGCGCATCTTGATCGGGCTCCATAGCGAGGTCGAGGACGGCGTCGTCGACGGAGCCGTACATCCAGCCGCGGATGCAGGCGTCAGGCTGCGACCACAGGGGGTCAGCCGGGCGCGCGGCCTCCGTGCCATCGATGTGGCCGAGCAGCCCGTACTTGCCGCAGAGGGCGGTGAAGAACGCCTTCCACTTGGAGTAGTTCGGGCGCTCGAGGCTGAGCGCAATAGGGACGTGCTGCTTCACGTTGACGGAGGCGTAGGCGGCGAAGAGAGGAGCAGCGAGGGAGTCCCCCATGGTGCCGGACGACTGGGGGCCGAGGGCGCCGGTCGTGGTGGAGGAAGTCGATGACGACGTCATGGGCGCGGCGTCAGGGCGGCGGCGCGATCCACGCGGCGGCCTGGGCGGCGCAGGGCAGAGGCGGCGGCGCGGGGGCGCGCGCGGCCTGGGGCGGCGCAGGGCAGAGGCGGCGAGTGCGCGCGCGCGGCCGGGGCTGGTGCGGTGGCGCACGTCCTCGCGGAGGACGCACGGGCAGAGCAGGCGCGAGGGCGGAAGGGAAGGAGAGGAGGCCTAGGGTTTGAATCTAAACTCGTGATACCATGTAGAGAAACACCGCACACCCTAATCAGGGGGGATGACCTTCATTATATAGCCTAATAGGCTAGAGTTACAAACAGGTTACAACTGTACAAGGCCTATGGGCTGTACACCCAATATGGGCTGACTATTATATTCTAACACTCCTTCCGTTCCAAAATGTAAGAGGTTTTAGTTTTGTCCTAAGTCAAACTTCTCTAACTTTGACCAAGTTTATAGAAAAATGTCTTGATAGTGCACTTATTTTGTATTGTAGATTAACATATTTTTCTATAAACTTTGTCAAAGCTAGAGAAGTTTTACTTGGGACAAAAGTAAAATCTCTTACATTTTGGAACGGAGGAAGTATTAGTGAATTATTGTGTTCTTTGATAAATCTTGGATTTCAAATATAACAAATGGAAATGGCTTCATTTTTTGATACAAAGAATTCATCAATTAATTCGTTCAGGTGTATCGAAGCGAAGTAAGGTTCATTTGTTAATACTAAGAATTCATCAATTAATTATCATTCAGGTATATTGAAGCCAGTAAAACACGCCTCTACCACTCAGGTGACAAGTTAGCAGCTGCTAGAGCACAAAGTGTTCTTCTGTATGTGTTTGAAAACATACTGAAGCTACTGCATCCCTTCATGCCGTTCGTCACTGAAGAATTATGGCAGGTACCGAAGCATAACTGTCGAGTACTACTTCAATAAATCTATCACGCCCTCATCACCATCATCAGTAGAATAATGTTGTTCTTATTTCAGGCATTTCCATACAGAAAGCAAGCACTTATGGTTACTCCCTGGCCTACCACTGACCTTCCTAAGGATTTGAGATCCATCAAAAGATTTAAAAATCTGCAATCATTGGTAAAAATTTTACACCTTGAGTTTTATAATCTTACTCCAAGGGATGCCATAGTAAAATGTAACAATTTATTTGATTGACAATACAATGACAGATAAGGGGAATCAGAAATGTTCGAGCAGAATACACTGTTGAGCCAGCTAAACGGATATCAGCTTCTGTTGTTGCTACTGCAGATGTCCTGGAATATGTATCGGTAAGTTTGCAGGTCCATTTATGTTGCAATTTGTCAAGCAGTTCCAAGCAGACATATTTTTTTGATAGCAGGAGCCGTGGTTGATCTATCTCCGTACTCAACTCGAAGTTGCAACAGAAAATAAAAATGTGTAGTTCTGAGTTTAGGCAAGCCGTTGCGCTTTTCGCAGCTTACCTGCATCTTGACTGTGGAAACCCTGCAAGGCTGTAACTGGTATTAGAAATTATAATTAGACATTAACATCCTGAATGCCTCTAGTCTCAGCAAATATTGGCTGAACATTTCATTGCATTTTCTTCAAAAAACTTTGAGAAGCCAAATTGTTAGTTCACTAGTATAATTATTCTTATAATTGAAACCACTTGATGAGCGAGAAGTGGCTTGACTGTAAAGGATCTTTCGAGACAGTAACCGGGTCAACTTTGCTGCTGCAGTGCGAAGGATTGTAATTTAGCTCTTTGCTTTTCAGTCAAGGAAACGTTTTACCATTCTTTGTATGTCCCCTTCTTTTTTTCACCATGACCTATATGTTTATGCCTGCAGAAGGAGAAGCAGGTCCTGGCTTTACTTTCAAAGCTTGACGTTCAGAATGTACATTTTACTGAATCAGCGCCAGGTACGTCCTTATACCTGTTCAAAGTTCAAACATAGCCCTTCTTTATGCAGTTCCCCAACAGCAATCTGTATCCACGTTTACCAGGTGATGCAAACCAGTCTGTTCACATTGTTGCTGATGAGGGTTTGGAAGCCTATCTACCTTTGGTTGACATGGTTGATGTGTCTGAGGAGGTTAAGCGGCTGTCCAAGCGCCTCTCCAAGATGCAGTCAGAGTATGATGCTCTTGTGGCCCGCCTCAACTCCCAAAGTGTACGTTTGCCCATTTCTGCTTGTTTCACTGATATTGTTCAAAACACAGCTTGCCATGCTAATCATGTACTTCTTCCATGCTGTAGTTTGTAGAAAAGGCCCCCGAAGAGATTGTTCGTGGAGTTCGTGAAAAAGCATCCGAGGCTGAGGAGAAGATCTCTCTCACAAAGAATCGGCTTTCATTTCTGCAATCAACTGTCTCCACGTAAATACAGAAATTGATGGTGTCAGATGCTTCCGGAATGCCATTTTGATCGATCGATGAGACTTGGAGGAAAAAACTGGTTGTTAATAGTACTTGCGGTTAAAGGATCTCACATATTACCAACAAGTGCAGTCATGGCCACTCGCCCAGATTCTTCAGCTATTTGGTCCAGCAGCAGCTCACAGAAATACTTGCTAATCCCCAAAAAACTTGCAGCATACGATTTTTCTCTCCTTTTCAATACTCTTGCTGCATTTTTCTTGCTAGCTTGGGCTTGACGAAGGGCTAGTTGCATTCTTCTGACTTGCGGAATGCCTCTCGAAGTAAATTTTGCCCGATTGTAATATTTATCGACTTTCATCCTTAGTTCTTGTCCACTTGCATATATTAATCCATTGGTTTTGCCAAACTTATACGCATGTTTATACTGAGTTACAAATTTTGATGTAGATGATTTTCACGTCATCACTTTCTGCTAATGCCATTCATTGTCGTCATATGGAGCCTGATTGGTTGGATGCCGAATTTTGCCAAGCCAAAATCATGGCATGCCAAAATTTTGGCATGACACTCATTGATAGTCAAATTTGGTTAAACTTAAAACTGTTTGACTTCTCGCTCGAGAAGCGAGAGTTGCATTCTTTTTAAAATGGAGGGAGCAGGGGGTAAAGAGAACTCATATAACGTACGGAGCCTATGCATGAGATAGCACCGCGGCGCCTAGTAACAGTAAAACACTTAAAAGTTTAGCTTGCACATTATCAACTTAAAAGCTCAAAAAGTTTAGCACGCCAAATGGCTGGCATCAACTTTTGCAGTCCTCAGCTTTCTCTCTCAACGGCAAAACCAAAAGCATCTTCAAGTTTTTTAAGGCAGTTTCTGCCATGCTAACACCACATCAATGTGACTTCTCTGCTGAGTCAGCATGCACATGGTAGCATCCGAGAAGAGCAGGGCCGCAGGGACCACCGCACCAGGCAGAGTAGGCAGATATTGGGACGGCATGTGCCAGTAGGCGGGGCTTGCTGGCGCTGTCCCAAATCGTCAACAAGCACAGGCAAATACAAGCATGCAAAAAGACGCAGAAATATATCATTGAGAATTACAAACATCGTGAGATTGTCAACGACTGAGGCTTTTACACTCCGCGTCAATAATATACAGGACTAGTACCCTTAACAGCTCCACGCCTCCTAGTACCAACAATGTTGAACAAAGTGATAGACTAAAAACGTCGGCTATTTGACTGTATAAAGTCACCTAACGGGAAATACCAGCTTATCTACTGAAAGACAATGGTTCGGTGGGGTCATCTCTGCACAACTTTTTATATCCAGGGCAAAGCGGGGAAAGATGAGGAGAAGCTGCCTTGATCATACTGAAAAAGCCTCCTCTGAAACTAGCTCAAAAGCTCCGATGAAAACCTGAGCAACACGCCCCGACTATGGGACACTTTATTTCAAGCCAGCAATTTCAGCCCTTGCTTGGTATTGGGTGGTGGCTCATCGTTCAAATTCCTAACTTGCCTAGTTATAAATTTTTACAGGTCTCTCAAATGAATGCCGGTTCTGCACAATGAACACATGATAAACGTTACAGACCCCCACAAATTGATTATGAAGTCAGTAACAACGAGAGGCATTGGGAACAATGTACTAACAGTACCTGATTAACCGTGTGTGCCTTCCTAGGAGCTGTGTCTGGATGTTCCAGTCCAAGATACTGCTCCCAAGCTCCATACATGTTTCTCTAGATAGGGTTAAATAAGTATTGGCAAAGAAAAATAAAAGCTACAGGCAACAATCACACTTCAGCAAATATACCTGAAATTTTGTAGCCACAATATCTGAATCTTCAAAATAGTCTGGACGGCCAAGTGAAATGTATGCAAATTTCCACTGTCAAATAATGAACATTGGTTAGTCTTAACAAGTAAATAAACACTGTAATCAATCAAACCTCTGCTAAATTCAAGTTGGCACTTGAGCTATCTGACTGTTCATGTAATCGAACATCTCTGAATCAGATGGTTTTTCCAGGAACTAATAAATACTAGCCACAAGACACAATACTAGTAAGTAGTAACTGTGAAACAGTTGTGCGACAATTGAACCGCAGGTTGGATCAGAGAAACACTAATCCTGACTAGGTCAAAGATGGGTGAGTTGGAAGATAACACCTCTTAAGTCTTGCACCCTTGTATAATAGCAACATCTCACAAAGCTGTTAATGTCAACTATCATGTACAAAAAGTAGGCTTTCAGATTACCCTATTCTTGGTACTGTTTCTTAAGTTCCAACAAGTACAGGGACATCAACTTAGAAATGTAACTGGAGGTTCTACTGAATGTTTTAATGATTACTAAAAAGAAGCTTTTTGAAGGGGGAAAAAGTGTTAGGCACTAGTTAGACAGTGGGAGTGGCATTACCTTTGAGAAATCCTCATCTGGAACCTTAAGCTTTTTCTGTATACGCTCTTTGATAGAAGATAGGGCTTCATCCTCACGAATAACCATAAAAAATGGCTCTCCGAAGTTCTGAACTTGCTGTTGACAATAAGACAAATATTCAGCTTATCTTTTAACTATACAAACAATATGCTATTACAATTACTAAATAGCAGTACTGCCCCATCCATCCCATCCATGTCATAAATCCTAAACTAATTTTCAGGAATTTAAACGAGACTGAGCATTATAATATCAGACGTAAGCATAACAAGGCATACATGACAGCAACTGGGATATGTGAATGAGATAAAAAAGATATCACATAATAATAATAATCGTAAACAAAGAAAGAAAGCATTAGAGTAAGAGCAGTGACCATTAAAAAAGCTCAACCAACTGGTACTACTTGTAACTTGCTATACAATAACCAAACGAATTGCAACGATGGATTCTGGACCTTAAGATGTATTATTTTATATGTGCACAACGAAAAAATGTCTGGATTGCGGCATTAAGATGAATATTAGTAAAATTTCCATCATTACCGTTTGGTTTTGAGTATCTTTTGTAAAATGATATACATGAATCAAGCGGTCAAAGGGACCAAGGTTTTTCTCCTCCTCTGGAACCTAAAAAGAGAAGGTAAAATAGCCATTGATAAATAGGAGAGAAATATAAACCAGTCAACACCAATATAGTTATGAAGCATGAAGTAACATACCTCCTCTGCACGCAATGTCCAGTACTGATCATTAATGTTTTCTATCTTTTCATTTGGTGCAAAAACCTGCAGGAATCCTAAGTTAAATAAATAACAATAGCCTCTGAAATTTGTTAGTATTTGATACATGTGTAATTAGCAAGGTACACATATAAAGCATATTGTAAGAGAATTAAGTGCAACTAAGAAGCTATTAAACCAACACGGGTAGCACCTTGTATATCTTGTGATAAAAGACCTCAAGTAATCTTAGCTCAGCATTGGGATGAGACAACTCAACCTGATTGGATACAAGGCAAAAAGTTAACCTAACAAATACTAAGGACCCCATAACCAGAGTATGTCAGAATACAGACAACAAAATAAGGGATAATAATACATACCTTCGATTTGATATCGTTTAGCACATCGCCAACAGTGCTGTTCTTTGGCAATCTTATACTGTGAACTGACACCTGATAAAATATGCTTTAGGACTAGTAAACATACAACGATCAACTGCCCTTACTAAAGAGTACAGGAAAATAACCTCATCTTTTGTGGCGTGATGATAAGTAACTTTTAATGTCTTCAGCGCTTGTAATTCTGGAAGTGGTATGTCCAATACCTCATAGTACAAAATATCAGAAGTCTGATACATGAAAATCAACAATGTCATTCTCCAGTTTACAGTTTACTTGCATAAAGGTCAATTGTAGCTTAGATAAAAAAAAAAAAAACAGTGTAGTGACCTGGTTATAGTGAATCAGCATGTCCAGTAGACGTTCAACACCTCTGTACTTTATTGGTTGAGGCTTAGGTTGTTGCGAATAACAATTATGTGATGTAAGCCGAATTTTCGTTGGGTCATCCACTCCAAGTTTTTGAGCCACTTTTTCCACAACTTCATCATACGTGAAAATCTTTGACCTGTACACAAAAAAAGAAAAGAAAAATATTTATTAGCATACAGAATATCACAGTTTGCTAATCACAACATCCCACATTCTTACATCTCTAGACAAAAATCATCCTCCTTGGGCTTCTCCAGTGAACGGAAGTGGACCACCTAAATATTACAGCAGAATTTATAACATGAAAAAAGTAGTAGAATCTACAATGTATGATGATGATGTCAGGATGTAACTCGCAGCCTCATGATTAAATTATATAGCAAACAGAACACAAAATATGGCAAGAAGAGTACAGGAGAGACCATATATAACAATCACAGAGATGTTGTACAAAGTGTCCTTTTCTTTTCTGTAGTGCAATTAATCATCAACTTGCTTAGTGTAAAGCAAATAGAAAAATCAAATTCCTTAGTTCAACATTTTCTTTTAGGTCTTTCATGTACAACGCCGGGGAACTAAATCTCAAATAGCATGATACTCAGAATTCTAGTACATGGGACAGTCTACATTACCTGTCGGTTACGTATATACACCAAAAAGGACGGGACATCAGGGAATCTATATCGGTCAGCACTATCTGGCTTTGGAGATTTTTGAAAACAAATTATATCCCCATCTTCAAGCTGTGAACACAAGAGTCCAGGTAAGAAAGCATATCAGTAACACGTATTAAGTTAAAAACAACCTGGCACTGGGCATTACCTGGCAAGATCGAAACAGAAGCCTGTTATCAATGTATTCACACATCACATTGGGCTCAAACTTAATTTCCTAATGTTGATGAAAGAAAAAAGGTATGTTAAGATAACGAAATGTTAAGCAAACTACGTAAATATCATCAGGAAATAAACAGTAAGATAATGAACCAGAATGATGCGCATACTACATAAACATCAGCAGTGTAGGCTTTCTTAAGAAAGAGACTAACCTCATAAAGTTCAATATCATCGTCTTGTGAAAACCCCGCTAACATCCTTAACTTCGGCAGAATGTCCTGTGGTCTTCCTGAAGCCTTTACAAAGAGCCTACCAACATACCTGAACAATCCATTCAGCAGAAGAGTATTTACCCAACCAAAAAATCAAGTATGAGTAAATGACACAGACAGTACTGAGTTGGAAAGTATGGAAAGTACCGCAGCTCTTCCTTTTCAGGGTCATAGAGTTTGAAGAAAAGAAATATATCTTCTCTTGTCTTCTCTGGAAGAGGAAGGGGCTTAAGGTCCTATATCACCCGCAAAAAAATTGATAACATATTTTTATCAGTTTCAAACCATATGAACAGATTGCTGAAATAAAAGCTTAAAATTGTAGCCCTGTTTGGTTCATATATAACAATGCTCAAGTGAGCCACATTACTCTCTGCTTAACTTGCCAACAGTGAAACGACTAAAATTAGTGCCAGTCATCCTTGCCTCTTTCCACAAGTCTTTGTGCCAATTATGTGTGATGAGGCTAAGCTGGAAACAAGGTTGGCATGCCTAACTTATGACTAGCAAGGAAACACTACTCCAGTATGATCAAACTTGCCCAAGGAATAAATAAAAGCTCACAGGGAAGAAGCTATTACCAGTCCAAGTTCAACTTCCAAGAACAATTTCAGTTCAGCGTTGTGGGCCTTGTTCACCAGTTCCTTTAACTGCCCAACCTATATAAAATGCTCTCCTTTAGAACTGGCATGTTCACGTACATGAAAAACTAGTATACAACTCAAACATATCCTAAAGACTAACGAAAAGGCAAAGAAGCATCAGCTCAACAATAAATCCCACGGTACAATAAAATCATAAGGATTTTACAATGGGTAGAAAAGAATTAAAGTATCTTCATTTCAATGTGAATTCTTAATGTTACAGTCTGAGTGGAAAAAAACATCTGAAAATAACTCTCCCACTACATATACTGATGTGTGTTAGGCAGTCGAACAAAAATACAATTTCAATGACTCGATACATTAGCGCTGGTCAAGTTAAGTTTTTCAACCATAAGTGACTCAACAAGATATTAGGGTAACTGAGCTGAATGCATGATATCTATTAAATAGTAATCAAACTTAGAAAGTCAGAAATTCACATTCAAAAAGAAGCATACATCTACAAAGACAAACATATGCATAACCCATGTTCAAAATTAGTATGGATTATGCACTTTTCCAAACATTACACAACTGGTCTAAAAACAGCAGGGTAACAAACTGGAGATGATACGTATCTACAAGTCTATTCTGTTAGTCAGATTGTTTGACAGAGTGCAGCACAATATATATGCATAAACAAAGAAATAACTATGCCTAGGCATCCTTTAGTCCAATAAAATGTGTAATAAAATCATCTTACAGTGTGCGCTTCGTCTTGAGGTGACAATGGTCGGTTGGGCCGGTAAGTATGGTTTTGCCGCTTGGCCCACAGCCAAAATCGTTGAAACTGTGTAGGAATACCAAACTCCTTCGCTACCTCCTCCTGTAAAGCATTTCATATGCATTATCAGTATGTCAACTATGAAATTCTATTTTAAGTAAGGAAAAGTTTAGGTCATTCTAGCAGCAGTGCACATGAATCACACATAGATTCATTAGATCAACTATAGGCCTTAACCAACCATCAAATAATTCCTTAAGCTGTAAAAGGGGACAGCAAAAACAAACAATTATTGCACCATTTCAAGCCTCTGCACTTCTTAAATCTTGAACTATGGACATAAGTTGGTTTAACGGAGATAAACTTAAGTGTGCTTTTAATCTAAAAGTAACGTGTGGAATCACTAGTAGCCTACTTTAGTTCTTGAGTAACAACCAGCAAATTGACTCCTTTGATAGGAATATGCCAAGATACACCATCAGATCATGTGATTACCTTGAATTGAGTAAAGGTCATCTGCTTTTGGATACGGAAGCTTGGAACTTTATCATGATCCACAAGATCAAAATATATGTCTTTCCCTATCTGAGCTTTTAAGTCATCATCCCTTGCAACCTATATATAATAGGAATCTGCGTAAGATAACTAAGCGGAAAAGACAAAAAGATGCTGAAGCTTGGATAACTCATGCCATATGCAAAGAAGGTTGACTAAAACACCTTGATGATGGTATAGAGGTGTGCTTCAGCTTTCTCTTTTTTCCTGCGCTCCTTCTCTTCACGATCTTTTTCCAATCTAATCTGAGAGCAGATGGACGTATTAGAGCCTACAAAAGAAGAAACCCTGAAACTCAAATCTTAGGGTAGAGCTTACACGAAGATGCTCTGCTATGTCTTTCTCATCCACATTACAAATAATTTTGTCCTTGTCACTTTCACGGATGTACACAAGCATATATGCATTTGAATATTTGGTAAACTTGAAAGGAGTGTTGTTTAAGCCAGGATTTGTCTGAGGTAGCTGCAAAACGAATTTGATCAGCTCAGTGTTTATAAGATACTGAATAAAAGAATTGTAGCCTTAGAAATTGCAACATACCTCCTCCTCACCGCCATATTGCTCTTCCAGTGCCTTCTTTGCATCTTCCTTTGTTACACGCTCATCATCAAACTTGAACCTAGAAAATTCTAGCTCAGTGAGTACATAGCATGAACAAACAACTGGTTGTCAAAGAAGTATGTGCAAGATGATCATAAGAGTGTGTTAATTTTGTATAGGATCATAGCCGAATGTTCCTTTGTAAGAAAACAGAAATTGGACCTACCATTGATCAGAAAGAGTAGGTCGTATGAAAGCATAATAATGTCCACCATGAACACCACCGCTATGGACAAGAACACTGTAAGAGAATAACTTTGATGAGCTGCATTGATATAAAAATAATAACAGAAATGCATCATCACGAAAACACCCTTTAAGTTTAACTAGACAATCAAGCATTTCCAACTACTGGGATTTGAAATATTAATGCATGCAAATAAACAGAAAATCATTTGAAAGATATCTCCCTGACCTGTGAAGGGTGTAAAGATTCCGCACATTCCTGTCAGCATCAGGTGATAAATATTTTCCATTATCTCTATCAAGATCCAACTGAAGTGGGAACTCATACCGATCATTAATCTGTGATTCACAACAGATGGTAAGCATCCTTAAAAGGCTACAAATTAAATTATGGAAGGATAAACGCCGCACAGTCCCAACTCACAATAAAGTTAGAGCCTTTAGGAATTTCAGCGCATATAAACACATTTTTGTTTATGCATTTGAGCATATAAAAAAAACCAAGATAAGTAATAGAACAAAAAAGGAAAATGTATAATCACATGTGATGAGCGTAAGATATTACAAAGTATACAACATAAACTTGTTTTGCACTGTGTGCATATCATCATATGTTAGTGCATATTTTCGCAACTTACATGACCTACCATGTTCTACGTCTATGGATTTCAAGAAATTTTCTGTCCTTTTTCCCTTTTGGGGGCCACTTGCTGGGTATAATATGCAGCCTACTCAAACTTGCTTGCAAGAGAAGGCTTTTTTATGTATTTTAAATGTGAAAAAAGCACTTTCTGAATAGTACATATCATGAACATAAATTCAGAGTTGCATTTTCTAAAAGGGAAATGGCATTAGAATAAGTCATATTATCGCAGCTTCAGTTTGAAGCGCATCACTTGTCAATGTCATCCAAATGTAACAGCCTGATGCATTCATTAGTTAATCAGCACAGATTTTTACAGCTAAAATTGACTAGCAGATTTTTTATCGATCACCATAGAAGATATCATTGTTACTAAAAAATGACAGCATTTTCAGGGTAGTTAGTGCAAAACATTATAGAAAAAAGACATGTATATGGCAGCCTATTTTTGACCAAAATAATTCGAAATAGCTTCATCCAGTATGTAGCTTGGAATCAATATTAATCATAAAAAACCGCCAAAATTGTCCTGAGTCCGAAAAAAAAATCAAAACACAAAAATTAGGCCAGACTTTCCTATTAACATAGGCCTACATCAGGGATCAGCATTGAGTCCTTATTTATTTGCCTTGGTGATGGATGAGATCACAAGGGACATACAAGATGATATCCCTTGGTGTATGCTCTTTGCTGATGATGTGGTGTTGGTGGACGAGAGTAGAGAAGGGGTTAATAGGAAGTTAGAGCTGTGGAGACGCACGTTAGAGTCGAAAGGGTTCAGACTCAGTAGGACCAAGACCGAGTACATGATGTGCGATTTCAGCGCGACTAGGCATGAGGATGGAGATGTTAGTCTCGATGGGCAAGTGGTGGCCCAGAAGGATACTTTTCGGTATTTAGGATCGATGCTTCAAAAGGATGGCGACATTGATGAAGATGTTAGATATAGAATCTCAGCTGCCTGGTTGAAGTGGCGTCAAGCTTCTGACGTCCTATGTGACAGAAGGGTGCCACAAAAGTTAAAAGGTAAGTTCTATAGGACAGCGATCAATGTTGGCCTACAAAAAGACGATGTTATACGGTGCTGAATGTTGGCCTACAAAAAGACGACATGTCCAACAACTGAGTGTAGTAGAGATGCGGATGTTGCGGTGGTTTTGTGGGCACACACGAAGGGATAGAGTCCGGAACGAAGTTATTCGGGATAGAGTCGGGGTGGCACCAATTGAGGAGAAACTTACCCAACATCGATTGAGATGGTTTGGACATGTCCAACGGAGGTCCCCTGAGGCGCCAGTGCGTAGTGGGGTTCTAAAGCAGGCCGAAAATGTAAAGAGAGGTAGAGGTAGACCTAAACTGACTTGGGACGAGTCGGTGAAGAGAGACCTTAAGGAGTGGAATATCTTCAAAGAGGTAGCTTTGGATAGGAGCGCTTGGAGACTCGCCATCCACGTACCTGAAGATCCGTGATCTTTGTTTTTTTTATGGGTTTCATCTCTAGCCTACCCCAACTTGCTTGGGACAAAAGGCTATGTTGTTGTTGTTGTTGTTGTTGTTGTACATAAATTAGGCCAGAATAGAACAGACTGGACTCCATGCCTAAATGCACAAAAGGAAACACATGCAGTATTTCAGTTCATGTTTAGTGCCTAAAGATTTCTCTTTAAGCTAAGAATACATATTGCCATATATAATCACGTTCAACTGAAAAGCTTTTTAAAATTCTGAAATACCAAAAAGCGAATAAATTGATAAATAAGAAAAAAACTAGTTAGGCACTGATACAAACCTTCACCATTGTATCACGCATGAAATCATATTCAAAACGTTTTAGCTGAAGTTGCAAAACAGGAGGGAAGTCAATGAAAAGAACTCCTTTCTTTGCATCCTGAAACAAGAGAAGAGTTTCTTCTAAAAACCCATATACAAATAAATGATAAATCAGGCTTTTTTTAGTTGCCTTGTCAGATATTCGCAGAACTGGTGACTTAAATGTATTATGCCACCCAGTTTGATTAAGGTATAAAAATAAATAAATAAATAAATAAATAAGGGTGGATTACTCTAGGAACTGATCAACTAGCTCGGTGGGAGGTGTGGGCGTACATAGAAACCACCCAGGTACAAGGTCCTCTACAACTCGAATCTGGGTGTCTAGTTCCTCCTAGGCTGGTCGAGTTTTTCTTTTTACGTTGAGAATTTCGGGGACTCTTATGGAGCCAGTGTGCACACCCTCTAAAATTATGCAAAGGGTGCATAAGAGGGTCACAGAAATCGATTAACATGATAACCGTCTCAACCCAACAAGACCAAGAAACAAGTGAAATAAAGTGATATCATTATACTACCCCAGAAATCAAGTCACACAGGATAATGTTATATGGCATGTCATGACTGGCTAGAAACATTACACAGTAAGTGTTATGGACAAGTTCTTTGGTGCCAAGTTCAGGCGCAGGTCCAAGGACAAGAGTCCTGGTTCGGTTTAGATAATTGTTTTGGTTTGTTAAGTCAGTTGTAAGTTTCCTTGGGGAACAGGTTATCTAAATTAGGAAGGTTTGTTAGTTCCGGGCTCTTATAAGGAGCACGGCAGAGTCTTTTGTAATGAAGGAAGAAGTAGAGGATTAATCTCAGAGCCTCCAGAGTGAGGGCGAGATCCCATCTACCTCAACCTAAATCTATCTCAATATAGCCAGCAATTTAGCCATAACAGTAAACTTGAGGATCCACACGGTGACCTCCCTTCAATTAACCAACTGCTTTGTATTTCCATTTTCAATGTCCACTTTTACACCTAAGATGCATCTTACCACAAAATGTTTAACCTTCATATAGATAAAGTTTGAATGAATTGTGGTTTTAAGTTGAGCAACCTTCGCTGAGGTTCTTTAAGAATGAAATTTGTCCTTACCTAAGCGACTCTATTTAGATTCCAACCCTTAAATGAAGGCAAGAATAGTTAGGTTCATCTTGCAGTATTTCAATGGCCCTGTGATTATATGGTCATCCTGCTCGAGATGGAAAAGGGTTTAACTACCACAAACTCCATACAACTAACCTGAAGGCCATGCTGTTCGGCATGATACTTGTTGTCACCTTCCAGACGCTCCACCTCAACGTACTTATCAAATGAAGCATAGACATCCTGACAACCTTTGACATCAAGCTGGAGATCTGCAATGGAATATACAACTAGGTTAAACAACAGTCAGGTCTAAACTTTGCCACTCATATGTAAATAGCATCGCCACTTGCCATAGAAGGATTCTTTTCTTGTTGATTTGAAATCCACATTGATACACTCGATGTAATTCATATGGTGCCCTTCAAACAATTGTTGTATTGTGCCCTCCACAACAGTTCCCTTGAATCAACATTTTACAAGCATAATTCAGTCAGAGCTACAACAGTTCAGTAGACAACACCGAAGGATATAAAAGGAAAGACCTTACAGACGTCAAACCTTCATCTTATCTTCCAACTTCTCAGAAAGAACTCTATTTAACTCTTGAACATCATGTTGCATAAATGAATCATGCATGTCCCACCCGAATGATTTTGTAAGCTCCTTCGTAGAGACACTGCTGTCGTTATACTGCAACTTATAAAACAGTGACTGTAGAGCTAAGGGAATGCTTCCCGAGGGCATATCATTTTCAGTGGTGGGCATGTGATAAACAGCCTGATAAAAATATATATAGTTAGCTCTATCCGAACAGGTTGAGCAGAAGAGCAACCTTATGTGAATTTCTCGTTTGTACCTTTCTGAAATACGGGATGTGGTACAGAGTCTGTAGAAGAGAATTCATGTAGCAAGTAGCACCTTGATTTTTGAGACCAACATAACCAGTTTCCTTTTTAGAGTCATAACTCCAATAATCAACAACTTTACACACAGCAACCTCAGCTTCCACTATACAAGTATCATTTACAAGATAACCTCTACTGGGGTTGTAGAGTTCACCCAACGGCATAAATGAAGTGAAACCCCAATCACTTTCTCGAGCAGAGAACTGATGTTGTGTTTCTGCAGGGATCAAAAGTTAGTTAGTTTGTTACTGAAGCCTCAAAGTGTAGAATGCGATCAACATCTTGAGAAATACAAGGGGAAAAAAGTGAAGACATGATAAAAGGATGTACCTTTTCTTATTGTAAACTTGTTGTGAATTTGATTAACCACAGAGAGGCTGAACTGTGCATATCTAGTCCATCCATAGGGCAAGACTCCAGAATCGGCCACATCCAAATACATAGACAAGAATTCAACATTATTTCCTCGTGGGAAAATCAGAATTCGCCTGCAAAACAGAAAGGATGCCATCAATTATACAAAAAATAGAACATAACAATTCAGAGGAAAATGGCAAGCAGTATGCAGTTACCACTTGTAGCCTCCGACAACAAAAACTTCGGAGTAGAGCTTCTTTGTGCTAACTCTTGATAGATTCTCAATAGTCCAAGTAAATCTCGAGATTGGTGGATCCTCTATCTGTTGGTTTTCCACAGTAGCAGCTGGTTCAGCAGGCACAACTGGCATGATGAAAAAAAGAAAACATAAGTTGCTGATAAACTCAGATGCTAGACCAGATAACAAAACCAGCAAATAAAAGAACAAAGTGGTCCTAAGTTGATGGTGAATAAAAGCCAAAATCGTTTTTCACAAAGAACAAGCAGAAAGCAGCCAAAACACTATCAAAACTGCAAATAGTAATGGAAAATTCAGCCTCCAATAATTAGAGAAAAATTTCATATTATTGTGATTTTGCCCACAAAAATACAACTACACCCAATCCTATATTACTGTATAACCAAAAAAAACTTACACCAGCATAAAAGTATCAGATACGCAAGCATGCGCACACCGGCACAGTTTTAACAGAACTTAACTCCCAGAATAGTAATTAGTAGTACCCACAAATATGATACATAAGCTACGAATGAATATATATACTAAAAAGAACAGATTGCAGAAAACATTAAGATTCAAAATTCAACAGCAATACCAAATTATAGAACAAGCCAATAGTCAGTCATGATGCATAAAGAATACTACATACAGCAATAACTCTGGCCACAGCACTAATATAGCAGGAGCACCATTCAGCACAAGAGATAAATAAATCATGGTACAGAGCAGCAGTAACGCAGCAGTAACACCAAGAGCTGAGAAGAAGATAAAATGATCATAATAACCAATAAGAGACACCAAAATGCAGCTCATCTAGACAGCTGGTCTGAGTATCCACACACTACAGGTCACAGAACATCCACTAACTAGCTGTCAACCCATATAGCGCATAATGACGTGAAGTATTTGCGTGAAAGGATCAACCGAACCTTCCATTGGCTGAGTTCCGTTGGGCAGCTCCTGGTGCGGCACGAGCACCTCCTCTTCCTCCTGTTGTTGCTGCTGCGAGGGGGAAAAACACGAGAGGCACATCTCAGGTCCATTGCTCCATCCCTCAGGGAAGCCATCAAAACCCCAAACCCTAGAATTCCGTACGCGGGCCGGGAGGCCGCCCAGCCCTACACGCCACGCCAGAACCCCGACACCGAGAAGAGACCTAGGGCGAGAGCGCGCGTCCCGCCCGACGGCCGTGACGCGCGCGGCGTTGCGGCCCGATGCGGCGGGCGGGGCCCCGCGCGAGAGTAGGCGGCGAAGGAACGGGGAGCGGGGCGCGTATCTGCGCCCCCTTGCGCACGCTTACCTCGGCTGGCGGCGGGGGCGGCGGCGAGGTCGTCATGGCCGGCGGCGCGCGCGCGGCGCGGGGCGGCGGGCGGGGAGGGAGGGGGCGGGGGGGAGGCGCGGGTCGCCGGCGGCGATGTGGGGCCCCACCCGGAAGTGGGTTACGGGGGCGGTGGGGGAGGTGGAGATCGCGAGGGGCTGGGGAGGTGGAGGAGAGAGAGGATGAGGGGAGGAGAGAGAGAGGTTTTGGACCCGTGGAAAGTTCCAGGCCTTGCGCGGAGGCTTACGGGGCAAGGACGGTGCGCAGGTGGACGGCTGGGATCGAGGGCTGTGGTGGGATGGACGGTCGAGATATTATGGGCTCGACGCGGCGGGGTGCTGGGTTGAACGGGGAGAGAGGGACCTCCGGCTCCGACAGGTCGTAGCTTTCGCTTCGGTTCACGTACACCGCCGGAGGATTCACGCTTCACGTCCGGGAGCCGAATACACGATGCGATGTGCCGATGTAATCGTGTTAGTAGCAAGCAGGTTGCTACTTGTGCTTAGAGATGGTGAAAAATCTTATTTTTTTAGCTAGATAATCTAAGGGTCGGACGGTCGGATTTAAGGGCTAAGTTAGATTGTGAATAGAGTATTGGAGCCATGGCCCATTAACACCCCTACGTGTGCTCGTGAAAATAATTTTTTATTGGATTTCTCTTAAAGTAAGTTTTCAATTTCGAATTATTATCATCTAACAATCCAACAATATTCTATAGATGGAATTCCATATCGTTAATGAAATTGGAAGATATAGTGCACCACCATATTACTTGTAATGTATATAATATAGTTGAGTTGTTAGTATTGTGATTCCATGGCTAGCTGATTGGAACAATATTCAGCTAGTCTAGAACCGATGTATGAGCAGTGAGCATCTTCAAAGTATATCTACATATTGTTAAAAATGTGTCTAACAACCTACCTTCATGTATCATGTTGTATGTATAAGCATGTATAAAATTATAATAGAACTAAAAAGTGCGTGATACGTCTTTTTTAAACATAGTACATACGATAGACGCGTATATTTATATAGGTATATATACTCATCCTTATGGATACCTGCCCACACACCCTATCTCTAAAGTTGACGGCTGGGCAATTTTTTAGTATTGCTTTTCTTCCTTTTTTTTCCAATCAAAGGCCGTGCTTCCTTATTGATATTGCTTTTCTCCCCTTTTTCAATCGAAGGCGAATCCTACGAATCCATAATCTAGTGAACATTGATCTAAGCATGCTCATGCTCAAGCTCAAGCTCAAGCGGTCATACTTTCTTTCTTTCTATTTTGATTAGAGGAATTTTAATTAATCAACGATTATTTCCCAATCCATAACATAGTGCAAAATAAACATCCGAAAGGGTACGGATGCTCATATCCTTATCTCTAACCCAATTCTTTATATTCCAGTCTATTTCGCTATCCCTAACCCAATGTGCAACCAAACGCTATCTAAGGACATCTATTGAGAGGTTTGTGCCCGTGTAAAACTCAACCTCTTTGGTTCTCTAAATATCTTGTGTACGTGAACTTGCACGGCACCAACAACAAACAGAGAATTGAGATGAGAGATTTAGAGGAGGAGGGTGATGTGGCAAGCTCAAAATTAATGTTCCGGCGACCATAACCCTGCCGTCTTATTTAAAATTTAAACCATTTAAACCTAATGCCCCATCGTCAAAACCAGTTTTAGTTTAAAGCAAAAGTTCATAAATGGTCCAATTTAGGAAATGAGAGGGTCAAATAGCCATTTTAATAGTTTAGATAGTTATGCAAACTTAGAAAAATAATTTGGACAAACTCGAGAACTCCTCTTCATCTATTCCAATCCACATTGGGAACGAGTGTATCTAAACATAGCTCCCCATGTGGATTGGATGTGTCCGGGAGGGATTGAGGGGAAGTTAGTTCATTTCCCCTCTAGTCCACAAGAAAATGATTTATCCAAACTAGCTCTTATATGGAAGAGACGCTTGTTTTAAAGCCATGGATATACATACATACGTACATACATACAAAACATCTTGATATTGCACAATGCTAGTTTGTGTTCCTTGTTTTTTTTTTGAAAGATAGTTTGTGTTCCTTGTTACTAGGTAAATTCAGAAGCACCTAATTAAGAGCTGCTAGAAAAATAGAGAAATACTCTAGAGTTTCTCAAAAGTAAAGGGAAAAAACAAACATTTCGCCTGGGAGGAAACCTCAGCTCCCTCAAGATTAGAACCAGTATCAAGTCCATATACGTGAAAATCTAAGTCACTTGTGTTGATCCATCATATATAGAGGACAGCTGGTCGAAGTTGAAATTTGAAAACTTGTCCGTGTTAATGATTTCTTGCTCAGCTTCTGCTGAAGGTGCTGCCATTCTGAGAACATGAGTAGGTGAAATAAATCTGATTGCACACAAGGACAAAAAGATGGTTCAAAGGGCGATTCACAAACTATAACTATTAGGAGACTATGATATGTTCAGTACCTCTGCTTCTCCTATGAGGCCTTTTCAAGCAATGCCAGCAGTGATAATCTCTTAAAGAACTCTTCAATGCTCTAGCAGCGAATCAAGAAGACTACCAGATCCACAGCCAAAACCGACCTGAAAAATAAACATCTGGTTATGAAAAACAATACATTTTGCTAATGGGTAATTAGGGATCAGTTGAAATTTACTAGCGTGGTAGCAAGCAGCTCATTGATGTGTCAGACTACAAATTCAACTCTTTGTAGAACAAGGTTCATAATCTTGTAATGGCTCAGTTACATGCAAAACCTTTACAGTTAACTCAAAGAAACAGCTCTATGCAAGGATGTTTAGATCATGTACATGATACTCAATTTATTGCAATTAGAAGATCAACGTGTTAACATGGGCAGCTCAGCTCTAGATATCATGGAAAGGTAATGGGAGAACTAACTACTGGCAGGCAGGATCAAAATCCTAGGAGTCAGTTCAACTATAAAACACAGTTTGGTTAACTGAGACCTGATTTATATATTATTCAAGTTGATTCTTCACAGCACCTGCCCTACCTCAGAATCATCCTTGCTTTCCAGCAAATATTCCCTTGCTCATCCTTCATCACTAGGTGGTGTGTAATTTATGCAAGGATGATCTGCAGTCTGTGGACGGTCAAACACTCAACCCTCAATTAGTGTAAAAGTTGCACTGCTTTGAAGCTGTTCCTTTGATGTATGAATAGAAACGATCCAACTTCATCACACATTTTGAACCATTGTCTTTGAGTATTACCGTAAAAGATATAACGCATTGCAAACCTTCGCCAAAAGGGGGTATCATTAAATCTTAAATCATCAGTTCATTTACAAAAACACAGCTTCTTGATATTTGTGTTCAGCTGCTTGAAATTATTGCTGAACCTAATCATGATCCGGTGCAGAATTCTGAACAGCATAAGATTGCTTGCTTAAACTGTCAGCTGTAGGCTACTATAATAAAACTTCTTGCTCCAATGAGTATATTTTTACCACATATTAGAACATATCTAGCTTCTCCTTTTGATCACAACATCAGTCACTTGCTGATTTCCCCATTTCTACAGAGGTTGCAGCTGGTGCTAGCATCAGTCATAGTCGAGAACAGATTGAATGATTAATCACCAATAATCATGGCAAGAACACTTCCCATCTTTCATATGATGAAACCTACTACCATCCCTCACAATAATTTCCCTGCTAAAAACCTTTGTCACCATCTTGCTGAACTCATGACAATCACCACACACACTAAGGTTTTTGACAATACGGATTGGGCTGCCAGCTTCAACAACAATGAACCCGTAAGCAATTGCAAGCCGCTCGCTGTGCACCTTAATGGCATGGACCTTCTCTTCATGCCCGATGTCATGCAACACTGATGACACATCTGGTACATACCCTGCCTCAGCCAACCTTCTGTGAATAATGCCAAGCATGTTATATATCTGTACATAATCCTTGTGATCCCTGTCCCCTACTAAAAACATGTGTATGATTCCATGTGCCTCCATCATGCTCCAGCCAGCTGACTTGCTGGTGCCACGATTAGACATTAATTTCCTAACTTTCCTGACTTCATCCCATTTCTTTGCTGTCGCATATATACTTGCAAGGAGGACATAGTGTCCATCATGAGCAGGCTCCAGTTCAATTAGCTTATTACCGACAGTTATACCCAAATCCACAAGGCCATGTCTCTTGCAGGCTGACAGTATTGTGCCCCAGAGAACTGGGTCAGGCGCAATGCGCATCCCTTCGATCAATTCAACGGCTTCCTGAACAAGACCAGCACGGCTCAGAAGATCAACCATGCATCCATAATGCTCCATCTCTGACTCAATGCCATATTTCTCTGACATCAGCCTGAAATACCACCGTCCTTTGTCAACAAGCCCAGTGCGGCTGCAGGCATTCAGTACCCCCACAAATGTGATGCTTGTCGGGCAAAACCCCTCAGTGACAAACTTCTCAAAGAGCTCCACTGCATCATGCCCCAGTCCATGGGCAGCAAGTCCGCAGATCATGGAGTTCCAAGCAAACACATCCCTCCTTGGCATGGAATCGAAAACTTCCCTTGCCGCTGCTATGCTTCCGCACTTGGAGTACATATCTACCAGTGCAGCGCCAACATTCACGCTCACTGGCATTCCTGCTCTCTTGACCATCTCATGAACAAACCTCCCCTGCTCAAGCAGCCCCAGCTGTCCAGCTGCCGACAGTGCCGTCACTATAGCTGCCTCATTTGCCTTCACCCCCTGCACCACCATGTTCCTGAAAATTCCCATTGCCACCTCCAGCTCCCCTTTCTTCACATACCCACCGACCACCGTGCTCCAAGAAACCTCATCCCTCACCGGCATTGCATCGAACACCTCTCGCGCATACCCCACCATGCCCGCTCGCACATAGCCAGCAAGGACGGCATTCCACGTCACCACGTCCCGCACGAGCGGTAGCTCGTCGAACACCCTCCGCATCGCCGCCACGTCACCGCAGACGCCGTAGAAGTGGATCAGCGCGTTCCGCACGTAGAGGTCGCCCGCGGCGCCAGCCTTCATGGCCAGCGCGTGCACGTGGGAGCCCAGGAAGTGGGAGGCGGCGGCGCCCACGGTCTGGCCGGCGTCAAGGTAGCTGGAGAGCGAGGCGAGGAGGAAGGTGAAGGAGTGGGGGTTGCGGCGCGGGAGGCGCGGGAAGAGGCTGAGCGGGAGCGGGTGCGGGAGCACGCGGAGGAGGTGGTTGGACGCGAAGGCGGAGGCGGAGCTGGAGCTGCGGAGGAGGGAGAGCGGGTAGGAGTAAGAGGCGTCGGCGCCGCCGGGCGGGAGGCGCGGGAGGGCGGCGAGGAGCTGCGGGAGGGCGCGCGCGGTGGCGAGGCCGAGGACGGCGAGGCGGGCGTGCGCCTGCAGGACGTGGCGGAGCGCGGGGCGCGGCGGTAGGAGCGCGCCCAGGAGCTGCCTCGCGTCGGCGGCGGGGTTGGCCTGGAAAGTAGGGGCGCGCCGGGCGGCCGGAGGCGGCGGCGGCGGCGTTTCGAACTGCATGGAGGCGGCGAGCCGGCGACGGCGCCAGCCACCGAATGCCCATGAATCGGGCTAGGTGGGGAAGTCGTTCCCCGTTTCCCATTGGCCAGGGACTGTTCTGGCCCAACCATGGTCAATGGCCCGTGGCCTCGTGGGCCTTATCACGCTGGACCCAAACAAAAAGGAAGGTATGCTACCAGTCAGTTGGGCCTACAACCCCGGTCCGAGCCCCGCTCCCACTCCCACCTGATGAACCGACCCGGCGACCTCCACCAAATCTCACGTCGTTCTCTGGGGTGATATTTATGAGACGCCCAAATTCGATAAAACAGTGGGGTTTACAGAGCGCACCACAGTAGCGTGGAATAATTCACGGACTGTTTAGTTCTACACCTGGGTCATGTCTATGAGTCCACCTCATCCTAGATCACAGGTTAGTGCCAGTCTTCTCCCCACACCTCAGTTACAAGCATGAGGTGAAGAGTTTGTGCTTTTCCACTGCAGCCAATCAGACGGGTATCGACGCGTTAGGCCATTCCCAGAGAAGCTCGTAAGGATGATCCTGATCTTTATTCAGACACATCTCTTCCATATCGCCCGCCGTTCTTCTGAAAACAGCGATCTGGGAAGCGTAGCCTGGTTCCTCGCCTGAGCCGCCGACGCCGCAGAACTCCACACTGTAGTTATGCTTCACCGCGAGGTCAGCAGCCCAGCACTGGAACTGCGCTCTGGTCCACTCGAACTTGTGGTCGTGGTTCCGGAACTTGCAGGGACCAGCGTTTTCGTCCGCCTCGTCGTCCTTGTTGGGCATAGCTGACCTCTGGAGGATGGGGTTGTACTCGTAGTTGGGTGTCGAAACAATGAGCACCGTCGGGCGGAATGAGCTCAAGACGACGTTGCCAAATAAACTCGCTTGGTCCTCCTCCATGTGCTCGATCACCTGCATTTCATGTTGTTGAATCATGCGCCGACACGATACTTCTATTCTAGAATTTAGAGAAGCAATAAAAAAGCACAGTGTTTTTATATTTTAGCATAATCATGTTACCACAAGGTTATCTCATAGGTTAACAGATTAATTTAGATTATACAGATGAGCATCCTACAGATGTTTTAAAGATGCATCAGCAACAACCCCTTACATTATGATCCAAGAGTTTAATTGCAAAGCGTTGTGTTTAGACCCAACACTTGTTCACTAAAACCAAATAAGAATACAGTATAGTAGAAGAGGAAAGGTCCATTACCTCAAGACAAGTGCCAATATCAAACCCATATAAGCGAGAATCAAAGTCTGTTATGGATCCATCATAGAGCACAGCAGTTGGAACAGTTGTCTGCACCAACAATTTCTTGCTCAGCTTCTGATGGAGACTCTGCAATTCCAGGAGAGGCGAAACAAATTAAATTTTTAATGCATTTGGAAAGGACAAAAGGATGACAGAGAGTGATTCCTCTCATGTTCTTGTATCAAGGTAGGTAAAAAAAACTAAGCAGTGAATTCCTGACTTAGCCTTTCCAGTATTTGCGCTGTGCATAACAATTCCAGGACAGGCGAAACAAGTTAACTCCTTGCTACTAAGTCAAGGATATGCTATATACCTTCGCTGCACGTGTGAGGCCTTTTCGAGAAATATCAACACCGACAAGCTTTTCTAGTGTGGTTGGATGCTCTAACAATGAATCAAGAAGGCTGCCAGATCCACAACCAAAATCAACCTGAAAATGCACCTTTACAATGAGAACTAATAATTTTCATAAATAAGGGACAATAGAATGAGGGGGAATTTACAAGTGTGGTAGCGTGCAGCTCATTGATGTGCTGGACAGCAAACTCAACTCTTTGTTTGGATAATGGAGGGCTAAACAAGGCCTTTTCCATTCTATCCTCTAATGGTTCAGTTACCTGCAAAACCTTTACAGAGAACTCCAGAGAGCAGCTCTCTGCAAGGATGTTTAAAATATGCACATGTCTGCAGCCTGATTCAAAAAGGTTTGCTTAAATAAAATTATAAGATTAGGTGGCTCACCTCTAGATACATTGGAAAGTTCATGTGAGAACTCAGAAGCTGCAGCCAGGATCAAATCCCTAGGAGGCAGTTCAGCGATAAAACATGCAGCTTGATTGACTGATAGCTGAGTTACACATGATTCAAGCTGATTACTAACAGCACCCGTCCCTATCTCAAACTCAAACTCATTGTGGCTTTCCAACAAATATATTTTTGCTTTATCCTTCATCACAAGGGAAGCAGTATAACTTATGCAAGTCAATGATCCATGGGATGGGAAAACACCAGAATCTGGGCCCTCAATGTGTGTTAAAGTTGCAGTGCTTTCAAGCTGCTTCTTTGGTGTATCCACAGTAAAAGGTCCAACTAAACTGCACATTCCTGAATCATTGCATCCAGTATTACCATAAACAGACAAGCACATTGCAAATTCTTGCAGAAATCTTTTTGGATGTATCTTGAAACCGTCAGTGCACTTGGAAAGATATAGCTTGTCCGTTTTTGTGTTTAGTTGCTTGAAATAATTGTTGAACCAAATCAAGACCTTCAATGCAGAATTCTGAATAGCATCAGATTCCTTGCTCCAAGTGTCAGCTGCAGAATACTCTAGTAAAATCTCCTGTTTCCGTGAACATATTTTCACTTCACATTTGAAAATATCTGGGCTTTCCTTGTTGATAACATCATCGGTGTACTGATTTTCTACACTCTTTGCTGGTGCTCCTCTTTCTTCAGAGCTCACAGCTGATGTTAACATATCACAGGAGACCCTACTGAAAGCAAAAAGGGGCTCTGACAACCTCTGATTGCGACAGAATGAACAAAGGAGATCTCGTGGAGAGAGGCCTTTCCAACTGAAACGAGAGTATGCAGATGGAAGCTCTGCTGCAAGAATCGCGTCCCTAGACATCTTACAATTTCCATCAGGTAACTTGCCCAGAAGTATCCTGAGGAACCAAAAGCATGTTAGTGTATCACTCAAAAGAACAAATAGGAGAGTATGATAAAATCTGGTGCCTAAACAGTAGACAAAAGCGTCCAAATATTAAAGAAAAAAGAGCATGAGGCCAATCTCTACAACCATATGATGCTATTAAAAAATATGATCATATATACCAATAATATAAAATAGAGTGCATCCATATTTCCATTGATTAGCATAGTAATATTCAACAAGGTTGTACCTGTAATAGGTGCATAGGTTGACATCTTCACTGTGAAGTTCCGAATCTCTCCTTGTGTATCCGATATTTGCCAAAAGTGCATCTCCATAAATTGTTTGACCAGAAATATAGGAGGCTCGCTTATTTACTTGGCAGTTGATGTCACCATCTCCATGACAACCAAGCACATTTTTCGATATATCAGAAACAGAATGTACACTTGGGGCTGCAAAATACAGCCTTATCTCAGAAGATGCTTTTCCAATTGTTCTGCAGTGAGACACATGCTTCAAAATCATCAATTGTCATGCACAGCACGAATACTGGAAAGGCTAAGAAGTCAGGAATTCACTGCTTAGTTTTTCTTTACCTACCTTGATACAAGAACATGAGAGGAATCACTCGCTGTGAGCTTTTCTGCGACATAACTCATATAATGTTCATTATCTCGTAGATTAATTCTTACTATCTTCAGTTCATCCTCCAGCACATGGGGAACAAGAATCGCTTCTACTTCTACAGGGTCTGATGTACAAGACCAACGTTTAAGTGCCAAGTCAACACCCTCCGGAGAATAGGGCTTCTGACTCTGAATCCAGAAGTTGCTGTCACTGACCGAGACTCCAGGAGATTGTTTTGCAGCATTGTACATTAATGACAAGACCAAGAGAGGATCAAATTCTGCCTTGGGGTCGATCACTTTACACAATGTATTGGCCTTGACATCACATGCAGCAATAGCCGACAAAGGTAACCTCCCAATGAGGTCCCCAGTTCTCCTGAGAGTCACACTCAAGTGGCCAACAAGAGGATGGGTAGATGATAGGAAGCTCTGAAATGACGTATAGTGCATGGCCATGTTAGAAGACATGTTTTTTTTAAAAACAATAGAAAAGCACACTGAAGCTCAAAATATGACATGAACAAGCAATAGCATGCTTTGAGCAGTAGGCAGAATGATTCATATTTTGAAAATTGACCCTGGTAATAATAAAACTAAAACCTACAGTACATGAGTACAATAGGGCATCCATTCTTAAATTTTGAGGAAACATTCACAGTGGTTATATAATGCACTGTCAAAGAGAGACAGCCTAGCAATCAAAGGACTCTACTGCATTTCTCAACAGGCAGAAGAGCAGCAGCGTATATGGAGATGAGGCAATGATACTGACCTCGTCTATGAAGAAACCAGATATGCGAGCAATCAGTTCATCCCAAGCTTCTTCTGGTGTAGTGGGAATATTTGCTGTGGGCTGAATACCAAGCTGCAATTGGAGAACAGTGATCACCACAAGTTGATAGCATGAGAACACGATTACATACCAAATAGCTACTTAAAGGGGAATAACTAGTAAGCAATGGGCACATTTGTCAGCTTGTCACTAAACCTAAGTCACACCATCGGTCTATAAGAACAGAAATCAGAAACCAAAGGACACTATCATTTAACAGGACAACAGAAATGTGTCATGTAACTGTCTTTGCAACCAGGGATGGATTGCCAAAACTAACCACAGAATCAGAATTTCAATTCCTAGTCACCGGATGCTTTAGCTTCCAAGCACAACTCCAAATGTCACTCCGTGCCACGGCGCAACAATTCGATTCACAGAAGCGTACGATTTCGATGGCAAGGGTTTCTATTACCCAAATTCAATTCTTCAGTTCTAGTAGCAAACTGCAACCCCCCAAATTCCGTGCCAAACCAGACATGCAGCAACAGACAAACTCACGCAATGTCACCCGCCGCAGGAGCGGGCGGCGGCGCACCGCGCGGGGCCTCACCTTGTCGAGCGCGATCTGCGCGGCGGCCTGCTCGGCGTCCTTCTTCCGGACGAAGGTGCCGGGCGTGGCGACGGAGAGGCCCGGGAGCTCGAGCGCGCACCGGTAGACGCTCCGGGTCTGCGGCGCGAGGCCCGGGCAGCCGCCCACGGCCTCCCGCACCTCCTCGACCGTGTACCGCGCCTTGGCGCCGAACCGCTGGTGGAGCACCGCCTTGGGCGTCGGCGTCGCCGTCGGCATCCCGCGCCGCCGGCACCCAACCAACCCAAACGCCTCGCGCGCGGACGGAGGGAGACGCCGGCACGGTCGAGCCCCTGGGGAGAGGAATCGGCGGGCGAGGGTTGAGGGGGAGGCGGCAAGGGATTGGGTGATCGCGGATTAGGGGGGAGGGGTTAACGCGCTAAACCCCCACAAGGAGGGTGGTGGTGGCGCCGCTGCGGTGCGGTTGGGCTCTTCACTTCTCGGAACTCGGAAGTTGGAGGAGACGGAGAGAAAGGGTTTGCTATGGCCGCCATAAAAAAATCCTATTGGCCTAAAGAGGTTTTTTTTTGCGAGGAAGCCTAAAGAGGGTTTAGCGTTGGGTGTGCTGCTAATACGCTTATGCCCAAAGTATGGTTCCAAGTTTACAACATTTTTTGAAGTAAATAAGTTTACAACATTTTAGGCGACATACTCAACGTGCATGGAGATTCCGTTTCATATATGGTTTTGAAAGACCCGTTTTATTTTTTTTATTTTTTTGAGATGTCAATGCCATGGTTGTGCGGTGGATTTCAGCCAACACATGTCCCATAGCCACTCGCCATGGTGTGAGCAAGTACTAAACCAAAACACACGCTTCGCGTGCGCTGCGTGCCTGCGACGAAAGGCATCTTGGCGAAGAATGACAAGCACTGTAACTTTCGTTGCACGCACATACTCAGATCCTAATTTAATATTTCTCTAGTTTAAATATTAGTAAAAATAGTACCGGATAGGTAGACATCCCCGCTCCCTCCGGCAGCATTTTCTTAATTATATTTTATTAACTAAATAGTACTACTGCTACCAATTATTACTTAATTAAAAAATTGTATTGCTAATTATTTTAGATATTTTGATTTAAAAATAACCATTTCAAATGATTATGTTATGAAAAAATGTGTTTGTTAATATAAGATGGTAGTTGAAGATGGTTGAATAAAATATGTAGTAGTTAGTATAGAGGATGAAATATAGAGTATGATGGGTGCAGGAGAAATTGGTATAGAGCAGAGAATCTCGATGACCAGTCTAGAATATTTCTTTTAGAGGACGAAAATAGAGTATGATGAGTGCGGACAGCCTCAAAAGGAACCGAAGAAGGCTGTCAGTAAGCCAAGCTTGGAGTTCGATAGCATCCAAGCTGACGTCAATGAGAGCCTGAGATCGCGCCGAGCCATAAGCTCACGAAGGTCCGAGCATAAGTCGAATACGTATAGATCGGCTCGACAGCACAGGGAGGAAGAAGGGACATTTAGAGAAGCATATATGGATATTTAGCTTTATTCTCTCTATCTTCTTTTAATAGTCCTATTTCCAAATTAAATTATTCTCTTTTGGTAGTCCCATTTAAATAGACATCTTGGGAATAGTATGGATGGTCGTTCGATTACCGTACAGAGTAACTTCTCTTGAAAAAAGATTAGTATATGTATATAATAACATAAAAAAATCATGATTAATGAGATGATAAGCTAGATTCTTCTTCTTGAACATTGTACCAAGATAAAATAGAACTAGATAAAATAGAATAAAGTGAACATTATTTTGTAGATATTTTAGCTTGTGCAACATAGCAGCTCGCTAGCTAATACAAGACTCTAGCCTCCAGCTATATTATTTTAATTTTAGATGGTTGGAAATTTAATTAATAGAGATAGCAGGGTGCATGTGTATGCCACGCAAAACTGAAATATTCGAGCTTCATCGCATACTTCAATCTCGGATCGTTGGAGCTCACAAGCTTCGGGTTAGGTCCAAATTGGCTTGATCTTAAGTGTATCTTAGCTTGAGTTGAGTTTTTAGCAAGTCAAATATAAATAGCTCGTGAGTGTTGACCTTTTCTAATAACCCTACTTAGAGATTGGGATGAACCGTGAATGCTCAGCAAGTCAGCAGGTGTAAATCAACAGATAATTAGATCATTATGTCGGAGCGAGCATGCATGCTAATATGGTGGGCACCCTTGTCGTTGCTAAAGTTAAGGTCACGACAGCCAGTATTGTGAAGGATGGTAGGGAGATTTTTTGAGGAAGAGGGATGGATGGCATGTATGAAAGTGTTAATAAGTGCTAGAGGTCAAAACTTTATTTGAAAGGATTTTGAACGAGATGTTGTCATATAAAATTTAATTATATCATGATGATATTTAAATCGATAAGATTAATAAATGCTTCATAGTATCACCCGTATCAACGCACATGTATATTTGCTAGGATTATAACAAATTGTTCTAGCTAAAAAAATCTTATTCCACCTAAGTATTAGAAAACATGTCTTGCAATACTTTAAATTATATAGTGGAGCAAAATATCATATTGATAGATATTTTATGTGCTAACTTTGTAACAACTAACATAAGCTATAAATAGAGTACTAGACGACCATACACAAGATATGTGAAATCTCAATTATTTGATCTTGAGAAGCGATTGCCTAAAGAGAAGAGAAATAGAATGTATGTTTAAATAATAATTTTTAGTTTATAAAATAATATATATTTCAAACTAGTCGTGATGATTTTAATTTAGAGTATGATTAAGTAAAAAGATTTTAGAGATTATGTACACCTAATTTTTAAAATCCAGATCCGCCACTGCAGCAGACCTACTTGCATTCCACTTGAAGTAGTGGTCTTAATGACCGCAACCATAACAAAATAGTTGTGTCAGCATTACTAAATACATATTAGACATCAACGGCTCAACGGTGCGACAACACCATCGTTAGTGTGTTACACTTGCAAAGTTACTTTCCAAAAATAGTCTTTCAAAATGGATATAGATGCTAATCTAGTCATTTACCAACTTTTGCCGCGCAAAATTTATTAAACCCTTCCAAAACCTCACTTGCCTATCATCTGCAAATTTTGCTGCATAGCCTCACGAAAATCCTGTCAAAATTTCACGTTCTCACAGACATCACCAAGACAGCAACAACAACACCCAGAATTTTTTTTGTTTCCACAGTCTCCATAGGAAACGAATCAAAATTTCAGGCGTCTCTAAGTCCTCATACCAAGAATCCCCGACCTCCCGCCCAGAAACAATGCATCTATAGGTCACTGGGTACACAGATATCCATGGGGATTTGCCTGAACCCCCCGAACCCCACAATTATTCGAATCATAAGCTGCTTTGAACACCCTCAGCACACATCAACCAAGCTCAGCAACAAACACCCTCAGCCCACATCAACCAAGCCCAGTAACAAACTGTGGGCGAACTGGAGGATAATACATCCCACCACAAACGACGAGGATTTATCCCTCACAGCAACGGAAAATACTGCAGACTAAAAATAAAAAATCGCTCATACAATAATCCGTCCAAGCCCACCAGCACGCTTCCTTACCAACGAAAAGGCCCGGGTGGATCCCCACTCCAACTGAGTGGATAGGAGGATGAAGAGGATGGCGAGCTCGGACGGGGAGCCGCGGGGAATTCCGTGGGCGGCAGAAACTGGCGGCCTCACCCCGAAGGGAAACCGGAAGGAGAGTGGGGGAGGACGACGAAGAGGTGAGGGTTCAGGCAGGCCGTAGGGCTGAGGGGCCCAGGAGCCAGACGGCCTCCTTTTTATACTACTTCCTGCCTGCACTTGGGGTGAGGAAATAAAATTTCTTCAGATCTTTTTCGCAATTCTGTCACCAGCTCATGCGCTCCTTCAAGCTGGCTGTAATATTTTCGCGGAGTTTGTTGTGAAAAGGTGGAGGGTAACGGGTCTCGCAACATATACTTTTTAAAAAATCGCTGCAGGATGCGTGTTTTTAGTTAAGTGCAATATCCCTCATATTTTCAAAGTTAATTTAAAGAGGGTATATAGAGTTGATTGTTTACATATACTTAACGAAGAAGTTGAGAGAGTTGGATACTTGGATGGATGTCCACATACTTAATGAACTGGATCATGTTTCAGCTCTAAGTTGGGCTATAATTAACGGAAATGCTGAGATACAGACGTCCGGAGGGGGAACAAAAATCGAACGCTCTAACATATGTTTTGATCTTGGATGTTGCAAGTATTATTTCTACATGTTTCATAGTGAATGTTGCATGAAACAAATTGTTCATGTTGCGGCGGGAATTTCATATCCAAGAGTCAAACGACTTAATTAGTTTTTTCGCATATTTTTCAATATTGCACCTATATATTTTTGATGTTGCAGATGTTTTATTTTGATGTTGCAGATGTTTTGTCTGATGATAAAGGTCCTATCGGACGTCCGGGCGCTAGCAAGCCCATATAATTAAATAAGTGATTTGCAAAAAAAAATCTAGGGTTATAGATATAGCTCATGTTTTATCAAATTAGTGGCAGGTTAATTCTCCTTAAAACCACTGGTGACATGTAATAGTAATAGTTTAATACTTTCTTTGAAAAAAATGCGTGGTTATAATGTTGTATCAGATTTCTTAGTACTACTACCATAAACGTAAGTGTTGAATCCTAACTACGGGTGGTACTTTTAGCAATTTGTTATGCTGCATGCCTGTGTTTCATACTCTCTGCCATTGTTTTTGTTAACTAGGTGCGGCAGTATCCTGCGCCACCATGGATTCCGGTGATCTCTCGGCCAGGGGTTGCCGACGGTAGTGGCAGTAGCATGATTCATAGGTTGCAGCACACCAGTGAAAGCTTGTGGGATTCACGAGTTGCATAGAGGGGGAAAAAAAGAAAACAAGATGAACATGAATGAAAGAGCAGCATTCGGCCATTGAAGCGTCATATTTCAGAGCATATGATTGCTGCAGCATTTCAGAGTGGGCCGTTGGAGTGTCATTGCCCAACCATCCCAAACAGAATGAATCGAAAATGCCAGAAGGGCAAGCAGAAGTTTCTGTTGTGTCGACCATAGGTACAAGGATAAATCATGAATCGCCCACAAAAGCTACACACATATTACACAAGCAGAAAACACAATGTATATATATCCTGCGCTCCCCCTGTTTGGAGCCACGCTAAGCGCCCTTCTTCCATGGCTGGATGACTGCCACAACAATGATCACCACTATCACCAGCAGTATGATGATGGCATAGCACATCCACTTTCTCGAATTCCTCTGCAGTTTCTTGGCATTCTGGAGAGCGCTAACGCCATGCTGTATGTGATTGGTAGCATTCGAAACCTTGAAACAGAGGAAGGAAATTGGCATGTAAGTGGTTTTCATCTAGCTTGCCATAGAAAAACACTCCGTGGTTGTCCTATACATGACTAACTGCAGAAATAGGAAACTCTTACATGTGTCTCGATGTTGTTGATCATGTCTCCTTGAGCCTCAACAAGAACTGCCATGTCCATGAATATCTAAAAGGCAAAAATAAAGACATGTCATGAAGGGACATATTATCTTTTGATGCTCAGAGACAATTACAAGCTAATGCAAAAATATAGTGCTTTTATGTCTATTCTTAAAGTGTTCTAAATTGGCAACATCGAATGGGGACAGAACTACACCAGTTTTAGTTGGAAGCTAGGCGGTGTGCTGACTACTGAGGGGAACTCTGTTTTCATTGAATGGCCATTGTTTTACAGTAAATGCCAAAAGTGATAATGTGGCACCTCCATTTCATGTGCTTTGTACTCAGCTTTATAAGATACCATATTACATAGAAGAGCTTATGCCAAAAAAAAAAAGAAGAAAAGGGATAACCTGTTGCAACTCAAGTAGCTTCCTCTCTAGATCCCTTACAGCATCATGTCGCTCCTGTATTTCAGCAACAGTGTCCAGTATCTGCAAATGACAAAAGGAAAAGCATGTTAATTACAATTGATGCTGTAAACAGACATGGATAGACTTGCTCCTGGAACCAATAGATCTCAAAAGTCATAACTAGTAAATGACCTATGCCACATCACACATACCTGGCCTCTTCCCTGCTGTTGGATTGCGTCTTTGAAGATTTGCTCACTTTTTCCGGTCTCTATCAAGTCATCGATTGTCTGCAGGGTTTAAAGCAACAACATGAGAAATTATTAAGTCAGTAATAAATCGACATTGATTGCAAAATAACAGCACAACTACAAGTACAAACATAACCACATGTGAAAGGTATGACAGTGCAGTATTTACCTCTTCATCAGGACGATTACCAGTTACAGTAAAAACCCTTCTTTCAACAACCTCACGGTACTCTTGCCTGATTGCTTCTCTTAAAGCCTGCACCAGATGTTAACAAGGTATTACTTACATGATACAAAGAGTATATTAATTTTCTCCACAGCTTTGTCAGTAATTAGAATATTGGCAGGTGTTCACAAAGGTTAACAAACTTGAAGCCCTTCTAGAATCATACCATCAGTTAACTAATAGTGAAAGCAGAACTTGTAGCTGAACATAGTGTTTATCTTTTTTTAAAAAAATTAAATAAACACTTCCACTGCCTATAATGAGACAGGCGTAAAGAGTCTTATGCTTTGATGTCTCTTAGGCATGGAATAGTAGACCACTTCCTCTCTGATACCCTAAAAAGCATATTCAATCTTCCTAGAAGTAATGAAACGTCGAAGCAATTAATTGTATGTTCATATTTTAAGATGACTGTATGTTGCAGGGAACTTAGTGTCACAGATCAGCAGAATAATCACATAAATGGAAAGGCAGGCATTTCCATTACAGGAACACAGTACCTGGAAATCATCCATCCGCTCCTTCAATTTCTTTTTCACTGCTCTGTAGAAATTGGTAAACATATTGAATATAAACAACAGATTCTTGTAAGCTGCATAACTGAAGACACTGAGATGAACTGTAAATTTACCCAGTAGTCTGTTCTCTTGATCGGTCCACGGCAGACCCCTTTCCGCATCCAGGTTTTTGCCTATTTGATAAGTTCTATTCCACAATGACAGCAAATAATGCAAAGTTAATTGTTGGTAGCAGCAAACCAGTTAGCTTAGTTAAAACAAATTCAAAGCTTTCAGAAAATAGTTTGTTTACAGTGCAAAACATAGCAATATTTCAAAACAAAAAAGCCTCACAAAATACCATATTACAAGTAACATAGGAAGATTTCTTTTTATTATCTTACAGTTACCGGCAAAATGATTAATCAAGTTATAACTTATTTTAATAATACCTATCATAAGAATGTAGCGATTCAATTTATATTAGTACTGCAAAACTGCTACTTTTAACTATCAGGGTCAAGCAAGAGCGTACATCTTTTTCTAGTTCATCAACTTTTGTCTTCGCCTGACGAGCAATTTTCCCCACTTCATCAATATCTTTCTCCATCCGCTGCTTGATTCCTATTACAAAGAATTGTTGCATCTAAGTATAGTGATATTTCCAAAAGAGTGCATATGCATTTCAGATCAAATAAGGTTAAATCTGCTAGAACAAACAAATCCCTACCTTTCATGGCACTTGCTTTTGTAACTGCTTTGGATTCCTCGTTTGCAGTCTACAAACACAAGTTCGGTTCATTACATAAGATTTACAGGTAAGTTCATCAATAAAATGGCAATCAATGAATGGGGAATGAGTGTACCTGGAGCTTATTCAATAGATTTGTCAGCTTTGCAATTAGACTCTCTATTGCATCAACCTGGTCACAAAAGCATGATGTCATTAATCAAAAAGGCAAAAGTTGGACTAACAGAGTAAATGTGGTAAGATGAATAGATGCACACAGTAGGATATTTATGTAAACAGCACCTTTTTCAAGAAATCCTTTAAGTTGTCTGAAGCATCAGCCTGATGCATTCCCATTTCAATGTCCGCATCTCTCGAAGAGTCCCGCCGAGGGAGCTCAAAGGAATCCTGTGCAAAAGGAAAGTTTGTAATATGTTACACCATGTACCGTGGCTACTTCACAAAGATGGTTACATTATAAACCCAATATGGAAAGCCAAACATTCTACATGCACCAGCTTAAAATAACATGTTGTCAGCCAGCATAGGCACAATAAATATCAGCACTCCATCCCCAACAGAGCAGATAGATTTCCAACTTAAAGTCTTTCACTTCCTTCCTATTGCAAAGTGTACAGGACTGAAATGCAGCATGCACCAAAAACAAAAGTTCTAGCCCATCTGACGCAAAAAGGAGCTTTATAGCACATCAAGCTCCAGTAAATACATCAGCACTTAACGCAAGTAGTGTTTAAACCCGATCGTTGCTGTGGTTCAATCAAACGAATTGCACCACGAGCAATTAATGCAATTGTGCATGAGAATGGTTCTAACAGCACAGTTCACCAAGAGCTGGAGAATAATTCAGAGAGAAACAGAACCTCCATTCTAGGTGCAACCCAGGGAGGCACAAAACAACCAGCCCACTTCGTCCCAAAGGCAACTCAACTGCCTCGGAACCAAACCGCACAGATCTAACTCGACCACCCGCAAAGCGGCTAATCTAGCGCACCGAGCCGAGAAACCCGGGGCAGTTCCTTCCAGCGCTAGCTCCGCATTCCGGCTCGCCGCCCCGCTAAAGCAATCCCTTTCCCCGCCGATCACTCCACCCTGCTACCTCCGATTACGCTAACCAAGTTTTGGCGCCGCCAGGGGTCCCCTCCCATGACACGGAAGCCCGTACGAACGGGAGGCAGCGCCGACTAGCCCACCCCAGATCTCGAGCTCGCGCGCCGGATCCCGGCGAGCGGTCTGAGGAAGCGGGAGGAGCCTTCCCGGAAGGGGAGGGAAAAAGGAGGAGACGGGGCGCTTACCGAGAGGAGGTTGTTCATGGCGGCGAGGCGGCCGGTGCGGCGAGGAGAGAGAAACGGGCAGGCGGCGAGGAGAGAGAGAAGGGGGGAGCCGAGGGAGGTCGGGGCCCGGAGGAGGTGTGGCCGTTGCGCCGCAGAGGATGCTTTAAGCGGAGGAGAGGTGGGGGTTAAGCTGCTGGACGCCGCGGGTGCTGAGGCTGGCAGGTGGGCCAGCAGGATCTTTTTAGGCAGGCTGGCAAGTGTCAAAGGAAAAGTTTTTCTTATAGGGAAAGAAGGATGCCGGATGGAGTTTTTTTTAATGCCGATCCAGCAGCTAATGATCTCGTCAAACGGTTGGTTACTGTGCCCTAATTTAAGTTGATGAGGTTTTGCATCCTGGTGTTAAATTGAACTGTAATGTCTGTTTGCGAATATTTTTGGCTTGTATTATATTATTGATGATGTTTTCACTCCGTTCTTTCAATAACATGTATTCTGTTCTTTCTGCTTGCTTGCTTTGAAACGAAGATTGATAATTGATATCAGTAGCTTACTAATTGTACTATCTAAACATATTCTAACCGACAACTGAAAGTGATCGAATATAGAACAAGGGACCTTGTCAGCCCAAAGAGAAGCTAATCCCACGAATTAGACTGCAATTTCAAGCTGTCAAGATGTTTGTTCTGTCCACAACAGTTTGCCTTTCATTCCGCTGATGATTTTGTTTGAATTCATGACATAGGAAGAAAAGGTCGTTATCATCAAGATTCAGGTCCAAACGGACCAGTGCCTGCCTGACCCTGAGCTTGACTGCTCTGCTCCCCCCCCCCCCCCCCCCCCCCCCCCCCCGGCCGAGAAAGCGAGTTCACTGCGTCACGTAGCCGTAGCAAATTTTCAACTCCTTTTGGGCCCCTTCTGTTCGTGAATTGCGAGCGGACCGGCAGGTGAGCGCCAGTGCTGACCCTTTTTCTATTCCTCTGCGCTGGAACTCCGCGTCGGGCTGGCTGCCAGGGACAAGCTGCCAGTGCTAGGCCCAGTCGGCTACGCCGGGCCCACCGCGCACCGCACCGGACTCGACGGGGTGGCGCGCCGGGCCCACCTGCCGGTTATCTCGCGGCTCCGGCGCGGGTGGGCGGCGCCCACGGGAGGCTGGAGCCTGGAGGCCTTGGGTGCACGGGGCCCACCGGGGGAACCTGTCCGAGCTGGACGACAGCGGTGCGTTAGTCAGTCTTAAGAATAAACTGGTGTGATCTCATCCACCGGCCCTATATATATATGTACAGATTTTTAAGATCAATAACAATAATAATAAGGATTCCATTCCTCTCTTATTTTGTGTCTCTCGTTTGCATTTGAGTACGACTAGTCTAAACACGTTATCGGCACGTTTGCTCTCCACTTATTGGAAAGAACAGAACCAGCCAAGGACCGAGGGCTCTCCTGCCGGCGGCCGGAGAAATCAATGCGCAGGAAGAAGAATGGACGGCGGCCACTGCACCACATCTTCTTCATCGGCGACATTCATGCCGGTTGCATGCAGTTCGTGGTGTCATCCTACCGTGAGTAACTCAGAAACATGCATGCTAGCATCAGATATGCTCTTACATCGCTGGAGATCGTGTCCTGGAACACCGCACTCATTTTTCGTGAGATGCAGAAAGAGGAACGAGCAAACAAATGGATTAGGGGACATCAGAATTGTAAGCAATGCTATTACCATTTTATTTTGATGTGACTATCTCGATTCATGCAAGATGGAACCGTCATCCGTTTTTTTTACTTGCAACAACCGTCATCCATTTTTTTTACTTGCAACTGCCCCACGCTCCGTGCGCTATATGTTGCTTTGTTGCCTCATGGAGGAATCAAATTGGATTGCAATAATGCATCCTATTTCACTACCGATGGCAATCACCTGGTCATTCCATCCACCAACGTGGTCACCATGACTTTGTTGTTGCCATGGTGCTAGCGGTTGTTATGGACGTCTACGTCCTGTGCCGATCTGAGTAGATGGTGTAACAACCACCCGACAGAGGCAGCGGATCGGGGTCGTTCGTGTCCAACGACAGCGGCTGCATACTGCTCCCGACGGAAGCGCCGCTTGCAGCATTCCATGCAGCGGCGGGTGCAGTATGATCAAGCGGCGGTGACGTTGGCAGTTTGGGGTCGGTGGAGGCAGCGTTTCACGCAACTCTTTCCCCTTGCTGCGCACGCAGCACACGGCCGGGCTGCGGGCTCGCGTGACTGCGGGCTGTTGCGCCTGAGTCCAAGGACCGGGGCACATGCAATACGGGCCGGCTCGCGCGAAGGTGAGCGTGGCGCGGCTGCAGGCCGGCTTGTGGGCCAACTCGCCCATGGGCTGGCGAGCGAACAAGGCTGCAGGCCGGCAGGCTGGCGCTCGCGGACCGGCGGTGCACACACGGCCCAATGCGGGCTGGTTGGCCGAGCGGCCGGTGACGCGCGCCTAAGGCCCGGTGCGGCCTGGTGCTAGTTACCTTGGCGGGCTATCAAGGATGAGTGGTGGCGGTCTGGAATTGTTTTTCCAGCAGCTATCAAGTTATCTTTATATTTTGGAATTAATTTCAAATTTTGCAGTACTTTATGATTTAGCACATGTGTTTTATGTCATTTCGTACTGCAAATTCATCAGCGGTTTATGAGTCCATATAGTTCTACATTGGGATGGGATTGCTGATGTTTATTATTGTACATATGTGTTTGTACTCAAGTTTGGTCATTTTTATGTCACTTAAATTATTATATTACCTTGCAATTTTTGGTTCAAGCCCATTGCAAATGCTTCATTTAATGCAATTCATTTCTTCTCTATTTTGGAATAATTAGTTCTATTTTCTTCGATGTCGGTCATACACAAGGAGTATTTATATACTTCCGCGGAATCTACGCTATGTTTTCAAATAGTGATTATTTCTAAGTGAGATTCCAATATAGAATTTGGACAAAGGTCTACACCATTTCTGGTGATTACCAAGAGTTCAATTTTTCAGATTGGTTATATACAAGGTGATATTCATATATCACTGTGGGATTTTATCCTCAACGTGCGTATCCAATTTGAACTTTGAATTTGTATGGACCTACATCATGTTAGAGATTACCTTGATTCATTTTCAAATTGGTCATACACAAGGTAGTATTTCTATACTACTGCGGGATCTACACTATGTTATACATAGTGACTATCCTCAACGTGTGTATCCAATCTTAAATTTTGAATTATAAGGTCTACTCTATTTTGATGACTGCCTTCATAATTATTCCAATTATGTTGAGAATTTGTTACTGAAATTCAAGTTCATTGAACTCACATTGAGAATTGCTAGAATTCAAGTTCATTGAATTGACATTGAGAATTATTGCTAGAATTCAAGTTTATTGAATTCGCATTTTGAAAATTAATGCTGGAATTCAAGTTTATTGAATTCGCATTGAAAATTTATAGTTGGAATCCAAGTGTATTGGATTCGCATGCAAGAAGCATTGTCTATTGCCAAATTATTCATATTTGGTATCCAATTGTGGGTAAAATTGTCGCCAAAGAATTTGAGGTTCTCGCTCTTAATGGGCACAATTTTTCGGCAAAGGGCTATGGACATAAAAGTGAGTCTATCGACCCATAGATTTTTCTTGGGTTTTGGCAGCACCCGTTGCGGGAGCTCGGCCTATACCAGATACAGCCAAGTTTGGGACCTTACAGGTGTTAAGGAACCATATCCACCCAGACTTCACATCTGATTAAGTGTTGAGGAAGATCCACAAAAGTTATGGGATTTTCAGGGGTAATATTATGAACAACAAAGGACATCTATCTTTTCTTAGGCTTCCTACGAGTGGAACCAACTACACATTCAGGATTTCAAATCCGTGGGTGCGTGTAATCATGTTGTTCATAAAGTTAGCCAGAATCTCAGGTTCTTTGAGTTGAGCACTCTGATAATTGAGAAGTCATTGTTTACAATGCTTGAATCAGAGAGACTCATCACTCAACAGTACCGTGAGAAGAGTTTCACAGTCTATACTACATTGATTTGGATATTACGTCAAGCAGAGATCATGAGTTCATTGTGTGGAACTCTCAGTAGTGCCCATCTGGTACTTCTCCTGTTTGAAATGCATGTCATTCAAAAGACTGAGAGGGGTGGTTCTAGCATCCACCCTAGGAACTCATCTGGTTGTAAGCGGAAGAAAAACCGTAAGCCTCGGAGAGACTTCAACAAGGGAAAGATATTTCTAAGCCCAAACTTGATAACCACGGGACTTGTTTTAAGTCATGTGGCTAAGAAATATGATCGCTAAATATTTGGTGGAACTGTATATGATATCAATGGGATATGGACAAAATGCTAAAGGAAGGAAGTATGGAGTATATATACTTCATCTCCAAAATGCATGAGGCTGGTACTTCAGACTCTGTTCCTGTTAGAGCAAGACCAAGTGACACCAAGACTTTGCAACAGGGGGAGAATCCTTCGAGCAATGACAATATGGTCATGGATTGCGAGTCCAATGGCGTATTTGATGTGCATCATGTGCACAATAAGGGAATTACTTTAAGGGGCCTCTTACCTTAAATTTTGAATATGAGCATAGAAATTTCTTGATCATATTCAAGAATTTTTATGTTGCTCTATCGACCGTCATGTGGATCAACTAGGTACCTGGAAGTGCATGTTAATGCATAATATAGTTCCATTCTGTATCCCTTGGGGTGAAATAATTTTAGACAAACTCGTTGCTCAAATTATTTATTTGGAGCAAATGATCCTGGACGCGGGATCACATCCATGCACATGGAATTGTTTGGCCTTCAGGGAACTATATTATTAAGTAGCTTACATTCATGATGGTTTATGATAAGTTAGTTGAATCTCTGGTCAAGAGAGTGCAACTATTTTATATGATCAAGGTAGAATTGAGAATTGCCAACATTTGTTGATGCATCTGGAATATGGATATATACACCATATTCATTTCAAATTCGTTAAACTGCAATCATACGGCTCCCTCCATTTGCAGCGAGTACATGGATATTTGATGATCAAATATTTCCCATTTACAAGGTCAGATATGTCTTGCACATACTGATATCACCACCTCAGCATACACTTATGGGCATGGAAATCGTTGAGTTGAAGTATCCGTCATTCGTTACATACCTCGGATTATCCAAAGGGGATTTTATTCATAGCCCGTATGCTGATTATTTATAAGGAGGATTCCATGCATTAGGGGAAGATTTATACCACACAGAATGCCAGGAATTAGGAGTGAATGTCATATGTTGATATTCTCCCCTCATTTTTATCCATGTATAAGAAGAATCTGAACTACTGGTTCAGAATCTTATAAATCTGCAATGTTTTGTAAATAATCTGTTGAATGCATTTACTCATGGTGTCATCTATTTATCATTTTTTTTTGCCAGAAAGAGTGGAGGAACCATTTGAAAACCACTTAACTCCCAATAAGAGGGGGAGAAGTATGGTCACAAGAGAGATAGCTTTTTACAAGCTTTCATGATAAATGGAGTGAATGCTTATCAATATTAAGTTGGTTGACACCTCATGGATATTTATTATCCAAGGCCTATGGATGTGCGTCATCCTAAATATCAGCATATGTGTACACATATTCAGGCGCTGAATCATTGGAACGCCCTAACTTTGTCATTGTGGTAAGTGACATAGAGTTTAAGGGTTAAAATTTTCACAAGGAATATTGGTTATGTTGAACCAATTATACAAAGTCTACAATATCGACATTTCTCGAGCTATTGCCTTATACCTATTGGATCCAAACCAAAAGTCCAAGGCATGAGTGTTTTTAACACTCACTTTGGGTCAAATAAAAGGTGGCAATTGAGGAGAATCGCTCTCGCTAAATGATGTTTGAGTAATATGTTACTCTTTCATAATTCTTTTTTGGAGAAGTATGTGGTGAGATAGCAAGAGCTTGTAGCATATGGGTCGCGAAGAGACCTAACTGGCATACTCTTGGTATGTGTGAAAATTATGTTCCTATATTCGATCAATGGCGGATCTTTGGAATTTGATGGATTCAGATACACAAGTCAATGGACTTCGTGTTAGGAATCAAAATCGAAACATATATTGTGTACAACTCAAGTCAATGCATGACTTGAAAATGTCAATGTTTGTGGTACACTGGTTGGGTGAGTTCTTTCCTCGGAAAGTTTACTCCCAACCACGATGGTTGCATAAGTGTGTTCATATTGAAATCCTAAATGGATTTGGTATCATCCCCGACCACACAGTTGATCATGCAATCATTTTATGATGGATCATGAGATGAAGGTTCGGATAGAACCAAGTTACGCTTAAGTCTATAACTTAAGCATGCACATCGGTCTACCAATATATGATGATATTCGAAGATCATATCCATCAGCTCTTATGGTCGTTTAATCCCTAAACATGGATTATTATTATTTTGACCCTGGGATTGGACTTAGTACCAATAAAGCGCTCGGGTATCTTGCAAGTTGCAACAGGTCTGATATTGCATTTGCAGATATGTGTTAAATAGCGCTACTCCAGTAAGGCCTTTTTGGCGGGAGTTAGAAGATATTAATGGATATTTGTATGGTACTAAAAACTTTTAACTTATCATTGGATGAGTTGAACATGACCATAGAGGGATATGAAGATACTGCTCAACTAATCCCCGTTAATGAGCATCAAAGACTGATATTTTTTTGGTAGAATTCTCATAGAGAGTTGCATACACTCTAATGATTATTCTCACATACCGAAATCTAACATGTGCATGTAACATTTCGTTAAGTGATCATTATGATTTGATCACATCACTGACCTTATTTATGGAAATAAGGTTACTTGTATTGCTTGAATACAAACAGGTTATGTGAAAGTAATATTGCACTATTGCTCATAAAATGGTTTGTCCTCATGTATTCCAATAGATTCGAGGAACAAACTTCTTGCAAATTGAATATGCGATTACTTCGTTAATTTATTCACAGAGTTTCTACCATATTTCACACTTGCAAAGTGTTTATAGAATTGGTACGTGATGACTTTGATATTTGCAAGATTCAGGGGGAGTCTCCTAAGGTTCAGGGTGAGTCTCCGCATGATTATAACCTGTTTGACATCATATTGCACTCTTTTCTTTTTATGAGTTTTTCCGTTGAGGTTTCTCGTATAAAAGTTTTTAATGAGGCAATATCCATACAAGAATATATGTTATATCTTCTATTTTTCCCCACGGGAATTTTTTAAAGGAAGATATACAGGACATATCAAAAAGTGTATTGCTCTTAAAATTCTAAAGGAATTTTGTTTGAGTGATGGTCGTATATGCCATATCATTTTCTCCTTATTTCCCACTGTGTTTTGAAGGAGTTTTAATGGCATATCAATGTATGTTCCTCATATTTATCCCACAGGTTTTTTTAGGAATATATGAATTATTTTTAATCTTAAAGAAGGATTCGATTAAGGGGGAGTGTTGAGAATAAACTGGTGTTATCTCATCCACCGGGTGTCTATTCGCTGGTGTCCCTTCGTGGCACCCCTTCCCTATGTACAGATCAATAACAACGATTCCATTCCTCTCTTATTTTGTGTCTCTCGTTTATATTTGAGTACGACTACTCTAAACAGTTTGCAAGCAAGGGTGATTGCTGCTAAATCCAAGTGTCCAGTCATAATGTTGTTTTAGTATAAATCCCAATCATAGTGCTACTCCATATTCTCGTGCTGGATTAAACTATTGTGTAGAAAATGATTAAATACTGGCACTGCTAGATGGTACGCGGCGTTCACGGATGTCGTTGGAGCATGTTCTGTGATGGAGAGAGCTGTGCTGTATATTTGTCAGCCTAGCCGCATTTGGGCAGGGCAACTAATTTAAATTTCAGTGTGTTTACACTTTAGATAATCCCTTATGCCGACAGCAGCAGCTACTATCACGGTGTCATATTCGTTGACAGCAGACTAGAGATGACAGATGATTGATGGTCGCCAAATTATCCGGTCCCAAACCTAGCAAGCACGCCAGTTCCGAAGTTCTTGTTCAGTTGTGCAGTCGATTGTTGGGGAAAAAAACAAAATCCTGTACCGTTATTTGATAAGGTCTCTGAAAATGAGTCAATCACATAGATTGAACTGCACTTGCTAGGATTTCCAGCATTCGAATTCATTTCCATCGTTGACATTTGGCACGTTACCCAGTAACCCACCCTGGCCTCAGTGCGTTTCCACTCACAGTGCCAGGCCGCCAGCCCAGCTCGCAGATCACTACACAGATGGATGGATGACCCACAGCTAGTGCAGTCGAGGCCCACGAGAGGCCCAGCCGACGCAGATCCCGCGGCGTGCCACGCGGCTCCACCGTCGCGCCCGCCCGCCCGCACGCGCTCACCGACGCGGCGACGCACGTCACCGGCAAGCTTCGGCCGGCCTTCTTCTTCTTTCCACTCGGCTCTTCTCCGTTCTTTTCTAAGCCCCACTCCCATTCTCGAAGCCGCCGCACTCGCCCTGATTTGCTCCCCTCCCAGATCTTAGCGGCGAGCTGATCTCCCACCCCGGACGCGCCGTGAAGGCGGAAGCCGCCGCCGGATCGTCGGTTCAACACCAACAAGGTCAGAACCCAAGAAACCCTCATGTACTGTACTTGAGCTGGATCGATCGGTTTGCTAGTTCTTGTTCCTGCCTTTGTTCGTGAGTCGTGATTGGTTTCTGTAGCAGCTTACGCAGTAATATGTAACTATGTAAGGGTGCCGGAACGGAATCACGTGAGAGCCCTCAGTTTTTGCAAGTTCGTGCAAGAGTTCCACTAGATTTAGCTGCAGTTGTACATCACTTTCCAGTTTGCACTGGCTACCGAGAAATTCTTCAGATTTACTTTGCTGCACCTCCTGCTCCAGATTCCATTAGCCTGATCCAAGTTTGTATTATATGTTGATTGCTGGTCAAAAATTACTCAATGCCAACTCCTTGACTTATGAACATGTCCAAAGATCGGTCATCCCTAGGATGTGTTGCATAATCTTTGTGTGAATATCACAAGGTAGAATAATACCATATATATGGGGCACAAATCACTGTTCTCAGTAGATTTTCTTGTGAAAAAAGTTCTTACCAATAAGCTATTGTCCTCTACGAATATGATGCTCCATTGTCTAGCAAATCCATATTTGATAGTGACTAAAAGTTGTATCTGCAGGGGGGCTCGATTGCATTCAAGATGGGAAAAGATAAAGAGTCCACCAAGCTGAAGGAGGAGGAGAAGAAGTCCAAAGATGAGATCCATCTCAAGATCAAGAGCAAGGACAAGTCACCCGGAGATGAGGGCGAGAAGAAGGAGGTCGTGATAGAGATCGAAGCCAAGTTTGTGGAGAAGGAAGAGGTCAAAGACTTGGGGGACAGTGCAGGGTCTGCGGGCAAAGGGTAAAGAGGTGAAGAAAGACGAAGAGAAGGAGAATAAGAAATCAGAGAAACATGAAGATGAACATAAAGATGACGAAGATGGTGAGAAGGTGAAGAAGAAGGATAAGAAGGAGAAAGATAAGAAAAAGAAGGGAGATGATGAAGATTCAGGAAAGAAAGAGAAAGATAAGAAGAGCGAAAGCAAAGAGAAAGACAAGAAGGATAAGAAGGCTAAAGATAAGGAAAAAGAGAAGGATGGTTCAGAGTTGAAGAGTTGAAGGTTTCAAGTGATGAAAAACAAGAGAAAATCAAAGATAAGACAAAGAAGAAAGATGATGAAGATGCAGGCGATGAAGAGAAACATAAGAAGAGTGAAAGCAAAGATAAAGACAAGGATAAAAAGGTCAAAGACAAGGATGAATCAGAGTCCAAGGGTTCAAGCGATGAAAAAAAAGAGAAAGGCAAAGACAAGAAAAATAAGAACAAGAAGAGCGAAGAGACGAAACATAAGGAGGGTCGGGAAGAGACGGAACATAAGGAGGGTCAGGTGGAGGATAAGAGTGGTGAAGGAGTTGCATACTCAGCTTCCCGAGAAATCAAGCTAACGAATGATGAACCACAGAAGGAAGACATTAGCAATGAAGATGCAGAATTGGAGAAGAAAAACAAAGAAAAGAAGGACAAGACTGAAAAGAAGGAAGATGGTAAGAAGAAAGAGAAGGATGGTGCTGTTGATGACGAGGAAGGCAAGAAGAAAGACAAAGAGAAGAAAGAGAAGAAGGAAAAGGGTGATAAGAAGGAAGATGGTAAGAAGAAAGAGAAGGATGGTGGTGAAGATGAAGAAGGCAAGAAGAAAGACAAGGAGAAGAAAGATAAGAAGAAAGAGAAGGGCACAAAGGAGAATATTACCGATCCGTCGAAGTTGAAGGCGAAACTGGAGAAGATTGACGCCAAGTTGCAAGATCTACAAGCTAAGAGGGCGGACATCAGGAGGCAGCTGAAAGAGCTGGAAGAGGGCGGCAAGGAAAAGACCAATGAAGAGAAGCCTGCACTGGTGCAGGAAGAGAAGGGAAAGAACATTGAAGGTGCGACTGCACACGTACTGGAACAGGGCGTAGAGAGCAAGGTCAAGGAGGAGAATCCTGTTGCTTCAGCGTGAGTTCTGGAACTCTTGAGGCTGTTCTTGTAACAATAACTCTGATCTGAGCCTATGCACGGGCCTTTCACTACGTAAAAGGCACATACATCTTGAGCTGAGTTGTAAATGGGTATGTAATACCTGGGTCTATGTGTAATTTCTCTGTGTAGAGAAGCATGCTTGAGTGGAGTGCGAAGGTATAGGAGTGTCCAGGAAAAAAAACGCTGTAATATTTTACTATGTGAATAAGATAAACACACGGATGTTTTCTTGTATAAAGACTCAAAACTGATCGTCTTATGGTACGGTCCTATACTCCATTTCAACCGATGCACATTCGGAAGCCAAAAAAAGCATAACAGGCTCAGTTCCATCGCTGCAACTATGTCGTCCTCTGTTATCTCCTATGATATCCCTGACTCCTGTTCGAACTATAATCACAGTATTTGGCAGAACTATAATCACAGTATTTGGCAGGCAGATTTCAGGCAGATTTCGACATGTTCAATAGTATTCTGTAAGAGAGAATAAGCCGAAAGAAGCCGAAAGTAGACAAGCCGAATAGCATGTACACTGCATTGGTCACTCAACACAACTGTTACATTCAGATAACCGAAATTTGCAACTTCTGATGATACCCGCTATCTACAGCTATGAACCTCTCCTCTTTAAACTTTGGAACATGCGTGCGATAACATTATCTACAATAGTTTTACACGGCTAAGGAAAGTTGGGGAAAACAGGTGCTGACTTGTATTGGTTCTTCATTTGGAGCTCAGCAAGCTCTCCAAGTACCTCTCCACATTGTCCAAGCCGCAGAGCTCCTTCACCACGGGCATGATGGCAGGAACCTCCAGATCGAAATGGGACGGTGAAGAAGGTCCAGAATCCGAGCAGTGGGGTGGCTTCCTTGCTGCTCTAATTGCTTCTCTTGTCGCACAGTGCACCGAAGCGGCAAGAAGCAAAGGTGGCTCCCCAGATGCTGCGACAAAGGACTCCAGTTAGTAACATATGCTGCAGCTTGTACATGACGCAATGCTCAAGGAAAACCGAAACGTCATCCACGAGAAGCACATCAAACTGACTGTTCAAACATTCCAAAAAGATACATGTAGTGCAATGTTTACACAACGTCATGTATGCAGTATGCTACATCCCTGAATTTTCTTCTGGATTTTTTTTTTGCCAGAGCGTATCCGGTGTACACCGGGGCTAATGTTGGAAACCTGAAAATTCCATCAAGAGTCCGATGTATAAGTTTTCAAAAATCCTGAAAAAATCACAATCCATAGTCGATGACATGTTACAACACCACACAAAATTTGAGTACCAAACTCCACCTCATTTGTGAGATACAAAAATCACAAATGTCAGACACATATACACATACGAATTATCATTTTCGTATCTTACATATGGTGTGGAGTTTGGACTTGAAATTTTGCATAGCATCATATCATAACCTCATCCATGGATGGTGAGTTTTCCAAGATTTTTGAAAACTTCTATATATGACTTTTGACAGAGTTTTCAACAGTTAGCCAGTTCTCCACCAGCTATGCTCTCATTTTTACAGCAATGTTTTTTGTTGACAGTTACTCCTTGGTGTTTTTGGATCAGAGCACAGTGCACTTTACGCAAATTTGGATCTTAGTGCCACTGGGAACAATTCTCTACCGATAAATACAACACATGATATCTAAGAAATTTGCCAATTTGTTTCAAACCTGCAAAACATGTTAGCTCAGCTGCAACCAATTAAAAACATAATCAGAGGTGAGAAACTAAGCACCTTTTGAAGAGAGCACCCGTTTCTTGTGGAATCCACTGTTAAGCAGCTTAACATTGAACTGTTTTGGGATAGTGTCCACAGTTGGGATCTTGTATGTCCATGTCCCGTCTGAGATAACCAATCCGTCTGAGTTGGTGACATATTCCTCGCTCATGAAATAGCCAATTCCTTGAACAAATGCCCCTTCAACCTGAAATATGAAAAGTAAAGATCAAAGTTAACAAACATGAAAGTAGCCCCACAATGATATATTACAAGATACTTCGATTATCGTAGCTCAGCTGTATCTGAAAATATTGACATTTTCCAAGTTTAAAGTAAAGATATTAATTTATCACCTGATATCTGCAAGTGAGTAATACTTCAAGATCATCAACAAGAGAAACAGAGAAAATAAAACAAATCTGCAGATTCTGAAGGTGAAAAAGATCAATATAAATACCGTCAAACACATTATACCCACCTGCCCCAAGTCCACGGCAGGGTTTAAGCTCTGGCCACAGTCGTATATAAGATCACTTCGCAAAATAGTGGTGGCCCCGGTGAGAAGATCAATCTCAACCTGCAATGTTGAATGAACATCTTAACATGGCCGTACAAATTTCAACTGTTTGATATCATCATTCTATTGTTTAGAGCAGTGTGTCTTAAGCCAGACTTAAGTGTAAAACAAGGATACCTCACTAGCAGCAGCTCCATAGTTTAGATAAGAACCAGAAGGCCCAGGAATGTAGTATTCTCGTGCTGATAAGTCCACACCAACCATTTTTGCCTGTATATTGGTGAAAGCAACAATTCATATATTGAGCAAATTAGTTATAGATGTGCAATTGCACTTGTAATGTTAAAATCTGGTAATGCATAATTTCCTGAGCACGCGCTTTTTACATATGAAAGACAGAGATGGTCAAATTCTGCTACATCAAGGGGATCAAAGAAGAAGGTAGTTCCCTACAATTGATAAGTAAGGAAGTAACTGATAACCTTGGAAATAAGTTCATCCCATGAAAGTCTACTTTGCTTTTCTTGAAATTGCTCCTTGACTGATTTCAGCCTGTCAACCAAGATATTGCAGGCAAGACGAACTGCTTCACAGCTAGATTCTGATGTCGTACTCCCTGTGGTCCACCCTCCCTGTACATTACTCAATGTATCCGCTTGAATAACTCTTATTCTGTCCAACAATTCTTGACTTCCATCAGTCCACAGTTGTCCAAGACCAAACGCTGCCATCTGCTTCACTTTTGTCCAAAGCCCCTGGCCTAACTCAATGCCTCCAACTTCAACAGCAATAGACCCATCATTAAAGATGGACACTTTTCCAGGTGTCGGTCGAGATAATACTTTGTGTACAATTGGCACAAAAGAGAGGCCTCGCTTTTTCCATCTGTTATTTTTGTTGAAAGACTGGACTACTTCAAGACGGTGCTGGTAGTTTTCTGATGCAGTCAATTGACCACATATAGAGGGAAGCGTATAACCCATGCCATCTTCACTGCACTCACTGTGAAACAAAGAAAGGCTCTCAACTGTGTGAAGGTTTCTATGCCTAACCAAATTAGCATCAGTGGAGAGTGCAGAAGCAACATGCTCAACTATAGCTTCAGCAACATAAGAGCCTTGTACTTCCCCAGGCCCCCGCATCGCAGACTTCGTTGCAGTGTTTGTTTTACAGACCTTTGCTTCATAAGAAAAGGCACCCCAATTATATTTCTTCAGTGCCTCAATGAAATTGTGAGGAATGATCAGGCTAACATCTTTTGTCATTCCTGCATTTATGAACAAATCTATATGCAAAGCAGTGATATTTCCATCTGACTTGAATCCCACTGAATAGCATATTTTCATGGGATGCCGACCTCCACTCACTATCATGTCGGTCTTGCGGTCCAAATACATTCGAACAGGACGATGCAACTTAAATGCTGCAAGTGCACAAGCAGTTGCCACCTGTAGTAAAATAAATTAATAGGATGAGTGCTCCATTGAAAAAACTCAAAAACTGCTAGGTTAAATGAACACGGTATAGAACAGATCCATTTGTTAATAACCTTGGAGGACTGAGAAGATAAATAGCAATCTGTAGAGATAGTCCTCTATTTATGGAGATCATATAGGAATATAGAGAGTCTCATGGGTATATAGAGAGTCTTTTATATATTTAACACCATTCAACCTTACTAGTCATCATAAAAGTATCATGGATGCACAAAATATATAAAGGAACATACAGCATGATTAATGATGGCTTTATATATTCTTACAAGATGAAGACGGGTTGATAATTACCCGTATTGGGGTTACTCATACTTACAGGTTCTGGTCGTCAAGAAAGTTACCTCAATGGTTTAAAGGGCACAAAATAGGTTTTTTCTTTTCTTTTTAAAATATATTTTGAAAGAACGGCTTGTAATACTCCTAGACATTGTTGCCATGTTGATTATCAGACATACTAGAAATGAACATAAAGCAGTACTTGATTGTTTAGCATTTGTGCTCCATAATAGTGCAAACTACAAAATATAGACTGGTAAAAAGAAAGAGAAAAGTAGCATGTTTCCAGCATTTTAAGCATAGATTGCTATCAAAGACTATGGCTTGACACTTACAGGCAATGATCTAACAGCTTTTCCTCCAAAGCCACCACCAACTCTTCGAGTAATAACACGAACATTGTGAAAAGGTAAACCAAGGCACTTTGCAATGACGTTTTGTGTTGTCTCAGGGCATTGGCTTGAGCTATACACTACCATGCAGTTATCCTCATCAGGTATGGCCAGAGCAGTTTGTGTTTCCATGTAAAAGTAGTACTGAGAATTAAGCTTCACCTGCAAAAGGTGTATCTTAGCTGCAGAACATTATAGTAACAATATCGAAGATATATCAGAAAAAGATGCCCACTAAATTGTGCTCCCTTGTTAGGATCTATCATAGGGTTATGTACCACACAGAAAAGTTAGCCAAGGTAGAGCATAACTAAATCAAAAGAAAAGGAATACAAAAGGCACAAGTACTCCACAAAAGCAGGTTAAGCTAAATCACTTTAGGCACCAATGGTGGGCCAACACAGAACATACTATATTGCAGATTCGTCAGATTTCATGCCACATGTGGAAAACCACTCGAAGATATTTATCATGTATGTAATCAATGGCTAAGAATGCTAGTGCACAAGCATATACTCTTTCTACTTTACAGTAAAATATATGTATCCACACTTTACATTAAAATATATGTATCCACAGATCAAATTGATGCAGGAAGTGTACCTCAGCTGAGTAGATTTTCTGATCTGCTTCTGCCATCCCTTTTGAGAAATCGCCAATCTTTTGGGGAAGAAGAAAAGGCGGGGTTTCAAAATAACTGCATCTTCTTACAGCATCCTCTATTGATAAAATTGTAGCATCTAAGTTCTCAGTACTGTAGTCAACAACAGCTCGTTTCGCAGCCATATTTGCAAATCTTTGTGTTTCTGCAATCTATGCCAAAAAGATTCAGGATAGCAGAATATAACTATAACATGCATTCTCACAAACAAAAATTTCATTATTACTAGTATCTAAATCCAAGACTATCACCACAAAAGCCATACCACAATAGCAAGAGGTTCCCCAGCACACTGAGTAACTGGATCACCAAATAGAGGTTCAGGTCCAAATATAGTGTTGGCTCCAACATTGCCGCCACCTTCTGGGATATCTTTAACAGTGACAACTCCCAATGTATTAAGCTTCTTGAGAGAAGGATCAAGTTCTATGCTCCTCACATAGGCTAAAGGTTTTGTGCTATATACAAATGCTCCATAAAGACAGTCCTTGGGAGAGGGGATATCATCCACAAATACAGCCTCACCTATATATATTGGTTTTGTGTCAGCACTCAGGACTGTAGTTTTACTTTCCAAAAGAACATATGATGAAAGGTTGACAATGATTAAATCAGCCACATAACTAAACATGAAAAAGAGAGCATGAATGTTCCATATGTAATTCAAAAGGGGAGATAGGAAGATAAAGCAAGAAAATAAATAGCATCAAGAAGGCTGCAAGCAAATATAACACACTACATTATCCAATTGCTACCCAGCCTTTTAAATAGATAACTTCCAATGATATTCCACAAAAGTAACATCCAGAATAAGTAGCGTTCGCTCGATGTCTACATGTTTTTTTGGATTGGGGCGTATGGTTTGTCTCCAGAAATACTTCAATAAATATGATAAATGTTACAAGGTCTCATACTATTATATTAGACAAATTCGTGATGGAGGTAGCATTTTCAAGACCACATGTATTGTATGTGCCAAATGTCGCTTAATGTGTCTCTGGAGGGAGTGATTATTTAATAGTACTGTAAAGTCCATACCGGAGGCTTGGAGTTCTGCTCCAACTTTCTTGGCTGCTATGCCAACCGGGAAATAGTCTTTATTGATTTCAATAATCTGATTTGAATATTCAAGTATGCCATCATTGCTATTTGAACCCGATTTCATATTATTTATCTTCAGGGAAGCATCAACATGGGCATCGGGTCCACAATTTGGATTTTCATTGGTGCCAGAAGGTACAGAACCGTTAAGTTGAACTGCCTTTAGAGGCTTCAAAGTGCCTTTGGTTACTGGGTAAAGAAAACTAAACAGAAATGCAACTGCCAAGCTTGATCTATACGCAGCATGTCTTGTGCCTTCTTTAGGAACAATTGTTTTCTTGAGAAGTGTACATGCTTCAAGCAGTACCGATGCAGTAATGGGTTTACCCACTAACAGTTTCTCAACATTGCTAGCCCTGATGGCATGCTGGGTTCCATATGCACCAAAAGCCAGACATAGCTCTCTCAATATTAAGCTGTTTGAAGTTCCATCTGAAGCAACTTGAGCCAAGAAAGCAGCATTAAGATATGCAACTGCATTGCCAAGAGGGCGTGGAGAAGCTCGGTACGTCTCAAATAGCACAGAAGTTCCTGGTGTACTTACCACCTTATCCATGGTTGTTCTATCACCAAATAAAGCACCAGTGGGAGTCCAATGAGGAATGTAAATGCTTAATAGCAGTGTCTTGTAATCACAAGGTGGCATCTGGAGGAATTCCTCCAACATGACAGTCAGCCTTTTCGATGATACATGGATGCATATCGATGAACTGACAGCAAGAAGGATTGTTGCGATGTCAGAGGCAAACTGGTCCCTCTGTGCCATTATCAGATTTCCACCCAAGCTCGCTGTGTTCCGGACAAACGGAGAAGCCACCTTTTCCATGTGATCAGCAATCTTACAAAAGATCACATCATTGCAGCCACCAGCTTCTCTTAAAGCCTCAATTGCTCTGGAGATCGATACAGCAGCTCCAATTTCAACACCCTTGGCTTCCTTACTAACTGAATTCAGTTCCGGGATGCATCTCAGGTCAATGTACCTATCATACACCTCTGCCTCTCTGTAAACGCCTGAAGCAGTGTTGCCCACAACCACCTTTGTTCTACTTCTGCCAAACAACTCAGAACCTACCAGATTATAGTACTCCTCCACACTCCGAGGCCGGTGCCAAGTACTGCCAGTTCCGACCAATGCTGGCGGCGTGCACACTTCAATCCCAGAAGAAGCTCTGATATCAGCCTTCAGGAACTCAGGGAAGACACCGATAGCCCCCTCATCGTACCGCGGCAGCTTGGAAGGATGGGCGTCCCCTTTCCTCCAGAAGGTGTTGAGGCCCAGGTCCTCCAAATCCACGTCGGCCGCGAAGCTCTTGCAGGCGTCGGCGATCGGGCGGTACCCCGTGCAGCGGCAGAGGTTGCCCGCCACCGCCCGCTCCGCCTCGGCCGCCGTGAGCCTGGCGGATCCCTCGGGCGCAGGCGGCGTCCCCTCGCCCTTGGCCTCGGCGCCCGCGAGTGCGGCGGCGAGGGACATGCACACCCCGGGCGTGCAGAAGCCGCACTGCGTGGCGTGGAACCCCGCGAGGCGCTCGTGCACGGCGTGGAGCCCCGCCCGGCCCCGCCCGCGGCTGCTCCCGAGCCCCTCGGTGGTGGTGACAGCGCAGTGGTGGAGCCCGTGCACCAGCGTCAGACATGAGCTCGCCGCGGCGTGCGACACCGCGCCCGACGCCGCGTCGTAGGTGGAGAGCAGCACCACGCACGCGCCGCACCCGCCTGCGGAATGGGCCCGACCTCGTCAAGCTCAAATCCCTGTACGAAAAACAGAAGAGGTGGCGGGGGGAGGAGGAGGTGGCGTGCCTTCGCCGCAGCCGAGCTTGGGGCCGGTGAAGCGGGTGCGCGTGCGGAGGAACTCGAGGAGAGTGGCGCCGGGGTCCACGTCCCCCTCGCGGAGCTCCACGCGCTCGCCGTTGACCGCGAAGACCACCGCCGCGGAGGACGGAGCGGGCGCGGGCGAAGCAACAGCCGCCGCCATCGCGCTGCGCGGGGGGAGATGCGCTGCGGGGCGCGTCCGTCCGCGCGTGTGCCGGAACCGGGTTCCCATCTGGGCGGCGCCCCGCAGCTTGCTTATCTACTACTCCTACTCTACTCTACTACCACCGCCACTCTCGCTCGCTCGCAGCTTCGCAGGCGGGGGTCGCTGTCGGCTGTCGCCGCGAAATTCCAAGCGGGAGGAGCCGACCGACGCTGACGCGGGCGGGCCGGCGTGTCGCGCGGGGCGCGCTCGCCGAGCGCCACGAGGGTGACGCGGCGGGGCTGCGCGAAGGCGACGGCCAGCCCCTGCCGCCGACAGGCGGGGCCCGCGGGTGCATGGTGCGGGGTTAATGGGTAGTTTACGCGAGTGGCTTTCGGGGTTGGCTGATTGAACGGTGGCGACGGCGTCACGGTGCGCGTGCGTGGACTGGTCGGCACGTGAGGGACGGCCGGGTGACGCGGCGGCGGCGAGGCAGGCCTGGCCCCGGCGCGGGCTGCCGGGCTCGGCGGGCCGGCCATGCTCCGGCCACGTGCCGCCGCTGCAAGCTGAGATATTTTGATGGCCGGCCGCCCAACGCGATGGGACAGCTCCGATCGGTTCTTCTTGTTGGTTTTTCTTCAGCGAACTTTAAAAATGGTCTTTCAAAAAAAACTTTTAAAATGCCCAGCCATGTGCCCTGCTGGTTCTGCTCGAAGCTAGTAACAAAGAAATGAACCTGATTATTTAATTTTTTTTGCAATATGTTTATGCTACTTTACTATTATTAGTGTTGCGAGACAACTCTGGAATATATATACCCATGAATTATCAAATTGTACAAGTGAGCATCGGGTTTATCTCAATTCTCAAGTGGAATCTAGGTCCATTGTTGAAACTAAAGTCAACTTAGAGTGAATAATTAAAAAGATTAAAGACATAATAATTCTGTAGTTTATGGACCTAAGTAGGAATGTAGAAAAAAATGGATCCTGAATTTTTCAAATATTCAAACTCAACGCATTACATGTAAGAGATTGGTTAGTTGGCATCCAAATTCTAAGCACCTTGCAAAAGTTATAATATCTTAACCCTCAGTGGAAATATTTGACAAAATGTTTCGTGTCACACTTGCTTTAGCAAAGAAAGTGACTTTTTCACACCAAAAGAGATCCAAGAATAAGATTGTAACCATATAGCAGTACTACTACTATAGAATCTAACAACGTACAGAATTACCAAATACTGTCCGAGTCAATTTAGAGACCGTTTCCAAGTGAAGTCTAAAAGTTCGGAAGGTCCTACGCCTTTTTGACTAGCAGAGACAAAATGAATTGCATGTTTTGTCTGAACATGTACCAGTCCCTTCAGTGCTGCCTCCGTCCGTTTTAATGGAGAAAGAAGGGATGATCTAAAACAGAAAATTCTCTAAATATCATCAAAAAAATTTAACCCATCTCTTCAGTGCCACTGAAAATTAGGCGACACTAAATTTTTCACCTGATACCTTCAATGCCATTCCGTTACTCTTGCTGTTAGAAGACTGGCGGGTCCACGTCGTCCCGCGCCGCTGACAGGCGGGGCCTAGGGGTCAGGTGGCGCCTGGCTGGGTCAAGGCAGGCCACGACCTTGACCCAAGGCTGGCGTGCGTGCGCGCCCGCGACGCCGCCGCGACACGACGCAGGGTCGGCGAGGGGAACGGCCAAGGCGCGGCGAAGGCGCGCGCACCGCGATAAGAGAGAGGCGGCAAGCCTCACCGGAAGTACGGACGGCGGGGAACGGCGGTGGAGGGGCGACTTCGACGGGGAACAGTGGCGCCGGCGGGAGGAGCTCGCCTGGGCGCCTGCACGGTGAAGGAAAGGAGCAAGTGTCGTGCTAGCATTGGTTGGGAGCATTCGGTGCACTGCAGCCATCTTCCTCGGTGTCGGACGGCGGCCGGCTCGCCACGGCCACGCGCGCCATCTTCGACGCGAAAGTGAGCTCCAGCCTTGCCGGGCGTGTGCGTTGTCCATCGCGACGCGGGCGGCGGCCACGCCTCGGCCCAGCGTTCGGATCGAGCGCGCCGGCGCATGGGCCCCGCCGCTCGGTCCCCCCTTCGAGCACCGCCCTCTCGCCCCAAGAAGCAGGATCTGCTAGAACCACACGGACATGGATGACACAAGGATGGAGGTCCGAGAGCAGCGATTTGGGCGTAGAGACCTCAGACTGGACATGTGCCGGCTGTGCGCGCGCTCAACCTCCAACAAACTTGGATCGCTCAACAAGGAAGAGGTAGTCTGATGCTTGGATTGATGGATTTGTTGTTGCGGTGGTGTAATCGTTGGAGGCTGCAGCTTTGGAAATTAAAGAAAGGGAGACAGATAGCAAACTTGCGTACTACTTTTCTTGGAACAGAGAAGGAAGAAGCAGAGATCCATGGCGTAGAGAGCTTGGATTTGGTGGGCGTGGCTTGCTTGCTTCAGTGTAGAGAGAGAGAGAGAGCAGGGAAGGGAGAAGCAGACACCATGGCTGTGGCTTGCGCTTGCTTTCTTCGGTGGGGAAGAAGCAGAAGACGAAAGGGGTATGATGGTCCCACCTTCGCCGGGGAAGCGGCCGGACCGCATCTGCGTGCGCGTGTGCGGCGCGCCGGCCGACCGCGCGTTCACGACCTCGCTGACGAACTGCACCATGTCGACGCCGGACCGCCGCCCTCCAGGTGAAAGGAAGAAGAAGATGAATGGGCCCCATCAGTCATAGAGATGGGAGAAGAGGGAGCATCGTGTACTGAGATAAGGCAAGGGTAAAAACGGAAAAAAACATATTGGTATGTCTAGTTTAACGGTGGTAGAGGGTGTTCTGGTTAAAATGTAACGGCAATGGCACAGTAGGGATTGAAAATTAAAATTGATGGCATTGAAGGGACGGTCTAATTTTCAGTGTCATTGAAGGGATGAGTTAAATTTCCGATGACATTGAGAGAATTTTCTCGATCTAAAAACATGACAACTCCCAAAGTAACATGTCCGAAGCAAGTCAAACCTAGCGATATCAGAATTAATGGACCCTTTGTATTCCTCTTAGAAGTAATGGTCCCCTTCTCTGATTCTTTTATTATCATAGTATCTGATACGGAATTGGACATATGAGAATCAAAGCTCTCCATTTGCAAATTTTAACTCAACGGAAATTCAGAAGATTCGATGACCCACAAGAAAAATCAACTTCTTTGCTAACTGAATTCTTGTGACTCACCAAGTGTTGGCAGAAATTCTTCAATTACGGGAATTACATAATTTGCAGCTTACTACAGATACTCAATACCCTGCTTCTATGATTTGTATCGACCTTCGTACTCCAATTTCACTCCCAAGCCTGCTGTAATAATCCCAACCTTCAGCCTCATCTTCCCCATGATTTCCTGAATTTCACATCTATATAATGCTCATTGCTCACCACCTACAGATCCTCAAAACTTTTGATTGACTTCCATGCTCCAACTTCACACCCAAGCTTGCAGTAATAATTCTGAACTTCAGCCTTATCTTCCCCATGATTTCCTGAATTTGCTCATTCTCTGGATCGTCCATAGGGTAGCTGCTCAGCAGTGCAGCCATCTGCTCAAGATTCTTCTTCATGCGATCCGAGAATGCATCGTGGTTGATGTGAGCTGCTGCGATCAGCAGCTCTGATAGAAACCCAGCTCTTCGCCCACCTGAAAACCCATATTCAGACCAAGCTTCCTCCCCTCTTCCTTTCCTGATACCAAGCCAGCGGCGTAGCCAATCCTGAAACCCTCCTGGTAGTGTGTCCCATCTAGGAGCACCGATTGTTCAAGGAAATCATCGAATCTCGGATTCATGGTACAACCTACAATCCCCTGGGAGGATTAATTCCGAGAAGCCTGTTTTGTAAACAACAGAGATTGTAAAACATGTATGATACATTTTTCATTTCTATTATGATGCAGCTCCACGTTTCAAAATTTTCAGCTTCACTTCCTGCCCCAATAAAGACAGTAAAACTAGGGATACTGCATCTGTATTACAAGATATATGGGCGATCTGTCACACTAAGAGATAAGCTTCGCAGTCCAGAAAAAATCATTTAAAATCAAGCACCTAGCAAAGGCATCATAAAAGAAGATCGGCAGACTTTCCGATCTCATTTTTGGAATAGGACTAATGCATTGACAGATTACAGCACGTGGAGGAGAAATCGGTAGACGCTAGCTTATTATGAATAGGAAACTAAACTGCATCTGGATAGCGAAGCAGGATGCAACGATGCGCTTGTGCTGTTCATGGTGAGTTGGAAGGTCTCAATGCGTGGAAGCAAACAGTGAGTTGTCAGACACAATTCTTGCGTCGACCTATTCCCAATTCATTTCGGGAAAAGAACAAAAAATACGACGCTGTTCCCATCTCGCTCTCCACACCTGAACCCCTAATAATTCTGGAGCAGTCAGGCGTCGCCCAAAGGCGGAACCTGACCGCGAGAGAAGATCGATGAGGCCCCAGGAATGCAAAGAAGCCATGAGACTTACAGCTGCAGCGCCGATGACGGCAAGGGTGGCGACCGAAACCCTCCGCTTCCCCCTCTCCCTCCTCACTGGCCCTCTCCTCTCGCTGAGCCTTCGTCCTCTTCCGGCGATTACGAAGCGGCGGCGGACTGGCGGCGGTGGCGGCAGTTTTTTTTTTTGAGAGGGGCGGTGGCGGCAGTTTGTTAACCTGGGCTGTTTCCCGGTAATTGGGCTTCCGAAAACAAAGAGTGATGGCCCAACAAAAGGCCCATTCGGCCCAACCTATTAAGACTAATTGGCTAAAAGCTCTAGTGTTTGCACGGGCACAGAACCCCAATCCAGGCAAATCCCCACAATGGCGTCGCTGCTGCGCCTCCCCTCGCTGCTCTCGCCGTCCAAGCCCCTGCTCCGGCGCCGGCTGCCGGCGGCGAGGCTCGCGGCCCCGGCCGCGTCCAGGGGCCAGGCCTCGGCGGCCGCGGGTGCGGCGGCGCCAGCGGCCGCGGAGACCCGCGGCGGGGACAGGGAGGGGCAGGTGACGCCGCGGTCCGTGGACTTCAACGCCTGGTACACGGACGTGATCGCCGCCGCCGAGCTCGCGGACTACGGGCCCGTCAGGGGCACCATGGTCATCCGCCCCTACGGATACGCTATCTGGGAGGCTATCCAGGTCAGTGCTCTTGTGCGGTTGTGCCCCTCCTTCCCCAAGCGCCGTCCTGCGTGCCCACTCCTGTGTTTGCACGCGTTGATGCCTCTGGTCACGTGCTTGATGCTAACATTGCTGATGGTTAAAAGAAGAAAGAATGGCTACGGGTGCTGCGGCTTGTGTAGTAAAGATCGAATCACTGCGTAGCTCTACTTACTGCTGTTGATCTATGTTTGTGCAGTTTGAAAAGCAAAGCATGGTTGTAGTTATAGAGTGTATGCACTGGTGGCAACTTAAAGTACCCATTCATCAAAATGGCCCACTTTTAGCATCTCATTGTTGCCTACTGTTTTTGTCGAATGGTTTTTGGGATTTCGGTGTGAAAAACGTGGGCATTTGGTGCTGCTGGTGTGAAGCTTATGCATTTCTGTACAGTGGGTTCTTCCAATCGTGCAGTGCAGTGATGGGAGCTAAGCTACACATAACTTGACAAGTTTTGACATCCTATTTAGCTTGAAATTTGAAAGCTCCTCTTATTCAAGGATGCTTTTCAGTGTTGTACTTCTTCAATGCCTGAATGTTTTTGTTGTCTGTTTGTCGCAGGATTATCTGAATGTGAAATTCAAGGAAACAGGGCACAGCAACATGTACTTCCCTCAGGTTTGCACATCATGACCCATCTGTTTCTGATATTCTTCTGGGCAGGACTGAGTGCTAAAGAAAAGTTTTTATTGATCAAATAATATCTGACGCCCTTTGTTACAATGTTAGATTATTTTTACGGATATACCACCTGTTAATGCAACAAATTCCATCTTGCATTGCTACTAGAATCTGGAAAGGCTTGTGCCTAACTGCCCAAATGAAGTTCAATAAAGTGTAGTTCTGCTTTTGAGGGGCGACATATACTGCAACCTTCTGTAGAATTATCATATACATATACATATACATACTTTACTCTTCAAGTGTCGAATGCTAATGTTAGCTGCTGTAACATGCTTTTGGATGCAAAAATATACTTAATTTGAGAAGAAATAAAATGGCAAATCAAAGCTGACTTTTGAGACTGTCATGATGAAATTTTGTTTTGTTGACACTCAGCTGGAATTCAGGATAGTAATGGAAGCATGCTCCATATAACACAGCGTATGCCTATGCAAATGAACTCTGAAAGTAAGATATGTTGTCTTGTATAGAGTTACATGGGGCCAAATTTGATTCTCTAGATCTATCTGTGGTCATTTCTTCCTTTTTAAGTTTTAACTAGGTCTCTTCATCATACATTTGCCTTGCTTCATGTTACTATTTTTTTTCATCAAGTGATAGCCTTATTCTTTATCTGCATTAGAGTCCATAGTTTCCACTTCTGTATTTATGATTTCTTATGTTTGGCCCTTGTATTGTATCAGTTCATTCCGTACTCATTTATAGAGAAGGAAGCTAGTCATGTTGAAGGGTTTAGTCCGGAGCTTGCACTGGTCACCATTGGAGGAGGAAAAGAACTAGAGGAAAAGCTTGTGGTAATACTTTTCTCTAGTCTCATACTCTTATGGGTAAATTAGTATATACTACAGTTTTTGTTGGAACTATGAACTATGAATATTGATGTTTAATGGTTTAATGGTATGCCTACTTGACTAGATTGCCTCTGTAGCTGAACTTTTGAACTTCTGTTCTTGAGGGCTTTGTAGGTAAGACCAACAAGTGAGACCATTGTAAACCACATGTTCACCAAATGGATTCAGAGCTACCGTGATCTTCCTCTCATGATTAACCAGGTAACTTTGTTGGCAAACTTAGATTAGTAGAGGCCAACTATCATTCATGTTACTAAATACTTCTTATTGACCTAGTGGGCTAATGTGACAAGATGGGAAATGAGGACAAAACCATTTATCCGAACTCTTGAATTTTTGTGGCAAGAAGGTCATACAGCACATGCTACCCTTGAGGAGGCAGAGAAGGAGGTCTGTCTTCTCATTTTCCAAGATGTTGCTGCTTATGTCATTGAATTTTCAAAACCGCATGCAATGACACTGGGAAAAGTTCTAATGTGCTACCTCATCTGTTCCAATTTTATTTCTCTGCAGGCAATGCAGATGATTGATGTATATACCAAGTTTGCCTATGAGCACGCTGCAATACCAGTCATTCCAGGTAGGAAATCAAGGGTAGAGACATTTGCTGGTGCTAATCGGACCTACACTATAGAAGCTATGATGGGTGACAAGAAGGCCTTACAAGCTGGGACTAGTCACAACCTCGGCCAGAACTTTTCGCGAGCTTTTGGAACACAGGTTGCTTTTTACTAACCATCTTCATGTTCTGCATACGTCATGTGCCGGTTCCATTTTATACACATAGATTTGTATGTTATGGCTGCTATAGTCAACTTCAAGTTTCCAATTTCAGAAGGAATCATTCACAAGGATTGGATTTGGTTCCTTTCAATTGTTTCTTGTTTTCCAGATATTGCTTTAGCACTTGATGACAGTTTGATTTTTTTCCATTGTCTGCAGTTTATGGATGAAAATGGTCAAATTGAACACGTCTGGCAGACCTCCTGGGCTATTAGTACCCGGTTCGTTGGTGGGATTATCATGACCCATGGTGATGATGCTGGTCTAATGCTTCCTCCAAGGATTGCACCCATTCAGGTCTCTCTCTCTTTTCTCTACTGTTGATCATTTACTTCTATGTGCACAAAACCCTTCTATCTGATTAACCTAGTTTTCCTTTCTCTGTTTCTTGTGCTACTATTAATCTTTTTTAAAAAAGATTTAAACGGTGCAACCTAAGAATGTTCCTGTTTGATTCAGGTCATAATAGTACCCATATGGAAAAAGGGTGATGAGAAGGCTGCTGTTCTGGAAGCTGTAGATTCAGTCCAAAAAATACTCAAAGAAGCAGGAATTAGAGTCAAAGTAGATGACTCAGAACTGCGGACACCAGGATGGAAGTTCAACCATTATGAGATGAAAGTAATTGCTTCTGCTTTTATAGTGGAAACCTGATTCTTTGTGCTGATTCTGGTTATGACATTGATATCTGTATGCTCCCATCATGACATTCATATCTATATTAATTTGACGATTTATCAGCCTGTGTTGGATGCCTATGGCTGATTGACATCAAATCCTGCTTGAGACCATTACTCTATTTTGGTAGAACGTATTTGTTTCATTAATTTACGAAAAATGACGTATTTTCCTATGCCAATTATATTGGATTAGGCACAGTCCAATGAAATTAAGATGCAACAGTTAACTTTCTGTATGTAGTCCTGTTTTGTTTATGGAATTTGTTAAAACTAAATCAATCTGGAAGGAACTTATTTTTATACACATTCATTCATGTGAACTTGCTTCTCACATTTCCTTGTATTTCTTTTCACAGGGGATTCCTGTAAGAATAGAGATTGGTCCTCGTGATGTCACAAATAAGAGTGTTGTGGTTTCTAGGCGTGATGTCCCTGGAAAGCAAGGAAAGGAGTTTGGAGTGTCCATGGACCCTTCAATATTGGTGAACCATATAAAGGGTCGTCTAGAGGATATACAAGAATCCCTTTTACAGAAAGCCATCACATTCCGTGATAGGTATTTGTTTTCAATTCAAGTATATCATATCTTAAATACGTTCTTTTTTTAATCTTATGTCCATTGCTTGTTGATTGCCATCTGCAAATCAGCCTTATCCATGGACACAGGTGTTTTAGTGCCAACATAATTATTGGTTACATAAAAATTACAGTATCTTGCTAGTTTACATGTTAGAGAAGGCTCCTTTGTATCACTGCCTTTGTGCTCACCCATTTCAAACAGTACTCCAGTCTGAGCCAATGGTTAACACTTGCAGTAACATAGTTGATGTAAGCTCATATGGAGAGCTGAAGGAAGCCATTGCTGAAGGGAAGTGGGCTAGAGGCCCTTGGTCAGCTAGGTAGGTTAGCATTGGTTAACCATGTCTATCATCATTTTTTTTCTCGAATGTTGTCTACATTTTCATCTTGTATAACATGCATTAGTCATTATCTGTTGAATGTTGGCAATATGATTGATCTGGGTAAACTTCAGCGATGCTGACGAACTGAAGGTGAAAGAAGAGACCAGTGCCACCATCAGGTGCTACCCATTTGAGCAGCCGGAGGGCACCAAGAAATGTTTCATGACTGGCAACCCCGCAGAGGAAGTTGCGATTTTTGCGAAGTCATACTAGGCCATCTGTGTCTATCTACTCCCAGACATCAAAACTGCCTTTTCTTCTCTCTTTTAGGAGCGGGTACCCTGTCTGCCTGTGTTTCTATAAGATCTGCATTAACCACGGTTCATGTACTAGCAGTGAAATGCTTGTACTGCTGATATTTTTTTCTTGTAAATTCGATAAACAATAGGTCCAATTATGTGCAACTATTGCAATCCAATCAAAGGAATGAAGTTTGTTGCAAGTTTCTGTACTTAGTCTCATTTGTTTCTAACAAATTTCACTGTATTCTGATTTCTGAATCATGCATCAATTACATTGAATCGAATTGCAAACAAAGCGTTAAAAACCCAAGAAGTATACATTGAAAGAAAATTGCTTTATTCTGTTCAAGCATGGAAATCAGAAGAGAAACATTAACATGTTGCTGTTAAAGTACAACTGGTACTGCCTATTACCCCATTACTTCCTATGTGATCTCTCGGCTCTCCAGAAATCAGCGCTTGCCTTACTGTCAGTGGCCACCTGATGCCACGTTGCTACTGCTTGCTTGCTCCTACATGATTCGTTCAGACATGGAAGGCAGCCGCCGGAAGAAGTTGATCACCGGCGCTGGCATCCGGTCCCGGAACATCGGGTGCCGGAGGTAGTAGAACCCAGCGACCACGGCCACCATCTTGATCGGCACCATGTACAGCACCATGGCCACGAGGACGCACAACGCGACGAACATCCCCGTGGCGCGCGGGTCGCGCCACGACACGAGCGCCTGCAGCCTCTCCGCCTGCGTCGCGACGTCGCCGACCATCTGCTGCAGCCGCGCGCCCACCATCCTGGCGCGGTCGTACCGCGCCCGCACCACCTCCGGCGGCCTCGCGCTCGGGATCGTGTCGAACTCCTCGTCCAGCTCCTCCCTGTCGGGCGCCTCCGCCATGGACGCGCGCACGCACGGGTGCGGCGCCGGCGCCCGCGGCCTGCGCCTGTACTTCCACACGCCCACGGCGGCGACGTGGAGCGTGACCGTCGGCACGACGAGGTCCGGGTGCCACGCGAGGAGGACCAGCACGGCGTGCGCCATCGCGGTCGCCGTCAGGTTGCGCCACGACCGGGTGTCCTCCACCCAGCGCGCCGCGTCGGCGACCCAGGAGAGCGCGGCGGCGGCGCGGTTCCAGTTGGCGCGCAGCTTGCGCATGCTGAACCCGCGCGGCTCCGCGGCGTCCAGCATCCACGTCGCCACCTCGCGCCGCAGCGGCGGCTCCGACCGCACCAGGTGCGCCGCCGAGATGCGCGCCGCCGCCAGCCGCAGCGCCTCGCGGTGAACCGCCGGGACGGGCCGCAGGTGGTGCATCGCCGGCAGCGCAGGGCGGCCGTACGTGTGCAGCACGTCGAGCGTCGACGCGGACGTGGCGAAGCGGATGGCCAGCTCGACGTCGCCCATCCGCTTCGCGCCTGTGGGCAGCATCATGATGAGCGGGTACAGGCCACGGTACACGCGGCCGCGCTCCAGCGTGGACAGCCGTACCCTCACCTTCCCCATCGGCCGCGAGCACGCCGCGGCGGCGGCGTCCTTCCCGCCGCCGTCTGACGGCTGCGCCGGCGGCGGCTCGTCGAACACGCCTACGGCGAGCACGGTGCACGGGTCGTACACCGGCCACGTGTACTGCTCGTTCCAGGCCGGGTCGAAGCTGTCGGCGATGGTGCGCGTGCGCGCCCACTTGGGGCCGTACTTGGCCACGGCGTACGCGTCCGTGCACCCCTTGCCGTCGGCGGTGCGCATCGGCAGGAGGCCTTTGCAGCCGATGATACCTAGCTCCACGACGCCAAGGGGTGGGTGCCAGAGCTGCCGCGCCGATGGCCGGAAATCGCTGCACGCGTACGACGGCTCGTCGGCGACGTTGTAGCCGCCGTCGAGGCACACGCGGACGTGCAGCCGCCCTCCGTGCATGTGCATCGCCGCCTTCTTCCCGACTCTCTTCGCGGCCTCGTCGGACGGGAGGAGGTCGAGCCATTTGGACGCCACCTTCCTGTCGTCGACGCGCCGCTCGATGGTGGCGAGTGAGATGCTGGCCGAGCCGACTGGGAAGGCCTCCTTGCCGTGGCGCACCTCGAGGGAGATGACGAGGCAGTCGTCGTCGGTGAACGGTTCGGCGGCGACGAAGAGCAGGTCCTCGTTCCACGCGGGCCCTCCGTTGCGCGCGACCGGCGTGGTGCGCGTCTTGAGCGCCTGGAAGCCCAGCGTGGCGCGCACCGCGATGCCGGCGTCGCGGGGAGGCGGCGCCGTGAGCGTGTCCTGCGCCTCGATGACGGTGAGGCGCAGGAGCCAGAGCTTAGGCGAGACGTAAACCTTGGCGCGCGATGTGGCAGCGACCGCGGCCGAGGTCGCCGCCGGGGAATCCGCCTTCCACGCGTCGGCGAAGGCCTCGTCGGCCTGCGTGCCCGCCCACGTGGCGACCATGAGGTCGGCGCCGCCGAGGCGGCGCCCGCCCTCGAGCCTGTACCACTGCGTCGCGAGAGGCCCGTCCGGCGGGTCCCGCGCGTGCACGTCGGCGGTGTCGAAGCAGAGGCCGCCAAGGAAGTGGCGATCGTCGGCGACGGACACGTCGGCGTCGGGCGGGAGGTCCCAGACGGAGACCTCGAGCGTGGGGCCCGGCGAATCGGTGTCCGGGTCGCGCACGAACGCGAAGGTCTGATCCCACTCGAAGAAGGCGCCGCGGCGTGCCTCCCGCGTGGACGCGTGGATGCCGGCGGCGGCCACGCGAACGTGCGGGTGCGCGCCGGCGGGCAACCCCCGCGCGCGCACCACCCGGACGAACAGGTACGGCATCTTGTCCACCAGATCGTGCTTGCTCCGCTCCATCGGCTCCTCCGGTGGAGGCGGCGGCTGCGGCCGCCGCACAGGCATAGAAACCTGCCGCGGCATCGGTGTTGGCGTCGGCTGCGGTGGTGGGCTCAACACCGGCTCCTCTTCCGGTGGCTTCTCCTCCGGTGCTGCGGCCACCGCCTCTGCCGTCATAATGGGTGCATCTTCCGGTGCCGGGGTCGCCGGTGCGGGGTCAGCATCAGGTGGCTTCTCCGTGGTGGCTCCGTCGCCGACTGCTGCCTCTGCCGCCGGCTCCGGCTGTGGCGCCGGAGCTGCGTCCGCCGGCTCCTCCACCTTCGGCGGCTCATCCGCAGAAGCCTCCTTAGGAGGATCAGCCGACGGCGGTGGCGCTTCTGCTTCCGCCGCTGCCGCGGCATCCGGAGCGGCGTCGCCAGCTGCTGGTGGCTCCGGCTCCGGCTCCGGCGGCGCGAGCGGCACGTCGACGTAGTAGACCTTGAGCCCGATCTCGCCGCGGACCCAGTTGAAGAGGCTCTTCTTCTGGAGCGGGAAGTAGATGAGCGCCTCCTCGCCCTTGCGCACGAACTGGCGCGCGTCGAGGCGGACGCGACCGAGGAAGTTGTTCCGCCGTCTGGGACCGACGCGGACGTCGTGCAGCACGGCGACCTCGAGTGGCTCCCCCGCGACAGGGTCGACGCCGACGCCGGCGGCCGGGAAGTCGAACTCGAGCGCCTCGTTCCACGCCGGGTTCAGGTCCCTGGTCACCGTGCGCGTCTTGCGGCGCTGCCCGTCGAAGTCGGCGCGCGCGTAGGGGCTCGACGTGCCGGTCCCGTCCTTGGGCAGCAGGTCCCGCGCCTCCACCACCTCCACTATCAGCTTCCTCGCCGTCGCCGCCATCACGATCGACCGGTACGTCGGCGGTCACCGCCGAGCACCTCCCGGTGATCTACTGCTCCGGCCGGTTCAACCACGCCGAGGCACCTCCGAGCTTGAACTGCATGGAGCTATAGGCCAGATGATGTGTCAGTGTGTGTGGTTGAAGACTTAAAAGCTAAGCATTATAAATAGAGAATGTTTGCTGGAGAGGGCAATTCCATGGCACGCGGTTTAGGAATGAAGGAATAGTTGCTGATGCTAATTCCTTGCCTAATCTTTGCGTGAAGAATGAGTTAATGCAGCCTAGAGTGTAGGGTGCTGAGTAAAAGGTGCTTATCTTCATGTTCAAGCAGCTAGCTGACTTTTGTATTTTGTAAAACAATGCTATTTAATTTGTGCTAGAATAAAGATTAGTGCATGTGTGTAATTATCCAATAATCCCCTTTTAGGAAAAATGCATGCGTATAATACTTCCTCCGTCCTAAATTATTAGTCGTTTTGACTTTTCTAGATACATCTATTTTACTATGCATCTAGACACGATATATATACACATCTAGAAAACCTAAAACGACTAATAATTTGGAACGGAAGGAGTAGTACGGAGACAGCAGTATATATTTGGAGTGCCAAATCACCACTAACATGTTAACTTTCACCTATTAATTTCTGTCAGCTATAGGTGTATGCTTTAATTTCATTGAAACTGAAAGGTGTGAAGTTCCTACGTGCAGATCAACCCCAAGTTAAAAACAATAACAACCCCCACACGGGATCTGGAATCTGCCAAGCAAAATACTTTGCCTACCTTTTGTCCATGGAGGCATGGACACACACCTTAAAGCTGTCTGAGATGAAGATGAGGATCGACATGGAGGTGATGGACAGCTCGATCCATCAAGATTCCATGTCCCCCCTTTGTGCATGTACGAGTGTGAAACGATCAGGCGCTGCGTAGAAAAAACCATTGATCGCATGCCTTTCGGGCTGTTCTTGTTCAGCCGTAGGATTAGAAACGGCACAAAGCACTCAAAGCCGTGAGTCACAAAAGTGAAAAGAGGGGCGGCGAAAGGCGGAGCACATCCCCACCGACCATTCCCTGTCCTTGTCCCCATCCCGCCGCCCATTGGAGATGGGCACCTGCCCCGCACGTGCCGCGCACATGACCGGCAGTTCAGTTCATCGACCGCGCAAAATGTTGCCCAAAATCGACAAACATATATACTCAAACACGAAGACTTTGCAGAAATTCAACGGGACCGCCCGTTTCCTTGTACAAGTTGTTAAGATTTTCTCTACCGTCCATATGCCTGTTTCCTCTGCAGAAACACGAACCTAAAATATACTTCCTCCGTTCTAAATTATATATCATTTTGGTAAATCTAGATACATAGATTTTATTATACATCTAGATACGTAATTGTGTCTAGATATATAGCAATATCCATATATCTAAATTTGCTAAAATAATTTATAATTTAGAATAGAGAGAGTACAAAATTTCAGATCGATTGTGCATATAGCCTGGATATCATTGTTGTTGGCGAAGGGATGATGATGATCATACTGCCATGTTCCAAAGGATGACATGATGGCCGGCTCAAAAGTTAAAAGTATGTTGCAAAAGTTCTAGCAGGATTCGGCGCAGATAGTGCAAAGAAAACAGTTTTGACATGATCAATAAATTAAAGGTAAATTGTAATATAAACCCGTAGATATCATAAGTATGCAATATGGGAGCACATGCCCTTTAATTTGATTCGCATGTCTAGATGTTCACACTTTTACGGCAAAAGCAACAGTAGTGGCACAGCCATGAGCCATGGCGCGTAGGACTTTTGACTATTGAACAAATTAAAGTTACAGTAGGTGTAAACATCTAAAGAAGAGAGGGGAAAATAGGGCACTGTGACAATAAGCAGCAGCTGCCATTTACCCTTCCAGTCCAGTAGTATGCAGTTGATGAGCGGAGAAGTGGATATAGATTTTCATTTGGCCCGCAGCCCGTAAGCCTGGCACGAGGCCTGTTTTTTTGGCCTAGCCCAAATCCAGCACGGCCCGGAGTTCTTCGTGCTCGGGCCGGCCCGACCCGGTACCCCGTGACATGCTTGGCTGTCGCCCCAGCACGATGGGCAGCCCGGCACGACCCGGTTAAAAGAACAGGCCCGAACATGGCCCGTTAACTTCCCTAGCAGCCCACAGAAAATCTCGGCCTGCTAAACCACTAACGACTAACCCTAGTCGATCGGTATCCCCAGCCCCCGCTGAAGCAATATATCACTTGTGTTGCAAATTGTGAATCCATCGCCTGAAGAGTATGCGTCCGTTGTTGGGTTGTTTTAGTTTATATGGCCCAATAACCTTTTCCTCCAATCAGCCTGCTACGCATATGCATGTTGATGACGTAGAAAGCCGGACACATTTATTGCTCTTTGCACATGCATGTGACACATCGACGTAGAAAGCTAGGCAGATTCTTATTGCTCTTTTTTCGCATGTATGTGACAGCGACGCGCATGCCTACTGCAACCTGACGGGTTTGCAATAATTTTTTATATCTTTTTTCCTCTATGTTTCTTCTTATATTTATTTGCTTATATTTTTCATTTTTTCTTTCTTCTTTCGGCACATATGAATGCTAATCATCCACGTTATTTTTTTTCTTTCTCTTACTCTATTTTTCTTCTCTTATATTTTTTCTTACAATTTTTATTGTCCTATACTCTATTAAGTTTCTTACTGTTTTTCTGTTTTTTCATTGACGTGATCTTCTTTCTTCCCTTTCTCTCTTTCTTGTTTCATTGTAACATTTATTTTCTATTTTCTTTTCTTTCTTTTGGGTATGGAAGGTTACTTTCTATCTTAAATTATTATTCATGTTATAAAATTTATGCGTTGTTACAGACTGACGTGGATCTGCCTGCCGGTCCTGATCACCTCACGGGCAAGCAAACAAGCACTAGCGGCACCAGCGCCTAATTTTTCTTTTTTTATTTTCTTTTATATTAATTTCCTTCTTATTCTCTCTTTATTTTTTTATTTCCAGTAAATAATTTTATTTTTTTCAATTCAATTTCTATCATCTTTATTTTTATTTTCTATCATTATTTATTTTATATGCTATCGTGATTCGTGCTCCGTGTACATATTTATTTTATATACTATCTATGTTAGCACGTGTATATATGCTTATAAGAATATTTTTTTAAAATATAGTTAATTTTTTTCATATAAAATTATTTATCTACATATAATTAATTTGTTCGTAATGCTAAATTATTTGTTCTCTTTGTAGACTAAATTATTCGGTTAGGTTGACTCATTTGTTCATGATATTTATTTTCTATTATTTAGTCTATACAATCAAATGTTCGCGATATTTAATATTTTTGTTCGTTGTATATTAATATTTTATTCTTTGTATTTAATTTTTTGTTCATAAAAATAATTATTTGTTCGTGTTGTTAAAATATTTATTCCCAGTAGCTGAAACTAATTATTTAATATTAAAAAATGTTTTTCCAAAATATTATGCAAACATAGGCAAGTGTGGTCTTGTTTTAAAGATCTTATCGCAAGAAACACAGTGGCGCAATCGGAATTTAATTTGGATGCTCGGCATAATACTTATAGCTTTTTTAAATCCAAATTTGCATGCACGTAGGTAATGCCACGTCACTGTCCTTTTTGCATGCACAAAATCTTTCTCCACATGCAGCGCTGATTCGCGGAAACCGTCTATTAAAGCAATGGACCTAATTACAGCCCTATAATATCGATATGCGCCGCTTCAGATGATGGATTGCAAATCATCACCTTAAGCGATGTATATCCACGCCCCCAGCCCCTCCCTCCCATCGCGAGTTCGCGACGCACACACGCTGCACGTCGCCGCTCGCAGCTCTCCCTCCAGCCGTTCGCACCCGCCTCTAGCAGCCCCCCCCCCCCCCCTCCCACACCCGCCTCCCAGCTCTCGCGAGTCGTGACTCGCGACTCGCGCCCCCACCGTCCTGTCACCCTCGGCTCTCCCCTCCAGGATGCTTCCTAGTCGCCGACGGCCGGCGAGCGGCGTCGGCATGCGTGGACGGCGGCCAGCGTGGGGCGTCGGCAGGCGCGAGCTGCCGCTGGCGTGTGGCGTCGGCACGCGCTCCCGCCGGCGAGCAGCGTCAGCAAGCATGGCAGCCTGCATCGAGCGCGTGGGCGGCGGGCGGCACGGGCACGACGCAGTCCTCGTGCCAAACGGGCTGGCCCGACACGAAATGGGCCCGTGGGCTCGTGCCTTGGCCGAGGGTGCGGCACGACGGGCGGCACGGCACGGCCCGATGGCCTTGTCGTGTTGGGCCAGGTCCGATCAAGTCGTGCCCGGGCCAGCCCGGATCCGTGCCGGGCGGCCCGATTGGCCATCTATAGAAGTGGATAAGCGTCCCCTCGCCCTTGTGCACCGAACTGGCGAGGTGGAAGCGGCCGAGGAAGCTGTTCCGCCTGCTGGGCCCCGCGAGGCCACGAGCACATTGTGCAGCACGGGCATGGCGACCTCAAGCACCTCCACCTCGTCATTGGCGACCGTGGGTCGACGCCGATGCCGCCAGGCCGGACGACGGCGAAATCGAGCGCTTCGTTCCACCTTCCACGCCAGGTTGAGGTCGCAGACCACGGTGCGCGTCGTGCGGCGCTGCATGGCGAAGTCGGCGCGTGCATAGGGGCTGGACGACCGCAGGAATCTCGAGCGCTGTCGCTGCCGGCGGGAGCCTTCGCCATGCCAGGGAGGGAGCGAGCGAGGGGCAGCCGGCAACGAGGGACTAACTTGCAAAGCTAGGGGATTTACTACAAAATATCAGATCATGATTAATAAACGCGGTCCAAATCAGGGATTTATATGTAAAATACTCGTACACCAAATTTCAGATAACCCCTGATTTGGATGGCGATTAATAACCGCGATCCAAATCAGGGGTCTATGTGTAAAATACCCGGACACCAAATTTCAGGGAACCCCTAATTTGGATTGTCGCCGGCGACCAGCGTCGACGAGACTTCCCCCGTGTTCCAGCCAACGGCCCTGTTCCGGGTGGAACCCGTTGAGCTCAGCTCCTCAAGTTCGTCGCAGATAGCGTTGGACCATACCGGCGGAGACGAGGAGGCGCGCGAGGAAACCAATCAACGGCCGGAGATCTGCGCTTGCCCGGGCGGGAGGTCGCACACCAGGCCGGTGCTGTGTAGACGAAGACGATGCGCCGAAATCCCGCAGCCGGGGACGAAGACGACGCTACACAGACAAGTTAACGAACTGGCACTACCCGAAGGATTCACTCGTTAAACTGACATAGAACTGTCAGCAACTACAACAAAATGTGCTCCAGAAGGGAGCTTCTTGTTTCTCAATTTTTCCTCCAGTATTTTCCATTGTTGTGAAAACCTGTAGCTGAGGCTCACTCCTTTTCTCCCCTCTTACTGAATTGGATTGGCATAGCACCTGAAAAATACTATGGAAAAGAAAACGACCTTACAGATCCATGGATGCCAGAACTGGACTGATGAGGATCTTAAACAATTGAGCCATACATGTTATCTGTAACACACTAACACTAACACAAAAACAAAGACCAACTTCTTCGTTTGTCAATCAGCAACTAGGAACGACGGCGCGGATCTTCAGGTAGCCGGACTTCGCAGCTGCTCTTCAGGTAGCCGGACTTCGCAGCTGCTGGAGGCGGCGAATCGACGATGCGTCGAAAAGGATGGGCAGGTACCCTGTGGCAACCTTGCATCTATGCTGAATCTGAATACTGTCCAAGGTAACAAACCATCAGTCTCCGACGACAAAATACAGGCACCTTGTTAAGTTACCTCTACGATCTCTCCATCGCTCCTCTCGCAGTTCTTCCCGATTAAAGCAAAGTATGCCACTGGAGCCTCCACCGGCGTTGCATTTCTCGTACCAGATTCACGAGTCTGTCAGTCAACTCAAGCCCTGTTTAGTTCCCAAAATTTTTCTAGCGCTACAGTAAATATGAACGTTTGACCACTAATTAGTAGTATTAAATATGAATAACTGACAAAACATTCCATAACCTTCGGGTGAAATTGCGAGACGAATCTTTTAAACCTATTTGAACCATGATTAGACAATATAGTGCTACAGTAAACAACCTCTAATGACGGATTAATTAGGTTTAATAGATTCATTTCATGATTTTCCGTCCATCCGTGTAATTAGTTTTATAATTAAATCATATTTGGTCCTTCTGATCTTCGATTAAAAATTGCTACAGTGAATTTTATCCAAAAATTTTCACGATCTAAACACACCCTCAGTCCCATCAGAACAAGCGTTGTAGCACTGCCAAAATTATGTGAATTTGGAATTTTGGATCTAAACAAGGCCTAATTAGTCGCGAGACTAATTATGTGAAAGGAAAGTATTGCTACTGTAAATCCGAAACGAATCTAATGAACCTAATTAAATTGTGATTAGATAATAAATTGCTATAATATTGCTACAATAAACATATACTAATGACAGGCTAATTAGGCTCATTAGATTCGTCTCGCGATTTACGGACGGAATCTGCAATTAGTCTTTTAATTAGTCTATGTTTAATATTTTAAATGTGAAAAGATTCTATTTTAAAAATTTTACACGGAGGATGTAAACACAGTGTGCTGTACAATTTCCTGCATGATCCTTTTGCGTGTGAAACGAGCTGGCGCCACGTAGGATGCCTTTAATGTCTGAATGCCTTTCGGGCTCTTCTTGTTGGATGGACAAAAGCGGAGATCTGAGTAAGGGAGCACATGACCTCTGATCCTCAGGCCTTGCTCTTTTGACTATTGAACGAAGCTACAGTACGCGCTGTCTTCTAAGGATGCAAGAAAACAGGAAACAGAGTAAAAGGCTTGGTCAGTAACCTTTTATATATTTTTTCCCAGCCTTTTGCTCCAAAGAAATGGAGAAAAGAAACATTTCGCCGAAATAGCAAGGAGTACATAGCTACTGTCAAACCTAGCAGTTCAGTTTTCAGACAGGGGCACAAAGAACTTGCACCACATCCAGCTGAGAAATCAAATTCTAAATCAGACAGTCAAGCACCAAATTATATAGGGATATCACACCAATCAGTCAAATAGAGAAGCATTGGGCTAGCGCCGAAGTGAGACTCTGAAATTAAATGTTAAATGCCTGAGTGCGGACGCACCACAGTTTGAGCTCTGATTGCAACAACCAAAGAGATTTTGGCGGGAAAAATACACTGGCTGAAGTTAAACCAAGCCGGGTGATCTCACATGACCTATACAGCCATCTGTTATAGCTAAATGAGATCACTTCAGCGAAAACGAAAGCAAAGGTTGCTTTGGCCTTTTATTCAGCTAAAGGAACCTATGGTGAATGAAACTGACTGTACATTCCAATGTACAATGAACCGGTAAAATGAGAGGTGTGAGCCTAAAAGGGATCAGTAAATATTCGGAGAGGCCGTGGCCATCACTGGGCCTGCGGCTTGACGATCTTCACGCTGCTGTAGAAGCGCTTGAAGTCCTTCATCGCCTGCTCCTCAATCTGGATTGAGCGGATAGAGGACGGAGCGTCAGTTTCTGGCTTGAACCAGCGGTTGGGTACGTTGTCCTTCGCGCCACCAACATCTGGTGATCCTCCCTGGGATGGTATAGCGAAGCCTGATGTTCGTGTTTTCGGGCTGTGGGATATGCTATGGTGACGCTTCTCCTAATAAAAAATCAATTGCTTATTAGTACTTTCATCAAGGGAGTAAATTTTTTGAGTCCTTGGTGAAAAACACTACCTGCTGCATCTGTATGTCCCTGAGCGACGGCCGTGACACATTGGGTGAGGTAGCAGAAGACGACCAAGTTGGTGTGCTCTTGTCACCTTCAGAAGAAGGCACCGAACGAGCAGGTGTGACAGCTATTGGGCTTGAACGCGCATCTGGGATGAATGAAGAAAGGCGCACCCGCCCAGCACTGTCAGGTGAGTTCTCAAAGCGGTCTTTTGCTTTGGCCATGATGGGCTCATTTGTTTTTCTCTGCTCACTTTGGATATCACGAAGGGAAGCAGGTCCCTTTGCTATCTTTGCACCACCCCAGGCAGGTCCTTCATGCTTCAGTGTGACGGGCACAACAGGGGCAGGGAGGCTTGGTTTTGGGGTGTCATCAAGAGCACCACTCAGAAACAACGACAAGCCACCTTTCCTATTCTTCTTCTTTGACGAAGTTGGTTGAGAAGGTTTCTTCTCTAACGGAGAAGCAATGCCTTTAGTGTTGCTGAAAGTGGCGTCCTCTGTGTGTTTGATTGGATCAACACCACACGCCCCCTGCTTCAATGCATATACAGCTTTGTCAGCAATTATGCCTTCCGAACAGGGTGTGGGGGGGGGGGGGGGGGGGGGGGGAGGGGGTGGTCTAATCAGCAGAATAGCAACTCAGAGCATTGGGGTTGAATGCAGATTGTAATGTAATCAAAGCTAAGAGTTACGACGAGATACAATCCTACATTGAACTCCAAAGAGGGACCAAATACTTAGCCTTCCATGGAAGCAAAGCACAGAACAGGTGCCAAAAGAGTAAAGTACGGCACAACCTATGAGCTTTAGGTCTTATTACTAGTAAGACCATGCAAAAAAGGTTCCAAGAAAAGTAAGGATGCAAAATAATTATCAAACAAGAGCCGAAACTAATGCTTTGTATTGCCAATAGCTATAATACATAACTCAGGTTTGATATTAATAAGCATATCTCCACAAAGAGAAGGAAAGCAAGAAATCATACGATAAGAATGCCAATGCGACATAATCTAACCTTTTCTGCAGAGGCATTGGTTGGTAGGACTTCTTGGAGGTCCTTAATAGGGATTTGTTGCCCAGATTCACTTTTCGCAGAGGGAATATTGGACTGCGGTGCCTGCTTGTTTTTTCTCTTCTGTTTCTTAGAAACCTCAGGTTTTCTGTTTGTTCTACCTTCTGCTGGACAAACGGAGGATGCTGGAGAGTATGCCTCTGAGGGAACACCAAGTTCAGCGAGTTCACTTTCAAGGGCAGCTCTAGAATCGAGCTTCGCTTGCTGCTGATTGTCTAGTTGATGACCAGCTAGTTGTTTAGCCTCAAGAATCTCAATTTGTTGCAGCTTCTTGCGAAGTGCCCTGATCTGCTTAGAGATAGCTTGTTCAGCAGTGCAGTCTTTCTGAAGGAAGTTATCCTGATTTGACATTCCAGATGGCCTTGTTGCAGACTTCCCACATTTACGGGGCCTAAGGAATTCTCTTGCTTCATCTTCCTCTACATCACTGTCAATGACAGCCGGATAGGTAGCTGTAACTGTGGGCAGCCGGCGCTGGCTCCACGGCTCTGAGGATTTCTCATCCAACAATTTCTCTAAGTTTGCAAGAATTTCAGGAGACGCGTTCATAACTGAAGGAGCTCCGACTGTGAAAATGTAATCAAGGTTGCGAATAGCCAAGTCCTGCAGGATATTGTACAATTGAGTATTAGGAACATTTGAACAAGGAATGGTTACATTGACGAAAGATAACTTTTGAAATATAGAAACAGAATGATTAGTGTTTCTAAGCTGCAGAAAGACCAGTGCACTATGCCATTACCTCGCAATGCTTCTTGAGTTCCTTGGCTTCTAAGGAATCAGCAACTTCAAGAAGTTGTATTGCGTTTTTGGGCTCCAATAAATACTCAACCGCAACCTTCTCACAGAGGCTTTTCAAGCTAGGTACGCCTTTGCTCATTTCACCACTGCTTCCTGATAAATCACTGTCGAGCTGGACATCATTAAACAGGATATCTTCATCCAATTCTTCCATCCCACTGTTCCATTCTGACATGGATTTTATGACTTGGATTTTAGGTTTGGGTGGATACTCAGGATGGTATATGCTAGAGAGCACAAGCATATGTGTTTCACCAACACAAACTGACGTTGCCCGCTTAACACTGTGCACCCGAGTGAAAAGTGGTGTTTCATCCTTACGCTTCTTTGCATCCCACATGAAAACATCACCAGTTGATGTAGCCACAGCAGTCCAGTACTTTCCAGCCGAGATGCTCACAATATTCCTCCCACACATTGAAAATATCTGCACGGAAACATGTTATATAAATATTAAAAGATTACTCTTGTACCAATTAATATCTTAGCAGGCAAGAAACCAAACCTGTTGGCATTTTAGATCAGGATCTGATGAAACCCAGTAGAAAAGAGCGCCATCAGCTGTTAAAGCAGTACTGTGCATTGTTCCAGCAGCGACTGAAATCACTTGAAGTCGTTCCATACGGTGGAACTTCAAATTTGTATTTCCACCCTTCTTAAGGCATCTAGCTACTACAACACGCCGTGGGGTGACGAGGCGATGACCCCAAGTGAACACCTGAAAAGAGAATGACACAGCGGATCTATTAAATTTTGTAAAATTAGAACAATGTGTAGAAATCAAGCTTCAACGGGTACCAACTTACCTCTCCATCAACCCCTAACACTATTGTATGATACTTTGCTGCAGATACACCTCTAAATACTTTCCCTTTCAAGTATTCCACCATTCTCGGAATACAATTAGATGCTGAGTTTGAAGTGCCATATCCTAGCTGGCCCTCCTTATTGCAACCCCAGGTGAATACTTCACCAGTATCAGCAACTGCAGCAGAGTGCTTGTTTGCAGCAGCTACAGCAATTATCCTTTGTTTGAGGGAACTAACACGCCGTGGTGTTGGTTGGGTATCAACAGAAGGGTAGCCAAGCTGACCCTCTGCATCATTCAGAGCATTTTGTTACAGGCCATAAGGGGGAAATAATATTAGTAAGGACAAAAAGGACATGAAATGTGTGCCTAAGGTTCATGTGGCCTCAAATGCATTTAAAATGCATGATACGTACCTCTATTTGATCCCCAGGTAAACAATTCCCCTGCCTCTGTAGAAATCACAGTATGATGTTTGGCTGCAGCCACAACATTCACTCGCTTACGGCCTAGTCCTACTATCACTTGGCGAGGGGTAATCACAGCAGTTGTCTGACCACTGTAACCGAAGGGCAGTTGTCATAACTTACTCAACGCTGAGGAAATTTTAACACAGGAAAAGAGACATTACTGCTCAACTACTGCCAGCTTAACTTTAACAGCTTTAGTCTTAATTAATAGCTAATCTATAGGTGACTAATAAAAGTAAAATGAGGACATCATTTTCCCATTTGTTAAGATACAACTCATTTATGTCATGTGGTTGCTCACCTGTGAATATCCGGATGACCAAGACGACCACCTCGACCAAATCCCCATGTGTATAGTTCACCATCAGAACTAACTGCTACACTATGGAACTTTGATGCAGCAACTGTTTTGATATATGACCCATGCAAGGTATCTACTTTGCATGGTAGTTTTTGAATGTGGGCATTGCCAGTACCCAGCTGAAAATTTGTTCCACTTCCCCAACTGAAGACTTCCGTTGCAACTAAATGAAAAAAAAAAGGTACGAAAGATTTCATGAAGCAAGCCCTAAACATATATTGGCCAGGAGGGCATCAGCATCAGAGCAGTAGATAGAATAGGAGACAACCATTTCCTGGAAACAGAAGAAAGCTACCTGCATCAGGAGAATTTCCATTGGCCTGTGATACTGGACAGGATATAAGGTCAACAGGTGTGCGGCCCTTGGTGTCCTCCAAAGTGAGAGAAGCACCAAATTGCAAAAGAACACCAGCAATACACAGGTGACCAAAATGAAGTGCCCTATGCAGGCTACTCCAGCCAGACTCTCCATCCTGCAACAGTGGAAATTTCAGTGAGAAATTACATATACACAGGTCAATATGCAAATCAAGCACCAACATACAGAAAATAAATTTAGCAAATTGACAATTAAAATGAGTTTATTTATAAGACCTTAAGTACAAAGCAAATTGCATGTTAGACCTTATTTTCTGTTTGTAGCAGTTTGATACAGCTGAGGCCGTTACTGGGGTCATAAAAGAAAATAATGTTCAATGCGAAGGTAAACACAAGAAGCTCGCTACAAGGTATAGTGCATACCCTTGCATCTGGATCAGCCCCAGCATCTAGGAGCCTCCTCACGATAGGTAGATGATTTCTCCATGTTGCAAGGTGGAGGGCACTAAGGCCAAATGCATTTCTACCATCAATGTTCCCACCACTTTTTTTCAGTAAGGCCAAAGCAGATTCTACTTCGGCTATCGACCCTTGTTTGGAAACAAGGCAAAGATCCCTAAGAGAACTTCCAGGAGAAGGTTTACGAACACCTGATTGCTTTGATGTGCCTGGCGGAGATATCGAGGTCTCCATGAAATTTCAGGAACACAAATAATATCTACAGAGTTATTGGAGAGAATCAATATAGACTACTCCATCAAGATAACATTAGAAATCACAGATGTTCATTAAAAATGTGATAGTACCTGAAAGAAGAGGCCAACGCTGAACTTCTTGGCACAAAATCTTTCGTGTCAGCAACACTATATGGACTGTACTACTAATGTTACAGCTGATATTGTTCTTATAAGAGAAGTACAATTCTGGTGTAGTTACAATTTTGTCTCTGCAGGGAGAAATGCTTGAGTGGACATCAACTCCACTATCTAAGACTGTTTCGATATCCTAACAAACTATCCAAATATCCTAAAACATGATGATGCTAGAGCTTCATTTTGAGTAAAGGTAAATTAGAGAGCCAGGAGGCTACGAGGCCATTGCAATGTCAAGAGTTGATGCTAAGTAAAGAAATATTTATATAGTATACATCAACCTGCACAATGAGTAAAATGGATGCAAATGAGCAAAACGAGATAATGTGAAAAAATACAATATAATTAAAATAATGCATGCTCTAAGTTCTATGACTGATAAACTGAAAAAAGAACTGGCTCATCAAGAAATGCAAAAAATGATGGATCATACAAAATATAAATTGATATCTCCAAGTGAGAGTGCACACAAAATTTCAGAATCAATTTGCACATGGAAAAGTTTTAGTGAATGATATTGCTAATTGTCAATCATAAACACAACATTTCTGACAAGAAGTCCAGCTTCAATAGAAGCATTTGCCTTCAAGCCTCGGGATTCTTAGGCAATTTTATATTTTTAATCAAAAGTTGACCTACCACAACAAACTTTTAAATATGCACCCAACTTGGATAGAGAAATAGAACTTTCCATTGACACCGACCTCTGCTCATGCAATCATATTCTTCTTATTTTGGGGAAATGGAATCATATCTAAAGCTAATGGAAGACGCCTGTAAAATGCCCCCAACCAAAACTAACCAAGTGCTACATACACATTTACATTGGCAATCAAACATCACTAGTAACATTTCTTAGTCTACATCATCGAACACGCCAGCAAATAGCATCGGTGAGAAAAGAAAGGAAGAAATCTAAACACAAATGGAAGATGTCTGTGAAATGCCCCCAACCAAAATTGACCAAATGTTACATACACATTTAATGCAAGACATAATAACATTAACACAAGGAAAGAAGTCTGAAGAAATAATTAAAATAGCAACCACTTATTTTATTTTCACAACAAAATAGCAACCATTTATTGATATCGATTCAGAATTCAAACATCAATTCCCCAAATACAACAATTATCACACGCTGCACAACCTTACCAAGACGAACTGAACAAATCCGCACAAATTTCCAAAAATTAACCAGTACTAATATTCCAGCGCGCAACAAAACAAACCCGCAATAAACCGGACGGTCGGAAGCATATCAACCCATCCACCCGAACAAAGATTTGATTTTGACCGCTCACAGCAACAGAGAAAGAGAAGATCCCCCAAAACAACAGGAGCAATCCGTCGAGCTCAGATAGGGCTTCCTTACCAGCGAAAAGAATCTAGATGGCTGGATCTGAACAGCCTGCAAAGGTTGGGGAAGGAAGGAATGGCGGCCTCTGGATTGGACCTCCCCTGCACAGGCTCCTCAAGAACACATCGGTGGCTCTTCGCCCGGCTCTCTATGTGTGTGTGTGTCTCTCTCTCTCTACCTATCTCTCCTCGGGAGGGAGGGCACCCTGCGTTTATCAGGGGAGGGAGAGGACGGCTACGGGATCTCGGGGCCGGGAATATGCCTCCGGGCGCAGGAACTGCTTCCAAACTCCACCAGACCACCAACGCCTCTCTCTCTCTCTCTCTTCCTCTGTTTTCCCTCGTGGGTCTCTCTCTAGGGTGGGGAGTATTTTGAGGGGGAGAGAAGAAAGAAAGATACGGTGATATACGTGAACGCAACTGAAAAATAAAATGGAAATTGAGATTATACACGGTACGCGATCGGAAAATAAGGGGTGGAGTGGGGAAAAATGAGTTTGTTTGTTGGATTTTAGCTAGGACATCCTTTTCTTTTCCGCGATGGTCCCTCAGTTTGTTGGCATTGTGTAAGATGGCCTCGGAGGATGCACGCAAGCAAAAACGTCGTTGCCCGGTCGCTAGGCACGCCGCACACACAATTAACATGTTTGAATGTGTTATTGTACCCTATCTTGAACTACCTTGCATCATCTCTTCCTTTTTTTTTCTAGATTAAGTGCATCATCTCTTGTTAAAGTATCTTCTTTTTGCTACATAAAACACAACCCGCTCCCTTTATAATCTACACTTTTTCCTCGAGGGCATAACGGATAACACCGACCAATTAAATGTAGCTAATCTATCGATTAATATTGTGAGAAACTACAATTTTTGGGTTGACATATTTAAACAAATATATGGATTACGATAACCGTTTGATATTGTATCAGTTAAGACTATATTTTTTATCCTAAACAGCAAACCTAGAAAAGTTCACATTTCTACTACATAGATATAGGGGATAACAACAAGAAAGATGTGTTCTGGGGAAAAAAGAGGAAAATGTGAGGAAGAAATGTGGGGAAGAAGTTTTCTGTTCTCAAGACGTGAGGTGCAGCAAAGGCTAGGAAATCTCCAAGAATGGATCATAGCATGAACTGGTTGAAGGACGGTGGCTTGCACGGCCGTTTCTTTTTGTTCGTTTCCGTTTACCAAATGATTTTATTCTGAGGGGCATATCCGGTATGCAGGCAGGACACCAGACCAGAGGCGGCGGCCAGCGCCACGCGGCGTCTTCCGACTGGCTCCACACACCAGTTTTACAAAAACACACACTTATTCCAAAGTTTCTCGCGCACCAAGCCCTGGTTCTTTTCCGCAAAGAGTCCATGCATAGCGTTTCCTTCCTTGGACGACAGAGGAAATGGGAGGGGAGGTCTCGACACGTACTCTTCGTGCACGCGCTCCACATCCCTGTCCCCTCACATGCACTTCGTGTTCTGATCTTTTGCGCGTACCATTTCGAGCGAACCAGGGGCGGAGCCAGGATTTAGATGTAGAGGGGCTAAGTAGTCGTAAGCTGGCTTTGAGGGGGGCTATTATAGGCTAATATAGGTGATTAACACATATCATTAAGGGGTACTAATGGTATTACGGGAGCATTGGGGGGGGGGGGGGGGTGGGCAGGCCCCTGCGCCTGAAGCGAACGTATCAAAATTTGTGGTTTTGTTTTGGATCCATGGCCTTGTTAGATAGAAAAATTTGAGGTAAGCAAGAGGGCAAGACTTGATCCATGGAATGACGTTGCCGCTTAGGAATAAGGTTCTTCGACCCCTTCCATGTTTTGTTGTAGCTCGATTCGGCCCAGTGAAAAGCTAGTGAGTAGGGCGGATCCAACGATGGATTTGGGGGGCTCGAGCCCCTCGTACCCTCGGAATCCCATGGAGCCCTTCCTAAACCTAACCTCCCTCCCCCCCCTCCCCCCCACACACACACAAATTTGAGAAGGAGTGAAGGGGAGCCGGGAGGAGGAGGAAGAACAGGAGAGCTCCCTGGACTCAATCCTGCATCCGCCTAGTGAGACTAATATGGGATTCAATTTTAAAAAAAGGATTCAATTTGTCTTGCCACTCCAGTGAGTTCTAAGGTGGTGGATAGTATGGCTTCAACAAAGTATTGGTGTCTCTTGTAGGTTGTTAAAGAGGAATTGGCTCTGATTTCTTTCTTTCTTTCTTTCTTTCTTTCTTTCTTTCTTTCTAGTGGCATCGATCCGATAAATGATGATGGTGATGAATAGAAGATTTGGATAGATTTTTATGTATTTACTTGTCTTTCAGAGTCATTGATGTTAAGGAATCTACACTCTTTAAAATTTTACTATGTTCCTCTTTCATCATTAGGAAAAACAATGACTGATGTGGAATGACTGTCTTGGCTAAATTTAGCGCATATCTAGATTTTTCAATTTTGCTCGTTCATACATACCTCTCAATATTAAGCTTGATAAGAAGGGCATGTATATATATTACCTAAAATAAATCTTATTATCCTCCTAAGTTTACAAAGTTTAAAGATATCTACTACTACGACGATGATAATAAAGAAACTTGTGGTGAAAGTTATTATAAAACTCATCGTTCATATATATACTACTTCCCACATGGGCATCCTAAATCTGAATCTGCAATCCGGCCAGGATGGACAGGCTGGACACGCATGGAGGGAGGAGCCAGCAGCATCAACTCAAGAAGAAGATGCCATGGTGGTTACTATGCTTTAGTCGAAATGTGTTAACTATGGTCGTAGTTAATAACCAAGTGTGCCTGATCTAGAGTTAGTCCTAGTCCCTAGATCAGGCTATAGGCATATGCCTACTAGTGATCTCAACCGTCACACACTGTGTGCGGTGGTGAACAGGTGAAGTAAGCCGATCGAAAGTTTTGGCTCCAAGTCATGGCATGACAGGGTGAGAATCCTCCATTTGATCCAGGGTGCACATGGCCACGCTGTACATGCATGGGTGAGTTGCTTGCCTTGTTTACTACTCCCTCCGTTTCAAATTGTATGTCATCTTGACAAATCTAGATACGTAGATTTTACTATGCATCTAAGTAAACGCAATGTCTAGATACGTAGGTATCTAGATTTTTCAAAACGATCTATAATTTGGAACGGAGGGAGTACTTTGTGTGTATCAATGTATATCGAAAAGAAATACGATTGGTATGATACTTAAGGAAGAACAACACATACATATAAACTCCTAAATATACGTGCACACCACTATATAGAAGTTCTAACTAGCAATTAGTCACAATATCCTTCATAAAGGCATCAAGTTTTGTAGCGATTGATATTATATTGTGTAAGAGATCAAAGTATGCATTATAACTTTTTTTGAATCCTAACGCGCTCTATACAAAGGAATTTGGGTGATCCCTTGCGTAGCGTAGTATAATTTGAATCCGTAATCTCTAATTAAAGCCAGGAAGAACGAACACGAAGAAGAGTAGTAGAACCAAATTGTCAAACAAATTAAACACGCCGCGGATCCAGGTCACGGTCAAACAAAATGAACACGCATGATGGAACAAGCTAGTCAGACATGCGTGCATGGATGATATACATATTGTGACGTTGGGTAGTACGTACACTAGTAGTACAACTTGCCGTAAACGTATTGATGAAGCACCGTTAACCTTAGGGGAACTATTGCAATATACTGCTATATATCTCCAAGAGCTTTGCTAAATTGCTACCACGGAATTTGAAGTAGCTGAATTTTCGTTCTTGTTTAGAAAACAATGCGAAGCAACTTGATTAAGAAAAAAAGCAATAGCCATTATTAGATATAGTATACAGGGCTAGCAAAAGTTGATATTAAGCAAAACTATAATTTTATCCTTGATTTAAACTTCATATGGTGGAGACTTTGTTTTCTCCAAACAAGGACTATATCTTCTACCAAAAAAGTATGAGAAAAGATACACACGGGTCATTTGCAAACCGCTGGCAAATACATACAAGATCGGATTCCTCTAGGGTTATTTTTTATCCACCACGGAAGTAGCCGATTTCTTGTTATTCTCTTCTTCTTTTCATTTGTGTGGGGTTATGTTGCAACAAGAAACACAAGAGAATTAACTATTACATGCATAAATGTATGCGTGATGTGACAACCCTGGTAATTATATTTCCAAAATCAATGTCATTAGCCTAACTCTATGTTTAAACCAACTAATGAAAGGGTGAAAGGGTGGAAAGAATTAAAACGAGTTCAGTTGGAATTCAAATTTAAATTGAGCACATTTGGTTACTTTTGAACTTTTAAATTTAACTTTCAAAACATAAGTCAAATGAGATTTTGCCTGAAACCAAAGTTGTAGAACTTTTTATTTTGAACAACTTTCGTGTTCAAAAGTTTTTGAAATTCAAATCAGAAAGAGGAGAAAACGCCCTGTTTGCACGCAGCCCCCTGAAACTTTTCGAATTCTTGCATCCAGGCCCCTCGCCCCCCCCCCCCCCCCTCTCTCTCCTCCGCGCCCGACCGCCGCGCGCCAGGTGGCCGGCGTCGCCTGACCGGCGCGAGGCGCCAGGCCAGTGGCCGCCGCACCACCCCGCCACGGCCGGCTTTGCCCCGCCCCCATGCCGCGCGGCCTAGTGAACGCCCGCGCGTGCACGCGACGCAGCCGCGTCCAGCCCCGCCGCCCGGCCGCCCAGTCGCCTCGCTCCGCCGTGCCGCCCCGGTCCCCGCGCCCTGCCAGTCGCCGCGCCCGCCCTCCGCCCGAACCGCTGCCGCTGCTGCTTCACCACTCCACGCCCGGCGCTATCCCACCGCGCCCACGCCATATCTCCGGCCGCCCAGTCACCGCGCCCGCGCTGCCGCACGTCGCACCGGCGTTCTGCCGCCGCCCGCCGCGCCCAGTGCGCGTTGTGCCGTGCCCCCGCCCCGCGCGCTGCCCAGGCCCCTCCGCACCCCCTCCGGCCCCTATAAAAGCCCCGCCCGGCCACGCGCGCGAGCCCCAGCACCCAGAACGCCATTGCCGCCGCCGAGCGCCGCCCGCCCGTGGACAGCCCTCCGCCGCCGCCCACTGCCCAAACTAAGCCCCCAGCCACCACTACATCACCCCACTGAAGCTCGCCGACCCGCCCAACACCGCCCAGAGCCACCGGAGCGCCGCCGCCCGCGCTGCCGCCGCCCCTGCTCGCCGTGGACAGCACGACCCCGACCCCCTCCGTCCAAGCCGAGCCCCTGAGCAGCTTCCCCACGCGCCACTGAAGCTCGCCGACCGGACCACACCGCCCCAAGCCCGCCGGAGCACCGCCGTCGACGCGTGCCGCGCCGCCGCCGACTCTGCTCCAACGCCGGCGAGCCCTTTCCGGCCGTCCCCCACCTGAACAACACCCCCACAAGGTAGCCCTCGCACCCCTGAACCTTCCCCGACCCTCGCCCCTCGCCGCCGGCGAGCCCCCTCGCCGGAATTTCGGCCGGCCGCCGTACCCGAGCCGCCCGAGGACCCAATTGCAAGAATTTAAATCTTTAGAAGGGTCTGCGCGTAAGATTCAAGGACCTAGTTGTAAAAGAAAGTTTCAAATCTAGATTCAAATTCAGTGAACTTGTAAAATTCGAATAAAATCTTAGAAAATTCAGAAAAATGCAAACTCAACTGTTCTGGAATCCTTAGAACAAACTCTACCACTTTCGTTACAGAAAGTTTCTCAGAATCTCTACATATTTCGCTTTACATTAAATGGAAGCTTTAATGGACTTATTTTGTACCCACTGTTGTAGAAGAATGCTGACCCTAAATTTTGGGAAGTAAGTTAGTTGCTTGATGTTTAGGACTGTGTAAAAAGATCAGGCCCAAATTCCAACTCTAGCTTTACTGTTTATTAAACTTAGTTTCATACCATGTTTAAGTAGAATGTTTTATCCCTGCAGTTAGGTGGTGAATCACCCAATGAAACTTTTTCTATGCTAATATATTGGTACCTAGAAGCCAGAGAAAAATTAGGAGACTTTTTATCTCACAGTAACCTACTTATTTGATTTATGTGCTAATAACATACATTAAATTAAGAAAATAGTATCTTAGCTTGGAAAATTCTCAAATTGTTACTAGGAGATACACTGTGGTAGAGGTTTCTGTGTAAAAAGTTCCAGGGACAAAAACCCTGTGTAGGGTCCTGTAAAAATGAACCCTTGAATAGCCTAGGTGTAGAATGTCATATTTTCTATGCTCTGAGTACTGCATGATAAATCCTACAAAAATTACAGTAGCTTCTACATGCTTAAGTGAAAGATCTGTAAAAATCTTAGACTCATTTGTTGCACCAATTGTTCTGTACAAGAAGAACAAGGATCTAACAGCAACTATGTAATGTATTTTTCATAATTAATCTGTTACATAAAATTGGCTGAAAATTTTACAGTAAGCACATCTTTCCTTGATGTGCCTAAATCCAAAATTTCATGACCAGAAACTATCTATTGTAGTAATTACTCTTAAATCGTATCAAGCACCATTACCACGACTTAAACTTGTGCACTTGTGCATTCATGTAGAATCGACGACTCTCGCCGACGGAACTTACGAGCTGGTGCCCGCGTCCGAGAGTGAGCAGCGTGAAGCTCAAGCGAATCTAACTGAAGCTCTTGAAGATCCGAGCCCAAGTTCGGAAGATCCCCAAGCGAACTGCGAAGGCAAGCCCCGGAGCATAACCCATTCTTTCTGAAATTATGCAACTCATCACTCTTTGCTTGTGCATTAAGTTTATAGGAGTTGGATGAAAACTTAGTTGCATGATATCAGGAACCCTTTCTTGAAAACTAGACGTAAGGTTCGATAGAATGCTGTGCTAATAGGACTCCGGTAAAAGTCGAGTGATTTCCTGTCACTCGCGAGAAAATAGGAGTTGAATGACTACTACACGCTGCAATCATAAGGACACGGACGGGCTATGGAACGATGGTTACGATTGAGGCCCGTCTGTCTAGTGAAAAATGCTAAGGCCGCAGGGTGTGGTAGTGATGGTTAAGTCTTTGAACGTACTAAACACATGCCGAGATTATGGGAATCGGTAAGCTTAAGTACCTGATTGGCCCGGCAAGGGGACGGCATCCTACCCTTTGAACTTCGGTCCCATGTGCATATGGCGAGTGCAGAGAGTGGTCACGACCCGGCGCCGAACCGTGGCGTGGGGCTCTTGTACTCTCGGAGGGTAGCCCCGATCCACGACCCGGAAAGAAAGGGGAAAGGTTGCACGTGTGACTCTAGGGAGTAACCACGTGACGTGTGTTTGGGTTTCCCTTGCAAGGTTAAGAAATTCGATTCGAATCGTCCGTTTCTCATGGCTATTGAGACTGCTTAACCATTTTTACCCACAGAGTAAGAAGAGGAACAATGATGATGAATAAACTGGTTGGATGAAAATTTAATGCTTCACCATGTATGCTTTTTGATAGCTGCTTATCTAGAATGGCTAACGAAACTAGAACCTTGAGCTAAAAGATTGAAAGTAAGGACCCACTTGTAGATGCTTTTCGGCAAAACAAACCCCTGAGCCAAAAAGCCTTGCATGTCTAGAGTCGGTGGAGTAGATTCCACTACACGGGTAAGTCTTGCTGAGTATTAGTATACTCAGCCTTGCTTGTGGCTCATTTCAGGTGAGACCCTCGAAGATATGATTGCTAGCTTGTCTTGGCCCTGCACTCTTCCCCCTGGTTGGTCGGTGGAATGGGATGCGCCCCCGTCCAACGGAGATAAGGCCGAGTGATGTCTCGTACGGGCTTCATCGAGACATTCTGTATCGTCGAGTAGTTTCCGTCGTTTATTTCCGCTGCAACTTAAACTCTGAAGAACTTATTTATGATAATTGAAATACTTGGTTTCTAAACTCAAAACTTGGTCTGTAATATTCACTTATGCTAATGCTGTAATATTTGCTGGAATGTGGTATTCTCTGGGCTCATCGTCGCATGAGCGTTTGTATGTATGGCGCTCGATCCATTCACCGTGGTTGTATCGGGAGGTTATACCCGACAGACCAGTGGATTACTCCGTTTGAAGTGTAAGGTTAACCGAGAATGCCTTAATGGTGATGGTTAATACACTTGAGCCGGATTAATTCAGATGGTTCTGCCACACGTGACACTACTCCTCTGCCTTAACAAATGTGCAACCGAACCTCTCTAACTTTGACCATTAACTTAACAAAATTCATTTGGATTGAGCATTCGATTTTGTTATGGATAATATCGTAGCGTAGGAACTTTTTTCCATTGTCATTTCCGTGCAACATGGTTGTCCAAATTTCCATATTGGATACTTTATTGATGTCCATAATATCATACACATAGGTACGATATTGACTAGCACTTATGCATATTTAGTTTAAATTTGTATTATATCAAACTACGTCAGTTCATAAATGACATAGTTTAGTTTACTTGTTGAATTTTTCCATGCATCATACTAATAAATGGACTTTTCTAGAACGTTGAGGTCGCTTTCAAAAAAAAGTACGGGGCCCCAGAAACATATACCCTCAGAGCTCAGATGAACAGCATTGGTGGAGCAACCAACCAGCTTTTGATGTCTCAGCTGCTATCGTCGGCATATACCTGGGAGCCAGTAGAACAATCCGACTAGCCCATGGGCCACGGCTGTCTTCGACAAAGACGCCGCGAATTAAACAACACAAGTTGCACAAAGACAAAAACAAAACAGAAGAATTCAAAAAGAAGAAAAATATTGCACGAGACGATTTATGCGCGATCCAGGGCCACAAATGATCACCTCTTGTGCCCCCATGCATGGAATAGATTTTATTTTGTTTGAGGGCAAGAGCGATCAGTCTAGCCACAAAAGTTCAGTTAGGAGAGTAGCTTTTGTTTGGTGCCAAAGAACAAAAGGGACTATTCTTGTGTCATCCACCGACGCCAAGCATATATCCACAAACAGGACACCAGCTGAAACACGGATATTCTTCTGGGAGCTGGTCGTGCACTTGAGCCATACAGCCTCAGTCACAGATCACAAGTGAAGAACATGAGTGTATAATACATCATATGCTCGAAGGAAAAACACTAAGAAATGAACGAGACAGAAATGAAAAGGAAAACAACTCAAGATTGCAATTCAATGATCTTTTCATTACCAAGTGTACAAATTTCTCAAGCATCTACAAAAAGCTGCCTGTCCTGTTCAGAGCAACAAGAGCGACTAACAAGCAACAACACCAATAGCTAAGATCTGAGCCAACTCTCTGAGCCTCACGAACCAGAACCAACTGAACCAAAAAAGTAACTTCGTTCCTGTTGGGTCCTCGAATACAACCTGCAAAAGAGTTACAAGATGAAGATTAGCAGCACAAACACGGAAAGTGAGACAGGAATAGCGAAATCCAAGCATCCCAAATTTGAATGAAAGAATTGTGCAGGTTAGGCAGTTCAGCAGGTCAGGACAAAGATGCTTAAGATTTGTCATTTGTCAAAATGAAAATGAGTCTGCACTTGATTAAAATATTCAAACGAGCAGCAATCCATTTTGAAAGCAAGAAATTAATGATCCAACAAAGTGAACATTATTTATTAGACATTTCTACTATCAGTAAAAACAGGATTGCTTGGAGGGTGCAATGCCAGGCAAGATTATGTTATCTCTACTGTCTGATGTCTGTTATCTAAACATACATAGACAGACAAATATGGTGAGAACTGACAACAAAATTCTAGAACTCACTCAAAGACTTTCACCAGGCAGGGGAAGTATTACCTCAGATTAGTTTGTGATGTCCTTTATCTACATCTTGATGTTGAAGTAGTCGGAATCAAAATGGTGCAGCCTTACATATCCATCTTCACCACCACTAGAAAAGCTAATAAGATCAAAGAAACAACATCCATAGAATAAGGATTCAGCAATGACTATTAGAGTAAGCGAGGATAGAAGTAGAAAGTCAAAAACACTTTCACTCAACAAAACAAAAGAAAAAAAAAGCATATTTACATTGGATGTTTGATAGATTCCAATGGTAGCTCTCATAAATACTATTTTGTCAACAGCTGAAATCAGAATAGCGTATATAACCAGATAGACTGGTAAAAATCATTGAGCTAACCACCAGATGCATACAATTCTAAAAAATAAAAGATGTGATTCACTGGTAAAGCTACTTTGGGTAGTATATAGCTCTCATACTCTTTGACTTTTCATCAACTGAGGTCAGCATAGAGTATATGGCCAATGTAATTGGCTGCAATCACTGAGCTACATATAAAGATATGTAGACTAAACAGACAAAATTCAACCATATAGAAAGAAAACAAGCTTCAGAACTCAATGATAACCAAATATCATTGACATGACATATGAAGAAGATAATACAGAAAAAATAGGTCTAAAAAGCATAAGCAGATATGCTAAAGAAAGGGTGGGCTAAAGTAGCAAATGTGTCAACTGTTACATAACCACAAAATGAGCTAGTACGAACCAAATATATCTTTCAAGAAACTTTATGTGTAAAAAATATATGAAATGATATAAAAAAGAAAACATGTCAATACAAATATGCTCTCATAAAGCTTTTATTGCATCCTCATGTGGATCAGAATAGCGTATATTACCATGTGTTAACATGGTTAAATCATTGAGCATATCACTTAGCCATATAAAATGGACATTGGCCAAACGTAAATAAGACAGATGGGTCAGACCAAAAATATTACCTCCGTCCGTCAGGGTTAAACGCCAAAGCATTAATTGGTCCAAAATGCCCTTTGACACCACCAATTTCCTCTTGCAAAATCTAAAATGACATGAGCACAAAATTTAGCAAAAAGTAACAAAATAGGAGTAATCTCTCAACATTTTAACTAATAAAGAACTTACTTTGTGATAGAATTTAGCCTCAAATTTACCAGCACGGCGGTCTGTCATAGTCACATTCATTGCATCTTGTCCACCTCCTAGAACCACCTAAAAAAACGAACAAGAGAATCTATGTAACCATAAAATTGAATAAAGATTATGGAAAGGATGCATTTTTTATCTGCTAGAGTAAAAAGATAGTCAAACAACAACAACAAAATGCAATTGCTGAGAATAATAATGGAATCTACAGAATCACATCAATTGATATTAATTCCTGGATACGCAGAAATGCATTAAATCAGCACAAAGCTATTTTTGCACTACAAGTTGCAAAACAATGAGTTATGTCAAATCAGTCTGTGAAACGTATTTATATCAATTGTGTAAACATGGAGCACAAGGAACTCAGGGATTCAGATCGTACAACTCCAAGGATAGCAGATTCAACAGAAAGCTCATCACAGGCATTTTGTGCATTTAGCATGCAACATCAAAGGATGTGTATTATGCCCTGACAACATTAGTGAAATTCCAGATCAATATTACACAGGAATTCTATGCTCCTACCATGCAAAAGGAGAAAAAGAATGTGCATTTTATGAAAGTCTGTTTAAGAGGAACATACAGTATCATGAGTTGGAGAGATGTCAACAGCATTAACAGGTCGCTCTGTGACATACGTCTTGATCAGGGTTAGTGTTCTTGCATCCCATAGCTGGGCAGGGAACACAGAATGTTAGGGACTTTCTAAAAAAGAACACAAATTATGCATATGTTTATGATATAAGTACTCACCTTAGCAGATTTATCTAAGGAACCTGTAATGAAATGAGACCAATCTGAGGATTTTGACAGTGATGAAATCGTCTTCTGATGTCCAGATTCCTTATCCGACTCTTTCAGCAGTTTTCCAGTCTACATACAATTGAAAGCATCCCGCGAGTGATGACTAGGCCATGGTTATTAAGAATATTGAACAGAGAAAAAATGGCAGTGAAAGACAACAGGGCGTAAAACCCTTTCATCCATGCAGGTAGAAAAAGTACACAATATAAATTACCATGACTCCATTAAGTGTAGATTAATAGAGTAACACTGGGTCAGGTAATCAATAAAGGATGTGACAACCAAATACTAGTACCATTTGTTATCTAAGTCCACCAAGCAGTAGCAGTAAAAAGAATAATTTGGCATTCTAATAACACACGTTTCATGTAAGAAATTAACCATTTGACAACGACAAACGTGACTGGACAAAAAAAGAACCATTGTGAGGGTAGAAAACCTACTAGAACAGTAGAACACCACTTGATGCTCATACCAACAAGCAATTGGCACAATCCTATGCACATATATACCCTATTTTACAGTCTCAATAGAACTTGCAGGCATGCTAACCTCTGTGTCCCAGATGCGAATGGTGGCGTCCTCGCCAGCAGTGATGATTGTCCTGTTGAGCGGGCCCCACACGGCCCTGTTGATCCTACCCTTGATGCCGGTGATCACAAGCGCGGATTCATCCGTCTCTGCATCCATGAACACAACAAAGGATCTCAGGGCTCAGCATCCAAACAACAGAGGAAGCGTAAACTGTTAGATGAAACGAGTCCCAAATGAAACGAGCACTCACGGTCGTCGAGGTCCTCGGCGATGTGCTTGACCTGGACGGTGGGGACGTGATCCATGAAGTTATCGGTGGTGATGACCGCGAGCGCGTCCCCGATGGCGAACTCGACGGACCTGGCGGGCGCGTCGAAGCGGAAGCTGAAGAGCTCCCGGCCCGTGCTGACCTCCCAGAGCTTGGCGGTCTGGTCCGCGGAGCCCGTGATGAGGCGCGCCGAGTCGCGGGAGACGTCGCAGGACCAGACGGCGCCGTTGTGGCCGCGGTAGGTGCCCAGGCGGTCGCCGTTGTCGGCGTACCAGACCGTGGGGGTGTGGTCCTTGGCGCAGGAGAAGAGGAGGTCGCCGTCGCGGTTGTAGCGCAGGAACGTGAGCGGGCGCTCGTGCCCCTTCATCAGGATCGGCCTCATCGTGGCTGAGTGGTGGTGGTGGTGGTGGCGGTGGCGCTGCTGCCGGTGGCGGTCGCCGCCGCGGGATGTGGGGGAGGGTGGTGGATGGGGAAGGGTTTGATTTGGGATGCGTCGGCGGCGGAGACGAGAAAACCCTAGAACTCAGTCGAGGGCTGTGGGGTGTTATAGGCCGCGATGTGTAGACAGAATTCCTCCTATTCAGCAGCGCCCACACTCGTCCCCATTCTGTCCCGCGGCCCGGTACGAGCTGCTGCTGTCCTGGCCCAGCGTCGGATGCACGCTTGAGCTGGCCGGGCCGGGCCGCAAGATTTCGTTGGGCTTTTGTTTGGTGGAAAAAGCCCATCTAACCTCGCTTATAACTGTGGTTTTTTTGGGGCGCGCGCCCGGATCCTTCATGGGCCGAAATGAGACGGAGGTCCGCTTTCCTATTCGTGTGTTCCGCTCGTCCGTTATCCCGCTTTTTTTTTGGACTACTGAAATTTTTTGTGAAACATAATGCAAAGTTATAGCTATATCTGTGTAATAAGAGAAGTTTTGGGAAATTTTTTCTAAGTTTAAAATGACAGAATTTTTCATATAGTTTGGAACATTTTGATTCTTTTGACATTTTTTGAAAAGTTCCGGCTATGTAGCAATAAACATTTTGTGGAACATTTTTTTTTAAATTTGTAATGGCAGAATTTTTCATACATTTTGGAACATTTTAAACTTTTTTCATACATTTTCAAAAGTCCCAGCTATGTAGTAAGAAAATATTTTGTGGAACAAATTCCTAACTACGGTGGTCAGCTGTGGCCAACGGCAGCAACACTGTTACCTTCTTGAGTAAATTAATTTCTTTATCCTAAAAAAAGTTGGGCTTAGTTTCTTGGCCTCTTGAATTTAGTTATCTAGCCCCAAAACGAAATTTGTCAGCCAGCACATTGGCCCCCAGCGAAAAGACTTAAATACCCCTCCTAAACTCTTCGTATTTCTTTCCCTGTACCCTACCCCGATTTCTCCAAGCAGCCGTCGGCCATCCAGGGCGCCCGCGCCGCGGGCGTCCCCACCGCCGGCGCGAGATAGTGCGCCGCGGGCAGACCCGCCGCCCTGCGAGGGACCGCGGGCGTGGCCGCCGCCGGTGCGAGGCAGGGCGCCGCGGGTGGGGTCGCTGGCCGCGCAAGCCTGGGCGCCGCGGGCGTGGGCGCGAGCGGCGCGAGCCAGGGCGCCGGCCAAAGGGAGGGGCGGCGGCCAGGGCTCAGCCCCGGCAGTACAGCACCCCCACATCGTCCGCTTCTACGAGGCCGTCCACTCCGGCGACCACACCTACATCGTCATGGAGCTCGCCGAGGCGGGGCAGCTCTACGACCACGTCGCCGTCCGGGAGAGGCTGCCGGAGGCCCCGGCCCGCAGGCTCTTCCAGCAGCTGGTCGCCGCCGTGGCCTACTGCCATCGCAGCATGGTCGTCCACGGCGACCTCAAGATGGAGAACGTCCTGCTCGACTCCCGGGGCGACGTCAAGATCGCCGACTTCGGCTTCAGCGAGCTGTGGGCCTCGAGGTACGGGAGAGCTGCGGATGGAGAGCTGCGGGAGCCCACAGTACGCGGCGCCGGAGCTGCTAGATGGCCACCATCACCGAGGTGAGGGCGCACCGCTGGCTTCAGCCAGACATGCCGCCGTACCTGGCTATGCTGCCGACGCGCTGGCTTCATCCTGCTTAATTGGATTAAGCATTATTCTTATTTTTCTATACTATAAAAGTTGAAAAAAGTTGAAAGAATTGAATATTTCTCACTAAAATTAGGTCTACCGTACCCCTTACAGAGGCCTCACTTATCACGGTAAAAGGATTGACGAAGGAGGGGGGAGATTGATTTCGTCCGACTTCCACAACATCCGGCCAAAGAAATTTGTCAAAATTTCTAACTTTTTGTTACCGCGTACAAAGATCGTACCCGTCGGACCCACTCGATCACAAATTACGTTTCCCTTCCATTCATGAGCAAACCTTCCGTTCGTCGACCAATCACTAATCAATCTCATGCCGATTCAATCACGGAATCTCACAGTCGATCACAAAATATGTTTCCCTTTCATTCATGAGCAAATCTTCCATTCGTCGACCAATCACTAATCAATCTCATGCCGATTCAATCACGGAATCTCACACCCGATCACAAATTACGTTTCCCTTCCATTCATGAGCAAACCTTCCATTCATCGACCAATCACTAATCAATCTCATGCCGATTCAATCACAGAATCTCACACCCGATCACAAATTACGTTTCCCTTCCATTCATGAGCAAACCTTCTATTCGTCGACCAATCACTAATCAATATCATGCCCCGATTCAATCACAGAATCTCACTCGCCATGTGCACGTCAATTTAGCCCTTACCATACGCATGCATGCAAAGAAGTATTTGTTTCATATTGTGTGTACGGACTAGAGTACTCCAGTAGCCCACCACCACGTCGCGGCCCGGACCGCCACCGCCGCCTCCTCCGTCTGCCTAGGGTTCCGCGCCACGCCGAGGAGGACGCGGCGTTACCGATCCAAACCTGCCGCCTCCCGCCCTTCAACTCACCCGGTCGCCGCGGCGGCGGCTCTGCGACCAGTACGGCATCCACTCCCCGATCGGGTCCCTTCTATTTGATTGCTCGTCGTTGGATGATGGATTGGTTTTGTGTTGGGTAGCGGTGTGATATTTTTCGTGGCTCATGAAACGATACCGGCGCCGCTGAACCTTTTTTTGTCTACATATGCCTTCATGCATGAGTCCTGCGATGCATGTGTGTGTCTTTTTAGAACCAACCGACCAAGTGATGTGCGTGTTGTTTCTCTCCGGCCATCTGGAAATTTTTGGGAGAATTAGTTGGGGTTTTCATGGCTGGTTCCGATTGGTTTAGCGCAGTGGTGGAGTGTTTCAGCTGTTCCTAACTTCGGTTTCTCTATTCATGTGGGGTTTTTGGTGTCTCCATCTGGAACTCGTGCTCCTGTTTTCCCACCTGCTCGCGTTTCCTGAAAATTCGTTGCACATGACATGAGCTACACTCACCGTGCATTGCGGGGTTTTTTCTCTGGGTTTTTAACTGCATCGTTTGATCCATCCCTGACGTGGTAATTATAGTTGGTGAGTTGTCCTCCTTAAAAGTCATCGTCGAAAAATTGATGTGTGCAGTAGTTTGTTCGTACTCTGGATTAGAACTGGGCCCCACACGCGTGGAGTGGGTGTCTTCGACCGAAACGGTGAGCTGCTGTTACTGGCTGCAACAATTTTTAGTGCTATGCTCTGTTCTGTTTAGAAATGGAAGCCCTTCATCAATATTGTTGACAACATATACGAGTCTACTTCCTTGGTTCAACCTAAGTATGTGGTTCATATATTCGTAGATTCTTGTAATGAATAATCCTATTTCTCTTGGAGATGTCACTAACACCACCAGGCATGGTTCCCAACACAATGTTAAAAGGCCATTAGAGAATTCAGGAGTCAATAATACTATCGGTGGTGAGAACTCTATCTTATATATGTGTGTTTTTTCATTTAAGCAATTTTGCATTTTCTTTTCTCTATTTAGCCACATTGTAATTCATGTTTCAAATTGTAGCTTCCATCAATGGCGTTGTTGACCACGCAGAGCATAAGCGGCAGAAGGCAAGGGAGAGATATGCAAACATGCCAGATGAGCTGAAGGCTGAGAAGAATGCAAAATGAAGGGAAGATTACCATCGTAGACGGGCTGCGAAACAAGCATCCAACACGACACAAAAATTTGGTAACTAATAAGATGATGATGTGTACGTACATGTAGTAGTGTGCTTAACCCCTTGGTTTGACAAGTATTTGATGCTATAGGCCCTGCATCCGTAGCCAGCTTGGTAAACCCGACTCCTATTTCAGGTTTGTGTGTGTGAGATTATATTTTAATAGGTTATGCACTAGGACTTTATTAATTGTTTGAACAGACAGTACTATCACAAGGGATTGGACCAGATGATGTCAGCCAATATCCTGATGATGTCAGCCAAGATTGGCTTCACAGAAATGAAACATATACAAGGAAAGAAAGGAGTAATAATGATTCTTTATGTGATCAAATCATTATTGAGAAGCTGTCAGCCATGTCAGGTACAAGTTCATAAGAAAATTACATATGCATATTGTACTTGGTTCATTATATTTTTATAGTTAGTAGTGTTCAAATTTTATAGGTGGTGTTGAGAATGTCTCCCCACAAGAACGACAGAAAGAGAAAGAGAGGCAAAAGGCAAGAAAAAAATATGCAAAAATGACCGATGAGCACAACTCCAATAAGGTTGCGAAATGGCAGGAAAATTACCATCGTAGAAATAACAAAATTCATGGAACCAACTTCAATTTGGAAACGCCTGGTACTTCTCTCACAGATGCACTTTATTAAGTATATTTTCTTCCTAGGCCACTTGGTTTAACTAAAATCAGTAGGTACGGACGCTTCCTCTATACTCACAAGGGCAATTCCTTCACCTGTCGTAGGTTAGTTGGTATTTGTTTGACCGAAAGTTTATTAGTTTGGCAGAATTATAAAATTATTATTAAAGTCACCCGTGTATGAACCATTTCTTTTAATTATTGTAGGTGTTGCGTTATAGTCACCTCCTACCGGCACCATGCAGTCCACCGTTACTCAGGTGAACTACGGACCTCGAATGAGGGGTGTCAATGGTATAATTGGCGAAGAAGCATTTGATTCAGGTCTCTGGAAACCGGATGATCCAATACATGGAGTAGAAGGTACATATATATACACACACATATGAGCATATTGATTGCATACACCTAATATGGTCTATTTATAATTCAATGCATTAAAGAATGATTTAGACCAAATGGATCCTAATGAAGTTGGACTAGACAACTACGAAGATGATGAAGCTAGAGTATTTCACAGTAGGGGTAAGTTTTTTCATTTTGCGAAATGGTTATATCATCACTTGGCCGTGATAGCTGAACAAATCTTGCTTGCCATTTGTAGATGTCCAATAGATGAACAAATCTTGCTTGCCATTTGTAGATGTCCAATATGAATACTTTAGAGAATCTAGGTGGGTTCCAAGTGGCCCTGATCCTTATGATGCAGTATACAGGAACCTCTCTAAAAAACACCATGTGTTAAAGAAGGCTAAAAATTGTGAGTTTTGTCGTGCAAAAAGGTTCCCAGGTGAAGGGCTCGCCTTCTGTTGCGGGAAAGGAAAAGTTAGCATATATATTCCAGAGTTACCGTTGGACTACGCCGATTGTTCGCGAGTCAAATTGACAAGGATGCAAAGTATTTTTGGAAACACATTCGGTATTTTAACTCGCATTTCTCCTTCACAAGCTTTGGAGTTTCCATTGACCATCATCTTGCAACCTCTAGAGGTACTGGTGTGTATTGTTTTAAAGCACACAGTCAGATATATCATAGGTTGGATCAGCTTGTGCTTGGTGGGAGAGGGCCTCCCCATATGCAGCTATACTTTTATTACACTGATGAAACAATTGCACATAAGGTCAAAAGGTCTCCTAAGCTTGATACTACACTGATCCGGTTGATTTTGGGAATTGTACAGGACAACCCATATGTACTTTTATTCAGGAGGCTTGGTTCAGTTTCTAATATTGCAGAGTACAACATTGAATTTAATATCAGCATATCTGTTGATCAGAGGAGATATAACACACCCGGGATGGATCAGGTCGCTGCTATATGTGTGGATGGTAATGACCCTCAGCAGAGATTTTCTCGTAGCATAATAATTTACGGCGGCGAGGATAGACCCCACTATGTCAGGGCGTACCATGGTTGCCACGACCCATTAGCCTACCCTTTATTTTTTCCGGTGGGTGAGACTAAATGGGAGGACAAAAAGATCTAATATCAGGTTCCACCTCCTTCTAAGCCGAAAAGAAAGTATATGAAGCGTAAGAAGCAAGGTTTGTATCGAGTTGTATATTATTTTACAGTAATTATGTGCTGAGGTTTGGACACTATACTTATTCGTATAATATCGCACTTACAGGTGAACTTGATGATGGTGACAAATTAGGTGCAGTTCAGGTGCAGCCTCTTAAGAAGGCAAAAGTGCGGCATCCGGTTTATTACAATTTTAGTGGGGAAGACCATGAGATGGATAAGGAAAGTGAGAATGGGGATGATCCTGATGATTAGCTTGATAATATAGGTATGAATGCACTGTCCATTTATTTTAGAATACATATTCTATATATTATTATATGGTAATATTAAATACTATTATATGGTTTAAAGATATAGCTGTGTCTCTTAATTACAGCTGGTGGAGGATCTCAGCATCACGTCAGCGCGAGGGAGTACTACTGCTTCAAGCTACAGATTCGGGAAGGTCAATTCAACGTCTTCTTTCATGCTGGTCGGCTCTTCCAACAATTTGCAGTTGATATGTATTGTTAAGGTTGAGTCAATGCGTCTAGATTGGTACGCGAAGCCAGGCTATAATTCGTGCAGATCTAATTTTTTTTCAAATTTACTATGGTTAGGGTCTTCTTGACACGCTCGCTACAGGAGAGGCTGATACTTCGAAGGCAAGGCTCAGGGTTCTTTTGAGTAAGGATTTTCCTGGCAGTGATCGTGATGTGCAATGTAGGTTCATGGATGCAATGACACTGGTTACGCGGTATGGGTAGCCGGATTTCTTCGTAACAATGACATGCAATCCGTATTGGGATGAGATAGTTCCAGAATTGCTACCAGGACAGACACCACAAAATTGACCTGATGTTGTTGCAAGGGTATATAATGCTAAGGTACTGGACCTTCTTGATTTTTTGATTAAAAAGGGTCACTTGGGCAAGGTTGCTGCATGGGCCCATGTAACAGAGTTTCAGAAGATGGGCCTACCACACGAGCACTTTGTACTGGTTATGGAGTCTGGAAGTAAGTTAAAGTGTCCTGATGAATTTGATAAATATATTTCAGTTGAACTTCCAGATGATAAAAAACTATCCTGAGATGCATAAGCTTGTTTTCAAACATAGATGCACGGTCCATGTGGAGTTCTAAACAAGGACTGCCCATGCATGGTGGATGGGGAATGTCGCTTCCGCTATCCTCGCCAATTTAGTGAAGCTACACAGCAAGGAAAGGACTCATATCCAATCTACAGAAGACGGGAGGATGGACAGAAAGTGAAGGTACGAAATGAATGGCTGGATAACCGATGGGTGGTTCCTTATAATCCAGTCCTGCTAATGAGGTATAACTGCCATATTAATGTTGAGATCTGTTGCAATATCAAGTCTATTAAGTATCTCTACAAATATATATATATATATAACGGGCATGATCAAGCATCTTTCTCTATTGAGCCTAAGGATAATGGGAAGAAGGTAATAAATGAGATAAAATAGTACAAAGATTCAAGGATGATAACTGCTATAGAGACTGTGTACAAACTAATGCATTTAAGTTGTATTCTATGTCACCACCAGTACTGCAGATGCAGGTGCACCTTGAGGGTATGCATATGGTTGCCTATAAGTCTCCTTATAACCTCAGCAATGTTGTGCAGTCTGAAAAATCACAGAGGTCCATGCTTATAGAATATTTCAAGGTGAACAGATCAAACCCTGCAGCTCAAAAGTATCTTTATAGGGAGTTTCGTGAGGACTTCACTTGGAACAAGTCCAAAAAGTTTTGGAAGCCTAGGGTAGCTAACAGGATTCAGATTGGTAGATTGGTTTATGCAAATCTTGCTGAAGGTGAGAAGTACTATCTTCGGATCATGTTAAACCATGTTAGAGGTGCAACATCGTATGAGAATCTAAGAACATGGCGTGGTGTTACTTATGATACATTTAGATAGGCATGTGAGGTTATGGAGCTTGTTGAATCCGACAAGTCACTTGATGACTGCCTTACGGAGTCGGCTACGTTCAGGATGCCATGTTCATTGCGTAGGCTTTTTGCCACTATAATGGTTTTCTGTGAGTGTGCTAATATACAGCGACTTTGGGATAAGCATATTGACTCAATATCTGAGGATTTTCGCCTTACATGTGACAACAGCTCGAGAGTTGAATAGATGGTTCTTAGAGATATATCATATTATTTGACATCCATGGGCAAAGATATCAGACACTACGTTCTTGCAGAGCTACACGAGACTGGTGCGTAATGTTGAATACTCTTGTCATACATACATATGCTTCGAGTACCATTGTCTATAATTTCAGCTAATGCATATTTTGTGAAATATTTTCATGCTTTACAGAGGAAGAGCGAACGAGGGGTTATTATAGGGAACTTACCGAGGAGCAAAATCTTGGGTTTGATGAGGAACATCTGAAAACTATTGATACGCTTAACGCAGAACAAATGGTTGGTTATGAGGAAATTCTTGATCATGTTTGAAGAACAAAGGATAGGTGTTCTTTGTAGATGGTCCAGGCGGCACTGGTAAAACTTATCTGTACAAGGCTTTGATTGCTAAAGTGCGGTCGATGGATCTTATTGCCGTTGCTACTGCTACATCTGGTATAGCTGCCTTCATTATGGCCGGTGGATGCACTGCACATTCCCGGTTCAAGATTCCAATAAAGCTGAGTGGCAATACTATGTGTAGTTTTACAAAGCAGAGTGGCACAACGGAGCTGCTTAGAAGGGCATCTTTGATAATATGGGATGAGTTTGCGATGACTAAGAGGCAGACAGTTGAGGCTCTTGACAGGTCATTGCGGGATATAATTGGCCGCTGTGACAAGCCGTTTGGAGGGAAGGTTATGTTGTTTGGTGGCGATATCAGACAGGTTCTTCCTGTGGTACCTCGTGGTACGAGAGCCCAGATCACAGATGCAACATTACTAAGATCATACATATGGCGAAGTGTTCGGCGGATTAGGCTGACCCAGAACATCCTAGCTCAGTCGGATACTTGGTTTGCAGATTACCTATTAAGCATAGGTAACGGGACAGAGCAAGCATTTGAGGATGACTACGTGTGGCTGCCTGATGACATTTTGATTCAGAACTCTCCTGAGGATGATTCTATTGACATTCTTATTGATCGGGTGTTTCCGGATCTTGTTGCTAGTTGCACTTCTGCCACTTATATGCGCGAGCGTGCGATACTCTCCACCAGGAATGAACATGTTGATGCAATGAATGCACTTATGATTGATAGATTTCCAGGGAAGCAAAAGATTTTCTACAGCTTTGACTATGTCGGTGATGACTCGCGTAACAACTATCCTCTTGATTTTCTAAACTCGATTACTCCTAATGGGCTGCCTCCTCATGAGTTGAAGGTTAAGAAGAATTGTCCTGTTATATTGCTTCTTAATCTCGATCCCCATAATGGCCTATGCAATGGCACTCGGCTGGTGGTACGAGGATTTCAGAGTAATACAATTGACTGAGATTGTTAATGGGCAGCATGCATGTAAGAGGGTGTTCATACCGAGGATACCAATGTCTCCTTCCGAAGATCGGACTCTTCTATTCAAGTTTAAGAGGAAGCGGTTCCCCATCCGATTGAGTTTTGCAATGACAATTAACAAGGCACAGGGTCAGACCATACCTAATGTAGGATGTAAGAGGGTGTTCATACCGAGGATACCAATGTCTCCTTCCAAAGGTCGGACTCTTCTATTCAAGTTTAAGAGGAAGCGGTTCCCCATCCGATTGAGTTTTGCAATGACAATTAACAAGGCACAGGGTCAGACCATACCTAATGTAGGTATCTATCTCCCGAGCCTGTGTTTTCACACGGACAGTTGTATATGACGTTGTCAAGAGGTGTATCCCATGAGACCACGTGAGTTCTTGCCAAGAGAAATATGAACATCGATCCTACTGGAAAGAGTACGAAGAATATTGTATACAGAGATGTATTGGAATCCTAAGGTTTGTTTATGCTTCTGCTTTATATAATTGTAATGTGTAATAATATGCATTTATGCACTTACACAGTGATGTGCTTTCATGCTCCTTCTAATCACATATATTGTTCCTGCAGATCACGGGCTTGAAGATTGTGAGTGTTTATAGCTTATCAGAATGTTTTCGGATGCTAGAATTAATGATGATTTAATAAATATATGATGTATACGTATAAACATATTTTTGGTGTGCCTTGATCTTGATACTGGACTAGTTATATATATATATATTATTTTCTAAAAGTTGCTGGTATGAATAAGATTATATAGATATATGTGGTGCATTTGTAATTTTTTTACTTAGTTGTATCATATGATGTTCCCAACGAATGCTAAAAAAAATTTTATGCACGTGTCTGTGGCACGTGCATCTCCACTAGTCCTTAAAAAGTGGTTGTGTTGAAAATTCTGTTCACATGCATTTTTTGCTAGGGGTAAAATAGTCATTCCACGTTGTAGTTAACACCGTTATCAACTCAAACTAACGGAAGGGCTAAGAACCTAAATGAAATTTGGGTTAAGATCAGATGACCAAGTTCAAATGAAAAGAGACTAAGAAACTAAGGCTAACTTTTTTTGGGCCAAGAAAGTAATTTAATCTACCTTCTATACGGTGTGCTTTCTGCGTTACTGGGCCGGCTTGTATCTACTGGGCTCTTTTTGCGACATCGCGGCGTGCAAACGCGCGATTAATAGATGCCCCCGTTTTTTAGGATTTTTATACTGTGGGTTGAGTCCGATTTACCTCGTCAAACCTTAATAAGCGCGTCATCAATTGATATGTCCCCTTGAGGCCTTGATAACTACTGTAACGATCATTAAAACAATTGTCTGGCGCACGGCGTCACGTCACCAAGTAAATGGTCGACGTGCGTCGTACCAGACTTAACAGCAATTCCAAGAGACTCTTAATTCTTTCTAATTACTAGTTTTAAAATTTTTAATTAAAAAGTATCTTCCAACAGCGTCTCTATTTGATTATTCAAACATAGCCACCCTCTATTTCAATTTTCTCACTAGCCAAATATAGAAAAGAGAATACCTCTCCAGAGTGTACAGGAGATATAGAAAAGCTATTGAAAAACTGAAAGATATAGAAAATAATTTTTATGCAAATAACTCTGTAAATGATGATTTAGAGAGTGAGGTTTAGAGAGACTTTAGACATTCTCTAACAGGCAACCTCACGCGAGAATACCAACGATGATCGATGTCAGTATATGCGCACATTGTCCCGTGACGAGTGATGATACCAAAGCAGAAATCTCGCCTCGCTCTCACCACCTGCCGAAGAAATGGTCCACCCATCGGCACCACTACTGACCAGACGGCCAATGCCGCCATGGCCGTGCCCAGCCAGCTGCTGCCCAATACGTTGTCCGTGGCCGTCGGCACCAGCCGCTATAAACACAGCAGCTTCGAGTCTCCAACCCTCCAACAACGTATCCATTCTCCAACGATGGCGTCCAGGCTATTGCTGCTCTTTGCCGCCGCGGCCGTGGCCACCGCCTGCCTCCCGGCGCCAGCCTCCGCCGTGGCGTGGATGGTCGGGGACGACGGCGGCTGGAGGGCCAAGTTCAACCAGACCGGCTGGGCTGACGGCAAGATCTTTAGAGGCGGCGACACCCTGAGTACGTGCGCGATGCCCAGCACATCCGATCTCGATCGCAACGGGAAATAATCACGCGCGTGCCCTCCCCTCCTCTTGATTCTTGGCAGTGTTCATGTACCCCAAGGAGAACCACACGGTGATCCAGGTCGGCAAGGAGGATTTCGCGGCGTGCAATGTGCAGACCAACAACAGGCTCGGGGCCTGGTACTCCGGCAACGACGTCGTCCCCCTCGACAAGCCCGGCAAGATGTGGTTCTTCTGCAGCGTCCCCGGCCACTGCGACAACGGCATGAAGCTCGTCGTCGACGTTGTGGGCGATGAAAACGTGCCGGCGCCGGCGCCGGCGCCGGAGCCGGGCTGGTGGTTCTAGTGGCGTCTGTGAATGAACCGCTGCAGTCTCTGAATTGAACCCCCATTTCCTGCTGAACTTCAGCGCATCGAATCGAAATGTCAAATTCTTCGTAAAGCATTTGCGTAGGTTCAGCAAAATAAAGGCTGTGTGTTTAAAGAACTTCTACTTTAGAGAAGGCTTTAGATTGCTTTCTTTCTTATAATATCATGAGTCGGTCAACGTTTGTGATACTGTAATAATGAACACAGTTTTGTGCATCTCCTTAACACGTTGCATTGGTTGGAATTTAAAGTTTTTATTAATAAGCAGCTAGGCACGTTAAACCAAGAAGAGAGAGCGTATCACAAAAAAAAAGACAGAATAATTCTTGTAAAGTACCGCCAAGAAACCGTATATCATACTGTTGATGTCAGATTTTGACACGTGTTGAATCGGCGTTAGGAAAGAAAGAGACTTGCCGATGCGGCAGATTTAAAGGCTACAGTTGGGAATCAGCCGATTGACGCTACAGTTTGGGATCGGTCGATTGGCGATGCAGCTTGCACCAACAGATAGGGATGAAGCCAATGAAATCCCAACAAAGGATCCCAGTCAAAGATGACCTGACGTTGGTCAAAGAACGACTCCGACTCGATCGTGGAGCAATGGAAGGAGTCCGGATTGGGCTAGGAGATGGCAGCAGAAGATTCTGCGGGAGCCTGTTTCCTTTAGGAAAGTTTTATAGATATAGTAGTTTTTATTTAAATTAAGTTTGCAACGGATCGTAATAGATCAGGAGTCTTAGTCCTAGGATATAAATAGGACCAGTCAGGGTTTTATAGAGGACATATACACATCAATCAACACAAAAAATTTACTTTTTCATCGTACTTTACTTTCAAGTCGGCGACTTCGCCAATACTTCTTTTTCTTTCACGAGTTCGTACGGATTGGCAGGACTGCATCGACACGATCTCCGGCCAATTGGTAGGTTCCGTTTATCGAATAACATCTAAGCTTTAACTTCGGGCGCATCGCCGTTGTTTCGTTTAGATTTATTCACCAGTTATCGATATTTACTAGAATTATAGGTTCACCTATTGTTCTAGTTTTATCACCAGTTATCCAGCTTGAGATCGAACTGTCGGCTTTATCATTATTTTTTCTTATTTATTATCATATAGCCGATTAGATCTATTTCGAGTGTTGCACCTGCAACGATTGTTTGAGTTACTCCAATAGTTTCTCTGCAATCGCCACGTGATCATCGGCTAATCTATAGCCGGTCATCTTCATAGCAAATCGGCCGATTCGCTGATACGCTTTTCGGGACAAATCGGAATTTTAGCCGATCGGAGCCCCGGAATTTAATACGTTTCTTTCCTTATCAATCAACAGGTCAGATTGACTGGCACGCCGCGCGAACCGCCCCAGGGCAATCACCCGAACAGGAGTTAAGCAGATTCTCCCGGGTCGTGTGTCCGACGTTGAAGGTCATCGGCCGATTCCCGGCCGACTTTTAGCGCTAACACACTTTTGGCACGCCCGGTGGGACAACCTCAATATTCCAACATGTCAAAGACCACCAAAATCTCTGAAAATAACATCATTGAGGTTACGGAGGCAGATCTCAAGGACGACCAGAAAGAAGAACTGGCAAGACACCTAGAAGACTACAAGAAGGTATATCTGCAATCTTTCAGTCGTACCAGAAGCGGGGAGGCCGTCAAGAAAGCTCCTTTTCCAATTCCCCGCCAGATCACCATCGCTGAGGACTCGGGCAAGATGTCCGATATGATTCAACAGTCCGTTTATCAGGCTTTCATCGACCAATACTCAGTAATGACCAATACGGTATACAATGCCGTCATCGGTTCTCTGGTCAGCGGAGTAGCTCAGGGATATCAGGGGCCAGCATATGCCCCACCTTTTGTAGCTCCAGTCAGAAGCTTACCAGGCACGTCTCACTCGGCTCCTCAGCCGATATCGACACAACACGGAGGATACAACACTTCATTGCCTTCAATGCCTCCAGGATATAACGGTGCGCCATGCTTTCGATCACAAGCGCTGCCTCAGCTTGCCCAGATTTCTTCCGTGCAACCACTGCCCTCAAACTCAGTACCTTGGGGGGCACCAGCAACGGCGGCTGTTCCGGACCAATCAAACGGTCATGGGAGCTCTCCGATCCAGGCACCGTTCCATTCGGCTACCCGGCCGACGGCCCCCCAATATCAACCGGCCACGTCAGAAATCAGCAGGGGGGCAGATGCTGCGGAAACACTCAGAAGCGCGGCGCCGATGATGCTGCATGATGGGGCGGCAGATTCGCGATGTCACCAGCTGTCAACCGCTCAGCCGGCCACGCTGCAGCAAAATCCGCCACACGCTTTGATCCATCACCCGGCCGTCCCACCACCGATCCACCAACATGCGCCGATTCCCCAACCAGTTGTTCATCAGCAGCAAGTGGATTGGACAGCAACGATAGCAGAAGTGATTCAAGACCAATTCGGGTTAAAGCCGAAGGTACAAACCTATACGTACAAAATGCCATACCCAACTGCCTACGATCTACTGCCGTTTCCCCATCGGTACAAAGTTCCTGACTTCACCAAGTTCTTGGGGTTGGATGACACCTCAACTGTGGAACACGTGAATAGATTCATCATCCAGTGCGGGGAGGCCGCCGCACAAGATGCTCTGCGGGTGCGTCTATTCTCGTCGTCTCTATCTGGGTCGGCCTTCCAGTGGTTCACTACCCTAGCACCCGACTCCATCGTTACTTGGGCCGATCTGGAAAAGCAATTCCATAAGTACTTCTACGCGGGAGTCCACGAGATGAAGCTTTCAGATCTGACCAGCCTCAGGCAGAGGAGCGACGAACCAATAACTAATTACGTACAGAGGTTCAGAGAGGTCAGAAACAAATGCTATACCCTAGCCCTGACTGACGCTCAGCTGGCCGATATCGCCTTCCAAGGTCTCCTGCCACACATCAAGGAGAGGTACGCCTCACAAGGGTTTGAAAGTTTAAATCAGATCGTTCACCGATTGGCCGGTCAAGAGGTACGTCCTTTTGATCAGCGGAGGAATTTCCAGAAAAAGATGGCATATTTAGAAGGATCTGAATCTGAAGAAGAAGAGGAAATCGACCTAGCAGAATGGGTCAAAGGGAAGAAGCCGATATCGTGCCTTTTCGGGAAGAAAGAACCAGAGGCGTTCGGCTTTGACACGTCAAAGGCCGATAAAATCTTCGACTTACTTCTCCAAGAGGGGCAGATCAAGCTCTCACCTTACCACACTATTCTGTTGGCTGAACAGCTTAAAAAGATGATATATTGCAAGTGGCACAATGCCACGTCTCATAACACAAATGAGTGCAAAATCTTCCGTCAGCAGATACAGTCGGCCATTGAGCAAGGCAGACTCAAATTCCAAGTCCTGGTGAAGCCAGCAAAGCCGATGAAAATTGATCAGCATCCTTTCCCTGCTAACATGGTTGACACGGGAAAAAACTCGCTTCAAACCAAGGTGCTGACGTCGGAATCGGCTAAAAGAAGCGGCGCCGTGGACCCCAGAAAGCAGGTTACGATGGATGATGTCAAAGGGAAAAGACGGGTTGAAGACAAGGGCGAAGGATCAGAACGATTGCATAGACCCGTCACCTCCCAATTTTTACTCAACAAAAATCAGTGGGAGCAGGAAAGATCGAGACACCGCGAAGAGATGATACGCCGACACGAAGATCATTGGCGATGCCCATTCTTCACCCATTGCTGGGAAAATGACCTCAGATTACCATCAGCTGATAATTGCCCTGAGTGCAGCGGACCAAATCGCAATGATCGCTCACTCAAAAGGTCGCGCTCCAGAGACAGAGGATCAGAGCTGATCAGCAGAAACTGGCGGGAACAAGAGGGTCGGCACCTTTCAGTGCATGATCAGCTGGGGGCAGAATTGACCGGTATGGCCGGCCGAGGGGTAGGATCAACCAGCAGAAGCGACTGGGGGGCAGAACCAGCGTACACGATCGGCTAGTAGAAATGGCCGACGCTAGGGTGTCAGATGAGAACCCCCTAGGAAGGGAATCAGTCTGGGAGTACGCCAAACCACCGGCCAAACCGGTGAACCCCAGGTGGTGCCTTGATGGACTGTCCAAATCTCAAAAATGAAGGAAGAGGGCGACATTCAAGAATGGGCAGCTGACGTCAACATGGTGTTCATCTTGCCGATGGAGTTCATGGCGCCCGCCGATCGAGACAACGCAACAAGGATGGAGTAGCAGATTGCGCAATTGGTTTTGGAGCCAATGACAGCCACTTTTGAGAAATCGGAAGATGAAAAACGGCAACATCTCGAGGCTCTATTCCTCAAAGGACACGTTAACGGACGACCTGTTACCAGGCTACTAGTGGACGGAGGCGCTGTAGTCAATATCATGCCATATGCCATGTTCCGAAAGTTGGGCAAAAGCGACGAAGATCTGACCAAGACGGACATGATGCTCAAAGACTTCGAAGGCAACGTGTCTCCCGCCCGCGGAGTGCTCTGCGTCGACCTCACCATCGGCAATAAGACCCTTCCCACTACCTTCTTTATTATTAATGGCAAGGGGTCCTACAACATGTTTCTCGGTCGCGATTGGATACACGCGAATTGCTGCGTCCCGTCTACAATGCACCAATGCCTCGTACAGTGGGTCGGCGACAGTATCGAGATAGTCACCGCCGATTCCGCCTACAGTGTTGCGGCGGCCGATACGCAACAGTGGAGCTGCGAACGCGTCAAGTGTATATCCGGTAGGACTTGGGACACTGATTTCCTGAAAGTGTCCGATTTTGGCCTACAGCCGATCCGAGGCGTCGACTCTGAAGATTCAGATTAGATGGGTAAGCTCGACCGAAAAGACGGGAAGCTTGGGCATGGATTTATGTCGACCGATTCATTGGAGATGGTGGATTTAGGAGATGGTAGCAAGCCAAGGCCAACTTATATTAATGCTAGCTTGGATCCCGACTACAAATGTAGATTGACAAGTTTATTAAAAGAATTCAAAGATTGGTTTGCATGGGAATACCATGAGATGCCTGATCTAGACCGGTCCATTGTCGAACACCGGTTGCCTATAAAACCAGGATATCGGCCGTATCAGCAGCCTGCACGACGATGCAACCCTAAAATTCTACCTAATATAAAGGCTGAGATTACTAGATTGATTGAAGCAAGATTTATTCGGCAGTGCCGTTACGCCGAATGGATTTCTAATATTGTACCTGTATACAAGAAAAACGGAAAGTTGCGCGTATGCATCGACTTCAGGAACCTAAATCAGGCTACACCGATGGATGGGTATCCAATGCCGACAGCCGATGTTTTGATAGATGCTGCCGCAGGACATAAAGTCATAAGTTTCATGGACGGTAATGTTGGGTACAATCAAATATTAATGGCCGAAGAAGATATTTCAAAAACGGCTTTCAGGTGTCCGGGCCACCTCGGTTTATTCGAGTGGGTGGTAATGACCTTTGGATTAAAGAACGCCGGCGCTACATACCAACGGGCTATGAATTATATCTTCCACAAGCTTATTGGTGTATCTGTGAAAATCTACATCGACGATGTTGTGTTCAAATCAAAAGGTCATCAGGAACATCAGGCCGATTTACAAGAGGTGTTGGAGTGCACAAGGAAGCATGGGTTGAAAATGAACCCAAACAAGTGTGCATTCGGTGTGTCGGCCGGGCAATTCTTAGGATTCATGGTCCATGAGCGCGGGATAGAAGTCAACCGGAAGACCGTAGCTGCCATCAATAAGGTTGTGGCCCCGAAGAATAAAACTGAGCTACAGTCCCTAATCGGCAAGGTCAACTTTATCAGGAGATTCATATCCAACTTGTCCGGGCGTATTGAAGCTTTCACTCCTTTGTTGAAATTGAAACCCGATCAGGAATTCGTGTGGGGGGAAGAACAATGCAAAGCGTTAGAAGACATCAAGCAATACCTAATTTCACCACCTGTATTAGTCCCGCCACAGGCTGACAAGCCGTTCAAACTATACTTATCGACCGACAAGCGGGCTATCGGATCGGCGCTGACACAGGAGTTCGAAGGAAAAGAATGGGTGGTATATTATGTCAGCCGACGACTCCTGGACGCCGAAACGAGATATTCCCCGGTGGAACGGCTGTGCCTGTGTCTATATTTCTCGTGTACCAAGCTCAGGCACTATTTGTTATCGGCAGAGTGCATAGTCGTATGCAAGGATGACGTGGTGAAATACATGCTATGACTGCCAATTTTGAAAGGATGGATTGGAAAGTGGATCCTGGCTCTGTCAGAGTTTGACCTAAGACACGAATCGGCCAAAGCTATCAAGGGTCAAGTTATGGCCGATTTCGTGGCTCAGCATTGTGGACCGGAAATCGTTGTCGTTGAACCAGTTCCATGGACTCTATACTTCGATGGTTCCTCGTGTGGAGCCGGATCGGGAATCAGCATCGTTCTCATATCACCTCGGGGGGCAAGCTATGATTTCTCTCTGCCGATAGAGGCATCCGCGACCAACAACCAGGCGGAATACCGAGCCGTCCTAAAAGGTATCCAATTGTTAAGAGAAATCAAAGCCGATGCGGTGGAAATTTTTGGAGATTCCATGCTCATTGTGGATCAATTAACGGGGAGATCGGAATGCAAAGATGATGTCTTAAGGATTTACTACGAAGATTGCCTCCAAATGTTAAAGGAATTCAAGTCTGCGGTTATTGAGCACATTCCCAGAAATTACAATGAACAGGCCAATAGGCTTGCCCAACACGCGTCCGGGTATCGGCCTATTCAAGGCGCCATGACTCTGGAACTTGCGGCCGACGATTGGCAAAAGGGTATCGCCGATTATTTGAAAGATCCGTCCAAGAAAGTGGATCGGTGAGTGCGTTTTCAAGCCACGAGATATGTGTTGCTCGAAGACGATTTATTTTACCGGACGATTGATGGGGTTCTACTCAAATGCCTGGGAACGGAAGAAGCGAAGGTCCTGATGGGAGAAATCCACGAGGGCGTATGCGGAGCTCATCAATCGGCTCACAAGATGAAGTGGATGATCAGAAACAACGGGTATTATTGGCCGACGATTCTTGAAGATTGTTTTAATATTATAAAGGTTGTCAAGACTGTCAGCTGTTTGGCAATGTGCAGCGCGCACCAGCCTCTGCTATGAATCCGATAATCAAACCATGGCCGTTTAGAGGTCGGGGGATAGACCTCATCGGACAGATTTACCCGCCATCAAGCAAGGGGCACAAGTTTATATTAGTAGCCACTGATTATTTTACCAAATGGGTGGAGGCAGTTCCGTTGAAGACCGTGACATCGGCCGCTATGATCGATTTCATGAAGAACCACATTGTTTATCAGTTCGGCATCCCTCAAACCATCATAACTGATCAAGGAACGATGTTCACCTCAGGGGAGTTCGAAGAATTCACCGCAGATATGGGGATTAAATTGTTGAATTCTTCTCCGTATTATGCTCAAGCCAACGGCCAGGCCGAATCATCCAATAAGGGGATAATCAAGTTGATCAAGAGGAAGATAGAGGAACGACCCAAGAAGTGGCACATGTCTTTAACCGAATCTCTATGGGCTTACAGGATGGCTTGCCACGGGGCCACTAATATATCTTCTTATCAGTTGGTATATGGTCACGAGGCAGTATTGCCTTGGGAATTAAGGACAGGGTCAAGGCGCACATCGCTTCAAAATCAGTTGACGGCCCATGACTATTCCCTCCTCATGAAGAGAGAGCTGGACAATTTGGCGGGTCAGCGATTAAGGGCCCTGATTAGCATCGAAGAAAACAAGAAAAGGGTGGCCAGGTGGTACGACAAGAAGGTCAAAGTTAAACAATTCTCCCAAAGAGATTTGGTATGGAAGCTGGTGCTGCCGATAGGGTCTAAGAATCCCAAATTCGGTAAATGGTCGCCCACTTGGGAAGGGCCGTATAAAATCGGCCGATGTACTCCGGGAAATGCATATATACTAGAAACTATCAAAGGGGAAGAATTTGCAAGAGCCTTAAACGGGAGATATCTGAAGAGGTACTATCCAAGTATATGGGTGGGTGCATAACTTACGATAGGGTACATCAAGATAACATGGCCAACTCCTATTGGCTCCTGTCTATATAGCCGATGTAAAGATTACATCGCCTCAAGGATGAAATGTTCGATTTAGTCTGACCGATTCATTATTCGGTAAGAACAACAGGGTACATGGCCGACACGGTACAAGTCGCCCTTAGAACAAAAGTACCAACATATTTATTGATCGTGCTTTTTCCTAATCTTCCTCTTGATCCGGCCTAATTCTATCAAGAAGCAGATGCTCTTTTCCTCATAATCCTCCATGGCGACTTCAACCTCGACTTGACGAGGGAGTGGGTGGCTCCTGTCGAGAGGTGGTTGGGATATCCCCGCTGTAGCATCTTCAAGGGCGATTGAGCGAGGGAGTGGATAACTCCTTTCAGTTGGCGGCCGCCTGGACCAGTTAGCGTCTACATGGTCCCAGACCTTCTGGACGTCAGCAGGGACATGACCTTTGAGTTCTTCGAAATGAGCCTTGATTAGATCTCTGTCCGCCTGCGATAATGGTTCGTCTGAATGCATGACTTCAATCGCTCGTTCCAGACTGGGACTAAGGCATTTCGGCTAAAAGGAGAGCAAACAATCACCCGGCGTGAGAATGATTGAAATGTCAAGACAGGAAATAGAGGAGGATTTCACACCTGGTTGACTGAGAAGGAAGAAGACGAAGAAGACATATTGACATCTAGTCTGGGAGGACGGAGATCAAGTTGTTAGAGGGAAAGAAGACGGGCAATATGGACGCCTTTGGAAACGATACAGGATCTCATACTTATAGAAGGAAGAGGGTGAAGGAATGGTAAGATGCGTCCCATCGGAATAAAAGGGTAAACAAGAAAAGCTGCCAAAGAGGACGGTCCAAGTTTGAATCCGCACGTCAACGGCAAAAGGACATTAAATATTTACAGAACTTTTACAGTTCACCCGAGAAGGGCATCAATAGCCGCAATCGCTCGTTGCCTAACTTGATCGGCCGAGTCTACGATTTTCTAGTCGTCATCAACCGATCCAGGGACTTCTGGCATTTGACGATGGATTTTTATTGCTTCGTGGGCCAGGTTCTGCCTCTCCTGCTTCAACTCGGCGATGACGGATGGGAGATCTTGGAGTCTTTTCTCTTCAGCAGCTATGGCCTGGATCACCTAATCCATCTCCTTGGCTAGCTCTACCCTTCGCCGTTTAAGGTGGTCTATGGCACTGACGATATTTGGACGAGAGTTCTCAAGGAAGCTGATTCGCCGATGCACCTCTTGAGCTCAATGTTTGTAGGAGTCTTCCTCCTCGCGGGCTTTCGCTAATTTGGCGCGATCGGCCATATGGCGCAGGGCCCTGAACACTAGAGTCTGCATTGACTCTATGTATGCGGCAGGTTCCAGAGCCTCTATCGCTTCCTCTGGAATTTGGCCTCTGATTTCACTGAGAAGTTACCGGATCGGCGAGGCGTCTCCCACTAATCGGCCGATGTCATCTTGGAGGAGGGTCCGTATACTCTCGAGCTTGGCACGGACATCGTCAGGGACTGAGCTCAGGGTGACTTGGCGTGAAGCAACCTCTTCATCGTCAGAAAGGGCAACCGCGAAAGAAAAAAGACTGTTATTGGGAGTGTCCTGCTCCTGCGAAAGAATAAAAGAAATAAAAATACAGATTAGCAGACGGTAAGGGGAAATCGGCTGATTTGGGTGACAAGTTCCTTACCTCTTTGAAACGGATTTCTTTTGCTTGTGCCGGCGGAAGTGCCACCCTCATCTCGGGAACTGGCGCGATTGGCTCGTCAGAAGAAGAAGATTCGACGACTATCAGTGCCCTGCTCGGGCCAGCCTCCTGGAAAGGTATGGGAAGCGGATTTTATAAGTATAACGCAAATAATTAAGTCTGATGATATATGATGCCTGCCGTACCTCTGTGAGTCTTCCGGCCGATGTTTGTTGGAAAGGTACAATCGATGCACCCAGAGTAGTCTGCATCAAAAATCGATTAGTTTTTGGTTGAGTATCAAGAAATTGAGTTAAGAGACTCCCTACCTCGGTGAGGGAAATTGCTGGCGTTCCGGTTTCCGCCTGGGATGTGGCCGATTGCTGCGGAGACTGCACTGGGGCGATTTGCGCAGCCTCGCAGAAAGAAGAAGTTAATATCGATAGAATACTTGGAAGTATGTGAGCTGTGCGAAATTACCTGAATAGCTTCTACTAGAAATGATGCAGCAACCACTCCAACTTCTGTAGCAGCCTGGAGATCAACTTCCTCGATAATCGGCAGAGTTGGTGCAGCTAAAGGTTCAGCCGATGCCTCCGCCGATTGATCAGCCGGTTCTATACGGGCACGCACTCGGTGGCTCGTCTTCTTTAAAGAAGGTCTCTTCAGTGTTTGCTTCAATCGGCCAGTGGTGATGTCTTTGATGGTTGGGGCATGGTGGCCGATGAGTGGGAATGGTGTGTATGGGCGGCTATTCTCTATCGGCCTACCACTTCGGCTCCGTGTCGGAGAAAGTCGACTTTTGGACTAAAAAGGGAAATAAGAGTTAGCGGCAAATTTGTAGCATAAAAAGGAATAACATCGAAATCGGCCGGGAGAAGGGCAGTACCACTGCGTTTGAGTCAATGTTGTCAGGATCCAGATCATTGCAATATGTTGAAGGAGATGCACAAAAAAGATGTTGTTTCCATTCTGCCCACCATAACTTGAACTGTTGAACAGCAAAAGGAGCCACTATCCAATTGCTTAGGTCAATGGTACTGGAGTCCGGCACTAAATTGCACAGCCGACTGTAGTCAAGGCCCTTAGTGAGCTCATCTCGGAATTTTGCGCGGCCGGCAAAATAAACTTGAATCGGCAGCTGACCAAGGCCGAATGCTGCAACTGATGGGTTGTAAAATTCATAAGTTGGAAAGTCTTTCTCAGAGAAGAAGTTTGCTGGTAAAATCCCTGGCTTGATCAAAATGTCCATGAGATCATCATCAAAGGAGTTGGACGACGAATTATAGTAGAAGGGAAGCTCAAAACGCGGTTCTGTCATCTGGTACGGGTACCAACTGGTGGTTTCTTCACTAAAGCCATTGCAAAAACATCTGAAATACTCGGCTGTTTGGGTAGCGGTGAACTGGCAACCAGGAAAAACTGATGCCGCTTCGCCGAAAGAAGTGCACCGTCGTCGTATGGTGTGGTTCTCCTCTTACTCAATGTTGGGGAATGTTTTGGTCCCTATCTGCTGCTGGGAGACTTTGCTCATGTACTAGTTAAGCCAGAGCGTGATGAACCACCAGGGGCCACCAGGGTTATCAATCGGCTCTCCCTTTGAAAGTTTGACACCGATCTGGTGCATCATGTGGTAGGCTGATCCTAGCAGATGCTTCCCGAGGGGGATGGTGGATCCTCTTGACAGGTCTTCGGCCAGAGCTTGTGTATTGGAAGAAGGACCAACCGCTCTGCCGCAGAAGAAGTGCTTCTCTAGCCACATCATCAAGAACGTTGTATGTTCTCTCTCCGAAATTGTCCCGGTCCTCATGTTTCTGTTGATATACCCTTTCCACCCGCCGATTCCTTTTGTCTCTAGCCGATGGGTTGGTTTGATCAGATAATCAAAGGGTGTATCGGGGGAGGAAATGTCAAGGCCGATCAGCATCAGGACATCAGCCAGAGTTGGGGTCATGGGTTCGTGCCCAAAGAGAAACGCGTTAAGCGCGTCAGACCAGAAAAAGGAGGCTGCTATTACCAGGGGTTCATTCTTCTCCATCTGGGACAAAGAGAGATTGATGCACTGGTCGATTTTTAATTCATCCCATTGAACTCTCTTAGAGTTGGCCAATCTTTGGTACCACTCTTTCCAGCCGGAGGTTTCATTCGGCCAAGATCTAAAAGCGCCTGACCACTGACCCAAATCCATAGGTGATTGCTTGAAAGGATTCTATGGGTTTCTAAGTTGATCAAATCAGTCGGGTCTGGATTCCCCATAGGACCTAAGCAGATGAGATCAGGAGCTTCGGAAAGGGGAATAGTGATTTGGTGTCTAAATGCCTAAAAAAGGTAAAAAGGGAGGAACTAAGAATAGATCTAAAAGGTGCCTAGGGGGTAAAAAGTAAAAGAGGAAAGTTTCGGATGTTTACTTCCGGGATGAAGCTCATCGTCGCCGATGGAGTCGCCGATGGAGTCGCTGATGGAACCGCCGTCACCGATGGAGTTGCTGGCGGAGCCTCCGTGGTTGGTGGAGTTCCTGATGGTGCCGCCATTGGAGGGATGAAGCGGATTGTAGACAAAAGAAGAATCGCCGGAGAATGCGGTTAGAAACCAAGAGGGCGCTGGGAGAAGATAGAAAGTGATTCGCTGGGGAGGAAATTACTAAGCTCGTGGAGAAGAAGCGGCAGAGAACGCCAGTACTTAAAGACAGTCCGAGAGAGAAAGGGTAAAGGCGGGATTTTTGCCGCGCCGTCTACACGAATTCTAGGGGAACAGTTGTCTTAGGCGCCCGGTTCAAAAAGATTGCAATCAACATGTAGAAGACCATGAAACATAAGGAGATTTTTGCCGCGTTTGTTTTGGAGGAGAGATTAAAAAAGAATTTTGAAGTAAAAGTTATGTTTTACTCCGAAACTGGGGGGCATGTGTTGACGCCAGATTTTGACACGTGTTGAATCGGCGTCAGGAAAGGAAGAGATTGCCCGATGCGGCAGATTTAAAGGCTACAGTTGGGAATTAGCCGATTGACGCTACAGTTAGGGATCGGCCGATTGGCGATGCAGCTTGCGCCAACAGATAGGGGATGAAGCCAATGGAATCCCAACAGAGGATCCCAGTCAAAGATGACCTGACGTTGGTCAAAGAACGACGCCGACTCGGTCGTGGAGCAATGGAAGGAGTCCGGATTGGGCTAGGAGATGGCAGCAGAAGATTCTGCGGGAGCCCGTTTCCTTTAGGAAAGTTTTATAGATATAGTAGTTTTTATTTAAAGCAAGTTTGCAACGGATCGTAATAGATCAGGACTCTTAGTCCTAGGATATAAATAGGAGCAGTCAGGGTTTTATAGAGGACATATACACATCAATCAACACAAAACAATTTACTTTTTCATCGTACTTTACTTTCAAGTCGGCGACTTCGCCAATACTTTTCACGAGTTCGTACGGATTGGCAGGACTGCATCGACACGATCTCTGGCCAATTGGTAGGTTCCGTTTATCGAATAACATCTAAGCTTTAACTTCGGGCGCATCGCCGTTGTTTCGTTTAGATTTATTCACCAGCTATCGATATTTACTAGAATTATAGGTTCACCTATTGTTCTAGTTTTATCACCAGTTATCCAGCTTGAGATTGAACTGTCGGCTTTATCATTATTTTTCCTTGTTTATTATCATATAGCCGATTAGATCTATTTCGAGTGTTGCACCTGCAGCGATTATTTGAGTTACTCCAGTAGTCTCTCTGCAATCGTCACGTGATTATCGGCTAATCTATAGCCGGTCATCTTCATAGCAAATCGGCCGATTCGCTGATACGCTTTTCGGGACAGATCGGAATTTTAGCCGATCGGAGCCCCGGAATTTAATACGTTTCTTTCCTTGTCAATCAACAGGTCAGATTGACTGGCACGTCGTGCGAACCGCACCAGGGCAATCACCCGAACAGGAGTTAAGCAGATTCTCCCGGGTCGTGTGTCCGACGTTGAAGGTCATCGGCGGATTCCCGGCCGACTTTTAGCGCCAACACATACATTTTTTGCCATAGGTAAATTGCTAACAATGATGTTGCAATTAGCTATAACTTAGGGTGTGTTTGGTACAGCTTAAGTATCCTAAAAGTGTGGTTTTCATATTTTTTTCTATTTCAATGGATGCAAATTACCTCCATAACTAACTAAACCAGTGCACTAATCATCGCATCTCGACTTAGTAATAATTTAGTGTCATCTGATAACGGTTTAGACCATGTAATCACTTAACTAATCACTACTTAGCCATGTTACATGATGAATGAAAACAATCTCAATAACTATGTTACATGATGAATGAAACCAATCTCAATAACTATCCAGCATAAATCTATATTTCATTAATTTTTCTATCCAATAATTGCTATGTTTTCCTTTGCTACCACGACACGACACAACCCTTGTCATCTTGTCGGCGGCAACCATAATAACGTCGGAGGGGAGAGGATGCCTATGGGACTTCTCTTGGGTTGTGCCAGGTGGTAGATCGCGCTCAGCAAGATTTTCTATGAAGCTTAAATTTTACATGCTAGCGGCCAGGAAAAAAAATAATATGACGTGTTTGCATTGGTATCACTTTTTTCGAAATATTGTTTTTGGTATCACTTTGCAGAACATGAAATAATATGACTGACCACACTTTACAATAGGACAACAGAAGAATCGAAATATAGATGGAAAAAACACATAAATTTATCGTGGCTTTACCTGGCATAAATCGCTATCACGTGGCACTAAACCATTATTAAGTTAAGATAGTGATAATTAGTGTATCGAATTTGTTAGTTAAGGGATTGGTTTGCACCAATTAGAAAATTAAGGATGAAAGTCACGCTTCTGCAATACTTAATATAAAAAACATATTTTTTCAGAAAAATAAAATGACAATCTAAAAGGTCAACATAAAGCCCCAAAATAGATTACACCGGAGGGGAGGAGCAAAAAATGTAGCTTCATCGGTTTCTCCACCCTCAAGTATTAAAATGTTCTTAAAATTAGCACATTGCCACATAAATTATTTTGCCAAACATTTTGCTAAACAGTTTCGACTTTTCCCAAAAAGCTGCTTAACCATTGAAAGACAAAGCTAGAATTTTTAGGATGGGCCAGAGCGCCACCAAACAAACCCTTAAGTTTTAACGCAAATTTGGGGCTTAGGATGACCAGTAGTGTTCAAATTCCCTGTTAATTTCAAGGAAGCGCTGTAAAATAAACATACAAGACAGAAAACTCCCCAGAATTTCTTGTTAAATTCCCTTGCCTTATTGGTTTAAGAAAAGAATCCATTTGCTCGAGGAAACGCAATTTGACTAAACACCTTGCTACAGCCCATAAGCATTGGCAACATAACTTGAAATAACCAATCATGCCCTGTGTATTCCAACAGCGCTACGCTGAATTATGAACAAGACCACCAGAGACAACACAACGTTCAATAAACCTTGAAAACTTAAGCTATACATTCTCATAACGATATTATTGTTTGCAAAAGTCCTCCACATGCTCCGGCAAGAACCACCAGAGAAGAGGCTTGAATCATCAAATAACTAATTCCAGCCCGGAAAAATTAAACTTGTACTTTTTTTTGATAAGGAACTTCTACATATTTGAGATAGGATGCCGGTGTATGGTTGTGCACTCGAAAATAACAGCTTATAAGAAGCGCAGAAGGATAACATAGTTGCCTCGTCTAGTGTCCTCAATGCCAACTATATACTACCAGATCCATTTTGTCTTGGTGCTTTCACCATTTGCCTCCACTCCTGATTTGACAACCCGCAGCGGTAAGCAAGAAACTGGCAAGATTCTCAGGTCACAAGCATATTTGAATCAGTCTCTGGTTCTGCAAAAATATTCAGTGGAAAAATGATTAGTTCGCAAATATCAACTGACAAGTGCTATGGCGTTCTAAAGAACTGAAGCAGCCGGGGTTCTAAGGAACTCAGGGGACTACAATGCAGTGAAACATCTATCCAAATTATGTCAAAAGCTCCACTTGGATAAATAACTGAAACTGCAGTAGTATTCGGTATTCCAATGTTGCATAGATGAGTTTCCTACTACACCACTAAAGAATATAAAGGCTCAAAGACTATATATGGGTATCATTTGAGCCCATACAAATCATTAAAGCTCAATGATAAATATATATATATATATATATATATATATATATAAGAAAAGCATCTACAGTTGATTTATAATGATAAGTCAGTGTCCCACCTTTGTCTTTTAGAATTAGGCTCATCAATTTGGTCGCGGTTATGTTGATGGGAACTCGTAGAATCACTTGGGCCATCCCTTGCACTGTTTGCACTCCCAGATGCAGCCTGAATAAAGTGCCAATGTTGCAGACCAATTAAGAGATTAAATGTTTTACCAAACATAATATGCACAAGCAGAAGCAGCACTTGCCTGTGAACGTGTGCTGCCACTGTCTGTTGGGGCACTTTGATTCTGTGTTTCAACTTGGGAGATAAATGGCATAATTTGTCTGACCATGCTAGCAAAGCGAAGCGCCTCCTCACTGGCTCCTGACACGTGTGTTGTTGCACGATTTCTACCATCTCCCTGCTCAGTGGAAGCCATTGGTGCTTGCTGATTCGAGCTGTTTCCTCGAACATTTTCTCCAGGGAGCATTGATCCAAGAATGTCCATTATATGAGAGAGAGTGACCAGGCCATTCTGCTGCCCAGGTGAGGTCTCAGAGCCATTACCCGCATTGACATCAGTTGGAGATCCCAAATTACCTGTAAAAGAAATCAGTTGATGATCTTTTTTCAGGACGAGGATCACCCCATTTCCATTTCAACAGAGAAAACAGAGATTCAAGAAAGTCTGAGACTGAACGAAGCCACAGAGCCAAAACAAGAGCCCCGCGCATCCTAAACCCTCTAACCTGATTCAAGCTAGATAGGTCAGCGTAAAGTTGGCAATCAGTTGATGATCTAGAAAAGCATAGTACAACAAAAGCCTTTTATTTCTTTTGCCGGACCAGCAAGTGAACCAAAAATATCAACCACCTGAATGAAGAATAGTACAACAATAACATAACATTCGTTGTGAAAAGCATCTAGAAAACAAAGTACAGCCAAGAAAAGGTAATGCATATTCATGTAGAGCATGGGTGCAATCAGATTGAGTGCTTGGATGTTAGTTTTCATAATATCAAAAATTAATTTATCAAATTTGAAGTCAGTAAATACATATATATATGTAATGTTTAAGTACTAATCAACAAATTTAGTATACGAGTTATTTGAATTTTAAAGGAAAATATCGTGAAGATTATAGCATTACCCTCAGCGCATCGCTTGAGTACTCGGATAATATTATATCAGATGAGCAGCTATCCTGAGTCCCAAATGGGGCTTAATTGTATCTGAATTTTCTCCCATCAGCTGTTCGTTGCGTTTATAATTCTGTAGCGGACTTTACTGCCTTAGGAGGAAGCTCAAGTACTAATCAACACATTTAGTATACAAGTTATTTGAATTTTAAAAGAAAAAATGGAACATAAAAGAGCCTGGCACTGCCTCTGTGCACCGCTTGAATACTCGGATAATCTTAACTCAGATGGATATCTATCCTAAGTCCAAAATGGGCCCTAGTTGTATCTGGCTTCTCTCCTGTTCATCTGCTTCTCGCATTTGTAATTCTGTAGCGGACTCCTTAACCGACTTAGGAGAAAGCTCATTGTTACATGATCCCATGATATGGCAGGGTCACGCGCTAGATTGTCTATGCAATGGCTGCCAGTAATTTGACTCGAGTCATCAGTTAAGCAAAGTTCCTTTCAAAAGAAAAATTGAAAACATAGCTTAATCTGATTACTGCTAGCTAAATAAGTCACTACCCGATCAGATTCAATATCAGCTCAACCAGGGCCAGTCCAACCATATTGTGCCCCCTAGTTGGTTTATTGAAGACATGCAACACATTAAAACAAGGTAGAAAAAGATGGAAGTGAGGAAAACTCACCTGCTTCATGAGCTTGAGATGACTGAGGAATTGATTGTTGACTAGAATGGGTGTTACTACGAGCAGGTTCATTTGGAGATTGACCATTTCGTTCATCACTACCACTAGTGTTTGCTCTTTGCCGAACTCGGGTGATCAATGGATAGATAATACCAACACCTCCACCAGAAGACCCTGATGGAGCACGACTGATGCCAGCAGGCATGGCAACCACTGTTCTAAGCGGCAATAGTCTAACTCCAGACTCCACAGAAAAAGGAGTGCCACCTGCAAGCCCTGCAGATGCTTCACCAATATTTGCATGTGAAGCATCTCCTGTCCTATTTGCATGTTGCTGTGCTTGTGCACCAACCGGCTCACTTGGGTTAGTACTGGCTACAGGCACAGACCCACCTAACAATAAAAAATAATGCGTTTAACAATTGCCATAACCAAAGTAATGTGCACTCAAGAAAAACCAGATACCAAGATACATCAAGTTTAGCATAGCTGTTAATTGTGCAATCTACTAAGTAATTTCAACTGATACACCCTTATCCTTTTTTTTAGGGGGGAACAAACCAAATTGTTCTGGTTTATAAAGCATGCAGAGAAGATCTCAGATTGAAATCCTCCATGATCCACTATCAAGTTTTCAACCATCTGCTACAGATTGTAACCTATAAATTATCTATTGCCAGGCCCACTCATAGTTATTTATTTGGGGGATTTTCATCCATAACACCACCTAAGGGGCGCTTTTAATCCATACCACCAAGCCAGTCAATGGCATGGGGTTTGGTCCTCATTGACACGGGCTGGCGGTATAGATGAAAAGTACACCTCAAATGCTATAGTTGAAAATATTCTATTTATTTAATATTGTAGACATTAAATCCAAAATTCACAACCCTAATTGACACTAGTCTTAAAAAAGGGCAGTTCAGCCATATGAAAGAGGTCAGCATACTTAAAGTTAGACGTGACGTGACTAATTTATATGTAAATTCAGTTAAAGAAATGTGATGCCTGCTGCAAGATGATGTCATACCAAGAGGAAAATTTAAGGAACAGACAATAATAACATTACTCACCTGTACGGACATGGATATCAACATCTCTTGGATGTAGAACAGAACCTCGCGAACTAAGACTAGAAAATAATGTACCCATTTGGACAGACCTTCCTGGAAAAAATGGAACAGGCTGAACAAAATAAGTTAGCACACAGGCAAACATGACAAGGGGGCTATCAGTGAATGCTAGATTTAAATGTTTAGTAACTCACTTGAACCATAAGAGGATTAGGTCCTGAAGGAGATATATAAAGAGCTGGTCCAGAGTTTACAACCGCTTCTGACTGAAAGAAGGTAAAATAAATCAATACAAAATTATAAACAATTTCTAAGAGGAAATAAGTTCAGCATAGTTGTCACAGAAAACCTACAGATACAGGATTTATACGAAGCAGCATTGTGGTGCGGCCAAGTTCCAGAAGCAAAGAACCAAGGTTCTGAAGGAGAGATCCCGAGCGAAATGCACTACTTTGAAGGTCCCTTCGTGTTGCAGGATCAGTTACATTCTGAAGACCTCCCAATTGAGCTGAGAGTTGCTGGATTGATGTATCAAGAGTATTAAATGAAAATAACAAAGTTTATATGTAGATAATTAAATAAATGCAACAAAATTCAAATAAAAAATACATGAGCCATGCATGGGAATCATTTTTTGGGGAAAAGATCACAAATAATTCATTCATATTTAAGTGCTACAGTATACATGCTGAAGAAGGAATTAACACATTTGGATCCCGCATTCAATTTTCTGACTTAACAGATAACTTATTACCAAAATTTAAGTTCAGTCATGATCAACACTGTCAGGAATCACCCGCTCTCTTGAGTGTGCACATACACAAGCACAAAACAACAAAAGAAGCTTTTGGTCAATGCGGCCAGTCAAGCCCTCGTCGTTCTCTCGCATATATATAGCGGATACAAGGCTGCACACCTTCCCATGATATCCTCCGAATTAATGCAGTTGATGCCATATGATCAGCTGAAATCTAGCTAGCACAAATAGGAGTCAACCGACACTAGCTGGGCCTGAACACACTCTAGTAATGAGAACCATTTAAAAAGAATAACTGGGGACATCAAGTGTATATGCTTCCATTTTTAATCGACCATGATGCTGTGTATTATTTCAATAAGTTACTTCAAGGTACATAAAAGTGTGTATTAACCAGGGGATTCTTAAGAAACCAGATGCCACTGTAGAGCTCTCGATATTATCCTACTATTAGTTACTGGATTTAACAAAGTGACAACTGAGGGTCGATGAACATTTACCATCTCCAAAATAGCAAGAATTGAGAATTTTATATGTTTACTATCAGACATAGATGAGGTTTATTATCAGTAGAGATCAAGTAATGCACTATTCCTCAACTTGATAGCAATAAGCAGAAGACATTAAACTATGCATCAAATAGCTTAATTAAGATTAGCTAATTGGTGCCAGCAAGAGTTTGAAAGATGTTACTTACAGATAGCATTGCACCAGCCTGTTCAACAACGATTTGCCTAGTAGAGTGCATAGTTTCAGCTAGCAACGCCGCAGTATGAAGCCCAAGTGTAGAAGCTGATTCAGGCTGGCTTTCCTGATTTTGTGTACCACCAACACCAGTACTTCCTGCAGTTCTGTTTTCCACATTACCCTCTGCTTGTCCTGTAGAAAAATAAATGGACGTGAATCTTAAGTAGACCACATAATGGATGTAGCTCATAGAAGAACAAAGTCAGACCATCCTGATTAAAGCCTTCCCTCCTAAATGAGTCCCTCATAAATTCAATGTACTGTGACATAGTTGTCAAGGCATCAGGGATGACCTACCAACAAAGGAATAAATGAGTTAAATATATCCTGATATTTTGGAATCAAGATGAGTATGTGATACCAATCGAACGAATATTTACATTTGGTTGTGATGACCCATGTGCTGGCTCAGACGGGAAAAGTAGAGGAGCTTGTTGGTTTTGGTCAAGTTCAACCCTTACAGTATTTGGGATGGAAGATTGTGTAGGCTCTGAAGGTCTGGTGTCAGGAGATGCTGGTACACCCTAGTGTCAGAGAAGTTATTTTCAAAAAATTACTTTAGTTACAGTCTAAATAATCTAAATTACTTTAAGATCAGTGGATTACCAAAGATTGTGCGCTGATTGTTCCAAGTACGCTTTGGAGAATCTATCAGAAGAAGACAACAAATTTGAACATAATTAAGCCACATGTCAAACTTATAGCTTCTTCAGCTAAAGAAGGGTAGGATAGAATGTCTCAGTGCACATAGGAATTTCATATCACCTGGGCAACAAAAGCTGGGAGTTCGCTGCTCCCAGGATCCACATTAACAGCCTCAAGTACAACACTTCTAGCCATAGTGGGACCACGACGACGGCCAGAATTTGACTGGTTAGCTGTAAAATTGTAAAAATTTACAGTGCATAGAAGTTAGAATCCAGAAGGGAACATGGAATAGTTCTAAGATGCACTGTGGAAATGTAAAGCTAATATGCCCATAATGTTAGAAATAACTCAGTCCAGACATGTTGCAGGCTATAGGATTATCTGGAACGAGCCCAACAAAGATCAAATCATCAGAGACAAGTCCTTCAAATAGCAAATAATTTAGTTTAGCTCGACGAGTGTGGCTGAGAGTGTATTAATTGCTATATAGCACAAGCTGAAATATTAAGTCAACGGCACAAACTAAAACATAATGCATACGGAAGATCTAAAGCACAAAACATGAAATTAGCTTAAGTTACAGACAACATTCCAAGGTAATACTACTACATCAACTTAATGGGCATGTACTAGGTCTTAGAAGTGCAAATTTTACATCATGGAGAAGTAAATAAATAGGCACGACTAGAAAAGCAAACCTATTAATAAAAAAAATTGAAAGCAGTACTTTACAAGACCACATTTGTTAAATTGTGTGTGTTCCTAGAAGATAACAGATCCAGTACTAATACTTCGAGTATTTTTCAGTACTGGGAGTATATATGGAACTAATAGTTGAACACCAAAACTAAAATGTGCTGTGGCAAAAGCTACCGCCACACGCTAAATTGCTCCAATGGAAGGGGATGCTATGTTAATTTTTGTGGAACACCAGAACACTAGAACTGATGATCATGACAACCGCAACATTTGTCAAAGGATGTAAGCCACCAAAATGCTGTTATAGCATGTGAACAAAACATTGAGATAGTGAAAAGCCTGATGACATCAACATAATTCAACAGGTTGACCGTAAAATAGGAACAATACCACAGCAAATATCAGACATCTTGAAAGATTCAATGCTTCAAATTAAAAAATATGCTTCATTCAATTTAGAAATTTTAACTGGTTAACAGAAGTCCACACAAATTTACAATTCTTATAAGTTTACAAACCTTCAGTTCCTGCATTTCCTGATGGAGCTGACTGGCCTGGTTGTCTAACAACAAGATGCAATGTATGACCATCTTCAACATCTAAAAATATCATTAGGGAAAAGCAACGTATTGGATAAATGACATGATTAAACTCCTCGTGGTAACTAAAAATTGATCCTATGCTCAATATACAGGACTCACAGCAGAAATCAGGGACATAAAACAGATGTGAGTTATCCATATTGCTTATCAATGCACTCAGCAAGATTTTCTTTTTTAACTAATAATTATTCTCTATTTCTACACCTTTATTGGCGGTAAACCTACCAATGTTTAACCAGCAAAAATACTATAACATTACATTTGGATTGGAGGGAATATTTGAAACTAAAAAGACCGAATGAAAGAAAATTGGACATCAAAAAAAATTAACAGGTTATCTTGCAACGTGGTAACAAATTAAACCCCAACACAGGCAATTTTCGGAAGTATGACAGTATTATGTGCTTGGCATCATCCAACAATCAAATACTTATGACAGCATTTAATGTGCTTGATGTCATCTAGCAATCAAATACATAGGACATTCTCTGTGGATGGAGTAAGCAAATCTCAAAAGGCAAATATTAAAAAAATAGAATAAAGAATGCAAAGGTTAATAGAAAAGGATACGATAAGCAGACAAGAGCTCATCATCCTTTAAGACTCTCCCACGGCAAATCAAGCGTTGCTGTTCAGACAATATTCCTGTTACAGTAGCAATTTTTTCCTTCAACAGAGGAACCGGCACCTGTAACGGATTAGCATGTGGCATGCATTAAAAAACAAAAACGAAGGGTGCAGGGGTTAATGTAAAAAACTCATAACCACTGCAACAACTATTTTGGTTTCCATTTCATTTGTTGTGTTTTTCACTGAGGTTCAGAGGTAGCTCTACTGCACGCAGTCGCACAAAAGGCCATGTGCACGAACATATCCAGGACCCGCAGATAAAACTATCAGAGCTATAAATGCTTCGAACAACCACAATCTAGCTACTTACCCGGAGAAAAAATAACTAGCTACAAGGTGACAAATGAATTTTCAAAACAGTTTCGGATTTATAAGCAGATGCCTTGATTAAAAGTTACTCGGAAGTTTTTGTGCTAATTTAAGACATTTTGAGGAACAATCCAAATCAAAGGCCAATAGCCGAATAGCCTGCCATATCCAAATGAGTAAGACTATTTATTAAGAATCTTACATGCACATTTAAATATTCCTAAAATTTACTGATTGGTATTAAAATGAACTTCAAAATGTTTGGACACAATAAGAAATGGCCTCAGACCAACATGTCATGAAAATGATTAAACATAGGATATTACAGTTACAGATATTATTAAGTTACTTTGAAAATTGACCAAGTTATCCATTTATGTGTAATTCAGAAAACACTATGATTGTGAACAAATATTGCATGCAACCACAAATATGCAACCACAAATAACACGCGTGTAATTATGTAAAGTATTTGTACAAACAAAACAGTTCATGAGATGTGTTATCAACATACACATTTATTCACACGCAAATTGTATGTCTGAGAATCCAAGGTCTTGATTTTGATCTCAATTGTGGTCTCAGAATCCTCAGTGCAATGTTGCATTAGTACATCTGAAGTACTCTCCATGGTCTCCTGTACAAAAGAAATTTAGATCCATAAAAAGCAAGTTCATATAATTTGTATCAAATAAAATTAGTTCAAACAGAAGAAAACGGGGAACTCAATTGCATTGAGAATCCATAGTAGGACTTTGTAGCCTAACCATCCATGGTATTTTGCTATGATAATGCAAGTAACAAAAAGCATCTGTTTATTCAACCAAATTCACATAGATGTTTTAGGGATCTGGACAACTAGTAGCAAAACAAATCGCAAGCATGCTCAATGGTATGATATAGTCACCACAGGTGATGGAGCAACTCGACCTTATTATTTGTAATAACACCAGAATGAGGAGCCTGAGCCGGCTCTCTCGCGGGGAGATCTAGATCTTAATAAAAACTCCTCCATGGGAGCTAGATCTTAATAAAACTCCTCTGCAGGAGCTGGATGAAGCCGGAGACAGCGGAGGAGAATAAAAAGGATGGTGATTTATGGTAATAGGTAAGCACTAAACAGCAAAGCAGATGTAGAAAGTAACAGTACAAATAAAGAGAAGGTAACCAACTAAAGATAAAGATATATGAAATACAAGCATCAAACAACTATACCACCAGCAACTTCTCAAATACTAAATATAGCGCCACCCCCCCTCCCCTCACCAAAAAAAGGAAAGGATGGAAATAATAGACCCATGCGAAACATAAGTGGAAGTGGCTTATTTAGACTATGTGATTTATCAGTTCTATCTCAAAGTGTGTGTATTAGTGCAGTGGAATTTACGAACGCAAATATGGCATGTCCTTCACCTAGTATTTTAAGAAATTGACTTCAAATTCATGAGACAGGCTAGCATGCACCATGCAGGATGGGATGCATATGTCTTATGCAGCTGCTGTAAAATCTTGATACATATATCTGGCATCTTAAGGAAAGTGAAACCAAATGGAGAAGTGGGTGATTAACAGAAGCACTTTTTTGGTGGGACAAAAAGAAAGTACATCCCTCTTGCTCTCTACTGTGAAGTGAACCTAGTGTCAGTCTAACAAAGTACAAAATCATGGTTGCAGTGGCAGCAAGCAAGTACGCCACAGAAAAAACATAAACATTAAGTGCTCACCGTTCTCTTTACCCTAGCGTATAACCTTAGTTTCCATCAAGCACAAGTGCCCCAGAAGATCACAGAGGCTGAACCCCACCCGCAAACAGAGACATCACTGCTTTAAAAGATGTCAAACATGCCAATTGCATCCAAAAGGCAGCACAATTGCTAATATCTTAAAGTTGAACAAAACCTACAAGTTAAAGCTTAACTGAATTGGATACCTCTAACATGCCATGTAAAAAGGTTAAATTGAACATGTGAAAATATAAGCACTGCTCCCTACATAAGAGACGGACTATGAACTTCATCCACCACTGAGACTGTTTCAAGTGTTCAAAGGAAAGGAGAAATCATGCATCTCCCCACACAAAACTACTAGATCATGTGCTTTGAATAGATTTGTTTAACTCCTACATGCATGGTTTTTAAAAAATAAAGTACTCTTACATGCAAACAGTTCCAGTGCTAAGAGCCATTAAGAGCTGATCCCAAGAGAAAGGCCGCCTCAATAGCCAAAATGTAAATACAATGCCATGCCCACTTTCCTGCAAAGAAACACTGATACCCAATACAGGAACATCCACATCATCATAAACATCTCTAATCCCTACAATTAGCAGACTTCCTCCACAGCGTGTGCACAGATAGATACCCTAGGACGCCACCCAATCGCCAACCCCACAAACAAGACAAATACTCGCTTCCACCACCCCAAACGCAAGACCAGCACAATCAAGATTTTACAGCAGCTGCATAAGACATAGGCATCCCACCCTGCATGCCAGCGGTGGGTCCAGGATTTAAGGCCGATGATGTCACAGTGACCTTTCGCGTACGATCATGAGTATTAAACAAAAAACAAATATGCCATGCTCAACAACAAATCGCAAATACAAAACCATGTGGGGATGAAAGCGGTCAGAAAATGTCCCTAACCACTTTCATTTTCGTCTTTTTATTGGTAACGGGAAAGAAATCGGGAATGCTCGGTCGGAAAAGCGAAATCGGCTATACAGGATGTCGGAAACAAAATAATTCGGACGGAAACATGTCGAAATCAGTCGGGAACAGATAATAAAAATCAGGAACATATAATCATAACCTCCAACACTCAACTAAAAATAATGGATGCAAATGACAGTTCAATCAAAATCCAGATTCAAATGATATATGACAGTCGCTCTCAACCCTTCCTATTACCTCTCAAAATCCAATATATAAGTTTTTATAATATTATATAGTCGCCAACACTCTCACTGTGCAACTGGTCAGCCGAACACACCAGAGAAGCGGTTTGCTGAGCCAGCCCGGGTTCGAGTCAGAGCACAAACTCCTTAAGACGAAAAACAGGGGTACATCTCTCCCCCTGGTCAACTTCTTTAGTATCATATAGTCCCAGCCAAAAAAGGAAAAAGGGATATAAGAAAGTGCATGTTTTAGCTATGGCCTCCTCCGATTTGTTGTTAGCGTGCAGGGGCTGCCCCTTTACTATCGCACAGACCAGACCGGTGGTCTACCTAACCCCCAGGCAGGCCCCCATGCACATGCGGCCCATTCTTAAATCACCACGGCAGGCAGCACCGCAGCAGCAGCTAGCAGCTACCGGTGCCACATTTTATCCCACCTCGCACAGTTAGGTGAGATGGGAAGGGCTGGCGGTCTATATTAGAAGGCCAGGCTCTGAGACAGGTAAGTCAAGGCCAAGGTGCCTTCCTGTGTTTGGGTGACCAAGGAAAAACGGGAAGGAAATGAACATTACTGGGAATTCCCGTGTCAAATCAGGAACCGAAGAAAGGACCAGGAAAAGCTCAAAAGTGATTCCATTTCTGATCCCGCGTCTTGGACCTTGGTCACCGAATACCGATCGGTTTCGGATTTTCCTGACTAAAATGGGAATCGGTCAGGAAAAGCAGGAAACAGTGCCGGTCAGGATGGGAATTTTCCTGTCCCGTTTTCACCCCTAAAGCCATGTGCTCATGCTACACCTACCACAATGTTTTGACAGTGTCTTGCTACACCTTCTGCATTGTACTCCTGCATGGCTTAAGCATAATTTATCTGGAGCCTACGGTTTACTGACAAAATTTATTGGCTTAAGCACAAATATTTGGAGCCTAGGGTTTACTGACCAAACTATATCATGGCTTAAATACAAATCACATCATAATGGCTACTCTTTCGCATCTAGTGTGAAGAAATTGACACACACAAAAAAAACACGCAGTTCTAGGGTTTTCTTACCTTGGGCAAAGGAACCCGAGATCCGGCAGCGGAGCAGGAGGGAGGAAACGGGTACGAGAAGCAGCCGACGAGAGACGAGGGCGCGCGGCGGCGTCCCTAGGCTCCCCTCCGATGCGTGCAGGAGGGCGCGGGGCTCCCCTCGGACGAGATAGGATGGCGCAGGGCTACCCTCAGATGCGTGGAGGAGGGAGATGAGAGCGCCTGCTTCCTGGACGGAGTAGAGGGAGGCCGTTCGCCGCCGCTGCCTCACCGGCGATCGGCGTCACACCAGCCGTCCAACAGATGCGCCGCCGCCCGCCAGGCCGCCAGGGAGAGGAGGTGAGAGAGATGAGCGAGTCGGGACGACTAGGGAGGAGAGGAAACCCGCGCGTGCCGGGCGCGTGAGTGGGATGGCGCCATCCCGTATTCCCGTCGATGTTTGCGGACCGCCCCGTCCCCGACCCACTCCAACAAACTACCTATCCAGCCATCCTCTCTACTATCCTTGAAAACGTGTTTAAGGAGCCCTAATAAATAAAGATCCGTCTATGGCTAACTCGGGTGATTCAGGAGAGACAATCACTCAGGAGATTTGTTCCTTTGTTTCACCCAAATCTAGGGAAACAAAAATTCGAGTGAAACAAAATGACTCATCACCCAAAAATTGTAACCATCAGATCCAAAACCAACAACCACAAATAAAAGATGACAAAAAAATAAATATCAAAGAAAAAACAATGGAAGAAGTGAAAATACAATACGTTCTCAGAATCAAAAAGGACAAAATATTCAAAATATTTCTATGGATTACAAATATTCAGAATTTTTTTGGAACAGTGTGTAATCCCACAAATGCAAAATTTTCAAATTCTTCAGAAAACACAAAATATTCAAAATATTTCTATGAGTTACAAATATTCAGAATTTTAGGGGCAGTGTGTAATCCCACAAATGCAGATGGCGAAATGGCATAATAGAAAAAAAAACTAAACATAGAAATTTCAGCAAGTAATACAGATAATTACACCCAAAATATATACAACTTACAGTACTACAAGCACTGTAATTTTAAGTGAATTGAACTGTAAACATGAGAAAAAGAGATTGTAATGTTGACAAAAGACTAAAAACACTAACCAATATAGCACAAAAGATTTTAAATCTGGAAGAAAGCAAGCAAAGCACAAATGCAAAAGGATAGGAAAAACATCTTGGTATGGACCATCTCTTCTAATTTAGCAGCCATGCATGCTGAGCCATGACAGCAGGCTAAAATGAAATTACCAAGGATGTAAATCATACACAGGGGTTAAGGGCATGCTGTAATATATATATATATATATATATATTATATATATATGCCTAGCCAATGGAGAAAATTGCTATTCACATTGGATAACATTCTAGCAATCATTAACCCTCCGTCCACCGAGTCCATGCCAGGCCCAACAACACCTTTGTCTCCCTTGCCGTAGCTCATTTCACATCATATTCATGCGCTCAGTTCACCTTCAGTTCTTCCGTTTATTTGTACTGTCCTACTGTGTATTCATCAATGAACGGTTTACCTGCACCCTTGTGTTTGCTTAATTAGTTCGGGTATGGACCTATGGTGCATGCATTTTTTCAGGGATTGAGAGGGGTTTCTGATCAGATTATGTTCGCCGTTCTTGATGGAATTGTTATGGAATCTCAAATCAACACTGCACAGTCAAGTGTCAACTTTGTTTACATGAAGCTTAGCAATTTCTTGCGTTCTTGCTGATGCCGCACGGTTGCATGCATGATCTCCTACGGCCAGTCTTCAGGCAGCATGGAAGCCCCTCTCCGGCAGAGCGTTCTTCGCCAAACTTGCTCGTCTACCCTGGGCAGACCAGAGCTGACGCACTACACTATCAACTGCGAGGAGTTGCTACGGCACGCCGCCGGCAATCAGGCTGCTAGCGTCAGTATGTGCCAAACGTAGCACCTTGCCTAGCGGTGGCTGCTATTTTGGAAGGAACGTGGGATGACGTCATATTTTGAAGTTTTGGGGAACAAAAATAGGACTACTTTTGGAGACAGAGATGTTTTCTATGCCTAAACTCTTTTAGGAAGAGCCCAATCCGAGGTTACTAGGTAAATATATTGAGCATTCTTGGAGATGCTATAACCTATCCTGACCTATTCGAGGAAAAAAATGACCACTGAATTCGTCTCATTCAAGGTTGAAAAACTATTGCACCCAGATAATATATAATTTGAAATATAACTCGAATCGTCCCTCAATATCGAGTTCGGCTTAGAAATAAATAAGTTGGGTTTATTCAATCGGGTATGATCTTTGATCTGATCTGTTTGATCTGATCTGTTTAGAAACACATCCCAATATCCCGACAAGCCATGGAAAAGACCATTCTTGTGCACCACTCCCGCCATTGCGATAACGACATGGAGCTCACCAGACTCTGGTCTCGCCTTTATTGCGTATATGAACCATTTATGAAACCTACTCCTGCAATATTTAGCATAGAGATTGGAATATTCTCGCTTTTGGTGTATGAAACCTACTCCTGCAATATTTAGCATAGAGATTGGAATATTCTCGCTTTTGGTGTATGTTTCTGTCTTTTCTTATGTGTCATGTTCCTACGGCCATCGCATCCCATGTTCCATCTCCTGCCTATATAAGCATGGCATTCCCTTTGTTCCAATGCACCCCTGCTCCAGTTTTGCCTTCGTTGAATGCTTGGTCTACTACTTATGTGGCTTTTTTCGATTCTATATATACCACAAGATCAACTACCTGGATGACTTGATAAGCAGTATTTTCATTCCTTGAGTTCTAAAAACTGATAATAATTGTAAGCTTAGCTAGCCTACATAATGTGTTGAGTCTTTTTAAAATCTACTCTCTAATCATTATTTAGAGAGTTATTTGAGTGAAAATTATTTTATATACTTTTTACTCTCAAATAGCTTTTTTTATCTTCTGCGTAGTCCAGAGAGCAATTCTCGCTCTCCATCTTTAGCTAGTGAGAAATCCGGAATAGAGGAGGTTTGTATTTAGATATCCAATTCAAGAGACTGTTGAAGGGTAATTTTAACCAAATCTCTATTATTAAAAATATAAATAGTCTCTTGGAGATGCTTTTACACATAACTTTTCATCTCTGTTCATCCCTCATGTTACTCGGATTTGAGACATTCAAAATAGGAAAAAGTGTATTTTTCATCTTTCAAGTACTACAAAAGTGTGACAATCATCCTTCATGTTTCATTCGATGCAAATTAACCCCATAACTAACTAAATTGGTGCATTTATCATCCTCGCCTTAGTTTAACAATTGTATAGTGCTACCTAGTGACGATTTATGCCACAAAAATCATCTTACTAATGATTAATCCCTGCTTGGCAATGTAATGTGCTAAGTTGAAGATATAAAGCTCATAAAAATTTTAGAAAATTCTCTAAACTAGGTACTCATCATAAAATTTTATCCAAAAAATTTATTAACATAACCGATCCAAATGATTATAGCGATTCACTCAGAATTAGACGTGGCTAAGCAATTATTAGTTAGATTATTAAATGATCTAAACCAATATTATATGACACTAAACTATTGTTAAGCTAAGGTGGGATGATAGATACACCAATTTAATTAATTAAGGGGTTGATTTGCACCAAGTGAAATATGAGGATGAATATCACACTTTTTCAATACTTGAGGGATGAAAAATACACTTTTTTCTTCAAAATACATCGTCAATCATTGAATATTAAATAGCGTCCTAGCTACCTGGCAGCACTGCTAGAATATCTAGTTAGTACCGGTCATATGAAGAGGTTAGTACCGGTTGGACTAACCAGTACAGCTTGCGCCACCCAGAAAGATAAAAAAAATACAGCAAACCCTTGGGAGGTTGCCGCACACGTGAATTTCACGCGTAAATGCGTGTGTGCGGTCCGCATGATTCAAATTCACGACCTCAGGCCTCGTGCAAACCTTTCTTATTACCATCCCATCTACGCATCACATGTGACTGAGTGGGGGATATTTTTTAAGTAACCCGTGATATTTAGTACCGGACCAAGATACTAACCGGTACTAAATGTCGCATTTTAGTACCGGGTGGTGTCATTGACCCGTACTAACGGACCATTTTAGTACCGGGTCAAGACACCAGCCAGTACTAAAATGTGACATTTAGTATAAGCCGGTGTCTTGGTCCGGTACTAAAATGGCTCTGGGAGTTTTCAAATTTGGACCCGGTACTAAAATAGCTCCAGAACAACTTTAATACCAGACCAAAAGTTAACCGACACTAACTAAAGGGATGAAAGCTCATTTTTCTAGCAGTGCAGATAAGGAAAATCATCACTCAAAAGTTGAGATATTTGAAAGGTAGACATCTTCAGAGTTCATATTAGTTCTTCGAGAAGCGCTACACATCCGATTCAAATGTACAATTCACGTTTGGTTTGAGGATGATGGTGCAGGTGACGGCCAATCAAAGGCGTGGCCGAGGAGGAGCTAAGCATAGAGGAGAAGTGAGCTCCGTAATGTTTCAATTTTTTAGATGATGAGCTTCACTTTGTTCGTCTTGTCTATTTTCAGTTTCTTTCGGCTTATTCTCTCTCATAATTATTGAACCTGTCGAAATCTATCTACCAAACACTACCTTTATATATAGCCGTTGGATTGAAAATCAACGTTGTCCCGTACGTTGTTCCTGGTTTCCTGCAGGTCGACGTCAGGTACTGTCCGCACGCCTCGCCCTCGACAACGTATGCGGTGGGAATAAACAATCGACGTGGATAAAGAAAACTCTCCAATACCTACGCGCGAGATCGAGCGCAAATATTAGAGGCCGCGCGCGCACGTCGCAGAAGGCCCGCGTGCGCGGTCCACGGGGTTCCGGCGGCCCGGGGGGCGGCCTAGTGGTGGTTTCCAAGGCTCAATTTTCTTTTTTCTTTCTTTTATTCTCCTAAAAATTCTAATAAAATATTTTTTCACTTTTATTTGAATGAAACATTTTGTTCTAATGGAATATATTTTTTATTTTTAAAAGATTTTATTTTTTTTCTAATGAAATATTTTATTTCGACGGAATAATTTTGTTAGAATATTTATTCCTGCGGAACAAATTTTCAAGTTATAAGTTATAGTGAACTGCGGGCCGTTCAAATGGTTGATGGGCCGGCAGCCCAGCTCCCCACGCTTCTGCTGCTACTGGTGGGCTCGGGGTCGCACTTGCGACGTCGAACAGCCCCCGGATCGAGAGCTGTCTAGCACTGCGATGCGAGGAAATCTCGAGGAAAACGTCAACCCCGGGCGCGCGACGAGCCATGGAGGATCCCAATGCAGTGGAAACACCGATGCGTCGCCGGACGTTGTCTCTTTCCCGTGCCCCTGCGGCCTGCTTCCATCCAGTGACGATCCCAATGCAGGCTCCGCCTCGCTTTTATCAGCTGGATGGCGAAACACTCCATTTGCCTTGCCTCTGGCGGCGCTACCGACCTCACCTCAGACTTGTTCGATCTGGTCTTGTGCTACCTAGTCAACAAGGCTACCTAGATCTGTGCCCTCTGGCGTATAAATAGACGACGCGAGCGCCTGCTATTGCCAAGCCACAGCAGCAGCAGCAAGACTGATCAGAAGCTCGATCAGGTCGCTCTCCAGGGAAGAGGCAATGGCGGCTCACCGGGAAGCTCTGCTCCTCTTGGCCGTCGTCTTCACCATCGCGTCGGTGGCCTCCGCCATGGAGTGGAAGGTCGGGGACGACGGCGGCTGGAGGGCCCAGTTCAACAAGACCGGCTGGGCCGACGGCAAGACCTTCAGAGTCGGCGACACCCTGCGTAAGCAAAAGCAGCCACGGCCTTGCTGCTGCTTATTAATTTTCTCTCAGAAATCGTTGCATATTATATAGTATCTCGCTCACCGGCGAGCTCGCTCGTCGTCGGTTTAATTTGCTCCTCCGATCCGATCCCCTCGCAGTGTTCAAGTACCCCGAGGGCAACCACACGGTGATCGAGGTCGGCAAGGAGGACTTCGCGGCGTGCAACGTGCAGACCAACAACAAGCTCGGGGCCTGGCACTCCGGCAACGACGTCGTCCCCCTCGACAAGCCCGGCAAGATGTGGTTCTTCTGCAGCGTCCCCGGCCACTGCGACAACGGCATGAAGCTCGTCATCAACGTCGTCGAGGGCGGCCTCGCCCCGGCCCCGGCCCCGGTGCAGCCGGCTCCGGCGCCGTCGTCCGCCCCCGTCATGGGCTACACGGTCGGCGCCGCGGTCGCCGTGGCCGGCGCCGTGGTCGCGTCGGTGCTCGCGTTCTAGGACGGTTGCACGAGCGGCGTTACTTGACTTCATTTCGTGTGTGGTCCTCGGGTCAATTTTTTTTCTTGTTCGGCGAATTACTGTCGTTTGGATTTACATAATTACATGTACTGCTGCTACGACTCGTGTTTGAACGGTATGTAACACAGGGCCTGCCAGGTCATGTGTCATCATTTGAGTTTGCCGTCCGCTATATTGCCGGCATTAATAAGTTCATTCTAATAAAGTTTATGTCCACAAATTTTATTGACCAGAGATGTATAAAAAACGTTGTAATTTTCTAGCCTTTTATAGGCCTTTGCCCGCTACTGCACTGCGAAAAAAAAAGTGCACTTCGGGCCAGGCTCGGGATGGGCCTATAAGCCCGACCACTAGCTTGACGGGCCTACTTTTTCCGGGGGTGCCATGGGCGGGTCTGAGTCTGAACTGCTCACGTCTTTAGGTTTTTAGGTTGGGTTTGGCCGCTCCCGATTCCGCCGTCCTCCGCCCCCATCTACCCTTCTCCAGTTCTCCGCAGGCGACGCCAGCGCAGGGCCCCGAGGGCAGGCGACGACGGCGAGCTGCGCCTCCGTCTCTAGCCCTTCCCCTGCGGCCCCATCGAGTTGCCACCGCCGGCGTCAACTTCGCCCGCGGCGAGCTCGCCACAGCTCTCCGGAAGGTACCAATCTGAATTGATCTTGTTCCTGGTCTTTTCGATCTGCCCGCGAAAAGGTCGAGCTTTTAGAGTGGATTCGGGTTCTAGGTTTTAGTTCTTGGTGGATTAAGGTCACGCGTAGTTATGTATAAGGCCGATTTGGGTGTTCCGGAGTTCGATTGGAGTGAGATTATCGCGTGGTGTTCAGTTGGGTGATTACAGAGCTAAGTTTAATTGGGTGAAGGGGGGCTGATTTCAATAACATAGGGGCATAGGTGGTGGTGGTTGATGAATTATGGCCAACTGAAAGATGGGGTTATATTTGCAAAGCGTATTAGACATGTGCCTGTAGGTTTTCTCATCTAAAGTTTGAGTTTTCTAAGCAGTTAATCTATTTTCTCTAGTGGTTCGCGGATGAACTGGTTCAGTTCTAGCCTTTTTGTTTGCTAATAACCTAACATGTTCTAGTTCCAAACTGAACATCACATGCCAGCTCCTAATGAACTGATGCAACATGTAGATTTAGTGAGTTCGAATGTACTGGAACAGTTTATTCTTGTTATTTCCCTGTTCCCATTTGCATTTGATGGCTTAAATTGGTTAGAGTCTTAGAGCTGCCACTTTTGCTGTCAGAGCCACCTTGATTTTGTAATTTCACAATTTTATGAGAAGTAATGGAAATTGTGAGTGGTTAGCCACAATATAACTTAATTAATGTTTGGTTAAGTACATGAACCTTTGTTATATTGCTCACTGACTGTTGCACACCTTATTTTCATCTAAATTTTACACTTTATGAGGGAAGTTGGAAAAATGATGAAAGGGGAATTGGAACTATAGCCCAAACTGCTTCCTGGTTACATATTTGCACTAAATTGACCCAAGTAGATCAGAAACTTTCCTGTGCACAAGAAAATTATTTAGACCTTGGATACCTATATAACCTTCATTTCAATCCACTCTGATTCTCACGTGACTAGGACAGCTAGCTATTTGGAATCTTAACATTAATTGTATATATGAATTCGTTCTGAATGTTATTTGTCTTATATAAATGACATGTCTTTACTTCTAAGAATTAAGAGTTTGGGTCAAAAGACAATTCTAGTAATACTATGTATTTTTCTCATAAATGAAAAGAAACTGAATGGTTCTATGTACACTATACATTGAAAATGACGCGCTATTGGCTTAAAATAGTCTCAAGAATTGCTATTTTTCCTTCATTATTTACAGTCTCTTCATTTTTCATGTTATAATTGCTACTCTTGTTGTTCCTCATTAATAGAGCATGTGGAAGAGAGACCTAATTCTGGGGCATTATGTCATTATATTGTTTACATGATTAGAGTTTTGAACATGCTTCTTTGGCTGGGTTATTTTATTTAGTGTTATGTATATTTAATTTTATCAGATGTCAGATAGCTTGCAAAACATTTTCATCATATTTAAAATTTACTGAACCCTTTGGTTTTTGTCCATGACTAGGTTTTGGATAACAAATCTTGTGTGCTTATTGATGCTAGATAAGTTGGAAAAAAATATCTTAATGCCTATTCCACCATGGTTGTGCTATTTGTTCATCCTCGGCATTTCCTTGTTTCTATTGGAGGCTGTAGAATGCAGATAGTTTGATGGGTTGTCAAGATAGCATGCTAACATGTAAATGCCTAAATTACTTTTTGTCTGTTACTCTGTTTATGTGTCACTAGGAACCACTTTGAGCTATTGCTCTAGTATGAACCCTATATTTTAGATTTAACTCTATATTTTCATTTCTGAATTGTGGTACCCTTGTAGCCTTGTGTCTTATGATTTTTTGGCTCATTAAATTATTTCTTTGCTGTTTTCTTAGTTTGTGCTTTTGTTTGAATTTCAGGTGCTGCCAACTTGAAAGATGGCAGATGAGGAACTAGCTCCAAGCTCTAAGAAGAGGGTTGCAGATACCCAAATCAATAAGGATAATCCTGAGCCTGATGATGACGGATCAGAGCAAGAGATGGGCACGTTCAAGAAAGCTAGTGAGGAAGTAATGGCAACCCGAAGAATTGTAAAGGTTCGGCGCCAGCAGCCATCATCAGCACCTTCTTCAAATCCTTTCTCTGCAATCAGATTTACCTCCACTGATTCTAGTGCCCAAGCAAGTGCCCCTGTCCAAGAGCCTCAGCCTTCAAATGTCAAAGCTGATGAGGGCAGCAATGGTAGTGGGAAAGATACTTTGTCTGTGCCAGACAAGAATGCAGGCTCTGGTGAGGTACCTGAGTTTCAGAAGGATGAATCAACTGTAAGTACTGGTGCCACAACTGAAGCACCACATCAACCCGTTGAAACCAGTGACAAGGTGGAAGGCACAAAGGATGGATCTGTTGGAGACAAAGTGGTAGTCGGAGAACCCAACAAAGGTAACAACATACCATCTGAAGTCGAGAGCAAAACAAAAGGAGGAGATGCTGAAGAAAAGGAAGGGGCAGATGAAGCTGAAAATAAAGGTAAAATTAGCAAGGATGATACTGACAAGAAAGATGGAGGTGAATCAGAGACCAAAAATGGGTTGTTTGACGAGCAGAAAGATGCTGATAACAAAGGGCAGACATCATCAGCAACACCTCTTTTCTCCTTCAAGAATCTGTCAAGTGGTCAAAATGCCTTCACAGGTCTGGCTGGAACTGGATTTTCAAGCTCATCATTCTCGTTTGGTACAGCCTCTAAAGATGACTCAAGTGCTGGTACCCTATTTGGTTTGAAGACTGATGGTTCTTCGTTCCCTTCTTTTAATCTTGGTGCTAACAACTCAGCTCTTGCTACTTCAGCAGAGGCACCCAAGAAATTTGCTATGACAGAGGGCCCTGTTGAAACTGGTGAAGAAAACGAGAAGGCGGTATTTACTGCTGATTCCGCTCTGTATGAATACTTAGATGGGGGCTGGAAAGAAAGAGGAAAAGGTGAACTGAAGCTGAATGTCCCTGTATCTGGTGGTGAGAGGGCTCGGCTTGTCATGAGGACCAAGGGCAACTACCGGTTGGTCCTGAACACAAGCCTCTACGACGACATGTCGCTCAAGGACATGGACAAGAAGGGCGCGACGTTTGCCAGCGTGAACAGCATCGGCGAGTCGCCGAGCGGCCTTGCCACCTTTGCCCTGAAGTTCAAGGACACTGCTACCAGGGAGGAGTTCAAGGACGCGGTGGAGGCTCACAAGACGAGGAAAGCACCTGAAGCGCCGCTGGAGACGGCCGAGAACTCGCCGAAGGCAGCGGAGGTCTGAAGCTGCACTTGGGTCACGCTTACACAACCTTTCTATGTGTCCAGGAAGGAGACGCGAGATACTGTCAGTTACTGCAGAGTTTTTAGTAAGAACGTCGTATCATGCCATGTGTCCTGAGTTATACGGTTCCCTGATGCTGTTTCTGGAACAGTGGGTAGCCTGTCGAATTTCATTGTTACAGTCATAATCTTAGTAACCTGGAGATGAGACTCTTTTGGTCTATATGCTTCTGTATTGTGCTCCTTTATGCTCTGTCAGTTAAGCTACGTGTGCTGTATTCTCAGTATGGTGTCCTTAGAATGAAATGTATGCATATCAGCATAAACCTTAGGACTGATGTAAGTTCGTGGCCAAGCGGTAGTGATGTAAGTTCTACAGGCAAAACCTTTTTTCCCCCTTTTGCTATTCTTCACAAAGGCCACCAGGACTGATCCAAGCTCTCGACAAGAAGATATGCCAAAACCGAAACTTCATATGCTTGCTGCTACTTTTTTTCCCTATAGTAAGGGTACGAGCAAACCAGGCAGGCATTATTGTCTTTTTGCTATGCGCGGCTGATGTTCCAAAGCAAAACTTCGCCCCGTTCTTCGACAAGGCGCATTCTGATCATAATCTGTTCTACAGCATTCGATTGGGCACTATACTACAAACGCAGACAGCACGATGCCGGCCGGCGCCATGAACAGCGGCTTCGTAGCAGCATCATGCTCGGTTCCCCTTGCACCACAAAGCTCTACCATTCTGCTATAAATGCATGGCGTTCTCCATCTCACGCTTGCATTGCCGGCCACACAGCACACAGCAGCCAAGGACGCAGAGATCAAGCTGAGATAGCAAGAGATCCAACACCATCCATGGATTCCAGCAGCAGGCGGCCAGTTTGGCTCTTGGCCGCAGCGGCAATGGCCGCCGCCTTCCTCCCGGCGCCGGCCTTGGCGGAGATCTTCCTAGTGGGGGGCACAACCGGCTGGAACCTGAGTTACCCCATCGGCTGGCCGGAAGGGAAAACCTTCAAAGTTGGCGACAGTCTAGGTACAAAAAAGACACTTTTAGTTTGTTTCAGGCTTTCAGTATAACCTCACCAATCACCATGATCCAATTATTTCAAAGAAAAAACTTCATCAGGATCCAAGCATGAAATTATAAAAATCTGCCGATTAATTAATATAATGGCCTATTCTCTGCCGCATGATGCAGTGTTCGACTACCCCAAGGGCCAGTTCACGGTGACGGAGGTGGACAGCGAGACGTTCAGGGAGTGCAACCTTCAGGGCAACACGATCCACGAGTGGACCTCCGGCCACGACGTCGTCCCGCTGGAGAACCCCGGGCGGCGCTGGTTCTTCTCCAGCCTCGCCAACCACTGCAACCTGGGCCTCAAGCTCGTCGTCAGCGTCGCCGGGGCCCTAGCGCCAGCGCCGGCGCCGGAGCATCATCAGCCGCCTAATCTGGCGCCTTCGCCTGTCACCGTTCCTCCGGCGCCCACTCCGGTGTCCCCGGCGCCTACTCCGGAAGAAGCTCCTCCGTCGCCGGACAAGTCGTCCGCCGGCTTGAATAACCGCTACAAGGTCGGCGAGGCGGTTGCCCGGGCGGCCGTCGTGGCAGGCGCCGTTGTCGCGGCCGTGTTCGTGTAGTTCGAGTCATCGTCGAGCTGTGATCATGGCCATGGGACGCGTATGTGCGCCGGCGTGTTGTCGTGAACGCTGCGTTGAGTTGTTGGGTTAGTTTTTCGTTTGATCTTGTTTGTACTTTTACTGGCCAATGTTTGAGGCAGCTAGCTAGAAAAAGAATGTTGGACACATACATTGCAGCCAGAAAAAAAGATGAACCTGGTGTTTGAGCCGAATATGTTTTCATGAGCTATATCACCCTTGCGATATATAGGTGGGGTTCCTTTTGGGCCAAAGGTTTTCGGCCAAACTCTTATTAAAATACGAGGAGCATATAGTTTAAAAATTCAAATGTGAACTTCTCCTAAGGTTTTAGTAGATTATTAATCCTTCTCTTGCCAAATATGTGCCTGCACAAATTGTAGTTTTAGTTTAAGTATATGATTTGAAGGTATATCGCAATTTCTGAATTTTGGTGGACACAACTCATCTTTCTTCTGGCGTTATGTCCGCTGCCTTGCCCTACTCCCTCACCCCTATAAGTGTTGGGATAAAGGTAATAACAATGCACCAATTAATCCCTCATCTTGTGATGAACATTGAGGAGAATATCTATCAACAGATATGCAGCAGAATAATAACAATCATATGCACAAAAGATACAACGATTTACGTGGGAAAACCTACTCAAGGTGAGGAGTAAAAGCCCATGGGACCAGTCGGTCCACTCCAAAATTCCACTATAATCCACAAATGGTTATAAGGAGTCTTCTCTAGGACCTCTAGAGGATTACACCATCAGCAACACATTCACCATGATGCAACTTGGCATCAACAACAACAACCACAACTTCTAACAAGAGGTATGACAATTGTCAAATAGAGAAGTCACAGATTCTGTCCCCTTCGGTAATCAGTTCATATCTCACAAATCACAGCTCCACTGTGCACAAATTTTAGTAGACAGGTATATCTACGAGTTCCCGGACTACCGACAAAATTTCAGCTTAATCAAACACCGTTTCACCATCCAAACAAATTATCTACCGAAACTGCTCTGTGCTGAAACTGCAGTCACTCGAACCCTCAACCAATCCCCAAACCAACTGAACAAATCGAAGTACTCTAAGTGTAGAACGAGCTCACCAAGTTTGGCGCAAATCCAAGCGCGTTTGAGCCTCCAATCGCTGACATGAAGCAGATCGGTTCAGAGCCATCAAATCTGGGCAGACCTCCTTCTCCTTCTTCTTCTTCTATTCTCTCAAGTTGTGTTGTTTGTGTTCTGCTCCTCTCTCAAGTGACGACCAGAGCTGGGTCAAGAGGACGCTAGGATTTTTCTTTGTGCTTTATACTTTCCTTGGAAGAGTTTTCAACCGTTGGATCAAGCATCAAATCAACGGTGCACAAGCACTGGGCTTGTGGGCTGTTTTCATGAATTTGATGGGCTCCAAATCATCCTCCATGTGGAGGGATAGTCCAACAAATCTCCCCCTCCCGACATCATGGAGGATCTCATTGCCTTCCGGCAGCCATGCCAGCGAGCTAGCAGCAAACTTTGAGCTTCTCCTTTGTCACCACCTTTGTCAACATATCAGCCCTAGTATCATCTGTGTGGACTTTCTCAAGCTGCATTTGCTTAGAATTTAAAACATCTCGAATCCAATGATAGCGCACATCAATATGCTTTGACCTTGAGTGAAAAGTTGTATTCTTACTCAAGTGAATAGCACTTTGGTTGTCACAAAACAGCACATACTTATCTTGATCAAACCCAAGTTTATTGACAAACTTTTTCAGACACAATATCTCTTTGCTTGCCTCTGTCGCTGCAATGAATTCAACTTCAGTTGTGGACAATGCAACACATTTTTTGACTTGCTTTGCCATGACACAGCTCCCCCTGCATAGGTAACCAAATACCCCAAAGTAGACTTTCTGCTATCAACATCCCCGGCCATGTCGACATCTGTGTATGCAACTAAGATAGGCTCACTTCTTCCAAAATAAAGTTTCAGATTAGTGCTCCTCGGAGGTACCTCAAAATCCACTTCACGACTTCCCAATGTGGTCTTCCTGGATTAGACATAAATCTGCTCACAGTACTAACGGCACGAGCAATATAAGACCTTGTACACACCATAGCATACATTAAACTTCCAATTGCTGATGCATAAGGAACATGCTGCATTTCCTTCTTCTCCTCATCAGTAGAAGGGAACTGCTTGGTGCTTAACTTGAAATGAGCTGCAAGTGGACAACTCACAACTTTTGCATTGTCCATCTTGAATCTGCAAAGTACTTTCTCAATATACTTCTCTAGAGACAAGTACAACATGTTGGTACTTCTGTCTCTCTCAATTCTCATCCCAAGAATTTGCTTTGTTGGACCCAAGTATTTCATGGCAAAAGACTTGCTTAACTGTTTCTTCAGCGCTGCAATCTTTGAGACATTCTTGCCAACAATCAAGATATCATCAACATAGAGCAACAAGATGATAAAATCATCACCTGAGAACCTCTAAAAATATACACAATGGTCTGAGCTACTCCCCTTGTAGCCTTGCTCCCCCGTAACTGAATCAAATTTCAAATACCGTTGTCTTAGTCCTTGTTTCAGGCCATAGAGACTTTTTCAGTTTGCACACATAGTCTTCTTTGCCTTTCACAAGAAACCCCTCAGGCTGCTCCATGTAAATCTCTTCCTCCAAATCACCATGACGGAAAGCTGTCTTCACATCCATTTGCTCAACCTCCAAGTTGAGTGTAGCTGCCAAGCCAAGGATCACTCTAATTGATGTCATTTTCACCACCGGGGAAAAGATTTCATCAAAATCAACACCTTTCTTTTGGCTAAATCCTTTCATAACAAGCCAGGCCTTGTACCTTGGATGTGGCGTGTGCTCTTTTTGCTTGATTCTATAGACCCACTTATTTTTCAAAGCCTTCTTGCTCTTGGGCAACTTCACCAACTCATATGTATGATTCTTATGGAAACCATCTCTTCTTGCATAGCTTTCATCCACTCCTTTTTATGATCATTTTCCATTGCATCTACAAAACACTTAGGTTCTGAACCATCAGATAGTAACACCACATACTGATCCGAAGGATACATGGTGGAAGGAACTCGATCTCTGCTGGATCTTCTGAGTGGAGCTGTTGGTGCATCTTCTGGTACTGGTGGCTGCTGATCCGGATCATCAATTTCAGCATCAAACTCATGCTAATGCGGAGCATTTTCATCACCTATACCATGCACATCATCATGTGCATCATCTGCAACATCACCTTCAGCTTGTTGTGGAGCTGGAGCTGCAGGAATTGGGTCTAAATCAACAAATGGCTCTTACTGAGGAACCTGCACCTTTGTCTTCATAATATCCTCAATTGTTTGATCTTCAACAAATACAACAACACGGCTTCTCACAACCTTCTTTGCAATTGGATCAAACAGTTTATACCCAAACTCATCCAATCCATTGCCAAGAAAGATACACTGCCGTGTCTTAGCATCAAGTTTCAACCTTTGATCTTGAGAAATATGAACAAAGGTCTTGCACCCGAAAACTTTCAGGTGACCATAAGAGACGTCCTTATTATACCAAACCCTGTTTGGAACATTTACTTGCAAAGGATAAGACGATGAGGGATTAATAAGATAAACTGCAGTCATCAAAGCTTCACCCCAATAGCTCTTAGGTAGCTTTGCATGTGACAACATACACCTCACTCTCTCCACAATTTTCGTGTTCATCCTCTCAGCAATACCATTTATTTGTGGTGTCTTTGGAGAGGTGAATTGGTGCCTAATCCCTTGCTCTTTGCACTATGCATCAAATGGCCCAATATACTCTCCTCCATTGTTAGTGCGAATGCACTTGATTTTCTTCTCAGTTTCTCTCTCAACTGAGGCTTGAAATTGCTTGAAAACATGTAGCACTTGATCTTTGGACTTCAAGGGAAAACTCAAACTTTTTCCTGGAGAAATCATCAATGAAAGTGACAAAGTATTTAGCACCACCAATTGATCTTACTGACATTTTGCAAACATCTGAATGCACCAAGTCAAGTAACTCTGGCTTCTTGTGAGGAGGTAAACTACTGAAAGCAACCCTGTGCTGCTTCCCAACTAGACAATCTGCATATTTGTTCAAATGTACACCTTTCATCCCTTTCAATAGATTTTTCTTTGCTAGCACGGTCATTCCCTTCTCACTCATATGCCCAAGTCTCTTGTGCCATAAAACACAAGGGTCTTCTTTGTCTAATGCATTGATAGAAACTCTAGAGAGGTTAGCATAAACATGGTACAAAATGAAATTCTGTTACCTTTTGCTACTACCATGCTGCCCTTGGTGAGCTTGTACTGTCCATCTCCAAATCTAATAGAATACCCATCTTCATCAAGCAATCCAACTGAAAATATGTTGAGTCGAAGTGCCTCAACATGCCTCGCATACTTGAGGACCAATTTGGTACCATTCGCAGTCTCTAAATGCACATCTCCCTTTCCAATGATGGCTGCTCTGTCATTGTTGCCCATCTTCACAACACCAAAATCACCTGCTGTATAGTTTGTGAAGTACTCTCTGCGAGATGTAGCATGTATAGTAGCACCGCTATCCGGTATCGAAATCATCTCATCACCATTCACATGGTTGATGGCTGCACCATCAGAAGCTATAGTGATCTGCTCAACAGTGGAACAAGAACAACCCTCATTACCTTCATTTTCAGCCGCAATGACAATCATCATCTCCTCAACTGCAGAAGTAATACGGCCACTATCACTGTCACTGTCACTATCACTATCTTGCTTCTGAGCTTCCTTCTTTTTCTTACCCTTTTCTTTTTTCCATTTGCGGTATTGCCACTTTTTGTGTCCCTTCTCATGGCAGTGGAAACATACCCATTCTTTTCCTCTTGACTTGCTTCTACTTTCAACTACACCTTTCTTCGGACCTCGGCTCTTGCTTCTCCCCCGTGCCTCGGTGACCAACACCTCAGAATGAGGAGCTATTTCCCTTTTCAGCAATCCTTCTGGCTTCTTCATTTAGTACATTGGTCTTGACAAGGTTCCAAGTAATAATACCATTTGGGGCTGAATTACAAAGAGTGACTTTCAAAGTCTCCCAAGTGTCCGGCAATGAGCCAAGTAGCAGAGCAAGGCTCGAACCACATCCTCAAATGAGATTCCCATCGAAGATAGCTGATTTATAATGCCTTGAAATGCATTCACATGATCATCCACAGGAGCACCCTCTCGGTACCTCAGATTCATCAACTGTTTGATCAAGAACATCTTGTTAGTACCTTCCTTTCGGGCATACAACTCCTCTAATTTCTGTCATAAGGTACGTGCATGTTTCTCCTCACTGATATGGTTCAAAACATTATCATCAAGCCATTGTCGAATGAAACCACAAGCTTGACGATGAAGAACCCGCCAATCGTCATCAGATTTATCATCCGGCTTTGCCTCAGCAAATACTGGCTTCCAATACTCTTTCACATAGGGTAAATCCTCCATCTTACCCTTCCAAGCTTGGTAATTTGTACCATTCAATAAGATCATTCTGCTAGTATTTGCTTCCATCTTCAACACAAGGCAAATTAGCAAGTAATTTTGTCCTCTTCGGTAATCAGTTCATATCTCACAAACCACAGCTCCATTGTACACAATTTTGGTAGGCAGGTAGATCTACGAGCTCCCAGACTACCTACAAAATTTCAGCTTAATCAGACACCGTTTCACCACCCAAACAAATCATCTATCGAAACTGCTCTATGCTGAAACTGCAGTCACCCGAACTGACAAAACCCCTATCAAATCTGATGCTCTGCTCAACTAATCCCCAAACAAACTGACCAGATCGAAGTACTCTAAGTGTAAAATAAGCTCACCAAGTTTGGCGCAAATCGAAGCACGTTTGAGCCTACAATCGTTGACTTGAAGCAGATCGGTTCAGAGCCACCAAATCTAGGTAGACCTCCTTCTTCTTCCTCTCTTCTCTCAAGTTGTGTTGTGTGTGTTCTGCTTCTCTCTCAAGTGACGACCAGAGCTGGGTCAAGAGGAGGCTTGGGTTTTTCTTTGTGCTTTATATTTTCCTTGGAAGTGTTTTCAACCGTTGGATCAAGCACCAAATCAACGGTGCACAAGCATTGAGCTTGTGGGCTGTCTTCATGAATTTGATGGGCTCCAAATCATCCTCCATGTGGAGGGATAGCCCAACAATAAGCACTAGTGAGGATCGCAAACAAGTGACTTCTTACTTAGATGAGACTTATCTTCTCTATTTCTACTAGTTAAAAGAGAAACATCTTCTGATTTAAGAAAATAGAATCATTTATCGTTGGTCTTGTCTTCTTTTAGAAAAAAGATAAGGAGCTCCACCACACCACTTTCTCAAAATGCGATTCTGGGATGCGTTGTTTCAAACACGTCCCAATGGGTCAAGAGGAAGTGGTGTGGTGGAGCTCCCATCATTGGCACCTCCAATTTTTCTATCACGTGTGTCCCTGGCAACTTTGAACAATGTGTTAAAATTAAATTGTTAGAGGGATCACTATCATCTTATATCTTAGTATGTACTTCATTGGCAATTTGTAGTGCTACAATTTTCATCCATATTTCCTCTTCCTTTCCTACATGATTTTGATGTTTTATTATGCTCTCTTAATCTATCTGACTTAGGACCTCAACCATCACGTAACAGATAATTTATAAAACATGAAAGGGAATCCATACAACTCCCTGTGGTATCGAATGTGACCGGACAAGGTTTTCAAATTCTCTCTGTACTCACAACTTGATAAACTTTTGTGATACGGCTGATCAATGGTCGTCTACCTCTATCTTTTCTCTCAAAAATTGTCTACCTCTATTTGTTATGGCTCCGAGATTAAGGTGACACCACCATACATTACATGGCCATTTGCACGATGACGAGGAAATTGCTCGGAGGACTTCTAGTTCTAGAAATGGCCATTTACCGAATTTTCCTGATCCTAACCGAAACATCAACCGTGCATGCCACCCATCAAACCAGACACTAGAAAAGCAGCAACATTCTACGAAGTAATTTGGCATGATTTGGTACCTTCACCCTGCAGCTAGCTGGACTTTTTACTACGCATCATCGATCGTACCCTCTTCGGCAAATATCGGAAACTCCCATGAGCGCCATCATTACCACGAAACTTCATGATGAGCTGCCTGAGATGGATCATCCAATGCAGGTCGAGACGACAACGACGCCAAAAATAATAAATTAGCATATGGGAGACCGATCGATGCATCCGAGGTTAATTACCATAATGATAATTGCCACACACACATGGATATTCCTCTCCAAACATCACCTGATGCCTTGATGATGATAACAAAGCGCCTAAACATCTTCCGACCATTGCTAATTACCATTACCACGCGGTAATTCACCTGACAAAATGGCCCTTGCCTTGCTCGACGGCGTATAAAACTACGTGGCCCAACAACCGCTCAGGGTTGGGATCACTTCTTTTGTGGCGTAGTGGCTATGGCTTCCGAGCGGCGATTGCTGATCGTCGCCGTCGTTGTCGTACTCGCGGCAGCGCCGGCGCTCGCCGCCGACCTCGTGGTCGGGGACGACAAGGGCTGGGACCTCGAAGTCGACTACGACGCGTGGGTCGACGGCAACCAGTTCTTCGTCGGCGACACGCTGGGTACGTGCACGATTAACCAGCGTTAATCGGCCGGTTAAATATTAACCGGCGATTTAATTCAAGTAGCTCCTCTTCACTCTATCCTGTGTCCCGCCTGCGCGCGCAGTGTTCAGGTACACCGAGGGCAACCACTCGGTGGTGGAGGCAACGGCGGCGGGCTTCGCGGCGTGCAGCGACGCCAACAGCCTCGCGAGGTGGAGCTCCGGCGACGACCGGGTCCCCCTCAGCGCGTCGGGGCAGCGGTGGTTCTTCAGCGGGGTGGGCGAGGACTGCGTCCAGGGCATGAGGTTCAACGTCACCGTCCTCCCGGTCGTCAAGCTCTCCCCCGCCCCGACGTCGCCGCCGCCGCCGTCGAGCGCTCCCTGCAGCGGCGGTGGCGTGGCGCCGGCGCTCGCCGCTGCCGCGGTGGCAGCGGCCGCGCTCCTGTTCTAGGCATCGCGTTCGCTCGGTTTTTTTTTTGTGATTTGACGGATTCTTCGGATTTGCTGAGGAAAATAGATGTTTCAAGCGTATGCATAGAGTTGATGTAACGCCGGCAATATCGATATTTATGAATCGGCTAGATTTTACAAGTAAAATGCACCACCGGCCTCTAAACTTGGCACAAGGTGTCATCCACGTGGTCCTGCGAGCCGCCCCTGCCCCACACGCGTGTCCCTGCCCTGCCCGCCGCCCCTGCCATGCCCGCCGTCGTGGCCGACAGTTTTGCCTACCGCCGCGACCGCGCGAGCCACAAGCTCCAGTTACCCGTGCTTCATCGCAACCCCACAAGCGTCACGGAGCCCGAGGAGGAGGAGGACAACGGCCCCTTCGGCCCAGCTTCGCGCGGAGCTCTAGCAGCGCGTGCTCGCTACGGTTGTTCATGGAGTCCCTGGCGGACGAGGAGGAGGAGGATGAGGTCACCGAAGAGCCGAGGCGAGCGCCGTCGCTGGAGCGACACGTGGCGGCGGGCAGGACCACCGGTGCGGGGAAGGCAGAGGAAGGAGGGAGGTGGATCTGACTTATGGGCCCCACATGTTAGGTCCACATCAACATCCAGTCAGCTTGACACGCTGGCGGTTTAACAAGGGTAACGAGGATTTGGACCTCATGTGAACCAATTAGCAAGTTTGGGGATCTAGATGTGCATTTTAAAAGTTTGGGGACCTCGATGACACCCGCTGCCAAGTTTAGAGGCCGGTACTCCGATTTTATCGAGTGGAAGTAATCACATGTTCTAATGTATTGCTATAAAGTTGGAAAAAGAATACACAGTTTGAAACACCAGCACAGTTCATAGAACAGAACTTTGATGAATATATTTGTGAACCTTAGAAAATAAACAGATTTTTTATGAAAAAACTACTTCACAATATTGCTAAATGTTCAATCATACCGTGCATAAGTATTTGATAAAAAAATTGCATGTAATACCTGAGGCACCATCTTCTTTACTGAAGGGAGTAGCTATCATGTTGGGAAAAGCAAGGGCCATTTAGATTGAGACACCAAAAGGGCCTAAATATTGGCCATGGCCAATGACAATGTAGGGGCAGTGCCAAATTAATTTTTTGCCTAGAATATAGCGATTGAATCACGACCAAGCCAAATATAGAGAGTAGAGTCAAATATAAAAGTATAACATCTGAGGTCCACTTGTTATTATTTCCTATCTTCGAACTATAAGCAAAATTGGTCTTGTTTTATCAATTAGTAAATTGCAAGGATTCAATCCGATGCATGGTTTAAAAATCGCGGCCGCTTAAGTTAAGGATCATGTACCAGCCAAACCAAATCTGGGTGACATTTTTTTTGAAGCATGGGTGACATTTTGTACTAGTGTTCTGTTTTCACCCCATGGGCCCAAAACTGACGGACATTACAACAGGCCCACCAGCCCACGACAACGCTCCGATTCTGCGAGACCAACTCAAACGTGGACAAACCCCTCGAAAACCCTCTCATATTCATCCCTGCCGCCGCCGCCTCCGCCCCCCCCCCCCCCCCCCCCCCTCGCCGAAACCCTAACCCTACACGCCGCGGCCGCCCTCCCCCCGGCGACGCCGCCATGTCGAACCCGAAGGGCTCCAAGATGCTCCAGTTCATCAACTACCGCATGCGGGTGACGATCCAGGACGGCCGCCAGCTCGTGGGCAAGTTCATGGCGTTCGACCGCCACATGAACCTCGTCCTTGGCGACTGCGAGGAGTTCCGCCGCCTCCCGCCCTCCAAGTCCTCCAAGACCACCGGCGACCGCGAGGAGCGCCGCACGCTCGGACTCCTCCTCCTCCGCGGCGAGGAGGTCGTCTCCATGACCGTCGAGGGCCCGCCGCCGCCCGACGAGTCGCGCGCCAAGGCCGCCGCGGCCGGGGGAGCCCTCGCCGGCCCGGGTGTCGGCCGCGCCGCTGGGCGTGGTGTTCCCACTGGCCCGCTCCTGCAGGCCGCTCCGGGCCTCGCCGGGCCTGTTCGCGGTGTGGGCGGACCCGCCCCCGGCATGATGCAGCCCCAGATCTCGCGGCCTCCGATGCCCAACCTGTCGGCGCCGCCGGTGGCGTACCCGCAGGTTGTGCGCCCGCCGCAGGGGATGCCTCCTCCGCCAATGCGGCCTGGAATGCCGCCGCAGATGCCGATGCAGTTCCAACGTCCGCCTGGGGCGCCGCCTGCTCCATTCCCTGGGGCACCGCCACAACAGTTCATGAGGGGACCCCCGCCGATGGGGCCGCCACAGATCAGGCCCGGAATGCCGGGTCCTCCACCTCCTGGAATGAGGCCTGGGATGCCTCCGCCGCCGTTCGGACAGCCGAGGCCAGGGATGCCGCCCCCGCCACCTGGCCCGCAGCAGCCTGGACAGAACCCGCCGCAGTAGCCTCTTACCTGTAAGTTATTCTTGCATCCATAGCTGTTAATTGGTGTTTAGGGTTGATTCTTTCCCCTTGAATTGGTGCCATGGCTATATGTGTATCAGATTTAAATAGTTGTTCGATGCTTAGTTAATTACTGTTTGTTTTGGTTAATAACTACACTTCTGTGTTTGTTGGTATTGTTAGATGCATGGTTCTAACCTGTGGCAGTTTGGTGTGTGTTGGAGACTGATACATTGATACTTATAGCAATCATACGTTTTGTATCCTCAAATATATGTACCAGTAAACATCATGTCCTTCGGTCCTGCCAAATAGAAAATAGCACCTAATTTAGCAGAAATAACTGACTGATGCAATTCATCTGTTACCTTGTGCTGCAAACTGAAACTCTGACCTAAGAACCGTTCTTTACTATGCTACAATTTGCAAGGGTACTCCATTATGATCACATGGAAGCAATTTTCGTTTGCCCACTTACAGGATAAGTGAATTTACTTTGCTTGCTGCTCTCATACCACTATAATTATAAACCCTTTTAGTTTGCTCCTAGATAATTTACATTTGTAATGTTTGGAGGAACAAAATGGAAAGAAAGAGGATAGCTGTTATTGTGGTTTCATAAAGGTGCTCTATTCTGCCTTTTGTTTCTGGGCAGGGTGGGCTGTGAAATTTCATGGAAAAGTATAAGGAACTTTTGCTATGATGCATGTGGTTGAACAGGAAAGATAACTATGCTATGAAATAATGATAGGTCATTGGGGATGCGTTTTCAGATATATTTGATTTGAATGAAGCTGAGCAAAGAAGTCACTAAAGCTACTTTGGATTATCAGTAGATCCTTATGTGATCACAATTCAGCATGTTAGGATGTAGGTCAGCTCTTTGATTTAGTCTGTCAGTTCACCAACACATAGAAATCTAATGTTAGTCTGCAGAAGCATTTTATTACCAACCTTTTTTATTATCACAGTGCTGAGCCATTTTAGTATTTGAATATACAGTTTCTTATTAGTAATTTCTATGCATTATGGATAACTGACAGGTGCCCCCATGCCTTTTGTAACGTTGTCTCCTTAATATGTGGAGCTGTCACGCTTATCTATGCTGGTATATCTTCTGCCCAAGTGCAGTTCATTATACATAAACATAAGTTATTGTAGAGGGATCACATGACAGTATCCGCATGATATAATTTGTAGGGATGTTTTAAACCTTCAGGGCCTGTGTGGATATGGTGGACTGTGGTCCAAATATCCCCTGAAAAACCCAGCGATATGGTTTATATGTCTTAGTCTGTGGTTGTTTTCTTGTCGGTAAACAGCATCCAACTGCATTTTTTGGTTGCCTGATACCCCAACTAAACAACAATGCTACTCGACTTGAATCTGAACTGATTGAAATTGAATCCATGTCATGCTTGATATTCTTAGTTCCTTTGCATCATCTGTTTATTTTGCAAGATATAGTAAATCTTTGCTTTTCGTTTGCACATAATATACTATTTTGTGCTGACTTTGTGAATCTTCTCCCCAGGGATAAGCTTCTTGGAGAAGCACTAAGGAAGATTTTCCTATCACAGGAAAGGATCGTAATCACCTATGGAAGACCTATGGAATTCCACAAATGCTTCGCCATTCTGTCTCATATCCAGCAGTAGTTTCGTTTCGGTATTGTGAGAGAAGAGAACCTTGTCAGTGTGTACCAATCATCCTTTGATGTGACTTGTGAGAGGGGACTTTTGTTCTGATGCAACGTACGTAAAGAGGCCAGTGTTTTAACTGTTTGGATGTTACGTTAGGAAATATGGATAGCTTGTTTCATCTTGTCTGAAGTCTGGACCCTTTGTTACCGGATGTGCGTGTACTGCATTCATCTTGTTATTTCGGCGACCCTAACTATCTAGGATAATTGACCTGAGCTTGTCGGTTGATTCAAGTTGCCTACGCCATTGTTTTTTCTCGAAGCGGCATACTGTCTGTGTTTGTTCATGGAGCGACATAATTGACAGAAAGGATTACAGCATATTTTGATTTGTTGTGGGTCTTAAATTTATCCACAAACTTTTATTACTTATATTTACTAAGATTCTAGCCACTGCGGTAGGCTGCGCTAGTAAGTATTAGTGAAGCTGGCCAATATAAGAGACTACAGTGATGCACGACACAACACAAACGCCTGAATGTCCAATCAACAGCGGTTTACTGTCATCTGAATATCTCTTTTTGGGAAAGCCAAATGCAGTCTTGGTACTATTATATCTAGCATTTTAGGATCTGCTTGGTTGGATGCTAAAATGTGGGCATGCTAACTTTTCTTTGTCAAAATCTTGGCAAGTTTAGAATAGCACTTGGTTAGATGGACTGCTTTTTTTTTGCCTTCAACCAAATGAGTGCCAAAATTTATATATTTGCCACATTTTGACATGTCAATATTTTGGAAGCGAACCAATCAGACCTTTAATGTCCACTTCTCCAAAAAAGAGATATCAATGTGAAAAGGTAAATACACTTGTTCGAGATCCGTTCTTAAATATATAACACCATCGATTTTTTCTCAAATTTTAACCAACATTATTTATTTAATTAATTAGTTATTTAAAGTGAAATGTGCCCTCGTAGCAGAATCTACGTGTTGTTGCCTCCGAACGTGACGATGCAGCGGATGATGTGCCGAGGACAGCCAGAAAGAGATGGGTGTTTAAACTAAAGGTCATCGCCTGCCTCATCGGCGCACACAGCTGACAGGCTTGCGCAGCCCAACTCGCTCGCCCAACCGAGTGGCGCTGGGCCTGGCCTGGCTCGATCGGCCCGTAGGCCGCGTAGCCGCCGCCTCCTTACTACCAGTCTACCACCATCTCTGCCGGCCCGTCGTCCTGGGCAGGCAGCCGCGCGCGTGGCGTGGGCTTCTCCGCCCGAATCGCCGCCCGATTCCATCGGCGACCCGCGCAGCTTCTCTCTTCCTTGCTGGCCTCACCGCACACAGCTGCTCGATCCCGACCGCGGCGGTGACGGCCGGAGCGGTGGCTGGCGGCGGCGCAGCTGGCTTCACTCACGCTCACAGCACAGAGCCTGTCTCAGTCTCGTCCCTTTTGTCTCCCCAGCGGCCCCGAGCTGGCGAGCTCACATGTGCTCACATGTGAGGCGTATGCTGCATCTTCCATCGGTCAGCATGTGTATGCTCGAAGCTCGATCACGACACGACGTTGCATTGGCCTCCCGAGATCATGTTGGTGTCCTCTTCTCGTTTTGCAAGGCATATGGTTCTAACTGAAGTTGTACTACTTCCTCTATTTTAAATTAAAAGTCATTTTAATTTTTCTAAATATATAGTTTTTATATGATAAAATCAATGTATATAATAAAACTAAGATGCACTATAATTTGAAACGGATGGAGTATATACTACGGCCACTTACATCATATATTGACTATGTCTTATATGGAGTACCTTATAATGTTCTGTTCGTTTTGAAAAAAAAAGGACTATGAAAGTTTTTCCAAGTATAATCAATAAATTCTTAAATGATTTTTTTGAAACAAAAGATTAAAATGGTTGGATGTTATGTTAGGTTATGTGGGCGTCTTAAAAAAAATACAAAAGAGGAATAGAGAATGGAGCATTTGGACCATGGACGTGAAGAAAATACAAGGGAAATTAAGTGGGAACCAGAGCACGGCGTGGTTGGCCGGACGTAAGGGTCGCCCGCCGCTGTAGCCTGTAGGTGCAGTAGGCACGGGCTCTCGTCCCGTGTGAGGAGCTGACAAGCATCCCGTACTGTCGCCGAGTTCAGGCCCGTGTTGAAGGCGTAACGCCTGTAGCCTGTTGGGTTTAAGAATTTACTGCTGCGTACTTGGTAATGTAAAGCTTCGCTTAGGAGAAAAAAAAGGATACTTTGAAGTTTGGAAATCGTCATGTGTGGTGCAACCTGCCCCCCAAATGGACCAACACACAAACACACACACTGATTGATGTGCGGAAAGGGCGGAGGAGCAAGGAGACATGGGCTAGCTCACCGTGTACTCGGCTCGAGCGGAGGGGGGACCGGAGAAGGCGGGCGGCGGCAAGCTCGGAGATCCAAGCAGCGTCAATGGCGGCCGAGCGGAGCGGAGCCTATTCCAGCCGATTCCCGGCCGGATCATTTGGGAAAAATGGAGGGGAAGGTGGAGGGGAGGGTGAGGGAGGTTCTCGCGAAGGGAATCGGCGAGGGGCGCCCGAAGATGGTCGGAATAGACCGTCGAAGTGGGTTTGCTCTGCTGCCCAAGCTGGAAGAAGAAGGGGAGAAGGGAGGGAGGGGTCGCCGGAGAAGCTGTTCTGCCCCGCGCTCCGACGAGCGCCGCGTGCTCTGCTCCGCGCTCGCGCACCGCGCCGACGCCCGCACCCGCCCGCACCGGAGAAGGGAGGGAGGGGTTGCCGGAGAAGCTGGTGCCTAGCGGAGCCGGCTCTCCGCCATTGCCACCGGTCAAATCCACTGCGACCCCGCCGCGGCCGGCTAACCACTGCATCAAGCCGCCGCCGGTGTCCTCGAGCCCAACCCTCGGTGTCACTCGCATGGTGGTGGGCGGCGGAGCTCGCTAGCTGCGCACGCAAACTTCTTTTTCCGTCGGGGTGGGGAATCGAACCGGTATCCACTTACGAGTGGCAGGCGCGGGTAAATTTTACGAAGTTCTCCCCCACACCCGCTGAAAGCACCACCGGACCGGCTGGGAGAGTCCTACTACGGGGAAAGTTACTTTTGGACAAAGCTGGAGACCTGGTTTGCCCCATTTGGTTGGCTTTTCGGCTTTGGCAGGAAGCCACAGCCCCCAAAAGTCCAACCAAACGGAGCCTAAGCCACTTACCTGGCCAGGTAAACGGCGAGCCGCCTCTCTTCGAACGAGTACTCGATCTCCTCCGGCAGCATCGGCTGCTCAAGCTTCTCTTGGAAAAGGGAGACAGGAGTGGCTATGACCTTGGTTAGCCACTGCGGGCGTCATCACCACCTGCATCGGAGCCACCACTGTCATTGGCGATTTGGCATAGAGCGTTGCAAATGTCTTGGGGGTTTTGTTCTCTTCCCCAGCGCCATTGTAGATGGGTCGTGCAAGTGTCGAAGAGACGTTGTTTCCTGGCATGATCTGGGCAAAAGGCTTGCGAGGTGTTTCTGCCTCACGCAGAGTACTTTCGTTGAAAGTTAACTTCTTGATGGGAAGACCAGCTATGTCCAAGCCTCTACTACCTGAAAGTGTCAGGTAGCCTCAGAATTGTGCAAAAGTCAAATCGGTTTGCCCAAATCTTCAGTCTTCTTGGCAGCACGAGCAGTCTTCGAATGCAGTATGTCTGTCTTCGGGGCTTGCATTGTGGCTCCACCAAGAGACAGCCAACGGTTTGCACCACCCATGGAGTTCCTAGGCGCCTTCTTTGTACTTGGAGGCTTGGATGAACTTGGTTTTGATCCGTAGAGTGCTTCCTGCTCAGCTTTGATTTGATCCTGGATTTTCTTCTGATCCTATAATTACAACATATTGACTACAGTTAATGCAGATGATATGTATGCAGTGTAGAAATATTGTGCGCAAGCATAATAATATACCCTTTGCCTCTTTCTTCTCTAGCTCTTTCTCCTGGCGAACGATCATGTACTCTTCAAGCATTGACAGTAGGCGGACCTGAAAATATCATATGAAAAACATATGTTGGTTGCACAAATCATATTTTAGCAAAATGCAAAAGAGTTAAGAATCCAAGAAAGAAGGGTGGGGGAAAGATAACTTACACCGTCGTATGTGAACTCCTTTTCTCTTTCTTTCTCCCAAGCATGGATTTTCGTGGTCAAAACATCTACCATTCCTGTTCAAGACATAGAAATGGTAAATTGGTTGCAACTATGGTGGAAGAATCAAGACATTCTATGAACAGAAAAGAATTAGTGAACCTCTAACAGATATCTTACTAAGCAACATTACCTGGGATCTTGTTAGCCAAAATACGCGCCTTCTCCATTCTCTTGAGTGTCAGATGGGCCCCCCTCCCAGCATTATAACGGGTGTCATCCTAAGCAGAAATAGGTCAGAGAACTGTAACCATCTACTGAACAACAATAGGTCGCAGAATTGTATATACAGTTTACAATCATTCTTACTTTGTTGTAATCTTCCAACCACGCTTCCTCCTCACATGCATTCAGCCATCTTTCAACCTTCTCAAGAATATCCTTTCGGCTAAAAGCTTCCTCTCTCACCGTAGCAATGTGAGACTCAATTTGTTCCAGCACCAGCGCAGGATCAACAGCTCCTGTAAAAAAAGCTAAAATGTGGATGTGATAGTTATCGTGGACCATATTTGCAGGCCCACAACAAACTTTTACTGGACCCAAGTCGTTAAAAAACAAGGATATGATCTTTACCTGCCTCAATAGCCTCAGTGCTAAATTCAGCTGCATAACCTTCCTCACCAATCAGATGAGCACGTCTCCTATTCTCTTCCAGTTCTGTCTCCTTTTTGAAAACAAGGCCCTTCATCTTGCTCGCTTTCAATTGTTCAAGCCTTAATACTTTAGATTCCACCTACATTTAATATCAAGATATAATATCGGATAATTCTTCTCTCAACAAGAAAAAACAATAGCAATCGTGGCATGAGAACAATCTCTGCAGAACAATGGATTCACGTAGCTGAGGTAGTCAATGGAGAGGGAGTTGGGCTCAGTTATTTCATGTTCTGAAGCAGCAATATTGGACGTTACATTCTGGAACACCTGCTGCTCTTCAAGTGGTGTATCCATGAAATTCCAAAGTTCAAGCATGCTAGATGCCAAATCTTGAAGCTGACATTTTCAAAATTTCAAATAAATAATGTCAAGGGTTCATTGGACTGAGTAGTTCAAATTTCTAAAATCATAGACAAATGCTGACCTTTTGCATCCTCTGGACCTTCATTTCACGTAACCCATTTACAGCTGATGCGAGTCTCTCGATTGTACTGTTGCTCAGGTTCTTTGATCCATCAGCCTCACCCAGGCTAGGATGCACCTCACATACTGTTTGCTTGAAGTCTATACCAAGCACCTCGCACAAGGAATGCAAAGTGTTCAAATGTTCCATCACTTGCTTCAGCCGATCACTGTGTCAAAAAAGAATACAAAAAATAAAAAAAGAAATTTATTGACTTACATGAGGAATTAAGGAAAAATAATTGCTATTCTGAGGAATATGCATCGACCAAATGAATCAGATTAGAATAAGTGAAGCTAACCTTCTCCTTCTGAAGGGATTGTAGCTCCTTCATTAACTCCTCAAGCTCTCTTAATGACAGATCAGATGCAACCTTCTTAATTTGATCCATGACATCAACAAATTGGTCCTGTCTTTCAACTTTCTTCTGTCGCATCTCCTCGATGTATGGGACAATTGCGTCCAATTCCTCCCTTAAACCATGCAACTTCTGATTTGACTGTCATATTTTCAAAAAGAGAAATGTACCAATTACTGGTGGAGTCCTTGAAAATTGCATTCAATTGCCGCGCCAATGTTGTTTCTAGTAGATAATAGAAACCACCAATGCAGAAAACATATGCTTCCAAAACATTTACTTGAAGTGTTTTCCACAGTTACAGCCAAGTCATAATTTGAAGGGTGGACAGTCCACAGTTCAGTTCAGCACAATGTCAATGTCTCAGGAATAGTTTTGACTCAGAAGGGAAAAGGTGAAAAAAAATAACATGTTTTTTTTATCCGAGAAGTGACAACCTGATATGGAATAACTAGGAATAGCACGAAGAACCTATTCGTCGCCCTCCCTCTGGCTCTGACTACTTTTAGGTTCTTCTTGCTTACCTTTCATTGATACAATGGGATCTCTTTTATAGAGACGACTGACTTGACCCTTAAGCAATTATCCTAACCAAATCCATCTAACTTATCTCTTTCCTAACAAACCAAATAATCCTATTCGTGGAACTGTTCACGCGCTACAGTACTTGTGGGCCTAGGCTTGTGGCCGGCCCGCTTGCCATAACACTTCTCCACTCCTCTAGGACAGCTCGTCCTCGAGCTGGGAAGTCATGAGATTCTGAAGGCGACGGACGGACGTGGCATGACATCTGAGATTGCAATCCCAAATTCTCAATAGAAGAATAGGCAGAAACCCGACATAACCAAAAGTCCAAAGGTTTGTGCATCTGAGCTTAGGCTGAAAAGCCAGTATTTTACAGCAACTGTACTCAAAGACCATCTTTTTGTACACTGACAATGTTCTTTAGGAAAAACTACTATGGTACAACCACTCAGCTCAGTTGCTCTAAGGAATCATAATATAATTAGTGACTTCAAACTGCAACCAAGCGAGCTCGTCACAATCACATGTACAAACACTAGAAACCACAAAGTTCCATAAAGCTATGCCAAGTGAACAGGTAAAAGCATTAGTTAATGTTTAGAATATTTGATTAGGAACTGGAGGAAGGGAGTGAACAGATATAAGGTCCACTTCCACTACATCAAAACTGAAATCAATAAACAGTACACAGAATAAACACAAGTCAACAATGTCACAGCTTCACTGGGATACAAACCCTTCTAAATTCGAAACAATGGTCCAAAAGTTTGTCAATAAATTAGCGCTCGTCTTTTCTTTTTCATTCATAATTTGTTGAATACAGTGGGATGCTGCATGAAAAATGGTTTTCAGAGTACAAGGCTCCTACATGGCAACAACTTTACAAAAAAGCAAGCAGATCATGAGTGGCTTCCTGACTGCGCTATGAACAGACTGCAAGTCTGGGATCTAAGCAAATTGTCTAACAGCAAGAAAAATCATGCTACTATGAACAGACTGCAAGCCTCTAACTTAAGCAAATTGTCTAATAGCAAGTGCACTATGTGGAGACCATAAAGTGTTGGATTGATCTCTGACCCCTAAGGCCCAAAGGTCTTGGGCCCTTGATCCGCGCCCTGATCGGGGGCGCCCAACCCAACTACTGTTGGTGGGCCCCCATCGCCAGCGCCACAATAAATAGAGAGGTGGGGGCCGGAGGCACGCACGACGAGGTTCACCGTGAACCCAATCCCCACCTACACTCAAACCCTAGACTGATCGAGAGGGGGGCGCTGCGGCGGCGGGAAGCGCCACCGGCACTGCACGGCCTCAAACGACGCTGCCCTAGCGCGGATCTGCACCGGCCTCGGCACAGCGTGTCGCTGCCTAGCGCAGACTACACTGACGAACGCACAATGGCGTCCTCGACCGATCAAGGTATACTACTGGTTCTCTCTCTGTCGATCTCATCTAGTACACACACGCACACCAGTGAATGCCTCTAGAACTAGATCAAGAAGACAATCCTGAGTTAATGCTACAGCTAGTGATCCTAGATTCACACCTAACAATGGTACCAGAGCCGACCTAGTTTAGTAGATTAACTCGGAAGCGGAGAGATAAAAGGGTTTCAGATCGAGCAAATAGACAAAACAGAAGAGAAATTCAAAGAAAATCGAAGAACAGAAGCTCGAAACCCTAACCCTAACCCTAGATCTACCCGAAACCCTACTTACCTGGCCCTTCTTGCTTTCTTCTTCTTCTTCTCTTCTCTTTCTCTTCCCTCCGCCGCTTCCTCTTCTTTCCTGTACCCCAGAGATCCCCTCGACGGAGCCGCGCGCGAACGCACGCGACTCCGGCAAGGAGGCCCATAGGGCACAGATCCGCTTTGTGTGGACGCACACCGAGCTGAAATCGAGAGAAAACAAGGAGTAAGGGGTACTGGAAGCAGATCCGGCCATGGCACGGCCGCCGGCGTCGAGGACGAACGCGGCGGCGCGGCCTCTGACCGGAACAGAGAGAGTAGCGAGAGGGAGACGGTGAGGGAAACGCGACAGAGAGAAGGAGAGGGAGAGGAAGAGATGAGCAAGCTCAGGCACGCCGGCAGACGGCCGGCAGCCAGGCCGTGCGCCGCGCCGGAACTGGAGCCGGCGACGGCCAGAGCCGAGAGGAGGAGGCGAGGGAGAGGGCGAGGGAGAGGGCAAGCGAAAGAACGAATGATCTAGGGTTTTCAGCGCGTCCGCCGGCCGCGCGGTTTTTATACGAGCCGAAACGCGCGCTCGGCCGTCGGATCGCGACGAACGGCTGAGATCGCGGCGGGGTGGACGGCGGGCGCGGATGGGTTGAATTGGCGGCCCAGGCCCAAGTTGCGGCCTGCTGAGCCGAGGCTGCACAGTGCTGGGCCGATTTTGCGAGTGGGCCGAGCCGCGGAGGCAGTTGTGGGCTGCACAGTATTGGGCTGCACAATGCTGGGTTTTGGCATGTTTCGCAGATGAACAGTGAAATTTGATTTTTTTTTATTCTGTTTTGAAGCAAATTTGAATGTTTTTGCACAAAATTTGATCTCTTTTCATTTTGAACCAAAGGGATAAATGTTTAGAGAATAGAAATAAAGATTTACACAGATCTTGCTTCAAAATAGAATTTATTTTATTCATGTTTCCGTTGCACAGATAATTATTTTGACTTGAATTTAAATTTGAACCAAAGGGATAATTTAAATTTTAAGTCACAGATTAATTTTCAGATTAAATTATAATATTGTTATTTTTTGACCAAAGTTGATAATAACAATATTATGATTTCACAGATTAATTTCCAGATTAAATTGTAATATTGTTATTTTCTGACCAAAGTTGATAATAACGATATTATGATTTCATGCATTTATCATTATTGTTATAATGTTCTCACTTGAGCTAACCCATTTTAGCTGGTTTTCCTATGATGGTTTCCATCAAGGACATTCTAATCTTGACTCATGGTATCTATAAGATAGTGTCCATATTGCCCTGTGATCAAGACACCACTTTTAGAAATTACACTCTATACAACTCGTGATGTCGTGGTGTGGATTTCTATTAAACTTCATCTCTCTTCTCCACCTATCATATTTGTTCTCAATTTATTATAGAAACGCCACCTCACTCCTAATGCACAACTTAGGGCAAGTATATTGGTCTAGTTTAATAGGCGGTTTCATGCATTGCCACATCATCTTGAGATGATGTAATAGATAATACATACAATAGATTTGTCTTATAAGCTGTCTCATAGTAAATATATATTCCATAATTTGTACATAGAAAAATGAAATATTATGAGTTGCATGCCAACAACTCGTACAATGGTTAGAAAGTGGTCTCATGGTCCTAAAATTTAGCCTATGAGACGGTTGTTTCGTGACACAACCACCTTGTTGTCTCTCCTCCCTCTCTCTCTTCCACCTAATCAAAAATCCTACGCGGATTTGCATAAGACGACCTATAAGACCGCTGACGTGTAGCAATATACTTGCCCTTATAGTGTCTAGTGTATAGGTTCTCGTGTTGACACTGTGTCTTGCATGAGACTCGGTTTCTTCCTCTCCCCACTCTCTCTCATTTATTATGGTGCCACATAAGCTAAAAATCCTATGTGACAATGTAATTAATGCTATGAAAACTATCCTACTCGGAAGGTGGGGGATGTCCTTAAACAATCTGGAGGAGCTATTTTGTCGAACCAATGGCGGAACTAGGGGGCTAGCATTAGCAGGGGCCTTGGCCCCCTAAAATTTCTAGAGCCCCTTGTGCAGTAACAATTTCATAGTGTATATATGTGCAATCCAAGGTGAAAAAACACATAAGAGAGAAAGATAGCTAGCTGTCCCAGTAGATCCCAAAGTTTTTAGAGTCACTAATTAATTTTTTAAATAAGCATAAGAATATAAGGTTCATGATCCGAAGAGCAATGAATTGCACCGGAAAGACAAAAAGATCGATTTATATTGAGGAATTGAGTGTTCAATGGCTATAATTTATCTGCATGTGGCACCCATCACTTGTAGGATACCTAGACGCGGACGACCAACCCTGTGGTACGAGCGCACTAGCATAGCTATTTATTGATTATTCTCTCGTTTTTATCTCTATAGGTTTTACTCCCATTATAAGATTTTTATTATCTAAATCTTTAGTGAAGGGTCAAAAGGAGAACTTCTTCCAAAACCGATTCTCCAGTAAAACTAAAAAAATTTACTTCACTTGGCTTCTATTTCATTTTTATCTCGATTTGTAAAACGTGCTTCGATTTGCGTAAAAGATATGAAGGCAGAGTCAATACCTCGCAAATGGGTTCTAAATGTATAAGTAACAAATTAAAAAGTTAGTTTACATACAATTAGTTTTATGTGGATTTTTATACTATATATTGTGAGATCCCGCTCCAATAAAAATTTAATTTCCTAGTTCCGCCACTGAATAATTAGATCTCACTCTAACTGGTTGGTGAGCCACTGGACTAAATAGATCATAGATGAATGCTCGATCGATCTGGTCTGGGTAGTGTTAGGTTGCATCATGCACGCACGCGTGATCTCCATCCTCTATCCAACCATGCATCGCGGTGTACCGTCACCTACATATATTTTTGCCAAATAAATCCACATAATAATTAATGTTTTTTTATTTATGTGGCCCATTGGCCTTTTGATTGTCTCTATGGAGCTTCATTCATCAGCTACTGCTCTCTCGTCCTGAAATATAAGGCGTTAGATGGTGGCCGGCGGCCGGACCTGGCGACCCCCCGACCCGGATCCACACGGTGCGGCGGCGGCGGCTCCTCGTAGGTGGCTCAGGTGGCTCCTGATTCTCGGGCCTCTCGGCCTGGCCACTGACCGCCGCTGCTCGTGTCCTCGCGCCGGCGCTAGCCACTATGTCCATCCTGCACGGCTCCCAGTACCTGCGGCCGGCGCGGGAGCTGCTTGGCGAGGTGGTGCGCACGCGGGTGACGAGGACGCCTTGCAGGGCCCCTCTGGGTGGCGGCCCCCCTCGGCCTCCTGCAGCGGTGCCGGCTGCGTCGCCTTCGCCACGTACGACCGCTGGCTGGCCTAGCTCCCCGTCCGCCCCGGGCGCCGCTTAGCTACTCTGAGGATGTCGTGCAGCCGCTGGAGGATGAGGCCGCTGTGCATGGGTCGCCGGGGCTGGCGAATGAGGAGATGACCACTTGGGCTAGGTACGTGCACAGGGATGCTCCGGGCGAAAGCCTTTGCTGGCGATCTTGCTGGTGCCAATGACAGCGACGTCAGGACGACGCCGTTTTCCCTATTGGGGGTGTCATTTTAGAGCTCAATTCCTACTGCACGGGGTTCTTTAGGTGAAAATTTTATCCATGCCTGGACGAGCGACGACGGCGTCACTAGCGTCGTCCCTTCCTTGAAGGCGTCGTCTCCTGAGACCCAACTCGGCCGCCGATGGCGGCTGGGTGGCGGCCAGGGGTTGTCTAATCATTGTCGGCTGGCTGATTGCAGCGAACCGCGGTGGCTGGCGTTGCTTGGAAACTGTCAGTGCGACGTGGGGCAGTGTCGAAGGACGGCGCTTGTTGCACCGGCATGGTGGGACGACTAGGCTTGCAGCGGACTGAAGCGGGTGGCTCAGCTTTGCTGGGTTCTCCTGGTGCGGTACATCGCCGGAAGATGGCGCAAGCAACTACCCTGACTTCCTAACACCTGCGTTGTTCCTATCAGTGGTTGTGCACAATTCTACCCTTATGCATGGGTGTAGTGTTTTTCTAATCGTGGTTGTGCAACAAAATTGCACTTGTGCATGGGTTTGGCGTTGGTTTAGACCGTTAGCTAGGTTGTTGTCGATGTTTTAGCCCGGTTTTCCCAAATTAACCGAGCAACAGGGTTTTGTCTCATTCCCTAAAAATGAGACCTTTGATATATGGTTTGTCACATCATTACAATTCAGGTGGGATGCTCACCCTCGGGTGACCATTCAAAAAAAATATTCATTCATGTGCAGTAATAAACAAAAAAAATCCGTTCATTGCACCATCTGATGAAAGAGTTCATTTGGCCAGTCAACTAACTTTGAACACTCAAACTGCAAGCACAGGAAAGAAAAGAAGAGCTTGAATCAGTGAAGGCATGTCAATTGAGCTGAGCGCACACCCATACCCTGCACAACAGGAGGGTACGTCAGCGCTCATTCCTAGGGGCAACGTCGAGGTCATCAGCACCAGAGCGTCGATTGTTGCAACTCGCTTGGCTATCTGCAGGAAATAAAATTATAATGACGATCAAGATAGAATCGTTGGATTGGAGAAGAACATTAAGATAGGAAGGGAAAACGAAAGGCAACATCGATTTGCAACCTTGTTTGAGCAACAGAGGTGGCAGGTTACCTGAAACTGGAGGCGATCCAGTTTTCCTCTCCTACAGTGGAGGCCGTGAGGAGCAGAAACGGGTGCAGGATGGCCTCGCCAGTGGACGCCCATGGCTCCCGCACGAGCTCGCCGTGTCGCAGGCAGCCCCAGCGTGGATGGCCTGCCGATCGAGGCCGCCGCCGCAAACACCAGGGAATTCTTTGGGCATACTAAGAGGTAACTTTCTTATATTAATATTTAAATGAAAATGTTTCGGTTTATCTCAAACCTGAAGTTTGGGAGGTAATTGGGTTGCAGGTTTAAAACTTGGTGATCAAAGCGAGTGTGTTCTACTTTCCTCTTTTTTTTAGACTGGTGGTACCCATCGTTTGTTGTATGACGTAAGAGTAGCACTTCAGACTCGCGAACAAAGCTTGTATATTGTAGATATTATACGCATAACTTTCGCACTACATGAGACTTGTGCAACACTACACCGTCTATAAATTATGTATTATGTACAATCCATCCGTGTGACTACCCTGTAGATTCATCCAAATTGATTAATCAAGTGAATAAAACTGAGCTATAGTTGCCGTGCATTTATATTGTTATTGGAGTTGGGGTAGCCCGTAGCAGCGCACGGCCAACCAGTACGAAGAAAAAGACCGCAGAGGGTCGCTATTCCTTGATCTGATGCCATATCCAGGCCAGTGGTTGCTGTCATTATCTACTCACTACTACGAGTTAGCAGCAAGTGATCGCTGATTGCTGGCAGCCAAAGGAAACAGCAGCACGCAAGATCAACAGCTTGTACAGGCACTATGCAGTATGCACCAGCAGCTAGCAGTAACATAATCCTTTTTAATTTCTCCCCCCAAAAAATCGCTGTCCATCTTTATATTAGTTTCCTAGGTGTTGACTGTTGAATGAATGCTGCGTGTCTCCGTCTATAAGATGGTACACAGTGCCATCTCTCGCCGTTACTGGTATCTTGTGGCAGCAAGCTGTCGGCGTCACGAGCGCATACTGAGAAGTGAGAACGACGCGAGCTGTATACGCGTACTTGGCTTGGGAGTGACAACGGGTGGCGTGCTGTGGCTTAGTATTGTGATCAAAATTTGAATTATAAAATATTTAAACAAAAGAATTTGAGATATTGTAAAAAGACTAGAATGAATCTGCACTAGTGGTTTTGTTTTGGGGGTAAATAAATAAAGAATTACTGCATAGCAGCAATTCTGGGGACGTACAGATGGGACAAATGGGCCGGGGGAATCAAACAAGCGGTGGCCCGCCCACCCACCATAAACAGAGACGCGGCAACGTGATAATGGCGCCACCCGGAGCGGCCTCATCGGGGCCGGTCTCTATAGAACGCAAAGAGAGCAGTTGAAAAAGGAGTTTCATCGATGTGCAGTTCCCCCTTTTTTTTCTTCAACTCAAAATGCGGTAACTTTCTTCTTCCGGCGAAAACGTGCTACAAGTTGTTGCTCGTTCGTTCGTTCTAGTGGCTGCTCAAGTAATAAGCGGAAGCTTGCACTACTTGGGAAAAGCCAACTTTAATTTGTGGAGGAAGTAAACAATAAAACTTTTTATTTGCTCTCGGTTCAGCTTTTTATTTAGAAAAGAAAGGAAAAAAAATTATTTGCTTCCAGGCAAGGGCAAATCCAGCGGTGGGGCGGGAGCGGCTCTAGCCCCTCCTACCGCCGCCGGATCCATGGAGCCCCACATAAGCCCTCCTATAATTTTTTTCGCCATAGATGCACTACGAGGAGGGACTGAAATTGTCTAGAAGTGAAAGAAAACCCCTCCTAACAATTATCCAGGATCCGCTGCTCCAAGGCCACCCCACCTGCACACGAAACGCACAATACAAGAGAAAGTAGCAAGGTATCCGGTTCACAGGAGTTGCGTGATACATGGCATGCACATGAGTGATACTCTACTGTCAGCCACGCCTTTTAGCTATTAAGCTAGCCTCAGGGGAAGCTTTTCAGGCACCATCATTAGGTTAGCTAGCAGCTAACCATCCTCATTAGCAGTTTAGCATCCAATGCTACGTGTTAGTGTCACACTGCTGCCGTCATTTTTGTCTCACTCTCACTCAGATTCACGTGAAGTTTTTCCACGTATAATCAATAAATTCTTAAATGGTTTTTTTGAAGCAAAATATTAAAATGGTTGGATGTTAGGTTAGGTTAAGTGGGCGTCTTAAAAAAATACAAAAGAGGAATAGAGGATGGAGCATTGGACCATGGGCGTGAAGAAAATACAAGGGAAATTAAGTGGGAACCAGAGCACGGCGTGGTTGGCAGGACGTAAGAGTCTTGCGCCGCTGTAGCCTGCAGGTGCAGCAGGCACGGGCTCTAGTCATGATGGCCGGCGACCCCCCACTCCCCCGGCGCCAGTTCCTGCGAGCAGCCACCATGGAAGACTGCTAGCTGGTTTGTTCGGCTAAAAGCTGGAGGAAGAAGATAAAACGTTTAGACTTTTGGGCCAATGGGCCGTCAGCCCATGACCAGCCAAGCCAGCCCACACTTGATGTCCTTGGACATATTGACATTTCCGTGAAGGTCTGAAGCTGAACCGTCAAAAATTAACCTAAGAAGGCGTCGTGCCGCCGTCGCCTTCAGCAGCTCCGCCAGATAGACACGTGATGGCGGCGGGCGGGGAGAGCCCTCGGCCTCGATAGTGTGGAAGTGGAGCCGACCAGTCAAGCTTCGCCTAATCCTCCTCAAGATCCTGATGGCGTTGTAGCCGCCGCTAACCGTCGACGACGCCCAAATTCAGATGCTAGTAGCTTTGGGAAAAAAATTAAACGGTGAGAGTTGGATTATTGGAATGGGACAATCTATTAATCTATGCATATTCAATGATTGCATATTTTTTTATTGAATTGTGACCTTTCGTCATATTATGTTATTTTATACAAATGATTAGTAGTAGTAGGTTCGTTTATAGGTAGATTTTAATCCTGACGCCGTTTGGTCCCGTGTGAGGAAGCATCCCGTTCTGTCGTCAAGTTTGGGGGCCTGTGTTGAAGGCGGAATGCCTGTAGCCTGTAGGGTTTAAGAATTTACTGCTACATACATGTTAATATAAAGATACTTGGGGTTTTGCTTCAAAAGAAAAAAAAATGATACTTGAAGTTTGGAAACAGTCATGTGTGGCACAGCAACCTGCCCCAAATGGACCAACACACACACACACGCTGATTGATGATGGAATCCTCACTGCCACTGGCTGCAAGAAAATCGTACGTCCAGCATTAAACAATGAGCAGCTAGCACACATATGCTGTGCACAAACCCAACGCCAAACACTAGCTCTCCCTCTGTACGGTGGCACTTCACCGTTGATGAAGCAGCCTTGTACCACCTGCAACTCTGTTTCGACACGTACACGAAATTTTACAAGGGCACGCAACACGGTCTGCTGGTTGTCCAAGGACATGACATGACATGCATGTCCAAGGACGACAGGTCCTGATCTCCAGGACAGAGGCGCTTGCAAGCGATGGTCGCCGGATCACCGTCGTGACAATTCACCAATAGTAGGAGGAGAAGGTACGTTCATGGCTTCATTTTATCCCCCCTAGGCTGACCAAGATGACCCGTGCATGACGTGATAATGCTCCTAATCAAGCTTTCTTGAGGTGGCCTACTAGACCGTGGTTATTTATTCAATTTACTACTATTATTTTTGGGGCATGTACGGGTGGTGGTCCGGTCGGACCATATGCATGGGCCCCTGGAAGCCACACATGGCAGGTCTTGTTGCTTGTTATGCCATCACCCATCAGCTAGCACCGTGCACCGATGTACACATATACCATATATGTATGTATGCACATGCACGTACTGTACGTACGTACATCTCGATTGATCAGTGGTGGTAATCATACGACTATGTATATGTAAGGAACTATTGTTAAATTTTTCTCTTTTTCCTCCACTATTGAACATTGGAACTCGTTTGCAATTTGCAAAAGTCACGCGTGCAATTTGCCTTTGGAAATGGGCAACACACGCTGACGGAGGCACCCAAAAGATGCAATGCTTTGATTTGAACTTGGATGGATGATCTAGCTGGCTACGTACTCCTCTTAATTATTAAGCACAATCAAAATGGGATCCTCACTAACTACAAATAATATTCGTTCTTTTTCGAAAATTCGAGCCAATTATTGGATCTCTCTAACTGGTTGGTCCTCCACTGCACTTGCTCGATCGATCTGGTCTCCACGGTAGTAGTGTTATGTTAGGTTGCATCATGCACGCACGCGTGATCTTCCATCCATCCACGCATCGCGGTGTACATGCATGTCACCGCCTACGCTGGTTGAACTTTGACCTTCTAAATACAGCCAACATCATCCCGGCAGAATTACTGATTACCGACCAATCAGCCTCATTCGTAGTATCGCCAAGCTATACACGAAGATCCTGGCCATAAGACTGGCGCCGGCTATGAAAGACATCATCTCAAAAGGCCAGAGTGCTTTCATCAAAGGCCCCAGTATCCATGACAACTTTATGTATGTGCGTGGCATGGCGAGACGCTTCCATCGCAACAAAACCCCGATGCTCCTTGTCAAGCTCGACATCTCCAAGGCCTTCGACTCTGTCCGCTGGGATTACCTGCTAAAGCTGTTGGCACGAAGCGGATTCCCGCAGCGGTAGAATAATTGGGTAACGGGCTTGCTCTCAACGGCCACGTCACAGGTGTTGATGAACGGAATTCCGGGCCAACCAGTTGCTCATGGCCGCGGGTTGCGCCAGGGCGACCCCCTGTCACCATTGCTTCCACTTAGCAACAGAAACTGGCCTCCTCTGCCCGGTAGCTAGAAGCCGGGGCAGGCTGCGCACCTCCCTGTATGCGGACGATGCGGTCTTATTTGTGAGACCGGTTAAGGAGGAGATAAGTTGTCTTGCCCGCCTTCTCGATCTGTTTGGGGAGGTTACCGGACTGCGCACCAACGTGCAAAAGTCTTCGATAACTCCGATCAACTGCGATCACCTTGACCTTGAGGACATTTTAGCAGACCTGCCGGCGCAGCAAGTGCATTTCCCCATCAGGTACCTTGGGCTGCCGCTTTCTGTACGTCGTTTAGGTAAGCGGACTTCGCCCCGCTGATTGACAAGGCCAGTGCAAAACTAACAAGGTGGCACGAAAGAAACTTAACACAAGCAAGAAGAGTAACTCTAACAAAGGTTGTCCTAACGTCGCAACCAGTCTACCTGCTCTCGGTGCTAAACGCGCCACAGGAACTAAGCGCTTTTGGGAAGGGCTCTTAGTTTGGAGCTCCTGGAACTAGGCCAGCTCGAGGACATGGGAACACTATGAAACCGTCCTAGAATGGTGGAGCAAAATGGCGAGTATACGAGGAATTCCGACGAAAGGTTTCCGCTCCCTGCTCCTACTTGTATCGTGGGAAGTCTGGTTGGAAAGGAATGCTAGAACCTTCTTCAAGATCAGCAACAGTTCTTTTAGCGCACATCAAGGCAGAGATTAGACTATGAGGAATTGCAGAAGCCAAGCACCTGCACTCCCTTTGTGAAGGAGCTTTTTTTCCTGCCGGGCGCGCGGTATAGAGTGTACAGTTTTACAACTTTGTGCAGTTTCTTATTTTCCTGGTCCCCCTGTATTTGATCCGCTGTGATCTTGTACCTGTATTCCTTCTCTATTAATAGAAATAACACCAATTTGGTGTGGTTCGTTCAAAAAAAATATTTGGACAAATAAACAATATACTCTATGCATGGACCACTGGCCTATATGGAGCTCCATCAGCTTGATATTCAGATTTAAATGAAAATGTTTCGGTTTATTATCTCAAACCTGAAGTTGGGAGGTTAATGGGATTGCAGGTTTAAAGACTTGGTGATCAAAGTGAGTGTGTTCTACTTTCTTATTTCTTTTTTGGGAAAAGTCCAGTTTACACTCCCGAACTATCGCAAAAGTCCGATTTTCAACCTTAAACTACAAAACCGGACAAGTTTTAGCCGCTACTACGTATTGTTCATGTTTGTGACAAGGAAAGATGATATCGGAATTGTTGCGAGAAATAATCTTGTAAACTTGATTACTTATAGAAAAGGGTTATATATAATCCCAATGCCTCTTGGGACGAAGCTTTTTTTTTCTTATCCTTGAATCGGGCCAGAAGTAGGGCGACAATTCAACTAACTCCTAAGAAAATCCAGCAAATGTTGTGTAAAATTTTCCACGTTCCAAAGGAGGCCTTCAAATTTTCACTAGTGAAAGCTGACCTGCCCGGGGCACCACAACTATAAGGGCATGCATCAGTGCATTGTTAAACAAAAAAAAGGCATATTCCACCATATTTATGTGCTCCCGATTCAGCTTTTTTTTAAAAAAAAGGAAAACAAAAAGGAAAACTTTTTATTTGCTCCCAGCACCACCTCACCTGCACGCGCACGCACAATACAAGAGAAAGTAGCAAGGTATCCGGTTCACAGAAGTTGCGTGCTACATGACATGCACATGAGTGATATTCTACTGTCAGCCACGCCTTTTAGCTATTAAGCTAGCCTCAGGGGAAGCTTTTCAGGCACCATCATCAGGTTAGCTAGTAGCTAACCATCCTCATTAGCAGTTTAGCATCCAATGCTACATGTTAGTGTCACACTGCCATCATTTTTGTCTCACTCTCGCTAGAGTCACATGACTTGTGGGCCAGCCCAGAGCTTCCAATAGGACATTTTGATTCTACTACAGTGGGGGCCCAATTAGGGGGCCGGTGGTTGAGAAAGAAACCCAGCAATTATTTATTTCTGACGGCCACAGTGTGTGTGGGCACCAAAATCTAAAACATCCAAAGTCAATGTGGGAACACAACACACATGCTCTGCATGCAGATTCCAAAGCTTTCACAGGGATTCATTCCTAAAGAAATGTTTTCACAGGCCAAACATATAATCTATCTGTGTTTTATTACCAAGTTTCACAAATTATTTATCTAATTATTAACTGTGTGTTTCTTAAAATCTTTTGCCTATGAAGTGAGGGTTGGTGCATGATTGCTGCATTAAGTGAAACTGATGCTCACATCCTCTTGTCTGCTTTATGTAAAGCAAATCAGAGGAATAGAAGGAAGGACAGAAAAGATGAAACCAGTCAAATCAGAGGAATGAAAGGTACACTGGTGGAGCAAAATATGGAGCCCTAGACCAACCAGTGTTGAACAATTTTGATATGAAAAGCTGGTTGATGTAAAATTCAAGTCATTGGGCCACCCTGGCAACAAATCTGGAATCGATATTCTCTATTTAAAAGTGCCCAAGCTCACAGGAAAACAGTGCCCAGCTTAGTATTCTCTGTGTCCCTGAAGAAAGCTGGGACAAGGAAATCAGCTTCTGTATGTTCAGAACACAAGATAAACTACTCTAATCAAGAAACCTACTCTAGATCACAGTTTGATCTGATGTTGTTCTGCCACCGACTCAACTTTTATATGCTGACTGATTACACTGGAAACATTTTATATGAGAAAAAAGTGACACTGAAAACATTTTTAAGGCAAAAATCTAAACAAGATTGCATCCAAAATGTTAACCTACCAGAAAACAACACAGTGTTAGTTGTTACACACTAGCTTTACCAAATCTTCAGAATGAATACAAACAATTTCCCTGCTTAATTCCTACACTTAGCTTTTGTATGATGGGAGGGAAAAAGGTGGCACCGGGCTCACCTCTCATTGTCCTTTAGCCAACCTCCATCCTCCAGCTCAAACTTTGGCCCTTTGCCTCATGCCCCAAGCCAGCCCGTGATGCTCAGCGACAGTATAGTAGTAGCCGACACACTGGGCATACGATTCCCTCACCAGTGACCCCCCACAAAACCCCAGGAAAAATAATAGGAACTGTTGATGCTGCTCCCATTCAGAGCTTAGCTCCATTGCATTCATCTGCACATGCTCTCTGAGTTCCTTGCAAGCTGACCTCTGCATTGTCAGCAGTGACAGTGAGCTGCTGCTCGAAGGTAATTGGAGTTCCTGCAGTTCTGTTCTTTGATTTCTTGGAGTTAATAGTAACTAGTGTTTTGAGTTAAAGACAGTGGTTAGTGTGTAACAGTGCTAGCAATCTTGCTGCAGAGGTGATGCTTGGTTAACAACCTGACGATGCGATTGTTCTGCAGTTGTGTTGCCAGTTCCTGAAGAAATGGAGCAAATCTGGTGAGGTTTGCTGCAGGGGGAGGAAGAGGCATTAGCATCCAGTGCTTGCTTGCTGGGGGGTGAAAACAACTGGTGGTCTACCACTCAGATCCCTGTGCGGGGTTGGACATTGTGGCACAGCACATTTTTTTTTTCTGGTCACCGGTAGCTATCTCAATAACTATAGATCTTCTCAGCTCAGCTCCTGTGAGTTCAGTTAGTTGCTGCCTTAATTTTGCTCCCTGCATCCAGAGCTCAGACAGAAATCCTCTTCCAGATTCTGCAGACATTTCTTTTAGTGTTCCTGATTATTAAGAAGGCAGAAAGATTAACAGCCGGAGAAAAAGTTTCTCCATTTCTGATCATTTGGCCATCATTTGTGCGCTTGCTGTCCTCCATCAAGCTGCTGTTCATCGGTTGCAGAGTCGCAAGCCAGCAATCATCGACGAATCTTCAGAAGGCTGAAGGAATTTCCAGCAATTTTCAAGATAAATAGAAGAGGAAGAAGTCTTTGAGGCAAGCTAGCGAGGTCCAATAATGGCTAGAAGAAGTTGCAGGCATTCTCTGCTCATCTTGCTGCCATTGCTGCTAGCAATGGTGCCCGAGTCCACGCAGCTGCAGTCGTCGCAGGCATGGTCGCTGCTCAAGATCCAGCAGCTGCTCAACTACCCGCCAGTGCTCAGCACCTGGGCCAACCACACCGACTTCTGCTACGGCGGCGACTACAAGACCGCCTCCGCCTTCATAGAGTGCTACGGCGACAGCGTCACGCAGCTCCACATCATCGGCCCCGGCGGCGCCGGCGCGCCTCCGCTGCCCAAGACCTTCAGCATCGACGCCTTCTTCACGACGCTGTCCAGGCTGCCCGACCTCCGGGTGCTCACGCTCACCGGCCTCGGCCTCTGGGGCCCGCTGCCGGGGAAGGTGTCGCGGCTGGCGTCGCTGGAGATCGTCAACATCAGCGGCAACTACCTCTACGGCCAGCTCCCGGAGGGGTTGTCCCGGCTCGGCAACCTCCAGACTTTCATCGCCGACGACAACATGCTCTCCGGCGAGCTCCCCGGCTGGCTCGGCAAGCTGCCGTCGCTGGCCGTGCTCAGCCTCCGCAACAACTCGCTGCAGGGGCCGCTGCCGGAGTCCGTCAGGGACATGGGGTCGCTGCGGTCGCTGACGCTCGCGTCCAACAACCTCTCTGGCGCGGTGCCGGACCTGAGCGCGCTCAAGAACCTGCAGGTGGTCGACCTCGCCAACAACTCGCTCGGGCCGGCGTTTCCGCGGCTGGGGAGGAAGGTGGCCAGCGTCGTGCTCAGCGGCAACCGGTTCAGCGACGGGCTCCCCGGCGAGCTCAGCTCCTTCTACCTCCTCGAGCACCTCGACGTGTCGAGGAACGGGTTCGTCGGCCCGTTCCCGCCGACGCTGCTCGCGCTGCCGTCCATCGAGTACCTCAGCATCGCCGGGAACCGCTTCACCGGGCTTCTCGCCGCCAACATGTCCTGCGGCGAGAACCTCCGGTTCGTCGACGTGTCATCCAACCTCCTCACCGGCAGCCTCCCATCCTGCCTGACCAGGGCCCCCTCGAGCAAGCCCGACGAGTCTAAGGTGACGCTCGTCGCGGCGTCGAACTGCCTGTCCGCCACCGGCGGCGGCGACGTTGGCTGGCAGCACCCGTCCCTGTTCTGCCAGAACCAGGCGCTGGCCGTGGGCATCGTGCCCGACCAGGCGCACAGCAAGAAGAGCGGCGCCAAGGCGGGGCTCGTGGCCGGCATCGTCGCCGGCGCCCTCGCCGGCGCGGTGCTCGTCGGCGTGGCTGTCTTCCTCGCCGTGAGGAAGGTGACCATGAGGCGCGCCAAGGCCAGGCCACCCCGACGGCTGGTGGAGCACGCCTCCAGCGCGTACCCTTCGCAGTTCTTCGCTGACGCGCGTACGATCCCGCTCGAATCTTCTGAAACTTCCACCTCAAAATTCAGTGTCACTGACTTGTTGTTCATCGTTGATCGGGACGATCAGGTTACATATCGCAGACGGTGAAGCTGGGAGCTCTGGGCATTCCGGCGTACAGATCGTTCTCCCTGGTGGAGCTCGAGGCGGCGACCAACAACTTCGAGGTCTCCTGCCTCCTCGGACAGGATGCCCACGGCCAGGTAGCTGCTGAATCTCCATTGCAACCGAGCAAGTTTCTTGTATGTGAAATGACATGGCTGATTGCTTGCTTGATCTCGGTGGCAGATGTACCGGGGGACGCTGAGCAACGGGACGCCGGTGACGATCCGGACGCTGCGGGTGAAGCGGAGCCAGACGTCGCAGAGCTTCAACCGGCACATCGAGATGATCTCCAAGCTGCGGCACCGGCACCTGGTCAGTGCGCTGGGCCACTGCTTCGAGTACAACCTCGACGACTCCACCGTCACGCAGCTCTACCTCGTCTTCGAGTACGTGCAGAACGGCAACCTCAGGAGCAGGATCTCGCGTGAGTGCCATCGTCTTTTTTTTTTGAACGTAATGCGCCATCGTCTTCCTACTAGTATCGTCGTCGTCGTCTCCTCATCGTGGAGTGTGTTCGTCGCTCGTCGGACAGTCTGATCGTGTATTGACCAGTGATGGATTGGGTGCTGTCGGTTGACTTTGTTCAGAGGGAACGGAAGGGAGGAAGCTCCCCTGGGTGCAGAGGATTTCGACCGCCATCGGCGTGGCCAAGGGCATCCAGTTCCTGCACGGGGGGATCATGCCGGGGCTGTTCGCCAACAACCTCAAGATCACCAACATCCTCCTGGACCAGAACCTCGTCGCCAAGATCGGCAGCTACAACATCCCCATCCTAGCCGAAACCGCAAAATCAGAGGTAAAACCCATGATGCTGTTCTTACTTCTGAACAATGTATTAGAAATCAGTTTGCTCTGAATTAATGATGATGTTTTTTCTTTGTGGGGTCAATGCAGGGAGGAGGAGGAGGAAGCAAGTATCCATCTGACAGGTAGATTACTCACTAAAGAAATCAGTTTGCCAAGAACTGTTCGTTGAGAATTTGCATTTCGCAGGGTGCCCAACGGCGACAAGATGGACATCTACGACTTCGGCGTGATCCTGCTGGAGGTGGTGACGGGGCGGCCCATCACGTCGATCCAAGAGGTGGAGATCATGCGGGAGCAGCAGCAGTCGGCGCTGACGTCGGAGAGCCCGGCGCGGCGGCGGCTGCTGGTGGACCCGTCGGTGGGCCGCGCGTGCTCCGACGAGTCGGCGCGGACGGTGATTGAGATCTGCCTGCGGTGCCTGGCCAAGGAGGCGGCGCAGCGGCCGTCGGTGGAGGACGTGCTCTGGAACCTCCAGTTCGCGGCGCAGGTGCAGGACGACTGCCGCGGCGGGGACTCCCGGTCCCAGAGCAGCGAGGAGTCGCCGCTGTCGCCGTCGCAGATCCCCAGGGCGTCCAACACGGCGCCGGCGGATGCTGCCTAGGTACGCGCCACCACTCGATTCTTCAGCATCGCACTTGCCAGTCTTGCACGTCTCGATGAGTGATGGTGACCATCTGAGATTCCGAACAGTGACCATGCTTTGCAACTGGTTTTTGATGAAACTCTTTGCAACTAGTACTAGAAATCTCAAATGGCGCTGCTCGGTGCAGGTCGAAAGGTGAAGAACAAAGAACATTGGGGCGATCAGGAGCAGCAGCATGGAGCGACAATTTTCGTTTGATGATGATAAGTTCGGTTGATCAGCACGGCTGCATGGTAGAGAACTGAACAGAGTGGTGTCAGGCTAAGTGTATAGCAGCTGCAGCTGAAGCTGGAAACTCATACTACGTATTAGTTATTGTTACTACTACCCCAGGATGTGTACAGAGCCTTCTTGGCCTTTTTTCCCCTTACTGTTTTTACCATCTCTCTTTCTATTTTCCCTTCATGAATCCGTTGACTTTGTAATAACCACTGTGGCACTGGCACTGTGTTTGCTTTGCTTTGACCCTCGGTGGGGTCTTTAGGACCAAGTGTAACGTCTTGTAACTGTAGCCTCTTTCCACTATGACTATGAGCTGGAAGGCAAAACAAGGGAAATACACAGTGATCTCAGTTTTCAGACATGTACTGTGTTGCATCTTTGGCTCTCTGCATTATGAGGAGCTGGAAGGCATGGAGGCCCTGTGGGTGCTCTGTTCCTCCAACAGACCATCAGCTGCCGTGCTGGGCAGCAATGGCAGACAGCCACTGCGTTGCAAACATGCCGGATCAGGTGGTCCAGCGCGCAGCCCATCTTGTCATCATTACGTAGGAGTACACTATAAAATCAGGGCAGGATCTCGTCACGGGCGTACTCAGCGGGATCATCTCCACCACCATCAGGAAAGTTTCAGCCTTTCAGGTGCACTGTGCGCATCGATCAGGATGCCACAGAATTCAAATCCATATCATTTCAAGATCGAACTGTCCTCTCCTCCCAACTGCCGACACAAGGGGCCAGAGAGGCCCAAGGCCAGCTACCCTCGCCTCGGTCCCTACAAGAGATGGACCGATGGAGAATGTCAAACCAAAACAACAACGCAAGGGCAGCGATATTTCAGCAGTCTGGCGAACAACCATTCACACGCTATAACTATATACATAACCAGGATCCTTTTTAATTCATGAGCAATATAGGTCAACAGCACTACATTAAAACAGCCACCACCATGAGCAACCGGGGCTCTGGATTGGGACACAAAAACCACAACGACGATGGACTACAGGCAATCACGGGAGTTCTTCAATGTTTCGACAAGTCTGGCAAGCCAGAAACACAACATTTTTTTTTCTGTTCTTGCTTATTGCACCCTTCCAGGCGCCGGGTGCCCTAGTCGGCCGTCCAGCTCTGCTCCACAATCTCGCGGACTTTGCGGTTGTACTCCCGCTTGTTCTCACTGAACAGTCTGGCAGCTTCCGAGTTTGCTGGAGAGTTTGGGTTTGGATCACACAGCAGGGACTGCAAAGCAAATTCAGCGCAAGCCGATTAGTTCAATTGTTCAAATACAGCAGGTGCACATTGTAGATATAAATTGTAGGCAGAAGTCATCAATAGATGGCAGCATGTAAATTGTAAAAGGAAAACAACACAACCATGTGTCATGAGAATGGTTCTAGTTAACATGCTTCCATCATAGTTTGAAAACATGGCATCACTGCTAACTATTCATAAATAGTGCTGCAAGGCCAGGAGCATTGTCCTATGCTCCTAGGTCCACTAGTCCCCTCCACAATTAAGCTCTTAAACTAGATCCAGCAGTCTGTCAATAATGTTATGACAGAAAAAAATCACCTACTGTATTATTTCACAAAAATGTTATTACTTCCAAATGTTATAGTGTTGACCAACATAATTCCCACACAGGACCATTATAATGGTTATGAAAGAACTAACCATGTGGACAACAATGCATGAATAAAAACAATGCTTGATGGCCTGGAAGCTATAAATAAGTGTACCTAAATAGTTTTCCAAATTTGAGCCATCACAACAACTAATTCGACACATGTACTGTACTTTAAATAAGGGTCCGCTTAGCATGTTACAAATATATATACAAACAGCCAGACTGTACGAACAGTGTCACTGTGTGGGTCTGGTGTGAATCTAATTCATACAATCCGATCGTATACTCTGATTGTATGTATAGCAGGACTCTACTTTAAAATCTTGACAGGGCAAAATAAGCACTTAACGCTATTAGCATTCTTGCCCCAAAGAGAAAAAAATAAGATACCTGAATAGAAGTCAATATGGCAGCTACGTCATATATAGGACTCCACTGGTTCTGTAGGATATCCAAGCAGATGCTTCCATCTGCATATACTGCACAAACAGTAGGATGTCAAACCACTTTTCCACAACTTCATTGTTCGATATTGATGTTAATATGCAGAGTGAAGGAGATGAGGGTAGGAAGGGAAAGAGATATTACTATTTGGGTGAAACATCCTAGAGACAAACCGAACAGTTGGAGGCTTGTTCGGATAATCTTCTGTAAACTGCAAGGTAAGCTTGAACGTCCCTACAAGTGTGAAACAATCAATGGTCAGTTAACTTTCCAATGCCAACTCAATAGCACACAGCCATTTAAAGATGCAACATGACCAAGTGAGATTGACATCAATGATCAATAAAAAGCCACAATCTTATAACATGTAAGAAAATATGCATTGGCCCTGTTTGTTTCAGCTTATGGTCGATTTTGAAGGCTCGATTATGAGAAATCCAAAAATCAGATGACTTCCAGAATCCAGAATTGAGAATCCATAATCAGCTGGATTCTCATTCTAGGAGTCATCTGACATTTTGGATTTCCCAAAATCGAGCCTTCAAAACCGGCCAGAAGCCGAAACAAACAGGGCCATTGAATTTTTAACAAACTTTCAACTTTTTGCCACATGTTTCAAGGCTATGTAAAAAGAAGTGAAACATCAATGCACAATGATAAAATAAATATAAGTTGGTAAGAACCAGAAATGAAAACAAATAAGAGGTATCTCAGGATACAACTGAGCACAGCTTCCACAGATGTTAATTCACTGAACTCATATTACAAATTAATCAAGTATGCCTCATTGCACTTTGAGTGGTTAATATTAACCATATGACACACTGCAATAAAGCGAGGTATATTCTCGGATAACATATGCTATAATATATAACAGCCCCCGATTGCTGTAAGTCAATTGAGAAGACAAAATATGCTGGACTACTTGTACACACAAGGACTTATAGACCAGCAATGCCTTACAGGCTTGCAGGCATGAAATGACTAAAATAGATGGTAAGACTCTGTAAGAAACTTCCAGTTTGGAGTTAATCATGCTACTCAAGCAGGAAAAAGTATGGTTAAAGTAGAAAGCAGTTAATCTTGAAGTAGAAAGCAGTAGCAAACCTGACTGGTAAAGTAACTCTAGTTTTGGCCTGTATGGGATCAGAAACTGATTAAATGAGCAAAAAACATTTCTACTTCTAGTTCCCAAGAAGTAATCGAAATAATACAATATTTTCATAAACAAATAATGCCTACATCCACCTAGAACCCAGAGAAATCTTACCATATGACTATACTTGTTATGTTTGTTTGTTGATGTTGGAAAAAAAGAAGAAATTAACCAATTCCATATGAAGTGCAATGATAATATCTGAAAGATTCAATTCGGTTTGCCATCTGAATCATTAGTGTTACAATAGTACTACTCATCTGAACCAGCAGGACAGCAACTGCCACTGCAGTTGCCCTGCTATAAGAGAAGGCCTCAGGCAGACTAAGCAGACACCTAGGCAAACTAACACCACCAAGGCACTAGGTATCAGAAGTTCAGAACAGCACCTGAATAGTCCCAAGTGCTTTTTTTAAAACAAAGAGGAGGAAATAGAAATCGGATAGCATCAAGGCAAACAAGATATAGCAGTAGAAAATTGATGCAAGCATCCCATCTAAGTGTTTAAGATTACTTAAACGGATATGGTCCAGGCCCAATGCCCCTGCAGGATATGGTAACACCAGGTCCAGTGATGGGGGCACCGTACGTACACGAGTGTAAACTATGGGAACCAAATTACTCATGAATGCACTAAAAGCTGAAAGAAACCGAGGGAATGAACCCTTGCCAAAACAGTACAAGGCTCATCCAGACATCCTCATCCTAGCTAGGTGCCGAATTGTCACTCGCACAATTCAGCTTTGGTGGGGTTAAGGAATCAAGGAATGAACAAACGAAGGGAGAAGGGAATCATGAAGTACTGTTCATAATCCATAACTAACAAGCAGGAATGCAGCAAGCTAGAACCCATCAGTTTGGCAAGCCGATCCATCACATGACAAATCTAGCTGCAAATATATGCAGCATCACCCCTGCTGCAAGTATATGCAGCATCACCTCTGCTGCTGGAGTCATCTCTTTCCGAATAATACATGATAAAAGAATAATGTCTTCCAAGCAGAAGAACACCATTACTGAACTAATTATGCAGCATGATTTTCAGTGCAAATCCAAAACAACTCTAGATTTTGTTCTATGTGTAACCTTATTTACAGGCATTTGGCATGTGAGATAGGTATGGAAAGATTTGTTGACATAGCAAACGTACAATTTTGTGCAACACAAAATCAGACAGTATTCATGCCCCTGTTTTAAAACCCAAACGAAGTACAAACCACCAATGCCTACATGGCAGTTCACACATATCACTCTTGAAACTGCTTAATCAATAGGCATTTTTAGTAAACCATGCAAAATTTGTCGTTTCCGATTAACGAAAACCAAAAGTGTAATGGAATCACAGCTCTAGCCTATTGGGTGCTACTGGCATCACCATGCAAACTTGTCGTTTCTTATTTAATAGAGACCAAAGCCGTTAGTCCGTTACTGAATCTGCAGCTCTAACCTACAATTCACCATCGGCCTGCGGTCGTAAGCCCCAGAGACAACTTTGAACAGATAACTACCGAACAAAACACATAACAGAACTTTCCCCGCAAGACCGACATCCACAGATTAATCAATGGGAACAAGATAAAAAACAGCCCTGAGTTGCCTAGACAGTCTCAGTGCCAGGGCAAACCAAATCCCTCATATCACACGACCTATCTGCAGTTACACATGCATGATTCCGAATCAAACCAAGTTAAAGCAACTAGCAGCCACACAAGACGCACTAAATCGGCTACAGATCAGAGGGGGAATCATGGCTGCGAATCTCACCTCCGTCCCACGGCGTATCATCCGGCCTGCAAAAAAACCCACACGAACCCTTTCGTCAGCACCGCAAACACGGGTAAAACAAAAATAGATTAGACATCGCCTCCCTCCGCCAGAGATCCAGAGCCCCCAAACCCTAGAACAGGGACGGGACTAACGAACTCCGTGGCGAGGGGGGCGGAGAACAAACGAACTCTGATGGATCACCCACCCGAATATGACGGCGTTCCAGAGCATGATGTTGTTGTCGTGCGGTGCGCCGCTGATCCCGGCGGGCGGGTCCTGCTGCAGGCGCTTGAAGTCCCGCATCAGCCGCTTCCTCGCCGGCGTCGACATCTCCCCCGCCGCCGCCCGGCGCCTCAAACCCTAGCTAGGGTTTGATCGATCTCCGGCGGGCCGCTGCTCACCCCGCTCTCTCTGGTTGCGTCTGGAATCAGAGAAGCTTCGGGGCACGAGAGACAGAGAGGAAGGGAAGGGAAGACGGGGAGGGGTGGGTGGTGGGATGGGTGCGCGTGAGAAAAGTTTCACGGGTGGAAAGAGTGGACGCCGCGACGCTCCCGCGACGTCGCTTCGTTTCCACGCAGCGCTCGGCTCGGAACCACTGACTCGTGGGTCCCTCCTCCTCGATGGACCCACCAGCCGACGTACTCGCGGAAGGAATTGAGCGCCGCACTGCCGTCCAGGTCACTGACAGGGGCCGTATGTCAGTGAACTGGCGCCACAACATGCCGTTTTCGTGTGCGATTGAGTCCACTGACGTGTGGGACCGGGTGTGGGAAGTGATGTATGGGACCCACCGGTCAGTGTTGTGCGATGGCGAATTCGGAGCGAGCGGCGGCCGAAGGGTGGGGCCAGGGGTGGGTATCGCATCTCGTGGAGGCGGTGGGGCCGTCCTGTGGCGTCCTGGCTGGCGGCATCTGCGGAGAGGGGCGGCAGCGCGCGCGTACGTGAGAAAAGCCTGCCGGCTCGCCCGTACTCTTCCGCTGGCCACAGAAAATCGATCGCCGTCGTAGGTTGATTCCACCACTTTTCGCTCGATTTGACGTGTCAACCAATTACCCCCTCGGCAATATTGCTTACGGACGCCTTGCGAAAACAGCAGCAAGAGCCCAAGGTGGAGTTTGACGATGAGATCATAGGCATGTTCGATTACAGAATATGAAGACATATAATGCCATAATGGTCCATCGAAGACGAGTATGACGACACCATGGTGAGAGTGTGCCATCAGAGAAGATTGAACTGATCGCCATGCTGGGAAAAGGAAGGATGTGAATTGAGTATTGTATTTGCTACTCTCTCGCTCTTACAGATGGTGTACATATTCATCACCTCTCATCATTGACAATTATGGATACTTGCCAGCAGAAATGTAAAAAACTCCATGTAAATAACATTTGCCAACAGGCTAAAAAATGTGTCACCTCCAATCTCTCTCCAGTCCCCCTCCTGATGCCTTTCACTCCATAGAAGAACAGAGCTAAATGAATGGGTTAGTAGCAGGCAGCTGCAGCAAACCCCCGTTGCCAAGACACAAGAGCACCATTTTACCGTGACCTCGTGAGCTTTTGCAGGCTGTAGCTGTCTACACATCGATCCAGTACTGTTCCGGGACCAAACAAATCCACTAATTACAAACAAAATGCCAGTTAAGATGTAAGAAGCATGTTGAGATACAGCTAGTCACGGCTATTTAAAATTGTTTTTCTTCACATACAGGACGAATTGCCATCGTCATTTACAGAGCGAGAGCTGGCTAACCATGTCAGAATTGTGGGTTGGCCTCAGATTCTTGGCCTAACCCTGCGTCCACTGGTGTCGCCGCCGTCTGAGAGCTGCCCACAAACGCTCTGGCTCTTCCCGCCACTGCTGCACTGCTCCTCGCACCCCGCAACAGTTTTCAGTATCTCTGACTGCAGAGATGGGCAGTTGTCCCTGAGGTAGAGGAACCCCTCTGTCCGGATTACAGCTGCAGAGACATAAGGGTATCTGGAATGTGATATGGAGCTTTATAAACTTAATCGCACCAATATCTGGACAAACTTAATTGCACAAATAAAGCAATCAAAAGGTTAAACGTTGCACGGTCTTATTCCATTAGCAAACATAGGTATTATAATCTAGCATGCCATATAAGTCGCATCTGAAAGCTGCTAGTGACAACATGTCACAGTCATCCCCAGTCTACTTCAGTTAGTTTACCTTCTTTCTATTCACAGCTGAGGTTACCAATGCACTACGTGTAGAATAAGTACAACACCGACGAGCTATCGGAAAAGAAGAAATTAATCTATACTGCTTCTGCATGCTACCTCTTAGTGAATTGTCAATACCTTGATATCTTTTTCATTCAGTTAATAATGTTAACACAGTCTAGGCTGTTAAAAAAACAATGTACCAAAAATGGCTCTCCAGTGATGTACAGAGCTGATTGTATGGATGCCTAGCAAACTGTAATAATGTCGGTGGCTCAAGCATACTGTATTGAAAAGAAACATGGAAGCATCTATAATGGTCAAATGCATACTTCCACAAGAAGTATAGCAACAAAGTTTTGCTTGAATGGAAGTGCCCATAATCACTTGTGTTTGTGTAATACTCGTTCGAATGTTGGTTTAAACAGCATATTGGAGCTTAGATTATTTGCTTGAATCATGTTAGGTGGCCTAGGTGAAAAACTAGGGTCTGCCATCCTTTTCACTTTTATCCTATCTGCTTCTTCTCAAACCAATGTATTTCCATTATTTCTGATAATGAAAGCCGGATTGAACCTCGTACCGGAAACAAGGGGAAACCAAAGTTTATTTTTACGATTTTTCATGTTTATGACAGCATGACAAGCAAATACTGGGACACTTTGGTGTCATAATAAGAAACAAGATTCGATATGAAAAGTTTTAGTACCTGAAAGATTTTCGGCAGCAAATTTTAGGCAAACAGCTTTAAGCTCCATAGCATGGTGACGATCAGCCAATGCTAGCGTACTCGCAACTGAGGCCACTGATATACCCTTGCACAGGTAAGATTCACATAGCAATCTTAGCCTTCCTAAGTCATACTTGTCTGCTGCAGCCAACAATTTTGCTACCAGAGTATCAAAGACAGAACCGTCAGAGCTTGATGTGCCCAACTCGTGCTCATCAACAAGGGTATCTCTATACATGAAATGAAGCATCGCCTGCAACAAATATTCACATAGAGTAATTACTTGCTAGTCACTGTTATACTGCAAGGATAAGCTCAACATAGGAGCAGCAACATACCTTGAAAACCTTTGGCTCCATATGTTCAACAGAAAACTCTCTCAGTTCATCACTTTCATCAATCTCGTTCTTCTCCCCCTCAGATTCATCATAAAAAAATTGAGATCTGAATACATGAGACCGTGCAGCCAACACCAACTTATGGGCATGAAACCTCTCTCCTCCCACATTAAGAATGACATCAACACCCTCCTGATTGTCCAACAGTGAACCAAAATGATAGCCGATATCTGAGTCTGGAACTTGTATAGAGTGTGGTCTGGAGTAATCAATAGCTGACACAACAACACCCACAGTGCAATTTATCTTCAGGCAATCGTCTTTAAGAAAGTCTGAAGTCTCAAGGGCAGTTCGCCGAAAAAACCGTTTGTAACCCCTGAAAAAAAGAAGGATGAACTAAATTAAATTCTCAGAGGCTTATTAGCTGTCCTAACTTCATGGAATGGCACAATGTTGCAAGAGCAACAATTTCACACAATACAGTTCCCACATGTAAAGAAACATTTATCAAGCTTTATCCATCTCTCAATTTACATTATCAATGCATCACAAGAGAATATTTCATGTGCTGTGATTGAATTGGTTCCATAGACAGTATGCATTCATCAAAACAACTAAGCAGATTAAAGTAACTAGCCGCTGTTTACAATAAATCAAATCATTCGATGAACTTGTATTGAGGTGAACATCTAATGAATAAACAATAAAAAAACTCGAACTATACACATTAGCATATACATAGAATCACTTCTGCTAATTACAGCTTTGCACTACCAACAAACATACCAGTATGAAAAAAGAAATGGACCAAACAGAAATACCAAATCAGGGTCCTCACAAAACACAAGTATCAATATGTCAAACCAAACAAGATGCAAGGTTTCTTTCATTGAAAGAGAAGGACCACCAATTCAACAGACCAGGGACTGGCAGCCGCGTCATCATTCCAACCCATAAAGATCATGTCCACTGACTCAATATGTATACTAGAAAAATAATGAAAATAAACATCAACTGTGTAATTCCAACACTCGCGACAATCAATTCATGAATAAAAACTGCACAGTAAATATTAGTTGCAGTCTTGCTGAAAGAGTGATCAAATGTATAAAGATTAGTGCCACTTCATCAGTTTATGGGAAACCGAAACTTATTCAAACATAAACACGAACAGTTGCCAATAAGTTTTAGCGCAAAGGCAGTAAAAAAATACTGCCAATTTATCACGAAATAGACCCTTGTATGTGAGTCATATCCACACCCACAAGCACCCATATGAAGTCCAATAAATCATTATAGTACAGTTTTAAGACATAATCACACAGGTGCCAGTTTATCACCGCTCAAACCATTCAAATCTGGATACGGCTGAGAGAATAATGTGCAATCAAAACTAATTCACAGCACCAGAGCCATGCCAGCCCATCCACATAACTGAATGTTGAATAATAGGCTATGATTCAATTGCAGAATCAACATGTGTGGATGCTAATTCGTCACAATGGAAGCAGTCTCATGCTAGTAACAACCTAACACAACCACATGAAGGCTGATTGAATATTGACTATTGGACTACAAGTCTACAATTCTACTGCCGAATTAAGCCTCTGAAACGCTAACTCGTCACAAGCAGAGTAACATCGTACTAGTAACGAACCCAACACGACTGAATATGGGACGGGCACGACAAAAATGGACAGGGAGGGATCAGCGCTGGGCTTACCACATGGATCCGCGGTACTTGAGGGTGTACGGGCCGGACTCGAGGGAGCGGTCGAAGTGGGAGTGGACCTTGTGCTTGCCCTTGCCGCTCTGGTCGAGGAGCGTGAGCTCGAAGAGCGCGCGGACGTCGGTGCCCTCGGAGGCGAGGGCGATGAAGACGGAGACGTAGGCGGAGTTGTCCTCGGGGTTCTTCCCGTCCGGGTAGAAGTAGACCGCCCACTGGAACCCGCCCACGGAGAAGGTCTCGCTGGCGATGTACTTCCCCACGCCCATCCCCTTGGCGAGCGAGTAGCCCTGGATCACGAACCGGTGGGAGCCGTTGACGGTCTCCGTGACGGAGCGCGAGCTGGTCGGGGACGCCGACACGTCCCGCTGCGACGGGGCCGCGGCGGAGTGGGGCTGCGGGGCGGGAGGCGGAGGGGCAAGGTGCGCGTGCGCGTGCGCCGGGGGAGGGGGCGCTGGCGGCGGCGAGGCGTCGCCGGCGTCCTCGTCCATGGCGGGCGGGGTAGGGTTAGGGTTCGCGGGGGACGGGAGGAGGCGGGGGATTGGGGAATTCGGCCTCGGTTCGTTGTTCCGGTTGCGGGTGACGTGAGCGTGCGTGGAGAGGGGGCGATGCGACGCTGGTGGGGAAGGCGGAGCCGCGACTTGCGAGCCGGCCGGCCGGCCGGTCGGGTAGGAATCGGAGGCGGTTGCCCGGTCGGGTCGAGATCGAGTTCGAGTCCGAGCCGAGGACTAGCAGTCTAGCACCGCAACGCGAACGAACAGGGAGTCAGGGACAGGCGCGCGCGCTGCCGTTATAACTAGAAAAAAAAAAAGTGCCCGCTTGCACGCCCGTGTATCTGACGAAGCGACCTACCTCACGTGCGATGTCGAAGGTTCCGCTCCACGTCGGCGGCAGTCCGGCCGGCACGCCACCGCCGGTTGACCCCGGCTCCGACTCCGACGAGGACCGTTACTCGCTCGACGAGCCCCAGTTCGTGATCCACGCCGTCGACGACGACCGCCGCCTCCCGCCGGCTCTCCCGATCCAACACCCCCCGCCGCCGGCGCCCTCCGCACTGGACCTCGAGGTTGCCAGGCTCGAGCGCCTCCGCTACTTCCTGATTCTGCCGCAGGTAACTGTAAATTTGGATGCGCGCGGTGCAACGATAGATTCTTCTGAGTTATTAACTGGCTGGTCTTGTTCCAGGCACTTCTTTGCTCCTGGACCGTGGTCCTCGGGATCCTGATGATCTGCCTGGCGAACACCGCCGAGGCGCAGACCAATCTCGTCTGGGTGGTCGCGTGCTCGGTTCTGGTCATGCTTTCCGCGCTGGCGTCGCTGGTGCTGTCCTACCTCGCCGTCTACCATTACGACGACTGGCCGGGACTCAACAGGTGGCTGTACAACTAATGTGCCACTCTAGGTCAGGAACATATAATAGGTGATGTGGTAGAATACATGCAGTATTTCTCAACAGTAGTATGGTTGTTTTGTTATATTTTTTATTTAAAAACGAATGCCAGCAAATATGCACGTGCCAGTGAAGCACCATACAATTTTATCTATTCATAATAGCACCGGGGCATCATTGTATTCCAATTTCCAAGTAGATCATCACGAGTCGCGAAGCTCGTCCTAGCTGCCTCGATGACGTCACAGGGCAGCCTCGTGAGCCCAACCCGTCCGCATGTCTATAAGAGCAAGTATTATGGATGACCGTTGAGCCGACGAAATCCTACGTGGAAGAGAGAGAAAGCAGGAGAGAGAGGGCGGCTGCCGAAACGCTCACTACGAGCCGGCGTAAACACACGTTGTGTCACTGCTGTGCAATGAATGCTCCTGGGGCCCGCCACCATCACAGCTGATCTGGCACTCTTTCCTTTCGCAGCCGACGAAGACCATAAAACTTGCTCTAACCATCCTAAGGTCTTGTCCAGTGGTTGACGATATCGTCGGTTTTGTGTCTGAGCTGGTGGAGAGAAAAATCGTAAAAAAAAGCTTGCGCTAGCGAGTATTCCATCGCTAACTCGTGGCGCACTTCCCCAGATGTTGTGCAAAACACAGGAACTCATTTTCTCTTTTATATTACTTCTTACGGCCACATCAGCTGACGATATTGTCAGTGCCTTTGGAGGAGGCCTAAGCAAAAGGAAGAAAGCAAGTACAGCAGCCGCGCACACTCCGTCCCGTACACATCCTGATTCGTGAGTTGCGCACTCCTAAAGAATTCTCCCCTCAGAGTCCGGCCAACAGAAGAAAAATATTCTTGCCTCCGTCCCCACCAGGCAGTCGTCGTGGGAAGTCACTCGTTCGCGTGCGGGATGACGCTTCAACACCGCGCGAAGCGCCAAGAAGATGGCCGAGGGACGGCTCGTGCTATGCGCCTTGGTTTTCCCGTAGATTCAAGATCCAACGGATGATTTTTCATATTTGCTGGCGGCGTGGTCCAGTGAAATATTGAAATCGCACGATTTGGGTCCAGGATTCGAGTTTAGAGATCCTGAATGCTTAGCATGAAAGGGCATCTTTTGGTATCATTATTCAGTCAATGCTAGAGCTCTCATTCTCACGGTTGAACAACTTATTTTCCCGCGTCCATACCTGAGCATATTTTTCATTAGGAGGATGGTTGAACAACTTGTAAAGTACTCTGTCTTGCCATCGCTTCTTGATCTCCTTATCCTTCACCAAAAGTCTGACATGTTCCAATCTTGATGCATTTAGTTTGGTTCACTTTGTTAAAGATAAGGATAAAATAGCATGTATAAAGAGAAAATGCCTATGAGTGGCTGAGCTTTCCATCACTTTCTTCTCCCAATTCTGTGGCATTCATATCTCCCACGAACAGGTACATGGAAGCGAAAGCCAGCCACCATTAGCTTATGATGCTGCGGGTCAACATCTTCATGCATCACCATACTCAAACGATCTACGAAGGCCCGTCTATCCTTCCTTCTCAGCGTATGTGGACAACAAAATTCATCTAGAGTTGTGTTGGTCGGTACTAAAGGAGCACGAGCACCAAATGGGATTGCCCCTTCCAAATAAGGTGCTGGGTACCAAAGTCTACCAATTGGTTTGCTGGTCCGACATAGGTAGATGTATCAACTTCAAAAGAAAGAGCGCACCAAAAAAAGCTCGGGTAGAACTATTTGCAGATTTTATCACCAAATATTAACATGATATTGAACATATCACCATCTGAGCATAATAGGTCAAACCAAATATTTTTTTTACTGGAAATCAATTTTGGACAACAATAAGCAGAATCTCAGCACCAAATCATTATATGCGCATTTTAATTTCCATCTTGGAGTTATGAACAATGAAACACCCCTCGAATGGAAAAAAAATAGCAAGGTCTTAAGTGACACGAGTAAAAATGGATCATGCCATAACAAAGAATATACATCTATGGCCTCCAGCATCATGGTGTTTGACTGAAACTGCAGGAAAAACGGCCAAAGCAAGATCTCAATAACCATGGTATGTCAATGCGACAATACCACCAGGAAGAATATTCAATCAGGAAGCGTACATCTGATATCCTACATCAGTATGTATGACTAAACCTATCACAAAAAATGGCTCAATCAAGATCCTAAGCATCTATGTGAATGCCACCAGGGAGAATATACAACCAAGAAGAGTATACGCCTGTGACTTCCAACATCAATGTATATGTGTGACTGAAACTACTACAAGAAAAGGAACAGCGAAGATCCCAGGCACCGTATGTGATCGCCACCAGTAAGAATTACACCAGCATCATGATTACAATTCTTCTCATGTTAACCACCTGCACAACCAACCATGTTTGTTAACTTAAAAACTTAGATGAAAGCTTAAGTTGGATAATCATAGCTAAGAATGTACCAACTAAGAAACAGAATACAACCTCATGGCTGGAGCACACCAATCATCAACCAAATCACAGCACCACACAAAGCTTGCATATTGGACTATTGGTACATCTCAAATAACAGAACACCTGTAAGAAAATTGTAACTCTTAGCTTAATGATGTGACGGAATATTGCATATCTAGAAAAGTAGGACTGCTTACCAACTACCATCCACTAACCAACCATATAATGACTAAAATCATGATGAGTAATCCACAAATTGCGCCGCATGCAGCCTTGTATGGCACTGAACTGAAGATTGTGCATAGCGCCAAGGTGAAAAGGCTCAACACGATAGTAACTGCTGCAAGGGTAGCAAACCGTGTGTAACAAGCTGATCCCGGAGTTGTGCCTAACATACCCGCAGCCAATCCAGAAGATATCACAAAGACAGCCAGAGTAACCCCTCCAAACCCACAGAGCTTCACAACATCTGTCGAGTTAGTAAGCAAGTTGTACACCGCAACAGATGTGGGAAAGGAGCCCCCAAACATAGGTCCAAGTAAAGCCGTATACTTGCTAGACTGCAAGAAATTATAAGAAACATAAGGTTACGGTGAGTCTAACTGACAAGAAACATAAGGCATACAAGAAAAAAATAACAAAGATAAAAATATATAAATGTTTAGAGTCCAAATGATAGTTCTGGGCTTATAAGTTCTAATTATGACATGAAAGCCAAAAGTTTGATTCACTAGATAGCTCTATACAACCCCGATGTTCAATACCATACACTATTCCCTTAGACAAATTCAGCCATGTAGACTCAAGTGTTGCGCCATTTGCTGCTGGACTGTGTCTTTACTGGAGGAGACTGCACTACTGCAGCATTTTGCTGCTGGGCACTATGTACAGTTAATACCATTTTCTAGATTGAGTAGCAGCCTCCTAACCATAATGCATGGGAGGCAGCATTTGATGTCAGGCTGCGGGCTCATGAACTTGACCTCACCCAATGCAGCACTCAAGAGCATTTAAGTCATGTGCATTGTTTCTATCTTCATTAAGCCAAATACACTATTTTAATTGGACTGAAGTCCACCAGCAAAGAATCATGGATTAAGAGTTCTAGAGCCATGCCAGGATTGAACAATGTATTCATGTGATGGATCAAAAGGTATTTAATTAGATTTGTTCTATGGTTCACATGCCTGCATACAGAACTGATTAAGTTAGGCAATGCTGCAAACACTGTCGCTGTCAGGAGCCAGAGCACCGTCTCTTTTTGGAATTTTCAGAAGAGATTAGATAGACACAGATCATTAAATTGGTATTTGTTTTTCCGTTATGATCTAATCCATAAGTTTTTTGATTGAAATGCAGCCTCCAAATCTACAGATAGCCACCATGCATGCACTTCATTTAGTAGTTTCATAATGAATTGAAGTATCCAATCAGAAGGTATGGCTGCGTGCGGATGAAGTATGCAATAGGAATATACAGTGAAAAAACAGTGAAAAACTATATAATTAGAAGGTTCTATTCCTTCAACTAATGCTTTTGCTTTACAGTCCTAAAGTCATATCAGTGTTGGAGCTTGCTGAAATGTCAAGGACGGTTAGCCATGAAGCAGCCAAGTGAAAGATGGCCATTTTACAATTTATTCACCATCAAAAGCTTTGAAATGTTAGCCAAATTACAGAAAATGCAGGTGTGTCATGGGCTCATGGCCCCTATTGTCCCCAATGCAGTTTTGCCCCTAAGTACTATCATTACTTACATTGGGTGTGAGAAGCTTCTGTGCTGAAATGAAGCATGCTACACGAGCCCCTGTAGCTGCTGCTGCTGCCGCGACATCCAAATTGATCATCTGCAATTGATCAAAAACATATATTTACAACCAATCAACCAAAAGAATACAGCTAGATATTTTTCTACTACCTTCACGCCATGCACTTCAATGTCAGATCGCGTCACCATTTGCTCGACTTCTTCAAGTCCTACCTTGGCTCCATAGCCAGCCGCGATCTTTACTTGCTTGAGATTAGAGCCAAACCGACGGGCAAAGTTGAGTTTCTTCATCATATCGTCCAAGGCACGTTCCGCGCCGGCGGCGGCGGCCTCCTGAGCAATCGCAACCGGCGGCAGGCCCCCGATCAAAGCACCCTGGTGGGCACTCTGCTGTACCTGCCCCGGCACTCGGAAGGCATCAACAACCCCGTCTCTTGCTCCCGTAGAAGCAGCCTTAGCCAGTGACATCGACATCGCGATATCATGCTCCTGATCTTTAGAACCGCCGTTCCCACCGGAGCACAAGTTCCCCATCAAAGTCGCTCGGGGTCGGCAGCGGCGGGCCGCGGGCAGGATGGTGGCGGAGGAGATTCCAGGCGGCCGGACTACGTCAGCGCGCGTGGCGAGGTGAGGAAGCCGCGGGCAGGATGGTGGCGGAGGAGATTCCAGGCGGCCGGAGTACGTCAGCGCGCGTGGTGAGGTGAGGAAGCGATTCTTCTTTATCGAGAGGGATCTTGAGCAGTGCGTGGCCCGGCTGCCGAGGGCGAGGTGCGGCTCCTCTCCTGCCGCACCGCACCCGCACTCGTGGAGCTGGATTCCTTCTGTAAGCCGCCGGTGGCTTCCCTCGATTCAAGAACACCGCCGCCGGTCGCCTCTGGCCTCCTTTCTCCTCTCCAAGAACAGCTGTTATTTCCGTGCCGGCGGGTGGAGCGGCTGGCGGCGGCGGAGCGAGAGAGGGTACGAAGTGGGGCCGCGACGGTCGGCGAGGCGGGAGGGGTCCTCGGCGTCGGAATTGGTTGTTCTGCGGCCGGCTAGCGATTGGGTTTTGATTTCTGGAAGGGGGCGGGGGATTTGAGAGGGGGAAGAGCCGAAGGGGAGGGAGGAGGAGGGAGCGGGGGATTTTTCATGTATTTTCTGTTACTAGTGGAGACGCAGCGACACGCACGTGTAATAAAAATATATTAAATAAAATTTTTGTATTTATATAAAATCTAGTAAATAATAATTTTATATTTTATAGTAAAGGTGTTCATACGGAGACAATATAGTTTCAAAAACAATTTTATAAATAAAAATATAGTAATTAACAATTTAGTATCCAACATATTTAAAATATTTAGTAATAAAAAATTAACTCATACCATATTTTTATATTCAACAAATCAGAACATGTTTTCAAAAGATTCGGTAAACAAAATTTATATTCATATATCAAAATACTTAATACAATAAATGATGGCAAATGAATTAATTATAATGCTAATTAAGTACCATAGTTATTGATGTATCCATAGACATCGATCATTGAGTAATCAGGAATAAAAGAGCAAATATTTCATACATTGCCAAAGCAAGCAAATCCAATGAAAACCAACATTAACTTTATATCCCTACAAGTACAGGGTTCTTCTCTTTACATCTAGAGATTAGTGTCACCGTCAATCCAAATAAAAAGAGAGAGGTGTCATTGCCAATCCAAAACAAATGGAAAGAGCTCGGCCGTAATTACCATTGGAAACCAACATTAATTTTATATCCCTACCAGTACAGGGGTGCTTGTTTAATGGAAGGAGTAATCGGTGATTGCCAAAAGAAAGGAATTGTCAATCCAAACAAATGGAAAGTAAATTATTGATAGTGTTGGTGGGTATAGTAAAGATTTCGGTGTAAAAGGAGTATATATACATGGATCATGGATCTATAAACACAGAAACCAAAAATACATAAGAACCATATTAAAAAATATATTAAAAGTTAAATCAAAACAACGTCTTACCTCTAGCAGTTTAAGCAAAGATCTTGATCTTTCATCGTCAACGTGAAATACAAGGTAGCCTGAGTGGCGTCCTGGTGCAACGGTGGTGAGCAGCACACCAGGCTGGGGCGGCAATAATGAGGATCAACTCAGGGTGACGAGCAAACGTTCGAAAATATATATGCAGGCAACAAAAAATCAATGAAATGTTTAAATGGATAACAGAATCTTATCTCTACAAATTTCTGTGCACCATTGCATCCAGCGACGAAACGACCAACGCAACTTAATTTGCACCTCTAGGGCCGGCTTCTAGCGGGACAAGAGCGCTGGTGACCTACATGGACAACAGGCGCATGTGACCTTCAGGACAACGGGCGCTAGTGTCAACGACCACGCAACGTGCGACGTTATGAGGGGTAGGGAAAATGGGGGAATGCTAGCAGCGGCGACCAGGGAAACACAAATGATGTGGGACGTCGATGACCTAAGACATGATTTCAACGCCTTGATGAGAACAACACTCCTGCCTAACCAACAATATAAAACTGCTATAACAACAAATATTGTAACATAGGCAGAAGGCAGACCTTGGTGTTGGATGTGATGTCATGTTGCTCCTGTGGCAGCAGATGCTTGGCATAGCTTTAGCCTCCTTCCGATCGGCGGGAGGTCCTATCTTGGAAGAAGAAATCAGATGGTAGCAGCTTCTTGGCGTGGCAGTGGCAATAATAGGGTGAATGATTAAGCCTAGAGGTATATGACTTTATAGGTGCGATGATAGAAGGCAGTGAGACATCATACTTTTGAAAGGCTTCCTACGCAATCAGAGCAACTGCAATTAGCCCCTTGATTGATTGATATGGATATCTTAATTTAGTATGGAAAAAATTTATAATACTTAATTTGTGCCTCTCCATTTATACTACTCTATTTTCTATTTTTCAGATTCATAAGTAAGGAAAGAAATATTCATAGTTTGTGCATAAGGAAAGAAATATATGGGGATCAATTTTCTCCCTTAATTGTGTGCGTCTTGATGTTGCAGTTAGCCTCTTAATTGATTGATAAGGGTATCTTGATTTATTTACTACGGAAAGAATTTATACAACTTCATTAATTTATGCTCCTCCATTTACACTAATATATTTCCTATTTGTGCATAAGGAAAGAAATATGTGGGGATCAATTTTCTCCCTTAACTGTGCGCGTGAGGGTGCTCCATGCGGCTGGTATACCGGATGGGTATGTAAAAGGTTTTGGTGAGAAAAAATTTAGTTTTTAGGTGGAAATATTTTTCTTCTATCAAAAAATAGGATTCCACTCCCTTTCGTCAAATCTTTTGCCTATCAAGTGGGACCTCCGTGAGGAATATGACGGGCCTAATCTTAGTGAAAAATGATTGAATTATTTCTACTTATAGTATAATAAATATAGATTTGAGGGCAACTCCGATCTATTTCTTTCGTGAGCAACGCACGGCCCATTTAACCCATTGTTAGCAACGCAAATCGGCCTAGCGCGCGCACCTAACAACACCACAAGGACAGCCCAAAGCAGTTTGTAAACTTTTTGTTTTTTCTTGTCTATTCTTTTTCTTTCCTTATTGTACTCGTCCTACTTGATTAACCAATCATATACCAAGATTTATGGTACCTTTTAACATTTATAGAAGACTTTATCCAACATTATAACAAACTTAGCTTAACATTGTCGATATAATATTTCAACATTTTATTCACGTTTTATATTCAACTGTTATTTGCATAATGTTCAGCCATCGACTTCGGATCAGTGGTGGTATATCACATGCACCATGTTCGTTATGCTTTTAGCCGGGGATGATGTTATAGATTTACTGAAAAAAATCTTTTGTCTGGCATTACAATTACATTGCATTTGTGTTTTTCTATTACTTTTAGGGCGTGTCAATAATTTGCAGTTTGCCTTGTTGAGCTTGACATGAAACATCTCTACATCTAAGGGTTGAAACCTGAACTGACCTACCACTCCGTTCTAAATTATAGATGCATATTTTTTGTTACATATTTAAATATAGGTTTGTGTCTAGGTGTGTAGCAAAAAATATATATTAAAAAGCCAAAATAATCTATAATCATTATGTAAGAAACGATCTATAGTGACGCGTACAAAGATGACGGGCTAATATTGCCCGTCACTCATATGATAAGGCTGACGCGCAAAGATAATGCTTATCACCTATATATCCCTCAGGGAGATGGTCCGTCACCTTTGCTCACTCAAAGGTGACGCACTTTAACAAGGCACGTCACCTATATTATAAGTGACGGACAACAACTATTGCGCGTCACCTGTAACAGCAACATAGATGACGTGTCTTGTTAAAGTGCGTCAGCTATAAGTATAATATAGGTGACGGCCTTGACAAGTAAATGGTGACGAGCTTTGATGTTGCACGTCACCTTTGTGAATTTTGTACAGAATTTTGATATTTTTATAATTTTTTTTCTCAAATTTTGATGAGAATAAACTGTATATCAAAATTATAGTACTCGACGAGATCTACAACTTTGTAGTTTAAATTTTTTTCATTTGACATAGTTTAGGCAACAAAATTTTCATTATAAGATTTCGACTCGATATTTGAACACGGGATTTTTAAAAATTTTAACTGGTCTTGGAAAAAAAATAATCTACATAGAAGTTGTAGATATCGACCCGATCTACAACTTTATAGTTGTAAGTTTTTTCATTTGAGGTCGTTTTGGCACCGAAATATGCAATAAAAGTTTTAGATTTTTTAAAAAATAGAAATTTCAAAATTCACAAATGATCTCGGATGGAGAATTGGTATATATGAAAGTTGTATATCTTGACCTGGTCTACAACTTTGTAGTTGACAAGATTTTTATTTGAAATCGTTATGGTTACCAAATGGCCATACAAGATAGTTTCAAGTCATATCAAAATGATAATATCTCCTCTTCCATCACATGTGATGGTGTAGCCTGGTTAGCAGAGGGGGTCGCGCAAGGCACAGGTCGTGGGTTTGATTCCTCTCGCCTCTCGGAGCCGCGCATGCGCGTATTCACACAAAAAAATGCAGGACTTGGGGACGCGGGGCGTGGGTGACCACCCGGGTGAATCCAAATATTTTTTGAATTTATTTTGGCTGGAATATTTATTTTTTTGAATATGATGCCCGTCACCTTTGTAGCAACATAGGTGACGTGTAAAGAATGATGTATGTCACTTTTGAGTGACATAGGTGACGGACTTTTATACGTTACCTTTGACTAGTCATTAGTGACGCGACGTCGTCACCATTATTGACCCTTTCTTACATAGTGAATTTGTCATCCGTTCTTGATTACTCGACGTTTCAGACAGTTGAAATGATCTGCAATAAATATGTTGAGCAATCGGAAATGTCAAATAGTAGTAACGAACGGTGTTTTAGTAAAAAGTAAAAACTTCATCTAAACCTCAAGCACTAACCTTTGCTAAATGTATTCATTTGCCGTCGATGAGCAAAAATTAGGAGAAGTTGAAAATTATCAAGATTGGAAGTGAGTCAAGTGACTGCTGTAGGAGCTGATGGAGTTCGTGATCCACGGCGTAGACAACCGTAGCCGGCCGGTGTTCAGCAGCGGGGCACCCCTCGCTTCTGTTGGTCTAAATGTATTTTCATTAACTATCAACCCATACCACAAAGGTAAGTTTAGGGTACATATAGACCAACCATGGATAGGCGGTTTAGAAGCTAAATAAAGCATCTAAAGAGCATCTACTAGATAAAGCTACTAGACGGCCACGGGAGATCAGTAAAATAACCGTGTGATGATTCCATCGACGGTCGTGATCACCTAGAGAGCTATATCTAATCCTATCTAGATAGATACATTGGACACATAAATGTAAAATATGAGACTTATCTAACATCCTCTTCTCCCGATCCACTCGCCACCGCCCCGCGCGGCAATCCCGCCGGCTCGACCCTGCTCTCTGCTCTGCGGAGAGCCATGCCCGCATGATGATGGATCTATTACGCCAAGCACGGCAAGTGGCCAGTCTCATCATCTGGTTCATCGTGTGCGGTGTGCTCTCCGCTGACTAAGCATGGTTGCAGCCGGCGCTGGTGTCGCTGCTGTTCTCCGAACTTGGCATGTACGTCTACTGACAGTGGCCTCCAAGACCCGACGAGCTAGTGCTGTGGTCTATACCTCTTTCCGTAAGTTCTCTTATCAAGAAAATCGCTTCTCTAGGCTACCTCCTAGATATAAAAACAAAACTGGTTTTCTTATGATAATGATCGTCATTATTCTTAAAATGGTGTTTAGATGACTCCCTTCTAGCTTCACTGTATGAATCATCAACTTAATTATAGTTTATTTTTTATATATCTCCCTTATCTTTGATGATCAAGCGAGCACACTAGTCGTAACGTTGCTTGTTTTTGGTTGGACATTGACCTGACTCGGTGTTCGGTCAGGTTCGTTGACAACACAATGCGTTATTTTTTTTTTTTTGAAAAGGAGCATATATTAAACATCAAGAGCAGAGTACAGAGGAGAGTCTTAGAGACCCCCAGGATACAGAGTTTATCCCAAACAAGACATTACAAGGCGTACTGTGAAACTGAACAACACATGACATGGAGGGGGCATCCGTGACAGATCCCAGATGCCTACGCTTCGCAGCAACAGCAAGGCGATGAGCTTCAGAGTTCTGAGCTCTTGGAATTTTGATCATCTGAAAATGGTGCCTGGCTTGGAGATGGTGGAGCTCCGAAAGTATTGGTCGTAGTCTCCAGGGCACTTGTGACAGATCCTGGGTCATGTATCGTACTGCCAGAAGACTATCCGAAGCCCAGACAAAGGAATGTCCGAGCAACAAGGCAGCAGCCTTCACTCCCAGGAGAACAGCAGCTAGTTCTGCCATTAGGACTGATGAAACTCGCACATTAGCCTGCATGTGAACCAAACAAGCCAATGGAGGGGCCCTGAGGTCGAGGAAGACACCAAGACCAGCATCATTCCAATCCGCAGTCCTCCCATCCGGAGGCAGAGAAGCATCAGAGAAGCCCACCGGAATGATGACTCCTGCAGCCTGCAAAACAGTTGGAAACCGAGCCCCATGTTTTGGAGGGAGCCAGGCGAACTGGGGTATATGTACAGACAACACAATGCGTTGGGTTCGAGTTCGGAGTCCGCCGAAGCTTGCATTGCACGTGCACACTGCATCATCACGGGCGAATGGGAAAGTATATGTCATCCGGCCGCGGACACCGCACCCTGCACTACTCGCCGCGCGCTGGTGGAGGATGCCGACACATCCCGCTGTGACGGGGCCGCGGTGTGTGTGTTGGGGGGGGGGGGGGGGGGGGGGGGGGGGCGTGTTGCTGCAGGGCGGGAGGAGGAGGAGGCGCTGGCTGGCGGGGTAGGGTCAGGGTTCGCGGGGGAAAAGGGAGGGGAGGAGGAGGGGGATTGGGGAATTTGGCCTCAGTTCGGTTGTTACGGTTGCGGTCGGATTTGGTGGTTGCCCGATCGGTCGGTTTCGTCACGTCAACTGGGTGGGTCAACGCGACTTGTGTTGAGTCTCCAGATGTGCGCGTGCGAAACCGGTTGAGCCGCTCCGCATCAACGGCGGTGCACCGTGGACCGCGCGAGTTTGGCGGCGCGGACCGCCGGCCGAGGATTCCTAGTTTAATTTGGCGGGGCACACTAGATACGACCTCGACTCTAACGAACACAGGGACATTGATTTGGACTGGGGGTGGTCGGTCGACTCGACGTGTCGGGTTCGAGTTCGGGTCCGATCGATCCGGGGCTTACATTGTACGTGCACACGGCCGAACGGGGGAACAAGTACATACATCGTCCGCGTCGCGGACACCGCGCCCCTGCACCGACGAGGCATGTTTCCGTGCCGGTACCCGCCGACCACCGCCCGCCGCCGGCGGACGCGGACGCGAGCTCCTCCGACGGCTCGGACCACGACGACCAACCGCTGCGCGAGCCGGAGTTCGTGATCCACGCCGTGGACGACGAACAACGCCGGGTGGCGGCGCGCCCCGCCACCGGCTGCTGCTAGACTCCTGCCGATCCGGCACCCGCTGCCGCCGCCAACGCCCGGGAGGCGGCGGCCGGGATCGAGCGCCTTCGCCACTTCATGCTGTTCCCCCAGGTAATAACTCGCTCGATCATCACCCGGCCGCCCGGGTTTCATTTAATCTATATATACAGTATGTCGGTTGTTCATCGGCCATCAGGCCAAGTTGAAGCTTCGATTCCTCCCTCCTCCGATCAGGCGGTCCTCTGCGCCTCGACGCTCATCTTTGGGAGCATGATGATCTACTTCGCGGCGAACCCCGGTAGGGTTCCCGATCCCAATTTCACCTGGCTCATCGTGCTCTCCGCTCTGGTTATGCTCCTCGCGCTGCTGTCGCTGCTGCTCTCCCACCTCGGAGAAACTGCCCCGGGCTCGACGAGTGGCTGCACAAGCTCTATGTATATAATTAAGCAACCTTATGTGGGATTTGTTCATCGAGCAAAGCATGTATGCATAGAAGATCAATATTTGTACTTGTTACTCAAGTGATATCTGTTCGTGGAGGCAATCTTCGTTCATCAATATCTCTAAACTGAGGAAGTAGTAGAGACAATAATAAGTAGGAAATCACAGAAATAATAACTCCAAAACTCAAGAAACCCTCGTATGCACATTTGCAACATTTAAATTATAGATGATTTAGCCAAAAAACATTGACAAGTATAACTTTATGTAAGCACAAGTTTCTCTTAATCATTTGTAATTGTGTTTTCTTTTGTAGCCCTAGAACACTATTCATGCAAATTTGAACAAGTTTATTGAAAAATATAAGAACATCTGTACCAAATAAATGCACTACCAAGACATACTTAACTAAATTAGTTGAATGTTGTTGATATCAGGACACAAACTAAAACATAGTATATTCTAATCAAACATGTGATTTCAACTCAATGTTTTCTCTCTCTCAAAGCATCAACATAGACAATTTTATATTGGGAATGCTATTTTTCACATCTTGCTGAATTGCACATGGTAGAACTAACATGAATAAGTAAAACTTTTGCTAAAAAGAAAGAAAATTGTTATTCCCCAGGAGTTCCTCAAAAGCACCAGATTCGCTTATGAAAAATGCATCAGCATAAAGCCATAAACCACTACAAATGGGTAAATAAACAATGCCAAAACAGCTCAAGACATATATTGACTTGAACAAATAATTCAAATATGTATTCTTAGTTATTAGCTAGGACACCCAAACATGTTGGCATAACGAGTACTACTTTATACAGATTTCGTCACCAACAGCTAGGTCAACTCATATGGAGAGGAAGTGAGGAATGTAACATAGTTGAGTGGGGTAAAGTCAGTTCAAATCAAATGATAAGCCATTTACTTCAGAATTACTGGATGATCAAATATTGGCCACGTATGCAAACATGAATTCGAAAAATAACCAAATCAGCTGATTGCCAACAATATTTCAGAAGCAACTCCTAATGCTGAAGATTGAAGAACAAACCAAGATATACTGCCTGCTGCTCCGAACAACTTATAGCTCCCTGTTTGCACCTATCAATAGCGTCTGGCCTTTTTCTACACGTCCCAATATTATACTACAGTACTGGGTCCAAACAAAAAGTTGAGCACATGACCAACAATCAATAGCACTCCTAGCATATTAATCATCCAGAATGTATCCCATAACAAAAGCAGAATATGTGCAAGCAAAGTAGAGAAACCACTACCGGAAACAGTAAATTCGCCGAGTGTAAAAATTTTGCTGAGTGCTTTCTTTCGGGCACTCGGCAAACAACCTATTTGCCGAGTGTATTCAACGGGGCACTCGGCAAACATATTACACTCGGTAATAAGGTCGTTTGCCGAGTGCCATAAATACGACACTCGGCAAACCGCTCATAGACACTCGGCAAAGATCCGACACTCGGTAAATCAACGGCGCGTGCATCGCACGTGCACCGTCCGTCACCGGACTGGGCCGGCCGTTAGTCCTTTGCCGAGTGTTGGACGCCGACACTCGGCAAAGAGGTTGTTCGCCGAGTGCCACCCGCCCACACTCGGCAATTCAAGAAGGTCACCGAGTGCCACTCCAAGACACTCGGCAAACATATTACTTCGCCGAGTGCCTCACCCTGGACACTCGGCAAACACAAGACTTCGCCGAGTGTTTCATTTTGCACTCGACAAAAAAAAAATCCGTCCCCTGGCCTCCACACTTTTTCTACTCCCCACGTAGGAGATTTTGTAATACATAATAAAAGTTGGTATATTTTGTGGTCTGTTTGCTATTTTTAATGAAATGATTGCATTAATAGGAATTTTTTTATTCATGTCAGATTTTAACTGCAGGTACATGAAATGATGGATTATAATCAGTGGAAAAATTATATCCATATTATGGAGTCCGGATTGAGGTCTCAACCAGGAAATGAAAAGAAATTTTGAACATTGTTTTTAAAAAACACGACCACGAACGTGTGGTTGAATGGTTGTTAAATTCTAAAAAAAGCAAACGAAATCTGAAAATCACAAGATTTGTCAAGATGTCATGATATTATGTGTGGAGGCTGTGGTAAAAAATTGAGAAGGTTTCGCCCAATTTCTGACATATGATGCTTAGAAGCCGACTCATCTTCTGGAAGGATTCATAGAAGTTAGAGAGGACACAATAAGATTTGGAGTCCAAGTGGCACTTGAGTTAAGGTTTGGCTTCAAATCTTTTTGTATAGGCAACATACAACACAGATTGGTTTGTGTCAAAATTTGGAAATTTTTCGGATGCGTTTACTATTTTTTATTGATTAAATGCAATTATAGATTTTTAGTAGATATAAATGCAATTTGCGCTATAACTGCATGAAATAATAGAACATTATCAGTAGAAAAATAATTTATTCATTGTTGAGTGATGTTGACACGATTTTGCCCAAGTATATTAGAAAAAGTTCTGGTTATTGGAAATATTAGTGTATTTTGCCGAGTGTATAAAAGAACACTCGGCAAAAGGTACTTTTGCCGAGTGTTTTCCACAGATACTCGGCAAAGAAGGTACACGGGCCCACTGGCAGTATTCTCCTCCTCATTTAAAAAAAGAAAAATGTGGCATTGCCGAGTGCCTTGGATCTGGCACTCGGCAAAGAAAGAAGATTTGCCGAGTGCCAGATCGCAGGCACTCGGCAATGTACCTGGCAGGTCGAATTTCGTGCGCCAACAGATTTAAAAAAATTGAATCTTTACTTTGCCGAGTGCCAGATCGCGGGCACTCGGCAAAGAATCTTACTTTGGCGAGTGCCAGATCGCGGGCACTCGGCAAAGAACTGGACTTACGTTTTCAGCCGAACCGCCGCGCGCGGCCCGGACTCTATCCCAAAATCGAAACCGCGGCCGCCACCCGCTGCCCGCCGCCGCCGCCCGCTGCCCCCGCCGCCCCGGCGCCCGCCGCCCCCGCCGCCCCGGCGCCCCGCCCCGCCCCGGCCCCGGCGCCCCGCCCCGCCGCCCCCGGCCCGGAGCCCCACCGGCTGCCGCGGCCCCGGCCCCGGCGCCCCGCCGCCCGCCGCCCCCCGCCGCCCCGGCGCCCCGCCCCGCCCCGGCCCCGGCGCCGCGCCCCGCCGCCCCGGCCCGGAGCCCCACCGGCTGCCGCGGCCCCCGGCCCCGGCGCCCCGCCGCCCGCCGCCCGCCGCCCCCGCCGCCCCGGCGCCCCGCCCCGCCCCGGCCCCGGCGCCCCGGCCCGGAGCCCCACCGGCTGCCGCCGCCCCGGCCCCGGCGCCCCTGCCCCGCGGCCCGCCCCCTGCCCCGGCGCCCTGGCCCACCGGCCGCCCCCCCCCCGGCCCCGGCACCGGCGCCCCCGGCCCGACCCGCCCGTGCCCCCCTGCCACCGGCGTCCTAGGACCCTGGTGCCCCGCCCCTGACGCTTCCGCCGCCGCCGGACGTAGGTGCCTTCGTGGTGGTGCCGATCCTTTACCCGGTGCTGGAAACAAATGGTGGACGTGTGGTTGCAGCCCGGGTGGTTGGAGAACCACGTTGCTTGCTGGGAGCGGCGTCTGCAGATGCCATATGCACCACACCATCAAGGCAGCCTGAGCCTTGATGAATACAAGGAAAAATGGGTACGTGAATTTATTTCTTTATTCTCACACATAATACACATAATAATGCATATTTTGTAATCCGTTTGTATTTTTGCCGCAGACGTCATCACATGAAAGCCAGGAGTGCTCCCGGTTCAAGGCATGGGTTATGTCAAAAAAGGGCAAGGCCACGGCAGACATCGACTTCAACCCGGAGGACCCGCCCGTGGCATACAGCCATCCCAGCATCCACAGCCGCGTCACCGAGTACACAGCAATGGCGAGGGAGGTTCATGGGCCGGAGTTCGATCCGAGCTCTCAGGATATTGATCCTGAAATTGTGATGAGGGTGGGAGGAGGGAAGAAGCATGGCAGGTATTGGATTGGAGATAGCGTGATCGACACTGCCACTACTCCCACCCTCTCCCAGATCCGAGCAAGGAGCACGGACTCGAGCCCCGCGATACGGGCACGGCCTACCGCTGCACAGTTACAGATGCAGGCTCTGCAGGTTATTCCTGTTTCTTTAATTTTTCATTCATTTTGTACATATCTTTTGCTTGGCAATAAGACATTGGGATGAAATATTGTAGGCCCAGGTGGAGGTAGAACGGAAGCGCCGGGAGGAACTAGAGGCGAGGATCGAGGCGGATCGGCAGCTAGAAAGGCAGAGGACGGAGCAAATGTTCCAATACATGCAGAGTGTCTTTCACAGTTTAGGTCAGACTCCACCACCTATGCCACCGAACCTATTCCCGTCACCTCGACCACCTCCTGCAGCTACTCCTGTGAGTCACTCTCAACCTTACAATCAATCTAGAGTTAAACTAGAAACTACAGGCACTACAGACTTACACTAGAAAAGTGACTAATGCGATCTCTATAACTTTGTGCAGAATCAATCGGCGGCGTCCAATGCAGAATCTTCTTGGGGGCAGTGGCCACCTGCACATCCTCCTCAGCCTCCTCATCCTCCTCAGTGACTTGTGAACTAGAGGTGTTTGTGATGCAAAACTTGTGAATTACTTATTTCGACGAGAACTTGTGAATGTTATTTGTGTGCTTGTGATGCTTGTGGTGCAATTTATATGCCTGTGGTGTAATTTATATGCCTGTGCTTCTGTGGTTGTTTTTTGAGAGGGGTCCTTTATACGTAAAATTTCTGTTTTGTCAGTAGGGGGAAAGATACTTTGGCCATTTTCTGTTAGTTCGACGTCTTTGCCGAGTGCATTACCAAAACACTCGGCAAAGGCGTCATAAAATTTTTGCGGGATTGTCCTCTTTGCCGAGTGCCAAGGGGCAGGCACTCGGCAAACTATGCATGTTCGCCGAGTGCCACAGGGAAGGCACTCGACAAACTGTGTACCTTCACCGAGTGCCATATATAAATACACTCAGCAAAGATTTTCTTTTTGCCGAGTGTCATTTAACATACACTCGGCAAAACTTAAGTATTCGCCGAGTGTCGGCCGTCTGACACTCGGCAAAGGAGCCGTTACCGTCACAGACCGTTATCGCCTTTGTGCCGAGTGTTATATTTTGCCGAGTGTTTTCTGGCACTCGGTAAAGGATTTGCCGAGTGCCCGACAATCGACACTCGGCAAACCCACTGTTTGCCGAGGGAAAGTTTGCCGAGTAGGGTTCACCGAGTGTTACACTCGGCAAACCCTTTGCCGAGTGTATTTGGACCTTCGCCGAGTGCCTGGGGCACTCGGCAAAGTTACTGTTTCCGGTAGTGAACCTTAACAGCAGTACACCCATTTCCGAAACATACATGGTAAAGAACACCTCAATCACAGCCCACCATCCTACACCACTCTCCATTTACACAAACATTTGCATTAGAATCTATAATTCCTCATCCAGATTATCCATCAATGTCATAATATAAGATGTCCATCAAATAGCATAGTTACTAGAAACTGGAGCGAGCGCGCCGTTGGTGCGCCACCTTGAGCTGGTCCAATGGATGCCCTATGAGTAGTATTAGCGTAAACTATATTTGGAGGTGAACACGGTATACAATAGATGTGGAGATGGGGATTAAGTGGATCGAGGGAGCGATGATGGAGACGTGGAGACCTTAATTGCGGGTTTGCAAATTTTGTAAATAGAATTTAGGTTGTAACTATAGAGAGTACAAGAGGTAGCAAAGACTTTGTAAGACGTGGATATCTTAGTTGCAGGTTTGGGAATTTTGTAAATGAAATTTAGTTATAATTGTATTGTAAATGGAATTTAGGTTGTAACGGTAGAGAGGGAATATGTTGTATTGAATGAGTAGGAGGTATCTAGAGGCTAGAGCACTGACGAATATGTTGTATATGGTATAGTACTTATGATTTAGTGGGTATTGGTTACTGCTATAAATTTTATTTTTATAAGTAGCTAAGGCAAATAAATTATATTAATTGATTGTACGTTTTTATTAAGAAATGAAGGTAGTGCAATTGTCAGACTTTTTTAGAATAATCTGATTTTTTCTATTATTTGATCTTAGATCTATATAGAAGCACTTAGAATTTAAATTTTTGAACTATAGAAATATAGTATATTTTTAAATTTTAAAGAGCTTTTGTATTGGACACCTTTTGATTTGAACGCGTTCTGGCCTTCGAATTATATGTTGAAAGAATAAATAACCCATGTAACCTGTATGAAAGCGTTTGGAATTTAAAATTTTGGTCTATGAATTATTGTGGGTTTTTAAGTTGTGAAGAACTCTTGTATAGGATATCTTTCGATTCGAACGCGTTTTAGTCTTCGAATTATAGGTGGAAAGAGTATAAGTAATCCTTGTAATGGGCTGCGTGGCAGTGAGTTGTATTTTGTGAAAATCTGAGGGTTAATTTAAAAGATTACCTGAGAGGAGGGATGGATAGCGGGTTGGTTTTCAATGAAACCTGAGGGTTTTTTTGCAAGATCGCCGGCCATAGAGGAGGGAGAGACGGCGGACGCGATTTCTATAATATTTGAGGGTTTTTTTGCAAATTTGCCGACCTCCGATCTGGGCCATCCATCGCGCGATCCAACGGGCGAGAATTGTTGCCGACGTGGCTCGATCTAGACCCGAAAAGTTCACCGATTTTAGATCTTTGAAGATTTCGTTCATTTTGTATATATTTAATTTAGTGCTATTATTACTCGTCGATACTGCAAATATTTGACAGGTATACTGCTTAGCATTTGTTTTACTTTTCAAAAAGGAATGCAGACGGATATAAGAGCCCCATGAAAAAGGGCGAAATCTTTCACTACATATCACTTGGTTACAATTTTATATATGGCAAAGGGTTACAATTTCTGTCCACTCGGCTCGAGTACCTTCCAGTTTCTATTTCTGTTCACTCGGCGTTAGCGCTTCTTGATCAAAAGGGCGGTGTCGGTGGCTCCGCACTTCTTGATTGTGGGCGGCCTCGGCGGCTCGGCGCGCGCGGCGAGGCCCTCGTTGCTGAGGACGTCAAGGAGGAATCGTCTTTGAGCTTTTGCGGTCAGGCCAAGCCCCGCTCTAAGAACAAGCTCGTCGAGCCTTGTTGGCCTCCCCGCTTCAAGAACCGTGCCAATCCCAACTGGTCTCCTGCTCCAAGATTTCGGTGCCGCCGAGAAATGGGTAGGGGAGCAGCGGTCGGCGAGTCAGGAGGGTTCCCTTCAGCACCGGAATTAGTTTTGCAGCGGCGACTGGAAATCACTGTTTAAAATAGCAGGGTAAGGCATTTAGCAGTTGGTGTTTGTAGAGGCTAAGAAAGGCTATAGCTAGTTAACCCATTTAGCGGTTCTGTAAATACCATGTGTGTAGAAATCGGCGCCTCTAACCTTTACACTGACTTTCGATAAGCTTTACCAAAGTAGTGTGACACCACTTCTTTCGTGGACCCTATGCCCACACTACACCAAGAAGATCTTCACCTAGACACTAATATGAGAGACCAACTCTATATGGGAACTCAACTCTTTATTCACCATAATTTAGTACAACACAAGACTCTTGCACTCTTTATGTAGCTACCCTACCATGAGACTAGTACACTACATGGCAACCTTGCCATCTTCTACTTAAGACCTCTTATGCTATGGTGTGGTAAGAGGGGAGGAGAGTACCCCTATTTATAGAACTCCATGACTCATATGGTTTTGCCATGTGTCTATCTTCTATACACTTCTTTACAAAATATCTAACTCTAAAAATTTTCTCATACCTATCTAACCATATAAATATCTAATTTTTAGAGTATTCCATATTTCATCATGAAGTATGGTAATCATGGTTCATGCATATTCTCTATCTTCTAGAACTTTCTCACAATTATACATTTCTACTACATCATGCATAAATACATGCATATAAACATGAAATCAAGAAAATTTCATGTATTGAAGTCCGTCTTGAGCTTCATTCCCTCGTTACATCGTTGACGAAATACTAAATTTTGTAAATGACGATGTTGAATACTAAACTAACAATAAATAAAGACTAATTATATGATTTAGCTTCCTTAATTAAGAGGCTATAGCGGGATATAGCCGACTATTAGCGGATTTAGTCTTTTAGAGCTAAGAGATGGATATTCTAGCTTTCTTCTCTCCCAAAGGCTATAGCAGGTTATAGCGGTGGCTATAGCTGGCTATTTAGATCCTTGCTGGGAATGGGTGATTTTTTTGAAATAAAGGAACGGAGGATTTTCTGCTTTGATTTCTGTTTTATAGGAAGGGAGCGGGGGATTCGAGGGGGAAGAGGTGAGGGGAGCGGGTTCCAAACTTCCAATTCAGCAGCGAGAGCCACACTGCCACACAGCTCTCAATGCGGAAAGCAATGTTTCAAAATAAGATGGACCCGCGCGCGCCCTTTTAGCCCAATAAGTTGGTTTGGCCGTTTCATTTTCATGCTTCCCTTTTTTTTTGAACTAGTTATAGACCCGTACGATGCTACATGCATCAAAATCTTTCATGGGAAAAATAGTCCTTCAGTGATATCATGACCGATGGAAAAACACGCACGCAAAGGTCGTTGTTGCATCACCATGTTGTTCATGTGGTGCTTGCATACGTACATATCCACATGCCAAATAACAAGCACATCATTAAATTTGCAGAGGAATTCACATATACAAACGTAAAACTCAATCCATTCATTAGCACTTCATATGTAGCAGTAGAATCAGATGATAAAGCTCAATCGAGCTGTCACTCAAACTATGAATAAGTCAGTGAAGTTGCAGCCCATTTGAAACAACAAGCAGGCACCACAACGTGCAATAGATACACCAAGTATAGACCTCCAGAAAAATGAAAGTTATTATAAGGTGTGTAATATCGGAGGTAAGCAAAGTATAATTAGTTAGAGTAAAGTCCGTTTAACCTCTTGAACTTGTCACCGAGTTTAAAATACACCCCCCATTTCCAAATTCGGATATTATGCACCCTTATCTCTCAAAACCGGACAAACTACTCCCTGCAACAGTGCAAAGCAGTTTTGAAGGCGGTTTTTGCTGACATGGCTCCCCTCTCTCTCACTTACATGTGGTCCCCATTGTCATCATCTACCTCTCTCTCTTCCTCTCCTTCTCCACCATAGCCCCGAACTCCGCCTCCGCCACGAGCTCCTGCGCCGTCTCCCGTGATGCCACTCCGCCACTACCATCCCTCCCACGGCCGGCTCCACTCCCTCTCCCCACGAGCCTCCCTCCCTCCCTCTCTGTCCCATGCGCCGCCGCCGCTACAACCCCCATCTCATTTGCCACCACCGCACCCTTCTCTCCCCTGGCCGGCCACCCCGCTCTCCTCCTCTCTACCGCCGCCGCTGGGACCTCCAGGGAGACAGCGCCTGGATCTGCGGGGCTGCTGCCGCTCGGTCCGCGTGCCATCTCAGCCCGACAAGCGCACCACGGTCGCACGGCCACGCGCGGCTTTCCCCTTGCAAGCGCCACCGGACGGCCTCCGCTCGGCTAGCGCCGCCGCCCCGCCCCGCACCGCCATCGCCCCCATTGAGCCCCGTGTTGCCATCCAATTTTCACGCCGCCGTTGCCCACCCTGCATGCGGTCGAGCAGCGACACGCCAACAGCGGCGTTGAAAGTGCATCTAGGTCTCTAAAGAGTTTTGGTGATAATGACAATTATAATTTGGGATATGATGCTTTGAATGAGATATGTGCAGTAATAAAATGAAAATGAAGCATGAAAGATGAAAGGATGGTCCCCAATTCTTTTATGTACAGTGAAAGAGTTGATGAAGTATTTAAATTCATTTTTGGTTTGAATTTGAGTATAGAAATCACCGTACTATAAAGGGGGACGTGTTTGATTGATCAAGTTTGTGAAAGTGCTGCTCATGAGATGAACACTTAGATGGCAAACACAAAAAGTCACGTACACAAATCCTAGGCTTTCCCTTTTTGTCACAGCCTCTGTCGGAAGTTACGACACCTGCGTCGGAAGTTCCTACACCGGTCGGAAGTTCCGACTGGAAGTTCCCACTAGCTCGGAATAATTTCCGACAGATTTATATGTTCCGACATCTCCGTCGGAAGTTCCGACCCATGTTATCCGTGACCTACTCTGAGTGATCCAAACCTGGGGATGTGATCGGAAGATCCGACCTTGCATCGGAAGATCCAAGCCTGGACACCGTCGGAAGATCCGACCCCACGTCGGAAGATCCGACAGCTGCCACCAGAAACAACCAACGACTCTATTTTGGGGGTGGGGTATATATACCCCCTCACCCCCTCTATTCATGTCTGCCGACCTAACTCGACCAGCACACCTCTAACGGCATTCATTTCACTCTCCCAAATCCCTCTAGAGCTCATCCTTACATTGATTGACTTGGGGCTTGGGTGTGAGAAGCATTTGAGGTGTGTGACTTGAGGCTTTGAGTTGGTTTTCTCCCTTGTTCATCTCGAGAAGCACTTGAAGCAAGTTTGATTGATTTATTCATGTTTGTTACTCTTGGAGCTTGGCTCCTAGACGGTTAGATGTCACCGGGAAGCTCTCAATCTTTGTGATTGTCACCCGGAAGTTTGTATTACCCTTCTCTTTGTGAGAATAATAGTAAGTGACTCAATCCTCCTTTGTGGTTGATTGAGGGAGGCAAGGGGTTAGTGAAAACTCAACTCTTTGAGAGCTCCTCAACGGAGACGTAGCTCCTTAGTGGAGTGAACTCCGGTAACAAATCTCGTGTCTCATTTACTTATTGTTGTTCATATTGTTCTTATTCTAGATTTGACCCTATCTATGTGTTTATAAGTTTCCGCTGCTAAAGATCACTTCTAGAAGTCTCAAGATACTTGTTGTAAGCTTTCTATTCAAGTAGATTCTTCCTAAACCTGTCTTAGTTTGAATTTTGTATTTAGTTCTTGTGAGGGTCGGAAGTTCCTACCCTCCGTCGGAAGTTCCTACCCAGTACCAAAACTTCCTTCGGAAGTTCCAATAGTATGTCGGAAGTTCCGGCAGATTTGACAGTTTTTCGTGAAGAATTTGCAGATTTTTTTAACAGGGCCTATTCACCCCTCCCTCTAGGCCCAGTGTCGGTCCTTTCAGGCGTTGTCGAGCTCCCTGCGGGCGGTCTTCTCTAGCGCTCGATCTGGGTCGTTGTGGGGTAGAGGAGTTGCGGTTGGGTTGGTGACCGCGTCGGCCTTGATCGGGGCGGCCGAAAATTGGCGGCGTGGAGAGAGGGCGGCGTCAGCCTGATCCTGCGGCTGGGCTCATCCGGCGGCGGGCCATCGACGAGGAAGATCGGAGGAGATGGGCGACAACCAGGAGATGCTGTGTGATGGTGGCGACTTGCGCCGGCGTGGCTCTAGGCAGCCGGAATCGCGTGGCGTGGACGGCCTGAACGCGAGGTGAGGAGCTCAACTCGGCCATGGTGGAGGAGGAGAGGAAGAGAGAGGGGTAGGTGATGACACGTGGGGACCACATGTAAGTGAGAGAGGGAGAAGCCATGTCAGCAGAAACCGCCTTCAAAACTGCTTTGCACTGTTGCAGGGGTGTAATTTGTCTGGTTTTGAGGAGATGAGGGTGCATAATATCCGATTTTGGAGTTGGGGGTGTTTTTTAAAGTCGGTGACAAATTTAGAGGGTCAAATGGATTTTACTCAATTAGTTATTAGGTTATAATCGATAAATAAGCGACCAAAATCTGCTATGGCGTCAAGATCATAATGATATATGTCCACCATCCACATACATATAGGCCTGCACATTCACGTGCAAAATGATATATGATGATAAATATAGAAAAGATATACTAGACACGTATATACTAGGCAAACATGTACGCGCGTTGCTACAGGCACAGACCGAATATGTATAATTGCCTGTATGTTAATTTGTAGAGGTCTATGTGACCGAGTCGTGGATGAAGGCTGATCCGACTCGCTTACGGAACGACTAAGATCCACATATCAGATAGAAGTTTGATCAAACTAAAATATAAGGTAGAAACGTTACATCCTTCACAAATAGATAAACTACCATCCACGCTCACATCGTCCTTACTAATACAAGCACCCCCTCATGACACGCTGTATATGTGTAACCACCATGAGTTGTTCCAAGACACCTGCCTAGTGTCCCGCCTGATAGACCCCAGCGCCTCTATCCCTTGTGCACAATCACGATGTGCATTTAGCCAGAGACCGACTCCCGGTGGCCCTGTCCCGGTTTCCCCGTCCCCAACCAATCGCAAGCGCCGGCGTGTAGGCATCATCCTCAATCCGACGGCTGAGACTGCCCCTAGACTAGTCAACGGCAGTCAAAGCGGGCCGCGCTACGGGCTGCGGCCAGTCACCCCGCCGATGGGCGCCGCGGAATCTATACTAGAGCACACGAACGGATGAATAGGAGCACGAGAAGAGAAGTGGAGAACTGCAACGGAAGGGGGGCAGAGAGAAAAAAATTGCAGCAGCAGTAAGGTGAGATTTTTAATCCCTATCTGATGGTACGCGATTGATTTCTGGACTGGTTGTGAGCGTTTAAGCAATCCTTCCTCTTTCCGCCTCTCTTTCTCCCTCTCACCCTGTTTTGGGGATTGTTCTTTCTTGCTCGAGGGGGATTGGGGGATTTTGAGCGAAACATGGGTGCGGGTTCCTGCAATGCAGCGCCGCACGAATTTCGTCTGGGGCGGAAATTTCTCTCTTGGTCGTGCTGTCGAATCGATTGCTTGGACTTGCTTGCTGGTCCGATTTGGATTTGGGTGAGTTTTTATTAGGGTTATCTATCTATCTACCCGTGCAGAGCAAAAGTGTTGGGGATTTCTTGGTCGGGTAGGAATCTGAAAGGGGAGGAATCGCTCTAGAATTTAGTTGTCGAGCAGTATTCGGAAGATTTTCATTTACTATGTCTACAATTTCAGTCCACTATTGCTCCTGATGTGTTTTCATGTGTTACTTCTTTATGTCCATTCCTTTGTTAGCCCTCTCCATTTCTTTGGGAAAATGTTCAACTCTGCAGTTTCTCCTAGCTTGTTAAGTGTAGTTCTTTCAGCTGAAATTTTTTGTTTGCTAAGTTCGGCTGAGAACATAGATAGCGTCAGTGTCATGTAAGTGGCTCCCATGAATGGAGTAAAGAAAAGAAAAATCAATCTTGTGTGGCGTCCACCCCTGCACTGCTGCTGCGATTTGGGGGGAATTACCAACGGCCAACCTACACAAGTCCTACTCCCTGCCTCCCCAAGACCCAACTTCACTGCCATCAAATTCTAGCTCCTGCACTGTTGCCACCGCCTCCTTTTGTGAGCTATTTGATGCCCTAAACTAAACACTGGCGCAAGGCCGCTCAAGGTAGCCGCTTAGGTTGTGCCAAGCCAAGGTACCTTGCTGCCTATCCGCTTTGGAAGATAAAAGGTTATGCCATCTCCAGTTCTAGACCCCTAGCAATGACACTTGGTGTCTGTTGTTTGAACCTTTTATGACTTATGGACTGTGAGATTGATGGGCTGTTGGTACATCCTCTAATTGCTCAAGAAAATTGATGATAAACCTTCATTGTCACTTGCACATTTGTATTACATGACTTCGTTAATCTTCACTAATATTTACTCTCTCATAACAGATCTTAGCTACAAATATTTGAAGATCTTTGTCGGTGATTTCTAGTTATGTTCCCTGCTTTTATCTGAGATTCTTTGAGGTGATGACGGATGCCAACTCATCATTCTCCGGAGGTGCTAAGTTGCAGCCAAGCACAAGCATGAATACTGATTCATTCATGCGCGTTCCAGCCTCCCCAATATCATTTTCATCAAATAACATCTCTGGATCTTCAGTCATTGATGGTTCAATTGTGCAGCAAAGTCCACCCCAAGACCAGGTGCAAAAGCGGAGGTCTTCAAGTGTAACATCACATCCTATGATTGAGGCTGGTGGTGCATTGCATCCTCAAAAGAAATCAAGAATTGATGTTAGGCAAGATGATATACTACAGCATCAGCTGATTCAGCAGCTGCTCCATGGTCAGAGTTCTCTGCATCTTCAGGGGCAACAGAACCCACAGCTTCAAGCTTTACTCCAGCAGCATAAACTGGCACAGATGCAGCAGCGGCAGCAGCAGCAGTTGTTGCAACCGTTTGCTCAGATACAACAATCTCAAATTGGCATCCCTCGTCAGCCTCAGCTTAGACCACCACTAGCACAGCCTGGAATGCAGCTAGCTGGACCTATTAGGACTCCTGTCGATAGTGGGCTTTGTTCCCGCAGGCTATTGCAGTATTTGTATCACAAGCGTCATCGTCCAGAGGTACATTTCTGCATTATATTTATTGATCATGAGATTACAAGATACAAGTCCTCGGCTGTACAATTAATGCTTGCATGCTGTCTTGTAGAATAATACCATAACATACTGGAGGAAGCTTGTTGAGGAATATTTTGCACCACGAGCAAGAGAAAGATGGTGTGTGTCTTCTTATGAAAAGAGACCAAACGGTTCAGTTTCTACTCCACAAACAGCTCTGGTTAGTTAACAGTTTGCACTTCACAGTAGCAAATTTTCTTGCAATTATACTGATCTTGGTTTTGTGGTCCGTGTCCAGCATCACTTTCTGTAGGACATTACAGCATCACTTTCTATTTTATCCATTACAGGATTCATGGCGGTGTGACATTTGCAGTACACATGGTGGGAAAGGATATGGTTAGTAATTTCTGTCAACTCTGGCAAACTATATTCGTGATGCTTTTCTTTGTATTCGAATTTTGGTTTCCTTAGTTCCTCTTTGAAACATGCTTGATCACTTGGTAGCCAAACTCAACACTTTCCATAAGTATCTTGTGGTAGACAAAATTGTGTACAGTTTCGGACCAGAACAGAGATGCAAGTATGTGATACAACAACAACAACATAGCCTTTTGTCCCAAGCAAGTTGGGGTAGGCTAGAGATGAAACCCATAAAAAAAACAAAGATCACGGATCTTCAGGTACGTGGATGGCGAGTCTCCAAGCGCTCCTATCCAAAGCTACCTCTTTGGAGATATTCCACTCCTTAAGGTCTCTCTTCACCGACTCGTCCCAAGTCAGTTTAGGTCTACCTCTACCTCGCTTTACATTTTTGGCCTGCTTTAGAACCCCACTACGCACCGGCGTCTCAGGGGATCTCCGTTGGACATGTCCAAACCATCTCAATCAGATGCAAGTATGTGATATTACAAATTATTATAATACATCATGCATAGACATCAAGATTGATAATAGTTATTCATGAATATATGCTGAGTGGTCACGATCATACTGTGTGCATGCATTTGATCAGCCACAAATGAAGAACATTTAAAATAGCATGGCGACATGCATTGTTGCGTACCTTTTCACATTGAATCTGTGGTAAAGCAAGATTAAATTTGTGTTATCTACTTGTCATCTGTGCAACACGCAAGTGCTGTCGCCATAATATAGATGCACAGCTTAGCATCTGTTGTTCAAGTAGCTTTCTGATTTGGTACGTGTAATATGAGCAGCATCTCTTACCCAGTTATCCTTTTTATATCTGATCCCATCTTACAGAGGCTACATATGAAGTGCTTCCTCGACTGTGTCAAATCAGATTTGATCATGGCGTTATAGATGAATACCTATTCCTCGACATGCCCAATGAATTCCGGTTGCCTAATGGATTAATGCTGCTGGAGCATAAAAAAGTTGTTCAAAAGAGTGTTTATGAGCATCTACATGTTACACATGAGGGGCATCTGAGAATTATATTCACACCAGAATTAAAGGTACGCTTCGTGTAGTAGCTCGCTCACATATTTGCCATTTTTGTAGCATGTCCATGTTATGTGTATCATTTGTAAGCATATAAATAATCTCAAGCAAGGGGCATTAATCATTCTTATCAGCTTTTTGCCTGTGAATTATGTAGATAATGTCCTGGGAGTTCTGTTCACGGCGACATGAAGAGTATATCACCCGCAGGGTTCTGGCACCACAGGTGGAGTTTGTAGACCAGCACAATCTTCCACTTTAATTTGGCTACAAAATTGTCAATTTAAGATTTAACCCTGCATAACTGCATAGTAATATAGTTTTTTTAGGGCATAGTAATATAGTTATTGCTCGGCAACCTAGGTGTTAGGTGATGAATCATAAATGATGCAGCATAAATCTAATTATTACATGACATCTTTGTTGGATCCTTCATGATTGGTGAAAACATGTCTGTTTCTATCACAATTCGAGCTCTTCCACAAACTATTTTGATGATTCTTCATTTCTCATTGATGTAATGGAGTTCAAAACTTCTTCAAAAAAACCCAGAGAGGATCAAACCTTTTTAACCCATTCTCATGTCATTTTTCTTATATGTACTCTGAGGGCATTCCCTAAGTGCATATTTATGTTTTACTGAATTGTAACTATCATTGGTGACTATGATATCTTATATTTTACACATGATTCTGCCTTTCAGGTTAATAATCTGCTACAAGTTGCCCAGAGATACCAAGCTGCTGCCAGTGGAAGTGGTCCTGCAAGGGTTTCAAATGATGAAGCACAAACCATTTGCGACATGTTAGTGAATAGACTATGCTCCACTGCTGCATTGTTCATTATATAGTGATTTTTTGCCATGATAAATATAAAACCTGCATCTCAGAGCAATCTTGTTTTTTTTTTTAATCTTACTAAAGCAATAACAACATTTTTTCTCTCGTACTGTTAGGTTTGTGACTGCATCGCGGCAACTAGCGAGGAATCTGGAGCACCACACCTTGAATGAACATGGTCTTTCTAAACGATATGTTCGCTGCCTACAGGTAATTAGAGACTGTTCCCGTCACATTAGTAAACTGTAATTATCTGCCTGTCCATCCTATTGTTCTGGACGTTCATATGCATCAAGCACACTGATGATCATCGGTTGTTTTCAGATATCGGAGGTGGTGAATCATATGAAGGACTTGATTGAGTTCACTAACAAGAACAATCTTGGCCCTATAGGTATGATCATGCACATTTCTATGAAGATACAGTCACGAACCCTATCATTGCCTTCTGTTTATACCTATCACTGTTTTCAGTTTATACCTGTCATTGCCTTCAGCTTATACCCAGTTGTCAATTGTTAGCTGTGGCTGAATATTTTTTTTTATAAAGTAGGTTGTGACCAATGTTTTGCTCACTGTTTCTACGAAGATAGTAGGGCATATTATTAAAATAATACGCCTTCTTTAGAAAAGTTAATTGCTAGTCCAAGTTCTTTGTATAAGCAAACCCTGGAGCACTTGAACGGCATTTGAACCATAAAGGATAAACCCAGTTGGCGCTATGTTTTAACCTGGTAGACTCGGTTGTTTCTGGACCTGATGAAGTGGAATATTATAAGTTATTTCATTTTTCCCCTTCTGTCAACAGCAAAGCATTGAACTATATGTCATGGACAGTAGAAAAAAGAGTAGATTATCGGAATGCAATAACATTTTGGTGTCATTTTAATGCGTTCTGTGTTCATATGCAGAGGGCCTGAAGAATTATCCGAAACCAAATGTACCAAAGCTTCCAGGACAGGATACGCAAGAGGCAAAACACATAATGGCTGCTGCTGGCCTTCCCAATGACCAGAACACCACCAAAGTCATGGGTCTCAAACAAGAAATAAGTGCTCATGTGGACAACGGAACTTCTGGTGTTGGAGCTGTTGGTAATAGTACTCCACAAAATGCTACAGCACTAAACAGTTACCAGAATATACTCAGAAGCTCCAGTGCAAATCAGAGCCTGCTACAGCAGGAGGCATCCAGTGTCTTCAAAGGTTCTGCAGCGATGCACAATGGAATACCGCTGGAAGCATCTAGATCGTTCCATGCACCTAACCAAGCGCACCTTGCACAATTCCAACGTTCTGCGTCATTTCAGCATCCAATGCCCCAGCATAACAATCTTCAGGGCATGGGAATGCAAAATAATCTCCAGGGCTTGGGAATGCAAAGTAATCTTCAGGGCGTGGGAGTGCAAAATAATCTCCAGGGTGTGAACCCACAATACCAGCAGCATGTTTTAAATCAGCTGCTTCAAGAAGCTAAGAACACTAACAACCATGCTTTGGTGCGGCAACCACCTCCATCCAACCCTAATGTAAACAGTGGTCTTGCATCCGGAGCTGCTAACACCAACAGTGCTGCTACTGGAGAGCACAGTCAGCATATCAATAACAGCACAGTAAAGGGTGCAGCTACAATCGGCACCGGGCCGAGCAATGTGATCAACAACAGCACAGCCAGCATCGTCCCCAGCAGAAGTGTCGGTAAGCAGCAACCCAGCTGCTGCTACTGGAGGCAGCAATGCTGCGACTTCCAAGGCCGAGCCCTTCCATGAATTAGATGATCTCGATCATCTCATTTCCAATGAACTGGCGGAAAGCGGGCTGTTCATGGCAGACCAAGGTGGGTTCTCGTGGAACATGTGACAAAGAGTAAATAGACGTCTCATTGCTGTGTGAGCTTCACTGTAAGCGATGAGCAATAGCCTGCTTGGATGCTAGTGTGGAAGCTAGCGAGTGGTGATGGAAAGTTGCCCTAGATGCAAGTTTCTCTTTCTTTTTACTTATATTTTTTTAGTTTTTTAATTACCATTTCGGACTGTTGTGAGTTGTGACCGTGCTCTGATGTAACTTCAGATGTCAGTTGGATCTGTTGTGGGGATGTGAGAGCAGTAACCGGTAGTTATTGGAATATATCGTTGTCATGCAATCGAATGTGTTGCTGTGATTGTCTCATCATAATCTCACCCCCAAAGTCTTCATCTATCAACTTCAGGCTATGATCCAACTCCCAAATGCTCTGTTTGGAGCGTTAAATATTGAGTCAAGCAGGATGTTCATACATAATGGTGATGTAATTCATTTCATATTCTGCACTCGTTGCAATGATTGTTTTACGACAAATGTTTCAAAACGTGATAGACTAGCAGAGCAAGTAGGCGACAAAATACGGTTCGACGAGTTTAACCAAGAGTTCAAGACCATCGGTTGTGCATCCGACAGTAGCCATCACAGCACTGCGCAAGGATTTAGCTCTAGCCGTAGCAGGTCGTTGTGTAGTTGGCCTTCTGAAGTTAGCTCTAGCCGTAGCACTCCGCAACTTAATTCCTTGAACGTTCAATTATCTTCTGAAGTTGTTCTTGGTCTGGATCTCCGAGATCCTGACAAAATCTTATAGAAACTACACTTACAGCGAATATATTCTTTTTTCCTGGAAAAGATGGGAAATACAGCTAATATTTACCAATATTCCAACACATCATCCTTCAATGCCAGAGTACTTTAGCTCACCTTTCTGCAAACAGGACATACGTAGGAGCTTCAATAACGACCAATGTTTTATGAACCCATCAGGTCATAACTATTGTATGAAGCAGGCATGATTTAACTTTGATAATCAAAGGAAAATGCAGATCTTGGCAACTTTTTACTGCATATATAGTGTAGTTTCTATAAGTTCATTCACCTAAACAAAGTAGCAGCTAAGAAATAATATATAGTAGTACCACTATATAAACTAGTATTTTCCAAGCAATATAAAGCTAAGAGTTGTAAACAAATATGCATTAGGCACGAACTCTACGAAAAGCAGTTGCTCATATCATATCATAGTAATTACCAGTTTACCATAGAATTTCATCAATTTTGTGCCACCAAGAGACGAAAGTTCACTGGATGATACCGCGTTATCCAGAAATAATCACCACAAATTTCACCATTCAGCTATACGAGCTAGACAAAGGATCTACATCATATCAAGGTCACTAGTTGCTAAGACGAACAACAAGCAGTGCAAGTAGTGCCACCCCGCAGCAGAAAGTCACAGCCAAGTACCAGAGAACAAAAATGTAGTCCTGCAGGAGATAAAATAAAACACCAGTTAAGTCTTCAGAGTCAAATCAATACAAAGCAGAGTATGGCAGGTATTGTTGATTTACAGTTATTCAAGTTCAATGCATGCAAGCTCCTTTAGATATTCCTAAACTCTTTGTGTCACATCAATAAAAATATTATCGTGAAATCCTATATATGTACTTACCGAGGAGGTACTCGTGTCTCCCACCTGGGCACTGGAAGCCACAACTGCCTTGGTAATTGCCTCCTCTACCATGCTATGGGGTGCGGTCAGCGATCCAGCCTTCATGTCAATCAGATATAATATAAATCAACCTTTTCCTTTCACTGAAACAAGAACATTACTCCATTGCACAAATAGAGAAGAAAACAGAAACACAGACAACCGGAAATGAGAAAAACACCTCACATACACAAAAAATGACCAGAAGAAAGACTATGAACCAAGCCACTAACATAATACTCAACCATCAACTATTTTATGATCACCAACACAATACTCACAAACAAAACTTGCCAGGTCTGACCCATCCAAACTTCAGCAAACCTCATTTTGTAGACTGATGCTTGTGGAAATAGCATATTATAGCAGTATATGGGAGAAAAGGCATCTGCAAAATCTACTTATGATAAGGAAGCCATGGCTATTTTGGAAGCTTTAAAGAAGTGGAGACACTACTAATTGGGAGCTAAACTCATCATTAAGAAATACCACCAAAATCTTAAGTATAATAGTACTCGGACTGATTGGCGGAATACAACATAAGTTGGACTTTAAATATTCAACAGAATACAAGAACGGAAAAGAGAACGAGGAGTGAAGATTCTATTGAATAAGTCGACGGAACACAATATCAGTTGCTACCACGTTACTACCATGAGCTTTGTCAGAGCTCAATAAATCAGGTTGATGGATGGAGAACTTCTGAACATTCAGGCAGAGTAGGAATAGTCTGTTTGCCAAAGAATTGGCAGTTGGTGCACCGGCGAACGAGTGCTTCGGCATCTGCCAAAGCAATCGGCCAGTAGAAACCAGATCGAAACGTCTTGCCGACTAGAGTGCGAGAAGTTGCATGGTTCCCGCAAATCTCTTGGAGTATCTCTTTACCCTCCTCCGTGCTGACAAACTTCATGAGTATGCCTGAAGCTGATTCACGCTTGTACAGATTGCCTCCGACTAGAACATACCCTTTTCTGCGCCGTAGGATGCGAGTAGCTTCAGCGCTTTTTGGGTCGACGCTGGGGGTTAGTTTGTGCTCCTGGATGTAGTCGATGAAGGCCACCTTGCAGTCGACCTCGATCATCAAGACCTCTCGATCGAGTTCCTTGGGACCCTGAGCAATGGAACTTGAGTCTGGAGCCCTGATGGAAGGGTGATGCAACTCGTGAACGAAAACTCTCGGTGGGACGTTAGCTCGATCAGAACCCAGCTTGGAGAGCACATCCGCGCCCACATTGTTGTCGCGAGCCACATGGTGAATTTCCAGCCCCGAGAACTTTTCTCGAGCTTGCGTATTTCCATGATGGAGGCGTCCATGGTATCCTTGTTGATGTCCCACTCCTTATTGACTTGTTGAACCACCAGTAAGGAGTCGCCATAGACGAGTAGTCGCTTGATGCCCAGGGAGATTGCCAGGCGTAGCCCGTGCAACAATGCCTCGTACTCGGCCTCGTTGTTGGAGACCTCGAATAGTATTTGAAACACGTACTTGAGCTGTTCTCCTCTCAGGCTGATGAAAAGTACTCCCGCACCACCGCCACCGAGCTTGAGTGAACCGTCGAAGTACATGACCCAATGCTCCGGCTGGTTGGTTGGGGCTTCCACTTGGTTTTCTCGCCACTCCGCCATGAAATCAACTAGTGCCTGCGACTTGATGGCTATCCGGGGCTTGAAGTCGAGTGTAAGGGCTCCCAGCTCCACTGCCCACTTGGAGATGCGCCCGGTAGCTCCACTGCCAATGAGAAGTCGGAGACCACCAGGATGTTGTATGCATCGAAGTAGTTTTGCTGCACATTAATTGCACAGTAACAGCTAGTTTTGGAGGCTCGGGTATAAATACCCCTTCACCCCTCATTCATTTTCTGCTGACCTAACTCGAGACAAACACCTCCTTAAGCATTCAATCCACTCCCCCACTCCCTCCTTGAGCTAATCCTTGCATTGATTTGAGCTAGGGCTTGGGTGAGAGAGAGAGAGTGAGGTGTGTGACTTGTTCCCTTGAGAAAAAGTGCAGCCCCCTTTCTCCCATGAGCACTTGAAGCATCTCCAAGCATCGATTCACATTTTTTACTCTTGAAGCTTGCTTCTAGACGGTTCGGCATCGCCCGTGGAGCGCTCTCTCGTGTGTGTGCACCCCGGGAAATTTGTATTGCCCAATCCTTTGTGGATTTGATAGTAAGTGACTCAATCCTCCTTTGTGGTTGATTGAGTGAGGAAAAGGTCAGAGAAGACCCGACTCTTTGTGACCTCCTCAACGGAGACGTAGCTTACTTAGTGGAAGTGAACTTCAGGATAAAATCGCTTGTCTTGTTCATATTGTTCATATCTTGTTCTTGTTGACCTAGACCTTATTTTGTCCCGATCGACGTACTCTTATGGTTGAGTTTGCTAGGGTTGGTTGCAGAAGGTTCCTAGCATCACTACGCAACTTTTGATCCAGGCAGGTTTCGCAGTTTCGATTTAGTTTTTGAATTTCGTTGTAAATCCTTTGTGTTATCGGAAGTTCCGACCAGGTGTCGGAAGTTCTGATCTTCCTATCCCTGATCGGAAGTTCCGACAGGTTAACTGCTGCGAAGAATTTTTAGGTTTTCACAGGTTCGCCTATTCACCCCCCCTCTAGGCATCACCAAGATACTTTCAATTGGTATCAGAGCCTAATCTCTTGATTAAGGATTAACCGCTAAGGAATTTTGCGATGTCTCAAGATGGGGATGCACCACCCTTACGGAGGACACCATCGGTCGCATACTGGCGGATAAAATTCCGGGAGCCTCCGGAAGGCCGCGTGGAAATGGAAGTCGCTCCCCTTTCGTCTACGACTCCACCTCAAGCGAAGAATCAAGTGAAAGCGATGAAATTGAAGGGGAGGACGTAGAAGCAAGAACAAGAAGAAAAGAAAAGATGAAAGCCAAAATTGAGAAGAAGGCGAAGAAGATGATGACGAAAAGAATCAAACAAGAGATGGAGAAGCATCCTTTCTTTGGGATGCACCAAGTAGCATATAACTATCCTCAATCTCAATATCCCGCTTCTCAATTTCAATCGGTCTAATTGGGAAAAGCCCCGTTCTTTGATGGAACAGATTATCCCAAGTGGTCCTATGATATGCAAATGCACCTCAATGCGCTTCACCCTTCTGTTTGGGAAGTTGTTGTTGTAGGTGTTACTCCGCCCACAAATGGGATACTCACAAGTTCAAGATTACTTCCGCAATGCGCAAGCTGTGAGGGTTATCGCAAGTTCCCTTTGTGCTCAAGAGTTCAACAAGGTCCACAATGTTCAAGTGGCTAAGAAGATATGAGGCACCTTGAAAGAAGCTCATGAGGGGACCGATGAAGTTAGAGAAGGTAAGATTGACTTGTTGCATGGAGAGCTAGAGTACTTTGTCATGAATGATGATGAAACCATGAGGCAAATGTACGATAGGCTCATGATTCTTGTGTTGGACAGAAGAGCTCTTGGATGTGAAGATTGGGATGATCACAAAGTGACAAAGAAGTTGCTTAGGGCCTTCACACCAAGAAACCCAACTCTTGCAACAATGATTAGAAGAGACCCAAAATCCAAGACCAAGACACCAAATCAACTTCTTGGTGAAATCCTTCATCAAGAATTGGTGGAGAGGGATGTGGCAAAATCCATTAGCCACAAGATCAACAAGAGTGTGGCACTCAATGCTACCTCTAGTAACAAGATTGAGTCAAGCTCCAAGGCTCCCAAGTCAACAAAAGAAGATTCTAGTGATGAAGGGTCAACCGATGAAGAAATAACTTTGATCTTGAGGAACTTCAAACACTTCATGAAGAAGAAATCTTACAAGAGAAGTGGTGATGACAAGAAAAGGCCACAACAAAGAAGATGCTATGAGTGCAAGGAAGTTGGCCATTACATCGCCGATTGTCCACAGTTAAAGAACAAGGCCAAAGAAGAGAAGAAGTACAAGAAGAAGAGCAAGGACTACAAGAAGAAATATCAAGGTCAAGCTCATGTTGGCCAAGAATGGGAGTCAAGCCATGAAGACTCCGATCATGAGGGAATGTCAACTCTAGCCATGCCCAAGTCCAAAGGAAACTCTTCAAGAACCTCTCCGATGATGAGGATGATGCTCACTTTTATCTTATGACAAGAGGAACTAAGGTACAAGAAACACTCATACCCTCTTTCCAACCTCCTTCCACAATTGATAATGCACAAAATGATTTGGATGATAAGGAAGAACAACATAGAGTCTTTATGATAAAGGAATTTGGTAAGAAAGGTTTGAAAAAAATTAAAAAGCTTATGGAGAAATTAGAGAAGAAGAAGGAAACTCTCAATAGGCAAGAGGACTTGCTCATCCTTGAGAAGGAGAGAAACCTTGTCTTAGAGAAATCTCTTGCCGAGGAAAAGGTTAAGGTTGATAAATTGGCTATTGACTTGTCCTTAGCCAATGATTCAAACAAGAGGATATCAAAGAAGAAATCCTTGGTGGATGAATCTTTAGCTTCTCTAAAGAACACACATAGCGAACTTCAAGATAGCTTCTCATGCTTGACGGTCAAATAAAAGGAACTTAAAGTTAACTATGGTACTCTTTGAAAAAGCACCAAAACCGATTCCATGGCAACTCTTGACTCTAATGCTTCCACAAGTGAAGGTTGCTCTAAATGCTATAAAGTTGATGTACAAGCTTGTGTTACTAACCTTGCAAAGCTAGAGAAGCTCATCAAGGCAAAAGATGCTCAACTTGAGAGATTGAACAAGTTAGTAAGAAATGGGTATGATGGTGATTTCAAGCCCGAGCCAAAGGTTGTATACAAGGAAGGGAGACGCTCCCACAAGAATGATGGGCTTGGTCACTATCATGGTGTCAAAGAAAATAATAGGAGGATGGTCAAAGGTAAGGAATATGTTATGTTCAAAAGGGAACAAAGCTTGAGGAGTTGATGAACATAGCACATGGTGTGACCATCACCACTCCTCAAGATAAGAAGAAGGTTGAGGCTCCCATAAGACAAAGGTAGTGAAGCACAAACCATCACCTAGCTACACTACCGACTACATGGTTACCATGGACCACAAAGGTGAAATTGTGGTCAAGTATGTTGGAGCCTACACAAAGAAAGCCATCCTAAGGAGTGTGTGGGTTCCAAAAGTTTATCCATCTAACCCACAAGGACCCAAATCTTTTTGGGTACCTAAGTTCAAAGCTTAACTTATTTTGTAGGCTTACTCCTCCGGTGGCACCGCATGGTTGCTTGATAGTGGATGTTCAAATCATATGACAAGGGAGAAGAACTTGTTCACTTCTTTGGAGACAAATGACATACCTAAAGAAACTATTGTATTTGGAGACAATAGTCAAGGAGAAGTAATCAGTTTGGGTAAAATTGCTCTTACTAACAATAATTCAATTAATGATGTCTATTGGGTTGAAAAATTGGGATACAATTTGTTGTCCGTCTCACAACTTTGTATGATGGGCTACAATTGTCTTTTTACTAACGAGGGTGTGACCGTCTCTAGAAGGGAGGATTTCTCTATTGCTTTTACGGGTCAATTGAAGGGCAAAGTTTATCTAGTTGATTTCTCTAAGGAGAAAGTTGAGCCCGGGACTTGTTTTGTGGCAAAATCCGACTTGGGTTAGCTTTGGCATCGCCGATTAGCCCATGTTGGCATGAGGAACTTGGCAAAACTTCAAAAAGACGGGCACATCGTAGGACTAACCAATGTTGTTTTTGAGAAAGATAGGTTGTGTAGCGCATGCCAAGCCGGAATGCAAGTTGGTGCTCCACATCCCGCCAAGAACATCATGACTTCATCAAGACCTTTGAAGCTCTTACACATGGATTTATTTGGACCAATTGCCTACATTAGCATTGGCGGTAATAAATATGATCTTGTTATTGTTGATGATTTTTCCCGTTTCACTTGGGTGTTCTTTGTGAACGATAAAAGTGAAGTGCAAGGAATTATCAAGAAATTCATTAGAAGAGCTCAAAATGAATATGAGTTGAAAATCAAGAATATAAGAAGTGACAATGGTTCCGAATTTTGGAATACAAATATTGAAGATTTTCTTGATGAAGAAGGAATCAAGCATGAATTCTCCACTCCATACACTCCTCAACAAAATGGTATTGTGGAGAGGAGGAATAGGACATTGCTTGAAGCTGCAAGAACCATGCTTGATGAGTACAAGACTCCGGATGTCTTTTGGGCCGAAGCAATCAACACCGCTTGCCATGCTATCAATCGCCTCTACATTCACAAGTATTTGGGCAAGACACCCTATGAGATAATCACCGGTAATAAACGTAAGGTGCATTACTTTATAGTTTTTGGCTGTAAGTGTTTCATACATAACAAGAAAGCCAAAAGCTCAAAGTTTGCACCAAAGGTAGATGAAGGCTTCCTACTTGATTATGGTACTAACGAACACGCCTATCGTGTCTTCAACAAAACCACCGGTTATATTGACGTCATGGTAGATGTGACTTTTGTTGAATCCAACGGCTCTCAAAAGCAGCAAGTTGATCAGAGCCTTGTAGATGATGAGGAGCCACCAAATCTATCAATCATGACGATGGGCCTTGGTGAAGTGAGGCCTTGTGAAGCTCAAGCTCAAGCACAAACACCGGTTGATCAAAGAAGCAATGATCCATCATCATCTACAAGAGTTAAACCACCAAGCTCTCAACAACCTCAAGATCAAAGTCAAGATCATGGTGACGATCAAGATCGTGGACAAGGTGGAGACGCTCAAGTTGATGCACGACAAGTTGAAGATGATGATGATGGACCAATTCAATCTCAATCACAAGTGCCTCACCCAAGAGTTAATCAAAGTGTTCAACGAGATCACCCCGTTGACAACATTCTTGGTAGTATTCAAAGAGGGGTAACCACTCGTTCACGTTTAGCAATATTTTGTGAACATTACTCGTTTGTTTCCTCTTTGGAACCTCTTAAGGTAGATGAAGCACTTGGTGATCCGGATTGGGTGACTGCCATGCAAGAAGAGTTGAACAACTTCACAAGAAATAAGGTTTGAGAATTGGTTGAGAGACCAAAGCAAAATGGGATTGGCACCAAGTGGGTCTTTCGAAACAAACAAGATGAAAATGGTGTCGTCACAAGAAAGAAGGCAAGGTTAGTTGCACAAGGTCTCACCCAAATTGAAGGTTTGGATGTTGGTGAAACCTATGCACTCGTAGCTAGGCTTGAGTCAATTCGTATTTTATTAGCCTATGCTACTCATCATGATTTCAAGCTTTATCAAATGGACGTGAAAAGTGCATTTTTGAACGGCCCGCTATCCGAGTTGGTGTATGTTTAACAACCGCCGGGCTTTGAACATCCAAAGTTTTCAAATCATGTGTACAAGCTCCATAGGGCGCTCTATGGTCTTAAGCAAGCACCTAGAGCATGGTATGAATGTCTTAAGGATTTTCTTCTCAAAAAGGACTTTGTAATGGGCAAAGCCGATTCTACTCTCTTTACTCACAAAGTCGATAAGGATATTTTTGTTTGCCAAATATATGTCGATGACATTATATTTGGTTCTGCTGACCAAAAATTTTGTGAGGAATTTAGTAGGATCATGACCAAGAGATTTGAGATGTCTATGATGCATGAATTGAAGTTCTTCCTTTGATTTCAAGTCAAGCAAATGAAGGAAGGGACTTTCATATGTCAAACCAAATATGTGAAGGATATGCTCAAAAAGTTTGACATGGCCGATGATAAGCCCATTAAGATACCCATGGCAATAAATGGTCATCTTGATCTCAATGAAGAAGGGAAGTCAGTCGATTAAGAGGTATATCGCTCCATGATCGGCTCTCTTCTTTATCTTTGTGCATCTAGACCCGATATTATGCTTAGTGTGTGCATGTGTGCAAGATTTCAAGCCAATCCCATGAAATGTCACTTAACCGCTGTTAAGAGAATTTTGAGATATTTAGTACACACTTCTAACCTTGGCTTGTGGTATCCCAAAGGCTCCACTTTGGATCTACTTGGCTATTCCGATTCGGATTATGCCGGTTGCAAAGTAGATAGAAAGAGTACAATGGGTACTTGCCAATTCCTTGGTCAGTCCCTAGTATCTTGGAGTTCTAAGAAACAGAATTCGGTTGCTTTATCCACCGCGAAAGCGGAGTATGTTGCCGCGGGTGCATGTTGTGCCCAACTTTTATGGATGAAGCAAACCTTAAGTGATTTCGGTTGTGAGTTTAGTAAGATTCCGCTCTTGTGTGACAATGAGAGCGCCATCAAGCTAGTAAACAATCCGGTGCAACACTCCCAAACAAAGCACATAGATATAAGACATCATTTCTTACGGGATCATGAGGCTAAGGGAGATATTGCTTTACGTCATGTGAGCACCGAACGACAACTTGCCGATATGTTCACTAAGCCTCTAGATGAGCAAAGGTTTTGTGATTTGAGAAGTGAGCTAAATATCTTGGATTCTCGTAACTTGGCTTGACTTGTTGCACATACTTGATTGTTGCCTAGATAGAAAAAATGAATTTTGTTGTGTTGAGTTCTTCAAAATATTTGGATTTTAATCCTTGGATCGAAACTTGATACTTATGATCATTGTTATGTATTGTTAATTGTGCCTGATCATCAAGTGTCAAGTTATCGCATGTATTCAAGCCAATTCTCTCAAAATCTCCAAATTCTCTCTATATCAAAATCTATCTTTTTGTAGAAATCAAGCACTCATCGGAACTTCCGACAATCATCGAAAATTGCATGTGTTTTCCGACAAAGGGTCCTCAGGAGAACACTTTTATTTTCTTCGGAACTTCTGATCTACGATCAGAATATCCGACCCCCATCGGAAGTTGCTTCCTTCTTCCGATCGGGGGTTCTCGGCCTTGGGTTTTTATTTCGTCGGATCTTCCGACACTCCATCGAAACTTCCGAAGGGCACTTATCTATATAAATACCCGTTGGCTGCACCCCTGGAAACCCTAACTTCATATCCTTACTCTCCACCAACGGCTAGCCTCTCCTCCTTTCAACCCCTTGAGGGGAAGTCAAGATTTGACCGTGGGATTTTTTTGCCGTGAAGATCTTTGGATTCCCCAAGCATCGGAACTTCCGACTAGTGCCTGTTTTGGCACAATAAGCCTGTCTTGACACCATCTTTCATTCTGTTTCTTCAATCCACTCTTATATTCCTATTATATCTATCAGATGGCTCGTGGAAACAGGAGCAAATAACATGCTTCCGAGATTGAATCCTCACCATCTTCCGACTCCGAGGCTACCGCCGATGCCTCACTGGTTCCACAACGCAAGAGAAAGGCCGTTGCCAGAGAGCCACTGCGAGCACGTGGACGTGGGTAGCCCACTCAAGGTCAAGGTTCTAGCCCGTGATCTCGCACAAAGCGTGCTGCCCAGCATCCTCGAGATGATGATGATGATGATGAACGTGCAGCAAGAAGCGAGCTTGCTTTTCTTGAGCAGTTTATCATTAGAATGAAGCCGCCAACTCGTCTCACTCATCCGTCCTATCTTGGTCACCGCATGGTCAACTACACTCAAGGCAAGCACAAGATCTACAACTTCAGATACAAAGATTGGACATCTCTTAACAAGGAGCAGTTGGGTGACTCTCATTTTTGGACTTGGTTTCACGCCGATTGGTATGAATCCGTCATCATGACCAATACCCGCCCTACAATCGAGATGAAGTCAATTGATTTGAATCATCTTTTGGATATTGAGTTGCCTGTCATGCGAGAGGTTGTAGGTGCTTGTGGAAGGATGAATCTCATGCACATCATGTCCTTCTCTTGTGATTGGAATGAGGAAATTGTTGCTCAGTTTTATGCAACTCTTTATGTCAACCGCCGCGACAAGACATTTCATTGGTTGACCACTCGCAAGCACTTTTAAGTTGGATATGCTGAATTTGTGAGCATTCTTGGTATTCCTAGTGAAGATCTAACAAGGGAGAAACTTTATGGAGAAGAAAATGTGCTAAGTGATGAGGAGATGACCTTCATGTATGACCGTACTTATGGAGAGATTAAGCTTGGGAAGATTAGTGGCTTAACTCCATATTACAAGCTGCTCAACAGCCTCTTCCGCTACACACTTTGTCCTAAGGGAGGTGATGCGGATAATATCTCAAACATGTCAAGAAACTTGCTTGCAAGGATGGCTCCGGGAAAAGTTGAGTTTAGTGTGTTTGATTTCATTTGGGAGGAGATTATTGTGTGTTCCGTGTCACCCAAGAAGAGCTGCAACTATGCCCCGTATATCTTTGCCATGATCAAGGCAGTGACCGGTGCCGAGATCCTCGTCGACAAGGGCCATCAAGTCTATAAGCCAAGCAAGGGCACCATTGAGCGACTTGTCAAGCTTGGCAAGCATGCACCTCCAAGAAGAGCTGCCGAGTCATCTCAAGAACCTAGTTCTCAAGCTCCATCAAGCTCTCGTGGTCCTTCTACTTCTCGTGGCCCCTCTACCTCACGTGGTTCATCTCCTAGGGCACCGAAGAAGAAGAGTATTCTTGGCTTCATATCCAAAGGTCTCTTTGCTTGTTTCAATGTGGGATGTCACAACGCCGAAGAGATCCATTCCCACAAGAAACATGTAGATGAGTAGCTCCTCAAGATTGAAGCTAGGCAAAAGGAGATCATGGCCAAGAGCGACATTCCACACTCATCGGTTCGGGCTCCTATGGACTTTCCTCCTCCTCCCGTCTTCTACAACCCTTGGGAGGGGATAAGCGACCCATCTATGTTGTTTGGTACTCCTCAATATGGTGAAGGCATTGAGGAAGATTTGGGTGGACGTGAGGAGTCGGATGAAGAAGAAGAAGAAGAAGACGTTCCCGCTGCCAACTCTTCGACCGAGCCGGAGGACCACAACGACGACGATGATGATGATGAGTAGTGGCTATGGAAGGGCCTCTCCTTTTTGGTGCTTGATGCCAAAGGGGGAGTGAGCTCACCTTAGGCCATGGATGAATGATGGTTGTCTTATCTATCTATCATATCGTATCGTATCGTAGCTTGTGGATCATGAACTTTTATGGCTTGAGGACATGTAAGATACTTAATTTGTATTTGTGTTATGTGTGGTGTGTCAAGTGAAACCTTTGAACTTGTAAGACTTATCCATGACTTGTTATGCTAGTGTGATTCCAGAACCTTAATGCTTGTGATGATCATAACTTGGTGTAATGCTTATTTCCACTTTGTTGTTGTGATATATCATTGTCATATACTCATATGCATCACGATTGATTATTAGCACACTTTGCACCGCATGGATTCAATGATATAGGGAGAGCTCTCTTAATTTGTGCAAATGGCATTTGAGGCCGCTTTTGATTTTATTATGAAAATGCATATATTAAGGGGGAGCTCAACTATATGATTGGTTCAAAACCGTTATATGATTTTATTTGTGAGCCTTAATTGTGTTGTCATCAATCACCAAAAAGGGGGAGATTGAAAGTGCATTTGGCCCCCTAAGTGGGTTTTGGTGTTGATGACATGCATAATTAAGGAGCTAATGAGTTTATCTAGTTTTGAATAGGTTATGATACAATGAAATGATAAATACGCGTAAAGGGACGCCAAATTGCTTAATGGACGGTGTTGGAGCTCAAAGAAGAGTTTTATTTATTTTCCATTTTGAATTTGAGTATAGGAAACACCGTACTATTAAGAGAGATGCGGAAAGGTGTTCTGGAGATGCTAGAGTGTTTAGTTGAAAACCCAAAAGCAAATGAGAGAACCAAACCTTTGGTAGAAAACTTAAACCCAGCAGAAACAGCCTAGTCGGAAGTTTCGATCAGGGATAGGAAGTTCCGACCAGGGTCGGAAGTCTGGGGTCCTCGGCTAGAATTAATTTGTGGGTCGGAAGTTTCGACCCCACGTCGGAACTTCCGATTAGCACATTAACTGCACAATAACGGCTAGTTTTGGAGGCTCGGGTATAAATACCCCTTCACTCCCTCATTCATGTGCTGCTGACCTAACTCAAGACAAACACCTCCTTGAGCATTCAATCCACTCCCCCACTCCCTCCTTGAGCTAATCCTTGCATTGATTTGAGCTAGGGCTTGGGTGAGAGAGAGATTGAGGTGTGTGACTTGTTCCCTTGAGAAAGAGTGCAGCCCCTTTCTCCCATGAGCACTTGAAGCATCTCCAAGCATCGATTCGCGTTTGTTACTCTTGAAGCTTGCTTCTAGACGGTTCGGCGTTGCCCGTGGAGCGCTCTCTCGTGTGTGTGTGTGCCCCGGGAAGTTTGTATTGCCTAATCCTTTATGGATTTGATAGTAAGTGACTCAATCCTCCTTTGTGGTTGATTGAATGAGAAAAGTGTTAGAGAAGACCCAGCTCTTTGTGAGCTCCTCAACGGAGACGTAGCTTCCTTAGTGGAAGTGAACTTCGGAATAAAATTGCCTGTGTCTTGTTGATATTGTTCATATCTCGTTCTTGTTGACCTAGACCTTGTTTTATCCTGATCTACGTACTCTTGTTGTTGAGCTTGCTAGGGTTGGTTGCAGAAGTTTCCTAGCATCACTAAACTTTTGATTCAGCCAGGTTTCGCAGTTTCGATTTAGTTTTTGAATTTCGTTGTAAATCCTTTGTGTTATCGGAAGTTCCGACCAGGTGTCGGAAGTTCCGATCTTCCTATCCCTGATCGGAAGTTCCGATAGGTTAACTGCTGCGAAGAATTTTCAGGTTTTCACAGGTTCGTCTATTCACCCCCCTCTAGGCATTACCAAGATCCTATCAAGCCGCCATACGTGGTGTCTCTGATTCACAAGGTTATGTCTAGTATATTTGATGTTTATATCTATATTTTATTATACTTTAACCACTTGTCATACATATATGTTTTATTATATAAATTTGTAGTAGTAAATTCGCCATAGGTCAATTTTGATTCTAGCTCCGCCGCTGACGACGAAAAGCAGAAAAACGTCATAGATGCATGATGTTTGTGACGTTCTCTGAAAATATCATAGAAAATTCATCATCATCAAATTTCTTGTAGTGTTGGTTGCAACTGTAGGGTGGGTACGTTTTGTATAGAGTATAGGGGCGGAGCCAGGAACTAAATTTAAGGGCGGGGCGGGGGGAGCCAAATCAAACTAATGGATAAAGTTACGGCATTGGCACCGACGAAAATCTAATGGCACCCATAGAAAGCTAAGTATGATGCGGGCTCCAAATGATAAACGTGATAAGCAAGGAATGCTAACAATGATGCGGGCTCCAAATAATAAACAGTGGTATACTATGGTGGGAGTAGCGACAAGCAAGTTAATAAACCATAAAATAAACACAAGAGATTTAAACTATCTTGAAGATAAAGAAAATATGCAGCAACCAATAAGATTAAAATTTTAAACATCACATTTGGATTCTATGAGGTGATATGGACTGGAATAAGAGGCACCATAGTTTAAGCTAAGCTTTCAACTAAATGCAAGAGCTGTCATGCAAAGAAAAAAAACACACACTATGAATATGGATGAAAAACATATAAATCAGTAGTTGATAAATTTATCAAAACTTGATAGGGGCTACATCTACTATGCTAATTGGGCTACAAAATGAACAAAGAGTAAAATAAAGCTTGTAATTTAATAAAAAAATTATTGTCAGAGGTATATACTAGTACTAGTCTTATGAGAGCAAGGGTTGATGGATCAGTGAAGTCTAACCGGAAGGAAGAATCATGCGTGACTTGTATGTGCAACAGAAGCTCCCATTGGCCATTTTTGTAATAGACGAAGAGGAACCAGATGCTGCCTCTAGCCTGCTCCTTGGTAAAGAGCAGACCAACCAAGAAGAAATGAAGCAAGGGCAGGCACTCCAAGAACCATACCAAAGGCAGGCACTAAAGCTGATGACAGCCACCTAGATACTTGCCTTGCAGGTTGCAGCTCCGATCCACTTATCCCCACCTCGCCCCCACCGTACCCACCGGCGGGTTCCGACTTCCGAAAGGTAGATACTCCGCATGACAAATCCATTGCTCACAAAATCGATCAAAATATGCATGCATGGGCCACCCGCCGCCTGGGCCTGCCCAAGTAATTGAACTAGCTAGCTAGAAACCACTCGCCGCCGGCTGGCCGGTCGATCGGCAGCGGGAGAGGAGAGCAAAGCGATGGCCGAGTTCGCGTCGGGCGCCGTGAGCTCGTTGCTGGGCGTCATCCGCAACGAGGCGGGGCTGCTGGGTGGCGTCCGGAACGACATGCAGTTCATCAAGGAGGAGATGGAGAGCATGAGCAGCTTCCTGGCTCACTTGGCCCGGACGGAGCCATCCGGCACCGGAGGGGAGCACCACGATGAGCAGGTGCGGACATGGATGAACCACGTCCGGCTGATCACACAGGACTGTGTCAGCTTTAGGCCGGCGTTGATCGCCGCGGCGAGAGCAGGGTGCTCGACTGCAGAGACGAGAAACTCAGGAACACACACGAACACTTGGAGCGAGAGAGAACGAGTTTGGTGCTGCCCCAAAAACCGCAGCGTTTTCTGATCTTTTTCTTCTCCTTTTATTGTGCATTACAAAGAGCAAGGCTCTTGGTGGCTAGCCGCACACCGCGCGCTCGACGCGTCCATCCCCATGTCCGCGGCGTTCGTCCAGAGCCAATCGCCCAGGTTGTGTGCGAGCTATTCTCGCTGCCACTACCTCCTACACGCACGGCGACCACAACTCCAGTGCTCGTGCGCATGCATAACAGAAAGCTAATATGCAATCCTAACTAATTACAAAACGCAAGACTTACCTAACAAATCTCCTCCTAAGCCTCCTAAGCCTTGCGTGTCTGCTTGAGCTTGACGAGGCCGAGCTTGTCACGCAGTTCACAGAACCGTTCTCGCGCCAGTGCCTTCGTCAAGATGTCCACCAGCTGCTCAGTGGTGCCAATGGAGGCGACGCTCACCCTGCCTTCCTCGATGCACTCGCGAATGAAGTGGTACCTTGTATCTATATGCTTGCTATGATCATGGAAGACAGGGTTTTTACTCAGCTGGATGGCAGACTGACTGTCGATGAAGATCTTTACTGCGTCTTCCCTCTTAACCTTCAGCTCAGACAGGAGACGCGTCAGCCACACACCCTGGCAGGCAGCAGTAGTCCCTGCAATGAACTCGGCCTCGCACGAGGACAGGGCCACGACCTTCTGCTTTTGGCTCTGCCAGGTGATGGCGTTCTTGCCGAGGAAATAGAGGACGCCGGAGGTGCTTCTACGGGTGTCGATGTCCCCGGCATGGTCACTGTCGCTGAAGCCCACAAGTTCAGCGTCCTTCTCCTTCCTTGTGTAGTAGCAGCCGTAGTCCAGTGTGCCGGAAATGTATCGCATCACCTTCTTCAGGGCCGCCAAGTGCTCGATGGTTGCCTTGTGCATGAAACGACTTACATAGCCCACCGAGTAGGCCAGGTTCATTATTTCTGTTATTTGTCCAAACTATCGCTGAGATCATTTGGAGACGATTTGGACTATCTTGGAGATGGTTTGGACTCCATCCATGGAACCTAAAAATCCTACAAACTTGAGCTCACAAACTCGTTAGTCTCATTGATCATATTGTCACTCAATCACCGAAATCATAATATAGCCTAATGAGACCATTTTCCTTACAGGCGGCGACGGCCGATCGTCGTCGTCGTCGTCGTCATCCAAGAGACTTCCTCTTCGAGCCTCCCAGTCTGGGTGGCTACATGGAGGGGAAGCTAGTCGAGTGGATACAGAAATCCCAACTAGAGTTGGAGCTGGAGCTCAGACGACAACTGGGAGGCGGCAATAGGAGCAACACCAGCATAAAAATAGATCCAACACCATCCATCGCTGTTATGGCACTACGTTCCGAGGCAGCCCCAGAAGCTCTCGCAGGTGAAGTCAAGGCTTTGGCGGCAAGACATCTCCAGTGCGCCAACGTGATCTTGGTCGACAACATGGGGAGAGGTACGCTGCTGCTGCCCTGGGCAATTCTCTGCTACATCCTGCGGAAGCTCCAGCATGCCCCGTCGACCGATTCTGAGTCCGGGCCTGATGAATCCAAGTCCGAGCAAAAACAAGGAAGCGCAGCATCTGAAAGAAACCAAGGCGGTGGCAGTGGTACAGCCGAACAAAACAAGAATGAGGAGAAAGTAGAAGGCTTGCACGTCCAAGAGCCTCCTCCATCTTCGGCCCGCAGACGCTGGGCAAAATTGAGGGCGGTACGAGCATTATTGGGACTATTATGGCCTCGTTGGGAAATGCCGGAGCTTGATGAAATCATGAGAAATATCGAGCAAATGAAGGTTGCAGACAAGATTGGAAAAATCAAGCGCAAGATTGAACAAATGAAGCAGCCGGACGACCAGTTAAAGCTGGAGCTGGAACAGATCAAGGACGACGGTGACCTGCCGTTCCAGCTGGAAGACCATACCTTGGCTGCTGAACCCCTTGGCGTACTACACCTGGCGCTGTTGCTCCTGGAGCTCAAATCAAAGCCAGCTACTGCTGCTGCTACTAAAAGTAATACTACTGCTACTAAACAATACCAAGGAAGTACCAAGGCATTGCCACTGTACCAGGCCACCGTCGATAAAACCGCCACGATGATCAAAGATCATATGGAAATACTAAGAAGAAGAAGAAGCACAGGAAGACACACCTCTGATTTATCTCCATCATACCCAATATGTGCACATCCTGCAGCAGGTGTTCCCGATGGCCAAGCCCCTGCGAGCAGAGAAGCAAGCCACAGAATCCCCCGACCGCATTGGTCGAGGATCAAATCAAAGCAATCTCTTAGGGAACTGTTATTGAAGAAACAATAGAGAAGCTAGGAGAACTCCATCACAGGCTTGAAGAGCAGCTAAAGATCAAAGGGCTCGTGGACAAGATCAGTAACCATTTGAATCAAGAGAGGACCCTGATTATCCTCCAAACCGGATCGGAAAACATATATAGATGGGAGGAGACAAGAAACGCTTTGAGCCTGTTGGGCTGCATCATCGGCGTAGTGATTGTGACCACCAAGGAGACCACGGAAAGTGTCCAAGAATATTGCTCTCCACCCTGGAAGCCTATAAACTATTCTCTTCTTGGCCTCTATCATGACATTGTGCTTGACCTTACAAGCCAGCAGAAGAATGAAGCCAGCAACTATGATCCCAAGATTCTCTATGACATCTTGAACAAGTGCGGCCCACATGAATTCTGCATGAAGATGTTCGCTCATGCGTTGTACACCAACCCCAGCAGGAGCCACGAAGCACTGTGCAAGCTAGACAGCACCTTGCAGGATTCGCCAAAATCAGTGGACAGTATTGCTAACAAGATGTTCATGTTCTCCTACAGGGATTTGACAAAAGAATACAGGTCCTGCTTGTTGCACCTAGCTATATTCCCTTCAGGTTGCAACCTTAGGCGGTCAACCCTGATAGGACGCTGGGTTGCAGAAGGTCTGATAAATAAGGAAGATTGGCACCATTCTGTGCATTGGGCCAGCCGATGTTTTGATGTGCTTGTCAACCGGTGGCTTGTTTATCCTATTAATATTGGTGGTACGGGAAAGGTCAAGACCTGTGAGGTTGGCAGTCTAGTTCATGGAATCATTACCAAGAAGTGAAAGTTGTCTTTTACTGAAGAATTTGAATCACATATACCTTGTAGTATTCTATCCTGAGACATGGGTACTGGTACTGTCTTCGAGAAGGATTGGGTAACCAACCAAATTCATGATAGTGTGTTGCATATACTCTATCAGGTATTTGCAACTGTTCATTTGGCATTCTGAACTGAATGACTCAATGTAGTGCTAATGCAGTTTTGGAACATGAATGCTTTTTAGAGTATGTGTCTCTGAAAATGGAAGAAGTGGCCAGTAAGCACCAGTGTGGCTCTACTCAATCACCTTTAGAATGGGTTCTACATCAAGGGGATGAATTGGTTCCTATACTTGGTGTGATCTTGTCGTTCCATTTTCTTATCATCGGCTGCCACAATATTTGTACAGTGATGGTTCATATTGTTCACCCCAAAGATACCTTTTCGAATACTTTTTTACACACTTTCTTAGAAGTAAAATGCAACATATTCATAAATCATTAATATTGGTAGATGCTATGATATTTGTTGTATCCATTTTCAATTGTATTCTGATCCAGGGAGCACATCCAGTTAGTTAAAACAATATTTCCAGGAGCATTTTATAAATTTATGAAATACTTTTCTTGGTTCCAAAGATGTTGTGATTTAACAAAGTTATTCTTCGGTTCTTCTGCACTTTCTCATTCACTTCCAAGTTTGATGCAAGTCATGGGCAGTGAAACTTATCTGTATAGTCCTGTAGTTGTCCTATGTTTGATTAATGACATGTTATCTACAATATCTCAGGAACAACCAATATGAAGAACCTAGATGGCAATATTGACGCACTACCGGTAAAGCTGATAGATGAGGACCTAAAAGAAACCGGCGGCAGATACGTGAAGAAGATGTTGCTTCTATGGGAATCGGAGTTTGTTAGGACAAACTTATTGCTTTGTACAACGATAAAATGATAATAATGCATTTGATCATTCTTAGTAAAATGCTTTTTCTACAATGACAAAAGGTGCCCAATCATGCTGAAAGATGACTGTTTACATATTTTCTAATGTATTTGCTACATGCTAATTATTCCCTTCTTATATGCTCACTATATAGTTTTTTGTGTATTAATTTGGTGTTATTTTATTTGAACGTGATATAAGCCCGTAGCAAAGCACATGCACAAACCTATTAGAAGTAAAAAACTATAAAAGTTGCTGCTAGTTGTCTTTGAACCTTGGACCTAAAAGATTACAAACCTTTACCACTACACTAAAGCAACTTTTGTTTCATATTTTGCTAATAGTCGACTCTTATCCTCTTTATTTACCATGAGAATGAATAAAATTCGATGCAATAGTTAGAAAATGTGGTAATAATATTTATATATTGCAACACAACTTCACTCGTGGCAATAACAACTTTTTTCAACCATTTTTTGAAATATTACCACACTGTTTAAGCGTGGCAAAACAATCACCTTAATGCAACGATATGAGCTAATGTTGCAAGAGATGTTAACCTATTGCAATGAAAGTTGAACATATGGCAATGGAATAAAATCCGTGGCAATACGACAGATGTATTGCCACCAAAGTTCAAATTGTGGAAATATCACCTACTCATTGCAACAATTTATATATTGTTGCAATATTTTTGGTGGCAAAAGCCTTTTCTAGTAGAGGTTTTATGCAGATCAATGTTTGGTTCAGACAACAAAGTAACGTAAATGCAAAGGAAATGACGTTGCGATGCATTTGCTGGTGGAAAGGGTGATTACCCTCTTTGTTTGGTTGCACTGTTGTAACAGTTATCAGCAGTGGCGGAGCTGGTGAATCTTGACTGACACCTAGGACCACTATCTAAGCGCCTAATAAACCCAAGCTCGACCCATGCAATGATAATTCACAAAAGGGAAGGAAAAATGTATTATTTAGTAGATATTATCAATTCCACGTTTAATTGTACAACAAACTTGGTAAAATGATAATGTGGTACAAAATAAGTAATTACACAATTTGCTATATCCTCACCTCTCGTATCTTCAACAACATTACTACGTGATCTTGAACCTCCATATCACATATGCAAGGTGGTTTCAAGCACATGAGCTTTCAACCTGCTAGGTACTCCCTCCGTTCCAAATTACAAGACATTCCAACTTTCTTGATGATATGGAGGTGGTTTCAAGCACATGAGCTTTCAACCTGCTAGGTACTCCCTCCGTTCCAAATTACGAGACATTCCAACTTTCTTGGAGAGTCAAGGTATCTCAAATTTCACCAAAATTATAGAGAGAATTATAAAGAAGTATGACATCAAACATGCATACTATGAAAATATAATTAACTAAAAATCTAGTGATACTTATTTCGTTCCATAAATGTTATTATTTTATTATATAAATTTGGTCAAACTTGATATGCTTTGACTCTCCAAGAAAGTTGGAATGATTTATACGAAGGGATTACTTGCTAAAAAGCCAGTATTGCTAAGTACTCCCTCCGTTCCAAATTGTAATACGTTTTGATTTTTCTAAATACGTAACATTTGCTATGCACTTAGATATATTCTATGTCTAGATACACAGTAAAAGCAATGTACCTACAAAAGTTAAAACGTGTTATAATTTGGAACGGAGGAGGTATCATTAAAAAAACAGTATCCTACTTGCTACTAGGCCACAGATAACCGAGAACAAAATTGGAAATGAGACATTTAACATTGCATATTTGGGAGTTGGGAACAGTGAACGACCTGCTGATTGCTAGCGAGCTTGTTCAAGGTGAGAAGCAAGAGCCCGTCGGGAGCAGCCTGCTTCACCACGGGGAACGCTACGGAGCACGCGGATAGGCAAACGCCGAAGAGCAACAGCAGCACCTTGGCGTACTTACCCGAGTGCTTCACCTGCACATGCATAGTTATTCCAAATCCAATGTAATTTATTGGAAAAAAAATCCGGTTACATACTCGAATTATCAAAGAACAAGTCTGATTTTCAACCTTCAACTACAAAGCCGGATAACAGAGGCCATCCAAATGTCGAAACCGGGCAAATTGACCCTTTGGGTGGTTTCGAAGGAGGTTTTCCATTCTGTGAAAATTAAAAAATTCAAATTTAAGCTAAAAAAGGCATAAGTAATTTATTTTAAATAAAAAAAGAACGAAATGGGTATCAAAAGTTTTCTAAAAATGTAACCTATCTATTGGCACTATAGTAGTCTGTTATTTAGACCCAATTTTTTCATGTTCATTGTATTTGGTTACGTGCAATTATGCCTACTATTTTTGAATAAATAAGATCCAAATATAGCAATAATAGATAGGTTACATTCTTAGAATTTTTTTTACTAGTTTCATATTTTTCCGAATCAAAATGAATTAGTTTTTCTTTTTTAATCTAATTAGAATTTTTTTAATTTTTAAAATATAAAATTACCTTCGAAACCACCCTACGGGTCAAATTTGCCCAATTTCGACAGTTGGATGGCCTATGTTATCCGGTTTTGTAGTTGAAGGTTGAAAATCGAACTTTTACAATAGTTCGAGGGTGTAAAACGGACTTTTCCCTGAAAAGAAATAGGGAAGCAAAACATTTACTCACTCCGACCCAAATTATTAGTTGTACTGGCATTTCTAGATACATATTTATGTACATAGAAAACCCAAAACGACTAATAATTGGGATGGAGGGAGTATGCATGATTGGAGACCACCATTATTATTTCAGGTCTGCCTGATTGGAAGCTTTAAAGAAGTGGAGACACCACTAATTGGGAGCTAAACTCGTCATTAAGAAACACCACCAAAATCTTAAATATAATAGTATTCAGACTAATAGGCGGAATACAACATAAGTTGGAGACTATTCAGCAGAATACAAGAACGGAAAAGAGAACGAGGAGTGGATTCTATTGAATAAGTCAACGGAACATAATATCAGTTGCTACCACGTTACTACCATGAGCTTTGTCAGAGCTCAATAAATCAGGTTGATGGATGGAGAACTTCTGAACATTCAGGCAGAGTAGTCCATAACCACGTTACTAATTGGAAGTTTGACGATGAAGATTGGAAGTTCACTGCCTACTTTTTGAGAAGAATATCATCCCATGGACAGGGTTAAAGACTTAAAGTTACTCCAAAGTAAAGTGGCTGTGATCGCTCTAGTAACTGACTGTATTTTATTTCACGTTGCTGTAAGAAAAAGACCTAATTAATTTCACGGTGCTGAATGCTACTTTTTTTTTTGAAACGAAGTGCTGAACGCTACTTTAATCCTCTTAGCTGAAGAATAGGCCTATCTCTAGTGTTCCTCCGTGTTTACCAATGTTCATCCATTTCGAACACAAAATTATCCCAAACTGAATGCAGATTCAGGTCCTAGCACTGCAGGGTATGGCATGGGCGGGTGCCCGCGGCCGACCTGAAGCTCGCCACAAGGGTCTACTTGCAACTAACATCAATGCAATATGTAAATCCTACTTACACCGAGGTTGACGATGACGGTGAGGGTGACCACGGCTGCCGCGACGGCCAGCTTCTCGACGTCCTGACTGCGCACGGCGAGGTTCTCCCGGGAAGTCTTGGCGAGGCTCCTCACGCTGACGGCCATGGTCTCCTCTGCTTCCTCGACGCTCATCGGGCCTCCAGGCGCGAGGAGGGCCCGGACCAGCACTCTCGCCCTTGCGGCGACCGCCTACGCGATGACGGCACGCTCCGCCTCTTCCGACGCCATCTGCGACAAAACCCTGTTACGGGCGCGACTGGCAGCGAACCGAGCGAGAATCAGCGGAGGAGGGGGCGGGAGAAGAGCGACGCCAAGGCTCCCCGTGCCGCTCACCTGCGAAGCAAAGCGACGCCGGCGGTGAGGGGGGTCGTGCGCGGCTCGAGCGTGAAGGCGGCGCGGGTTTGGTCTGGGCCCCTCTCGGAGCTCGGAGACGGCGGCGGCGGCGTGTGCGGTTTGGTCTGGGCCCTCTCGGAGCTCGAAGAAGAAGGCCGTGGACGACTCTTAACGTTGGAAGGCCCAGCAGGGAGCGTGGTGGGCCTTAGACCGGCCAGTAGCTGGAGGAGGTCGGCCGTCGGCCCATGATTTGTTTTGTTTTCCTTTCTAACAATCCCTGCTGGCGTCAAAAAAAAAAATCCCTGCTACAGTGGTACAATACACTGATTTATAAAGGCATGAAAAAATTTATATGATATTTTATTTCTTTGTGCATTAAAATAAGAAAAAAGTATAAATTAATCCCCTCAACTAAAGACAAATTCCGGATAACCCCCTAAACTGTCGTTTGGTTCATTTTACCCCCACTATGCCCTTTGGTTCAAGTTAACCCCTAATATAATTTATCTTTTTATTTCTCCATACATAGGTGGATTTTTTAAGTAGAAATTTTACAAGACAATAGCACACATCATAAAACATGTTAGAAAAAATACATACTGATTTTTATTATTATTTTGATATGTTAGGATATTTAATAATAAATTAATCATTGGAGTACAAAATTATATAAAAAATAATGATGAAAAAATTATAATAATTTTTAAAATATGCATTATGACATCCACTACTACCTTGCAAAATTTAAAATTAAAAATTCAACTTTTTTATGGAGAAACAAGAAAAGTAAATTGTATTATGGGGTAAAATGAACTAAATGGCGTAGTTTAGGGGGTAAATTGAACCAAGTTATAGTTTTGGATTATTCAGACTTTGGCTATACTTGAAGGAGTAAATTGAACTTTTTTGAAAGAAGGAAAAATAACCTATACAGTATTTTAAAGCTAGTATGGTATGAGATGTCAACATTTTATATGAAGTTTGTTAAAACACCTCTATATACGTTATGACAAGGTTGTCCTCCCATAGGTTTGTTTGTTCTTTAGCTTTATTCATTTTTTCTAAGCCCTGTTAGTAAATTTGTAGAAGCAGTCAAATTATTTCTAGAGTTCGAACTATTATACGATATTGAGTTTTTTAAAAATATGGAACAAGTCTATTTTTATTGTTGAATTTTTGCCAGAGTTTGAGTTTAAATCTTGAACTAGGAATAAATAAGATTCAACTCTGATATAGTACCAATAGATAGATTATATTTTTAAAAAAATTTGTTGCTAATTTTATATTTTTTCTAATTAGAAATGAATTAGTTATAAATATTTAGAGATTAAATCAGATTTTTATTAATGTATATATTTGGAATAATATAAATATCCGAATCTAGTATCCGAACTGAGTATCCGAATTATCCGACCAGCTATCTTTGGTAAGCACTTCTTGTTGCAACATAACAAGTTTCTTCTAAGGTTTCGTGAATTGCTCAAGTTCTTGCTCAACGCTTCTTGTCTAGCTCCGGTCTAGCACTTGTACCAGTCGCCTACCAGATCACGGCTTTGCTCCAATTCTTGCAGTCTCTCCAATTATGGAATCCTCTCCAAAATTGGGGCTTTTCTTCACTTCAGCACTTCTCATCGCAGTGGATTCCACTAGGTTCTTAACCTCTTCCCAATTCTTAAACTGAAGACACCTAACCTGCTTGTCAGTATCGATATCTACCAGATATTGATCATATTATATCTGAATCCGATATCCGATTTAAATATCCGATCTGATATCCAGAACAGTATCCGGATATAAAAAAACTATCTGAATTGATAGCCGCCCCTCTCGGTGGTCGGTCGGGAAATATCCGTACCATTTACATCTCTACCTGTTATGAATTTTATTTGTTTTTTGGTTTGTCTGTTCTTTAGCTTAAACTCATGCTTCAGGAACAGATAATATGCTTAGGTTTTGTATAGACGCTTAGAATTTTATTGGGCTATATATCGATATCCATGCATAAATCTGGTGATAGAATGCAGCAAGTTCGTAGACCAAAAGTAACAAATTTTGGATGATCAATAGCAACATCTTAGGGAGACCAAGTGGAACACTTGAGTGAAAAAATCAAATCAGATCTGAGGATTATGACATATTTGGTTCACATTCATATAGTTCAACACTTAGTCACATTTCAAGTTGGGCAAAGTTTACCATTTGTCACTGGTACGCAGTATCAGATATGGGTAGTTTTCTCTTATGTGAACAGTAAAACTAGATGATTTTACAATAGGTTTGTCTCTTAGATTGCATATTAACCTCTCTCTTTAGATGTATACTCTCTGCTACCCTCTGACGTGAACAAGCTTAGAGATGCTCTAATGCGATTTTGAGAGTGTCGGGTAGGTTCTGCGACCCTCATTCCATGATGTCTGGTAAACTTATGAAATCTGAGTCACAACTCACAACGATTGAGTCCATCCGTTCTGAATTGTATGTCGTTTTAGTTTTTCTAGATAGATAGCTTTTGCTATGCACCTAGACATACGTTATGTAAATTATGTATCTAGCCAAGGGAGTATCAAAAAGCGGCTATATCATATATCTCATAGGTAGTGTAGTAACCTTAGTGGGAAAAGGTTTTTAATGTCCATAACGCAACGACATAGCAAGAAAATTAACCTCATCCGGTAAGGATTATGGAGCCTAAATATATTTTATTTACATGCCAAAAAGCTTAAGGTAAACACAATCCGGCAGAAATCCTGACCAAACATTTTTTTGCCTCTTGATTATATCTTTTTTTGTCTTTGTTTCCTCTTTCTGTTGTTTTTTTATTTGGCACTGACAAGTATACAACGCAACAAACGGTATGGCATCCATGATCTTGTCAGTTCCTATGATGATCTGATCACACGCTGAAAAGATCCGCACGCCTGCTATTTTGCAAATTTGTCACATGTCTATTTCATTAGAGAAAAGAGGCGAAAGAAAGAAAGAATGAACAAGAGAGTAAGAAGTTCCATTGCGAAAATCACTAAGTCAGAGAAGTGTTTGTAATTAAGAAAAGCTGCAGAGAACCTAAATGGCCAAGATCGAAGATCATCTTGTTATATGGTTATTATTATAAACTTTACATCGTCACCAGGGCGAATAAAGCAAAAAAGTGAAGTAAATGCCTAGGAAAATTGGTCTGGAGAACACTAATTTTTTTTGTGATTTCGTTTGCTGGAGACCAGATTTTTCTTTTCTAATTGTAATGGCTTGGCAAAACAAATCAAAGAAGAGCATTCTTCTTGCACCCAATACCTTGTCGATCCAAACGTGTGGTAGTAATGCTGCTTGCACGGCAAAGTTATGAGGCTTGCTTGGTTTAAGTAGACAGACATCATACCGGATGCCCGCATTTAGAGAAAAACAAAATCAGTGGTATGATGAAAGTTGCACTAGTTTGTAGGACTAACTGAATGCTGGAAATGAGAGGCCATGGATGTTTCATTCCTCAAAGCAACATAATCATTTGGTTCTTGCTTACCTGCTGTACCAACAGATGTTGGAATTATATTTAGAAGATGATCTTCACAGTTAAGGTAATTAAAATAATTAATGACATGTTTACCACCTAAACATGATTAAGGAATTTAATGGGCTGTAATTGGTGGGCCTATTATCAGTTTTCAAAGTTAAGGGCAAGGCCCTGCATCCACAGCGATATATATACTAAGGGGTACTAAGGGGTGGCTGGCTCATTTTGGTGTGAAAAACCCTAATCGTGTTTAGCCACCCAAATCCGATTGCTAACGGCGCTAGAGGGGAGCAGAAGTTCTTACCCTCGTGTCGCCGCAGCTTCACGAGTACATCTACGGTAGGTTCTTCATCCACCAGGGGCTATAAGATCCTGATCTGGTGAAGATTCAAGTGATGCTTCATCTACATCAACAAATCTACAAGAGAGGCATCTATGGCATCCCAAAGTTCTGGTTAGTTCTAGGTTTTATGATTTCTGCATTAAGATTAATTAGTGATCATAATTAGGCTAAGCTAAGATCCTGTTTATGGTTAATTAGATCTAACAGTCGGTATCAAGAGCCTTCTTAGTTCTGACATGATCCTTATCCTGAGCCATCAAGTTTTATGCCTCTGTTCTATCAAGATTATGTTTTATGTCAATCAGTGTCATGCAATTGGTAGATTGGATCTACTATAACTTGATCATGTGCAAGTGTCATGCTATTGGTAGATTGGATCTACTATAACTTGATCACGTGCAATGAATAAAGATTGGATCTGTTAAGCTTAACTTATGTGTAATAATGCCAAAACAGATCCATGTTCTTGTAAATTTATGTTTATGTATGCAATTAGATCTGAATCATGTGCTTCATTAGGTCCTGATCATGCAATTAGATCTAATTGGTTTGGTTTAAGTCAAATTTTAATTAAATGTTAATCTACTTAAGTATAAGTTTAGATTTAGTTCCAGAATAAGTTTATTCCCTTAATGTTTTATTATGCTTTATTGATGAATATTGCATTAGTTTGCTTTATTTTAAAGCTGAAAAATTATATATTGTCCACCAAGTACAACTAAGATGCTCTCTAATTAGATGGAACCATCGGGAAGTTTGGTTAGAGTATACTTGTAATTAATTCTAACCATCATTGTTTAATTTATGAGTTAATGATAAGTTTCGTTTATTTTTCCCATCGGTGATGCAAATTGAAACTTATGGCATGATTTTAATGAGACCATCGTAGGGTTAATTTTGTGCTTTTATGTGCATCTTATTGTATAAGATTACTGAGACTTCATTTTGTAATTTTTCAGTAAGTTATGAGGGCTTGCTAAGCACCATTGAGCCCTTTAATGGCACCAATTTTCCTAAGTGGAATAAAGAGGTGCGTGGTGTTCTCAAGGTTCTGGATTTTGATTACGCACTTTGTGAGGATGAATGTTGGGGATTCAACTCCGCCAAGACAACCGAGAGAGATACGAAAGGTACAAGATGAAATTAAAGCACAAACAATAGAGTAAGTGAGGAGAGCTCAAGGTGAGTCCCCCTCTAATGACCTCTTGGGTTCTTTTTATAGAGGAGGGAGCATGCCAATTTGCACCCAGTCCCTTGGTGGGTACAAAATTTACATGTAGGCCCTCGGACCTTTACATGAGGCCCATTTTACTACATGGGCTGGGCCATTCCCCCAACAATGAACCAGTTGCTCCTATGGCAAATACTGAGAATTATGATAAGAAAATAAGTAAGTATAACTCCAACTTGGAGAAATAGGAAAATTCCAATAAGTTTGGAAAAATGATTATGAAGCAATCGATCTCAGTTGCCATAAGGGGAGCACTTCCCTGTATAAAGGATGACGAGAAACTAAGTACTAAGGAGTTTCTAAAATCCATTGAGGAAAATTATAAAGTTGATGATGCCAATTTCCTCATAAATAAGTCGTGTACCTCACATTATAATGGGGAAAATGGAAGCATGTATGATATGGCTTCAAAATTGGAAGCTCAAAATATTCATACTCCACTAAGTTGCAAGTTCTGCAAGTCATTTGGTCATGTGAAGAATGAATGTCCTGAATTTATGGAATAGGATGTAAAATATGGGTAATAAAGTTGTCTTATAAGTTCTCTTAAGTTAAATTTTTCCCCTAAGTTTGGTGGATTAATTAAGATACATTCATCTATAGGTTATTAAGTCTGAACCATAAGATAAGGGGAGTCAAGGGGAGAAATATGACAAGTGATGATGGAAAGCTAGAGACTTTAGAAGCTTCACATTAGCTTTTAGCTATTAGCTTAGCTCTAGTTTTATTTTGATGATGTATTTTGGATTAAGTAAACCCATATTTGTTTCAGCTATCAGTGATTCTGAACATTTATTATGATTTAAGATAATGAATGCATCATCATTATTAAATATTTTTGTCTTGTATTTCATTTTTATGTAATGTTTCAATAAGTTATTGATGAGACCCTGTCGAAATTGTGATGTTAGTAGTTAAAATCACATTTTGAAGGGGAGAATTGGAATGTCTCATCAAGAATAAGAATAAGAGATATTCCGGTCATTCGATCTAAGATAATAAAAAGAGCTATAACTTCTCAGCATGTTTTATTTGCGCATGAAAATCGAAAAGGCTGAATTAGAAAATTATCACATATAAAGGGTGAATATGATGAGAGAACGCTCTAAAAACCATTTTGATAGGAGAAATACTCCATAATTGCTAATTGTCTCAAATAAAGTTAAGTGTGACTTTATTCATTGTTCTGGCCATCGCTGATTAATGGATACATGTTCACAAAGTTTTATTGTTCTAGTTCATTCTGGCCATCGCTGTTTGACAAGTTCAATGAAGCTCGATACTTATGAAGTATGGCTTATATTTACCATTTCTGGCCATCGTTGTCTGGTGAATGTTTGACCACAAACTTTGCTGCTCTTGTCCATTTTCTCACCATCGCTGATGTGGGCTTGATTGGTAAAGGAAGTTGATCAATGGTATGTAATAATCTTAAAATTATTGTTATACTATGATAAAGATAAAGAATTCAAGTCATAAGTCATGAAGAGCCATCATTTGTGGATACCCTAATAAGTCTAAGGGATATAATTCCTACTATTCTAGTTGTTTCAACAATTGTGTTCCTAGAAGAATGCAGAGACTAGTGGGAGTCAGTGGGAGCTCACGAAGGAGGAAGAGATATCTTGAAGAGATGTAGGCTTAGTTTCTTGCACCTATGATTTAAGTAAGTGATTCTCATAATATTTAATTTGTTCCATCAGTCAAGTACACCTCCATCTCAAACTACCATATATTTTGTTGAGGACTCTCGTAGTTTGATTAACCCCAACATCAAGATGTAGTATATAATAATTATTAATATTGGCATAAAAGAAAGAGCCTCATTTGTTTTGAAGGTCACTATAAAGGAGGCTATAGATTCAATCTATGACCTTAAATATATAAGTATGGATTTTGTATAAATTTCTGATGGAGTTAAATTAGTAGACTATAAAAGGGTCTATAACATAACCGTGATTTTGGAAGAAAATAATATACTAAGCTTATAGTTTACCTTGATTCAGAATTTTCGTGGATAAAGGGGTGTGTGTGTGCGCGCGCGTATGAGTCCAACAGAGCCCAAGGCTTCCAATAACAATCGGAAGCCCCGGCCAGCCCCCACCCACCACCCCAACCAGTCCCGCGCGCCACGCGCACCGCCTGCCTGTACGTTTGTCCGTACATCATAGAAACCTTTGAGCGAGGGCGTAAAAACCACAACAATGCATTGCATATGATTGTAAATCATAGAAACAGTTTCATTAGGGAGTATAAATGACATCGACGTGATGCATAGAAACCACAACAATGCATTGCCACAATCCGTATGTCATAGAAACCTTAAATTTATGGTGTATAAAATTGGAACAATGTTAGAATCACAACAACGTGTTGCTAGCATTTTCTCGAAGTGTTGACATAATCCGTACATCATAGAAACCTGACCTTTATGCATATCAACTTGGAGGTATGTACAAAAATAAAGTAATAGTGAAATCAGGCGCTGAACGAGTTTACTATCGGTTTATATGCCTTGTTATATAAATATTTATGATCAGTATCCGTCGCTGTTTAAATGGCTTGAACGAGAGGATATGTCCGAGCAAGTTCAACGTGAGTTTATATGCATTGTTAGCTCAATATTTATGACCAGTATCCGTCGTTTTTTAAATTGCTTGAACAAGAGGATATGTCCGTACAACAATAATTGGGTTCGTTGGCGATCGTGATAGCCGAAAAAAAACCTCCTAGGGAGTACCGCTTGTCCTACATAAAGCACAAGTCCAATCGGACAGTGGTTCTCGAACATTCTTACTCCTGTTTTGTCTGGGGGGGGCAGGAACCCTACCTAACCGGCCATGGGTCCTCCACCGCCGGACATGGGTCCTTCGCCGCCGGCCATGAGACCGGTCCCTGCGCCCAAGGGGGCTAGGGCGACGGTCGTGGGTGCTCCGCCGCCGGCCATGGTTCCTCCGTCGCCGCCCATGGCACCTGTGCCTGAGGCCAAAGGGGCTGGGGCGGCGGCCGTGGGTGCTCCGCCGCCGGGCATGGTTCTTCCAGCGCCGCCCTTGGGACATGTACCTACGTCGAAGGGGGTAGGGGCGGCGGCCGTGGATGCTCCGCCGGGGTGCATGGGTGCTCATCCAAGGGCGGCGGCCCCCCGTGCAGCATATCGAGGAAGCCCGGTGTATGCGACACCGGACCAAGGTACAACAATGGGAACGGAGGGGACGCCACCTTCCTCTCTGCGCGCCATCGCGTTGGACTTCACCAACGATGATGCATCCGCCTTTGGTGCTTCTCCTCCTCGTGCGCAGCACATGTGTTCTCCACACCAGAAGCTGTGTTGGCGGCGCCAGGACTTCCGAGCCTGATTCCCCATCCACTGCCGACTATTGCTGGAGAGGCGATGGATACTCCCGAGGATGATGTGATTTACACACACGTAAGATCTCTGCCCAAACTCCAATGAGGAACTTGTGGCTCTTGTGATGTCTACTAGGTTTCTATGCATGCTGTGTAATGTTTATATGATCGATTCTGCTAATAAAAGTCTTCCCTTTGATGCTTGCCCGAATGTTTCTATGATGTTGCATCCTTGTTCCTGTGATATTGGTAACTTGTACAGATCATTTTCAGAACTAATTTTTTTACATCTATATTTGGTTGGGTTTCTATGCTTTGAACAACGAATTTTAATGATCCCTTCCGAAAAGAACTCGTATCAGTCATGACGATGAATGGTAGAAAAATATGAATCGTGTCATAGATCTTTGGTTCTGCTGCCGTAATTATATAAATTATATGCTACCAAACTAGTGTTCCTATGATATTGTTGACTTGATGGTGTCACTTTGAGCACTAATATGTTTGCATGCAGTCTTTGATGGTGTTCTATGCTATTTTGGTTCAATATATATACTCTGGTGCTATGTATTAGGTTTCTATGCATGTTATGTATGATTCCACGCTAGCTTCACCGACCACGCCAGCCTCCGCCTGTCAGTGCGTGACCGGACATTGGTCAAACCATGCGCACAAAATCCCAGTGCACGCAGCGGGTGTGGGCATAAAAAGGGCACCGGATCCGGGTGTGGGCATAAAAGGGGAACCGGATCCCACGGAGCACCAGAAAGGTGTCTCTTCCACCCGCGTCGGCAATATGCCGCCTCCTGCCTCCCCTGTTCTCCCTCCTGCCCCAGCGCTGCCGGACCAAGGGAGCGCGCCAAGTGCAGATCCGGCGCATGGCCACTGACGCCAGATATTGTACCGCACGTGAGGAGACGGGTGGGCTCTGGTGCCTTCTTCGCCTCGCCGCCCTTTTCATCCTCCTTGTCCGAGGCATACCGCATCCTAAACGAGGACGACAAGCTCAACTTCAGCGCCTTGCGCCAATTGGGGATGTCGCTGTAACACCTCAGGTGTTTTAATTGTTAAACAAGCCTTATTAGCATAATAAAATGCATCACTAACTAAGAAAATAAAAGGAATGGATTAAGTTTGGTTTTGCTTTTACCTTTAAAAGTTTGTATGTGCATAAATGCATGTACTTTAATGAAATAAATTGGATAACTTTCACATCAAAGCAAATATGGCTATGAAATTAAATGAGCACACCAGTTTTAGCATGACCAATAAAAGTTTAGTTGAAGCCTAGGGAAGAAAAATGAAATTTTGAAATAAAATGACGCGCACTCCGAATAGAGTTTTCTTTAAGTTTTTAAAATAACTTTGGAACTAAAGCTCAAATGAACTTTGGCCTGAAACGAAACTTGTAGAACTTTTTATTCTGAACAACTTTCATATTCAAAAGATTTTGAAATTCGAATTAGAAAGTGGAGAAAACGTCCTGTTTGCAACCAGCCCCCTGGAAATTTTCGAATTCTCGCACTTAGGCCCTTGCCCCTCCTCTGCTGCACCGCACCCTCGCCCGACCGCCGCCGGCCAGCTGGCCCTCGACGCCTGCGCGGCACCAGGCGCCGAGCCAACCCACGGCGCCCTGCTGCACCGCCCCCGCTCGCCCAACCGCGGTCGCGCCTTCTTCTCCTCCCCCCCCCCCCCCCCCACGCCGTGTCTCTGCCCAATCCCCGGTGCGCCACCGTGCTGCCCAGTCGCTGGCCGCCGCCCCCTCCACCCAGTGCCCCGTCGTGCCGCCCCAGCTCGCCAGTAGCACGCCCACGCCGCTATCTCGCTCGCCCAGTCGCCTGCCCGCGTAGTTCGCACGCGACACAGCACCCCTGTGCACCGCCGCCTGCCCAATAGCGCCGCTGGTCACCGCCGGCCGCACCCAATGGCGCCCAGCCTCGCCGCCCCCTCCACCCCGCGCCCCGGCCGTGCCGAGCCCGCCCCCACGAGCTCCACCGGCTATAAAGCCCGGCGCAGCGCCCCTCCCTCCTCTCCCTGTTCCCCTTTCTTCCCCACAGAACAGAGCAAAGCAGAGCCGAGCTCCGCCCCACGCCGCCGCCGTGGAACCCCCTCCTCCGCCCCTCCTCGACCCGAGCTAGGCCCCAAAATCGCTCTCCTACCTCCGCGCGAAGCTTCCCAGCCCAAGCCCCGCCGCCCAGCTCGCCGGAGCTCGCCGGAGCAGAGCTCCACCCGCCGCCGCCCCCCTGGTAGCCGTGGGCAGCCCTGCTCAGACCGCCTCCGCCCCAACCGTGACCACCCAAAGGTAGCCCCCAACCTCCTCTTGCTCCTCCCCCACCTTGCCCTCGCCGCCGGCGACCCAGCTCGCCGGAATTTGGCCGGACAGAATGATCCCCACCGTGATTTGCGACCAGGGACTACATTGCAAACGCCCAAATCTTCCCAGGGGGTTTTCTACTAGTTTTCAGGGACCCCTCTGTAAAGAAAGTTTTAACCAAATCAGTGAACTTGTAAAATTCGTATAAAATCGTAGAAAATTCAGAAAAATGCAAACTCAACAGTTCTGGAATCCTTAGAAGAAACTCTACAACTTTTGTTACATAAAGTTTCTCAGATTCTCAATATTTGTTGCTCTAGATTAAATGGAAGGTTTAATGGACTTCTTTTGTACCCACTGTTGTAGATCCTTGCTGACCCTAAATTTTGGGAAGTGGGTTAGTTACTTGATGTTTAGGACTGTGTAAAAAGATCAGGACCAAAAGCCATCTCTAGATACACATTTTGTCCAACCTTGTTTTATACCATAAAGTGTTAGAACTAATTTTTCCTGCTGTTCTGTGATGTTTAATGTCATGAAAATTTTTCTGTGTTGTTGTAGTAATACCTAGAGGCCATAGAAAAATTTAGAAACATTTTTTTACTATATGCAACCTGTTCATATGAATTTGTGGTAGGAAAACTTCACTAATTCAAAATAATTAGTAAAGCGCTTATAAATGTTCATCTTTTTGCTATAAAACGCATTAGAGTAGCTCAAGCTGTACAAAATGTTTCATACATAGAAACCCTGTATAACATCCTGTAGAAAATAATCTTTAATAACATGAGTGTAGCTTGTCCCATTTATTATGCTCTAAATCATGTACAATAAAATCTGAAAAATTTACAGTAGCACAAATATGGTTATAGCAACACCCTGTAAAATGTTTAGCATCAATACTTGCATGATTGTTCTATATAAAAATAACTAGATTCTAGCAGTGGCTGTGTATTACATTTTTCATATTTAACATGCTACACAAAAATGTCTGAAATTTTTACAGTGACCTTATCTCTGCATAATGTACTTTGAATAAAAATTTTATTACCAGAAGCTAACTATATTAGTAATTGTGTTCAACTCATGTTTGTGTTTAAAAAGAAACTAAGTTTTCAATATAACACAACCCCTTCTTCTTTAATAAAGTTAAATAGATTAAGATAAACTCTATTAACGATTGCCCACGATTGATAAAGTAACTCACTCCACAACAAACTCATGTTTTACAAACTGCAACTTTATCGTGAAGGAAATAATGTCGTTTACCATCACCACTACTTAAACTTGTGCATTCATGTAGAAACGACGACTCTCGCCGACGGAACGTACGAGTTAATGCCCGCGTCCAAGAGTGAGCAGCGTGAAGCTCAAGTGAATCTAACTGAAGCTCTTGAAGACCCGAGCCCAAATTCGGAAAAGCCCCAAGCTAACTTTTCGCAAGAAGGCAAGCCCCGGAGCATGAACCCTATTTTCTAAACTTATGCAACTTATTACTCTACTCTACTTGCGCATTAAGTTTATAGGAGTTGGATGAAAACTTAGTTGCATGTTCCTAGATACCCATGCTCTGAACACTAGATGCAAGGTTCGATAGAATGCTATGCTAATAGGACTCGGTAAAAGTCGAGTGATTTCCTGTCACTCGCGAGAAATTAGGAGTTGATTGTTTACTACACGCTGCAATCATAAGGACGACGGACGGGCTATGGTACGATGTTTATGTTGATGATTGAGGCCCGTCTGTCTAGCGAAAAATGCTAAGGCCGCAGTGTGTGGTAAGTGATGGTTAAGTCTTTGAACGTACTAACCACATGCCGAGAATATGGTAATCGGTAAGCTTAAGTACCGGATTGAACCGAGGCCGGAACATACTCCCCACTGTCTTGAATTCGTTCACATCTAGCTAATGGCGGGTGCATCGGCCGCCACAGCCCGACGTACCGTGGTCTGTGGGGAGGTGTAGTCGAGGGCGGTGGGCCTGTTCCGTGAAGCGGGAATTGAAGGGAAAAGTTGCACGTGTGACTCTGGGAGTAACCACGTGACGTGTGTTTAGGTTTCCCTTGCAAGGTTAAGAAATTCGATTCGAATCGTCCGTCTCTCACGGCTATTGAGACTGCTTAACCACTTTTACCCACAGAGTAAGAAGAGGAACAATGATGATGAATAAACTGGTTGGATGAAAACTTAATGCTTCACCATGTATGATATTGGATAGTTGCTTACCTAGAATGATTAAAGAAAGCTAGAACTTGGAGCTAAAATCTGAAAGTAAGGATCTACTATATATGCTTTTTGGCAAAACAAACCCCTCAAGCCAAAAGCCTCGCATGTCTAGGAGTCGGCTAAGTATACCCCATTAGACGGGTAAGTCTTGCTGAGTATTAGTATACTCAGCCTTGCTTGTGGCTCGTTTTCAGGTGAGACCTTCGAAGATATGATTGCTAGCTTGACTTGGCCCTGCACTCTCCCCCCTGGTTGGTCGGTGGAATGGGATACGCCCCCGTCCAACGGAGATAATGCCGAGTGATGTCTCGTACGGGCTTCATCGAGACATTATGTATCGTCGAGTAGCTTCCGTTGTTTTATTTTCCGCTGCAACTTAAACTCTGAAGAACTTATTTATGATCATTGAAGTACTTGGTTTCTAAATTTAAAACTTGGTCTGTAATATTTACTTATGATAATGTTGTAATATTTGCTGGAATATGGTATTCTCTGGGCTCATCGTCGCGTGAGCATTTGTATGTATGGCGCTCGATCCGATTACCGTGGTTGTATCGGGAGGTTATACCCGACAGACCAGTGGATTACTCCGTTTGAAGTGTAAGGTTAACCGAAATTGCCCTAATGGTGATGGTTAATACACTTGAGCCGGATTAATTCAGGTGGTTCTGCCACAGTCACCGTCTCCTTCAGCTGCTCCCCTGCAACAGCCTCCGCCCAAAGCTTCCATCTTCACAACTCCACCACCCGCTCTCCAAGCTCCGGGTGTGCGACCCCCATCCCCACTGGGCACCGCAAATCGGGTGTTCGTCGAGCACGAACAAGACAACACAGAAAAGAGATCACCAGTTCCGGTACATGCAATACGAAAAAGATCGATTTTTCCGTTACAAAGTCATGTCATGTCTTAGTTGAGTCGTAGAAATCATGTCATGTCTTCGTTGAATAGTGCAGCATAGAAATCTTTGTTGTGTGTCATAGATCTCTGGTTCTGCTGCTCTAATTATAAAAATTGTATGCTACCAAACCACTGTTTAGTGTAATATTGTTGACTTGACAGCGCTAGTATCTATGGTGTTTGAGATGCAATATATATGGTGTCTTAATATCGTGTCACTTTGTGATATGTACTAGGTTTGTATGCAAATTGTATATTGTTTGTACGATAGATTTTGCTGGGAAAGGTCTTCTCCTAGCCGGTTGGACAAATGTATCCATATTATATGCTGGCCCCTAGAAATGTTGCCACGATATTGGATAACTTTGGTGGAGCATCTGCTTTCTAAGAATGTTGTATATTGTTTATATGATTAGCTTCTAGATACACTATTGATGTTGTTTGCTGCAACATGCATGCAGGACCCAAACATCAACCCAGAATTGGTGCCGCGAGTTGGAATGAGTTTCAATAAACAAGCGGATGCAAAAAAGTTTTTTGCTCGATACGGTCAGGAAGTAGGCTTCGGTGTAAAGCTTTACAAGTCGAGGCCGGATTCAAAATGGGTCAACTGTATTCGTGAGGGTGCAAGCAAATATTACAAGGCAGGACAAGACCGTAAGCGAATGAAGATGTCCAAGAGAGTGAAGTGCAAGGCTGCAATACGGATGAAGAAAGTGTGTGGTTCAGATGGTCTTGTGCTCTCATACATGGTAGACTACGTTAATTTAGACCACAACCACAGCTTGTTGCCTTCACCAGCAACGGCGCAACAATTCCAGTGCAACAAACAGCGGGATTCTCCAATGGTTGAACTGATTGGAGAAATGCAAGACAGCAGATGTCCGCACCACTGCATCGTTGACATAGTATCTAACTTGCATGATGGCCCTGACTGCATACCTATGACTCACAAGAACATCGCAAATATGTAAGCTAATTTCTATGCCTCATCCTCCTCTTATGCATACTGAGTATGCTAGTTTAGTTATGATGGAAATGTTATTAATAAGTTTCTATGCCAAATTATTAATTCATATATGCTATTTCATATGACATAGATGTCATCCTTAGTTATGATAGAAATGTTATAGATGAGTTTCTATGCCAGATTGTTGATCCATATATGCTGTTTCATATGACATAGAAATCGGGTTTCTACTCAATAGTATTTCCTATGCCCCATCCTCCTGTTATGTATGCGTAAGTATGCTAGTATCATGGTTTGCATGTGTGCATAATAAGATTATAAGAAAATGTAATACATGAGTTTCTATGCCAGATTATTAGACAATATATGCAGTTCCATATGACACAGAAATCAGATTTCTACGCCGTAGTATTTTTCATATTCTTCTCATCGGGACTTAAATGAATTTCTATGCATCCGTATGATGGAATGTATGCACAGTACAATTAAGTCAGGCAAAAAAAATGTAGGGTCATTTCAATCATTGCGTGAATAATGTGATAAGTGCTGCTTTATCATCAGCCTATATGACATACACAGCAGGTTTATATGCCACACTAACACACTTTCAACTAATTGTAGCAAAGCTGCTCGGATGCGTGAGAGCCGTACTGATGACATAGCAAAGCTGCTAAAGTTTTTCAGTTTCTGCAAGGAGCAAAACCCTCAATTCCATTCTGATTTTCAACTCGATGAAAATGGGAAGATACGGAGCATATTCTGGTCGCATGCAAGTCAACAAGGAGAATATGCAGATTTCGGTGACACGCTGACATTCGACACCACATATAAAACAAACATGTACCATAAACCTCTTGGCATGTTTGTAGGTGCTAACCATCAAATGCAGTGCACCATTTTTGCATTTGCCTTGCTTGGTGATGAGACTACATCCACCTTTGAGTGGGTGTTCGAGACGTTCAAAAAGTGCATGGGTGGTGTAGCTCCAAGGTGCATACTAACAGGTCCGTTTATCTTGTCTCTATGGCTTACAACTCAATCATACATATTTATATGATTATGTATGCTGTAACTAAACTAGTTCATATGAGTCCATATATAATTGATGCACGTGCAATGCATTTTATATGTCAATGCAATGTGGCTTCTATGTCTGCATAATAACATACCAATTGACGTCCACTGTATGAGTAGGGGTTTGTATGCCCTCTTATTAAGTTGTATCTGTTGTTATAGTTAGATGGACATGCATCATGTAAACATAATACAAAAACCATAGATAAGCTTAAACCTCACGCCTAATGTCTATTCCTATTTTAAACAGACCAAGTTGCTGCTATGCCGGCTGCAATTGCAAAGGTTTTCCCGGGCACAGTGCACAGGTTATGCAAGTGGCATATCTTGAAGAAGTTCGGCCCACAATTAAACGAGTTGTACACTCGGTTTAAAAAGAGAGATTTTGAAGCAAAATTCCAATTTGTGATCAATCACCCCCTCACTGTGCAAGAGTTTGAAACTGCTTGGAAGATGCTAATTGTTGATGAATTCAACCTTGGTGAGCACGAGACACTCAGGACATTGTATAACATGCGAGCTGAGTGGGTGCCAGCTTTCTTCAAGAAATAGTACTGTGGCACTATGGTGTCCACGCAGCGAGGAGAAAGTGTGAACACATTGTGAAGAAGTGCCACGTTGATGCAAATACACCGCTACATGAGTTTGCAAAACAAATGATGAAGCTTTTGCACCGGCGGAAGATGACAGAGGGCGCGGAAACATATGCAGCAACGGTATGACATCAGTTGCTTACATTAGGGAACTCATGTAAAAAAAGAAAAATAGAAAAACATTGCATAGTTTGTTTGCTGAAAACTCATATAAACTGGTATTATATGCTGCTGACTTATAGTTTCTATACTATTGCCAGGGCCATGTTGAGAGCATGACAAACTAGGAGTTTGGGGTAGGCCTTTCTCGTGTTTACACAAAGGCTGTTTATGCCAGGTGGAAGAAAACATTGAGCAAAGCAAGTGCATACAAGATCAGCAATGATAGAGAAAAAGGGGAGCATTGTTGGCTTGTGCAACACACAAAAAGGTCAAAAAGAATTGTATGGGACCAACACCAGTTTGAGGTAACTGTGAACCAAGATTCAGGGGAATTCACATGCGAGTGCAAGACATGGGAGCACACAGGTAGTGGCCTGTTAACATTACATACTTGTGTTTCACACTATGTTTCTATGCTACTGGACATTGGTTTCTATACAGTGCACGATTTGTATGATGTTTCTATGCTACTGGACATTGGTTTCTATACAGTGCACGATTTGTATGATGTTCTGTGTGCTGTTGCAGGACTTTTCTGCCCACACCTGTGCCGTGTTTTCATGCAAGTTGACCTGGAGAGAATTTTGAGCAAGTACATCCTAAGGAGATACACAAGAAATGCGCGTCAAGACTTGCCCTTTGACAGAACTGATAGAAAACTGGTTGGAAAAGATGGCGAGACAAAGGCATACAGAACCAAGATGCTGCTGACAAAAACAATGCGAGTTGTGCGACATGAAAGTATGTCGAAACCAGGCTTTGACAAAGCTATGGAGGTGCTTCAGGATCTGATTGATCTTATTGCACCTCTAACACCGGACATTGGTGCGGAGGAAAGTTGCGTGACTAGCGACAATGAGGTACATCTAATCAGAATATCTATGTCAAATACCTTGTATATATATGCTGCTAAGAAAACTTGATTGATCACCACAATGTAATTTGCGCTAAGGATGGAATGGACAATGGTAAAGATGAATCGGGCAATTCGGATGATGGAGACGAGGATGGGCAGCCACCAGCTGAAAACACGATGACTGGTCTCAATACTGTTGGTGGGGGTGTGAACAAGGTAAAAACTATCTAATTACAGCAAAACACAAATACTTTGAGTGTACGTTAGTTTGCAGTCTGATCTATAGAGGATTCTATGACACAATCTTCTGCTCTCTATGCTAACATGTTCACAGGATGGAGACCAACTAGTTACTGCAGATGGGGACACAAGGATACAGCGAGGGGGCATCAATGAAACTAATGCTGGAAATTCACTCGAGGTGCGTGATTTCTATCCCATAGTGTGCTAGTTTTTTTGACGGGTATTTGTTTTATTATGAAAATACAAGGGTTTGATATGTGCCACTTGAACATTTATATGCTCGCTACGTGACAGGTATCACTCTGGGTTGGTGAAGGGGTGAGCCTTGAACCACCTAACAAAGCCAAGACCAAGGGGAGGACAATAAAACCATCGGAACAAGGAGCTCTTAAAGTTGGGGCGAAAGGTGCAAAGAAGAACAAAAAGACATTCAAAACGTGCGGCATTGAATGTGGGCACGATAGCCGCACATGCCTTCTACTTCCTCCTAACCAGGAAAGGTTGGCTGCCCTAACTGGTTGGAAGAGAGGCTGCCCACCAGGTGCAAAGAAAAAGGTGAAGAGTGTCGAGGCAGGGGAAAAGGCTCAAGAAGCGGACCACAGAAAAGAGTCAACGACAAGTCGAAGAAGAGGGAGGCCACCAGGCGCGAAGAACAAAGTGCAACCCGTTACAACATTGCAAGATGAAGTGGAACCTGAAACTGATCGTCCAAGACGTCGTAGGCTCATTCATTTAGCTAATTTGGATGACTAAGTTATATTTTTGAGTGTCTCTATGACTGGATGATGTAGTATCTATGACAACGGATGATTTTGAGACTTTAACGATTCCTGATCATTTGACGCTATCAGAACATGGTTTCCACAATTATACTTATTTATGAAACTATGTTGAAGTCCTATTGATGAGGTGTGTATACATCAGAATGTAGAGGCACATCGTTGAATACAAATCATGTGTGCTTGATCTTGCAACAAAATGCAGCAAAAAGGTTTCTAAACTGTGTTGCCTTAACCTCTATGACGTCAATCCATTTATGGAGCTAGAAAACGACATCGACATGCACAAGACAACAGGATGGTCATCGATAGAAGTTTCTTTGCAGGAAAGGAAAAATGGTGAACCGATGTTTCTATGAAGGTGATAGGTTTCTATGATGATCATTGGAGCTTATATGACCTTATACTCTTTGTTATCACGTGGTATGTATGAACTCATATGAATAGTTACCACGTCGTATAAACTTTGTCACCACGTCGTATAAACTTTGTCACCACGGCATATAAACTTTGTCACCATGTCGTATAATTGCTATGTGGTGTGGTGTAACAAGCCGTATAATATAACTGGATTCCATGGGAAATATATAACGCAAATAAACTGCAATTGTTAGCACATTATATGGAAAAGCTAGAGTTTGCAAACTACTTCCCTACACACGAGTTCAAGGGGCGACAAAAGGGGTTCAAGGAAATTCTGTACAAGAGGTAATGTGTTCATCACATAAGAGTTCAAACGACTAACATGTGCTCATCACATAACGAGTTCAAGGGCACTTTCTACAAGTTTCTATGACTTATGGTGAAGAGCCTCGATCGCAGGGGTCAGCTTCTCAACACGGTTGCACTTATGAAATAACAAGTAGCTCAGTATTTCACACCTAATGTCACCACGATTCTTCTGCTAGATGTTTCTTGTCATAACTTCTTTCTTTGGGTCATAGAACTGCACATATCTCATCACATAAAACCCACAATCATTTGAAAGGCTTTCCATTGTTGGGATGTTTTCAGCAAGCTTGATAGCCCATTTTCCAAACTTTGGTATCCCGATCTTTGGCCTGACCTCATGCAGTGCGGTGGACAACCTACCCATAAGAGTGGGGGCCCACTTGGTGTTCCAGCCAGACAACATTCTAGGCTGCATGTGCCTCTCAATCCCAACAGTGCCTAATTCATGGTATGGGTTAGAATCTAATATTTGAATATTTCCAGCACCGGCGTTGATGACGAACAAGACCCAGTGCCCTTTATCCATAATAGGCACATAAAGTTGTGAACAAATAGGAAAAAGCATATAAACAAAAAGCTGTGAACATATATACAAATTAATAGGAATATAAACAAAGTATACAGGGCATAATAAGAACAGAATTGAAATGCTATTAAAATGGAATATAAATTTTGAGCATATATAGGTAATATTATGGTCATATAATCTGTGCAATATGACATTCAAGCATTGAACCAAAATCAATTGAGAATGAATCAAGAAGCAAGAGTGAAGGGCTGTAGATTGTGAAGCATAGCAACTTACAACTTTGCAATCCTTCATGCCATTCACATTTGACAATGTTTTCTCTAAGACATCCTGAACTTCTTTTTTGCTAAATGGTGGGGGATTTGATTCAGCTGGATGGTACTCGTTTTCCCAGTTGAGTTTCCTCTGCAGTCAACAAAAAAGGTAAGGACGCACCATAAGCCATCGATGAAAAAATATAGCGGCATTGTACCATGTATGAAAGCAAAAGAAATCTACAAAATCACTAAAGCATAAAAATGCATGGCTTACCACAGCCTCTACATCAATGACAACATACTAACCAGAAGATCAATATGGAAGATGTGAATGATCTACTCTGAAACACTTCAAAAATATCCCATGAAGCAATCCTCCATACATGCTTTGTCTGCAAATGATTCACAAACATCCTTTCCTATCGATAAGGTGCCACCATAACTCATAACAACTTCCCTGCACATAGGTCGTATAAACATGTAGTTTGCATCATATAAACGTCAAAAAAAAGGAGTATTGACAGCAAACATATATCTCAAAGACAAACATTGCATAAGCAACCAGGTTTGTAACACAGAAAACGATGCTCAGAATTGAGAGGAAATGTAATTAGTCCGGAATGCTTATGATTTAAGAGTGGAATCCGGTGCCAAAAACATGTTGTGTATCTCCCGGGCTTTGGCAATTTCAGAACCGCTTCCCAAAATTGGATTGCGGGTTCTGTGGGAAAGAAGACCAGACTGTTGTTGGACTTTAGACTGATTAGCATCTAGTTTGATCATGCTCTGGGTTGATGGTGCTCGGTGTGGAATCAAAAATGGTTGATTCTGTTTGCACAGCTTGAGGTTCAACAGCAACATCCTGTGACAAAAAATCAATAAACCTATTATGACTAATAACTAACATTTATATGACAGGAGACATTAACATCTATGCTGAAATAAGCTATAAGGAAGTACTGACCTTGGTCTGAGGGGTGGCATCAAAAATAACTTCTTTGGGGTGAGAAGGCTCAGCAGAAGTTGTATGAGGATTGACTTGCGCAACCAAAGGGGTTAAGTCGAAGATTGGGCCTTGAGTTTCCTGATATTATACAAAAATATAAGTAACCTATACAACATTGTAATGTCATATATGTCTTCATTGCATATCATAAAAACAACATAAAGGACTGTGTAGATTTGCAAATTTAGTATTGTGATAGAAGTGTTCGGTGCATATCATATAAGCAGAATAGATGACATCATATTAGAGAATTTAGAGGTTGACAGACGATACCAAAAATAACAATTATTAAGTACAGAGAAGAAAACTAACAGGTGGACGCGGCTGGGCAACGGATCCTGCTAGAGACTTCTGACCGTCCTCTTCACCAATATTAACATTCATTTCAACATCAACAAGGCCAACTTCCTTGTATATATATTCACATGCACGGTCCATCTCTTGAATGACCATGTTGTCACCATCAAACATTGCATCAGAGCTTGGCATCTGAGGTATTGGTTGAGTATTGTTCAGATTGAGGAATCGGGAAGCTAAAAATATAAGAGGTGATTGATATGAGTATGATATGGGTAAACGTAGAAAACCGTAAGAAATGTCATAGATACTAACGTGATCCAACAATGTCATTGGATAACTCAGTGGGGGGGTCCAGGAAATTGGGTTGAATTGTCCTTGGTGGGGAGGATACATCTTGAAATTTTTCCGCAATATTTGCATGTTCAACATCTTGCCTCTCTGCAAATTTTTTGTTATAATCCTCGATCTGCGAGTCTGTGAGGTCTTCCTCGTCTGGAATATCTTGGGTAAACTGTGAGCTGTTGCAATATGAAAATAAACAAATATGCTTCAGTGTAACTACAATTGTGACCTGGTGTGATAGTGAAATGTCATAGAAGTCTTATGTGCATATCATATAAATTAAATGACTTGGTATCTATATGCAGCCTATGTCATATAGTTGACAAATGAGTAGTCGTAAAAATCTTCTTTTTACATCGTAGAAAGTATTTTGAGAAGATGATTTTGTAAATTTTACATATTCACACATACAATATACAGTTCTATGTACATCCATGGTGAAAAACTATGAAAAATGACTGTAATGTGCATGTAATACAAAAAAGGCTTACCAAACTCTTGACATCGGCGTGCATTGTTAGCAGAATGAGATAACAACAGCTCAAGGTTGGAGTAGTCTGTGCTATGGCTTGGCTGATCCTCAGATATTGGTTGACGGTTGACGTCAGCAGCAACACCTGATTTAATAACACTGGTGAATTAGGTGAAAAATAGAAAAAGAACATCTCAAATAAATATGCAGATCATATAAGTCTTGCCCATGGAGTGTAAATATACCAATGTGAATGACAGTCATAGAAGTATCATATTTATATACTCAACAAGAAACAATGAGGGGCTAAGCATGTGGAAATATATATTATTCATAGGGGAAAAGGTGTATCAGATATATTATATGTTCTAGAACAGTCAAAAAAATGGATATATCACCGAAAATACATGAAAAAGGAACATCATATAACTGAGAAACCATTGTCATAGAACATACCTTGGGATGATTGACCAGTATCTTGAGTGCCCGTACCATCAACTCCAGCATTGGGGGATGGATTGGAACCATCCTGCTTATCAGCGCGCAACAGTTCATCGATCATTTCGCCAAAATCATCCGATAACTCAATCTGCCTCCGCACAAGCTTTAAGCAAGTTTCTTCCAATGAAGATGCTAATCTACCAATCTCATGATCATGGTGATCAAATAGGTTATGGATAGCACCAGAAATTTGATCAGGGCATGATCTTATCTTGTAATCCAACAATACACGGATCCGGGGGAAGTAAATTGAAGAACCCTGAGCATAGAAAGTTTTTGTCCGGCTGTGGAACTGCAAAGAAATGTTGAATATTACAAACTTTGGAACAGGACATGTAGCAACCATATGAACATATCAAAGAAAAAGGCTGCATATAAACTTTTAATATATAGCATATAAATGCTGCTATCTATGTTAACTGGCATCTATACAACTACAGGATAACATAACAAGTAACAGAAATTTGAGGTCATATATATGACTGGTTCGAGTCATAAAAAACAACACTCAATGTACACTTACATCACATACTCCACAGCTGCCATCCTTTTGATCATCTTTAAGCAACCTTTGAATCCGAACGCTATCAAAGTACTTGAAACGCGGAGTAGCAGTCTTGGTATTGGGTGCAGCATTGTCATATAGATGATCAAGATAAAAAATCTGAACATGAAAAAAGTGTACAACTTAAGCTACATTTGTGTCTTTATATTTTCAGATGTTCAAATATTTTGCAGATTGAAAATGTCATAGAAGATGTGTTGGATGGATTAAACTTACAAGGATCACAAGAGAACAACCATATACAGTAGCAGTCCTCTGATTCTTGTCTCTGCTGTGCCATTTTCTAACAGCATGGCACAAATCATTCTAAATCAGCTGGCACCAATCAAAATCTGCGAAATGTTGAATCTCCCTAGTCCATCTGATATGATCATTGGTGATCTCGAAACTTCCTTTGCAAAATAACAATCGGTTTATCACAATGAGAAAGAAACATCTCATCGTGAGATCATCTGCGCCACCTTTTTCAATTTGTTGCATCATCTTGTCCACACCAAATGATCCGGGCCCAAGTCCAATGCTAGCCCTGAAAGTAGAGGCTTCGGCAACTGCTTCAGCCCATTCAAACTTTTCTGGGAGCCCGCCAGCATTGGGAAGACCAAGGATCTGGTGAATAACATCCTTGGTTATCTCCAAATTCTTCCCAGCGCTAGTGTGGATGATCATATCACTTGGGTCAGTGTTCTCTAGTAGCCAATCCAGTAAACCACGGGACTCCAGAAATTCTACCCTCATGTCAAACAGATGACCAAAACCCTTGTCGCTGACATAATCACGTTGTTCTCTTTTTAAGCTCTGGATCGCGTCAAGGACATCTTTTGGGCTGCAGCGAACATTCAATTTCTGGTGCTGCAAACGATGAAACATGGAGTGTATTGTACAAAAGTATGAGGATTTAGCATAGAAACCAATCATAAATAAACATAAGCGGCCAGAAACAACTACTGAAGCTTGCATACAAATATTTTTGAAAGCAATCATAGATATGACCTAACCTTAAACGATCTTCAAGGATACCTTATTATAAAATAAGATTTTGCAAACCCAACATATGGTTTTTATGATGCATAGATCTGTGTTAAATACATCATACATATAGCAAAGATGATATGTATTGAACCAACTATTATTTCAGACAACATCTACTCTACCAATAATGATGCAAACAAAATATTACTTTCAAAAGTGAGCACTATTATTGAAGTGAATGTAGTAAAAGGACACCTTAAAGACGACAGATCGGCCTGGACGTGAAGGCGGATCTTCTGGCTGGGATCTTTCCTGCATATTAAATTAATTATCAAAAGGTATGAACGTATAATATATAATAATTGAGCATAAAAAATTTAAATACAGAATTACTAAAATAGTCATGATTAAAAAAAATAAATTTCAATCAATGTTCGTGGCCACAGCCAAAAATATAAAACACATAACAAATCATATAACCCATGGATGAAACCAATCATAGAACCCATACTAAAATCAGCAGTCATAATATAACATGTCATAGAAATAAAATAAGACATTTCATAATATCTTGAATATGTAAAAGAAACGATGAAGTAGCAATGAAGTGTCAGTATATAACCTATCATATAAAACATAAACAAATCAACAGTCATACTACTTTAATTAGGAGATACAGATATAAAGTGTGTGTGTCTATATATATATACTATTGTGCTATAGCATATAAACCAATAAGATTGGTGAATGGGCCAATACACAACGGTTATGAGCGGATGTAAACAGGTGTATAAACTATTATAATTGGGCATATAAACCTTTAAGATGCATCAAATGGAACATACGGAATCAGAAAAAAATTTATTTCCATCAAAGTGCCATCATATAACCGAAAAGGAATTAAGCATATGAACCAACTAAATCATTCATACAGTAAACCCAATCATAGAACCCATAGTCAAATCAACAGTCATATTATAACCTGTCATATAAACAAAATTAGACATACATAATATCTTGAATATGTAAATAAACGATGAAGTAGCAGTGAAGTATCAGTATATAACCTATCATAGAAACCATAATCAAATCAACAGCCATAATACTCTTATTAGGGGGATACAGACATGAAGTATATATACTGTGATGCTATATCATATAAACCAATAAGATTGATGAATGGGCCAATACACAACAGTTATGAGCAGATATAAACTAGTGTATAAACTATCAGAATTGGGCATACAGACCTTTAACATGCATCAAATGGAACATACAGAAATTAGAAAAAATTTATTTCCATCAAAGTAGCAGCATATAACCAAAAAAGATTTGAGCATCTGAACCAACTAAATCATTCGTACAGTAAAACCAATCATAGAACCCCCATGATCAAATCAACAGTCATAATATAACCTATCATAGAAATAAAACTATACATTCATAATATCTTGAATATGTAAAGAAACGATGAAGTAGTAGTGAAGTATGAGTATATAACCTATCATAGAAGCCATACTGAAATCAACAGTCATAATACTCTTAATAGGGGGATACAAATATGAAGTATATATAATAATATGATGCTATAGCATATAAACCAACAAGATTGGTAAATGGCCCGAGAAATAACAGTTATGAGCAGATGTAAACTAGTGTATAAGCTATCAGAATTGGGCATATAGACCTTTGAGATGAATCAAATGGAACATACAAAATCAGAAAAAATATTCCATCAAAGTAGCAGCATATAACCGATTAGATTTGAGCATATGAACCAACTAAATCGTTCATACAACCCCCAGCCATTCATGAAAATGGCAATGATATGACATTCAAGAGGGAACATAAAAATTGAAAAAAGAATGTAGGGAACAACACCTGACATGAAGATCGAGCAGAACGTGACGATGTATGCTTTGTTTCTTCTCTTTCCTGCGTTTGAATCAAAAGGGGCAGGAGTGAAAATGGAAATGGATGCAACAGAACATTCTACGCAAGCAATTGAAGGTTTCTACTACCTCAAATCTGACAGAGCGGGCACCCCTCGTCCGTGGCTTGCTTCTTCCCGCGCCGCGATCTCGAGTTGGAGAAGTTGGCGCCTGGGAACCACGTCCGCGGCCTGAAGCCCAGGTGGTGATCTTCGAGGACGAAGAAGGTGCCTGATTGTGACGCAATTTCTTTGACGACGGCATGAAATCATCGGAAGACGTGGGCGACGCGGGAGGTGCATCTTTGCGCAAGCCCCGCCCGGCAGCCCTCTTGGTGTTCGCTCGGGCAAGGTGCACACTGGCGGTGGAGGGCGGAATCCCCAGCTTCTTGGGTGGAATCTTGTTCCTCGGGGCTGTGGGGACGCCGGATTTTGGATCAGCGCGTGGTTCCGGGCCGAAAATCGGGCGGTGCTCCCCAAAGGCGGGGCTTTTGGCCGCGGCACCGGACACGGAGACGGGGGCGCCGTGACTAGAGCCGCAATTAGGGGCGGGAGTTGAACCGCCAACGGTTTCCGCCGCCGCGTCACCACCGTGCCCCTTGTCAGAGACCTTGGTGCCCCCATCGGGGCCTCCAGTGGCGCCACCAGCGGGTTCAGCATTGTTCTTGCCAGTACCACCAGCGGGCGCGCCGGAATCTCCGCCGGACCCGCCAGAAGCACCTACGGGGTGGATGGCGCCGGGTGGCGCCCCATCCATAAGCGCCAAGAAACTGGCGTCACTGCGGCCGGCGGCGGAGGAGATGAGCACTGACGGCGACGGAGGAGATGAAGAGTGCCGGCGGAGAGGGAGAGAGTGGTGGGAGCAAATGGACGGGTGTAATGGGGGGGATAAAATGATTGGAACTGCAAGCTAATAAAGCTTTTAAAGCACCGTAAAACAAGAAAAAAGTAACCGGCGGCGATGTCTGGAAACGCCGCCTCGCACTCCACGATGACACATTCGTGAACTGGCATATAAACATTGTTCTTCTGTTGTATATAATTTTGGCTATCAGGCTCATGGTACAGAGTACTATAACGCGTCCTGGACGGAACGTGGGCGCGCGGCGGGGGGTGGGGGGTCCACGCGTCTCGGGCGACGTGAGCGCGCGGCGGAAGCGGGGGCGGGGGGGCTAGCGCGGGGCAGCCTGGCTAGTTTGGCCATGAAGCAGGTTAGGTTGGCCGGGGCTTATAGAAAGCTGTAGACTTCTAATATATATATATATATATATATATATATATATATATATATATATATATATATATATATATATGGTGGTGCACCGGACCTTCAACGATTCAAAATTACTCTGTTGCATCCGTAGGGAGTAAAAAATGTTTTTGCCAGTTGCGTACAGGATCTGATTAAATGCCTAGTTGACCAATCAGCTGCAATTTGCTCTTTTAATTCCATGGTGTGGTGTGGTGTGGAGTGACTTGAATGGCTGCCGTGAATATGATTTTCGCTAAATTAACGGTGCTTGCGATAATTGCTGGAATTAAAATCCCCTGAAACCCAATTACGTTGACGATCCGAACATGTGTTACGTTTATGATGACTTTCACGAGTTCATATCTATCCCTGGCATCTACGTTTTACGGTCTGGACAGGTTTTGATGCCTCCGCAGCCGTAAAAATCTATACTTTGATATGCATGGGCCGTAAAAATTGTCTCTCTGACTTATTTTTGCATTGTGGTTGTCTATTTCAACCAGTTTTGAATTGACGGCAGCGGATCGGAAGACTCTCTGTCCGGCGATGGGGTTGTTACGTCGAGCACAAGGTGAGCACAACCGCTCGACCACTGAGAACGAGTCAGTGTTGCCGGCAAACGGCAGCGGTGAAGCACCTGCTCCGGCGACGGTCTTCACGCAAATAGGGCATCTGATCTTGGGCGCTCGAAGTGGTATGCAGCAGTTTCGTGCATGTAGGCGCATGCTAGACTGCAAGATCTCTTTGGCATGCCCTGTGCATACGGCGTGCATGCAAGTTTTTTGTTGCCATTAACTTCAAAATTGCAAAGAGAGAGATTATTGGGTGGCTGTTACCTACATGAAAGACGGCTGACACGAGAGAGATTTCAGGGAGGAATTAATGCATTAATTGAGTTGCTACCCATTTTGTACGAATTCCTTATGCATTGATTTCTGAAATTTATTTGCATGTGTTTGGTTCAAACTTTGTACGCTTTCGAAGGGGGATACGCCCGGGAGTAATTACCATACAAACAAGGAGTACTTATGCATAACACAAAATAATTTGACACAATATATTTTATATACTAGTACTGAGCAAGGAATAATTAGTCGTTGAAACATGAGATGCTTAGTCGTAGATGTTTGTATATGTAAACAGAATTATGAAAAATTATTTACTGTTATACAAGGTTACTCCTCAAGTCTCGAAAATATTATTACTTGTGTATTTGGCCAATTATTCCCAAAAGCATTTTCTTTATTTTCTATGAGTAATATTCATTTCTCAACAATCCCAAGGAGTAATTTTTTGAGGGTAAGTAATATTCATGGTTGCATAATTCACAATTTACAAACTACTATAAAGCACAATATATCATGAAAAATACTACTCTACTATAACCTCATGTGTTTGGATTAAATCTGTAGCGCATCTTGCCGGCAATCACGGGCTTGAAATCAAAGATGGATTTAAGGAAAGTTAGCATTTGCATGTGCGCATGCTATGCTGAGCAAATTTTGGAGAGAAATACACACATGCATGTTGCCTGCAATGACGGGCTTGAAATTAAAGAGGGATTCAATGAGATGATTTTAATTGTTAGTTTTCTCCTGCAACCGCAAATTGTTCTGATCAAGGAGGATATTATGTTCTAGATGAGTAATTTTGTACTAATATTTGAGGAGTGATCTTGCATATAAGATGAGGGTAATTTTTGTTTAATGTTAGAAGTAATTTTCATATATTGGCCACCTCGATAATCGACCCAGCCCCTTGCAGGTAAGCTAGTACGGGGATGATTGAAGCATAAAAAGTAGTAATTATTTGTGTTATGCAACCGTAACAATCAATATGTGCCAATAGTACATATTGCATCTCACAAATCACTAGCTGTTCGTACAATAGAAAAATAAGCATTTGACGAGTTGATTGGCAAACAAAATATTTAATTAAATTCATTTTTATAAGTTAATATCTTCCTCTATCCCTCCACTTCAGCGACAATGCCCTACTTCAGATTTGGTATCTTGAAGCCCAAATATCCATTCTGTGAGGGCACAACAAATTGATTAGTTCAATTATTCATCATATTAGCTTCAGTGGTGCATGGCTTACAAGAATAAGAAAAATCATGACAAATGACTTGCAGAATTATTTCCACCATAGTACGACTTCAAATGGACTACTGAAGTGGTTGTACTGTTGTGTGTGGTAGCCTGACCTTATAGTTGCAGCATGATTCACAAGTTATAAACTACTATAAACACAAAAAATACTACTCCATATTATAAAAATTACTACTCAAAGTTACGAAAATACTTCTCTAAATTATGGAAAAGAAACTACTTGAATATGAATAGAATACTACACTGAATTATGAAAAATACTACTACAGATGCATCTGCCTTGCGAGTTGCGATGTGGAAGCACAATGATATTTTTTTATGCTTTGGAAACTACTACTGCATTATAGCTTGTACTAAAACCATTCTGGATATTGCCCCAATTGACATAGCCATTGGGGAAAAAATAATTTTTTCATCTTTATGAAGACATCGATTGTACCCTTCAAAACCCACAAGAAAGCTACTAATAGTACAGGTTAATTGCCTAAAAGTCGATAAATCAGAGTGGAAAACATGGCCTAGTTAGTGTGCGATTTGGAACTGAGGGCACATATGAGGGGGAACGAATTGCAAACTCATTCGAAAATGGAACAATCTAATCAAAGAATCAAGAAAGGAAATGATATACCTTAAAAGCGAATCTCACCGCCAACGAAACCTCCCAAGTTGGGTATGGCAACAGGATCCCCATGGCTGTCAAGGTTGCATGAGGATGTACCCCAAAAGAGGTGCTGCAAGCACCAGCAGAGGCAATCAGGCAGTAGTGCGTGAGGGTGAAGGGCGCCGGTGGTTCGGCCGGCATGCTGCCGCCACCGCGATGCCTCACGAGTATAGGCTACAGCTGCTACTTGCAGGTCAAGAATATTTAACGATTCGAACGTAATAGATAACCCTCCTATGCAAAGAGTCCATGATCAAAAACAGCAAATGAGAAATCAAGGCTGCATCGAGGAGAAAAGGGGCTTACTATCGTATCCAATGCTCACATGGCCGCACCATCATCTCGGCACCTATGAGCGGGATGCGGAGGACCAGCACGGCTCGCCGCCTCCATTCCGTTTGTTAGTGGAATGAGAAGCAGTTCCCCAACCGTGCCGTCCAAGGGGTTTGTTGGAGAGGATGGAGCCACGCCGTCCAAGGGGATGCCGAAGAGGACAACAACACTTGAGGAACCTCTAGTCGCCGAGCTGGTGACGCCTAAACGCGCCATGGTTAGGGAGCTCCGGCTGCCACCTTTGCGTGCTCCGCCACCGGCGTTCCTATTGAATGCTGCCACTGCCGTGGAGAAGGAGTGGCTCGCGGAGAGAACAATGGGAGGGATGGTGGCGGTGAATGCGGGACAAAACACAGGTTGATTGCCCCCTGTTTATATATGCACTATTGTCGTTTTACGGTCCGCTGAAGTTTTTACGGCTGCTGCTCTAATCCATATTGTTGCTCAACAGTTTTGACGAGCGAGGAGAGTATTAAGGCAAATAAAATTAATAGCAGTTAATTAATTGCCACCATCATGCAGCGAAATGACCATAATAAATGCGACAATAAAGCCTGTTTTATTTGCTCAATGTGTGTTTTTACTCTTACGGGCCCGGGGATATGTGTGTTTGTATTTAATTGTATTGAATGCGGTGCGCGCTGGTAGGGTAGTAATTATTAGGATGATGGGTTACAGTTTTTCCTCGCCGGAGTTGGGCGGCGCCGCCAGGTGCGTTGAATGTTATCCAACACCCTGGGTACCAAATAGACAATAGGTGTGTGTGTGTGTGTTTGTGTGTAAAGATTAAGATGGAAAAGTTACTATCCTAATACTTAAATGGATGATGCTCTACTAAGTTGTCTAAAGTGATAAATGAGATAAATGTTGAGTTAAGCTGTTCTATTTGCATGATGAAGGAAATTTTATTTAATGTCCTAAGAATAAAGTTAAGATAAAATAGAGGAAGACGTTCCTTATGCTTCAGCTATCACAAGCTTATGCATGAGTCTCTAAGTGATTGACTTGGCATTTTGTAAGCCGGAAAGCTTTATAAAGAATCCAGAAGAGGTCCAACTTGGATAAGGTGCCAGACACCATAACATGCTTGTTTATTATGAATTATTTATATAAGATTTTTGTATAAATGTATGGATGTAAAAGTGCACATTAGATTATGTCCTTCACTCTTGTAGAAACGAGCAATTATATTGAGAGCTCTAAACAAGCTTGGTATAATGAAAGCTAAGATTGTATAAAGGCATGTTTAAACTTATCAAGTTTAAGAATTATATTCCGGTATTATTTTTTTAGGCAGATTCCGGTATTAAATTTAAGGACAGCAAACTGATACTGCTATGATGGCAATATTTATTCAAGTAACAACATAATAATTGATGGTGTCTAGATTATTGATGATTAAATATTGTGTTGTGAAAGAAAGGTCCCGGGATCAAGTTATTAAAGTTAAAGAAATAAGTTGAGTTCATGCTAGCAAATCCTATTAAAGATTGGTCGCTCATCCCATTTAAGTTTTCGCAAAATTTGTATGGGGTTTGTGGACGGTCTTGGATCTAATTCTGGGTACATAATCATTCTCAAATAAGTAATAAGTGTTCTATCAAAGTATTGCACTGAAATATGGGTAATGGAGTCCCGGTAGTGAACTAAAATACTACTAACGACACATTGGTCCGGTCTTACTATTCTACTGAGTGCGAACATAAGTATGATGCGAATATTAGTTGTTAACTATTCGATCAAGTGGAAGAATGTTAGAATTATATTTAGAAGGTGATCTTCACAGTTAAGGTAATTAAAATAATTAATGACATGTTTATCACCTAAACATGATTAAAGAATTTAATGGGCTGTAATCGGTGGGCCCATTATCAATATTCAAACTTAAGGGTAAGGCCCTGCACCCACAGCGCTATATATATTAAGGGGTGGCTGGCTCATTTTGGTGTGAAAAATCCTAATCGCGTTTAGCCACCCAAATCTGATTGCTAACAGCGCTGAAGGGGGGCAACGGCTCTTGCCCTCGTCCGTCGCCGCAGCTTCACGAGTACATCTATGATAGGTTCTTCATCCACCAGGGGCTTGCTCCTGATCTGGTGAAGATTCAAGTGATGCTTCGTCTATATCAACAAATCTTCAAGAGAGGCGTCTATGGCATCCCAAAGTTCTGATTAGTTCTAGGTTTTATGATTTCTGCATTAAGATTAATTAGTGATCATAATTAGGCTAAGCTAAAATCCTATTTATGGTTAATTAGATCTAACAGTCGGTGCCAAGCCAGAAATGTGTGGCGAGCGATGAAACAAAGCACCACGATCTAGAGGATCTTTCTGTAAGCGCATCAGTATCTCTGATCGCACCTGGTCGTCAGGTCGCATAGTTATTACCGCCACGAGCTTCAGTTCCCGTAGTTACCGCGGCGCAAGGGACCCCCAATGCTTATGCTTCTCTAGATTAGCCAACCAAAGGAGTCCAGCCAGAGGTTTCCTGGCTTGAATGGCGCGCTACGAGATCCACTAGGGTCTATGAGCAAACAACTTAACTACCATGGTTCCAGGAAAACAACTTAATTACCATGACACAGGGTTGAGCTGCGCAGACAGAGCGAGGCAAGATGACCTGATATGGAGTCGAAAGGACTTTTGCTCGGGTTGTTTCGCTAGTAGCCAGCATGCTATGAGAACTTCCGGTGACTGACCGATGAACTGTGCTGTAACCGACTTAGACGGTCCTGCTTTCTTAAATATGGCTGGGGCGCGTACGCCCTCTAACTCTAAAAAAAGTTACCATGACACAAACTGGAGTGCAAATACTCCCTCGGTCTTGAAATATAAGACATTTCGGATGCGCACGTTGACCTAGGGGAAAAAAGGAAACAAAACAAACGGCACCAGTAGTACCATGATCACACCCTCCCTCTAAATCTATCAATCAAATGGTACCACGAAATTCGTCATCGACGTACCCACAGTGCCGAAAATTACTTGACACGGACGAGCCGCCTACAGATTCAGTACAAAGTCTGATCCAGGCAAAAAGAATAGTCTTTAGAGAATTCGTAGGCAGAACGCCAGTGCAGAATTTGGAACCGGCCAGTCTCTTGTGCTTCTCTTCAGGCAGCGACTAGACTATCCGGGAGCTCCAGCACATGGTGAACAGAAGAATAACGATGACGATGGACAGAAGCAGTGCGTACTTGCCGAAGACCTTCGCCCACGGTGATTTGTCAAATGCCACATTCACAAGCGAGCCAAGTGCCAGAATAGTGAAAAGCACCACCAGAAAGATGTAGGCAAGGTGCGCAAATTTTGGACCAATAGCTTTCTCCATGACAGGATACGATGCAAAGGAGGCAGTAGCAGAAGCAACCATTGACGCCAGCAAAGGTGGTGTGTAGTCAACAGGATCCTACATAAGAAAAATTGGAAGTGAGGTATTTGAAATCCACATTGACACGAAACATAAAAAAAGAAAAATGCATTTATAACCGTCATACAGGTATTATTGGTCTTTCATTTCACAAATTTAGATTTCACTCATCCATTTTAATTTATAGGCATCGAGTGATTACTACTCATAATGTTACAATGCTACCTCCAGATCGCAATCAATAATATAATTCTGTCTTTATATGTTGTTCTACTCTACTAATACATAACAATTGTGATTCAAAATCGATGTTAAACTTGTCAATACAAATATATTAACATTTGTGCCATGTAAAAAAATCTTACAGTAGTCTACTCTATCTCAAAATGAAATTAAAGATGCCTTTCTAGACATTACACTATTTCTGTCAGTACTATATTTTCTTGTATAATGTTGCAACGCCAATAATTACATTACCCGGAGCTTTAAATTTGGAGCGGTGAATCATATATATGGTACCTACGTGTGACTGCTATACTAGTTTAATTTATCAGCTGCCTCTTGAGATGCAATGCCATCCTATGACATAAACGAGGTGAAATTTATCCATAGGATATATATTACTAGGATGGAGGCTAGCAATGTCGCATACAAAATAAATCTACATATCAAATAATCATTCTGAAAATCTCAATAGACAATCGATGTCAGCTTACCTTTTGTTGTCCATTGACGTTTTTGTTGGTCCCTCCATCTCCGTCGTCACTATTTTCAAAAGCGATGTCGGCCTACAAATACAAGAAAGCGCACCTGAATCATCATTATTACATGCTCAAATAGGTGTAACTCTAGTGTAGAACTTCAGTAAGTGTAAGTGGAGCTTGGAAGGCTTATTTGGGAATAACAAGCAACACTAATGCACAGTTACTCCTTCAAGTTGTGATAAACTTTGAGGATAGTTTCAACTAGCAATTTGCAGGGCAATCAAGAGGACATAGCTACGCAAAGAATAAAAACCATAGGGCGAACAGCCCATTCCCAACCTCTTCCACGCACTATATTTCAATATTGGATACAATGAGCTAGTCTTCTCTAAATCATCTAGAGATACATCTCAGCAGCACCGAGACCAACAAGACAATTCCAACCTTGATACAACAACAATAGCAATGTTGGTGGATAGTAGCCTCGGAGAGACAACTACAACAACAGCCTGCTGAGCACGAAGGATTGCGGCCCTTCATCCTTGGACCTCATTCACTACATACTTCTCTTTCTACTTGAAACAAATGACACCTTTGCAAATGCAAAGAAACTAATAACTTTGGATTAGTTGTCCCTTCATGTACAGTAGCCCCCTATTTATGGGGAGACGAACCGTCCTTGCATACAGTTACGTCTTAATACATTCCAACAACTACATCCCAAGAACATTCCTCGGTACTTGAGTAATTACCCTATCTAGATATTATGTGCTTTTCACAGACTCCACCTTCTGGCTTTGGAGGCCTTCGGCAATCGTCTTTCGAAGGCCTTGGGTATACCAAGGGTCATTCCCCCAACAAGCAACGATACTAAAACGAGATACATTAGGAGGTATCACTTTCAGCTTCATTGAAAAACAGGTTGTGTCCCTTCAGAGTTCTGGACACACTGAGCAAACCACAGATCCAAATGCCTTCAAAATTGGTAGAACTGTAGTTCAAACAAGTCTACTACAAAGCATAGATTTTGTAACAGACTCTTGTAACACATATACCAATATGTTACAAAGAAGTTTCATAGTAACACAAAACTAAGTGTTAGAGGCAAAACTAGTAACACATAGTATTTGGTTTGTAAAGATATGTTACAGACAAAGATTATAGTAACACAAAATTAATGTTACACCTGAAGTGTTACAAAGACAATAGTACGTTGTAACACATAATGAAAGGTGTAAAACGTGTTATAGACATATTTCTTATACAGTAACACAAAATAATGATACATCTATAGCGTTACAAGAAAACATGCATATCTTACCTCCGGCTTTCTAGCTAATATCACAATGGTAAACACATATAGAAACATTTTTTTAGTAATAATAAAGACTAGTTACTACGACTACAGGAACCTTGATCAATGCGACCAACTCTTGTAGAGCCTGCTATATACCCAACTTGTTACACTCGTATGTAGGTATTTTTATTGATACTTGTTGCGAGTTGAGGGTATCAATATTGACATTGTTACATGTCGACACCATTGTCAGATAAAAAATAGCAAAAACTTGCAAAACAGAAATAGATGACATGCCACTTTTGGGATTTGAACCTATAACCTCTCTCCTCACATGTTCCATTCTATGTTTATTAATAAAATTTGGAAAGGTTTACCAAATTGTTGTATTTTAAAAATAGGTTATTATTTGAATTAATGTTTCTAAAGGATTATCTCAATTAATGTTGAGGGTATTGGTGCATCGGTAGTCCTACTCGTAAAACAACTAGCCACTAGTCCTTTGCGGCATTTTAATTTTGTTTCTTTAAAAAAGTAATTGATGACTGGAATTACTACTTAAATTTCCAAAATAAAACTTGGGAGGAGCATGAGGTGAACGATATCTAGGCATGAATGTTTACATCACTCAAACTAGTCATATTTGTTATCTTCCGAATAGAGGTAATATTTGTTATTGGTGGGACCATTCACCTACATACTTTTGTTATTGGTGTGACCATTCACCTACATATTTATATTTGAAATATTCCTTTAAATTTAACTCAAAAATTATGATCGAAGTTATTTTGATAATCGATCGGCCCTCAAAGTATTTATTTTTCGTTCAATAGCTATAAGACAGACACATCTTAATCTTGTTCGCACATATTATTTTTTAATTGGGTAAATACAATAAGAGCAGCTCCAACGTTTAATCCTCTCAAAACTTGTGAAGGTGGACACATCATCTAGGTGCTACATAAAACAAAATGTTCCAACGTACTGAACAAGCCAACTGTTATCCAAAAAATAATGCTTACCCACTTTCCCCCACAAATAGTGTCCTACTCTTGTGAAGATGATAGATAGAAAAATACTAGTTTAATTGAAGCACCAGGTGCAAAACGAAGCTCTCAAGCTAAGGTGGTGCTTCCAGCACCCCTTCCTCCAGCGTGTAGTCTTGGAGAATCTTTCTCTGACATATTCTAGCACCCCCTTAGACACACACACGCTGGAGCTGTTCTAGCGATAACACTATGATGGAAACTAAAAAAAAATTGTAAAATTTCTACTCCTAAAAGGTATAATTGGGAGACGGCAATCCCTGTTGGATCAGCCACCATCAAAACTAATCTACTCACGCTAGTCCGCATATGGTCCTCTGTTAAAATAAGAAACCCACATCAAATCCATCGCCCCACAGCCCCCACTCGTGGAAAAACAATGGCTAAAACTGAAACCGCCGCCTCCGGTCCGCCCTCGCCATCCGTGCAGCCTCCCGGTCCGACCTCGCCGTCCTCCGGCCAGCCCTACGGCGCCGGGAAAAAACACTTGCCGCCTTTCAGTCCACCCCGTCCTCTGGCTGACCCTGTGCCGCCGGCGTTCATCACATCGACGCCTCCCAGTCCGCCTTCGCCCTGCGTCTGCTGCCGATCCTGCGGTGCCGGGGATCATCACGCCGTGCCGCCTCCCAGTCCGCCCTCGCCATCCTCAACATGCTGCTGGCCCTGTTCCCCCGGCGTTCATTACGCCGCCGCCTCCCATTCTGCGCTCATGCGATCCCTGTGACTCCGCGGCCATCCCGCTATTGGCAATCTCAGAGGAGAGGAAGCCCCTGCATCGTCCCACTCGCGGTGCTGATCTGCAGCGACGTCCTCATCAATCTGCTTGGGCTAACTTTTTTTCCGCGAACGTGCCTAACTACGTATTTCATTAAGAGAAAAAGAATTACGGCGACACAACTACGAAAGAATCGTCGTAGCGCAGAGTTACAACACCACTAACACCACTAAGCAAGTGTTAAACAACGACCAAGGACGCGCTAAAGCAGCAATAGAGAGAGAAAACCACCCAGCTACCAAACCTAACAGAGACGACCAAAACATCTAATCCTACAAAAAAGAAGCATCGTAGCTATGGAGCCTAAAGCGCTTACTAAACGAGCAAAGGAGCAACAACAACGGAAAAGCATCCGTCTAAACCATTCCGTGGCAGCAGCAAGCATCCACCAGAGAAGCAGTGGCAGCAAAGCTTCCACCAAGATGACGACAAGATGATGATAAAGCATCCGTCGTAAGAAGCATGGAGCGGCAAAGCTTCCGTCAAGATGATGACCAAGATGACGGTAAAGCATCCGTCTGATAAGCATGCAGCGGCAGAGTATCCGTTGCAGATGAACGAGCGACTAAGCAGCGACAACACGCTAATGATACGCACATGGAAAAAAAAATAGGTAGGAGTAGATGATGATCTCAACCCAACAACGAATAGCGTCAGCAGCGACCAAACCGAAGACACGACGGCGCTTGTCCCGGCATTGTCAGGTCCGGAGAGGAGCCGGCCCCTGGCGAGGTGGGCGAGGCCCACCCACAGGGCCGGTCACTGGGGGCCGACAGCTGTCCCCTTTAGCCAAGGGCCGAAGGGGAGAAGGCAGACAGGAGCGACCGCAGCCCCAGACACAGGAGCCGAGGCTCCAACGGCGAGGGCGGCGGCGCCAGCGTCCGTCGGGGGGCCAGGCTCGTCGGCACAGGGGCCCGGGCCACCATGGCCGGCGCGGGCGCCATGGCGGAGGAGGTGCGGGGGAGGAGGTGCCCACGGGGCTGGCCGCCAGCGCCACAACGGCGAAGGCGGCGGAGCCGGGCGGGGCAGCGCCCCACGATAGCAGATCCTGCCGCCCCATCGCCGGATCTGGCCCCCGGCGACCGACAGCGACCGGCGACGGTGAGAGAGGAGAGGTGGGCGACCATGGTTTGGAGCTCGGTGGAAAGGAGAGGAGGAGAGAGGAAGCTGGACCGGCTTCGGGCCCAGCCGCGGGCCGCCGCCGCCGCCGCCTGGACGGCTGCCGGCGTCTACCGGAGGCCGCGAACGGAGAAGAGTCGTCGGCGGCGGCGCAGAATCGCCCCCGTGTGGCCTGGGAGGAGGACGACGGGGGGGCTTCATTTTTCACATCACGTTGGGCACTGGTCCCAGGATCGTCGTCATCGCGTTGGGCTCCTCAAGAGCATTGTGATCCTCTGTCCGTGACTCTGTGACTGTCCAACAACTACGATTTCCAACCTGCGGAGGAAGCCTGACACACGATCCACCATCGAGCTAGCAGACTTTCTTTGATTCACCTCAACCTCCAGACTCACGGCGACTGTGCAAGGTATATAATCCAACAAGGCATCAACATTTTACATTTTACTCCACGTGCTTGTATATTAGAATAAAAATTTGATAATTTGCCATCATAGGGGTCGCTTCTCTTTTGTTTTCCTGCACCCAAAAAAATGTTCTAATCTTAACGTCAGCTTAGTATTCAAAAAGAACTATCAGAGTTTGATGTTCAGTAAACATATTTATTCTTTGCAAAATTTTGGTGTCACAGCACTTTAATCTATTGAGCTCTAGTATCCCAATGCTTTAGTTCCAATTATTTTTATGACTCCTTATTGCATTTTTTTTCCTTTCATTGAAGATTGATGGGAATAGAGAGCAGTTCAAATAAAGCTTTAAAGTCTATATTTTTATACTTTATCTGATCTTTCTAGAACTTTCTCTAATTTAACCCAATTTGTAGAGAGCCAATTTTTTTAGTGCTTCACGTATGCAAAATTCCGTGAGCTCATAATGGATTTTTTTCCTCCCGTACCTGCAGGTTCCGTAATGCCAATAATGTTCACCCATCTTTTGTTATTCACAGTACGAGAGGATGAAGGCAAAGGATTTCAAGGAATCGTTAGAGATAGTGTTATATATTTCAGGTTTTTGTATTATGGAACCATACTGTTGTACAAGAAATATATTTGTAGATGGGAATTCCTTCTCTGTGAAGTAGTTATATTGATTTGTGCAACTCAGTGTTTGAACTCATTGTTTGCCGGAGCTATTGTTAATCATTGTTTGAATTCTATTATTGTGTGATATGGAATGCTTCTCCATATTTCATTCAGGAATATAAATAATTATTTCTCTAATGGTTATAATTTTAGTAATGTATTAACCGTTAGGATCACTGTGTTACTAGGAGCTAGTGTTACTAGCTTACTATGATCCTACAGCCAAAAAAAGTGTTACTATGGCACATGATAAGTAGCACATCTGCTTTGCCCCTTAATTGAGTTCAGGTGGGCGACCTCCGCCCCCCATTGTTGCCTCAAAAAAAATAAGTAGCACATCTTCTCACAATCTCACATACAGGAACACATTCACAAGTGTTACAGAATGGTTGAACACATTTTTTACATAGTAGAACACATCAGATGTGTTACTATAACTTGGTTGTAACACATTTTCTCACTAACAAGAACACATATATTGTGGATTTGTGGTACAATAGATCATACTATAGTAACATTTAAAACAGGAACACTTAACAACTATGTTACTATTAGCCTTAGTAACACTTTTCTTGGTCTATAGTAGCATATACTGGTGTTACCAAAGTTCTGTTGTGTGCCCGCCTAGCGTGGCAGCGATGGTATGTGGTGCTTGACTGCTTGGTCACTGTGGACCGGAAGGAACGCGCGTCGCCACGGCAGGAAGGTATGGGAACCAGGTGCGGCGGTGCGTTATATCTCATCATTGCTGCAGGATGTGACCTCCCTCAAAGTGCCACTCCAGCCAACCAGGTCGAGCGCCTCAGCAACTTGGCGACGGCCTGATGAAGGCTGGGTGAAAGTAAACACAGATGCTGCTTTCGACGGTGCCATATGCACGGGCAGCGCCAGTGTGGTGATAAGGGACCATGATGGCTTGGTACTGGCAGCTGCGACTAGATGGCTTGGCTCGGTACCGGACGTGCTAACAGCAGAGGCCTTGGCGGCAAGTGAAGGGCTGGAGCTTGCGTTAGAATAATGTGGCTTCAAAAAAGCTGTCATCGAAGTGGACTGCAGCGAACTGAAGGCGGTCCTAGAATCAATCGATGGGATGAGATCATCCATCAGAGGCTTTTGTTTTGATATCGCAGAATTAGGCAGGAGTTTTAGTGATTTTAAATTTTCTTGGGTGTGCAGGGATGCAAACTCAGTTGCTCATAGTTGTGCTTGTATGGGATCGGACACGGAATGCTCCCAATTTTGGCTAGACTACATCCCTGAGTGGCTGAAGGGACAAGCGGCCGCTGATTGTAATCCTGTCTCGAATTAATGAAAAATTTGTGATGCTCAAAAAAAAACGGTCTATTGTGTAGTAGTGTCTCCATTGATCTGACAAAGGTTCAACGAATTTGGACCACGTTTGACCCCCATATCAAACCTCTACCAAAACTGCGCATTGCTGAATCTGCTGCTAATAGAGACCAACTCCCCCCTCAAATCTAATGCTCCACTAACTAAATCCTCAAACCCACCATATAGAGATCAGAGAGATACAAGTGTTTCGATTTTGCATTTAACGCACGATTCAGCTTGCGCGTGAGAGCTGTTTCAGTTTTGCATTGAAGGCACGATTATATTAGCTTAGGGGAATACCTAACCGAGAGTTGGGTAAGTCAAGAAAGGAAGGGTTGTACGTACACGATGTTCTAAAAAGGGTTGATTTGGATTTGGGATGCCGTTGCCTCTTTGTCCTCCACACGGGCCACGTACGGCGCCACGACCAATGCAACTCGTGGTCACGGTAACTACACTACGATCATCAACTCACTCAGGCTTGAGGCTTGAGGTTACAGGGGTGTGGCAGGAGCCGGAGCTCCACCCTGCCCTCTGGATTCATCTCTGAAAAAGAATCCATAGCATCGTCCATATGAAATCTATGTCAGAGCGAAATAAGGAAGCAGCTCTTACCAATGTCGCCGCCTCCAGGTCAGGACCGAAAAGAGTGAAGTCATCTCTTGATGGATCACCGCCTTGATCAGTGCTGCGTCTTCCACCTATACCTCCGCGTGATCCACCACCCTTTTGAGGTGCACAGCAGGCATCGCGGTAGGCAGGCCAGAGGTTATCATCCGCCAGTGGGCGGATGATGAAGAATTCGACCATAGAACGAGCTCCTCCTTCTTCTTCTTCCTTCTCTTCTCTTTTTCTTCCAACTTCTTCCTTATAAACTATGAACCTAGAGCGGCGAGACCTTCGATGTCTACGATTCGCCTCTGCATCCGTCGAGCCATGATCCTGCTATAAAAAGGCGCTTTCCCCTCCAACTCTATAGTCGAAAGGAAGAGGAGCACCTGATCCACCACCCTTTTGAGCTGCATAGCGGGCGTCGCAGTAGGGCTTCCAGGGCCGGAAGATGCGGGCCATAAACCCAGGAGGAGCTCTTTCTTCTTCCTTCTCTTCTTTTGTTCCTTCTTCTTCAAGGCGGTCGGCCTTACGGGGCCGGATCCGGAGGTCATACATCACCCGTTGTTGGATGGTGAAGTTTTTGAACCTAGAAGGAGCTCCTTCTTCTTCCTTTTCTTCTCTTCTTCTTCCTTCTTCCTTTTCCACAAGGCGGCTACGTTTGAGAGACTGTTCGAGAGCCTGTAGAGCCCGTCTGCAAGCCTGTATGTACTCCGGCACCTCCACCGGTATATTTGGCCCTGCATCCGCGCAGCCACGATCCTGTTATCAATAAAAAGCAAGGCATCAGTTCAGACACAGTTTCATCGAGAATCATCAAACTCTTGGATTCAAAAAAAAAAAAGAATCATCAAACTCATGGAGGAAACTACAAATTAACTCGTACAGATGGGGGCGCAGATGCTTCAGATTTAGGTTGAGGAACTTCTGGTTGCACCGAGGACTCCACCGTCGCCGCCATGGATGCCCTAGCAACCAGAGACCAACCTCTGCTCACATGCATGTACGGTGTCAGATTAGCATTACTACTTAAATTTGGTTGATGTTCAAGTAAACTTATTTTTATACATATCCTTGTGTTTTGAAACAAAGAGATGCTAGCTAGTGGTCTGTAAGTTTCTTTTTCACAGCAGCCGGTAGAGAGGACAAACGTGGCTGCCTTGTATTGCAGGCGGAGCCTCCTCTCCTTTGACACGGTTTAGCAGTTCCGGTCATCGTCTTCCTCTCAGCAGGCCTCTCATGGCCAAAACCTACGAGGGCAACAATTCGGTGGCGCCGGCCATGGAAGGCGACGCCATTGAAGGAGTTAGGGGGAGGCTGGCGGCCGCGGCGCTGCTCGTCCTAGTTTCGAGCGCTCATCCGAACACCAAATTCCATTCCCGCATGATGGTAACACGACTACTCTTTCGCTCTGTCCTTGGGATCCTCTCTCGTGTCTCTCTGCATCTCTGTTCATTTCCTTTTCTTCTCCCCGCCGCCGAGTTTCTTCCTCAGCGAGGTGGATGCCCGGCGAACTAGCTCCGAGATTTCACCCGTGCCGGGACACTAGCTAGCTCTTTTTTTTAGTTTTGAATACTTCGATCTGCTTGCCCGAGCACCTTTGTCATGATCGCTTGTTCAAAGACAATTATGCACACACTTCAAAATATTGGAGACATAGGCAAAACTCTGCGGCATGTATTTGGTGAAGGCATGGGAATTGCTCAGTTTTTGCGCTTATAGTTGCTTCTACCCGTACACTTATGCTGGATATGTGTATTTGCATTTTTAACAGAAAACGGTACGAAAGAATCAAATTGTGCATATCTAGAGAGTAAAATTTACATTTAAAAAAAAGAGTTACTAAGAAAAAACTAAGTTGACATCTAGCCAATTGCTAATCCAAAACTTCCATTGTTCATCTATATAGCACCGCACTGGCCACAACCATGCTTCTCCTCAATACACCATATACCAGTTACCAAATACTCTTTTCTGTGATTTGCCACTCTGTACATTCAGAGCAAGTTACAGCTGCGTTGTTCATCAGCTGGGCCTGTTATGATACGAGGCCTATATCAGTGACCTAAAGTTGGCCTTCTACTTTTGAAAATAAATGACCATAGGCTACCACTATCAAGATGTAACCTAAATTATTCATTAATTCACCCTTATTTTTGAGAGTGCTGAAGGCTCATTGCTAAACATATGGTTCCAGCACTAATTCACTTGTATTTGCAGAGAACCGCCGGTGTCCTTGGGAGCTTCTATGCTGCTTCCATTGTTTACATCGGAGTGTCATACACGGATAGCTGGCTAGAGAAGCTGCGGTTGTTACCGCTGTTAATCCTCGCCGTGACCATTCCGTTGTCGGCAGCAGTTCTGATACAAAAGAAGCATCTAATGGAGCTAAGCTCTTAATCATGTGGCCGCCATCATAGTTGTGTTCCAGCTACCTCGTTTAAATTCTCATGAAGCCGCTGAGGAGATGCCTCTCTTCTCGATCTCGTAGTTTTCGGGTTACCTTATTTTGAAGAAGAAAACCCAAAAAAAAAAAGATCGTTATCCCTTTACGAATTATTAGCATGTGCCCTGTTTGAATGGAGTCAATTCTATATTTGGAGAGTAAACAGTGTCCACTGGTTACTTTTCATATAAGACCAGCTTGAGAGATGAGTAAAGTATGTCCATCATATTCTCATTTGTTGGTGCTATGTTCTACTGTCCATGAATCAGGACAGCTTGTATGCAAAATAAGAAGACACGCTGGTTGCCACACTTCATGCTCCAACTTTCGCCAGCTCGATGCAATTGCTCCATATGGAGTTACAAAGCATGAAGCATCCATATCTGCTGATGTATGAATGTATCTGCTTGTTTGAAGTTTGATCAGCAATGCTTGTTTTAAGGATTGTTCTATGATTGGTTCATATAACTAACGTTTAGGTACTGCAATTTGTCCAACGTTGCTCTTTGATCAGCAACACATTGTGAACAAAATTTGAAGTTCAGCAATAACAATTTCTCATAAATCCCTAGTGTGCTAAGTTTTTTTGTGGAACTAGTATGTAAAGACTAAAAAGCAATGGGCTACTTGTTGTTGCATCGTGTGCTCGTGTAGATCCCGCTTCTAAGAAACTACAGCCTTGGTCACCACAAAAATCATGGCGTTGTGCAGCACATTCTAAACTACTGCATGATGAAGCTGCACATACCACATACTAGAAAGGTATTTCACAAACTCTGCACACTCTGCTTGTCGTCAGCATCAATCAATTCTTCTGTGTGATCCAATCTCGACTTCTGTCTGAACTCTTGTTATGGACTGTCTGCCTTACGACCATCATATAGGTCACTTGGTGTATGGATCCTTTTAACTCGGCCAGTCACGTGAAGCAATCATCTGATTAAAGCGCTAAGTTGTTGGTGATGCTAAGTTGCGGTTTCACTGCCTTGTGAAGTAGCTGGAGCAGCGGCACTCTTTTCAAGAGTCTTTGTTGTGGCATTTTCAGCTCCAGACGGCTCAGACTGCTTCTTACGTTTGGGTCTCCTTGTTGTCATCTTGATAAGATCATCTTTCTGCGGTGCCTTTTCTTTTGTTGAGCCACTTGATTGCTGCTTGCTGTTGGATTCTGAATCCGCATCAGGAAGCAAAGCTCGAGAACTTAGTCGAAGTTGACCCTTGTCATTTATCTGGTTCAGATAACCAAGAAGGCAAAACATTCAGAAAGGGACCATATCATGTGGTCAGATAGCTTAACAGATGGCAATTCTGGAGGTGGGGATTGTAGCATTAGCAGTTTTGCATTGCCTACAACTACAACCTAGAGAAACAGCTAAGATCACCTTTATTTGCCCTTCGAATTAGGCAAGATAACAAATACAAACCACCCCAATCCATGTTGAATTTAAAAAGAGCTACCAACCTCAATAAGCTTGACATCTATGCGATCACCGACTTTAAAAGCCTGCACAACAAGCAGTGGATTGGATTACTTAAACAAGCAGAGGGGATGTGGATTCGAAGCAAATGAAACAAGTTCATGATGTTTCCTCACATCCTCAGCCTTGGCCAACCAGCCCGAACTTAACTCACTGATATGACATAGACCCTGCACATTGAGTTAAGTAAAATAAACTATGGCAGCAAGACTATCAAAACTAAACTGAAACGAACTTTCAGGAGAACATCCCTTTCTTTTGTGAATTATATACATGTGATAATTATGTCAAAATGCTGAAACTAATAGGTTAGTTTTTAACATCTGCCCACCTCCCGCCCTGGAGCAATTTCAACAAAGGCACCATACGGAGCTATTGATTTGATCTCACAATTCCTGGAAAATGAGTTTCCAAGAAGTGATTGTTAATTCGTAACCTAGAGAAATGGTTAGGAGAAAGCAAGCAGGGTAATTAATTGAACAAGAGATAACAGACATATTTTTTAAAAAAAAATACTGTATATAAAATCCAAGGGGATAAATGTTGATACCTATAAATTTCTCCAACTTTTGGAACCATCGTAAGGTTAGCTATTATAGTTTTTGACTTCTCTAAGCTTGATAAGTCCCTTGCGGTAATTTTTACCTGCCATAAGAATTTGTCAGATAGTATTTTAAGAAGGCTAACTGGCAAGTATCACTAAGTTCTCCCGTACCGTGCCGTCATCTCCAGTATCAATAGCATCTACTCCAGTCTCCTCAATTATGCTTTTTATTGTCTTTCCACCAGAACCAATTATTAAATTCACCTTGTTAGGTTTGACCTTGAAGATCAATTGTAATAAAAACATGTTAGAAAGTATAGTAACAAGATAGCATACATAGTGTATATACTTCATGAAGAAAATAATAACCTTCATGACATGAATTAAGGGAGCATGTCGAGATAGTGCTTTTGATGGTGGAGGCGAAGATTTTGACATTTCATCTGAGGAATATAAGCAGAATGTAACATCAGATGGGCGGAAGATCTATGCAAGAGAAAAATGCAGAAAATGACAGTTTCAACATATGAGCATTCCATGGAACAGAAAGGAGATGGTTATTATTGTTGGCCATTCAAGGATAAATTTAATATTAAGAAAAGTTCTAAACATCTTGTGACAAAATCTTTCAGTAGTGCCATTAGTGCTCACAAATTTAGTGGAGCTGAAAATGATGTCATGAAAATTGATCAATTGAGAATTAGCATGATGTACCAGCACAAAAGACAGCAGCTACTGCATAAGTGCATACCCTATTTTACCTGTTGTATACTAATGCAAAACAGTGAAATTCTGATCCATAACAAGCATGAATAGGTCAACGTTTCTGTTTTTTTTCTGAAAATGCTGAAAAGGTTTCGAAATGGGCTCAAAACTGAACTCCAGCAATTGCTATGCTTTCATATTCCTTCTTTTTCATTTTAACCTAAAGCTTAGTTATGAATTATGATGTATCAATTATCACAGATTTGCATATAGATATAGCTGCAGTGAACACATTGAAATGTAATAAATGTTGATGTCTAATTTAGCACAGGCTTACTTAGAATATGCTGTCTACCATCCCTAGCCTGAAGGAGTGCTTGTTCCATCACAGGTAGAGTTATTCCCACCACCTGCCACAACAAATTTTCCAAACAGCTAACTTAAGCACTGTAGCAATGCATCATAACAGCAAGCTAAATGAAAAATGCTTGCATATTATAGTCATATAACCTTGATGTCCATCTGGAATGCAGTTATACCACTTTCATTACCAGCAACCTGCAACAGGAGTTGATTGGTAAAAAGACTGAAAGATGCAAGCAGAACCATACTAACCTTGCTAACACATTTCCAAAGACCAAATTCCGAATACAATACAAGTCACACCTTCAGATCCATGTCACCAGAGGCATCTTCAGCTCCAGTAATATCAGAAAGTATAAGTGGGCTGCCATCTCCACCAAATTCTTGTGTATCAAGAACCAAGCCCATTGCTATTCCAGCAACAGGAAACTTTATAGGAACCCCAGCATCTTGAAGTGCTAAACAACCTCCACAAACAGAAGCCATGCTGGTGATGTATCAGAGAAAAAATATTAGACCTTTTTTTTTTGTCTCAAAACCAAGGAATGTTAATTTTTGCACCTGACCAGGTAGCAGAATCTATATATGTAACTCCCAAGCAGACATCAGGTGACAGAACATAGAAAAGTAAAATAAAAGGCTGTGGCAATTCTCAAATGGTTCAGCAAATTAAAAGGAGTGCAGAATTTTCTCTTGCCAGAAGAAATAAACAAATTTATGCAAGCTAGCGAACAGAAGAATACTGGTACCTGGATGAGCCATTACTTTCAGTGATAGTACTCTCGACACGAATAGTGTAAGGAAAATCCTCTTCTGGAGGTAAAATTTGCTCCAGTGCCCTTTCTGCAAGCATCCCATGTCCAATCTCTCTCCTACTAGGTGCTCCAATTCGACCAACTTCACCAACACATGATGGAGGAAATGAGTACTGCAGTATGTCACAAAAATTAGTTGGCAATGCAGAGTAATCTTATTGTCTAACTTTGTTGAAAACAAAACTTCAAGCTAGAAAATGGGAAACTATTTAGGACTGTTTCACAAGTCAACAATAAAAATAGTAAGCATGTAGCCTTTAAAAATAATTTCACAAGGTGATCCTCAAAGGACAAGAAAGAACTTGGATAGATACTCATAGACACCCTGATCATGAATAAAATCTCAACAACAACTAAATATAAAAAATAACATTCACACACAGATGACAATTAAATAGAAGATAGCATCTTGACAGCTCATATTTACTGGCAATCTTCAAATGAATTTAGCTCAGGTTCAATGCCGTCAGTGAAAATGATAGCAGCAACACGGTAAGATGCGATCCTATCAACTGTATATACCACATGTTTCCCTTAGATAACAAATGTTAAATGGGGCTAATACATGATGGCCCGTTACTTGCTACCCATTCTATTCTCACATATCTTGTTCAGACATATGGATATGAAGATTTCCTTTTTTTTGCTCTCATAAAAGGACTAGCCAAAAGATGTCCCAATGAATAAAACTATCCAAAAACAAAGTACAACAAATGAGAAACATAGTAAGTGGGAATCGGTCTAGCAGGATGATGTAGCATTCAATCAGCAAAGGCATTTCACGTACCTGAAGATAGAAGCTCTTTGATTCCTCGGTGTCTACAAGGTTGTCAATTCGCTGTGCCATTTGATAGCCACCTAAAGTCACCACAGCCAGTGACTGCATGATTGGACAAAAGAAAAAGGTGAAAAAAAGAAAGATAAAGGAAGAAAATCTTAGTGCATTTGACTTGAGTTAAAACAGCATGTCTATTAATAAACCAGAAGAAAGTATACATCTTTAAAATACAGTTCCTAGTTGCACTCTCTATTTATTAGAAACAAAATCCTCAAAATAAAATGCATCAGCTAAAGTTGTAAGAGTTAATGATTGAAATAAGATTAGCTTTTACAGATGGGCACATATGAATAGAACATACTAAATTTCTAAAAACAGCACAGATAGCAAGACTGGCAAAAGCAGCATATGACAAATAAAGTTATAAGACAGGGTCATACTAAAGAAATCAGAAATGACAGTTCAATACTCTCAAATAAGGTGTATTACCTTACCTGTGTTTCCCCCCTCGTGAACAGAGCACTACCATGTGCTCGTGGAAGCAACCCACATTGAGAATTAATGGGTCGAAGTTCCCAAGGGCTCCGTCCATCGCTTCGCTTTCCGCCCTGAAATTGAGACATTGATATTCAGTACCAAAGTTTCCTTATTCGACCAAATGAAAAGTCCCAAGAAACTGTGGTTACCAACAGAATGATATCTCACTAGAAGTTCAATAGTCAAAGAGAAAGTCACAACAGACAACATTACTTCTAAAATACAACCCTAATTTCTAAACCTACGTTGAAGAACAAAGGCATGTACGACAGACATCGCCGCACATACCACAGTGCTACATCGTGCGAGCACCCCTTTTCTGAACTCTATATTGGTTTCACTACTAGGTACTAACCTGTTTCGCCAAAGTGCATATAGGTAAAAAAACAGAGATCTTTTGTGGCAAGAACTAGAAAAGTTCATCTGATATTTCTTAGTTTTTACACAGTTGCGATAAAATATATATGTTGCACAAATGGAGATATTGCAGATCCATGATGACTGATGATAGTTGATTATCAAAACCACAATGCACCCCGACACTGCAAATCAGAAGTCAAGTATGCGCATGAAAGTTTAATCTCTAACAAGTTCTTTAAGATGAAAAAACCTCTTAACAAGCTGACACAATAGATTACAGGAAGCATCCTGCTAAGCTCACATAAGCAAGCGAAGTAAACCTTCAAGTGATAAGTGCGACCAATACCTCTACAATGCGCCGTCGTAAATATTTAGATGAAACTTCCTTGAAGACTAGCTTCACATCAACTTCTGCAAATAGCTATATAGAAGAAAGAGTGGAAATCAGTATAAAATGCATTCACTTCACATCAACTTCTGCAAATAGCTATATAGAAGAAAGAGTGGAAATCAGTATAAAATGCCATCTGATAATAAGTATGAGCTAGATTAAAAAGTCAAGCAAAGCAGGAAAAATAGAAGAAAAAAACTAGCCTACTTATGTAAGAAATTCGAGAAAGTTCCTAAAAAAACTTTACGAGACAAAAACCAAGGCTTATCTAAAGATATTATATCCAATGTTTTAAAGAAGCATTTACATAAACCACATCTTTAACAAAGACAAAACAATAACCATCACCTGACGAGGGGGCTTCCTTGAAACCGGCTTGATGTGAACATCACCTTCATCTACTTCTCCATCCACTATAACTTCATCCTCATCTTCGTCCTCAACAATATCATCCAAACTTTCAGTGACTCCTAATGAGCTATCTTTGGAAACATACCCTTGTTCAGAAAGTATAGTTATAACTTTATCCTCCAATGCTGAAAGAGCTTTCCTTCTGGGAATCTTTTCTTTGATTTGTAATGCCTTCACCAACTCATCTCCAGAAATATCCTGAACAACATTAGCAGTTTAAATCAGCAACCCGATCAAGAAGATGTAAAGCAGATTAACTCTTCGTTCTTATGATACGGGCAATGCCTATAGGAAATGTACACTTGAAAGCAAAATGATGTTGCGTAGCTACTGTTTTCAACTTAAAAATTACAGGCTCATGAAGTTACAGTATCAATGATTAAATAAGGAAATGATCAGCTGGGTTCATTAACTTTTTATGATTTACAAGACTGCCCAACTGACCACATGAAAGAAGAATATACGGAACAGTAATACTATTTATACAAAGGAGTGGTCACTGGAAACAAGCATATCAAGCAAATGAAAACCATAAAACAAATAGGAACTAAAAAAAAGGGAGGATAGAAAACAGCATTATAGTCAGTTTGCCACAGATTCTAGACAGTTCAGTTATTGTTTAGCTACAAACAAGTCTATCAGTATTAGCTACTTGTAGTTGCAACTATCAAATTAAAAGATTGAACAGTTGGCAAAACAAAGAGCTGTAGTATGTTCATACTTCAACATGCCTGTAGAGTTCATGAGGCGGTAAGTTGATAGCATCAACCATCTTCTTCTTTCCACAGTTCTGGACAAGAACATCAATTGCTTTGCAGATTTCTCGAATTGCAACCTGATTTCTAGATATGTCAGAATCACAAAAAGATGTATAGACCAGGACAGAAGTTGTGTTTCAGGCTTTCAGGTGTACAGAGCTAGCATTTATGTAAGAACTGTAATAACAAGAGGTAAGAAATAAACAATTACTGACAGATAGCAGCTCTTCTTAAAGGAAGTCTATAAATGAGAGAAGTTCTGGATCTTAAGAAATTCGGAGAAGTAAAAGGGGGGGGGGGGGGGGGGGGGGGGGGGGGAGCGTGAACTTGACATTTTTGGGTTGCTTGTGCTGAGTACTAAGAGAGGTAATATAACAGCTGAAAAAATTACAAATATAACAAGCTAAAATCTCTACCATTAAGAGCAACTGGAATATATTGATAAACAAAATGAGGAAATAGATAAATCTATTATTTGCGCAGAGATTTGAGTAATGATTGTTGACTAAAGTGATATGTGCTATCATCTTGCCATATTTAAGCACTTCTTTCATACTTGCATTATGGAGCAATTTAAGTGCTTTGTTCTATCTAAAAGTATATCTTATTGGTAAGACATAAGCTAACCTGCCCAGCTTCCACAGCCTCAAGCAGCTTCTCCTCAGTCAGAAAATCACAGTAGCCCTATGAAAGACTAGTCAGAAATCAAGAGATAACCATAACCTCAATTATAAATGGTATGAATAGTAATCCTAGGAAAATAATCAAGATAGTTGAGCTGATTTGAGGATTATCAACTTGGTTTAGCACATGAACCTAAATCATTACTATTTTATAACAAAAGAAAGGCAGAGTAACAAAATACAACAAATATAAATAAGATGAGAAGCTACTCATATTTGCCTATAGAAGCTAATAAGCCCTGTAGAACACCAGAACTTAGGTGAGCCAAAAGGTATGGCAATCAAAAATTAGATGTTTTTACTTTGATCAGATCAACCATCACCTTAAAGCATAAAAAAATTTTGGTTATCACAAATGCATAAGCACTGTTGTAATTGTTCTAGTGCAGTACTGGTAAAATGTGAAATAATAAGCAAGCATGCAGAAAGCATCAACAAACACAGATTCAATTCATGGAGATTGCTACCAATTTTCTATCCAGATTAATTCCTATTAGCATCCTAGTTGAACTTACTGGGTACAGAATTATTTCTGCCACCAACCAAGCAAGCCCTGATATAGCTGCTGGAAGGATAAAATAAGCGAGTGAAGCTTACACCTAGAATGACATGTTTCTAAATTGATGATAAACGAATGAATAGTGTTAATTTCTCATATCCAAGGTTAAAACTTATTGCTAAAAATAAAGTGAGGATATATATTGCTAAATGCAAGTATCACATGCGAAGATGTTTTCATCAAATGAAAAAAAAATGCTGGGAATAGGGTGGAGCACGTATGCAACCAAGCTTCAGTACTAACCTCAATCATCAATATGGCACTATCAGTTCCAGCCATCATCAAATCCAACTCTGAATTCTCCATTTGTTCAGTAGTTGGGTTAATAACAAACTGGCCGTTAATCAGGCCAATTCTTACTCCAGCAATTGTTTGTTTATTTGGAATTTCAGAGAGGGCCCTGCAGTGAAAGATTTGAGGTAAATAATAGCATCTTGGAGATAAAGCGCAATTTAAACTCGCACAAAAAAAGAATAGATCATTTTGATATTTTTCATTAGACCTACACGGCTATACCAGCAGCTGTGATAGCCAAGCAATCCGGAGAGTGAATGCCATCGTAACTGAAGACCTGTAGTAGTCACTAGTCAGATTATCTCATCTTATCGAGTCATTGAAGGAGGTCATCATGAAACAACATGAAGGAATAGGTAGAAAGTACAATAGCAAATATGATGTGTTAAGCTGGCCCATGAGCAACAAAGATGTCAATAGAAAAGGTAGGCAACCATGGTGTTTTTTTGGTTGCGAAGGTGGGTTCATATTTCTTTTATTTGTTGCCAAAAAAATAATAACAGGAACAGATCATAAAGCTTTTGATAATGGCCATGAATGAGAAAAATACAATATTAAGTTGCCACCATTTGTAGTATTGTGAGATTACTGCAGGAAGTTGATGCTATTTAGAAAATATTCGGACAGCTTACAATGAAACAGAAAGAAAATATGCAACTGATAATGAGTTACTCATATAGCTTTAGCACATGTTGCAGGAAAGTGCAAGAACGTGCAACCAAACTCAGGCAATATCAATGCAAGTTAACTTTTAAAGATTACCCAGGATAGAATCTGAGTTTCATAGTAGAAACCCTTGGGCATAGTAGGTCGCAGGGGCCTGTCTATCAATCTGCATACTAAAACCTGCAATGGGAGCAAGAAAGAAATTACAATAATCTAACAAACATAATAGTTCAATAAACTAGAAGTTCTTATAGTGAACCTCATGGTCTTTTGCCTTGCCTTCTCGTTTGAAGAAACCACCACTGGAATCAGTTAAAATATAGAATAAGATTGCATAAATACACAAGCTGAGGTTGGAAAATGACAAGGATGCCAACAACAGTTTAGGTTTCTGTACCTTGTTCTTCCAGCAGCTGAAAGGCGCTCTTGATAGTGAACTGATAAAGGGAAGAAGTCTGAAGGATCGTTTGGAGTATCAGACAGACAGACAGAGCAGTAGAGAATCTGACAGCACAGTTTGAGGTTCCAGTTAGACATAGAAACGTCTACAAGTCAAAACAATGGGATTAAAAATATTTGGGATGATTCACTCTTCATCGACTGAACTGGAAAACAGCGATGGAGAAATGAAATTGAGACTACAACCGCCTGTAAAAGTTGGGGGAAAGGCAAAATTATGCTATGCATAGGCAGCATGCTGTCCTCCAGAAAGGTATTCATGAATTATGGTACATCAACGAGAACAGGAGAAGAATCATGGTCATAGTGTCAGACCAGTCAATTTGGCTGCCATACACATAGTAACATTATACATCAAGTATACTGGCTAAGTCATGGCACATTGTATAACAAGTCTTGCACCCCTATCATAATTTTGAAGAATTACTAAAAACATTCAGATGCTGTGCTCCGAGGAGGAATTCCGATAATTGAATACACCTAAGCATGATGGTAAAATTTCTTAAGACAGGTATCTAGTAGGCCATAGATACTAAAACCTGACGACTTACTGTTTCACCATCAGTGACCATTACAGAAGCGCTTGCTTGCCTCCCGATGTGGCCCGTCTCCACCAGTATCTGCGAAACGAAAATGCACACCATTTCAATAACGCTGAAGCTATGCCATCAATCAACCGAAACCCAACAAGATGACATGGGCGCACAACCAGGCATTGCTGGTGCTCTTCACTTTTGATAACAACAGGAGTAACCACACTCAGAAGTCAGAATCGCACGTGAGAACCCAGCAACCACGAGCGCCACAATGCACTGCGCATGGCCGCACTGCGACACAACCGCTGCGATTCGCGGCGCATGGACAGAGCACCGCGCCACAGTACACAGCTCGGAGGCAAAATTGTAGTTCATCGGCGCTCACCTCGCGGTCGCCGACGGGGATCCTCACGGAGAACTTGGACGGGCCGGAGCTGCTCGCCTCCTCCGCGACCGCGGCGGAGGCCCTGGCGACCCCGTGCCTCTGCGGCGGGGCCCTCCTCCGCGCGCGGCGCGAGCACGCGGAGCGGGCGTGGAGCGGCGGCGCGGGGTGCTGCGGGAGCGCGAACGCGAGGTGGCGGCGGTGCGGCGGCGGCGCCGGGAGGAGGAGGTGGAGCGCGGCGGGACCCGCGAGCATCTCGAGGCGGAGGTGGAGGGGGAGGAGGACTGGAGGAGGAGGCGCGACGGCGAGCGCGGAGGGAGTGAGGGGAAGGGGGCGGGAGACGAGAGGGTGGCGACGCGCCCACGAACCTTATCACTTTCTCCGGCTTCGTTTTGCCTTCAGCCGCGTGGGGTTTTAAATCGCTAGATTTTGCGGGTCTGCCTGCCCTGGGGTTTTGGGATGCTACCATTCGAATTTAGGGCAGGGGTTTTCCAGGTTTTCTAGCCTCGACGATAGATGAACGTTGAGATTGGTAACAATGATGAAGATTGCCAAAGATACCAGCAACAAAAGGAATGGAGATTTTATCTTGAGCTTGCATCATGGTTGTTTCTGTAATAGAAAGTCTATGACAATTATGCGTGTTTTTCTCAAAAGGGACAAAAATACAATGTTATTACCACATCAAAGGTGTACAAGTTTACTCAGTTATATATGTTTTTTGAATAAGTAGATAGGATTATCCTTATCGATTCGGATATAAGGCAGTATCATGTTGAGTTTACCTACTCAGATATTATGCATTAGCTCTTTTAAAACTCTAGTGCTTCGCTCTGTCATTATAGCAAACACATAAACACAAGATTTGTTGTGGTTATTGCTCTTGTCACAGCTTTTGATAGTGGATTGCTTGCATGGTTGGCCAAGCGCGTCCAATTTTAAATCCACTCTTATTCATAAAATGAACTATCCATATACATATTGTAAAACCCTTGCACTGTATGGTCGTTTGTTAAATGTCCCGTTAATCTCTCCCCATTCAATCCACTCTGAAGATTCATCTTCGGTGTAGTTTACTATGGCTCACTTTTATTTTATCGGTTTCTCCTCAAACCATCCAAGCACCAGTGATCTAGTGGTAGAATAATACCCTGCCACAGTAGCTAATAATTCTGAGTGTAGCCAAGCACAACTGCACAGGGTTTGAAATCTCCATATAAGGCTTCAGACTGACTGCACATCGACATCAGAACGCATGTTCAGGTACGCTTCGACTTGGGCAGCAGCCAGAGTTCTTGTAGCAGTACACTTTTTCCCCTGCAGTTTTCCGGTTCACGCACGCAGCATGTTAGCATAAGAAAGCACTGTACTACCCAATTTAGTCATTAATAACTTTTGTTTACAAAGTTACTTTCAGTACTTAATTCTTTAGAGTTAATAATAAAGGGTCCGGGCTTCTTCCATGCTGAAGCAGGACCGGAGTCGCATGATCCAGTTCAGTTCACAGCACAGACAGAGACAGCACCCTTCCTGCTCACCACACACACTAGCTCAAGAAAAAAAAAGTAGATCAGCTCAAGATCACTAGAGACAACACCATCAGGCTACATTCATGTTACCTGTATAATGTAAGAAACCTTTATGCCCCTTATTTGGATAAGTAAAACAGCAGGCCTGAAATAAGGTGAGTGCTAACATTGGCGCATAGGAAGGCATCATCTGGTTGCCACCCAATTATAGAATGCTTCAATTCAAAATAGAGAGCAGTAGAGAATTGCGCAGTTTTAAGCTATTCCTTTCTGGAAATGGGTGCATATATGCCCAGGTTTTAAAACTGTCTATCTAGCTTGCAAATTCATCAATTAAGGTACGACTTGGTGAAAATGTAACAGTACATCAATAACTTTAAACTCAATCATACTGTAAAATTAAGATACATCGTTATTCCATTACTTCCATTTCTGCACAATTAACCAGCAGCCACTTGCTAATTCTCGGCTAATAAACTCCTGAAGTTTATAAAATCTTATCACTTGGTACTATCATGCAGTATAAAGTTATAAAACGAATTAAATGCATTGTTAATGATTACAAAGAACACTTGACTAAAACATTAGAGACCAAGCATGTGCCAACAACCAGCTCTACTTCTACTTCTGTAGTTTATTGACATAATTCGCAATTCATTCACCTGGTAATTCATAGTTTTTATCTTGTCTTGCATTTTAGAATAAATAACAATATTTTATGAACAAAAACAACTTCAGTTAGGCCACGCATATGTCAACAAAAACAACAAATTTTACACCGTTTTTTGTTCCAAAATTAGACTTCCAAACAGACAGTTAGGTTTTTGTTCTGGAATATCCGCAATAATTATTTAGAGTTTTAACTTCTTCATGCTTTCATGTAAACATTCTCTGCCTGGACAGGGTGGCAGCAGCTGCAGCTGCTGGGGCTTGGAAAGCCTGCTTTGCTTCTATTCGGTCCATACCTTTTGGATCCTCAGTAAGTTTTGGAATTGTTTCCTGTCAATGAGATACATAATTTTTGAAAAATAAATTAGAAATGTTGAAGTATAGTACCTATTCTTTTGTAGGTCAATATATAGTTGGGCTTCACATATGATATCACTAATTAATTGAAGGGTTGGATAAGGATCGGGCCAAGTGATTAATTAGATAGGGCTGGTTAAGGATTGGGCAAGGATCACGGCCCATTCCCAGCCATAGCTTCACACGGCTATCCCCAGTTTTTGGCGCTTGCGTTGGTGCTGCAGCAACCTTATGCCCTCATTTCAAATCAGTATCTCACTGGGAAACTCTTTGTGTGCTTGGGGAAATTGGTTTATTACTCTTTACATTGTGGGCTTGTCTGCGCCAAACTTTTATGCTGCAAGTTGTACTGCTACATTTTCACCAAGTTGTACCTTAATAAATCAACTATACTGTAAAATTATGATGCATGGTTGTTTCATTACTTCCATTTTTGCACAATTAACCAGCAAACACTTGATAATTCTCGGCTTATAAACTCCTGAAGTTTATAAAATCTTATCACTTGGTACTATCATGCAGTATAAAGTTATAAAACGAAATAAATGCATTGTTAATGATTACAAAGAACACTTGACTAAAACTGTTGAGAAATCGGTGCCCCTAACCTTTACACCGACTTCCGAGAAGCGGCACAAAAGTAGTGTGCTACCACTTCTTCCGTAGACCCTATACCCACACTATACCAAGAAGACCTTCTCCTAAACACCAATACGAGAGACCAACTCTATATGGGGACTAAACTCTTTATTCACAATAACTTAGTACAAGACCCTTACACTCTTTATGTGGCTAACCTACCATGACACAACTACACTATATGGCTACCATGCTACACTCCTACTTGAGACCTCATATGCCATGGTATAGCAGGGAGGAGAGCACCCCTATTTATAGAACTCCATGGCTCATGAAGCATGGCAACTAGAATTTTCTACACACTTTTTTTACAAAATATCGAACTCTATAATTTTTCCCATCCTTATCCACTATGCAAATATCTAATTCTAAAGAATTCTTCTCTTGCCATGAAGCATGACAACTTCTCATTCCTGCCAGTTCCAAACTCTTCTAGAACCTTCTCAAGTATGCATTGTTATTTTCAACAAAAATATTAGAGACCAAGCATGTACCAACAACCAGCTCTACTTCTGTAGTTTATTGACATGATTCGCAATTCATCAACCTGGTAATTCGTAGTTTTCATCTTGTCTAGCATTTTAGAATAAATAACAATATTTTGTGAACGAAAACTACTTCGGTTAGGCCTCATGTGTCAACAAAAACAACAAATTTTACACCGTTATTTGTTCCAAAATTAGGCTTCCAAACAAACAGTTAGGTTTTTTCTTGGGATATCCGCAATAATTATTTAGAGTTTTAACTTTTTCATGCTTTCAGGTAAACATTCTTAGCTTTTACAGGGTGGCAGCGGCTGCAGCTGCTGGGGCTTGGAAAGCCTGCTTTGCTTCTGTTCGGTCCATACCTTTTGGATCCTCAGTAAGTTTTGGAATTTGCACATGTTTCGACATGTTTCCTGTCAATGAGATACATAATTTTTGAACAATAAATTAGACATGTTTAAGTATAATAGCTATTCTTTTGTAGGTCAATATATAGTTGGGATTCACGGCTATCCCCAGTTCTTGGTGCTTGCGTTGGTGCTGCAGCAACCTTATGCCCTCATTTCAAATCAGTATCTCATTGGGAAACTCTTTGTGTGCTTGGGGGAGTTGGTTTATTACTCTTTACATTGTGGGTTTGTCCGTGCCGATCCCACTCCCACCAAATCATTTTTACTTTTTTTATTAGATTGCTTACCTTGGATTGGCACTAGTGGACCACTTTAGTTATTTGGTTGACTTTGTTATTGTTGTATGTATTGCATTTTGACCCGTGCCTGATGATTACTAAAACTGGACGGTTCGAGCCCATGATAACAAATTTTGAATCATTCAATTACGATGGGGATGAAAGTTGTATTCCTAGAATTATTCGAAAGAAGTTGTATCTCTAGATTTGCAAGTTGTATTCGAAAGACCTTGGTTACATGGGCCGCACACAGCCTGCTTGTATTGTGCATTGTATTGTGCATACGTCTTTCAAAATTCAGAGCAGTACCTTTTCTTATTGTTGCTTGGCTTCCTCTTCTAACAGAGATCTCGGTAATTTGAACTTATCTGGTCATCTGGTGCCTGAGCTTGGGAAATTGGAGCATCTGCAATATCTGTAAGTTGTTTTTTTACCCAAATACATCACTGAAGCTAGATTATCCTCCAGTCTCATGGTTGTGTTCCGATTCAATGCCTCATATATGAACTACTGACTATGAATTCGTGATGACCTGATCCCCGCCATAAATTCATGTCTTCGTCTATGTCTTTGTCTCGGTTCAGTTCATCATCATTTGACTTTGCCTTCCATCATTTTCCTTTTTACATAGAGACCATAGAAGCAGTACTGTATATGTTTGTCTTAGAATAATAATCTAGACATTTATTGTGATAATTCTTTACCAATGGTATGCCAATGTGTGTTTTCATAAAAAGCATATGCCATTTTGCATTGAAGTAGTCAGTTTATTCCTCTTTGCAGCGGAAAGGCTAATTCTGTGTGGAGAAGGAATGAAAGACCCATGTTGGGGTGATGAAGACCTTTCTGTTCTGCCACCGTAGTTTTTAGGTCATTTACTAGATAACCATGACGATTCTTCTCAGTTTTACCTGTTCTGTTGCTTTAATTATTCAACTTCGTTTCCATGCTCTGTTAACTGCCCTTAGTGCTTTAATGCTACATGTTTATGGTAACGCAGTGGCTGTTGGGTCTCAGAACTCCAGAAGCAACCACGCGAGTCCACGATGCGTCTCGGCAGACGGCAGCTTAGAGAGGGACAGGCGATCGACAAGAGGACCCTTCCCTTCACGGCTTCACGCACGTAGCAACCGGTCTGCTGCGCGTACATCCGGTGGCTGCCCGCGTGGTAGATGAACCCTCCTTCGCCCACGGTCCATCGTCGTTTTCCGAACAACCGGCGGTTTTCACCGACCGGCAATCATATTCCTGGACCTCAAAACTAAGAAAAAAAATATAGTATATGTTACATCATCTCCAACGGTTCCCTATTTCTCTTCCCCGTCCTTATTTTTTAAGAAAAAGTAGAAAAAACAATTTCCAATAGTTTCACATCCTACTTCCCCATCTCCTGACAATTGTAAATATGCGTATTCCTCCGTTGGTTCCCATCCGACTCCCCGCGGATCTTTTTTCCGTCGCGCATCTTCTCGCTGCGCGGTGCTCTCCTTCGCGGCGTGGAGATGCAGCCGTCGTCGTCCGCGTCGAAGCGGCGGAACACGCGGACGAGCTCCGGCTCCGGCGTGGTGCCGTCGTTGGGCTGCTGGGTGCTACGACGGCTGCGCCCCGACGTCGCCTGCGCGCTCGCCTGCCGACGCCGTGACGTCGCACGCCGGGCGGCCTTACATCCGGTCAATTTCGAGTCTCTCCACCGCTGGTAAGTAGTAAAATTGAACCCCTCCACGTCCTCTCTCTAATCTGCTCACCGCGCTCCCCGTACCCTGAATCGCTGGGATTTTGGGCTGCATGTGCCGCCGGCCACCATGGCTGTTGCCCGAGCTTTCTGTCGTGAAGAAACATAGAATAATCCTATTTTGCTTTGACTCGTGAGAGATCTGCAGATGCAGACAACCCGCCGGCAGCTGCTCCCGCTGAGCAAGCAGCAGCGTGCAACGCATAAAAGAGCAAGCAGAAGATCGCGCGGAATTCACCTTGTGGGGCCATAATTTTTTATATTTAGTAAGTTAAAATATGGTACTCTTGGATATAGCCTCCTTTATGTCTCTCCATACCTATCTAGAGAGTTGGCAAACAATAAAATTTGAAAAAAAATATAAAAAACTATTGGAGATGCTCTTGCTAGCTAAAAGTTCGCTCGTTTCAGCTATCGTGCATCCACCAAAGGCTTGGCTACCAAAGACAATTTTGTTCAAGTGCTTGGATATTTTCTTTTTAAAAAAGTGCTTGATATTCCACTTATTTATTATGCTTCGATGTTTTTTTTTCTTTTTTGCAAATAGCGGAACTTATGTCTAACTCACATTGATGGTTTCTTTATGAACTCCTAAAGTATTCGACACTATATTATGGAAGTATCTAACTTCGATAAATAAAACATCAGCGTGTCCAAATTAATAAAAATGGCCTCAACCGGTTAAGCATGCGCTTAGTGATGTGATTTCTGCAACAGAATATATTAGTAGGTGCCCATTTGCAACAAAATAGATTTGAAGTGATATATAAATGTTTTTTTTTGGGGTGGGGAGGTCATTAACTTATCAAATGCCCTAGTGGCTGTATAATGGTATCCTGATGATCGTGTTAACGTCTGAAGCGGTTTATGATGAACACCTACGTTCGACATGGGCAGAATCAACTCAAGGATGAGGCCGTGGATGACGCTGTGCGGCAGCGTAAGGAAGTCCTTCGTGACCCCGCAAGCACGTGCGCTTGCAGATTCTTATTCTTGCCAAGTGTGCTCTCTCTCTTTTCCTGTCAAGCTTACCCTTTGTTACTAGAGTCTATCTCATATTCTCATCTCTCATTCCATCATTCTCTCCTTCCACCACCTGATTGAGCTCCATGGAACACACAATCCGGTACCATGACTCTTTCTCTTTGGTTGCCTCTCCCACAACGAGATAGTAGCCTCGAGCGACTTTTTTCAGATGACATCATCCACCACTGCCTTGTAATTAGAAGACGAACACCTACGTTTGAAACCTTGGTTGTATGTTTGTATCATTGTATGTTTGAGAAATAAATGTTCACTCTCAACTTAAGCATATGTTATTTAACACGCTTACCCTAGAAAAAAAAAATGGAGAGATCCAACTAAGGGTGTTTTCGTAAATCCAGCCGACGCAACGGGAGGCTGGCGTACGTCCAAGCAAAACACCAGCAAATAGGCACGTGAAAATCGCTTCAGGTAAAAGACACCCCAAAATCCACTTCCCCCACGGCGAAAAGTCCGCGTCAGCACAGCACGAGCGGCTACCCTTGCCACGTCATCCTCCACTACAAACTCACGCGCTCCATCCAAATGACCGAAATACCCCCTCCCCTTCCCCACCCCAACCACAGTCCACAACCAGTCCCTTGCTTCGATAAAACTGCCGACGAGGTGCTCTGGTCGCCCGCTCGGATTGGCCGCTTCCTGCCGCCCTGCCTCATCCTCCTGTCCTCCCTCCTCCACCCTCGGTTCTCGCGCCGCGGCGTCCCCTGCTCCCTCGATTCAAAATTCTCAATATTTTCCGGTCTCGATTCCGTTCCGTTTTCGTCTCGTCCCTGCAGTTCTTGACTGCGAGCTACAGTAGTAAAGGACTCCAGCTTCTCTGAGCTGGATGGATTGTGCGGCCAGCCCCATCCGGGACATCTCACCTCACCGGCCTTGATTCCAACAGCTCCCCACAGTTCTTGGAGCTGAGCTCCGCGAAGGCCACCCAAAATTCCAGCGATTCCTTCTCCTTCTCTAAGGTTGCTGCGCTCGCCGGATTCCCGGCCGGAAGCCTCGATTCCCTCGCGGTCCTGTCCGGCTCGCATTGCGCTGATGGCGAGGCTCGCCGCGGCGCTGCTGGTGGCGCTGTGCTGGGCGGCGCTGCCGGGGGCGGAGGCGCTGGGGATGAACTGGGGCACGCAGGCATCGCACCCGCTGCCGCCCAAGGCGGTGGTGCAGGTGCTCCGGGACAACGGCATCAAGAAGGTGAAGCTCTTCGACACCGACCCCGCCGCCATGAGCGCGCTCGCCGGCAGCGGCATCGAGGTCATGGTCGCCATCCCCAACAACATGCTCGCCGACCTCGCCGCCGACGCCGGCAAGGCCAAGGACTGGGTCAAGCGCAACGTCAAGCGGTACGACTTCGACGGCGGCGTCACCATCAAGTGAGTCACCGGCCCCATCTCGCCGCCGGCGCGGTACGCCATCGCCATGCCCGCCCCTCTTTTACCACCTTACCAGATATGGTAAGGTAGCAATGCGCTCTGATCGTACTGTTACCTAGCATCGATCCAAGCACAGTCAGCTTAGCATCACCATCGCACTGACCATCTACGACAGCGACATGTTCTGAATTGCTGCGCTCCTGGTCACAAAAAGTATCCTACCAATCACTCACAAATAATCGGATAGCGAAATGCTATAAATTTCTGCTTGTTTTTTTTCTTCTTTTGGCGCAAAGCTATCATCTTGCAAATCTGAAGAGCAAACGCAACCATGAAATTTGATTTGTTTGGATGAGGGTGGTTGGGTAGAGGGGACAGGGTCAGTGGAGGAGGCTGTTGGCAAATTCGGTTGGCCGTGCAAGGCATCGCATTTCTCTACGGGTCGTTTTCGGACATGGATAATGTCAGCAAGATGTTTGTCGTTGTTTGAATAATATCAGTATTTTTTGCGAAGAGTTTGAATAATATCAGTTGATTTGGGCATTAATTAAATAATCCGATGGTTCGGTGATGGTTCAGTTGTACCAAGCATGGTCTATTTTCATCTGATCAGCTTGTTTAGGACATGTTTGGAACACGGGTAATGCCAACATCGTTGCAATTGTTTGAACATCAATTTGTCGATGACATATTAAACTAATTTGATGGTTTGATTGCATTCCGGATGTACCGAGCGCGGTCAAGGTTTGAAAAAGGGGGATAGTACTCCCTTTTAATTTCCCGCTAAGATAGCGGGTCCTACAGACTGATTGCGGCGATGATTTAGGTTGTTTTGGTTTGTTTACAAGCTGAACATATAATTGGAGATTAGAATTGAAGGTATTGCTTAGAAACAGGGCAACAAAATCGTAAGATGTCAGGTACCTCAGATTGTCATGCAGTTTGTTGAACTTTGATCCTGCAAGCCCACTGAAATCTGCTTTTGCCCTTTACACCCTGCAAGGCTGCAACTGGTTGTCATGCATCCGACCTAACCTGATCATAACCAGCAACTGCTGCCTGCAAATTCAATGGGGGAAGGCACTCATGTCTGCTTCTCATTTCCTCTGTAATTTTGTTTGGCGATCATCATGTGTTCTGGGACTTTTTATCAAGGTAGTGATGTGACATATTCAGTTTTGCACGACTCCCAGACAAATTTCACCAACATCACTCTCACCATGTCTCATGGCATCTGAAGTTCTGAATGGAGGAATTTACTTGCTCTAAGTTCATAGATCCATGAAAGATGGTTCCGGTCAACCTTTTTGACAAATTAAAAGCAAGAGATTTCTTTTTCTCTCTTTTACGCTACAAGCTGCCCAATTGCCATGGTCACTCAGAATCTGAGAAGTGAGAGCTAACAGCAAGCTGTGATCCTCTCTTGCAGGTACGTGGCTGTTGGCAACGAGCCGTTCTTGGAGTCGTACAACGGCTCGTTCATCAAAGTCACCTTCCCGGCGCTGCAGAACATCCAGAACGCGCTGAACGACGCCGGCGTCGGCGACAGGATCAAGGCCACCGTCCCGCTGAACGCCGACGTGTACAACTCCCCGGCCAGCCACCCGGTGCCGTCGGCGGGCCGGTTCCGCAGCGACATCTCCGGCCTCATGACGGACATCGTCAAGTTCCTGGCAAAGAACAACGCGCCCTTCACCGTCAACATCTACCCGTTCCTCAGCCTGTACCTCAACGACAACTTCCCGCTGGACTATGCCTTCTTCGACGGCGGCGCGACGCCGGTGAACGACAACGGCGTGCTGTACACCAACATGTTCGACGCCAACTTCGACACGCTGGTGGCGGCGCTCAAGGCCGTCGGGAACGGCGACATGCCCGTCATCGTCGGCGAGGTCGGCTGGCCCACCGACGGCGACAAGCACGCCAAGGCGTCCTACGCGGAGCGCTTCTACGCGGGGCTGCTCAAGCGGCTGGCGGCGAACACGGGCACGCCGGCGCGGCCGAACCAGTACATCGAGGTGTACCTGTTCGGGCTCGTCGACGAGGACATGAAGAGCGTGGCGCCGGGCAGCTTCGAGCGGCACTGGGGCATCCTCCGGTACGACGGGCAGCCCAAGTACGCGATGGACCTCGCCGGGCAGGGCCGGAACGCGATGCTGGTGCCGGCGAAGGGGGTCAAGTACCTGCCCAGGACGTGGTGCGCGCTGAACCCCAACGCCAGGGACCTCGGCAAGCTCGGCGCCAACATCGACTACGCGTGCACGTTCGCCGACTGCACGCCGCTGGGCTGCGGCTCGACGTGCAACGGCATGGACACCGCCGGCAACGCCTCGTACGCGTTCAACGCCTACTACCAGGTGCAGAACCAGAAGGACGAGGCCTGCGACTTCCAGGGCCTCGCGCTGCCCACGGAGAAGGACCCGTCCACGGCGACCTGCAACTTCACCATACAGATCCAGGCCGGGGCGGCGCTGCACGGCCGGAGCGCTGGCGCGGCGGCCGTGGTGCTCTTGGCGTTGCTGCAGCTCCTGGCGCTGTGGTAGTGCTGGTTGTGGTTGGTTGTGTTTACGTGTCCGAAAGATCAACGTGCCCGGTTGATTTTGTTGCAATTTTTTTCATGACTTTTGGACTGGATTTAGATGCATGTATTCTAGGGTGCAATGGATGTGATTAATTGATTGGGTATGTCATACAATTTTTTTAATAGTTATACGTTGTTCTTTTCATCGGCTGTTCAAAAATTGTAGGTTAACAAAACGATCACCAATGTTAAAACTTCAAATGATATATTGATATAGAGTAGATACAAAAAACTATGTAAACAAGGACCATTTCCATACGGCCATTGTTGAAAAATTTGTTGATGAACCATTTGTTGATGAAATGGAATTGGTGTAACCCGTTGGCCGTGGCATCGCAAAAATGCACACAGCCCTTGAACTTTTACAATTTTTTTTCGAGAGGACTTGAAGAACTTCACATGGAAATCAACCTGTACCAACTTCACATGGGCCATGGGCCGTGGCCTACGCGTCTGGGCCGGACACCACGCGCACGGGCCGTCGGCAAAAGGAGCCCAAACCCAAACCCAAACCCTACCACGACCTCAACCCGCTCCGACGCCTACAAATGCTAGAGCCTCAGGCCCTTCCCTTCCATCTCCGCCGCCGCCGCCGCTCTCGTCCGCGGTTCGTCGCCGCGCCCCATGAACCCTAGCCTCCTTCCATCGCTCCATCCTGATTTGCCCTCGTTTGCTTAGCTACTCTTTCGTTTTCGCTCGTTTGCCTCATTGGGTTGCTGGTCAATCTTATTTGGTTTGCCTAACATTGCAATTGTCCGGCGCTGCATCCGGTGCGGCGGGCAATCTATCCTTAGGCGAGATTGAACCCAGGGGGAGGTCGCTTTCCTAGTCCTTTCCGCCTGCTTTTTAAGCTCCGGCCGTCCTCTGCTTCTTCCAGGATTCGCCGGTGACAAGGCAGGCAAATTCCCGATGATTCTGTCGTGATGTTTTGCTGTTTCGTTTTTTTTGTGCGATTTGGTTGCGACACCGGTGGGCATACGGCGAGAGTGACGAAGAAAATCAATCGGATTCCCATTGATTTCTGCAAGAAAGATGAGATCTTTAACCAGCTACTTCTGACTCGCGATGCTTATCCCATTGGTTTGCTGATTTCTTGGAGGCATTTTTTTTAGTTTGTTTTGCCTGTTCTGCGGCTGTGATTTCGTCGGGCCGGTGATGTGATCAGAATATTTGCTACTCTTGATGGGGCAAGAGCCCCGCCTGATGATCACGAACCACCAAGATCTCTGAGGTCCTGTAATCGCTCACCCTGGACTCATTCTGCTCTTCAGCTTTGATTCATTTTCTGTCCATTTGTATTAGTTGGCAGGGCCATTCAAAAACTCGCAGAGTTGAAGTACTAATTGACGCTTTGAGCAAAGGAATAGCTGAAGTGCATATGCCAGTTGATAGTTAATGGAATGCGATCACGGTCGATCATGTTGCTCGCTAGGAATAAATGCAAATCCTTTTTCAGAAGAGTATAAAACCATTTTTGTAAAACTTCATTCAAATTTGATAAGTCAGCAGAAAGCAGGCAAACATGTGATTTTGAGATTCTTACCATCTTTTCTTGTGACCAAACACCCGTGGTAATGGTGAGGATGACGAAGAAAATCAATCGGATTCCTATTGATTTCTAAACGAAAGATGAGATCTTAACCAGCTACTTCTGACTCGTACACGCCATTGGGTTCTTGTGATTTGGCAGTTTTTTTTATTTTTGTTTTCATTTCTTTTGCATCTCTGAACCCTGTTGTTGTCTAGTTGCCGGAGGATCGGTGCCTTGATGAAAATGTTTGCTTCGCCAGTCAACAGGGAATGAGTCCGTCAACTGACACAGCTCGAATCACCAAGATCTCTGACGTCCGCAGCACGAAAGATTCAATAATCATGCAATTCTTTGATAGTTGATTACGTAACTTGGAGCACGGGGAGTAAATTGAGATGAAAATGTAATCGAAACCTGGCCGAATTCCTGAACATCCAGGCGAAGCAAGGTGGCTTCTACTACCGAGAGGCAAACATGCTCGCATGGATCCTTGCAAACATTGCTTGTTCCTCTACGCTCTGATTACCAAAGTGTATGGAAACCTTTTAATTGTGAAAAAAGCTATATGCAAATATTTTGATTTTTTTTCAATATGAGTAAGAGAATTGTGCATCTTTATATTAAGATAGAAGGAAACTATTTGGTTGCACGTCTTCACAGGTTGAGCGCAACACTGACCTGGGCCAACTTTTGCATTGTGATTTACAAAAAAGGAAGTGTAAACCAAGTCAATGTTTGAGAAATAAAACAAGAGTATTTTATAGGAGGAATAATAATATTTATGAATTATTGCAGAAGTTAGAATAGTTGTGCTCCATTCAGGAATCTCAAGCTCAAAAATCTTTTGTACGTTGAATAAATGGGTCTTCACTTTACTATAAGTTGCCATCTCTCTTGTCAGGTGTTAGATGGTCGTACCATGTACTAGGATACTCTCCTGTTAACCTTGCAAAAAAGATGAAACAAAGACGATTTCTGATTCTGTGATCTGAAAGTAACTCCCAGACAGCAGGTAGCTGGCTTCATGCACTGGTTGGAATTTACTCAATTTAGGTTCGTCCTGGAGGGCTTGGCAGACGAAAACACATCAGAATTTCGCTGAGCATGGATGCTTTTCACAAGAACGTTTCCTTGTCCACAGAGCGTGTTGCTTTTGAAACTTGAAAGTTCCTTTCAGGGGAAGAAAAGAAGTGTTAACTTCATCACTAATGAATCTCAGTGATCCAATCCTTTCTTCTTGCGTTAGTCAAGAAGGGGTCACCATCATTCGCACTGCTCCCTTTTACTGTGATTAAGATCCAGCCTAAAGCGAAGCTATAACTGGCTGACAGCATGAAAGGCAGGTGCCCTTCTTTGGCATTGTTTTCCTCTCCAAGCAATTATACCCATGTCTCATCCCAGGCAACTTATCAAAAGCTCGGCTTTCCAACATAGGCAACTCATCCTGACATGTACATGCTTATCTACAACTTCATCTGATCACATAAACACGATGGTAGCAGGATCAGATAAGCTTCATACTTCTGCGACTTCCAGCACAAGTGATAACATGCAATGATACAAAACCACTGAGTCACTGACATGTCGATACACCACTTGCCTCCGGGACCAGAATAGCAGAATAGGCTGTACCTGCTACGCAATCTTCTAAACTCAAACTACTTCATGGGAAGCGACAACGGAAAACCACTGTATCTTTCCAGCAGAAACTTTTGGATTAAAGCGACAGCAGAAGCTGCCATGCTTTCAATCCTGGTAAAAAAGCACACGCTGGTATTCAGGATCCTGAACTCCTTCAACTAAACTTCTTGATATGCACGGGATCCAGATGACCACAAGATTGGACGCCACTTGAAAGCCATGATCAGCGATAAACTCAGCAATCGTGTAGGAAGCAATAGGATTAAATTACAGTTTGAATATATTTACATTATTACACAATCGAGAGAATGAAACCATGATAAAGGAGAAGGATAGACACAATTGAGACCCCCTACCACACTAACCCAGACCACCGCCTGAAGGAACAACCTATCGTTTGGAGTGAACTTGAGGACTCGGGAACCCAGGCATGAATTCAGCGATCCCTTCACACGACCATGCATCATATCTTGTTGATCTTCTCGGCCATCACAATTGGATTTTGCTTGGCAATCTGCTCCCGTGCCACCTTCTTGTAGTCGAAGGTGCACTGGTGGGAGTCGGTGTAGCGGTGCGTGGAGCAGAAGGTGCCCCCGCAGCGGCAGAGGAAGCCGGTCAGCCCGACCTTCTTGCGGCAGGTCAGGCACCGGTTGCTGGGTGGCTTTGGCGGCTCCTGCTCTGCTTGCTTCTCTGCCACAGCTTCAGTGGCAGCAGCGGCGGGAATATCATCTTGCTTTGCTGTCTCCATTGGTGCCGCAGAAGAAGATGCCACCGTGATCACCTTCTTCTCAACCACAGGGGCTTCCATCAACTTGATGAAGTCCCTGTAGCACTTCGAGCACATATTGTTCGTCATGCTGCTGCCGAAGAAACCACAGTTGTTTATGCACAGAATTGGGGCCTCGGGCGCATGGACTCCAGTCTCCTCGGACTCTTGTTTCCAGCTCTCCTGTGCCATTGTTACAGATGGGCTGCACAGACATAGGTTCTAGCTCATTAGCAAGAAATGGGCATGCAGTAAGTGTGATAAATGGCAAAAATACATATTCAGACTCCGATTCAGAAAGAAATGCAACCTAATGTTCAACAATGGAACTGCAACAGGTTGTACAGAAAGATAATAAGAGGAAATTAGGATTTCTGGATTGAATCATGAAAAGGGTCGCATCATATTTCAATCCTTGTTCTCTTTACAGGACACGACTCTCTCAGTAACAGCTGAAAAGCAAAACCAACTTCAGCCAATTGTATCCAAATGTGTCATTCTGCAAGGTCTTTGAAATACTTAGCTGATAAAGACTGCCAACATTTATTCAGATAAGCAGTTGGTGAGGGCAGCAGGCATGTTAAAATTTATTGGGACAACAGTAGCTTTTACTAGATGAGTAGATTCAAACATCAAAAGTTACTATCCATGATTCTATCTTCAGCCCCTTACTCCCTTGTAAATTCAAACATCAAAAGTTGCTACTCGTAGTTCTTTCTTCCCAATCAGATTACTTTCTACTAGCATATACACAAGGCTGCATATCGAGCAGTCAGCTTCTCTAGCAGAACAAAATAAGGAATGCGTGTCGAACCTGCAGAGCAGCCAACAACCTGCGCCTGAGGCCTTCTGTACAAGCAGATTTAACTGCGCTACACCCAACGCTTTATGCCTCTATTGCATCCTTATTTTCTCTATATAAACAACTAAAGCTCTGCACACCTTGGTTACTCACTGCCTTACACAATCATAGCATGAAGCCAAGACCTTTTTGGTTGCTCCACAGATTGCTTACGAAGCACCAGCGCAAGGCAGGCGACCAGCAGCATACAGGCGAAGCAATCAATGCCCGGAACCGCAATCAGGTAGATGCGCAGCCAATTCAGGCAGTCAAACCTTCATCCGCACGTCCAAGCAATCGACCTTGCCATGGTCAGCACGAAACCTCTGGCCACAATCAAGGCTACCCGCACCGAGCACGGCAAGGAAGCTCGCCGCTTCATCCACCCCATACGCAAGGGCCACAAGAGACCTTCCCGTACGTATCAGCAAACATCTCTCACCCGCTTCATGATTTGGCACGAAGCTCGCATGTGATGCGAGGGACGGAAGAGCCCTGCCACAATCAAGCAGCCACGCGCGCCCCGGCGTGCACCCGGCGGCGCCAGGATGAACTCACCCCCACATCCGCCGGCAACCGCCAAAGTTTGTTCATCAACCACGCGTACGGACAGATTCGGTATCCTTCACCGATTCACTCCCTCCGCAGTTCCTAAAGGTTGAGGTCTCGCCGCCTGCCGGCCAAGAAAACAAACCACGGCAAATGATTTGCAAGAGAGCTAAAGGGGAAATACCCATAGGCGAGCCCAAATCCTCCGTCACAGAGAGGGGCGCAGACTCCGTGCCACCAACCTATCTCGGTCAACCCAATTCCAATCCGCGCAGATCCGATCCAGACCCAATCGGCTGCGCCTCGACGCGAAGCCCGCCGCCAACCTAGATACGAAACAGCCCTCCAAAAACCCTAGATAAAAAGAAAAATTCGACACGCCAGCCACGGACCCCGTCAACGGCGAACCTCGCCGCCGCCAGATCGGCCGGCGCGGCAGGCCGAGCGCCGGCGATCGGATCTGGGGCCGTGGAATAGGAGGAGGAGCGGGGAGCGGCGGGCACCAACCTGTGGGCGAGACGGCACGCGACCTTTCCCCGCGAGGAGAATTTTTTATTTTTTTTTTCTTTTTTGGGGTGGGCGTCGAGAGGTAGGCGAAGGCGAGGAGGCGCTGGCTAGTTTATTTCGGGGTGGCGTGCGCTTATAAAGGCCAACCCTTTCCCGATCCGCCGGTGCGCTTACCGTCGGATTGGGTTAGATTATTAATCAAATCGGGCGGCTAATCGTCGTGTTTACTCGGGTGATTAGTGTGGACCCTTCTAGACGCGCGCGGGTGGGACCACGAGGCGGCAGCCGTCCGTGTGCCGGGTGGGGCCGGCGCGGGGCCCGCGTGCCAGCGGGGCTGCCGGCGCCGGGTGGAAGTGGAAGCCGGTGGAGGATGGGTTGGGTCGGGTCGGGTTCGGCGTGGAACGGGTCCACGGTGGACGATGGATTCGGGAGAAGAACTGAAGAAGCAGCATGGCGCGCGGCGGGGCGGGAGGTCCCACTTGGCGGCTGCGGTGGGGCTCCCGCTTTTTGGCGGCGGGTGCGGATGACGTGGACCCACCGGGCCCACCTGAATCGGGCGTGTAAACTTTACAGCTGCAAAAAGTGGAGCCACACTCTGCCGCAGCTGCTTCTTCGGTTCTTTTAAAAAAGTGGGGAGGAAATTTCATCCGATTATGATCCGGCAGCGCTCCTGCCTTTCAAGTCAAGAAAAAAATTCATCCGATTTAAAAAAAGAAAGATTGTTTACGTGAAATTTCATTTGATTTTTAAAAAAAAGGAGCACGTCGGCGCTCGCCGGCTCACGTCGGCAGCGGCAAGACTCGGAGGGGAAAAAAACACGGCCCGCAATGGCGGCCGAGCTAGGCAGTGCAGGTCGAGGCGCCGGAGCTGGATTCGCTTCACCCGCATCCCGGTTCAGCCCGCCGAGACGCGCCGCGAAGCGCGCCCGGCGGCGACGGCCGGGGTTCAAGTCACGAGGGCGCCGCCGCGAAGCAAGACGGAGACGGGGGACGATGTCGGCCGGCACGGTTCTCTGTTCGTCCGGCAGAGCAAACACGAACTCTCTCGCAGCAGCGGGCTAAGCCCACGAAAGGTTTTGGGCCACGCGGCCCATCAAGGAAAAGGCTGCCGGCGAAGTTTGGAGAACACGCCAGGCTAGTGGGACCGGGCGGAGCTTGTTTTGTTTGTTCCTCGTGGTCCTCGCGCTGCCTGCTCGCTCGCTGACTTTGACTTGCTCCCCCCGATCTCGCTCGTCCTGCTGCTCTCGCCCGATTCGTCCACCCGTCGCGAGCGCACCGGCTGACCGGCGATGGAGAACCTGCTCTCCTCGGCCGCGTCCCACGAGACGCTCCCGGACAGCTTCGTCTTCGCGCCCGACCATCGCCCGCCGGCGTCCGCGGCCGACGTCGCGCTCCCGGTCATCGACCTCGCCCGCCCCCGCGACGAGGTCCGCCGGGCCGTCCTCGAGGCCGGCAAGGAGCTAGGCTTCTTCCAGGTACACACCTATCTCAGTCTCAGGCCGCCTCCTCGTGCATCTATGTATGCTCGCTCGCTTGGTCGGCTTGCTCCACTCCTCTCGCCGAAGCTGACGATGCGCGGCGTCGACCAGGTGGTCAACCACGGCGTGCCGGAGCAGGCGGTGCGGGACATGGAGGCGTGCTGCGAGGAGTTCTTCCGCCTGTCTCCCGCGGACAAGGCGGCCTTCTACTCCGAGGACGCGGACCGGCCCAACCGCCTCTTCTCCAGCACCACCTACGGCACCGGCGGCGAGCGGTACTGGCGCGACTGCCTCCGCCTCGCCTGCCCCTTCCCCGCCGACGACGCCGCCAGGGACGCGTGGCCCGACAAGCCCGGTCGCCTCCGGTCGGCAGTGGAGGCGTTCGTCGCGCCGGCGCGGGGCGTGGGGATGGAGCTGCTGCGGCTGCTGTGCGAGGGGATGGGGCTCCGCCCGGACTACTTCGACGGGGCGCTCAGCGGCGGCGACGTGGTGGTGAACGTGAACCACTACCCGCCGTGCCCGGACCCGGAGCGGGCGCTCGGCCTGCCGCCGCACTGCGACCGCAACCTCATCACGCTCCTCCTCCAGGGGGGCGTCCCGGGCCTCCAGGTCTCGTACCGCGGCGACTGGATCCGCGTCCAGCCCGTGCCCGGCGCCTTCGTCGTCAACTTCGGCCACCAGCTCGAGGTCCAAGCTGCTACGAGATGTCAATGGTGATGCGATCTTTCTTGATCTCTCGATCCTGACGGGTGAGCCATCGGCGATGCGTGCAGATCGCGACGAACGGGCTGCTGAGGAGCGTCGAGCACCGCGCGGCGCCCAACGGGGCGGCGCCGCGCACGTCGGTGGCGACGTTCATCATGCCCACCGAGGACTGCCTCGTCGCCCCCGCCGCGGAGCTCGTCGGCGCCTGCAACCCGCCGCTGTACCGCGCCGTGACGTTCCGCGAGTTCATGCGCGTCTACAAGGCCGTCGGCGCGCGGAGGGAGAGCGTCGAGAAGGCCTTCAGGATCTGATGATGATCTGGATCTGCATCCGCCCCGGCGGTGCTCCGCACATCTCCGTCGATCCGGATGGTGATGATCCTGTCGATCTAGCTGTCTGCCAACAGATTATCGCTGTGCTACTGTGAACCGTCGATGGCATTGTAAACACGGAACGACGAATGATTGATCGATACGAGAAGAAATGGGATTCAGACGACCTCCCTGTTCGTTTTCGTCGTGGTCGTTGCGCGTGTGGTGCAAGCTTTGTGCCCTTGTTCTCGCCGTCTCGGCGAAGTCGGGCTCGACGTCTTGCCGGCCACCGATCCAACCCTGGGACAATGGCCGGGATGGCGGGCTGGTTCGCCGCCGCACGATCCGGTGTCGGTCGGCGGCATGGCGCCATGGTCAAAGTCAAACCGACGAGCTGCTCAAAGCCTCCTCGGCCGCGCGCGCCGGCAGTGGCGGTGGTGATTGCCTGCGTTGGATTTGACCCAACAGGGCCCAGCCTGGCCTGCTAAGAAAACTTGGGCTTTGCAAAGCTCTTAGGACACACACTAGCAAAATTTGAAACACAAGCATGAATTACATAACGGACCTTTCACGTCCTGATCCATCCAACAAGTTTTATCTTGTTTTGGAAAGAAGGGAATGTGTATTTAAAAAAGAAAGGGAATGTACGATCGATTCTATCATGTGCTGGTACCTCAATGATTCAGAATCCGAATCCGTGCACATACCCTCGTGCTTATCATCAAGCGACACGATGGACACGTACTGCGTCAGGCTTCACATTCCCATGCATCAAACAAGTACTTCTGCCACAGCCCACAGTTGAAGACATGTTCAGAAGAATATCAAGGAAAATGTTTGTTTGGCATTTTCCTGGAAAGGGATGATAGTTTATGAAGGGGGTATGCTAGACTCACAAACTTAACCTTGAGGCTTTTCTTCTGTCATGTTCTTGGACTACAGTGAAGCTATAACTGGCTGACAGCATGAAAGGCTAGCATGCAACTGTTAGTCATTTCCTTTGGCATTATTTTCCTCTCCAATCAATTATACCCATGTCTTTTTTTGAAGAAAACAATTATACCCATGTCTCATCCCATGTAATTCATCAAAAGCTATGCTTTCCAACATAGGCAACTGCATATTGACATGTATGATTTGCAAACCTTACAACGAACATGACAAATAAATAGATCTGATATGTATATGCTTATCTATATCTTCATCTGATCACATAAACAAGATGGTAGCAGGACCAGACATAAGCTTCATACTTGCTGTGACTTCCAGCACAAGTGATAACATACAACGATACAAAACCAATGACATGTCGATACATCACTTGGCCCTCCAGGACCAGAGTAAGCAATACCTGATGTGCAATCTTATCTTCTCGACTTAAACTACTTCCAGGGAAGCGACAACGCAAAACCACTGCATCTTTCCGGCAGAGAATGAAACCATGATAAAGGAGAAGGATAGACACAATTGAGACCCCCTACTACCACGCTAACCCAGACCACCACCCGAAGGAACCTATCGATTGGAACCAGGCATGAACTCAGCGATCCCTTCATGACCATGCATCAGATCTTGTTTATCTTCTCGGCCATCACAACTGGATTCTGCTTGGCTATCTGCTCCCTTGCCACCTTCTTGTAGTCAAAGGTGCACTGGTGGGAGTCGGTGTAGCGGTGCGTGGAGCAGAAGGTGCCTCCGCAGCGGCAGAGGAAGCCGGTCAGCCCAACTTTCTTGCGGCAGGTCAGGCACCGGTTGCTGGGCGGCTTTGGGGGCTCCTGCTCTGCTTGCTTCTCAGCCACAATTTCAGTGGCGGCAGCGGCAGGCGCATCATCTAGCTTTGTCTCCAGTGGTGCTGCGGAAGAAGATGCTGATGTGATCACCTTCTTCTCCACCATAGGGGCTTCCATCAACTTGATGAAGTCCCTGTAGCACTTTGAGCACATATTGTTCGTCATGCTGCTGCCAAAGAAACCACAGTTGTTTATGCAGAGAATAGGGGCCTCAGATGCAAGGACTCCAGTCTCCTCGGTCTCTTGTTTCCAGCTCTCTTGTGCCATTGCTACCGATGGACTGCAGGGACACAAGTTCCATAGCTCATTATCAAGAAATGGGCATGCAGTAAGTGTGAAAAATGGCATAATGCTCAACAATGGAGCTTATAAGGTTGTACAGGAAGATACTAAGAGGAAACTAGGAATTCTGGATTGAATCATGAAAAGGGTCGTAGCATTTTTCAATCCTTGTTTTCTCTTTACAGGACACGGCCAGTTCTGACCAACAGCTGAAAAACAAATCCAACTTGCAACAATCACAAATGAATAATCCCAATCTAACGAACTTGTGCCAATTTATCCAAGTGTGAGGTCTTTGAAACATAAACACAACCCATATTTATTCAAATAAGCAGTAGGTGCAGGCAAAGGGCATGTTAACATTTATTCACATAAGCAGTATAGCTTCTACTTGATTCAAATATCAGAAGTTATTATCCATGATTCTATTCTCAGTCCCTTGTAAGTTGATGCAAACATCAAAAGTTTGTACAAAAGATTCTTTCTTCCTGACCTGACTACTTTCTACTAGCATATACAGCCAAGGTGCATATTAAGCTGTAATACAGAAAACAGACAGACATCAACTTGTCCGTCAGCTTCTCAAGCAGAACAAAATAAGGGCAAGCACATCGAACCTGCAGAGCAGCAATGGGATTGTTAGCCAACAACCTGCGCCCCAGGTCTTCGGTTTTAGCAGATTTAACTCTATCTCATCCTTATTGAGTACTCTATAAACAACTGAAGCTCTGCACCCATTGGTCACTCAACTGCCCATGCAATCATAGAATGAAGCCACGGGTTTTTTTTGGTTGCTCCACAAGTAAAGATTGCTCAACTAGCACCAGCACAAGGCAGGCAACCAGCAGCAAACGGGCGAAGCAATCACCCAGGCGCACACCCAATTCACGTAGTCAAACCTCATCCACACGTCCAAGCGATTGACCTTGCCAAGGTCACCGCGAAACCTCTGGCTACAATCCATGGCTCATCACCAAGGCTATCCACGCCAAGCAAGGCAAGGAAGCTCGCCGCTTGCCTGCTTCATCCACCCCAAACGCAAGGGAAGCTGCCATGTGATGCGAGGGATGGAAGGGCCCTGCCACGAGCAAGCAGCCACGCGCGCCGCGGCGCGTACACGATGGGGCCAGGATGAACTTCACTCCCCATCCGCCACAAACAACCAAAGTTCGTTCATCGAACACCCAGAGGCTAACCCAAATCCTCCTCACAAACTGCTCAACGGAGCAAGAGACGCGCAGACCTCAGCCTATGCCGCCAACCACAGCGGTCAACCCAATTCCAGCTCGCGCAGATCCGATACGAAACCAATCGCCACGCCTCGACCCAGCCACAAGACCACCAGCCTAGAACGAAACAGCCCGCGAAATTCCTAAAGAAAAAAGTTCGACGGACCGCGGACCCCGTCAACGGCGAGCCTCGGACGGAACGGAGCCCGCCCCAGATCGGCCGGCGCGCGCGCTGGCGATCGGATCTGGGGCCGGGGGAGAGGATGAGGAGTAGGAGGATGGGGGAGCGGCGGCACCAACCTGTGGGCGAGACGCCACGCGGCCTTTCCCCTTCCCCCCGCGGAGAATATATATTTTTTTTTCGGGTCGAGCGTCGAGAGGAAGGCGAAGGAGAGAAGGCGTTGGCTTATTTGAGGGGGAGGCGTTGGCCAACCCTTTCCCGATACGCCGGTGCGCTTACCGTCGGATTAGATTAGATTAATTATTCGGGCGGTTAATTAGCACAGCCGGAGGGAAAGGCAGCCCAGGAAGGGTTTTGGGGCGCACGGCCCGTCAAGGGAAAGGCAGCCCAGCTGTGGTGGACTCCGCATATGTTAGGTTTGGCCCAACTGGGCCCAGCCTGGCCTTCTAAGATTACTTCTAACATCGTCCAGGAGATCAATGCCAGGGCATCAGATTTTGTTCACGAAGGTCGAGCATCTAAATGTACGACGCTCATAACTTTAGCTACAAATTCAGTTTACTGTAAGTTAGGAAGAAAGATGTGGTTGCTGTCATCACCTGAAAACGTTTGTAATTCAGTTTTTAGAATCATGAATCAATAAAGTTTGGTGATTCCTCTAAAAAAAATTACTTATGCTTTGTCAATATGGCAAATGGGCAATGCAAAGCTCTCTTAGGCTTACACGATATTTTTTTCCATACATACACGTATGCTTACATCACATACCCATATTCATCCTTATAAATATATGCATGCAACCTTACCTAGCTACCTCTATGAGTATCTTCGAGAGATGAGTCAACGAATTTGCGAGATTGACCAAGTCACCATATATATCTCGCTATCGACGAGTATATCACCTGCCACTTAGGGCAGCTCCTGTGTATGAAAAAAATTGAATCGTGGAGGTGGAAAATCAACCTGAACACATAGTGAATATTGAACCACGAATGTTAGACTCAAAATCGCGCTCCGCAGGGAGTCAAACCGAGCTGAGTAAAATATATGCGGCTGCATGGTGAGAACGTCCACGGAACAGCAGCTGAGCTCTAGAACCAGACAAGAGGTGACACGTAGGGAGAGAAATATTTTTTTTGAATTGTTTTTCTCCCTGCTCTAATTGAGTGGTGGGTCCTGCACACCGAAACTTACACTCCGAGCACCGAAGATACGCTTTGTATTTGGCATAGCAAAAGTAATTTTACACTGGAGCTAATCTTAAAAAATAGCGCCGGTTTAATTTAAAATATACTATAAAAAAATTTAGAAGCAGGTAAAAACTTACTTTTAGGGGCGGGTGCGGTACCCACCCTTAGTTCTCACAGCTAAAAATGAAAATTTTAGAGGTGGGTAACGCGTCCGCTCCTAAGAATCATTCGTAGGGGCGGGTCACGGCGTAACCCGCCCCTACAAATCAGTGTCCAGAAAATAAAAATAAGTTAAAAAAATGAAAACAACAAAATAAAAAAGAAAAAAAATATTCCAAGTAACCAGCCACCACCACAAGCCCCTGTACTATTAAAGTAAGTTTTCTTGATGAAATATACACACTATGCATCACCCAGGGTTCAAACCGCTTACCTCATGCCTCGCGCGTACCTTTTCTTCACCACATGTCAGGGGAAAATATTAATGACCCCCTGATGACCATCAGAACGACGATCATGGAGGTCCGGGCCCACTTGCGGCAACGGCGGCTGCCGTCGGCCCAACGTGGGAGAGAAGCGCTCCGCCTCGCTCGACCAAATGCCTCGGGGTCGGACGTTCCCGACCCCTCGACGGCCGGACTCCGCCTCGCCCGACCAAATGCCTCGGGGTCGGATGTTCCGGACCTCTCGACGGCCGGACTCCGCCTCGCCCGACCAAATGCCTCGGGGTCGGATGCTCCCGAGCCCTCGCCACGAGGTTCCGCCTCGCCCGACCCTAGGGCGTAGGGGGTCGGACTCACCCGGGCCCACCAGACGAGTGTCAGCCTCGGGCGCAGGCTGGAAGATACGAGCGCGGATCTCGTGGGCCCCCCGCCGGTCTTGCCATAAATGCGCCGCGGCTCTGGCACGCAGAAAGGCGCCCGCGCCCCAAACGTGACCCGTCACAACTACCCAAGCGCGACCGCGCAGCGCAGGCCACAGCGGCGCAGTCTTCCCTGATTCGCCGCCAGGCACTCATGACCTGCGCCGCGTGGCACAGGAGAACGCCTGCCCGTCCTCGCGCCCCGCAAATCCGGTGACAGGGACGGGACGTCCGCGTCGCGCAGGCCATCAGCAGTATAACAGGGGCAGCCATCTTCCCCGACGGGCACGGATACCACGACCAAGCGCCATCATCACGCACGCCCGCCGGCACCGGCCCCTGAGGAGATCATCGACAGGATCCGAAAGAAGCCGTCCTCCCCTGACGGACGCGCTGACAGGAGCCGAAAGCTGGAGCCGGGCACGGCGACCCGGGGACTCGAATCTTCCCCTTGTATTCTATTCTTTCTCTCTCCCCTCCTCGCCCGGCTCACCTGTAACCCTGAGCCCTCCTTGCGCTATAAAGGGAAGGTTGGGGGCCCTGAGGCGGGGGACGGACGAAAAACTCGGACTCAGACTCTCTCTCACACACACACTCTCTCTCTCTCGCACAGACTACTTCTTCCCCGGCGAGAAGAACACACTCTCACCATTAGAGCTTTAGGATACACCCATGAGACCTGGGACCAGTTCCCTCTCTCGCCCTCCTGTAACCCCTACTACAGACCCCGCGTGGGCAACACGAGCAGCTACTCATACTGGACGTAGGGCTTCTTCTTGCCCGAACCAGTCTAAACCCCGTGTCTCCCGCGCAACCATCTGAAGCCGTACGCACATAAAAGAAATTTACTAGTCTTAGTCTTGATCCGCTAATCTTGACGACGACACCACACTACACAGTTACCTGTGACTCTATGGGGTATGCTACTCTTTCATATTAACTCTGAAATTTATTTGTAGGGGCTGGTGACGCCATCACCCGCCCCTAGAAATCTTTTCTAGGGGCGGATCGGATGCTACAGTACTCCCGCTCCATTTTCGAGAGCGAGTTACCTTTTGACCGTTCCTAGGAAAAAATAGAGCGTTGCTATAAATTATTTTTTATAGTGATAAACCCCTAGGCCCTAGGTAAGCAGGTTCCATTATAAGCTATCTTACAATAAGCTTGTGAGCCAACACGGCGTTGCTGACTAGGATGAAACCCTCCCTAAAAGGAAGAAACAAATTTGAAACCTAATCATAAACATAACGGACCGTTCACATTCTGGGCCAGGGGCGGATCCAGCGTGGGGGCTTTAGGGCGGATCCAGCGTGGGGGCAGGGACCCAAAAAAACTCATGAATCCCATGGAGGCCCCTAAAGCCCCGGGTTTCCAATATTTTTGAGCCGTGGATAAAGAAGAGGAAGAAGAAAAGGGGAAGGAAGATGGAAAAAAAGGAGGGGGGAAGAAGAAGGAGGATGAGCCCCCCCTCTCAACTTCAATTCTTGGATCCGCCACTATCCTAGGCCAACAAGGTGAATCTTGCCAGGGAAAGAAGGGAATATACAGTCAGTTCTATCCATGCGTTGATCTGTTGATTCTACTCCATACCACACACACAGTTAACACCACCCAGGAATCTCGATTATTCAGAATCCATGCACCGTAAATATACATGCTTATCTTCAAGCAAGCAAGCAACAAGATAGACACGTCCTGCGTCAGGCTTCACACCTCCCATGCTGCTCCAACTCCCAGCTCATGCCTCATGCTTCGCAGTTCACCCAGTGCTCAGACAAAATCCGGCATGCGTTACCGGCGTTACCCCTCACCCAACTCCATCAGTTTCACGCTTTACTCAGAAACCCCGGGAGCAAAGCGTCGATCGTCGATGAACCCAGACGAGATAGCCCACCGGATTAACGATCGGATTTGCACCAGCAGATGCCTTCCAGGAGGAGATCCCGGTGATCCTGCGCCCGTTTTAGCTGGCGAGACCCTTTTAACCCTCTCCAAAACGAGCCGTCGTCTCGCTATATATGGCCGCACCGGCCGGCGCCGGCGAGCCATGCAGCTAGCGAGGGCTTGCGGCGAGCAGGTAGGGCCTCCGCCTCCAGCTTCCAGCTTCCAGCTTCCAGCCAAGCCGGCCGCTTCGGCCGACGGTTCCGGGATGGCGGTGGTGTTCGACGCCGAGGTGCTGAGCCGGGCGGAGCGCATCCCGGCGCAGTTCGTGTGGCCGGCCGAGGAGCGGCCGGCGGGCGGCGGCGTAGAGGAGATGGACATCCCGGTGGTCGACCTCGCCGGGTTCCTCCGCGGCGGCGGGGAGCTCCCGCGCGGCGTGGCGGAGGCGTGCGAGCGGCACGGGTTCTTCCAGGTGGTGGGCCACGGCGTGGGCGCCGCGCTGATCGCCGAGGCGTACCGCTGCTGCGACGCCTTCTACGCGCGCTCGCTCGCCGAGAAGCAGCGCGCGCGGCGCCGCCCCGGGGAGAGCCACGGCTACGCCAGCAGCTTCACGGGGCGGTTCGACGCCAGCCTGCCGTGGAAGGAGACGCTGTCGTTCCACTGCCCCGCGCCGCCGGCGCCGGGGAGCGGCCGCGCCGTCGCCGGCTACTTCGTCGGCGTCCTCGGCGAGGAGTACCGCCACATGGGGTACGTCCGTGAGTTCCGGCGTCAAAACCCCTGTGCAGCGTATTCGGTCCAATCATCAAAAATTTTCTTAAATTTTTCAAAACCCAATCAAAATGCAGCTGCAAAACTTGTTAGTTCTTGCTAAAATTATATTTTTGAACAGCTTATTATCCTTGCAACTGAACGCTGCATCTCAGTAATAATCTCAGCTGCAAAATGGAGTTTAACCTTAACCTTATTTATGTACATGCTGCGCGGATGGGATTCAGGGAGGTCTACCAGGAGTACTGCGACGCGATGACGCGGCTGGCGCTGGACGTGACGGAGGTGCTGGCGGCGGCGCTGGGGCTGCCGGACCGCGGCGCGCTGCGGGGCTTCTTCGCCGGCGGCGACTCTATCATGCGGATCAACCACTACCCGCCGTGCCGGCAGCCGCACCTGACGCTGGGGACGGGCCCGCACCGGGACCCGACGTCGCTGACGCTGCTGCACCAGGACGGCGTCGGCGGGCTGCAGGTGCGCGCCGCCGGCGGCGGCGGCCAGTGGCGCGCCGTGCGGCCCCGCGGGGACGTGTTCGTCGTCAACATCGGCGACACCTTCGCCGCGCTCACCGACGGGCGCCACGCCAGCTGCCTCCACCGCGCCGTCGTGAGCAGCGGCGCCGCCCGCAGGTCGCTCACCTTCTTCCTCAACCCGCAGCTGGACCGCGTCGTGCGGCCGCCGGGCGCGCTCCTGGACGCCGCCGCCGCCGCCGGCCGGCCGCGCGCGTACCCGGACTTCACCTGGCGCGAGTTCCTCGAGTTCACGCAGAAGCACTACCGGTCGGACGCCAGCACCATGGACGCCTTCGTGGCGTCGATCGCGCGTGGCCGCGGCGATGGTGGCCATAGCGGACAGGAGAAGTGATCGATCTCTGTACCTCATAGGCAGCAGTGGCCGGCGACGACGCATCCATGGACGCATGCTACTATGCTAGTTGTGTATATTAAATAAGGTTCTAGATCTCCATGGATGTAGATGCTCATGGAGATCGAGAGTAAACTCGCGGTTTTAGCTAATCTCTAATGCTTGATTGCTCATGCTGTGGTGATGAACAATTGGAATGGTGTTGGTGCAGAATGCATGCGTTCATGCAAAATGTTTGGTCATGTGATGGCACAGCGCGACTGTAGGTCATGTGCTGATTTCGTGTGGTTCGAGATGAAAAGGTCGTCTCATGCATGACCTTATTTAAGTGACATACTGAAATGTAGCTCACGGATGGTCACTCCCATAAGAGAATGCACGTAGCCTATTCGCCAAAGCATTCAAACATTTTCAAGTTAGAATCAGATGCAAATAAAATTCAAAAACAGCTGCATGAACAACATTGTTGTCAAGTGTTATTTGAGCAATCTGCACAAAAAGGAGAAAAGAAGTTAGAGAAATTGAGCCACGAAATATAGCTCGAAAAGATATTGACAAGTGTATATATATTATCATGTGGGTCTGATTGGGCAATAGTGAACTGAACTCTGAGCAGGAGTATTTGTGCTAAGCTAACAAGCAAAGCAACATGCCTACAAATCGATAACAACATAGAGCATTTGAAATAAATTAAATCACATCACTCCCTTTATCTGGTCGGGTTCATTTCAAGCAGAAAATTAGAACTGCTACCTAGCACAAATGTTTGTTTTCAGAATACCAGCATGTTCTTTCTCGTAAAGGAAAAAAAATATATCGAAGCTTTTATCTACCTAGATAGATCATTTAATTCTACAAACACATGAGGGATCACCCTCCTCTTGAGGAATCAAAACAAACCCCTATAAATGAATAAACCTGACGCTAATCAATAAACCCCTATAAACCCCTATAAGAACATAGAGCATTGGAAATAAATTAAATCACATACCTATCGGTATCAGAGTTTAGAAATGAGAAAGTGCATACCTTGTCATTATTTTTCCCTGCTTCACATGTATTTAGGAAATTGAGAAAATTCGTGGGGAATCGAAGGGGGCTAGTATAGCACCTTCAACATCAGAGGCAATCCCAGATGGATTCTTGGGACGATTCCAGTGGTGATGAAGATTTCTGCCACCGCCAGGATTCGTGGATGCTGCGTGCGTCCGTCGAGGAAAACAGGGGGTGGTAAGCTTCCGGCAATCCGGCGGCGTGGATACTTTATCGATGCAGACCCTCGTTGATACTTGTGAGGATGGAGAGAGAGAGAGAGACAGACAGAGTAAGCAAACCCATCTACAGAGGACCTGGATCGAAAGAGGAGGGATGCACCGTCCGATTGAGGGGGAGATCAATTCCTGCACTGGAGACCTCCGCCAGCGACGCCTCCTGCGTGGTGACCGTCGCTCGCCCATGCCGCCGCCTGCACCTGGTGCACGCGCCGGGTTCACCGAAAGCGCATCGCCGGGGCAGGGACCTGCCGATGTCGGTCGGAGCAGTCGACGCCGCCTGGAGCTTCGCCGGGAACCCTAGGACGACCGGATCCAAAGGGCCCCGAGGAGAACGCAACCGACATGGGCGAGGAGGGCAGTGAGGAGCGTTGCCGACGCGGCGCGGATCTGGAGGAGAAGTGGCGGCGGCGGCGGCGGCATAGGCAAGCAACTGAGCGGCGCGCGTGCGGGAGGAGAAGCGGCGCGCGTGCGGGAGGAGAAGCGGCGGCGTTGGGTTTGGCCGGTGATCCCTGGGCGCCGACGTGGGGGTAAGCAGTGGGCGACGGTCACGCGAGGAAGACGAAGGGGTGCGCCTGCGCCGCGCGGGAGGATCGCGGGGGGAAAATAAGCGAACGATGTTGAAAAAAAAAGAAAAGAGGGGACCTGGGAATCAAACCCCGGTTGTTTGGCGGATGACGGACGGACGGTGCGGGAAAGGAAGGCGGGAGGAGCGGGCTGCATGATGCATATATTTTGGACCGTTGATGGTGCGTTGAAGCCACCGTGGATGGATCTCAGACGTAGATTTCAATGGGGTTATTTTTCTGGGTGCACTTTGGTGGGTACAGAACGTTACTGGCTTCTTAATGGGGGTATATTTTCGTTGGTGGCCACATTGTAATTTAATCCGTGCTTTAGGGGAAGAATGCTTATCTTCGAGCAAGTAAGTACAAGCAACAGACGTCCTACGTCAGGCTTCACACTTCCCTTGCTGCTCCAGCTCCAGCTCATGCTTCACAGTCACAGATCACAGTTCACCCAGTGCTCAAACAAAAGCTGGCACGCCTTACTGGCGTTACCCCTCACCCAACTCGATCGGTTTCATCCTTTACTCAGAAACCCCGGGAGCAAAGCGTCGATCGTCGATGAACCCAGACGAGATTACCCACCCGATTCGCAATTGGATTTGCAGATTCCAAATGGCTTCCAGGAGGAGATCACGTTGATCCTGCGCCCGTTTTAGCTGGCGAGACCCTTTTAACCCTCTCCAAAGCGAGCCGTCGTCTCGCTATATATGGCCGCACCGGCCGGCGCCGGCGAGCCGTGCAGCTAGCGCGGGCTTGCAGCGTGCAGGGCTTCCGATCCGCCTCCAGCTTCCTGCTTCCAGCCAAGCCGCCGCTTCGTCGACGGCCGGTTCATTCGGGCATGGCGGTGGTGTTCGATGCCGAGGTGCTGAGCCGGGCGGAGCGCATCCCGGCGCAGTCCGTGTGGCCGGCCGAGGAGCGGCCGGCGGGCGGCGTGGAGGAGATGGACATCCCGGTGGTCGACCTCGCCGGGTTCCTCCGCGGCGGCGGGGAGCTCCCGCGCGGCGTGGCGGAGGCGTGCGAGCGGCACGGGTTCTTCCAGGTGGTGGGCCACGGCGTGGGCGCCGCGCTGATCGCCGAGGCGTACCGCTGCTGCGACGCCTTCTACGCGCGCCCGCTCGCCGAGAAGCAGCGCGCGCGCCGGCGCCCCGGGGAGAGCTACGGCTACGCCAACAGCTACAGCTTCACGGGCACCAGCATGCCGTGGAAGGAGACGCTGTCGTTCCACTGCCCCGCGCCGCCGGCGCCGGGCAGCGGCCGCGCCGTCGCCGGCTACTTCGTCGGCGTCCTCGGCGAGGAGTACCGCCACATGGGGTACGTCCGTGAGTTCCGGCGTCAAAACCCCTGCGCAGCGTATTCGGTCCAATCATCAGAATTTTGCTTACATTTTTCAAAACCCAATCAAAATGCAGTTGCAAAACTTGTTACTTCTTGCAAAAATTCTGTTTTTGAACAGCTCATCATTCCAAACTGAACGCTGCATCTCTGTAATCTCAGTAACCCTGGTTCACGTTGCACGGATGGGATGCAGGGAAGTCTACCAGGAGTACTGCGACGCGATGACGCGGCTGGCGCTGGACGTGACGGAGGTGCTGGCGGCGGCGCTGGGGCTGCCGGACCGCGGCGCGCTGCGGGGCTTCTTCGCCGGCGGCGACTCCATCATGCGGATCAACCACTACCCGCCGTGCCGGCAGCCGCACCTGACGCTGGGGACGGGCCCGCACCGGGACCCGACGTCGCTGACGCTGCTGCACCAGGACGGCGTCGGCGGGCTGCAGGTGCGCGCCGCCGGCGGCGGCGGCCAGTGGCGCGCCGTGCGGCCCCGTGCTGACGCATTCGTCGTCAACATCGGCGACACCTTCGCCGCGCTCACTGACGGGCGCCACGCCAGCTGCCTCCACCGCTCCGTCGTGAGCAGAGGCGCCACCCGCAGGTCGCTCACCTTCTTCCTCAACCCGCAGCTGGACCGCGTCGTGCGGCCGCCGGGCGCACTCCTGGACGCCGCCGCCGCCGCCGGCCGGCCGCGCGCGTACCCGGACTTCACCTGGCGCGAGTTCCTCGAGTTCACGCACAAGCACTACCGGCCGGACGCCAGTACCATGGACGCCTTCGTGGCGTGGATCGTGCGAGGCCGCGGCGACGGCGGCGGCCATGATGGCCATGGTGGACAGGAGGAGAAGTGATCGATCTCTCCACCTCATAGGCAGCAGTGCCCGCCGGCGAAGCATCCACGGACGAATGCTAGTTGTGTATACTAAATAAGGTTCTATAGATCTCCATGGATGTAGATGGTGGAATAAGGACTCTCATGGCGATCGAGGGTAAGCTCGCGGCGGTTTTAGTTGATCTTTAAAATGCTTGATTGTTGCTTTCCGCTGTGGTGATGAACAATAGGAGTTGGTGCAGAATGCATGCGTTCATGCAAAATGTTTGGTCATGTGATGGCACACTGTAGGTCACACCGCGAGAACGTGCCAATTTCGTGTGGTTCGAGACGAAAAGGTGACCTCATGCATGACCTTGATCTGACAGCTGCTTCCAGTGTTGCTGCCAAACATAGGTACAATCACAAACTACTAGATCTGAAAGCTTTCGCTGATAATAAGGGAGGAAAAGCTTTGGCTCAACACAAATTGCTTGGTAGGTCACACGGGCTTTTTCCAGACACGCCAGATTTTTCTTTAGTCCCCTCTCCTCTATACTCTTTCTTTGACAGCAAATGCGGTGGTGTAAGGAAGATAACCAATCTCCTGCCAACCATCCATCAGGTCAAAAAGCCTATCAGGCTATCAGCCCATGTCTCATTTTAGCACACGTTTAAAGATGGCTCATTTTACTATCTTTGGGGCATTTTATATTAGTTTTTGTTTCCTTTATTTATTGGGCTCGTGGCCCTGAGGCAAATATTAAGGGTCACATGTGTGACTGGCAGTCAGACCATCACACAAGGTGGAACAATTTTTTCGGTTGCTGGAACCATTTTTTTGTTGCAGAAATAATTTTTTTTATTTCTGAAAGATTGTTCCAGCAACAAAAGAAAATTATTCCAGAAAAAATATTCTATTTTCTTAATATTTGCCACAAATTGATATATTGGGCCAATCTAGGCTCTTAATTTCAGCCCAACTAACAACAAACCACCCCACGATCCCATTACAGCAACTCCAAGAGACTCTCTTTATATTTTCTTATTGTTAGGAATAGAGATTTTGATGGAGAATACCCTTCAACAGCTTCTCTAAGTGATTATCCAAATATAGCCACCCTCCATTCCACATTCCTCGCTAGCTAAAGATAAATAACGAAAATGGCTTTTCAGAGTATACACAAGATGTTGTAAAAATTTGTTCCAGAAAGATGTTGTGTCCAGATAAAATTTGACCTAAATTAAGAAATTTTTTTGACCTGATAAAAAAGATGCTAGTTCAAATTCTCGCATCGGTGCTCTGTTGACAAGCTCTCACAAGCCACAATGTCAAGTTTCCAAAGCCAATTTACCTTCTTTCTCGAGGATAGTAATTCATGCAAGTTCAAGTTCAAAAGTTCAAATTCTTCTCTAATGCTGAAATCTTTATTACTTCCTCTATTCTAAATTATTAGTCATTCTGATTTTAATTTTCTAGATACATAGAAAAATTAAAATGAACTAATAATTTGTGACGGTGGGAGTAGTAAATACTATCTATATCCTAAATCACAATTCGTTTTCACCTTTCTCTAAAATCTAAATACATATATTTTGCTATGATTCTAGATGTACACAGGTTATGCTTCTAGATGTACACTGTACGTGGGACACAGCCTGGCAGAGTGAGGCACATTGCATTCAGTCTTAAAGTGGCAGAAGAAAGAATGGAAGAAACCCAAGAAAAGCTTCCAATTCTGGAGAGAGATTCAACGAAAATGTTTTACAGACCATCCTAAACCCTAACCAAAGTTCTACAGACTCGAGAGCAAAATATACACAGCGGCAGCAGTTAGCACGCCGTGATATCGGTGACGAAACCGGCGACCCTCACCAGCTTGTCGTCGTCGTCGAAGTAGCTTTCTCGCATTTTCACGAAGGTGTGGCAGGTCAGCAGGCTGTCGGACCCGGCCTGGTGCGCCTCGCCGACGGCCCGCCCCACGTTGAGCTTCACGGCGACGCTGTCCAGCCCGCCGCGGAGGTCCCGCGGGCAGAGCCGCGCCATCTCCTTGACGTCGAACACCGGCCGCCGGAACAGCGCCGCCTTGGCGACGCCCTCGAACTGCCCCGCCGACCCGGGCATCTTGTACCCGGGCCCGAACATGACCTTCACCAGGTACGCGAGGTCGTAGCCGCCGCTGAACGTGACCACGCCGGCGCGGCCGAGGCCGGCGCGCAGCCACTTGCGCAGCCGCGGGCCGAACTCCGCCGCGCCGACGCCGTCCCGGCGCGTGCGGTCGAAGTCGACGCCCTTGGCCCGCAGCATCGCGGTGGACTCGGGCGCGTGGCGGTGGCGCCGCACGTCGAACTCGCGGAAGTTGAACTCCCACACGTACCGCGCGGCGGCGGCGCCGCCAGAGCCCGGGAGCCGGCCGCCGGCGTCGAACAGCGTGAGGCCGAGCTGGATGAGGTCCAGCGCGTCCACGTTCTGCCGCAGCAGGTCGTACCGCCTCTCCGGCGTGAGCGTGTACGCCGCCCCCGCCGGGCGGTACACCGTCCCGGGGAACTCCGTGTCCACCGCCGCGTACCGGAACCTGGGCAGGAGCGACTCGATCAGCCTGGCCTCCGCGTCGAAGTTATGCGCCCACACCCGGCGCACCTCCACGCGCGGCGCCGTCGGGGAGGGCGGCGGCGGTGTCGGCATCTGCCGCGCCGCCGAGGCCGGCAGCGGCCCGCGCGGCGAGGGTGTCGTCGTCTCCATCGAGGAGCAGTCGGACGGCGTCGAGGGGGCCGAGGAGCCCGCGTCCATGACGTCCGGCTCCGGCGGCTGCTCGGATACGCAGCGCATCTTGATCTGTACATGGAAACTTCTTCTGCCGACGCGGTAGAGATAGGCGGCACGTATTTATACCCGTCTTCAGGTTCCCCAGGCAAGGGGTACGTATTTATTTTTGGTACTTGGTACGAATGTATACGCCTGTATCTATGTGTAGGCCAGGAGTCTGACCACCATGCATGGCGCCGTATATCTCTGTAAGAACTTAGCTGTCTGTATAAAGTAAGTCAGAACTAACATTGTATTAGAGTTTCTTTTTTAAAATAGTACTTCCTCCATCCCAAATTATTAGTTATTTTGATTTTTCTAGGTGCATAATTTTTGCTATACATCTAGATATGTTATGTTTAGGTAGCAAAATCTATGTCCTAGAAAAGCTAAAACGATTAATACTTTGTGATAGAAGAAATATTATCTGAGTACGTAGATTCTTAGCCCTCGGGAGGAAAATCAGGACAAGTACGTACTAGGGCAATGTGCTATCGATGGGGCGATGGGCTACTCTTCCTGTCCTAAATAAACTTGTTTTAGATTTACTAGTATAGACGCACGCACGCACTAATTTAAAAAATCTAATTAGCTTTAATTCAAAAATACATTAAATATATATTAAATAAATTAATATTTAAATTAAATATAAAAATATGTAACATAATAGATGTCCCTCCTATCTCATAGTTTAGGTCAATATGAAGCTATTACAATAGGAACGGAACTAAAACAATTAAACGGTTAAGATTTAAAGATATAAGAATAGGGTTTAAATGTTGTTAACTCTATATTATATTTCAGAGGTTAGCAGGAGGATTCACAAGATATATTGAATAGTGCTCGTGAATTGGGAAAAATCTTGGACTAATTATGCAAAAAAATTTAGATTGGACTGGATCTCAAAGTTCTATATTTTATAGGGCATTTTGTTAAACTACCAAGAACTCGTAATCCTGTTTCAGATTTTTCTTAGGGGGTATTTGGATCCAGTGATTTATTTTCAGTCCATGTCACATTGGATGTTTGGATGCCAATTAGAGAGACCGAATGAATTATAAAACTAATAGTATAAATGAAGATTAATTCACGAGATGAATCTATTAGACCTAATTAATTCATCATTAGCACACATTACTGTGGCACAACATTATCAATTTTTTTTGAGACAAACAACATTGTCAAATTATGAACTAATTAGGCTTAATAGATTCATCTCGTGAATTAGCATCCATTTATACAATGAGTTTTGTAATTAGTCTATATTTAATACTTATAATTGGTATCCAAACATCCGATGTGATGAGACTTATTTTTAATTCTTAGAACCAAAATAAGATCTTAGGAGCCTATTTGCAAACTGGCCAAATCCTTTATCCATATTCATGGACCATGGCGGACAACCTTAGGGAGGCAGCGGCACATGTTGCCGGCAATGCCGAGCTCCGGCGGCCGGAGTTTAAGGATGAGGTGGAGTAAAAATCAAAGTACCTTGCTCAACGCTCTGTTGTTGCCTTGATGCCTCAGGCTTCTCTGAAACTAAGGACCCAAGAAAGTAATCGAGACAAATCAACGGACCTGCCAATAAAATTGACAAGACATGAAGCAAATACGCGTAACAAACACAATCAGAATTAAGAGAAGAACCAAAGAAAGTTGCCAAGCTGTGATCTCAAGTTTATATTCCACCAGACCTAAATGGTTATTAAACTGAAACATCCAGCGAAGAGCAACTGTTGAATTTTTTCTGCAGAAAAGGAAAAAAACAGCACCAATAACTGAAATTTTGAACCGCGTCGAAGCACCAAAACAAAGAACACATATATTATATATATCTCATAACCAGATAGTACTGAATAGTCTGTCCAATCAAGAGCATCTGATCAGAAGAAAGCTCTTGCGTTCACAAGTTTGGAGTAGTAAACATCAATACCTCAGTTTTAGCGTGGATATGAACCAGATTGGCACAAAGCTTCCCACCTGATCGCTCATCAATTCGACAATAACCGGACACAGGCCGCGGAACAAGCGGCGAACGAAGCCGTGTGGCGAGACGTGGAGGCCTTTTTCTTGATCCAGGGGAAGATGCTCAGGACCGCCTTGCGGTGGGACCGCGCCAGCGGCAGCCGGACGTAGTCATCCCCCACCACGCGAGCCCCGGCCGTGGCGGTGTAGGAAAAGGATACGGCGAGACAGAGCAGCAGCAGGAGGGCCGCCGGCCGGACCTCCGGGGGAGACGAAGCGCAGGCGCCAGCTGCCGTGGCATGGGACGGCGCGGCGGAGACGTTGCCGACGGATGGCGGGCATCTGCCGAGAAAAAAAGTTTGTGGAGGGGTACCCGCAGCCGCGGGCGGGTGCGGAGGGTATGAGCGGGCGGGTAAGAAAAGTAATCCGCTTTTGGCAGAAACACTCTCCAACTCGCAATTTTTATGGGTCTACCCTCCTTTCCACCTCCCTCGATCCTAATAGGTGGGTCCAACGTGAGGGGTACGGTGGATCTAATTTAGGTGAGAAAAATTTTCAATTCTACTCGTTCTTTATAATATAGATTCTGAGTTAATTTATTTTTGGTAGTATCTATCCGGTGGGGCAAAGCCTAGAAGAGAAGCTTAACTTTAGCTCCGCTAGTGATTGATTAGTGCAGTTAACCAAATACCATCATTTGTTTCCTATTTTTTATTTACAAAAGATATTTTATCTAAGTAATGACTTTATTTCAGCCAGCCGTACGTTTGTACTACTGTACGACAACCCAGACTTGCCATCCATCCCAAGTACAGTGCTTATTATAGCGGGCCAATGGACAAATGAAAAAAATTTCAAAACTTAAGAATGTTGTAGTTTCTAAACTATTCATCAAATTTAAATTCCGATTGCACGTGTGTATCTCTTATGAATAGACCTTCAAAACAAGACCCCACTTATATATGTTTCGACAATATTTTTCAAAGATATATAATTGCTTTATGTATAATGAAAAATATCAAAATAAATTAGTTAAAATGCTCAACTGATTTATTAAAGTTGTCTATTACTAATCATGCAATAAACTTTCATCTACCCAACCAAATTGTTTACCCTCATCCACTAATCACACCAATTCACCAAACAATCTATCTTCACATCATAAACACCAATATGCACTTAACGGAACTCAGGCGTGTGAAGCAACATTGTGTAAAGTTATAAGCAATTTTTTGCAAACATCATAAGCAAATTAGAATACCTAAAAAGTATTTTCTCTAAAAAAATATAACATCGAAACATAGTGACGTGAGATATTATTTTGAAACTCTTATTGAAACAAATACAACTGTATAATCAGATTTTGATTTCGATGCTCCATTTTAAAGCTACGAATTTTTTCTCCCATCACATGCGCATGCATGCGTTTCCGTCATTTGTTCTTTTCCCTTCTCTCCTTTGCCTTCTCACATGCATGTGCACCCACTGGTTGAGCAATTTTGTTTATATTTTTTTTATTTTCAAAAGTAGCATGGACGCACCAGAGGCCACTTTAAGGGTAATAACTTTATTTCAGCCGATCGTATGTTTGTACTACTGTACGTCAACCTAAATTTGCCATCCACCCCAAGTACAATGCTTATTATAGTGGGCTAACGGGCAAATGCAAGAAATTTTAAAACTTAAAAAAGTTGTAGTTTCTAAACTATCCATCAAATTCGAATTCCGATTGTACGCGTGTATCTCTTATGAATAGACCTTCAAAACAAGACTCCACTTGTATATGTTTTGATAATATTTTTCAAAGACATATAATTGTAAAAATACCAAAATAAATTAGTTAAAATGCTCAATTGATTTATTAAAGTTGCCTATTACTAATTATGCAATAAATATTCACCTACCAAAACCAAGTTGTTTACCCTCATCCACTAATCACACCAATTCACCAAACAATCTATCTTCACATCATGAACACCAATATACACTTAACTGAACTCAGGCGTGTGAAGCAACATTGTGTAAAGTTATAAGCAATTTTTTGCAAATATTATAAGCAAATTAGAATACCTAAAAAGTATTTTCTATCAAAAAAATATAACATCGAAACATAGTGATGTGGGATCTTATTTTGAAGCTTTTATTGAAACAAATACAATTCTATAATCGGATTTTGATTTCGATGCTTCGTTTTGAAACTATGGATTTTTTCTCCCATCATATGCGCATGCATGCGTTTCCTTGTCTCCTTTGCCTTCTCACATGCATGTACGTGGTTGAGCAATTTTGTTTATATTTTTTGTTTCCAAAAGTAGCAAGGCCGTACTAGAGGCTAGTCTTACGGCCGGGCGTAAGTTAGCCGGGTCAGCTTTTGTTTATCCTAAATATCACATATTCAAAAACAAAGGGAGCATGTTTGTCTGATCCTCGCAAAAAAAAAGGAGTTTGGTCTGTTCAGACCCCTGGTCACGCTACACGGCTACAACGGCTGGCTTGCCGAGAACCGGGAGTAACGGGTGGCCCACAAGGCAGCGACTCCATATGGAAGACACGTCAACGCAGTTGGCCCGGATGACCTGGCCGTTGACCCACTTGGCGGCGTCGGTGCAGAGGAACCCGGCGACGCCGGCGATATCCGCGCGGCCTCCCCCTCCCCGAGCCATCATCGGCTCCTCTGCGGCGCTGGACGCGTAGCCGATCACGACGCTGGAGCCGAGCGAGGACAGGTCGCGCCGGTCACTACGGCCACCTGGCCGGCCAGCGGCGGGGGCGCCGGCGGCCGCCATTCAGCGTTGACGAGTGACGAGAGCTCTTTGAGGCTCGCGTGATTGTTTTTAGGGGGGCCAAGCTAAGAGAGAGATCTGAAGTCGCGCTCAACACTTTGTGAAACCCACCCATATGCTAAAGAAAATGCTAGGTTTGAAGACAACAGAGATGGCGACACAGTGCTGCGACAAAGAAGGCATCAAGAACAAGATGGAACGCAAAGAAGGACCGAGGTGCTGTAATCCACAATATCGAAATGATGGACGAATCACACATTCACACGTAGCCGCCGTTGGCCCGGATGACCTGGCCGTTGACCCACTCGGCGGCGTCGGTGCAGAGGAACCCGACCACCGGCGCGATGTCGCCGGGCTCCCCGAGCCTCTCCATCGGGTTGTTCACCACGTTGCGCCGCACCATCTCCTCGCTCTTGCCGGCGAAGAACATGTCCGTGGCCGTGGCCCCCGGGGCCACGCAGTTGGCCGTGATGCGCGTGCCCTTGAGCTCCTTGGCCATCGTCCGCACCAGCGCCTCCACGGCCGCCTTGGACGCCGTGTACGCCGCGTACCCCGGCGGGAGGCTCCCCACCACGGACGACGTCACGGCCACGATCCGCCCGCCGCCGCCGCGGGGGAGGCGGTTTGCGGCCTCCCGGAGGCACAGGAACGCGCCGCGCAGGTTCACGGCGACGACGCGGTCGAAGGACTCGGTGGCGGTGCCCTCCACGGTGGGGTAACTGTCGTCGAGCACGCCGGCGTTGGCCACGAGGATGTGCGCCCCGGCGCCGCCGAACGCGGACTGGGCGGCGTCGAAGAGCGCCCGCGCGCCAGACTCGTCGGAGACGTCCGCCCGCACGGCCACGGCGCGGGGCAGCGACGCGGCGAGCGCGCCGGCCTCGTCGGCGCGCGACGCGTAGCCCAGCACGAGGCTCGCGCCCAGCGAGGAGAGGTGCGCCGCGATGGCGCGCCCGATGCCCCGCGACGCGCCGGTCACGATGGCTACGCGCCCCGCCAGCGGCTGCGCGGGGGCCTCGGTGGTGGTGGCGGCGGCGGCCACGGCGGCGATGGCAGCGTCTGCCATCCTATCTGCTGGCTCTGGGTTGCTCGCGTCTCGTGCCCGTCCAGCGCTATCTAGCGGCGACCGGTGTCTGGCATTCTATGGTGCTGCGCGGCGCGCGCGCGTTCCACGTCGCGGCGCGTGCTCGGCGGTTGCGTCCAGAACACGAGGGCACGACGTGGTGGCGCTGGGGACCGAGCGCTGGGGAACCAAGTCCCTCTCGTGAACCGTGGTCCGTCGCATCGGATGCTGTCCTGTCCGGGGCTCCCAGCCTGCCTGACGCCGCCTGCACTTGCCAGCGTTTCTGTTTGCAGCTGCTGTCCTTGAGTACAGTACAGTGGCATCAAATCTCCAGCTCTAGAAAGGACTCTTTTTTTTCCCTCATAAACTCTAGAAAGGACTCCCAAATTTCTCCAAGTCCATACTACACAGTGACTGAAGTCCAGCTCTAGAAAGGACTCTTTAATGTTATTTTAACTGTATTTTCAACTGTATTGCTTGATAAGGAGCCAGTCATATGGTTGGTTGCAGAACAATTATTACATTTGCATCCTGCAACTTTATTGCTAATGTTTCTGAATAAGCTGTTTGTGGTCATGCATATGTTGACCAGCAATGTAAGAGTCCATATGTACATATGAAGAAGAACAGTAACTTTATGTCTGCTAATTCCTATCATGGAAAATGTAGGGCAGTAGCTTCGTCCTGCATTTCAGTAATTTACAGTTGCTTTTATGGAGTCCAGGACCTGCAAAACACTTGTGTTAGACACTACAGCTACATAGCGAAGGATGGTAAGCTACTTACTGATCAGGGTCCTACCTTGTTCTTTGTGGGCATGTAAAACGGTTCGTAGACGAGAGGGAAAGGAGTGTCCACACCGCAGACTCTCGCCACAGGCGCTTCGAGCTGCAACGGAGCAATTCAAAGAATTTGATGGGACGAGCTTCAAGGTAATGTAACCAAACATTTCTTTTTTGTGTTCCACTGAAGCATAATATTTGAAGATATATTACCCTTTGGAAGCAGCGCTCCGCGATAGATGCAGCAATTTCCGCACCGAATCCACCGGTGATTGGAGCCTCATGGCTGACCTGTTACAGTATTTTTCAAGGGAATATTAATAATTATTCCCCAAATGATAAATGGTGAATATAAACATGAGCAAAGGGATACTTACGAGGAGCTTTCCAGTCTTCTTTACTGAGGCCTCTACTGTTTCCTTGTCCCACGGTATCAGAGTTTTCAGATCAATGAGCTCACAAGATACTCCATCCTGCCATATACAGTGTCAGCTGTAGTCCAAGGAAAACTGAGGAACACCATGGAGAGATGGATATCAAAATTTACAGAAACTACAAGGACAACACAAGTATTTTCCAGTTCGTTGTCACTAAATGCTCTTTTAAAAATACGAACCACGTCACTGCCAGCACTGATGCAGGCAACGTCATTACATCAGAGTTGCCAAGTCACAATTTCAGGTTCCATTCTGATCTGAATTAGCGCCTATAAGTAAAATATGTCTTTCTAGATGAGTAATGTGCATTCAACTAAATATTTCATCCAGTGCTACTCCCATGGTACATGGTTCACATATAATAAAATAGCATTAGTCTTTCTGTCATTGTTGAGTCAAAACAAAGCAAAGCAGAATATTTGGTTTTCTTAGACTTCACCCAAATTATAATAGGTGGAAATAACTGACCTTTGCTGCATCTTCGCAAGCTTCTTTAAGCACTGCAAGTTGTGCTCCCCAGCCAATAAGTGTTATATCACTTCCTTTCCTAATCACCTTAAGTATATAAGTTGCATAAGTACTTTGACTTAATGATGCCCTATAGTCCGGTACAATAATGAGATAGAAATATACTCACTTCTGCCTGAGATAAGGGGAGCATATAATCCTCCTCAGGTACTTCTTCAACAGCCAAACGATACAGCCACTAGAGAAAGACAGGAAATGTAGTTTTAGTCTCAGCAAAGCACAGCAGATATTCAGATGCAGCTGTTATAGAACTTGAGTTTTTAAAGTTTCTCCACCTTTGGCTCAAAAAATACAACTGGATTTGGATCTCGAATGCTAGCCAACAGTAATCCCTTAGCCTCGCGTGGACTTCGTGGTATGACAACCTGAAGGCTTCATTTTCTTAGCAGGCCAGAATATAGTAAAATGTATTCTTAGCATACCCATAAGATAGAATATTCTGAAGCATAGCTTTTAAGTTTTTGTAAGATAGCAGTAGTCACATTTTAACTGCATCAAGCAAATACTGTTGCCACAGTTGAAGACATGTTCAGAAGAATATCAAGGAAAATGTTGGTTTGTCATTTTCCTGGAAATGGGTAATAGTTCATGAAGGTAGTATACTAGAGTCGCAAACTTAACCTTGAGTCCAGGAACATGACAGAAGAAAGCCTCTGGTGACTGTGAATGGTAGTGACCACCATGCCCAACAGCACCATAAGGAGTTCGAATCGTTAAGCCTAGAAAAGACAGCTATTCTGATTAAGAATCCAGGATGAAACTTACAATAGTCCATCTGATTCCTGAAAAGGTGATTGGCCATTCAAAACATTGAGAAAAGGAATACCTCCACAGTTAAATTCATTTCCACTACGATATCTGAATTTAGCTGCTTCATTGACAATCTGCAACAAAAGTTACATGAATTAGGTTTGGCACAAAACATAGATCAAACAAGCATATGCATTGAATTCAGCAATAATCTACATTGGAATTAGACGCGGTCAAAATAAACGACAGAGTTGAAATGAAGCTTTGCAAAAATACTTATTCAGAAGAATGATTTGGTTGTGAAAAAAAAAAGAAGGTTCAACAATTGCTTGGAACAAAGAAATAAGACACTTCCTGAGATAGAGATATACTATCATGAGATCCAGCAGAGCGAGTATTTGAAAGTAGAAGTAACAATCCAGAATGACAAAAATAACTATCATTGGTAAGACAATAATGAATGCAATCAGAGAGAGAGACATGCCTGATCAAAGGCTGGAAAGATGTAGTCCGCAAACTGGATTTCTGCAATAGCTCGATTACCCTGCATTAAAGAGTTAAGAGATCTTAAGCATGTCTAGGATGGTTTCATTTTTATTCATTCCTCTATTAATGCAAAGATGTCAGAAGACAATAAGTGAAATGTAATTATAAAGATAGCTCAAGTCTGAAACTAGAATAATCTCATATCAAAAGTTATCAGGTTGCAGCAAGTTATATGCCACAATCACTACAAGGTGTTCGTACTGAAACTTTGCAGCAGGCACAAAAACCATCATGGACTATCTAGTATCTAGTATTGAATAAATAAATTTCTTTTGTAATTTTTCATGTTAAAGATCCTCTCTTTCTTCCTTGTTATAAGTTGTCCTCTAAATTTACAAATACAGTAACTTCAGCAGGGTTTCCCATACGGTTCTCATGTAATCATTAAATAGAAGAGTTAAACATTGTAAGAACTTACCATTGCTGCTAGGCCAATAGCAAATCCAGCAATACCCTGTTGAGCAGAACTGATCAGGAAAAATGAAGGGCCAGTAACAAAAGCAATCACTAGCCTTGATGCCAGTTCAGTAAAGCAGCTTAGAATCAAGAGCAACATTCTTTCCTTTTTATTTGAGAAACAGGTGGCTTCTTAGCCTGATCTCGCTACTGAATTTCCAGATACTACAGTAAAATTGGCATAAGCCTCAGCAGATGCTCCAAGCAAAAGGTTCACCTGTTCACATAATGGCGTATTGAACACTCTGTTCTTGCCAAACCGATCGGCGAGCCCCGTTGTGCAGCGAAACACGCCGCCGAAACCCACATCCTCTCCGAAGACATAAGCGCTGTCAGAAACGAAAATTGTCTTCAGCTGACTGAACTGCGTGCATAGCACCCCTGGGTACGGTGGATTGCAACTTTGGAAGGGAGGGGATTTCATTCGAAAAGTGAATCGGAATGTTCGATGTGAAGCCGTTCAGGTGTGTTAATCGAGATGATATCTAACCGGCAGCTCAGCCGAAACCTGACGAACAGAGGAGCGGATCGAGACGCCGCCGCCGGCGGGATCACTCACCGCGGGTCGGTGTCGAGGGCGATGTGGAGCGCCTGGTTGACGGCCGTGAACAGGTTCACCGCCTTCCCTCCTCCCGCTCCCCCCTCCTTCGGCTCCGCCACCGCCGCCCCCGCGCTCCCGCCGGAGAAGCACCGCCGCCCGACCTCCGCCGCCCAGCCCCTCCTCCTCCCCGCCTCCCTCAACGCCCTCGCGGCCATCGACCTCCAAGAACCGAAATTTCCGAGCTGAGCTGCGCTCTCCGGACAGCCGGGAGTGGGAGCAATTCTTGGGCAAGCTGCTCACGCTGCTGCTACTAGCCTACTGCTACTGCATCTTGGACCCGCAGCTGCGAGTGACGTGGAGAGATAAGCTCTCGCCCATGCCTGCTCGCTTTCGTACGCGCCTCGCCTTGATCTCCAACTCCAACCTACCCGGAGAGTGGGAGCAATTCTCTCGCAGTTGATTTCTTTATTAGTCGGTAAAATCGTTCACGTTTGTCTTCCATGTTCCTTTTTATCGATTAGTCACGTTCGGGTCATGTGGATCAAGCTCAGCTGGCCCAATTGTTGTCCTTCTTCTTTTTTGAAGTGCAAGTTGAGTGTATTTTAGTGTTGAAAGCATCTGAATATGGTATGCGTGTTTCGAGATTCGACCAAATAAATACAAGCACATGATATGTTCTCCTACAATAAGGATCATAACGAACTGTCAATTTGCGCTAAATGTTACCATAGAATTAAAAATTTGGATTACAGATTTTGAGAAAGAAGTCTAACATAGTGATCCTTAAGAGCTGCAATGTATAGCAGTGCAGGTGTCACCAGCAGAACCCACATAACAAATAGAAAATAAAACAGAATCAACTCAGCTGCCAACTAGTCCTACCTTCTTGCGCTTTTTCCCACGCCACATGAATTAGAGAAATAATTTTTTAAAAGATAACATCGGTGCATCTACATACATCGCCCCTCATTTTTCTACATAGACATCGGTGGTTGCAGTGGTGGAAGTAGTATCTATATCTTCTCTCTATTTTGGGCACCACTTGCCACACACTGTGGAGGACGTTAGGATTCCTCTCTCTGGCTCCATTGGCTAAAAAGGTGTTCTTACTCGATCCACACTAACTCTGATTTAGGATACACTAAGGCGAAGACACTAATACAGCTCCAGATGGGCCGTTAAACTGATCAACTCTTATATGGCCCACTACCTTTTTTGAAAAAAGAGTTTGGTGGCCTCGGTATCCCCAATCTCCGTGATATGAATTCACAAGTTTGTATAGTATATTTCACTAAAAATATTTAGACAAAGCTTACAAGTCACATCATACAACTATTTAAAACATATTTGGACTTTACAGAAGTACAGAACATACTTCAATTATCAGGTCATCAAATCCAACATGGAAACATGTTCGATTTACTTTTATTCAAAAGAGGATCATATAATTTTTGAAGTTCTAAATTTAGTATCGTTTTCCACTTGTTGATGTTCCCATCTTGATCTTGATAGATAATCTGACATGTACGTTTTGTTTTTCCTTTATAAAAAAGCATGAGAAATGAGAATCCATTTTTGTACGTAGAATCTCTCAAACTTTTCATGTTTGAAGCAAAGTTTTCATGAAAATATATAACATTTTTAATTCAAGGCGCATCATGGAAGTGTGGGGGAATATACGCGACTTATGAAATGCCAAAGTTCTGTAGTTTTCTCTCTATTTTCATATATCTAAATCCCCGGTTTCTGGAGCGAAGAAAAACCGCCTTTTTGCCTCTAGAGAAAATGCTACAAAACAGGTCAAAAAAATTAGGAGAGAGAAAGATATTTCTTGCATGCATCCGAAAGAACCAGTGGCTCTGGGCATTCTACCTCCCCTACACTCCATTCCAAGCTCTCTCTCTCCCATCTTCCAGCCAGCAAACAAACAAAACAGCAACAAAAAGATCAAACGAGCTCAACGACTCACTCACCTCCGGTCCCGCGATCACACGCGAGCGCGCCCGATCGAGCAATGGCGGCCAAAGTGGCGGCGCCGCTCGCGTTCCGCCGCGATGTGCGCGGCCCGCTCTGCCGGCCCTGCCTGGGCTCCCGGGGCGGGCTACAGGGCGCGCTGTGGTGCAGCAGTGCTGGCGCCGGGGGAAGCAGCAGGCCCGCGGCGCCGGTGTGGCTGGCGCGCGCGCGGGGGAGGAACAGGTCCGCCGGCGGGCGGAGCTCGACCAAGGACGATGCGGAGGAGGACGAGGAGGCGGCGGAGGTGGTGATCGTGGACGGCGGGGATGGGGAGGAGTTCGCCGCCGACGAGCTGTCCGGGTTCAGGGGCCTGGTTCTTGATATCTCCTACAGGTAGCCGTAGTAGAACTTTTTTTTTTGTTGCCACATAAATTGATCTTCATCTGATCATATAACTTGTTGTATCATTTAAATTCTGGGTCCACATACTAGACATTAGTCTAGAGTCCACAATTTTCAACCATTTTTCTTCAAAATATAGGTCACAAAAATCATCTGAAATGCTGTTGGGATTATTATATCCTTGTAGGTAGCAAATCAAAATTGTGAAATATTTATCAGCTCCTATGGTTTGAAGTTGTTTACAATACTAGTGTTTTCTCCATACTTTTTGGGCCTTTCTTGTTCCAATGTCCTTATTAGTAGTTACTAGTAGTTACTGATCTACTGCCTTTTTTATTATACGAATAACTTCAGAGCTATTTCTGCACTACGATCCTGAGGAGTTCTGAAACTATGTCCTGCAGGCCTGTCAATGTTGTTTGCTGGAAGCGCGCGATCTGCCTGGAATTCATGGAGAAGGTTAGCTTCCCTGCTACCACCAGACGCTTCATCTTTGTTCCATGTTCCTCATTCAGATATACGCTGATCGAATTGTATGCATTGTCTTTTTTTTCTTTCTTTTACATTTTCGACACATAATGCGATGATCGTTTTAGCTATGCAGGCAGATGTACTGGAGTACTACGATCAGACGGTCTCTTCGCCTAGCGGATCCTTCTACATCCCTGCAGTTCTAAGGGTGTGTGTGTGATATATATTATGGATTCTGTTTCTTGAGTTGTTGGCGTTATCTCCTCATTGCGATGTTCCTTCTCTGTTCTTCAGGTTCCACAGCTCCTGCAGGTAGTGAAGAGAAGAAGAGTCAAGCAGAGCCTTAGCCGTAAAAACATTCTTTTCAGGGATGAATTCACCTGTCAGTAAGTTTGTTGGCTCACTGCTCAAGTTTTCACTTGTATTTCTCTTGGCATATTTGCAAATGTTTACAGCTTTTTCCCCTCACCGAATAAGACCTTTTCTTTTTGTTCAATCTTCAAGTATTCTGTTGTTTTTGTTTTCTAATTTTGTGTCATATTCTGGTACTTTTGCTGGACAAAGGATACGATTTTTCTGTGGCACAAGAGAGATTAGGATTTACGTCGCATTGTGTGAAGAAAGTCCTCTGTTTTTTTTCTAGTGGTCAGATACTGATTCACCGCAATCGTTGCAGATATTGCTCTTCTGGGGACAACTTGACTATTGACCATGTTATTCCTATTTCGCGTGGCGGTAAATGGGAATGGGAAAATTTGGTACGCAAATCCAGTGCTTCTGCTAAACTCATTTGACTGGGGTTTCTGAATTCTACATCAAGGGAAACAATTTTGCAGTCTTGTAAGTTTTATGTTCATGTTTCTTTTGAATTGTTCAGGTGACTGCCTGTTCAAGATGCAACTCCAGGAAGGGTCAGAAAACACTGGAGCAGGCAAACATGAAGCTGCGCAAGATACCCAGGGTATGAGACGTTCTCCCTTGCTGCATCCTGATTGCTCCAAAGTTATGTATGAAATATGGATGAACAATAATTCTTGGTGAATTGCACTGCAGGCGCCCCAGGAGTACGACATTATGGCTGTGCCCTTGACAAAATCGGCATTCAGGACGCTCAAGAGGAGCCAGGGGTTGCCTGAAGTGTGGCTGCAATACCTCGCCAGGCCATCTCCATAACCAGGAGCTCCAGGCCTGATCAACCAGCCATCTCGCTGTATATTACTAGGCATGCACAGCCAAAAGACTCAATTCTCAGCTCCATCATAACTTCTGTACATCTGAATAATTCGCAGTAGTAAAACATCATACTGACTAATATATCATGCCCCCATTCCATGGCAAGTTCTATACATGACAATGGTCAGCAATAAAGGCTCACAGAACTGTTTGCAAGAATGTACACAATGAAGCTGGTGCAGAAACCAGTCTAACAACTTGAGAAAGCTCCAATACTTATCAAAATAAATGCTGCATCTACTCATAAGCAAACATCATAAATCACATCGTAAATGCAAAGCATTCAGTTAACATATGCATTGCTAGTATAATTGCAAGTACATCACATGATGACATGACAAAGAAGGAAAATTACAACCAAATCATCTCGACATGCTCTGGGTTGCGCAATAGCAGAGTGCGATGGATTGCAGAATTTTTGCATGCAGAGTCGTAGACAATTTTCACACTAACAAATGATGTGTAAATTGCTAGTCAAATTCCCAGGTTCATTTCAGGTTCTTACACCAGCCAACATAAGAAGAGCTAAACTTGTCCAGAATTCAGAGGTAGGAAATTAAATTCAGAAACAGGCCAAGATCCATCATTGGAAAACCCAGTTAATCATCCTTCTATTCCTAAATACCTGATATGCCAGAACACAGACCACAACTATCACCAAACACAAGCAACTAGCTAAACCTCTAGCTCCTATGAACTATACTCCTAACTGCAAGCTATGGGGAAGTAGGAAACAGGAACAAGAAATGTGCTTAATGGGATCTCAAATTGCCTCAAACCCAAACCCCACAACCTATAGGTTTCGCCCCATACCACCAGCAATGGCTGAGCTGATGACTAAAAAATTAGCAGCCATTTGCACCTGCCAACTTCTCAGTTGGAGATTTCAGGTCTTCTGGGGCAACACCATTTCCTTTTGCATCATTTTTCTCTCCTTTGTCAAGTGAAGGCTCTTTGTTCAAAACTTCAACTTCAACCTTAGAAGTGAGTTCAGTTGATACAGTCTCCCCTTCGAGACTTTTCTTCTCTGCATCAGCAGCATTAGGCAGCTTCACATCGATGACCTAGAACCACACTCTAGTGTCAGCTACATAAATAATAATGGTGGGGTCATAAATGATCAAGACTTTTATTTTTTTTTAAAAGAACTAACCAGGAAACATGATATACATTGAAAAGTTACTATCTTTCATATTTAAGGCAAGGAAGAAAAATAGTATTTTGATTATATGCTCATCATTAACATCGTGCACTCAAATAGTTTGTCGAAAGCACATCTGAGCATCTTGTATAAGAATATGCAGAGTTTGAGTATCACTGTACAACTTATTAAAGCAGTCAGTTAAAGCAAGCTAAGTTACTCCATACCTTCTTCAGTGACTGCTGCTGCTTTGCTTTCCTCTCTTGCATCATCTTCTCACGGTTATCATAAAAGCCAAAGTCATCCAGTATGGATGTCTTGCAGACATGATCCTTGAAAATCTTTAGCACTTGAAGACCTTGCTCAATCTTCACCTGTGATCACCACAAAAGAAACGCAAAACCCAATGAGGCAAGATACAAGTAGTAAATTTAAAAGTATCAAGCATTTGATTCTAGGGTTGTGCTAGTGTTTTGAGTGGTTCAAATAGTTCAAGGCGCAAATAAACAAGCATCAAAATGGAAAGCATAGGTTGGCCTACACCATTTCCATGATGAAGTTCTAATGGCAATGTGCACGACTGTAGCAGGCCCCAGATTGGGGTAAATAAAATCAAACAAATTGGCCAGCAATTCTTCTAACCTCATGTGTATCTCTGCTGTTTGTCACCGGCTTGTTCTCATTGTTCTCGAGAATGATGTGCTTCAGCAAGCTGTTTGGAACATCCTTCACAATGTGCCACTTGACAGGGAAACAACCAGTCCACTTATCCTGTTGCCAATGCTCCACTGTCTTGTTAAAATCAACACGGCCCACCATCTCAGCGAGGCCAACAAACTGACCACTGGCATTCACCTGGAAAATGAGAACATGTTGCAAGCATTAGCAAAGTGAATAATTTCAAATTTAAGAGCATCAATAAAAAAGTTATGAGTTACTTTAAAAAGAAAAACATTACTTACAGAGAAAAGAAGGAAGACAGGAGATTCACTTGATCTTTCTTTAGCCTCTTGATAGGCGGCATCAAGCTTCTTATTACCATTGGGAGTGCTAGCCCACACATTGTACTTAATGCTTTTGTGAACATCATCCTCACTGTATGATTTAATAATAAAGAATTTGGCCTCTGAGTATGTTTCCGCAAAGTCAGCCAGGTTATACTGATTCTTCACAGCAGCATGTGAGCCATTACTAGCCAAAAGGTCCTGCTCTTTTGCAGGTACTTCAGTAGTAGCTCCAAGCCCCTGCTGAATTTTGTATAGACCACTTCTTGGCCCTCTTTTCAGCTCATTGAAACCATCTAGGCTTCCATTGCCATAAGCAGAATACCCATTATCTCTGCCTCTGGGCCTGTACTTTCCATCATACAGCCCATTCCATCCACCATATAACCCAGAACTATACATGTGTGATCCATACCAAAGGCCAGGTCCGTAGGAATCGTACCCATAAATTCCATTAGCTGAGTAAATCGATGGGGATCCCATTGGTGAAGTTGGCGTCTGCAGGCCCAACAAGAAATAATCTTATGGTTAGAAAGGTATAAACTCCAATACAGTAAATCCCAACAGTTGCTTGGAATCAGGAAACACAACCACTACAGAACCTAGTTGGCCATGCAACTCAATGCAATGCCAATCCCACAGATCAGATAACTAACAAACAGATTCATGGAAAAGCACCCCTAAAAAGTTAACAGTCATTAACCAAGAAACAGCAAAGATCATGAGTAAGATCAACCAAAAATATACTAATAAAACAGTTGAACCAAAATAAAGTCAGCATATGGCACAGCACAACTCTATCCTGAATGAACTGAACTAAAACAATTTTAGTAAACATCAAGAGCAACAAAGCTTACCATGAGATGAGGATACTGTCTCGTGTTTTGATTCCTAGACTGACCCTTGGTTTTAGCATTGGAAGCAGTTGAATTGCGATTGCTGGGAAGTTTCTGCTGCTTATCAGAGAACATCTCGCTACTGTAATACGGATAGGCTGACCAGTTAGCCTGGTTGTGGTAGCTACCAGAACGCCCATTGGATCGGCCATACGAACCATTGGAAACTGGCCGGTCTGACTTCAGGGACGAGTTTGAATTTTTCAGACTCTTCACCCCATCAATGCCATTAGTGGAGGCATCTCCTTGTGGTGATGGAGTGACCTTTTCACTTTTAACATTGGATGACAGCTTGGCAGTGGAATTCTGCTGCTTGTTGTATGTCGATGGGTACTGGTAATTCTGAGACCCATAAATCTGACCATCATGCCCCAACGTTGCAACACCATACGGAGCATAGCCATAGTACATGTCAGCATAGGCACCCTACACATTCCAATGAACATAGCATTATTATCAATCCAAATACACCCAAACACATGAAAATCAGGAGGATTATTCAATCTGAATTGAGTCCAAAGTTGAACAACATGAAAATTTGGAGGATTATTCAATCTAAATCCAAGCACATGACAATTAGATCCTTAGGTCCCCCAAACAATATATCAAACGAAGAAGATTCACTCACAGAAGTTGGTGTCTGTGTTCCATCATGGTTCAAGTATGTGGAGTAATCCCCCCAGCCACCATAGGCTGCAGATTATCAAAAACAAAAAGGAGAATGAACAAACTGTTGCATAACGTTTCACTATGATTTCAAGCACCGAACACTGAGAGCTCAAAAGATCATTACCTCCATAGGCGTAAGCCGGGTAAGCACCATAGTACATGCTCGCATCCTTGTAGTCCTGCACCTGTAAAGTCTCCACCCCCTGCTGCAGGCTCCCTACGGCCGCCACCCCGCCCTTTGCCGGAACCTGAAACAACACCGCATCAAATCAACCAGCCTAAATTCCAATCCACGCACACAAAAAGTCAAGGATCACTAGGTGATCGGAGAAACTCGCGCGGGCCTCACCTTCTCCTTGGTCGCCAAGACGTCGCCGGCGTCGCCAGTCGTGTCCAGAGCCAGCTTCTGCAGCAAACCCGTAGCCTCTGGAGGAACAAAGGTCAAGGGAAACTAACAGCCAACACATCGGGAAATGGATTTCACCACTCAACTCATGCTCCAACCAACGAAAAACGCGTGAATCGCATCACCGAAAGAGCAAGAGCCTCAAACATCCAAAAAAATCCAAATTTTCCACTAAACATTAGAGCATCGATCCCGAATTCAATCGCCACGGCAAGCAACGTAGAGAACACACGAACGGGGGGATCAAACGCCCCAACAACCCCTCCTCACCCGAAAACAAACGACGCACAGAGCCCAAAAGATTCGAACCTTCCACGAGCAAAACCCCTCAAGAACACCGAGAGGAAAGGAGGCGCGAAAGCCAGATACCGCGAGATCCGCGCGAGTATCAAGAACTCTGAACCGAGAAAAACGAGAGAGCGGCGGAAGAAGAGCGGAATCACAGTAGGGTTTAAGGATACGGTCGGCGGTGGCGGTGGCGGCGGCGGCCATGTTGGGAGGTCTTGCTAGGGTTTGGGTGGGGGCAAGACGGGGAAGGGGGAAAAGAGAGGGAGGGAACTGAGAGGGCTGCTCTTAAATAATTAGCGGCCCAGATCTGATCGCCCCTATCATTATTAGCCTTTTATTATCCTTTTTTTCTGCTCTCTCTCTTCCTTGTTTTCTTCTATACAATAATCAATGATGATGAATTTTTTACCCAAATTTTTATTTTAAAAATACTAGGACTAAATCAATTATAATAGTTTAGTTAAAGTAATAACTATGTTATAATAACGTGACATGACGACAAATATGCGTTTGCATTCTAAAAATGATATTTTACTTAATTAATATGATTTGAAGAATATCTTAGCAACATGTCACAAGGAAACCATGACTCTGATAGGAACATGAAAAGTCTGTGGGTTTATAGGCACTCAACCACAAGGTGGAAAGTTCTAGAGATATCCACATGTATTTTTTTAAAAAAAAACTCCAAATGTATTTTGCTAGTAATTTTGGCAACAACTCAGATTAAGAATAAAAATTAATTCGCTTTGTTATTCTCTCACACACGAAGGATGATTAAGATGTACTGTAGAGTACAAGTAGCAGTGTCATCCTGTTCAAACCGTCAGTCAAACTTTATGGTCACCTCCGTTGTTCACTAGCAGTTGGCTAGCTCGAGTTGACTAGTCAACACACTTGGGCCTCGAAGCATCTGTTTTGGCCATTTAGCTTGGAGAAAAATAGGAGCCCAACAACTGTGACTTCCACTGGATCACTAGCATCTCAAAAAATAAGATACTTTCTAAAAAAAAGATTGTTTACTGTTCCTCAAATTGGGAATATAACCGGGGTGAAAATGGTTATTAAAACATCAAGAAAAACAAGTTCACCGGCCTTCTGTCGTCATAATAAAATTTAAAACCTGCAGCAATTAATTTGTTTGCCTCCCACATGGTTGTGGCAGTACACTGCTATCAACTTGCGTGATGGTGGGTGCTCTGTATTTTCTTCATCATGTGGAAGGTGTGCAAATGAAGTTGGGAGTTGAGGGGATAGCATCTCATGTGAAAACTAGGACCTCTTATTGTAAGGAAACAGAACCTCCGAAAAGGACTAAAGATAATTGCGCTTATCGTCCATGATTAAGGATGTAAGTAGGTACTTAATAGTATTATTTGTCAGCTAATTAATTATACTGGCATGCCATTGTAGTTTATTTCTCCTCCCAAATTATTCACGCAGAATGCCATTCTAGTTTATTTTATCAATTTTTAGGTCAACCTAGTAACCCAAAATATATATAACTTGCATCACTACCCATGATCAATGGCAAAGTTCACGTCAGCAATTGCCTATCATAGTCTCATAGAGTTGATCAAAATTGTGAATATTATCAAGGTTTTTTTATAGTTTCTACGCTCGGATGTCTTCTTATTGCATATCTGTTGTATTTACTCATCACAAATGGGGCATACATTGACACACACGCACACACACCCTTGACCCTTACTCACTTCATGCTTGATGTATCTCCCATATATATACATGTCTTGGTGTTTATGCTCCTGTCCTCTTGACCTCTCCTTTGGTCATATATATATGTAAGAGGACACGCTGAACTCGCAGCTGGCTGAGCACAAGAAAGCCATACTCCCATGACCTTGACGAGAGGGTCCTAGATTAATGAATTGGTTTCTTGCTCGGTCATTATTGGTAGGATAGCTAGTGTATGGTCAAGGCCACAGGCATGAAGACAACAACGATGGGACTGGGAAACATGAGGAAATGGGATTTGAACTTAAGGTTCAGCTGTCGTGAGCCATCTCTGGCGATACGTCTATATACACTCAAGCAGCGGCTCATGTGACTTTACAAAGTGGAGCTGCCATGGCCATGCAAAATGGCACGAAACGAGTCCACTGCACAGCTGCTCGAGGTACCGACGTATATCAGATATCCCTCCAGGATTAGTGACGTGCTTACCACATACATATCAATGGAATCGGATGAGTGAAGTGCTATGGGTACCAAGAGGATATGTTTTGGTTGGCCTTCTGGTGAAAATGTCGCATTGATTTCTCAAATTTGCTAGTTCAATTCCCTTCTTCCACAAAATTCATGGACTCTTTTTTATGTATATATAGTATATATACATAGAGACTTACACACACACACACGGTATTCTTGAATAGAAGGGTGCTCGTGATAATTTTTTTGTTAAAGAAGTTGTACAGTCAAATTCAAATACATTTAGGTTACTTGTATTCTCTAAATATTAGGCCATGTTTTGTGTTTCACACGCACATTCTGTCAGTGGCGTGGAACTACGATCTATCAGCATGGGGGGCGGGGGGGGGGGGGGGGGGGGGGGTGGGGGGGCGCAAACTATCCATATCTCCAACTTTTGTTTGATCAGTCCTTTTACAAGTTGAGAACTAAACTTTGTTACATTTTATCCAATATGCGGCGTGAAAGCAATGAGACCATACCAATACGGTATTTCAGTTTTATTTTGATTCAGTGTACAAGGCAGCAGAATGGTAATTTTAGGAAAACATCAAGGGTCCCTTTTTTTTCAAATCCTCACCGTTCTTAGGTGAAGGATTTTAATTCACTTTTGTATTCTCATTTTCTATTAGGACTGGAGTAGAAATACAATTGAAAGATCCTAGTGCAAGTGCAGCTGGTAAAGTAACCATGTTATAAAACCATGAAGCTATCGATACTATGCACATGCACCTACCCACCATATAAAAATGTCTCGCCTACCACTAAAAAACAATATAATAGTAAATATATACTACCTGTACTAACTCGGAGACTCTAATCTCAGTGGATAGCTCAGTTCGCCCAAGTCCATGGGCTCTTTGAACATAGAACTATGCATACATAGGGGTACCAGGTACAATCTTCTTCTTCCTCCACAATATGAAGGTGTAATATATAAATGACTTGCATGTGGTGAAAACTTCTAAGAAATATTTATACATGTACAAGATGTTATATATGCATATACATTCAAAAATTTGTCCAAAAAAATATGTGCAATTTGCAAACACAAATTAAGAAAACATGTCTTCTTTGCTCAAGAGATAAATTTTGTTTTCCACAATGTAAATGTATGACTTTTTTTTTAAGATTTTCATAGATATGCTTCCACATAGACGGGCAGCATCTTCTTCCCTCGCCGCACATCTGGATGAGGACCGTTAGCGGATCCCACCGCTGTGCACCAGGTGTCTGTGGATCCAACTGGGGATCCCGCCACCCTAGCGCCCTGAACTACTCTAGCTAGGGAGGTCAGGAGGTGATGCTTGTGGATGTGGTGTTTTCGTGAGCTCATCAGTCGATCCATCAGCAGAAGAGTGCGGATCAGCATATGCATAGCTTTGCGTCGTTGATGTGTGTTATTTTGTTTCCCCTTGCGTTGAGATTTTAGCAGAGATAATCTGAGACCCAACCAGGTTTATAATGTATAGGTTCAGACTTAAGAGGTCCAACTCAGCTTGACCTTCCCTGAATCAATAAAGAAACTAAACTATCGGACTGAAGTGAAAAAAATCTTCCCTGAATCAATTAATAAAGAAACTAAACTATCGGACTTAAGTGAAGGACAAGTGCGTCATCGTATATATAAACGGGGATCGGTTCCTCTGCAGTATTGCGGGACTCGGTAGCTGATAGGTGAGCCTGATAGCGCACGGACCTGCCTCTCCCTCTGCATAACTGCAGCAGAGTAGACTCGTCCATATAAGCTGGGTAGAAGAGAGCCATGTATAGTCCCATGACCTTGACGAGGGCATAGTTCTAGCTAGATAGGTTTCTCCAATCTCGATCACTATTCACAACTAGTCATATATGCATAGTCATGGCCACAAACCTGCAGACAACAGTGATGGGATTGAGAGACATGAGAATATGGGATTTGAAGGGCAAGTGCAGCAGCCGCGAGCCGTGTGTATACACGCAAACAGCAAGTAACTTTTCTTGCACTGCAGAGGCACCATGTCCAGAACCGGCTCCTGCTGCTTTCTACAGTTGGAGCTGCCACACATATGGGCTTGTGGAGTGTATCAGCGATATGGTCAATACATGTACTCCTATATCCTGAATTCATGCAGTGCCTGAGTGGGCTTTCCAACATGTTATACATGTATATATGCGTTCAGCAATTTGTGCAAATAATGTATGTCTCCACATGTGCACTTTGCCAAAAGGTCAAGAAAACTTGCCTTCTTTGCTTGAGAGAGCGATTTTATTTCCACAGCGTAAATGCATGACTTCTCCAAGAGTATATGGAGTTAATAACTTCCATTACTGAATCATGGCAGTGAGGGATATCAGTGCACACCCCAACCTTGTTGTCTTTGTCCGAAGCATGAACTTCTAAATGAAACTGAAGATCAGTGAAGGATATATAAAAATCTGAAACCCACCAGTGCAGCGCTTTTGTCTTCATGGTAGGTGTGCCTTCTAACAATGGCAATTAAGCCATGTTCAATACTACTAACTGCCCATTCGGTCCACATGTTTCCCCTTATATATATGTACCTTGAGGGTGCTAGGTTGCTCAACACCATTGCCAAACACTACTCATGACAAAGGCCACAGACCACAACAAAAATGGGATTGGGAAAAATCAATGAACAAGATTTCAGGCTCTTTGGCAGATGTAGTGGGCTGTGCAAACACATGAACAAGACAAGGTTAATGCTTCGCACGGGCATGACAAATGAGACCAGAAGCTGACAGAGGTTCTGGTGCAACTATTCTAGATAGTGCTCGCCGCGAGTTGCATTGTGCTGGTTTCAGACTTTTGCTTGTCAGCCCTTGTTGATCGCATCAGTCTGTTTGACAGCTGAGCCGAGTATCGAATTAACACAAGTGAAACCATCAGCACGATCCTGTATGAACATCTTTCTCGGCAAATGTTTGAAGGATTAGATGCCGACCACCTGTGGAAATCTCCGGACTGAACCGCCAAGAAATTCAGATGCGAGTGTCAGTGGTTGCTTCATGTGCGCCGGCATGCATGCCGCCGAAGCTCCGATGGTCAAGATGGCCGTGGCACAACAGCAGCATGCATGTATCTCCGGTACGGTGTTCACATGAGCACGCCCAACCTAACTGTTAGCTGATTGGTAGCGGAGAAGGAAGGAGAGGAAGGAATTCGGGATCGAAAGCAAGCAAAGACGCAGGGAGGAGGAGGAGAACGAACAAAGGTCGTCTGCTTGGGATAAATGTTTGGGTACAAAATTGATTGCTTCTCTCCTCTCATCTCTCAGACTATATGCTAAACTAGATCAGCCACTCTGGGCCCTGAACACGGACATTGGGCCGAGTGGCGCGCCTGAGCCTTGGGCCGGAGTCATCAGCAGTGCTAACACTCCCCTCCTCTTGCGAAGCAACGTGACCCCAAGGCGCTGCACGCGGAAAGCGGCGACGAAGATCATCCAGATTTTCCCAGGTCGCAAGCGACGATGGCAAACCAGACCACTTGACCAAACCTTGTAATGCCTGGCGACCACCAGGAGAGAGACGATGCTGAAGCACACGTTCTGGGACTTGATGGAAAGACGCCCCATCAGGAAGCACCGGGGAAACAACCTGATCGCCAATGGCCTTCTTCAGCTGCGACACATGGAACACTGGATGGATGGAAGCTGACAGTGGAAGCTCCAGCTTGTATGCTACGGACCCAATACGCTCCAGCACACGGAATGGCCCGAAAAACTTGAAGGACAACTTCTGGTTGGCGCGTGGAGCAAGCGACGTCTGCACATACGGCTGCAGCTTAAGAAACACTGAATCCCCAACATTAAACGAATGCTATGTGCGCCCCTTGTCAGCTTGACGCTTCATGCGTTCCTGCGCACGCAAGAGGTGCTGCTTAACCAAGCTCTGCATAACTTCACGCTCGTGCAACCAAGAGGACAAGTCCGGAGTTGATATGGCAGAAGCAGGCTCAAGGCCAAAGTGGCGAGGAGGGTGACCATAAAGCACCTCGAACGGAGAACGACCCAATGCTGAATGAGCACTCGTGTTGTACCAGAATTCCGCCAAGGAGAGCCAGTTAATCCATTTTGACGGGCATGCATGAACGAAGCAGCGGAGGAACGTCTCCATACACTGGTTGACGCGCTCGGTCTGGCCGTCCGTCTGCGGATGATAAGACGAACTCATGCGAAGAGTGACACCTGCTAGTGAAAACAATTCCTGCAAAAGCTTGCTGGTGAACACCCTGTCGCGGTCAGAGATCAATGACGTAGGCAGACCATGAAGCTTGTACACGTTGTCCAGATAAGCCTTAGCCACGGCAAGAGCAGTGAACGGGTGTCGAAGAGGGACAAAGTGAGCAAACTTGGAATACTTATCCACCACGACCAGAATAGAGTTAAAAGATCCAGAACGAGGCAGACCTTCCACAAAATCCAAGGAGACCATTTGCCACGCCGAGTCCGGCACAGGAAGGGGTTGAGGTAGCCCAGGATAGCGAGCACGATCAGGCTTGGCCTGCTGACAGACCCCACATGCTTGGATGAACTGCTGAACAGAAGCCTTCATCGATGGCCAAGAAAAATACTGCTTAAGCTTACTGTATGTGACAGGAATCCCGGAATGACCCCCAAGAGCAGAATTATGCATAGCAACAATAAGCTGGGACTGGAGGGCTTTGTCATTACCAATCCAAACACGGTTCTTAAATCGAAGAACACCGCCGGACAATGTATAGTGGGGCACTGAGTCAGGATGGAGGGACAGCTTAGTGATCAACTCTTTTGCTTGAGGATCAGACCCATAAAGCTGTGACCACTGCCTCTAACTACTGGGGTGTACTAGATGAAATAGCCAACACTTGGTCAACAGAAGATCGCCTCGACAGAGCATCCGCAACCCTGTTGTCAGAACCTTGCTTATACATGATTTTATACTGCCGACCCAGCAATTTGGTGAAGACTTTTTGCTGCCAGGGAGTGTGCACCCGCTGCTCATTAAGGTGCACCAAACTCCTTTGATCAGTGTAGATTGTAAAGTCACCACACTGGAGATAATGGCGCCATTGCTCAACAGCTACCAATATGGCAAGATATTCTTTTTCATATGTCGACAGTACTCTAGTTCTTGGACCTAGAGCTTTGCTGATGAATGCCAGAGGATGTTCCTTTTGTAGCAAGACAACACCCACACCCGTGTCACAAGCATCAGTCTCAATAGCGAAAGGGAGAGTAAAATCGGGCATGGCCAAGACAGAAGCAGCTGACAGGGAAGTCTTCAATGTAGCAAATGCAGTCTCATGTTCAGATGTCCAAATAAACAGAGAGCCCTTCTTCAGCAGGTTAGTAAGGGGTCTAGCCACAATACCAAAGTGTTTCACAAATTTCCTGTAATACCCAGCCAACCCAAGGAAGGATCTGAGCTCCTTGACAAATGAAGGCACTGGCCAGTCTACAATGGCTTGAACTTTAGCTGGGTCTGTTGAGACACCCTGCTCACTAATAACATGGCCCAAGTAAGAAACAGATCTTTGAGCAAACTTACACTTGGACAACTTCAACTTCCACTGATCCCGGGCTAACCATTCAAACACCAGCTCAATATGTTTTAGGTGCTCCTCATAAGTTCGGCTGTAAATTAATATGTCATCAAAGAAGACAGTGACAAATTTTTGCAAGCCACGAGCCAAAGTGACATTCATAGCACCCTGGAAGGACCCAGGAGCACCTGTAAGGCCGAAGGCCATTACCCTGAACTCATACTGTCCAAAATGGGTTTGGAAGGCAGTTTTATATTCTTCTCCTGGCTTTAACAGAATTTGGTGGAACCCAGCTCTCAAGTCCAGATTGGAGAACCAGGAAGCTCCTGCTAGTTCATCCATCAGTTGATCAAATACAGGCACAGGGAACTTGGATTTGAGAGTCAGAGCATTCAAATGGCGAAAATCCACACAAAATCTGTAAGTGCCATCTTTCTTCTTTACCAACAACACTGGAGATGAGAACAAGCTAGCACTAGGCTGAATTATCCCTTTCTGCAACATACCAGACGCCTGTTTCTCAATCTCATCTCTTAAGGAAGGGGGGTATCTGTAAGGACGAATGTTAACTGGTCTGGCTCATGGTATAAGGGGAAGTTCATGATCACAAGCCCTGGAAGGTGGCAATCCATCTGGCTCTTCAAAGACATGCCCAAACTGGTCAAGCAAGGACTGCACTTCAGCAGGCAACAACTGAACAGAACTGTGCTCAGACCCAGCAGGAGTAATAACAGAAAGCTGAAGGAATACCTCATCAGGTAATTCAGGCATCACTCCTTGCAGCAATACTGACTGCCCTTCATAAGAAATTTCCATCCACTTATTCTTCCAATATACATTCATAGGACTGTATGTCTCCAGCCAATCCATCCCAATGATCAAGTCATAAGCTGTTAAAGGAAGCACTTTGAGATCAGATTGAAAGGCAACATCACCCACAAACCACATTGCTTTAGACAGCATAGCAGAACAAGACAATGTGCCACCACCAGCCACTTGCACTGTAACTGAATTCTGCAGAGGTACAACTCCTGCCAACTGCTGAGCCAACTGAGCACTGATAAAGGAGTTAGAACTTCCAGAATCAACAAGCATGGTAACTGACTTGTGCTGAATAGAACCCAGTAGCTTCATAGTGCAAGGAGCTCCCTGACCTGACATAGCTGCCTTAGAAATAGCCAGAAATAACTGCTCAGAAGAACCGTCCTGCACAGAATGACTGTCCACAGCAACATCTTCCAGCTGGAATAGTTCCCAAAGTTCCTGGACGGCATGAAGTTGAACTGTGGGGGAGCACTTGTGATCTCTACTCCACTTCTCAGCACACTTGTGACAGAGCCCCATTGCACGACGATAAGCACGAAGAGCAGCAAGCTTAGATTCAGGAGAACTCACACGCGAAGTGTCCCCAATGCGACGATCATCCGTTGGCAAGGCGGACGACGGCCTGTCACGAGGAGGTGGAGGCGCTGGTAGAGGAAGAGCCCCGCGGGAGTGAGGCCTGAATGACGAACTAGCGTTAGGCCGCTTGAATTCCCTTCGGCGAGAGGAGTCGCCCACTTCTTCCTGCAAGGACGCAAGCGCACAAGCAGTATCCAGATCCTGGGGACGTTGGACTAACACGACAGACTTGATCTCATCACGAAGACCATCAATAAAATTGATTGCTTCTCTCCTCTCATCTCTCAGATTATATGCTAAACTAGATCAGACACTCTGGGCCCTGAACACGGACATTGGGCCGAGTGGCGCGCCTGGGCCTTGGGCCGGAGTCATCGGCAGTGCTAACACTAACTGTGTGAAGCCTGAATGCCTGATGAGCAACCCTGAATGTATGAAACAGAGAATTCAAAACTGAACATCAGCGAAACATAAAACTGGACACCACTATCACTGCATCGCCTTTGTCCTTTGGTTAGGTGTATCATTAACAATGGCAATTAACCCGTGTCCTAATCACTGCCCATGCATGCATTTCCGTCCTATATATCCACCGTCCTTGATCTGTGAGTCCATATTTAAGATGCTGTAAGAACTTGCAGCTGGGTGGTACAAGTGAGCCATGGCCCCTTGTTTGACCTTGAGGGTGCTAGTACTAGCTAGGTTGATCAACGTTGTTGCCTAGCAGGAAATGGGATTGGGAAGCACCCGGGAACGGGACCCCAAGCCGTAGGGCAGCTGTGGTGAGCCGTGTATGTAGGCAAGCAAGCATAACGTCCTGTTGGCAACCAAAAACCAGCAACTCGCTGCTAGTACCCATCGTTTCATAGGTGTGGTCTGTGCCGATCGGTTTTGCAGGTTGTAAGCATCTTATTTTGACATTTCGTCTTGATTCTGTTGAAGACACAAAGAAGCCCTGCACAGTTGAAACTGCAGCGAGATGAGGTCAGATCACACGTTTGAGCTTATTGCCATGACAATATTCTTGTTGAGATGATCGAAGCAGATACTTGGGTCGCCTGATTTGGAGTCCGAATGTGAAAGATATGGAAGTTATAGTAATTAGAAGGTATATATCCACAAGATGAAATGAAAGCAGCGAGAAGGTACGCAAAATGGATTGTGCTGAAATTACAGAAATTATGCGGAATTTCAATTAAAAAAGTGAAAACTACAGGAAAATATGAAGAGGAGTCCATAATGGAGTCGTAGGTGGAGTTATAAGTCGGTTTTTGACTCGTTTTTTATGGATTTCATTTGTAATGGGAAAAGACTTTCCCAACTCACCAATCAGTCTATATTTTTTTTAACTTTTGATGATATCTCTTGCCTTAATTACTTTTCCAACCTCATGTGTTGTTCTTCTCTCGTCTCCATGGTGTCAACAATTAATTGTAGTAATTCATGTTCAGTACTTACTTACTAATGGGAGACACCTATACTCTCATGCTCGAGGTATCACTCTCTATATATAAGAGCTCGAACTCGCAGCTAGCCCGCTGGGTAGAAGATAGCCACAGTCCCATGCATGACCTTCACCATGGTTGCTAGCTAGTGATATGTCGATGATCAACCTTGCCAAACAGTTATATAGTCAGTGGATACAGAAAACAACAATGGGATTGGGAAACATCAGGAAGGTTACACTCCAACTTTGCTCATCCACGAGACTAGAAAGGGTTTATGCGACCCTACAAGTGGAGCTGCAATGGCCATCAGGCAAAATGGCAGGAAACGAACCCACATATGGTCTTGGTGTAGCGCGAATCAATAAATATACAGCGAGGATTCTTGTGAAGTAAATTTACACAAGTGTCGCATGCTAATTACCACACTAGTCCTCTGTGGCATGTATTCCGTACTACTCAATCTAGGTGTGTCCCTTAATTAGTTTGAGCATATTCAGTTCACTTTAGCCGGACTAGACACACCTTGTTGCTAAAATGTTGCATTGTTTTTTCGCACTCTCGCTTCTCACCTAGTAGAATTGACATTGGTAATCACTTCCTCCTCCTGAAACACAAGACATCTAAGCATTCAAAATATGTCCTCAAATACAAGGCATTCTAGGCACATTAAACAATTGCTCGTTTAATTCTATTGGAGTTAGCAGGATTAGTTTGGCTGGTTGGAGAATAAGTTGAAATAGGCTCTTGTTATCCGCAACTATCACTGAAACAACCATGAAACACAACTCCCCACGCTCTATAAGTGAACGGTACATGATGTATCTTTTGATAATCTTACTAACCTGACCTAAAATCTCTAGGATGCCTTGTAGTTTGGGATGAAGGGAGTACGATGCACATACAGTTCCACAAATTCCATGATGCAATCGTGAATGCCAAGCAACTCCATCTGTGCTCTCCAAGGCAACTGGAAGGTGTTACACAGAAATGACCTGCTTCCTCTGAAACTCTCTCAGGAATTAAGTTCACATATGTCTTGGATAATTTCTGCAAATAATGTAATATATGTGCACCTTGTATAAAAGGATTAGAAAGCATGTCTTCTTTGCTCTAGTGATAAAATTTTCTTGCACGATGTAAATGCATGACGTTTTCGAGGTTTTCATGCAAGGGGCACAATAAATAGGTAATAATAATGCCACAATAAACTCATCTTCATTACTGATGACCGCAGATGAGAGCATGGGGCGGGAAGCCGCGCGCCCGCGCTGTGCCAATCGCCCGTCACCCGCTTGCCTAGGGTTGGGAAACGAGCAGAGCAGACCGGCAGGGGGCGCTCGGAGCTCCGCGACTCGCTACGGGGCGAGCGCGTGCAGAGACAGACCGCGGGCCGCCGGTGGGCTGCGAAAGAACTTGGGCCAGCTGAGACTTGATATAAACCTTCGCTAGGCCATGAAAAATAACAGGGGTTATAAGAGGCCTTTTGGGCCCTAGTGGCCCTAGGCCCATATCCGCCCCTTACACCCAGGCGAGCACAAGTTCCTACCTTGCCAATGCACCAAACCTGCAGAACCGGCTCGCGCCTCTTCACAGCCAGAGACGCCATGGCAATCGGGCGAAAAGGAAGGATCTCGCATAGCGTGGTTTCAGTTTCACTCTTTCTTCTCACTCCGAGTTGACATTGTGTTTAATAGAAGGATAAAAGTCCATGATCGAATTCGTAAATGACTTGGTTGCTATGAAAGTTCTTTAGAAAGTCCATACAGCTGGCCGCCTCATCTTCTAAATAGACTAGCAATTAAACTGATGACTTTTCTTAAGAAAACTAGCTAGCTCCCATAATTTGTGCAATTAGTGTCTATATGTGTACTCCGCAGAAATATAATAAGGAAACATAAATCTTTACAGCACTCCTTAATTTGAACAAGTTTGAGGACATAGCTATGGGGTTAGGGCACTCCCAATAATAACGGTAGGTACAGAGCCCCTATCCCACCTTTTACTATATGTTGCATGTGAGGGCATGATAAACACATGCATACCAATACAATCTAAAAAAGATAAATAAATTCTACAGCTGTACAACCAAATCAAAATTCGATTATATCATTATTTTTGTTTTAACAAGATGCCACGGATCCGATCGGTTTATGCCACTGCCCATTGAATTGAATCCCAGTAGGGAAAATCAGATCAGGATGCTCAGAATGAATGCTGAAATTAAACTGAACTGAAGTACTCTGATACTTCAATCATGGTTAGATCTTATTATAGAAAAACTAGGACCGGTGGGTTAAGACCGTACCATGGCTTTTCATTAAGAAAAAACAACCATTTCCAGCCTAGAAAACCCCCAAAATCTAGCGTTACTGACTAGTTTTTTTTATAAAAAAAAAGTCCCATAATTTTTCTCCCACGAAGATTCAAACAAAAACATGCTAGATGCTCTAACCACTAGGGTAGAAACCCTTTCACATAGTTAGCTTTAATTGATAATCAGGAATCTTGCTCTCGATGTATACACCCACCATGTCCTTGCCTCCTTGGTCCTATATATACATCCTCCTCTGTGTTCCATATATAAACAAGGGGCGCAGCTGGCTGGCCTGGGTGGAACTGTAGAAGAGATGCAACTTTGCAACACTGCTAGAGTGCTAGGTGCCTCGATGACTCCTGACACATATAGGCAAGTCAGCATATACGGTCAAGGCCCCATGCGTGTGTGTAGACAACAACCATGCATGGGATTGGGACACATCAGGGAACGGGGTTTGACATGGGGAAAACAATTATGTGCAGGAGGGCTGTAAACTGCCCGACGTGATCGGACGCACGGGATGAGGAGCCCTCTTGACGACGCTCACCTAGATGAGGATTCGGCTCGAATGTCAGACGCGACTCCTTTCCCCAGCCCGCCGTCGGCACCGCCCCGTTGATTCGTGTTGCTCAAGCCCGTCACCGGCGCCGTAGCATCCTCATCCTCGCGCAGGATGTCCCCTCTCCGCCGGTCTCCTCCTCCTTGCTGTCACTGCGCTCCTCCGATCCATCTCCAAGGCGCGCTCGCGAGCTGCAATGGACTTTTTTGCCTCGAGGGTTGCCGTGCTTAACTTTTCTCTGGCATGTACAGTAAGGGTGTTCAGGAGTTCATGATCTGCTCTTGGTTCCTTTTTGGACATTCTTAACAAGCGGACCGAGGATCAAGATTCCTACCATTTGATCGAGTCCATCCTCGCAGTATAATCAGAGATGTGTTATTCATATCTCACTCACAAATGTTTTGGGACCGGGTGGCATCATCGGGGAGATAACTATTGGAATCAACCAATGTTCAGTAATCAGTACTAATCACCATCCTTGTATTTCTATCCTATCCTCTACCTGCAGTCCATATATCAGAGTAGGAGCTTGAAGCTAGCTAACTGGCTGCTGGGTACAAGAGAGCCATACTACTGCCACCAAGCAGAGAACAACAAATGGGATTGGGAAACATCAGGGGAAGGGACTCGAAGCTGTTGAGCGGATGTCGTGACTCGTATGTATACACAAGCAAGCACAGCATCCTATCTTGCATGGGCACCAAACCTGCAAAACCGGCTCACACGTCTTCAGAGCCAAAGACGCCATGACAACTGGGCGAAATGGGAGGATCTCGCATTGGCACGAGGTACCACTCGGATGCATTGTATGAGTCGAGTACAAGTGACAAGTGAGGTGCTCTTTGCATTTCAGCTTCGTCAGTGTGCTTGGAGCCCCGGACAAGCGCCACACTCAAGCTGTCGTTGCATTAGCCTATATTTGAGCATGCCGCTTTGTTGCTCTAGGAGGGGCATCGCGCGTCATCGATCTGTTCTGGGTAGTATTTGCCTTGCCTTCCGGTTAAATTGCAGAGATAAACAGAGACCCCATCAACCAGGTTTAGATTGGATTCAGAAGGTCCAGGACATATTGAAAATATGGATTTTATTTCTGAGGCAGCTGACACATAAGTGTATGCAGTTTGCCTTTGTCTTCCTGCTCAAACTGACGACCTACCCTGAATGAATGAAGACATTAAACTGGACTGAAGTGAAAGACAAGTGCGTCACTTTCGTTAACAGTTCCAGTACGTCAGTACATGTTTAGTATTTAACTAATCAGAAAAGGGACACGCCTAATCTCTTCTGCTGGATCTATCACCCATGTCTTTGGGTCCTATATATATCCTCCTCTGTGTTCCATATATATTAGAGGCGCAGATGGCTCGCCTGCCTGGGTAGAAATGTAGAAGAGAGGAGAGCCAATGGCCCATAATCCCATCATGCCCCTGACGGGCCGGTGTGTGCGCAGACAACAATGATACATGGGATCGGGACACACCAGACAATGGGGTTTGAGCTGGACGTGCAGCCGTGGCGAACAACATGGATCCTAGGATCATTGTCTCATCCCGCACGATGGAATAAAATGAGCCCACATTTGATCGAGGTACGAGTGACTTGCTCAACAACAGTACATCAATGTATGTTTCCTGGCGAGTGCAGTGCTCGAGTGGCTAGCATCATCTGTTTGTGAGCAATAGTGGCTCAACTCACTCCAGCTGAAATATGGTTGAGGGACCCCCCCTGGTTGCATTGGTTTCCCAATTTTGCTATCGCACCTTGAACTGGCATCCTTCATCCATAGGAAAAGTCCATGTACTCTTTTTTTTAACAGGCTACAAATAAGCACACATGTACGTTCAACCCTATAAATGCAAGCAAACACGCACTACCACTACCATATGAATGCTTTGCCTACTATATATACTAAAGTAATTGTTAGATGTAAATACGCAGCACCAGTGCTAAATTGGAGACTCTAACCCGGAAATGGAGAGCTACACACAGTTCACCAAGTCCATTGACTCGTGAACAACTGCATATGTGCACATGGGCATAATTTCCTTCTTCCACAGTGTGGAGGTGTTCTAAATATCACTTGGGTGCTCTGAAAAATTCTAAAAAATTTCATACATGTACAACATGCTATAGATGCATACATATTCAACAGTCAGTGCAAATTTAATATTGTACCACAAGCGCATCGCTTCTACCTTCGTGGTAGGTGTCCCATTAACAATGACATTTAACCCATGTTCAGTACTGCTAGCCGCCCATGTGGTCTGTATATTGTGTGTATATATAGAAAACCTGGCTTTATGTTTGTGGGTCAGTGACACATACATATATGCACTTTATCTTTGTCCTCCAACTCAGCCTGACCTACCCTGAATCAATGAAGAAATTAAACTGGACTGAAGTGAAAGATAAGTGCAATCACTTCCGTAAACAATGGAGATACCTCATGCATGTTCAGGAGTTCATGATATGCTCTTGGTTCTTTTTTGGACGTTCTTAACAAGCAGGCCGATCAAGATTCCTGCCATTTGATCAAGTCCATCCTTGCAGTATAATCAGAGATGTGTTACTCATATCTCACTCACAAGTTTTGTTTCAAGAAATTAACATTTGTTCAAGGCACCATGTCAGCACAACGCACTTTCATGCGGAGTACCAATGCTGCTTGGATCACTGGATCCGGACTAGTGCATTGTTGTTGGTATCTGCTTGAGCAATGGTCAGTTTAGTCCTGCCTAAATCTGATTGATCTCCTGGTTTTAAAAACGAATTGTGTGCCTTGGAAATTTTGTCAAACAATCCATACATGTACAACATGTTATATATGGATATACATTCAACAATTTGTGCAAATAATGTCCATAAGTGCACTCTGTAAAACAGGTCATGAAAACAGTTCAAGTCCATCCTTGCAGTATGATCAGAGATGTGTTAATCATATCTCACTCACAAGTGTTTTGGGACTGGGTGGCATCATCAGAGAGATAACTATTGGAATCAACCAATGATCAGTAATTAGTACCAATCACTGCCCTTGTATTTCCGTCCCATCCTCTACCTCCAGTCCACATATCAGAGGCAGGAGCTTGCAGCTGGCTGCTGGGTACAAAAGAGCCATACTCATGCGCGGTGTCCCTCCTAGGCAAATCTTTCTTAGTAGCTTGTTTTCTTATTTTTCTTTGTTCCTCGTGTTGACACGTGGAGTCTAAGGGTGCCTGGATTTGTTTCTTTATAGTCGTAGTCATTCACTCGTGAATGGTCAAGACCGGATAATTATCCTTAATCTAAAAAAAGAACAATCGGGAGAAACGGGAGGATCTCACATCAGCACGAGGTACCACTCGGATGCATCGTACATGTCATGGAGTAAAGTGACAAGTGAGGTGCTCTTTGCATTTCAGCTTCATCAGTGTGCCCGGACGAGCGCGACACTCCACAAGCTGTCGTTGCCTTAGCCTTTGTTTGAGCATGCCACTTTATTTGTTTCTCTAGGAGGGACACCGCGCATCATCGATCTGTTCTGGATAGTATTTGCCTTGCCTTCCAGTCAAATTGTAGAGATAAACAGAGACCGATCGACCAGGTTTAACTTGGATTCAGAAGGTCCAGTACATATGGAAGATATGGCTTTTATTTTTGTGAGGCAGCTGAGACATAAGCATATGCAGTCTACCTTTCTCTTCCACCTCAGCCCGACGACCTACCCTGAATGAATGAAGAAATCAAACTGGACTGAAGTGCAAGACAAGTGCATCACTTTTGATAACAATTCCAGTATGTCAGTACATGTTCAGTATTTACTAATCAGAAATAGGACACACTTTCTCTTCTGCTCAATCTAACACCCATGTCTTTGTGTACTACATCCTGCTCTGCGTTCCATATATATAAGAGGCGCAACTGCTGGCTCCTGCAGGCTCGGTAGAACAGTAGAAGAGAGGAGAGCCAATGAGCCATAGTCCCATCATGCACCTGACAGGCCGGAGTGTAAGTTTGCATAGCTAGATGCCTCGATCACTATTGGCACATATATAGGCAAGCCATGTACAGTCAAGGCCAGAGGCGTGTGCGCAGACAAACAACGATGCATGGGATTGGGACACATCAGGGAATGCGGTTTGAGCTGGATGTGCAGACATGGCGAGCCGTGTAAGTACACGCAAACATCATGGTCTCATCCTGCACGATGGAAGAAAATGAGCCCACATTTGATCGAGGTACGAGTGACTTGCTCAGTGACTTGCTCAACAACCATACATCAGTGTACGTTTCCTGACGAGTGCAGTGCTCGAGTGGATGTCTGACATCATCTATTTGTGACCAAATAGTGGCTCAATTCGCTTCAATTGAAATTTGGTTGAGTGAGCCCCTGGTTGCATTGGTATCCCACTTTTGCTATCTCACCTTGAATTGACATCCTTCTTCCACAAGAAAAGTCCATTGACTCTTTTTTAAGGGTCTGTTTAGTTGTCTGCTGTCAATTTTTCCACCAATCATATGCTGACACGTAACCCAAAAAATCTGACAGATTTAGACATATCGCATCTATCAAAATTTCTTAATATGACAAACAGCGATTAACAGGTGGCACACACAACCCAGAATCCGATGAGGATTATTAAAGAAACAAATTATACATCTTTTTATTTCTCTTCAAAGAACCAAAATACAAATTACAGCTTCTGTGTGAAAACAATTAAAAATTACACAAATTACTGAAACAAAGACAACCCACACCATTCACAATAACATTCAACTCAGCTGGAGTAAGCCTGCTCATTAGTTGCTTAATTTTCTGGAATAACAAAGCAAAACAAAATGACTCCCACAATGTAGATAACTCAACTATAGGCATATATATATATTACTCTTATAAAAATCATAAACAACAAACTTAAAAAAATTTAAAAACAAAATACCTCTTCTTATAGAACTCAAAGATAACTTCATCAAGCTCACAATCATCAATAACTTACTACCATTTCACCATCACAATAGTCATCAAATTAGCTATTCTCACTCCCTATCGATGTACAGTCTCAAGAAGCATCTGAAAACAATTTAAAGAAACAAAAAATATTAGTTATACAAACAATCAATAAGAAAATAAATCAAATGCATAGATAATAAAGAGGTATGTAAATATAAAGATGTTGTCAAAAACAACAGATTATTACAAGCTAATATATTAGAGTCGAACCAAATATCAAAGTGTTCATTATTACATAAAAAGCGATCATTTTCAAAAATATAAAACACAATGTGATGATGAAATACCTCACAAAACATGATAGGAAAATTTAGAACTTACAAAGTTAGGAAAATTCAGATAGCAAACCCGGCTAATAGCAAAAATGACAGCAACAAAAATAAATTTGGTGGTGCACATGATTAGCCAATTGAACTAACAGTAACCAGTGCATATGATTAGCGCTAAAGGCTAAAGCTAAGCTAAACAAGTAAACAAATTGTACATACTCTTGCAAGGATTGGATAGTTGGTACTGTACAGAAAATCGCCAAAACAAAGGCAAGATTCAGACCCACAAAAAGCAAGTGAACAGAACAAAAGCAATATCAAAAGTGCTGCTATGCATAGAAGGAAATTAACTAATCAAGGGCCAAAAGAAATGATTATCTCAATTTTCCTGCATGAGACAAACAACCAATAGAAACAATGCCCATGCTAGAGAGATAAGTTGCAGCTTATTCATATCGTCATTCAAAAAGTACAGGAACACTAACTGCCGAGAGAAGAAAAAATCACTAAGTACTCTGAATTAGTGAGAGAAGGCAAATTAACAGACACAGTGAAGCTGTTGCGGTGCCTGCTGCCGCACAGCTGCTGCAGTTGGCCAGGACAAAAAAAATAATGCCTACAATGTAATACACAACAGATAGCTACTGCTAGGAGGCGTCTTTGTTGGCAAGCGAAATCAGCACAAATCACGTCCCCCCAAATCAAGGAGACAAGCAGCACGAGGAGCGGTGAGGCTCACCTGGAGGAAGAGTCGAGCGCCTTGGTGAGAACCACGAGGGGCTGAGGGTCGCGTGGGTGGTGATGGCAGTCGGGAGTGAGAGAGGACGTACATCAAGCACAAGAACTCCCTGCGTATAGCACAAAAAGAGGACCAAATCAGTGACAAAAGAGAAACGCAGGGTTGCAGGTGTGTGCCCCTCGACTATACGCGCGCCGCTGCCAGTTAGTCTCCTCCCTTCCGCCGATTGGAGGATAGCTCGGCTGAGCAGCTGCTTCGTGAAGGCCCGGGAGATAGAGGAGGGGGAAGGGCGAACTGACTCCGGAGATTTCGAGAAAGAGGGGAAGGGAAATCAAGCAGTCGGGACAGAGGATAGAAAAATGTGTGGTTTTCGAAAAATTCTCCAAGCTCATGGGTTTCAGGTGAGCTGTGACGAACCGTTAAAAGCACATACCTGGTGACGAGTGAGAAGAAAAGACAAAAAAGCACACATCTCAAAGCACAAATCTAACGCCCCAAAATTTGACAGATTTTTTCAAGAATATCTGTTGACAGATATTTAGCAAAAGTCTTTTTTTTAAACACAGTACAAATACGCTCAACCCTATAAATGCAAGCAAACACACACTACCACTACCATATAAATGCTTTGCCTACTAAACTAAAGTAATAGTTAGATGTGAATATGCAGCACTAGTGCTAAATTGGAGACTCTAACCCGGAAACGGAGAGCTACACGCAGTTCGCCAAGTTCATTGACTCTTGTGAACAGTTGCATATGTGCGCATAGACATAGTTTCCTTCTTCCACGGTGTGGAGGTGTTCTAATAAATATAAAATATCACTTGGGTGCCCTAAAAAATTCTAAGAAAATTTCATACATGTACAACATGCTATAGATGCATACATATTCAACAGTTAGTGCAAATTTAATATTTGTGTCCATATGTGCAGTTTGTAAAATAGATTAAGAAAACTGGTCTTCTTTGCCCAAGAGATATAAATTTTGTTGTCACGACTGTATAACTTAGTTTTTTTTTTAAAAAAAAATTCATAGATGTTATACGGAGTACTACAGTTTACTTCCTACCTAGTTTAGCATACTCTATATATAGTCCACATAGCATCCGGATCAGCTGTCTAAAACCTAAACTGCCCTGGATGAATAAAACTGAATACTACATACCACAAGTGCATCGCTTCTACCTTCGTGGTAGGTGTCCCATTAACAATTGAATTTAACCCATGTTCAGTTCTACTAACCGGCCATGTGGTCCGTATATTATATATATAGTCCCTTGTGTACCTTGTAGGTGCTACTTCTAGATAGGTTGATTAATACCATTCCCAAGCACTCATGCGTAGTCAAGGCCACAAACCGTAACAAAAAATGGGATTGGGAAACATCATGGAACAAGATTTCAGGTTACTGGGTAAAGGCGCCTTGGGTCGTGCCTACACGCAAAAAAGATAAGCCTAGACTCTCGTGTAGATATTCCAGCTGGATCAGTTCATGCTAGTCGACAAGGGAAGCTGTCATGGCCATCGAGCAAAACACCAGTAAACGAGCTCAGCTGACAATGCCACGCTGACACATCATATGTATCTCGCGGGCATGAGAATACAAGTGACTTGCTTGCTCTCGCATCCGGAAAAGTGTTGTGCTCGGCAATTTGTTTGTAACTATCTATTTCGGCATTCAATGTTCAGTTTTCTCAAGGGGATCAAGCGCAAATATTCTATAAGATAGTATTATCTAGATAAATGGTGCATTATATATTGGTTTCACACTTTTGCCTCTCACCTTAAACTGACATAGATAATTAAGACGCACATAGTTCTTCCTTTCTTCCACAAGATCATGATGGATGGAACACATGAATGCCCACACCATGTATGCTTTAAGCAATTGTTGAAGGTATTATAGAAAATGACTTGCTTGCTACGAAAATTCCTCAAAAATCTAGGATGTTTGCGCAAATAATGTCCATATGCGCACATTGTAAAAAACAGATCATTTTAATCTGGTCAAGGCCACAGATATGTCTCAACAACGATGGGATTGGGAAACTCCAGGAAATGGGGTTTAAACTCGAAGCTCATCTAAGGCGAGCCGAATATATGCATGCAAGCAGCACAACCACTGTAGACGTCTCACCCTACAGAGCCACCAAATCAAAACTGGCTCATGTTGCCTTACAAGTGGAGTCGCACGGCCGCCAGGCAAAATGGGGAACGAAACAAATTAACCCACATTTGTTCGAGGTACCACATCAGCACAATGCACTTTCATGCGGAGCACTAGTGCCTTGGATCACTATATCCGGACTGGTGCATTACTGTGCTATCTGTTTGAGAATGGTCAGTTTACTCCTACATAAATCTGATTGATCTCCTGTTTTTAAAACGAATTGTGTGCCCTGGAAATTTTCTCAGAAAATCCATACACGTACCACATGTTATATATGCCTATACGTTCAACAAGTTGTGCAAATAATGTCCATATGTGCACTCTGTAAAACATATCAAGAAAACAGTTCTTTTTTGCTCAAGAGGTCAAAATCTGCATTGTAATTTCATATACTGCAGTATATATATTTCCTGATTTAATAGGTGAAATTATTTTTTTCATGAAATGTCAAGCTGATAGCAATCTTAGTTGCTACTGATGATCAGAGAGATATCCCGGTGGGTACGTGTATGAGGTAAACGTAGGGAAGTTTATTAATGGGTGCAAGGGTTCGTGGCAAGTTTGCATGGGGTCGGAATGAGAATCATCAGCTCACAGCCGGAGTCACCGGACTATGGCGACTTGATCGCAATCAAGTAGACCGAATGAATGTGCCACTACAAGAAATATCACCTTTTGTGATAAATATCTAATGACATTAGACCTATTCGTTGTTATGTTGTTTGGTTTTATGACGTTCTATAAGAGGCAATACAACTTAATGACAAAAATGAGATATTCGTCGCTAAGATCGTAACAAACTTCATTTTGTCATTAAGGCCAACGGTTAAACGTCACAATTTTTTTAAAACAAAAGGAAAGAATTAGAGTGGGTCCCACTGCCACTTGGCAAAGTGGGCCCTACTGTTGGTCTGGGTCCCGCCTGCATGGCCTTTTTTTCCCTACCTTTGTTTCTTTTATTTTTCCGGCCCAGCCAAAGTCCAATCCAATATGTCATTTTTTGATCCTGTTACCATCCAGCCCGTTAGCGCTGCAGCCCAGCCTGGCGGCTTCTTGAGCCGCGAGTGCTCAGCAGGATTAACGGGCTCTGGACGGTCTGCAACCCAGCGCTGGGGCCTCTTGAACTGCCTCAGCAAAATAGGAAAAAATAATCGCCTCAAGAGAAACTCGAACCTGCGAATTATTGAACCATTGAGCTATCGATATTTTCTTTGAAAAGCATGGCAACTAGTCGTACTTATCGATGATTATCATGCGACTAAATAACGGTCCTCGTCTTCCCAATCTCTATGGAGGCAGAGCAACTCTTTTGACGAGCGCCGCCGCCCGTGTAGATAGTGCAGACGCTTGACCTGAGGCTTGTTGGAACCTATGTTTTCATTTTCTTTCATCTTTTATTCCCAACCTTTTAAGTTTCCTCGTATCATGTTTTTTTATTCACTTTTTTATTTTCTCTAGATATTTTTAATTTATCATGTAGTAGTCTTGCAGCCAAAAAAGAAAGAAATAAAAGTAACTCATGTTCTTCGTATAATAGTCTTGCAAAATAGTATATGTGATGATCCTACCTCATGTGCACAAACAAGTGTTCTTCGTGTCCTTGCATCGATATGTCTCTAAAAATCACAAACTACACTAAAACTTATGTTACAACTAATTCTATCTTGAAGCAAGTTATTAACGTGTTAGTGACTCAAGTGATGCTGATCCACATATCAATATAAAACCGATCATCATATGATGATTGACTACAACGTGTGGTAAAGTTATTGCCTCACGATTATAATAGAGTCACTGACGTGTGGCTAGGTCCATCACATGAGAGTATCCGTGTATGATGACTATATTCCTGTGAAGCGACGAGATATATAGAATCAATAGTTCTGACTACACTACGACTCTTTTGTAACAGATAATGGATTAATAATGTTACAGGCTGGTATACTGAATACTTTCTTACAATTGGACTTAGCCCACGAATAGACTGCTCATGGATGGGCAGCAATAGAATATTTTGTAATGAACATAATTGTCACAAAGGTGCTGCCACGTCAACCTTCACGTCACTATCACATCATCCGCGTATAAGGTTTTTTGACATTTTATAGATATTTAATGATGAAAAACTGTCGTCATAAATTAGCCACGATACAAGAATCGTCACAAAAGTTATGATGAAAAAATATATTTTCATCACAGAATACCTTTTATTACGGGGTATATGCGACGAATGAATTTTCATCACGCGAGTATCACAAATTGCGAAATATGACATAATTTCTACTTTTTATGACATAAATGAAATGTTATAAAAGGCTACATATGTTGTAGTGTGCGCACGTACGTCATCATCAGTGTACCACTTCTGTTTTTATGGTAGGTGTCTAGTTAATAATGTCAGTTAACCCCATGTTCGGTACAAGACCATTGCCCATGACGGCCCATTTATATAGACCGTTACCTTGAAGTTGTGCTAGTGCTAGCTATAGGTTAACATCACGGACCAAAACACTCATATATTGTCCAAGCCACAGACCACAACAAAAGTGGGAGTGGGAAACATCACGGAACGTGATTTCAATGCATAGAACAAATGATGTGGGGCCTGCATACACGCGATCGAAACAATCCTAACATCTCGGACGAGCATGGAATAAGAACCAGTTCATTCTCATCGAGTTGCAGAGCTGCCATGGCCACATCGTGTGTTGCAGATCGTCTTGGAGTCTGAGCGAGGTGCTTTCTACAACATAGTACTGCACCCAAATGAGTGCAGTGCTCAACAAGTTGTCATCGCCTTCGGTTTGAGCGTGCAATGTTCGATCTGGTCCTGTCGGGATCAGGGGCAACTGTTTCTACATAGTACTCGCATTGACCAAAAAGATCATAATAAACTTTTGGTAAATCTTGCTTCGCACCTTGAGTTAACATTGATAATGAAGACACATGCACAGTTCCCTTAGCTTCTTCTACAAGTCCATGATTTTGAACTCCTGAATGTCCACTTCATGTGTGCATCAAGACAATTGAAGGTGTTATACAAAAATTCTAGCTTGTTTTGAAAATTCCTGAAAAAGTCCAAATAGCTAGGCTAGCTAGCTTCGATAATTTGTGCAAATAATTTCCATATTTTCACTTCGCAAACAAAGATTAAGAAAACTGGTTTGTCTTCTTTGGTCAAGAGATAATTTTCTTGCACGATGTAAATGTATGACTTTTTTTAGATTTTTGCGGAGCCCGCCGACATCATGCGGTGTGAAGGGCAAATCATTTTTTCATGTGATGTGATGTCAAGGTAACAATGGCCTAATAACTCATCTTTATTACTGATGATCACATATTTGAGAGCATGGGGCTATATTGTACCCTGAGGGCAGGTCATGTCCGGATCAATACTGATGGTAATCGTATATAGCCAAGACCACTGCATGCATGCATGCTCATCACTATTCGCTACTAGTACTATAGTTTCATGTTTGGTTTGCAATAATTGCCATGGGTTGAAATAAGTTTTACACTTGTATGTAGCAAACATACAACGAACTATATGCATGCATGATGGGGATGCATCATGGAACTGGAGATCAATTCGCAAGGCATCAGTGCCTCCATTGATGTCCCTATCGGTTCTTTGATCTTCAGTTCCTTTGTTTCTAGGATGGCACCTAGAACTTACAAGTTGGAGCATATAGCTGAACTCGACGGTCCTCCTCCTAGTGTTCATACCACACCTAGCAAAGAAAGGCACATTGGCAATTTCGGGTTATTGATTGGCTTCCGTCTGACTTCCCCAGTCAGACTGTGAGCCTCTCATCGGACGTGTATCTGGTAGCTGACCTGAGTGTGAAATTGACACAACTCGCAACTCGAATCAGCATGCAAAGAGGATCTGTGACCGTTTATCTCAGCAATTAGTCTAAGGATTAATTCCTGGATACCAAAAATCTGCATCCTGCTCAGGTTTTCCTTCTAGTTATAGTTATATGGATAAATTAAACTCTGGTAGATGTATGTCTGATGCCCGTTTGAACTCTGAAGCCTCAACTACCCTTTGTTGATGCAAGTATGCAACAGGGAGCAGCCCAACCTTTGTTGATGTCTGTCTGAAGCCTCAGCTACCCCATGAATGGAGCTGAATATATATCCATCAGTGAAAGATTGTAAAACTGAATACCACGCTATCAGGGCATAACTTTTGTCCTTATGGTAGGCGTGTCCCATTGACAATAAGTCTCATTCCAAAAGACAACAATAAGCCATGTGTCCTCCTCGACCGCCGCACTTCATATATGTCTAGACCATTACCTCGATGGTGCTATCTGCTAGGTAGTAGGTACCGTAGGTTAGGTTTTGATGGATCCTGTTGGTTGCCAAACCAAACACTCATATACAGTGAGGGCCACAAGCATGTGCAGACAACTACAGTATGGGATTGGGAAGCATCAGGGAACATGATTCCAACTCTTAGTGTGGCTGCTGTGAGGTGCATGTACAAAAAGGCAAGCTATTGACCGCATCTCGTATAGTCACCAGACCTGCTCTTGATGCTTCACAAGCACGGTTGCCGTCACCCTCATGCAAACCGGCAGGAAAGGACGATCTCGCATCGGCACAAGGTGCCACTCGGACGCACCGGACTCTCCGCGGATCTTTGTTGAGTACATGCTGTGCTTGAATAAGGGTACCCCATGGAGTGCATCGCTCATCAGCAAGTTGCCAAAAGCAATCAGGTTGAGCATGGAATGTTCAGTTGGCTCCCACTGGTGGATCATCTCAGCCGCGTCTTCTGTTCAACAGTATAAATTCGATCCTCTTCTGGTGAAAATGTCTTTCGTACTATTGGTTTCACAGTTTTGCTTCCCACCTTGAGTTGACATTGGTTAATTGAGATGCGCGCGCATGGTTCCCCTTCTTCCGAAAGTCCATGATCGAACTCTGGAATGACTTGCTTGCTCTGAAAACTCCTTAGAAAGTTCATATAGCTAGCAATTCAAATCAAGAACAAATTTTAATTGACCCTTTTATTCTTGCTCCCCAAATTAAAGGGTGATTAAGACGCAGAGTACTGGCAGCATCTTTTCAAACCATCAGTCTAACTTGATGGTCATCTGTCTTGCTGTGGAATTCAATGCAATCCGATCAGGCTAATTATCTGTCGAATTGCATTTAATCCTGGCAGGGGAGGAGATGAGGAGGCGCACGTACTCTGAAGTCTGAATGAACTGCCTTGAATGATAAATGAACCTGAATATTATTGCATCATTGCATGTACTCTCCTATCATTGCATTGCTCTGCTTGTCCATGTGTCCTGTTAACAACGGGAATCAAAATCAACCCATCCTATCCTCCTCTCGGTCTGCAGTCCATACATAAGAGGCAGAACCTGCAGCTAGCTGGCAGCTGGGTACCCTTGACCTTGAGGGTGATTGTGCTAGCTATGTTGATCAACACTATAACCACCCACAGACAAACAACGATGCGATTGGGAAACACCAGGGAACAGGATTCAAACTCGTAGGGCAGCTGTTGTGAGCCGTGTATGCAAACAAGCAAGCACATGGTCGTCCGTGGCATAAGCACCAAACCTGCAGAAACTGGCTCATGCTGCATCACAAGCAGAGCCGCCGAGGTTGGCCGCCAGACAAAACGGGCTGGAAACAAGCTCGCATTGGAACAAGGTACGCCTTCGACCTCCTGTGACTTTGTGAGGTGGCTGCTGCCGCATCAGTGTGCACGGATGAGTGCAGGGCTCAACAAGTTGTCGTGCTCATTTGTTCGAGCATGCAAGGTTCAGTTTGCACCAACTGCAGGGACCTGGACCTGCACAAGCAAGATCGAGCACACTGCATCTTGAAATGTTGCATCATATTGTTTGCTCTGAAAAATTCCTCGAAAAGTTCATATAGCTAGCTAAGCTAGAGTTGATATTAATTTGAGCAAATAATGTCCATAGGTGCACTTTGCATAGAAGATTAAAGAAAAGGACAGGTCTTCTTTGCTCAAAAGAGAGAACTTTCTCTCTTTTTTAATATAATGGCGTGCTAATCCTGCAGGTCGTTCACAAAAAAAAGATAAATTTCTTTCTGCGATGTAAGTATGACATTTTCCATATTTTTTTGCATCAAGATTTCCCTTTAATACATAACCTGATGTAAGGGAGTGAATCATAGTGATATCAACTTGTCAAGGTCATAATGACGTAATTACTTGTCTGTAATACTGATGGTCACATATATATTGCCAATGGCTTTCGTGTTGGTTTGCAAAATGCAAGTGTAGCCATGTGTTGTAAGGAAGCCGTAGGTAGAAAGCATACAACCATGCATGATTGGGACGCATCAGGGAATGGGGGATTCAACTTGCCATTGCAAGCCATCTGTGCCTCCAGCTTAGCATCTAACTGTTCCGCGACCCTATGCATCAGCTCCTCTGTTTCTTGGATGGCACACCTAGGAACACACAAGTAGGAAGTCGGAACACAGAACTGTGATGTATGATCTGCCTACTAATAATGCTCATGCCACCAGGAACACAAGAACTAACAACAGATCTTGAGTCAACTTAGTCAAGCTAAATGTGACTGCAATCTAATAATTATGTGACTAGTTTTGTTGACTAGCAGCATCGATCTTTATCATCCAAAATTCTCCATGTATGCAGAGTATATATATTCACTAGCAAGAATACTAGATATATATTGTTGTACTGATGAGGCATCAGTAATTTGTCCAACGTCACCATAGTAAGGCTAGCATCGGTCCTTGTTGTCCTTTGATGTACTATATGAGGTACCATATTAAATCAAGATACACCCCTCAAGTCTCAAGGTCCAAATCAGCCTTCCTTAACTGTTCCATGATCGTCTTCCCCAGTATATAAGTTTCACGGTGCCGACTAGAGGAGCCAAGGGCATGCTTACTAGCTACTAGCTAACCATTTGAGTTTATCCAATGCATCCTACAAATGTTTGGGATTGGGAGACATAAGGGAACCTGAGAGGTCTGGCCTTTTGATCTGCATGGAAACTTCTTTTAGATTTCCTCATGATTCGAAAAATACTAGTGGTTGCAGCACTGTCTGTTGTGCTTGTGCATCCAGAGAAGCGATGTGTGGTGGGATGCTCCCACTTGAAAGTACCCAAATTTGTTGATGAAGCAGCTTCTCAGAGAAGATCAGCAATGCAGTTGCGAGGTTGCTTTTCCGAATGTAAGACAGCAGCCGCTACCAGGTTAGCATTCTAGGGTTGGGTTTGGGGCGGACACCAGAGTTGCGAAAGAAGGGTTCATCCTAAATGCTGACCAGCAGTGTGGCTGCCAGATTAGCAGTCACTATTCGATGATTGTCGCTGCCGCTGTTTCTTTTAACTCTATATATAGTAGCATCGGTTCTTTTAACTCTTTCTACCAAGGAGTCATATAGATGTTATTGTAGAATGGCAGAAGGTCGCCAAGCTAATAAGTCATCCTAGAATAGAGATGTGATTGCGTCAATCAATATACATAGAGTTTTGCAGATGATTGTTGTGGGCAGATCAATCGAGTTAGTTTATCTTGGCATTTGAGTTCATCCGATGCAGCGGAATGAGATGCTGAGTTGCCGACTAGTCTACAATAAAATGATTGGGATTGGGTGGCATCCGGGGAGGTTTTGTTCAATGTCTGAAGAGCAGCCCATGCTTTTGAAAGCCTGAATGGCGACTGCGCAATTGCGAGGAGGCTCGACTGCAGATTCGAGCTGTTCTAGAGTGCAGTCTTGCTGCCAAAGCCAACGTGGAATCATATCTGGTTGAGCTTGCATCTACAATCAAGGTGGGGATTGGGTCGGATAGACCACTGTAATTAATTTAGTGAAAAAGGATAGAGGTCATCCAACAAAATGATATGTTTTATGAGTTGGCATGGCAAATGCGATAGGTTATATATGATGCGCCGACGAAGTAGACACAGTAATACTAACAAAAGACATGATTTGTACGTAATAGTAGAATAGAGGTAAGCAAATGCTCCAATTGCATTAAGGTGCGGCCTAACAAAACAAACTTTAGTTATTGCCACATGCCCATAATGCCTAAGGTAGAAGCTAAGGCGAGGCCGATTTTCACTAATGAACATCCTATCCTCTATTAGATTCTCCCAGCACCAAATGCCACTAGGATGGTTGGCCCGGCGGGCAGGGATAATCCGTGTTATCAGAAATAGTGTAGCAATTATGCTTTAATGATAGTATTTAAGTTGCCATAAATAATGAGGAAAGGTATCATCGTGGTTTATATAACCATAAACATGGCTTAATAACCAGTTATTCAAATTGACTTGAAATGTCGACTAAGGAGTCATAGGATTTGCAAAGCTCAATGATAACAACATTGCACAAACACAAAAAATATAATATAGAACATAAAACAGTAGCTTCTCCTGTACGAAAGCAAGAGAGTTTAGAATACCTACAGCTTTCTTAGTGATTAGAACACTATTGAAGGCTAACTTCAAAGAGTTCATGCATAATGCCATCTTTCACCATTTCAAAAATCTACTCATATGTAAAACAGTTTAAGTTCACCATAGCTGCGGAAAATCAAACTACAAATTAACAATAGCTTGCCGATATGATAGAAGGTAGAGATGAATAGAGTTTCACTAACCGCAGCTTCATGTTCTCCTGGAGGTGCATGCATGTTCTTCTACCTTTATATAGGAAAAACGGTCGATTACTTAGTCCGTTATTTGCAAACTCATCATGAGTATCTTCATTCTCCTATTTTAGGAAACAAATAACCTTGTTGTCTGAAGGAAAACTCAAAATACATAAAGAAGGGAAATATTAACTTTAAAACTAAACTGAATTCTAAATTTAGAAAAACTTGACATACAATAGTTAGGGAAACAAATAACCTCATTGAGGATAACTCAGCACATCAAGTAACAACAAACATGCCATCAGAAAATAAATAATGTTCAAATTACTACCTTGTTGTAGCCAATTCTTTGATTGTTTCATAAAGAACACTCCGATGATACACTTAATAAGAACATGAGCTATTTATGGTTGGTGCGAAGGGGTATAGTTTCTGGATGAAGCTACAGGAAAAATTAATAATTATTGTGCCTGAAGTCATGTCAACAGATAGATAACGAAGAGATTTGGTTAGCCACACATATGTTAGAACCAGAGGTATGGATGGATTAATAAGATTCTGCAATGCAGGAAAGGAACTGTATTTTCAAACAGTGGAGAAAAAGATTGTCGCCAAGGCGGTGGCGATTGAGCAACATCTGATTTGTTCTACAGGCAAGGCCAATCCCCCTTTCCCACTGCATCAGGCCTCCCGCGTCGGACGCGCGCAATTGCACATACGGCCAGCAATGCTAGAGAGACGGTAAGCAACAACGCGATTGGCTACCAGCACAACACGGAAGCCACGCGGCAAGCGAGGAAATGCCGAGCGTTGGATGCCTACAGATTCTTCACGCGATATGTATCTACATACATACATATGTGTGGCACGGAGCAAGTGGAGAGAGGAAAAAGAAATACCTTTTTTACTCCTTAAGGTTTAAGGTTGATCTTAAGGTTTTTTTTCTTAAGGTATGACTCCACAATGGTACATCCACTTATTGCTTAAGGTTAATATTTTAGCATATCGTGCACTCTAAACAGAAAAAAAAAACTGAGGGCATGACTGTAGAAAATCATCTTTGAAACCACCTAGGAGGGCAAATTTATCCGATTCCAACAATTATTGGATAGTCCTGTTATCCGGTTTTATAGTTGATAGATGAAATCGAACTATCATATTAACTAGAAACATAGGCGCAACATTGCCGCACCCACTATGGAGCAAGCTATCTCATGATCAGTTAGCCCTTTTGTAATCAACGTTGACAACGTGTTGGTAAAATTACATTTCATTTTGTGGTTATAACCAGATAGCACAGCTCATTACATTTACAGCAGCAACTGCAATTGATAAATCCTATGTGAGCTTGTTACAACATTGTTGCTTTAACAGTCTGCAAATTGTGGCCTTTGCTGCAATATGTATTTCAGTAATGTATGCATGTCATGCATCCTGCGAGCTCTTTCTCTGAAGTTCGGTTCGTAGCACTTTGTCATCTGCTATGAAGAGAAGGAAAAGGAGACCAACACATTAGCTTCTCTTTTCTCAAGAACAAGTGTCCAACGAGCTGTTGAAAATTATTTTTTTAGATTAAGAGATTAAGGAAAACCTTGGCCTGAATATTCACAAGTGAATGTCTATGGCTAAATGTTACAAGATCAGTTCTTAAACGGTTTTCCGTGACATCCGACGATAATATGGATCTGCAGGTGGCGCATCGGAAAAACGTTCTAGAAAAAAAAACAGCGTAAGAAGCGTCGTTATTACCGGCCGGCGTGATCCCGGACCGGGATTTCTCTCTTCGCGCCCCAGAGCTACCTCCGCATGCTTGCGCCCACTAGGAGCACCAGCCGCCCCACCAGAAGCGCCAGCCGACAGTCCCTCTGACGGCCGAGCCTCCAGCGAACCATCCAACCCACTGTCGCGCCGCCGCCGCGTAGCGGTCGTGCGGCCACCCGGCGCTGGGATGGGAATGCTTAGCGTTCCACCATCGAACACTTGTTGTCCCCCATCTGCCGTTGCACCGGCTCCGCGAGCGAGACCGAATCCAGCCTCACTGGCCCAGGATCCGGGCGGGGGCGCTTCGTTCCGGAGGACAGGCATGCCGCGGCCGCCTAATGGGCACGCGGGCGCCCAGCGCCACTCCGGCCACAGCGCAGCGAGGGTGGGAGGGGGCAGCGATGGTGCGGTGAAGGTGGGCGTGGCAGGGGCGATGGTGGGAGAGCCACCAAGTTCTTCCCTGGTCCAGTTTTGGTTGCGCCCATCACATGCTTACCTCAACGCCGAAGAAGCGCCGCCACCGGGCAGGCAGGCGACGCGAGTGGCCGGGGAGACGAAAGCCACCTCCTCCTTTCTGCTACTGTCGTGAGTGTCAGTGGTTAGCCTACATCGTTGAAAATTATTTGCGTTGTTGAATGGGGCTCTAAAGCATAGCTGGTTATGCTGTTAAAGAAAAATATATTCTGAGATAAATACTATATATGCTCCCTTCTTCTCTAAAGTTTTTTGGCCTAACATTTACTGAATTCAAGCAGAGAGTATTGGGGTACCGAATTTGCTTGGTTTGAGTGAGCTCTTGCAGAGACGGCTTCAGAAATCTGTTAGAGCAGAGGAACTCAGATACAGTCAACATGAGCAAAGACCAAAAGCAAATTTCGCATCCTCAACCTTGCAATAGATGCAAAAGTGGCTAAATATACTAAAAACTTAGAGTGAGAGATCTGAGCATGTACTTGTACGGGTTGCAGTATATGGTTTTCCCTCTCTGCATACGCTAATTACTGGTAGAGTGTCAGCTAAGTTCCAGTACCAATGCATGTGCGTTCGACCCCGACGGCGCCGTCGAAGAAGCGCTCCTGCTGCTACCCAGTTCCTGCTGCCTCTTTGGGGCTTGACCTTTTTCCTGGCCAGCTTCGGGCAGCCACTGCACTTCATCCAGCCTCCCAGGTCTGAGATGAGGGAGCAGAAGAGCGCGAGAGGACGTGGAGGCACGCATGTTGGGGAGCCGGCCGCTAGAGCTAGCTGCGATGTGGCCTCGGTCCTGGAACATGCTTCTGCAGCCGCTAGCAGACTGTTGAGGGAGCATGGAGGCGGACGGTGCGACAGGTGGAGGAAGGTGCGGGCGGCGGGGTTGGCTGAGGGCACAGAATGCGCGCTGACCGGAGGGGACGGAGGCACAGCGTGAGGACGAGGAGGCTCAAGAGTGCTCGGGAGATGCCCATTTTTGGTTGTCCCATTGAAATCCGACGGTGATCGAAAAAAGACGACGTGGACGAATGAGGTGGCAATGTCAGGGTCAGGTTTTTGTCTTTTAAAGATTGGAGGGTGATAAATTGGAGTTCTCCTAAAAATAAACTAAAATGGCACATCATGTAATTAATTTAGGGGAGATAAGTGAATCAAAATAACATACCGTATAATGATCTAGCCGGCTTGAAAAACATCATTGGATACCCTGATCACTTGTATCACTACCCATTGGTAATTGAAGCAAGTGCACACGCAGATACTATCTATCTCTAGAGAGCGACTTGTAGCCTTTCACCACAACTACCTGCAAGCGATCTTTCGCTCCTAGTACTCCTTTTTCTTATGGTCCTTGCAAAGTACCAGTAGGTGCTACAAAATTATATCAAGATACCACACCAAGACCATAAATTCAGCCGCTCTTAACTCTTTCCACGATGCCAATGCCGTGCCCGTATACAAAGGCAAAATGTCACGGTGGTTGTACGCAGATCGGGATTCTTGCCATTTGAGTTGATCCAATGCGTCAGAATGAGACGCGTGACAAGTCTACCAATGTTTGGGATCGGGAGGCATCAAGGGAAGTATTGTTCAAGGTTTCAAGAGCAGCGCAGGCTTATTGAACACGGAATGGGGGCCGCGGCATGGAGATCGTGGCATGACTTGTGTTGCCTTTTGGCTCTCGTTGGACTACGACTGAAAGTGGAGAAAACCTGGCTGAAATCATAAAGTAGGAAATTCTTCGGCAATTAGCAGAAGGATTATCGGAAACCAAGGCTACGGCTTATATGTACGCATGCCACATCCTATGATCAATCTATTGTATTCTCTGATCTCCGAATCAAATTGTGAGCATCTCATGGACACAGTCCATCGAAGCAGCAGCAGGATCTTTACATGGACGTATTTTCCAACAATTAGTTGATAGGATTGTTTTCTAGATAGCTTGTGAGGAACAATGGTGGTCAACCCTAAGTGATGAGTGATTGACAACGTCGTGTGAATTTAATGTCTCTTGGCCCATAATGTGCAGGCACAGGATGCGACGTGGCGGTCGGCGGATGCGGTGAAGGTTAAGCGAAAGGTTCATACCGATGGACCAAGGGCGGTGAAGGATGAACGCGAGTAGGCTTGGACCGAGGGACCGGAGAAGTCCGGGCGGAGTCACGGACGATCCACATGATGCACTGAAGAGCAAGAGTACGTCGATGGATGGAGACGGCGTCGGCCAAGTCGAGCGTGGAGGCGATGGCAAGTCAAGTAGGGGGCCCATGCGGCGGGAGCGTGAAAGACTTGAAGGCGTCAAGGCTCGACGGGAAGTCGGACACGCGTCATCATCGAGGTGGTCGCGTGGCGACCAAGCGGAGATGGACGGTTTAGGTGGTTTGGGCCTCAAAACCACCATGCAGGCGGATTTCCCGGTTTGGGCCTCAAAACCGGAGGCGCATATGGTGCGACCGGATTGGTGGAGTGCAGGACGCGTGGTGCGATCGCGAAGCTTGCATCGAGGCGAAGTAAAGTCGTGAAGGCGACGCGTCCGTCCGATGGCTCTACGAAAAGTTGAACTATTTTGCCTCTGCGTGGGCATTTATCTCAGTTATTAGGGTAGGGGTATTTTTATCTTTAGACGAGACCGCTAATATAGGGTATGGCTAGTTGTCATCGTAACTCTGAAAACCCTAATTCATTTTACTCTTTGTTTTTCTAATTTTCGAATTAATGCTTATATCAAAATCTTTATGGGAATGGAGGTCCGAACCTCCTTTTATCCTCCGGGATTGAAGATTTGAGTGCAAGATTTGTTGTTCTTTTTCGGTATTTTCCGGTGTTTTTGGATGATTTTTCGTCCGTTGGATTTGGCCGCGATTCGAGCCGGATTTCTTAAGGGGATTTGTTGCTAGGATACTCGTGACATCATTGATTCAATCCCCCCTGAAATCCCTCGCGAAATGGATCCGAATTTTGAGTTTTCCCCCAAATCGCGTTCTTGAAAGGGGTTTCGGTTTATCCTTCGATTCGCAGCGATTACCTCATCTTTTCGAGATCTTTTTGCTAGATCTGTTAGGTCTTGTGGTCGCGAATCTTTGGTCGAAATTTCATCTTGATTCGTTGAGTGTTGAGGGAGTGTTTTAGATATGAAGTTTCGGTTTTTCTCGTGTTCGTTTCCTCTTGTTTCTCAGTTCTTTGCAACAGGTCAGCGCCCGTGCGAAGGGAATCAGCGGGAGTGCGCGAAGATCTTTGGACGACGCACGGCGGCGTGGCACACGCTGGAGGAGTGCGTGCGGCGGTGCCTGCGCGAGCACGCAGAGCTCGCGGCAGCCAGGCGCGACTGCGACACGCGCTGCCCAGGCGGCGGCGGCGGCGGCGGGCAGCGGCGCACAGCTGCCAGCAGCAGCTGCTTGCACGGGCCAGCAGGCCGGCAGCAGGGGCGGGCGGCCCACCAGCGGGCGCGCTCCAGCCCAGCGTGACCCGAGCGGCTGCAGCCACCAGCCACCCAAGGCTCAGTGCAGCAGGCAGGCCCCAGCCCAGGAGAGGCTCGTGCGGTGCAGCAGCACCGTGAGGTGGCAAGCAGGCCAGCCACGGCCAGCAAGCTCTCAGCCTGAGCAGGAGCAGGCCGACAGCAGCAGCTAGACTAATTCGGTTTGCATTTTCCCTTGCACCAATTATTTGTTCCTGCTTCCATGATTAAACTAATTGATTACTTTTTGCTTGACTAATGAATCTGAAGTAATATGCATGCTTAGTCAAGTTCTTGTTCATGCTAATAGATCTTTGCATACTTATTTGATCAAGGTTGATTAGTGCAAATCTTTTTAGTGAGTATTGTGATTGGCTTTTGGATAAGCTTTGCTTGCGTTTGGATCTGAGTTGTGCTAATCATTGTTGAATCATTGTGTACTTTGTTAAGTGGAGTTTTGTGATAGCTTTACTTGACCGAATTACTTTTGAGTTTGCTTCCGCTTTGCGTTAAGCCTTCGGCGTGTTGATTAATCGTTGCTTCCGCTTTGCGTCGAGCTTTGCGAATCGTTTCTAGGGTGAGCGTGTCACTAGTTGACTCGTGTCATCCTGACGGTATGCTGTGGAGTGACTATTGGGACATAGGCCTTTGTTCTCGCGGATCGAAGAAAATTTTTAAAGACTGTCATTCACTCCCCCCTCTCTGGTCGTCCGTTTCGGTCCTTGAACTTGATAGGAAAAATCTGAACAAGCAATGCGTGTATTATCATTAGCCATTTAATCTCCAAAAACTACTGTACCGCATCCACCATGCAAGAACAGGGAACACAACTCTGGAGCGCGTATTTTACAGTTCCCAGATTGCATCAGGCTTGGTGCGACTGCAATCTATAGTCACCTTACTAGTTTTGATCACCCAAATAAAGTTCTCGACGCAGTAGTAGAAATTGTTCCTCCATGTAGGATGTGTGTATATTAATCAGGTGGCTAATTGTATTTAGATAGATATCATTATTAATCTATCCATGCACACTGTACTATGTCGCTTCACTCATCAACCAAACAACTATCCTTCCCACAGTCCCAGACCTACAGATTCATTCCGTGATGCCAACAAGAGATTCTGCTACCTCCTTGTAGTAACTATTTGTAGAGAAATATGGATGGTTGCGGGTAGATCGGGATACAACAGAATGAGATATCTGACAAGACTGCAGGTGTTTGGGGCCGATGAGGCATCAGGGCAAGTATTATTCAGAGTTTGAAGAGCACCACATGCTTGTGCCTTTTATGAAGGGCGTGAGGCGTAGGTGCACGCAGCACGCCGACTCGTGGAATGCCGCGCTGCTCTCATGACTGTCCAGCTAAAAGTTTTGGCATGACCATGCTCTTTTGTTGGTTGGTTGATATTTGAATGTTTGCATGCGTGGTATATGTAGTTGGTAGTTTTCTTACTATACCAAGGCCACGACTTGTATGTACGCATGCTACATCCTATGATCAGTACATTGTATTCTCAATTTCTAACACCTGTTTACGCAGTTTTCATCACTGGTAACTCCTTCGCCAGACGCCTGCGTTCCTCGCCAGCCTTCTCTTTCCACTCATACTACAAGGGTTTTGCAGGCAAATTCAACATAGTTCCATTATCTAGGAAAAAAGTTTCACATTATAAAAGTCGGAGTATCTATACACCTATGAACTATGATTAGCCGGGTTGACGTTTAGTATTGATTGACTTTCTTGAGATTTTATCCCAATCTTTCCATAGGCATCATCTGATTTAGCCATATTGGGGCATAATTTTTTCCATGTCAAGATAACAGTGGCGCAATAACTCATCTTCATTAATTACTGACCACACATATGTGAGCACATTGGTTGCACGCATGTCTCCTGCAGAGGCAATAAAACCAAGCTATTCCTCATTCTAGAAAAAGATGTGAACGGAGGACCATTGTCCCCGACGGTGCTAAGAATTATCGATATTTGACAATAATAGTCATATATAGAGAAGCTTCTGCTACTCCTACTACTCCTGTATGGGTTTGTGTTGGTTGCAATTGTTGCCATGGGTTGGAAGGAATCTTTAGGTTCTCCAGACAACAACCATGAGAGGAGTGAGGCGCATCAGGGAATGGAATTTCAACTTGAAAGGCAATTGTGACTCCCTCATCGCACAAGGCCGATCCACATCCTTAAGAAGCCTGAGAACTACCCGGACAAGGTGTGTGCTAGTGGTCAAACAAGAAAGGAGGGCAGGTTCACAACTCTGTGTTGCCGTTCAGCTCTTGACCTGATCTCCAAATCAATTTGCGAGCATCTCATGGACATCATCTGAGTTAGTTGTGTGTGGAATTCACAAAAGCCATCGAAACAGCAGGAGGTTCTAGATCTGGACATCTTTTTTCAAAAATTAGTTGAAGGATTAATTCCTAGCTAGGAAAATCTGAAATCTTCTCAGACTTTTTTCCTTCATATTTTGAACAGAAGAAAAAAATTAATAGAATTTTTCCTTCATATAAACATGGGCCGCATAAGTACCATAACCCATTTAATGTCCTAAGCTATTGTACCGCATCCACCACACAATAACAATGAGGACTACTCCTACTACTCCTGTACGGGTTTGTGTTGGATGCAATTGTTGCCATGGGTTGGAAGGAATCCGTAGGTTCTCCATATATAACAAACATGCATGAGAGGACTGAGGCGCATCAGGGAATGGAATTTCAACATGAAAGGAAACTGTGCCTCCCTCGTCGCACAAGGCCGATCCACAACCTTGAGAACCTTGAGAACTACATGGATTGGACAAGTTGGGTGCCAGTGGTCAAACCAGAGAGGAGGGCAGGTTCACAACTCTGTGTCTCTGTGTTGCCGTTCTGGTCTTGACCTGATCTCCAAATCAAATTGCGAGCCTCTGATGGATGTCATCTAACTGAGCCGTGTGTGGAATTCACACAAGCCATCGAAACAGCGGGAGGTTCTAGATCTGGACATCTTTTTCAGAAATTAGTTGAAGGATTAATTTCTAGCTAGGAAAATCTGAAATCTTCTCAGACTTTTTTCCTTCATATTTTGAACAGAAGAAAAAAATAATAGAATTTTTCCTTCATATGAACGTGGGCCGCATAAGTATCATAACCCATTTAATGTCCTAAGCTACTGTACCGCATCCACCACGCAACAACAATGAGGACTAATCTAGACTCTATGGTATACGCCACCATAGTTAGTATTTCATCTTCAATCATCTCAACAAATGCAAGCATACTTCTACACGAGCTATCGCGTTGTCGTTCATAGCTCTTTCAACCTTCCTCCATCACAATGTACAAATTTCATGATGCCGAGCAGAGGAGACACATTAATGTCGTTATATATACAATGCGAAAGGTCATCAAGCTAAGTCACATTTCTCCAGTAAAATTGAGATGCGCCCATCAATATATATAGAGCTTAATTTGCATATTGTTGTGGGCAGATTGATCGAGTTTCTTGGCATTTGGGTTCATCCAATGCAGCAGAATGAGATGCATGACTATAGTCTAGTATGTTTGGCATTGGTATGCATTAGGGATGTTGCATTCAGGGTCTCATGAGCAGCACATGCTTTTGTGAGCATGTCTGTGCGGTTGCCAGATCCTTAGGAGGTGAAAGCGGTCTGTCAAAGAGTGCTGCCTTGCTGCCATGACAGGCATGGCGTCGTTCATGGTTGAACCTGTGCCTGCTGGCTAATCACCTCACGCAGGAGAACAAATATAAGGCTTCCTCCTTGTACTCATTATCATGATCAGTCACAACCAGCTTTGAAGAACAAGGGAGGGAAACAAAAACAAAGCAAAAACGACTGGTCCTCATGCAAATAATATTTCCATGCATCCACTGCAAAATTTTTGGAGCAGGTTCTCACAAACAGCCCTGCATAGCCACCAAATTAAACCTGGGCTGATTCTGTTAGGTCGATTCGTGGATCACTAGTTGCGGGATCGACTCGGGGTTCTACCTCTGTGTCTAGTTCTAGCATCAAACAGTCGTGCACGTGTGCGTGCGCGTGTGCGAGATCAAACCGAGAGGGATAGGGTAGATTACCTTGCTCTGAGGAAGACGACGCCATCACGTTCGTTGGTGGCGTCTGCGATCGGGCAGCGTCGCGCAATGGTGAGGGTCGGTGCAGATCTGCTCTGTGGCGGCGGTGGTCGATGCAGTGCAGCCGGTGGAGCTTCCCGCCGCCGCAGCGCCACCCCTCGGGATCGGATTAGGGTTTAGGTGTAGGTGGGGAGTCGGGGCACGACGATCCTTGGCGTGCGTGCCCCCCGGCCCCCACCTCTCTATTTATGTGGTGCTGGCGATGGGGGCCCACCAACGCGAGTTGGGTTGGGCGCCCCCGATCAAGGCGCGGATCAAGGCTAAGGCCTTTGGGCCTTAGGTCAGAGATCAATCCAACAATCTCCCCCTTGATCTCACATTATCTTTCTCTTTCACTTTTCTATTTTCCTTATCTCATCACAGACTTATGTATAGGGCATATCTCATCGTCACGCGCAACTGCCGATAGAATCAATAGCCACAATACATGCCTCTGTTCAGAAATAGATTCTGTATTTCTTTTGGGCCTCTATTATCCAGAGATCATAGGCTGTACCTCATCCCCATGCCGGCTACGTGTTCCGTGAACACGCTGGGTGGTAAGCCTTTCGTTAGCGGATCCGCAAGCATATCTTTTGTTCTTATATGCTCGAGACTTATGGTGTGATCCTGGATTCTATCTTTTATCGAATAAAATCTTATCTGTATCGACTTGGTAGCCGTGCTCTTCTTGTTATTATGAGCATAAAGCACTGCTGGCTGGTTATCGCAGTACATCTTTAGTGGTCTTTCTATACTGTCCACCACTCTTAAGCCAGGTATAAACTTCTTTAACCATTCTACCTGCCTGGAGGCCTCGTAGCATGCTATAAACTCAGCATACATCGTCGATGTTGCTGTGACCGATTGTTTAGAGCTTTTCCATGAAATAGCTCCCCCTGCGAGAGTGAAGATGTAACCCGTCGTGGATTTTCTATCATCTTCATCTCCCGCAAAGTCTGAATCTGCGTATCCTTTAATCTCTAAAGAATCGCTTCTTCTGTATGTTAGCATGAGGCCTTTTGTGCCTTTCACATATCGCAAGGCTTTCTTTACAAGTTTCCAGTGTTCTAGACCTGGATCTTTCTGAAATCTGCCAAGCACATTAGTGACAAAGGCTAAGTCAGGGCGTGTGCACACTTGAGCATACTGTAAACTTCCGACTGCCGAGGCATATGGAACAGTTTTCATCTGTTCTTTTTCATATTTATTTCTTGGACTCTGAAAGTCTCCATATCTGTCACCCTTGACTATCGGAGCAGGAGTAGGTTTACTCGCATGCATACTGTATTTTTCTAGAATCTTTTGTAGGTATGTCTCTTGTGACAGACCTAGCACCCCATTTCTTCTATCTCGGTGAATCTCAATCCCTAGCACAAAAGAGGCTTCACCAAGGTCTTTCATGTCAAAATTCGATGACAAGAATTCTTTTGTTTCTAACAGTAGACTGACATCACTACTCGCTAGTAGAATGTCATCCACATACAGTACCAGGAAAATATATTTCCCTTTCTTGAATTTTGCATAAATGCAGTTATCCTCAACATTCTCTGTAAACCCAAACTTCTTTATAGTCTCGTTAAACTTCAAGTACCACTGTCTTGAAGCTTGCTTTAATCCATAGATGGATTTCTTTAAATGACATCCCATATTTTCTTTTCCTTTTACGACAAAACCTTTAGGTTGTGCCATGTAAACTTTTTCTTCGAGATCCCCATTTAGGAATGCCGTCTTTACATCCATTTGGTGCAATTCCAGATCAAAATGTGTAACCAAGGCCATAATTATTCTGAAAGAATCTTTACATGAGACCGGAGAAAAGGTCTCATTATAGTCTATTCCTTCCTTCTGTGTAAATCCTTTTACCACAAGACGAGCCTTGTATCTTTCTATATTCCCTTTGGATTCACATTTTGTCTTGTAGACCCATTTACAGCCTACTGTTTTGGCTCCTTCAGGAATTTCTTCTAAGTTCCAAACTCGGTTGGTCCTCATCGATTTCATTTCATCTTCCATGGCTTCAAACCATTTAGATGAATGACTGCTTCTCACGGCTTCTTCGAATGAGATGGGATCATCTTCCATTTGAAACTCTTCTGTGTTATACACTTCATAATCAGCAGGAATAGCTGATCTTCTTTCTCTTTGAGATCTCCTAGGAGCCTCTTCTGTTCGAATGTTATCTGCTGGAACCTGTGACGGCTCCCCCTGATCTGTAGCAACGTTATTATCTATAGGATCTTGAAGGACAGGTTCCACGTTTTCATTCTGTGTCACCACAGAAGGGATCAATTCGGGAACTGGCATTGCAGTAACTCGTATCGCCGGTGCAGTCTCAGCAGGCAGCGAGAAAAACGGTTCCTGAATCATTGGAGTGGGTGTGTATACCCGTTTCTCCTCAAGAACAATCTTTCGAACTGTTGTGTTTCCCCGAATCATCTCTTCTTCTAGGAAGGTAGCATGTCTCGTTTCTACAAACTTTGTAAATCTGTCTGGACAGTAGAAACGATATCCTTTTGATCTGTCTGGATAACCAATAAAATGGCAACTCACTGTCTTGGGATCCAATTTTCCAATGTTAGGGTTGAATATCTTTGCCTCAGCAGGACTCCCCCACACCCGTAGGTGATTCAGTGAGGGTATCTTTCCTGTCCATAGTTGATACGATGTTTTAGGCACCGCTTTACTGGGTACTCTATTGAGAATATAGACAGCGGTTTTCAGCGCCTCCATCCATAAACTCACTGGCAGTGTAGAATAGCCGATCATGCTTCGTACCATGTCCATCAAGGTACGATTTCGTCTTTCAGCCACTCCATTCTGCTGAGGATCGCCCGGCATAGAGTACTGGGCTACTATTTCTTGTTCTGTTAGGAACCTCGCAAAAGGTCCTGGAACCTGTCCGTATGGGGTATGCCGACCTTAGTATTCCCCTCCACGGTCAGAACAGACAACTTTTATCTTTAAATTGTGCTGATTTTCAATTTCAGCCTTGAATTCTTTAAATTTATCTAATGCCTCTGATTTCTCTTTTATTGGATAAATATATCCATAACGGGAATAATCATCTGTGAACGTTATGAAAGAGTCATAACTGTCTATGCTTTTAACTGAGAACGGTCCGCAGATATCTGTGTGAATTAATTCTAGAATACCTGCGCTATGCTCAGCATTTTTCTTTGTTATCTTTACATATTTTCCTTTAATGCAATCAATGCATTTGTCTGAGTCTGAGAACTCAAGAGGAGGTAGAATTTCATTCTTAACCAGCCTTTCTATTCTCCCCCTCGAAATATGGCCTAAACGACAGTGCCATAATTTCGACGACATGTCTTGAGTTCTCTTTCGTTTTCTGTTATTATCTGTGGGTTCAGACACAGTCGCATTCATATCACCTACGGAATTCACACTTTCACGTAGCGATAATAAATAAAGATCATTTCTTCTAAATGCAACCGAAGCAACTGTATCATCAAATTCTATTACACACATGCCGTCTCCAAAACGACATGCAAATCCATCGTCATCAAGACGAGATACACTAATCAAGTTTCTCTGAATTACGGGAACATTAAATACATCTTTAAGCAATAAATTAAAGCCTGTGTCGAGCTCTAAGAGGAGGTCTACAACCGCCTCAACATCTGCTTCGACTCCATTTGCGACTTTAATTTTGTTTTCTCCTCTTCCCGTAGTTCTCGTTGAACGGAATCCCTGTAAGGAGTTTGCAACATGAATTGTTGCTCCTGAATCAATCCACCAAGTAGATTTTGAATAATCTTTATACAAGGATTCATTTACAAATGAGATAATGTTCTCACCTCGTTTCTCCATGATCATCTTTAGATAGTCAGGACAGTTTGTCTTGTAGTGTCCCTTCTGTTTACAGTGAAGGCACTGATCCTTCTCCACTAGAGGTTGCCCAAACTTGGGCCTGTGCTACGACTGAGCCATTTGGGGTCCCTTTCCTTTGGATGAAGAGGGAATATCTTTATTGTATCTTTTCTTGTTCACATAGTTTATGGATCCACCATGTGCATTCTTTATTCTCTCTTCTTCTTGTACACACATCGCTATGGTCTTTTCAATATCCCATTTTTCAGGGTTCATGTTATAATTGACAACAAAGTTGTCAAACTCTTTTGGCAATGAAGCAAAAACCAAATGAACTATGTGTTCTAGTTTGAACTCCATATCCATTGGCTTAAGCTTGTTGTTAATGTTCACTAAGCGATGGATGTGCTCTCTTATCCCACCTCCCAGGTACCTCTCTGTAACCAGTTGTTTGATCAACTGGGTAGCATAAGTCTTTGAGGAGCCAGTGTACTGAGTCCTTATCTTGTCGAGGTACTCAACGACAGTAGGAAGATCTGTGATTGCCCCCAGAATGGCGGGCTCTATAGTGTTCTTGACCACTGCCAAACATTTCTTGTTAACAGGTAACCACTTGGCATGATCAGCGTCATACCTCTGTTTGCTCGCCTTGTAGGCGAGCTCTGTTTGCTTCCAAGAAGCATCCGTAACATCTTCCCCTCTGACCGGTCTCTCAGGTTCAACTGGAACCGGTGCAGTACGGACCCAATCTAGCTCAGCCATGGTAAAGAAGAGATCCAACTTCTTATACCATTCATTATAATTGTCGCCTTTTAGAATCGGAATATCCTTGATGGAAACCATCATAGGAAAACCAGCTGAAACAGGTTAGCTCAAGTGAGAACAATATAACAATAATTACGAATGCATGGAAATCATAATGTTGTCATTATCAACTTTGGTCAGAAAATAACAACATTACAATTTAATCTTGGAAAAATAATCTGTGGAATCATAATATTGTTATCATCAACTGTGGTCAGAAAATAACAATACTAAAATTTAATCTGAAATTATCTGTGACTCAAAATTTAAATTATCCCTTTGGTTCAAATTTAAAATTCAAGTCTAAACAATTATCTGTGCAGCGGAAACATGAATAAAATAATTCTATTTCAAAGCAAGATCTGTGAAAATCTGTATATCTATTCTCTAAACATTTATCCCTTTGGTTCAAAATGAAAAGAGATCAAATTCTGTGCAAAAATATTCAAATTTGGTTCAAAAATAGAATGAAAAATATCAAATGTTACTGTTCATCTGTGAAAACGGGCCGGTTTCTATTACTGTGCAGCCCGTTACTGTTCAGCCCGTCATTGTGCAGCCCAAAAAAAAACCACGTTCGCGGCCCGGCCCACTCGCGAAAACGGCCCGTTACTGTGCGGCCCGCGGTTAACAGGCCGCAACCTGGGCCTGGGCCGCGAAAGCGGCCCACCCCGCGCGCGCGCCGGCCGCCGCCCCCCCGCGTCGATCTCAGCCGTCCATCCAGATCGGACGGCTGAGCGCGCGTTTCGGGACGTATAAAAGCCCCGCGGTCGGCGTCGCGATCGGAAACCCTAGCTCATTTCATTTCGCTCTCTCGCCCGCTCGCCTGCTCTCGCCCTCTTCCTCCTCGCCTCTGGCCGCCGCCTCCGCCGCCGGCTTGAAATCCGGCGCGGCGGACGGCATGGCCGCCAGCCAACTGCCGGCGTGTTAGATCTGGCTTGCTTCCTCTCCGTCTCCCTCTCTCTCTCTGGTTCCCTCTCCCTCTCCCTCATAACTCTATTCCGGCCAGGGCCTGCGCCGCCACGTTCGTCCTCGACGCCGGCGGCCATGCCATGGCCGGATCTACTTCTCCAGTACCCATACTCTTGTTTTTCTTGGCTCGGTGTGCGTCCACACGAAGCAATACTGTGCCCTATGGGCCTCCTCGCCGGAGTCGCGTGCGTCTCGCGCGCGGCTCCGTCGAGGGGATCTCTGGGGTACGGGAAAAGAGGGAGAAAGCGGAGGGAAGAGAAGGAAAAGTGAAGAACAGCAAGAAGGAGCAGAGGAGAAGGGCCAAGTAAGTCGGTTGTTTCAGATCTAGGGTTAGGGTTAGAGTTTTCCGAGCTCTGTTCGATTTGCATCTTCTTGATCTATTTGCTCGATCCCTTCCCCTTTTCCTTCTTCTACCGAGTCAAAAACACAACCTAGATAGGCTCTGATACCATTGTTAGGTCGATTCGTGGATCACTAGTTGCGGGATCGACTCGGGGTTCTACCTGTGTGTCTAGTTCTAGCATCAAACAGTCGTGCACGTGTGCGTGCGCGTGTGCGAGATCAAACCGAGAGGGATAGGGTAGATTACCTTGCTCTGAGGAAGACGACGCCATCACGTTCGTTGGTGGCGTCTGCGCTCGGGCAGCATCGCGCAGTGGTGAGGGTCGGTGCAGATCCGCTCTGTGGCGGCGGTGGTCGGTGCAGTGCAGCCGGTGGAGCTTCCCGCCGCCGCAGCGCCACCCCTCGGGATCGGATTAGGGTTTAGGTGTAGGTGGGGAGTCGGGCACGACGATCCTTGGCATGCGTGCCCCCCGGCCCCCACCTCTCTATTTATGTGGCGCTGGCGACGGGGGCCCACCAACGCGAGTTGGGTTGGGCGCCCCCGATCAGGGCGCGGATCAAGGCTAAGGCCTTTGGGCCTTAGGTCAGAGATCAATCCAACAGATTCATGTTATTTTACAAGCAAAATGGAAGAAATGTACCAAGATTTGCTCAAAGTACATACATACGCCCTTTTTCATTGCATGGGAGCGCATGAACTCTTAATGCCAACTCGATCGATGTGTGCTAGCTTCAAGGCAATCGAAGGTGCTATAAAAATTGCGTGCGTGTGTGCTCTGAAATTTTATCCAGACTTTCATATATGTATAATATGTCACATATGCATATAACTTCAACGTCTGTGCAGATAATGTCCATATGTGCACTTTGCAAAATTGGTTAAAAAGATAGGTCTTCTTTGCTCAAGAGATAACTTGTATTATTCCCAAATGACATAATCATATGGTACTTTTCCAAGATTCCCTCTGAATCTTGAGTATGGGCAAGAAACTCAAGATCGCAGCTTTGTGGGCATCTCGCTCATTGGATGCCTACTAATTTGACAACCTGACTGAGAGTGGAGTAATGATCAGCAGGGAGGGTGCATGGACATCTTTGTGCGCCTAGAAATGCAATTAGGTGAAGGATTACTGCCGGATAGCAAATATTTTAGCAGGGGGGGTCTGCCATTGAATGGAACTTCAACTTGAAAGGCAACGACAGTGCCTCCCTCATCGTGCAAGGCTGTTCCACAACCTTGAGAACCCTGAGCCCAATGGGGGCAAACCGTGTGCTAGTGGTCAAACCAGACAGGAGGGCAGGTTCACAACTGTGTGTTGCCGTTCGGCTCTCAGTCTGATACTCTGATCTCCAAATCAAATTGCGAGCATCTCATGGACGTCATCGTCTGAGCTGAGCATGGAATTCACACAGCGCATCGAACGAGCAGGAGGATCTATACATGGACGTCTTTTCCAGCAATTAGTTGATATGATTGTTTCCTAGCTTGATAGAAAAGATCTGAACCATCGCAATGCGTGTATTATCATTAGCCATTTAATCTCCAAAACTATTGTACAGTATCCACCATGCAAGAACAGAGAACACAAATCTGGAGCGCATATTTTACATTTCCCAAATTGCATCAGGCTTAGTGTGACTGCAATCTAGTCACCTTACCAGTTTTGATCACCCAAAGTTCTCGATGTCGTGGTAGAAATTGTTCCTCCCTGTAGGATTTGTATATTAATCATGTGGCTAATTGTACTTAGATATCAGTATTAATTTGTCCAAGCACATCGTACTATGTCGCTTCACTCATCAATCAAACAATTGTTCTTTCGCACCTTCCTCTTAATGAAATATGTGCTCAAGCACGGCGAAAAAAAAAACTATGCTTTCACGCAAGCTAGCATCTATTTCTTATATCAACCATTTCTACTGTAGTGCATCCTCCCACAGTCCCACACCTACAGCTTCCACGATGCCAACAAGAGATTCTGCTACCTCCATGTAGTTACTATTTGTAGAGAAATATGGGTGGTTGTGGGAAGATCGGGATGCAGCAGAATGAGATGCCTGACAAGATTGCAGATGTTTGGGGCTGAGAGGCATCAGGGCAAGTATTATTCAGAGTGAAGAGCACTACATGGTTGCGCCTTGCATGAAGGCCGTGCAGCGTAGGTGCAGCTGCAATGTGATCTTCAGAGCTGCCCGCAGCACGCCGACTCGTGGAGTGCCGCGCTGCTCTCATGACTGTCCAGCTAAAAGTTTTGGCATGACCAAGCTCTCTTGTTGGTTGGTTGATATTTGCTAGTTTTGCATGTGTGGTATGTAGTTTCCTTACTATACCAAGGCCACGGCTTGTATGTACACATCCTACATCCTATCACTACTACAGAAAACTTATCCGAGGCGGCCAAAAAGGTTTAACCGAGGCGGGCAAGCCAACCGCCTCGAACGCATGGTCACGGTTAATCGTGGCCTTAACCGAGGTGGGCAGCAGACCGTCTCGGTTAATACATTAACCGAGGCGATCTTTATAAAGTAACCGCCTCTGTTAATTAATTAATCGAGGCGGGCTCTGTAAAGTGACCGCCTCGGTTAATATGTTAACCGAGGCATTCACTTATAGTCTGCCCGCCTCTGTTAAGGTTTTTCAGAATAAAAAACAAATTTATTTTAAATTTGAATTTGAAAATGAATTTGAAAACACATACAAATTGGAAAACACGCGTGTGAAGGATAAACACATATATTACATCCATTCATGTGTCGCCCTTATCGTTCCACGATCTATACATACCATCACACACTAATAAGTTCATATTAATTACATTCATGTTCACATAGTTCACAAAATCACATCGCATAAGGGCACCTACTCGAAGATGTCCGGCAACTTGTAGTCGTTCATGTCGAGGTCGGTTCCCTAGTTGCGTAACTTCACAAACTTCTCATCCGTTGCTTCATCCGTTGCTAGCTCGCTCTCGGCATAGAAGAGTCTTCCCTCAACATGACAACATTCGTCTGTAACAAACTTACAAATGTCGGCTACTGTTTGAGTGATGCTTGTATTGTCCACCCTTGCCCTTTGCCACCATCCTAGAGATTTTTTGAGCTACCGCCAGCTGCGGCTGTAATTTCCGCAGGCGCTGAGGTACTCACAAGCATAGTATCCACACAATACTGAGCCTTCAGGTTGCTTGGTGCACTGCATGCATGATATATATAACACATAGTCATTAGGACACATAGATAGCATGCACGATATAATATTACATACGATTCTTCATACTGTGGCAGAACCACCTGAATTAATCCGGCTCAAGCGCGCTAACCATCACCACGAGGGCAATCGGGGCTAACTCGCACTTCAAACGGAATAATCCATTGGTCTGTCAGGTAACCTCCCGATACAACCACGGTTTTTTGCCGATCGAAACCACACATACATGTACTCACACGAAGGTGAGCCCAGAGGATACAACAATCCACAAATTTTACACCACAGGGTTCATCATAAATTATTATTACAACTGAGTTCGAATTCGTAAAACAAGGTACTTCAGAGTTCAAAATAATTGAGTTCTTCAGAGTTCAATGCAGCGGAAAAATAACGATAAACTACTCGACGATACATGATGTCTCGATGAAGCCCGTACGAGACATCACTCGGCATTATCATCATTGGTCGGGGGCGCATCTCATTCCATCGACCGACAAAGAGGAAGGGTACACGGCCAAGTCAAACTAGCGATCATATCCTCGAAAATATCACCTGAAAACGAGCCACAAGCAAGGCTGAGTATACTAATACTCAGCCGGCTTACCCGACTAGTGGAATATACTTAGCCGACTCCTAGACACGCAAGGCTTTTGGCTTGAGGGTTTGTTTTGCCGAAAATCATATTCATGTAGGTCCTTACTTTCATATTTTAGCTCCAGGTTCTAGTTTTCTTTATCCATTCCAAGTAAGCAACTATCCAATATCATACATGGTGAAAGAATTAATTTGCATCCAACAAGATTAATCATCATCATTGTTCCATTTCTTACTCTATGTGGTAAAAGGGTCAAGCAGTCTCAATAACCGCGAGAAACGGACGATTCGAATCGAATTTCTTAACAACCTTGCAAGAGAAACCTAAACACACGTCACGTGGTTACTTCCAGAGTCACACGTGCAACCTTTCCCCTTTCTTCCCGGGTTGTGGATTAGGGCCACCATCCGAGACTACAGAGCCCGGCTCTGTACCCACCATGTGCGCGCATGGAACCGAAGTTGAGAGGGTGGGATGTTGTCCACTTGCCAGTCCGATTAGGTAGTTAAGCTTACCGATTACCATATTCTCGGCATGTGGTTAGTACGTTCAAATACTTAACCACCACTACCACACACTGCGGCCTTAGCATTTTTCACTAGACAGACGGAACATCAATCATCAACTTGAACATCGCACCATAGCCCCGTCCGTCGACCTTATGATTGCAGCATGTAGTAAACATTCAACTCTTATATTCTCGCGAGTGACAGGAAATCACTCAACTTTTACCGAGTCCTATTAGCATAGCATTCTATTGAACCTTACATCTAGTGTTTAGAGCATGGGTACCTAGGATCATGCAACTAAGTTTCCATTCAACTCTGATAAACTTAATGCACAAGTAAAATAGAGTAATGAGTTGCATAAGTGTAGAAAAATAGGGTTCATGCTCCGGGGCTTGCCTTCTTGGGTAAAGTTAGCTTGGGGCTCGTCCGAACTCGGGTTCGGGTCTTCGAAAGCTTCAGTTAGATTTACTTGAGCTTCACGCTGCTCACTCTCGGATGCGGGCACCAGCTCGTACGTCCCTTCGGCGAGAGTAGTTGATTCTATATGAATGCACAAGTGTAAGTTGTAGTGATGGCACGTGATATTTATTTTCTTCACGATAAAGTTGCAGTCCACAAAAACATAGATTTGGTTGTAAAGTTACTTAGTTACGATTTTTTGGCAATCTTTAATAGAGTACATCTTAAACTATTTAACTTCATTAAACAAGAAGGGGTTGTGTTATATTGGAAACTTAATTTTCTAAGCACAAGCATGGATTAAGCACAAACACTGATCTAGGTAACTTCTGGTGATGAAATTTTTATTCAAAGTACATTATGCAGAGACAATCGCCACCGGGGTCGTCCGCTGCTGGCCGCCCCGCTTCTTAACCCTCTGGTACAAACTCACTGTGAAGAAATACTTCCACAGCGAGAAATTGGGCTCGATGCCCAGGAATCCTTCGCACAGCGCGACGAATGCCGCGATGTGCTGGATCCCGTTGGGGTTGAGGTGCTGCAGCTCGAGCCCGTAGTGATGCAGCAGCCCGCGGAAGAAGAGGCTCGGTGGTGCCGCGAACCCCCTCTCGTGGAAATGGGCGAACGAGACGACGTAGCCGCTGGGCGGAGCTGGCACCTCTTCCGATCCGGGAAATCTCCACTCGTTCCGCTCGGTCCTGTCGCAGAGGAGGCCCTTCTTCACGAGGCCGTCAGCGCGCGAGGTCCCGAAGCTGGAGCGCTCCCAGGTCGCCATTGCGCGAGGAAGGGAAGCTTGGCGGTGGGAGGAGAAGAAGGCTGGAGCGCTGGGGAAGAAGAAGGAGAACGGCTCGCACAGCAAACCAAAAGGTGAAGGGGAAGGCGAAAGACTCGAAGCAAGGTGAGGGCGGAACCAGCGAGGCGGCCCCCCATCTTATAGAGCGACGCGTGGGAAGCGGAACGGACGCGCCCGTCGCAGTTAATGCGGCGTCAGGTACACCTCGTCACGCCCGTTCCCCTCCTTTTTCGGAAGACGTGCGCACGACTCTGCAGGAAACGTCCACTCCCCCTCGTTTCGCGGGTCGGCACCTACCGCCACTTCGTCTTCCGAGAAGTACGCGCGCACGATCTCTTCCGCACTCGGCCCAAGATTCGACGGAAAGGTAAGAAGGGATACGGGACTGAAAACGTCCCTACGGCCCGTTACGATCCAGGGTTTCGAAGGTTGGCCCACCGTGGGTTCGACAGCCGCCTCAGGATGACTCTGAGCGAGGGGTGAGAAGGGACGGGTCCGCTAGCGGCCATCACCCGGGCACCCGACTGCCCAGGGCGTCCCGACCTCACATTCGAGTCCGGTCGGCATCAAAGTTCATGGTTTTTCCCCAATGAAAGGCGACGAGCCACCGGGTCCGATCGAACGGGCTCGGGAACTATATGAACTGGCCGACCGGAATCTGGGGTACGCCACCAGCTTGGCCTAGGACGGACCCCCCCGAACGGGGACCGGGACCCTACTCGAATTGACCCGATTGCAGCTCAACGAGCACCACGGTTCGTCCAACAAGGATAACGTGGCACGGCTCACCCCCTCCGTCCCAGCGAACGGACGCTTGAGGGGTAACGTTCAAAAGTCGATCTAGCCTCCCGATCGGTCTCCTGCAACGCGCGGGGGCTCGGGGGCTAGGCTCGCAACCAGTGACCACACAGATGGTCACAACATGAGGCCTCCAGATGGAGGGAGTTCCTCGGAACGGAGAGATTCCCCTCATGTCGAAACAATCACCACGCAGACCACACAACGAGCAAAAGTTTCTGAGGAACAACGATAACAGCCTCTGGAGGAGCGTCCCCACTCCACCACAGGCTCGGGGGCTACTGTCAGGGAGAAAAGTGAACGATCGCCTAATAAATATCACGGCAGCGATCGTGGAGGCCCAGGCCCACTCGCAGCGGCAGCGACCATCGTCAGCCCAACATGGGAGGGAGACGCTCCGCTTCGCCCGACCTCGTCCTTCGGGGTCAGGCGCTCCCGATCCCCCGGCAGGCGAGCTCCGCCTCGCCCGACCCCTCGCCACAAGGGTCCGCCTCGCCCGACCCCTCGCCACAAGGGTCCGCCTCGCCCGACCCCTTGCCACAAGGGTCCGACTCGCCCGACCCAGGGGTATAGGGTCGGACTCGCGTGGGCCCGCCGGACGGGAATCATCCTCGGGCGCAGCTTTGCCATAAATGCTCCACGGCTCAGGCGTGCAGAAAGGCGCCCACGACGCTGACGTGACCCGTCACACCTACCCGCCCACGACTGCGCCGCGCACAGTACAGCGGCACGGTCCTCTCTGATTCACTATCAGGCGATCATGACCTGCGTCGCCAGGCACAGGAGCACGCCTGACCGTCCTCGCTCCCACCTACCAGTCCTCGCGCCCCGCAAATCCAGCGACAGGGACGGGACGCCCTCGCCGCTCAGGTCGCCTACAGTGTAACAGGGGCAGTCGTGGCAGCCGTCAGCCCTGACGGGACGGAGGCCACAGCCATCATCACGCACGCCCGCCGTCATCGGTCCCCGAGGAGCACGACGACAAGATCGGAGGAAGCTGCCCGACAAAGCCGACCGTGGTGCCCGAGGAAACCGAATCTTTCCCTTGGACCCCGCTCTCTCTCTCTCTCTCTCTTTCCCCTCGCACGTATCGCATGTAACCTGGTGGCTCCTCTGGAACTATAAAGGGGAGGCCAGGGCCTTAGAGGCGGGGAGAGAAGATTTTTAGACTCCCACACGCTCACACTCACACTTCTACACACGGGTTTCTTCTTCCCCGCGAAGAAGAACACGCTCCCACCATTAGAGCTTCAGTGCACACCTTAGAGACTTGGGACCGGTTCCCTCTCTCGCCCTTCTGTAACCCCTACTACAGAGCCCGCGTGGGTAACACGAGCAGCTCCCCATACTGGACGTAGGGCTTCTTCATGCCCGAACCAGTCTAAACCCCGTGTCACCCGCGCAACCATCCGAAGCCGTACGCGCATAAAAGAAATTTACTAGTCTAAGTCTTGATCACCAATCTTGACAACGACAATTTTATTCCTGCACATATCTCATGCAAAGCATCATATCCCAAATTATAATTGTCATTATCACCAAAACTCTTTTTAGGGGTCTAGATGCACTTTCAACACCCCGAATACCTCATGGGCGTGTGCACCTTGACCCCCTCCTATCACAAACACTACTCCTACAGTCCTGGTACCGCACAGCTAGGAATGGTTGGAACCCCCACCCATACAGGAGTAAGTGGCATGCACGTTTGACATAGTTCCATCTCCAGGTCCACTAACTGAGGCCTTAAGCGCCGAGGTGAGTAACTTCCACAACGATGTATCCGCCGCAACGGTCCGTCCACGGCACCCATTACAGCACCCATTACAGGTATAGCCCCCAACTCCTCCAAAACGTCATGAAGGACCACACCGTCACGAAGGACCAACCATCCCGAAGGACATGTACCCGCCAGAGGTACTCCGTAGGATGTGCCCAACGCACATCCCAAACCCCTGATCCGAAGATCAGGTTAGGTTTAACTCGCCCCAACTAGATTCCTAACCACTAACTCCTCAAAAGAGTATCTCCACTCACGCTTAGACTATATCACCATATCCCACACATACACATACAACAGTAGCCAAAGCATCTCATGTATATTTAATCAAGGTATTATAGGAGAAGGAATCTAGATATAAAAATAGGTTATGCGAGTTCATTCCAAGGTAACACATCAAGGAGAATAGCATATCTAGCAAGAAATGCCTAATAGGTATTCAATTCATAGATGGGCGTGAACCTGATGGTTCCTCATAGTTCTTATAAGTCTTTAGGTTATCGCGGTAGTCCTTCTGGCTCCTGGTTGCCTGAGAAGTCCTCCAGAGTCTTCTGGTCGTCCGGTACGTCAGTCCTCTCCTCCTGGCCTAATCGTAAATACTAATAAGCGTAGGGACCAAACTGCAAAATGCACAAAATTGCTCAAATAAGATCCAAATCACAACAAAACCTACTCTGACGGGTAGAGCGTGATTTTAGAAAGATTATGAAACTGGTTTCATAATATTTGGAGGTACGATTAATTAGTTTTGAATTTTCTAAGTTTAAATCATTTCCTGAAAATGATAAAAGATTATCGAAAAAGAAAAAACATACAGTCAGCCACGTGGCAGCACCTAGGAGCCACGTGTCATGCTGACATCAGCATGTCCTGTGCTGATGTCAGCGTTGGCTCGGTCATTCAACAGGTCAAAGGATCAACAGAGTAAGCAGTAAGCTGGTCCCACCAGTCAGCCGCAGCGTGTGCCTGATAGACTGGGCCCGCGGGTTAGGTCAGGATTAAAGGAAAAGAGAGATAGTGGCTAGGGGATGGGCCGAAAGTGTTGTGTCGGCTCAGCCGGCCCAACACGTCGCGGCTTAGCAGGCTGGCGGCTAAAGGCTCGGCTCGGCCGGTGGCTCGCAGGTCGGATCGGGCAGGTTCGGCGGGCTGGTTCGGCGAGGCGGGTTGGCTGGTCCGGCAAGCCGGCTTGGCTCGTCTTCATGGATCGGCTTGAGCCTTCGTCCTAGCGGGTCGGCTCAGCAGCTCGTCTGCTCCGTCTTCTGGCCCGGTCCGCGTTCCTCCCCCCCTTCATCTTCTTTTCTGCTGGCAAGGCGACCCCACGCGTCAGCGTCTCTTCCTCTCCCGGTCGCACGCGGTCCGGGTGGCAGTGGCTGTGGAATTTGATGCAGCTGTGGGGATCCCGTGCGGATCTTGGCGGTGCAGCCGTGTGTGCGGTTACCGAGGGGCTTGTGTGTGTGTGCGCACTGCAGGTGCTCGGGCTAATGCCCGCAGGGGCTTCCCCTGGCGCAGCGCCACGGCGTCGCGGCTGTGCAAGACGGGGCGACGGCGGCGAGGCAGGCGAGGGGGTGGCGAGAGCTGAGGCGCGCACGCGTGCACGCGGGGTCCTGGAGCTCCAGGCCCGCGGCGGCGCGCCAAGGACGGCGAGGCGGCGCGAGGTAGCGCTTGGTCGGCGTCAAGGCGACGGGGCGGAGCAAGGCCATGGCGAGAGGCAAGGGCAAAGGCGGGCGCGGGCGGCGAGGCTGCGGCGGCTTGGATGGGCATAAGCAAGGTGGAACGCGGCGATGGCGAGGCAGTGCACGGGTTCGTGAGCGTCTGGCGTCCAGGGCCGTGGCGACAGGCGAGACGAGGGCACAGGTAGCGCCAGAGCGCGTGCGGGGCCTGGTGTTCCGGGGCTGCGGCGAGCGGCGGCGAGACCAAGGCGAAGTGGCGGCGGAACGCCATGGCGATGAGGCAAACGGGCTCGGCGGCGGGCGTGCTCTCGGCTCCGGCGAGGGTAAAGGTGAGGGAAGGTGGCAGCTTGGTTTCAGCTTGCAGTTCGTCACTCTCTGCTTGCAGCCGCCGTCTTCATCGGCCAAGGTGCTAGCTTGAGTCTGCACGGCTCCGAGGCAGCACCATCTCGAGCAGTGGCAGCGGCGAGCGGGCTTGAACACGGTGGGGGCGTCGAGGTCGCCGGTCTTGGGGTCGTTGTCGTCGTGCTGCTCCACTTGAGCAAGGATGGAGCGCAAGGGAGCTGCTTGTCGCTGTAGCCAGCTTGAGTCGAGGAGCAGAGGGGGACGGCCGATGCTCTCGTCGTTGGCTCGGGGTGACAACAGAGGAGGGACAGGCTGCAGTTGCATGGAATTGAGAAGGAGCAAGGCCGGTGTTTGCTTGCTGTGTTACGGTGGATTTTGGGAAATAGAATCGAGCAAGGGAATTAAGGGGTACGATCTGCTAGCTTGTATGTTCGTGGAACAAATCAGAGGAGGGCTACGACCACCAATTTCTTTGTGGGCAAAAGGAATTCAGAGGGAGAGAAAGGTTGCGGCTTGCTTAAACAGAGGAAGAGGTCGATGGGAGTAGGGAGATGCAAATGGTGTTCAGCTAAAACAGGGAAGGTACCAAGGGGCATGCTACTAGCTGCTGGTTGCCGATCAGAGAAGAAAGGGGAAGGCTTGTGCTGGTGGTGGTGGTTTGCTGCAGGGGTCGATGGAGAGAGAGCTGGCTGATCAGGGAGCAGAGCAGGAAGAAGGGAGAGGGCCGGCTGTGTAGCTTGTCGTGGTGTCATTGAAGCAAAACATCGAGCAGGATGTAGGCGTCCAAGAGGCGGCGTTACTGACGGTCTCCACTACAAGCTCGACGGCGACGAGGACACGGCAGTGTGCACGCGGGGTCAGGGCCTTCCCAGCCCACGGCAGTGGCGCACCTATGGTTCAAGGGCTAGGCTCGACGGCCGACAATACAGACAATGGTTCAAGGCGGCGAGCAGATTGGCCGCACAGGGTGGAACGCGGTGCGCGCGTGCGCGAGCACTCGGCGCGGAGCCGAGGTCGCGTCACGGCCGCGACGCTCGCGGTGCTCCGGCGTACCGGGCCGCGGCAGCGTCGGGCAGCAATGGGAACGCGAGGCAACGGCGAGGCTCCTGCACAAGAACGCGGCACGAAGGCCGGGCAAAGGGTTTGCGTGTGGTTAGCATGTGGGTTAGTTAGATGCGCAAGGTTAGATTAAGGTCCAGCTAGGTTAGCTATTGAAATTACAGTATCACACAAAGAAAAACAATAAACCCAAATTGAATTCAATTAAACAAGGTTTGATAAAATTCAAATGAATTCACAAATGTTCACACTAGCATTTATTTCCTTAATTCAATTAAAGATTTTATTTACTAGGAATTTAGGGAGAAAGAGAGATCAACCTTATATTTTTCTAGCTATTATCGTGTTCACATAAAAAGCTTTTGAAAATCCACATTTTTCGACTTGTTAACATTCCGGAAAAATCCGGGATGTTACACAAACACTAGTCAAGAACTTCAGCTAAACATTAGCAAGCTTAAGCTTAAGGTGAAGTTTACATACACAGCAGCGCAGCCTTGTTTCAGTGTTACTAGGATCTCAGAACACATACATTAGATTTTGCCTCTTTGCTTATTGGTTATCAGTACTAGCAGAACATGTCACAAATCAGTTAAGTAGTGTATTGCTAAGAAGTAGATGCGCTAGTAGTCCCATAGAGCATGAGGTAGTATCCTGCTATCAGCTGCAAATACACATACTAATCCTTTGATCTACGAGTAGCTTTCACATACACATCACTCAAGTAGTACCTATAGAAATAATGCACAGTGGACTGAATAAGAAGAAAGATGAAAGAGCACTCACTGTCAGTGTCACGGTCATGTCAGAATGTCAGATAATTTGTTGCTCTAGCCTGAGATGCAGCACGACTTGCCCCTGCAGCACCCACTGGGTCCTATCGCAGCACCACAGACAGCAGGCCGCGACACCATGGCCGGGCAAGTCGCCGGCGGGCGACCCAGCATGCACAAGCTGCTAAGTAGAGATGCTAATCACCATAGATGGAGAAATTGAAGGGGGAAATTGATGAGTAACAACTAGAGATGGTGTAGACCCAACCTGGAGTAGTAATCGCTGAAGAACCCAAGCCATCGCCATGGATTTGGTACAGCTTGCTGAGCGCTGCAGGTTGCAGAGGAGGGGAAAAGTAAACAGAACAGAGGGGTGTGCGTGTCTGTTGGCCTGCTCGTTGGGTTTCAGACAAGCAAGCAGCACTAGTAGTATTAGATAGCAGAGTAGCTTCAAGGATATTCAGAGCTACCCCACGTGTCCACAGAAAAGGTTAAGAGTATGGATTATCACTAATGGTAGGCTGATCACTCCTGTACAGATCTTTTTCTACAAATCATATCTTATTTAGGATTAAGGACTAATGATCTATCCTTGACCGTAGGATGAGACACTTGGCTACGTAGATACTCAATGCACATACCCATTTCCATATATTTTAGTTTCTAAGTACCTGCGTATATACATTACAATTTACAGGAAGCGAACAAGGTCAGGCGAAGGAACTTCCAGAGAGTCCAGTTGAACCCGAGTTGAACCTTAACAACTCAGGCAAGATCCTTGATCATATTTCTAGTGTTTTAATACAAAACTGAATTTACTTATACAATATCACTTGTTTAGATTATCGGTGGAACGATGGTAATGATGAAACGGGTCGACAAACATGGATTGGCTGATGGAGCAGCCATTCCACGATTATTATAATTGGGGTGGAAAAATTGTAGGACTAATAACCAATTCTCACTCGTGTTATCGTGCCGTGTTAAACTGTGTCGACCATGGGCTCGTCTGAGACGGGCCGAGTCTAGTACTCATCAAGTTGTTATACCATCCCTACGGGTAGTGAGGGGAGGTTTGGGCGACGAAGTCCCCATTCTGGTGCCGGAGTGCACCCAGGCGCATATATTAGCGCATGTGGTTAAGATGTGGAGGTATAATATACGAAAATGGGGAAAGCTCGGTATTTCGACCAAGAGCCGCATGTAGGAAATGCGGTGGCAAATTGGTCGGGGTAACCGTGGGTAAAGTGATACAAACCTGCGCAGGGTTAAAAATCGTGAATCACGTCATGTCTCTTGGATTAGAGGCTACGGGGACCTATGATTGGTCTGTTCTCATGATGCGAGTGATTAATAGTGTTTTTAATTAAACTTGCCTTTGCATTCTACAACTGCTCTTAAAAACTGAGATGATGCAGGACTGATCCTTGATTTGTGAAAAGGTGGAAAGCATATTATATTTGCGTTGCTTGAATAATATATGCTTGCTGAGTACCTTGTACTCACCCTTGTATTAACCCTCCCTCTTCAGTGGTCCCTCAAGAACTTGCACAAGGGACTCTAGATCAAGAGTCTGATTATGCAGATTGGGAAACCGAAGATTATGCAGAAGCTAGTCAGGCCGCCATCATTTCCTATGGTCAATGGGATGGATAAATATCGTTATTAGCTAAGTTATGTGAGCCATGGAAGATGTGTTATCGTGCTCATCTAGTAAGCTAGTTGGAACTTGTGGAGGGCCTGTAATAATGCGCAGACTTAGTGACGCTCATTGGGGACTCAAGACTTCTAGAATGGTATTGTACTAAATGGTAGCACAGTCTAGCTATTCTCTGTTGCCCCGACATTACTAATTTGCCCAACCCACAACGTACCGTAGTACTTCGTCTTCACTCATCAACCAAACAATTGTCCTTTCGTTCAAGCTACCATCCGCTTCTTATATTAGCTCTTTCCGCTGTGCTCTCCCACAGTTCCAGACCTAGAGATTATTCAACGGTGCCAACCACAGACTCCACCACCTCCTCCTCGTAGTAATAACTATTTGTAGAGAAATATCGATGGTTGTGGGCAGATGAGGATGCAGTACAACGAGATGCCCGACAAGAACACAGATGTTCGGGAGCCGGGACTGAGAGGCACTAAGGCAAGGATTATTCAGAGTTTGAAGAGCACCGCATGCTTATGCCTTCCATGCAGTAGCACATTTCCGTCGTGGCTAATTCAGTCTACGCCGGTGCAGTAGCTAGATCATGAGGCACAACCGTGCAATCGAGGGTTCATCCATACAAAGTGCATCCCGTTAGAATGTTACATTGGTTTCACACTTGGCATCTTGACCTTGGCTTGACATTGCTTCACCTTTGCCATTACAATGTCGACGAGCTCTTCAAAGGCCAGTCCATGTCGTTGTCTCTTTTTTTTTTCTCTCGTCTTTGTCTTGCAACTTTGAACTGTTTATGCATTACTAAGTAAACATACCATATATGAGAATTTTCTATGTAATAAAAGGCGTGAAGCTTGAAGCTAGAGTTGCTTGGAACTTATTAGCCATTGATTATTGTAGATGTTCCTTGTTGCCCCGCGACAACCAGCTTTTGGAGATGCGTGCTTGAGATTTCTGTACACATGGCAAAGAGAAAAGATCCTTGAATTGCATGGTTTGAGCAGCCACATCAGTTCATGAGTCGCTTCTAAAAGGCCACCGGGGAAGGCCTAAACTTGGGGGGGCGACAACATGAATGAAACTTGGATGCAAGGGAGACAATATGATGTAAGATTCGGCAGAAGGGCCAAAATAAGAGGCATGTGAGCACATCTACAGGAAGAAGACGAATACGAGCCTAACTGTAAAAGATGTGGATCTCATTGCAAGAAGTAGAAAGATGACAGGGTGCAAACAGAAGCGCCTAGCTAAGGATTGGTGCGCAAAATGTTAAAAAGTTTAGACCATTTTTGATTTGTCCGTGTCATCACTTGCCTAGAGACCATGCTAATCTTCTCTGTATGGTTCCAATTTTATCGGATGTCCCAAAAAAGACAAATTTGTACCTGCACCCCAGCTTATAAGCTGTGCTTTCCCTCCGTGATTAGCTACGGTGGGATTAAAATTTAAAATGGCTTCTTCCTGCTCCGTGCCGCACGTCGCCTAGCAATTAGCATCACCCGCGCGCACAGCCAGCCCGTCGAGGCATCCATCCTACTCGACTGCGGGCCGTTCGTCCCGGCCTTCCGTTCGACAATTTCCGGTGACCGCATAGGGCACGTGGAGACCCATACTTCACAGATAGATGCGTATCTGACAAGTGGGTCCAAAGCTGACGTGGGCGGTGGCACGTAGGATCCCGGTCCCTCCTGGCGCGTGGCACGTGGCAGCCACTGTTTTGATCGCCCTGTGGCCTTGTTGGTGTGTGGCCTCCGTCTCGCCCCGGAGCTCTAGCGCTCTTGGCGCCACATAGGGAGCTCTAGCGCTCTTGGCGCCACATAGCCCGGGATGAGCCACAGAAGCACCTCCTCCTCATCTGCACCGCCAGGATTCGCCAAGGAGAAGAGGAGAAGACCCGCAGCTGCCAAGCGGAGAAGAACATTCGAGCGAGCTGCGGCAGATACCTCTCGCGCGCAAGCATTCCTCCCAGCTAGCGAGCCATGGCGGCGCTGGCTCACCAGGTGGGCGCCAACCAGCCGCCGCTGCTCTCCTCCCCCGCCCGCCTCCCGCGAAGCAGCAGCAATGCGCGGCTGCTGCTGGTGGCGTCCCTCGGCGGCCGCGGCGTGAGGCTGCTCCCGCGGGGCGCGCGGAGGGCCGCCGCCGCCGTCGTCCGGGCGTCGTCGGAGGCGAAGGCGGAGGCGGAGGCCAAGCCGGCGGAGGGCGGGGGCGGGGAGGAGCGCCCGTACGAGGAGTACGAGGTCACGATCGAGAAGCCGTACGGGCTCAAGTTCTCCAAGGGCCGCGACGGCGGCACCTACGTCGAGGCCATCCTCCCCGGCGCCGCCGCCGACAAGACCGGACAGTTCACCGTCGGCGACAAGGTGCTCGCCACCAGGTTGGTCCGTCCCGCCGTGCGATACTGCTACCGCCTGCCTCCTCTTGGATCATTGGATGCATCAACTGATCAAGAAACGATTTCGCTGTGCCCGATGAACTGATCGCAGCGCCGTCTTCGGGGAGGACATCTGGCCGGCGGCAGGGTACGGACAGACCATGTACTCCATCCGTCAGAGGGTCGGCCCTCTCTACTTGAAGATGGAGAGACGGTTTGGTAAGAACTAGTTGTTTCGCAATATTTCTCCATCCTCTCTGAAGTAGCCATTTGTCCATCCTTTCCTCCCTGAAGTTGGACCATCAAGTAAAACTAGAACAGTTAGTTGCTTATGAGTTATGATTCTTGATTTCTTTATCTTTGCAAGAATTCAGGTAAGTTGGATGATGATGGTGAGCTCACCGAGAAGGAGATCATAAGAGCTGAGAGGAACTCCGGAGTGGTCAGCGGCAGGGTGAGAGAGATCCAGGTGAGCACACGCACCAAGAAGCATGAGTCCTGTACCTTCAGGTCTATGTGTAGAAATGCGCAGAACAATCACAGATAGATCGATGTTTTTTTGCTCATGAATGACAATGTCTGGAAACTGCGCGCAGCTGCAAAACTACCAGAGGAAGATGGCGCAGAAGATGCAGAGGGAAGAGGACCTCCGCACGGGGCTCAGGCTGTACAAGTCAGTGAAATGGTTCCTCAATTACTGATACTGCTATGACATTGCTTGCTTCATTCTGAAACCCATTTGAGTTCTGGAAACTTCAGGGATGGGAAGTATGAGGAGGCATTGGAGAAGTTCGAGTCGGTATTGGGATCGAAACCAGAGAGCAGCGAGGCTTCCATTGCCAGCTACAATGTTGCCTGCTCCTATTCCAAACTCAACCGGGTTGGATACTTCTCTGTTCTCTGATCTCTCACAGTTCAAGGCATGTCTGCTACTGAATACTCATATGAACATTCCTCGTGCAGATACAGGCAGGGCTTTCTGCGTTGGAAGATGCCCTGAAATCAGGCTATGAAGACTTTAAGGTAACTACTTCTAGCTCTTTTGCGGGCTGGCCGCATGAGAACCAACAAGTTCCTAACTAATGGCACACATTTGATCTCCTGCAGCGAATCCGCACCGACCCGGATCTCGAAAACTTGAGGAAATCAGAGGAATTTGAGCCCCTGCTGAAGAACTACGACGAGTCGTTCATCAACGAGAACGCCCTCAACGCCATCAAGTCATTGTTCGGGTTCGGCAAGCAGTGAGCAGCTGAAACATGGTGGTAGCAGCAGCAGGCAATGCCTCTCTTCTTCGGTCTTGCAGTTTTGCATACTGCACGAGCCTGCTGTGCTAAGCTCGTTCCCATACAGCTCGCTCCCCTCTCCGTCTGTAGGTTGCGGTTCACACCTGTAGCTTAGCTATTCTTGGTGAGACTTGTACTTAACCATTTGATGAAGATACAGTATGGACATCCAAATGACGCATCTGCGTTTGTAAAGGCATTATGTGGCAGTTGTGCTTGTAATGCATGACAAATATGTTCATCAACTAAAAGGCAAATATATTTTTCGATGAACACACGAGCCAACTATTGACAAGTTGTTGCTTAATTGATTTGTTTTTTTGGTTTCAGATATAGTTTACAATGTCTGAAAAACATCAGTTCATTTTGGTTCACCAAACACCTGACGGCAAGGAATACCAACATTTATGCAAACAAAACATCAGGTTGCTACACTTTAACCATCTGGATACAATTGACCTGAAGACATTGGATCATATGATAGCCCAAGTTAAGTTGCATTTGCATATGCATCACACCAGGAATTGTCAGAAAGATATCCACTATTTATTAGTCTGGAGAACTCTGTTTTTAACCCAATTGTACAATCAACATGCAATCATCAACCTGACGGACCACAAAATTTAAAAAAAAACACTTGGCATGCAGGCCTGACAATAGCTTATTTGCCGGGGGATTCTGACATTTTTTTTATTGAAACCCCAAGCAGATGATCCTCGCCAAAACAAGGTCCGCTGTTCCATGTCATGTTAGCTGTCCACTTGGATTATTTGAATGCTATTTTTTGCTTTCGGGAAAAGAATTGTGGAACATAGCTTTCTTTCATATTTAGAGAACAATCAGATACCAACCACCAGCTAGGTTGAACAGTCAAGTTCCCTCAAAATATTGGCAGCATCTTCAGGAAAAACTGGATTGATGTAGCACCCACTTCCAAGCTCAAACCCGCCTATTACACTTAACTGGGGCACGATCTGGAGGAACCAGTGTGCGTAAGGCAGGCAGGATGATGAGAGCCCAAATGGTGCACTGTGGATCATAAAATTGAATGGCGGGTCATTGAGCTGCTTAGATAACTTTTGCAGCATTGTCTTCAACAGAGACCCAAGATCCAGTGCCTGCAGGCAACAAATCAACAGCTTAATCTTAAGATGAGTTGAAAGAATTAGTAATGCAAGTATGGCCATAGTGTTCCACACAACATAAACCTGTGGAAGTGAACCTGCTAATGCCTCATTTTCACCAGTAATCAGTAGAATGCAACGAAGCCCATAAGCACAACAGTGCATAGAATAAAAGAAGAAAATAATTAAGTGAATCAAAAAATTGCGATGTGTATATGATTCAGTATGAACTTGTACGAATTTCACAATAGAAGGAATAAATCTTTGAGGGAACGACATAAACACAGCACAGGTGGTACAGCAATTAGCTTGCAAAGTATCCGCATTTTGATGCATAGCCACAACATGGAACAAATGTTCCATATATTAAAAAGAAATACATGTAACACAGTCCTAAACTTTGGATCTTTGTATAAGTGTCAGTGGTAAAGAGGAGCACCAATAGCCGAGGTTAGGCATGCAAGCTAAATCAATAACTAGTAGCAGATGCTTCAAACTATTGGCACAAAAGTTTCTCCATAACTTAATAGGAACTACAAAGGTATAGTAAGAGCAAATATGAAGGGAACTTTGAACTTTAAAGTACAACACATAGTAGCAGATGTCTACATACTTCGGTCTATACAAAAAATGAAACATATAAGGGATTTAAAAGCGGCCCTTACCTTATCCTCATCAATTTCATGGAAATAAGAAAGATGTTGCCGAGGAATAATCCATATCTCAAATGGATATGATGCTGCAAAAGGAACAATGGCAGAAAAATTGGGTGTCTCGCTGATTAGGGTATCTTTGGACCTAATCTCGCAAAGGCTGCAGTTCCCTGATCTATCAAAAACCTCCTTCATGCAGTTAAGCCGAGATGTAACAGAGGGAGGGACAAATGGAGTTCCCAGCATCTGGCTGTGTGAATGGGCCATTGACGCACCAGCAGATGCCCCATGGTTCTTAAACACCTAATTTTTTTATGACAAAAGGAAGTTATTCACTTGCACAAGAGAAAATTAACAAAGACATTGTACAAGGTTGTTGAGTAAAAGAAGCAACTCGCATAGTAAATAACACATATAAATATAGGCCATTTCTTACTGGTAACAATGGACAGGACAAAAGTAGTACCAACATATAAGTAGTGAGATGGGTTGTCAGAACAACAAATAGGCACTTGGTTCATAAACAATGAAAGTATTATCAATTAACAGCTTCATCAATGAGCAGGTATTACCTATATCTTCATTTAATCAATTTATTTTTAAGAACAATTACCAATTAGTTTGTATGAGCGAACTAAACGACAGATAGAACACAATCTGTTATTGCCATCCACTAGCACAGTAACAATGCAGTGATCACACTTGCAACCTCAATCCTTATGGTAAACATGAGAAATCTGCCAAGCAACACATCTACACAAAACAGACCGTCCAGTCCACATAGCTTATGATGACCTTGCATGGCTAACAAATAACACAGAATGCATCATATGCACTAACAGTGATGTGTAAAGAGGGCAATACATGATTAGTTTGCATGGCTGGCAAAAAGATGTGTTAGCATGTCAAACAGGCATGTTGCATTCCCATTGTGGCTTCACGGGTGAGATGCAACTATTCTTGTTTGGAAGTTAGCCCCGGTAGGAAATTCTGGGTGATCCAGGAATAGAATGCAGGACCGATGGGTTCATAACAATCCGACCCGTCCACTGAGCTATCACTCAGGTCCTAAGGCAATGGGATGTTGACAGTTTCTATTTACTAACCCATAACTACCATATCTCAATGCCAGCTAACAGATTCCTATATATGCATAGATGACCAATATGCTGCATATACCGATGCATGGAAAAGGTCCAGGCATAAGCAATGCACTAAGCGACAAAGGTACTAACAACTGAAACATGTTTCCCTATTGAACAATAAAGCACTTTAAATCCACAACAATTTTGCAATCAAGAATCAACAGATCCAAGCTTATGCAAATGAACCATAGATAAACCTCGACAGAACAGACAAATTCACCAAATCAGTTTTAAACTAAAAGGTGAATGGTCATTGTCCATATCTGTATTACAACGAATCGGAATGGTTGACATAAACATGGGTCTAACAGAAAGTGGCCAGGAACTGAAATCATGTAAAGCCTACAGCACTGTCTGCCACTACGCATCTTAACCTCCAAACAAGCATATGTTATAACATGACCCAGAAAATTTGCAAACGTTGCTGTAGCAGCATTATCCATGCAAGTAAACAAATTAAATGAAATTATAATCTCATTTATGACATGATACTGCCATTTTTACATTATATGTGCCCAAAATTCTATCTCAACCCAAATAAATGAACACACCAGGCTATCAAGATTAACAGAAGATACTTCGAACTGACAATACAGGTGGAATTAGAAAGATGGCAACATATCTAATATCTTCACTGAATACATTTAGTTTCAAAGAAACTCGCCAATTAGTTTCTACGAGCCAACTAAATAGCAACAGATGATAACAATAGCAATAATTCTAGCAAATAACACAGCATGGATCATAAGTGCATATAAGGAGGGCATTATTGATCTCCCTCCGTCACCAATTTGCTACAAACTTAAAATTCAATGGCCATTGTCCATATCTATGCTACCATGGAAGGTTCTTGACATAAACATGGCTCTAATGGTAAGCTACAACACTCCTCACCACAAAGCAACCTAACCTCCAGAGCAAGCATATGTTAAGAAAATTTGCAAACGTTGCCATGGCAACCTCATTCATACGAATACAAAGGCACAAGAACAAATTATCCGAACTTAAAGTCTCATCTGCACGCACTGTTAACATGGTATTACCATAGTTTATGAAAATTACAACTGAAGATGCACTGAACAGACGACCAATGTGGAAATAGAAAATTGGTAGAATATCTCCAGGTTCTTTTTTTTTCTTTTTTGGTTCCCCGAAGCATATATCCGCATTTGACATTTCCTAAGTTTAAGAAGTTTATAGTGGTTACCACGCACCAATTCTGACGTCCAAGAGCAAAACCATATCGCATTCGCATTTAAGCAGTACTCCTAGCACCCCATCTTTTGCTACGATATTTTCACCATTATCCAAAGAATGAGACGCCCTAGACATCTGATCGTGCAATTTAAGCAGAAATGTTACTCTACGGCTCTACCTGAACATACTTCACCGCGGGGTGCTCCCGGAGCTGCCGCACGCGCGCCGCGTAGGCGAGCAGCACGTCGCGGACCCCCTCGGCGCCCAGGTCCCAGAGCCGTACGTCGTGGCGCGGCGTCTCGATGACCACGTCGTGGAACCCGAACCCGCGCACGGCGCGCTCCCCGGGCCCCTCCTCCCCGTCGCCCCCGTCCGGCGGGGGCGGCTCGACGTCGCGCCGCAGCGCGGGGTAGAGGTTCTCGATGACGCGGATCCGCCACGGCAGCGCGTCGTCGGGCGGCACGCGGAAGATCTGGGGCGCGCACTCGGACTCGCGGCCGGCGCAGAAGGGGCAGGATGGCTTGGGGGCGCCGGCGCCGGGGCCGGAGCTAGGGTTGGCGGTGGGGTTGTGGGACTTGAGGTCGGTGGGGCGGCGCGAGCGCGCCTGCGAGAAGACGACCCACCGCCCGAACACGGCGTCCCGGCGCGCCTCCGAGGTTCTCGAAGCTTCCGCCATCGCCTTCTGGAAGCTTCGGGCGGTGGCGCCGATGGCTGACGAGTGACGAGTGGAGAGGCGCTCTGTGTTCGCCGAAGAACCCGGCCCGGCCGCTTGGGCAGTTTCTCGGCTGGTTCTAGAGAGGACACTTGGGCTGGAGCTGTCCCTCTGGCAGGTGGGACCCAGAAGGCATTGAGCCACACAGAACTGCGTTTGGTTGGTCACTGCCCAGTGGGGCACAAAGAGTTGGAACATTTTCCAAGACCTGTTTGACCGCTTTGTGTCGTGGAGCGTGGATGGATTCGCTGAAACATGGGGACACGGTATGGAAGTCAATTGTGGACACGTGGACAACTGAACTGTAGGACCCTGGTGACCTAGTCAACTACTAAACTGTATAAATCCAACGAAATTACTAAGAGCCTATTTGGTACCTATTAGTACTTAATATACTCATGCTAAAAATTTTTATCTTGACTAAAGTTTAGACATTCCATTAGCACTCTGTTTGGATGGACTAGTGCTAAATTTCCGTAACTTTTGAACATTAACACTTCGATTCAAACACGCTCTAAATCTTATTGGCAGTCATGACAATATATACGAACCAAGCAGTCATGAGAATAGCAGCTCTCGTGCCGAGTCTAGTTTGGAGAAATTTATAATTTTAGTTCAAATATGCGAGGCGTTACTCACAAGGATCAATGGTTGGTTTTAAGCTCACATTAGTTTTGCGACAACTTTTACGAGAAAATGATCCGCCGAATGCTCGGAATAGTTATTTGAGTACATTCTGATGTTAAGAACAAGAATTGTGGTGATTCTTACCATTTGCAGGAGACCTGAGGTTAAACGTTGAAGGATATGCCTGAATTCAATGTCGAGGGATCAAGAAACATCGCAGATGCCTGAATTCAATGTCGAGGGATCAAGAAACATCGCAGCTAACATAACCGACAAATGTACACTTTGCACGAGATTAGAATCACAGAGCAGCGCCGCAATTACAGGAATTCATCTCCGGAGTAGCATCAAAGGGCTGTAAACATGTACTCCAACATATCAACCAAACGACTTAAATCAGGATCGATACAAGACTATCCTCTAAAACAAGGCATTAACGAGAAGAACCAAGAACGGACGGGATGCAAAGATCCATCAGCACAAACCGAGAGTAACAGGCAAACAATCATCCTGAGTCCACAGCAGCACACAGCATTAGATCACTAACCATTCTTTGTCTGATAACACAGGCAAATTGCAAATAGTTCACGACATATGCTCCATAGTAGACTTCTAACATAGTTCCAAGTGCTCAGAACACAAGCAGCAAAATTTGAAAAATGCAACCAAACACAGCCGAAGTTTTGCTTGGGATGGGTTCCAGTATCCAGGCACAGAGCTCAACGGTAGCGGCGGAGGGAGAGGGTCTGGTTGCGCTTCCAGGTGGCTCTCCTGGAGGGCCTGTTCTTCTGGTGGGTGTGGCCCTTGCCGCGCAGGCCACGGTACTTCTTGCCAGCGGAGGTGAGGCCACGGAGCTCGCGGTGCTTGTGCACGTCCTTGCACAGCCAGTTGATCCTGGGGTCATTGCGGATGGCAGTGTGGGCAACATCAACAAGGATGATCTCAAAGTACTTGTAGGTACTATCCTGTGTAGAGAGACAAGGACAATTGCAGGCATTAGTACAAAATAGATTCAATAAGAACTTTATTCTTACATACATGAAATTCCTCCTTACAAGCCGGCATACCTCATTCACCCAGTAGGAGTTGAGGACCCTCAGACCACCGAGCTTACGCCCAGCCCTCTCCTCAGCAACAGACCTCTTGTTCCTCTGGAACTTGAGTTGGGTGATACCCTGGTGCTTCGGCTTGCCATAGACAATACCCTTGGGCACGGGCCTCTTCCTGCCACCACGCCTGACACGGACACGGTAAACAACATAGCCCTGAAGAAAAATAGCAGAAAGTTAAGCACAAGAACAGGCAACAGCTACTCACAGTTCATCAGAATATCACACATACATGAGCAATGTTCTACACATAAAGTTCTGAAAACCAATTTTATAATGTGCAGACAAATTAGATAGCTGGAAAATCAGATGTATGGCAACACATTGATACTCCATAATACTACCAAGTCAACAGGTATTCCTTGACCACAGAAAGAGGCCTGGATATAATACTAGATGAAAGGTTCAATATTACTTGAACAAATAACAAGCCTACCAGGCCAAACAACACAGCATATTGTTCTCCGAGAACTAAAATTGTCTTGGCCTCTTAGACTGGTCGCTACAGAATGTCCTAAAGGAAACAAATTTAAATTGTTTAACTTGCCATGCACCAAAAGAACTAAAGACTTTCTAGAAACGGGATGAAAAATATGTTTCCACAAAGATGATAAAACGCACACGCAGTGAACAGTAGGCTGCTACCATAACTTTTGATGTCCAGGTAGTTCAACTGGAAAAAAGGTGTGGAACTGGCTGCAGCAGGTTCCAATCAAACATATCAGTGGCTACCACAGCCGATCATCTAAATTCAAAAATAATATACCCAAGAATCATATGCATGCCCAAACAAAGGCTTTAAAACATGGTTAAATGGCATAATGAATGATTAAGTAGAATAATCCGCCTAACAATTCTACATTTCGCACACGAAAACTGGAAACTACAATAAAAATGACCGGCCAAGCATGGAAATCTTATGAGCAGAAATCACTAAACGATGATATCACTGCGCGTCAAATCCTATGTTACTACAAGCCCACGACCAACCTACGCACACCGACATGGGGACATCTCAATCAACACCTCGACTTCGGCCTCGGGGCAGGCAAGAGAACAGAGGGCAATCCGGAGATCTACCTGCTTGGCCTTGAAGCCGAGGCGGCGGGCCTTGTCGGGGCGGGTGGGCCTGGTGAGGCGGACGATTGCCGGCTGCTGCCTGTACTCCCAGCAGCGCACGCGCTGCACGAAGCGCATCACATCGGACTGCTTCCTCCTCCATAGCTCCGACACGTACTTGTACGCCCCTGCGCAGAGAACACGCCGTCAGAACAAGCGGACGCGCAAGGGCTCGCCCGCACGGAGAGACCAGATCATCAGCGGGAAGGAGCGGGGAGGGGCTCACCCATGGCGGATGCGGCTGCGTGCGGCGGCGGCGGCGGCGGGGAGGGAGATGGAGTTCGCGGAGAAGCTCGGGGTTTGGGTAGGAAGCGGACTTATATTTCGGCGATGGGCGCCTCGTGGCCGTCGGATGGGCTAGGGTTTTGGAACGGTGGGCGGAGGATGGTTGGGGAGTGGGCCGGGGATGAGCTGGGCTTGACATGGTACTTATGCAAATGGGCTCGAGGCACTGTGTTTTCGGCACCTTGGAAATGGGCTTCCGTTTCTCTTTTTTTTAAGGAGGGCTTCCGTTTCTCGGCTGCTTTTAGTTTCCTTCTTTTTTTTCAATCTGATGAGAGCCCAGTTTCTTTTTTAAAATCGTAGTTAAAAAAAATATGTCTCCCGTGGTCTCGTTTGCAAGTTGGACCTGGATCCGTTTCCCGTGACAAAAATTATAACAATTTTCACAAAATTACATGTGTGACCGTGCCCAACCAGATTTATTTATGTTTAATAACGCGATTGGCCATCGATTTTTGATCTAGGCACGTTGTAAAAAATGAAAGTGTTGTACTTAGGCGTATATGTACGTGGCAAAACCACCTGAATTAATCAGGCTCAAGCGCGCTAACCATCACCACAAGGGCAATCAGGACTAACTCGCACTTCAAACGGAGTAATCCACTGGTCTGTCGGGTAACCTCCCGATACAACCACGATTTTGCCAATCGAAACCACACATACAAAATACTAACATGAAGGTGAGCCCGGAGGATACAACATTCTATAAATTTTACATCACAGGGTTCATCATAAATTATTATTACAACTGAGTTCGAATTCGTAAAACAAGGTACTTCAGAATTCAAAGTAATCGAGTTCTTCAGAGTTCAATGCAGCGGAAAATCAACGATAAACTACTCGACGATACATGATGTCTCGATGAAGCCTGTACGAGACATCACTCGGCATTATCATCATTGGTCAGGGGCACATCCCATTCCACCGACCGACCAGGAGGAAGGGTACACGGCCAAGTCAAACTAGCGATCATATCCTCGAAAGTATCACCTGAAAACGAGCCACAAACAAGGCTGAGTATACTAATACTCAGCAAGGCTTACCCGACTAGTGGAATATACTTAGCCGAGTCCTAGACACGCAAGGCTTTTGGCTTGAGGCTTTATTTTGCCGAAAAGCATATACGAGTAGGTCCTTACTTTCAAATTTTAGCTCCAGATTCTAGTTTTCTTTAACCATTCGAGGTAAGCAACTATCCAATATCATACATGGTGGAAGAATTAATTTGCATCCAACAAGATTAATCATCATCATTGTTTCTCTTCTTACTCTATGTGGTAAAAGGGTCAAGCAGTCTCAATAACCGCGAGAAATGGACGATTCGAATCGAATTTCTTAACCTTGCAAGGGAAACCTAAACACATGTCACGTGGTTGCTCCAAGAGTCACACGTGCAACTTTTCCCCTTTCTTCCTAGGTTGTGGATCAGGGGCACCATCCGAGACTACAGAGCCTAGCTCTGCACCCACCATGTGCGCGCATGGAACCGAAGTTCAGAGGGTGGGATGCTGTCCACTTGCCGGTCCGATTAGGTACTTAAGCTTACCGATTACCATATTCTCGGCATGTGGTTAGTACGTTCAAAGATTTAACCACCACTACCACACACTGCAGCCTTAGCATTTTTCACTAAACAGACGGGACATCAATCATCAACTTGAACATCGCACCATAGCCCCGTCCGTCAACCTTATGATTGCAGCCTGTAGTAAACATTCAACTCTTATATTCTCGCGAGTGACAGGAAATCACTCGACTTTTACCGAGTCTTATTAGCATAGCATTCTATCGAACCTTACATCTAGTGTTTAGAGCATGGGTACCTAGGATCATGCAACTAAGTTTTCATCCAACTCCTATAAATTTATGCACAAGTAGAATAGAGTATTAAGTTGCATAATTTAGAAAAATAAGGTTCATGCTCCAGGGTTTGCCTTCTTGGGTAAAGTTAGCTTGGGGATCGTCCGAACTTTGGTTCGGGTCTTCGAATACCTCAGTTAGATTCACTTGAGCTTCACGCTACTCACTCTCGGACGCGGGCACCAGCTCGTCGTTACGTCGGCGAGAGTAGTCGATTCTATATGAATGCACAAGTGTAAGTTGTAGTGATGATACATGATATTTATTTTCTTCACGATAAAGTTGCAGTCCACAAAACATAGATTTTGTTGTAAAGTTACTTAGCTACGATTTCTTGGACAATCGTTAACAGAAGGGGTTGTGTTGTATTGGAAATTTAATTTTCGAAGTACAAGCATGGATTAACAGAAGGGGATTTACGCATTTATGCTAATGATAGAGTGCTTTAACAATACAAAGAAGACACAATTGACAATACGCGGGGAGTCTGCTGTAATGGAAACCTAACATAATATAAAGTTCCTTAGCAATACGTCCGATCAATACCTTATCCATTGCATTATCCAGAGGGTATTTCTAGGTACACTACCATGTGTACATTGCTAGCTAAAGAATGTCTTCCGGGGAGGCAATTTATGCTAATGAGAGAGTGCTTTAACAATACAAAGACGGCGCAATTGACAATACGCAGGGAGCCTGCTGTAATGGAAAACCTAACAAAATATAGAGTTCCTTAGCAATACGTCCGATCAATTATGCAGAGTACATTATGCAGAGATAAAACCACTATAAAAATTTTAGACATTTTTGTGTAGTAGATTAAATGTGAAAATTATAATACACAGCTACTGCTAGAATCTAATTATTTTTATATAGAACAAACCATGCAAGTATTGATGCCAAAAATTTTATAGAGGGTTAAACTATCCACATATATGTTATTGTAAATTTTTCAGATTTTATTGTGTATGATAAAAAGCATAATAAATAGTACAAGCTACACTTATGTTAATAAAGATTAATTTCTACAGGATTTTCTAACTGGTTTCTCTGTATGAAACTTTTTATACAGCATAAACTAATCCAAAGTATCCCCTAGTAAAAAGCTGAACATTTTCCAAGCACAGGAACTAATTATTTTTATTTAGTGCATTTTTTCTACCATAAAATTATATAAATAGGTTATAGAAAGGAAAAAGGTTCTAAACTTTTTCTGTGGTATCGAGGCATCACTATAACAACTCTAGAAAAGTTTCACAATATGAATCACAATATAATAACAGGTACAAATCAGTTCTATTATTTCATGGCATAAAACAAATTCTAACTAAAAGTTTAGCTACAAGTGGGTTCCGGTCCTAAACTTTTTACCTTGAACTACACATCAAGTAACTAAACTACTATCCAAAATTCAGGTTCAATCTTTGTCTACAACAGTGTGTACAATTAAAGTCTATTAAACCTTCCATTTAATTTAGAGCAAGATTTAGCAAGCAACTGAAAAAAAAGTATATAACAAAAGATGTAGATTTTTTTCTAAAGATTACAGAACAGTTGAGTTTGTATTTTTCTAATTTTTTTATGATTTTATATGAATTTTAAAATTTTGCTGGTTTTGAATTTAAAGTTTAAACACAGGTTTGCAGATATGCCCCTGGAAACTTGCGTGCCGACCCTTTGAAAGATTTCAATCCTTGCAATTGGGTCCCTGGGCAGCGCTGGCATGGCGGCCGACCAAAATCCGGCGAGGGGGCTCGTCGGCGGCGAGGAAAAAAGGGTCGGGGAGAACCAGGGAGATGAGAGCTACCTTCGGGTGGCCTTGGTCGGGGTTGGGGGTGGCCGAAGGTGACTCGTCGGCGCGGAGCAGGGGGCGGCGGCGGTGCGGGCGTCGGCGACGGTGCTCCGGCGAGGAGGGGAGGGCGTGGTCGGGTCGGTGAGCTTCGCGGCGTCGAGGGAACCCGCTTCGAGGCTTGGCTCTGACGGAGGAGGGCCGCAGTTGGGTTGTCCACGAAGCAGTAGGTGGGGGGGCGGCGCAGGCGGCGCTGCCGGCGGGTCTGGGCGGCGATGGGCGGGGCAGTGAGCTGCGGTGGGGTGGTGTGGTGGTGGTTGGAGACTCTGCTCTGGTAATGGGTGGCCGGAGAGGTGAGCTCCACAGCGGACTCCTTACGGCGGCGGCAATGGCAGTGGCGGCGGCGTTCTGGTGGGTCGGGGCGCGCGCGAGCGGCTTCGTTCCGCCTTTTATAGGCTGCAGGAGGGAGGAAGAGGGCCGGGCGACGCTGGGGAGGGGCGGCACGACGGGGGTGCGTTACTAGGCGCGGCGGGCGGCGAGCAGTGCCGGTGCGGCGTGCGGCGGGCGCGACCAAGGGATTGGGCGCCAGGGATTTGGCGTGGGGGAGGGGAAGATCACGCGGGCATGGGTTGGGCAAGCAGCTGCAGCAACGGCTTGTCGGCGCGGCGGGGGCTCAGGCACGGCGCGGCTGGCCATTGGGCGCGGCGGGCGGCGAGCAGAGGCGCCTCGCCGGCGTGCGTGTGGCACGCGCGGGCTGGGCAAGCAGGGGCGGCGTGGGGAGCAACGCAGTTGGTCGGGCGGGGCATGGCCGGCCATTGGCTTGGCGCCCAGCGCTGGTCAGGCATCGCCGGCCAGATGGCCAGCGGCGACTGCGCGGCGAGCGGGGGGTCGAGCGAAGCACAGAAGGGAGGGACTGAAAGTGGAAATATGAAAGTTGTCCAAAATAAAAGGTTACGCAAATTTTGTTTCAGGCCAAAGTTCATTTGAGTTATAGTTTGAAAGTATAATTCGTTTCTTTAAAACTTTTCTTAGTTAGTTAAGCGTATTGTTACGCGTCACAATCGTCACAATGTACTTCGATTTCTTTTCCTAGGAAAATGCACATTGAAATTGAAACATGAGCGGAGGTATACATTTTTTTTGAAAGCACTGCGCGGTACGCTGACCGCGCGCTCAACGCAGATGGGCTGCCGGGAAGTCCGAGTACACACGCGCGCACACCACACACTTGCACACCCGCGCACACGCGCAACCCCGGTACCCCTCTGGGAATTAAACCCAGATGCGACTCCCAGGATGCCCCCGACGGGGTTCGAACCAGGGCGGGTGGCCTGACCACTACCAGTGCCCACCAACTGAGCTAACACTCGTTCGCAGAATGATACATTCTAATTCATATTTAGCCCGCATTTGAGAGGGCTCCTTCAAAACCGGCTCCTTGCTATGGCACTAGGAGAAGTAAAAGAATGGTTTTTTCCGGTTTCTTTTTTTTTTCTACTTGATCCGTGAACCAACTCATTAATATAGTGCCAAAATAATGTGAGTCGAAGCCGGTATAAGCCATATCCACATGCATTTATTCAACATATACGATTTGTAGGTGATATCACGTTAATCGTACAAAGTATCCAGAGCTTATTCTACGTTTATAACCGAAGATAGAGTAGAACTCTACTATATAGGTTACAATGATGGTTACAAAAAGAACTTGCCATGTCTTATAAACATTTTTTTAATTTATTTTAGTTTCATGACTTTTAGCTCAATTTGGAGATACACCTTGGAAAAAATATCCTATCACCAGAAAGTGTACGGGTCTACTGTCACACATGCAAAAACATATGATGGGTCCTGAAATAGCAATACCATTGTATCATGCACCGAGAAGTTATATTATTGTAGTATTCTAACGGCTTTGAAGATAGTAGCACAATCTTATCGTACTTGTTTATTGAATCATGTGACTGTAAACGAAAAATATCTTATTCCTCTAGATATATTAGAATAGCATGAACTGCTTATTAGTACATAATTCTAATTTTTTCTACCCTGAACTAATCAAATTGACATTTTAGTTGACGTACTAGGTGAATGCCCGTGCGTTGCTACGGAAAAAAAATATATCATCACAATGTGTTGATCCCTTGTCCAATTAAGAAATTTGTATCTAAACTTCATGTTTGAGAATGGAAACAATATTCTTGATATAACAATCTATGGGATACACTACTCCCAAGGCCATAAACAAACTGTGTACCTGAAAATAATATTTTGTAACACGTGTCTTCCTCCTATTGATTTTGCACCTTATTGGTTCTGGAAGTTTCATATCGGCCAGAGTATCATGTTTCTTCTTCCATCAATTTGGCACTAGGGATGAAAATTTGAAAAATTTGGCAAATTTTTTATTTAGACATGAATCAGGCTTATCAGTTTATAAAATGGGGTAGCTTCATAGAATATGACATAGGATATAACACAATGTGATATGACAGACATCTAAATCCACGTTTGATAATGTAAGGATATATATGGGAATCTTATTGAAGTTTATGTTTTGTTCTAGCTTGTCCAGCAGCATCTCCAAAGCTGTTAAGGGTAGTTGTTAAGGGAGTCTTAGGATTCTACCCGTGGAATCGGGATTTCCGCTGCCATGGTCGCAAGGTGCCAAGGTCTGATGCCAGAAAATTACCATGCTCTAAGAAACCTTTCAGCTCAGCTGACTTGATATTTTTTGCTTCGACTGTGATTGTAACCCTGACACGACACAATTTCACGCTAAGAAGTTACGACCGGCCAAGTTTGACATGCAAAAAAAAAAAATCCTGGTCCCCGTATTCAGGGCTCCACAAGTCGAGTCTTTTTCTCCACGTCAATACACCCCGCCATTATCCTCCAGCGGCTAAGGAAAGCCTTACCCTGACGGGCCGGGCCCACAGGCCAGCCTCACGCCCCCCGGCCCGTCGCCCACTCACTCCACTCGGGCGCACCGCGCCGCGCGACACGGCGCCGTCGCGTTCCAAACCCAAACGCGAGACGGGGGCGAGGAGCAGCTGCCTGCCTCCACAACAATCCCCGTGCCTGCCTGCCTCGGCCCCCCGTTCTCCGCCGCCCCTCTCCTCCTCCTCCCCCACGCGCGCGCGGCGCCCGAGACGACGAATCCGGCCTCCTCCTCCGCGCCCCGTCCCTGCCGCCGGCCGCCGATGTAAGCGCCCGCGCTCCTTCTCCCGGCAGCATCCGATCTCTGCACCCTCTCTCGCGTCCTGTCGCGCCTGTTTTGGTTTTGTTTTTTTGAATTTTTTTTCGGTCGCCGGGTGGCGTTCGTGGGCGCCGGTTCCCGCGCGATCGGCCGCCGCGGGGGGCGTCCATTCGCGGGAAATCGTGATCCGGCGAGGCGCGCGCGCGCCGATTCGGCCGCGCCCCGGCGGGGTCGGGGCCGTCGACGCGCGGTCGCGGGGCGCGCGGGCGGTGGGATTTGGGTGGGAGTTTGGGTTCGCGGCGTCGGGATTCGGGGTTGGTTGCAGACGGTGGCGATTTGGTGCCCGATTGGCGGTAATCTGGTGTGCAAAGGCGAGATTTTTTTTTTTTTGCCCCCCGTCGGTTTCCAATCGACGTGGTGCATCCGGCGATGGTGCCGATTGGCGCATTCGATTCCTCGACAAAGAGTGTGGTGGTGGGGGGAGCTGACTGTCACTTGATGGCGATGAGGATCCAGCTCGGCTGATTCTCCCGTGCTTTTACTTTGGTCTCCATCCCCGGCCGTGCCCCATCTTAGTTTGATTTTGCGTTCTGGGATATTGTTAGATGAGTAGATGGAGAGGTTGTTAGATTTGATACTGATGTGTGTTCTTTGCAGTATTTGTTGTTCTTTTTTTTGTATATTGATCGATGATTGTAAATCTGACTGTGCATGTGGAGACTGGAAGGACCTCGGAGGGCTGGGACGCTGACCCGAGTTTTATGGGGAGAGGATGCCAGAGCTGCGAAGCAGTACTCGTCAAGCACGCCTGAGGTCTAAGAAGCTCGAAGACCCGCAGCCAGGAGAGCAGCCTGTGAAACCGGCATCGCCTGCTCCGCAGAGAGCAGGAAAGCGTGCTCCTACTCGTGCTGCCAGGGGCGGAAAGGTTGCTGCTGGGAGAAGAGCGCCTCCGGCACCAAAGCCTAAAAGAAAGGGGGTTGAGATCGTCGACTTAGAAGCTGATCCCGCTTGCGAAGACCTCCCTAAAGCTGTAGCTCGGCTGGAAGTTGCTGGTGCAGCCAAGAACCTTGCTTTGAACAAGGTAGCTGAGGTTGGTGTTAATAAAGGTCTGAAAATGGAAGGTGAAAGTGCGGAGAAGATTGTTGCGGCTGAAGATGAATTGACAGCTACACCTGTCCCAGAGAGGGTATTACTTGCTCTTTTGCATTTTATGTCCATAAACTGCCATTTGCCTTCCTTATCTCCTAGTTTTCTACCTGTTTGTAGCTCACCTAATCACATAAGCAAACTGTTTTTTAAGCTTTTATTGGATTGTCACCTGCTATGTGAAACAGAAAAAAGATAAAACTCGTATTGGTTTTCCATGATGCACTGCACGGGTAGCCCATCTCTCATTTTAGTCCTTGTGGTTGAATGGAATGTCTGTTATGATGGTTAAAGGAAACATTCTGAATCCCATAAAATATGTGTCTGTGTTTTGGCTCAAAATAAGGGTTCACCAATTAGTTAAAAAATCTGAAAGGAATTTCTTATCAAACATCAGCAGGGTGAACACTCCCCATTCAACATCTATTTAGATGCTATCTGCAGTATATTCGCTGGCATAAAACATTCTTAATGTTCCAAAAGATGAGCCCATTTAACACCAGGAAGGGCCAATCACACCCCTTACATTTCCAGGGATTGTTGCGAAAAAGGAATATTTACTTCTGTATAGTTATAGTATAGTTGTTCATAGCCTAGAAGTAGATAGCTGTGGGAAAAATTCTTGTCGGGCCATAGTACATTCAAATGACAATTTAAAGCCTATCTTCGTTACATAAATCATAAAAGGCTGCTATACGATGGTTATATGTTGAACTTGGACATAATTTCTTATATGCAGGAGTTTTTAGGATCTCCTAAGTCCTAATCCTATTTCATTTCTGCAGGTTCAAGTAGGTAACTCTCCAGAGTATGTAACTGAGAGGAAATTAGGTAAAGGTGGTTTTGGTCAAGTCTATGTTGGCCGAAGGGTATCTGGTGGAACTGCTCGCACTGGCGCTGAAGCCTATGAGGTTTGCCACTTACACTTTGTATGAATTTTGGACATTTTTTCTAACATAAAACCAATCCATCGCTAATGTTTTGTAGGTCGCGTTGAAATTTGAGCATCGGAACAGTAAAGGATGCAATTATGGCCCACCATATGAGTGGCAAGTTTATAGGTATGTCATGTGTCCCCTCCTCTTTCATTTTTCATAGGACCATTTCTCTGTCTTTGAGCTTTCTGACTTTTGACATTGTTTACCAGCGCTCTCAACGGTTGCTATGGCATACCATCGGTCCACTACAAGGGTCGTCAGGGTGACTACTATATTCTCGTGAGTTGACTAATTATCATTCTAGATTTCTTTGCAGCTCAACAACTTTTATTCACTTATCTTTTCTTTTTCAGGTAATGGATATGCTTGGTCCCAGCCTTTGGGACGTGTGGAATTCAATGGGGCAGGCGTAAGTGTCTTCCATAGTTCCATTCTTTTTTATGTTACCTTTTGCCCCTCATGTTTCAGTTTGCAGACTAAATGATTCAACATCTTGAACAGGATGTCTGCGAGTATGGCTGCCTGCATTGCCGTAGAGAGCATATCAATTCTTGAGAAGCTCCATTCTAAAGGGTGAGCTGAAATTATCTATATTCAACCAAACATCCTTAGATGTATAACTGTTGATTTATGCTAAAAGACCCTCTTTTTCCAGGTTTGTGCATGGTGATGTGAAACCAGAGAATTTTCTGCTTGGTCAGGCTGGATCACCTGATGATAAGAAGCTTTACCTTATTGATCTTGGTTTAGGTATGTATTAATCACATTGTCTTGATCTAAGCATTACTTCCATGTTGCCATAGTTTTTTTTACACTTGATATATTTTATTTGTGTTATTGTTCCCTCTTGGCTGGATTTTGTCCTTTGGTTTTGCTGATATGCGATACCCAAACTGTACAGCATCAAAGTGGAGGGAGGCAAATGGGAATCATGTTGATTACGATCAAAGGCCTGATATCTTTAGGTTGGTTATATTCTCAACCCAGCAGTTCCCTTCTGTCATATGATCTTCCTTTACTTATTCTCAACTTTCTTTTTTGCAGAGGAACAGTTAGATATGCAAGTGTCCATGCCCATTTGGGGCGCACCGGTGGTAGGAGAGACGATTTAGAGTCACTGGCGTACACCCTTATTTTCCTAATAAGAGGAAGATTGCCTTGGCAAGGTTATCAGGTAGGCTTTTTACAATATGCCTTTTAATTCAACATAATGGTATTCTTCTGGAGCATAACTTCAGCCTGTAACAATGTTTGCAGGGAGATTCCAAGAGTTTTCTTGTTTGCAAGAAGAAAATGGCTACTTCTCCAGAGATGCTTTGCTGTTTCTGTCCAGCTCCATTCAAACAGTTTCTTGAGATTGTCACAAATATGAAATTTGACGAAGAGCCAAATTACGCCAAGCTTATTTCACTTTTTGATGGTTTGATTGAATCACCTGCCTCGAGACCAATCAGAATTGATGGGGCTCTCAAGGTCTGCACTATTTATTTCCTACTTTCATATGATAGTCACACTTGTCTGTCCTTATCTTGTCTTTTCCTCTACTATAGGTTGGTCAGAAACGCGGAAGGTTGCTTGTAAATCTGGAAGAAGATGAGCAACCTAAAAAGAAGGTTAGATTAGGGAGCCCAGCAGCTCAATGGATTTCGGTTTATAATGCCAGGCGACCCATGAAGCAGAGGTAATTATAATCATTGAATCAGATGCTACAAGGCGTGATGAATTGATACTAGTTTAGTTATACTTGCTGCATTTCTCTTCTCAATCCATGTATCCCGATCTTTTTTACCTAGCTTTTTAATGTAAACATGATCATTATTAAGATGCGATGAAATAGTTGCTAAAATTTGTTATCAACATTTGTTGCTTGTTTCTTAGGTACCATTATAACGTGGCTGACTCAAGGTTAAGTCAACATATAGAAAAGGGCTATGAGGATGGGCTGTACATTAGTTGTGTGGCTTCCTCGGCAAACCTTTGGGCTCTCATTATGGACGCAGGAACTGGTTTCTGTTCTCAAGTTTATGAGCTCTCACCAGTTTTTCTGCACAAGGTACAGTACTATCTGATACAAGCATGACAATGCTGAATAAATGGTTTATTGAGGAAGCCTAACTCTGTTTCCATACACAGGACTGGATAATGGAGCAGTGGGAGAAAAGTTATTACATAACAGCAATTGCTGGATCAACCAATGGAAGTTCATTAGTTGTCATGTCCAAAGGTATGAAGGCTACTATTTCTTGTTACTATTCATGATTGTGGCTTGAACCTCCATTTTCTGACCATTTTCCCATTAACTGTAAATATCCTAATATTTCTCTTGGACTTTGCCTGTTAACTTCCATTTTTATCCCCGTGGCATTGCTTATAAATCATCAGGGCCAGCTATATAGTTTTGGGTAATATATTTTCACTATTGCAGGAACTCCTTACACTCAGCAATCATACAAGGTTAGTGAATCATTCCCTTACAAGTGGATCAATAAGAAGTGGAAAGAAGGTTTTCATGTAACATCTATGGTCACCGCTGGAAATCGCTGGGGCGTGGTCATGTCAAGGAACTCAGGGTATTCTAATCAGGTTATAACGATTGCTTGGCCATATGCATTATTTTGTTCCATATGCTTGCCTATTTATATTTCTCTGAGCTTTCCATTAACTGCGGCGTGAATATTTACAAAGCATTTTCTTTCTGGAACTGTCAGGTTGTAGAGTTGGATTTCCTGTACCCAAGCGAAGGCATCCATCGGAGATGGGAGACCGGTTACAGGATAACTTCCACAGCGGCCACCAATGACCAAGCTGCTTTCATCTTGAGCATGCCAAAGCGGAAGCCGATGGATGAGACACAGGAAACCCTCCGGACCTCTGCCTTCCCCAGTGGCCATGTGAAGGTACGCCTGCAGCTCATCGCGACCCCATCTGTTCATGAAGCATCTAATTAGCATCGTGTTTTACTTCAGCTTTTGTTGCCATAGTACCTTCTGGTTACCGTGCTAGGCTAAACTCTCGCGATGAACCTTGCAGGAGAAATGGGCGAAGAATCTCTACATAGCTTCGATCTGCTACGGACGGACCGTGTGCTGACCGCGCATGCTGAAGTTGAAGCGAGGGTCATTTGTTCGTTATGGTGGCATGAGCTCCGAGAGATGTGAGGTGTTCGTGGAACCAATCCCCGTGGTAGAATTAGTAGATCCGAAGACGCGGTATGGTATCCTACCGCAATTGTAAAGAAATGCTGTACCCGATGCCGGCCGTGAGACCTTTCCTCGCATGAAGCTAACCATTTCGGCATGACATCCGCTGTTTTTGCCATGTGTCTTGGTCGAATTTTCTCCTTGGTCGTCAGTAAAAAAATTCGTGCTTACATATTTGATTGGCTTTTGAGAAAACGTAGGACGTGAAGGCCATCATCGTGTTCTGATTCTACTATTAGGTGCACATCTTAGTATTCGATTGATATAGTCATCCAGCAATGACCTCTCGAAATAAAAGTGAATAAGTTAAATTTGATTTATTTTTGTCAAAGTTGGATAAATTGAACTTAGGATAAATTTAATAAGACATGTAAAAAAATAGGGGGAGTATAGGATAAGGCCTGGCCTAATCAGCTTTGGGCTGCTATCCACCAGGTCCACTGGGCACTAATGGGCCAATGGCAACGGCAGCGGCAACCTCTAGAAACAACAGATTCTTGAGGGTCATTCTAAAAAAAAATTCTTGAGGGGTTCAATTCGGAAAAAAAAAACCCAACGGATTCGTGCCGGCCCCCATCCGGCAGGCGGCGAACCAGCGCCGGGGAAGAAGGCGGTGGCCCCCATGAGCACCACGAGTGGAAGCCCGGGCACTCCCTCGAGGCGGCGGCCCTCCGCTCGAGGCCATAGCGGCGGAAGCCCGGGCACTCCCTCGAGGCGTCGCGCCTCCGCTCGAGGCCACAACGGCGGACGCGCGCAGGACTCTGGTATGCGTACTCCCCCTCCTCCCCTACTCTCCCCTTTGGTGATTGGGCCAGCGTTTCCTGTTTAGAAGTAATTTTAGTTAATGTGTGAGGTTTAAAACTCCGAGTTACATGAAATTTTTCGTCTGCGATCGTGATTGAGGATGGTTTTGCCGGGCCTTCATTTTTGAGCAGCGATTAGGCTTCGTGGCTCTGAATCGTGCTCGGAGGCTCGATCCTCCCGTGAGTCCTCAATGTTGTAGTTCCCTGGTGATTAAACCCTAGCCACCATCAACCAGTCCCCATTCGTAATCAGAAGTTTGTTATTGGAAACAACTGCAGCAGTCAACTCAGGAGTCAGGATTGCTGTTGATAGGTGTCATTTCCGGGTTTTTTTTAGTGAACAGGAGGGGTTTCCCCCTAGTCATTTCCTGTTTTGCGAGGCTCGATCCTCCAGTGAGTCCGCAATGTTGCAATTCCCTGGTGGTTAAGCCCTAGCCACCATCAGCTAGTCCCGATTTGTAATCAGAATTTTGTTATTCCAAATAACTGCAATTGCAACTCAGGATTGCTGTTAATAGGTGTTTTTCCTTCATTTCACATGCACATTCGAAAGTTATTTCAATCTGACACAGCCAAACGTGCGGTGCTCTACCACTTCGTTTCTTATGTGAAGTTAATTCATGAAGGCTTGCTAAAGTTTCTGTGTCCCCGCTTAGCATGTCAGGATTGTAAGCACATACAAGGAGAGTATGGTTCAATCTTAGGGCCTGCTGCCCCACTCGGCACATCCTCGTTTGCTTGGCATTGGGCGTTAGGCATCATCATTGCTGCGCTAAAAGAATAGCTGAGGTTCGCGGAATGCAGGCACGCCGCTAAGCCCGAGAGGCGTGCAGCTGGCGCTGGAACTTCTGTAAGAGCGAGAGAGATGGTGCGGAGATGTAAGGCCATGTGGGCTAAGGAAGAGAGCATGGAGCTGGCCCATCTATGGTAGGGTACACCTGTAACTTGGGCCATGGTCTCGTGGCCCTAGGCCGTTCCTCCTCCCCTGCACAGCTCTGAGTTGTACATAGGCTTGCTTACCACTTACCAGTATAAGTATTGTGCTTGCGCAAGCATCAATGATATTTGCTATTGGTAGGCCATGGCTATTTTGTGTTCAACACAATGATCATTTCTTAAATGTTCCGATCAGTTTTATAGCCTTAGGCCACACGCAATACATCAACCTAAGCTGGTTCTTAGAGGAAGTTACTGAATACTTGGGCCACAGTACAGCCAGCAGGCGCCGCTGTGGGCGCTTGTGGGATGGAATCAGTACTTGACCGAGCTATGCTTGGAGATGAGCTGTGGACACCTGCAGTTGGGAGATAGTTTAAATTCTGTTGCCAAAACATGTCGTTGTGTTGTGTTGGTTGGTCTTGAGCAGCCTCTTAAGTTCGATAAACAACTTTAGCATTTGTAAAAAAGTTTTTGCACTGCATATCAGAATTCTTATGCAGGTTCTTGATGATGAACCATTAATTATATCTCTTTAAGCATCTCTTTAAGAGCATTTGCATTGTACATGCACTTATAGGTCTGGACATAGTTTTTGCATCAATTCTTGCAATGATTGATCTTAACACCATTTTTTTTCAGAAGCAAAGATGGAAGAGGAATCGTCTGTGCATGCCCAAGAGCAAATAGAGAAGATGAAGAGGGTGGCAGCGCGCGCTTTAGACAGGGCTGTGGCGCGCGCTCGAGAGGCAGCGACATGTTCTCTGGATAAGGCAGCAGCATATGCTGAAGGTGCAATTTCGGGAAGCTTGAATGAGTCACTGCTTATGCCCCAGTCAACATGGAACTCAAATGTGACACCCACTCCATCAAGTACGCCTACTCCGGCAATAGGTACAGATATGGTGGCGGTGACAAACCCACCTATGCCCGAGGTGAGTTAAGGTGGTGAAAGTTTGTTGGTCCGTGTTTTGGACCTCCCGAACCTTTTTTAGCTGCCAACATTTTATCTCATGTCATAAATCTCATCTGCTACACAATTAATCATCTGCAATTGGGGTAACCCATGAAAGGAAGTAAATAAAAAATCAGCTAATATTGTTATTGTCAGTTTCTACATGAACATGAGCACTTAGTCTTATGAAGTCTTTTTTTTGAACGAAATTAATTAGTCTTATGAAGTCCCCCGTAAATGATTTCAATGAACAAAATTCCGCTACTTGACTTTCTTGTCTTTACTTGCCATCTTCGCTATGACCACAAAATTAAAGTCCTATCTGCTCTTGCCAAAGGACCATTTTTTGTATTTGCCTATAGTATAAACCCGCTGTAGTAGTAAGCACGAGTATGTACTTTATTTGCCGTTTGTTCCAAGTTTCATCCTCTTCCTATTAATACTAAAAAAACATACGTATGTAAAAAAACATTCGTATGTAAGCAGCGGTCACAACTCTAACAAAGCCATTATTCCTTATTACAATTGAACATAAATGTAAGCACGCAACGACAAAAAATTATCTGCAACGTAGACAAACTCCAAGGTATGACTAAAAGCTTTTAGGCACATTTGCAGTTACTGAATGCCCACCTATTCTTTTTCTAGAACTGTTCACCTATTCTTGGTAATATGATGTCATTCACACCCGGCCTGGCCTCCAAACATCAGCAATGTGTGACCTTTTTTTTTTCTTGCGAGGAAGCAATGTGTGACCTTATCTGCTCTATTCTCTTGTTGCATCAACGAAGATAAAGTGAGTCCAATGCAATACGTACCTTTGAAAAACAAACCAGGGGCTCAACACATCTAAAGCTCAATTATTTTAGACCGGTAAATTTAATGGTTGAAGCAAACACTATCATACGAACACATACAAAAGTTCATGAAATTTATGGTCATTTGTGTAGTTGAAATAGACAAGTTAGTGTAAGGTTTTGTACTTGTCTTTTCATAGTGTTGAATAGACCCTATTATGTTTTTTTTTTTTCCAATCCACGTACATGCTTTTTTCATGAATTGTCATGCACCCATAGAAAGTTTTTTTTTAGCAACTTAACATCCGCGATCCTAGTGTAGGATGACCAACAATGAGATTCGGATCGTGCCAAGAATCGTATCCGGTAGGATCATGTCATGAAAAGTATTTCCCTGTAATAGTACAATGGCTAGACAGTCTGTTCTAATTCTTTTCCTTTCTTGATTTTTGTTTAAACTCTTGTAATATCTTTATCTTTTAATATATATAATCAGTAGGGGTTCACACCCCTCCTGTTATATAAAAAAAATTTAGTTTCGGAAAGCAGATATAAGGTACTAAGGTTTTTGACGGACAATGAATTAATTTCCTTGTTTATTTTATCGGACTTGCTAGCGCACCCGGACGTCCGGTACGGGCGCTAGCATCGGACGGTCGGGCGCCAAAAAAGCGTGTTGCATGCAATATTGGAAAATCATAATTGCAACGTAACAAAATAAGAGCTGCAACACCACAAAAACACAGTCGCAACATCTTCAAAACAAATTTCCATCGGACACTCGTTGCAATATCGAGGAACACAGTCTGCAACATCAAAGTCGTTGTTGCAACATCACATATCACAAGTGAAACATCACGAAGTCATTGTTAAAAATATCACGGAAAAATCATGTTGCAACATCTTAAAAATCAATTAAAAAATCCCAAATCATAGCTGCAACACCACGGGATCACGATTGCAACATGGCAAAATCATGTTTGCAACATCTCGATGAGGCGATGGGCTTCAGGGGAGGATGAAGGACTGGCTGCGACGAGCTTCAGGGGCCTGGAGCTCCCGCGGCCTCCCTCGCACGCCGCCGGCCCGGAGCTCCCACGGCCACCCAGCCCGGGAGCTCCAGCGGCCACCCTCGCGCGCTGCCGCCCGCGCGAGGCGCGCCGCTGCCCATGAGGGGCTCACCACGCGGCCTCGTGCGCCGCCGCCCTCGAGCTCCCAGGGCCGCCCGCGCGGAGCTTGCCGCCGGTCTCGTGCGTCGCTTCCGCGGAGCTCCCGCGGCCGCCCGCGCGTGGGGCTCGCTTCCCTCCTGGTAGCTCACCGGAGCACCGTCGCCGTCGCGTTGCCTCGGCCTGCCTCCGAGCTCGGCGGAGCGAGGCTGCGTGCTGCCGTCCCAGCAGCTCGCCGGAGCGCCGCCGCCCTCTAATTCTCCTTGGCTTGGGGAGGGAGGGAGGAGAAGGAGAGAGATGTGAACGAGTGGTAGACAGGATAGAATAGGAGAGGATGCAGTAGTGGATAGATAAGCCTGATGTTGCGAGATCCGCCTCCGATTATTTTACCGTATCCTAGCATTACCATTATTTTATTATTTCACAGTATTATGACTTGTAATGACATGGTCCCTAAGAATCTTATTCTAGAGGTGTTCAAATGATAGGAAATAAGCATTTTGATTCTCTTTTAAGCATAAGATTGATATTATCAATAAAATTTGGCTCAAATGGCTAACTAAAAAAATATAACAATATCAGAATACACATTAAAGTTGAAAAATGTATATGTTGTAGAATTGGATATGAACTTAGATTCAAAAAATGTATATGTTGTAGAATTGGGTATGAACTTAGATTCAACTATTCTGACTGGCGGCGAATATCAACTCTACTCTCTACACGACAGCATAGATCTACCAAAGAGAGAATACTTAACCACACCTTAGGTATACACATTAACGACGAGAACGAGAGCTCAAGAAGGATTTTTGGCCAGAGGAGTAAGTAGCCGGCGCAGGGGGCTCCTATGTGTCTTCCGGAAGGTGGATAAACCATCCATCTTTAAAGCCCATCAAGACCCAGTTCGGCCCATTCAACATTTTATTGGAAAAAAATGTTGAATCAATATTTTTAAAATATTGAATCAACATTTTGAAAATGTTGAACCTTCATTTTAAAAATGTTGAATCTTATTTCAAAATTGTTGAACCAATATTTTCCACCTTCCTTTCACTTCTCCGGCGCGACGCGTGTTGCAGATGTTTTGCACGAAATCTACCGGAAGATGTATATATAAGATTCACGGCTGGCGCGCTGTTGGCGGCACAGCCCACATGCCTGGCGGCGTTCCTCCTCTTGGCGGCTTTTTCTGGGTCGGAACTGAAACGAGACCAATGTACAACTCGGCCCAGCCATAGATAATCCGTGCACACGCAGCCCGGCCATACGTTCAGAGCACGTGCGCAAGCCCAGCTGCTCAGGACTCGGTCGATCAGTTCAGCGCACGGAGCCACGGACGAACGCATCAACTGGTGCGGCCGCCGGCCATGGTGTGGGGACGCTGTCGCCGGACGGACGGCCACGATTCTCCTGCGCGGGCTTGTTAGAAGAAGAAGATCGGGGCCGGCCTATGCTACCGCCTCCGGCCACCGCCCGCGACGTTTGCAGCATCGCTTGCCGGCGCCGACGCGATCAGGCGTGCTGATCATGGTCCTACCATGCATACAACTATTATTTCATATTACAATCTTGAACATAAATGAAAGCACGCAACTCTAAGGTATGGCTAATACTTTATTTGGATGTAGATATTCTATCGGTGAACGAATTACGTTGGGCCAGCAATACCAAATCCGGAGTTGAAATAAAAATGGTCCGGAATATCAATTTTGTTATTTGGATGTGCATGTAGTTGGTAGTTGGAATCAAAGGATAGCAACCAATTTTCCGATGCCTGTTTGGATGTGCAAACTTTGTATATTCTAATGAGTTTTGAACATGATACAATATTGTACATGCATAAAACATAATCTCCATAACTAAGGATCATGGTTGGATTATATATGCACAATTTGTTGCCAACGAGCTAGTGGTCCAATCATCCCAGACAAAGAAAAAAAAAGGATCAACACCCAGCGAGCACATCATCGAGGAGCGAGATGAGCAGCATGCGCAGTCCGACGACCACCTTGCTCCGCCCCCTACTACTACTGATCATCATCTGCCTCAACGATAGCGCTGTTGCCGACCTCGGATTCTTGTACAATGGGTTCGCCGGCAGCAATCTCCTCCGTGATGGTGCGGCTTCCGTCACCCAAGCTGGCATCCTCTCTCTCACAACCAATAGTTTTGACATCACTGGTCATGGCTTCCATCCCATCCCTCTCCCCTTCACCGGCGAGGACGGTATGGTCGTGTCTTTCTCGTCCACTTTCGTCTTCACCATCACTCCCAGCCCCTCGGGCCGCTCCGGTGACGGGATGGCACTTGTGATCTCCGCGGTGCCGGATTATTTCTCGTCCCGCGCCTTTTCAGGGGCATACCTTGGCCTTGGTGGCCCATACTACTACCAACAACAAAACCAGTTCTTCGCTGTAGAGCTTGACACCATCTTCAACAGGGAGTTCAAAGACATAGACGACAACCATGTTGGGATCGATGTCGGCAGCATGGTGTCGGTCTTCTCTACTCCAGCAGGCTACAGCTACACCGAAGACGACGACAACATTATTTCAACCAACTTCGAGGTGCTGAGGCTTTCGAGCGGCAGCCCGATGCAGGTGTGGGTGGACTCCGACGGCGAATCCATGGAGCTCAACGTCACGCTGGCCCTCGTCCCCATGTACAAGCCTGCTCTACCGCTGCCCTCTTACACCGTCAACATGTCGGACCTGCCGCTGATGAGGGAGAGGGACTACTCTGATGATTCTGTGGCCAAGCTTTACGTTGGCTTCTCTGCTGCCACGGGTGATAGGCATGGCGCCACTCATCAAGTTCTGGGATGGAGCTTCAACCTCGGCGGGCCAGCTCCGCCACTTAACTACTCACAGCTGCCGTTGAAGCAAGCGCAGCAGATACAGAGAGCGAGCAAGACGAAGAACCTCTTCAGGTGGCTTCCTGCAACTCTGTCCATGCTTACAGTGTTGGCAGGTGCGACGGCGTGCCTTGTGCTCCGGTGGTGGTCGAAGAAGAGAGCAGAGAGGCGTGAAGCAGACTGGGAGGCCGAGCTGGGTCCCCGCCGGTTTTCGTACAGAGACCTTCGTAAAGCTACCGACGGGTTCAGCAGCCGGCAGCTGCTGGGGCAAGGAGGCTGCGGCCATGTCTACGGAGGAGTGCACGCCGGATCCGGCAAGCGCATCGCGGTGAAGCGGATAAGCTCGGAGCCCGCGCGGGGGCTCGCGCAGTTCACCGCGGAGATCGTCATCCTCGGCCGCCTGCGGCACCGTAACCTGGTGCGCCTGATCGGCTACTGCCGTCGGAGAGACGACGAGCTTCTCCTGGTCTACGAGCACATGCCCAATGGCAGCTTGGACAGGTACCTGCACGGCCAGACTAGCAAGCCGCACGACGCGCTCGCCTGGTCCCAGAGGCTCCACATCATCAAAGGCGTCGGGTCGGGTCTGCTCTACCTCCACGAGGACTGGGAGCAGGTCATCCTGCACCGTGACGTCAAGGCAAGCAACGTGCTGCTGGACGCGGAGATGAACGGCCGGCTGGGCGACTTCGGCCTCGCGAGGCTGCACGACCATGGCGCTGACGCGCACACCACGCACGTCGCCGCACGAGGGGGTACCTCGCCCCGGAGCTCTTGAGGTTCAGCAAGGCCACAGACGTGTTCGCCTTCGGCGTCTTCGTCCTCGAGGTTGCCTGCGGCAGGCGGCCGGTGGGGCTGAACGCGCGCGGCGAGGTGCTGGTGCTCGTGGACTGGGTGCGCCAGGTCTGGGCGGCGGCGTCCGGCGGCTGCATCGTCGACACCATGGACCCGAGGCTGGTGGACTACGATGCCCATGAGGCGGAGCTGGTGCTCAAGCTTGGCTTGCTGTGCTCGCATCCGCTGCCCTCCGCGAGGCCCGGCATGCGCCAGTCATGCAGCACCTCGACGGAGGCCTGCCTCTGCCGAAGTTTTCAGCGGATTATCTCGGTATTACAGACGTCGACCAAGTCCTCGAGACGTCCCCCTCCGTGGCAACTACCATTACTGATCTTTCTGGAGGAAGGAAGTGTATGTCTATCTCGCTCTCGATCGGTCAATCAGAGCAGATCGATGATACATACTTCTTCTGTCGCCATTATTGAATGAAAGCTCCGGGACATGTGGCTAGCTTAATTTGCCTGAAAGGAAATTAAATAGAGAGAAACCAATTTTCCCTTTTCCTGCTGTGCTGTAGAATATGGATGGATTCAATATAGATAGATTTAGTATGTACCGTGGGAGTTTTGATGTCTCTGCTGGTGTTTTAGCTGCTTCAAATATAACAGGGGATCGGGCATGCTATCTCTAGGGCTACCTATAGCACACTCGAACATTTTTTCTTCTCCTCACACTCGATTTTTTTAGCCATCAGATTCCAATCCAACCGTGGATGGCCTTCTACTGTTCATCTTCTTCCCTCAGCCTTCTTCCTCCGCTTCCTCCTCCTCTCGCGCCCGCGGCTCCTCCGCCTGCCCCTCCCGGCACCGCCGCCACCGCCCAGGCCCTCCCGTGCCCGGCGTGGGGCTCCGCCTGCCCCTCGCGGCGCCCCCGCCCTCGCCATGGCCGTCGTTGCCCCCGCCCCGCCCTGGCCCAACCGGCCTCCTCCACCGCCCGGGCCGGCGGCACCACCGCCGCCGGCCTCACCGCACCCGCGCCCACCACCTCCGCCTGGCCGGTCTGCCGCCGCTGGCCCTCCCTCTAAGGCTGCCGGTGAGTGGAACCCCAGCAATCCCGAAGCCCCGAACCCCTCGTCGGAGATCTCGCCGGAGGTGGGAGTGGAGAGAAATTCGGGTGTGGGAGAGGTTAGAAATACCCGGGTATGATTTAGCTTTCCCGATCTCTATTGGACGACCTACTATAGGTGTAATTTGTACAATTAAAATAAATCCTACTAGCTACCCGCGCAATTTGCGCGGGCGATCTTGCTAGTTAGTTATAGATTACTGTAGCAGTTTTTTTTGTTTTGCCAATTATTTCTGTCAAAGAATAAAATTAAAAAAAGAAACGAGGAAGCCTTGGATGTCCCAAGTCCCCATCATAGAAACGATTTCGGTTACTCTTTTCATCTCCTCCTTGTCATAGCCCGTTTCAGAAATGTCGGTGCCGTCGATCAAGCGGCTACAAACACAAGCACTCCGCGCCACGATCCGTGTGAAAGGATCAAGGTCCAAGAAGGGGGAGGGTTGAATTGGAACTTTTTCGAAATCTATCAAATCCTTATCCTATACTAGTGTTGCCCAATCTACAAGTTTTGAACCTATCAACTAGAGCACACTAAATTGAGCGTCCTTAGGTAGAATAACACACTAACATGCTTATGATTCCTAGTTTCAAGATCACACTAATAAGAATTGATCTAGTCAAGTGAGCAAACTAGCATATGATCATCCTAGTTATACAAACAAGCAAACATGTAAGAATAGCTATAAGAAGTGCAATGTAAATGCTTGAATGTAAAAGTTAGACACAAGACAACCCAATTTTTTCCTGTAGTATCGAGGAGTTGACGCTCCCTCCTAATCCACGTTGGAGCACCCACTAAGGGTATGGCTCCCTTGCATTACCAAGAATGCAAGTGCTTCACTGAGAATGCTCCTTCTCCATCTCCGGAACGGCGAGCTTCACACCGTGTACAACTTTTTTTCCTGGGGCTCCCACAAACTCCAAGAGCTCACCAAGATCGATTACCAAGACCGTCTACGTGTCGTCAAACACCAAGAGTAACAAGCTCTCAAGACTTCACTTGACCTAACACTAAGTTGGCCCTAAGCTCAAGCACAATTGCTACTCAAAGGATGAATGCTTCTTTATTTTTGGTTCAAATTTCAAGCTCAAACTATTCTTCTCATGGCTTCAAGTGTTTCTCTTCAGCTCTGAGGTGGCCTAAGGTCTTCAAGATGTCAAAGGCAGTCCAAATGACCCGAGGAAGGGGTATATATAGGCTAGAGAAGATTCCATAGCCGTTACTTGTACTTTCCCTGAAAAAGTATATAGCGTCGGTTTAACCGACTGCATGGGGTGGTTCAACCGACCCCTCTATGTTTCAATAGAGCCGTTATTGTTCTGACACTGTACTTCAGGCTTGCATCATTGCACCGACCAAAACACCGACCCAAACATTGATTCCGTCGGTTTAACCGAGTGTGAAGACTTTCAACAGCCACCCCCACGGGAATCCTACTGAGTAAATTGTGCATCAAACGTACCAATGCACCGACTCAGAAACCGTCGGTTTAACCAACTGTGAAGAACCAAACTGAGTTGGACTTGACATGCTCTCTGATGATACACTTAATCCACCAACACGTGCATTGTCGGTTTAACCGACCGTGAGAGACTTTTCTGAGTAAACTTGACATGCTCTCTGATGACATTGACAATGCACCGACCGAGCTGATCCTGACCCGTCAGTTCAACCGACCGTGAATGATTTTTCTTCACTAACACACCATGCTATATCCCATTGCACCGACCTATGCAATTTGGGGCCTGTCGGTTTAACCGACCTGTTGAACTGATTTGTATCTTGATCAAATGACTTGGTGTTGGTTCTTTCTTTGAGTTTATTTTGCTTCCAAGTGTTGTTTTGACTTCTCTGAGCTGTCTCTGACCTAGCTTGAGCAAGTGTGCATATTTTCTAGGCCAACTCTTATTAGGTCAAGCTACTAAACCGAGAACACCCCCTAATAGTACGGTCAACTACTAAAAACTATAAAACCTAAACTAAATCAATGTATCCTTCATTTCATTGTGACACTCGACACTAGAAAGGTCCTTGATCTTTATGTTTGAGTATGTATTTCAGTGAGAATTGAGGGGTCTCCTTTTATATTTCATATGCGACAAAACCATTGATCGATAATTTCTTCAAAACACTCGTTAGTCACATACAGTTATCATTAATCACCAAAATTTACCATGAGCTATCTCGATCTAGACGCGCTTCACCGTGTCATCACGTTCCACGTTTGCTGACTCGTCAACCGGTGCGTCCGGCGATATCGTACGGCGCAGTGGCACGCCTGCGTCGCCGGGAACCCGGCCGATCGGCGACCGCCGGCGTCGCGCTCGCACGTATGCACGGAGGCATGGCCTTCGCCGGCGGCCACGGCCACAGCGGGGTGTCGTCCGGTGATGATGCTGCAGCGGCGGACATGATGGAGCAGGGGCGGTGTGTCCGCCTCCGCCCTCAGCTGCTGCTCGTCACGGGCGGCGATCGCGCCGCCGAGGAGCGGGAGAGGGCCAAGAAACGCTCGCCCTCGCACCGTTCTCGGCCGAGGATGACGATCCGAAGGACCGAAGGGTAACTAACCAAGCGTTCTCTCTTGATGGCAATTCTTTCTCTCTCTCGATCTAATTCAAGTTCCTAGAACGAAGGAAAAAATATCACCAGTGTGTTTCGCATTTAACTACTTGTTCTAGTTTTTAAATAACTCTCATTTGAAATAGCGACAAGGTCAGAAGAACACTATTTTGAATAGATCAATGGTACTGAAACATTGAAAACGGGGCACTTCGAAACTGCTACTGAAGAAGAACCTAACTACACCATTTTTGCAGGTACTTTTTGCAGGTCTGGTGCTCGGCCTCTCACTCGTGTACTTTGTGACGGCTACATCGTTGCCCATGGACAATGCCACGAGGGTATCGCTTCTGCTCATCGCCGCCATTGCTCCGTTACTTCTCGCCGCAGCGGGGAACGTGCTCCTACAGCGTGCCGAGGGTACCCACTAGGCCAGACTACTAGAGTCTAGAGAGAGTGTCGCTACGCTTTGGGCATGCTTATTTTGTTTTTTCTTTTAGTGAATTTGCATCCCGTAATTTTGCAGTTTGTTTTAAATTTTAGAATTCCGGGGAGCTTTTCCCCAGTCCGTGTTGCATTGCATCAGGACACTGTAATCCAATGTAACTTATTGGCATCCAAAATTAAAGAAACTGAAACTACATTGTTCTGCGTCCAACTCGAGGGAAACGTCCAGAGAAGTTCACCCGGACTCCGCCTGCTCGTCCTGGATGAACGCGACTGACTGACTGGTGGACCCGGCCGGGCACACGGCTGACGACCGCAAAGAAGAACAGGCGCCCGTGCCCGTGTCTGTCATGTCCGGCTTGGACTCCCCATGACGCCTCGAACAAGAACTCAACTGATCCTGATCCCAACATGAGTTCCAACTTCCAAGATTTCCCTGATCGTCTGTACACTAGCGTACTTAGGTTTCCAAGATGTACGCGGCGGCGGTGCTGAACTCCTGCAACGCCGCAGCGGCGGCCGCTGACGATGAGTACGGCGATCTCTTCTTCGTCCTCTTCGAAGAAGGCCGGGTAACTCCGACCGCCGGCGGCTCCCGACGACGACGACGCGGCCATTTCTTGAGCCCTGCCTGGAAGATCGCGATCAGGGTAACCGCCCGTCCGTCCGTATACCCATCAATTTCCTCTGCTCTCTCTGCAATTACCCACTCCGGCCGATCTGCGGTTGCATGCAGTCGTTCATCGTCGCGGCGACGCTGGTGGCGGCGGCTTTCATCGTGTCGCTCATCGCTGCCTGCGGGAGCTGGTCGGAGGCGGCGCCCGGGCTGGCTTCTCTGGTCATGCTTCCCGTGATCGGGGCCATCGTCTGGGCGATGACGCTGGATTATTTTGTGGACCATGATTAGCATCGCATGAGACGAACGTCAGAACAAGAGGATCTGTCCAGTTTATAAGGAAAATCGGACCCAAAAACCCTGCTTCTACTTGCATATGCTCGTAAGAACCAATTAGCATAGATGGATGCTTTTATTTTTCTTTGGGTGCCGTAGGAAGGAAGAACGAACAATTAGTTGCTGCCTTTTGTTGCAAGGTATTTATAAAATGTAGCAAAAAGTACAAGTCTATGAAACTACATTCTGTGACCAATCACATATATATGTCCTTTTCAAATATCCAAACTTAACACACAAAAACTAATATACATCCAAGGATTATTTTTAACTAGAAAGTATAAAAATTTTTGTACCAGCCGATCCGTCCAATTCCTTTTCCAGGTTAGCTTATCGTAAAAGAATGGAAAAGTCTACTGAGAGTTGCATGTTTTAATTATTATATAGCATAATAATCAAAGGGATATATATTAAGTATCCATGCAAAAGCATTACATACTCAAGTCAACATACATTATGCTAGTCGACTTCTGACATGCCAGCTCAGATTGTAAACCGGCTTAGTATCCCATCACAAAATTGAAATGCACAAAAACATACCACTGCACAATTTCATAATATGACAAAAAAGGGACCAAACTCAAGTAACTAGCTTGATCACAAGTATACCTGAACATGACAAAAACATCACATTAATTATCCACGTAAGATCCATATGTCAGCAATGCCACATTACCCACATACTCCCTCTGTCCCTAAATATTAGTCGCTCGGGAATTGGGATCCCCTCACAGGCACGGTTCCCTAGCGACTAATATTTAGGGACGGAGGGAGTAAAGAATCAACTATCAACAATGTCACATGTAAGAGCTGACCGTGCAATATCAACATCCATCAACTGTGGTCAATGTCCTAATCCTGAATGTAGAATGTCCATATCTAAAACTATCGGAGTTTAGATCACAAGTGAAGATCAATCTCAATGTCCAGAAGCCTGTCAAAAATCTGAGCTGGAGCTGAGTCCCATGGTCTGTCCAAAAGCCTGATTTTTTTTTTTAAAAAAATAGCATGCATAAGGAAAACTGGTGAAGCAAGGTGATGGAACAATGTTGAAAGTTAGAAAGCTGCAGAGAGCAGTCACGTACCTGTGAAGTGCTCAGATTCTCCTCTCCAGGGGACTGACTCATCATCTCTATCACTACCAGTCATGCAGCCCTACAATATGGAGTGGAAAACAGTAAGTGCACTACATTCAATTGAGAAACAAAGAAATTACACAAAGAGGAAGATGAAAGTATTACCATGACCCAAGAGAAAATATGTCCGGCCATCACTATACCACCAAGAATACCAAATGCCAGGGTCCATAGCATATCAACATGTGTAGCAGTGTGAGTCGTAGTTGCGGTAGGTGGTGGCAACACATCTCCTGCTCCCGGTGGTGAAGAAGATGGCGAGCTAGTGCCAACCAGTGCCATATACTGGTACATTGTATAGATGACTAGCAATGAAAAGCCCATAAAGACAAGTCGAGCCATATGACGACTGTAGCCCGTCTCAAATCTAGACTTGCCGAAAAGGCCAAGTGGAAATCCAACACTGCCAAGCCCCCACAGAACTGCAAAAGTGAACAGGATCCACTGTGGCATAAAAGCTACAATTGCAGGAACAATTCCCAATGATCCTAGTAGTGCAATGCCATATATGAGTTGACGCTTGTTCCATATGTCATCCTGCAATATCATGTGAACAAAATCGATGAATTATTCTACTTGGTATAATAAAACAAGTCATCACGATCACAGGCAGCAAGTATTTCTCGATTCCAAAGAAGTTCGACCAGAAAGGATTAATTCCTCCCCCCATACACGTTTTCTTAGCAGTAAACATAAGTTGCCATAGAGTTTAGATGATTTGCATTTTCCAACATTCCATCAGCATAATGATTCTATGTGACTACTCCCCGCTTTCAGGATAAAAGCAGCAAACATTTCTTGTTTTTCTAATTTCAATCAAGCCAAAAGGTCCAAGCAACGAAGAGTAAGAAAGAAAGAGCATCTTATCATTCTTCCCCTTCTTCGGAGACAGGAAGACATGGATAAGAACCTCGCGCGCGCTCTTGGTGTCGGCGTTGCCGTTCTTGTACTCGGCGTCACTGATCTTGGATCGCTCCTCCTGCGTGATTCTGCTCTGGGTCGGAGAGAAGATCATGTCTCTCATGTCTTGCAGAATGCGCTCCCGCGCGGCGCCTGCCGGGTCGTACTCCGCGACGAAGAGGTCGGCGTGGCCTGCCGGGTCGTAGTCCGCGACGAAGAGGCCGGCGTCGCCTGCCGCGTCCCCGCGCGCGCCGGACGCGGCACCGCCACCCGTCGCCGCAGGCCGCACCCATCCTCTTGCGAGCGCCGTGGGCGCGAGGTGGCGTCCCCGTCCCCGCCTCCACGGCCGTGCCGCGGCCGCGAGCGCGAGGGGTCAGAAACAGAGAGCGGGGGAGCCAACCCGTCGCCTCCTCCCTCGTCGGGCTGCTCCCGTGAGCGCGAGAGGCCGTCCCCGCGGCCGCCTCCCTCCTCGGGCTTCCCCCGTGAGAGCGAGAGGCCCCCCACGCCGCCTCCCTCGTGGGGCTGCCCCCGTGAGCGCGAGGGTACGTGCCCGCCCCCGCCGCCGCCGTCGCCTCCCCGGTCCAGCCGTGGCCGCGTAAGAGCGCGGGCGCGCGGCCCCGCCCGGCAAAGGAGCGAGCTCCAACGCGTAGCCCCTCCCCGCATCGTCTTGCTCGTGGAGCACCAGCACGTACGGGGAGGGGCCCGCTCCAGCGCCGTGCTCCCGCGGTCCCGCCCCGCCATCTCCGCGTGCTCAGGGCTGCAGCCTGCAGGCGAAGACGCGAGGTCGCGAGCTGCTCGATGAATTGCGGAACCGCGGGGGGGGGGGGGGGGGGGGGGGCGGGGGGGGGCGGGCGGGGGCGGGGTTTCTGAGAGGCCGGCTGCCTGGCTGGGCTTGTCGGTCTCGTTGGGCCTAGAAGTGGCCCACACAGGCCTTCAACTTCTCTTCTCTTCTATATTTTAAATCTTTTTTGTTTAAATTTAAAATGTGAATTTAGGAGAAAATTCAAAATAATCAACAAAGACCACCTGACTCAGTGCTCCTGGCTGGTGCAATGCTGCAGTCTGCTTATTAAAGGAAGTTGAGCTTAGCTTGTGCGTGCAGAGTTCGAACTTGTGTGGCTGAAAGCTGATATGATCTGAAGCTAATGGTATCAGGTGTGGAGCCTGGTCTCTCCATCTGGCACAAGCGACTATTTTTTTTTCTTCCTATACTATTTCATGAAGATATATAGACAAAGATGCTCGGAACAATTGGCGTGATATGTACAACAGAAACAATGCACAATGCAGCATGGAATTCATGGCAGCTAACTTACCAAGCGTGACAAGTGTGGCACTTTTGATTAATGGTAGCCTACATGTGGCATGTTGGGTACAAGTCAAGAGCGATCCCTAACCTCAGGTTGGCTTAGCACATCAGCACAGGCCCAGATTTTATTACGAGATGTCAACGTTCTTCAGAGTTTTACAGCAGCATCAGATATTTGCACGCATGAACTCCATGTAACTATGTAAGCGATAACCTGGTGTAGAAAAGACTGCAGCTATCAAGTATGCATAACAACTACTGCAAGCCTGCAATGAATACTCGGGGAGAAGAAACTAATGTATTGAATAGCCTTTCACAAATTCCAGTAAACTGGTATCTCCAGATCTATTGCAACTGTATATATCGACTATCTTCACAGACACAGGTAAGAAACTAGCAAGGTGACCCGCGCTAATAGCGCGGGTAGGTAACATTTTTATACCAAATAGTTCTTTACTCATATCATTGTAACAAATTAAGGTATCGTATATACATTCTTTTTCATCGTCATATTCTTAGGGATATATTTTTGGACTACAAAGAGTTCGGAGAAAAGATTTCTAGAAATATTTTTTTAGTATTTACTGAAGGCAATATAAAGATTTATACATTATTAACTGGAATGTAACTATTTTTAGATTTTTGTTTGGCATTGTACATTTTTGTTTGCGAGTTCTTTTTAACATTATAAATTATTCTTATACTTTTAGTTAAAATACCTAGGTGAGCAGTTCAATGTATACCACCACAACTAATAATTAAAATTTCATTTTAAGTTGTAATCAAAATATAAATGAGTTGCGGATGCATCCCCTTTAGTTCCTATCTTATCCAAATTTCTTATTTTTCTTTAATTTAATCATAGTTCTTCTTGTATTCTATGGTCGTCATCATACTCTCTAAACGCTTTATCTCATCATCTATTATTTTTGAATTTCATCACAGCTCCATGTCCATACCACACCGTTGATGTTCTCTTCTTCGTTATTATAGTAGCTCTATGTTGTTTCTAAATCAGAATTCTTCTTAGAGCCGCTCATTCCTCCAAATGTCATCACCGTTGCTACTTCAAATCACACAACACCAATGGCCAGTACACATCCATCTGCTTTCCTTTGCTGCATATATTAATGTGTGTATGGATGCTCCACTTGTGATCATATGATCTCCCTAATGCCTTGCTCACAAATGTTGGATACTACTTCTATCGTCGATCGGCTTATAATGTGTTGCTTGGCTTAGCCTAGAATTTTCATAGTTTCATGGTCATGATCATCTCAGCTGCATTATGATGTCATAGGTCTTCGATTATACATACTCTACGATTACGCTTCTCATGCCTATAGCCTACTCCGCCTTATTCCAATATATAAGGTTACTGAAAAGCTCAAAATAAAAACCATGGACTCCTATATATTTGCATTTTGTTGTTACCCTTTCCTAGTGCTAGATGACCTCACCGGATAGAAAAATGCGAAAATGTAGATTTGATCGTTATTTTGATCATTTTCTTATCCACCATTGACTTCTGCATGCTACCTTGATCGTGTTGAATGTAGCTTGTACGTGCTTTGCTTCACTGTAATGCCCATGCTGCCATTATCTCATCAATTTTGTTTTACTCCCTAAATTCAATTGAGAATTCAACCTTGTAAACCTATGACAACGTGAAGATGACGGGAATGTTTCTGATATCCGACCTGTAGATTCTTAGCAAAGTGGCAGATTCACATAGCTAGCGGGCACACATCATGGTGGGCGGTGTGATGGCCGATGGCATGTTCTTGCAAGAGCTCGCCGCCGTTCTCTTAGGCAAATTCAGCTTGGTTGACTATGGTTTGACCTTTTGACTTGGCTCACACAAACCTACAGAGGTTCAAAATAGAAATCATTTGGGGGCACGAGCCCATCACCGCTAATTGGCCGTGCGAGTGTTTCGTTGTAAGTGACATGTATCATCGTTTGACGTAGTTTTTTCCTCTTCAATTTTCATTGCTGATCCGATCTTGTGTGGTTGTCAGTTGTCGTATGCGAGTTACTCCACTTCATATATCGGTATCATGGACGACATCATCGATGAGCACACGTGGAGAAGCTCTTTTTCCTACTATATTGGATATGATCCAATTTTTTAGCTATTTATTAATCATAGCTAATTGGCCCTGCGAGTGTTTTTCTGTAAGTGACATATATTGTCGTCTGATGTAGCTTTTTTTCCTGCTCAACTCCCACCATTGATCCGATCAAGTGTAGTTATCACTTGCCCTAAGCGAGTTACTCCTCTTCGTGTAACAGTATCATAGACGACATCATCGATGAACACACATGGAGAGGCTCAAAGAATTATTGAAGCTAATGTTGTCCGAATCTCTTCCTTAATCTATATCTATTGTCCTAAAACATTTGGTTTGTGCATGTGCGTATGTTTAGATTAGATTAGATTAGATTAGATTTGGAACACTAATTGTAATATCATCTTTAATTGATAGTTTAGATTAGATTTACACTTTTCCTACCATATTGGATACGAATCAAATTTTTATCTATTTATTAATCATATTTAATATGGACTCTTAGAATTAATTTAGATCATTAGATCTTTATAAAATTCAACGGTGCAAATTTATCTTTTTAACATATTAGTGTGAGAATTTCTAGCCCCTATCGGCGAACGTGATAGCTTCTTTTAACTCTCCTTTATTGATATCATAGATAGATTATTAATTATATTTAGCACATATTTTTGTTTAGCTATTTGTGTTCAAAATTCATATACAAATCGACTACTAATTTATTAATTTTAGTTTAGATTTAGTTATTTATTAATCATATTTGACATGAAATGTTCATGAACTTGTAATTTCTTTTTTAACTCAAATTTAGTTATTTATTTATTATATTTGACATATGCTATTTATTTAGCTATTTTTCTTCCTAATTTTCTTCTTAATCGCTACATAAATCGACCACTATTTTTATTTATAATTCTTGAATTTATCTATTTATTAGTCATATTCAATATTGACTTTTTGGTTAACTGGTAATTTTTTTATTTTTCTAATTCCAAATTTAGCTATCATTTTAACTTGAAGGTCAAGGCTGTCGTGTGTATAGTTACAATCGGCCTTCTGATTTTGCACAACCGCAGGAGATATAGTTCCGACATTAGATAGTTCCCACGTCTTTATTGCTATGGGCAATCGTGATTGCCTAGCCTTGCCCGTGCTCGTACTTATGGTTAAACAATACACTATCTTATTTCTCTGAGATATCGTTTTGCATCCATATATCAGGTTGTGTTGATCCCAGTCATCGTACCTCATGGCATGGGCGCATGGCCAGGGCCTAGTTGAATTGGTTGGGGCACAATCATGACTTGGTTGGCAGATCAGAGAACCGTATGCAGTCTTCTTGCTTTGAGCCATCATTTTATTTCCATCTATCAGGATCAACCTGTTTTGACCCCCATTAGTCGTGCCCTATGGCATGGTCTTGGTTGGGTGGGTAAGTCTGACCGAGGACGGAAGACCCTATGGCATGATCTTTGTTGGGTGGGTAAGTCTGACCGTGGATGGAAGATATAGTGTATTTACTCTCTTTTATTATTTGTAAATTATTCCGAATTTAGCTATCTACTAATCGTATTTGGTATGGACTCTTTGGTCATATTTTATTTTTTCTTAATTTTTAATTCTGAAATTAGCTATTTATTAGTCATATTTGATATCGACTCTTTAGATTAGTTTAAACCGTCAGATCTTCATAAAATCCAACGGTGTAAATCCTTCTCTTTTTTAGATTAACGTGAAAATTTTTAAATCCTCTCGGTGAACGTGGTGGCTTCTTTTAACACTATTGTATTAAGATAATATATTTCTGTGCACATAGAATAAGAGACAATAGTCCTATGTCGACTATTTCACAAAAGCATGTCTGCGGGAGGAGGATCCTACACAGCAAATTGAGGCATGGACGCATGGTACACATCCATCAGGTAAGAGGTAGAGTAATGTACTGATCAAGCATTAGCAGGCCAACAACAGAATGTCTTCAGGGAAGGAGTGGCTCTCTCTGACCCGACCACTTGAAGCGCTGCCACAGATACTTGATGGCAGTCCAGACCCTAGTGTAAGCACCATAAGCTGCAGGGTCTCCCTCGATCCAAACCGACAGCATGTAACAAACAGCCACCACACCAAGTACAATGCCAGCAATGTATCCATGACTCCCCATGTGGCATGCAAGGGCGACGATGAACACGAACGTGGCCAAGCATGTGCAGAGGCGGGAGCACACTGAGGACACTCGATGCGTGTAACCATTGGGCGCGATTGATGTGGCGGCCATCAGACCTGTTCCCAGGCCGAAAGCACCCAGGATCAGCAACAGGACGTAGGAAACCTTCAGGATTGTGTTCCAACCAAACAGCAGCTCCTTCAGTCCAGCATAGACACCCATAAGAACCACACCGGTGTATCCAAGATGACCGTAGTTGAGGTCGAACAAGATCTGTAATTAGCAATGCACAAAACTTAGTTTACTGATGCAGCAACAGTACAGCACCCTCTGAATATTTAAACAAATGACAGAAGCAACTTTCACAAAGATATGCATATAAGTCCATTCGGAAGACAGGATTAGTGACAACACTGAATCCAATCCGTCTGTTTGTGCTAAGGTCAATTGCAGAGTGTTACTAATTTATCCAGCAGAGAACAAAATCAGTCTGAACATAGAGCTCCCGTTAAAAGTTTACTGCAAAGTATGCCAATTGATCTACCTCGTAGTTAATATCAATCCGGTGTTGCTGCCATGTCATGTTTATTCTTATCATGCCAAAAATGGGCATAAGATAAAAGAGGTTAAAATGACTACCTCGATAAGTCTCTGACTAAATGCAGCCATATGGGGAGGAAGAGTAGAGTCTCCCGATGTCAAGGCGAGAGAAGCATCACAACAGGCCCTTGTGGTAGGTTTGTTCAGCTGTGGAGTAGGAGAACAACGGTGACCATAGTTCAGGTTGAACAAGACCTGTCATTGACAATCAGACAATGCAGCAAATTTAGTTTACTGATGCAGCAACAGGCTCTAAACATTTGCACAAAAGACTGGAACAACTTTCAGAAAGATATCCATGTCCATTGGAATAGAGTTGTTGTACTAGAGACAATGATCGATGGATATGGTTGTGCTTAGATCAATTGCAGGGCTAATAATTGATCGATCAGATAACAGAATTAGAGCAAACAGAGCACCAACTCTATCAGGTCCTGAAAATTATCGATGTTAATTTATCTATCGTGGGTGCATGGTTGCTTCCAACAATTAGCAGGTAGATAAAAAACAAAGTACCTCGATGATTCTGTGAGCAAACGCAGGCAGTAAAGGGCGCGGAGGTGCCAGGCCGGTCTGCAATGGAGGGTCAGGGGTCGTCGGCTTGGTCTTCGGCAGCGGAGGAAGAGCACTATCGGCCCCGGTGGGTAGCTTGGCCTTCGGCCGTAGAGAAGTACTACGAGTCCCTGTGAGCTGCTTGGTCATCGGCGGGTGACGACGAGCTCCAAGGAACGCGGTGGCGAGCGCGGACAGAACCGGTGGAGCAGAAGCAAGGGGCGAGGTGGCCGACGCCTGAGGCCGACCCTTAGGAGTGCCAGGGAGCGCGTTCGGGCTGACGTTGGTGCTGGAGGCGGAGGCGTTGATGCCGCCGCTGCGTCGCGGGGGCGGGACCCGAGCCGCGGACGACGCCGTCGGCGACGGAGGCGCGCTGGCGCTAGCTCCCCGTGGCTGCGGCCTCGAACGCAGCGAGCCCAACCACCCGAGGTAGTCCTCCTCCCGCGTCAGGCCGCGAGGCTTGGGCGAGGAGAGCGCGCCGTCGCCGCCGGCGAGACCGCACCTCGGCGTCCGCTCCGGGGGCCACGTCATGCGCGCCGTCGTCCTCCGCATCCGCAGCGCGGGGACGGAGGCGTCGTCGGCGGAGGTGCTCGTACCGGCGCGGCGGCGCTTCGGGAGGGAGCGCGGGAGAGGCTGCCAGGCCGGGAAGGGCAGCGCCGGGTCCGCTCCCTCCGGCGACAAGGAGTAGGAGGAGGTGGCGCTGGCGCTGGCGCTGGCGGCGGCGGGCGCGTGGTGGCGGTGGGTACCGGCTCCGCGCGCTGCGATCGGACCGCCCTTGCCGGCGGCGGCGGCGGCGTCGCTGGGGCGGCGGTGGACGGAGAGGCTCATGGCGGTGGCTTCTCGGGGAGGCCACGTTTTGAAATTCAAAATTGGGGGAGAGGCGGTGCTTATAGGGGAGGAACCGAGGGCGGAGTAAAATTGGGGAACCTGCTCTTTTTGCGCAAACACCCGTGGGATTTTTTTATTTTATTTTTTTTTGCAACGCGCCTGTTTCAATCCCCATGTTCCACCTCACCCGGTCACTCCTCTTTCGGTTGCTAATTTGCTATACGCCTCTACGGACTCCTTTTGCAGTTCCTCCATTTTTCTTTGAAAATAATTGTGATGTTTTTTTTTTGCGAGTAGCAATTGTGATGAGACAAGCTAATTGCTAGTTTAACTTTAATAAAATTAGCTTCTCATAAATGCTGTGTCTTAAAAAATAGAATGGTACTATCTTCGTGCTAACTCTCAATATTTCATCACTGATGTGGAATGTCCTTGTCTTCACACGCAGATACAGAGGGAGAATGTGGTTGGCATTGGACATGTTGCCGGAGAGGAGAGGAACACCAAAACGGCGGAGGTCGCGACCATCTTTTTGTGTGTGTGTGTGTGTGTGTGTGAGAATTATTTTGATCAGGATTGTGAAAAATTAGTACCCGTCCATAACACCCTAATGATAGCACCTAGCCCAGCACAAGCAGGATCGGATCGGCACGAAACTAACCACGGACTCGACCATCAGGCGCTGGCACCCGTATAAAATGGAAGCGCCAGCGCCAAGTAATTAAACGGGCAGCTGTTCGTCTCCAATTGGTAGCAACCGCGCGACCAGGCGTCTGGCTTCGCCGGCCGCCATGCCGACCCTGGACAGGAGGCTGCTGGCGTGGAGCGACTCCGACGCGGAGGACGACGACCGGCCGCTGACGACGCCGACGGGCCGCCGCGGCCTCGGCGGCTCGTACGACCGGTGCGCCGCGGCCGCCTTGGTCGACGATGTGCTCGTCCCGGCCGGGGCCGACGACGACGGCCGCCGCGCCGGGAGGCCGACCGGCACGCGCAAGGTGAGTACGTACAGAGGAGGCATTTGATTTGCACGTGGCAGCTCACCGGCGGGCCCTATAATGAGACGCGTGCGTTCGTGCAGGCTCTCGCGGCGGCGGGGCTCGTCGCCGGCGGCTGCATCTGCGCTTACCTGGCCTGGCGGTACTGTGGCGGCACGGGCAAGCTGCCTGGCTGGTCTTGATTGGATCCGAGCATGTCCTCCTGGTTTCAAGCTGATCATATGTCTTCAAAATTCAGATCGAGCAGATAACTGAAACTTAAATAACGGAGATGCTGAAGTTAAACTTTAAACAATATTTACGCATGAATGCATTAGGCTTCTGGAAAACCTCTCAATACAGGGATATCTTCTGTATTTTCCTAAACTGCAAGCATGTCAAAAATGGCGGTACCATTCCGGCGGTCCCTATTCTCTGCAGGAACACCTCCCTCCCCTGAAGACGTGGAATCCGGACGAGTCCCTGACCAAGATCACCTTGCCCGTGGCGGCGGAGGCGTGCTCCAGGAAAGAGTGGCAGTCGCCGCACATGCGGATGTTCTTCACGACGCGGACGGTCCGCCCGGGGCGCGCCGTACTGAGGCCGTACATGGCCGCCAGCTTCGCCGCTGTGGTACATCAGGAAGTGCCGCTTCTGGTACTCCTCGACATCGTGCAGGACGAAGCTGGTGTCCGGCTCGTACCCAGCCTTGATGCACTCGAGGATCAGCACGTCCAGGCCGGCGTAGATGTCCTTGGACTGTGGGTGTGATCTGTCCCGCGCGAAGAATGAATGGACGGTGTTTTCGTGGAACGTCCAGCTCCGTGCCGGGATCTTGCGCATGCCCTTCTCGCGCATCTCCAGCCTTGTGTTCTCGGGGGAGTGCCACCTTGCTGATTCGGAGAAGAGGTTTGATGTCAGCACATACGTGGATGGATCATGTGGTTCCAATGCAAGCAGATGCTTCATAGCCCGTCTTCGCACGGTCGTGTTGGAGCGCTTGCTGCAGCTGTCTAGCAAAGACCGCCAAACTAATGCACCAGGCTTGAATGGCATACTGCCTATAAGCTGTTCTGCCTCATCAAAGTGACCCCAGCAGCCAAGGACGTTAACAAATGCTGCGTAGTGTTCCATGGCTGGTTCAGTTCCGTATTTGCTTGACATAGATAGAAAGAGTTCCCTGCATTGGTCTGTAGAGTCTGAGCTTGTGTGACTGCAAGCAGATATGACCAGAAGAAAGGTAATGGAATCAGGCCTGATGTCTAATCTCTCCATCTGGCCCCATATGTCCAATATCTCTTCTCCCTGACGATGAAGAAAATGGGCAGTGATCATTGCATTCCAGGACACCAGGTCTCGACAAGTCATCCGCTCAAAGAAACTGACTGCATCATCCAACTCCCCACACTTGCCATACGTACTGAGAATAGCGTTACCGACTCCACAAGCATACAGAAGCCCAGATTTTGCAGCAAAGGAATGCATTTGCTTCCCAAGTTCAGCAAAACCTAGAGCGCCACATACTCCAAGGGCAGCAGTCAACATGAACTCATCGATGAATCCTACACCACTGCTTCTAAACATCTGAAGGAAGGTTGAAAGTGCTTTCTCGTACTCACCATCTCTGACACTAGCCAGCAGCAAGGAATTCCAAGCAATATGAAAGCTCTCTTGGTGGCGCCAATTGCTCAAACAGCAGATGTGCATCCCCAGAACGGCCACACTTGATGCACATATCGATCAACGCGGCATCAATCCAAGGAGTAGAGCCACAGCCGCACTTAATCACAAAAGCATGAACCTGCTCACTCACCTTCCTATCTGCAGCAATAGCGCAGGCATTCAGGGCACCGGTCACCGTGACATCTGAGATCTCCAGCCCATCCTCCACGATCTGCCTAAACAGCCCCAGGCCTCGGAGCCCTGCCTTCTTGTTCTGACAGAAACCAGTTATGACCGCATTGTATGTGATAAAGTTCCTCTGCGGCATCCGATCAAACACGTCCAGAGCCATGTCGACCAGACCGAACTCCATGTACCCGTTGAGCAACCCAGTCCACGAGATCACATCCTTCACCGGCATCCCTTGGAACACGCTCATCACGTCCTCAACGGAGCCGCCGTGCTCGGAGTATAACCCGATGAGCGTGTTGCCCACGCTCAGTTCCGTGTCCAGCCCGGACTTGAGCGAGAGCGCGTGCCCCGCCTCCCCCTCGGGGAGGCCGAACCCCTCCCCCGCCGCGGCCAGGAGCGCCGACAGGGAGAACCCGTCGGCGCGGACCCCGGTCGCCCGCATCTCGCCGAACAGCTCGAACGCCTCCCCGTGCCGCCCCCGCTCGACGAGCCCGGCCAGGACGGCGTTCCACGACGAGACGTCGCGGCGCTCCATCCCGCCGAACGCCCTCAGCGCGTCCCCGAGGCGGCCGCACTTGACGTACATGCCGAGGAGCGCGTTGTCGACGAGGAGCGACCCCGGTCCGGGGCCGGGGCCTGGGCCGGGGCAGGAGCAGTGGCCGGACTTGGCGGCGAGGGCGTGCACCTGGGCGCCGAGCCGCGGGTTGCCCCTGCGCGCGCAGGCGGTGAGGAGGCCGACGAAGGTGCACTCGGTGGGCGCCAGCGCGTCGTGGAGGCGCATGCGGGCGAGCAGCGCGGCGGCGGCGGCGGCCGGGGAGCCGAGGCGCGCGTGGCCCGAGATGAGCGCGCTGTAGGACGCCGTGTCGCGCGCGGGCATCCGGTCGAACACCCCGCGCGCGTCGGCCAGGCGGCCCGCGCGGAGGTACGCGCACATGACGGCGTTCGCGGCGCGGGCGTCCGGGCGCGGGAGCATCGCGGATCGGATCTTCTGCGCAGGTCCAGCCTTGCCTGCTGCCCGTCCTCGGTGGCGCCATCGCATTGCTGTCTTGCTCCTGCCTTGGCCGTTTGGTGACCTGGCAATGCTCGCTGCCGTGGAACCGAAGGTGACGTGCGTTCCCTCCCCAAAACGTCTTGCTGCAGGTGCAGGTGTTTCCTCCCCGTACAGAAAAGTGCTCCCCCGAAACCATCTTGCATGCCACGAACCTGATAATAATTCCAAAAGCTACAGAGAATGTTTGAAACGGTTTGGTTTCTGGAGCGATCTGATTAGTATCTAGGATAATGGTGCTTAAGCGTCACGCACCTAACTAAAACAATTTGGAGTGCTCGTGTCACCGTCTAAACTGAGATGCCCGCGAAATAATTGCTCGTCCGGGTAGCCCTCGCATCAGGAGCGCGATTTATTATCGTGGACGCGATCCACGTCTGCTTAAACAAATCGGATCCGTATCGGTATTATCTATGATTAGTTCAGAGCCATGCGAGTTGGTCTCGAGTACCTTTCATCATATCTACTGTTCAAGTTGCCAAACTCGCGCACAAAAGAAGGATTCCACTGGTTCTTTTGCCTGCGTTTCAAATATGAATTAGTTTTACGTTGACAAAATCAAATGCAGAAAGAACAAGTGAGAACACATGAGAAAGTTTTGCCGTTTTCATTCTATAATATGCTGGCATTTGCCAAGAAAGATTCGCTTGGGGTTTGGGAATAAAACGGAATACGATCCGACAAGTCTTACAATGATGATTGAAACATGTCCACATTTAACACTGGCTTTTACCGATTATTGAAATATTCATAGGATAATTACCTTCGGTGTTAAATAATTGGTAAAAATATCCACTGCTTTATAAAGCCAGTGTTAAATGTGGAACAAAGAAAGGATTAAGACAAGTTTCTTGGCAGTAGCTAAACACATGCCTCCTTTCGGAAGCGAATATCAAACATGCAACCAAAAAGAAGTCTGACAATTATTTGCGCATAGCTCAAAAGTGTGTTCCTTTGCTTAGCTAATATCAAATGCGAAAAACCCTAGTCGAGTTTCGGATGGTAGCTAAAGTATGCCTTCCTCTGCAAATTGGATAGAATGCGATGAAAAGGGAAAAATAAAGCTCCCACATTTTCTGCGGTATAGATAAATTATGTGTTACTTACGTACTAGTCAATATCAAATAAAGGAACAAAAGGCTCCAACAAGTCTTTAGGCAGTATTTAAAACATGTGTTGTTTCCATAAAATTGTTATCAAATGCGGATATGTAGTGGTAGCTAAAACATGCCTTGTTTTGCGACCAGCCTGCTAAATTACGCGTCTTGAAATATGTCACGAAATTCCTTCTCATTTAATCTTATCCACAGTATCATGATACATATAGCCAAGGCCGAATATAGCCATCAAAATCACCACAGCTCCACATATACGAAAGTGATTGCAGTGGATCCTGGATGCCTTGAGTTGAGTTGCCTGATAGCAGGCTTTCGTCTCCACTCTTCGCTGCGGTTTCTCACCGGAGCCCAAAAAAGAAAGCCAGATCACACAAATCCAACAAAATCCACGTTGTTTTCTCTCGGCGTTTGTCTTCTTCCATCGGAGCAAAACGGTGATGCTACCACTCCAGCACTCCTAGTCGTAGACCGCCACAATTATGCATTTTCCACTTCTATTAGACCACTACTAGCCTCTATCCTTTGCCTCCACTCGATCCCTCTCTCCCGTCTCCACTCCCCTCCATCAAGAATTCCATTTCTTCCTTGAGATTTCCGTGATTTTTTCCTCGCTCGGTTTCTTGTGGGGGCCTGCGAGGCGGGGGCAAGGCAAAGCAGCGCAGCAAAAGTTGCGATCTTTATCGGCTGGATTCCTCTCCCCGCCCTTTCTCTCTCTCCTCGCCCTCCGGAGTCCGCTTCCTTTGTGCTTCGTTGTTGAGACCCACTTGCCTTTCTTCTCTCTCATCCCCCCCTTCCAACTCCTCCTGGTCCCTGGAGAAAAGGAGATCTTTTGGTGCAAGATTTGATCTGCTGTTGCCGCCTTGCTGCGCAGAGATTTGCTCCTTTCTTGGCCGGTTTGGCTTGGTGGTTTCTTGGAGTGGCACGGCTTTTTTGGCAGTTGCAGTTCTTGATCCAGGCTCGGATTGCTGCGGTGGATGGTTGCTCTGAGGCCGAGATTGCTGCTCGTGGGGTGATTCCTTGGTCGCCTCTGGTGGCGGTGGCCTCGTTTGATCCGTTTCTTTGGGAGATTTTGGTTGATGTGTTGGGTTTCCTCGGAGCTCAGTTCCCCAATTCGCCATTTTGATGAGGAGTTCTTCCTACTGTGAGAGCAACTGCGCTCCTCCTCTGTGCTACCTGCCCTGCCTCCTCAAATCCAAAGACGATGCAGGGGGTGATCTGGAATCCGAGTCTCCGAGCCCGGCAGCTATCGCTGAGGACAAGCCGCCTGTGGTCCAGAAGATTGAGGAAGATGCGGCGGCGACCGGCGGCGATGATGATGGTGATGATGAGAAGGGCTGTAAGGAGGTGGCGGTGGCTTCCAAGAGCTGCTTGAAGAGGGCTGATTGTGTGGACAGCAGTAAAAATGTGGTAAAAGGCAATGTGAAGTGGAAGGATTTGTTGGGGAAGGATCTCACACAAGTCAAAGAATTCGAGCCAAGGTACGTGCTGTGTTCTTGCCATGTTACCTTTCTAGTACTGTTACTATCTGGTAGAAATTGTGGGTGAGTTTGGTAATATTGTAGAGTCAAATTTCGAGAATGTTTGCCTTGTGATGTGTGCTGTTCACCATTTTAGGTAGACGTCAATTCTGCTAGTGGACATGTGGCATGCCCCTGATCTCTAGAGGAATGTTCTGGTTTTAGGTCTCCGCGACGCGCATTTGCTTTAAGTCATGGTCACTTGCAGTTGTGCTGACACTGGGAAAACACTATCTAATAGCCAGGTCAACGGTTTGTTTTACGCCTCAAGCCCCTTGGTAATGGCGGCCATCTTTTGTTGTTCCTAGGTGGTGGGTTAATTAGATAAGGTTGGGCCAAGTCATGCCTAGCAGTTCTTCTATATTTGACCTTGGTTGGAGTGGAGTGTGCATGTACGGCTGTGGATGCATTGAGCTTGCTTCCAGCTGGTCACCATCTGATCATTTATTAGACTGAGTTAGTTGTTGTGAAACTCAATTTCTTGTCTCTGGATGAAGCTATAGACCAAATGATCCACCCCCTTTCTGGTTGGATGGCTGCCCAAGAGTCCTAACTGGGATCTGCCCTTGCTTGCTACTTTGGTCAAGATAATCTGCTAGTTACATTGAGCTTGTCTTGTGATGGTTATATGCAAACCGATTTTTTTTTCAGCTTCATATGTTCTTTTGAGACCAAAAGAAAAGTATGCAAATCACAAATATACTCATGCACCAGTCATAGCTAGATTTAAGTTGTTGACTCAACATGATGTTTGAAATAGGGGTCAAGTCCATCCATCTGTGAAATGTTTGGGGGTGTGCTTCTCAAGTCATCAATAATATTTGGTGTGGTGAGCATGCTAGTTATTTTCAGAACTTGTACATCAAATCGGATATGCCACTTGCGAGCAGTTCATGTTTCATATAGTATAAGCCGTAGCCCTATTTTGTCTTGTTTGTATTGTTTCCATGTTAACATTAAAATGGAGACTGCTTTGAAGTTTTTGTCAATAAATTTTCTACAAGCCAGGTGGCTGTTTCAATATGACCTTGTACCAATCCTTTTCAGAAACAAATAAAATACTTACATACAGACCAATGAGTGTTTCAGTCAAGTCAGCACATATTTTTAAAGAAATAAAATCACATTCAGGGCAATTGAACTTTCATTTTCAGAGGGTCTCTTTACTACAGGTTGCTTCCCAGGTGCTATATAGGACTGTATCATGATTGGATAGGTTGAATTTTGATTAGGTTCGTCTCAGTCCCATCGCTCATTTAAACCTAGTAATGGAGCATTTTTTTTGGATACTTACCTAGTAATGGAGCATTGACACGGTAATACAGTATTACTAGCATCATTGTCATTCCTGCTGGTGATGGGGATAAACATTTGGATATAATTTTTCATCCTTGTGTTAGTTTCCATCGTTTTCAGTTGTGTGTTCGTTTCAAGTTTTTCCACACTAGGGTCGGAGAAAATGTAGCTTTGATGCTTACACAACCCTTGACTGCTCAACCTCTCACCGTCAGAATTAAAAGATACATCGAATATCTAGCTTTGACGCTTGCACAATCTTTTCTTCCACGCAGCGAATCCGGAGACTCGGACGACGACGAAGACGCCGGCGCCTGCACCTGTGTCATCCAATGAGCCCATGGGTCTCCACTGTAAATTCTGTGAAGAGAAAAACAAAAACAGAAGAGAATTGTCTGAGTCAGCCATTAGTCATTGTGAGTAGAGGCTAGAGAGCAGCAGGCCCATTGTTGCGTGTGTGTATGTGGATGGGGATGGCGCCATGGCTTGTGTTGTGTTTCATCAGCAGCTTCAACAGTAGAATGTTGTTACAAATGCATAGCTTTAGAAGATTTCTGGCAAAATGTGTCATTCTCCTGTCTGAACTTTATTATGCTTGCTGTGGCTGAGGCATTCTCGTTTTCTTTTCTTTTCACCCTTTCTTTGACGGAAGCTGAGGGCATCTGGTGGGCCAGTACATTTGTGGATCAATGGCCCGGGCTGGACTTGACCTGATCCAGTCTGGCTGGGCTGGTCATTGGGGGTCAAATGGGTTTTTGTCTTAATTTTTATACTTATGCTTGGGCCCGTGCGATGCTCAGCCGATCAGGCAGAGTGCATGGGCCCACGGATCAGTGAGAGAAACGCTGGGCTTATGCTCAGTTCAGTCCGCAGGTCCAGCCGTCCAGCCCATCAAACCAACCAACGAAATTTCTCGATCTCGAGAGAGGGTGAGTGCGTGGGCCCACTATGGCAGAGAGACAAACACCGGGCAGATGTTACCGCTTCGTTACGCTGCGCCCAAATCGTTGCGCCGCTTCCAACTTCTCCGGCCCGTGCTCTGCGCTCTCCGCCCGCCTGCCCTCCTCCACCTCCTTCCTGGCTTCCTCCCCCACCACCACCGGAGACCGCGCCGCGGCCCGCGGGGCTGAGGCAGAGCGGGATGGCCTCCGGAGTCTCGGCCGGCCGCGACCCGTACGACGAGGAGGCCGCCGCACGCCGGCCCCTCGAGCTCGACGGCCGTGACGCCGCCGCCGCCTCGTCCTCCGACCACCGGCCTGGTGAGCTCGACGTTCTCTCTCCCGTGAGGGCGTAGCCGTCTGGTTGCCGGGGGATCTGGTGCGGGGTCGCGGTTTGGTCGTGTTGTTGGATTTCGTGTGGCGGAACGGGAGATCGAGCTGAATTTTGGGGGAGGTGATGGAGGCGGAGGGCGTGCTCGGCTGGGGTGGCGTGTTCTGACCTCGAGCTGCTAGGGTTGTGCGTCTGCGATCGTCAATTGGCGCAATGCAGCTGCTGGAGGCAGCTGCAGTTTGGTAATTAGAGCTGGGTCTGGGTGAGCCGATGCATAATCACATTACACGGCATGATAATGTGTAACAAGGTGCATATAGAAGATGTGCTGGGTGTGGGAGGTGAAGACTAGCTCGCGGCTGATGTGCTGCGCCGCAGAATCTAGGTAGCTAAGAAGCTTGTTCTAGGATGTTTCCGTTAGCCATAAGGTCATAATGCATTGCTTAAATGGTTGGCAGTATGTGTTTTGTTTACCTCCAAGTCAGGAATTCAGGATCATCCTAAATGCTCATTCATGCCGTGTTATCTTTTGTAGGGAATGTCACGCCGAGATATCAAGTGGGCTCCACGAAGGGTGATATGAGTAGTAGGTACGCTGAGGGGTCACGTTTACCCAGTACCGATGACGTGCGCAAGAGCAAGCCCGGGTCGAGATACTATACAGCGTTTGGGGTGGATCTGTCCCCTGACAATATGGCAGTTGCCATTGTGTATTTCGTGCAAGGGGTGTTAGGTCTCGCACGACTTGCTGTGAGCTTTTACTTGAAAGATGATCTTCATCTCGATCCAGCTGAGGCATGTGTTGCTCATTCCTTTTCCCATCCTCCATATACCTTCGTTATGTTCTTCGTATCTAGACTTCAGAGTTCATCTCTTATTCCATGACGTAATATTTTTCTTTCTAATTAATAGGTATTGCTAAGTGACTAAGATAGTTCCTTTTATATAGACTGCAGTTGTATCCGGCTTCTCATCATTGCCATGGTTGATCAAGCCCCTCTATGGCTTTATCAGGTCTGAAGAAACCTCCCACATCCATTTCTTTCTTATGCATGTGTGCACTTGATTTTGAATTCTCTGCCCTCGCCTTTCAGTGATTCCATTCCACTCTTTGGATATCGAAGAAGGTCATACCTTTTTCTGTCAGGGCTACTTGGAGCACTTTCATGGAGTTTGATGGCCACAGTAGTGAGCAGTAAATACAGTGCAGCATCCTCGATTCTTCTTGGGTCACTTTCTGTTGCCTTCTCAGATGTTGTAAGTGCAAAGTGCAAACCGAATATTCTATTCTCAACTTCAACTTATCTTCACCTGTCCTTTATACTAATTATCAGTAATATTAAGCCATGTATATTTCATTTATTTCGGTCTTTAGCATTCATTGAAGTGACAATATGCTCCAGTTGTTTCATGTTTCCTTTTTCAATAGTCATATTCCATGTTAGTGATTTCTTAACCTGGTATGCCACCAAATGTACTTTGTGAATGTGAGAAATTTGTTTCTTTCTATGTTGGGCTCTGTATTCTATTATGTACAGTCCAAGTGGAACTGTGATTCTTATAAAAACAAAAGGTGGAACTGTGGTCATTGTTACTTAATTTTCATAGAGAAGAGGGCATAGTGCATATTTGCACTGAGTTATCTCACAACTCAATTGAACTTAACAGATTAATAAAGGCATGAGAACAACTTTAACAAGTGGTCTGGTATTAAAAGGTTTTGGACAAAAATGCACTCGTTTGCACGCAGGGGCACATTGAGAGCACCTATAAAGGAACAAATACTCCTCAAACAAGCTTTGAGTCACCTTTGTTGCATTGATTCATGTAAATATTTTATGTAAAGAAAAATTCTTTGTTGTACTTTCCAGCACGTTTCATTTAAATCCCTCCGATACTGAATACACCAACTAGATAAAAGTTTAGGAATCGATTACTGCTGCATGTTATAAAAGATGTTTTCTTCTCTTGATTCCAATTTTTTTATGCAGACCTTATCTTATTTATGATGCAGCTTGCAATGCATCCTTCTACCTGTTGACACAATCCAATCATACATTCTGTAAAGTTTAGGCATGGGGGCATCCAAGTAAATCAACGTACAGCACAGCCAAGGAATAAATGGTCACTATCATCAAAAGTCAAACTATAAATAAGATACAAGCTCACATTTGATAATGTACCAAAATTTTCCTTGGATTGTTACAAGGTTGAAGCACATTGACCTTTTGGAATTAGCTTGGATTGTTTGTTTTATTTAATATTCTTGCTACAGTTGTACACATATTTCCACTTCTGGGCTTTTATTCTAGCTAACTTTCGAGCTTGCTTACTAATAATGCACCTTTCTGGCAAGTGGCACACTAACACTGCTCTTTCCTTCAAGAAAATGCTGGATAATCCCAACATAATTACATTTCGTTGAAGTTTTGCACTGTAAGGCTAACCATTTGAACTTAATTTTACAGTGCTATTCAAACTAATCAATTCATTGTGGGTCTGTCTAGCCCTAAAGTTGGATGCATCTGGCCAAATGTGCCAGTGTGATTAAACTTTTATCTAAATTTTAGCCTTTTTGTATAAAAAGTATCATCATATCATTTTCATCGCACGCTGGGATTGGGGAACAAGAAGTTTTGCAAGCATATTGCTTCAAGGTTTGTCTCATAGCACACGTGGAAACACTGTAGGTAGTTGATTCTATGGTTGTGGAGAGAGCCCGTGGAGAATCACAGAGTACATCTGGATCTCTCCAGTCGCTCTGTTGGGGATCTTCTGCCTTTGGAGGAATTGTGAGTGCCTACTTCAGCGGTTCATTTGTGGATACTTATGGAGTAAGGTTTGTTCGATTGTACCGCTTGAGTTGACTCACGCCTTATTATTTTCTAGTTCAGTTTACTGATAAAAGTATTCCTGTAAACGCAGATTTGTCTTTGGTGTTACAGCATTTTTACCCCTGATGACATCTGCTGTTGCAGTTCTTGTAAATGAACATCGCATACCTCCCGGAGAACGCACTATTTCACTCTCTGGTTCAGGATTCGTTGAGAGCTCTAAGCAGCACGTCAGGCAGCTTTGGACTTCAGTCAAACAACCTAACATTTTCTTGCCGACCTTGTTTATATTCCTTTGGCAAGCAACACCGCAGTCAGATTCTGCTATGTTTTTCTTCATGTACGTATGAAAAAAGAACTTTTACGGTATCAGTTACTTTTTGACTGTTGCATTGGAGTTGGTTACTAGTAATCCAATAACTATAGCATTGATGGAGTGGAAGAAAGGTCTTAGTTCATGCAGATTGTTCGATACTTCCTCTAGCTTTTCATTACATGGAGCGATTTCACTATTCTAGGTTGTAACACTGTACGCAAAAGCAAGGAAATATTATCTAGCTTCACAAAAATACAAAGACAAAGTATTAATATTGGTTCATTTGGATCACTATTTTGTACATGCCAATAAAGTGTTCCTTTCATTATGTGTTGTCCTGTCTTCACTAGTTGCGTATAGCAGTTTGAAGATATCTACCAATATGATCTAAAACCTTTTTTTTTACTGAATATGATCTCAAATCTCTAATGTTTATTCTATACTAAATAATTAAGCAAGTATCTCAGATCATTGGTGCTTGTGGTTTGCATTTTAATGACCTGTAATCTATTACCTATGCCATGTTTCATTATGAGTTACTGGCCTAAGGTAAGCATGCAGGGAGCTTGATTTTTTTTTCGGATTTATACTTTTTTCTTGTTTGGTTTCCTTTTATACCCTATATAAACACTTTAGCCACATATTTAAGGATGGACTATTGTTACATCCCTGCTTTTCATTCTTCTTTGGATCCTCACTTCTGTGTACCTGTGGTCTTTACCTGTTTGGGTTTTCCATGCTAAATGCCTAAATCTCTCGTCTGATTGATCATATTCTTTATTCATTGTACAATTTTATAATGAATAAACGTGATTAACTGGTTCTATCCATGTGGTTTTTAAAATGATCTCCATGTGGTTTTTAAAATGATCAATTTTTTATGTCCTCCTATAATTTATTTCAGCACAAATAAGCTTGGATTCACTCCAGAGTTTCTAGGGCGCGTGAAGCTTGTTACCTCTATTGCATCCCTTCTTGGTGTTGGGCTGTACAACTATTTTCTGAAGGAGATTCCTCTAAGAAAAATCTTTCTAGTGACAACCATCATAGGTTCAGCACTTGGGATGACACAGGTGCTCTTTTGTGCTATTTATTTGATTGCGGCTGGAATTGTTTTCCATCCTTTAAACATGCCGCATTGTATATATTCAGGTGCTTCTTGTAACTGGGCTTAATCGGCAGTTTGGGATCAGTGATGAGTGGTTCTCTATTGGTGATTCATTAATCATCACTGTCCTTGGTCAGGTATGTAACATTACTGCAATGCTTAATAATAGTAAAGTATTTACATAATTCGGGTGCATGGAAAATATATGTTCATCACATATAAGCATTCAGACGATCATGTACCTTTTCTTCCCTGACAAAGTGACACTGCACCTAGTATTTTTATATGTCCATAACTGAGGCTGACTGACGAGTCCAGAATCAGCAGATCTGGCTTGTGAACATTGGTATTCTTAGGAATATGTTGACCTGTTTTGAGGAGAGCATTGTCAGCATCTCATGTGTACAATCAGGGTATCATTTATGTGTTGATCATATCTAGCTTAGACTTGTGCTTTGAGACTCCTGCCTTCAATTGCTTCCTTGAATGCAAGCTTATGTTGCCTAACTTTTTTGTAGGCTTCATTTATGCCGGTCTTGGTTTTAGCTGCAAAATTGTGCCCTCCAGGAATGGAAGCAACTTTATTTGCAACTTTGATGTCCATTTCTAATGCTGGGAGTGTTACTGGTAGTCTGGTTGGTGCTGGTCTAACTCGGGTTTTTGGAGTCACAAGGGACTCCTTTGGAAATCTACCTCTCTTGATTGTTGTCTGCAATCTTAGTTCGCTGCTTCCCTTACCTCTTTTAGGTCTCCTGCCTGAGGAATCAGGTGGCACAGATAATGGAGAAATGAAACACAACTGAGGGTTTTGTCTCCATGTGTTCTGGCTCTCAAGTATCGCATGCCACTGTGTCCAACTCCAACTCAGATATGGCCCATTAAGTTGGAGTTCAAAAAAACAGTAGGGAAATATGAAAGTCACGCTGGATATCATTTCAGTCGGTCGCTGCTTTCTTTGGTCAGGTTAATCTACTGTGCCAGTTTACCTGTGATGGAAGTGATTTATGAATGTCCGAAAATGATCTCTGATACTACGACGCACAGGTATTTGACACTTTTTTATAGTTTCTAAGTTTACCTTGTATACTAAGACAAGGTAGGTTTTCTTTTTCTCAACACTCTTTGTCAGTTAATGCAACCCCATGAAAATAAGTCTAGGGGTTGAAGATTAGTAGTGGATTCCCTTACAAAGCTGAATGTATTTTGCCAACAAAAAGGGGATATTTGTACTTTATTTGAGTCCTGAAGTATGGGCATGTAAAGAATAAATACTTGCACACAGTTCAATGTGTGATACAGTATCAGGTTCAACTTACATCAGTAGGCCTAAACGAAGTGGAATCACAGGCAGAGGTGCATACAGAAAGTTACAGGCACGACAGGAATGCAACATCCTTGATCCTGAACTCACTGAAATTTTCAGTGCCAATTGGCAGTACGGGTATGATGACATCGTGACAATAGATGGTATTGTATAATGTGTGACAATTTGCTGACTGTTTCGAGGTTAACCTGAAATATAATTTCAAATTATTGGCGAGTTGAATAACAGTTCAGTAACAGGGTATCATTGTAACCAGTGCAATGTAAAAGACAACATGGAGAAAAAAAATTCAGGATCCTATGTGCTTGTACTTTCATTTTCTTCCTTTTGACTTGAGAGGGTGTGCTCCTACTCCATTTGATTTGTATATCCAGTGAGTTAGGGTCAGTTAAGTTATATCATGAGTACATGTCATTGTTGTTATTTCACTTCAGAAAACTGCAACTGTCGTCTAGATATTGTTAAATTTTGCTATGAATCAGTTTAAAATTGAAAATCAATAGAAAAATACAATATCTATTCTATATTGTTTCTTACATGTTAAAGGAGAGCAGCATAAATGACCATATACTCTGAATATTCTGCCTGGGTTGCTCTCGGACTCTTTGAGACGTCAGAATGTTAACAATGCCTCTTGGTTACAGTAAACATCATCTCCTAGAGCAATGCATTCGGGTTTCAGTCACCATCATGGCCACATCATGCTCTTGCATCAGTGCATCACATCAGTTTATCTCGTGGGTTTTATATTCACAATTGGGTCCATGTAGGCTTATGCATCGTGTCAGCATTCCAGCGTACGTATCCATAGTTTAATTGCTTGTCTACTCAGCATGGTTGGATTATTCTGCCACATGAAAGATCCTGACTGACCTCTACTTCCATTGCAATTGTGGGGTCAACTCTGACCTGCATCATCGTTTTTTCTTCTCTTCTGCTTCTGACAGAAAAGGCTGGAGATTGTGTTTCGATCCGATTTCTGGCATCAGATCCAGCCTCTCTGGCCATCACCTGTTTATTTGTGCCCCCCCCCCCCCCCCCCCCCCCCCTCCTCCTCTTTCTTTTTGCGAAACATTTTTTCCTAGGCCATCACCGTTCACCAGCATCTTGATATGCCTCGTATGATTGTAGGAGTGGGAAACTCTCGTCATGGACAAAACTACGGATTTCTGGATATGATTGGTATGTTTTGACAGTGACAAGTGGCGAGTCAATCTGTTCCATTCAGTTGCTATGCATTTCTTAAAATTTGTGGGTACGATTGGTATCATTCTGTTTCCATAGCAAAGGATGTCAAGCCATGTGTTCACAAATTTCGACAAGGGGTCATTCACTTGCGATTTGGGTCTAATTGGTTTTGAACAATAGCAATCAGACGAGATGTTTTTTTCCCTCTCTTGCAATGACAATGGATAATTAGGCTATGTTTGGCGGGACTTTTGCGATAGCTCCAGCTCCCGTAGGAGCTCCACCATTCATTTTGTACGAGGAACCGTTTTTATAAAAAAAAATAGAGAAGCCGGAGAGCCACCGGCTCGTACTTCGAAGCCCCAGCCTGCCAAATACCCTTAATATGCCAGAAAGAAAAAAGAAAAAAGAAAACATGGTGACTAGAACTGGTCATTGGTGGGCCTGTCTCTTGCATGCGGGCTCCACGTCGTGGTGGGCCCCGTAACTTGGGGTTGTGTCAGTGTGTGACGTGTATGGCCCTGCGTGGACGAGGACTGTGGTCACATCGTAACGTGTGCGCTTTCTTATCCTACGATCCTATCCCCTCTAGGCATCACCACACCTCTCCTTTGCTTCTTCTCTGTTCTTTTTTCTCTCTCTCATTCTCTCTGTCATTTCGCCCGATCTTTTTCACGTTTACAACTCGACGAGATTTGAGGCCAGGCTTTCAGAATATCTCTTGGTTCGAAATAAATATTGGTGCTCGCATAAAGAAAAATGGTTTTCCAACTTTGACGTTATCTGCGATGGTGCTAGAAAAAAAAAAGAAAAAAAAACAACAGGTGAACTTCAATCGATGTTGGTCTAAATGGCCATCTTGCCAGTTTTTAACGCGATCAGTGGCCATGCGTCTCGTTTTAAATGGCTGTTTAGTTCAATAAAATGGTGTTTTTGCATGGTCATTGGTAAAGAACGCGTGACTAGCCGTTTAGTGTCTAGATAAACACCGACTCTGTACAAATGATCAATTGACCCAAGTAAGGTAGATAAACTCTACTGCCATCCCATCTCTCAAAAGCCTATATATAATATAATAAAAGTTCTAATTGTTAGGTATTTTGCTCATTTTGCAATAACTCGATAATTCAAACACGAGGGATTTCAAATTCCCCAAGATGTAACAATAACAAGATAAGCCAAATCCTAATCCCCATCCAAATCTTGTTCTAACTCTCTAATCCTAATCCTTATCATGGATAATTAACTCTTTTCCTTAAAAAAGTAAAGAGCCCAAATTAATATCGCCCCTTGAGGCTTTTTTTTTTCAGAAAATCACCCCTTGGAGGCTTGGACGCCACCTCTTCCGTTCCGTTCCGCTCCGTTTCTCCTTCCCCTCCCTGGCTCCCTCCCCCTCCCCCCTCCAACAATTCCCCAGCGCAGAAGCACGGAGCTTCTCGACACACCGCACCGCCCCCGCCCGCGCGAATTCCGAGGCGCCCCTCCGATCCGCCCTCCCCACCGCGTCCCCTAGTTCCGCGCCCCTCGTCCTCCCCGCATCCCGACGCGGCCCCGCCACGCCATGAGGGTCCACCCGGCCCCGCGGAAGCGCACCATCGCCGTGCAGCGCTGCGCGGCCGCGGCGGCGGCCGCGGGCGCGCTCGGCGGGAAGAAGCTGCGCCGCCTGCCGCACATCTTCGCCAAGGTGCTGGAGCTCCCGTTCGCGGCCGACGCGGACGTCTCCGTCGAGGAGGACGCGGCCGCGCTGCGTTCGTCGCCGCCGCCGTCGACGGGTTCTCCCCCGCAGGCGCCCGCGCGCACGCCGTCGAGATCCACCCGGGGGTCACCAAGGTCGTCGTCCGGGACCTCGCCTCCGGCGGCGCCGCCGACGACGACGGGCGCCGCGGCGTTCGAGCTCGACCGGTGGCGCTTCCGCCTGCCGCCCTGCACGCGCCCCGCCATGGCCACCGCCACCTATGCCGAGGGCGAGCTCGTCGTCCACCGTCCCCAAGGGCGCCGACCCCGACGACGGCGACGGCGACGGGGCCACCGTCCTCGGAGGCACGGAGAGCGTCCTTGTGCTTGTATAGTATATTTATGCCATGACTCGACTGTTTTGCTGATTCTCCTCTTTCTACTACTACTAATATCAATATTTATATCATGCGAGATGATGATGATGATATGCTAATAACAGAGCAGTAAGAGTATGAACATGGGTGCGAATCACCGTTTGCTTTGAATTCTCTGATCTGCTCATGCAACTTTTGGTGGTCTTGTGTCAGTTCTTGCAAACCATGACATATAACTGTATTTTTTGAGTTGGTTAGGCGGGTCAAGGTTCAGCATGAATTAGCATTCGGCCATTTGTCGAAGTATGATTAACTCAGTTTGAAATTGAAGAATCAAATGATTTGGGTTAGAATTGGGATCTGTTAATCAGGTTAGTTCAGGAATTGGGAAGTTTACTTCAGTAGATGGCTTCATGTGAGATGAAGAATCACCTTTGTATCTAGTGATGTTTTGTAGTAAGCTACCGAATCTAGAGGCGTCAAGACTAGGAGTTGACTCTATAAGTCATTTGATGCTCGAGTGCTTTTGAGCAAATTTTCAACCTCATGGCATCTGAGATGTATAGATGATTTTAATGTGTATGGTCATAGTTGTCAGACAACTTGGCTAGTTTCGTTATGTATGTGCATCTGCTGTGCACAACTGATGGAATTGATTGCGTTGCGATTTGGTGGTTAAGATGTCGTGGTTTGATCCAATCAGATTTCCTTTTCTCTTATCAGTTTGTTTACAACTTAATCTAGGCCCATGGGTCATAATCTTCGGGTGTATTCTAACCCCTAGATGTTTTGGACTGGTGTTGACTGTAAATTAATCGCCAATCCATTAAAGGAGACATCTATGTTGTCTTGCATGCACCATAACAGAAATTCCTCATGTGTCCTCTAAAACTCGTAATAATTGCATCATCAGGGAAATAGAGCGTATCCAACCAACTATTGAGCATATATTGGCCTAGATCTCCTTGTCACCTTTATCCTAGTTTTGTTCGATGTATTCGCTCCCTTTTATCACATCTTTTGCTTTTGGAAGATGCTCGGCTTGCTTGTCAAACCTAGCTTGCTTCTAACGAG